>JAWHQI010000072.1:0-2500000 GCA_033032865.1 Dactylorhiza incarnata
AGAATGCTGAGGAGAGTGAAGAAGAAAATCTCCCAGATTTTGCTGAAAGTTCAGAACAAATAACAACAGATAATCCTCCACAGAATATAGCAGCTGAACAAATTCCCCAAATGGAAATTATTGTTGAACCAACTCCAACTGTTGACCACATCACAGTTTGAGATCATCCAATATCACAAGTAATTGGTGATATTTCAGCAGGTGTGCAAACAAGGAATCAAGTACATAAGAACTTGATGCACACATGCTTTCTCTGCCAGATTGAACCTCAAACTATAAAAGATGCAGAACAAGATCCCAACTGGATCATTGCTATGCAAGAGGAACTCAATCAGTTTGAGACAAACAAAGTATGGGATTTGGTTCCTAGACCAAAAGGCCATCCAGTGATTGGCACCAAATGGGTCTTCAGGAATAAACTAGATGAACAAGGCAACATTGTAAGAAATAAGCAAGACTGGTAGCCCAAGGAAATTCACAGGAAGAAGGGATTGATTATGATCAAACCTTTGCTCCTGTTGCAAGACTTGAAGCAATCAGAATATTTCTTGCATTTGCTGCATACAAAAAGTTCAAGGTATATCAAATGGATGTAAAGAGTGTCTTCTTGAATGGGGAAATCAAAGAAGAAGTATATGTGGAACAACCCCCAGGTTTCCTCTCTCCAACTCAACCCTCTTTTGTATTTAAGCTTAAGAAAGCTCTCTATGGTCTCAAACAAGCTCCCAGAGCATGGTATGAAACTTTAGCTAGTTTTCTTTTGGAAAACAATTTCTGTAGGGGTTTAATAGATAAAACCTTATTTTTCAGGATACATAAAAATAAAACTCTGCTAGTTCAAATATATGTAGATGATATTATTTTTGGATCTACTGATTCGAATTTGTACAAAAGATTTTCAAATCTAATGCAATCTAAATTTGAAATGAGTAGTATGGGTGAGTTATCATACTTCCTTGGTCTCCAAGTGAAGCAAACTTCAAATGGAATCTTCATATCCCAATCTAAGTATGCTAAGGAATTAGTGAAAAGATTTGGTATGTCAGATTCTTCCACCATGAAAACACCCATGCCCTCAAATGCTGTTGTTGATAATGATGAATCAGGGAAACCTGTTGATTCAAAAGTATATAGAGCAATTGTTGGCTCATTACTCTATTTAACAGCAAGTAGGCCTGACATAATGTTTGCTACTTGTATTTGTGCTAGGTTTCAAGTTAACCCCAAGGAATCTCACTTAATTTTGCTAAAAAGGATTTTGAGATATATAAAGGGTTGCCCTAATCTAGGACTTTGGTATCCAACAGCATCTGAATTTGAATTAACTGGATTCTCAGATTCATATTATGCTGGATGCAGAGTAGACAGGAAAAGCACATCAGGGACTTGCCAGTTCCTTGGTGATAGGCTTGTGTCTTGGTTTTGTAAGAAACAAACATCTGTGTCAACATCAACAGCTGATGCTGAATATATAGCTGCTGGCAGTTGCTGCTCACAGATATTGTGGATACAAAATCAACTTCTATACTATGGAGTCAACTTAAATAATTCAACTATATTTTGTGACAATACTAGTGCAATATCTATAGCACAAAATCCAGTTCTCCATAGTAGGACTAAACACATAGAAATTAGGCACCACTTCCTTAGGGATAATGTGGATAAAAATAAAATTTGCCTACAATTTATTCCTACTGATTTACAAAGAGCTGACATTTTCACCAAGCCGTTGGATGAAAAGAAGCATATCTTCTTTATAAATCAACTTGGAATGATAGATGGAGACTCAATCTGCTAGTAAATTAAGTTCTCTATTTACCTCAAAAATTTGTCGAACGGAGAACGACGAATTTATATCATTTGTCGAACAGTGGTCGACAAAACCTTATATTTTCAGAATCGATAAAGATATGTTACCTGTCGAACAGCGGTCGACGAAAAGGATAATTTTTTGTCGAACGCTGTCTGACAAAAACTTAAAGTCTTTTCGGCTTTTGTCTTTTTCAGGGTTAGTTGCCGAACGCCGCTCCACAAATGCGCCTCTTTCTCTCATATATATATTTACTACTTGTATTTCTTAAGAGCGCGCCTACAGAAATCGTTTCCCTCCAGTTCCCCTTTTGCACTTGATCTTTCTCCTCTTTTGCAGGACTCAATGGCGATTTCTCAAGCCTCGCTCTATTCCATGAAGTTCGATGCTGGGTTCGACATAAATATGGAATCCTTCGCAACATCTGATCAAATCTTCAAGGACATCCTTCAACTCTTTGAAGAGCAACAGTTGAGGAAGTTAATGAGCTTGAGGATAAAGCTTCACACAGCTGAAATCAAAGAATGGTGTTTCACAGTTAAGCAGGAAGATGAATGTCTGACGGGCACAATCTCAGGACACCAGGTTTCTCTTACCCCTACCATTCTAACTGAAGTTTTTGGGCTTGTGAATGGTGATGAAGATATAGAAATTAGTTCTGATGAATTTGAAGCAGCTTTAGTCAAAATGTGTCACTCCTCTGGAAACCCTAATCATCTGCTTAAGAAAAATCTGTCTTTGGAATACAAATTCTTATCAGATATAGTTGGCAAAGTGTTGTTAGGAAAAACAACAGGACATGACTATGTTAAAAGGCACCAATTTCTGTTGATGGTGGCCTTGATGGAGAAAAAGAAAGTGAACTGGGGATCACTTCTGTTTAATTTGATTAAGAAAAAGATTTCCAAGGAGAATGTTAGCTATGGAAGAATTTTAGGAATTGTTCTGCAGGAAAGGCATCCAGACCTTCTGGTCTCCCCAAAGGTAACAATCAATGCTAGCAAGAAGCTGACCTCAGCTCTCTTTGCTAAGTGGGAAAGGGTATTTCCAAAGAAGAATCCAAAGTCAGTCAAGCAAGCTTCTGAAGACACAAGGACTGATTCAGTCTCTTCCCTAACCCTTCCAGAAGTTCCTCCTTTGGTCTCCTCCCTTCCTCTCCCACCTCCTTCTACTCAAAGTTTTTCCCCTGCACAATCTCCACCTTACAATTCTTCTACACATATTGATGACATTCCCCCTCCTTCTTTTGATCTCTTCCCTCATCACTCTTCTCCACCTCCATCTCCTACTCATAATGATTCCCAATGCCCTATCCATCATTCTTCTTCTACTCATCAAGAACCCTCTCAACAAGGTGCAGATGTCTCAAACATCTTTGTACCAATCTCTATTCTTCCCTCTTCTGAGCCATCCTCCTCTCATTCTCACGAATTCACTTATTTAAATCTTTTCTCTGTAGCTGATCAGATACTTGGTCTCATCCTTCCCAAAATAGACCAGTTATTGGATGCAAAACTTGCTCCAATTGTTCAATCTATTTCTGCTTTATCTGAAAAGATTTCTTCCTTCCCCTCCTTTCAATCTGTCCCTTCTTCTAGGGGCCTATATTCAGGTTTCCCTGAAGCTAGGCAGGGGGAGATGTCTGATGAAGAAGCTCCAGATGCTCTAGATGCTCAAGCACTTGGAAATTTAGTTCTTCCAATTTCAGAAGAACCAGTTCTACCAGGTCCAGAAGAAATAAATAATGTTTCTATTAATCCCTCTATAGATATTATTTATTTGCTTTCTCAGTTTAGTACAGTTCTACCAGTTTTACCTCAACAGCATAATTATTCTAGAGCAATTGTCCCATATACTGCTCCAGTTAATGAAGCTCTGTTAAATAAGATAATTAGAAGTTTTGAAGTTAAGATTACAGATACAGTTTTCATTCAAGATCAAGCTCTCAGTCAAGAAGAAAAACTAGTTGTAATGTCAGAAGAAGCAATCACAAATTCTGACTTTCCAACTTTTACCTTTGATGAAACTCCAATTCCAGACTTTGATGAGATCTGGAAAGCAGAAGATGAAGCTTATGAAGCTGAAGAGCAAAGGATCAAAGCTCTTAAATTGATAGCAGATTTATATGATACACCAATCTCTTCTTCTGATTTTGATGAAGAAGATAATGATAGTGATTCTGATGATACACTGTCAAGGAAAAGAAAGAAAACAAAGGCTAAGTCTAAAGCTATCCCCAAGCCTCCTAATCTAGATAATGATATCCCATATTATATTCTCCACAATATCTCTCTTGACAAAGTCTCACATCATTGGATGACACTCTCCAGAAATGAGCAGAAAAGAAGAAAGAAGTTCAAGAAAACTGGTTATATTCCTGATAATCCAGTTAAGTTCAATCACCCTCCTCCTCCTCCTCCAGCAGCAGGATCAGCAGGGATGACTTCCTCCTTCTCTAGATCTGCCCCCCAGCAGTCTAGGAGATATGAAGGAACTCATAAAAGCTCCAGTGGCTCTCAAAGTTCTACACCAGCTAGAGCTCCTCCCTCAAGTTCTTCCAAACCAATTTCAGATTACAGATATACTTTTTCAAATGGCTTATTTCACAGCAGAATGAATCTTCAAGATAATAAAACCTCATAGCAGGCAAATGATTCTGTTGAAAGGTCTCCTTATCCAGAAATTCAAGAAACAGATGAAATAGCTCACATGGCTAGATTCAAAGAATCAGTAGCTATTGCTCAGATCAATAAAGCTAAGGCTGAAGGTGAGGACCATTCTCAATTTTCTACATTGTCCGAATTTAGAAAGCAAGAGCTTGAAAAGTATAATTCCAGAAAATTTTTTAATGCTGAAAGATTTTTAAAGAAGTATCCAGCAGCAGTAGTTCTTCCTACTACATCTCAAACAATCATAAGTCCAGAAAATTGCTACATGAGCAAGAAGCAAGCTGAAGATCCCAACAGGGAAATCATTTTCAAGCCTTCCTCACAGTGAAAAAGTACAGTTTCAAATTCCTTCTGTCTTTGAACTACTTGAATTCAGTATAAATGTTTCTAAACTCAGAGCATTTTATTTCAATATTATCTGCTGAAGCATTTCAATTCTGTCAGATATATTTCTGCTCTGTTGTTTATCTTTGTGTTATTTATTATTTGATTTATTTGTCAAATAGTATCCTAACCCAAATAGGGGGAGATTGTTGGAGCAACCCTTTTACTGTTTTGGGCTAGGATCACTATGTACTGATTAGGATCAGTTGACCCCATTGTATAGTTTAAGGGTCAAGTCTTTAGGCTGATAAATTAGCTAGAACTTAAGATAAAATCTAAAGTTCCCAGCAGTCAACAAATGGCTAGCAGTGCTCGACAGATGGCTCCCAGCGTTCGACAGTTTTTGTTGCCAGCGCTCGACAGTTTCCAGCCAGCATTAAACATCTTCTGGACGGCGCTCGACAGATTACAGCCAGCGTTCAACATCTTCTGGACGGCGCTCGACAGATTATAGCCAGCGTTCGACAGATCATTTATTGAAGCCCAGATTTGTTATCAGCTACATTCTATTTATCCTAACAGCAAAACGACGACTATAACGGATCTATTTAATATCTTTGGACGTATTCTGACAGATAAGGAAGGATATTAAACTCAGTTAATATATTCCCTTCTTTCCTTTTTCCAAGACAGCGATAGCCGTTGACATTTAATGAAAAGGAATCTTTTCACGGCCAAGGAATTAAAGGACCTGCCAGAGTCGTTTGAGTTTTGTTGTTATTCCAAGAATATCTTAAAGACTGATTATTCTATTCACAAATATAGAATACATTAAAGACAGTTTTTGTTTTTGGACATATATGAATCAGTCGACAGAATTCAAACATCATTCTATTACAGAATACAAAGAATATATACAGCAGACAAAGGAAAAAAGAGATACACATCTCTCAGCAAGTATTTCTTCTTCTTCTTCTACAAGCAGCACAAAATTTCTTCTGAGAACATCTTCCTCAAGAGCATTCTCTCAGAATCTGCTGCAAATTCAGATCTTCTAAAAGAGCAACAAGCAATCTGAAGAACCTATTCTTCCAGATCAATCTGCTACAGGAGATCTTAGTTTTCAAGAGAAAGCTTCTCCATCTTCTGTCAAATACTTCAATCAGACAGGGGGAGCTTTACAACAACATCCACTAGAGTCTTCTCTCAGCATCTTGACAGAGAAGAACACTATAAACTCTTTCTTACCTCTCTTGTACAGGGTTAATACTCCCTTCAAAAGTGTACCTCCTTGGTGGCAAGACACCTGATCAAAAAATCTAGTTGGTTTTGAGCACCTGAACAAAAGCTCTGTGGTGTGTGGACACCTGAACAAAAATCCCTTGGTGTGAGGGCACCTGATCAAAAATCCTAGTGGATTCCTACCAAGGGTGGTAGAAGAGTAGACGTACCCAGATTTATTGGGGAACTACTATAGCTCCTTGTGTCTTCTGTGTTTGGTTATTTTCTGTGCTTGTGCTGTTTGTTGTGTGATTTCATTTACTTAATTTTTCTGTTAATATAATTCTCACACTGCTTACACTTAGATATAATACTATTTTAATTCCGCTATAAAAACTAAGGAAAGGTTTTAATACTCTATTCACCCCCCTCTAGAGTAACTTAAGATCTAACCTCCACTTTCAGAATAGAAACCAATAACTATTAGTATCAAGTGCAGTAAAGTATCTGTAGAGAGGTAATCTCTGGACTTCTATTTGGTCATGACATTCTTATCATGACCACCGCCTACGTACTATGTATCAACCTGCATACGACCTCAAACCCACATAGTTGTATTAGTTTCAAATGGGTTGTCCTTCCATACTATCTAGCATGTGGGTTTCCTCGGAGTATAACTCGTCAGCCATCTCATATTCTCCCTAGGAACATTTCTCAAAGGCAAATTTCTCAAAGGCACATTTAATTCTCACAAAAATTATTTCTCGAAGGCAGTGTTTATTCCAATGGGAATTATTTCCCAATGGTACATTTTATTCCTATGGGAATAATTTCTCAAAGGCACATAAGTACCCTCAATATTGAAGATATTCTTTTATCATTGTAAAATGAATCGATAAAAATTAAGCCATTTTAATAAAAACCTTCACATAGACAAACGGAACTAAAATCAAGGCACCTGAGGATTGAGTCAAAGGTTGAAGCCTTATCTTACTCAATAAAGCTCGTAAACCATATTTAAAACATTGTGACTTTGGTAAGCCCCAACACTTAGCTCAGCTTGATAAGTGTAATGGCCTTTAAGGACATGAACCAATTCGTTCATTATAACAACAACAACAACACTTACGTTCCAAATCATAAGCATTTTGTATAAAGAAAGTAAGTCATGTGTTTCAAATGGATGGCTTGCCTTACTAAACATTCAAATAATTCAGGCAAGTGACTAAGGCATCGAACTCAACCTCATAGCTCGACTAATAAGAGATTTGATTGATTTTGTGATTTATTTAGGGTTAACCTCAGAGGAATCTCTCATCTCCAGGTTGACTCAGCATCCATATCAAATCTTGAGTTCACTTTTGGTGGAGCCATTTGATTCTAGGTACCTACAAAGACAGAAAGAAGCGAGAGAGAGAGAGAGAGAGACATGAGAGAGCTGGAGAACAAGAGAGCAGGAGAAAGAGAATTCGAAAGCATAAAACGTTTTTGTTGGAACACAGTTCAACCCTATTACTGATTTGGGCTAGGATGTCTATTTCCTGGTATAGGATCTGTTTTGACCCAACTTTTATAGTATAAGGGTCATAGGCTAAGTCTAGAAGAAATCTGAAGATTAGCTAAGTCAGGGTGTTCGACGAACTTCTAGTTCGTTCGACGAATTCAAGTTTCCGTTCGACGAACTTGGTTCAACGAACGTCAAAGTTCTGTTCGACGAAAGTTTCTGTTTATTCGACGAACTTCCCAGGTTAAGTTTGACGAACTTCCCTTCAGATCGACGAACTTCTTCAGAGTCTCTATATTCGGTGACCTCTTCTACTCAGAGTATTATTTTGGAGTTATCCTCAGGATTTCTTTTGAAGGCTGACAGCTGTTCCTATTAAAATATCAGTCAGTTATTGCAGTATTCTCTATCAAAGATTTTATGACCGTTGCTGCATTAATTAAGGGCTGCGTGCAGATTATTTTAAGGCAGATTGCAAGTTTCAAGGAATTTAATATATTGGTATTCCAGAGAAATCCTTCCTTTCTGTCTCCTTCCTTTCCAGCCCTATTTGAATTTTTAAAAGAGGATCAACTCTCTCCTGTAAAGAGATTATCATTGCTATTTATACTAGAGAGAGACACAGATATATATAAGAGTTGTGCTACTCAGTTTTCATTCCTGAAGAAGAACTCTCTCTATTTCACTCTAAAGATCTTCGTCTTCTCCAGACACCTACTCTTAATCTCTAGAAATCATCTGCATCATTTCCCTCTAGAGAACTTGTGCTGGAGATATTCTGAAGATCAAGAAGACCTACACCCTGAGCAGATTTTCTCTCATGTTTACTTACTCTTACTCATAGGGGGAGATCTGATAATTTCAACAATCCACTAGTCTTCTCTGTTGTTAGAGAAAAGAGAAGATATCATCATCTTTATTTTACTGTTATTCTATAATTGTGTACAGGGTTCTAACTCCCTTTAAAAGTTAAATTGTGGTTTAGAGTACCTGATCAAAAGCTCTGTGGTGAAGGCTCACCTGATCAAAAAGCCTTAGTGGATTTCCTACCAGGGTGGTAGAAGAGTAGATGTACCCAGGTTGTGGGGAACTACTATAGATCCTTGTGTCTTCTGTGCTTGCCTTTATTATTTGTTTGTGCTGTGTGTGCTGTGTTTTAGTTTGTGTTTATACCTGTGCTGCACTTACTTACACATATACTAAATAACTAAAATTGTTTTAATACAGATTTCTTTAAGCTAAGAAAGATTATTTTAAAATACTCTATTCACCCCCTCTAGAGTAATCTTGATCTATCCCCACTTTCAATTGGTATCAGAGCTTGGGTTGGTTGTTACAGGCTAACACCTGGACCAACAGATCTGATAGATCTAAACTACTTTAAAGTTCTTTTTTTTTGTCTATTAGAGCCATGGCACAGAACAAAGAATATTCAAGCACAAGACCTCCTATGTGCAATCTGAACAAGTTTTCACTATGGCAAGCAAGGATCAAACTTTACATGAATTCTATTGATGAAGAAATTTTTAATTCTATTTTGACAGGACCTCCAACTGCACCAACCTCAACAACAAACACAAACACAACGACTGTCCCTCCTCCAGAATGGACAGAAGCACAAAAGAAACAGAAAACTGCTGATGCAAAGGCCATGAATATTTTAGTACAAACCATGACTGATGACATATTTCAAAAAGTGGTTGACTGTACCTCTGCTAAAGAAATTTGGGACTCCCTCACAAGAATGATGGCAGGATCAGCAGATGAGAGAAAGGACAGAAGATCATATTTGATCTCCCAGTATGAGAATTTCAAAAAGGGAGAATCAGAGACTGTTGCAGAGATGTACAACCGACTCAGCCTCATCATCAATGAGTTAAGAACCCTTGAAAAAGTGATCACAGTCACTGAAGTTAATGACAAAATCCTGATGTGCTTTCCCAGCTCTTGGGACACAAGAATCTGGCCAATTAAAGATGCCAGAGGGCTAAATGAAATTACAACTGAGAATCTTCTTGGAAAGCTCAAATCCTATGAGCAGCTGCTAAAGAGCAGAGAAGTAGAAGCCTCTCCTTCTTCATCCTCAAAGAAAGAGAAAAGCATTGCCTTTCAGGCAATAGAGGAAGAAAAGAAGACTGGTGATCAGGAGATGCTGAGTCTCCTAGCAAAGAGATTTTACAAGATGGCAAGGAAGGACTTTAGAAGAAAACCCAACAGGCACAATGAAAAGCCAAGGTATGATAAAACTCCATCTAAAGAAATAATATGCTTTGGGTGCAGGAAGCCTGGACACATCCTCACTGAGTGTCCAGAAGCTCACAAGAAAAGTAGGAGAAAAGAGCAGGAACACTCCAGCAAACACTCATCAAAAGGCCACAAGAAAAGAGAAAAAGGCTTTGTTGCTGAAACCTGGAGTGACACTGAATCTGAGTCATCCTCCAGCTCCAGTGATGAGGAGAAGGAAGCAGAAGACAAGGAATTCTGCATGATGGCAATCAATGCCTCCTCATCAAATGACAATTCAGATGATGAATTGGAAGCAAATGAGGATGAGAAAAAGAACTGTCCTACCACAGAGGAACAGTGGTACTTGGACAGTGGATGCTCAAAACATATGACAGGAACAAGAGCCAAATTAATCAACTATAAGGCAAAGCTTGGACCAAGAGTGATTTTTGGAGATTCCAATTGGGGACAGACAGAAGGCTATGGATCAGTCCAGATTGGGACAATCACATTCAAAAAGGTAGCCTATGTAAGTGGACTCAAACATAACCTCATCAGCATAGGTCAACTATGTGATGAAGGATATCAGGTATGCTTCAACCAATCTAGATGTATTATCTTCTCTGAAAATAATACTGTTATTTTAGGAAATAGACAAGGTAATGTTTATTTAGTAGACTTTGATTCAGCCAAACCTGAAATCTGCTTGTTTAACCAAGTCAGTAAAAATACTGATTTGTGGCATAGGAGACTAGGTCATGTAAACCATAGGACCCTAGCCAAATTATCAAAGGGCAATCTTGTCAGGGGACTACCTTCTGGATCATACAAGAAGGAAAGCCTTTGTAGGGCATGTCAATTGGGAAAGCAGACTAAGAGCAGCTTTAAGTCACTATCTAAGAGTGATTCTCCTAGGTTTTTGTATTTACTGCACTTAGACCTTTTTGGACCCCTTCCCATACACAGTTTGGGAGGTAAGTCTTTCACCCTAGTTATTGATGATGACTTCTCTAGATTTATTTGGGTATTCTTTCTGAGAAGCAAGTCAGATAATTTCAAAGTTCTTACAGACTTTCTCAGGAGCATCAAGATTGAGTATTCTACTCAGATTGCATTGATCAGAAGTGATCATGGCACTGAGTTTGAATCTCTTCTGATGAGAGAATTCTGTGAGAAGGAAGGTATCAGGCAGTGCTTTTCAGCTCCTAGAACTCCTCAACAAAATGGGGTAGCTGAAAGGAAAAATAGAACACTAATTGAATCTGGAAGAACATTGCTTGCAGATGCTGGTTTGCCCCAATCCTTCTGGGCTGAGGCTGTCAGCACAGCAAACTATGTCTTAAACAGAAGTTTAATTCATAAACAAAAGGGGAAGACACCTTATGAACTGCTTAAAGGGAAGAAGCCTAGAGTAGATTACTTTAGGATCTTTGGCTGTAAGTGCTTCATTCATAATAATGACAAGAAGCACCTAGGGAATTTGAAGCAAAAGCCTCAGATGGCATTTTCCTTGGTTATTCAGTTAATAGTAAAGCTTACAGAGTATTTAACAAATCTTCTTTTAAAATAGAAGAATCTATTCATGTATCTTTTGATGAAACTAGCTTGAGCTGCAAGGAGAGAAATATCTCTACCTCACAAGATGCACAGGTACCAATTCTCTGTGAGAAGTTAGATAATCTAACTATACAGAAAGAGGATCTAATAAATCCTTCTCAATTACCTAATGAGGACAGTGAAGAAGATTGTCCTGATGCACCAACATTGGATACAGTAAATATCCCTACAAATCTTGAAGCTATTAATGCTGAAGTTCAGGAGGACATAGAAATTCCTCATAGAGAAAATGAACAAGATCAAGGAGAAGTTATATTTCCTACTGATTATGTCAACATAAGAGATCACCCTAGATCTCAAGTAATTGGTGACATCTCAGTGGGTGTGCAAACAAGAAATCAACTAAATCAAAATAATTTGCACACCTGTTTCCTCTCTCAAATTGAACCTCAATCCATCAAAGATGCAGAGCAAGATCCCAACTGGATTACTGCTATGCAAGAGGAATTAAATCAATTTGAAAGGAACAAAGTATGGGAACTTGTTCCATGACCCAAGAATCATCCAGTGATTGGCACTAAATGGGTATTCAGAAATAAATTGGATGCTCAAGGAGTCATAGTCAGAAATAAGGCAAGACTAGTGGCTCAAGGATACTGCCAAGAGGAAGGCATAGACTATGATCAGACTTTTGCACCTGTAGCAAGACTGGAAGCAATTAGAATATTCCTAGCATTTGCTGCATACAAAAGATTCAAGGTATTTCAAATGGATGTTAAGAGTGCTTTTCTAAATGGAGATATCAAGGAAGAAGTATATGTGGAACAACCACCAGGTTTTGTTTCTCCAACTCAACCCTCTCATGTATTTAGATTACATAAAGCTTTGTATGGTCTCAAACAAGCTCCTAGAGCATGGTATGAGACCCTTACAAACTTTCTTTTGGAAAATAAATTTTTTAGAGGTAAAGTAGACCAAACATTGTTTTTTAGAAATCATAAATCTGAAACCCTATTGGTCCAAATATATGTAGATGACATAATATTTGGTTCTACTAACTCTAAGTTATGCAAAGGATTTTCAAATCTAATGCATTCAAAATTTGAAATGAGCAGTATGGGAGAACTGTCTTACTTTCTTGGTTTGCAAGTTAAGCAAATAAAAGAAGGCATCTTTATATCCCAATCTAAATATGCTAAAGAGCTTGTTAAAAGATTTGGGATGTCAGATGCCTCACCCATGAAAACTCCCATGCCTTCAAATGCAGCTGTTGGCACTGATGAATCAGGAAAACCTGTTGATCAGAAAGTATATAGAGCCATTGTGGGATCTCTTTTATACTTAACAGCCAGTAGACCAGACATCATGTTTGCCACATGTATTAGTGCTAGGTTTCAGGTAAATCCTAAAGAATCTCACTATATTTTATTAAAAAGGATTTTAAGATATATAAAGGGTTGTCCAGATCTAGGACTCTGGTATCCTACAGAATCAGGATTTGAGTTAACTGGATATTCAGATGCTGATTATGCTGGATGCAGAATAGACAGGAAGAGCACCTCAGGAACTTGTCAGTTCCTTGGAGATAAGCTTGTGTCCTGGTTTTGTAAGAAACAAACCTCTGTGTCTACATCAACTGCAGAAGCCGAATATATAGCAGCTGGCAGTTGCTGTTCACAACTTTTGTGGATATAGAACCAGCTCCTAGACTATAGTTACAATCTAAATAATTCCAAAATCTTTTGTGATAACACCAGTGCAATATTAATAGCACAAAATCCAGTACTCCACAGTAGAACTAAACATATTGAGATCAGACACCACTTTATCAGAGATAATATGGAGAAGGGAAAAATATGTTTAGGCTTCATACCAACTGATTTGCAGAGAGCTGACATCTTCACTAAACCCTTAGATGAAAAGAAACACCAATTCTTTATAAATCAGCTTGGAATGATAAATGGGGAGTCAATCTAGTTAACAAATTTTTCTTTTACCCAACAATTTTTTTAAGGTTCAGAAAATTTGTCAAATTCGTCGAACGGGATCGACGAAATATTTCATTCGTCGAACGGGATCAACGAAATATTTCATTCGTCGAACGGGATCGACGAAGGAATTATTTTCCTTTTTGCCGCTAACACGTCAAATCCGTTCCGCGAAAACCCTAGTCTTCGTCGAACCCTAATATTTAATCTCTATTTTGTCTAGATTTTGTCTTTTGCGCTCTCAAACTCTTCGTCTCCCTCCAGTTCCCTTTGCACTTGATTGTTTTTCTTTCTTTGCAGGAACAATGTCGATCACTGCTGGAATCCTTGCCTCAATAAAGTTCGATACAGGATTCGATATTGATCTAGAATCGTTTGCCCAGTCAGGAGAAGGCTTCACAGACATTCTGAATCTCTTTGAAGACTCGAAGTTGCACAAGTTTATGACTTGTCGGCCCAAGATTCATACTAATGAGATAAAGGAATGGGCATTCACTTCTGAGATTCGCAATGGCACAGAAATTGCAGGAAAGGCGTCAGGGAATGAATTGGTTCTAAATGCTGCTGTTCTGTCTGAAATTTTTGAATTTGAAAATGGAAATGATGATTTAGAACTCACTGAGGAAGAGTTCAATTTGATGCTGGACAGGATGGGGTACTCTGGGAGTAACCCTAAACATCTTCTGAAACGTGATTTTACAGTGGAATACACCTTCCTGGCAGATGTTGTGGGAAAGGTTCTGATGGGGAAGAGCTCAGCACATGACTACATAACCAGGCAGCAATTTCTAGTCATGAGTGCTTTGATTGAGAAAAAGCACATCAATTGGGGTCTGACTCTATTTGATTCCATCAAAAAGAAAGTGACATCAAGGAATGTAGGCTATGGAAGGATTCTGGGAATCTTTCTTCAGGCCAAGTGTCCATCCCTCTCAGTTTCTACTGCTGTTGGCATTAATGCCTCAAAGAAACTGACTCCCCTTCTTTTCAAGAAGTGGGATAGGACATTCAAGAAGAAATTGGCTCCTGAGACTCCATCAGTTCAAGCCTCTGAGGACACCAGGGCTAAAATAGCCACTCTCTCACCCCAGATTCCTCCTCCTCCAGAAAATGAAAATCTCTCCAATTCTCCTCCTCCTCCAGAAAACCTCCCCATTTCCACTCAATCTCATAATTCTCCTCCTCATAATTCTCCTCCTCATAACTCTCCTCCTCCTCCTCAAGACATTCTCACTCAAGACCTCTTTCAGGATGAAATCCCATCAGATTTCACTCCTCCTCCTCCTCCATCCACTTCTTGTGCTCATACCACATCTTCCATCCCTTCTTCCTCCTCTTCTCACCCAATTCCAGATGTACTGTTTGTGGATATCTCTCAGATAGCCACCCAGGTGTTTGGTCTCATAACTCCTAAATTACAAGAGCTTATTGATCAAAGTCTGGTCCCAGTACATTCTAAGCTTGATCTCATTCTCTCCCATCTTGCCTCTCTCTCCTCTTCCTCTTTCCCTTCATCTGAGGGCCCAGACTCTAGGCTCCCAGAGTCTAGGCAGGGGGAGATGTTCCAGGATGAAGCTCTAGAGGCAGTAGTTCCTGAAGAGCAAGGGTCAGACCTACCTGATGTCTGCTCAACCTTGGTCTCCCTGGTTCAAAGCACAGAAGGTGCTCCTCCTCCTCCTCCTCCTCAGAAGGTTCTTCCCAGCAGCTCCTTCATACTCACCCCTATAGTAAATAAGATTCTGCAGCTTACCAATCAGTCCCTCAGCTCAGACCCATCATTCAAGGAATCAGCTGAAGACCTCTCCATGGCCATTGTCTGCTATTCCCCAGACTTGGAAGCCAGGCATGGAGATTTGCAAATGTCTCCAGCTCCAGAGCCAGTTATCTCTAAGGCAGATCAGGAACCCACTGCTCCTGAACAGACTGTTCTTGATGAACAGATGCCTGATGACTCTGCCTCTGTTCTCTTCTCTTCTTCTGAGCCTGCTGCTGCCACTGCTGCTGCTACTGTCAAGAATATTGATTTAGAGAAAAGAATGATTGAAGCATACAAGGAAATTGATGAAATGTATGAGAATGTGCCTTCATCTTCAAACTCTGATGATGATGATGACAGTGATGATAGTGATGATAGTGATGCCAAAGTCAAATCGAGAAAAAGAAAAGCTACATGCAAGAAGCTGCCAGCCCCTTCTAAAAAGCCTGATAAAAATGATATTCCTTATTATGTGCAGAAAAATCTCAAGCCTCATGAAATAACTCAACCTTGGATGCAATTCTCCAAGAATGAGCTGAAGAGAAGGAAGCTTGAAAGAAGATACCAGAAGGATCACCCTGCTGTGTTCAAGAAACCCCCTCCTCCTCCACCTCCTCCAGGTGCAGGTTCTGCAGGAGGACTTTCTTCCACATCCAGGACATCTCAGTCTGCTGGCTCCAAGCCATCTGGTCAATCCTCTTCATATAAGAAAGAAAGATCTTCAGACTATCAGGTTTATGAAAGAAAGCATAGCCAATTATCTGAACAAGAAATAAAAAATAAGGAAGCTGAAGATAAAGCTGAAGCAGATAGATTATACAATATGGCAAGGTTTAGAGAGCATGTTGCTCTTTCTCAGATCAAAAATGCCAAAGAAAAGGGTATAGATACCTCTCATTTTTCCACCTTATCTCCCTATAGAGAACAAGAATTTCAACAGTACCAGGTGAAGAAAATGTTCAACACTTCTGCCTACATGAGTCTCCATCCAGAAGCTGTTCTGCCAACTATTGCCAAGAAGGTAACACTGGGTGATAAAGACTGCAAGCTAAGCAGAAGGCAATTTGAAGATACTAGCAGGAAAATAATCTTCAAGAAGCCCTCTTCAGAGGACAGGAATCCTTAAAACTCTCTCTCTGGTTAATTGACTCTTAATTATTCTGTGATGATATCTGCTTGTGACAATTGATTTATATCTGCTGAATTTCCTTTCTGACAGATATTTTTATGCATATTTGTTTGAAATGATAAGTGCTAATCATAGGATCCTAACCCAAATAGGGGGAGATTGTTGGAACACAGTTCAACCCTATTACTGATTTGGGCTAGGATGTCTATTTCCAGGTATAGGATCTGTTTTGACCCAACATGTATAGTATAAGGGTCATAGGCTAAGTCTAGAAGAAATCTGAAGATTAGCTAAGTCAGGGTGTTCGACGAACTTCTAGTTCGTTCGACGAATTCAAGTTTCCGTTCGACGAACTTGGTTCAACGAACGTCAAAGTTCCGTTCGATGAAAGTTTCTGTTTATTCGACGAACTTCCCAGGTTAAGTTCGACGAACTTCCCTTCAGATCGACGAACTTCTTCAGAGTCTCTATATTCGGTGACCTCTTCTATTCAGAGTATTATTTTGGAGTTATCCTCAGGATTTCTTTTGAAGGCTGACAGCTGTTCCTATTAAAATATCAGTCAGTTATTGCAGTATTCTCTATCAAAGATTTTATGACCGTTGCTGCATTAATTAAGGGCTGCATGCAGATTATTTTAAGGCAGATTGCAAGTTTCAAGGAATTTAATATATTGGTTTTCCAGAGAAATCCTTCCTTTCTGTCTCCTTCCTTTCCAGCCCTATTTGAATTTTTAAAAGAGGATCAACTCTCTCCTGTAAAGAGATTATCATTGCTATTTATACTAGAGAGAGACACAGATATATATAAGAGTTGTGCTACTCAGTTTTCATTCCTGAAGAAGAACTCTCTCTATTTCACTCTAAAGATCTTCGTCTTCTCCAGACACCTACTCTTAATCTCTAGAAATCATCTGCATCATTTCCCTCTAGAGAACTTGTGCTGGAGATATTATGAAGATCAAGAAGACCTACACCCTGAGCAGATTTTCTCTCCTGTTTACTTACTCTTACTCACAGGGGGAGATCTGATAATTTCAACAATCCACTAGTCTTCTCTGTTGTTAGAGAAAAGAGAAGATATCATCATCTTTATTTTACTGTTATTCTATAATTGTGTACAGGGTTCTAACTCCCTTTAAAAGTTAAATTGTGGTTTAGAGTACCTGATCAAAAGCTCTGTGGTGAAGGCTCACCTGATCAAAAAGCCTTAGTGGATTTCCTACCAGGGTGGTAGAAGAGTAGATGTACCCAGGTTGTGGGGAACTACTATAGATCCTTGTGTCTTCTGTGCTTGCCTTTATTATTTGTTTGTGCTGTGTGTGCTGTGTTTTAGTTTGTGTTTATACCTGTGCTGCACTTACTTACACATATACTAAATAACTAAAATTGTTTTAATACAGATTTCTTTAAGTTAAGAAAGATTATTTTAAAATACTCTATTCACCCCCCCCCCCCCCTCTAGAGTAATCTTGATCTATCCCCACTTTCAGTTTTGACGCAGTAATTGCTTAAAAGTAGATGAATCGCCGCAACTTAGGGTGTAGGCCAACGCATCGTCGATAATACTTATTATTTGGTGCGCAAAGCTGCGTCGAGATTGCTTCTAGAAGAAGTTCTGCGCGCGCTGATATATCGACGTTGCGTTGACTAGTACTCAACGTAGCTTTGAGACTCTTTAGAGACCCTAAGTCGACGTAGTCATGTCGACTCAACGTAACTTTGAATTTTAATCAGCATTTGATAAGTCGACGTATGCATTGATATGAACTTAATGCTGCGTCAAACTCTATTCAAATTGTCTACTCTGAGTGCTTCTTGACGCTGGCGTCGAGTAGAAGTTGATGGTACGTCGACTTCTATTCGGCACACCTCTTAATAAACAAATTTATTTCTTTAGAAAATTCTTGCTGTTTTTCCCAGCAATTTTATTTACTGAAAATAGATCATAATATAACTATCAAGGGGGATTGAAGGTAGGAGTTACTCCGTTGAATAAGTCTTGTTCCTTAATCAAAATCTACATCTTTCTTCCAACTCCATTTTCTCCTGAGTGGGACCCTACTTCATCCTGCACATGTAATTCAATCATTAGAAGGAACACAAGTTACCTTGGGCCCTTTACTTTTACCATTGTAGGGTTCAATGAAAGAATAGAAGGGTCTTTCATGATACCCTTTGGGATGATAAGGAATGGATTTCCCAAACCTATTATTTTGATTCTTAAGATGAGTATAGAATATATATAAATGCAGGAGATCAGCAGAGTGTCTTATTATTTTAGATTTTGTTTTTACTTTTAGGTGGTTGTTATTTGACTTCTCTACATTGTTCTTTCCTTAATTCAGATGTATCTTGTTGGGTTTATCTAACCTATCTGAATAACTAACAGCCTTACCCTTAATTGATGCACTCTTCACACTGGGTTGATGGTGATTAATATTTGGATTGTCTTCTTTTTTTATTTGCACAACCTTTATATGACGAGCTTAGAATTAGGCGGGTGTTTCTGAGGGCTTTCTCCTACTTTGAGAAATTTACTGTTATCCTATCAAAATATAGAAGTAACGGTCTTTTCCTTTTTTGAAGTATTTACGATTACGCCCCGACTACGACACCGAATTCTATTGATTTTTAGAATAGAAAAGGGGAGTTTTGCACTAAATGGGTTTGAAAAGCTTTTGCTTAAATTTTTAATCCAAACTAATCATTTGATAAAGGCAAGTATACCTTATCGCGTGTAATACAGGATATTTTGGTTTAGAAAATATTGAGGTCGTATATTTCTGCGATCTTGTTGTTTACTTTTACTTTTAAGGAATTAACTATTATTTTATCAGAGTAATATTTTGAGTTGATTTTATAGTTTTGAAAAGCGATAATATGCGTATAACTAGAGTTCTAAAGGATGAGGAAGATAGTGCCCGATGTCGAATTACCTTGAGACGAAAATAGTCTTTTCTTATAAGTAAAAGATATGTCTTTTCAAAACATTAAAACGGCTTGGCCGTGGAGGTTCCATAATTATGAACGCACCTCTCTCGAGGGTACGCCCAGCTAAGATTATGAATATTCAACCAAACTCTCATTCTTTAATCAAATCTCCTTAATACTCATTTTATGTTGTGAACCAAACTATTAGGTTTTTATTTCTAATTCGGGAGACTTACCTCATCCTCTCTCGAGGGTAGAGCGCACTTCTCATTACTCGTGAGCGATCAGTCCATACGCACGAGCCTCTCGGCTAACAAGTGCACGGAAACGGAAATGAAAACCACACATCTATTATGTGGCTCCACTCAACGTTATTCTCGGGTAAACCTTAAGCTCGTTTAATTATTTTTAGAAAAGAGATATTTTAACTTCTTAGAATATCATTTATTTGTCCCAATGCTCTTCGACATCATGCGCTAAAGGAAATTAGCCACTCATCGGAATGGAGACGGCATTAATAATTAGAAAATACATATTAATAATTTGAGCGGATATAAGCGTGAAAGAAAGATTAAAAGACTTATATAAAAATAGAAATTGTATCTGTCCCAACCTTCTTAATCAAGCACTAAAAAGTTCTTAGCATCTCATCCGGGACGGGGGTGGTATAGAAATAAAAGACTTATAAAAGTGCTGAAATAATATCCATCCCATCCATCTTAATCAAGCGCTAAAGAAAATTAGCCTCTTATCCGGGATGGGTTGCTATAAAGACTGAAAATTAAAACTGAAAAGAGTGTTACACACTCAGATCCCAAAATAGGGTTTGGAAAACATCACTCAGAGACTACTTCAAAACATTATAAGACAAAGTTGAGATAAGAAAATAAACTATTTTATTACCAAAATGAAGATTACAACTAGACTAGGAAAGAGAAAGTGGCTACTTAGGAATGCAGAAAATAACTCAAATACAAGTCCTAAACTACTCCAGAAGCTAGCTAACACATGAAATTCTGGATGAAAATTCTTTCAGCCGAGCCCCTCTATTTATCGGCAAAAATTTATTTTTACACGCCCCTGGGTCACGGGCGTGACTTGGATGTCATGGCCGTGACCTGGGGCGTGACATTTGCTCGGCTGTAATGGCCGCCTTCTCGAAGGATCCGCCATCAAATATGGATGCACATAGGCGTGACTTGAAGTGTCATGGGCATGACTATGGGAGGCAGATGTCAGCAGCATGGGTCGTGACTTTGGGCGTGTCACGCTGGCTGATTGGCGGAACACGGGCGTGACCAATTTTGACATGGGCGTGACTTGATTCGTCGTGAAATCAGGCCTATTCGGCTTGATCGCGCGACCTATTGGTCTTGATCAGGAGTACACGGGCGTGATCCGAAATGTCACAAGCATGACCAGAAGTGTCACGGGTGTGACCAGAAGTGTCACATGCATGACTTAGTCAATTCTGTGGGATTTCGCCTAAAAACGGTCGACAACTGGAAAGTTGGCATTTTAAAATTACACGCCCTTGGTCACGGGCGTGACTCATGGTCACGGGCGTGACTTGGGGCGTGACTTGACAAAAAAATGCCAAAATGTTGAAAAAGATAAATAAAGCTAAGTTAGTAAGAAAACTAATAAAACAAGCAATTTATTCATTAATTTACATAAAATATTTACAATATTACTTAAAACTGTACTAATAACTATACTAAAAATACATATTTTTTAATACTCATCAAATACCCCCATACTTATGCTTTTGTTATTCCCGAGCAAAAGTTAGAGAGATCTATACGGGATTAACATAAGTTCTAATTTTTAGCTATCATCTTATTTTAATCATAAGAGACTGAAAAATAAAAATTCGGAGTAATAAGAGTTAAGTCCTAAATTATGCAAATGATTTAAGTAGAAATAAATGTCTTAGCCAAATGACTTCTTAATTAATGAAATAGCAAGCAAAGTTGCAATCATTAGTAAATGAGATTAGATCGAAATTATATGAACCTTTGTTTAAAGAAACGTGAAGGAAAGATATAAGTTACTAATTATGCTCTCAAATAATTTTTTGAATTAAAACAAGAAACAATAATTTTGCTAAGGGAAAAGGGGTAAAAAGCTTTGGCAAAAAAGAAGAGTTTTTGAATTAGGGGTGATGGTTTTTATTCGTCCAGCCCTTTGTTTTAGCTTTCTTTGGTGCCCCCGTGGTTTTTGAGGGAAAACTAATTCATTTGTTTTTATTAACCCAATGCTTATGTTTACGGAACGAAATCTTATTCCCATTGAGATAAGAGCATTTAAAGTTTTTATTGGGTGCCTATATTTACGGAATAAATTCTTATTCCCATTGACATAAGATCTTTTTCTTCTTTTAATTTTTTATTTGCCATGCTAAATTGGTGCAGACAGGGGTTTTTAAAGAGAAATTCTAGAATAATACAAAAAAGGTTTGAGAGCAACCTTAGTAATTTGAATATTCCTAGATTCCTAAAGATATAAAGTAGGGATAATTGCATTCTAAAGTTATTTTGCCAACATAATACACATGCCTCTATTTTATCTAGTAGAAGTAGTGCTTGAAAACAAAGCCTCAATTTAAATTAAAAACACAAGATATTCTTTAAATCTTAACCCTGAACGTTTAAATCTATCGATCTTAGATAAACAAACAAATAGTAAACTAGCGATTATGAAAAGCCACAAACAGATATTCTCGAAACTAAATGCTTTTAAGAATAAAAGTAAAGTAGGGTTTTTTTTTTCATTTTTAAATTTTTTTGAAGTTTTATTTAAGTTTATATTTACAAAGGTAAACAAAACGAAATGCAGAATAAAACAGAGAAAACTCTAATTTTCTTTTGTTTTTTATTTTTGTTTTGTTTTTGTTGTTGGACTTTTTCTAAGTTTTGGTAATTTTTCTAAGTTTTGGTAATTATGAAATAAAATATTTTTTTTTAATTTTTGTTTGTTTAAATGAAAATGGTAAAACACCCCCATACTTAAAACCCAACATTATCCCAAATGTTGTAATATAAGTATGAAGAAGAGAAAATAAAAGTGCAGTATGGACAAAAGGAAAGAGGGAGCAAAAAGGATTCCCTGAATTAAAGCTAGCGAGGCCGTAAGAAACCATGCAAAAACATATAAAAGAATAAAACATAATAAAACATTAGATAATATGGGGTGCCTCCCACAAGTGTTTTATTTACCGTCGCGTAGCTTGACGAATTTGGCGTGGTGAGATTATAAATTGGAGAAGGTTAAGGATTCGATAGTATCGCCCGCTAGATCGCCCGCAATATAAAGTTTTAAACGATGCTCATTGACTTTAAATTCATCTTTTTCAGGGTGGGAGATAAGAACGGTTCCATACGGCCAAACCTCTTTGACTTCAAAGGGGCCGGACCATCTGGATTTTAGCTTACCCAGAAAAACATGAAGGCGGGAATTATAAAGAAGGACAAGATCGCCCGGCGTAAATGTTGTGGGAAATTTTATTTTGCGATCATGGTAGAACTTAGAACGCTCCTTATAAAATTTATTACTCTCATAAGCCTTCACACGCTATTGAACGAGTTCATTTAGTTGGAATTTCCTACTCTTGGAGGCTAAGTTCAAATCGAGATATAAAAATTTTTAAGGCCCAAAAAGCGTCGTGTTCTAACTCTACCGGTAAATGACACGCTTTACTGTAGACTAATCAATAGGGCATACAACCGATAACAGTCTTGTACGTCATACGATACGCCCACAGTGCATCATCGAGTTTTAAGGACCAATCTTTCCTATTTAAAGAAATAGTTTTCTCTAAAATGCGTTTAATCTCGCGATTTACTACCTCTACTTGGCCGCTTGTTTGGGGGTGATAGGCGGTGGCGAGCTTGTGCGTGATGCCATATTTAGATAAAATTTTTGTAAATTGGGCGTTGCAGAAGTGCATACCTCTATCACTTACAATTGCGCGGGGTGCGCCGAAGCGAGCAAATAATTTTTTCAAAAAATGGACGACGACTCTCGCGTCGTTGGTTGGCAGAGCTTGTGCTTCCGCCCAGCTAGAGATGTAGTCGACCGCCACTAAAATATAGTGATTATTAAAAGAAGAAGGTAGGCGGCCTACAAAATCTATGCCCCACAAATCGAAGATTTCGCATTCGCGAAAAAGGTTTTGGGACATCTCATCACGACGAGAGATGTTACCCGACCACTGGCAGCTATCGCATTTACTCACAAAAGTGTGAGCATCTTTAAAGACAGTGGGCCAATAAAAGCCTGCCGCTAACGCTTTCCGCGCGGTCTGTTTGGCTTGATAATACCCCCCAGCCGGCTTCTCATAGCAGTGTCGCAATATTTGTGCACCCTCCTCGCTTGAAACACATCTTCGTATCACTTGGTCCTCGCAGACGCGAAAGAGAAAGGGTTCCTCCCAAAAGTAGTTTTTCATGTCAGAAAAGAATTTCTTCGTTTGCTGAGTCGAAAAATCTTTTGGAAGGACCCGCTCAACTAAATAGTTCGCGTAATCTGCGAACCAAGGGGTGGAAGAAGTTTTTATATTATTTATAATTAAGAGGCGCTCCTCAGGAAATTGATCGTCTATTTTGGGTTCGATGAGCGCTTCTGCGGCGAGGTTTTCTAAACGTGAGAGGTGGTCGACTGCCAAATTTTTAGCCCCTTTCTTATCCCGGATCTCTAAATCAAATTTCTGTAAAAGGAGGATCCATCGAAGCAGGCGTGGCTTGGCATCTATTTTGGTCAAAAGATATTTTAGGGTGGAGTGATCAGTGAAAACGATTACTTGTGAAAGTGTTACGTAGGGCCTGAACTTATCAAAGGCAAATACGATGACAAGAAGTTCTTTTTCCGTCGTCGTGTAGTTAGCCTGTGAGGATGTGAGCGTGCGAGAAGCATAATAGATTGGATGAAAATATTTATTAATGTGTTGACCTAATACGGCTCCTACCGCAATATCGCTTGCGTCGCACATGGTTTCAAACGGAAGGGACCAATCTGGCGCCACCAAAATGGGAGAGTTGATAAGTTGTTATTTTATAAAATTTAATGCCTATACGCAGGTTGTATCAAAAATAAATGGGAAATCCTTCTCCAAGAGGTGGGTTAGTGTTTTCGTTATTTTAGACAAATCTTTTATAAACCGCCTGTAAAAACTCGCTTGGCCGAGAAAACTTCGAATAGATTTTACGTTCGAAGGTATGGGAAGTTGTTCAATTATGGCAACTTTGGCCTTGTCGACCTCCATCCCCTTGGAAGAAATCTTATGGCCGAGGACTAAACCCTCTCGGACCATGAAGTTGCATTTCTCCCAGTTTAAAACTAAGTTTGTCTCTTCACACCGCTGGAGAACTCTATCTAAATTTTTCAGACAATTTTGAAAAGAGTTTCCAAAGACGGAGAAGTCATCAAAAAGACTTCCATGATATCTTCTATGAGCTCGCCAAATATCGCCAACATACATCTTTGGAATATAGTTGGCGCATTGTAGAGGCCAAACAGCATCCTTCGATATGCGAAGGTGCCGAACGGGCAAGTAAAATTTGTTTTTTCTTGGTCTTCGGGAGAAATAGGGATTTGGAGAAATACCAAGAGACCATCAAGAAAGCAATAAAAAGGATGACCTGAGAGACGCTCTAGAATTTGATCAATAAACTGTAGCGGGAAGTGGTCTTTTCTGGTGGCATCATTTAATTTTCTGTAGTTGATGCACACCCTCCAACCCGTAACAGTATGAGTTGGGATAAATTCGTTGTTCTCGTTGGCCACGACCGTTATACCGCCCTTTTTGGGGACGACTTGTACGGGGCTTACCCACGTACTGTCGGATATTGGATAGATAATACTCGCATCAAGGAGTTTTATAATCTCAGCCTTAACGACATCCCGCATGTTCGGGTTAAGGCATCGTTGAGGCTGAGTAGTTCTGCGGGGGTGATCTTCAAGAAAATTTTATGGGTGCAGAATGAGGGGTTGTTTCCCCCAATATCTGAAATTTTGCCATGCAATTGCACGGCAGTTCTTGTTTAAAAATTTGACTAATTCGGAGGTCTCCGAATCATATAAAGTGGAAGAGATAATGACTGGAAGTTTTAAGTCTTTTTCGTGGAAAACGTATTTCAGATTATCAGGGAGTTGTTTTAGTTCGAGGACTGGCGGTTCTTCATAGGATGATTTAATTTTTAAAGCTTCTGAATCAAAGGGTTTGAATGGCGAATCTGTCAGCATGTCGTCGTGACAAGATAGATTCGCCAAGTCCGAATTATCAAGTGTTAAAGAGAGAAATTCAGAAAACGAAGAACATTCCTCTTCAAACACGGGTTCTAGGTTAAAACTTGAATCATCGTTCGATAGGGAGTTCCACATCGAGGGATTAAAAAGTAAAGTAACTACATCATCTCCGACCCGAAGGGGAGGCGCCCGTTACTAACATCGATTAACGTGCGAGAGGTTGCGAGGAAGTGGCGACCAAGAATGATAGGTACCTCATCGTTCTCCTCTATGTCCAGGATGACAAAGTCTACCGAGAAGATAAACTTGTCGACCTTGACCAGAACATCCTCCACTACCCCTATCGGGTACTTTACCGAGCGATCCGCGAGTTAGATGCTCATCTTTATTAGGCTTGGGACCCCCAAATTGAGTTTTTTTGAAAAAGGAGAAAGGCATCAAATTGATGCTAGCGCCCAAGTCCGCTAGAACGTACTTTATTAACATATTGCCGAAAAAACATGGGATGGAGAATCGTCCCGAGTCATTCAGTTTTGGCGGCAATTTGTTAAGGAGAACAGCCGAGCATTCCGCGTATTTCGAGTCACTTTTTATTAGAAAGCAACTTTTTAAGATATTTCGCGTATTTCGGCATTTAAGAGAGTGCCTCGCAGAAAGGAATGTTTATGTGGATTTGTTTTAAAATTTGTAAAAAAATTTATAATGCTCGTCCTTCCGCTCGTTGTTTATTTCTGAGGGATAAGGAAGGGACGGACTAAAAATGTTTAGCGCAGTCGGAAAACTCATTGAATTATCTATCGAGAGAGAAGGTGGAGGGGTCGGTGTTGAAATATGTACCTTGGGCTCAACCCGTTTTGGGGAGGTTACCGCCTTGCCGTTGCGAAGGTTTATGACATTGGCATTTTCTATAGGGTTCGGCTCCGTGTTCCCTGGTAGAGCTCCATATAGTCTCTTAGAGACCATTTTTGCCAGCTGTCCAACCTGATTTCCAAGTTTTTAATCGATCCGGTAATATTCCGGATATTTGACTCAGTGGAAGCGACATATTTAGCAAAAATATCTTCGAGCGGAGAAGGTTTTGGAGGTGGAGGTTGGAATCCATTCGGAAATCCTTGCAGAAATCCTTGAGGATTCACAATTGGGGACCTCTGGGCATTGTTGGGATTGCTCCAGGAGAAATTTGGGTGGTTCCTCCAACCCGGATTATAATTATTACTATACGGATTATTATTATGGTTGAAGGGGTGCCTAACTGGGTTGCCTAGGTAATCTACAGTTTCTTTGACAAAATTATTATTATTATTATTATTAAGCCAAGCGGGAGTGGAGGAGGAAACAGTCATCTCTGCCACTTGCTTACTTAACCTTTCGACTTGAGAGGCTAAGTGAGAAGTGGCATCCACTTCATATATCCCAGTTGGTTTAGTAGGACGTGATCTAGGCGCATTACATTGATAGGCATTGATGGCCATTTCTTTGAACAGAGCCTTAGCGGCCTCCATGGTTTTGTTGTTTAACATTCCCCCAACGGTTGCATCGATCATCTGTCGTGTTGAGAAATTCAAACCATTATAAAACGTCTGGACCTGTAGCCAGGATGACAGCGCGTGATGAGGACACCTATGCAAGAACTTCTTAAAACGCTCTCAAGTCTCGTAGAGAGACTCAGAATCGAATTGAATGAAGGAGGCGATATCTGTGCGTAGTTTAGCGGTTTTAGACGGGGGAAAATATTTTGTGATAAATTTCTCCGTCAATTGTGCCCACGTGGTTATGGATCCTCTATGGAGAGAACTTAACCATGCCTTGGCCTTTGTCCGCAGTGAAAATGGAAATAAGCGTAAACGAATAACGTCGTTAGTAACGCCATTAATTTTGAAGGTATCGCATATTTCCAAAAAAGTAGAAAGGTGTAAATTCGGATCCTCATCTGGCAAACCGTCAAATTGCACTGACTGTTGTACCATTTGAATGATGCTAGATTTTATTTCAAAATTATTATTAGCCACTGTTGGGCGTGTAATACTCGAACTGGTATCATCCAAATTCGGCCTGGCATAATATGCCATGGTCCGTGGTGGGGCCGCATCTTGAATTTGACCATCCATAGCTTCAGCGTAAGTATCTCTGATAGACTCTTCGGGAAATTTGAGTAAGTTTTGATCACGAAGTCGGAGGCGCTCACGAAGGGTGCGCTCCATTTCGGGGTCAAAAGGGATATTCGAATCGTCCGAGGAGTTTCCTCGGGTCATATACTAATAATAAAAATTAATATATTTTTTGGCTTTTTATTTTATATTATATATTATTAATATATATAATAAAATTAATAGTAATTCCTTTTTTCAAAATAACAACACGAGTTCCCCGGCAACGGCGCCAAAAACTTGGTGATTAATATTTGGATTGTCTTCTTTTTTGATTTGCACAACCTTTATATGACGAGCTTAGAATTAGGCGGGTGTTTCTGAGGGCTTTCGCAAGTACTCCTACTTTGAGAAATTAACCAATATCCTATCAAAAGATATAAGTAACGGTCTTTTCCTTTTTCGAAGTATTGACAATTACGCCCCGACTTCGACACTGAATTCTATTAATTTTTTGAATAGAAAAGAAGAGTTTTGCACTAAATGGGTTTGAAAAGCTTTTGCTTAAATTTTTAATCCAAACTAATCATTTGATAAAGGCAAGTATACCTTATTGCGTGTAATACAGGATATTTTGGTTTAGAAAATATCGAGGTTGTATATTTTTGTGGATCTTGTTGTTTACTTCTACTTTTATGGAATTAACTATTATTTTATCGGAGTAATATTTTGAGTTGATTTTATTGTTTTAAAAAGCGATAATATTCGTACAACTAGAGTTCTAAACGATGAGGAAGATAGCGCCCGATGTCGAATTACCTTGAAACGAAAATATTCTTTTTTTTATAAGTAAAAGATATGACTTTCAAAACATTAAAACGGCTTGGCCGTGGAGGTTCCATAATTATGAACGCACGTCTCTCGAGGGTACGCCCACCTGAGATTATGAATATTCGACCGAACTCTCGTTCTTTAATCGAATCTCCTTAATACTTTCTTTATGTTGTGAACCCCACTATTGGGTTTTTATTTCCAATTCGGGAGACTTACCTCATCCTCTCTCAAGGGTAGAGCGCACTTATCTTTACCCGTGAGCGATCAGTCCATACGCACGAGCCTATCGGCTAACAAGTGCACGGAAACATAAATGAAAACCACACATCGATTATGTGGCTCCACTCAACATTATTCTTGGGTAAACCTTAAGCTCGTTTAATTATTTTTAGAAAAGAGATGTTTTAACTTTTTAGAAAATCATTTATTTGTCCCAATGCTCTTCGACATCGTACGCTAAAGGAAATTAGCCACTCATCGGAATGGAGACGGCATTAATAATTAGAAAATACATGTTAATAATTTGAGCTGATATAAGTGTGAAAGAAAGATTAAAAGACTTATATAAAAACAGAAATAGTATCCGTCCCAACCGTCTTAATCAAGCGCTAAAAAGTTTTTAGCCTCTCATCCGGGACGGGGGTGGTATAGAAATAAAAGACTTATTAAAGTGCAAAAATAATATCCGTCCCAATCATCTTAATCAAGCGCTAAAGAAAATTTGCCTCTCATCCGGGATGGGGGTGGTATAAACAGTTATATAAAGACTGAAAATTAAAACTGAAAAGAGTGTTACACACTCAGAACCCAAAATAGGGATTGGAAAACATCACTCATAGACTACTTCAAAACATTATAAGACAAAGTTGAGATAAGAAAATAAACTATTTTATTACCAAAATGAAGATTACAACTAGACTAGGAAAGAGAAAGTGGCTACTTAGAAATGCAGAAAATAACTCAAATATAAGTCCTAAGCTACTCCAGAAGTTAGCTAACACATGAAATTCTAGATGAAAATTCCTTCAGCCGAGCCCCTCTATTTATAAGCAAAAATTTATTTTTACACGCCCCTGGGTCACAGGCGTGACTTGGATGTCACGGCCGTGACCTGGAGCATGACATTTGCTCGGCTGTAACGGCCGCCTTCTCGAAGGATACGCCGTTAAATATGGCTGCACACGGGCGTGACTTGAAGTGTCACGGGCGTGACATGGAATGTCACGGGCGTGACTAAGGGCGGCAGACGTCAGCAGCATGGGTCGTGACTTTGGGTGTGTCACGCTGGCTAATTGGCGGAACACGGGCGTGACTTGATTCGTCATGAAATCAGGCCGATTCGGCTTGATCGCGCGACCTATTCGTCTTGACCAGGAGTACACGGGCGTGATCCGAAATTTCACGGGAGTGACCAGAAGTGTCACGGGCGTGACTTAGTCAATTCTTTGTGATTTTGCCTGAAAACGGATGACAGCTAGAAAGTTGGCATTTTAAAATTACACGCCTTTGGTCACGGGCGTGACACATGGTCCCGGGCGTGACTTGGGGCGTGACTTGACAAAAAAATGTCAAAATGCTGAAAAAGAGAAATAAAGCTAAGTTAGTAAGAAAACTAATAAAACAAGCAATTTATTCATTAATTTATATAAAATATTTACAATATTACTTAAAACTTTACTAATAACTATACTAAAAATACATATATTTTAATACTCATCAGTTGATAATCATTAGGTCTTACAAAGGAAACTGGATTTTTCCAAGCAGGTTTCCTGGGTGCTTCTGAGCTAGTGGAGGGCTCTGCTCCTAACCCTAAGTGATTAAATCTCATAGAGATATTTTTAGTGATGACCTTGAGCTTCTGACTCCTCCCATTGAGTGAGTCCTCAAAGGCCTTTGCATTTGCTAGCTCTTCTTTTAGTTTTGTGTTTCCCTCTCTAAGCTTAATCAATTCTAACTCTTTATCATTAATCTCATTTGTTAGGTTTTGATTAGTTAGATGCATTTCATTTTTCTTAAGGATCTCTAGTTTAGTTCTAGCTATGACTAGTTATTTTTCTACCCTAAGATGCTCAATGCTGAAATCTTTGAAACATGATTTAAAATCTTATGAAGTAAAATCAAATTCATCAAAGACAGATGATACCTGATCATCTTCATCATCTGATGACATCCCAAGGGCCATCATGCAGGCTGCTACTGCTTCTTCTTCATCTTCACTTTCAGATGATGAAGAGCTAATTCTGCTTTAGAATCACTCCATGTTTCAGCAATGAAGCCTTTGCCTTTCTTCTTGTCTTTTCCTCCGAAGGATTTCTTTTTCTTCTTCTCCTCTTTGCTGCTGCTCCTTTCCCTCTGCTCTTGTGGGCATTCAGGGGCAATGTGCCCTAGTTTGCTGCAGGTATAGCAAATAATCTCCTTCCTTGGAGTTTTATCATACCTCGGCTTTGAGTCTCTTTCTCTTCTCCTTGAGTCCTCAGTCTTCACCCACTTATTAAATCTTTTTGCTAGTAGATTGAATTTCATCCTCAAGAGTGGAGGACTCTCCTTTGGCAGCTTTCAAAGCAAGGGACCTTTGGACAGGAGCTGGAGAGATATCCCTTTCTTAAGCCTCAGACCTGTTCTTCAAAAGCATCTCATATGACTTAAGCTTTCCTAGTAAAGCTTCAGTTGAGATTTCCCTGTGGCATCTGGATTCTCTGATTGCCCAGATCCTTGAGTCCCATGAGCTAGGGAAGCATATGAGAATCTTATCATTAATTTCAGTCAAGGAAATTTCCATGTCTAAGCCTCTGAGCTCATTAATGATAAGACTGAATCTGTCATACATATTGACAACAGATTCTTCAGCTTTCTTTTAAAAGTTCTCATACTGGGTATGAGAAGTGACTTTTTGTCCTTTCTTTCATCAGCACTTCCTTCCACCATGGTGGTGAGTGAGTCCCAGATTTCCTTTGCTGATTGGCACTCAACAACTTTCTGGAAAATGTCATCAGACATTATTGACACCAGAATATTCATGGTCTTGGCATCACATGCCTTGACCTTCTTCTCAGCCTCTGTCCATTCCTTTCTTGGGACAGCCTCTATTGTTGAGGATTCCCCTGCCTTTTATCTGACTGGAGCTGGATGACATGTGAGAAGAAAATTATAGATGTCTTCATCAAGGAATTCATGTATAGTTTTATTCTGGCCTTCCAAAGTGTCAACTTATTCAAGTTACACACTGGGGGTCTTGTGGAAGCATAATCCTTAGAGCTCATTTTCCTTTTTAAAATGTATTTTTTTTTTAATATATAGGAGGTTTTTTTTATCAAGGTGTTAACCTTTTATTTATCAACCTCCCTCTAATACCAATTGAAAATGCACAATGTGCCTCTGAGAATCCTCTAGAGGGAGGGGGGTGAATAGTGATTTAAAGATTATTCCTATTATAACTGTGAGTACAATAAAATAATCTAAGGATTTATTCTCAAACAGGATCTCAGGCAGAATAAACTAGTGCTGAAATATAAAGCAGAAATCAATAAAATAAACTAGCTATAGGGACACCACAGAAAATTAGCAACCAGAAGACACACAGAATTTTTATAGAGGTTTCCCAAAATGTGGGTACTCCCCTCTTCTACCACCTGGTTGGGATGCACCATTGTGCCTGATTCTTTTGGTAAGGAGGCTCTTAGAACCACTGATCTTTTGACAAGGAGATCATGAACCACCAAATCTTTTGATAAGGAGATCTTGAACCACCAGATCTTTTGATAAGGAGATCTTGAACCACTGAATCCTTTGAAGAGGGATTAATAAAACTCTTTTATAGAAGGGAAGAAGAAGGAAGAAGAGGAAGGGTGTGTGAATTCTGTTTTCAGAATTCTTATGATGGTTGTAAGAAAAACATCTTCTTGAATCTTTTCACAGGATTTGCTCTTGATAAATTTCTGCTTATGATGGTGATGATTTGCATAAGCTATGATTGTCAGATCCTTCTATCTTCTTTCTGAATGAACTCTGACTGCTATAAGATTGAGTTGATGAGCAGCCTTGTTCTGTTTTGTTCTTAGAGAGAAGAAGAGCAGATGATGTTCCTTCTCTGTATTTTCTTCTATTAGGGTTCCTATGTGAGAGAGGAAGAGGAAGGAGACCCAATAGAGTAGTATCGCTGATTGTGATAAGTGCCTTGCTTTTCTCTTTCCTATGTTGCCTTTTATTGTCCCTCTATTGAATTTGAATTTCATTCCCTTTCAGGTAAGTCCTGAAAGGGTAAATTTGTCTGGACAATAAATCCTTCCTTCCTTCTTTAATTCCCGACCTGTCCACCAGCACAAAGCTTGTTTCCAAGAAAGCATTTTGTCTACTTTAACTTTTCTTTCTATTTAAGGCAATTAATGTGCCGTTGTAGAATGGTCTTGAGAGAGGTGGGCCATGAGAGAAGGTCCAAAATGACAGCTGAAAAGGTTTCCCTTTCCAGACTGTATTCGATATAGCGTCGAGTTAACTTCCTCTCTTATCTACGCACCTTCGAGTTCTTGTAGGAGCAGCTTCAAATTCATCCTTGCTCTGACTGAACTCAGCTAGTCGATGATGAGTCCCATTTATATATATATTCTTGGACTCATTTGGGCTGTTATTCTAGTGTTTGCACCACATTTTAGGCACATTTCCATTCATATGTATTATTCCATGCTAGGTGCACTTTTAAGCCCGTTTCGGTGTGCAATTGCATTCCTTGTTGTTGTGGGTAAGCACATTGTGCTCCCCTTCCCTTCTTGTATGTATTTCTGCGCTGGATGTGTATTCCCAGCTAATATACCTTGTTTGCAGGTGACCTGATTGCCCCGTTCTCCCATAAGTAATTTCTGTGCATATCGCACGGTCGTGCATTTTCCTTGACGCACAGTTTGTGCGGTCGTGCGTTTGTATCAGTGGCAGAAAACGGAGCGTCGGAGTTTACTCGTGTGTTTTGACGCACGGGCGGATTCGCCCGTGCGTGAACAAAATGCACGGTCGACCTGTGTCTTGCAGAAAATGGAGCTTCGGAGTTTACTCGTGCGTCTTAACGCACGGGCGGCGTTGGTCGTGCGTGAACAAATCGCACGGGCGGCGTAGCGTCTTCTCCAAGCCTTATTTCTTCCGTTAATATCGCACGGTCTGCGCACGATCGTGCGTTCGACCGTGCATGACCAATTTTCAGCCTGTTTCCTATAAAAGCTGCAGGAATCGACGCAGAGAGGGGGACGACCAGGGCACGAGCTGGAGCGATTCTGAGGGCGGGAAAACTCTTCCTTCCCGCTGCTCTTGAGGGGTGAAGGCTTCTCCTTCAACTCCTCCACCATCAAGACCATTTCCGGTGACTTTCCACCTCCACCCTTCCATTGAGGAGCACTAGGAAGCTTCATCCACCATTAGGTCAAGCATTCCTCGCCAAGGAGACCAAGGAAGCGCTGAAGATCGTCAGAGCGGTGACAGCCTCCTTCGAGCCAAGCTCACCATCTGAGGGCCGAGTCCGGAGAGAGCCCGACAACCTCTCATTCCGGCCGTGAACCCAAGATGTGATTTCATCATTATTGTCATCTCTAACCTTTGTTGCTTGAACTCGTTTGCAGTTGCTTTATGAATGCGTGTTAAGTAGATCTTATGGATTACTGCTTGTTTTCATATGCAATGTTATTGTGGTGGCATGAATAGCCCTTTTGTTCTTGCTATTTTCTGTGCTACGTTGTGGTTGAAGCCACTAGCAAAAGCTAGCGGTGATGTTTTGAGAAGAGGTGTGTGCGACCCTCAACCGTCATAGTGACATTCCGCCCACGCGCCTTCCGAAGCACGGCATCGCGGCCGTTGCAACCATCTCGCCGTGCGAAGCGGAGTTTAGACCCCGCATCTTTCTTCATTTTGCATTAGCATAGGAAACCAAATCAAAACCCCCGTCGTTACTATTTTTATCCTTTAAACTGATTTCTTGCGAGAGCAAATCGTACTACCCAACTTGCGGTCCTTGAGAGATCGATATTCGGGGAGTTCCTCCCTATTTTATTACTTGACAACGACCGGTGCACTGCCATCGTATCGCATTTCGTGCCTGCTAATTAGCAGTGCCGAAATTGCGCTTCAAGTTTTTGGCGCCGTTGCCGGGGACTGCAAGCGTTTACGATTTGTTTTTCCTCTGGAGATCCGTTTTAAGGACTTTCTGTTTTTTTTTATTACTTCTTTTTCTGTTTTGTGTTGAATAGAGGTGTATGCATAGAAGAGATCTTGGTGAGTGCGCATCATTTGACCCTGAAATAGAGCGTACCCTGCGGGCGCGTCTCCGTGCTGCTGCCACCATGGATGTTAATGGAAATCAGGCTAATCCTGGAGTGGGAAATGCACCGGTCGTGGGTCAGGTGGCTGACGAAAATAAAGTGGTCAGGCCGAGACCTAGGACCATGAGAGACTACACCACTCCTACAGTTGGGAGTGTGTATCCTGGTTTTGGGCCTAACATCATGAACAATCAGTTCGAAATCAAGCCCGCTATCCTGAACATCATCCGTAACAACGTGCAGTTCTCTGGGATGCCCAGTGAAGACCCACATCTTCACGTGGCTGAGTTCTCTGATATTTGCGGTACCTTCCGGTATACTGGAATGACTAACGAAACAGTCAAGTTGAGACTGTTTCCATTCTCATTGCGTGACAAAGCCAATGTGTGGCTTCATTCTATCCCTCCAGGAACTGCTGCAACGTGGGATGTGCTCGCATCCAAGTTTCTCGCTAAATTCCACCCGGTGGACAAGATTGTGAGCCTTCGGCGTGAAATCGCCACCTTCCGGCAAGCTGAGCAGGAGACCCTCGCAGAAGCTTGGGAGCATCTTTCTGACCTCCTGCGTAAATGTCCAAATCACGAGCTCCAGCCGTGGAACATTGTGGAGACCTTCTACTTCGCCATCAAGCCCAACCATCGGGCGATGATTGACGCTGCTGCAGGAGGAACCTTAATGAACCACACGCCTGAGGAAGCTCTTAGAATTCTACAGGACACCGCGTCCCACAACACTTTCTGGACAGCGGGGAGAAATGCGCCTAGAAGCGCTCCGGGATTATTCGTGTGGATTCACTACCTCCCGTTGTTGCGCCTGCGTCGAACATTACATATGAAGGATGTGGAGGCGGTGGTCACCCCTCATACGAGTGTCCAGGTAGCGAGCCATCAGGTAAATTATCTCAGCTTTGTTTAAATGAATCTGTGAATTTCGTTGGAAATCAAGCTAGGGGGGCACCCTACGGAAATGCTTATAATCCGGGTGTGAGAAATCACCCCAATTTTTCATGGAACCAAAATGCTGCAGGCCAACGATGGCAATCGGGCCAGCATCAAAATGATGCTCAAGCATCCGGAAGTCAACCAAGGCCGCCTCAGCCGGGTTATAATCAAGGTGCCCCGGTCCCTAAGAAAAGTAATTTGGAAGAGATGACGGAGAGGTTTATGGAAGTCGTCCATGCGTAACTTGGAGACGCAAGTGGGCCAACTGGCTCAAGTGCTAACCGAGCGTGCGCAGGGGACCCTTCCCAGTAATACAGAAAAAAATCCAATCAACCAAGGGAAGAGTCTCTCCGACGCGGGAGTTGGTGGACTAAGTGAGTTGGTAGTTGCTTCCTCCATTAACAATATTGAAACGACAGCCCTATGTGATTCCGGTTCATCTCGCAACATCCTCGCCTTGCAGTATGTTGCTAAACTGCAACTTAATATTGATACAGATGAACGGAAGTCACTAGTGCTTGCTAATGGGACCGTAGTTAAGGCTGAGGGAGAAGTCAGGAATGTGGAAGTTACAATTGAAGGGACGGTAGTAGTTGCCGACTTCCAAGTCTTGGGACCAAGTCTGAATCAATCCATTCCCATCTTGGGAGTACCGTTCTTAAAAGAGAGCGGTGCCACCTTAGATTTTTCTAAGGGGTGTGTTGTTTTACCCTGTAAGGTGACGCCCTCCACTTGTCCCAAGATTGTATCAGAAGCGGTAATCCACTCCCCCCTTGTTTTTACTGATAAACCATCTAGTGAGGCAGAAGTTGAGAAAAGAACAGAATCACCAGAAGAAGAAAAGAATGAAGAGAAGTTGTAAGTTGTGACGGAAGAGGGAAAGGAGGAAAGAGGCAGCACTGAAACCAGAAAGTTGAATGACGAGGGAGATGGTGGAACAAAGCGTCTTATAGATTTTTTTCAAAGTAATAAATGTGAACATTTTAAGCAGGTCCATTGGGCTGATCCGGTTGCCACGGCGGCAACGGAAGTGAAGCCACCCACCACTAAGGCGGGAAATTATGCCAGTTATCAACATTGGCGCTCTCCAATGGTGGAGAAGCTGAGGAAAGAAAAATTACTGCATGAATCATGCTCTGCTGCCCTCCGGCGCGGGAAGGAAGAGGCTAGGGGCAAGGTGGAAACATCCTCCTTGGGCCCTAAAGCCTTCACCTCTTCCCCATCTCGCGCAGCGGGGGAGAACCACCAAAAGTCAGCATACATCTGATGCGTGGTGGGGTCTCGGGGTTGTGATTGTGTTGTTTCTTCCATCTGATTTTTGTGCTCTATTTTGTCACTTCGCTGTGTTGGTCGTTTTTATTTAGTTTGGAACAATATCTTTCTGCTGCTTGAACAATGATTAATACAGGCATTTGGTCCACCTCAAGGACGTTAAACAAAAGGGCTTCTTGGGAGACAACCCATGGGGAACCACCCGGTTCCGTCTATCTTTTTAATCCTTTTTGCGTATTGTTATTTCAGTTTTGCTAACATCGTAGGTGAAGCTTTGCTCTCGCGTGGAAGGAGATTTATCTTTAGAGAAATTGGGATTACCGCACTTCTGGCATGCTCCTTTGTGAGCATTGGTCAACTCTACCCCTATCTTATTTATGTTTGAATCGTTTATTCTAGTAGTTTTAATCAAGTCTGGGGGAGAGAGCGAGCTGTGCACGTGCACACACGTTGCATGACATGCTAGAATGTGCTGAGTTAGGTTTTTTATTTTGTTGCATACATGTGCACCTAGTTCACGCGCACTTGATCACGCGTGCTTATTGGGCATCGCTGCGAGGTTTTCCCGCTCGTAAGAATTGAATTATTAGCATGTGAGTGAGGAGTAGAGAATAATGTTGACTCGAGTAGTGCTCTAGTCAAGTGCTCCTGTCACGCCTAGAAATTCGATTAGAGTAGAATAAAATTCAGAGTTGTAATGTACTTATTTTTGTTATAGTAGATGAAATTTATTTTATTTTGTGGTGAATCCGGTGAATCCAACGGTAGCAATAGGTCGAGTGTAGCAGACTAATAGTAGCTTTTTACTAGGGTCGAAAGGAAGGACAACCTTTCTCGGTGGCTAGAACTTGCACTAGGCGACTCTCGACACGATTGTGTTGAAATACTCATCACGAAATGTGATATAGGCAATCTCTTGATCTGGTTGTGCTTTTGAAATCCTAACCTACGTAATCACCTTTGCAAGCCCACTTGAGCCTACCTCTCCTCTTTGTTTAGCTCCATTATTTAATGTCACCAAGGCCATACAGCCGAACCTATGTTCGCACCAACCGCTGAGCTGAAAGACATTTCTGTCTCGATCATATTTGGTGTCATCTATGTATGTATGGTTGCTTTGATGTAGCTAAACGAGCTGTTTTATTGTGTGTAAAAATGTGCTTTTGCCGAAAAAATAAAAGAAAGAAAAAAATAATAATAAAAGAGTTGTGCAATAATAATTTTCTCTCGGCAAAAATCTAATTTATTTCTGGCTCAACACGCACCTTGTGTTCAGTTGAAGTCCGGGGGTGTCGTGTAAGAATTGAAAATGTTACATTGGTGATTGTCATTCTCTTGAGTGCGACGGTTGTGTTGAGTGCGATTCCCATCATCCTTCTACTTACCTAGCCTATACTCAACCTAAGCCTAACAATTGCCTATAAGCCTTATTGATTTTGGATACGAGTTGTCTCATTAAGTAGAGAGAGTGCGGAAGTGCAAGCCTATGGACACCGACTTTGATGGATTTCTTAGGAGATTGTCCCTAGCTTCGATTCAAGTAACACTCTACTCATTAGTCACACTATTTTCCCTTTTTGCGCAACCGAAAGATTCACCTGGATTCACCATCCAAGTAAAGTAAATTCCAAACTACTGTTTTAGAAATAATTAGATACAACCTTGAGTTTAATTCTGTTCTAATGTATTTCTACGCATGAAAGCATGCGACTTCGCATAATTCTCTACCGCTCAAACTCATGCTAACACTCAATTGTTCCGACAGGAGAGCTGAGTAGTTTGCCCGAGACATGCAAATGGTTAAGTCTGGGGGTGTGATGAGTCCCATTTATATATATATTCTTGGACTCATTTGGGCTGTTATTCTAGTGTTTGCACCACATTTTAAGCACATTTCCATTCATATGTATTATTCCATGCTAGGTGCACTTTTAAGCCTGTTTTGGTGTGCAATTGCATTCCTTGTTGTTGGGGGTAAGCACATTGTGCCCCCCTTCCCTTCTTGTATGTATTTCTGCGCTGGATGTGTATTCCCAGCTAGTATACCTTGTTTGCAGGTGACCTTATTGCCCCGTTCTCCCATAAGTAATTTCTGTGCATATCGCACGGTCGTGCGTTTTCCTTGACGCACAGTTTGTGCGGTCGTGCGTTTGTATCAGTGGCAAAAAATGGAGCGTCGGAGTTTACTCGTGCGTTTTGACGCACGGGCGGATTCGCCAGTGCGTGAACAAAACGCACGGTCGACCTATGTCTTGCAGAAAATGGAGCTTTGGAGTTTACTCGTGCGTCTTAACGCACGGGCGGCATTGGTCATGCGTGAACAAATCGCACGGGCGGCGTAGCGTCTTCTCCAAGCCTTATTTCTTCCGTTAATATCGCACGGTCTGCGCACGATCGTGCGTTCGACCGTGTGTGACCAATTTTCAGCATGTTTCCTATAAAAGCTGCAGGAATCGAGGCAGAGAGGGGGACGACCAGGGCACGAGCTGGATCGATTCTGAGGGCGGGAAAACTCTTCCTTCCCGCTTCTCTTGAGGGGTGAAGGCTTCTCCTTCATCTCCTCCACCATCAAGACCATTTCCAGTGACTTTCCACCTCCACCCTTCCATTGAGGAGCACTAGGAAGCTTCATCCACCATTAGGTCAAGCATTCCTCGCCAAGGAGACCAAGGAAGCGCTGAAGATCGTCGGAGCGGTGACATCCTCCTTCGAGCCAAGCTCACCATCTGAGGGCCGAGTCCGGAGAGAGCCCGACAACCTCTCATTTCGGGCGTGAACCCAAGACGTGATTTCTTCGTTGTGGTCATCTCTAACCTTTGTTGCTTGAACTCGTTTGCAGTTGCTTTATGAATGCGTGTTAAGTAGATCTTATGGATTACTGCTTGTTTTCATATGCAATGTTATTGTGGTGGCATGAATAGCCCTTTTGTTCTTGCTATTTTCTGTGCTACGTTGTGGTTGAAGCCGCTAGCAAAAGCTAGCGGTGATGTTTTGAGAAGAGGTGTGTGCGACCCTCAACCGTCATAGTGACATTCCGCCCACGCGCATTCCGAAGCACGGCATCGCGGCCGTTGCAACCATCTCGCCGTGCGAAGCGCAGTTTAGACCCGCATCTTTCTTCATTCTGCATTAGCATAGGAAACCAAATCAAAACCCCCGTCGTTACTATTTTTATCCTTTAAACTGATTTCCTGCAAGAGCAAATCGTACTACCCAACTTGAGGTCCTTGAGAGATCGATATTCGGGGAGTTCCTCCCTATTTTATTACTTGACAACGACCGGTGCACTGCCGTCGTATCACATTTCGTGCCTGCTAATTAGCAGTGCCGAAATTGCGCATCAGTCAACGTTGCATCGATACCCAATCGACGTAACCGTCGATTTAAAGATATGATTCTGAGCATTATTATTTGAGTTATGATGAAGTCGACGTTCCATCGACATTAGATTACTTCGACAAATATTTCCTTCTGCGCCGAGTTGAAGTAGAAGTTGCGTCAACTTCTTCAAGTGCTCTGAGAAGTTCATGGCCTCTGCGTCGATATCAATTCGACGTAACGTCGACTTGAGTTACTTCGACAAAAAGGGTGAACCATTTGGACTTCTAGTTAGAGTAGCGTCGACATTCATTCGATGTTGCGTCGATTTCTATTCGACACATATATTAACTTCACCAAATTTGTGCTTCTCTTGATATGGTCTTGACACCCTAGGTTGAGTGTGACATCCTAAGACATCTAATGACCAGATTACCCTCACTATACAATGGGTAATTCAATCCTAAGAAACAAAATAACTTTTAGGTAATTTGTTAAGTTAAATCAAAGGGGTTTTCCCCAACAATATTATTAGTTATCATGTCAATCTCATGCATTCTTAGTTATCACCTGATTGCAAGGATATAAAAATAGAAAATTTGGAACTTTAGAATTCATGATAACTATGAGGTTTTATATTATCATTCTAAAAATTCAAACAAACTCATAATTTATAAATCATTCTTAAACCTAGTCGCTTTGTATGTCCATGATCATTCACCCACATTATGTGTCTCACAATAGAGAGGCGTAGGACTGTTTGCATTAGAATACCTAACCTCTAAGTCATGTATTGTCCTTAACCGGGGAGGGTTCCAGTGGGGCCTTGCGAGGCACTGGGGGAAAGAGTGATAGGTTGAGCGTTCTCTAGTGTGTGCATATGGGATTAACACCCCAACCTATGACATGTGTGCAGCTCCTCATGCCCATCTGTCACTTAGTACAGGGCTAGTGTGTAGGCGTATAATTAGGGTATTATAATCTAGGACATACCTATAAAATATGTTTTGATTACATTTTTTATGCATTCTTATTTTCGATCGATCATGCATACCTTGTGTTTTTCATATTTTATCATTTTGAGCTTTAATGATCTTGTAAAACACATGTATTTAAAAATCAATAAAAATATAAAAACCATTTTTTAAAACAAACTAAAACATGCTTAAAGAGCCTTCTAATGATTTCAAGAAGGTCTGAAATTTCTACATTAAGAAGGCCTATATATATCCACTCTAATACAAAGAATTTTTTTTCAAAAACGTAAGAAAATAATGTTCTGTTTAGGCGTTAAGAAGTTAACGCTAGGCGTTAGCTCCTTTTGCCAAATGTTCATTCTATGTTTCCTAAAATATTTCTGGTATTTTTCTCATGCATATTTTTTTAAAATTTTTGGTCTTATTTCAAAAATACAAAAAAAATTTAAATAATCCATTTTTTTTTTGAAAAATATGTTTTTATCATTTGTTTGTTTTTAATATTTATAAAAATATGCTTTGATTATAAAAACTTCACTTGAGCAAAAACAACTTAGTATTTTCATTTCCAATGGTCAAAATTGATATGGCATACACTTCAAGATTTCTCTTTAATGTCTAATTTTCATTTCAAGTTTCCTAAACATTGTTTTATCTTGTCATGCCTTAACCTTAATCTTATTATGCGCAAAGAAATGGTCTTTAGAAAATTGTGTAAGATTGCCTAGCATGCCTCTAAGTATGAGTAATGTTTTATGTTAATCAATGATTCATTCACTCACTATTTTGGTAATTTACATGTGCTCATAATCTTAGTCTTGCATGATTGTATAGTGCAATAGTTTTATTAAATTAATTTGTATGTCTAAAATTACCTACACCATCTTTCAAACAAAATATTTCTTTCACATATAGAAGTGTTAGTTCAATATTGTTAGTGTTTGCAAAAATAAGTGAATTCAGAGACCTTTGTCCCAAAATGAAAAAAAATGGCAAAGATAACTTCACCAAGTACTACTCACCCTCCTTATAAGTCTTAATAAGCATTGTGAGGTTGAGCACCTTGGAAAGAATTTTAAAGTGTCTTGTGCAAACACATTTTCTTTATCACTTCTATCTTGTACACTGGATCACTCAAAAAAAATAATAAAAATTGCTTATGTGATCCCCCAAGCAATACTTTGCTCCCTGATAAGTCATAATGAGCATTGTGTGGGCGAAGCACCTTGGTAGTTGTACTATTTCATTGTGCTTTGAAATTACATTCTAGAATTGATGTGTGAAAGTAATTATAAGACTACAATCTTAATATTGTTTTACTATTTCATTACATATGTCATGTGTTTTGATTATTTCACTTGTATACTCTTATCAAAACACTTTTATGCACACATCATTGTTTTTCATAAAGCTTCTACTCAGGAGAATTAGATCCTCATGCATATTTACATCATTATCTAAGAACTTAAGTAAAAGCACTAGATTGCATTGCAGGATTTCTACAATGTTCTCTTCACTTGAAATATGAATTAGTTACATTGTAGATCTTATCTTTTTGAATATGTCAAATCATGCTTGCCTATTAGTTATGGAAAATTTTCAAAGTTAATGCTCAAATGTGAAGAGTCTAGACATATTATCAAACCAAAACAAATAATATTTTTTACAAATTTATCAATCCTAGTAATTTTGTTTTTGCTTTTCCGTATTATTTGATCATGTAATTTTATCATGCTTATTTTTTTTTGTCTCTTCTTCACTTGTATCTTTCAAAATCTTTTGTTCATTATTTTCTAACAAGTGGAAGAATGACTTGTTTAAGTACATGGGATATTATTACTCACGCTTATCATATTATTTTTCCACTGTGCTACTCTCTCTTTAGCTCGATCATGCCCCACTTTATGCTTACAACAAAACTCTTATCCTCTCTTAATTTGTCCCAACTTTTGTCTTCTTTACTCTAGTTTTGGTTTTCACTCCACCCACTTTTGCTAATAACAAAAGGGGAGAATAAAATGATAAATCTTAATGATTAATGGAGTAGGATTCACTAGATTAAGGGGGAGCATGAATCTAGTTTATGGGAGCATACACTAAGGCGGAGCACTTAAGTAGGGGGAGCGCTATTTAACAAACTATAATTATAACTCTTATCTATATGTTGCTTAGTGTCATATTTCTTTCTAAAAACACATCTCTTAATTATGATTCCGATTTATCATTATTGGATTTGTTATTATCAAAAGGGGGAGATTGTTGGAACACGGTTTTCCACATCCCTTTGATTTGAGAATAACAAATCCTACTTGTATTTGATCTTGTTTGCCACTGTGTTTTCAGCATGTAGGTTTGAACTATATTGACACTGGGATGCTACATTGTTGGTCTGGACTTGCCCACAAGCTGAAATGATGAAAGTGGTCTAACGCCCGGCGTTAGGATTTAACGCCGACGTTGACACTCGACGATATGGCATGGAGGGAATCTGTCGTGATTGCATGAGCATTTTAGGAATAATTTGACTTAACGCTATCGTTAGCCTCAACGCCAGCGTTAATGTTGTCTAAAATGAATGCCTCCAAAGATGCAGTATTTCCTTCCCGTTTTGAAGATCTGAGCCATCAATTTCTTTCTATATTGGGTCAACGCCTGATATTAGCTCTAACGTCGGCATTAGCTTTCAGCCTTATAAATAAGTGGCATTCGTTCTCTTCAACTCGAGATTTGAAAAAGGATCCCTATTCCAGCACTCTGAATTATTTGTGAGGGCCATATTTCCAGACCACAAAGGATCTCCCATTCAATTTCAAAAGTAGGAATCAAAGGAGGATTGGATCAACGCTAACTCAACGCGAAGAATGCACGCTTCGGCTTCAACGATCTTCAGCAATTCTTCATCGTCTCCTTTAGATTACCTCATAGGGAGTTTTTATATTTGTCTTTTGTATTTACCTTTATCTTTGTAATCGGGTAGTGAACTCGCCTCGTGTTGGCGACTAGGTCTGGGTAGGACTTAGGGAGGAATTCGCCTTGTGTTGGCCACTTGGTCTAAGGAGTATATCTAGGGGGTGCTCGAGGCTTTTCTGGAGATAGAAAGGCTAGAGCGGCTTGAGGCCATATCTGGGGAAAGATCGGCTAAAGCCAACCGGTTCTTAGTGAGAAGAGTCAGTATAGAAAACGAAAAGAGTATTTCATATTCACCTTGATTTCTAGCATCATAGAAATCAAATTTTATAAATGATAATCATGTCTATTCATGTTAATTAAAATTGATTTCATTTCAAATTGCAAGTAATTTACTTTTGATTCAATCTATTTCATATATAATATCAAAAGATTATCTTAAAATCCTAAAGTTTTCTAAAACCCTTATTCACCCCCTCCAAGGGTGCCTCAAGATCCAACAGGGTTGTCACAAACTATTAGTCAATTTGACTAAGCAGATTCACTTCCTTTCCACAGATGCATCCTAAAGCATTGGGGGGAGGGATAAAAGAGCACAAGCGTTAATATGAATGAACTGAGTTACAGGGGGAAAGATAGTCTTGTGTTATGAAATAGGTAGTAGGGGAAGCATAAATGACTCAGCTTATAAGAATGCCCATACATCCTTATAACTTGAAGGTCTTGTTATGACATAGATATTAAATCTAACATGTAATTTGATAAAATATACAGTACAAATGTAGTAGTTATGGAAAATTAGTAGCTTAATTATATGAATGCCCAGACAAACTTATAAGTTAAGGGTCTTGAAATTATCATAACACAGACTTATCTTACAAGAATGCCCATACAAAATTGTTGTATAAGGGTTAAAGATGCAAGGTATGCTAAATTAAGATAATATAATGAACTATTAGTTTTACATGTCTAAGTCCTACCCAGGCCACTTGTTAAGTTGGTAGCTAACCACACAGGCCTTTTCACAGTGGCAGATGATAACATCGGATAAGACATCTTCGCTTCTGGGTATGTGACACATAATCATCCCAAGCCTTAATGTACAGTACAGGTTCATACTTGAACTACTATCCGAGATTTCGCTAATAATAGAGAGCGGATACAAACTCTAGGGATTTACCCACTGGGATTATATCCACAAGACAAATTGCCCTAGAAGCCAATAAGATCTAAAACTCGAGTCCATCTGATAGTGTGTTCTGTTTAATAGAGTGGTTAGTCCTGCCACAATTTTACAGAACTAAACATTTCTTCAATCTCGTTCTCCATACCAGACTAAGAACTAGTCTCTACGACCCTTCGATCTAATATAGACTCGTGGGATGGTAGTAAAGGAACACAGAAAAGACACTAGATAACTTATTAGCCATATGTTGTGATATCAAATTTAAGTAGCCCATTGGCTAGGTAAGAGTAAGGTTGGTGGACGCACTATGTACCATTATACACCACTGATACGCTTACGGAAAGTGTACCGGTCGTACAAGTAATAAAAGTTGGGAGAGACTCCCCGAATATCGTTCTCAAATGACTGCAAGTTGGCGTGTTTGATTTTCTCATTAGGGGAATCAATTATAAAGATTTCTAAGTTTTAAGGGGGGGGGGGGGGTTGATTGGTTTTGAAAGACAAAATAAAAGAGAGTTAAATTAACTATGCGGGTCACAATCACCGCATCGCTTGGTGGATGGATGAGTAGGCTTGCAAATGAACGAGAATGCTTGCAAACGAACGAGAAGGCTTGAAGATGGATGATTCATAACCGACGAAGTGAGGGTCATAAGCACCTCGTCACTAAGGATGCAACTAGCAATTGCTAGTGCGACACACAACGTAGCGATGGAGTGGATGATGGAATGGGGTGCTCCTCAACTCACATAAACCACAATAAGTTTCATAAGCATGAAATTACATTAACATTAATAAATAGTTTACGATCATCATTCTTAACAAATATACATCCACAAGAAATAACTGTAACAATACAAGGGGGAAAGAGTAAACCCAAGTTTGAAGACTCGCCGAAGATTCACGACCGGAATTGTAGGTTTGTCACGCCTCGTCCGAGCTCGGTATTCAGTTGCCGTCCGGGGTTCAGAGAAGTTGTCACCTTTTTCCATGTTAACCGTCTTCTTCATAATATAGCTCAAGCTAGCTCTCTCCGGAGAACCCTTGAATGCAGCAGAAATTATCTTGGAATGGAGCTCTTGACATCGAGGATGATGGAGGAGGCCGAGGAGGAAGCTTTAACATTGGATTTGCAAGGAAACGATGGCCGGAGCTTCTCCTAGAGTGGGCGGTGGTCGAGCGATGGAAAAGGCAAAGCTGGAGCTAAAATGGCGGGCTGGAAGTTCTCCTTTTTTGATAGGAAAAAATTCCTGGCTTTAAATAATAAACAGACAGAAAAATAGTCACGCACTATCGAACCCTAAATCGACCGTGAGTAAAAATGCACGGGTAAATCCAGATAGATCGAAACCTAACACACAACAGGGGATCGTGCATTTCCTTCACGCACGGGCAAAATGCCCGTGCGTGAACAAATCACACTATCAGGGACATACCACCATTCTGAGCCGCAGATGACCACGCATGATCGGAGCGATCGTGCGTCAAGAAAACACACAATTGTGCGATTCGTGGAGTTATGAAATCTGGCAAAATGGATGAACCATCCACCTGCACAACAATAAACACAGGAATCACACAAATGAGAATACCCCTCCAGCTCAATCCAGAAATAGAAAAAGGGTTGGGGAGCACCATGTGCTTACCCCCAACAACATGGAGCGCAATTGCACACCAAAACGGTCTTAAAGAGTGCACTTTGAATGAAAGTGAATATGAATGAAATACAAGCAATTAAGGCTTGAAAGTGAAGTGAACATGAGTGAAAACTAGCCCGAATGAGTCCATAAAACACTATAAATATCAGACTCATCACACCCCCAGACTTAACCATTTGCTTGTCCCGAGCAAATCATCCCTTATGCGGACGAGAAAAGGAATAGTTGGCTTAACAATTGCAAATGTGGAGTACCATGCGAAGTCGCATGCTCGCGCGCGTAAAAATCCAATAGAAGGAATTTTTTATTATACAAAATAGCTTGTAAAAATCTAAGAGCGTAATTATGTACTATTTCTACTCAAAAGTCGAATCTCGGTGAATCGTGCGGCCATGCGTAGGAAGAAAGTAAACTGAGCGTTGAGATGGGCATTGCCAAAGATCGGGGATCAGGACAACTTCCAAAGAAATCCATCAATGTCGGTTACCATAAGCTCACCTATTTGCACTCTCTCCATGACACTAGTATGGTTCAACGCGCAAATCAGTAGGACTTTAGATTAGAAATGGGGCTTGGGTTATGGTAGGGTATACAAAGATAAACATGAGGGCTTAAAGCACCTAAAACCAAATGAGCTGGCACAAAAAGCTATCCACGCAGCAACAAAAATGCGCAGGCGCACCACACTCCCAGACTTGAACTTGAAAACATGGGTGTGAGCACCGCCTACTCCTAATACAAACTTTCGCAAATAATTTTCAATTATGCTCTTTTCTCAATTTGTTCGACTCTTTTTTTCTCATTTCATTTTTTTCATCTATTTCCAGCACATTTATTTATTGGAGCACATCCACGTATCCACAATTAATTCACCACAACAACATTCCCAAAATAAAAATATGAAAACAACTAAAGCTCAGCTTTGGCTATGTGAGTGGGATCGGCTTTTTGGCTTTGGTGGAGAAACGGTGGAGTTGAATCAAAAGACGGGGTAGGCACAAAGGGGCTAGCGAGGATGAGTCGATAGGAATGGTACAAAGGCTCAATCAGCCAAAAATGATGGCCTACGTCACGCTCACGCACTAAACTAAACTATGCCAATGCTTCAAGAGTCGCTTGAGGCAAGTTCTTAGCCACCGAGAAAGACAATCCTTCCTCCCAACTCGAGCAATACGAATCTAGCAAATGTCTACACGCATCCCTACGCTACCATCAGATTCACACTAGATTCACTAATTTTGAGAAGAATAAACAATACTTACGCAAATAGAAAAAGTGTAAAACTATAAGCATAAAGAAAAATTAATTCTACATAGATTTCTATGTGAGACACGAGCACTCGACTAGAAATACTATAAAAGTCGACATTTTACTCCATCTCACAATCTTAAGCCAACACAATAATTTTCCCAAGTCACACACAAGAAATGAATTCAACTCGCAACGCGCTATTGGTTAAGCACACGCTCAAGTGGGTGTTGTGTTGTGTGTGGCAAAGAAAAATCAAAATTATATAATCAATCTTCTAGCATGCCCCTAATATAATGTGAATGGTGCACAATAGGTAACACCATGATTTCATTCTCCCCCAGACTTACATGAAACTATATAAAGAAATGTGATCGTAAGCTGAAAATATGCAGGGATAAGTTTAGAGTGTACCCCATGCTCAAATATTGAGCATACCAGAAAATGCATGAAAATCATGAAAAAGAGCAGGCTCCACCATGCCAAAATAACGCAAGCGCCTACAGGAAAGACAGCTCCAAGCAAAAGCAAATATAAATACTAAATGATTTGCGGATTAGAGAAATTAAAACAACAAAATCTAGGTTGTCTCCCAGTAGTGCTTTTGTTTACCGTCCTTAAGATGGACTAAATACCTGTATTATGCAGTTTTATATGATTGTCTAAGCATAAAGCGAAAATAATAAAGTCTACTTATTATTATTACACAACCATCAGAGAAATCAACTATACGTTGATTTAAAGTAGTAACTAGCAGTGAACGAAATGGATCTGAAGACCCAGCAGCAATAGTCGAGAGGATCAGAAGCTTTCCATCTCCAAGTTTCATCTTTCATCATCTTCTTCATCTCCTCCAATCGTATGTCGTCAATGAATTAAGTACTGTTTACCACCCTACACCCAGTCTCTCAAGAAAAAAGTAGGCAATGATGTTGAAGTTGAATAGGCGATTGATTTCATCATTGCCATCTGCTTTCCCTGCCAAGACTGCCACTTAGAATCACCCAAAAATGGATTGATGAACAACACTCTCAGGAAGAATGAACTTATCAATAACATCATTATAAGAATTGTGAGCAAGAAATAAACTGGACGAAGAACTAAAAGATTAAATTAGAGAAGGAGCGGCCCCGGTGTCACTCCCATTAGGTTTCATTATGGGATCAATGTCAGCAATAAGCATATCGCTGCAAGGAGAAAATGAGCAACATGTATCTTCGGTGATGAGTTGGACCTTCTCCTTTGATGATGAGATAATAACCTTATCACTAAAGAGATCATCCTCCTCAGTGCAACTCGACCCAGCTTTGGGATCCAGAAACTCATCATGCACATCTAAGTAAAAGACAAGATCAAAAGATAAATGTGTAGTAAAGTCAAAAAAAGATGGAGGATAAGTAGGGCTCATGATAGAACCAGCTAAAAGATGCAAGCTATCCTCCAAAAATGAATCCACCAGTAGTGACGGTAGTGAAGAAGGAGAAAACTCCATAATGTCTTCATGATGATCAACGACAACACTAATCGACGCATTCATTGTGCTCCCAAGATTACTTGGGGGCCTAACATATGTATCATCAGTGATGGAAGGAGTATTGGCATAGGAAGGTGGGGGATGGAGACAAATGCTGGCTCATCATCCTCTTCCAACTGCAACTTCCATTGAGCACAGTCCTTCAGAGAGTGGTCGAGACTCTGACAACATAAGCACCGCTTCCCGGTAGGTTTAGACCATGATGGGGCCCAACCACCCGGAGAAGGTGATGCTTGCACAGGATGGGCGTAATGATAATAAGCAGGCTTGTTATATGAGGGTGCAACCGCAGAGGGAGCACCATATGACGAGCCATACAAGTTATTATTACGCCTTCCTAAATAACAATCTTCACTAAGGTGACTACGAGAAGAGCACCATTTGCAAGATGGATGAGAATACATTAATGGAGCACAGTAAATTCAAAAAAATGGAACAAACAAAAATAAGACTTAGTACACACTAAATGAAAATAAAATTAGTAAAAACCTGATTTTTAAAACTGTAAAATAGATTAGGAAAAAATAAAACAATAGGGTGTTATTTACAACTCGAAGAACTTCTTTCTCTCGGCTCTCCCTCCAGAAACTCACACAACTTTGTTCCCTGACAACGACACCAAAAATTTGATAGGCTTATTGCAAGTGTACCGGTCGTACAAGTAATAAAATTTGGGAGAGACTCTCCGAATATTGTTCTCAAAAGTCTGTAAGTTGGGGTGTATGATTTTCTCGTTAGGGGAATCAATTATAAAGATTTCTATGGTTTTAAAGGGGGGTTTTGAAAGACAAAATAAAAGAGAGCTAAATTAACTATGCGGGTCACAATCACCACATCGCTTGGTGGATGGACGAGTAGGCTTGCGAATGAACGAGAAGGCTTGCAGATGGATGATTCATAACCGGCGGAGTGAGGGTCGTAAGCACCTCGTCACTAAGCATGCAACTAGCAATTGCTAGTGCGGCACACAACATAGCGATGGAGTGGATGGTGGAATGCGGTGGTCCTCAACTCACATAAACCACAAAAAGTTTCATAAGCATGAAATTACATTAACATTAATAAATGGTTTACGATCATCACTCTTAATAAATATACATATACAAGAAATAACTGTAACAATACAAGTGGGAAAGATTAAACCCAAGCTCGAAGACTCACTAAAGATTCACGGTCGGAATCATAGGTTTGTCACACCTCGTCCAAGCTCGGTCTTCAGTTGCCATCCGGGGTTCATAGGAGTTGTCATCTTCTTCCATGTTACCCGTCTTCTTCATAATATAGCTCAAGTTAGCTCTCACCGGAAAACCCTTTAATGTATCAAAAATTATCTTGGAATGGAGCTCTTAAGCTCGAGGATGATGAAGAAGGCCGAGGAGGAAGCTTTAGCATTGGATTTGCAAGGAAATGATGGTCAGAGCTTCTCCTAGAGTGGGCGGCGATGGAGCGACGGAAAAGGCAGAGCTGGAGCTAAAATGGCGGGCTGAAGTTCTCCTTTTTTGATAGGGCAAAATTCCTGGCTTTAAATAATAAACAGACAGAAAAATGTTCACGCACGGTCGAACCCTAAACCGACCGTGCGTAAAAATGCACGGAAAAATCTAGATAGCTCGATACCTAACACACAATAGGGTATCGTGCGTTTCCTTCACGCACAGGTGAACTACCCGTGCGTGAATAAATCGCACGATCAGGGTAGACCACCATTCTAAGCCGCAGATGACCACACACGATCAGAGCGATCGTGCATCAAGGAAACGCACGATCATGCGATTCGTGCAGACATGAAATCTGGGCAAAATGGATGAACCATCCACTTGCACACCAATCAACACAGGAATCACACAGCTGGCAATACCCCTCCAACTCAATCCAGAAATAAAAAAAGGGTTGGGGAGCACCATGTGCTTACCCCCAACAACATGGAGCACAAATGCACACCAAAACGGTCCTAAAGAGTGCACTTAGAGTGAAAGTGAATATGAGTGAAATACAAGCAATTAAGTCTTGAAAGTGAAGTGCACATGAGTGAAAACTAGCCCGGATGAGTCCATAAAACACTATAAATATCGGACTCATCAACCACCTTCCTTGCGGGGTATACTATCTCACCCTTAACCACTTTCCTAGACACCAATAGGATGACTTTAAAAGTGGGTCTCACTGACATATGTTAAGGTTAAAGCTTGTCTTTCTACTAAATTAAAGATATGGCAAAAATGAGCTATTAATGATGTAAAGTTTATTCTGATATACAAATAATAGCCGAGATACTCTTCTCAAATCTTAAATCAAGATTTATGATTGATAAAATGAAGGAGCAAGAATGAACTTATGTATCTACAATAAATATCCAAGATCAAGACATATCATACATTTTTTGGTGCAGAATAGTGAAAATTATACTATTTTAGGGTGTATAAATTGCATGATGATTAAGATTAAGTCCAAACTACTTAAAGATGGAGGCAAAGATTTTCATGATATTATAAGAGTGCTATAAAAATTTAGGGATTTATTTAAGGGTTTAAGACTCATTTATTTCAATTTTATGAAAGTGTGACATATTGAATAATTATACCATACCTTTTAAATGTATATTTTTATAAAGTGGTGAGATGAAGTTTGAACCTTTTCAAAAGGTAAACCAAGGTCAGTCATGATATTATTATAGTGCTATAAGAGTTAGGGATTTATTTATATGTTAAAGATCAAAACATTTCACTAATACACAAGTGTGACAAATGAGTGTATTTTATTTTAAACTATATCAAAAAATATCCCAAAAAATAGAAGCCTTTGCATATAGTTTAATAACCTTATAAGGAGCTTATATACCAATTTTCAAGTTCAAATAATGTCATTTTTCTGAAAAATGCACAAAATATAAAAGGCCTTATAGTTTATGTCACATGATCTTTAAAAAATAATTCAGGCAGTTATACACCTCTTCAGAAAATATGACACCCCATTTTGGAAAGCCCAGAGCTAGCCCTACTTGTTCTATGTTGACCACTTGGGCTATTTTAGGCATTAAGGCACTTACAAATTAATTTGAGTTTACTGTTGTGGGGTGCACATAGCCAAAAAATTGCTTAAGGCTGACATCGTCTAGATAAGTTTATTTCTTCTCGACGATATAACCAACCTGTCTCGATGATATGAATGCAGTTTTGTCTAGACGGAAAAAGGCAATTTGTCTAGATGATAAAACTTGTTCATGACGACATGAATGCAGATTTGTATAGACGATAAAAGGCAATTTGTCTACACGATAAAATTTATTCTTGACGACATGAATGCAGTTTTGTCTAGACAATAAAAAGGCAATTTGTTTAGACATTTGTTCTCGGCGACATGAATGCAGTTTTGTCTAGAAGATAAATGACAATTTGTCTAGATGATAAAACTTGTTCTCGATGACATGAATGTAGTTTTGTCTAGACGATAAAATGCAATTTGTCTAAACTATAAAACTTGTTCTCGACGACATGAATGCAGTTTTGTATAGACAATACAAGGCAAATTGTCCAGACGATAAAAATTGTTCTCGACGACATGAATGCAGTTTTGTCTAGACGTTAAAAGGCAATTTTTCTAGACGATAAAACTTGTTCTCGATGATATGAATGCAGTTTTGTATAGACGATAAAAGGCAATTTGTCTAGATGATAAGACTTGTTCTCGAGGACTCCTCCACCACCATCTGGCCATCATCACCCATCACCACCACCACCACCAATAGTTTTATCGTGATGAGGGCTACCTCTTGGCGGTGGTCCGACGACCTGACGCTGCCGCCATCGGCTGGAATAACAAGTCATTCCGAAGTTGATTCTTTATAAAATTACATAAAATCAGATCCCATTGGGACTCGATTTCGATTCAAAATCATTCTAGGATACTTATAGAAGGGGAAGGGGACGAAATCTCACCTGATACCTTGCTCTCCTGGTTTGAGTTCGGGCATCTATGGCTTGGTCGGCTGAGTTGGCTACACTGCTCCTTGAGGGATTCCACTCAATCTCTCTGCTTAGAACTGTTGTTTGGGCTGGTGTGAAATTCCTGAAGGGAGAGGGGAGGATCTTATAGGCAAAGGGTGAAGTTTGCATTTTTACCTTAAGCTTACCTTGGCCGGCCATGACAACACCTAGCATGACACCTAGCTTAGTGATGATGGCTTCAGAGGACTTTGAGAGCTTCCTCTTAGCTGCCTATGGATGCTTTATGCCATGCAAGGTTCATTCTAATCCTATTGAAGTAATTCCATTTTGGGTAAATTCTCTCTTAAGATAAATTTGGCTTTTGACTTTGGTTAATTAAGTTAATTATGGGACATCTGAAATTGAGCAGGGTTAAGGGTTAAAATGAGGATTTGGTATGAATTGAGGGCCTTTGGGTTGGAGTAGGTTTAAGGTATTTTTAGAAGGGGTTTATGTCTTTAATTAAACCATGGTTTGACCATGATTAATTTGGGTTGACCAATGTTGACCAAAGTCAGCATTTAGAGGGTTTAGCTAGCCTCTGTCATAGGTCTTGGCGTGGCTAGCTCAGTTGGTCAAGAAAGGGTTCTTTTGAGTGGATTAAGTCATTTTGGCTAAATGCACACCATGCTCTCTCTGGGTTTAATCTTGTCTTCAAGACGATGTGGTGTGCCAATAGGTGATTTTGTTTACTTAGGTCATGAGGAAAAAGATGGTTAGCTCAATTGTCCAAGGGTTGGGCCAATTGAGTGGGTTAGGTTTGTTGGACATGTGTGTCACATTCCTTTGTTTGAGAATAACAAATCCCAAATTGTATTTGATCTTGCTTGTCGTGTGTTTATAGTGTGCAGGAACTATAGGTGCAATACTCCACAGGTAGAAAGCAGCTGAATTCAAAAATCTGGAAGAATGCACTACCGCCAGCATTAGAGCTACCGCCAGGCGCTAGCTCAGGTTCCGTTCGACGAACTTCAAGCTCCGTTCGACGAAAATTTTTGTTTGACGAAAATTTTGTTCGACAAAAATTTCGTTCGACGAACTGGAAGCTCCGTTCGACGAAAATTTCATTCGACAAATATTCCGTTCGATGAAAGTTTGTTCTACCACGCCACCGACAGTTTCGCAACCGCTACCGCCAGCACTAGCGCTACCGCCTGGCGCTATCTCAAGTTCGTGCACAGCACCACGTCGCCGATGGTTTCGCAACAGCTCCACACGAACGCTACCGCAGGCGCTAGGAGATAACACAGGCGCTATCTTCAAGATCTATAAATTGATGGGCTCTTTCTCGTTTTGGCTATCCATCCCAGAGAGGTTGCAAGTGCCACAATTCTACTGCTGCTATGCTGCCGAAGATGGATCTCCCACTAAAAACTTAAGGAGAATTCTAGAGGAGGACTACGTCACGCTTCATCCAAAGGACGATCGCTTCGACCTCGCTTATAATACAGCGATCCTTCATCTCCGACTTCAAAAGATCTCATATAGGGAGTTTTATTATTGTTATCTTTATTTTTCATTCCATACTTTCTTTGTAACCGTTTAGTTAATTCGCCTTGTGTTGGCGACTAGGTCTGGGTAGGACTTAGGGGGGAATTCGCCTTGTGTTGGCGACTAGTTCTAGGTGATTAGATCTAGGGGGCTCGAGGCCATATCCGGGGAAGGATTGGCTAGAGCGTCTTTAGGCCTTATCCGGGGAAGGATAGGCTAAAGCCAACCGGTTTGTGGGGATACAAGTCGGTATAAAAAAGGAAAAGATATTTACTTTTGTACGCCTCCGATTTCTAGCGATATTGAAATCAAATTTATGTAAACACCTTTTTATATAAATACAATCATGTCTCTATTTGTGTTTACTTGATTTCTCTCCTTTGGCGTTATCTCTAAAATATTAGTTACAAAGTTTTCAATTCAAATTACATTATCTAAATTGTTTATTTCAATCTCTTAATCGTAAAACAATTTACTACTTATTTCTAAACTTGAAAATTATGATATTCTCACAAATTAGCTAAATTGTCATTTTGCCTTTCTCATATTATAAAACAATTTAGTAATTTTCAAAAAAATATAAGAAAGACAATTTTATTCCCTTATTCACCCCCCCCCCACCTCTAAGGGCGACGTAAGATCCAACAAGTGGTATCAGAGGTAGGTTATTCCAAACGGTTTAAAAACCAGGAATAATGGCGTCTCATGATCTCGCCTCTACTAGTGGGGGAAACTTTCTTATAAATGAAAAATCTTTAGCACCACCTTTATTTGAAGGAAAAAATTATAATGGGTGGAAATTTCTTATGGAAAAATTTCTTAAATCTTTGGATATTAAAGTATGGAATATTACAATTAAAATGCCCCCAAGTATTTTAAATAAAAATGAAATGTTTTTAAATGCCAAATCTATGAATAGTCTATATTGTGCATTAGATCAAAATATTTTCAAACTTATTTATACACTTCCTACTGCTTATCAAGTTTGGAAATTTCTTGAGAATAGTTATAGTCTTCCTTCCACAGATGATGAACAAGAGGAATTCCTTATGGATCCAAGAGAAGAAATCGACAAGGACTTATTCATGGAGGAAGATAAATCTAAGAGAGAAATCGATGAGGAATTCCTTATGGATCCAAGAGAAGAAATCGATGAGGACTTATGCTTGGAGGAAGAAGAATACAACGTCACAATCTTGGACTCATTTGTTGGCAACACTTCAAGCAAAAGAGAAGACGGAAATTCAACTATGGAAGAGGAATGCAAAGAAGATGACAAAGGAATAGTTGGTCCAAATCTTGCCTCATCCCATAGCAATGTAAGAAAATCAAAAACTTCTCTATTTGTAACAAATTATATTTCTACATCTCGTATGCTTAAAATTGCTAAACGTAAAATTTTAAAGTTAAAAATTGCTAATTCCAAATTACGTTTAGAAAATAAATCTTTAAAAGCAAACGATAACGTAAAATCAAATATTGATGTGTTAAATTCTCTTTCATGCTCTTTAGTTAAAATTCCTATTCCTTGTCTTAATTGCAATTTATTAAAAGAAAATTTTAAGGAAATTGAAAAAGGGCTCTTAATTTCTAAAAGACATAATGAAAAATTGATAATTGAAAATGATGCTTTATCTTGTAAGTTAATACAATTAAAATCTTTTGTTGAAAAATTTCAAATGTCATGTAATGAATTTCATCATAAGATTTTGAATAACAAAGATAAATTAACTTACAAAATCATTTCTAAAAAGGACCATTTTCACACATTAAATCAAAAGGAGTTTAGTTTCAAAAAGAATTATGATCCTTATAAAATTCTTAAGAGTCACTATTATAAGTCTCAATATATTTTCAATCATGACTCAAATTTAAAACCTCCTTTTCATGAAAATCAAACTACAAAATATAATCCTTCATATTATAAGAGTATGTCTATAAGAAAGAGTGGAAATGAAAATCAACAAAATAAGAATCAATCTTTTAAAACATATTGTAACCCACTCTTTCAACAATCACTTCTAAAGAAAGAAAAACACTCTTATAAACTTTCAAAGAATCCATGTAATAAAATTCATTATGATTATCAACATCAATCTATTTTGAAAAATAATTTGAATAAACATAAATCACAAATGAATTATTTTTCAAACAAATATAGTCATATAAAGATGTCACATAATCATAATATGAATTTAAAAGATAAACCACCAAGGTATGAATGGAGACCCTTAAAGAAAAATGATACATCATCTTTAATTGAAAAGGCCCATTTATCCTTGTCTCCTAAAAAAATCATCATGTCATATTTGGGTACCCAAAGGAACCATTACACAATCAATACTCTACTTCATGATATGCTTATTGTCCCTTTTCTTTTATTTATTTTTTATTATTTTTTTGAACAAACATGCTATGTTCACTTTATATATCATGAAATATGACTTTCTTATATTAAGCCTAATGATTATCAAATCAAATTCGTATTAAAATTGAACATTAAGTCATATATTTTTCAAAGTGATCTATCTCTCATCTTTGATTGTTCTTTATCCTTTTAAATCCTTTACCCTTAATTTTCTTGAATTATTATTATAAATTGAATATTGAAATTATTATTCAAGACTATTGAAACTATTTTAAAGATTGGATTTAAATGGTTTATTAAAGGGCTTAAACTAAAAATTAAAATGCGCAACATTTTTTATTCTTTTCTATTTTTGTTTGCTGCATATGATAGCCCATATAATAAAAAATATTTTCTAGAAAAATTGAAAACAAAAATTCATCTAAACGCATGTTTAATCCTTCAAAAATGCGAGTTTACGATCAAAACTTCAAACAGCCATATCTTTTGATCTGCTCGTCCAATTTTCACGTTTAACATATTTTCTTAAAGAGCACAGAAATCTCCATCCACCGACGAACTAGGCTTGCCCATTTGAGTTCGTTTGGTGCTGTCAATTTGCCCAATTTCAACTCGTTTTAAAAAAAACTATCTTAGTTTGCTTGATTTGGAAATTTCTGTGTTTATGGATTTTTCATCACATGCTATCCTTAGTATAATTGTTTCATATATTAATTTAGATATTATGTGTGTTATGTGTGTCACCAATGTTTGCATGTAATTTAGACCTTAGAATCATCTTGTATCATTAAGATCAAATCAAAAGTTTAATCATTTCATCCTAGGTCTAAAGAAAATTATTTTGAAAACTTCTCATATTACATGCAACATTATCTCCATTAATCCTATGTAATAACATTGCATTCAAAGTCATCATCCTAGCATCACTTCTTGGTCTATGCTTATATATTTATGTAGGTAGAACACTTACAATGTTATTCAAATTTCATGATAACTATGTGATTTGAAATCATAAATAGAATACAAAAATTCCAACAAACACATAGTTTATGGATTAATCATTAGAATATATATGAATATTGTATCATGAATCATATATTATCATGTAAAACCAAAGATCAATAAATTCAATTATTAAATGCAATTTTGTTATAAAATTCAAAACATTATATTTGTGATCTTTATCTTTGATATGATTGCATGATCATCATGTTGTAGACTTACAAATTAAACTTGCTCATTCAAAAGAAAATCATCAAATCATAATTGTCATAAGTCTAGAAGGAATAGAATTCACATACATCATGATGATCTAACATATATTCTATGCAAAATTCTTTATAATCATAATTCATAATTCATGTTCTATCAAGAAATATCTCAAATCAATGATGTTTATCACATAGGAATTATGAATCTTATGATAAAAATATGAATTATGTATTTCTTTCCATTATTTGGTGTATTGATATGCTTTGCTATTGATTTCATGTATCTCACATATATGTAGACTCTACAATCAACTTTGTAACAATAAGATTAAATCAAACTAAATCTTCACTTTACTCTAGATCTATAATTTGAAACTCTATTTTGGAATACATGCAATATTAATGTTAATTTTATGACATGACATTAAACCCAAATCTCATCATACTAGTTTTATCACTTATTGAATTTTAGTAATTGAATTACTAGTTATCTCATATTGTCATCTCATAAAAGTAGAAAAATTATGCAGATTTATATAACTCATCACTTTTAGTAATTGAATTGCTAGCGTGAGTGTCTGATTTTTCAGTGTTTTAAAATTTCTAGAAATCTATAAAAATATGGTAGCATATATGTACTACTTTGATTTGTATTTCTGACATTTGTTATTTTTGTTTTTATTCATATTATAAAAAATCAACTACAAAAATTCAAAATTCAAAATTCAAAAATATGTTTTCATTATTTGTGTTTTATTCATATTATAAAAAAAATCAACTACAAAAATTCAAAAATATGTTTTCGTTATTTGTGTTTTATTCATATTATGAAAAATCAACTACAAAAGTTCAAAATTCAAAAATACAAAAATATGTTTCTGTGATTTTCTGTTTTTTATTTGATTTAAAAATGATTAAAAAACTGTATGATCTTTATTGCTAATATCAAGCATGAATGAATTCTATTATTTAGACTTATTTACAATGTTAAAATTTATTCCTTGAAATTACTATGAACATTGTTTTGTTTATCATGCTTTGATATATCTATTTAAAGTGCATCAATTGTATTGAAAAATATGTGTAGAACCAAGCTTAGCATGCCTCTCAGTATGAGTAAATGTATTATGATTGATAATGATACCTTTCACTCACTTATTTTTGGTAATCAACATGTGTGTTTAAATCTAAAAATGCTTGCTTGTGAATTGTATTTGTACAATGAATTAAAACTTGCATAAGTTTATTGCATACACTGCATTTGAATTGCACTTATGAAATTTAGAAAAGTGGTTAAGTTTACAAAATTGGGTTTGCAAAACAAGTGTATTCGGAGAATGTTGTCTCACAAATATGACCAAAAAACATTTATATATGTAGACAAATATAACTCCACCAAGCACTACTTGAACCTCCTGATAAGTCTTCATAAGCATTGTGAGGTTGAGCACCTTGGAAAGAATAGTAAAGTGTCTTGTGCAAACCTTTGTTACTACACCACTTTGTTAAAAACTATGTGCATTAAAAGTGTGTGGAAGTTGATATACTTGTATTTTTATTATGCACTTTACTTTACATATGTCTTGTGTTTTGTTGATTTAAATCAATTGTTAACATTGCCCAAAATACACTTATGTGCACATCATTATTTTTCATAACACTTCTTCTCATGAGTATTGGATTCTAATGCTTTATCTATACTACTCTTTATATAAGAAATGCACTAGATAACCTAGCATGATCTCTACAATGTCTTGGTATCTCTTGAACTTAAAATTAATTAACATTGTAGTATAATCTCTATTTGATATGTTCATTTCATGCTTGGTATCTCTATAAAAAACTTTGAGATTTCAAAAAGGTTAAAACATATTTCAATTTTGAACTAAAACTCACATTTTTTACTTATGCTTTTCATGCTTACAAAAAGATGTTTCTTATAATCTTCCGCTTGCTTACAACTCTTATCTTTTTATTTGAAATCTCTTATATATACTACGCTTAAACTCTTTATCATTATCTATATTACAAAAGCTCGATCATGCTTTATCATTTATAAGAAATGCCTCCTTACTACCCTCACCCCGTCTTCTTTTGATAATACCAAAAGGGGGAGATTAATTGAAGAAATCTATATAGGAGAAATATAGAAGATTAAGGGGAGAATAATTCATGTAATCTATCATTTAGGGGGAGTAAAACATAAATTGCATTTATATAGGGGGAGCATTAAGATAGGGGGAGTATGCACATTATCATGCTTATCATATACTATAGTTGCACTATCATCTTGCTTATCCTATACTATAAACACTATTGTAGATTTCTTGCTAAGTGGATTTGTTATTATCAAAAGGGGAGATTGTTGGACATGTGTGTCACATTCCTTTGTTTGAGAATAACAAATCCCAAATTGTATTTGATCTTGCTTGTCGTGTGTTTATAGTGTGCAGGAACTATAGGTGCAATACTCCATAGGTAGAAAGCAGCTGAATTCAAAAATCTGGAAGAATGCACTACCGCCAGCGTTAGAGCTACCGTCAGGCGCTAGCTCAGGTTCCGTTCGACGAACTTCAAGCTCCGTTCGACGAAAATTTTTGTTCGGCAAAAATTTCGTTCGATAAAAATTTCGTTCGACGAACTGGAAGCTCCGTTCGACGAAAATTTTCGTTCGACGAAAATTTCATTCGACGAAAGTTTGTTCTTCCACGCCGCCGACGGTTTTGCAACCGCTACCGACAGCGCTAGCGCTATCTCAAGTTCATGCACAGCGCCATGCCGCCGACGGTTTTGCAACTGCTCCACACGAACGCTACCGCAGGCGCTAGGAGATAACGCAGGCGCTATCTTCAAGATCTATAAATTGATGGGCTCTTTCTCGTTTTGGCTATCCATCCCAGAGAGGTTGCAAGTGCCACAATTCTACTGCTACTATGCTGCCGAAGATGGATCTCCCACTAAAAGCTTAAGTATAATTCTGGAGGAGGACTACGTCACGCTTTATCTGAAGGACGATCGCTTCGACCTCGCTTATACTACAGCGATCCTTTATCTCCGACTTCAGAAGATCTCATATAGGGAGTTTTATTATTGTTATCTTTATTTTTCATTCCATACTTTCTTTGTAACCATTTAGTTAATTCGCCTTGTGTTGGCGACTAGGTCTGGGTAGGACTTAGGGGGAATTCGCCTTGTGTTGGGGACTAGTTCTAGGTGATCAGATCTAGGGCGCTTGAGGCCATATCCGGGGAAGGATTGGCTAGATCGGCTTGAGGCCTTATCCGGGGAAGGATAGGCTAAAGCCAACTGGTTTGTGGGGATACAAGTCAGTATAGAAAAGGAAAAGATATTTACTTTTTTACGCATCCGATTTCTAGCAATATTGAAATCAAATTTATGTAAACACTTTTTTATATAAATACAATCATGTCTCTATTTATGTTTACTTGATTTCTCTCCTTTGGTGTTATCTCTAAAATATTGGTTACAAAGTTTTCAATTCAATTTACATTATCTAAATTGTTTATTTCAATCTCTTAATCATTAAACAATTTAGTACTTATTTCTAAACTTGAAAATTATGATATTCTCACAAATTAGCTAAATTGTCATTTTGCCTTTCTCATATTATAAAACAATTTAGTAATTTTTATAAAATTATAAGAAAGAAATTTTTATTCCTTTATTCACCCCCCCCCCCCCCCCCCTCTAAGGGCGTCGTAAGATCCAACAAGGTTTACCTTGGTTAAATGCACAATATGCCCTCTGTAAGGGTTTTAATCTTGTCTCCAAGGTGATTTGGTGTGTCAATAGTTCTAGGGTCCTTATAAAAATTGGGATGTTACAGCCTTCCTCTGGAGAGTTGACCGGAGGCAGAGCCGAGGTAACGGATGGCGGCAGAAGTGACACGATAGTCTTTGCCCGCCGCCGAGCTATAAGTGTCGTCTGATCTTAATCAAGAGATCAGATGGCCTTGATTATCTTAAAAATAACAAACAATGATTGGACTCCACAATGGATAGGCGCCAGATCCACTGTGGAAGCACGGTTCCTTTCCATTAAGGCGCAATCCCAGCCTTTGATCAACTTCAAGATCAATGCTCAAGCCTTTTTAAAATTGAAACTTCAAAGATTTATTAAGAGCGTTAGAGACCTTTGATCAACATGAACCCTAGATGAAATGTGTGTCAAAATTCTATAGAATCCAGAAATAATTTTTATAATTTGTTTTTGAATTTTTTGAAATTATTATCAACCAAACTGTGGTTTATAGTTCAAATCATCATGATTTTAGCAAAAAAATAAATCTAGAAATTACAAGGAGCATTGTTAATGTTGGGTATAGTGCCCTACAATGTTCTTGCTTTGAAGAAGTGCTCAGGTTAATGATAAAAATACTATGTATCTGATGTTATATCTTATGAATGTATGCAGTGTATAGACAATGTATCTAGTATTTCTCATAAATCTCTAAGTTCAAAATCGTTGAAAAGGATTGGACATATTGTTGTGAAAGTACTGGACATATCATTGAAAATGTACAGACATATCATTGAAATGATATAGACTTATCGTGGAATGAGAACAAATGTCATCGTGAAGGAGCTATGTCATTGTGAAGGTTGTTAGATATCGTAGAGATAGAGAATGCAGTTGAGATGTTCCATATCGTCGAAAGGATCACGATGATATCAACGAGAAGACCTTATTTCGTCGTAACTGAACAAGTCGCTGAGATGGGAAGCTCTGTCATCAAGATAGTTTTCATATCGCTGGGATTTCTATTCGAGGGTAAGATCTTAGAAGAGAATAAGAGTTGTCTAAGTTGGATCGCTGAGACAACAAGTTCTGTCATTGAGATGGTGTTCATATCGTCAAGAGAGACCGATATTTTTCGAAATGTACTGTCTACATTTAATGCCGCTGTTTAAGGGTCAAATCAATGGGTGATGTTTAGGAATGGGCTTCTGACATTTATGAGACCTCAGAATAGACCGTTAGATATTCCTGTCATATATATGGATAATTTGTTTGCCAAAAAAAAAGAACATAGAAAGAGAAAGAAAGAATTGAATAAAAAATAGTGAAATGACTTTAAAAAGAAGGAACATTCTCAAGAACATTGTCTCAGTTTCCAAGGTTTAGTCAGGCATCATCGACTGATAAGCTGAGACCAGACTATTATCTCAGCTGATCAACTCAGTGACTCTCCTAACTCCTACAAAAGCCAACTGCCCTACCTCAGAGTTCTCTAACTCCTACAACTCAGTGACTCTCCTAGTCACCTACCTCAGGCCTATCAAAAAGCCATTCCTCATGCTGGGAGCATAATCCTACACTCAGGCACACAACCCTATAAACTCAGAACACTATGTTCTTATAGAGTTAAAAGATATTATGTTTCTACAATAGAAGATAATCTATATATTGACCTTCATCTTTGGGTCTTCTGATGTAGTATCACATCAGATGCTGTCTTGAGCAGAGATAACTAAAGATTTAGTATTGCTCCACTTGATCTTCCTCTTTAGCTGAAGGGAAGGATCCACTTGTTCTTCTGAGCTTTAACCAGCAAGAACAACGGGTTGAGCTTGCTCTTTTTTGCCGTCAATCTCTTTCTTCATCAGATGTGTAAGCTTACTCTTTTATTGACCTAACATTCACTTGTATACCTCCTGCAATCTGCAATGGCTCTAAGCAATGCCTAGTCACAGTATGGACAAGAATAGAAAAGATTATGTTGCTTTATTGCTACATGCGCCAGAATGGATCCCGCGTGATAATATTCATATTTGAATCTGTCTTAGCAGATGGGCTGACATAGGATTCACTCTCAGCGGCAGAATTAACCTGCGTCTCAGTGGATCCGCTGAGATAGTTATTCTTCTTAGCGGTTTTCTTTATATGCAGCTCAGCTGAAACAGACTCCTTGTCAGCGGCTAAACACCTGCATCTCAGTTGTTCAGCTGAGACCAGACTATTATCTCAGCTGATCAATATAGTGTATTAGTCAACACTTAATCTGAAGATAGGCATGTATAATCACGAGACAAAAAGGCTTATCAAATACAATATGCACTTATCATTGTATACGGTGGATCTTCAAATCTAGGGAACATTGAAGGGCAATATTCCCAACAGGGTCAATTGCAGATCTAAGTTGTAGGGCCTAGAGTGCCTAAACTATAGGATTCCAGGAACCAGAGGTAGGTTCCTAGAAGGATCTAAGTTGTAGGGCCTACTGTGCCTGAGGTGTAAGATCTGTGGAGGAGATCTATGTTTTTGGTGGAATTTGCTGACTCTAGTACACTGCTAGATAGATGCAGAGGGACAGTGGAGTATTCAAGACATATTGTCTTAGGGAACCACTATAAATCTGGTGTCTTTGTGTGTGTGTTTTGTGCCTGTGATCTATGCTGTGATTTACATTATTTGATTTTATGCTTAATCATCAAAATAGTCATATCACCTATTCTCCTCCTCTAGGTGATGGTTCCGTAAAGAACAAGTGGTATCAGATCCAGGTTGATCAATGAGTGACTTAACAGTAAGATATTGATCTGTGGAACTATTCCTAATGGCTGGAGGTGATCAAAACAAATAGATGATGTCCATGAAACTTCCAGTGTGCTCTAAATAAAATTTACCTATTTGGAAAGAAAGAGTCAGATTGTTCATGGAGGTTGTAGATCCCAGAGTATTTGTTATTGTTCAAGAGGGACCTCAAATAGCTATGACAACCACAACCATAGATCTTTCCAAGCAAGTACCAAAGAAGTACTTTGACATGAGTAAGAATGAACTTATCTTGGTGGCACATGATAAAAGAGCACAAAACATTATTGTAAGTGCTATTGATGACTCCACCCTCCAAAATATCATTCACTGCAATTCTGCCAAGGAGATGTGGGACTCCTTGATTTTTTGCATGGAGGGGACAGAAGAGGTAAGGGATGACAAAAAGTCCCTTCTGAACCAAGAGTATGAGGCCTTTAGATAAGGCAAAAGTGAAACAATCTCAAACTGCTATGAGAGGTTTTTCAAGATTGTGAATGACCTGAGAAATTATTGAAGGGAGTTCAAAAACTCTGATCTCAATGACAAATTCCTTAGATCCCTCATTAAGGAATGAGACATCAAGATTTGTGCCATTAAGGAGATGGACATCTGGGCACCATGGAGCCCAAGAATCGGTATGGAAAGTTGCTGTCCCATGAGCTTCAACTTAACACAAGAAAAGCTTAAGGGGAAGCACCAAAGAAAAAGTCTATGACTCTTAAGGCTGAGAGCTTAAGGAGAACCAAAGACAAGACTCCTATATTTCAGGATGAATTTGAAAGCAGTGAGGCTTTTAATGTTAGCACATTAGAATCTGAACACAGATAAAGAACTGGCTCTCTTCTCTATGCAATTTAAAAAGCTGATGTCAAGAAGGAGAAGAGACAGTCATAGGCCATCCTCATCTAGCTCAAGGATATCTGGTCATCATGATAGATCTAAATCATTAAGGGATGTCATGTATAAATCTAAACCCAATAAATTTGATTTAACTAAAATAGTGTGTTATTACTGCAAGAAAATATATCACACGATTGCTTTCTGCCCCACTAAAAAGAGGGAATCAAAGAAGTATGAAGATAGAAGAACTACAAAGGACAAGAAGAAAACAGAAAAAAGGATTCATTGCAAAGAAGATCAGAACCTTAAGTGATTTTGATTCAAGCTCCTCATAATCTGAGGAGGAAGCTCTCATTGGCCTCATGACCATAAATGAAGACATCCAGGATGAGAACACCTCTCCTGGGAAGGTACCTATAAGAGCCCCTTTGTTTGCCTCTGATTCTAAATTTGTGGCAGATTCTTTGAATGTTAATGAATGTGAGTCTGCTCATAATAGCACATCCTCAAGATCCTCACATAAGGATGAGTCTGAGCTAATGCAGTAGTATGAAGCTTTGTGGGAAGCTTTCAATAAAAGCAAGAAGCTCCTTAGAGTACAATCTAAGGATTTAGCATTCTTGAAAATTATCCAATCTGAGCTCCATGAGACAACTGAAAAGCTGGCTGCTATAAGCAAAGAGATGGATAAATTCAAGAAAGCCACAAAACTTAAAAATGCTAAATTAGCACAGAAGAACTAGGTCATTATGGACCTTGAGGAAATACAATTGGCTGAAAAGAGGATAGTTGCCAGCTATTCCAAGCCCAAGACAGTCCTGCCTATAATAGACAGCTTTTCTGCACCATATAGAGGTGGTGTAGGATTTACTAAAGAGACAGTCAAGGGCAAGGCTTTTATAGCCCAGCCCTCTTTTAAGAAGGTGTTTCTGGCATCTAATCGCTTTGATCAAGATTCTTCATATGGTCATCTACCAATGTATGCTCTAGTAGTGGCAGCAAGCCATCTTCCTCAAGCCAAAGAGTAGGCTTTGGGCTGACTGCTTTTAAAGCACCCTATGAAGAGATTCAAATGAAGAATCCAGGTCCTTTTGTCCATGGATTTACAACAACAGCACCTAAGAGAAAGGGGAAGGCAACTCCTACCAAGTCTGTCCCTATGAAGGTTAACCAAAAAGTGGTGAGACCAACTCCATAACACACTCACACTTGTGAGGTTCACCAAAAACCTAGTAGGCCAGCAGTCTTCTCTCCTGTCCACCGACACTACTATCCCACCAAGATGGTAAGGTAGAAGAGAATATATTACAGGTAAGAGTACTGGTGCTGTGGTAAAGTTGGACATTTTGCATTGGACTGTTGGTTCAATCCATCAGTGCCTAGAGTAAGAAAGGTGCAGACCACTCAGAAGTCTAGTCTCCCAACTCATTTTCCTAATAGGGACCAATGACCCAAATTTATTTGGGTGCCTAAGGTATAGTAATTCCTTTTGTAGGTATATCCAAAGGTCAACCAATCTCCTATTTGGTTCTTGAAAAGTGGTTGCTCCAGACATATGATTGGAGTAGAGAGCTATTTGAGAGACTGCACCCTAGTATAAAATGGACCAACTATGATATTTGGAGGTTCACAAAAAGGGGTGACCAGAGGATATGGTAACATTTCTAATGGTTTAGTCACCATCACAAAGGTAGCTTATGTGGAAGGGTGAATCACAATCTCATAGGCATAAGTCATCTTTGTGATTGAGGTTTTGTTGTTGTTTTCTACAAGGATAAGTGCTTAGTTAAGAGATCTTTGAATTCTGAGGCTACCTTAACTGGCACTAGGAGTGGAAACATTTATTGTCTCATTTTCTTTCCTTCAAACTCTTCTAAGATAGTATGCTTTGTAGCTAATGAGAAAGAAGCTCATTAGGTTCAATGACACAAGAGACTTGCTCACATTAACTATAAAACCATTAACAAGCTTTTCTCTCAAGACCTAGTTAGAAATGGACCCAACATTAAGTGCATTAAAGAAGGTCCATGCCATGCATACCAACTTAGCAAGCAAACTAGGACCAACTTTAAGGGCATTACTAACAAAGACTCTACAAGGTGCCTCTACATGTTGCACATGGATTTATTTGGCCCTATGTCAGTTCATCACTTAGGAGGGAAATCTTATACTCTTGTGGTAGTTGATGACTATTCAAGGTTCACATGGGCATTCTTCCTTAAAAAGAAGTCAGATACTTTTGACAACTTGAAGAACTTTTTCAGGCACATCCAGTATGAAATGAGTTGTATTATTGTCAAACTCAGAAGTGACCATTGTACAGAATTTCAGTCAGGAGCCATGACAGAATTCTGCCAAGATTTGGGTATCTCCCAAGAATTTTCCTCACCTAGAACTCCTCAACAAAATGGAGTGGCAGAGAAAAAATAGAACCTTAATAGAGCCCAACAAGATAATGCCGAGTGACTCCTCCATGCCAGAATCCTTCTGGGCAGAGGCTGTCAATACAACTTGTCATGTGATAAATAAAGCCTCCATCATCAAAGACCACAAGAAAACTCTATATCTGTTGATGAAAGGAAGAAAACCTATCTTATCGTACTTCAAAATCTTTGGTAGCAAACGTTATGTACATAATAATGAGAAAACCAAGCTAACCAAGTTTGCTGAGAAAAGCAGTTAAGGTATTTTTGTTGGCTACAACTCCTATAACAAAGCTTATAAGGTGTACAACATTAATACCCAAGCAGTAGAAGAATCTGTGCATGTTGTATTTGATGAGACTAGCCTTATTCACAAAGGCTGGTCTAGTTTTCTAGTAGATGCGGGCATAAATAAGAAAGTGGGAAACTTATCCATTGAAGACAAAGTTGAAACTCCATTGATAGTAAAAAAGTACACAGTTGAAGCAGACTTGGAGGAAGATGTTGTGGAAGGTTTGGATACAGCAGAAGAAGAACAGTCTGCAGAACTTATCACAGAAAAAATCCTTAGAAGACCGCCAGCTGCATTTAGACACATCAGGCATAATCCATAGGAGCAAATCATAGGAGATGCCAGTCAAGGTGTTCTGAAAAGAAGCAGGGCCTTGAATGATGCCATGTATCTATGTTTTCTTTCTCAAGTTGAACCCAAGAAATTTGAGTAAGCAAATTTAAATCCATTCTGGGCTGCAGCAATGTAGGAAGAACTAAATCAGTTCAAGAGATGTAGAGTATGGAACCTAGTTCCTAGACCCCAAAGACACAATATCATAGGAACCAAATGGGTCTACAGGAACAAAATGGATGAAAATGGAGTAATTACAAAGAACAAGGACATGCCAGTTGCAAAGGGATATAGACAAGAGGAGGGCATAGACTTTGACCAAACCATTGCCCTTGTTGCAAGGTTGAAAGCCAACAAATTATTTCTAGCATATGCTGCCCATAATGGATTAAAGCTATACCAGATGGATGTCAAGTTGGCCTTTCTAAATGGTGATCTAAAAGAAGTGTATGTAGAGCAACTCTCAGGTTTTGTTGATTCTGAACACCCTGATTTTGTTTATTTTCTTAGAAAAGCCTAATATGGGTTGAAATAGGCTTCTAGAGCCTGGTATGATACCTTGTCAAGCTTTCTCATTGGGAATAAGTTCTCAAGGGGGAAGATTGACAAGACATTGTTCCTAAGGTAAGTTAAGGGCAGATCTTGCTAGTGAAGATCTATGTGGATGATGTTGGGAAAAACCCATTGGATTTAACTTAACAAATTATCTAAAGTGATTTTATCTCATAGGTTTTAATTATCCAATGTATAGTGAGGGTAATGTGGTCATTAGATTTCTTAGGATATTTCACTCAACTTAGTGTGACAAGACCAGATCAAGACAAGTAGAATTTGGGTTAAGTTAACAATTGCGTCGAATAGAAATCAACGCAACATTGAATTCATGTCGACACAACTTTGACTAGAAGTCCAAGCAACTCAACTTTCTGTCGAAGCATATAGTCGACGCTACGTCGAAAGTATATCGATGTATAGGAAATGGACATATCGAAGTATCATTAGAAGTTGACACAGCTTTGACTTCAACTCAACGCAGAAGAAAGAATCTGTCGAAGCCATCAGAAGTCGACGCAACGTCGACTAAAATTCGACGTAGATGATGAAGTTCAGAGCCAAGCCTTCCACTCAATGATTACGTCCATAAGTAATCGACGCAACATAGAGAGCAGAGTTCAATCAGATCAAGAATGAATTCAAAGTTGCTTTTATAAGAACTCAAAGGTGCGTCGATATGAGAGAAAGAGAAATCGACGCAACGTCGAATATAGTCTGAAAAGGAAACCTTTTAAGCTATCATTTTGGAACTCTCTCTCAAGTCCCACAATACTGAAGACCATTCTACAACGGCTAATTTATTTCCTAAAATAGAAAGGAGCAATAAAGAAGACAACAAAAGATTTCTTGGAAAGGATCAAGACAGTTGGAAGATGGGTCGAGAACAAATGAGGAAAGGAAGAGAAATTGTCTAGGCCAATACCTTTTTGGCACACTCTTAAAGAGGAAATGAATTCAAATTAAAGGATGTACAATAAATAAGAAGATTAATTAGAAGAAATCAGGGCATTCAACACATATTATGTATTCTGTCGATTAGGGTTCTTCTTCTTCTTCTTCCTCCTGAACCCTAAAAGACAGTGAAGAACAAATACTGCTCTCTCTCTCAGTACAGTGAAAAACATAAGGCTGCTCTTCATCACATATCATATAGCAGCCAGATTTCAATAGAAGAAAGAGATATGATCTGAAGCCCATAACCTTTATAAATCATCTCTATCAAAAGCAGGGGTTCATCTAGATTTGAGTGAACAGGGTGCAGGTGATGATCAAGGTCCTGACAAAGCTACAATAATCCAACAAGCACAAATCTAGGGGGAGCCTGCAGATCAGGGGGAGTTTCTAGAAAAATTAAATGATGAGCAAATAGTTGCAACAGTTCAGGGGGGAGCTTGCTCCAGATGTTCAGAATGATAATCTGTTGGATGAGGTAGCCAAGATAGCTGTGGAAACTGCCCAGGAAGCTGAAGTGAATGCTCACACTCAGGGGGAGCTTCCCAAGGATGCTACTACAGAAGATGATAAGCCTTTGAACATTGCCTCAAGGAAAGTCTCCTCAAAAGTATTTCAACAAAAAGAAAAATCTGGAGAAGGACCAGTGAGGCTCAGGTACTCTGTAAGAAAAATTTCTTCTGGAAAACAGCTCTGGATATCTACGTGTTACTTGAAATTAGAATGGTCTGTGAAAAAAATATGTTATTTTCTATATATACCAATCCTGTCTTGTATGTACTTCATTCTTATGTCCAGGATGTCTTGTATGCATTTATGTTTATTTATGCAAAGAAATAAGTAAAATCACTTTGTTCAATTTGTAAAATTTGTTAAGATAAATAGAGGGAGATTGATGGGGAAAACCCCTTTGATTTAACTTAAAAATTTACCTAAAAGTGATTTTGTTTCTTAGATTGAATTACCCATTGTATAGTGAGGGTAATATGGTCATTAGATGTCTTAGGATGCCACACTCAAACTAGGGTGTCAAGACCATATCAAGAGAAGCACAAATTTGTTGAAGTTAATATTTGCGTCGAATAGAAATCGACGCAACATCGAATGAATGTCGACGCTCTTCTGACTAGAATTCCAAATGGTTCACCCTTTTATCGAAGTAACTCAAGTTGACGTTACGTCGAATAGATATCGATGCAGAGGCCATGGACTTGTCAGAGCACTTGAAGAAGCCAACGCAGCTTCTACTTCAACTCAGCGCAGAAGGAAATATCTGTCGATGTAATCTAAAGTTGATGGAACATCGACTTCTTCTCGACGCAGATAATAAAGCTCAGAATCATATCTTCAACTTGACGGTTACGTCGATTGGGTATCGACGCAACGTAGACTAGCTGATTTCTGTCAGAGCAAGGATGAATTTGAAGCTGCTCCTACAAGAACTCGAAGGTGCGTCGATAAGAGAGGAAGTTAACTCGACGCTACGTCGAATACAGTCTGAAAAGGGAAACCTTTTCAGCTGTCATTTTGGACCTTCTCTCATGGCCCACCTCTCTCAAGACCGATCTCGAACGGCACATTAATTATCTTAAATAGAAAGAAGGATTAAAGTAGACAAAAGGCTTTCTTGGAAACAAGCTTTGTTCTGGTGGACGGGTAGGGAATTAAAGAAGGAAGGAAGGATTTATTGTCCAGACAAATATACCCTTTCAGGACTTACCTGGAAGGGAATGAAATTCAAATTCAATAGAGAGGCAATAAAAGGCAACATAGGAAAGGGAAAAGCAAGGCACTTACACAATAGGCCATATTGTTCTATTGGGTCTCCTTCCTCTTCCTCTCTCACGCAGGAACCCTAATAGAAGAAAATACAGAGAAGGAACATCTGCTGCTCTTCTTCTCTCTAAGAACAGAATAGAACAAGGCTGCTCATCAACTCAATCTTATAGCAGTCAGAGTTCATTCAGAAAGAAGATAGAAGGATCTGACAATCATAGCTTCTGCAAATCATCACCATCATAAGCAGAAGTTTATCAAGAGCAGATCCTGTGAAAAGATTCAAGAAGATGTTTTTCTTACAACCATCATAAGAATTCTGAAAACAGAATTCATACACCCTTCCTCTTCTTCCTTCTCCTTCCCTTCTGTAAAAGAGTTTTATTAATCCCTCTTCAAAGGATTCAATGGTTCAAGATCTCCTTATCAAAAGTTCTGGTGGTTCAAGATCTCCTTATCAAAAGATCTGGTGGTTCATGATCTCCTTGTCAAAAGATCAGTGGTTCTAAGAGTCTCCTTACCAAAAGACTCGGGCACAGTGGTGCATCCCTACCAGGTGGTAGAAGAGGGGAGTACCCACATTTTGGGGAACCTCAATAAAAATTCTGTGTGTCTTCTGGTTGCTAATTTTTTGTGCTGTCCTTATAGCTAGTTTATTTTATTGATTTCTGCTTTATATTTCAGCACTAGTTTAATCTGCCTGAGATCTTGTTTGAGAATAAATCCTTAGATTGTTCTATTGTACTCACCGTTAGAATTGGAATAATCTTTAAATCTCTATTCACCCCCCCCCCCCCCCCCCCCCCCCCCCCCCTCTAGAGGATTCTCAGAGGCACATTGTGCACTTTCAAATATTCATTAGGTGACATTGTTAGTATGATGAGTTAATATTATGCCATATGAATAATGCATGTTTCTTATATTGAGAGAGATTCGATTTGTAGACCTCGAATTAAGTGATGATTTGATTTGATGTTATTAATATCAAGGTAAGGTCTAGATATATTAAGATATATGCAAAAATAGTGAACCATATTTCAAACATAATATACCTACCATGGTATAAAGTTATAATACCAATAGCCAACATATAAATCATAATTCCTAAGTATGATAAAAGTAGTTGATTTAAGATAATTCTTTATAGACCATGAATTATGATATATGATTATAGAGAATTTTAGCATAGGATATCACAAGATCATGGTGGCGTGTGTGACTTCAATATTCATTCTGTTGAGCTATGACAATTAATTCTTTCAATGTGTCTTTTGTGATTTTTTTTAATTGCGAATTTTGAATATATATAATTTTCTGAAAGTGCAAGATAATGATAGTTTTCTTTTTCGGTCATTGCAAGGTACGCAAGAGTCTATAATTAATTTGATCTTTGCTAGACTTTAGTTAGACTTAGCAATTTAAAGTGGATCTTGGACTTCCCGAGTTTTACCCGGTGAAGGGTTCGCAGCGGTACTAGGACGTACGATGGGGTGACATCCCAAACCTCCTTTTCTCAAGATATTTATGTGTTATTGGTTGCTACCCATACTTAATATTTAAAATTTATAGACTCAAAATTTTTTGAAAGAGAAAAATTGAAGTTCATGATTTCATTAATCTAGATAAATATCTCACAACAAATTTAGAATTAGATTTATATGGATAATATAAGATATTTATAGGTAATGAATTTAAGAAAGATAGATAGGTCACCAAAATAAAATATGACTTTGAATTTTGATCAATTTGATTTATAAACTCATTAATCTTTAAGAGATAAAATCATATTTTCAATAATATATAAGATGACCATGACATGATAGCTTAAAATAAGAAAAATGAAAAGAAAAAGAAAAAGACATTAAAGCATTTCATGATGTAGAAATTTGTATATTTCATTTTAAAAAGGATCTACTTCATGAAATTGATGATACCTAATGAATAAGAGAGTTAGGTATCCAAAGGGAACCAAGTGCAACAGTTCCTTTGGGTACCCAAATATAACGAGATGATTTTTGGCGAGATGAGAACGAAGGAACCCTTTCAGGTGGAGTTAATGTTTCATCTTTAATTTTGGGCCTCCATTCAAACCTTGGTTTAATTTTATTCTTATGCATCAAATTTCCATTGTGATTATCTTTATCTTGAAGATTATAATTGTAATGATTATTGAAAGTATCGTTCATAGGAATTTTGTGTAATTCTAATTTTAAGTTAGGAGAAATATGATTTTGTAAATAATAGTGATTTCGATTTTGATTTACAAATACTTTGTATTTCTTACTCCCATTATTAGGCATAGTCAAGATATTCATATTCAACTTGCTTTTCGGTATTGCTTGATGTTGTGAACTTATAGGTTGTGAATTTTTTTTCTTAATTTCCTTATGCAAGATGATTTTTGGTTTTAATTCATTATTCTTGATCTTAAGATTATGCCTAGCTTTATTATATGCAATTGTGCTATTTTTAAGAGTGGTGACAATGGATTCAATGTGAGTTTGATAGTTATTTCTTAATTCCTCAAATGTTTCATCCATCTCCTTGATTTCAATTTTATAACTTTGGCACAAAGCACAATCACTTTTCAAAGATGAATTTTTGAAAGATAATTTTTCATTATGTTCTTTTACAAAAATAAGTTCCTTTTCAAGTTCCTTGTATTTTTCTTTTAATTCAATAAATTCTATACAAGTTGTAATATTTTCAACTAAAGAGATATGGGTAAAACTAGATAAATCAGAATTTGATTCTACGTTAACTTTTGTTTTTAAACATTTATTTTCTAAGCGCAATTTGCAATTAGCATTTTTCAATTTCTTAATTTTAAGCTTTGTAATTTGTAGCAATTGTAAAGTAGAAATATAATTGCAAATATTAAGGGAATTTAATTTCCCTACAGTGCTTTAGGATGAGGAATGGTTTGAATATAAGGTTCCTTTGACATTTTCATCTCCCTCTTTCATTGATGTCTTATCATCATCCCTTCCGCTTGATGTGCCTTCCATGGATCCATCATGTGAGGAGTTTTCTTGAATACTTATGCATGCTTGCATATTCTCAGGTTCTTGTAATTGTTCCATACCCATATGAGGAAGACTATAAATCACTTCAAGAAATTTTCAAATTTTGTACGCATTAGAAAAACTGTAAACTAATTTGAAACTATCTTGTGATATTGCGCAAAATAAACTATTCATAGCCTTGGCATTTAAAACCATTTCATTTTAATTTAGAACACTTGTGGGTTCTTTAATAGTAATATTCCAAACATCTATGCCTATGGACTTGAGAAATTTTTCCATTAGATTTTTCCACCCTTCATAATTTTTCCCTTCAAATAAAGTTGGTGCTAGTGATTTTTCATTTATATAAAATTTCTCCCCACTCGTAGAAGCGAGATCATGATCAAGAATCGCCAATAGTCCCTGTGGTGAAACCGTTTTGGAATAACCTCGCTCAGATACCACTTATTGGATCTTGATGCACCCTTAGAGGGGGGTGAATAAAAGTTTTAGAAAACTTTAGGATTTTGAGATAATCTTTTGATATTATATATGAAATAGATTGAATCAAAAGTAAAGTACAAGCAATTTGAAATGAAATCAATTTTAATTAACATGAAAAGTCATGATTATCATTTATAAAATTTGATTACAAAATTTGATTTCTATGACGCTAGAGATCAAGGCGAATATGAAATACTCTTTTCATTTTCTATACTGATTCTTCTCGCGAAAAACTGGTTGGATTTAGCCGATCTTTCCCCAGATACGACCTCAAGCCGCTCTATCCTTTCTATCCCCAGAAAGGCTTTGAGCACCCCTTAGATCTACTCCCTAGACCTAGTCGCCAACACAAGACAAATTTGTCCCTAAGTCCTACCCAGACCTAGTCGCCAACACGAGGCGAATTCACTACCCGATTACAAAGATAAAGGTAAATACAAAAGACAAATATTAAAACTCCCTATGAGGTAATCTGAAGGAGATGATGAAGAATCGCTGAAGATCGTTGAAGTCGAAGCGTGCGTTCTTCGCGTTGAGTTAGCGTTGATCCAATACTTCTTTGATTCCTACTTTTGAAATTGAATGGGAGATCCTTTGTGGTCTGGAAATACGGCCCTCACAAATAATTCAGAGTGCTATAATAAGGCTCCTTTTTCAAATCTTTGGTTGAAGAGAAAGAATGCCACCTATTTATAGGGCTACAAGCTAACGCCGATGTTAAGGCTAACGTCAGGCGTTGACCCAGTATAGAAAGACCTTGATGGCTCAGATCTTCAAAATAGGAAGGAAATATTGCATCTTTGGAAACATTCATTTTAGGCAACCTTAACGTTGGCATTGAGGCTAACGTTGGTGTTAAGTCAAATCATTCCTAAAATGCTCCTACAATCACTGCAGCTTCCCTCCATGACATATCATCGAGTGTTAATGACCACTTTCATCATTTCAACATGTGGGCAAGTCCAGACCAACAATGTAGCATCCTAGTGTCAATATAGTTCAAACCTGCATGCTAAAAACACAATGGCAAACAAGATCAAATACAAGTTGGATTTGTTATTCTCAAATCAAAGGGATTCGGAAAACCATGTTCCAACAAACCCCTTCTAGGAACCCCAGCCATAGCAGTACCAGCCTCAACTAGAAATCTTTGAGATAAAGATGGAAATGGAGATGCTCGATGTCATGGACCCAACCCCAACTCCCACAGTAGAGGAAGTGCCAATGAAATTGAGTTCGTTCATCTGTACTATATATCTCAGCATGTTCTATAAAAACATGTAGTAGTTATAGTTATCTGGGCATATAGTAGCCCCAATTTTGACTTAAGGGCACTTATCATACCTAGTGATCCGGGCATGTCTAAGCCCTAATCTTCCATTGCAATCCAAACTCTTGTTATATGAAAAATGTAATTTGGACTTCATCTTTGTCTACTATCTTCTGTTATAGTTTGATATTATTGTGATGTATGATAACTCATCTTATAGAGCAAGTGTCATACAGTGGAGGTTAGCGCTTAGCTAACACTACCGTATGGAAACTGCTCTGGGCATAACAATATCCTTGGCGGTGAACAATTACCAGGAGGGGTTTGTTACAAAGGCACTTCTTCTGGGGTTGGTTCGGCCACCTGGTCTCGTTGGTGGCTGTCGGAGTAGTTAGCAGAGAGCTAGAAAGAAATAAAAAACCGTCTGAGCTCTGCTTTTCAGTGGTGTCACTGCCATAGAGCATCCTAGAGGGGGCCACCAAGCCCTCTCCGACGAGGTGTGGCTCCTCAAAGAGTTGAGGGGGCTCTAGGGAGCCCTCCATGCATGGTGGAGACGGAAGGTGATGGGTGGTGCTCAGGTTCCTCTCCATCTTCTCCTCCAGCATCGGCAAGGGCTCAGAGTGGGAGCTTCTTTCATTCTAGCTCTGGTGAGGATGGCCAACAAGTAGAATCTTTTGGGGCTTAAGAAGAGAGCTCAGCCACTCCCCCTTCCTTCTTCTTCCTCTTACCCAGGTTGGTGTTGAGTGAGGTTCAACCAACCTTAGGTTGGCTTGGGGGCAGCTAGAAACCCTTCAGTGGAGGGGTTGAACTTTGCTGGTTATGGGCAGGGGTTAGGGGACCATAGTTAGGTTAGGCAATGGATTTAGCTTGCATTGGGATATGTGCTCGTCAATGAAAATGTGAGGAGATGGGGCTTGGGTGAGTGAGGAATGGATTTAGAGAAACTACATAAAATGCCTCTTTATATGATGGTTTTGACCAAATTCAACCCTAGGGTGGGTCCCACATATAGGTCAAAATCAATGTGGGTCCTAGTCGTCGAGTGACGAGTCAATGTTGACGAGATGGGGTTAAATTTAAATGTTCATTCTTTTTGAGACACCGTAAAATTTTACGGGACCTATTTTAGTCAACTTGTCTAAATGACATTGTATTTGAACGAAACAAACTATGTTGTACTTGTGTGGATCATACAAATCTAATGTAACTGACTAAAGTCAATTATGAGCTTATTTGCTTTAGAAGTAGTTTTGGGGTGACTATGTCGAACAACGTGACCTTAAATGGTTACTTTGACTAAATGACCTTGGATTCAAACAATATGAGTGGTGTTGCACTCGTATTGATCATATAAGTCTAATGCAACTAACTGAAGCAAGTTCTGAGCTTATTTGCTCAAAATGACATTTCAGAGTTGTTTTATCGAACATTATGGCCTAAAATGGTCGCTTTCACTAAACGACCTAAGATTCAAACAAAGTGAGTTATGTTGCACACGTATGGATCATACGAGTCTAATGTAATTAGCGGAAGTTCAATTCTAAGTTCATTTGCTCAAAAAGTTATGTAACGGTCGTCATGTCGCTCGATCTAGCATGAATTAGCCAACTTTGTCATTATGCATCAAAACGAGGTGTGATTGGTGTCATTTAGTTTATTTTGATCTCACAAGAGCATTGTCACTGACCGAGATCTATTCCAAGTTGATTTACTCAATTATCTATATCATGTCATCGTACCTCAAATTGACATTAATATGAGATGGAGGTCAAGTCGTGGCTCACTGTGACCCTGACTAAACTCCTCCAAGAGTTCAATTGAACCGGCTAGGCCCCTTATTAAATTTGGGAGGTTACAATGGACACATGACAAAAGAAGATAAAGGAAACATAAATAAAGATACAATGACACGGATCTCAATACTACAGAACATCCAAAATCACCCCTCAATATCGACATCAGAGTTGTCATCCTCTAAAACCTCATCCACGCCAAGACCTATGGTATGACATCCAAGATTTATCTACACCAGGAGAAAACCTTTTCCAAATCATTTATGATAGCCACTTCAAACTGCTCATCAAGGACCATGTCAGCCTTAGAAGTCATGATCTGGGTCTGAGCCTCATCAACATATCACGAGCACTCCTCCAAGAAATCTGTGAGTCCTTGTAGTTTGCAATAATGGTCACCCTGATCCATATAACACCCAGATGTTGATAAAGAAGTCAAGCCACTTCATCCATAACTACCTTCAACTTTGTGTCATGACAACTCATCTCTTTCTCAACCTCCACAAAAAGTCCAAAGTCTTCTACTAAATAACCTCAACGTCGTCATACTTGTATTGCTCGATCTTCCTCACTCAATTTCTCGGAGTCAGCACGAGCCGCAGCTAGGTCTGCATTTGGTCACTTCAATGTAGAAATCTCTCTCTCTCTCTCTCTCTCTCTCTCTCTCTCTCTCTCTCTCTCTCTCATGGACTTAACTACAGATATTTCATCTTGCATGTTGTTGGGAACAGTGCCCAACAATGTTCCTGATTTGAAGAAGTGCTCAGGTCAATGATAAAAGCATTATATATTTGATGGTATGCTTAGTTTATACTTGCAGAGATTAAATCATATATCCAGTACTTCTCCAATCTCACTAAGTCTAAAATCATAGAGAAGGATTGGACATATCATCGAATAAGCATGCATATTTCATCAAGATAACTCTCAGAGATAAGCAGAAGGTTCATGTCAGTTATCGTCGATATATATGGACAATTCGACGATATTGTTGTGACATCAAAGTAAACACGACGATATTGTCGTAAAAACAAGAAGAATCGATCAAGCCAAGTATCATCGTGTGAACCAGAATAACATGACGATGTCGTTTTAAGGGCTAAGAAGACTTAAGTCAAAGTATTTGGTAATGTCGATGACATCGTCGTAAAGAAGCCTAGTCGTCGAGAAGGCTAGGGGGGACTCGTGAAGACATCTTATAGAAAAATCGCTTGTCGTCAAGATGATCAAAATGATATCAACGAGAAGTCAAAGTGATCAAGATGATATCGTCGATAAGACATTATGGTTTCAACGATATCGTCGAGAAGACCGCAAGTCGACAACAAGGTTACGACTACATCTTTAAGATGACTTCATATCGTCGTGAGTGCAAGTGCAGCTCAGATATCTTGCATCGTTGAGATATCGTTTTCTAAGGAAGATTGAAGAAGACTTCAAGATTTTCCCAAGTCCAAGATGGATCGGCGTAATGGAAAGTTCTATCGTCGATACGTAGCAAATGTCATCAAGATAGATCAAGATATTTCAATTCGCATTGTCTGCATTTAATGTTGTCGCCTGATGGTCCAATCAGCGCGTGCCATTAAGGAATGGGACTCTGACACTTAAAGGACATCATTGGAGACCGTTATTCGGCTCCTCAGTCATATAAAAGAGATAAGTGTCTGCCCTAATTCTAACAAGCGACACAGAGAATATACGCATGAATCAATAGAACAGTAAAAAGGTTGCGTAAAGAAGGAACAAGAACCAGAGAACAAAATGATCTTCATCAAGTGTACTCCAAGTTTCAGTCCAGCAACATCGGCTGATAAGAACTGTTTCAGATTGAAGAAGGGATTGAAGTGGAATCTGTGTTGTCTAAGAAAACATCAAAAGCATTCTCTTCAAGTCCAAGAAGCCAATCTTCATCTGGCTAGAGAAGTTTTTCTTATTCTTTTTCTGTAGGGCTTTTACAAGCCTGAGTTTGTAGAATTTGTTTCAGATCTGAGTTGTAGGGCTTGGGGGCCTGAGTTGAAGGGCCTGAGGGCCTGAGTATTGTAGGGCTTGAGGGCCTGAGCTGTAGGGCTTGAGGGCCTAAGTTGTAGGGCTTGAGAGCCAGAGTATTGAAGGGCTTGGGTGACTGAGTGTAGGGCTTGAGGGCCTGAGATTGTAGGGCTTGTGGGCCTGAGTTTTGGCAGAGTTTGTCGACCCTAGTACAATGCTAGAAAAGCACAGAGGGACAATGGACTACTTAAGACACCATGTCTTGAGGAACCACTATACATCTGATGTTCTTTTGTGCTTTGCTTCTGTGGTTTGTTGATGTGATGTGTTAGATTTATTTAGTTCTTGTGCATAAAATCAAAAATAGTCATATCACATATCCCCCCTTTAGGTGATAGTTTCATAACTAAAAAGTGGTATTATAGATAGGTTAATTAAAGAGTGACTTAACAGTCAGATCAAGATCTTGGAACTATTCATTATGGCTGGAGGTGATCAGCACAGAGAAATGAGATCCATGAAGCTCCCAACCTGCACCAAAGTGAACTTTCCTATTTGTAAACAAAGGGTAAGACTTTTCATGGAAGCTACTGATCCTAGGGTGTATGTAGATGTTCAAGAGGGTCCCTTCACCACCATGACTGCATCTACCATTGATCCAACTCAAAGAGTGCCAAAGAAATATGTTGATATGAGCAAGGATGAGCTTGCACTGGTAATCCTATAAAAGAGAGCATAGAACATTATTGTGAGTGCAATTGATGACTCAACCCTCCAAAACCTTATTCACTGCAAAACTGCCAAGGATATGTGGGACTCCCAGGTTTTATACATGGAGGAGACTAAAGAAGTAAGGGATGACAGGAAATCCCTTCTGAATCAGGAGTATGAGGCATTCAAGCAAAGCAAGAATGAAAATATCTCTAACTGCTATGAGAGATTTTTCAAGATAGTAAATGGGCTAAAGAACTATGGAAGAGAGTTCACAATTTCAGATCTAAATGATAAGTTCCTTAGATCCCTCACTAAGGAATGGGACATCAAAATTTGTGCAATTAGAGAAATGGGTCAACTGGGCAACATGGAGCCAAAGAACCTATATGGGAAGCTGCTCTCCCATGAGCTTCAACTTAACACCAGAAAAGCTGAAGAAGAAAGCTCAAGGGGGAGCACCGGAGAAAGATCAGTAGCTCTTAAGGCTGAGAGCATGAGGAGATCCAAGGACAAGACTCCTGCATATCAGGACAGATCTGAATGCAGTGAAACTTCTGATGCCAGCACATCAGAATCTGATAACACTGATAAACAGATGGTCCTCCAATATAAGCAGTTCAAAAAAATGATCTCTAGAAGGAGAAGAGACAGCTACAGACCATCTTCTTCAAGCTCCAGAAGATCTGGTCAATATGATAGATCTAAATCCTCAAGGGAGGACAGGTACAAATCAAAACCTAGTAAATTTGATTTAACTAACACTGTTTGCTATTCCTGCAAAAAAGTAGGTCACATGGTTGTTGATTGCCCTTCAAAGAAGAGGAAATCAAAGAACTATGAAGACAAAAGAAAGTCAAGGGACAAGAAGAAATCTGAAAAAGGGTTTATAGCAAAGAAAATCAGAACCATAAGTGATTCTGATTCAAGCTCTTCTGAAACTGGGGAGGAAGCACTTATTGGCTTTATGGCCATAAATGAAGAAATCCAGAATGACAATATCTCTCTTGGGAAGGTACTAATCAGAGCTCCCCTATCTACTTCTGATTCTGAATTAGTGACAGATTCCTTGCATGATGTTGAAGGCGAGTCTGCTGCCAACATCACATCCTCAAGATCCTCATATAAGGTTGAATCTGAACTAATATAGCAAAATGAAGCTTTGTGGAAAGCTTTCAAGAAAAGAAAGAAACTTCTTAAAGTTCAGACTAAGGAGTTGGATTCCTTGAGAACTAACCACTCTGAGCTCCACGAGACAGTTGAGAAGTTGGAAGCTATGAGCAAGGAAGTTGACAAATTCAAGAAAGCCACAAAGCTCAAAAATGTTGAACTGGCTTAGAAGAACAAGGTCATCAAGGAACTTGAGGAAATGCTGCGGGCTGAAAAGAAAATTGTTGCCATCTTTTCCAAACCCAAGACTGTCCTTCCCATTATTGACAGTCTTTTTTCCACCATTCAGAGTTGGTGTAGGATTCAATAGAGAGACAATCAAGGGAAAAGCCTCTGAAGAGAAACCCTCTTTTAAGAAGGCGATGTTGGCATCAAACCCCTTTGACCAGGAATCTTCATATGGTCATCTGACCAATGCTTGCTCAGCAAGTGGCAGTAAGCGCTCTATCACAAATTGAAGAGCAGGCTTTAGACTAAGTGCTTTTAAAGCACCCCATGAGGAGATTCAGATGATGAATCCAGGTCTCATTGTCCATGGACCTGGAGCAACAACACTCAAAATCAAGGGAAAGGCTAGTCCTACCAAACCTATTCACAAGAAGATGAACCAAAAGGTGGTGAGACCAGCTCCACTTTATACTCACACCTATGAGGTTCACCCAAGACCTGTCAGGCCAGCTGTTCTTCACTCCTGCCCACCAACATTGCCATCCTACTCAGATGGAGCGATAGAAGAGAAGATATAATAGGTATGAGTGTTGGTGTTGTGTGAAAGTGGGTCACTTTTCCTTAGACTGTTGGTTCAACCCAACAGGGCCTAGTGCAAAGAGAGTGCAAACCACTCAGAGGTGTGGTGTCCCAGTTTATCCCCCTAACAGAAACCAAGGACCCAAATCAAATTGGGTGCCTAAGGGTAAGTAATTTTTCTTGCAGGTACATCCAAATGCCAACAAATCCCCCATTTGGTATTTGGACAGCGGTTTCTCCAGGCACATGACTGGAGTGAGGAGCTATCTAAGAAACTTCACCCCTATGGAGAATGGACCAACAGTCATATTTGGAGGTTCAGAAAAAGGGGTGTCAAAGGCTTTGGTAACATCTCTAATGGCTTAGTCACCATCAAAAAGGTAGCTTTTATGGAGGGATTAAATCACAATTTCATAAGCATAAGTCAATATTGTGATCTAGGTTATGTTATTGTTTTCTACAAGGATAAGTGTTGAGTTAAGAAGTCCATAGACTCTGAGGCTACCTTAACTGGTACTAGGAGTGGAAATGAATATTGTTTAAATTTTCTTCATTCAAATTCTTCCATGCCTATGTGTTTTGTGGCTAATGAGAAAGAGGCTCTATGTGTTGAATGGCACAAGAGACTTGCACACATTAATTACAAAATTGTAAGTAAGCTTTTCTCTCAAAACCTAGTTAAAAATGTACCCAACATTAAGTGCATTAAGTAAGGTCCTTGTCAGGCATGCCAACGTGGCAAGCAAACAAGGACCAACTTTAAGAGCATCTCTATTAAAGATTCCTCAAGGTGCCTTTTTTTGTTGCACATGGATTTGCTTGGTCCTATGTCAGTTCTCAGCTTAGGAGGGAAGGCGTATACCCTTGTTGTTGTTGATGACTATTAGAGGTTCACTTGGGTGTTCTTCCTTAATTAGAAGTCAGATACCTTAGATATCTTGAAGAACTTTGTCAAGCAGATCCAGAATGAGATGAGCTGTGTAACACCCCAAAGATCGTAGTTCAGCGAGGTAGGCGGAGTGGTAGTGCTGCGCTCGGGATAGGCTAAAAATTCCACATCAGGTCAATGCGCACGACCATTGTCCTCTTCGCGCACGACCAGTGATCGTGCGCCAATGATCGTGCGTAACCCGCAAGGAATCGGAGTTCTATCTCGGCTTATCGCACGACCATTCTCCTCTTCGCGCACGACCAGTGATCGTGCGCCTGTGATCGTGCGCGCTGTTTATCTGCTCCGCGATTTTGAGCGGAGGAGACGATCCGGCCGTCCAAATCCTTTGGAATTCGATCCAATGGCTAGGATTAGTTGCTGGAGGGTCTTAGGGCTTGTGAGAGGAGATTAACCCTCATTCTTTTGAGGTTTTTCTCTCTCCAAACCTAGAGGAAGAAGAAGGAGGCAAGGAAGAAGAAGGGAGATTCCGCCATTGACGGAGCTCCGGAGCTCCGTTTCGCGAGCCGTTTCCAGATCTGGAGAGTGCAGCCCGGTGCGGTCATTTCCCTCCGTCTAGAATCTCGGATCCATGGCGAAAAGAACGCTCCTAGGGTAACGATTCCTTCTCCCGTTGTTTGGACTTGTCTTTTGTCCTCTCCTTCATTTCTCTATGCTTGCATGAGGGATCCCTTTCACCAAATGGGTGAAGTGTAGGATTCCCTCAAGTTCTTCGGAACTCCGGGTCGATTGTGTCCATCCCCGGCATATTGCATGTAGAAAATCCGGTAGTCGTGCGGATTTAGGCATTTTTTGTGAAGCCTATTCGTGGCCGTGAGCCTGAATCGGTGATGCTTGGATTGCGACGTTGCATTTAGGTTAAGCCTAGAATGCGTACCGGAGAATGACTCCGTGAAATCGTCTATGGTAGTGCGGGATTTAAGTGTGGGCGTCTTGTGAAGATCCTAACGAAAGCCCCATGCTTTGAGATTGGATGAAGGCAAACCTTCACCACGAAATTGATGCGGAGCGTATTATACCTCCCTTTTTTGAGTATTTGTGAAGCCTAGATCCTTGTGAAGGGATTAGGTGCGTAGCTTATATTTGTGTAGCACTTGAAAGTGCTAAACCCTTACGGGCCGAGGCGAAGCCGTACCCGCGTCGTGCGATAGATCGCGACGATTAGAGCACGGGCAATGCTAAACCGAACCCGTTTCCATGCAGATCGGCATGAGGTCCCTACCTCATGTAAGTCGTGCGATCATGGGAGAGGTCGTGGAAGGTGTTTTACCTAGACCGACCAAAAGCTCTTTTTCCCACCTAAGGCGATGGCCCTTACGGTGGAGTGTTTGTGGAATTGATGTTGTTAGCCTCATACGGTTGTTTAGGCGGTTGTGGGGAACCTTCGGGTGAACCCAACTAACATCATGTGCATACCTAGGTTCCCTCCTTTTTGATGCTCAACCTAGAAGATTAAATGTGCTTGAAACCTCACCTTGTGTAGTTGCACTTTCTTTATTTTAGTACTTGTGCTAGTATGGCTTGCTTGCAGGGTAGAATCTCCGCCACCCCGGGAAAGGGGTGGGGTCGTTATAATTTGGTCAGCTGTGCTGACCGTTACTTTGTTTGCCACCGCTTGGTGGAATGTTCTTATGCAGGTGCAGGTGAGCCTAGCGGGAAATAGCGGGCGGTGGCCCCTTTTGCTGAGTTGGCCCTTGAAGGCCAGCCTCCCTTTTTAGCTTTCTCATGTATTGCCGGCCTGCGTGCCGATGTATGTTTTGGAGTTTTAGTACATTTGTTAAATGTAAGGCCTTAAGGCCATAACTCTATTTCATGGTTTCATTCCTACGATAGTGGACAATTCTAATTGAAATGTTAAATCTTTATGCTTCCGCTAGTGTTTAGTATACTCTGTTGTAGTTTCTTTTTGTTTATCACCTTGTAACTCCTGCCTTGTGTGGTTAGTATGGCGTGGGGTCCCGGCCGGACCTACTGTTATATTATTCGTACTGGCAGGGTGTTACAATTTGGTATTAGACTTAAGGCGTCGATCCGTAGTTTAGCGAATTCGGGACAAATTCCTTTTAAGGGGTGGTGTGCACGGGATGTGCATTCACCTAAAACGACAAAAACTAATAAGAATGTCCACTTAGGAATGGGAAAACATACTTGTTTGCGGAACCTGAGCATTCCATGATTGTTGTTTGCTATGTTTTCAGTCACTAAATTGTGTCTTACACGATTATAGGCGACTAGAAGTGGTGCGGGGCCGTCTCAACCCCGTAACACTGCTGAAAGTAGTGGGTCGGCTGAAGTGCCAGCGACCACTCCTCCTGCTGAGATGATCAGGTTAATCGCAGAAGCTGTCTTTGCGATGATCAATGCTCAACCGCAAAGGCTTGCACAGCCTGCTACGCCTAATACAGATGCGGCCCCGGTGATCGAACCTGCAGTGGAACCTGCGGTGGAACCGAGGGTTGAGACCCCTGTGCCAGTGGCTGCAGTGGAACCTGCGGTGGTGCAAAGGGTGGAGCGTCCTGTAGAGCGTGTAGTTATTGCGCGAGCGCGTGATCAACAGCTGCAACACTTTCTAAGCTTCCATCCTCCAACTTTCTCGGGGACCGGATCCCCAACGGAGGCGGAGGACTGGCTGTCAACGGTTAGGAAGATTCTAAGGGCGACAGCAACAGAAGAAGTTATGATGGTCACTTTAGCCACCTTCCTCCTTAACGGAGAGGCAGAGCGTTGGTGGGCTGAATAGGAAGTGCACAAGTTCGGAGGCAGGGAGATTACTGAGATCACGATAGCGGAGTTCTCAAAGTCTTTTCTTCAAAGGTATATTCCTTCTGCCCAACGCATTGCGTTGCAGAACCAGTTTCTGAAGTTAACTCAAGGCGACAGCTCAGTGGATGAGTACTTGCACGAGTTCACTAAACAGGGTCGTTATGCGGGGCCTATGATGGAAGACGAAGAGACAAAGACGAACAAGTTCTATGAAGGTCTTCGGGACGAGTTGAGGCTGCTCCTTACAGGCCCTATGACGTTAGGTTTCCAGGTGATGGTCCAAACTGCCAGATCCCTAGAGTTGGACATGAAGAGGGTACAAGCAAAAGCTGTGGCAAAGAAACCTGAGTTTCATGTGCCGGTCTCTCAGTCCAAGTCAGAGTTCAGAAAGAACAAAAGGAAGTTCAAACGGCGGAGCAAACCCGCTCAAATGTTTCGGGAGCAACGACTGGGCGGAGTCCTATCACGTGTTTCACCTGCGGGAAGGTGGGACACAAGGCCGCAGTGTGTCGAAGTGGTCCCCCGAAGGCAGAAAACCGAGCATTGGACTATGCTCGAGCTGCGGAAAAGGGTAAATCTGCGGAGTCTTCGGCTTCCCAGCACATTACTCCGACTCAGCCGAGAGTCTACTCGCTTGGCCAGCAAGAAGCCATACGACAAGCTGATGTTGTCACAGGTATGAATTAAAAATTAGCTTTTGCATAGCTATTTGTGATTATACTGTTGTGCAACTGTATATTTTATTCGTGTGCAATTAGGCTTTGTCCTAATTTTCAACTATCCGGCGAGAGCTCTATTTGATACGGGTGCATCGCACTCTTTTCTGTCTGAGGACTTCGTGGTGCGAATCGGAGTGCCATCTACCTTCGTAGAGGATAGATTAGAAGTAGTGCTACCCAATGGATCTCGCATGTCTGCGGATAGGAAGAGCCGTGTGAAGGTGCGGATCGGAAATCAGGATTTCGATTTGGAAGCATCGTTATTACCATTAGCTGAATTCGATGTGATCTTCAGCATGGACTGGCTCTCGGAGCAGCGTGCATGCATAGATTGCAATTCTAAGGAGATCACTCTGGGAAGGAACACCGATGGAGAAACCACGTTTGCCGGTATGCGAGGAGCGAGCAAGATGCTGATGTCTGCTCTCCAAGTGGTTAAGGCAGTGAGAAAAGGCGCCGAGTTGTTCTTCACCTTGTTGGAGACTTCGGAGCCAAAGCCCAGGTTATGTGATGTCCCAGTCGTAGCGGAGTACGCCGACGTGTTTCCTAACGAACTCCCTGGGGCCCCGCCTCATCGGGAGATTGATTTCTGTATCGAGTTGGTGCCAGGTGCCAAACCAGTGGCCCGCTCACCGTACCGGATAGCGCCGAAGGAATTGGCAGAGCTGAAGGTCCAATTGCAAGAGCTGCTAGAGCAAGGCTACGTACGTCCAAGTTCATCGCCTTGGAGTGCACCGGCCCTCTTTGTGAAAAAGAAGGATGGGAGCTTGCGTCTATGTATCGATTATCGAGAGCTAAACAAGTTGACCGAGAAGAACCGATATCCGATTCCAAGAATCGATGATCTATTCGACCAGCTGGTTGGGTCGACGGTATACTCCAAACTGGACCTAAGGTCCGGCTATTACCAACTGCGGATAAGGGAATGTGACATTCCAAAGACAGCGTTTAGTACCCGCTTTGGGCACTATGAGTTCACGGTGATGTCGTTCGGTCTGTCTAATGCACCGTCGGTATTCATGGACTTAATGAATAGGACGTTCCGTGAGTATTTGGATCAATTTGTGATCGTCTTTATCGACGACACTTTGGTATACTCTCAATCGGAAGAGGAGCATGTAGGGCATCTACACGCCGTTCAAAGCACCTTGAGGAGGAGTCAGCTATATGCCAAGTTCTCCAAGTGCGAGTTTTGGCTATCGTCAGTAGCATTCCTTGGTCACGTCGTTAGTGGAGATGGAATTGCGGTTGATCCGTCGAAGATAGAAGCGATCCGAGCCTGGCCTTTGTTGAAAAACGTAGCAGAAGTCCGAAGTTTCTTAGGACTTGCCGGCTATTATAGGCGCTTTGTGGAAAACTTCTCGAGGATTGCACTTCCTCTCACTAAATTGACTAGGAAAGATCATAAGTTCGTTTGGTCGCCCGAGTGCGCATGAGCTTTTGAAGAGCTGAAGAGCCGTCTGACCACGGCGCCAATTTTATGCTCGCCATGTGGTACGGAAGGCTACAAAATTTATAGCGACGCCTCAGGGAGTGGTTTGGGTTGTGTCCTAGTGCAGTTCGGTAAGGTAATTGCCTACGGCTCCCGGCAGTTGAAGGTTCATGAGAGGAATTACCCGGTCCATGATTTGGAGCTAGCGGCCGTGGTATTTGCTCTTAAGCTTTGGAGGCATTATTTGTATGGCGTGAAGATCGACATCTTTACCGACCACAAGAGCCTCAAGTACTTGCTGGATCAAAGGGAGTTGAATATGCGTCAGAGGAGGTGGTTGGAGTTCCTTGGGGACTACACCTTCGACATCAAATATACTCCTGGAAAGGGAAATGTAGTTGCGGACGCGCTGAGTCGTCGGGCTCCCGCTCAAGCAAATTGGATTTTGATGCACGATGAGCGTCTAATCCGTGAGCTGGAAGAAATGGAGATCATTTGCGTTGATCGAAGAGCGTCTACTTCAGCATGCTTGAACTGGACGGAGGGTCAATACCACCTTGCCGACCGAGTTCGACAGGCATTGGAGCTGGATGAGAGCATGAAACGCTTTAAAGCGGAAACCGTTGATGGGTTAAACGCTGATTTCTCTTTCGAAGATGGCCTTATGTGGAAGAATGGCAGATTGTGCGTCCCAAACGTTGGTACTCTACGGGCGGAGTTGATGTACGAGGCTCATCATACCAAGTACTCTATCCACCCGGGGAGCACGAAAATGTACAGGGACATGAAGAAACTTTTCTGGTGGCCGGGTATGAAGAAAGACATTGCCCTCTACGTGGCCAAGTGTAACACTTGCGCGTTGGTGAAGGTGGAATGTCAGCGTCCCGGTGGATTTTTGAAGTCCTTGCCGATTCCGGAATGAAAGTTTGACGATATTTCGATGGATTTCGTGCACGGATTGTCGAGATCGCAGCATGGAAACGACGCCATCTGGGTGATCGTGGACAGACTGACAAAAGTATCGCATTTTATTCCGAACCGGAAGGATGATTCTGTAGAAAAGCTAGCGAAGCTCTATGTCGATAGTATTGTGCGGCTGCACGGTGTCCCTCGTAGCATCGTCAGCGATCGTGACGGGCATTTCACATCGAAAGATTGGAGGCTTATCCATGAACTGTTGGGCACTAAATTGAAATTCAGCACGGCCTTCCACCCGCAAACGGATGGACAGACCGAGAGGACCAACAGGACTATGGAGGATATGCTCCGAATGTGCGCTCTAGATTTTGGAAAAAAGTGGGAAGATCATCTCTATATGATTGAATTCGCCTACAATAATAGCTACCAAGCCAGTATAAAGATGGCTCCCTTCGAGGCCCTCTATGGTAAGAAGTGTCATACGTCGTTGTCTTGGGCGGAAACGGGCGATACTAAGCTATTAAAGCGAAAGGATGTTGAGGAAGCAACTTCGACGATCTGAACTATTCGTGAAAGGCTATTGATTGCCCAGGATAGGAAAGCAAAATATTACAACGCCAAGCATAGGAACCTAGAGTTCACCGTCGGTGACCGGGTTTACTTGAAGATCAAACCGTTCAAAGGGGTATCAAGGATCCGACGCTTGAAAAAGCTCAGTCCAAGGTACTTAGGACCGTTTGAGATTGTGGAACGTATTGGTGATGCGGCTTATCGGCTTGCACTATCTGCAGAGCTGAGCGGTCTGCACGACGTGTTTCACATTTCAGTTCTGAGGAAGGCAGTGCAAGAGCCTACTCATATCGTTGCGGTTGGCAAAGTGCCGGTTGATAGTGGGTTGTCGACGAAAGTCAAGCCCTTACGCATCGAGGATACCGAGGTAAAGCAGTTGCGGAACAAGTCCATTCGGATGGTAAAAGTTCGGTGGGATAATTGCGGCCGAGAGGAGCTATCTTGGGAGAGAGAGCAAGCGATGCTTGCGGAGTACCCCGAGCTATTCCTCTCAGGTAAATTATCTTTAAAAACTATAAATTCCTGCTATTACTGTTTTCGAAATTTCGGGACGAAATTCTTTTAAGGGGGGTGGAGTTGTAACACCCCAAAGATCGTAGTTCAGCGAGGTAGGCGGAGTGGTAGTGCTGCGCTCGGGATAGGCTAAAAATTCCACATCAGGTCAATGCGCACAACCATTGTCCTCTTCGCGCATGACCAGTGATCGTGCGCCAATGATCATGCGTAACCCGCATGGAATCGGAGTTCTGTCTCGGCTTATCGCACGACCATTCTCCTCTTCGCGCACGACCAGTGATCGTGCGCCTGTGATCGTGCACGCTGTTTATCTGCTCCGCGATTTTGAGCGGAGGAGACGATCCGGCCGTCCAAATCCTTTGGAATTCGATCCAATGGCTAGGATTAGTTGCTGGAGGGTCTTAGGGCTTGTGAGAGGAGATTAACCCTCATTCTTTTGAGGCTTTTCTCTCTCCAAACCTAGAGGAAGAAGAAGGAGGCAAGGAAGAAGAAGGGAGATTCCGCCATTGACGGAGCTCCGGAGCTCCGTTTCGCGAGCCGTTTCCAGATCTGGAGAGTGCAGCCCGGTGCGGTCATTTCCCTCCATCTAGAATCTCAGATCCATGGCGAAAAAGAACGCTCCTAGGGTAACGATTCCTTCTCCCGTTGTTTGGACTTGTCTTTTGTCCTCTCCTTCATTTCTCTATGCTTGCATGAGGGATCCCTTTCACCAAATGGGTGAAGTGTAGGATTCCCTCAAGTTCTTCGGAACTCCGGGTCGATTGTGTCCGTCCCCGGCATATTGCATGTAGAAAATCCAGTAGTCGTGCGGATTTAGGCATTTTGTGTGAAGCCTATTCGTGGTCGTGAGCCCGAATCGGTGATGCTTGGATTGCGACGTTGCATTTAGGTTAAGCCTAGAATGTGTACCGGAGAATGACTCCGTGAAATCGTCTATGGTAGTGCGGGATTTAAGTGTAGGCGTCTTGTGAAGATCCTAACGAAAGCCCCATGCTTTGAGATTGGATGAAGGCAAACCTTCACCACGAAATTGATGCGGAGCGTATTATACCTCCCTTTTTTGAGTATTTGTGAAGCCTAGATCCTTGTGAAGGGATTAGGTGCGTAGCTTATATTTGTGTAGCACTTGAAAGTGCTAAACCCTTATGGGCCGAGGCGAAGCCGTACCCGCGTCGTGCGATAGATCACGACGATTAGAGCATGGGCAAAGCTAAACCGAACCCGTTTCCATGCAGATCGGCAAGAGGTCCCTACCTCATGTAAGCCGTGCGATCATGGGAGAGGTCGTGGAAGGTGTTTTACCTAGACCGACCAAAAGCTCTTTTTCCCACCTAAGGCGATGGCCCTTACGGTGGAGTGTTTGTGGAATTGATGTTGTTAGCCTCATACGGTTGTTTAGGCGGTTGTGGGGAACCTTCGGGTGAACCCAACTAACATCATGTGCATACCTAGGTTCCCTCCTTTTTGATGCTCAACCTAGAAGATTGAATGTGCTTGAAACCTCACCTTGTGTAGTTGCACTTTCTTTATTTTAGTACTTGTGCTAGTATGGCTTGCTTGCAGGGTAGAATCTCCGCCACCCCGGGAAAGGGGTGGGGTCGTTATAATTTGGTCAGCTGTGCTGACTGTTACTTTGTTTGCCACTGCTTGGTGGAATGTTCTTATGCAGGTGCAGGTGAGCCTAGCGGGAAATAGCGGGCGGTGGCCCCTTTTGCTGAGTTGGCCCTTGAAGGCCAGCCTCCCTTTTTAGCTTTCTCATGTATTGCCGGCCTGCGTGCCGATGTATGTTTTGGAGTTTTAGTACATTTGTTAAATGTAAGGCCTTAAGGCCATAACTCTATTTCATGGTTTCATTCCTACGATAGTGGACAATTCTAATTGAAATGTTAAATCTTTATGCTTCCGCTAGTGTTTAGTATACTCTGTTGTAGTTTCTTTCTGTTTATCACCTTTTAACTCCTGCCTTGTGTGGTTAGTATGGCGTGGGGTCCCGGCCGGACCTACTGTTATATTATTCGTACTGGCAGGGTGTTACAAGCTGCATTGTGGTCAAGTTCAGAAGTGACCATGGTACAAAATTTCAGTCAGGAGCCATGACAGAATTAGTCCAAGAGCTGGGTATCTCCAAAGAATTTTACTCACCTAGAATTCCTCAACAGAATGGAGTTACAGAGAGGAAAAATAGAACCTTAATATAGGCCAGTAGGACAATGCTGAGTGAGTCCTCTCTACCAGAATACTTTTGGGCAGAGGCTGACAATACAACTTGTCATGTGATAAATAGGACCTCCATCATCAAAGACCACAAGAAAACTCCATATGAGCTGATGAAAGGCAGAAAACCTACATTATCCAACTTCAGAATCTTTGGGAGCAAATGCTAGGTACTTAACAATGGGAAATCCAAACTAACTAAGTTTACTGAGAAAAGCAGTGAAGGTATTTTTTTAGATACAACTCATATAGCAAAGCATATAGGGTGTACAACATCAATACCCAAGCAGTAGAAGAATCTGTGCATAATATATTTGATGAGACTAGCCTTATTATAGAGACTGGTTTAGTTCTTTAGTGGATGCAGGCACAGTAGATAGATTGGAAAAGCTATCCATTGAAGACAAGGCTCAAACTTCAAGGAAAGACAAAGACCATTCAATAACAGTTGAATTGGAAGAAGATGTTGTAGAAGGATTAGAAACAGCTGAAGAGGTACAACCTGAAGAACCTTCCATAGAAGAGATCCCTAGAAGACTACTTACTATACTTAGACAAATCAGACATCATTCTCAATATAATATTGTAGGAGATGTCAATCAAGGATTGCTGACAAGGAGCAGGGCTTTAAATGACGCATTGTATGATTGGGTCTTTACTTTACCTAACTACCAGTAGGCCTGACATAATGTTTGATATATGTGTATATGCTAGATATCAGGTGAACCCCAAGGAATCACATCACACCTCTGTCAAGAGGATTTTAAGATACCTTAAGGGTACAAATTTTGGCCTATGGTACCCTAGAAACAATGGGTGTGAACTAACTGGCTATTCAGATGCAGACTATACAGGGTGCAAAGAAGATAGAAAAAGTACTTCAGAGACTTGCCAATTCCTTGGAGGAAGACTGATCTCATGGAGTAGCAAGAAGCAGACAAGTGTAGCAATCTCCACAGCAGAATCAGAATACATATCTGTTGGGAGTTGTTGTGCTCAGCTGATATGGATCCAGCATCAGCTTGAAGACTACAATTTAAAGATGACTAAAACACCCCTGTTTTGTAACTCTTCAAGTGATATCTCAATTGCTAATAATCATGTCTCACACAGCAGGACTAAGCATATTGAGATCAGGTATCACTTCATTAGGGAGCATGTGGATAATGAAGATATATCTCTTGAGTTTGTCCCCACAAACAAACAAGTGGCAGATATATTCACAAAGCCCCTAGATGAAGCTAAGTTTAACTTCTTCAAATTCCAATTGGGAATGATAAACTTAGATTAATTTCCAACTCACTTTACTCGTATCACTAATCATTTGTTGCTTAGGAGAAGGTCAGGCTAAGTGCTGAAGGAGCCTCTCAAGAAGGGATTGAAAGATTGTGGGTTGTCTATAAACTACACCTAGAGGGGAGGGGATTAGGTGTTTTCAGATTTCTTTGCTATTTAAGAATTTATCTATCACAGCACACAAGCATCACAGAAAACACACAATGATTTATAGTGGTTCCCAACTAGACAATGTGTCTAGAGGTAGTCCACTATCCCTCCCACCTATTTAGCAGTGTGCTAGACTAGGCAACTTCTCCAACTTAGATCTTTTCACTATAACCTGATCTTACAATTGAAGTTCACACAGAACCCTACAAAACTCAGACTTTATAAGTCCTACAAACTCAGATCCTCAACAAGATCCTACCAAAACTTAGGTTCAACAAGAACCCTACCAACTCAGATCTACACTAGATCCTACCAGTTCAGACTGACAAAGATCCCTACAAAGAAATATGGAGATGTTGTTGTAGAGGAGAAGACTTCAGAAATGAAAACTTGAATCACAGATATTCTTCTTCTTCTTATAACAATAAGCCCGAAGATCTTGTGGATCAATGAACCTTTCTTTAGAATCTTTTGTAGATCTTCACAGCACAGCAGCAATGAAGACTTCTTCTCTTTGTTGATTTTTTCTTTCTCTCTTCAGGAAATATGTGTGAGAATGAAGCTTGAGAGAATTCTGAGTAAGAGACTATGTAGATAAAAATTATCTTCTTTTATATGCTCAGCAATTTTGCAAAAAAAAACTTATTGATTATTATATAATCAATTTCCCGTTTGAAAACGTATTGCAGAATTGGCAGTTCATTATCATAATTACTAGCCTTTCTTGGAACTTGCAGAATATATAAATAATAAATTTCTTTCTTAAGTACTGTGTAACGCCATATTCTGCAGAGAATATTTCATTTATTGCTCCTTGGTTTGTGCGCAAGATAGGCGGCATGCACATTCCCTGATTATTCATTTCCAAGAATGTATGTGCATTAAATGTTGCTATGCAACCTGTCAAGACGATATTTCTCCTTCAAGATGATATCGTCTTGATCAGTGTACACGACAGATATTCTTTGCAGCAATATCGTCGACATTCTTCCTTCTTCAAGATTCTACTTGATATCTCAACGATCTCACTTCTTCTAGATGACATCGTCGAGATGTTGCTTTGAATAAGACTTAGACTTATTCTGCAAGCTGACTGTCTTTGTTCAAGATGACATCGTCTTGATCTTCTAGACGACATCATCGAGATGTTGCTTTGAATAAGACTTAGACTTATTCTTCAAGCTGGATGTCTTTTTTTAAGACGACATCGTCTTGATCTTCTAGACGAGATAAGGTCATCAAGCCGATGTTTGTTCTTCATGACTCTTCCTTCATGACTTAATGAGTCATGTCACTTATCCTTCAAGGTTTGAACTTCTTCTTCAAGACAATATCGTAGAGACATCTTAACTTTATCTGCGATAAGCTTTCTTCAAGACGATGTCATCGACATCTGAACTTAGCTTTCTCCACTCAAAATGTTGTGTCTTCATCAAGAAGATATCGTCGAAACTGTTTCGACGATATGGTAATTTTCTCCACAATTCTTCTTCTGAGTCTTGAGACGATATTTTACTTGGTTAATTTACATTACTTTTATCAACTATATACTGATGATATAGCTTTGATGCATCTGTCATGACATGAACTTAAACACATCATCAAAAACAACCTAGCTTATCTATACTTGAGTTCCTTCTTCAAATCTAGAGATATTGAAGGCACAATACCCAACAACCACCCCTATTTGAAGAAGCCAGAACTTATAAGCATAGATAGGTCTTACTAACAAATATAATAATTGACAATAAGTTAGGCATTTGATCACTGCATATATTAATTAATGACAGTCCAATATATTATCAATATATATCAGATACAAAAATGTAAAGCATAGAAGTGTGCAAGTGATTTCTAGAATCCTTCTTCTTTTCAATACTTTTGAACATCTTTGTCTTTTTCAGAAGATCCTGCTTTCTTTGACTGCTCAGCTTCCGCCTATTTCTGCTTTTGTCTTTCGAAATAGTTATAGGGCTTGGGGTGATATCTGAGAGGTGCATGTGTAGGCACTGAGGTTTCTCCCATTTTGATCTTGTTCCAATAGTCCCTTCTTTCAGCTTCACATATCTCATATTTTTTCCATTCCTCTGAGCTGTAGAAGGTACCCCTATCATGCTTTCCCTGCTGGTATAGATTCCAGGTGTTCAAGATGATATCCCTTGAGCAAGGACTCCACTCTTCAAGGTTAGGATTTTTCTTAACTTCTTCCATTCTCCTCCTCTTAGCTTCTTCCTCTTCAAGGTCAACGGAGTGTCTTTTACTTTTCCTGATTTGCCTACTTCCACTTGCAGGCACATCAACAAAATACTCGTGATAGCTCTCAGGCTCTTGATATTATTCTGCAGGGGCTTCATGCATTACATTTTGAGATGGTTATTCATGGAGATTTCCTTCAGGAATTAGATGTTGTTAGGTTATCCCATAGTCAATTTGTGCCAGATCCCAAGAGAATCTTACTTCATTTGCCAGCCACATGGCATGGTGGCTTGACATTATCTCCCCCTTTCTGGCTTCTGAAATTTTTTCTTTATAGAGGGATGCTTGACAAGACTGAAGTTGTTTGGCCAGAAGGTTATTCAGATTACCAATGGCATCCATAAGGGTTCCCTGAGATGTCCTGACAGCTTGTTGGAAAGAATTTGAGAGATGATCTTGGGATACTTGAAACTGATGCAGTAATGTTTCACCTATATTGTCCATTAGCTCCTGAGATACTTGAGCAGAGGAGGATATTCTCTGAATGACAGTACTGATGGCATCTTCAAAATCAGTAAAATACACATCTTGATTTTGTATGATGGATTGCTGGTTGTCTCTTAGAGTAGTTAATCTATCTAGCACAATGTTGTGTTGTTGTCCAATTAGAAAGGTAGCGTGATTTATGTTGGTTATTTTAGTCCCAGTATCTACTACAACATTTGCAGCAGTCTCATATACATTTGAGTTCTGATGGTTTAGATGATTGATATCTTCTTGGAGGACATCTATCCTGGCAGAAAGATCATTTATGCGGCATATAATAGCCTGATTTACATAGGCTTCAAATTTTTCTCTTTGTCTATCTAATAGACCTTCCATATGTGACATAAAGTCAGGTGATGGAATTGTGGGAGATGTGTTGGTTAGAGGATGTGGTTCAGCTTCCATTCTTGGAGGTGAAGGCAGCATTATTGATTGACCTGTATGCTCCCCCTCTATTGGTGCAGGGGTTTCTGAGTGGTGCTCATGATCTTCTCCTTCTGAGAATGTATGTATTTCATTATTGAGAAAATCATTTAATGACCTGTCATATGGAGTATGTTCTTCCACAGTTGCATTATCACTTGGTTCTCTTTCAGGAAGCTCCAGATGAGTTGGATCCACCTTCTCTTGAGGTGTAGGAGAACAATCCATTATATGGGTTTCTTCTCTAACAGGCTCCCTCTCAACAGGAGTCAGGGGTTCTTGAGGAACTTGAGGTGCTGTGACAGGGGTCTTTGAGCCTTGAGCAAAAGGTTCAGCTACATCTTTCTTTGTGAACCTCTTCTCCCACCTGCTCACTGTTCTGACATCAATCTTCTTGAGGTAGGGGAGAGGAATTGATTCTGAAGCTTTGAGGAGATGATGGATAGAATTCTTGAGATACAAGGATAGGATTCTTCCAAATTTTGGAGAATTTATGTGATCATTAATCATGTCAAACATCAGCTTTCCCCAGTCAGTTCTTTTGTTTAAGATTACCATGACCATGATCTCAATCATCCCTTTAGAGACTCGATCATGTGAGCCAGTTTTACATAACCGCACCTTTCCAATGATATTTGTTAGTAGTTTCCCTTGCCTATTCATGTGCATTCTCTGCAAGCTGCCTTTGGGTTTGGTTTTAAAACCGCACCATGTCAATCCTTCATAGACATCTGCATCCTTGATTTCTTCTTCTGTCTCATCCTTGTCAAAGGCAGTCACTTGCATTTGTTGCTCTGCCACGATGGTGCGAAGTTCCTTCTCCGATTTGTGAAATTCAGAGTTTTCATTGAAGGTTGAGACCGCTGAATGGTAAAGACGAGTTGGCTCAGTCAGGATGTATTCCAACTCTAATGCATACAACAAGGTTATGACCATATCTAGAACTTCCTCAGACTTCTCAAAGCCAACTTAAAGAAGTTCTCCTCCGGAAGGGATTTTCTCATCATTCTTCTTCGGCGCCATTTCGTTAGCAGAGGGTTGTCGTAAGGAGGAAGAAGAAGGAAGGATTCTAGGGTTTTGTGTGTGCATGATTTTTATGCTTACACAATGTCTAATATATAGGGTAATGCATTGGGAAAGCAAAGAGACGCGTACCTATTCAAATTCTTCTGTATCATTTTGAGAATCCCGTAATTGCGACGCAATCATGATGGTGTCAAGTTCTATGACGCCATTTTTGTCGTTATGGAGTGTCGTCGAGAGTATCTTTATCGCCGAGATTATCGTCGAGATGTCTTTATTCTTGTCGTCGAGACTTGGATGTTGTCGTCGAGACTTTATCAATGTCGTCGTTATCAATTAAGATAATATTCTTTATGAAGCCGATTTCCTATAGTACTTGATGTTTAAGCTTTCTGGTGTTCTTTCAAAAACAAAGATTGTTAGATCACTTTAGGGTGGACCTTGTTTGAGATCCAACCCATTATCAAGATAATGTGCACTAACAAAATATAATAGATTCAACATACCCAAATCAAGAACTCAACATGCCCAATTCAATTTTGAATTGATTGAACTTAGACTCATCAAGGAGTTTAGTGAAAATGTCAGCTATCTGCCTCTCTGTATTAACATACTCAAGGCAGATGTCCTCCTTCCAACATGCTCGCTAATGAAATGATATCTAATTTCAATATGATTTGTTCTACTGTGTGCCACAGGATTTTTGTCAATAGAGTTGGCGCTTGAGGAATCACAAAAGAGAGATGTTCTCTTTATGTGCAGATTGTAATACTCTAATTGGTGTTGAATCCACAGGAGTTGTGCACAGCAACTTCCAACTGGAATGTATTCTGATTCAGCTGTGGAGATAGCAATACTATTTTGCTTTTTACTACTCCAGGACACAAGCCTTCTCCCCAGGAGCTGACAAGTTCCTGAAGTGCTCTTTCTATCCTCTTTGCACCCAGCAGAGTTAGCATCAAAAAATCCACACAGCACAAACTCTTCAGACTTAGGATACCAGAGCCCCAGATTTGGAGTGCCCTTCAGATATCTCAGAATTCTTTTCACAATTGAGTAATGAGATTCTTTGGGGTTCAGTTGATATCTTGCACAAACACATATAACAAATATGATGTCTGGCCTACTAGCAGTGAGGTAGAGCAATGAGCCAATTATGCTTTTATACATGGACTCATTATAGGGTTTGTAACGCCCCTAATTTTTTTCATTAATTATTTTTACGTGCCCGCTGTGACGTAATTTTGGCTTAAGGGCGTTATGTCAGCTCGTCTGGTAGTGTTTCGAGCTTTAGCTTGGTTAAGGCTTGTGATTTAGGTCAAGCGTGCGAGATTTCGCGTCATTTCGAGTTAAAGTGAAGATTTTGAGTGGATATCAAGATTTTAGCTTCGGAAGGCTTTATCCGGAGTTTGGCTCGTCGGAATTGAATTCCGACTCCGCCGTTGGATTCGTAGCGCCGTGTTTTAGTTAATGTGCGAATTTCGTAGAAATCTGAGGTGTTTTGATCGCCCTCGCAGTTTTAAGTAGATTGGAGGATTAATTAATTATTTAAATAATAAATTAGGTTTATATATAAGCCTAAAATCCTTCCCTTCCCTATTCATCTCCTTCCTCGATCAAAATCAGCCGCCGGAGGTTAGGGCGAGAGCGGAGCTTCGTGGAGCCTTCAACCGGCGACTCCTAGGGCTGTAGTGGTCGGAATCGAGTTTGGTTTGAAGATTTGGAAAGCTCTCGGCGAGATCTTCGTTCTCGCGGTAAGATTTTCTCGTTTCGTGGAGTTTTGAGAGATTCGGTAGTGACCTAACTCCTTCCTTCGATCCGAAAGGTTTCAGGTTTTGTGCTCGGGTGAGTTCTTGGCTGGATCCCTAGCTTTCGGAGCGGAGATCTTCGAGTTTGCAAGGTTTAAGGCAAGTGGTTTCTTCCTCTTTCTCTCTTGATTCGTTTGACGGTTGGTTTGCTCGCTTTGAGCTCTTGTCATGCTGTTTAGCAAGAGTTTGTGTGTTTGGTGTAGTAACTTATGATCTAGAACCTTCCCTTGATTTTTTTTTTCTCCTCCTCAACCTTACCCTAATATCAAGTTTTTTTTCCCCTTGTTCTTGCGGTGGCTCGAGAGACAGATTTGGATGTCTCGAGACATAGCCGATGTCTCGAGACATAACTGTCTCTGTCTTTGGGGATGTCTCGAGACATAGCTGATGTCTCGAGACATAACTGTCTCTGTCTTTGGGGATGTCTCGAGACATAGCCGATGTCTCGAGACATAACTGTCTCTGTCTTTGGGGATGTCTCGAGACATAGCCGATGTCTCGAGACATAACTGTCTCTGTCTTTGGGGATGTCTCGAGACATAGCTGATGTCTCGAGACATAACTGTCTCTGTCTTTGGGGATGTCTCGAGACATAGCTGATGTCTCGAGACATAACTGTCTCTGTCTTTGGGGATGTCTCGAGACATAGCTGATGTCTCGAGACATACCTGTCTCTGTCTTTGGGGATGTCTCGAGACATAGCTGATGTCTCGAGACATACCTGTCTCTGCAGCTTTGGATGTCTCGAGACATAAGGGATGTCTCGAGACATAGCTGTCTCTTGCCCTTTCATGTCTCGAGAGATTTCTCTTCTCTCGAGAAATTGCCAAAGACCACCGCCAGGGGCGCTGCCCCTTGGACCCCGTTAGGGGCTCTGCCCCTAAGACCCCGCCAGGGGCGCGGCCCCTTGGAACCCCGCCAGGTGCGCATGTGATTTCGTTGCGATTTCCAGGTTTTAAATCGTGTGTCCTCTCTAGTGCACCAGGATGATTGCCAGTGTCCCTTCGGTGCTCCTGATCTTTGAACCCTCTTGCTTGTATTCTTTTACTGGTTGTGGTCTGATAACATTCGAGTTTACCCTTAAATCGTTGTGCTCGGTGTACCTTGCCTTGACCCTAATTCTTAGGGCCTTCCAGTGATTATCCTTTCGGGTAGCGTCCCGTGTTTAATTAAAAACATTTAAGTAATAAGAACTACTGCCTTTAGCCTTACACCGTAGTGGTGTTTGGGGGACAGTGGGGGAAAATGTTATAGCCTTGCACGGTAGTCGTGTTTGGATGGTTGGGTCTAGTAGCACCCCCCACCTGGTTTTGGGCTTTGGGTAGCGGAGTTAGTTAACCGCTCCCGTTTAATTTGAGCTGATCAGTCTCTTTATTCAATGAAACTAAATAAATGAATGTGTTTGTTCCTCTTTTGATATTTAGTGCACTTAATGCTGGTTGGTTCATTGTTTAGAGCTTCTCTTCCGGTAAATTTGGCTTGGGTTGGTACCCCTTATGCCTTGTTTGTTTTTCTGCTAATCTTCTGCCACTTGTAATTCCTTGCTGAGGCGTTCTTTGTTTTATTGAATGCCTCAGGTTCAGAGCCGTAGCGGCTAGTGGTGTTGCCTGGAGTTCAGAGTTTGTAGCTGCTCACCCCGCTGTTGCGAGGTAGTTGTTTTTAGTTGCTACTTGTGCTCAGACATACTAGTTGGTGCCAATGGGTTAGTGTCATGTTGTTGACGCCCATTGTGCCCCTTTTTATACCTTATAGTTTACTTGTCAGTTTATGCCACTACTTATAAATCTTGTGTATCTTACTCTCTGGGAATGATTTATGCTAGGTGCACTATAGTTATAAAATGGTTTTTCTTCATCCTCATTGCATTCTTTCTAACTAAAACCCTTAACTTTAAACCCGTCTGAAGGTATTTTCTACTCTTACAGTATGCCTAGTTATGTGCATATCATTTACTTCATGCCCCGTCGTTTGCATACATATAGGACTTTCAGTAAACTAAATCAAGTACTTTCCGCTGCAATTATATATACTTTCTCGGTGGACTAGTTGATCCACGAACTGAGAGACACAGTTCTTATCTCAAAACCCCTAATAAATGATTTCGATGATGACTTATCATATAATCATGTTTGTTTAGTTAATTAATAGGTTCCCGCCTGAGCGTCTACAGTTGTCTCCTGTATGACGTGGCATCATGACGTGTATTTTCTCGTACTCTGATATTCTTAAATTCGGAGAAAATGCGGGTTGTGACAGGGTTTCCCCTTTTCATCCTTGTCTGGAGACATAGTTGAGCCCATAGGAGTTCTCATAGGGGTAGAGTTCTCCATACCAAATTTCTTTAGCTAGTAGCTATCGCCTGGCGCTATCTCCAGATCATGAACAACGCCACACCGCGACGGTTTCGTAACCGTCTCTACACGAACGCTACCGCAGGCGTTAGGAGCTACCGTAGGCGCTATCGGCAAGCTCTATAAATTGATGCTTTCTCTCTCATCTTGGATGATCATCCCAGAGAGAATTCCAGTGCCTAAATTCCATAGTTGTTACTCTACCGAAAAGTCTTCTCCCACTCAAAGCTAATGAAGATTTCTGGAGAAGGAAGCCATCACGCTGCATCCGAAGAACGATCGCTTCAACCTCGCTTATGCTACAGTGGTCCTTCATCATCAACTCCAGAAAATCTCATAGTGGGAGTTTTTATTTGTATTATTTCTTTATTGTGAATCTTTATAGGTAAATCGTCTTGTGTTGGTGACTAGGTCCTTGCGCGGCTTAGGGGTAATTCATCGCGTGTGTTGGCGACTAGGTCTAGGTGATTAGATCTAGGGAGTGCTCAAGGCCATATCTGGAGAAGGATTAGCTAGAGCTGCTTGAGGCCATATCTGGGGAAGGATAGGCTAAAGCCAACCGGTTTGTGGGGATACGAGTCTGTATAGAAAAGGAAAAGTTATTTACATTTGTACGCTTCTGATTTCTTGCGATATTGAAATCAAATTTATGTAAACACTTTTTCATATAATACAATCATGTCTCTATTTGTGTTTAATTGATTTCTTTCATTTGGCTAAATTTCAAAAATTGCAAATTACATTATTTTCTTCTTTTACTTAAATTGATATTTTGCTCTTGTTAACTTTAAAACAAATTTCGTAAATTTCATAACTTTATAAAAAGAATTTTTTTATTCCCTTATTCACCCCCTCTAAGGGCGCCTATTAATCCAACAAGTGGTATCATAGGTAAGTTATTCCAAATTAGTTTAAAAACTAGGAATAATGGCGTCTTATGATCTCGCTTTTTCCGAGGGTCAGGGAATTAGTAGACCTCCACTATTTACTTGGTCAAGTTATAATTATTGGAAAAATAGAATGCGAGGTTTTCTTATGACCCTAGATATTGAGGTATGGAATATGGTAGAAGTGGAATACTCTCCGCCTACAATTGTAGCTGGAGAGATAACATTAGAAAAACCAAAAGATAAATGGGATGATAGGGATAAACTTAAATGCAAAAATAACTCCAAGGCCATGAATGCTTTATTTTGTGCGTTAGATAGAAATGAATTTAATAGAATTTTCACATGTACTATTGCATATGAAATTTGGAACCATTTGGAAATTACTCATGAAGGTACATCGCAGGTTAAAGATTCAAAACTTTTCCAACTATAGTCAGAATATGAAAAGTTTCGGTTAGATGAAAGCGAAGATATTGATGCAATGTACACACGCTTCACCAAGATCCTCAATGCCTCCAAAGTTCTTGGAAAGACCTTCTCCAATGGCGACTTGGTCCGAAAGATTCTTCATTCTCTTCCTCCAAAATTCAATCTGAAGGTGACAGCTATCTCGGAGTCGCACAATCTAAGAACGCTCTAGGTTGAGAGCCTCATTGGGAATCTCAAAACCCATGAGGTAGAACTCAAGATCCAATACGATGAATACAACAAGGAGCCAAAGAAGAAGGCATTGACTCTAAAATCAAAGGAGTGCCAAGAGGATGAGGATGAAGATGGAGAAAGTTTCTTAGTAAAGAACTTCTGAAAGTTCATGAGAAATTCGGAAAGGAGAAACACCTTCCGGAAATATTTCCAAAAGGAAGGTAGATGGAAAGGGTCATCTTCAAAGAAGGAGAAGGAGAGCGGCGATGAGGAAGAAAGACCTCCTCCATAATGTTATCATTGCAGGAAGACTGGTCATATTCGGAGCCAGTGCCCAAAATGTTTGAAGGAGAAAAAGGAAAAGCGGCACAAAGGGAAGGAAAAGTGGAAGGTGCTAAAAGCTAAAACATGGGATGACTCCTCCTCCTCCGAAGAATCAAGCGGGTCTTCATCAAGCGAAGATGAGGAAGCAAACATGTGCCTCATGGGACATGGAAACGACGACGACGATACCAGTGTTCTTAGCGACACTGAGGTAACTCCTCCCACTTATGATGAACTATTTAATGAATTTCTTGAAACTTGCAAAGCTTTTGATAAAAATATGAAAGATAATATTTTATTGAATCGTGAAAATGAATCTCTAATTAAAGAAAATCAAAAGCTTTCAAGAAAATTAATTGTCTTAGAAAAAAGAAAGGTTGCTTGCCAAGAGTGTGATCACTCCATTAAGATGGCAAAAGATATTGAAGATTCTCTTTCTAAAGCCCTCTCCCATGCCAAAACACTTACGAAAGAGAAGTGGGAATTAGAAAGCAAATTAGAAACCTCTCTTTTGCAAATTAAAAACAATAAAAAAAGGTTTTGAAAATAGGTGTGTCATGCTTGTGAAAGAAAATTCATCACTTAAAGCACAAGTTCATGATCTCACCATGGCCATTAAAAAATTTGGAATAGGCCAAAAATCACTGGATATGATTCTAGGGAACTAGTGCTATGGCTCTGGAAAATTTGGCCTCAGATTTCGCGGTGAGAGCTACCGCCTGGCACTAACCACTAACGTCGGTGCTAGCACCTCATACAAAAATCCAGCATTTTCTTTAACAAAATCTTTTTCTTCTATAAATCTAATTCCTTCCAGCAAGAATAACACAAAATTCTAGAAAAGGGTCTCAACCCCCTTTATTTCATGTGCAAACTGTTATAGGTTAGGTCACACATCTAGTTCTTGCAGAAAAGTAAAACAAAATACTTTAAAGCAAATCTAGGTACCTAAGGCTTCCACTTATTCTATGGGTGGTACCGCTTGGGTATCCGGATCTTTACTCTCATCTTCTTTCTAGATGTGCAGGAAGGCTAAGGAAAATGAAGACATGTGGTACTTGGATTCTGGATGCTCCAAGCACATGACGGGCAATAAAGCAAAGTTCATTAGCCTAAAAAAAAAGAAGGGAGCGATCGTGACATTTGGCGATAAGGGAAAAGGAAGGATCGTGGGAATTGGTATAGTTGGTAAAGAATCCTTTACGATATCTAATGTTCTTTATGTCAAAGGGCTAAAACCCAATCTAATTTCTATTAGCCAATTATGCGATAAAGGATTAGATGTTTTATTTGAATCTTCCACTCATTTATGCAAAATATCCAATCCAACTACAAATGATATTTTACTAACTGCACCAAGAATACATAATTTTTATATAGTTTCTTTTCATGATCTTTCTAAATCATCTATAAAAAATTTTATCACTAAAAATGATGAATTAGAACTTTGGCATAGACGGCTAGGACATTCTAGCACAAAGCTTATTGTAAAACTTGCCAAAAGTGATTTAATTAGAGGATTGCCTAGGTTAAATGTAACTTTACCTTCACTTTGTTCATCATGTCAAAACGTAAATTAACTAGATCGTCTTTCAAAAGTAAAAATTTTATTTCTACTACAAGACCCTTGCAATTAATTCATATGGATCTTTTTGATCATGTTAGCACCGCAAGTCTTGGTGGTAGATTATATACATATGTTTTAATATATGATTTTCAAGATATTGTTGGACATTATTTCTCTCATCCAAATCTGATGCGTTTTGCAAATTTGCCAAATTATGTACTCGTATTCAAAATGAAAGTGATTTAAAAATTAAATGCATTCGCTCGGATCATGGAGGAGAATTAGAAAATGAAAATTTTACATCTTTTTGTGATATGTTAGGCATTAAACATGAGTTCTCCGCACCACGCACACCACAACAAAATGGTGTTGTAGAAAGAAAGAATAGGACACTTTAAGAACTAGCACACACTATGTTAGGTGAATATAAATTGCCTAAGTCCTCTTGGGCCGAAGCCGTAAATACATCATGTTATGTTGTGAATAAAATCATGCTTCCCCCATCTCTTAATCACACACCATATGAACTTTATTTTCAAAAGAAGCCTAACGTATCTTATTTCAATGTGTTTGGTTGTAAATGTTTTATTTTAAATACTAAAGATAACTTGGTAAAGTTTGATGAAAAATGCGATGAAGGAACTTTTCTTGGGTATTCTTCAATTAGTAAAGCCTATAGAATTTTTAATAAAAGAACTAGTAAAGTTGAAGAGTCAATTAATGTAAATTTGATGAGCTTGTTCCTTGTATAGAAAGACTTTTCGCAGGCAAAGAGGATGATCTCTTACAACCTTTGGAGTATGGTGATGAGGAACCTTCCAAAGAAGAGGAAGAGGAGGCCAAGGAAGATGATTATGTACCTCCAAGCGCCTTGAAATTTACAAATGATCATCCACGGGAACAAATAATTGGTGAACCATCTATTGGGGTAAGAACTCGCTCTTCTCTTCATGAATCTTATTCAAATATTTGTTTTGTTTCCGAAATTGAACCAAAAACCGTTTTAACTGCTTTAAATGATGAATTTTGGTTTTTGGCTATGAATGATGAGTTGGAATAATTTGAGCGACATAATGTTTGGAAATTAGTAGAAAAACCATCTAATCACCCGGTTGTAGGTGTAAAATGGATTTTTAAAAATAAATTAGATGGTGAGTCTAGAATCACTAGAAATAAGGCATGCTTAGTAGCTCAAGGATATTCTCAAATCGAGGGAATAGATTTTGATGAAACTTTTGCACTCGTTGCTAGATTGGAATTTATATGAATTTTTTCTAGCATTTGCAAGCTTTACAAGAATAAAACTATTTCAAATGGATGTAAAAAGTGTCTTTCTAAACAGATTTGTAAAAGAAGAAGTTTATGTTGAACAACCCCCCGGTTTTATTAGTGAAAAATTTCCCAATCATGTTTATAAACTAGAAAAAGCGCTTTATGGTTTAAAACAAGCGCCTCGTGCATGGTATGAAAGACTTACATCATTTTTATTAAAGCATGGTTATATTATGTGAAGTGTCGATAATTCTCTCTTCATTAAGCACAATAATGATGATTTGATTATTTTGCAAATATATGTTGATGATATAATCTTTGGATCTACTAATGAAGAGTTGTGTAATGAAGTTGTTTTAGTGATGAAAAATGAATTTTAAATCAGCCTTGTAGGAGAACTTTCTTATTTTCTTGGTTTTTAAATATCACAAAGAATTGATGGTATTTTTATATGTCAAACTAACTATGCCTTTGATATGCTTAAACGCTTTTGATTTGAAAACCTTAAACATGCTTCTACACCAATGAGTGCATCACTAAAATTAGGAAAAGATGAATCAGGAATTTCAATTGATCAAACTTTATGTAGAGGTATGATAGGATCTCTACTTTATCTAAGTGCAACTAGACCCGATATTATGTTTGTCGTGTGCTTATTTGCTCGATTTCAAGCCAATCCAAAAGAATCTCATTTAAAAGTGGTAAAATGACTTTTTAGATATCTAATTGGGTCATCTAGATTAGGATTATGGTACCCGCATAATAATTCATTCTCACGGCTATTCTGATTCGGACAATGCCGGATGCTCTCTTGATAGAAAAAGCACTAGCGGTACATGCCATTTTCTAGGACCTTCATTAGTTGCATGGTCTAGTAGGAAACAAAATTTAGTTGCACTCTCCACCACGGAGGCCGAATACATTGCACTAGGTAGTTGTTGTGCACAAGAACTATGGATGAGTCAAACTCTATAGGATTTTGGTTTTCATCTAAAACATATTGAATTGAAATGTGACAACAAAAGTGCCATTGATCTTACAAATAATCCGGTACACCATTCTAGATCCAAACATATAGATGTACATCATCATTTCATAAGGGATCACATTAAAAAGGAAAATGTTAGAATAAGTTTCATTGGCATGGACTCTCAACTTGCTGATATATTCACTAAACCTCTTCCCGATGCAAGGTTTCAAATGTTAAGGTTAAAATTAGGAATCTTAGACATCTTAGGATGAATTATATGAAAAACACTAAAGTTGTATGCAATTTGAGCAATCAAGACATCTCCAAAAATTACAAAATTTATGCATAAGACTACTATTAAGACTCTTAGTAAATATCAAAAATAGATTTTTAAAATTCTCAAAATTTCTCTCACTGTTTGCCGCGCTAGCACTAGCACCGGCGCTAGCGTGGGTGTTCAAATTTTCTATTTTTTAAAATTTCTAAAAATCTATAAAAATATGTTAGTTTATATTTTCTACTCAGTTTTGTATTACCGACATTTGTTATTTTTGTTTTATTAATATTATGGAAAATCAACTACAAAATTTCAAAAATACAAAAATATGTTTTTGTTTTTTTTCTTCCATTAAAAATTTCAAAAAAAAACTGTATGATCTTTAAATATCAAGCATGTATGAATTCTATTATTTAGAATTATTTAAAATGTTAAAATTTATTATGAACATTACTTTGTTTATCATGCTTTGATATATCTAATTAAGTGCATCAATTGTATTGAAAAATATGTGTAGAACCAAGCTTAGCATGCCTCTAAGTATGAGTAAATGTTTTGTGATTGATAATGATACATTTTCACTCACTTATTTTAGTAATCTACATGTGTGTTTAAATCTAAAAATATTTGCTTGTGTATTGTAATTGTATAATGAATTAAAACTTGCATCAGTTTATTACCTACACTACATTTGAATTGCACTTAAGAAATTAAGAAAAGTGGTTGAGTTTAAAAAAATCATGTTGGGTTTGCAAAACAAGTGTATTCAGAGAATGTTGTCTCACAAAAGTGAACAAAAAATATAGACAAATATAACTCCACCAAGTACTACTTGGAAAGAATAGTAAAGTGTCTTATGCAAACCTTAGTTTTTACTCCACTTTTTCAAAAACAAATATGTGCATTAAAGTGTGTGAAAGTTAATATACTTGTGTTTTATTGTGCACTTTACTCTACATATGTCTTGTATTTTGTGATTTAAATCACTTGTTAACATTGCTCAAAATACACTAATGTGCACATCATTAACTTTTATAACACTTCTTCTCATGAGTATTGGATTCTAATGCTTTATCTATACTACTCTTTATATAAAAAATGCACTAGATAACCTAGCATGATCTCTACAATGTTTGGTATCTCATAAACTTGAAATTAAGTAACATTGTAGTATAATCTCTTTTTGATATGTTCATTTCATGCTTGGTAACTTTATGGAAAACTTTGAGATTTCAAAAAGGTTAAAACATCTTTGCATTTTGAAGTTAAACTCATATTTATACTTATGATTTTCATGCTTACAAAATGATATTTCTTATAATCTTCCATTTGCTTAAAACTCTTACTTATTTATTTGAAATCTCTTATATACTATGATTAAACTCTTTATCATTATATATATATTACAAAAGCTCGATCATGATTTATAATTCTAAATAATGCCTCCTTACTTCCCTTACCCCACCTTCTTTTGATAATACCAAAAGGGGGAGATTAATTGAAGAAATCTAGAGGAGAAATCTAGGAAATTGAGGGGAGACTAATTCAAGTAATTTATCATTTAAGGGGAGTAAAACATAAATTGCATTAATGTAGGGGGGGCATTAAGATAGGGGGAGTATGCATTATTCTCATGCGTATCATATACTACAGTTGCACTATTATCTCGATTATCATATACTATAAACACCATTGTTGATTTCTTGCTAAGAGAATTTGTTATTATCAAAAGGGGGAGATTGTTGGACATGTGTGTCACATCCCTTTGTTTGAGAATAACAAATCCCATATTGTATTTGATATTTCTTGTCATGTGTTTATAGTGTGCAGGAACTATATGTGCAATAGTACTCCACAGGTAGAAAGCAGCATGGAACCACATTTCTGAACTAAAGTGCTACGGCGGGCGCTAGCGCTACCGCCTAGTGCTAGCTCCAGCTCGTGCCACAATGCCATACCGCGACGATTACATAACTACCTTTACATGACCGCTACCGCAGGCGCTAGGAGCTACCGCAATCTTTAGCATTACTGCAGGCGCTCGTAGCTACCGCCTGGCACAATCTCCAGATCGTGAACAACACCACGCCGCGATGGTTTCGTAACCATCTCTACACGAGCGTTACCGTAGGCGTCAGGAGCTAGCGCAGGCACTATCGACAAGCTCTATAAATTGAAGCTTTCTCTCTTATTTTGGATGATCATTCCAGAGAGAATTCCAGTGCCTAAATTCCATAGTTGTTACTCTGCCGAAAAGTCTTCTCCCACTCAAAGCTAAAGAAGATTTCTGGAGAAGGAAGCCATCACGCTGCATCCGAAGAATGATTGCTTCAACCTCGCTTATGCTATAGCGGTCCTTCATCATCAACTCCAGAAAATCTCATAGAGGGAGTTTTTATTTGTATTATTTCTTTATTGTGAATCTTTATAGGTAAACCGCCTTGTGTTGGCGACTAGGTCCTTGCGCGGCTTAGGGGGAATTCTCCCCGTGTGTTGGCGACTAGGTCTAGGTGATTAGATCAATGGGGTGCTCAAGGCCATATCCGGAGAAGGATTGGCTAGAGTGGCTTGAGGCCATATCCGGGGAAGGATAAGCTAAAGCCAACCGATTTGTGGGGATACGGGTCAGTATAGAAAAGGAAAAGTTATTTACATTTGTACGCCTCCGATTTCTAGCGATATTGAAATCAAATTTATGTAAACACTTTTTCATATAATACAATCATGTCTCTATTTGTGTTTACTTGATTTCTTTCATTTGGGTAAAATTCTAAATTGCAAATTACATTATTTTCTTCTTTTACTTAAATTGATATTTTGCTCTCGTTAACTTTAAAACAAATTTGGTAAATTTCTTAACTTTATAAATAAAAATTTTTATTCCCTTATTCACCCCCCCCCCCACTCTAAGGGCGCATATCGATCCAACAAAAGGTAGACAGTGTCTCATACCAAGCCCTTGGAACTTGGTTTAGCCCATATAAGGATTTCTTGAGGAAATACACATGATCAGGAAAGGTTGGAGAGATAAAACATGGTGGTTGAGCTACATAGATTTCTTCTTTTAGATTTCCATTTAGGAATGTTGATTTGACATCCATTTGATAGACTTTGAACCCATTGTATGCAGCATAGGCTAAAAAGAGTCTGATGGCCTCCAATCTAGCAACAGGTGCAAATGTATGATCAAAGTCTATGCCTTCCTCCTGCATGTATACTTGAGCTACCAGCCTTGCCTTGTTCTTTATAATCAGTCCAACTTCATCCATCTTATTTCTGTAGACCCGCATTGTCCCAATGATATTGTGCCCTTGAGGCCTTGGGACAAGTTTTCATACCTTGCACCTTTTGAACTGATTTTGCTCTTCTAGCATAGCCATAACCCAGAATTGGTCTCTGGTTGCCTCCTCAAATTTCTTGGGCTCAAGTTGGGACAGAAAACTAAGATGCAATTTTTCATTTAGTGCATTTTTTCTGGTTCTCACTCCATCAGTGAGCTCACCAATTATCTAATTTGCTAGATGATTTCTATGATGTCTCATACCAGTAGGCATTACGCTTGCTGATTCTCTTATTTTAGCAACTTCTTCAGCTCCTATTTCATGGTTCTCATTTAGGGGATTTTTCTCTTCAGTAGACTCTTCTACTGATTCTAGAATAGAGTCCATTGTGGAGGACTTATTCTTCTCAACTGGTTCTTCTTCTCTGATTTTGAGGTTCCCTAATCTTTCTTCAATTCATGCATTGGATGAACTAGAATAAGGATTATGCAGCATACTACTCTCATCAAAAATAATATGAACAGATTCCTCAGTTCTAAGAGCGTTCTTATTGAAGACTTTGTAGGCCTTGTTGTGCTTGCTATATAAAAGTGCACAGTGTGCCTCTAAGTATACTCTAGAGGGGGTGAATAGAGATTTAATAATATTTTCTATCCTATTTGTGCACACATAATAAAAACACTAAGTGTTATGCTTCAACAATTCCAAACACAGAATAAAATAAATGATGTTAATGTAAAGCAGAAAAGCTATAAGTTATATGGGACAGCACAGAAAATTAAAACACACAGAAGACACAAGATTTTATAGAGGTTCCCCAAAATGTGGGTACTCCTCTCTTCTACCTCCCTAGAAGGATTGCACAACCTATGTCTGAGTGTTTTGATAAGGAGACTCTTAGAACCAAAGATCTTTTGATTAGGAGATCTTGAACCACTAAGTCTTTTGATAAGGAGACTTTTAGAACCAAAGATCTTTTGATAAGGAGATTTTGAACCGTTGAATCCTTTGGAAGAGGGATTAATAAAACTCTTTACAGTTGAGGGAAAAAAAGTAAGAAGAAGGTAAGAATAAGAAGATTAGAATTCTGTTCTCAGAATCCTTCAGAAGCACTTCTGCTGCTTCTTTCTTTCACAGGATCAGAAATGATGAACCCTTGCTTATGATAATGATGATTGCAAGGGTTATTTAATTAGATCCTTCTCTGTGTATCCTTCTTGTAATCTGGCTGTTGTATGATGTAAAAGAAGAAGAAGAAGAAGAAGAAGAAGAAGCCCTGTATCTTTTTTATGCAGAGTGAGCACTTGATTTCTATCTGTGTCTCTTAGGGTTGAAGGTGGAAGAAGAAGAAGCAACCCTAATCAACAGAGAGAAGAATAATGTAATGAATGCTCTATTGTTTTCTTCTCTTCTTAGCCTACTTATTGTCCATCATTTGATTTGAATTTCTTTCTTCTTTTGGACAGACCTAAGAAGGTATTCTTATTGGATACTTGGTTTCTCTTCTTCTTTTGTTCCCGACCCATCTATTACATTTTATTTCATTCCAAGAGTGTTTTTGCTCTTCTGGAATACTTCTTTCCTTTATTGGCAACAAATTAGCCATTGGACAACTGCCTTCAGTATGGTGGACCTTTTGAAAAGGTATTAGAAAGACAGCTAGAAAGAATTCCTTTTTTGACTGTATTCGATGATGCGTCGACTTTATCTTCCTTCATGTAGACGCACCTCTGAGTTCTTATCAATGTAGCTTTGAATTGCTCCTTAGCTCTGGTTGAACTCAGATGTCGACGTTGCGTCGATTACTTATCGATGTAACCGTCGAGTTGAAGACTTGGACTTGACCTTCATCTTCTGCGTCGGGTTAAAGTTGAAGTTGCGTCGACTTCTCAGATAGCTTCGACTGGGTCTTCCTTCTGTGTCGAGATCCTTTCGACATTGCGTTGACTTGTTATACTTCGATAGAGAGATTAAGACGCTTGGATTTCTAGTCTGAGTTACGTCGACATCAAGTCAAAGTTGTGTGGACTTATATTTGACGCAAGTATTAATTCAACTCAGATTGTGCTTGTCCTGACCTGGTCTTAACACTCTAAGGCGAGTGACATCCTAAGACATCTAATGACCAAATTACCCTTACTATACAATGGGTAATAAAACTAAGAGGTAAAATCACTTATAGTTAATTTGTTAAGTTAAATCAAAAGGGGTTTTTCCCAACAATTTCCCATATTTATCTTAACAAATTTTACAGCTTGTTTTAAAGTGATTTTACACATACTTTGACATAAGCACAAATACATTAAAGACAACATAGACAATAACATGTGACAGAATGACATCACAGACTATTCATATATTGTCAAATAAGTTATATTGTTCACCACCACACATTCTATTTATTTTTCCTTAAAAGGTATAAACAGAAATACCTGAGTTTCATTGTTCCTTCTCAGGAGTTTTCCTTTTTCTTGAAAACATCTTTGGAATTACCTTCCTTGGGGCAAATGTAATTGGTTCATTTTCTTTCTCAGCAACCTTGTCTCTGGGAAGCTCCGCCTGAGTTTGTGCATTTAGTTTAGCATTCTGAGCAGCTTCCTTGGCAATTCTGGCAACTTCATCCAGCAATTTATCTGCTTGGGGCTCCCCCAGAGTAGAGGGAATCACCTCCCCATGGTTCACTGTTGTGTCTTCAGTAATCATTTCCCTTTCCAGATTTCTTTGAACATCTGGAATTGACTTCCTCTGAGCAGAGGCAATCACTTCCACAGCTGGTTCTTGAGTTGGTTCTTGAGCTGGAAGCTCCTCCTGATTTTCTTCAAGATTCTCTTGAGGGTTTGTAGAAGGCTCCCCTTGGATTACTACAGGGGAAAGTTCATCAGTAATATCTACAGCTGGCCCCCAGTATTGATTGTTTTTCTAGAGACATTGCAGGAGGCTCTACTGGATCTTTTCCTTTCTGAATGATAGTTAATATTTTGGGATCTTCCTCTACAAGAGGCATTTCCTCTTCCTGAATTCTTTCTTGTTTTTCCTCCTCCTGAACCATCTCCCCCTTCTGAACCTTGCTGGCTAGGGAGGTTAAGAACTCTTTGGTGACTAAGGAGGAGGATACAAAGGATTTCAGAGCCAGAAGAGACCCTTTTGATTGAAGTAATTCACTCTCCATCTGAGAGTACTTTTTATCAACTTTTCTGGCTTGGCTGGCAAGTAGGTCAGCAAATGTGTTGGAGGCCAATCCTACTATCTTATAAATGACTTGCTCAATGTTAATGGAATGGGTAGACTGAGAGGTCGAGGCAAGTGGAGGAATGAAGTAACTAGCCTGGTTGAATGGAGCTTGATCAGCATCTAGAGTATCATTTTGTGGAGGTACTGGAGTATCTTGATGAGGTATATTATCCCTTGGGGGATCTGGTATATGTCTCTTTGAAGCTTGAGGAGGTGGAGAGGAGGAGGTGAAGATGGAGCTTGACCAGGCTTCAAAATTTGCCTGGTCTACTTTGAGAAGATTCCTATGTTGATTCTTTTTCCTGGAGGAATAGGCACTCATTTTGATTTGCACACTGTAGGGTAGTGTTGGAGAAGTACTTGACTCATAATCCTCATATAAGCATTTTCCTTATGAGCGTACTTGTGCCCAATCAATTTCAAGAGGCATCTCCCCCAATTTATCTTCTTCTTTAGAACAAGAGCTCACATTATCTGCAGTTGCTGCTTTGGAATGGCATCATGAGCAGAGATTTTGCAGAGCAGGACCTTCCCTATAATGTCTGCAAGAAATCTGTATTCTTCCCTAAGTTCAATCTTCTTTAGGTTGATTGTCTTCTCTTTGCTGAATTTCATAATCCGTAATGCCATGATGGTCTCTTCTGCTGAAAGTTCATCAGAATCACTACCAGATGGTAGATCATATGTTTGAGTTAACATGATCTCCTCTATATTGTTGATGGCAGTCTCATATATGTTTCCATTTATGGATCCATCATCTCCTTTGTGAAAGTTGTCCTTTAACTATGTCAATTCAATGTCCACTAACTTGCACCTTGTAGATATTAGTTTGGTTAAACCAGCATCTTGAAATAAGCCAAGAATACCTTTGAAGTTTCTGTTGTAGCACTGAAAGAATCGACATCCACATCAAAGCCAAAGTTCACTTTTTGTGGAGCCATCGATTTTAGGTACCTGCAAACACAAGAGAAAACGAGATAGAAGAGAGACAAGAGCACGAGAGAATTAGAGAAGGAGAGATCAAGTGAGCAAGGAGAGGAAAATTTGAAAGCGTAAATGATTCGACGCTGAAGTTGCTTAAAATAAGATGATTCGTCGCAACTTATGGTTTAAGTCGAAGCACCGTCGATATAAATTAATATTCAGTGCACCAAAATATGTCAGGACAGCTTCTAGAAGCGATCCTGCGCACGCTGGCATCTCGACGTTGCATCGATTACCATTCGACGCAACTTCGAGATTGTTTAGAAACAAATAAGTCAATGTAGTCATGTCGACATTGCGTCGATTTGTAATTGACGTGACCTCAAATTTTAATAAGCATTTATTCAATCGACGAATGCGTCAATATAAACTTGACGTTGTGTTGAATATCATTCGTATTATCCACTATGATTGGCTCTCGATGCTTTCTTCGAGTTGAACCTGATGATACATCGAATTATATTCGATGCAACTCTGAATAAATAGTTCTATTTTCTTAGAAAATTCATGTTGTTTTTCCCAACAATGATGTTTATTGAAAATTGTGTTTATGCTATTAATTTTATGAACTATAAGGATAACATGGTAATTTAAGGAGAAATCACTCCCTTGGTTTCATTTAGTTCTTCCTTCATGACCTAGATCTTTCTTCCCACTCCATTCTCTCTTAGGAGGGATCCTACCTAATCCTGCACAAATAATTCAAACATTAGAATGAACCCAGGTTACCTTGGGCCCTTTGCTTTTACCATTGTAGTGTTCATTGAAAGAATAGAAGGGTCTTTCATGGTACCCTTTTGGATGATAAGGAATGGGTTTCCCAAACCTATGCGTATTACCTTGGTACTGAAAATGTGCATAGAATGAATCTAGATATAGAAGATCAGCAGAGTGTCTTATTATACTATTTTTAGGTTTAGCCTTTTGACTGTTTAGTTTCTCTGCATTACTATTGCCTATTAATTTCTTTTCATTATTTAGAATTACTTTGTTAGGCACGGTTATTTTAGTTGGATTATTACTGTCCTTAGTTATTGCACTCCCCTCACCTGATTGATAGTCACTAGGTATAATAAATCTAACTGGATTTTTCCAGGCAGGTTTCCTAGGGACTTCTGTACTAGTGCATGGGTCTGCTCCTAGTCCTAGGTGCTTAAATCTCATAGAGAGATTTTGTGTAATGTTTTTGAGTTTTTGACTCCTCTCATTGAGTGAGTCCTCAAAGGCTTTTGTCTTTGTTAGCTCTTCTTTTAATTCTAAGTTTTCTTTTCTTACTTCAACTAATTCTGATTCCTTATTATGAATCTCTTTTACTAAATCTTGATTTCTTAAATATAGGTCATCTTCCTTAAACTGTTCTAATTCTTCCCTATTTGTTTCTAATTCTTTTTGTATATTAAGGAAATCATTGCAAAACTCTTTAAAACAATTTTTAAATTCATCAGAATTGAAATCAAAATTTTCAAACAAAGATACATGTTCTTCTTCATCAACATCTAATGACATCCCCAATGCCATCATGCAAGCTACTTCTGCACCTACTTCATCATTATTTTCAGATGAAGAGGAGCTTAATTCTGCTTCAGAGTCACTCCAAGTTTCAGGATTGAAACCCTTGGCTTTCTTCTTGTCTTTCCCCTTGAAAGACTTCTTCTTCTTTTCATCCTTATTACTGCTCATGTTCCTTTGCTCTTGTGGACAATCATGGGCTATGTGCCCTGGCTTCTTACAGGAGTAGCATATTACCTCCTTCCTTGGAGTCTTGTGATATCTGGGCTTTGAGCTCCTCTCTCTTCTCCTTGAGTCTTCTGTCTTAACCCATTTTCTGAATCTCCTTGCTAGGAGACTTAACATTTCATCTTCAGGAGTGGAGGGCTCACCTTTAGTAGCTTTCAGAGCAAGGCTCCTTTGGATAGGAGCTGGAGTTGTCTCCCTTTCCTCTGATTCAGCTCTGCTCTTCGGAAGCATCTCATATGACTTAAGATTTCCTAGCAACGCCTTAGTAGATATTTCTCTATGGAATCTGGACTCTCTGATGGCCCAGATCCTTGAATACCATGATCTAGGGAAGCACATGAGGATCTTATCATTTATTTCTGTTAAGGATATCTCCTTGTCCAGACTCTTCAACTCATTGACAATGATGCTGAATTTGTCATACATCTCAGCTCATCTCCTTGTCTAGACTCTTCAGCTCATCTCCATGCTAGGAGACTGAACATTTCATCTTCAGGAGTGGAGGGCTCTCCTTCAGTGGCTTTCAGAGCAAGGATCCTTTGGATAGGAGCTGGAGTTGTCTCCCTTTCCTCTGATTCAGCTCTGTTCTTCAGAAGCATCTCATATGACTTAAGTTTTCCTGGTAAAGCCTTAGTAGATATTTCTCTATGGCATCTGGACTCTCTGATGGCCCAGATCCTTGAATCCTATGAGCTAGGGAAGCACATGATGACCCTTTTCATTTATTTCTATTAAGGATATCTCCTTGTACAGACTCTTTAGATCATTGACAATGAAGCTAGTGTTGGCTTCTTACCCTTAATTAGCTCATAGGGAGTCTTATTATGGTTCTATTTGATGAGTGTTCTATTTTGCACAGGACATGCAGTGTTAACTGCCTCAGCCCAATGGTATTTTGGGAGTGAGGAGTCACTTAGCAGGTCCTACCAGCTTCAATAATTGTTCTATTTTTCCTCTCAGCCACCTCATTCTATTGAGGAGTTCTAGGAGAAGAAAACTCTTGTAGGATACCTTCTTCTTCACAGAATTTGTTCATTAACCCGGACTGAAATTCAGTTTCATGATCACTTCTGATTTTGACCACAAACCTGTTTACTTCATTCTGAATTTGTTTGACAAAATTCATGAATGTGCTTAAAGTACCATACTTGTGTTTCAAAAAGAACACCCAGGCAAATCTAGAATGATCATCAACAATAACCAATGTATAAGCCATTCCTCCTAGGCTTTGCACTGCCATAGGACCAAATATGTCCATGTGAAGTATGTATAAGCACCTAGTGGATTCTTTGTCCTGTATGCTTCTAAATGAAGTTCTTGTTTGCTTTCCCATTTGACATGCATGACAAGGACTCATCTCTAAGCAATCTAGCTTAGGAGCATCTCTTACCAAGTTCTCTGTCATTAATTTCTTGAGAGACTTGTAGTTAATGTGGGCTAATCTCTTATTCCACTTTACACAAGCAGACACTCCGTCATTTGCTACTAGACATACATGCTCATTTTTCCTAATGCAAATGAAATTTAGACAATAAATATTTCCACTCCTAGTGCTTGTTAGAATGAATTCATTCTCACAATCCTTAATCAAACACTTATCCTTGTGAAAGGAAACAGCATATCCCAAATCACATAGCTGACTTATGCTTATAAGGTTATGTTGTAACTCTTCCACATAAGCTACTCTTGTGATAGTGATACTGCCATTTGTGATCTTACCATAACCCTTGACTGCACCTCTGTCAGATCCTCCAAATTTAACTTTGGGTCCATCTTCTACAGATGCAAACTCCTTCAATAGGCTTCTTGTTCTAATCATATGCCTGGAACATCCACTGTCTAAGTACCACAAAGAAGTCTTGGTGGTTTTTTGACATACCTGCAAAATAACTATACTTCCTTAGGAACCCAGTCTCTCTTGGGTCCTAGGTGCTTGTTAGATGATGAATTTGCATCCTGCCTTTTTGTTGTCATGTGAGAGTAATTCTTGACAGTTGGGTTGAACCAACAGTCTAAGGCAAAATGCCCTATTTTTCCACAACACCAGCATTCAAATCAATTGTATCTAGATTCTCTTATGGTGTTTGTTCTGACTAGGTTAGGTTGTTGTTTAACAGCTAACCTTCCCTTCTTGGAGACAGAAGGGCTTTCTCCAACATGGCAACTTCTGCAGGCTTTTGCTGGAGGATTCTTTCTGGGTGCAGATTGTGCACTCTTCCCAAGGAGAGTTTGTCTCTTGCTTAGCCAGGTAGAAGGCAGCTTACAGTTGCTATCTAATTTCAGGCTTTCTTTGCATCCATAGATGTTATTGTGATCATATGAATTTGTGGGTATGATCACTTTTCTAAAGACAGTCTTTCCTTGGGTAGATTTCTCATGGTTTTCACCTGGAGTGTAGCCCAAACCTTGCTTATTTCTTTGTGAAAAGCTATCAATCAAGGGAAGAACTATTTGTGGCTTGGAATAACTAGCCACAATTTTCTTTTCTTTTAAAACCATATCCTCCAGCTCATTAATTCTAAAATTCTTGCGCTTGATGACTTCAGTCAAAGTGTTGGTGCTCAGTGGAGGGATTGATAATTTGGCTTTCTCTTGAGTTAGCTCAGCTACTTTCTCAAGTAGTTCATCTCTTATCCCACTCAAGGAGATGATCTCTGCAGCTTGTGTCTTACAGAGAGCTTTTGCTTTCTTAAGGGCATCAAGCAATACACCAAATTTCTCTATGTAGTCAGTGTCAGTTTCTTCTTCTGTTGAAGAGGAGCTGGCATTTGAATCTGTGTCATAGAGGGTAGAAGATGCTTTAGGAATTACCTATTTGTGATGAGTTTCATCACAACATTCCTCATTTGTGAGAGTCATGGCTGCTATGTGGCTATCTGATTCAGATGAGGAGCAATCAGTGTCACTATCACTGAGTGTCTTCACTTTCTTTGCCACAAAGCTCTTCTCTGACTTCCTGTTCTTTGAGTGCTTTCTTTCTTTACCCTTCTCTTGTCTTTTGGATGGATATTCAGCAATGACATGTCCAGGCTTGTTGTAGTTGTAACAAATAATGTTAGAAGAACTGTGTTTACTAGTTTTTGAATCATACCTGTCTGATCTGTGTTTTCTTCTGGGGATTTCTTCTCTCTTGGAGCTAGAGGGTGAAGCTTCATATCTTTTGTTCCCACTTTTTCTGTTTCTTAGCAGTTTCTTAAACTGCCTGGTGAATAGTGAGAGATCTTCATCATAAAGTTTTGAGGTGGATTTGCTTGAGGTCTCTTCCTCTGAAGCATAGACAGGATCCACTGTCTTGTGCTTTTTGGAAGCTTCAGCTTTTAAGGCCACTGCCTTTTCTCTGGTGTAAGCCTTGGAGTTTTCTTCCTCGGCCTTTCTGGTATTTAGCTGGAGCTCATATGATAAGAGCTTGCCATACAGCTGTCTAGGCTCCATTGCTCCCATATTGCCAACTTATCTTATTGCACACAGCTTTATGTCTCATTCTTTGTTCAGGGATCTTAGGAACTTATCATTTAGTTCATAGTTAATGAACTCTCTTCCATAAGTTCTGAGTCCATTGACAATCCTGAAGAACTTCTCATAGCAGGTAGTTATGTCATCCTTCTTATCTTGCCTGAAGGATTCATACTCCTGATTCAGGAGGGATTTGTAAGATCCCTCTCCTGCACCTGGAGAGCTTCCGGATCTTATGCCCAGAACCGCCGCCTTACGGTGACACTAACACCCGAGTTAGCTGCCTCCGCAAGACGCCGATCCTGCCGGCAGAACGATCAACAGGCCAACAAGAGCTAAGGAGGAAAAAACAAAACCAAGTCCACAATCACACATTTATACAACAAAATATAAAAAATCCATCAATGAGTACAACAAGTAAAGGAGAGAAAGGGCTTAAGCCCGGTACATATCCAAGCAAAGTACAGAAACTCTCTCACTCTACATCTATGCGGAAGCTAAACAAACTCTCAACTCTCGAACACTTGTCTTGTAGTAGAAGTAAAGCGCGGCGTAAGCTCCTCAGGTCATGTCTCCTCTTCTAGCTGGGGCTCCATCACCTCGGGTACCTACGGTCACAACCGACCGTTAGTCATAAAGACTAAGCCGATTTTGTCCCCACCTCCCCCCGCGACTCCTAGGCACCGTGTGGGAGGACGAAACGGAGGAAAAACAAGGGGTAATAGAAATAAGGCAGGTGACAAATGTCTAGACTAGCAGGGTATATAAACACTAAGCAAGTAAAGGTAACAATTCTATACCAACCAGAGTAAGGATGACAGCAAATAGTAAAAGACAATGCAATATAAAGAAGCAGGTACAAGAAATAAGAGCAACTACGAAAGTAACCTTAACTTATATGCACATACAAAAGTACATAAGCTAAAGGATCTGGCAAGAAGTAAACTCTTCATATAAAAGAGCCCATACGGATTTATACGATGAGGTCTCTGTTTGTGCAGAATGTTATGCTATGATGTGCAATGCAATGATGCAATCTTTGTATTATTGTTTCATACACATGCAACTCACCCATACGACTCTGTACGTACAGCCTTTAGTTCCCACTTTTCGGAGGTAGCTAACCTCTCGGGCACCTCCCGTCGTGGTCAAACGGTGGCAGAGGAGCGGGCGTCTCCTCACCTAGGTGGGTAAGTCACACTACCAGACCTAGGCCCTAACGTACGTTGTGATACCGGTACCCGGTACTCACGAGCTCCTGCGTACTAAACTGAATTGGCCAGACAGGGTTTAGGGAATTCGTCCCGTCGGACGCGCAGTAAGACAACCTGGCCCCCATAAAACCACTAGCACTGCCGAGTCAACGAACTGCTGTCGGTGTGACGACTAAGACAGAACCGAAGACCCACCACATCTTATACACAAGCAACATGTATTATCCATTTACTACCGAGCCTCCAGCTCGCAATTCTATATCAACATTTATAAAGTAGAGTCTACCGCTCGCCAGACTATACCAGTCTTATATTTAAACTACGAGCCTACCGCTCGTTAAACTGCACTAGTCTTATATTTAAACTATGAGCCTACCGCTCGCTAGACTACACTAGTCTTATATTTAAACTACGAGCCTACCGCTCGCTAGACTACACCAGTATTATATTTAAACTACGAGCCTACCGCTCTCTATACTACATTAGTCTTATATTTAAACTACGAGCCTACCGCTCGCTAGTCTACACTAGTCGTATATTTAAACTACGAGCCTACCGATCGCTAAACTACACTAGTCTTATATTTAAACTACGAGCCTACCGCTCGCTAGACTACACCAGTCTTATATTTAAACTACGAACCTATCGCTCGCTAGACTACACTAGTCTTATATTTAAACTACGAGCCTACTGCTCGCTAGACTACACTAGTCTTATATTTAAACTACGAGCCTACCGCTCACTAGACTACACCAGTCTTATATTTAAACTACGAGCTTACCGCTCGCTAAACACTAGTCTTATATTTAAACTACGTGCCTACCGCTTGCTAGTCTACACTAGTCTTATATTTAAACTACGAGCCTACCGCTCGCTAAACTACACTAGTCTTATATTTAAACTACGAGCCTACCGCTTGCTAGACTACACCAGTCTTATATTTAAACTACGAGCCTACCGCTCGCTAGACTACACTAGTCTTATATTTAAACTACGAGCCTACCGCTCGCAGGACTATCCCAGTCCTTCCTTATCTATCCCGAGCTTACTGCTCGCAGGACTATCCTAGTCCTTCCTTATATCTCGAGCCTACCGCTCGCAGGACTATCCCAGTCCTTCCTTATATAACCCGATCCGGTTTGGGATGAAAGATAACTTGTCAAGTTCTCCTACTTAACTAGTCTTGTTTATAATTTAGTTGATCTTAGAAGCTTAGGGTTAGCCTTGGACTTCCGAAGGGTTACCCGGTGAAGGGCTCGCAGCGGTACTAGGAAGTGTGGCGGGCTGACACCCCGAACTTCCTCTTCCAAAGGCACTTAATCTTATTGGTATCTACCCCTTTTTACTTGATCCCCATTATCCTCTCCAATTACATTAAATCTATAAGATGAGTTAAACTTGGCTCTTAGGAGTGGGGGAGTTCTTTTGAACTCCAACACCACCAATTGTGACCGGGTGCTGACTCTCCCGACATCATATTCTAAGCTCGAGTTCCCTTCTTCACCGAGGAACTGCATACATTCAATTAGCATTCCCAACCTTACTTGGACCCACACTCCTATTCTTCGTCATCCTTAATCCAGGGTTTGCCTTAGATACTTCTCGATTTCGCCCTTGAGTATTTACCTTAAGATGGCTCACCCGGCTAAGTGTAGTTTTTCTTCCTTATAATCGTTTAACACTGATGAGTTGTTTGTGGGGCCCTTCACAAGGTCTAACTTCCTTTTCTTATCATTGTAAATTCCTGCACTTATAGCTTTGCTAAACGCACCCCAACCCTTATTTCCCATGATGCCCTTAGAGGTATTCTTCCAAATAATCTGAGCCTTCATAATAATCAAAGAAATAATAGTTCTATGTGTGAAGGTCAGTGGTGGTCTAAATCATATAAATCAGTTTTACTATTCGTAGACCAAATGAGATTGAGCTAGATTTGACTCCTATGGTGCAATCTTGATTATATCATATCCAAATGAGTTCCAATTATTACCATAGGTTCACATTTTGTAATGATCTAACAACCTCAAATCCTACATTTCATACTCTTCCAGGAAATTCTTAATCATAGTTTCTATTCAAATAGATGGGATGAAAGTAAAGTTTTACGCAATAAGTATCATCTACGGATCTCTATAAATTCTGATGAATTCACCCTAGCATAGTATTGATCTAAAAACCTCAAACCCCAAGTTTCACATTTTTCCAGGGATTATTTAACCATGATTTCTATTTAACATAAATGGAGTGCCAATAAGGGATTACACTACAACTACCATTTATACGTCTCTATAAATCCTGAGAAAATTAACCTAGCACAATAATCATCTAAAAACACCAAATCCAAGGTTTTATAATTTACTAAGAAGTATTTATCCATAATTACTATTTAATACAAATGGTGTGCCAATAAGGGATTACACTACAACTACCATCTACAGGTCTCTATAAATTCTGAGAAAATTTATCTAGCACAATAATCATCTAAAAACACCAAATCCAAGGTTTCATAATTTACCAGGGAGTATTTATTCATAATTACTATTTAATACAAATGGTGTGTCAATAAGGGATTACACTACAACTACCATCTACATGTCTCTATAAATCCTGAGAAAATTAACCTAGCACAATAATCATCTACAAACACCAAATCCAAGGTTTCATAATTTACCAGGGAGTATTTATCCATAATTACTATTTAATACAAATGGTGTGCCAATAAGGGATTACACTATAACTACCATCTACAGGTCTCTATAAATTCTGAGAAAATTAACCTAGCACAATAATCATCTAAAAACACCAAATCCATGGTTTCATAATTTACCATGGAGTATTTATCCATAATTACTATTTAATACAAATGGTGTGCCAATAAGGGATTACACTACAACTACCATCTACATGTCTCTATAAATTCTGAGAAAATTAACCTAGCACAATAATCATCTAAAAACACCAATTCCAAGGTTTCATAATTTACCAGGGAGTATTTATCCATATTTACTATTTAATACAAATGGTGTGCCAATAGGGGATTACACTACAACTACCATATACAGGTCTCTATAAATTCTGAGAAAATTAACCTAGCACAATAATCATCTAAAAACACCAAATCCAAGGTTTCATAATTTACCATGGAGTATTTATTCATAATTACTATTTAATACAAATGGTGTGCCAATAAGGGATTACACTACAACTACCATCTACATGTCTCTATAAATTCTGAGAAAATTAACCTAGAACAATAATCATCAAAAAACACCAATTCCAATGGAATCCATTTAACCCAATTTCGGTTGGGCCTTTACTGAGGAGGTCAGGAATGGCCTTGGGCAGAAGAATTGAGTGCCAAATGGCACTCAATGCATGCCTTCCTTTTGTCTCTTCTCCAAATTGGGGGAAAAACCCAATTTCGCCCCTTGCATGTCATCCCATTTCAAATCTAGAGGGGCAAGCATGGTCATTGGGCATATGGGCTTCAGAGTGGGCTGACCTTGAGGGATTTAGCCCATATGGCTTGGCTTAGTTCATTTAAATACCATTTTTAGCCCAATTTTGACCTAGAGTTGACTTTAGTGTTGACTTAGTCAATTGTGTGTGTTGACTGGTCCAACATGTTGGTCTTGAGTCTATTGACACTACTGAAGGTTGGTTGAGTCATGGTGAAGGCCTACTTGAGTTAGTTTGACCAACATGTGTGATTTTGACCAAAATTGGGGGAAAGTTGACTTTGGTCAATTTGGTCAAATTGATGACTCCATGGTGGGTCGTTTGGGTCAATTGGGCCCTTCATATTGTCCTAAGACTAGGGGTGAAGTCAATTTCATGTTTTGGGGTTCATTTGAACCTATTGGGGAGGAATTGACTTATGTTGACCCAAGTTCGACTTTGGTCAAATTGGGTCAACTGGTGACCCCATGATGGGGCTTTTGGGTCCATAGCATTCCTTGGAGTGTTTATCATCTATTGGTGGAATCAATTTGTAGGTATGAGTTCATGTTGAGCTAGTTTGACTTAGGTTGATTTGAGTCCTATAGGAGATCACATGTGAGTTCACCTAACCATATGTGTTCTAAGGTTGCAACTTAGCACAAACTCACAACACTCGCCACTTGTCTCATCCTGATTGAGGTTAAGGGGTCTAGAAGTTCTGAGGATGTTACAGGATTTTCTATCATCCCTGACTTACTCAGTTCCTTCCATGTAGACAACTAAGGATTCCCACATCTCCTTAGCTGTTTTGCAATGAATTATATATTGAAATGTTGAATCATCAATTGCATTCACAATGACATTCTTTACCCTTTTGTCCATATTGGCCAAGGCAACTTCATCCTTGTCCATAGTAGCCCGTCATTTAAAAATTATTCTATTTTTTCTAAAAATCAATCTTCATCCAGTAAGAGCAGTGTAGATTTTCAAAAAAGGGTATCAACCCCCTTAATTTCGTGTGCAAACTGTCATCGGTTTGGACACACGTCTAGCTCTTGCAGGAAAATTAAACAGGGGTCTTTAAAGAAAATATGGGTACCTATGGAATCCACCTATTCTACGGGTGGTACCTCTTGGGTATCCGGATCTTTACTCTCATCTTCATCTAGATTTGCAGGAAGGCTAAGGAAATGGAAGACGTGTGGTACTTGGACTTGGGTTACTCCAAGCACATGACGGGCAACAAAGCAAAGTTCCTTAGCCTAGAAAAGAAGAAAGGAGGATCATAACGTTTGGAGATAACGGTAAAGGAAGGATCATGGGAGTAGGTACAGTGGGTAACGAATCCTTTCTTATCTCTAATGTTCTTTATGTAAAAGGATTAAAACATAACTTAATATTTATTAGTCAATTGTGTGATAAAGGATTAGATGTATTATTTGAATCATCCACTAATCTTTGCAAAATATTTAATCCTAACACAAAAGATGTTTTACTAACTGCACCTAGAATTCACAACGTTTATATAGTTTCGTTTCATGATCTTTCCAAATCATCTATAAAATGTTGTATAACTAAAAATGATGAGTTAGAAATATGGCATAGACGTTTAGGCCACGCTAGTACAAAGCTCATTTTAAAACTAGCTAAAAAGGAATTGATTAGAGGATTGCCTAAATTGAATGGAAATTTATCTTCACTATGTTCTACATGCCAAAAAGAAAAATTTACAAAATCTTCTTTTAAAAGCAAAAACAATATTTTTACTTCAAAACCACTACAATTAATTCATATGGATCTATTTGGTCTCGTTAGCACCGCAAGTCTTGGTGGTATAATATATACTTTCGTTCTAATAGATGATTTCTCTAGATATTGTTGGACTTTATTTCTCTCTTCCAAATCTGATGCGTTTTGCGAATTTTCAAAATTATGTGCTCGTATTCAACATGAACTAGATTTAAAAATAAAATGCATTCGCTCAGATCATGGAGGAGAATTTGAAAATGAAAATTTTAAATCTTTTTGTGAAATGTTAGGTATTAAGCATGAGTTCTCCGCTCCACGCACACCTCAACAAAATGGTGTTGTAGAAAGAGAGAATAGGACAATCCAAGAACTAGCGCGTACTATGATATCTGAATATAAATTACCTAAGTCCTTTTGGGCCGAAGCTGTAAGCACATCATGTTATGTAATGAATAGAGTCATGCTTCGTCCATCTTTAAATCTCACACCATATGAACTATATTATCAAAAGAAACCTAACGTATCATATTTTAAAGTATTTGGTTGTAAATGTTTTATTCTAAATACAGAGCATGCTTTAGGAAAATTTGATGAAAATGTGATGAAGGAATATTTCTTGGATACTCTTCAACTAGTAAAGCATATAGAATATTTAACAAAAGAACGAGTAAGGTTGAGGAGTCTATTAATGTAAAATTTGATGAATTTATTCCTTGTGTAGAAAGACTTCCTACAGGTACAAATGATGAACCTTTGGCATCTTTGGAGCACGGCGAAGAGGAACCTTCCAATGAAGAGGAGGAGAAGGCTAAGGAAGATGAATTTGCCCCAAGCGTCATAAACTTCTCAAAAAATCATCCAAAGGAGCTAGTTATTGGGGAACCATCTATTGGGGTAAGAACTTGATCTTCTCTTCATGAAACGTTTTCAAATATTTGCTTTGTTTCCGAAATTGAACTTAAAAATGTTTCAACCGCTTTAAATGACGAACTTTGGTTTTTGGCTATGAATGAAGAGTTAGATCAATTTGAAAGAAATAAAGTTTGGAACCTAGTAGAACGCCCATCTACTCATACCGTTGTTGGTGTAAAATGGATTTTTAAAAATAAATTAGATGGTGAATCTAGGATTACAAGAAATAAAGCTCGCTTTGTCGCTCAAGGCTTTTCTCAAATCGAGGGGGTAGATTTTGAAGAAACTTTTGCACCCGTTGCTCGCTTAGAATCTATACAAATAATTTTGGCATTTGCGAGTTTTAAAAGGATAAAATTATTTCAAATGGATGTTAAAAGTGTTTTTTTAAATAGGTTTATAAGAGAAGAAGTATACGTAGAACAACCCCCCAGTTTTATAAACAAAAAATTTCCAAATCATGTTTATAAATTAGTAAAAGCACTAGCGGTACTTGTCACTTTTTAGGACCCTCATTAGTTGCATGGTCTAGTAGGAAACAATCTTCGGTTGCACTCTCCACCACGGAGGCCGAATGCATCGCTCTTGGGAGTTGTTGTGCACAAGCCTTATGGATGAACCAAACTCTAGAGGACTTTGGTTTCCATCTCAAAAACATTGATCTCAAATGTGACAACAAAAGTGCCATAGATCTTACAAATAATCTCGTACACCACTCTAGATCCAAACACATAGATGTTCGCCATCATTTTATTAGGGATCGTATTAAGAAAGAGCATGTAAAAGTAAGTTTCATTGGTATGGACACCCAACTTGCCGACATATTCACTAAACCTCTCCCCGATGCAAGATTTCGATTATTATGACTTGAATTAGGCATCCTAGATCTTTCGGGTTAAAGCGCATTCTTAAAACACAATGGTTTTATGCAATTTTTACATATCTAAACATCTTCAAATCCTCTGAAATTTCTGCATAAAACTAAACTTTGGACACTTAACCAATATCAAAAATTAGATTTTTCAAAATCCTAAAAAATCGTGTATTGTTTCCCGCGCTAGCGCTAGCGCACCTGTCTGTTTTTCTATATTTTTAAAATTTTATAATATCTCTAAAAATATGCTAGTTTATATGTACTACTACATATCTTTGCAGTTCTGTTTTTTATTGATTTTTGAAAACTTAAAACAAAAAATTTATAAAAAAGCAAAATTACAAAAAAAAATCTATTTCTTTATTTGTGTGTGATTTCTATTCCTGAATGCAAAAATCAAATACAAAAATATAAAACATAGAAATTCTCAAAAAAACTGTATGGACTTTATTGTGAAAATCAAACATGATTTAATCTATCATTTATAACTTCTTCAATGTTGAAATTTATTTCTACAAACTACCTTGAACAATGTTTTTATCATGCTTTGATATATCTAATCACTTTTGCAAAAATTGTATTGAAAAAGTGTTGTGTAGAACTAAGCTTAGCATGCCTCTAAGTATGAGTAAATATTTTATGTTTGATAATAATCTTTCTTCACTCACTTATTTTGGCAAAGTCTACATATGCTCTTAATCTAAGAATACTTGCTTGTGTATTGTAATTGTACAATGAATTAAATTTGCACAAATGTCTTACCTACACCACTTTCATTTGCACTCTTAAAATTAAGAAAAGTGGTTGTGCTTTCAAAGTTTTATTGGTTTGCAAAACAAGTGTATTCGGAGAACTTTGTACAAAACAAAAAATGAATGAAATAAAATAACAAAGATAACTCCACCAAGCACTACTTGAACCTCCCGATAAGTCTTAATGAGCATTGTGAGGTTGAGCACCTTGGAAAGAATAGTAAAGTATCTTGTGCAAACCATAAACTTTTTCTTTACACATCTTATTCTTTTCTCTGTGCTTTAATGGGTGTGGAAGTAAAATTATTTGTGTTTTATTGTGCACTTTACTCTACATATGTCTTGTATTTTTGATTAAAACATTTGTTACTCTCTTCAAAATATACTTATGTGTACATCATTATCTTCCATAACACTTGTTCTCATGAGTATTGGATCATAATGCTAAAATTATATACTCTCTTTATAAATAAAATTGCACTAGATAACCTAGCATGCTTTCTATAATGTTTGGTATGCTTTAAATTTGTGAATTATAATAACATTGTAGTAGGTTCTTTTTTATATCCTTCTTTTATATTTGGTTACTTTATTGTCAAACTTAAAGATTTTCAATGAAAAATGATTTACAAAAACATCTTTCTTTTTGGAATTTAACACATATTTCTGCTTATGAAGCATCATGATTACAAAAAAATGTTGTTGTATTTTTATAAGTCTTCTGCAACATTACGTTTACCTTGTGTTCTTTTTATGCTTATCTCAAGTCTTCAAACTCCAAATTCTTTATAACCAAATGGTAGACTTGCTTGGTAAATGTTATATTATTCCTTTTAAGCTATAAACTCTAATTTACTTCTATGAAAATACTTATGCTAAAAACTTTGATTTATTTCTATAAAATTATTATAAAAACTCCTTATCATTTTCTCTCCTCTAAAAAGCTCGATCATGCCTTATCTTATTATCAAAAATCCTTTTTGTGAAACTTGCATCCTTACCCACTTTTGCTAATAACAAAAGGGGGAGAACTATCATGATAAATATTCACCGCTATCAAAATTGAAAACTAACACGATTAATTAAAATGATAGCTTACATATAAGTGGAGCATTCACTTAGGGGGAGCATGTATTTAGGGGGAGCAATTATAAATACCAAAAAATAACAATTATCCTAAGTCATAACTTTCACACACACATAAGTAGGTTTCATCATGCTTATATATTAATGCTCTGATTTAACATTAATGGATTTGTTATTATCAAAAGGGGGAGTTTGTTAGAACATGGTTTTCCGCATCTCCTAGGTTTGAGAATAACAAATTCTATGTGTATTTGATCTTGTGTGCTTAAGTGTGCAGGAAACAAGTCTACATGACTCAAGGATAACATAAGAAGATTGCCCCCAAAATTGAGCCAATAATTCCTACATGCCCACTAGAGCCGGAGGTAGCACCTAGCACGGGCGCTAGCGATGATTAGCGCAATTCCGGCAACATCTTTAGAAAGCGCTAGCGCCAGGCGGTAGCGGATAGCGCAGGCGGTAGCGCGGAGCACAAGAGGCAAGACGGTGGAGTTTCCCTGGAATGAATATACGAGCGCGGAGAATATTTCTTAATATGGGATAGCGCCAGCGGTAGAACTAGTGCTCACTCCTATAAAAGGAGGCCTCTTCTCTCATTTTCTCTACACAAGTTTGAGAGAGGTGAAGTGCTAGAATTCCAGACCCTTACTCTGCCAAAAGTTGATCTCCCACCAAAATCTTAGAGAGTTTCTGAAGGAGAACTGCATCACGCTATACCTGAAGGGAGATCACTTCAACCTTGCTTATTCTACAGCGATCCTTCGTCTCGGACTTCAGAAGCTTCTTAGAGGGAGTTTTTATTATTGTCTTTTTAATTTCAAATATTTTGTAAATCGTTAGTAATTCGCCTCGTGTTGGCGACTAGGTCTGGGTAGGACTTAGGGCAGAAACTCACCTCGTGTTGGCGACTAGATCTAGGTTAGGTCTAAGGGGTGCTTGAGGCCATATTCGGTGAAGGATTGGCTAGAGCGGCTTGAGGCCGTATCCGGGGAAGGATAGGCTAGGGCCACTGGTTCGTGGGGATGCGAGTCGGGATAGAAAACAAAAGGATTTTATTATTCGTCTTCGATTTCTAGCGTTATAAGAAATCAAGTTTTGTAAACTCTCCTTTTTCATATTAATAAAATGATGTCTCAATTTTATTTCAATTAATATGCCTGATTTCTTATTTTCCTCTCTTGTAATTTCAAATATAACAAAATATAATAAAAGTTTATAAAAACTCTTATTCACCCCCCCCCCCCTCTAAGGGCGCCTACCGATCCAACAATATCGTCTTGGTCAGTGTACACAACAGATATTCTTTACGGCGATATCGTCGACATTCTTCCTTCTTCACGATTCTACTTGATATCTCAACAGTCGCATTTCTTCTAGACGACATCGTCGAGATGTTGTTTTGAATAAGACTTAGACTTGTTCTGCAAGCTGACTGTCTTTCTTCAAGACAACATCGTCTTGATCTTCTAAACGACATCGTCGAGATGTTGCTTTGAATAAGACTTTGACTTGTTCTTCAAGCTGACTGTCTTTGTTCAAGATGACATCGTCTTGATCTTCTAGACGACATGAGGTCATCAAACTGATGTTTGTTCTTCATGACTCTTCCTTCATGACTTAATGAGTCATGTCACTTATCCTTCAAGGTTTGAACTTCTTCTTCAAGACAATATCGTGGAGACATCTTAGCTTTATTTGCGATAAGCTTTCTTCAAGACGATGTCGTCGATATCTGAACTTAGCTTTCTCCCCGACACGAGTTCTTCAACCTTCAAAACGTTGTGTCTTCATCAGGACGATATCGTCAAAACTGTTTCCACGATATGGTAATTTTCTCCACGATTCTTCTGCTGAGTCTTGAGACAATATTTTACTTGGTTAATTTACATTACTTTTATCGACTATATACTGATGATATAGATTTGATGCATCTGTCATGACATGAACTTAAACACATCATTAAAAACAACCTAGCTTATCTATACTTGTGTTCCCTCTTCAAATCTAGAGACATTGAAGGCACAATACCCAACAGGGATGATTACATTAGTTGGTATATGGATATGCTTGATATTGATTGCATGTATCTCACATATATATAGATTATAGAATCAACTTAGGAATAATAAAGATACATCAAACTTAATCATCACTCTATTCTAGATCTATAATTTGAAACTCTATTTTGGAATACACTTATTGAATATTAGTAATTGTGCTTTATCACTTATTGAATATTAGTAATTGTGCTAGTTATCACATATCGTCATCTCATAAAAGTAGAAAAACTATGCGGCTTTATAACTCACCATATTAAACAAAATCCATAGTTTATATATCAACCCTTAGATTTAAAAGCATAGGTTGTCCAAAAGATTATTTCACCTATGACTTCATATCTCACAATAGCGAGGGCGTAGGGTTGTATACATTAGAAACCTAACCTCTAAGTCATGTCTTGTCCTTAACCAGGGAGGGTTCCAGTGGGGCCTTGCGAGGCAATGGGGGGAAAGAGTGCTAGGTTGAGCGTTCTCTAATGTGTGCATATGGGATTAACACCCCAACCTACGGCATGTGTGCAGCTCCTCATGCCCATCCGTCACTTAGTACGGGGCTAGGGTGTAGACATTTAATCGGGGTAGTCTTTAATCTTAGGACAAGGACACTTAATAAATATCAAAAATCAAATTTTAAAAATTCTCAAAAAATCAAGTACTGTTTGCCGCGCTATCACTAGCGCCGGCGCTAGCGTGGGTCTGTGATTTTTCTATTTTTAAAATTTCTAAAAATCAACAAAAATATGTTAGTTTATATGTACAAATTTATTTTGGTGTTTCTGTCTATTTTATTTTTTTTATTTATATTATGAAAAATTAACTACAAAAATTCAAAATTCAAAAATACAAAAATATGTTTTTGAGATTTGTGTTTTATTCTTATTTTGAAAAATCAACTACAAAAATTCAAAATTCAAAATTACAAAAATATGTTTTTGAGATTTATGTTTTATTCTTATTTTGAAAAATCAACTACAAAAGTTCAAAATTCAAAAATACAAAAATATGTTTTTGTGATTTTTTTTTATTTCATTAAAAAAATTCAGAACAACAAAAAAACTGTATGATCTTTTTTGCTAATATCAAGCATGAATAATTTCTATTATTTAGAATTATTTACAATGTTAACACATATTCTTTCAAATTACTATGAACATTGTTTTGCTTATCATGCTTTGATATATCTATTTAAAGTGCATCAATTGTATTGAAAAATGTGTAGAACCAAGCTTAGTATGCCTCTATGTATGAGTAAATGTATTATGATTGATAATGATACCTTTCACTCACTTATTTTGGTAATCAACATGTGTGTTTAAATCTAAAAATGCTTGCTTGTGTATTGTATTTGTACAATGAATTACAACATGCATAAGTTTATTGTCTACACTACATTTGAATTGCACTTATGAAATTTAGAAAAGTGGTTAAGTTTACAAAATTGGGTTTGCAAAATAAGTGTATTCGGAGAATGTTGTCTCACAAATATGAACAAAAAAATTATATATGTAGACAAATATAACTCCACCAAGCACTACTTGAACCTCCTGATAAGTCTTCATAAGCATTGTGAGGTTGAGCACCTTGGAAAGAATAGTAAAGTGCCTTGTGCAAACCTTGGTTATTACACCACTTTGTTAAAAATTATGTGCATTAAAAGTGTGTGAAAGTAATTTACTTGTGTTTTATTGTGCACTTTACTTTACATATGTCTTGTATTTTGATGATTTAAATTAATTGTTAACATTGCCCAAAATACACTTATGTGCACATCATTATCTTTCATAACACTTCTTCTCATGAGTATTGGATTCTAATGCTTTATCTATACTACTCTTTATATAAGAAATGCACTAGATAACCTAGCATGATCTCTGCAATGTTTTGGTATTTCTTGAACTTAAAATTAAGTAACATTGTAGTATAATCTCTCTTTGATATGTTCATTTCATGCTTGGTATCTTTATGAAAAACCTTGGGATTTCAAAAGGATTAAAACATCTTTCAATTTTGAACTAAAACTCATATTTTTACTTATGCTTTTCATGCTTACAAAAAGATGTTTATTATAATCTTCCGCTTTCTTACAACTCTTATCTTTTTATTTGAAATCTCTTATATATGTTATGCTTAAACTCTTTATCATTTCATATATTACAAAAGCTCGATCATGATTTATAATTAGCCTAAAGAATGCCTCCTTACTACCCTCACCCCACCTTCTTTTGATAATACCAAAAGGGGGAGATTAATTGAAGAAATCTATATAGGAGAAATATAGAAGATTAAGGGGAGAATAATTTATTAATTCATGTACTATCATTTAGGGGGGGTAAAACATAAATTGCATTTATGTAGGGGGAGCATTAAGATAGGGGGAGTAAAACATAAAATGCATTTATGTAGGGGGAGCATTAAGATAGGGGGAGTATGCATATCACCATGCTTATCATATACTATAGTTGCACTATCGTCTTGCTTATCATATGCTATAAACACTATTGTTGATTTCTTGCTAAGAGGATTTGTTATTATCAAAAGGGGGAGATTGTTGGACATGTGTGTCACATCCCTTTGTTTGAGAATAACAAATCCCAAATTGTATTTAATCTTGTATTTTGTGTGTTTATAGTGTGCAGGAACTATAGGTGCAATACTCCACAGGTAGAAGGCAGCAGCATTTAAAAATCTTGAAGAATGGACTACCGCCGGTGCTAGCGCTGCCGCCAGGCGCTAGCCGTCCGACGAAATTGAAGCTGCGTTCGACGAAAATTTAGTTCGACGAAAATTCTGTTCGACAAAATTTCGTTCGACGAATTTGGCTCCGTTCGACGAAATTTTCGTTCGACGAACTTGAAGCTCCGATCGACGAAAGTTCGTTTTGCCATGCCACCAACAGTTTTCGCTACCGCCAGCACTAGTGTTACCGCCTGGCGTTATCTCAAGTTCGTGCACAGCGCCACGCAGCCGACGGTTTCGCAATCGCTCCACACGAACGATATCGCAGGCGCTAGTAGCTACCGCAGTCGCTAGCGAGAAGTTCTATATATTGGAGCTTTGCTTCTCGTTTTGAAAAATCTATCCAGAGAGGTTGCTTGTGCCACAATTCTACTGCTATTATGCTGCCAAAGATGGATCTCCCACTAAAAGCATAAGGAGAATTCTAGAGGAGGACAACGTCACGCTACATCCGAAGGACGATCGCTTCAACCTCGCTTATGCTATAGCGATCCTTCATCCTCAACTCCAGAGATCTCATATAGGGAGTTTTATTATTGTTTTCATTATTTCCATTCCATACTTTTTGTAACCGCTTAGAGAATTCGCCTTGTGTTGGCGACTAGGTCTGGGTAGGACTTAGGGGGAAATTCGCCTTGTGTTGGCGACTAGGTCTAGGTGATTAGATCTAGGGGGTGCTCGAGGCCATATCCGGGGAAGGATTGGCTAGAGCGGCTTGAGGCCATATCCGGGGAAGGATAGGCTAAAGCCAACCGGTTTGTGGGGATACAAGTCGGTATAGAAAAGGAAAATTTGTTTTACTCTATTCGCCTCCGATTTCAAGCGATATTGAAATCAATTTTTGTAAACACCTTTTTCATATAATATAATTATGTCTCTTTTTGTGTTTACGTGATTTCTATTTTTTGGCGTTATCTCTAAAATATTGGATACAAAGTTTTCAAATTCAAATTACTTTATCTAAATTGTTTATTTCAATCTCTTAATCATAAAACAATTTAGTACTTATTTCTAAACTTGAAAATTATGATATTCTCACAAATTAGCTAAATTGTCATTTTGCCTTTCTCATATTATAAAACAATTTAGTAATTTCCATAAAATTATAAAAAAAAATTTATTCCCTTATTCACCCCCCCCCCCCCCCCTCTAAGGGCGCTGTAAGATCCAACAGAATGGTAGGTCACTTTTAAGATCATATGACTTTATGTTCAATTTTAATTCAATTTGATTTGATAAACATTTGGCTTAAGATGAGTAAGTCATATCTTATGAAATATAAAATGACCATAAACATTTTGGATCAAAAAAGTGCAAAACAAACAAAACAAATAAAGCACATCATGAAGTAGAGTATTGATATTTCATTTTAATTGTTTCTACTTCATGCAAATGATAGGATACTAATGAATAAGAGATTTAGGTATCCAAAGTTGACCATGTTTAATGGTTCCTTTGGGTACCCAAATATGACATGATGATCTTTTAGGAGACAAGGGTAAATGTGTCTTTTCAATTAAAGTTGATGTATCATTTTTCTTTAAGGGTCTCCATTCATACCTTGGTGGTTTATCTTTTAAATTCATATTATGATTATGTGACATCTTTATATGATTATATTTGTTTGAAAAATAATTCATTTGAGATTTATGTTTATTCAAATTATTTTTCAAAATAGCTTGATGTTGATAATCATCATGAATTTTATTATATGGATTCTTTGAAAGTTTATAAGAGTGATTGTCTTCTTTTAGAAGTGATTGTTGAAAGAGTGGGTTACAATATGTTTTAAAAGATTGATTCTTATTTTGATGATTTTCATTTCCACTTTTTCTTATAGACATACTCTTATAATATGAAGGATTATATTTTGTAGTTTGATTTACATGAAAAGGAGTTTTTAAATATGAGTCATGATTGAAAATATATTGAGACCTATAATAGTGACTCTTAAGAATTTTATGAGGATCATAATTCTGTTTGAAACTAAACTCCTTTTGATTTAATGTGTGAAAATGGTCCTCTTTAGAAATGATTTTGTAAGTTAATTTATCCTTGTTATTCAAAATCTTATGATGAAATTCATTACATGACATTTGAAATTGTTCAACAAAAGATTTTAATTGTATTAACTTACAAGATAAAGCATCATTTTCTATTATCAATTTTTCATTATGCCTTTTTGAAATTAAGAGCCTTTTTTCAATTTCCTTAAATTTTTCTTTTAATAAATTGCAATTAAGACAAAGAATAGGAATTTTAACTAAAGAGCATGAAAGAGAATTTAACACATCAAAATTTGATTCTACGTTATCGTTTGCTTTTAAAGATTTATTTTCTAAACGTAATTTGGAATTAGCAATTTTAACTTTAAAATTTTACGTTTAGCAATTTTAAGCATACGAGAAGTAGAAATGGAATTTGTTACAAAAAGAGGAGTTTTTGATTTTCTTACATTGCTATGGGAAGAGGCGAGATTTGGACCAACGGTTCCTTTGACATCTTCTTTGCATTCCTCTTCCAAAGTTGAATTTCCGTCTTCTCTTTTGCTTGATGTGTTGCCAACAAATGAGTCCAATATTGTGACGTTATGTTCTTCTTCCTCCAAGCATAAGTCCTCATCAGTTTCTTCTCTTGGATCCACAAGGAATTGCACTTGTTCATCATCTGTGGAAGGAAGACTATAAGTATTTTCAAGAAATTTCCAAACTTCATAAGCAGTAGGAAGTGTATAAATAAGTTTGAAAATATTTTGATCTAATGCACAATATAGACTATTCATAGATTTGGCATTTAAAAACATTTCATTTTTATTTAACATACTTGGGGGCATTTTAATTATAATATTCCATACTTTTATATCCAAAGATTTAAGAAATTTTGCCATAAGAAATTTCCACCCATTATAATTTTTGCCTTCAAATAAAGGTGGTGCTAAAGATTTTTCAATTATAAGAAAGTTTTCCCATTAGTAGAAGCGAGATCATGAGACGCCATTATTCCTGGTTTTTAAACCGTCTGGAATAACCTATGCTCTGATACCACTTGTTGGATCTTATGACGGCCTTAGAGGGGGGTGAATAAGGGAATAAAAATTCTTTCTTATATTTTATGAAAATTACTAAATTGTTTTATAATGTGAGAAAGGCAAAATGACAATTTAGCTAATTTGTGAGAATATCATATTTTTCAAGTTTAGAAATAAGTACTAAATTGTTTTATGATGAAAGAGATTGAAATAAACAATTTAGATTTAGAATTGAAAACTTAGAACACAATATAATAGATATTACGCCAAATGAGAGAAATCAAGTAAACACAAATAGAGACATGATTATATTATATGAAAAGGTGTTTACAAAAATTGATTTCAATATCGCTTGAAATCGGAGGCGTACAAAAATAAATATCTTTTTCTTTTCTATACCGACTTGTATCCCTACAAACTGATTGGCTTTAGCCTATCCTTCCCCGGATAAGGCCTCAAGCCGCTCTAGCCAATCCTTCCCCGGATATGGCCTCGAGCCCCCTAGATCTAATAACCTAGAACTAGTCGCCAACACAAGGCGAATTTCCCCCTAAGTCCTACCCAGACCTAGTCGCCAAGACAAGGCGAATTCTCTAAACGGTTACAAAAAAGTATGGAATGGAAATAATGAAAACAATAATAAAACTCCCTATATGAGATCTCTGGAGTCGAGGTTGAAGGATCGTTGTAGCATAAGTAGGGTTGAAGCGATCGTCCTTCGGATGTAGCGTGACGTAGTCCTCCTCCACAAATCTCCTTAAGCTTTTTGTGGGAGATCCATCTTCGGCAGCATAACAACACTAGAATTGTGGCACAGGCAACCTCTCTGGATGGATTACCCAAAATGAGAAGAAAAGCTCCAATATATAGATCTTCTCGCTAGTGCCTGCGGTAGCTACTAGCGCCTGCGGTAGCGTTCGTGTGGAGCGGTTGCAAAACTGTCGGCAGCGTGGCGCTGTGCACGAATTTGAGATAGCGCCAGGCGGTAGCGCTAGCGCTGGCGGTAGCGTTCGTGTGGAGCGGTTGCGAAAACTGTCAGCTGCATGGCAGAACAAATTTTCGTCGAATGAAATTCATCGAACGAAATTTTGGTCGAACGGAGGTCGAAGTTCGTCGAACGGAAATGTTTGTCGAATGAAATTTTTGTCGAACATAGCTCGAAGTTCGAAGAATTTGAGATAGCGCCAGGCGGTAGCGCTAGCGCTGGCAGTAGCGTTCGTGTGGAGCGGTTGCGAAAACTGTCAGCTGCATGGCAGAACAAACTTTCGTCGAACGAAATTCGTCGAACGAAATTTCAGTCGAACGGAGGTCGAAGTTCGTCGAACGGAAATGTTTGTCGAATGAAATTTTCGTCGAACAAAAATTTCGTCGAACATAGCTCGAAGTTCGTCGAACAGAACTTTTTGTTGAACGAACTTTTCGTCGAACGCAGCTCGAAGTTTGTCGAACGAAACCTGAGCTAGCGCCTGGCGGTAGCGCTAGCGCTGGCGGTAGCGCATTCTTCCAGATTTTTGAATTCAGCTGCCTTCTACTTGTGGAGTATTGCACCTATAGTTCCTGCACACTATAAACACACTACAAGCAATATCAAATACAATATGGGATTTGTTATTCTCAAACAAAGGGATGTGACACACATGTCCAACAAACCCTACGTCCTTCTCAAAAGAGAGCTCCTGGAATTCTTCGGAGGAGCAAGATTAAACAGTTCTGAATCATCAGTGAAATCAATTGTAGCGGGCCAGAAAGTGAAAGTATCTGCGAAGAGCCTGGGAAAGGCGTTGCGACTACCTCGGAGGAAGGCGGAAGAAGAAGAGGAAGAGGTGTCCACTAACGACATATCTGTGAGTTATGAATGGTGTGGGCACTCTGGAAAGACCTATGGGTCTATCAAAAAGGTAGACTTCAACCAGAAAGGGAAGCTTCTCGCAAACATCATTGGAAAAGTCCTGTTATGCAAGCGGGGTTCTCATGACCGGATATCCAAGGAAATGTTTGAAGTGATGTGCATGATCATTCTCGCCAAAAAGACTGACTGGAGGTAATTTGTATTCCAGAAAGTAAAAAAGCAATCTGAAGACCCCCCCCCCCCCCCTCGTTTGGGAGAATTCTATATATCTTCTTTTTGAATTCCCTTGGAGAAGTGCTGAACAGAAAGATGGGAGTGCCTTTGCACTACTCCAAGAGGCTGGACTCCAAGATGTTGGATAGGTGGGATAAGTCTATATCCATAGGACCTATAGCTACTTCATCAGTTCAGCAGAAGAAGACAAAGAAAGTTGCCAAGGTGGTTGACTCAGAGGAGGAGGAATCCTCTAGTAGCTCTGAGGAAGGAAGAGTTCCATCCCAACAAAACACTGATCAGATTGAGGGGGAGATGTCTCTACATATAGATATCTCAGAGAAAGAAGATGAACCTGCTAACAAAGAGGTGGCTGAAGAGAGGAGGAATCCAATCCTCGAGAGTGATCTAGTTGAGGAGGAGTTCCAACCTGGGAGCTCAGCCCAAGATACTAAAATGGTTGAGGGGGAGACCCATCTGGGGTGCTCTACCCTAGGAGCTCAAGAAAATCTTGTCCAACTGGAGGTCATCCTAGAAGAAAGAAATGAAAGCATAGGACAAGGGCCAAAAATAGTTTAGAATACTGAACCATCCACTGGTCTTGAACTGGCTCTTGGAGGAAAGACAATAATCATAGTAGAAAGTGAGCCAATGAAGGTAGCATCTTTTAAGAAGTCAGTAGTTCAGATCAGTGACTGCTCCTCTGACAGTTCTCCTAAAGATGCCCTCGAAGAAAGAGTTGCTCCAGAGGAAACTACTGCTGAAACTTCCTCTGCTCACTCAGGATCCTAATTCCATATGATCTCAACATTACTCAATGATCAGAGGCAGAAAATGGAACATTCATCCTGCAAACAGTTGATGGCATGAGGAACGAAATGAAGCCTGAGCTGAAGACTGTGAAGAAGGAGATACTTCATCTGAACACTCAGTACGCTCACTTCTATCACCTAGCAGCTCCAGCCATGGAGCTTGTTGGTGAAGAGATCAACAAGGATGGCCATCAAACCCATCAGATCATGTAGAACCAAGTAACCTCCGCAGACAATGTTGAGTGCGCCTTTGAGCAGATAGAAACAGCTATTCATGATGATAGAGATCGTGTTCTGAACATAGTAAATGTGAATGCTCAGACCTTGGATGCACATCTGCTGGAAGTTCAAAATAACTTGGATGTGACTGAACAACAAATACATGAAAGGCTCATTTCATTGCAAGAAACCCTTGATGATCGTCTAATTGAAGAATTCCTAAAGGGGGAGAAGGCAATCATAAATGCAGGCTCACATCAAGCTATGTGGACTGCAAGTCAAGTCAAGCAAGCCTTGCAGAAGCCTCCCTCGGGTTATTAATTAGTTGAACCATCTGTAAGCACAGATTCAGAATATGGTGCTGAATTTGGAGAGTCAGCAACTTCAAGGAAAAGGAAGAAACTTCAGAGCAGGAAGTACAGATAGAAGAGGCTAAGGGATAACTCTCAGAGATAAGCAGAAGGTTCATGTCAATTATCGTCGAGATAATATGGACAATTCGACGATATCGTTGTGACATCAAAGTAAACACGACGATATCGTCGTAAGAACAAGAAAAATTGATCAAGTCAAGTATCGTCGTGTCAACCAGAATCACACGACGATATCGTTGTAAGGTCTAAGAAGACTTAAGTCAAAGTATTCAGCAATGTCGACGACAATGTCGTAAAGAAGTCTAGTTATCGAGAAGGCTAAGGGAGAACTCGTGAAGACGGCTTACAGAAGAAGAATCGCTTGTCGTCAAGATGATCAAAATTATATCGACGAGAAGTCAAAGTGATCAAGATGATATCGTTGATAAGACAGTATGTTTTCAACGACATCGTCGAGAAGATCGTAAGTCGACAACAAGGTTACGGCGACATCTTTAAGATGACTTCATATCATCGTGAGTACAAGTGCAGCTGAGATATCTTGTATCGTCGAGATATCGTTCTCTAAGGAGGATTGAAGAAGACTTGAAGATTTTCCTAAGTCCAAGATGGATCGGCGTAATGGAAAGTTCTGTCGTCGAGATGTTGCAAATGTCGTCGAGATAGATCAAGATATTTCAATTCGCACTGTCTGCATTTAATGTCGTCGCCTGATGGTCCAATCAGCGCATGTCATTAAGGAACGGCCTTTAACACTTAAAGGACATCATAGGAGACCGCTAGTCGTCTCCTCAGTCATATAAAAGAGATAAGTGTTTGCCATAATTCTAACAAGCGACACAGAGAATATACACACGAATCAATAGAACGGTAACAAGGCTGGGTAAAGAAGGAACAAGAACCAGAGATTAAAATGATCTTTATCAAGTGTACTCCAAGTTTCAGTCTAGCAACATCGGCTGATAAGAACTATTCCAGATTGAAGAAGGGATTGAAGAGGAATCTGTGTTGTCCAAGAAAACATCAAAAGCATTCTCTCCAAGTCCAAGAAGCCAATCTTCATCCAGCTAGAGAAGTTTTTCTTATTCTTTCTCTGTAGGATTTTTACAAGCTAGAGTTTGTAGGATCTGTTTCAGATCTGAGTCGTAGGGCTTGAGGGCCTGATTTGTAGGGCTTGAGGGTCTGAGTATTGTAGGGCTTGAGGGCCTGAGCTGTAGGACTTGAGGGTCTGATTTGTAGGGCTTGAGGGCATGAGTATTGTAAGGGCTTGAGGGCCTGAGCTGTAGGGCTTTAGGGCCGGAGATTGTAGGTCTTGTGGGCCTGAGTTTTGGCCGAGTTTGTCGACCCTATCACACTGCTAGAAAGGTGCAGAGGGACAGTGGACTACTCAAGACACCCTGTCTTGAGGAACCACTATACATCTGGTGTTCTTGTGTGATTTTTCTTTTGTGGTTTGTTGTTGTGATGTGTTAGATTTACTTAGTTCTTGTGCATAAAATCAAAAACAGTCATATCATTTATTCCCCCCCCCCCCCCCCCCCCTAGGTGATTGTTCCATAACTAACACATGTCGTTCAACATCTTCTTTAATATCACACAGTTATCCTTCAAAGCACATAATTATCATTTCAACTCTTGGTAATGAGGCACAACTCCTCCACCTAAGAAGAGACAAAATCAAGGATAAGGAACATACTAGAATAAGGAAAATAACAGCAAAAATATAGACATACCTTTGACACATGAGCCTATATAAAGAAGGAAACACGTTTCTTTGATTTCGCCAGCGGACCAAATGCCATGGTACCAACCTCGGATGGAGGAAGACAACCTAGGGCAATGAGCACCTCCTCAATATCCTGACAAGCGGGCATAATCAACTTTAATGCTCTGTCGAAACCCTCATGCTCCACTTGATCTTCCGGCTCTAGGTGCATGGGCGCTGCTTCCATCCTCCTACGCTCTATAGTCACCTCTGCGATAGATGAAAAAGTCATCTTTACCTACCACCACCTTACCAGAGGATGAGCACAGCTCAGTCTAGGTTCAAGTGAGATACCCAGTAGTATATTTTTCTTCTCCTCGACATATGATCTAACATAGAAAAGGGCTCTAGCTAGGTCTCGTGCTTCAGTATAACTGACGGCAGTGGGCAGCTAGGAGTGACATTCACGCCTCAATAAGTATCCATTAATTTTTAATGAAGTCAAAAAGAGTCCCCCCCATGCATGTCTTTGCGCTCTACTCTCAAATTTGCTCCAGGGAACGTTATGTTCTCCAGTGCATGTCTCTGCGCTATGCTCGGTGCTTTCACTCTCCAATGCATGTGCACCTCTTGCTCCTCTCTCCAGAAGGTGCTCCGCTCTCCAGATTTTGCTCCGCTCTATAGAAAGCACGTCATTCTCATGAAGGCGCATAGCTCTACGGGAACGCGCAGCCTGCCGCTCTCCAAGACGCGCTCATGCCGCTCACCAGGATGCGCCTTGTGATGCTTCCCAGAACGCGTCGTATAGGCCGACCCCCAGGACGCACCCCTGCACAAAGCTTTCTAAAGATTGTCCTTGACACGCACAACAATCAGAAGACTCTTTTAACAATGTAAAATGAGTTGTGACATATCACACACACGCGCACACGCACCTAGGATATAGGCAATAATTTATTTAATTAAATCATTGTCGTTATGACTTACGATAAAATTAATGTTTATCTCTTGATTCTCTGCCTTATCCTTCTTCCATCCCATCAAGACCCTCTCTCTCTATCACTGTCTTTCTCTCTCTATCACTCTTGCTCACTCTGTCACTTTCGCTTTCAAAAACACACACACACACTTTCAGCTAATAACCAAAGTCGTGTTATTATTCTCTCTACCTCTCAAGCTATCTAGTCTTCAGATCCCCCTCATTGCCATAATTAAATTTGAATTGGGTTGTCGTAGCTAGCAGCAAGAGTCGCCATGGAATGACCTATTAATTCTCTCTCTTCTTCCTCTCCTCCTTCTCTCTCCCCCCCATCTTCGCCGGCCTCTTCTCCATCTTCCCTTCTGTGAAGATCGAACTGAGTGTTCATCCATCCCGCCCTCAATATGCCATCATTCTTCTCTAGTCACCCTCTCTTTCTCTGAGTTTAGACTGTGATCACGTCGAAGCAAATCAAGCTATATATATATATATAGTATTGATATATTTATATACGTATATATATAGGTACCAATCCGCGTCGAGATCTGGAATCTCTTCATAAAATATCATGGCTTGAAGAAACTGCGACATGGAGGGAGAAGGCGCCGGAGGAGGAGGAGGAGGTCGCAGGCCCAACTTCCCACTCCAGCTCCTCGAAAAGAAGGAATCATTTGAAGATCCGAACTGCTCGACATCGCTTGCCGCCGCCTACCCAACCCTCGCCATCTCCTCCTCCGCCGCCGCCGGGGCTGATTTTAGAGACGACCACCACCACCTCTCCGTTCCCGACGACAGCCAAAAAAAGATCCAGCCGAAGCGCAGCTCCACCAAAGACCGCCATACCAAAGTCGAAGGTCGAGGGCGCCGCATCCGCATGCCGGCACTCTGCGCCGCCCGCGTTTTCCAGCTCACCCGCGAGCTAGGCCACAAGTCCGACGGCGAGACCATTGAGTGGCTCCTCCAACAGGCCGAACCGGCTGTCATCGCAGCCACCGGCACCGGAACTATCCCCGCTAACTTCACCTCCCTCAACATCTCCCTCCGCAGCTCCGGCTCCACCATCTCCGCAGGCCCGTCCCACCACCTCCGCTCCGCCGCCGCTGCGCATTACCTCTCCGCCGCCGCCCCCTCCTCCATCCGCCTTCGGTCCGACTGGGACGTTTCTCCCTCCTCCGCCCCTTCTCTCCTCAACTTCCAAGACGTCTGCGACGCCGACGCGTCCAGCAACATCCGAAAGCGGCGGTGGGAGCAGGAGCTCAGCCAGCAGCAGCAGCAGCAGCAGCATATGATGGCCGGCTACACGACGGCAACCTCACAAGGGCAGATGCCGGCAACCATCTGGACGGCTGGAGGCGGAGCTGCCAGCGAGGCTGTTTGGCCGTTTGCTCAGATGGGCGCAGCAACCATGTTTCGAGGATCCATGTCCAGCGGTCTTCACTTCATGAATTTCCCGGCCGCTCCCATGGCTTTGCTTCCTGGTCAGCAGATCGGTCTCAGCTCCGGCGGCGGCGAGGGGCATTTGGGGATTCTTGCAGCACTTAACTCGTACAGACCGGCCGGTTCGGCTCAGGAACCACCGAGTCATCATCAATATCATCATCAACAACAACAGCACCAGCACCAGCAGCAGCAGCATCACAGCAGCGGAGGAAGCGATAGGAATGATACGATGAGCACGAGTGACTCTTAGGTTCGCCATTTCCCAATGCAGTGTTGCTTCATTCCTTCCTCCCTTCCTTCACAACTATTTCATAATTCCTTTTTTAATTCCTTTTTATATCTTTCTAGCTTAATTTGTTTTCCCTTTTTTCCCATTTTTATTTTCTACGTCGTCGTGCTCAACTTATTTGGTTCTATTAATATTAATTTCGTGAATGTTTTCTTTTCAATACCTGATGAAACCATGCATGCATTCTTCTCCAGCTCTTTGCCATTAAAACTAGCTTCTCTCTCTCTCTCTCTATATATATATATATATATATATATATATATATATATATATATATGTATATATGCAATTGCCATTAAAAACATTTCATGGTTTTACGATCACAGTTCAACCATTTCAAGGTAAAACAGGACACACGGGGCAACAGTGTAAGGATAGGGAGGAAACATTGCCCCCACAGTTTCCACACAGTAATTCAAAAAAAAAACGGTCATCTCTCAGCTCCCCCCCCCCCCCCCCCCCCCCCACACACACACTATAAACATTTATTTCCTATTCTTATCGAAGAAAATTTTAGCATACACTGTACACGTACGTAATTAATAACGAATGCTTCAGTTTGAGTATATACGTACATACCTTTTTGTATGTAAAGGTTATATTTTTATTGAAGTTTAAATAAAGATATATACAAGTAAGAATCGCCTATTAATACTACTATGGCATGAATATGTGTGAAAAAAAAACCGAGAACAAACCTAAAACCCCTCAATTCTAAGAGATTAGAGCCTTCCTATGCTTGGGTTTGTGACGGTTGGGTCTAGACGATGTTTTCATGGTGTAAGTTTTTTTTTTATGCTTCTTGTGGTGTTGGGGTTACCATTCCCCGACATATATACTGATCATGGTATTAGTGCTCCCCAACATTGTGGTTATCTTTTCGTTCATTAGTGTTTACTTTTTGCTGCTCCGTGAAATCATCAACATTGGTGATTTGCACATACTGATCATATAATTCAAGTTCTTCCTAGCCCCCATCGTCATGCGTCGCATAAGCAGACAGAAGAACCCAAGAAGAAAAGAAGCCATTATTCACCACCACATAAGGAATCTCCATAGATGGAGGCATCCATCACAGTTCCCACCACCTTGGGTACTTAAAGATCCTGTAGACATACCACAATCAGCTCGCGGATCCGTCGAAGCCCAAACAGGAACGAACTTCTGGTATGTTTTTTGTTCACTTACAATCATTAATAGCATGACCCTGCTTGTGATAACTGAAGCAATATAGTAGATTTCTCTCAAATGTAACTGAGAAGGAGTGAGAAACGTGATTTTGGTTAGCCACAATCACCCCCATGAAGATATTTGAGGGTGGAGAGAACTTGAGGTTGAATTCGTACAAACTTAGGTACTCTCCGCGCGTGTACCATGAAACGTGCGGGCATCCAAAGGTAGGAGCGGGCGAAGAGGCCTGACAATGCGTGTAATATCCTCATCAAAAAATTGATGAAAGACCCTATATATTGTTAAGGTATATTGAACATTTATGTCGGGTATTTAACGGAACCCTAACGGGTCCGTTAAAGCACTCATAACGGGTCGTCGAGGATTTAGGGTTACGCCTATAAATACCCTGCTGGGGCCAACGGGTAGAACGTTCTAAACTTGACGCTCACTCGGATACTTCGAGCGCACTATCATATATTTATCCATGTAGGGACGACATGATCAGGTTCTCGAATCAGAGAATAATCTAGAGACGATCACAGATAACGAAATAGGAAATTTTTGAATTCCATGATCTCCTTAAGCCCGAATATTTTAAAGTCATCCTCCAATTCAAAAATATCTTTCCACAATGACTTAGAGAGTGTTAGTGGCCGATCCGGAAGAGCGGAGCGAACACGAGCAGAGCAGCAAGAATTCGTGTTTGCAAAAGAAGGAATTAACCTGAGGAGAGACCCGTTGGAAACGTGCAAGTGGGCACAATATCGAAACAACAAGCTTTATTACTTCAAACTAATTCACAATCAAGATTACATTAATCTCCCTCCTTACAACGCCAAAAAAAGTGCTACAACACAACACACCACATACACGAGCTCTGCATACGCAAAGAACTCGCTCCTCCGCTGCGCAAGGTGTCCGCTAGGATGCCGCCGCTCGAACCTCGCTGGGGTATTCCGCTAGTAGCATCGACGCCGCCCAAAAGAGGGTGAGTTTTGAACATGAGTGGATGATGAAGAGCGTTTCACAAACACTATCTACCAACTGCACTAAACATATACCATGAGATAATTAATTTAGATAGCTTCTAAATAGGAAGAAGAAGAAAAAAAGAGAAATATAATGAATATCAACTTTATTTGACTGCAAAGGAATAAAAGGACCGAAGAAAAGATTTGTATATTTGGGGTGAAATGATCATGGTGTGCTATATAGGGCTGAGTAGTGGGAGGGGGGGACTCTCTGGTATGTATTCAGATGGGGGTGAAGGAGGTGCAGAAAGAACATGAGAAAAGGCCAAACGTGCTTAATAACCAGCAAGAGCTGTCGGTTGTTTGGTTCCCCAATTTGAGCTGTCACATGTTTGATTTCCTTAAGAAAACCTTGCTAATAGTTTTACCAAAAGCTTGGTTTCTCTCTCTCTCTCTCTCTCTCTCTCTCTCTCTCTCTCTCTCTGTCTCTCTTTATGTCAGATCGATGAAACCTACTGTTGGGTTCTTATCCTTCGATTCGGACGCTTATTTTATTTTCAGGTGGAGATGAGAGATCCCTTGAGTAAGCAGCTATAATTTATAAGGTATCTAGCTAGCTAATTTACCTTTATTATTAGGGCACAGTCCTAAACGCGTGAACTGAGGAAGAAAACCATATATTTTATAGTTTCTGTCTCTCTCTCTCTACCTGTCAGGTGAAAAAGGCTGTTTTCTTATTCAATAGTTGGATGGTGGGACTTGATTGCTTATCTTCAAACTGCATATTTTGGGATGGATTCACTTGTGGTAGAGCATTTTATTGCTGAATGAAATCAAGTCTACTCCAACTTCTATCAACTTTTCTCCTCATTTTCCTGAACGGATATTGCAAAAGATAGAAATATAATTAATAAAAAATGCACATTAATTATCGTAGCAAAGAAATCCTCCCTCCGAATACTTTTGAGATCCAGCTCCTCGTCGTCTTCTTTCCTTTAATTTCCCCCGCAAAGTTCCCACCTTTATATTATTCATGTTATTAATTAGTCGTGATGCTCGATCTTCAAAGAATCAACTTCGTCAGAATTATTCAAACATCACAAAGGGAATTGAGGAGCATAATTAAGTGGCCAGACAGGACATGAGCTGAGATTTGTTGTCTATCGTCTTCCTCTCACATGGACTCTCCAACTTTGTTCACATAATATGAGGTTTGTAGATCTCCATATATAGAAACGCGATGGATGACACTTTTTGTTGAGTGCGTCAAATGGAATAATGGACGATGATGTCCGAGCTAGCGTGTGCCGTGACTCGTTAAAAGAGGCGGTTTATTCTCACACCGCCTAACGTTCTCCTTGGTACTCGGTGTATAAGCGGGGTCATGACCACTCCTCTCCTAACCACGTGATTTTGTGGAGTAACGCCACAATAATTCTTTACATGCATGGTAACAGAGCAAGGGGGCACGTGGAGAGTATGGGGGTGTTGAATGTGTCATGTGGAATGGACGGTGATGTCTGAGCGTGTGTCTGCGACTCGTTAAAAGGGGAGGTTAAGTCGCATACCGCCTAGCATGCTCCTTGGTCCTAGGTGTATAAGCGAGGTGACCACCTCTCCCATAACCGCGTGGTTTTGTGGAGTGACGCCACGATGCTTTGCACTTTTTGTCGGGCCGCTGAACAATAAATGTTGGTTGCTTGATCCATCTTCATCCTTGTACTCGCTCAACTACCAGGACTTGTGATGGACTTCAGGAATCAATTATTTCAAGGACCATAGCTTGAGAAATATAAGGAGTGGGGTGATAGTCGCCATTATAGCACTTGATTAAGGTTATGTTTAGCACGGGGGTGACGATCATGAATGCGGTGGCTGTGAATTGTCGCTGGTGAACGCCCGACTTCACCTAAGGAACTTCGTCCACTTTTATGTTCAAAATTAGTTTTCTTTTCTTGGTGGTGGTAGTAACCGTTGTCATGTCAAACATACATTCTATGACGGTGGTTTTTTGTCCAAATTAACTCATCTGAGCAAAAACGCCGCACCAAACGGAGCTTATATACCTTACACCAATCATTTTTCTTGTTATATAACTAGTATCAGGGGCATGTTCTGCTCTGCATAATATTTGGGGGTGATTATTTTTTTCAAAATATGTCGGTGAAAGTGCCAAGGAGAAATTCAAGGGTGGATGCATTTGTTTATTCTTTAAAATTTAATTTTATATTTATTTTAAATTAAATCATATAATAATGTTTGAATTGTCATATGGTTTCACCACATGCAGTATATATTATAAATATATATATATATATGGATATAGCCACATAGGTGGAAGAGCTTAGAAGTTCAAGATTTTGATTTTTAATATTCTTTATTGGTGTGTTAATATTGTTTAATATTCTTTATTGAAGTTCAAGAGCTGAGAAGTTCAAAACTAGTTTTCATCTAATATATATACACTCATGTCACCTCATCTCTTTGCTAGCTCATGTATCCCTCTCCTCTTCATCCATGTAGCCCTCTCCACTTCATTCACGTATCCCTTGCCACTTCGTCCACGCTACTCACAAACCATTGCCTAGCTCTTCGCCCACGCTAAAACCCCTCGCCTCTTTGTTGCCGCATACCCTCACCTCTTCGTCCACGCCACAAACCCTCACATTGTCTTACTCCTTTGGATCTTTGGAAGCACAAGGTTCGTATGTGATCATTTCATGAATTAGGGATTATTACGATAGTAGATGGTGTCTTGGTCCGAGGTACGATTATTGTTATTGCATGAGCCCTCATGTATATGTGTACACACATAGACTCACTTACATGCGTGTGTCCATGCACACACACATGTGTGTGTGTGTGTCCAAGCAGTCATGCACAAAAATTATCTATCAAGTTATTTTATTCTTAAGTGGGAAAATAATAGTCACCTTTTTTGACAACGTTTGTTGACATATGTTTCATGACAACTTTCAAACACCTACTTACCACAGCTACCTCCCAACTCCCACCTACTACATCTATCTCCTAATGCTACCTGTCACAACTACCTCTAAAGAGTTGGCCCTATAAATAGCATTCAGTTCTCTCCAACACAAGCATGGGAAGATTTGTTAAAAATTTGATAGGAGTATTGGTCTCAGCGGATGAGTTTAACGAGTCTCAGCGGATGAGTTTGATTTGTCGAGCACGGGTAGTAGAAATTGGGAAGATAATAAGTTTTATTGATGGTTATTACTTGGACTAATACTTCATGCCATCAACGGCAATACAAGACAGCAACTTATATATAAGTGCAGGTTCACAAAGGACAACATTAATTAGGCATATTTATGAAGCAGTTAACTGCCTCGTCTTCCTCGCGCAGTGAACAGCCTGCTTCTTCGTCTTCCACCACCTCTGGAGTATCAATGCGCTGATTCACGATGAGGTCATTAACCCGGTTCATTGCATCTTGTCGATCCGCCGCTTCACCTTTCAACAAGATTTCCTCTTGAGATGCATTTGTGGCAATCAGTCTTAGTTTGGGAAGAGTGTTCGAGCGTCTTTCAGTGAATTTTTTTAGGAACACTTCAACTCACTGATTGGATCAGGAGCAGATCTAGGCAAGAATTCAAAGAGGCATCTCAGAGTGGATTTGTGTAATATGTATCGTCCACCACTATCAGTAACTTATAATTTTTGTACAATTATTTATTATGTAATATTGTGTGATGCAAAGTTGGTGAAGATCTTGTGTGGATCGATGAGAGAAAACCTTGTACTTGCCTGTGGAATTTCACACATACTTATTGGCGGCTTTCTGGGTTGGACTCCGATTGTCCCGTGGTTTTCACTCTATTGGGTTTCCATGTTAAAATTTTTGCCTCTTTTATTACTGTTATTATTGTGTTGTGTTTTCTTATGTATCGCATACCGCCAAGCGGTAGCATAGGTGCTTGCTCGAACTAATTTACAGGTACTCTGGTCAGACTTGTGTTCTCTCTAGACCAACAAGTGGCATCAGAGCTAGGTTCATTGACGAAGTAATTATCAGGTTGTCCTGTCTGAGATTTAATATGAGTTGATCAGATATTTTGAGTTGGTGATTGGGTGTCATAGGTGACGACCATTGGCCTGCTCCATATCCTCTTTGAGTGTCTTCTTTGAAATAGTCAACTTAGAGAACTAAGGTTAGTATGATCAGTTCATAGAGCACGATGGAGTCTACTTCAGGTTCAGATTCTGAGTAAATTGTGAAATTAAATGGCGTGAATTACCATCATTGGCACCTACTGATGGAGGGCCTCATATACGTGAAGGGTTGGCATGCTCTTATTTTTGAGGAGATGCCCAAGGAAGCAGATCCATCCAAGTGGAAGGTGGAACACAGAAAGTTGTGGGGAGTCATCAGACGATTTCTAGAGTCGAACGTCTACAACCACGTGGCTAGCATTGCAGATGTAAAGACTTTTTGGAAGATGCTAGAGATGTATGCCAAGAGTACATGTGTTAACAAATTATATTTACTGAACAAGTTGAGAAAGGTCAAATATATAAAGGGCTCTCCCATTTTAGATCATGTGAATGAGTTCTATGGGATCATTAATTGCCTTGATTACTGTTATGAAGGTGACTTTTGAGGATGAAGTTAACACATTATGAATGTTGAATTCCCTTCCGGACTATTGGGAGATGGTTAGAGTTTCGTTGATTACCTCTTCTCTCAGGGGCATTATTACTATGGATATTGCTAAGAGTGATATTCTAAATGAAGAAGTGAGAAGGAAATCTCAAGGGATATTCGATACTTCTTTATGAACTAATATACTATATACTGAGCCCAACGGAAGAGGCAGGAGCAAGATCAAAGGAAGGAAGAGTGAGAGAAGTCGGAACAGGGGGAAGTCCAAGTCATATTATTAGAATGTAAAGCGTCAGTATTATCATAGGACATTCAAAAGTTTTACTACTCCCTAAAGATTGATCAGAAGAAGGGGTGTCCACAAATGGAAGAGAGCCACTCACATTGCAACTACTACTTATACATAGGAGTGCAATATTATTATTGTAGGAGATGTCATCACAACTGCACTCTACTGTGATGACTGAAGCTGGATTGTTGATTCAGGTGCTTCTGCACATGCATCCCACAATGTGGAGTTATTTTCCACCTACACCATTCAAGATTGTGGAGTGATTAGGATGGGAAACAATGACACATCTAAAGTCTTCAGAGAAAGGAGACATGAACTTAAAGTCGAGTACTAAATGATTGTTGTTCCTAAAAGATATGTGGCATGTACCCAAGATCTGCTTCAATTTAGTTTTAATTGGGAGGCTAGGTGATGAGGGACACTCATGTGTCTTTGGTGGAAACTTTTGAAAGAGTATCGAGGGGTCACTAGTAGTTTCCATAGATTATAAAGATAATGGTATATACTACATGGATGAGAGGCATGAAACTGCTCAAAAAACATTATTACAAATGAGGTATTTATATCTCTATGACATAAGAGACCGGGTCACATTAGCCAGAAGGGTATGGGATATCTCATTAAGAATAAGATGATCATTGATCTATCAATTGATCAGTTTGAGAGATATAACCAATATATAGTTGGGAGCAGAATGAGGCTTTGTTCCAAAGTTACACTTCCACTTGGAGATCTGAGCCACTATAGATCATTTATACTGATGTTTGTGAGATATTATTGAAGGTACAGAAAAGAGGATGAGCATCATACCTCGTGATGTTCATTGATGATTTTGTAAGAAATCTTTGGTTTTATGATATTAAAACCAAAGATCGAGTCATTGACACTTTTTAAAGAATTCATACTAAGGTGGAAGGAAGACTACGAAGAAGTTGAAGTGCATCATGTCTGATAATATGGGAGAGTACATAAGTCCCTTTAATAAATATTACAGAGATTTAGGGATCATGCATGGAAAGACTCTGCCCAAGATGTCGCAGCTGAATTATGTTATAGAAAGGATGAACATGACGTTGATGGAGAGGGTGAGGTGCATATTGTCTCAGTCAAAGCTACCTAACAATTTAGGGATGAAGCTTTGTACAGTTGCACATGTCATTAACCTCTCTCCCAGTTCTGCATTACAGGAAGAAGTTCCTGATAGGGTCTGGTATGGGAAGGATCCTTCGTATAATCACTTGAGGGACTTTGGTTGTAATTCCTTTGTGCACGCCTCTAGGGACTAAAAATGAAGTTGGATTCTAAGACCCGACGGTTCATCTATTTTAGAAATGGGCACATCAGCGAGTTTGGCTACACATTTTTTTTAAGCTGAAAAGAAGCATGTATGGAGTCGTGATGCAATATTTTGTGAGGATATATCAAAATGTTGTTGATCTTAAGAAGACTTTTGAGGTTGACTCTCGCACTAATGCAGAGTCTCCAATGATTGTAGCTTATTTTGAAGAAGTTGTGGTGACTGATCCAATACCAATTATTCAAACACTTCAAGGTTGGTGTTGGGTATTGTAGCCATAATAGCCTTGATTTGAAGAAGTCCCCCATGAACTAAGATGAATTGATATTGTATTTGATTTGGTATTTTAGTTATGTGTTTGCAGGATATTAATTGCTAAGTATAAACCAATGTCAGGTTTCAATGAGTCATAAACACCGTCCTGTGCAATGTAATCCCTCATTGTGTATACCTAGGTGTTGACTCATGTGAAATCTCTCTATTGGGGTGTACTTCATATTCAAACACTATGGAGGAGTCAAGATAAAGTAGGTGCTGTGTTCAGGACTGGAAGAAAATTTATTCAAGTCAATTAGTCGAGTACACTCGAGAACTCTCGACGAAGTCATCGAGACATCTCGAGTGGACTAGACGAATTCGTCGAGATCACTTGATAGGTCTCGTGAAATGTCTTAACTCTTTTCATCGAGTACACTCGAGAAGACTCGATGAATTCTTCGAGACATCTCAAGTAGACTAGACGAATTCGTCGAGATCACTTGATAGGTCTCGAGTAATATCTTAAGTCTTTTCTTCGAGTAATAAAGTGTTCACTCGAGAACACTCAACGAATTCGTCGAGTGGTCTGCTGGTTTCTTGTGAACACTCAACAAATTCATCGAGTGGTCTGCTGGTTTCTCGTGAACACTCGACGACTTCGTCGAGTGCTCTCAAGAAGTTCTCGAGTGATCTCAGTTATAGCTTCTTCCCATCTCAGCTTTCTGCTAAGTTATTTTCGTCGAGTCTTCATGTAGTTTTCGTCGAGTCACTAAGTGAATTCGTCCAGTGGTCAATGATTTCACGAGTTCACTCGACGAATGAAGACAATGCGTTTTCTTTTCAATTGTGCAAACAAAAATTCCTTTTAGGTCTTCACCAAGTACAGTACACGTGGAGTTCATTCCTTGATTTTGTTTTTAGCCGTTAGAGAGGATGTGCTATATATATTCTTAAGGATTATTTCTTTAACCCTAATTGTGCCTTATTTTAAAGAATCGCAAATCGTCTGTCGGCTATCTTCTTTCTCGCAAATCGCAAACGACATTCTTGCTGCCGACAAAGTTTCTTGCACGATCCTTCTCAAAGAAAAGATTCAACAAGATCTCTGATTCCATATTTGTTCAAGTTCTTTTCAGATCTTGTTGTCTCTCAAGTTTTTAGATCCAAGTTTCTCAAGAGAAGATTTTTTCTTCCTCCTTTCAAGATCAAGATTTTCATTTCAGTCAATGAAGAAGAAGATCCATTATTTCAAATCTGAAGAAGTTAAATCTCATAGAGATTTTAGAAGATTGCTTTTCAACCTAAAGAGTTGTAAAAACCCATTTACAATATTTTTGTAGGAAGTTTTTCTTCCGGTTTTTGTAGATCCTAGTTTAGAGGATCGAGTGTAGGAGAGGTTGTTCTCCAAATTTTTGTAAGAGAGATTGTTCTCTGAGTTTGTAGGAGTTGCTAACTCCGAGTTGTAAGATTGTTTTTATTTGAGATTAGTGAAGTAGCCTAGTCTAGCCGGGAGTGCTAGAAAGGTAAGGGGGAAAGTAGATGTACCCATTCTGGGGAACCAATATAAATCCTTATGTTTGTGTGTGCTCATTATTTCAGTGTGCTTTTCTTTCAAGTTTTTAATTCCGCATAAAAGACATAAAATTCACCTATTCACCCTCCTCTAGGTGATTTAGATAACAACTAGATACTTTCAATTGGTATCAGAGGTCAGTTGTTCGTTAAAAGGTTAACACCTTAAACAATGTCCTCTATCTAGTTATTCAAAGACACCGTGTCTGGAATGGACAGAAACAAGGATTCTTCCCTGAAGTTGTCGGTGTGCACTAAAGAGAACTTTCCTATGTGGAAGGAAAGAGTAAGGTTCTACATAGAAGTCACCGACCCAAGAATCTTTCAGATTGTTGAAGAAGGTCCTCACATTCCAATAATAGCATCTATAATCAACCCTGTTGGATCTTGAGGCGCCCTTATAGGGGGTGAATAAGGGTTTTTGAAGACTTTAAATTTTTATATAAAATTTTTGATATTTTATTTGAATAAGTGTGAATAAAAAACAAAGAGTAGTAAATCAATTTTATTAAATAGAAAAAGACATGATTATCATTAATAAAATTTGGTTACAAAATCTGATTTCTATGACGCTAGAAATCCAAGGCGAAATATGAAATACTCTTTTTGTTTTCTAAACCGACTCTTCTCACTAAGAACCGGTTGGCTTTAGCCAATCTCTCCTCAGATATGGCCTCAAGCCGCTCTACCCCTTCTATCCCCAGAAAGGCCTCGAACACCCCATAGATCTACTCCCAAGTCCCAGTCGCCAACACGAGGTGAATTCCTCCCTAAGTCCTACCCAGACCTAGTCGCCAACACGAGGCAAATTTACTCCACGATTATGATAAAAGAGTTACAAACAGAAATACAAAAACACAAATAAAAACTCCCTAAGAAGAATTCTGTAAATGGTGAAGGATCGCTGAATATTGTCGAAGTCAAAGCGTGCGTTCTTCGTGTTGTGTAAGCGTTGATCCGATCCTCCTTGAAATCTTCTTTTGAATTTGTGTGGGAGATGGTGGTCTGAAAAATGCGGCCCTTGCAGAGTTTCAGAAGTGCTGGAATAGGGCTCAATATGATCAGTAGTTGAAGAAGACAAAATCCACCTATTTATAAGACTGAAAGCTAACATCGGCGTTAAGGATAACACCTGGCGTTGACCCAGTATAGAAATGTTTTGATGGATCGGATCTTCAAAACAGGAAGGAGATACTGCACTTTAGGAAACATTCATTTTAGGCAACCCTAACGCTAGCGTTGAGGCTAACGCTGGCATTAGGTCAGATTATTCCTAAAGTGCTCCTTCAATCACGGCAGCTTCCCTCCTTGACACATTTGTCTTGGTGGGAATGGGAGTCAATGACGGCATTAAGTCCTAACATCTGGCGTTAGACATCATTCCACTTTTCAGCTTGTGGGCAGGTCCAGACTTATAATGTAGCATCCTAGTGTCATATCTGTTCAAGCCTGCATGCTAAAAACACAATGGCAACCATGATCAAATACAAGCAGGATTTGTTATTCTCAAATCAAAGGGATGCGGAAAACCAAGTTCCATAATCTCCCCCTTTTGATAATAACAAATCCAATAGAGATAAATCAGATTCATATATAAGAGAGATGTGTTTTTAGAAGGATATATGACACTAAGCAATATAGAGACATTAATTAGAATTATAGATTGTTATTGTGCCCCCCCCCCCCCTACATAAGTGCTCCCTCTTAGTGTATGCACCCATAGACTAGATGTATGCTCTCCCTTAATCTAGTGAATCCTACTCCTTTAATCATTATGATTTATCATTTTATTCTCCCCCTTTTGTTATTAGCAAAGGTGGGTGGAGTGAAACAAAACTAGAAGAGAGAAGACAAAAGTTGGGACAAAACTAAGAGCTGATTAAGAGTTTTGTTTAGACATAAGATAATTCGTGATCGAGCTAAGGGAGAGAGTAGCACAACGGAGAATGGATATGATAAGCGTGAAGGAACAACATTCCATATTTTTACCAAAGGAATTCTACCACTTGCGGAAAGATAAAACAAAGTTATTAAGATTAATATTTTTGTAATAGTTTGACTATTTCAACAATATATATATATATATCTAGACTTTTCACATTTGAGCATTTTAACTTTGAAAATTTTCATAACTAATAGGCAAGCATGATTTAACATATTCAAAAAGATAATAGCTACAATGTAACCAATTCGTATTTTAAGTAAAGAAAACATTATAGAAATCATGCATTGCAATCTAGTGCTTTTACTTAAGGTTTTAGAGAATTATGTAATGTTGCATTAGGATCCAATTCTCATGAGTGGAAGCTTTATGAAAAACAATGATGTGTGCATAAGGTGTTTTGATAAAAGTATACAAGTGAAATAATCAAAACACATGACATATGTAATGAAATAGTAACAACAACATTAAGAATATAATCTTATAATTACTTTCACACATCAATTTTAGAATAAAATTTCAAAGCACATTTCATGAGTACAACTACCAAGGTGGTTCGCACACACAATGCTCATTAAGACTTATCAGGGAGCGAAGTATTGCTTGGAGGATCACATAAGCATTTTTATAAAAAATTTATGTTTCGCGATCCGGTGTATAAATAGAAGTGATAAAAAGAATGTGTTTGCACAAGACACTTTATAATTCTTTCCAAAGTTCTCAACCTCACAATGCTCATTATGACTTATCAGGAGGGTGAGTAGTGCTTGGTGGAGTTATCTTTGGCATTTTATTTCATTTTTTTGTAATTTTAGGCCAAAGGTCTCTGAATTCACTTGTTGTTGCAAACCCTTATAATTTTGAAATAACACTTCTATGTGTGCAAGAAATTTATTATTTGAATGATGGTGTAGGTAGGTTAGACATACAACTTAATTTGTTAAAACTATTACACTACACAATCATGCAAGACTAAGATTATGAGAACATGTAGATTACCAAAATAGTGAGTGAATGGATCATTGGTTAGCATAAAACATTACGCATACTTAGAGGCATGCTAGGCAATCATACACAATTTTCTAACGACTATTTCATTGCACGTAATCAGATTAAGGTCAAGGCATGAAGATAAAACAATGTTTAAGAAATTTGAAATTAAAATTAGACATTGAAGACAATCTTTAAGTGTATGCCTAATCAATTTTGACCATTTGAAACAAAAATAACTAAGATGTTTGCTCTTGTGAAGTCTTATAGTTAAACCATAATTTTGTAAGTATTTAAAACAAAACAAATGACAAAAGCATATTTTTGAGCATTTTGGAGGTTTGAATTTTTTTTTATTTTGGAATAAAAACTAACAAACAAATAACAGAATATTTTCAAAGCAGAGAAAAGAAACTGAGAAAATGCATTAGAAAAATACTTGAAATATGTTAAAAGAAAACAGAATTTCAATTTGGTCAAAATAGCTAACGCATGGCGTTAACTACTCAACGCCCAAACAGGACACTGTTTTTTAAGGTTTTTGAAAAAAAAATCTTTGGATGAGAATGTATGTATATAGACCTTCTTAGTGTAGAAATTTCAGAGAATTTGGAGATGATTAGAAGGCTCTTTAAGCATGTTTTTGTTTGTTTTAAAAGATGGTTTATATTTTATTGGGTTTTCAAATACTTTGTTTTACAAGATCATTAAAGCTCAAAAAATGATAAAATATACAAAACAAAAGATAAGCACGTTCAATCAACCAAAGACTGCTTGAATAATATAATCATAAAGAGTGCATGCAAAATATGATATAGGTATGTCCTAGATTATAATACCCTAACCATATGACTACACACTAGCACCGTACTAAGTGACGGATGGGCATGAAGAGCTGCACGCATGCCGTAGGTTGGGGTGTTAATCCCATATTCACACACTAGAGAACGCTCAACCTAGCACTCTTTCCCCTCAGTACCTCGCAAGGCCTCACTAGAACCCTCCCCAGTTAAGGACAAGACATGACTTAGAGGTTAGGTCATCTAATGCATACAACCCTACGCCCTCGCTATTGTGAGACACATAATGTGGGTGAATGATCATGGGCATCCTAAGCATTTTGTCCTATGGAATCAATTTATAAACTATGGCTTTTATGAGAGATTGATTTCTAATTATAGTTCATTTTAAAACCACATAGTTATTATTATTTTTTACTTTCAATTTTCTATTTTAAAATAATTCAGTATAGCAATATGAGATAACTAGCATGAATAATATTTATTAGATGATAATGCTAGAATGATGAATTTGCGAGTGATGCGCAAAACTATATCCGCAAACGATAATGGCAAGTGTACCGTATCAAAAGTAGTATAAGTTTATAAAACCAAGGTTGTATTAGACTCGGGGCGGTTGAGTACTCTTACTTCAAGAAAATCACTATTATTGTATCAATTAAAACTTTGAGTTGGTTTTTGCACTAAAGAGAGAGAAGAATTAAGATGAAGATTAAAACAATAAATTAGACAATTAGCACTCGATCTTGAATCACCTTGGAAATAATAGAGAAGAAAAAATAATAGTTCTAATTCTCTTAAGAAAACTGCTTCGACCGTGGAGGTTCTCAAATTCTAAATGCACCTCTGTCGAGGATGCATTCAACTGAGTTTAGGTTGATCGATCGAACTTTCGCTCTAGAATCAAAACACCTAAAACTCGCTTTATCATAGTGAACCCCTCTATTGGATTTGACTCCAATCCGGGAGATTTATGTCATCCTCTCTCGAGGGTTGCATGCAACTTTATTTATCCTTGAATGATCAATTCGTATTATAAACCGCTCGGCTAAATCAAATACGAAAATATATATGAGAATTATATATCGAAGATATAATCTCATCAAAAATAAATCAAGGATAAATCTTAAGCAATTCCCGAGAAGAAGAAAAGAAACCCTAATTTACTTCATAGCGTATATTATTCCTTGGATCATCTCGACCGAGTACTAATAGAAATTTAGCTACTCATTGGGATTGAGGAATCAACAATGATAAAAGAGTACATGATGATGAAGAAGAAGAGAATAGGAGAAAACAAGAATTATTTTATTGATTTTTGCAAAGGAAATTACAAACTAAGGAATTGAAAGTAGTATTACAAGAAGAAAGAGAAGTGCAAGAAAACTTGAAATGAGAAAACAATACAAGAAAAATCAGACTTAAGCCTCCAAAATTCGTCCTTGAACTTCTTGTGGGGCTGGCTTTAAATAGGATTCAAATTGGGGTTACATGCCCTTGGTCACGCCCGTGACCAAGTGCGTGTAAGGGGCGTGATCGAAGCAGCAGTGGAGAGGGCACCTTCTAGAGTTATTGCATGTGTTACGTACGCGTCACGCCCTAGGTCACGCCCGTGACCTAGGGCGTATAATCTTAAAACTGGCTGATGGCAGGAAGCTTCGGAGGGAAGGAGCGCGGGATGGGTCACGCCCGTGTACTGAATGTAACGCCTTCGATCACTCCCGTGATCGAGGGCGTTTAATTTTAATTGATTTGGCATTGCACTTTTGCTGCTGGGGGCGGGTCGCGACCGTGACATTGGGTCACGCCCGTGACCTAGGGCGTGTACTTGGTGAATCTTCATGGCATGAGCCCCAGTGTGGCGAAATTGGGTCTGGAACACATCTAGGCTGTCACGCCCTTGGTCATGCCCGTGACCTAGGGCGTGTACTTGACATTTTTGCTCAAAGAGCCTAGAAAACCTGAAAAACACAGAAAAAGCTTAAGTTAGTTTATAGAAAATAAAAAGGAATGATTTACAAGATATAATTCATATAAATTATATAAATTCATATTAAAAATATATTAAAACTATACTATAAGATGAGTATATAAACTACTCATCGGCGAGCAATGTTACGCCATAAGATTAATAAAGTTAATGTTGCATGTATTCAAAAATAGTATTTCAATTTTTAGACCTAGAATAAAGTGATGATTCTATTTTATTTGCTCTTATTAGTATAAAGATGATTCTAAGGTTTACATATAGGTGAGATAGATGCACACATAAAACATATTTCATTCATATTATCATGATCACAAACCATATGTTGGAAGCAAAGGATCTTTTGTAGTTGTTTCATATTTGAATTAAAAGATCTTTTGATTTTGCATGATTATTATAAGCGATCATTAGTTTAAACACATAGAAATTTAGGTACTCATAATTCTTATTCATAATGATGTAAGTATTTAAAATAAAACAATTCATATTCATCCATTTCAACATATTAAAGAGAAAGATTGTAAGGTGAATAATAAATGTATTGAGAGAATATTTTCTTGGTTATTTTGAAAGGTTTTTGTAAGTTTTCTCTTTGAATTTTGAATATTAAACAAAACACACACACACACACACATATATATAAGGCAATGTATGTGTAAAGATTACAAGCATATAATTTTCTTGACTTTCAAATTTCATTATTTTATTTTTCTTTAACATAACATGCATGGCATTACATAACTAGCATAGACATTGATTTCTACTTATAGTAAGTGATGATGCTAGAATGAAAGTTATGGTAACAAGGTGCAATGTTATGTAAAGATTACAAGCATATAAATGAGTTGCAAGTATTCAATCATAGAGTTTTGAATTTTCATAGATCTAGAATGGAGTGACAATTCTATTTGATACCAAGTTAATTCCAAAGTCTACATATAATGATATACATGCAAAAAATATTGATGCACAACACACACAAAACTGATTATACCAATTAGCCATCATATATTTCATAGTTCCTAAGATTGATAATAATAGTTGATTTAATAATCCTTGATAAGTCATGAATTATGATATATGATTTTGTGAATTTTAGCATAAGATCATTGTGGAGTGCGTGAATTCATATTCATCATTATTGTAGTTTTTCAATGTCGATTTTTCTAGATTATAATTTTTCAATATAGGGGCTATCATATACTGCAAAGAAATTTGACAAATATTCAAAAAGTTGTGCATTTAATTTATTAGTGTAAGTCCCCTAATACTCCTTTTAAATCCATTTTTTAACAATTATTTCATTAGTCTAGATAACCTCATATACCACATTTAGAATTTAACTTATAAAGATGATAAGAGACCCTTATAGGTAAGGGATTTAGAAGGATAAACCAAAAGAAATATATAGATCACTTGAGAAATGATATGACTTTTTATTTTTATTTTTAAACAAAAATATGTAAACTTCTTGAAAGGCAAGATAATGATAATTTCATTTTTTTTTTGTTATTGTAAGAGCACGCTTGAGTCTATAATTAATTTGATCTTTGTTAGGCTTTAGTCAGACTTAGCAATTTAGAGTGGATCTTGGACTTCCCTAGGTCTACCTTGTGTAGGGTTCGCACCAGTACTAGGAGATGTGATGGGGTGACCTCCCAAATCTCCCTTTCTCAAGATATTTAAGTTTTATTGGTTGTTATCCATACTTAATATTTAAAAATTTATAGACTCGACATTTTCCGAAAGAGAACAATTGAAGTTCATGATTTTATTAATTTAGATAAATATCTAATAACAAAATTAGAATTTGATTTATATAGATAATATAAGATATTTATAGACAATGTATATAAGAAGGATAGATAGGTCACCAAAATAAAATATAACTTTGAATTTTGATCAATTTGATTTTATAAACTTATTAAGCTTTTAAGAGATAAAATTATATTTCCAATAATATATAAGATGACCATGACATGATAGTTTAAAAACATAAGAAAACAAAAAGAAAACTAAAGAGCCATTGAAGCATATCATGAAGTAGAAATTTGTATATTTCATTTTGAAAAGATTCTACTTCAAGCATTTGTTGATACCTAATGAATACGAAATTTAGGTATCCAAAGGGAACCAAGAGTGACGGTTCCTTTCGGTACCCAATTATAGCGAGATGATTTTTGGAGAGATAAGTACGAATGAACCCTTTCAAGTGGAGTTAATATTTCATTTTTAATTTTGGGTCTCCACTCATACTTAGGTTTAGTGTTATAATTATGCATCAAATTTCCATATTCATTAAGCTTAGGTTTAAAATAATAATTACTTTTGAAACTATTTTTCATAGGAAATGTTTGCACATTTGAATTTAATTTGGGAGATTCATTGTTTTTTAAATAATAGTAATTTGGATTTTGATTTACAAAAACTGTGTTTCTTACTCCCATTATTAGGCTTAGTCAAGATATTCATATTCAACTTGCTTTTAGATATTACTTGATATTATGAATTTGTGTGTTGAGAATTCTCATTCATAATTTGCATAAGCAAGTTGATTTTTTATTTTAATTCATCATTTTTTATCATAAGATTATGTCTAGCTTTATTGTAAGCAATTGTGCTATTTTTAAGAGTGGAAACAATATAGTCAATATAAGTTTGATAGTTATTTCTAAATTCCTCAAATGTTTCATCCATCTCCTTGATTTCAATTTTATAACTTTGGCATTTAGCACAATCACTTTTCAAGGTTGAATTTTCTAAAGATAGTTTTTCATTATGTTCTTTTACAAAAAGAAGTTCATTTTCAAGTTCCTTGTATTTTTCCTTTAAATCATTAAATTCTATACAAGGTTTAATATTTTCAATTAAAGGGTCATGGGTAAAACTAGATAAATTAGAATTTGATTCTACATTAATTATTGCTTTTAGACCTTTATTTTCTAAGAGCAATGTAACACCCTGCCAGTACGACTAATATAACAGTAGGTCCGGTCGGGACCCCACGCCATACAAACCACACTAGCTAGGAGTTAAAAGGTGATAACCAGAAAAGTAACAACTAAACGAGAGTACAAAACGTAAGCGGAAGCATTAATTAAACCATTCAAATAGAACTGTCCACTATCATAGGAATGTATCCAGAATAAGAGTTACGGCCTTAAGGCCTTACATTCATCCAATGCACAAAACTCCATAAGCATACATCGGCACGCAGGCCGGCCATACATGAATAACAGGAAAAGGGCTGGCCTTCGAGGGCCAACATTGCAAAGGGCCATCGCCCGCTATTTCCCGCTAGGCTCACCTGCACCTGCATAAGAACATTCCACCAAGCGGTGGCAAACAAAGTAACGGTCAGCACAGCTGACCAAATTATAACGACCCCACCCCTTTCCCGGGGTGGCGGAGATTCTACCCTGCAAGCAAGCCATACTAGCACAAGTACTAAAATAAAGAAAGTGCAACTACACAAGGTGAGGTTTCAAGCACATTCAATCTTCTAGGTTGAGCATCAAAAAGGAGGGAACCTAGGTATGCACATGATGTTGGTTGGGTTCACCCGAAGGTTCCCCGCAACCGCCTAAACAACCGCATGAGGCTAACAACATCAATTCCACAAACACTCCACCGTAAGGGCCATCGCCTTATGTGGGAAAAAGAGCTTTTGGTCGGTCTAGGTAAACCACCTTCCACGACCTCTCCCATGATCATACGGCTACATGAGGTAGGGACCTCTTACCGATCTGCATGGAAACGGGTTCGGTTTAGCTTTGCCCGTGCTCTAATCGTCGCGATCTGTCGCACGACGCGGGTACGGCTTCGCCTCGGCCCGTAAGGGTTTAGCACCTTCAAGTGCTACACAAATATAAGCTACGCACCTAATCCCTTCACAAGGATCTAGGCTTCACAAATACTCAAAGAGGGGAGGTATAATACGCTCCGCATCAATTTCGCGGTGAAGGTTTGCCTTCATCCAATCTCAAAGCATGGGGCTTTCGTTAGGATCTTCACAAGACGCCTACACTTAAATCCCGCACTACTATAGATGATTTCACGGAGTCATTCTCCAGCACGCATTCTAGGCTTAACCTAAATGCAACGTCGCAATCAAAGCATCACCGATTCGGGCTCACGGCCACGAATAGGCTTCACACAAAATGCCTAAATCCGCACGACTACCGGATTTTCTACATGCAATATGCCGGGGACGGACACAATCGACCCGGAGTTCCGGAGAACTTGAGAGAATCCTACACTTCACCCATTTGGTGAAAGGGATCCCTCATGCAAGCATAGAGAAACGAAGGAGAGGACAAAAGACAAGTCCAAACAACGGGAGAAGAAATCGTTACCCTAGGAGCGTTCTTTTTCGCCATGGATCCGAGATTCTAGACGGAGGGAAAAGACCGCACCGGGCTGCACTCTCCAGATCTGGAAACGGTTCGCGAAACGGAGCTCCGGAGCTCCGTCAATGGCGGAATCTCCCTTCTTCTTCCTTGGCTCCTCCTTCTTTCTCTAGGGTTTGGAGAGAGAATGGCTTAGAGAATATGAGGTTTAACCCCCTCTCATCAGCCCTAAAGGTCTCCCGCAACTAAACCTAGCCGTTGGATCAAATCCCAAAAGATTTGGACGGTCCGATCTTCTTCTCCGCTCAAAATCGCGGAACAGAATAAACAGGGCGCACGATCGCTGGCGCACGATCACTGGTCGTGCGCGAAGAGGGAAATGGTCGTGCGCACTGTCCGAGACAGAACTCGATTCTCTTCTGAATTAACGCACGATCGCTGGCGCACGATCGCTGGTCGTGCGCGAAGAGGGACATGGTCGTGCGCACTGTCCGAGACAGAACTCCGATTCTTTGCGGGTTGCGCACGATCGCTGGCGCACGATCACTGGTCGTGCGCGAAGAGGACAATGGTCGTGCGCATTGACCTGATCTGGAATCTTGAGCCTATCCCGAGCGCAACACTACCATTTCGCCAACCTCGCTGAACCACGATCTTTGGGGTGTTACAACTCCACCCCCCTTAAAAGAATTTCGTCCCGAAATTTCGAAAACAGTAATAGCAGGAAATTACAGTTTTTAAAGAAAATTTACCTGAGGGAAATAGCTCGGGGTACTCCGCAAGCATCGCTTGCTCTCTCTCCCAAGTTAGCTCCTCTCGGCCGCAATTATCCCACCGGACCTTTACCATCCGAATGGACTTGTTCCGCAACTGCTTTACCTCGGTATCCTCGATGCGTAAGGGTTTGACTTTCGTCGACAACCCACTATCCACCGACACTTTGCCGACCGCAACGATATGAGTAGGCTCTTGCACTGCCTTCCTCAGAACTGAAATGTGAAACACGTCGTGCAGACCGCTCAGCTCTGCAGATAGTGCAAGCCAATAAGCCGCATCACCCACACGTTCCACAATCTCAAACGGTCCTAAGTACCTTGGACTGAGCTTTTTCAAGCGTCGGATCCTTGATACCCCTTTGAACGGTTTGATCTTCAAGTAAACCCGGTCACCGACGGCGAACTCTAGGTTCCTATGCTTGGCGTTGTAATACTTTGCTGGCCTATCCTGGGCAATCAATAGCCTTTCCCGAATAGTTCGGATCGTCGAAGTTGCTTCCTCAACATCCTTTCGCTTTAATAGCTTAGTATCGCCCGTTTCTGCCCAAGACAACGGCGTACGGCACTTCTTACCATAGAGGGCCTCGAAAGGAGCCATCTTTATACTGGCTTGGTAGCTATTATTGTAGGCGAATTCGATCATATAGAGATGATCTTCCCACTTCTTTCCAAAATCTAGAGCGCACATTCGGAGCATATCCTCCATAGTCCTGTTGGTTCTCTCGGTCTGTCCATCCGTTTGCGGGTGGAAGGCCGTGCTGAACTTCAATTTCGTGCCCAACAGTTCATGGATAAGCCTCCAATCTTTCGATGTGAAACGCCCGTCACGATCGCTGACGATGCTACGAGGGACACCGTGCAACCGCACAATACTATCGACATAGAGCTTCGCTAGCTTTTCTACAGAATCATCCTTCCGGTTCGGAATAAAATGCGATACTTTTGTCAGTCTGTCCACGATCACCCAGATGGCGTCGTTTCCATGCTGCGATCTCGGCAATCCGTGCACGAAATCCATCGAAATATCGTCAAACTTCCATTCCGGAATCGGCAAGGACTTCAAAAATCCACCGGGACGTTGACATTCCACCTTCACCAACGCGCAAGTGTTGCACTTGGCCACGTAGAGGGCAATGTCCTTCTTCATACCCGGCAACCAGAAAAGTTTATTCATGTCCATGTACATTTTCGTGCTCCCCGGGTGGATAGAGTACTTGGTATGATGAGCCTCGTGCATCAATTCCTCCCGTAGAGTACCAACGTTTGGGACGCACAATCTGCCATTCTTCCACATAAGTCCATCTTCGAAAGAGAAATCAGCGTTCAACCCGTCAACGGTTTCCGCTTTGTAGCGTTTTATGCTCTCATCCAGCTCCAATGCCTGTCGAACTCGGTCGGCAAGGTGGTATTGAACCTCCGTCCAGTTCAAGCATGCTGAAGTAGACGCTCTTCGATCAACGCAAATGATCTCCATTTCTTCCAGCTCACGGATTAGACGCTCATCGTGCATCAAAATCCAATTTGCTTGAGCGGGAGCCCGACGACTCAACGCGTCCGCAACTACATTTCCCTTTCCAGGAGTATATTTGATGTCGAAGGTGTAGTCCCCAAGGAACTCCAACCACCTCCTCTGTCGCATATTCAACTCCCTTTGATCTAGCAAGTACTTGAGGCTCTTGTGGTCGGTAAAGATGTCGATCTTCACGCCATACAAATAATGCCTCCAAAGCTTAAGAGCAAATACCACGGCCGCTAGCTCCAAATCATGGACCGGGTAATTCCTCTCATGAACCTTCAACTGTCGGGAGCCGTAGGCAATTACCTTACCGAACTGCACTAGGACACAACCCAAACCACTCCCCGAGGCGTCGCTGTAAATTTCGTAGCCTTCCGTACCTTGTGGCGAGCATAGAATGGGCGCCGTGGTCAGATGGCTCTTCAGTTCTTCAAAAGCTCATGCGCACTCGGGCGACCAAACGAACTTATGATCCTTCCTAGTCAGTTTTGTGAGAGGAAGTGCGATCCTCGAGAAGTTTTCCACAAAGCGCCTATAATAGCCGGCAAGTCCTAAGAAACTTCGGACTTCCGCTACGTTTTTCAACAAAGGCCACGCTCGGATCGCTTCTATCTTCGACGGATCTACCGCAATTCCATCTCCACTAACGACGTGACCAAGGAATGCTACTGACGGTAGCCAAAACTCGCACTTGGAGATCTTGGCATATAGCTGACTCTTCCTCAAGGTGCTCAGAACTGCGTGCAGATGTCCTACATGCTCCTCTTCTGATTGAGAGTATACCAAAATGTCGTCGATAAAGACGATCACGAATTGATCCAAATACTCACGGAACGTCCTATTCATTAAGTCCATGAATACCGACGGTGCATTAGACAGACCGAACGGCATCACCGTGAACTCATAGTGCCCAAAGCGGGTACTGAAAGCTGTCTTTGGAATGTCACATTCCCTAATCCGCAGTTGGTAATAGCCGGACCTTAGGTCCAGTTTGGAGTATACCGTCGACCCAACCAGCTGGTCGAAGAGATCATCGATTCTTGGAATCGGATATCGGTTCTTCTCGGTCAACTTGTTTAGCTCTCGATAATCGATACATAGACGCAAGCTCCCGTCCTTCTTTTTTACAAAGAGGACCGGTGCACTCCAAGGCGAAGAACTTGGACGTACGTAGCCTTGCTCTAGCAGCTCTTGCAATTGAACCTTCAGCTCTGCCAATTCCTTTGGCGCTATCCGGTACGGTGAGCGGGCCACAGGTTTGGCACCTGGCACCAACTCGATACAGAAATCGATCTCTCGCTGAGGCGAAGCCCTAGGGAGTTCGTTAGGAAACACGTCGGCGTACTCTGCTACAACTGGGACATCACATAACCTGGGCTTTGGCTCCGAAGCCTCCAACAAGGTGAAGAACAACTCGGCGCCTTTTCTCACCGCCTTAACCACTTGGAGAGCAGACATCAGCGTCTTGCTCGCTCCTCGCATACCGGCGAACATGGTTTCTCCTTCGGTGTCCCTTCCCAGAGTGATCTCCTTTGTATTGCAATCTATGCATGCCCGCTGCTCCGAGAGCCAGTCCATGCCGAAGATCACATCAAATTCAGCTAACGGTAATAACGACGCTTCCAAGTCAAAATCCTGACTTCCGATCCGCACCTTCACACGGCTCTTCCTATCCACACTCATTCGAGATCCATTGGGTAGCACTACTTCCAATCTATCCTCTACGAAGGTAGACGGCACTCTGATTCGCACAACGAAGTCCTCGGACAGAAAAGAGTGTGATGCACCCGTATCAAATAGAGCTCTCGCCGGATAGTTGAAAATTAGGACGAAACCTAATTGCACACAAATAAAGCATATAGTCGTACCACAGTATGAATTATATATATAGCTGTAAAAGCTAACTTCTAATTCGTACCTGTGACGACATCAGTTTGTCGTATAGCTTCTTGTTGGCCAAGCGAAAAGACTCTCGGCTGAGTCGGAATGTGCTGGGAAGCCGAAGACTCCGTAGCTTTACCCTTTTCCGCAGTACGAGCATAATCCACCGCTCGATTACCAGTCTTCGAGGGACCACTTCGACACACCGCAGCTTTGTGTCCCACCTTCCCGCAGGTGAAACACGTAATAGGAGTCCGCGCGGTCGTGGCTCCCGAAGCATTTGAAGGAGCTGGTTCCGCCTGTTTGAACTTCCTTTTGTTCCTTCTGAAAACCGACTTGGACTGAGAGGCCGGCGCATGAAACTCAGGTTTCTTTACAACACCCCTTGCTTGTACCCTCTTCATGTCCAACTCCAAAGATCTGGCAGTTTGCACCATCACTTGGAAGCCGAATGTCATAGGGCCTGCAAGGAGCAGCCTCAACTCGTCCCGAAGCCCTTCATAGAACTTATTTGTCTTTGTCTCCTCATCCTCCACCAAGGACCCCGCATAGCGACTCAGTCTGGTAAACTCATGCAAGTAATCGTCAACGGAGCGATCACCTTGTGTCAACCTTAAGAACTGGTTTTGTAACGCAATGCGCTGGGCAGAGGGGATAAACCTTTGGAGGAACGACTTTGAAAACTCAGCCATTGTGATTTCAGTAATATCTCTACCGCAGAACTTATGCAGCTCCTGCTCTTCCCACCACAGCACAGCCTCTCCATCAAGAAGGAAGGTGGCTAAGGTGACCATCATGACTTCGTCCATCGCTGTCGCCCTCAGAGTTCTTCTAACTCTTGACAACCAGTGTTCTGCCTCCGTTGGGGACTCAGATCCCGAGAAGGTAGGAGGATTAAAGCTCAGGAAATGCTTTAATTGCTGGTCACGCGCTCGCCCCGCAACTACTTGCGCAACTTGAGGTTCCACCCTCGGCGCTATCGCAGGTTCCACTGCAGCAACAGCCTCAGGGGCCACATCCGGAGTAGGAGTAGCAGGCTGGACCAGCCTTTGGGGTTGAGCGTTGATCATCGCGAAGACCGCTTCTGCGACTAATTTGATCATTTCAGCAGAAGGAGTGGTCGCTGGCACTTCAGCCGACCCACTACTTTCAGCGGTGTTACGGGGTCGAGACTGCCCCGCAGCACTTCTAGTCACCTATAATCATGCAAAGCACAATTTAGTGACCCAAAACATATCAAACATCAATCATGGAACGCTCAGGTTCCGCAAACAAGTATGTTTTCTTTTCATTCCTAAGTGGACATTCTTATTAGTTTTTGTCGTTTTAGGTGAATGCACAACCCGTGCGCACCACCCCTTAAAAGGAATTCGTCCCGAATTCGCTAAACTACGGATCGACGCCTTAAGTCCGATACCAAATTGTAACACCCTGCCAGTACGACTAATATAACAGTAGGTCCGGCCGGGACCCCACGCCATACAAACCACACTAGCTAGGAGTTAAAAGGTGATAACCAGAAAAGTAACAACTAAACGAGAGTACAAAACGTAAGCGGAAGCATTAATTAAACCATTCAAATAGAACTGTCCACTATCATAGGAATGTATCCAGAATAAGAGTTACGGCCTTAAGGCCTTACATTCATCCAATGCACAAAACTCCATAAGCATACATCGGCACGCAGGCCGGCCATACATGAATAACAGGAAAAGGGCTGGCCTTCGAGGGCCAACATTGCAAAGGGCCATCGCCCGCTATTTCCCGCTAGGCTCACCTGCACCTGCATAAGAACATTCCACCAAGCGGTGGCAAACAAAGTAACGGTCAGCACAGCTGACCAAATTATAACGACCCCACCCCTTTCCCGGGGTGGCGGAGATTCTACCCTGCAAGCAAGCCATACTAGCACAAGTACTAAAATAAAGAAAGTGCAACTACACAAGGTGAGGTTTCAAGCACATTCAATCTTCTAGGTTGAGCATCAAAAAGGAGGGAACCTAGGTATGCACATGATGTTGGTTGGGTTCACCCGAAGGTTCCCCGCAACTGCCTAAACAACCGCATGAGGCTAACAACATCAATTCCACAAACACTCCACTGTAAGGGCCATCGCCTTATGTGGGAAAAAGAGCTTTTGGTCGGTCTAGGTAAACCACCTTCCACGACCTCTCCCATGATCACACGGCTACATGAGGTAGGGACCTCTTACCGATCTGCATGGAAACGGGTTCGGTTTAGCTTTGCCCGTGCTCTAATCGTCGCGATCTGTCGCACGACGCGGGTACGGCTTCGCCTCGGCCCGTAAGGGTTTAGCACCTTCAAGTGCTACACAAATATAAGCTACGCACCTAATCCCTTCACAAGGATCTAGGCTTCACAAATACTCAAAGAGGGGAGGTATAATACGCTCCGCATCAATTTCGCGGTGAAGGTTTGCCTTCATCCAATCTCAAAGCATGGGGCTTTCGTTAGGATCTTCACAAGACGCCTACACTTAAATCCCGCACTACTATAGATGATTTCACGGAGTCATTCTCCGGCACGCATTCTAGGCTTAACCTAAATGCAACGTCGCAATCAAAGCATCACCGATTCGGGCTCACGGCCACGAATAGGCTTCACACAAAATGCCTAAATCCGCACGACTACCGGATTTTCTACATGCAATATGCCGGGGATGGACACAATCGACCCGGAGTTCCGGAGAACTTGAGAGAATCCTACACTTCACCCATTTGGTGAAAGGGATCCCTCATGCAAGCATAGAGAAACGAAGGAGAGGACAAAAGACAAGTCCAAACAACGGGAGAAGAAATCGTTACCCTAGGAGCGTTCTTTTTCGCCATGGATCCGAGATTCTAGACGGAGGGAAAAGACCGCACCGGGCTGCACTCTCCAGATCTGGAAACGGTTCGCGAAACGGAGCTCCGGAGCTCCGTCAATGGCGGAATCTCCCTTCTTCTTCCTTGGCTCCTCCTTCTTTCTCTAGGGTTTGGAGAGAGAATGGCTTAGAGAATATGAGGTTTAACCCCCTCTCATCAGCCCTAAAGGTCTCCCGCAACTAAACCTAGCCGTTGGATCAAATCCCAAAAGATTTGGACGGTCCGATCTTCTTCTCCGCTCAAAATCGCGGAACAGAATAAACAGGGTGCACGATCGCTGGTCATGCGGGAAGAGGGAAATGGTCGTGCGCACTGTCCGAGACAGAACTCAATTCTCTTCTGAATTAACGCACGATCGCTGGCGCACGATCGCTGGTCGTGCGCGAAGAGGGACATGGTCGTGCGCACTGTCCGAGACAGAACTCTGATTCTTTGCGGGTTGCGCACGATCGCTGGCGCACGATCACTGGTCGTGCGCGAAGAGGACAATGGTCGTGCGCATTGACCTGATCTGGAATCTTGAGCCTATCCCGAGCGCAACACTACCATTTCGCCAACCTCGCTGAACCACGATCTTTGGGGTGTTACACGCAATTTGTCATTAGCATTTTTCAATTTTTTAATTTTGCGCTTTGTAATTTGTAGAAATAGAATTGCAAATAATAAGGGAATTCGATTTTCTTACTTTGCTTTTGGATGAGGAAAAGTTTGAACATAAAGTTCCTTTGACATCTTCATGTTCCTCTTCCGCTTGATGTGTTGTCATCATCTCTTCCGCTTGATGTGCATTCCATGGATCCATCATGTGAGGAGCTTTCTTGAATACTTGTGCAGGCTTGCATATTCTCCGGTTCTTGTGATTGTTCAATATCTTCAGAAAGAGAATCATAAGTTCTTTCCAGAAAACTCCAAATCTCATATGCGGTGGGTAAAGTACAAATAAGTTTGAAAATATTTTGATCTAACGCACAAAATAGACTATTTATAGATTTTGCATTTAAAACCATTTTGTTTCTATTTAATACGCTAGGTAGCTTTTCAATAGTAATATTCCAAACTTTTTCATCTAAATCTTTAAGAAAAATTTTCATTGATATTTTCCACCCTTTATAAATTTTCCCTTCAAATAAAGGTGGTGCCAGTGATTTTTCATTTATATAAAAATTTTCCCCACTAATAAAAGTGAGATCATGAGACGCCATTATTCCTGGTTGTTAGGCCGATTTGAAATAACCTAGCTCTGATACCACTTGTTGGATCTTGAGGCGCCCTTAGAGGGGGGTGAATAAGGGTTTTTGAAGACTTTAAATTTTTATAGAAAACTTTTGATATTTTATTTGAATAAGTGTGAATCAAAAATAGAGAGTAGTAAATCAATTTTATTAAATAGAAAAAGACATGATTATCATTAATAAAATTTGGTTACAAAATCTGATTTCTATGACGCTAGAAATCCAAGGCAAAATATGAAATACACTTTTTGTTTTCTATTCCAACTCTTCTCACTAAGAACCGGTTGGCTTTAGCCGATCTCTCTCCAGATACGGCCTCAAGCCGCTTTAGCCCTTCTATTCCCAGAAAGGCCTCGAGCACCCCCTAGATCTACTCCCTAGACCCAGTCGCCAACACGAGGCGAATTCCTCCCTAAGTCCTACCCAGACCTAATTGCCAACACGAGGCAAATTTACTCCACGATTATGATAAAAGAGTTACAAACAGAAATACAAAAACACAAATATAAACTCCCTAAGAAGAAGTCTGGAGATGGAGAAGGCTCGCTGAATATTAATGTCGAAGTCGAAGCATGCATTCTTCGCGTTGTGTAAGCGTTGACTCGATCCTCCTTGAAATCTTCTCTTGAATTTGTTTGGGAGATGGTGGTCTGAAAAATACGGCGCTTGCAGAGTTTCAGAAGTGCTGGAATAGGGCTCAATATGATCGGTAGTTGAAGAAGATGAAATCCACCTATTTATAGGACTGGAAGCTAATGTTGATGTTAAGGCTAACACCTGACGTTGACCCGGTATAGAAATGTTTTGATGGCTCGGATCTTCAAAATAGGAAGGAGATGCTGCATTTTAGGAAACATTCATTTTAGGCAACCCTAACACTGGTGTTGAGGCTAACGTTGGCGTTAGGTCAGATTATTCCTAAAGTGCTCCTTCAATCATGGCAGCTTCCCTCCTTGCCACATTTGTCTTGGTGGGAACGGGAGTCAACGCCAGTGTTAAGTCCTAACGCCTGGCATTAGACATCATTCCACTTTTCAGCTTGTGGACAGATCCAGACCTATAATGTAGCATCCTAGTGTCATATATGTTCAAGTCTGCATGCTAAAAACACAATGGCAACCATGATCAAATACAAGCAGGATTTTTTATTCTCAAATCAAAGGGATGCGGAATACCATATTCCAACAAACCCAAATGTACAAGTTCCTAAAAAGAAGCTGGATTTAACAAAGGATGAGATTGCCATTGTTGCCTTGGACAAGAAGGCAAAGAAATTATTTCCAGTGCAGTGGATGAATCCATGTTACAATAAGGAAATTTGGTCTTCTTCATCCGCTCATAGAAGATCAAGATGTGATGGTGAACATCACAAGAAAGGATACAACAATGATAAGTATAAAACTAAACCAAATAAACATATTTCGACTGATATTATTTGTTATTGCTGCAATAAGCCAGGGCATATGATCGTGGAATGCCCGTACAAGAAGAAAGAAGGATCGAGAAAGGAAGACAAGAAATCCTTCAAAAATAAGAAGAAGAAGGAAAAGAGCTTCTTGGTTAAGAAGTCCAAGACTCTGAGTGACAGCGACTCAGATGAGTCAAGCTCAGATGAAGAAGCCTACTTCGGGCTCATGGCTCAGACCGAGGAGGAAAACTACGATACACCTTATGAGGGGAAGGTAAACTCTCACACTCCTTTATCTGAGTCTGAAGTTGAGTCCAATGCGGATGAAGGCTACACTTCTCAGGAGGAATCAGAATTAATGGTTCAGCACCAGGCTTTGTTAAAGTTATTTAATAGATGTCGCAAGGCGGTTAAATATCAAGCCAAAGAGATTGCATCTTTCAAGATCGTGGAATCGGATCTGAGGGAAGAAATTGAAAAATTAATTTCTTTCAGAGATGAAGTCCAACTCTTGAGAGACGGACTCAAAAACTCTTACGAACTAATAAAGCTGAAGGAGAAATCCATAAATGAGTTGGAAGGGAAGTTAGTGGTTGAGAGGAATCTAGTAGAAAGCTTCTCCAAACCAAAGACCATCCTTCCTCTTATTGATGGATTTTTAGCTCCTGCGAAGGATAGCGGTATCGATCACGAGACCGAAAAAAGTAAGGCTGCTACGAGAATCGTTTAGGCTAAGGGTAAGGCGAATCAAAGTCAACCTTCATTCAAGAAGGTAGTTTTTCCGACAAACAACTATGACTTTGAAACATCTTATGGTCACTTTAAGAAACCAACTCACGTTGAGTCTAATAAGAGTAACCAAGGATGGAGCCATCCCCGAAACTTCAGAACGACTGCTTTCAAAGCTCCTTACGTAGAGATAGTCCTCAAGGACTATGGTTCATTCGTGCATGGACCGTCACGTAAGAAATCACCAAAAGTCAAACTTGTTGATACGAAATCACTTGAGAAGGAGCCATGTGTTTGTTGCAATCACGAGACTTCTACCTCCAAGTCGGCAGCTCCTGCTAGACCCCCCGTTCAAAGAGTTAAGCAGGAGAGGAAAAGAAGGTACAACAGATTCGATTGTTGGTGTTGTGGCAATGTTGGTCACTTCGTCATAGATTGTTGGCTTAATCCAATAAATTTCAGAACTGAACTAGTTAATAATGCAAGGACGACCACTCGCAATATTAACACTCTAAGTGGAAGTCGTCTAACAAGAAGCCAAGGACCCAAATCCTTTTGGGTTCCTAAGGGCAATTGATTATTGATTAAAGGTATGTCCAAAGGCCAACAACATGCCTATTTGGTATTTGGACGGTGGATGTTCGCGGCACATGACCGGAACAAGAAGCCTATTGCAAAATTTCACCCCAATCAAGGATGGTCCAAAGGTCATCTTTGGTGGATCTGATCGGGGAATCACAAAAGGTTATAGTATGATTACCAACGGTATAATCTCTTTCACAGACGTAGCTTAAGTTAAGGGATTACAACATAATCTTATTAGCATAAGTCAATTATGTGACAGGCTATATGGTTGAGTTCTACAAGGACAAGTACTTGATAAAGTCGTCTGATACTTCAGAAACTATTTTAACAGGCACTTGAAGTGAAAATATTTTCTGCCTAAATTTTTTTTGCTTAGATTCTTCTACACCAGTGTGCTTTTTAGAAAAAGATAGTGCATCTCTTTGTGATCAATGGCACAAAAGACTAGCACATATTAATTTCAAAACTATAAGTATGCTATTTTCTCACAACATAGTGTGTGATGCACATGATGTTAAGTGCATTAAAGAGAGACCTTATCATGCATGCCAAATGGGCAAGCAGACTCGGGCTAACTTTAAAAGCATCATTGGCAAAGATTCTACCAGATGTTTATATCTGCTCCATTTGGATCTATTTGGTCCCATGCAAGTTAGGAGTTTGGGAGGTAAAGCTTACACCCTAGTTATTGTTGATGACTACTCACGTTTTGCTTGGGTATTCTTTCTGAAACACAAGTCAGATACTTTTGACTCTTTCACTAACTTTGTTGGGCAAATCCAGAATGAACTAAACTGCTCCGTAGTCAAAATCAAAAGTGACCGCGGAATAGAATTCATGTCTGGGGCTATGACAGAGTTTTGTGAAAGCTTAGATATCTTTCATGAGTTTTCCTCTCCTCGTACTCCACAGCAAAATAGAGTTGTCGAGGGAAAGAATAGAACACTCATAGTGGCAAGCAGAATAATGTTGAATGATTCTTCTCTTCTGGAATATTTCTAGGCAGAAGACGTCAACACTACTTGTCACGTGCAAAACAGAGCACTAATCAATAAGAACCATCATAAGACACCTTATGAACTTCCAAAGGGCAGGAAACCAACTGTATCTTATTTTAGAATCTTTGGCATTAAGTGCTTCGTACTTAACAACGGGAAGTATTACAAAACTAAGTTTAGTGAAAAATGTTTTGAAGGTATTTTTGTAGGTATAATAGCCATAGTAAGACATATAGGATTTTCGACAAGAAAACTCTGGTTGTAGAAGAATCCATAAATGTTGTATTTGATGAGACGAGTATGCTTCACAGCAGCTCTTCTAGTATTTTTATTAAAGATGCAGGTGCAGGTATAAAATTGAAAGAACTCATCTTGGAAGAAGTCACTAAAGAAGATGCTGTGAAATTTTCCGTAGATCTAGGAGTGAGCAGGAATTGTATAACTCAAAGTTATAGCAAACAACCAAAAGCACGTGAAGCAACACAATCTTTATTGATGATAGCAGAAATCTTCATTACGGTGCGAGGTATACATGACGAGACATGATTTCATCAGTACACAAAACAAGAAGAAAATACAGTGCTGAAGAGAAAAAGATAACCAGCGGTCTGAAACCCTAAGATCGCCTGACCGCCCGACCTGCGTGTTCGCTTGACTAGAAAACGAGACCGCCCGAACAGCCCGCATGCGACTTGAACAGCACCAGCCAAGAACTCCACGACCTCCCGAACTCCACTGATTCTCCCGAACTCCAGCAACCTGCACTGCAAGCCGCGAGACCGCCCGAACACCTTAGAAGAAGAGGTGACCGCTGCTGCCCGCACAATCCGCAGATGCTGCACAAGGAAATTCAATCAGCTAACCGGCCGGTCACAAAAAGAGACCGCGAGAATTAGGCACGAGCTCAGCTTACGCTTGGTGCGATTGATTTTGCTGCTACAGTGACTCCTATTTATAGGCGGGCGACCTGATCCAGTCACCACCCTATGAGATAAAGTCACCGCCCTGACCGCGTGACCAAGATCGGTCAAACCGCGCGGTCAGCAAGATCGCTCTGCATTGTGAGCTCGCCGACTTCAAACTGGACTAGGAGATCGCCACTCCTCCAAGAAGCTGTGTGACCATGACAACCCGCCCGGTCATGACGCTCACCACCTGTGTTCGCCACACGAGACCTCCTCCAAAGACCGCGAACACAGCCCAGTCGACTAAGGCAACAGCCCGCCAAGTCGACCAACACCAGAGACCGCATACACCAGCATATCGCCAAAGACCAGCTTATGCAAACTCAAGAAAGGGGAGACCGCGCGACTAAGAAGATCTTAGTCGATGTGCACCACCAAGAACTCAGACAGTCACCATACCGGACTGCCCATCCCAGAACACAACCCTGTGCGGTCACCATGAACCAGACCGCACAGTACAGAGAACAGCCCGCCACGCAGTCTCATGAACAAGACCGCGCGGCCTCACCTCCCTGAGAAACAGCTCGCCACACGGTCACACAAACCAAACCACGCGGCCTCACCTCGGCACCTTGGACAGAGAACGGCGGTCAAGCCGAATAGACCTGCGGCTAGACCAAAGAGATCAGACCGCAGATGGAGACCGCAAGACCGCACGGTTAGCCAGACCGCGCGACCTCCCCCCCCCCCCCCCCCCCCCCCAGACCGCCAACCTCCACTTCAACATTTTCAACACTCCCCCTTGAAGGGGGAAGTTGAAAACAGCCCAAGTAAACTCCTCAGCCGAGTGAACGGCCCCTTCGCCAGCGCCTTTGTGAATATGTCAGCAACGTTGTCCTGACTCCGAACATGCTCGACCGAAAGAGACCCCTCCAGCACCTTCTCACGAATGAAATGATGCTCGATCTCGATATGCTTGGTCCTCGCGTGACACACTGGATTAGTAACCAGTTTGAGTGCACTCTCATTGTCGCCGCGGAGCAGAGTCGGACCCCGAACCTCCTTATGGACGTATCCCACCAACCTCCTAAGCCAGATGGCTTCTTGAGCTGCCAAGGCCGAAACCTTGTATTCTGCTTCCGTGGTAGAGACAGACACGGAATCCTGCTTCTTGCTGCACCATGATATAGCCGTGGGGCCCGCCATGAAGATGAATCCAGACGTCGACTTCTGATCATCTGAATCTCCCCCGTAATCAGCATCCATGTACACATGCACCTCGAATCCCGCATCCATCCTGTATAGGAGACCCATATCCGAAGTCGCCTTGACATACTTCAAAATATTCTTGGTCGCTAGTAGATGAGGCATCCGTGGTTCCGCGATATAACGGCTCACCCTGCCAACTGCATATGCAATATCCGGCCTAGTGATCGTCAGATAAATCAAGCTCCCAACTAGAGCTCGGAACACAAGCGGATCTTCCAGAATCCTCCCCTCATCCTTCCGAAGTTTCATGGCCTTCTCCAGAGGTGTAGAAATGCACTTCCCTTCCTTCATGCCGAATCACTCCATGATTCGCTCCGCATATCCAGCCTGGGACACCAGTACTCCACTTTCCTTCCTCTGCACTTCGAGTCCAAGGAAATGGTGAAGCTCACCCAAGTCCTTCATCTCGAACCTGATAGATAGCTCGGCCCGAAGCTTTGCTACCTCCTCCTTCGAATTCCCCGTCACGATCATATCGTCAACGTAAAGCAGCACGATGACCTGAATCTCCCCGCTCTTCTTGACAAACAAGCTTGAGTCAGAGTCTGAAGCACCAAATCCGCAGAATAGGAGATATTCTGCTATCTTTCCGTACCACACCCTCGGAGCTTGCTTCAACCCATACAGGGCCATTTTCGGCTTATAGACATAGTCAGGAAAATCTTCAGATACGAAGCCTAGCGGCTGGACCATGAAGATGCCCTTGTCAATCTCGCCATACAAGAAAGCATTCTTTACGTCAAGCTGCCAAATCTCCCACCCCCAAAACGCCGCCAAGGCAATCACAAACCGAACTGAAGTCATCTTTGCCACCGGACTAAATGTCTCTTCATAGTCTTCACCGTATTGCTGCGAGAATCCACGAGCCACAAGGCGAGCCTTGTAATGCTCGATACGGCCGTCTGCCTTCTTCTTGAGCTTGTAGACCCACTTGCATGTCACAGGGGTAATGTCCTTGGGCCTGGGCACCAGAGACCAAGTCTCATTCTTCTCAAGAGCTTCCATCTCTTCTTCCATAGCCAAATCCCACTGCTTCACGCCTTTGGCCTTTTCAAAGCTCACTGGTTCCCGCTCATCCAGGGGACCAGCAAAGAAACATGAGACAAAGCTCACCATGTTTCCTCTTGTATAGCGATCAGGGGCAATGATCGTTCTCTTCGATCTCCTCAGCTCCTTCCCCTGACTCGCATTACCTTCAGTTGCTTCTTCTCTAGCTTCCCTTCCAGATGTACTAGGAGAATCGCTCCCCCTGCTTCCTGATCCAGAAGCCTCCGTCGCAGAACTAGAATAGGATGGACCACCTGGTGACAAAGGCAGCTCCACCTGAAGATTTTCCACAGCTCTCTCCGGCTCCTACACCTTGCTTTCTGGTAACACAACACAAGAACTTACCTTGTAAGACGTCACCTCGTCAAACACGACATCACGAGATACAACAAATCTCTGCGTCTCCGGGTCCATGCACTTCCAGCCCTTCTTCTGTTCATCATATCCCACGAAGACCAGCTTCCTTGCTTTTGCATCTAGCTTCGTCCGAAGCGCATTTGGAACGTGCACATAGCAGGTGGAACCAAACACCCGAAGGTGTCCCACGCTTGGCTTTTCTTTGAACATCATCTCATGTGGGGTCAACATGTTGATGGAACTGAGAGGCATCCCGTTGATGACGTAGGCAACACAAGACATTCCCTCTGCCCAGAAGGACCTTGGGATACTCTTGGCATGCAGCCAACACTTGCAGGTCTTCGTCAAATGACGGATCTTCCGCTCTGCAACTCCATTTTGTTGTGGAGTATGCGCACAAGTAAGCTCCCTCCGGATGCCCTCCTTCCTGCAAAAACTAGAGAACTCACCAGAGGTGAACTCCCCCTCGTTGTCAGTTCTCAGCTTCTTGACCCGTAGGCCTAGCCGACCCTCCACAAGCTCCTTGAACTCCACAAACTTGGCAAACGCCTCCTCCTTCTCCTTCAGGAAATAAACCCAGACATATCTGGTGTAATCGTTGATCAACACCAGCATATACATGCTGCCTCCGAGGCTTGGGGTAGCAGTTGGTCCCATCAAGTCACTGTGGATGCACTCCAACGGCACACTACTCCTTGTTTGTGACTTATCAAACGGTAGTCGATGAGACTTGCCGAACTGACATCCCGCACAGACATGACCGTCACCGTAGGAAGATAAACTAAGCAGGCCCTTGACTAGACCTTTCACCTCCATAGCCTTCAGCTTGTCCATCCCTACATACCCCAACCTCTCGTGTCATATGACGGCACAATCATTAGTCCTCATCTTGTCGACATAAGAACTTGTCGATAAAAAGAACAAGTCTTTTGCCCTTCTCCCGACATGAACGACCTCGGCCTTCACCGCCTCAACGTTTCTTAGAAACTTCACTTCTGTTGGGCCGAACAGAACGTGATACCCAGCATCAACAGCGTTGGTCACGGAGAAGAGGTTTTTCCTCATTCCGGGCACAAGATAGACACTCTTCAAAGTTAGTGTCCCCCTATCACTGCCCAAGGAAACAACCCCCACCTTCTCGACACTATGCACAGTATTATCAGCAGTTATGATGGCATCATTACCTGAGTAGGGCTGCGCTGAAGTAAGCTTTGACTCGTCCCCGGTGAGGTGATGACCACACCCCGAGTCCACGATCCAGTCCTCCTGATAGTTGATAGGAGCCGCAGCTCCAACAGAAGCCAAGAAGGCTCCTCCCCATCCTCCATCATTTTGTCTGGCCTCAGCTTCCTCCTTCCCTGCAGTAGCATGCCCCGGCTGAAGATTCACCCGACAATCCTTCCTGATGTGACCAAGCTTCCCGCACCTAAAGCACTTGGGTCCTTCTCCCTTCTTCCTCCCTTCAGCCTTGGGAGCATAGCCCCTCTCCTGCTGTCCAGAAGTTGAAGGCCCATTGCCTCCAGCGGTCTTCTTCTTCTTATCCCATTTCTTCTTCTTCCCTGTGAAGAGAACCTCGCCATCTCCCCCAGACACTGACACCCCCGCCATCTGCCTTGCCAGACTCTCCTGCGATGCTAGCAGATTCTCCAGCTCCAGCAGAGACGGATGATTTGCCCAACGCTGCACCGACGTCACAAAGGCCACATACTCCTTCCGCAAGCCACGGATGATGTGCCTCTTCAGCTTTGCCTCAGAAATTGGCTCATCAAGATCCAGTGCTGAAATCTCAGCGCACAGGTTCTTCATCTTCAGGAAGAACGTAGAGATAGAAAGATCACCCTGAGCCGACCTAGCCAACTCATTTTCTAGAAACTGTAGCATCGCTACATTCTTCTTGTTAAACAGCCCATCCAGGGCTCTCCAAATCTCTGCAGCTGATCCACACCCCAAGATGTGATCGAATAGGTCAGATGATATTTGCCTTCTTTAAAGTGAACTCTGCTTTCGCATTAATCCTCCTCCAGTTCCTCACCTCATGACCATTATCCCCAACTGGGACAACTTCCTCTGTACTGTCTCCTCCAACAACCTCCTAGAGGTCCTCGCCCAGAAGATAGCTCTGCATACACGACTTCCACTTCTTGAAGTTAGTCGAGTTGAGCATCTCAATTCCAAGACCTCTTGCTTCCATGGCTCTACCACTGGTTCCTTCTTCACAAAGGCGATGGAAACTTTGAGTTATTCACTGCTCTATCCACTCCAACCTACCTCTGATACCATGTGAAATTTTCCATAGATCTAGGAGTGAACAGGAATTGTACAACTCAAAGTTATAGCCAACAACCAGAAGCACATGAAGCAACACAATCTTTATTGATGATAGCAGAAATCTACAGTGCGAGGTATACATGGCGAGACATGATTTCGCCAGTACACAAAATAAGAAGAAAATACAGTGCTGAAGAGAAAAAGATAACCAGCGGTCTGAAACCCTGAGACCGCCTGACCGCCCAACCTGCGTGTTTGCGCGAATAGAAAACGAGACCGCCCGAACAGCCTGCCTGCGACTTGAACAACACCAGCCGAGAACTCCGCGACCTCCCGAACTCCACTGATTCTCCCGAACTCCAGCAACCCGCACTGCAAGCCGCGAGACCGCCCGAACACCTTAGAAGAAGAGGTGACCGCTGCTGCCCGCACAATCCGCAGAACCTGCACAAGGAAATTCAATCAGCTAACCGGCCGGTCACAAAAAGAGACCGCAAGAATTAGGCGTGAGCTCAGCTTACACTTGGTTTGATTGATTTTTCTGCTACAGTGACTCCTATTTATAGGCGGGCGACCTGATCCAGTCACCACCCAATGAGATAGAGTCACCGCTTTGACCGCTTGACCAAGACCGGTCAACCCGCGTGGTCAGCAAGATCGCTCTGCACCGTGAGATCGCCGACTTCAAACTGGACCAGGAGATCGCCACTCCTCCAAGAAGTTGCGCGACCATAACAACCCGCCCGGTCATGACGCTCACCACCTGTGTTCTCCACACGATACCTCCTCTAGAGACCACGAACACAGCCCAGTCGACTAAGGCAACAGCCCGCCAAGTTGACCAACACCAGAGACCGCATACACCAGCAGATCGCCAAGGACCAGCTTATGCGAACTCAAGAAAGGGGAGATCGCGCAACTAAGAAGATCTTAGTCAACGCGCACCACCAAGAACCCGGACAGTCACCAGACCGAACTGCCCGTCCCAGAACATAACCCTGTGCGGTCACCACGAACCAGAACGCACAGTACAGAGAACACCCCGCCACGCGGTCTCATGAACCAGACCGCGCGGCCTCACCTCCCTGAGAAACAGCTCGCCACACGGTCACACAAACCAAGCCACGCAGCCTCACCTAGGCACCTTGGACATAGAACGCCGGTCAAGCCGAATAGACCTGCGGCTAGACCAAAGAGATCAGACCGCAGATGGAGACCGCAAGACCGCACGACCTACCCCCCCCCCCCCCCCCCCAGACCGCCAACTTCCACTTCAACATTTTCAACAGATGCTCCAAGGACAGTTTAAGTGAGTATTCCAACTACACCTGAAGAAGAAGAACCTCAAGAGATAGAAGACGCACGAGAAGTAGAAGAACCTGGTATTATAGAAGATGCAAGGAATCTGGTGATCAAACATCAGATAGATCACCCAGTTAATCAAATCATCAGAGATACCAGTGTCGGAATAAGGACAAGAAGAGGTACAGCCAATGATGTTTTGCATTTGAGTTTTCTTTCGCAGATTGAACCAAAGAAATTTGATGAGGCAAAAGAGGATGCTTCATGGATTATTGTAATGCAACATTAGCTCAATCAATTCAAAAGATGCAAAGTTTAGAAACTGGTACCAAGGCCCAAAGGTCAGAACATTATCGGGACAAAATGGGTTTTCAGAAACAAGCTGGATGAAAACAGTGTGATCATCAAGAACAAGGCCAGACTTGTTGCCCAAGGTTACCGACAAGAAGAAGGGATCAACTTCGATCAAACTTATGCTTTTGTGGCAAGACTCGAAGCAATCGGGTTATTTCTAGTGTATGCTGCTCACAAGGGATTTAAGGTCCATCAAGTGGACGTGAAGTCAGCCTTCCTTAATGGTAATCTAAAGGAAGAAGTATACGTAGAACAATATCCAGGTTTTGTTGATTGTAGATGACTTCTCAAGATTCACTTTAGTGATTGTAGATGACTTCTCAAGATTCACTTGGGTGTTCTTTCTTAGGAACAAGTCTGACACCTTCAGTATTCTGACAGACTTTCTCAGGTCCATTAAGAGTGAGTACTCTACTATAGTTGCGTTGATCAGAAGTGATCATGGCACTGAGTTTGAGTCTCTTCTGATGAGAGAATTTTGTGGAAAAGAAGGGATCAGGCAATGTTTCTCTGCTCCTAGAACTCCTCAACAAAATGGGGTAGCAGAAAGGAAAAATAGAACCCTTATTGAATCAGCAACTACATTACTTGCTGATGCAAACTTGCCACTCTCTTTTTGGGCAGAGGTAGTGAGCACAGCTAATTATGTGTTGAACAGAAACCTTATACATAAGCTTAAGGGCAAGACTCCATATGAATTACTTAAGAATAAAAGGCCTAAGGTTAATTATTTTAAGATATTTGGATGTAAATGTTATGTGCATAATAATGATAAGAAGTATCTCAGGAAGTTTGAAGCAAAAGGTGCTGAAGGCATTTTCCTTGGATATTCTCTTTCTAGTAAGGCATATAGAGTTTACAACAAATCTACTCTTAAGATAGAAGAGTCCATGCATGTATCCTTTGATGAAACTAACATGTTAATTGAGGAGAGGAACACCACCTCTACCAAGAACATTTTGCAGGTACCAGCTCTATGTGAAGAGCTCAATGGATTAGATCTACAGAAAGAAGAATCTTTACCTCCATCAACACAAAATCTTGAAGACAGTGAAGAAGAAGATCATCCAGATCTTGCTGACAGCTCAAATCAAGTGACAGCTGAACAAATTCCCCAAGTGGATATCATTGCTGAACCAACTCCAACTGTTGAACACATCACAGTTAGAGATCATCCAATATCACAAGTGATTGGTGATATTTCAGCAGGTGTTCAAACAAGGCATCAACTACATCAAAATCAGATGCATACTTGTTTCCTATCACAAGTTGAACCTCAAACCATAAAAGATGTAGAACAAGATCCAAATTGGATTCTTGCAATGCAAGAGGAGCTCAACCAATTTGAAAGGAACAAGGTATGGGATTTGGTTCCAAGACCAAAAGGCCATCCAGTTATTGGCACCAAGTGGGTCTTTAGGAACAAGCTTGATGATCAAGGCAATATAGTGAGAAATAAAGCAAGATTGGTAGCTCAAGGATATTCACAAGAAGAAGGCATAGATTAAGATCAGACCTTTGCTCCTGTTGCAAGACTTGAAGCTATTAGGATCTTTCTAGCATTTGCTGCATTTAAGAAATTCAAGGTATATCAAATGGATGTAAAGAGTGCATTCTTAAATGGAGACATCAAAGAAGAAGTCTATGTGGAACAACCACTAGGTTTCATCTCTCCAACTCACTCCTCCTATGTATTTAAGCTTAATAAAGCTCTCTATGGTCTCAAACAAGCTCCCAGAGCATGGTATGAGACCTTAGCTAATTTTCTTTTGGAAAACAAGTTCTGTAGAGGCATAGTAGATAAAACCTTATTTTTCAGGATACATAAAAATCAAACTCTACTAGTTCAAATATATGTAGATGATATTATTTTTGGCTCTACTGATTAAAATTTATGTAAAAGATTTTCTAATCTAATGCAATCGAAATTTGAAATGAGTAGTATGGGTGAATTATCATACTTCATTGGTCTTCAAGTGAAGCAAACTCTCAATGGCATTTTCATATCACAATCCAAGTATACTAAGGAATTAGTGAAAAGATTTGGTAAGTCTGATGCTTCCACCATGAAAACACCCATGCCCTCTAATGCTGTTGTTGATAATAATGAATCAGGGAAACCTGTTGATCAAAAAGTATATAGAGCAATTGTTGGCTCACTACTTTATTTAACAGCAAGTAGGCCTGATATAATGTTTGCTACTTGTATTTGTGCTAGGTTTCAAGTTAACCCCAAATAATCTCATCTAATTTTATTAAAAAGAATTTTGAGATATATAAAAGGTTGCCCTAATCTAGGACTCTGGTATCCAACAACATCTGAATTTGGATTAACTGGATTCTCAGATTCAGATTATGCTGGATGCAGAGTAGATAGGAAAAGCACATCAGGAACTTGCTAGTTTCTTGGTGATAGGCTTGTGTCCTGGTTTTGTAAGAAACAAACATCTGTGTCCACATCAACAGCTGAAGCTGAATATATAGTTGCAGGCAGTTGCTGCTCACAGGTATTGTGGATACAAAATCAGCTCCTAGACTATGGTGTCAACTTAAATAATTCAATTATATTTTGTGACAATACTACTGCAATATCTATAGCACAAAATCTAGTTCTCCATAGTAGGACTAAACACATAGAAATTAGGCACCACTTTATCAGAGATAATGTGGATAAAAATAAAATTTGCCTACAATTCATCTCTACTGATTTGCAAAGAGCTGATATTTTCACCAAACCCTTGGATGAAAAGAAACATATTTTCTTTATAAATCAGTTAGGAATGATAGATGGAGATTCAATCTGATAAAAATTAAATTTTCTACTTATCCCCTCATTTCGTCGAACGGAGAACGACGAAATGCTATCGTTGGTCGAACGGAGATCGACGATACTTAATAAGTCAGGATCGATAAAGACATGCGCGATCATCGAACGGAGATCGACAAAAATTAATTTTTCGTCGAACGCAGTCAGACGAAGCCCTAAGTCTTTTCGACTTTTGATTCTATTAAGTTTAGCCGAACCCTGCTCTACGAAAGTGTGAGCCCTTCTCTGATCTCTATATAATCAAAGTTTTTATCTTATTCTACCTTTGCGCCTACAGAATTTGCTCTTTCCCTCCAGTTCCCTTTGCACTTGATCGTTCTCTTTTGCAGGAACAAATGGCGATTTCACAAGCAGTGCTCTCTTCAATGAAGTTCGACGCTGGATTCGACATTGATTTCAAATTTTTTGAGCATTCTGACCAAGTTTTCCAAGATATTATTCACTTGTTTGAAGAACAACAACTAAAGAAGGTGATGACAACTAGAATCAAACTACCAGTGGCTGAAACTAAGGAATGGGCTTATACAGTAAAGCCAGAGAATGATGCATTATCAGGAACAATATCAGGAAATCAGGTTATTCTAACCCCAGTAACATTATCTGAGGTTTTTGATTTAGTGAATGGTGATGATGATTTGGAAATCATATCTGATGAGTTTAATGCTGCATTGGCTAAGATGGGTTATTCTGGTGGAAACCCTAACCATCTTTTAAAGAAAAATTTATCTGTGGAATATAAATTTTTGGCTGATGTAGTAGGCAAGGTTTTGCTAGGGAAAACTTCTGCCCATGACTACATTACAAGGCACCAATTTCTGGTGATGGTGGCCTTGGTTGAGAAAAAGAAGATCAATTGGGGAATGATCATTTTCGAATCAATCAGGAAGAAGTTAAGTAAGGCAAATGTTGGTTATGGTAGAATTCTGGGAATATTTCTTGAGGAAAGGCATCCAGACCTCCTGGTCTCTCCAAAGGTTTTTATCAATGCCAGTAAAAGGCTATCTTCAGCCTTGTTTGGAAGATGGGAAAGGGTCATCCCTAAAAGGACTCCAAGAGCAGAACCATCAGAAATAGCTTCAGAAGGCACAAGGACTGTGCAAGTCACTCCTCCAACCCTTCAAGAAGCTCCTCCTGTTGTTTCTCCTCCTTCTCTCCCTTCTCAACCCTCTACCTCTTCTGAAACAATTCCTCCTCCAAACTCTCCCATTATCCCTTCATCTTCATTACCATCTTCTCCTCCTCTTCAGACTCACCCATCTGAAGAACCTTCATCTTTCAATGATATTCCTTCTCCCATCCACATTGATTCTCATTCACCAACCCTTCCCCAATCACCCATTATCCCCCAAGATATCTCTCCACCTCAATCTCCTATCCCCCAGGATATCACTCCACCTCACTCACCTATTCATCCACAATCTCCTATTCATCCTCAGTCACCTTCTCATATCAACCCTCAGTGCCCTATTCACTGTCATCCACCCATAGCTCATGTGACTAACATATCCTTCCCACACTCCATCCCATCTTCTTCAAACCCTAACCAAGATATTGTCTTTATTGATTTTAAATTTGTTGCTGATCAAATCTATCAGCACATTGCTCCTCAGCTGAATGATTTACTGGATGCAAACTTGCTCCAGTTCTTCAAGCTATTGTTGATCTATCTGCCAAAATAGCTTCCTTCCCTTCACCCTCCTTTGCTGTCCCTTCTTCTAGGGGCCTAGATTCAGGAATTCCTGAAACTAGGAAGGGGGAGATGCCTGATGAAGAAGCTCCAGAGCTCACAGCTTTCAGTGCAGAAGTAGTTTTGTTTGAAGAATTTGCAGTTCAGGCAGATACAGTAATGACAGATGCAGTTCTTCCAGAATTAGAAGAAATAAATAATATCTCTATTAATTCCTCTATAGATATTACTTATTTGCTTTCCCAGTTCAGTACAATTTTCAGTGGTTTGCCAGAATATCAAGGCTATTCAAAAGCAATTGTTCCCTATACTGCTCTTGTAAATAAAGATATTTTGAAAGAAATCATCAAAAGTATTAAAGTTCCAGTGATTGAAGATAGTCCAGCTCTTCCAGTTCCAGTTGTTGAAAGTCCAGCTCATCCAGCTCCAGTTAATCCTGAGAAAACATTTCTAAAACCATAAAGCGTATTGATGGTCTTTATGATAATCCTCCATCATCTGATGATAGTGATGATGATGGTAGTGATTCTGATGATAGATCATCTAAGAAAAGAAAAGCCAAGCATATGTCAAAGGCTGCTCCTAAGCCTCCTAACCCCAACAAGTGGTATCAGAGGGCGTCGCGGGTTTGAAACCCCGGGTCGTTGTTGGGGGGGATTGTTGGGCTGCGGTCAGCAATTGCCCCGGCGTGCTGCGCTATTCAAAGCGGAAGGGCGTGTCCCCCGTGGGCCTAACTGGCTGCCCCGTGGATGCTGCTTGGGTGACCAGCTCTATTAAGGATAGGTAGCGTCTTCACCAACAATCTAGGCTTTTGGTCGAGTTGGTTGCGCCGAGTCCCCAACACCACCCTCCCTGATTATGTTTATTTCTTACGAAAAGCTTTATATGGTCTAAAATAAGCACCCTGAGTTTGGTATGACACCCTCTCTAGCTTTCTTCTTGAGAACAGATTCACAAGAGGAAAGATAGTTAAGACATTATTTCTTAGGGAAGTAAAAGGCAAGAATTTGCTAGTGCAAATCTATGTCGATGATATTATCTTTGGATCTATGGATGATCACCTTTGCAAAAAGTTCTCTAACTTGATGCAAGGGAAATTTGAAATGAGTAGTATGGGTGAGATGAAGTATTTATTAGGACTTCAAGTGAAACAATCTGAAGATGGAATTTTCATCTCTTAGATGAAACTCACCAAAGAGTTAATTAAGAAATTCGGAATGGAGAATGCAACCTCAATGAGGACTCCAATGGGTTCAACTATGACTCTGGACAAGGATGAGAAAGGGAAACCCTTTGGTGAAACCAAGTACAGAAGCATAATTGGATCCTTGCTCTACCTTACTGCCAGTAGAACGGACATAATGTTTTCAACATGTGTTTGTGCTAGATTTCAGATGAACTCTAAGGAATCTCATTATGCTGCTGTAAAGAGGATTTTGAGATACCTTAAAGGCACACCGAATTTTGACTTATGGTACCCAAGAAGTAATGAATTCGAGCTAACCGGCTTTTCAGATGCTGATTTTGCAGGTAGCAGGGATGATAAAAAAAGCACTTCCGGGACATGCCAATTCCTAGGAAGGAGGATTATTTCTTGGAGTAGCAAGAAGCTGAATCGTGTAGCAATTTCAACTGCTGAATCGGAGTATATCTCCTCAAGAAGTTGTTGTGCACAACTTCTAAGGATCAGGAATCAACTAGAAGACTACAATTTGAAGTTGAAGGTGATTCCCATGTTCTGTGACTCATCAAGTGCCATAGAAATTGCTAACAATCCAGTCTCTCACAGCCGGACAAAGCACATAGAGATACACTATCACTTCATCTGGGAGCATGTGGAAAATAAGGACATCAACCTCAGTTATGTCCCGATGGATAAGCAAATTGCAGACATTTTCACGAAGCCGCTAGATGAGGCCAAGTTCAACTATTTCAAGTTGAAACTTGGTATGTTGAACAAGGATTCTTGAATAAAATCTCAGGAAATCATTCCAAGCACTGAAGTTCTAAGGGGGGAGAAGATTGAGGAGGAGATGCGTTGAAACCGAGACTTGGGAACAAGACTTGGTCTCTGTGAAGTTCGGGCCCTCAACAAGTTAGGGGTGACCTGACACTTACTTCTCCCAAGGGAAAGCGCTATGTTGGAGGCTTAGGAACTAGGAACAAGAACAAGGGCTTAGCGAGGAGGTCCCACCACACACCCGAAAGATCTTAGAGCGCTTCCCCTCCCAAGCCAGTGCTAGGCTTGGACACCTTTGGAGGCTCACTCCACCCACCAAAGAAACATGGGGAGAGAGTGGCCAAAAGAGAAGTCCATCCAAATGGTGCCCCCTTGGTCCTATTTATAGATTTCTGGACTTGATCTGCCAATAGCCACATTCTGGCCTAAGAGATTACAAAAATACCCTCGAGTTTGGCCTGCCAAGAGCCAAATCCCACTGTTCTGGGACGCTAAACGCAGAACGCCCCCTCTCCTCGGGGCTGGGCGAGAGGGGGCAGGCCGCCTCCGTTACTCGCCCCTCGTACTGGGGCGGGGCGAGCCTGGGAGGTCGGCCACCGCCGGCTCGCCTCCTAGCTGGGGCGGGGGCGAGACCGCGAGGCCGCCCGCTTCCGATTTGCCCCCCTGCTGGGGCGGGAGCGAGACCGCGAGGCCGCACGCCTCGGGCTCGCCCCCTGCTGGGGCGGGGGCAATACCGCAAGGCCGCACGCCCCAGACTCGCCCCCTGCTGGGGCGGGGGCGAGACCGCGAGGCCTCACGCCTCGGGCTCGCCCCCACTGCTAGGGCGGGGGCGAGACCGCGAGGCCGCTCTCCTCAGGTTTGCCCCCCCTGCTGGGGTGGTGGCGAGACCACGAGGCTGCCCGCCTCGGGCTCGCCCCCCTGCTGGGGCGGGGGAGAGACCACGAGCCCGCCCGCCTCGGGCTCCCCCCTGCTGGGGAGGGGGCGAGACCACGAGGCCGCCTGCCTCGGGCTTGCCCCCCTGCTGGGGCGGTGGCGAGACCACGAGGTTGCCCGCCTCGGTCTCGCCCCCCTGCTGGGGCGGGGGCGAGACCGCGAGGCCGCACGCCTCCACCACTCACCTCCCTCTCACCGGGCACGCCCAGAAAATTCTCCTGCCCCCCCCCCCCTCTTTGCCTGGGCAGTGCTAAAAACACCTTGGGCACCGGGGACCTACTCGGCGAATACAGGGTTGTACACAATCCCCGCTCTTTTCGAGCGGGGTACACGCTCGGAAAGAAAAGTCCAACCCTGTTTATTCGGCGAGAGGCCTTCCTGCCCTGCCGGCTAGTGGGATCCCGGCTAGCGGAGCCATCTCAGAGGAAAAACACTTAACCTCCCCGAGAGGCCTTCCGACCTCGCCGGCTAGCGAGAGCCTGACTAGCGGAGCCAGCTCAAGGGAAAAAACACTTAACCTCCCCGAGAGGCCTTCTGACCTCGCCGGCTAGTGAGAGCCCGGCTAGCGGAGCCATCTCGAGGGAAAAACACTTAACCTCCCTGAGAGGCCTTCTGACCTCGCCGGCTAGCGAGAGCCCGGCTAGCGGAGCCACCTCGGGGGAAAAACACTTAACCTCCCCGAGAGGCCTTCCGACCTCGCCGGCTAGTGAGAGCCCGACTAGCGGATCCATCTCGACGGAAAAAACACTTAACCTCCCCGAGAGGCCTTCCCACCTCACTGACTAGCGACAGCCCGGCTAGCGGAGCCACCTCGGGGGAAAAACACTTAGCCTCCCTGAGAGGCCTTCCTACCCTGCCGGCTAGCGAGAGCCCAGCTAGCGGAGCTATCACGGGGGAAAAACACTTAGGCTCCATTCGTTTCGCAGGAAATGAGATGCAGGAATTGGAATTGAAGTCAATTCTGATTCCCGCAGGAATTGGAATTGAAGTCAATTCCAATTCTGCTGTTCGGCTAACTACAGGAATTCAGTCATCAGAATTGTAATTGGTAATTCCGTTGTTCGGCTGTATGTCAGAATTCAATGGACAGAATTGAAATTTTAAATTTATAACATTAAATTTTAAACAGGATTAAAATATCAGAATTAAAATAGAAGTCTGCATTAACATCATACAAAACATAAGTCCACAGCATAAAAAAAGTCTGCAGCATACAAAACATAAGTTCATATATTATCAATCGAGTAAATGTAAGCGGAGCTAGGTCCTCCTAATTGGCACCGGTAAAGCGATGAATGTTACATAATGTTTCAAAAGAGCTTTTATTCATACGTAGTTGATTAAAACAGTTGACATCTGTTCCACTATATAATCGAGCAAACAACGTCCTCCTTAAAATAGTCTTAGCATCGACCTCTATAATAAGATCTCTTGCAATCTTGAGTTTCATCAAATCTACAGTGGCCGCAGCAAGAGTCGCTGCCACTGCTCCTCTCCTGCGTCTACGACTCTTCTTTAGTTCAACCATCTACATATAAACAAATATGCAATAATATCCATCCAAACACGAAAAAGAACCTATATCTATTTCACACGCACACAAAAAAATACACACACACACATTAACACACACACACACACACACCCAACATACACATTCACACAAACACATACACATTCACACAAACACAAAAAAAAATAAAAACACCACACCACATACACATCCATACAAACACACACACACACACACACACACACACACCACACATTAAAAAAATACACACACTACACACATACACATTCATACACACACACACCATGCCCCACAAAAAAATACACACACCACACCACATTTACATTCATACAAACACACACACACCACACACATTAAAAAAAATACACACACTACACACATTCACACACACACACACCAGACACCACACAAAAAAAAATACACACACCACACCACATTCACATTCATACAAACACACACACACCACACACATTAAAAAAAATACACACACTACACACATACACATTCACACACACACCACACACCACACAAAAAAAATACACACACCACACCACATTCACATTCATACAAACACACACACCACACACATTAAAAAAATACACACACTACAAACATACACATTCACACACACACACACCACAAAAAAAAATACACACACCACACCACATTCACATTCATACAAACACACACACACACCACACATTAAAAACAAATACACACACTACACACATACACATTCATACACACACACATACACATTCATACACATTCACACACACACCACACACACACACACAAAAAATACACACACTACACACATACACATTCATACACACACACCACACACCACAAAAAAATACACACACCACACCACATTCACATTCATACAAACACACACACACCACACACATTAAAAAAATACACACACATACACATTCATACACACACACACCACACACATACCCCCATACAAATAAATCCTACACACAAACCACACACATACCCATTCACACACACACCACACATAAAAAAACACACACTACACACATACACATGCATACTTCCGGCAAGGGAGAAGAAATCTAGGGCAGAAAAAATCTAGGGTAAGAAGGAATCTAGAGCAAGAAATCTAGGGCAAGAAGTGTAGGGGAGAAAAAATGTTACCTGCTGCTCGCGAGGGAGAACGATGACGGAAAAGGGAGGCGCAAGCGGCGTAGGGTCGGGTCGCCGTAGAAGAGAATGGAATCGTAGGAGAGGTGAGTGAGCTACGGCCAGCGAGCAAGAATGGAATCGCTGGGGAAGCAGGGAGGCAGAGCAGGAATCGCAAATGAGATGAGGGCAGCACTGCGGGAATCACGAAAGAAGAGGTCGGGAGGTCGGAAATAAGGCGCACGAAAAATAACCTATATCTATTCCGATGGGAATTCAAAACAATACCAATTCCGCCTAATTTTTAGGCCTGCCGAACATCATAAATTGGAATTGGCAAATTAATGCCAATTCCAAACCACCAATCCCGATGATCCGAACGGGCCCTTAACCTCCCCGAGAGGCCTTCCGACCTCGCCGGCTTGCGAGAGCCCGACTAGCGGAGCCACCTCGGGGGAAAAACACTTAGCCTCCCCGAGAGGCCTTCCCACCTCGCTGGCTAGCGAGAGCCCGGCTAGCGAAGCCACCTCGGGGGAAAAAACACTTAACCTCCCCGAGAGACCTTCCGACCTCGCCGGCTAGCGAGAGCCCTGCTAGCGGAGCCACCTCGGAGGAAAAACACTTAGCGTCTCCGAGAAGCCTTCCGACCTCGCCGGCTAGCGATAGCCCGGCTAGTGGAGCCACCTCGGGGGAAAAGCACTTAGACTCCACGAGAGGCCTTCCAACCTCACCGGCTAGCGACAGCCCGGCTAGTGGAGCCACCTCGGGGGAAAAACACTTAGCCTCCCCGAGAGGCCTTCCTACCCTTCCGTCTAGCGAGAGCCCAGCTAGCGGAGTAATCTCGGGGGAAAACACTTAACCTCCCCGAGAGGCCTTCCGACCTCGCCGGCTAGCGAGAGCCGGCTAGCGGAGCCATCTCGAGGGAAAAACACTTAACATCCCCGAGAGGCCTTCCCACCTCGTCGGCTAGCGAGAGCTTGGCTAGCGGAGCCACCTCGGGGGAAAAATACTTAGCCTCCCTGAGAGGCCTTTCGACCTCGCCGGCTAGCGGAGCCACCTCGGGGGAAAAACTCTTAGCCTCCCCGAGAGGCCTTCCCACCTCGCTGGCTAGCGAGAGCCCGTCAGTGGAATTGATCTGGGGCACTCCAGCACAAAGAACTTGCTACCCTCGCCAGCCTCTCTAGAGATCAACCTGACCCACCGTCTATGAGAACCCAGCAGCGGAATCGATCTGGGGCACTCCAGCACAAAGAACTTGCTATCATGTTAGTCATAATATTGTATTTAAGAAAAAACTAAGTTTGGAAACAAACCGGATGCCTTCCCGCTCGCCCTCCTATGGGGCTGGACGAGTGGGGGAAAACCCCCTCCCGACTCGCCCCCTCTTTGAGCTGGGCGAGTGGGGGAAAGCCTCCTCCCCACCCCCACCCCCACCCCCCACCCCCTTCTCGGAGACTGGGTGAGTGGGGGCTGGATACCTCCCCACTCCCCCCATTGGATCTGGGCGAGTGGGGGAAAGTGTAACATCCCGACTTTTATTGGGCCACTAGACCCTAGTGAGCCCAATAAAAGTAGGCCCGAGCAGTAGAAAACTACCATTTTAAGTAATGTTGCGTGCCGCAACTAAATCATTGGGGTACAATGACCAAACAAACCCCGATTGAACTTCCGTCAGTTCCGTTAGACTCGTATGGACAATACGAGCGCAACGGAATTCGTTGCACTTCGATCCGAGGTCGTTTGGAGAAAACAATCATTTCGGGTGTCGTAGCGCGCCACTACTTATTATTATGAATAGTGACCATAAGAAGCCCGATTGGACTTCCGTCAGTCCCGTTAGACTCGTATGGACAGTACGAGCGCAATGGAATTAGTTGCATTTCGATCCGAGGTCGTTTGGAGAAAACGACCATTTCGGGTGTCGTAGCGCGCCACTACCTCATTATTATGAATAGTGACCATACGAACCCCGATTGGACTTCCGTCAGTTCCGTTAGACTCGTATGGACAATACGAGCGCAACGGAATTCGTTGCACTTCGATCCTAGGTCGTTTGGAGAAAACGACCATTTCGGGTGTCGTAGCGCGCCACTACCTCATTATTATGAATAGTGACCATACGAACCCCGATTGGACTTCTGTCAGTTCCGTTAGACTCGTATGGAAAATACGAGCGCAACGGAATTCGTTGCACTTCGATCCGAGGTCGTTTGAAGAAAACGACTATTTCGGGTGTCGTAGCGCGCCACTACCTCATTATTATGAATAGTGACCGTACGAGCCCCGAATTAACTTCTGTCAGTTCTGGTAAACTCGTATGAACAATACGAGCGCAACAGAATTCGTTGGGCCTCGATTCAAGGTCGTATGGTGAGTATGCCATTTTAGTACTATGCAGATCGCCTCAGTGCAATGCACGAGATATAAAGCACACGAACCCGGCATCGGCCCCGGCAACTCTTATTGGACCCCGGGGGCCAAGGAGGACCCCGCCCTAAGTTGACTTGGTCAACCCCCCCCCCCCCCCCCCCAAAAAAAAAAATCGAATTTGCTAAAGAAAAAGGGTGGAGAGAGAAAGCCCCCCCCCCCCAAGGGAGGGGGCTGCCCATGAATGGGCAGCCCTATTTGGGCAAAGGTGGCAAGAGAGAGAGAAGAGAGGGGAGGGGGAGAAAATATCTCCCCCTCCGTTATCCCCACGTGGGGGAAAAGGAGGAGATGGAAGGTGGGGGAGAGCTTCCCCCCTTCCTATAAAAGGAAGGGGCAGCCCCTCTCAAACCCCTACCCCACTCACTCTCCCTCTCAGCCTCTCCTTGCCGACTGACCCAGCCACCCTCTCGCCGGAGCCAACCCCAAGCCGCCGCCTCCTCTTCCTCCCTCCATGGCGGGCCACCGCCCTTCTACCTCTCGAGCCGCACCTCCACCTCAGGTATAATCGCCCCCCCCCCCCCCCCCCCCCCCCCTCCTCCTTCTTACCTCATGGAGGCAAGCCGCCCCCTCCCCGTCGCCGGAGCGCCACCCCGAGCTTGCTCGGGTGGCGGCGCTGGCCGTGGAAGCCAACCCCCCCCCCCCAGCGCCGGTGGTGGCGCTTGGGGAGCAGGTCCCCACTCGGGGACCTCGGTGCCGACGAAGGGGAGGCGGCCTGGCCGCCGGAGGACGCAGCCCCGGCGGCGCCCGAGTCCTCCTCCCCCTCCTTTTTTTCCTGTAAGAAGAACCCCGCCAACCCCGGCGGCGGCCGGCGGCTCCAGGCCGTCGGACCCCCGCCGAAAGTTTGCCCCCTCCCCGGCGCCCCGACCAGGGGCGGCAGGCAGGGCCGTGCACGAGGAGGCGGCGGCGCAGCAAGCCGGCATGGCTCGTACCGGCTGCGCCGCGCCTCCCCATCTTCTCTGTCTCTCTTTCCGGTGGGGTCCGGCGGCACCAGGCCGCCGGGACACCACCGGAGTGGGCGCCGGCCCCCGGCGCACCGACCGGGGGCGGCACCGGTGCCCCCCCCCCACCCTCAGCGGAGACGGCGGCGTAGCGGGCATGCATGGCCCATGCAGGCCACGCCACCGCCTCCCGCCTCCTTTATAACCCTCCCCCGGCGGTGGCCGGCGGCGCCAGGCCGCCGAACCACCACCGGAGGAGTCGCCGGCCCCCGGCGCACCTACTGGGGGAGTTCCCCACACCCCCTGGCGGAGGAGGTGGCGCGGCGAGCATGCACGATGCATGCAGGCCCGCCACCGTCCCTGTCCCCCTTCCTGCAGCGCTCCCCGGCGGTGGCCGGCGGCGCTAGGGCCGCCGGACCACCACCGGAATGGTCGCCGGCCCCCGGCAGACCGTCCAGGGGCGGCGCCGGCCTCTGCCGGCCGCTGCCCGGCGGCGGCAGCGGCTGCCACCCGAGATTAATCGGGGGCCGCACGATCTCCCCCGGGAGATCAAGCGGCCCCCGAAACCTCGTTTCTCAAGTGGCCCCCGAAACCTCGTTTCCCGCCTCCGGCCTCCACTTGTGTGCCCCCACAGCGGATCCGCCGCAGATCCGCTGTGGGAGCCGCGGGATGTCACGCGGTGCAGCACCCCCTGCGCCCCCTCCCTTTCCCTACTCGCACCCCAACCCCCCCCCCCCCCCCCCCCCTCTTTTTTCCTAACCGCACCCCAACCTCCCTTCCCCATTTTTTTGAGAAAAAATGGGGTAGATTGGGAAGAAGTTTTCTAAATGAAAAATGTGCCCCACCCTAAGGGGCACCTACTGTACTTTTTTGGGATTTTTATAAGGAATTTTACTATTTTTAAAACCCTTTGTAGAGTTTATTTCGAGAAAATAAACGTCCAAATAAGTTCGCAAAAATCACCAAAAATTAAGAGCTCTAATTAAAGGTGTTTTACAACTACTATTAAAATTGGGAGGTGTGGTCTCTTATTTTGGTCCTCCAAAAGCTTTTACAAGCGAAAATAAACGCCCAAAAAGAGCGAAATTCATCGAAATGAATCGGCGTCCCCTCGACGCATATTTTTAAATGCCCATTAAAAATTATGCGTATCTATCCAAGGAATCGACTAAGCTCAGAATATCGACGCTAAAATCGGAACGAAATCGCGGCGCGGCGCTGAAATTTAACCCTGTCGCGACAATAATAAAAGAACGGAGTCGACGATTGAAGCCTCCTCTTATGGAGTGATTGGACTACTAACCCTTTCTTTTATGCTTTTACTGATTTCCGTACTTTCCGTTAAATCCAGTCTCGCACTGGTCCCCCGCATTTACGTTCTGTACTTTCCTTTAAATCCAGTCTCGCACTGGTCCCTCGCATTTACTTTCTGTGCTTTCCTTTAAATCCAGTCTCGCACTGGTCCCCCGCACTTACTTTCTATACTTTCATTTAAATCCAGTCTCGCACTGGTCCTGTCATTATGGCCTCTGCTTTCGGCCTACTTTTCTGCTTATTACCATGGCCTTTGCTTTCGGCCTACTTTTCTGCTTAATATGGCCTTTGCTTTCGGCCTACTTTTCTGCTTAATATGTCTTTGCTTTCGGTCTACTTTTCTGCTTAATATGGCCTTTGCCTTCGGCCAAATTTCCTTCTTGATATTATGGCCTCTGCTTTCGGCCTATTTTGCTGCTGTACTTATTCGTATTGGGGTACTAACTGCAGCCCTGCACAGGCAAGCGGTGCTTATCCTCCCTCCTGCGAGGCCTTAGTTGGGGAAAACTCGGAGTTGAGTCCCTCCTCCCAGGTTAGCCCCAAGCAAGGAGCCCTCATACCGCTAATCCTCCCGGTCAAAGGTCGTGTGACCGGTCGAGTAGAATTGCCACGTCACTTATGTGCTTGTTTTTTTATAAAGCGAGTGAAGATTGTTTGGGAGTGGCGGGTTGGTCACGCCCGCAGACCGTTCGTACCGGTGCGGGTGGGTTGACAACTCATGGCGACAGGGAGATGTGCGCAGCGGGTTATCACCCTCCGAGCCTGCAGTTTTGCCTCCACTGGTCGGCCTACAAATCGGCTCGCCGGATGTCGCTCATATCCAGTTGGTACACCAAGTTGTACAGGAGGGCCTGAATGATACGGTACGACTACATTCAGAAGTGGCAAGACTGGCCACTGTCACCGACGGCCACATCGGTGAGGCCCGCGGGGTTAGCTCCCCTGCTTGAAGAAAAGCGGTCTAAACTGTGTCGACACAGGGTCTTTTGTGTGCGTACAGGTTTGAATACCTGGGTGTGCGTGTCTGCGCGTTATAGTGTTGTGTACTTACTATACGGCGCGATTACGAGCTTTAGGGCGGGAGGCCCTATATATATATATATATATATATATATATATACACTGATATATATGTTTACCTGCTGCTAACCCTCTACCTTGCTTCGGCTATTTCATTTCTGTCTTTAGCCGCCCCCTGGATATGGATCCGGGGAGGGGATGTATTTTCTACTTAGCTCTGTGACTAACGGTTATTTCTTATAACCAATCACAGGAGATGGGACAGCAAGGAGCCCCCGCACCACAGGATGATATACCAGCCTTGGAGATGGCCCGTTCGATTACCCCAGCCTCGCCCCCTATCTTCAAAGACGTGAGTTCGAGAGTATAAGGACTAGCCTAGGGCTCCCTTTTGTTTTAGACTATGTAGCCCTCAAGGCAATATTTTGTAAAACGATAGGCCCCGACCATATTTAAATATGTAATATAATCAGCATGCTTAGCTTTTCTTATTTCGATTGCTTCCGCTGTGCGTTCTGATGTGTTGTGATGATTCTTGTGCCTGACAAAGAGACCGCTCAGCGCTTGAGAGGGTAGGACGTCGCCACCCGGAAAGCGCTGGGTAGTCCTCTTTGGGCAGTAAGATCCCCCCTCCCTGAACCCGGTTCAGTCTGGGGAGGGGGTGTCTTACAAATAGATCAGAGCGACCACAATCCGACCACATGGGGCAGTCTTTCGATCCTCCTATTCCCGGTTTCGTTTCTTAGTTCGGGACGAACCACGCAGCGGAAGCCTGGTAGACCCTTTAGGTTAAGGTTAAGGATTCGAGACTGCACGGTAGTACACTCGCACGCTTTCCGCTTTCGTTTCGTTTCGGTCCTGCAAAATTCCCTTATTTTTGCAAGTACTGATGTTCGTTTTGTTACTTCTCTAGATACCCGAGTCGAGTAACGGGAGATCCTCCTCCAGGGATCAGTACCAGCCTACCACTCCACCACCACCCTCGGCCACTCCAGCCACAGTTCCGTTCGGGGATACAGAGCTGGGACGGACCTTGATAGCATTGTTATCCGCGTTCCAGACAGCCACTCTACGGCCACCACAGCAGGCCACCATACCCACCGACCTTCTGACGACATTCCGGGGGCTAAGGCCCCCCAGCTTCCGAGGTACCGAGTCAGCTATTCAAGCCGAGGAGTGGGTGGAGAGGGTAGAGGAGCTTCTAGTAGGGATGATGTGCCCCGCAGTAGCCGCAGTGTCCCTGGTGGTGACCATGCTGGAGGGCTATGCCCGGGACTGGTGGAGGGCCGCTAGCCTCTCTACCTTAAGAGGACGACCACTCAGTACGATACTCTGGGGGGAGTTCTCAGAGGCCTTCTTAGAGCACTTCATTTCGGATGCGGACCGGATGGCACTCCAGGAGCGGTTCCTGCAAATCCGGCAGGGAGATAGGACGGTTCCAGACTACCAGAGAGAGTTTATCCACTTGGCCCGCTTCGCCGGGACCTTAGCAGGTACGGATAGAGACAGATCGGCCAGATTTTACCGGGGGTTACGAGATGATCTCCGACAGGCCCTGATCATGATTTCCCAGGCATCCTTCCACATGATCGCCTCACATGCCACCGCTCTAGAGATGGATCAGCGAATGGTAGCCCAGCAGCGGAGGGGACACGTAGGTGTTCCCCGGACTTAGGACCGAGAGAGAGGAGTAGGCCCACGCAGACAGGACCAGGCCAGGAGACAGCGTCAGCGTCATCAGCCATATAGACAGGCACCTCAGCCCCGACCAGCACCTCAGCCCCGACCAGCACCTCCAGCCCCAGCACCACCAGCCCCAGCACCTCAGGCCGCCCCCGCCGCACGACGAGATGTTCCCTTCGCAGGGAACTGCTACCTGTGCCAGCAGCCCGAGCACATACGAGCCTTTTGCCCACAGGCGGTAGGTAGGCCCGGCCTAGGAGCAGTACAGGGAGCCGCGGAGAGAGGACGAGGATGAGGTGGGCGCAGAGGACAGCCTGCAGGCAGGAGAGGCCAGGCCAGGCAGGTCAGAGCAGCACCGCTCGAGGCATATGCCTTGGATCTCCAGCACGGTCCTGCTCCTGATGTAGTGATAGGTATCTACTTCCAGTAGTACGATATCCTAGGAGATGTTATAGTTTTTTTTGTATAGCATATGTAGTCCCTACTCCTGTATATCTGTAAAAAGCTTATGATTATATTATATGCGTATTATCAGGTTTACTTATGGTAGAAGGTAATCCCGCTAAAACGCTATTCGATACCGATGCTACACATTCCTTCGTTGCACAGAACTTCATCGCTGACAAGGCAAACACAGTACGATCATCCGGGATGTCAATACGAATACGACTCCCGGATGGATCAGATATGACGTCCACCGAAAAGTATTCCTTCCAAGCAATGCTAGGAGGCATAGAATTCGAAGTCAACGCGACCATCTTGGCAATAACCCGATTCGACATCATTCTGGGGATGGATTGGTTGGCCGAGCACAGCGCCCAAATCAACTGTTCGACTCGAGAAATCCGCCTTCAGAACCCGAATGGGCAATTTATCACGCTAGCAGGTATACCCTCTGTCACCCCGCCTTATCTTTACATCTGCACAAACCGTCAAGGCTGTCCGACGGAAGGACGAGGTGTACCTAATCTTCTTTGAGATGGAAAACACGACGCAAGTACTCGCTAAAGTGCCTGTGATCAGGGACTTCCCAGATATCTTCCCAGAGTCCCTTCCCGGGTTGCCCCCGCAACGGGAAGTGGACTTCCAAATAGAACTTACACAAGGAGCCCGACCAGTATCCCGAGCACCATACCGGATGGCCCCGAGGGAACTGGCCGAGCTCAAGATTCAACTGCAAGAGTTAGTCGACGCAGGATTCCTTCGTCCTAGCACCTCGCCCTGGGGAGCCCCAGTACTATTTGTTAAAAAGAAGGATGGATCTCTGCGCCTCTGTATTGACTACAGAGAGCTGAATAAACTCACTATCCAGAATACCTATCCCCTACCACGGATAGATGAATTGTTCGATCAGCTGCAAGGCACGTCCGTCTTTTCCAAGATGGATTTAAGATCCGGCTACTATCAACTCAGAGTGCGAGAAGAGGACATTCCCAAGACCGCCTTCAGCTCCCGCTACGGACTGTACGAGTTCATGGTAATGCCATTTGGGTTAACCAATGCCCCGTCCGCCTTCATGGCTTTAATGAATACTGTATTTAAACCCTTCCTGGATCATTTCGTAATAGTCTTCATAGATGATATCCTCATCTACTCGAAGAACAAAACCGATCACTCCAGGCATCTCCAAATGGTTCTGCTTAAGCTAAGAGAGCACTCGCTGTTCGCCAAGTTTAGCAAATGCGAGTTCTGGATGGAAGACGTCGGTTTTCTGGGACACACAGTTAACAAGAACGGGGTAGCAGTGGATCAAGCCAAGGTACAAGCGGTGCGAGATTGGCCGCCACTTAAGACAGCGGCAGACATCCGAAGTTTCCTTGGCCTCGTCGGCTACTACCGTAAGTTCGTCGAAGGATTCTCCAAGATTGCGTTACCACTTACCTCCCTCACCAAAAAGGATGTGACATTCCAGTGGTCTCCCGAGTGCGAAGCAGCGTTCATCGAACTGAAGAACCGGCTGATATCGGCCCCGATCCTGACTCTCCCCTCAGGAACTGAGGGCTTCCAGATCTATGCTGATGCCTCTCTGAAAGGATTGGGAGCCGTGCTTATGCAACATGGCAAGGTGGTTACCTACGCCTCACGTTAGCTCAAGCCGCACGAACTAAACTATGCCACCCACGATCTGGAACTGGGGGCGGTAGTTTTCGCATTAAAGGTTTGGAGACACTACCTCTACGGGGTACGATGCGAGATTTTCTCCGATCACAAGAGCCTCAAGTATGTCTTCACCCAGAAGGAGCTGAACCTCCGACAACGCCGGTGGTTGGAATTTCTCTGCGATTATGACTTCGCCCTTCGGTACCACCCCGGTAAGGCTAATAAGGTTGCAGATGCCCTGAGTCTGCAGCCTCCGAGGATCGGGAGTTGGTTAGAAATGGTACCGGAGGAATTAGTCGAATCCTTGGCGGAACTAGATACTATCCTCATCATCCGTAGGAATCCGATGGAATACCAGGCCCAACTCTACTGGATGGAGATTCAGTGCGACATCAGGGATAGGATAAGAGAAGCACAGAAGATCGACGTGGACGCAGCCCCGATTATTCAGGCCTTGCAACATAGTGCACAGGAGGACTACAATTTGTATGACGGCATCCTGCAGTTCAGACACCGCATATTTATCCCCGCAGCAGAGGGAATTCGGGAAGAGATCCTTCGCGAAGCACACCAGACAAGGTAATCAATACACCCAGGGGTAGTGAAGATGTATACAGACCTACGAAGGACTTTATACTGGCCAGGAATGAAGAGGGACGTCACCAACTATGTTGCGCACTGCCAGACCTGTCAACTGGTCAAGGCAGAGTGTCGAAGCCCAGGGGGCCTACTACAACCCCTGCCCATACCAGAATGGAAGTTCGAGGATATTTCCATGGATTTTGTCCATGGCTTACCCCGATCTCGTGCAGGTAACGACTTCATATGGGTCGTAGTAGACCGCCTCACCAAGGTAGCCCGATTCATCCCGAACCGGCAAGGCGACGGTGTCGACATATTAGCCCGACTATTTATTGAGCAGGTAGTCCAATTTCATGGAATACCCAAATCAATCGTCTCGGACCGCGATGGGCGCTTTACATCGAAGGAATGGAGAAGAGTGCAAGCTTATCTAGGAACCAGGTTGGCATTTAGCACCGCCTTCCACCCCCAGACCGATGGGCAGACGGAAAGAACGAACCGGACGATGGAAGATCTTCTCCGATTATGTATAGTGGAACACAACGAGCCATGGGAGCAGTTACTACCTCTGGTGGAATTTTCATATAACAACAGCTTCCAGGCAAGCATCAAGATGGCACCTTACGAAGCCCTCTACGGAAAACGCTGCCGGACCCCACTATCTTGGGCACAGGATGAGGACCCCGAAGCCTTAGGGGTCACCTACATAGACGATACCACTGCCGCAATAAGGTTAATCCGGGAACGTATGCTAGAAGCGCAGAGCCGGCAAGCCAAATATTATGATGCGCGTCATCGGATGGTGGAATTCAACGTGGGAGATATGGTTTTCTTGAAAATTAAGCCGATGCACGGGATATCCCGAATAATGAAGCAGAAAAAGCTGGACCCCCGCTATTTAGGCTCATATCAAGTCGTAGAAAGAGTTGGCCCGGTGGCTTATAGGTTAGCTCTGCCAGCCGAGCTGGGAAACCTCCACGACGTGTTTCACGTCTCCTCGCTGAGACGCGTACTCCGCCAACCCGAGCAACATCTCCCCGTATCACCGACATCAGTACATTCCGACCGATCCGTCCAACTCGAACCAGTGAAGATAGTGGACTCCAAGATCAAAGAACTGCGAAACAAAACCATCGCGATGGTCAAGATATTGTGGTCAAACTGTGGACGCGAAGAGTTTACTTGGGAACCAGAGACGCTCGTTCGAGAAAAATACCCGGCACTCTTCCCCCCAGGTATATCCTTTAAACCCCTACTTTAGCCAATTTTCGGGCACGAAAATCTCTTTATTTTTATTGGATTGTAACAGCTCGACTTTTATTGGGCCACTAGACCCTAGTGAGCCCAATAAAAGTAGGCCCGAGCAGTAGAAAACTACCATTTTAAGTAATGTTGCATGCCGCAACTAAATCATTGGGGTACAGTGACCAAACAAACCCCGATTGAACTTCCGTCAGTTCCGTTAGACTCGTATGGACAATACGAGCACAACGGAATTCGTTGCACTTCGATCCGAGGTCGTTTGGAGAAAACGACCATTTCGGGTGTCGTAGCGCGCCACTACCTCATTATTATGAATAGTGACCATACGAACCCCGATTGGACTTCCGTCAGTCCCGTTAGACTCGTATGGACAATACGAGCGCAACGGAATTCGTTGCACTTCGATCCGAGGTCGTTTGGAGAAAAAAAACCATTTCGGGTGTCGTAGCGCGCCACTACCTCATTATTATGAATAGTGACCATACGAACCCCGATTGGACTTCCGTCAGTTCTGTTAGACTCGTATGGACAATACGAGCGCAACGGAATTCGTTGCACTTCGATCCGAGGTCGTTTGGAGAAAACGACCATTTCGGGTGTCGTAGCGCGCCACTACCTCATTATTATGAATAGTGACCATACGAACCCCGATTGGACTTCCGTCAGTTACGTTAGACTCGTATGGACAATACGAGCGCAACGGAATTCGTTGCACTTCGATCCGAGGTTGTTTGAAGAAAACGACTATTTCGGGTGTCGTAGCGCGCCACTACCTCATTATTATGAATGGTGACCGTACGAGCCCCGAATTAACTTCTGTCAGTTCTGGTAAACTCGTACGAACAATACGAGCGCAACGGAATTCGTTGGGCCTCGATTCAAGGTCGTATGGAGAGTATGCCATTTTAGTATTATGCAGATCGCCTCAGTGCAACGCACGAGATATAAAGCACACGAACCCGGCATCGGCCCGGGCAACTCTTATTGGACCCCGGGGGCCAAGGAGGACCCCGCCCTAAGTTGACTTGGTGAACCCCCCCCCCCCCCCCCCCCCCAAAAAAAAAAATCGAATTTGCTAAAGAAAAGGGGGGAGAGTGAAAGCCCCCCCCCCCCCAAGGGAGGGGGCTGCCCATGAATGGGCAGCCCTATTTGGGCAAAGGGGGCAAGAGAGAGAAGAGAGGGGAGGGGGGGAAAATATCTCCCCCTCCCTTATCCCCACGTGGGGGAAAAGGAGGAGAGGGAAGGGGGAGAGAGCTTCCCCCCTTCCTATAAAAGGAAGGGGCAGCCCCTCTCAAACCCCTACCCCACTCACTCTCCCTCTCAGCCTCTCCCTACCGACTAACCCAGCCACCCTCTCGCCGGAGCCAACCCCAAGCTGCCGCCTCCTCTTCCTCCCTCCATGGACGGCCACGGCCCTTCTACCTCTCGAGCCCCACCTCCACCTCAGGTAGAATCACCCCCCCCCCCCCCCCCCCCCCCCTCCTCCTTCTTACCTCCTGGAGGCAAGCCGCCCCTCCCCGTCGCCGGAGCGCCCCCAGCGCCACCCCGAGCCTGCTCGGGTGGCGGCGCTGGCCGTGGAAGCCAACCCCACCCCCCACCCCCCCCCCCCCCCCGCCCCAGCGCCGGTGGTGGCGCTGGGGGAGCAGGTCCCCACTCGGGGACCTCGGCGCCGATGAAGGGGAGGACGTCGGGCCGCCGGAGGACGCAGCCCCGGCGGCGCCCGAGTCCTCCTCCCCCTCCTCTTTTTCCTGTAAAAAGAACCCCGCCAACCCCGGCGGCGGCCGGCGGCTCCAGGCCGCCGGACCCCCGCCGGAAGTTTGCCCCCTCCCCGGCGCCCCGACCAGGGGCGGCAGGGAGGGCCGTGCACGAGGAGGCGGCGGCGCAGTAAGCCGGCATGGCTAGTACCGGATGCGCCGCGCCTCCCCATCCTCTCTGTCTCTCTTTCCAGTGGGGTCCGGCGGCACCAGGCCGCCGGGACACCACCGGAGTGGACGCCGGCCCACGGCGCACCGACCGGGGGCGGCACCGGTGCCCCCCCCCCCCCCCCCCCTCAGCGGAGGCGGTGGCGTAGCGGGCCTGCATGGCCCATGCAGGCCACGCCACCGCCTCCCGCCTCCTTTATAACCCTCCCCCGGCGGTGGCCGGCGGCGCCAGGCCGCCGAACCACCACAAGAGGAGTCGCCGGCCCCCGGCGCACCGACTGGGGGCGTTCCCCGCACCCCCTGGCGGAGGAGGTGGCGCGGCGAGCATGCACGATGCATGCAGGCCCGCCACCGTCCCTGTCCCCCTTCCTGCAGCGCTCCCGACGGTGGTCGGCGACGCTAGGCCGCCGGACCACCACCGGAATGGTCGCCGGACCCCGGCGCACCGTCCGGGGGCGGCGACGGCCTCTGTCGGCCGCTGCCTGGCGGTGGCAGCGGCTGCCACCCGAGATTAATCGGGGGCCGCACGATCTCCCCCGGGAGATCAAGCGGCCCCCGAAACCTCGTTTCCCGCCTCCCGGCTCCACTTGTGTGCCCCCACAGCGGATCCGCCGCAGATCCGCTGTGGGAGCCGCGGGATGGCACGCGGTGCAGCACCCCCTGCGCCCCCTCCCTTTCCCTAATCGCACCCCAACCCCCCCCCCCCCCCCCCCCCCCTTCTTTTTTCCTAACCGCGCCCCAACCTCCCTTTCCCCTTCCCCATTTTTTTGAGAAAAAATGGGGCAGATTGGGAAGAAGTTTTCTAAATAAAAAATGTGCCCCACCCTAAGGGGCACCTACTGTAATTTTTTGGGATTTTTAGGAGGAATTTTACTATTTTTAAAACCCTTTATAGAGTTTATTTTGAGAAAATAAACGTCCAAATAAGTTCGCAAAAATCACCAAAAATTAAGGGCTCTAATTAAAGGTGTTTTACAACTACTATTAAAATTGGGAGATGTGGTCTCTTATTATGGTCCTCCAAAAGCTTTTACAAGCGAAAATAAACGCCCAAAAAGAGCGAAATTCATCGAAATGAATCGGCGTCCCCTCGACGCATATTTTTAAATGCCTATTAAAAATTATGCGTATCTATCCAAGGAATCGACTAAGCTCGGAATATCGACGCGAAAATCGGAACGAAATCGCGGCGCGGCGCCGAAATTTAACCCCGCCGCGACAATAATAAAAGAACGGAGTCGACGATTGAAGCCTCCTCTTATTGAGTGATTGGACTACTAACCCTTTCTTTTATGTTTTTACTGCTTTCCGTACTTTCTGTTAAATCCAGTCTCGCATTGGTCCCCCGCATTTACGTTCTGTACTTTTCTTTAAATCCAGTCTCGCACATGTCCCTCGCATTTACTTTCTGTACTTTCCTTTAAATCCAGTCTCGCACTAGTCCCCCGCACTTACTTTCTGTACTTTCATTTAAATCCAGTCTCGCACTGGTCCTGTCATTACGGCCTCTGCTTTCGGCCTACTTTTCTGCTTATTACCATGGCCTTTGCTTTCGGCCTACTTTTCTGCTTAATATGGCATTTGCTTTCGGCCTACTTTTCTGCTTAATATGGCCTTTGCTTTCGGCCTACTTTTCTGCTTAATATGGCATTTGACTTCGGCCTAATTTCCTTCTTGATATTATGTCCTCTGCTTTCGGCCTATTTTGTTGCTGTACTTATTCGTATTGGGGTACTAACTGCAGCCATGCACAGGCAAGCGGTGCTTATCCTCCCTCCTGCGAGGCCTTAGTTGGGGAAAACTCGGAGTTGAGTCCCTCCTCCCTGGTTAGCCCCAAGCAAGGAGCCCTCATACCGCTAATCTTCCCGGTCAGAGGTCGTGTGATCGGTCGAGTAGAATTGCCACGTCACTTATGTGCTTGTTTTTTTATAAAGCGGGTGAAGATTGTTTGGGATGGCGGGTTGGTCACGCCCGCAGACCGTTCGTACCGGTGCGGGTGGGTTGACAACTCATGGCGACAGGGAGATGTGCGCAGCGGGTTATCACCCTCCGAGCCTGCAGTTTTGCCTCCACTGGTCGGCCTACAAATCGGCTCGCCGGATGTCGCTCACATCCAGTTGGTACACCAAGTTGTACAGGAGGGCCTGAATGATACGGTACGACTACATTCAGAAGTGGCAAGACTGGCCACTGTCACCGACGGCCACATCGGTGAGGCCCGCGGGGTTAGCTCCCATGCTTGAAGAAAAACGGTCTAAACTGTGTCGACACAGGGTCTTTTGTGTGCGTACAGGTTTGAATACCTGGGTGTGCGTGTCTGCGCGTTATAGTGTTGTGTACTTACTATACGGCGCGATTACGAGCTTTAGGGCGGGAGGCCCTATATATATATATATATATATATATATATATATATATATATATACGCGGATATATATGTTTACCTGCTGCTAACCCTCTACCTTGCTTCGACTATTTCATTTCTGTCTTTAGCCGCCCCCTGGATATGGATCCGGGGAGGGGATGTATTTTCTACTTAGCTCTGTGACTAACGGTTATTTCTTATAACCAATCACAGGAGATGGGACAGCAAGGATCCCCCGCACCACAGGATGATATACCAGCCTTGGAGATGGCCCGTTCGATAACCCCAGCCTCGCCCCCTATCTTCTGAGACGTGAGTTCGAGAGTATTAGGACTAGCCTAGGGCTCCCTTTTGTTTTAGACTATGTAGCCCTCGAGGCAATATTTTGTAAAACGATAGGCCCCGGCCATGTTTAAATATGTAATATAATCAGCATGCTTAGCTTTTCTTATTTCGATTGCTTCCGCTGTGCGTTCTGATGTGTTGTGATGATTCTTGTGCCTGGCAAAGAGACCGCTCAGCGCTTGAGAGGGTGGGACGTCGCCACCCGGAAAGCACTGGGTAGTCCTCTTTAGGCAGTAAGATCCCCCCTCCCTGAACCCGGTTCAATCTGGGGAGGGGAGGTCTTACAGAAAGCCTCCTCCCCACTCACCTCCTTGGAGCTGGGCGAGTGGGGGAAAGCCTCCTACCCACTCACCTCCATGGATCTGGGTGAGTGGCGGAAAGCCTCCTCCCACTCACCTCCTTGGAGCTGGGCGAGTGGGGGAAAGCCTCCTCCCCACTCACCTCCTTGGAGCTGGGCGAGTGGGGGAAAGCCTCCTCCCCACTCACCTCCTTGGAGCTGGGCGAGTGGGGGAAAGCTTCCTCCCCACTCACCTCCTTGGAGCTGGGCAAGTGGGGGAGATGGGGAAAGCTTCCTCCCCACTAACCCCCTCTTCCCAGATTGTTGGTCGGGAGTGCTCTCGCCCATCTACTGGGGTGGGACCTCCGGACCGCCTCCTTCACCTCCAGCCATAGAGCTCAGCTTGAGATTTTTCGTGCTGGTAACTCTCCACTATCACCGCACCATAATGTTGAAACCGAGACTTGGGAACAAGACTTGGTATCTGTGGAGTTCGGGCCCTCAACAAGTTGGGGGGTGACCACACAATTACTTCTCCCAAGGGAGAGCTCTATGTTGGAGGCTTAGGAACTAGGAACAAGACCAAGGGCTTAGCGAGGAGGTCCTACCACACACCCGAAAGATCTTAGAGTGCTTCCCCTCCCAAGCCAATGCTAAGCTTGGGCACCTTTGGAGGCTCTCTCCACCCACCAAAGAAACATGGGGAGAGAGTGGCCAAAAGAGAAGTCCCTCCAAATGGTGCCCCCTTGGTCCTATTTATAGATTTCTGGACTTGGTCTGCCAATAGCCACATTCTGGCCTACGATATTACGAAAATACCCTCGAGTTTGGCTTGCCAACAGCCAAATCCTGCTGTTCTGAGACGCTAAAAGAAAATCATCCCTCTCTTCGGGGCTCGCCCCCTAGCTGGGGCGGGGGCGAGACCGCGAGGCCGCCCACCTCCGGCTCGCCCCCCTGATGGGGTGGGAGCGAGACCGAAAGGCTGCACGCCTCAGGCTCACCCCCTGCTGGGGCGGGGGTAGACCGCGAGGCCGCACGCCTCGAGCTCTCCCCTTGCTGGGGCGGGGCAAGACCGCGAGGCCCCACGCCTCGGGCTAGCCCCCTGCTGGGGAGGGGGCGAGACCACGAGGTCGCCCGCTTCGGGCTCGCCCCCTGCTGGGGCGGGGGAGAGACCACGAGGCCGCCCGCCTCGGGCTCGCCCCCCTGCTGGGGCGGGGGAGAGACCTCGAGGCCGCCTGCCTCGGGCTCTCCCCCCTGCTGGGGCAGTGTCGAGACCCCGAGGCCGCCCGCCTCAGGCTCGCCCCCCCCCCCCCCCCCTACTGGGGCAGGGGCGAGGACACGAGTTTGCCCGCCTCGGGCTCGCCCCCCTGCTGGGGCGGGGGCGAGACCGCGAGGCCGCACGCCTCGGGCTCGCCCCCCCCCCCCCCCCCCCCTTACGAGGATGGGCGAGCGGGAGGCGGCCCGCCTCCACCGCTCACCTCCCTCTCACTGGGTATGCCCAGAAAATTCTCCTGCCCCCCCCCCCCCCTCTTTGCCTGGGGCAGTGCTAAAAACACCTTGGACCCCGGGGACCTACTCGGCGAATACAGGGTTGTACAAGATGAAATAAGTTTTCAAAGTCTACTTCCAAATAAGAACTCTAGTGTAGTTGCTGAGGGGGAGAACCTTGTTGAACTGCCTAATTATCACTTCCCTATCTGAAGCAGTTAGAAAGGGGAAGAGAAGGTTGAAAGGGGGAGAGAAGGTTGAAAAGCAAAAAGGTTGAAAAGCTAAGTCTTTAACTCTCTATGTCACTTTATGTATTTGATATTATTTATTATCTGTGCAATTCACGTTAGTAGATAGGGTTCTGAATTCTTCAAATAGGGGGAGATTGTTGGGTATTATAGCCACAATAGCCTTGATTTGAAGAAGTCCCCCTTGAACTAAGATGAATTGATATTGTATTTGATTTGGTATTATAGTTATGTGATTGCAGAATATTAATTGCTAAGTACAAACCAATGTCAGGTTTCAATTAGTCATAAACACGGGCCTATGCAATGTAATCCCTCATTGTATAGACCAAGGTATTGACTCATGTGAAATCTCTCTATTGGGGTGTACTTCATATTCAAACACTATGGAGGAACCAAGATGAAGTAGTTGTTGTGTTCAAGACTGGAAGAAAATTTATTCAAGTCAATTCGTCGAGTACACTCGAGAAGACTCGACGAATTCGTCGAGGCATCTCGAGTGGACTAGACGAATTCATCGAGATCACTTGATTGGTCTTGTGAAATGTCTTAACTCTTTTCGTCGAGTACACTCGAGAAGACTCGATGAATTCATCGAGACATCTCGAGTGGACTAGACGAATTCGTCGAGATCACTTGATAGGTCTCGAGTAATGTCTTAAGTCTTTTCGTCGAGTAATAAAGTGTTCACTCAAGAACACTCGACGAATTCGTCGAGTGGTCTGCTGTTTTCTCGTGAACACTAGACGAATTTGTCAAGTGGTCTGCTGGTTTCTCATGAACACTCAACGAATTCGTCGAGTGCTCTCGAGAAGCTCTCGAGTGATCTCAGTTATAGCTTATTCCCGTCTCAGCTTTCTGCTAAGTTATTTTCGTCAAATTTTCATGTAGTTTTCGTCGAGTTACTAAGTGAATTCGTCGAGTGGTCAATGATTTCATGAGTTCACTCGACGAATGAAGACAGAGCATTTTCTTTTCAAATGTGCAGGCGGAAATTCCTTTTAGGTCTTCACCATGTACAGTACACGTGGAGATCATTCCTTGATTTCATTTTTAGCTGTTAGAGAGGATGTGCTATATATATTCTTAAGAGTTATTTCTTTAACCCTAATCGTGCCTTATTTTAAAGAATCGCAAATCGTCTGTCGGCTATCTTCTTTCTCATAAATCGCAAACGACATTCTTGCTGCCGACAAAGTTTCTTGCACGATCCTTCTCAAAGAAAAGATTCAACAAGATCTATGATTCCAGATTTGTTCAAGTTCTTTTCAGATCTTGTTGTCTCTCGAGTTTTCATATCCAAGTTTCTCAAGAGAAGATTTCTTCTTCCTCCTTTCAAGATCAAGATTTTCATTTCAGTCAAGGAAGAAGAAGATCCATTATTTCAGATCTGAAGAAGTTAAATCTCATAGAGATTTTAGAAGATTGTCTTTCAATCTAAAGAGTTGTAAGAAAACTTTTCAATATTTTTGTAGGACGTTTTTCTTCTGAGTTTTTGTAGATCCTAGTTTAGAGGATCGAGTGTAGGAGAGGTTGTTCTCTGAGTTTTTGTAAGAGAGTTTGTTCTCCGAGTTTGTAGGAGTTGTTAACTCTGAGTTGTAAGATTGTTTTAATCTTATATTAGTGAAGTAGCCTAGTCTATCGGGAGTGCTAGATAGGTGAGGCGGGAAAGTGGATGTACCCATTCTGGGGAACCACTATAAATCCTTGTGTTTGTGTGTGCTCTTTATTTCTGTGTGCTTTTCTTTCAAGTTTTTAATTTCGCATAAAAGTCATATAATTCACCTATTCACCCCCTCTAGGTGATTTAGGTAGCAACTAGATACTTTTAGTTGGGTATACACATTGATGGTGAGCCAGAATTTATAGATAAGATTATTGACACTAGCAGATGAACTCGTTCAACAGAGGTCTAATAGAGTAAGGCATTCATCTTTGAAATACTATGCTACCGAGCATATTTTAAAGATGGATACGAGAGATACTGAGATTTATGATGGGACGGTGGAGAGCTTAAAGAAGTAGTGGATGGTTGCTATATATTAGAAGATGCAGTCACTTGAAGAGAATCATACTTATGAACTGGTGAGATTTTCTAAGATGCAGTCACTTTGATGAGATCTTTTCTCCAACTGTAAGAATATTGTCTATCTGGGTTGTTTTTGGCCTTGATGTGAGGCTAGACCTATAGGTTGAGCAGATGGATGTCAAGGCCGTCTTTTTGCACGACGATCTTGAGGATGAGCTTTATATAGAGACACATGTGGGATTTAGGGTCAAAGGGAATGAAAGTCTGATATATCATATAAAGAAGAGCTTATATGGCTTGAAGTAGGCCCCGCGATAGTGATATAAGAAGTTTGATGCTTTTATAGAGGAGGTCTACTTCAGGAGGACCACCCTTGAATACTGTGTATTTGTGAAGCAGTATGCTCTGGAGGATTTACTATTTTACTCAAGTATGTAGATGACATGTTGATAGTTGAGAAGAGGACTCTGTCCATTGCTGAACTGAAGTGATAGTTGAGCTTCACATTTGCGATGAAAGACTTGGGAGCAACAAAAACCATTCTATGGATGCATATTCGCATAGACAGAAGCTAAAAGTTATTATGGTTGTCGCATGAGAGATACATCAGAAAGGTGCTGCAGAGATTTAATATGAATTAGGTGAAGAAGGTGAGTGCACCGCTTGTGGCTCACTTCGAACTTACCACATACCAATGCCGGAGCACGCCATAGGTAAAAGAGGGAATGCAAAATTTTCATATGCTTTGTAGTTGGAAGTCTTCTGCATGTCATGGTTTGCACCGGCCTTGATATAGTGCACAATGTTGGCACTGACAGTAGGTCTCAAATCCTGAGAGAACATTGGAACGTAGTGAAGTGGATTTTGAGGTACCTATAGGTGACGTCAGATTTGATGTTGAGGTTTGGAGATATTGAGTCAGAGCTATTGGGCTACATTGATGCTTGTATGGCTGGAGACTTAGATTCCATGAGATCAACCTCTGGGTACCTGATCTTATTTGTTGGGGGAGCGGTTTCATGGAAGTCAAGACTACAGAAATGCATTACATTATCGACTATGGAGACAGTTTATTGTGGTTACTAATGTAACACCCCAAAGATCGTGGTTCAGCGAGGTAGGCGGAATGGTGGTGTTGCGCTCGGGATAGGCTCAAGATTCCAGATCAGGTCAATGCGCACGACCATTGTCCTCTTAGCGCACGACCAGTGAGCATGCGCCAATGATCGTGCGTAACCCGCAAAGAATCGGAGTTCTGTCTCGGCTTATGCGCACGACCATTGTCCTCTTCGCGCACGACCAGTGATCGTGCGCCAGCGATCGTGCATTAATTTAGAAGAGAATCGAGTTCTGTCTCGGACAGTGCGCACGACCTTTTCCCTCTTCGCGCACGACCAGTGATCGTGCGCCAGCGATCGTGCGCCCTGTTTATTCTGTTCCGCGATTTTGAGCGGAGAAGAAGATCGGACCGTCCAAATCTTTTGGGATTTGATCCAACGGCTAGGTTTAGTTGCGGGAGACCTTTAGGGCTGATGAGAGGGGGTTAAACCTCATATTCTCTAAGTCATTCTCTCTCCAAACCCTAGAGAAAGAAGGAGGAGCCAAGGAAGAAGAAGGGAGATTCCGCCATTGACGGAGCTCCGGAGCTCCGTTTCGCGAACTGTTTCCAGATCTGGAGAGTGCAGCCCGGTGCGGTCATTTCCCTCCGTCTAGAATCTCGGATCCATGGCGAAAAAGAACGCTCCTAGGGTAACGATTTCTTCTCCCGTTGTTTGGACTCGTCTTTTGTCCTCTCCTTCGTTTCTCTATGCTTGCATGAGGGATCCCTTTCACCAAATGGGTGAAGTGTAGGATTCCCTCAAGTTCTCCGGAACTCCGGGTCGATTGTGTCCGTCCCCGGCGTATTGCATGTAGAAAGTCCGGTAGTCGTGCGGATTTAGGCATTTTGTGTGAAGCCTATTCGTGGCCGTGAGCCCGAATCGGTGATGCTTGGATTGCGACGTTGCATTTAGGTTAAGCCTAGAATGCGTGCCGGAGAATGACTCCGTGAAATCATCTATAGTAGTGCGGGATTTAAGTGTAGGCGTCTTGTGAAGATCCTAACGAAAGCCCCATGCTTTGAGATTGGATGAAGGCAAACCTTCACCGCGAAATTGATGCGGAGCGTATTATACCTCCCCTTTTTGAGTATTTGTGAAGCCTAGATCCTTATGAAGGGATTAGGTGCGTAGCTTATATTTGTGTAGCACTTGAAGGTGCTAAACCCTTACGGGCCGAGGCGAAGCCGTACCCGCGTCGTGCGACAGATCGCGACGATTAGAGCACGGGCAAAGCTAAACCGAACCCATTTCCATGCAGATCGGTAAGAGGTCCCTACCTCATGTAGCCGTGTGATCATGGGAGAGGTCGTGGAAGGTGGTTTACCTAGACCGACCAAAAGCTCTTTTTCCCGCATAAGGCGATGGCCCTTACGGTGGAGTGTTTGTGGAATTGATGTTGTTAGCCTCATGCGGTTGTTTAGGCGGTTGCGGGGAACCTTCGGGTGAACCCAACCAACATCATGTGCATACCTAGGTTCCCTCCTTTTTGATGCTCAACCTAGAAGATTGAATGTGCTTGAAACCTCACCTTGTGTAGTTGCACTTTCTTTATTTTAGTACTTGTGCTAGTGTGGCTTGCTTGCAGGGTAGAATCTCCGCCACCCCGGGAAAGGGGTGGGGTCGTTATAATTTGGTCAGCTGTGCTGACCGTTACCTTGTTTGCCACCGCTTGGTGGAATGTTCTTATGCAGGTGCAGGTGAGCCTAGCGGGAAATAGCGGGCGGTGGCCCCTTTTGCTGAGTTGGCCCTTGAAGGCTAGCCTCTTTTTTTTAGCTTTCTCATGTATTGCCGGCCTGCGTGCCGATGTATGTTTTGGAGTTTTGGTACATTTGCTAAATGTAAGGCCTTAAGGCCATAACTCTCTTTCTTGGTTTCATTCCTATAATGGTGGACAATTCTAATGGTAATGTTAAATCTTTATGCTTCCGCTAGTGTTTAGTATACTCTGTTGTAGTTTCTTTCTGTTTATCACCTTTTAACTCCTAGCTAGTGTGGTTAGTATGGCGTGGGGTCCCGGCCGGACCTACTGTTATATTATTCGTACTGGCAGGGTGTTACAATTTGGTATCGGACTTAAGGCGTCGATCCGTAGTTTAGCGAATTCGGGACGAATTCCTTTTAAGGGGTGGTGCGCACGGGTTGTGCATTCACCTAAAACGACAAAAACTAATAAGAATGTCCACTTAGGAATGAAAAGAAAACATACTTGTTTGCAGAACCTGAGCGTTCCATGATTGATGTTTGATATGTTTTGGGTCACTAAATTGTGCTTTGCATGATTATAGGTGACTAGAAGTGCTGCGGGGCAATCTCGACCCCGTAACACCGCTGAAAGTAGTGGGTCGGCTGAAGTGCCAGCGACCACTCCTTCTGCTGAAATGATCAAATTAGTCGCAGAAGCGGTCTTCGCGATGATCAACGCTCAACCCCAAAGGCTGGTCCAGCCTGCTACTCCTACTCCAGATGTGGCCCCTGAGGCTGTTGCTGCAGTGGAACCTGCGGTAGCGCCGAGGGTGGAACCTCAAGTTGCGCAAGTAGTGGCGGGGCGAGCGCGTGACCAGCAATTAAAGCATTTCCTGAGCTTTAATCCTCCTACCTTCTCGGGATCTGAGTCCCCAACGGAGGCAGAAGACTGGTTGTCAAAAGTTAGAAGAACTCTGAGGGCGACAGCGACGGACGAAGCCATGATGGTCACCTTAGCCACCTTCCTTCTTGATGGAGAGGCTGTGCTGTGGTGGGAAGAGCAGGAGCTGCATAAGTTCTGCGGTAGAGATATTACTGAAATCACAATGGCTGAGTTTTCAAAGTCGTTCCTCTAAAGGTTTATCCCCTCTGCCCAGCGCATTGCGTTGCAAAACCAGTTCTTGAGGTTGACACAAGGTGATCGCTCCGTTGACGATTACTTGCATGAGTTTACCAGACTGAGTCGCTATGCGGGGTCCTTGGTGGAGGATGAGGAGACAAAGACAAATAAGTTCTATGAAGGGCTTCGAGACGAGTTGAGGCTGCTCCTTGCAGGCCCTATGACGTTCGGCTTCCAAGTGATGGTGCAAACTGCCAGATCTTTGGAGTTGGACATGAAGAGGGTACAAGCAAGGGGTGTTGTAAAGAAACCTGAGTTTCATGCGCCGGCCTCTCAGTCCAAGTCGGTTTTCAGAAGGAACAAAAGGAAGTTCAAACAGGCGGAACCAGCTCCTTCAAATGTTTCGGGAGCCACGACCGCGCGGACTCCTATTACGTGTTTCACCTGCGGGAAGGTGGGACACAAAGCTGCGGTGTGTCGAAGTGGTCCCCCGAAGACTGGTAATCGGGCGGTGGATTATGCTCGAGCTGCGGAAAAGGGTAAAGCTGTGGAGTCTTCGGCTTCCCAGCACATTACTCCGACTCAGCCGAGAGTCTACTCGTTTGGCCAGCAAGAAGCCATACGACAAACTGATGTCGTCACAGGTACGAATTAGAAGTTAGCTTTTACAGCTATATATATAATTCATACTGTGGTACGACTATATGCTTTATTTGTGTGCAATTAGGTTTCGTCCTAATTTTCAACTATCCGGCGAGAGCTCTATTTGATACGGGTGCATCGCACTCTTTTCTGTCCGAGGACTTCGTTGTGCGAATCGGAGTGCCGTCTACCTTCGTAGAGGATAGATTGGAAGTAGTGCTACCCAATGTATCTCGAATGAGTGCGGATAGGAAGAGCCGTGTGAAGGTGCGGATCGGAAGTCAGGATTTCGACTTGGAAGCGTCGTTATTACCGTTAGCTGAATTTGATGTGATCTTCGGCATGGACTGGCTCTCGGAGCAGCGGGCATGCATAGATTGCAATACAAAAGAGATCACTCTGGGAAGGGACACCGAAGGAGAAACCATGTTCGCCGGTATGCGAGGAGCGAGCAAGACGCTGATGTCTGCTCTCCAAGTGGTTAAGGCGGTGAGAAAAGGCGCCGAGTTGTTCTTCACCTTGTTGGAGGCTTCGGAGCCAAAGCCCAGGTTATGTGATGGCCCAGTTGTAGCGGAGTACGCCGACGTGTTTCCTAATGAACTCCCTGGGGCTCCGCCTCAGCGAGAGATCGATTTCTGTATCGAGTTGGTGCCAGGTGCCAAACCTGTGGCCCGCTCACCGTACCGGATAGCGCCAAAGGAATTGGCAGAGCTGAAGGTTCAATTGCAAGAGCTGCTAGAGCAAGGCTACGTACGTCCAAGTTCTTCTCCTTGGAGTGCACCGGTCCTCTTTGTGAAGAAGAAGGACGGGAGCTTGCGTCTATGTATCGATTATCGAGAGCTAAACAAGTTGACCGAGAAGAACCGATATCCGATTCCAAGAATCGATGATCTCTTTGACCAGCTGGTTGGGTCGACGGTATACTCCAAACTGGACCTAAGGTCCGGCTATTACCAACTGCGAATTAGGGAATGTGACATTCCAAAAACAGCGTTCAGTACCCGCTTTGGGCACTATGAGTTCACGGTGATGCCGATCGGTCTGTCCAATGCACCGTCGGTATTCATGGACTTAATGAACAGGACGTTTCGTGAGTATTTGGATCAATTTGTGACCGTCTTTATCGACGACATTTTGGTATACTCTCAATCAGAAGAGGAGCATGTAGGACATCTGCACGCAGTTCTGGGCACCTTGAGGAAGAGTCAGCTATATGCCAAGTTCTCCAAGTGCGAGTTTTGGCTACCGTCAGTAGCATTCCTTGGTCACGTCGTTAGTGGAGATGGAATTGCGGTAGATCCGTCGAAGATAGAAGCGATCCGAGCGTGGACTTTGTTGAAAAACGTAGCGGAAGTCCGAAGTTTCTTAGGACTTGCCGGTTATTATAGGCGCTTTGTGGAAAACTTCTCGAGGATCGCACTTCCTCTCACAAAACTGACTAGGAAGGATCATAAGTTCGTTTGGTCGCCCGAGTGCGCACGAGCTTTTGAAGAACTGAAGAGCCGTCTGACCACGGCGCCCATTCTATGCTCGCCATGTGGTACGGAAGGCTACGAAATCTATAGCGACGCCTCGGGGAGTGGTTTGGGTTGTGTCCTAGTGCAGTTCGGTAAGGTAATTGCCTACGGCTCCCGTCAGTTGAAAGTTCATGAGAGGAATTACCCGGTCCATGATTTGGAGCTAGCGGCCGTGGTATTTGCTCTTAAGCTTTGGAGGCATTATTTGTATGGCGTGAAGATCGACATCTTTACCGACCACAAGAGCCTCAAGTACTTGCTAGATCAAAGGGAGTTGAATATGCGACAGAGGAGGTGGTTGGAGTTCCGTGGGGACTACACCTTCGACATCAAATATACTCCTGGAAAGGGAAATGTAGTTGCGGACGCGTTGAGTCGTCAGGCTCCCGCTCAAGCAAATTGGATTTTGATGCACGATGAGCGTCTGATCCGTGAGCTGGAAGAAATGGAGATCTTTTGCGTTGATCGAAGAGCGTCTACTTCAGCATGCTTGAACTGGACGGAGGTTCAATACCACCTTGCCGACCGAGTTCGACAGGCATTGGAGCTGGATGAGAGCATGAAACGCTACAAAGCGGAAACCGTTGACGGGTTGAACGCTGATTTCTCTTTCGAAGATGGCCTTATGTGGAAGAATGACAGATTGTGCGTCCCAAACATTGGTACTCTACGGGAGGAATTGATGTACGAGGCTCATCATACCAAGTACTCTATCCACCCGGGGAGCACGAAAATGCACATGGGCATGAAGAAACTTTTCTGGTGGCCGGGTATGAAGAAGGACATTGCCCTCTACGTGGCCAAGTGCAACACTTGCGCGTTGGTGAAGGTGGAATGTCAACGTCCCGGTGGATTTTTGAAGTCCTTGCCGATTCCGGAATGGAAGTTTGACGATATTTCGATGGATTTCGTGCACGGATTGCCGAGATCGCAGCATGGAAACGACGCCATCTGGGTGATCGTGGACAGACTGACAAAAGTATCGCATTTTATTCCGAATCGGAAGGATGATTCTGTAGAAAAGCTAGCGAAGCTCTATGTCGATAGTATTGTGCGGCTGCACGGTGTCCCTCGTAGCATCGTCAGCGATCGTGACGGGCGTTTCACATCGAAAGATTGGAGGCTTATCCATGAACTGTTGGGCACTAAATTGAAATTCAGCACGGCCTTCCACCCGCAAACGGACGGACAGACCGAGAGGACCAACGGGACTATGGAGGATATGCTCCGAATGTGCGCTCTAGATTTTGGAAAGAAGTGGGAAGATCATCTCTATATGATCGAATTCGCCTACAATAATAGCTACCAAGCCAGTATAAAGATGGCTCCTTTCGAGGCCCTCTATGGTAAGAAGTGTCGTACGCCGTTGTCTTGGGCAGAAACGGGCGATACTAAGCTATTAAAGCGAAAGGGTGTTGAGGAAGCAACTTCGACGATCCGAGCTATTCGGGAAAGGCTATTGATCGCCCAGGACAGGCAAGCAAAGTATTACAACGCCAAGCATAGGAACCTAGAGTTCGCCGTCGGCGACCGGGTTTACCTGAAGATCAAACCGTTCAAAGGGGTATCGAGGATCCGACGCTTGAAAAAGCTCAGTCCAAGGTACTTAGGACCATTTGAGATTGTGGAACGTGATGGTGATGCGGCTTATCGGCTTGCACTATCTGCAGAGCTGAGCGGTCTGCACGACGTGTTTCACATTTCAGTTCTGAGGAAGGCAGTGCAAGAGCCTACTCATATCGTTGCGGTCGGCAAAGTGTCGGTGGATAGTGGGTTGTCGAAGAAAGTCAGACCCTTACGCATCGAGGATACCGAGGTAAAGCAGTTGCGGAACAAGTCCATGAGGATGGTAAAGGTCCGGTGGGATAATTGCGGCCGAGAGGAGCTAACTTGGGAGAGAGAGCAAGCGATGCTTGCGGAGTACCCCGAGCTATTTCCCTCAGGTAAATTTTCTTTAAAAACTGTAACTTCCTGCTATTACTGTTTTCGAAATTTCGGGACGAAATTCTTTTAAGGGGGGTGGAGTTGTAACACCCCAAAGATCGTGGTTCAGCGAGGTAGGCGGAAGGGTGGTGTTGCGCTCGGGATAGGCTCAAGATTCCAGATCAGGTCAATGCGCACGACCATTGTCCTCTTAGCGCACGACCAGTGAGCGTGCGCCAATGATCGTGCGTAACCCGCAAAGAAACGGAGTTCTGTCTCGGCTTATGCGCACGACCATTGTCCTCTTCGCGCACGACCAGTGATCGTGCGCCAGCGATCGTGCGTTAATTCAGAAGAGAATCGAGTTCTGTCTCGGACAGTGCGCATGACCTTTTCCCTCTTCGCGCACGACCAGTGATCGTGCGCCAGCGATCGTGCGCCCTGTTTATTCTGTTCCGCGATTTTGAGCGGAGAAGAAGATCGGACCGTCCAAATCTTTTGGGATTTGATCCAACGGCTAGGTTTAGTTGCGGGAGACTTTTAGGGCTGATGAGAGGGGGTTAAACCTCATATTCTCTAAGTCATTCTCTCTCCAAACCATAGAGAAAGAAGGAGGAGCCAAGGAAGAAGAAGGGAGATTCCGCCATTGACGGAGCTCCGGAGCTCCGTTTCGCGAACCGTTTCCAGATCTGGAGAGTGCAACCCGGTGCGGTCATTTCCCTCCGTCTAGAATCTCGGATCCATGGCGAAAAAGAACGCTCCTAGGGTAACGATTTCTTCTCCCGTTGTTTGGACTCGTCTTTTGTCCTCTCCTTCGTTTCTCTATGCTTGCATGAGGGATCCCTTTCACCAAATGGGTGAAGTGTAGGATTCCCTCAAGTTCTCCGGAACTCCGGGTCGATTGTGTCCGTCCCCGGCATATTGCATGTAGAAAGTCCGGTAGTCGTGCGGATTTAGGCATTTTGTGTGAAGCCTATTCGTGGCCGTGAGCCCGAATCGGTGATGCTTGGATTGCGACGTTGCATTTAGGTTAAGCCTAGAATGCGTGCCGGAGAATGACTCCGTGAAATCATCTATAGTAGTGCGGGATTTAAGTGTAGGCGTCTTGTGAAGATCCTAACGAAAGCCCCATGCTTTGAGATTGGATGAAGGCAAACCTTCACCGCGAAATTGATGCGGAGCGTATTATACCTCCCCTTTTTGAGTATTTGTGAAGCCTAGATCCTTGTGAAGGGATTAGGTGCGTAGCTTATATTTGTGTAGCACTTGAAGGTGCTAAACCCTTACGGGCCGAGGCGAAGCCGTACCCGCGTCGTGCGACAGATCGCGACGATTAGAGCACGGGCAAAGCTAAACCGAACCCGTTTCCATGCAGATCGGTAAGAGGTCCCTACCTCATGTAGCCGTGTGATCATGGGAGAGGTCGTGGAAGGTGGTTTACCTAGACCGACCAAAAGCTCTTTTTCCCGCATAAGGTGATGGCCCTTACGGTGGAGTGTTTGTGGAATTGATGTTGTTAGCCTCATGCGGTTGTTTAGGCGGTTGCGGGGAACCTTCGGGTGAACCCAACCAACATCATGTGCATACCTAGGTTCCCTCCTTTTTGATGCTCAACCTAGAAGATTGAATGTGCTTGAAACCTCACCTTGTGTAGTTGCACTTTCTTTATTTTAGTACTTGTGCTAGTGTGGCTTGCTTGCAGGGTAGAATCTCCGCCACCCCGTGAAAGGGGTGGGGTCGTTATAATTTGGTCAGCTGTGCTGACCGTTACCTTGTTTGCCACCGCTTGGTGGAATGTTCTTATGCAGGTGCAGGTGAGCCTAGCGGGAAATAGCGGGCGGTGGCCCCTTTTGATGAGTTGGCCCTTGAAGGCCAGCCTCTTTTTTTTAGCTTTCTCATGTATTGCCGGCCTGCGTGCCGATGTATGTTTTGGAGTTTTGGTACATTTGCTAAATGTAAGGCCTTAAGGCCATAACTCTCTTTCTTGGTTTCATTCCTATAATGGTGGACAATTCTAATGGTAATGTTAAATCTTTATGCTTCCGCTAGTGTTTAGTATACTCTGTTGTAGTTTCTTTCTGTTTATCACCTTTTAACTCCTAGCTAGTGTGGTTAGTATGGCGTGGGGTCCCGGCCGGACCTACTGTTATATTATTCGTACTGGCAGGGTGTTACAACTAAGGCAGGGGAAGAGTTTCTTTGAATGAAGAGATTCATTAAAGAGTCGAGTTTCACTCAAGAGTGGTACACACTTCTATGCGACAGTTAGAGAACAATTCATTTAGGGAAGAACTCCACCATCCACTCGAGGTCCAACTACATTAACATGCGGTATCATTGGATACGTGATATTCTGGAGCAGGCGGGTTGGATTTGCAGAAGGCACACACGGAACAATGGAGCATACATGCTTACGAAGACCATGAGGGAGAAGTTCGAACATTGTCTGGGGATCGTCGACATGGCGATCTCTTCCATATAGGTGCAAAGAGAAAAAATTATCGGTACGGTTCCTATCCTTTGTGGAAAAAACTCACTGGATTTGAGTCTTGCTAACTCAAATTTAGTTTCACTAGATCTATTGGCTGAAGAGAAAATATGTTGATAAAGATCTTGCCAAAAGGTAAACCGGAAACTTGAAGGGAGATTGTTGAGAGGATAATTTTCTCCACTTAGTTAAAAATATGGAGATTTATTAATTTGTTTTTGTTGGGTATTGTATCCACAATAGCCTTGATTTGTAGAAAGTCAACTTTGAACCAAGATTGAATTGTTTGTGTATTTGATATGCTTTTCTAGTAATGCTCTTGCAGGTTCACTCTGCTAAGTGTAGACCAATGTCAGGTCACAATGGGTCAATAAGCACAGTCTCATGCAATGTAATTCTTCATTGTGTGAGGTATGGGGTTGGCTCATGTGTGGTCTCTCAATTGGGATACACTTTATGATCAAGACTTTTAAAGGTTCAAAGCTTAGGTGTGCAGCATTGGTCTGAAGTCAAAAGGAGAAAGTTCTCTAAGTAAACTTTTCGAGAAGTAAGGATATTTTCCGAGAAGTCTTTCAGTGATTTCGAAAAGTCCTTATGGATACTCGAGAAGAGTTGTTTCAGATATCTCTCGAGAAATTGTTGAAATTTTTCGAGTAGTTTCTTGTATTTCTCGAGATATCTTTGTTCTCTCGAAAAGTCTTCTTTGTTTTCGAGAAGTCTGTCTCAGCTCAGTTTTCGAGAAGTTTCCTCAGTTTTCGAGAAGTCCTTTTTCTCTCGAGAAGTCCTGTCATATATCTTTGATCTTTCTTTCTAAAGCTGTTTTTCGAGAACTAGTCGTTTCTCTCGAGAAATCTTGAAATTCTCGAGAAGTCTAGTCCTATCATTTCTCGAAAAACTTTGTTTTCCTGTTTTGACGTCAAGTCTTTTCCGTCAAATTGACGTGACGTCTTTCCTCGTCTTAAGGTTGAATCGTTAGGATGTCTTATATATAATGATTGCTCCTTATGATTAAAGAAGTTTTTTTAGTTGTTTTGAGAATCACAAGATCAGAGTTCATATTCTCCTAACCCTAATCTGATCCAAGATCGTCGTCAGTGCCGCGCATCGCCATCATTGGAGTTCGATCGTGAGTTATCTGAATTCGTCTCCAAGTGGAAGAAAAAGGTCAATCGATCATTGCCTTACACGTTCTGATTCTATCGGATTGATCAAGACCTTAGAAGATCTGATTTGTGCCGATTCGATTCTTCGTCTTCTACATCAAGCCGAAGTCATTTCTGTTGCAAGAAGAAAGAAGATCTTCATCAAATTTTTCAGATCTATCTGTGATTTGTTAAGTATAATTTCTATATCAATTTTATACTTGATTGTAGGAGAGATTGTTCTCCGAGTTGTAGGAGAGGTGTTCTCTCTGAGTTGGTAGGAGATTGGTCTCCGAGTTGTAAGAGTTTTGACTCTGAGAATTGTAGGATCGTTCTTGATCCGAGTTTTAGTGAAGTAGTCAAGTCTAGCTGTGGAGCTAGATTGGCGAGGCCGGCAAGTGGAGTACCCAAGATCGGGGAACCACTATAAATTTCTTGTGTCGTCTGTGGTTGTGGTTTGCATTTTGTGCGTTCTTTATTTTCAAGAATTTCAATTCCGCAAAAGTCGCAGTTATCACCTATTCACTCCCCTCTAGGTGATTTTGGTTGGCAACTAGATATTTCAGTTTTATTCCTAAGTTGGAAATGAATAATCATCTTTTTTGACCATGTTTATTGACCTATGTTTCATGCCAACTTTCAAACTCCCATCTACCACCTAGCTAGCGCAACTACCTTCCCATGTTACCTACCAAAGCTACCTCCAAGGAGTTGGCCTTGTAAATAGTCATGTTGGAAGATGATAAAAGCATCAAGTTCTCTCCAAACACAAGCATTGGAATATTTCCTCTTAGGAACACTATGGGGTAATTAGTCTTAGTTTGAAGTGAGTGTTCGAACGTCATTCAGTGACGTTGATGAGGAAGCCTTGCTTCATTGGACCAGGAGTAGATCTGGGCAAGGATTCGAAGAGACATGTCGGAGAGGGTTGTAATCCGTCTCGTCCGCCACTGTCGATAATTTGTAATTTTTCATGTATTATTTATTATATAATATTGTATGGTGCGAATTTGGTGAAGATTCGGTGTGGATCGAGGAGGGAAAGCCTTATATTTGTCTGTGTTTTCACACAAAACACATTATTAGTGGTGGTTTTTCATATTTGACTCTATCATCCCTTGGATTTCACCCTATTTGATTTCCACGTTAAAATATAATCATTTTATTACTGTTATTGTTGTGTTGTGTTGTGCTTGCTTGTGTATCGTCTACCGTCAACCAGTCGCATAGATGCTTGCTTGAACTAATTTACAGGTGCTCTGGTCGAACTTACGTGCTCTCTAGCCCAACATCTCTTGTGCCGCGACGCGACAATACATCCTTTGTTCGTCGCCCCGGTAAATTTTTTATCATACGAAATACCAAACTCAATAAAATTGATGGGATAAAGGTATATTTCTTTTAAATAAAATAAAAATACAAATTGAACTCAATCATAAACATTTCTAAAATTGTAATAAATAGATGTTAAAATTAGAAAGATGAATGTTCCACCAAATAGTGTGTGTGTGCAGTGTCTCTCTCTCTCTCTATATATATATATATATATAATTGTTAGAAATTTTGTAATTAAAAATTTTATTTTATAATGTTTTACTGGAGCCTTGTATGGTGTTTGGTGTTTGGCTTCTCATAATTGATGAAAAGCTACAAAACCAAATGGAGGGAATCTAAATGTTTGGAGGGAACCTTTCATGAAGGAAAGGATGAACTCATTAGTCTCACTTTGTCATTTTACATTCTTGTTAATAAGTATATATATGTCTTCACGCTTTCTTATTTGTTCAAAGGAACATAAGGAGGATCTATGAACCTCACACGCGTGCGCGCACCGCACCGGCTTTGGGGTTTGGGGTTTGGGATGAATTGTATTTTTTGTACAAAATAGTTTCAGTTCCTTTTATTTGGAGTTGCGTCGAATTGAAGTCGGAGTTGCGTCGAATAGAACTCGAAGTAGCGTCGAATGGAACTCGACGTACCGGACTTGCGTCGACTGAAGTTGCATCGATAAGAACTCGAAGCAACCACCTTGCGTCGATAAGAACTCGGCGCTTGCTCTGATAGTTGTCCGTCGGCTTGACCTGTGTCGATAAGAACTCGACGCAACGTCGAGTTGCGTCGATATGATTTCGACGCAACGTCGGATTGAATTCGACGCGACCTCTGGCATTTTGTGTTTTCTCTTCGCAATTACTACGCGTAATTTCTAACTGTTTCTTTAAAGCATTTTCTTGCCATCACTCTTTTACGTTAGAAATCTTCCATGTTTCTCTGCATGATTATCTCTTATCAATTATAATCGTTGAAGTTAATTACGTGTTAATTTTCCGAGACTCCTATATAGGATATTTTCTGAATCGTTTCACATATACGCTTTCACGCTCTCGATTCTTTCTCTCTCTCTCTCTCTTGTTCTTGCCACCATTTGTCGTGATTCTTTTCTCTTTACATTTGTTTCATCAAGTGGGAGTTCGGGTGCTCTGTGCTTCTTCGGTGTCCGCTCACATCGGAGTTTTCGGGATCTAGCCGGGTGTTGTACCTTGGAGAAGTGAGCATCGGTCGAAAGCCCTGCTAGAGGGTGGTGCAACTTCTGTAGGACAGTGACCACAGGCCTTACCCAGACGATTCTAAACCATACATATATATTATGTTCTGATTTTATTTATTCCTCACCTCACTATTTTAGAACTTTTGTAAAAGTCTTTTTTTTACTAATGTGAAGTTTTCTTTAGAGTCATACTATTGAAAATCTGCAATTATTCTAAGGTGTTTTCAAAATTCAAAAAAATATATTAATATCGGAATATACAGAAAAAATATTCCAACAATAATTTCATCTTGAATGAACCAAAGAGAAAGAGGGTGAAAAAGAATTGAAGGCCGAAGGATATCTCTGGCAAAGCAGGAAATATGACTAATACATATAATTAGAAAAATATTCCCCTTTTTTTCCTCTTGAAACAAACTTTAGCCAAAAGTGCTCAAATTGCCCTCTTGCATATTTTGTTTTTTGCTGGCTACTTTGGGGTGGGGCATGAACTACATATCCTCTTCATCTCCTATTATTATTGCATTAATCCAATGATCTATTAATATTTATGAAAATATTATCTTCCCTTATTTACTATCCCATAGTGTTAATATTATAGGCTTTTGGGAGGGCAGCGGCGGCGGTGGTGATGATGGTGGAAAAAGTTTTATTCTCACTGCTACCACTGCTTTAGAGGTGTTCGGTTTTTCACTAATGAGAAAAGTGTTTGTGTCAAAAAGATATTTTTGGAACTTTTTGAAAAGTAATGAACCATCCGACTTTTAAAAAAGCTAAAATGAGTCTTCCACATTTTCATGCATCTGTATTTGTAGGTCTACATCTACTTTCTATGCATATTGCTTTTCCTATCACTGTTTTTAAAACTGCTCTTATCTCACGACTGATTTACCAGCGCCGCTTTTGCTGCCGCTACAAACAGAGCCAGAACATCAAGATATCCGCACATACATGCAGCTATTTATCAAGACCCTCCCTATAGAGGACTCAAAATTTTAAGTTGCACAAAAACCTACACTCTTAATTTACATTTCATAACATGCATGCACAGTCCAGTGTTATGAAATGTAAACTCAAAGAGAATGTTTCTTTAATTTTAAAACAGAGAGGAGATTTGAACTTTTGAATAATTAATAGTTTGCAGAGAGAGAGGAGAGAGATCTTTGACCTAAAATAAGTAGATTTAAAGTTGAATTCTGACGGGCATTAATCATTTAATCTGTATTTTTTTACTGTTTTATTCAACTTTTACAGCCACCGCCCCTCTGATTTTCCCATAAATCGTATTCATGCCACTGTAGAAGAATAATATTCATTTATGAGGCCAGAACTGTGCGCAGGATGAACCACCGAGATGATGATCGACGTCCAAGCTGGAGTGATTAATTATGTCCCTTAGCTCTCAACATGTCATGATTCTTTCTCTTTACATAATTAAATACTTCCTTTTTCAAATCTTTCTTCTCAAAATAAATTGCCTCCACGCCCAAAATGATCTTGCATACAATATATAAGTGGTGGATCTAAGGAGGGGGGGTTGGGGCCCTGCAGGTCTCCCCAAGAATTTCGCAAAATCGATGGTGGATTTGGATTCCTCTCGTCGAGTCAATGAATTTCAACTATTTACATGACAAAAATGGTGGCCGGACGAGCGAGAAACAATTACGATAATGTGGATGCGTTCAAATTTCTTTTTTGACAGAAGTTATAAGACGATGTCTGGCACCCCCCTTATTGAAATTTCTGAATCCCCGTGGACCTATGTGTTGAAACCGATTTCTCGGTCTCTTATGAAGCTCGGGGCCCTCACCGAAATGAGGGGCGGCTAGCCCTTACTGATCCCTCGGAGAAGACAAACGGGAAACAAAGAAAATGACTAAGACCTTAGTCACAGCGAGGAGGTCCCTCCACTAACCCGGAAGATCGTTGAGCGCTTCCCCTCCCAAACCAAAGCTGAGACTCAGGCACCCTGGAGAGCTCTGGAAATGCTAACCAAAGAAAGCCTAAGGAGAGGAAAGCTGAAGTGAGATCCTCTCCAAAGGTGCCCTTGAGGTCCTATTTATAGATTTTCTGATGTGGCCTGTAAATAACCGGATTCCGCCTTTTAGTTTTACTATCCGCACCACAAATGGGTCTGCTAACAGCCAAACTCCGCTGTTTGAATAGGCTAAGGGCAGACCACCAGGGGTGACAGGGTAATTTGACCCTATCAGCTTATGGGCAAGAAACTGCGAGAACCATCCTGTGGGGTGCTCTCGCGGTCCTTCTCGCGAGTCCTGCTCGCGGTGCCTCTTCAAGGCGATCGCCCTGCGAGGACCTCGTCGGCCCCCTCCTAACGGTATCTGCCGAGGTCTGGTCTCGCGAGGCCTGGATCTCGCGACCCCTCTTGCGGGAGTCCATTTGGCTTCAATGACTGCTTGTCTCGCCAACCCACCCTTCTCGCTCGCCCTTCAGCGAGCTCCATTCCATTGCCTTCTTTAGACCGTCTCTTTGCCTGGCGAATATCAGGGTTGTACACTATGAAGTAACTGACTGCGTACCAGTATATTTGGTATATTTTTGGTACCGGTTTGTACCTACTATTGGGTGGATGTGCATGGACTAGTGGATTACTCTACTTATTTGGATAGAATAAGTTTAGTTTTCTAAAGTAAATAAAAGTTAACTCCATATTTTTTTAGGAAAGAAAATAAGGCGAATTTAACTCTTATCTATTAAAGATAACAATTTGGCATACATTTGAGAGTATATGTTTTAAGTTTGTTATGTATGTTTATGTGATGTACGTTTATGTTTTTTTAATTCAAATTCGTGTACATCATTCTATCTTACAAATGTGTGTGTGTTATGTCGTACCCTAATGATTTGTATCTTTCTTTTTAAAGTTTTATCGTACCACACGTCAAATACATATTGTAATCAGTACTCGTATTATTATTATTGCTTCACAGTAGTATAGATTATGGGCATTTTGGAACCTATGTATAACTTATGACAATTAGTTCCCCTACATAGGTTAAGTTAAACAGCCAGCTACAGCAATAAACATTTTGTTTTTCATGTTATATATTGTGTTATTTACCCAAAGCTCCCATAAGAGTTTAGAAAGTTATAGATTGCACCCTCTATCTTTTAAAATTACAAAAACCTCTCCTCTTAGTTTACATTTCATAGCATGCATGTCCAAAAAGATACTTTTGCACATGCATGTTATAAAATGTAAACTTAGAAGAGATTTTTTGTAATTTCAAAGGATAGAGTGTAACATATAATTTTAAAAACTTATAAGGGAGTTTGTGGTGTACTAGCACCCACACATGCAAACACACTCGCACGCGTGCGTACGCACAAAATATGCAGGTTGGTGGAAATGTTACAAAATTTTCCATGGTCGTGTAGTGCAGGACCGACATCACTAGCCGATACCCTATTCAGCGACGAGATCGTAGTCTTCATAGAAAATTAATATTGTTAATTCCAGGGCCGATTACTAACCAGAAATTAACATCGTTGATTCACACTAATTTGCATAAAGATTCATGAACGCGGTGGTTATGAACCATCATTCGTGAACGCCCGACCTCATCGAAGGAACTTCATCCATTTTTATGTTCAAAAGTAGTTTATTGTTTTGATAGTGGTCATAACCGGTGTTATGTCAAACATACATTCAATGCCGGTGGCATTTTTCCAAGCTCATTGGAGCAAAAATGCCACGCCAAACGGAGCCTATATCGTGTATGGAGTTTGCCTTGGTCATTTATTCTCAACATCGAATTTAATTAGTGTATTTAGTTTTGTTAGGTAGAAGAATGAGAATTGAAACAAGAAAAATATAAGATTTACGTGGTTCAGTCAATCTTACCTAAATCCACGTATAGGGAGGAGTATTTGAGCAATACCCTAACCACGGGCTCCCAATCTAATTGTTGTGGGGTGTGGCTAGAAAATACAAAGACGCGGAATGATTTCCCTCAGGATCATGCATACGAAAAAAATAGTAAATAAATTTGAGTTAAGAGGCCAACAAAATAAACCACCATACTAGTCTTCTACATAATCCATCAAATACACCACCGCCACAACAATCGCGATCATCGTCACAAACCATCGTGATGTAAAAATCCTCTCAAATCTCTAAATGTGGCCAGCACCAACATCCTTTTGTATTCTTTTTCACATATAGAGCATGCAAGAGGAAGAAAACAAGCGATGAATATCGACTTAGGCTCTGTTTAGGGCAGTGGTGGCAACGAGAAAAGCTCTATTGCCACCCGGTGCCGTCAATCAGGCAGTGACAAGTCGCCACTCGAGTCGGGCATAGCTCAAATTCGCATAATATTTCTATGTCATATCTCACACTGCACAATGGCAGCCTGTGCATCCAAATAGCTAAAACTCGCACAATATTTCTAGGTAATATTTCACACAATTGCGGCTTGTGCATTTTTTTTCTCATGTGGTGTTTCAAAGAGCATGATTCACACATATGCCACCTTAGAACTTTGTTGCTTGATGAAAAATCGTAACACGGAGAATCCAACTTGCCCAATAATATCATTAAATGTGCATGCCGGGACCTCACCAAGGAGTTTGCATAATTACAGGTTGCGCCCCTCTATCTTTCAAAATTACATTTGTCTCCCCCCTCTAAGTTTCCCCAATTTACAATAATGCCCCCTTCCGTTAGAAATATGGATGGAAAATGATAAAATCGGCCAAATTAATTTATGATATGCAATTTTAACTTTTGAATGACTGTACATCAAAAGGCGTGACATTTTTCTTTAAAATTATAGATGAAAAGTGACTAAATATGCCAAAAATATTTTATGATATTCCAATTTTACCCTTTGTAATAACTCTACGTTGAAAAGAATGTTTTACGTTTTACCATTTGCAATGGATTATCTAGAATCATTATAAAAGAATAAAATTGAAATATCTTTTTAATTTGGCCGATGTTATCACTTTCCATCCATATTTCTAAAAGAACAGTCATTTTTTGTAAATTGGGAAGACTTAGAGGGGATGTAAATGTAATTTTGAAAGATAGAGAGGTGCAACTTGTAATTATACAAACTCCCAGAGGAGATCTCAGTAATTAACCATATATATATATATATATACACGAGTGACAGGCACGGGCTCCGCCCCTACGGCCAAGCGCGACAGTACCCGGCCAGCGACGGCGGGCTTCGCGATGCTGTCGGCCTCGTCCGCATCATCGCCCGCTTCCGCACGGGCTTCGCTCGTGCTCGATGCGTCTGCAGACTGCACCCACAACATATACATATGAGTACTCGAAATGACCGTAAAAAAATATACATCAATATTACAATATTTATTTGTAAAAAAAATATATAAATATACTTAAAATATTTATTTTTCTCTCTCCCCCTATTCCTCACTCTCTCTCTCCGCCAAACTCTCTCCCTCTCTCTCATTTTTTCTTTCTTTATCTCTCTCTCTAATTTTAGAGAGCTCCGGATTTTAGCGAGAGAGGGGAAAAAGAATTTTGGTTGAATTGATATTTGCAGTTCAAAATTATGATTAAATCGAATGCATGGAATTTAAAAGTTATTCATATTTTTTTATAAGTAGTATATATATATATATGTATGTGATTAGAAATTTTACAAGCAGGCGATAAATCATAGTGGAATATGGAAATAATTATACGGTGAAATGATTTGAATGTTGGGGAGATTGAGAGCAAATGTAGGATTCTCTTCTATGATTGGCGGGGGAATAGTGGTATGATGCATCAGGGGAGGGGGGGGAGAGGAGGGGACATTTATATAATACAAGTCATGACCGAGAGTGGAGCTATTAGCTGTATGGTACAGCTCATAAAGCAGCTCTTCATGAAAATCATTTATAACCAACATGCATATCTACAGTCTGCTTGCTTTATTTCCTCTGTCCATCCTAATCTCACCCTCCAAAGGGACCATCAAACTGAACCCATCTTCACGTTCTAAGAATATTGTACTAACATACCATTAAATTTTTGAATTTACTGATATAGCACCACTTCATTTAAATTTATGAAGATATCTCTCCAGGGAATACAATGTCCTAATTCTTATCATTGCCTAGGAATTGGTCAAGTTAGCGGACAAAAACTCCATCGTCATAGAATGTATGTTTGGCATGATTACGGTTATGACCGCTATTAAAAAAGAAAACTAGTTTCGAACATAAAAGTGGATGAAGTTCCTTAAGTGAGGTCGGGCGTTCGCAAACGACGGTTCATAACCAACGCATTCCGCAATCGCCCCGCGCCAAACGAAGTCTTAGTGTTTAGGTTATGTTGTGCATAGAATTGTACGTACATCATCCAAGACTAATGTATAATTTAAATAAAGTAGACAAATCATGAAAATATCAATGATATAAGAATCATATTCTCCCTATGAGATCTGATATACACTAAGGCTCTATTGGAGGCGGCGGTGGCGGTGGAAAAAGCAGTGATAGGAAACCAGCGGCAACATTAGAGCTCTCAGAAAGTTGTTTTGAAAAAATTAGACTCTTTGAAAAATCTTCATTGAATCCTTTTCAAAAAAATAATTTATGTATTTTTTAATAATAAAAAATATTTTACGCTAATCATGTCACAAATAATTAAATTTATATATATCCTAAATAAACAAGTTACAAAAGGTCAGCGACGAGAATCAAAGATAGTGAATGGGTGAAAATTGTGAATAGGAGAAGAAAGCATTAATTTGCAGCGACCAGAATCAAAGAGTGAATGGGCGAAAAATCGAGAATAGGAGAAGAAAGCATTTGCAACACCGTGAAGGAAGAAAGGCATATCGTGAATGATCGGAGCATCACTTTCATAAACCCTTGAATAAAATAGAAAATTTGAAAACAGAGAAAACAGTTTTATAAAATCCCGTTGAAGCAACTGCTCAAAAAGCTATCAAAACAATTTTCTTGAAAAAGCTCCTCATCCAAACAACATAAAAAATGTGGTGGCGGTGGGAATAGAGTTTTTCCCACCGCCAATGCCATCCCCAAACAGAGCTTAAGGCCCAGTTTGGTTCGGCGGATTGACACCGGTGCGGCTGGTGGAAACCTCCGTTTATGCTAAAAGTAGAGTCTGGTTCGGCGGCTCCTATAAACCGAGTTTAATAATAAACGTGATTTTCTTCTATCCTCTGATCCGCGCCCCTGAGCTCCAGTCAACCGCGGCCGCGGGTTTTTCCTTTTGCGCGGCTCCTGTATGCGGAGGATGCGGGAGGCGAACATCTCTGGGAGCTGCTTCTTGTGCCGGCGGCGCTTCCTCGATGGAGACGGCGGATGGTGGATGATGGCGGGGCGGGGTGGAGAGCAGGAGGTTGAGGAGCGCCTCCGCAGAGCTGCTGATCTCAAACATTTTCCATGGAACTTCGCCGGTGCATGTTTCTCGGGTGGATGCATGTTGCTCCGGTGGCTGCGCTCTCCTACAGCTGCTCTCTCCGGCGGCTCCGCTGCTCTTCGATCAGATGCTGCTGCTGCAACTCTTCCCTGCTCTCTCCGGCGACAGAGGGAGGTCGCCCACTGTTTGGGTGTTAAAAAAATTTACCGGCAACCTATAGTTTTATATTACTGTAGGACTTTATTTTTCTTATTATTATAATTATTATTTGTTTTTTAATTATTATTAGTATTATTATTATTAATAATTTATTAATATTCTTAGTATTCAAATTATTATTTGTTATCATACTATGAAAAAAATATGTTATCACCCAAAACTTTATTTTGTTTCTAAACAATTTTTTCGAAACTCTGTTTTGCAAACTCCATTTCACCCAAACAGATTTTTAACAAAACTCTGTTTTTCAGAATCAGCACTTATTGAAAACTACATTTCAGATCAGCAGATTTCCATAAATTGAATAGCCCAACCAAACACACCCTAAATTGTGTGAGCATTGTGTTTGTGGTCGACTATTAGTATGTGCATGGACAATGTACAAATGTTAAGAACGTGATATGATGCTAATGACTGAAGGAGAGTTAGATATCATATACATTATAACTCTGAAGAGAAAACACTAATTTTGAACATAAAAATAGAGGGAGTTCCTTAGGTAAGGTGGGGGCGTTCACGAACGACAGTGTAAAGTGAGGGCGTTCACGAACGACAGTTCATAATCACCGCATTCAAGACCGTCACAGCCGTGCCAAATAGACCCTTAGTGAAACATGACTAAATTTCTAGAATAGCTTGTATTCAAAGATGTGCATCAACTCAATATAGTGGTTGATATTTAATTGGATAGTGTTTGTTTAGTTTTCTTTGACACTTCCTTTACAAGTAGTGATTACACTGGCATATTAATACATTATTACTTTAAGTTTAAAATAGTTTATACGCTTTAATTTCATACTTGTATAATATACTATTATAATGCTAAAATACTTTATTAACATTCTTCCTTGAAAGTAATCAAGAGAAGTTGCATCACTGGATCAAAAAAAAAGTCGCTCCGAGAATGGATGTTGTGGAGAGATATTTTGCATGTTTCATTTATAAATTTATGTATTTGGCAATTTCTGTAATACGATTGTAAGACATGTATTTCAGTCTCAGAATACAAATTGCTTTACCTAATAAAATGTCCTCCATCTTTTATATTTATGAGCATGATTTGTTTTACCGTACTGCAAATAGGCGAGCGATGCTCTACAGTTTTGAGTGTTGAGCAGTGAATTATGTACCTGAGGAAAAAATGAGAATTGTGGAGATGAGAATACTAATTAGGTGGATGTGTGGACACACGAGATCGGATAAAATTAGGAATGGATGTATCAGGAATAAGACAAGTGTAACACCAATTGTAGAGAAGATGTGAGAAGCTCGATTAAGATGGTCCGGACACATACAAAGGAGGCCATTAGAGGCACATGTGGACGTTGTGAGAGTTAAGCCACTAGGCATGTTAAACGGGAGAGGGGTAGACCAAAAAAGACTTGGAATAAAACTACAAGGAAACACATTATGTACTTGGGCGTTAGTGAGATTATGACTAAAGATCCATATAGCCGACCCCACTATGATGGGATAAACGTGTGGGTGGTGTTGTTATTTATGAACATGATTTGTGAGCTAGACCTTACATTACTTGCGCATCATTATTTTCCTTTTTTGCCCTTCGCTTGCTGCTCTCACTAGGGTTTGTTTACTGGGATGAAGAATTTGTTTCACAAAATCTGAGCATGAAGATGGGTATGGCGGAGAATCATGGTTCCAAAGAAGCAGAGCAATCAATCAGACAATGAGTATCGCTGTTACTGAAGCTGGAAAGATTCACTCCCAGACTTGCAGCTTTGAATAACAACATGGAAGAAAGAGACAAACGGTAGCTGCCCAGCTCTTGTATTTCTCCATACTGTTCATGAAAGCACCAGATTTGAGATAAGGTTCACATTAGGCTCCGTTTGGCACGGCTGTGGTGGTCGTGAATGCGGCGGTTATGACTAATAGTTCGTGAACGCCCAACCTCAACTAAGGAGCTTCGTCCAATTTTATGTTCAAAACTAATTTTATTTTTTTTGTGGTGTTCATAACCGTTGACTGGCGTTTTTATCCAAACTCATTGAAGCAAAAAAACGTCACGCCAAACTCACCGGAGCAAAAACGCCGCGCCAAACCGAGCCTTAGTGTGGCATGTTAATTTCATAATTTCCACAGAAACTCCTCATAAGCTCCCACACATCATTACCATGAGGGACCGAACAGTGATCGTGTCGGAAGGTCGTTCGCCCATATCATGATCAACATTTTGCCTTCGCCAAGTACAAAAAATCGCATTTGCGTCGCAGCTAGGAACGCAGCACCCCTCTGCGCCCACGTTCCATTGTGAAAACGGCTTTTTGACCGAGCACGTTTGTCACCTAAAATCGACGATCTGGTATGAACTCGCTCAATCTATAAGCGCATCATCTAGTGTAGAGTCGTAAAACTTGATGCAGCGGGATTGTAAACACGATCTCTCTCTGAGTTTCTACGCTCCGGTGTGTTGCACTCGCGACTCTGTAAAAATTTTGCGTGCCCAAAGATCACTTCACCACTTTGCACAATATCTAATCTCAATCGCAATGAGAATCAAACAATGATAAACCCAATCGGAATAAACTTCACACAGATCAACAACCAATTTGAAAATAAAGTTTTGAAGTATGCTTACAGCCGAAGAGAAATCAAAATATAAACTTGAAAGAACACTAATCGCACACCACGATTCACACTAGCGTGACAAACTTCAGTCTTCAAAAACTGTCGGAGAAGAGATCTAGTTTTTCCAAGAATCCCATGCAAACAAGTAGAGAAGAGAAGCTATTGTTTTTACAAACCATGGAAGAAGAAAAAATCTCTCGTTTTTTTTTGGCTTAATACGGGCTGCAAGAGGGTGGCATTTTTAATTAGAAAAGTGGGTGATTTTTAGAGGGGTACGGTTAGGGGGGAGAGAGAGTAGGTGGTGAAGTGTGTGGCTAGGAGGTGGCAATTAGAGAGGGTGTGGATGACCATACACTTGGATGAAGGAGAGTGAATTAGTGGATGACCATACACTTGGATGGATGAGAGTGATTTTAGGAAAGAGAAGGGCGGTTTAGAATGGGCGGCTAGGAAGATGCGGTTTCGAAGAGTGGGCGGTTAAGAAAAAACGCAAGCAAACCTTGATTTTGGACACTCCCCCTCAAGGTTTGCTCCTGTCACCAGTCCGAGTAGTCCACGTAGACGCTCGAATGGTCCCTTTGTCAAGGGCTTCTTGAATATCTCCGCCACATTATCATGGCTCAAAACATGATCCACAGAGATGGCTCTGTTAAGCACCTTCTTCCGAATGAAGTGATGCTCGATTTCAATATGTTGTCCACACATGGAAAACGGAATTAGTGACTAGCTTTAAGGCACTTTCATTGTCCACGCGGATCGAAGTAGCCCTTTCGATCTTCTTGAACACATCCTCCACAAGTCTGAGAAGCTAAATGCACGCCTGAGCCGCCAAAAATGACGCTTTGTATTCTGCTTCGGTAGTGGAGATGGACACCGAGTCCTGCATCTTACTTCACCACGAAACTGTCGGTGAACCACACATGAAGACGTACCCCGACGTCGACCTCCGATCATCAGCATCCCCACCATAGTCAGCATCTATGAATCCATGTAGAATGAAACACGTATCCCTTTCATACAACAACCCCATGTCCAAGGTCGTTCGAACATACTTCAGAATTCCATTCACTGCCTCCAGATAAGGCTTCCTGGGCTCCTGCATATAACGACTTACTCGGCTAACTACGAACAAGACATTTGGCCTTCTAATCGTCAAATATAACAAACTCCCCACCAGAGCCCGGAAAAACTTAGGATTCGAGAGGACCCTACCTTCGTCTCGACGAAGCTTCAACCCAACTTCAAGTGGAATAGAATTGTTCTTCCCTTCTTTCAAGCCGAATCTCTCAATAATTCGCTCCGCATGAGCCTTCTGAGAAACAAGCAATCCGTTCATCTTCCTCTCCACCTCCAAACCAAGGAAATTGTGCAATTCCCCCAAATCCTTCATCACGAAACAAATAGATAGCTTTGCTTTGAGCATTGTCACTTCTTCTTCACAAAGAAGCTCAAGTTTGAGTCTGATGCATAGTACCCACAAAACTGCAAATACTCTACAATTTTCTCATACCAAGCATGAGGCGCTTGATTCAAACCATACAAAACCTTCTTCAACTTGCACGCTTGCCCTAGGTGAGATTCAGATACGTACCCCGGTGGTTGCATCATAAAAATATCCTTGTCAATCTCGTCATAAAGAAAAACTTTTTTCACGTCGAGTTGTCACATGAAGACGTACCCCGACGTCGACCTCCGATCATCAGTATCCCCACCATAGTCAGCATCTATGAATCCATGTAGAATGAAACACGTATCCCTTTCATACAACAACCCCATGTCCAAGGTCGTTCGAACATACTTCAGAATTCCATTCACTGCCTCCAGATAAGGCTTCCTGGGCTCCTGCATATAACGACTTACTCGGCTAACTACGAACAAGATATTTGGCCTTCTAATCGTCAAATATAACAAACTCCCCACCAGAGCCCGGAAAAACTTAGGATTCGAGAGGACCCTACCTTCGTCTCGACGAAGCTTCAACCCAACTTCAAGTGGAATAGAATTGTTCTTCCCTTCTTTCAAGTCGAATCTCTCAATAATTCGCTCCGCATGAGCCTTCTGAGAAACAAGCAATCCGTTCATCTTCCTCTCCACCTCCAAACCAAGGAAATTGTGCAATTCCCCCAAATCCTTCATCACGAAACAAATAGATAGCTTTGCTTTAAGCATTGTCACTTCTTCTTCACAAAGAAGCTCAAGTTTGAGTTCGATGCATGGTACCCACAAAACTGCAAATACTCTACAATTTTCTCATACCAAGCATGAGGCGCTTGATTCAAACCATACAAAACCTTCTTCAACTTGCACGCATGCCCTAGGTGAGATTCAGATACGTACCCCGGTGGTTGCACCATAAAAATATCCTTGCCAATCTCGCCATAAAGAAAAACTTTTTTCACGTCGAGTTGTCACAATCTTCAACCTTGGCAAGCCGCCAATGCAATCACCATCCCCACTGAAGTCATTTTTGCCACGGGACTGAATGTCTCCTCATAGTCTTCCCTGTACTGCTGTAAGAAACCCCGAGCTATAAGGCGAGCCTTGTACCGCTCCACACTGTAATCCGCTTTCTTCTTGATCTTGTACACCCACTTGTACGTGATTGGAGTAACACCATCCACTTTGGGCACAAGATCTCAAGTCTCATTCTTTTTAAGGGCACTCATCTCTTTATCCATGGCTTCCACCCACTGCTTCAAACCTGCGGATTCGTCATAGCACGACGACTCATGCTCATCAAGTGGCCCGGCAAAGTAACATGAAATCATTGTTACCAAATTGTCTTCCTTATAACAAACTTGCGGCACGATGGTCCGCTTCGACCTTCTAAGAGCAGAACTGATCTCCACCTCTCCACATCCTGCCTCCGCACTTTCTCGCCCGTCACCATGACTTGAAGCACTACTCCCCCCTCTTCTTGACTCCGTCTCCATCGACGTCGAGCTCGAAGAGCATGGAGCTCCTCCTGGAGACATAGGCAACTCAACTGATTTTTCTTCAGTTTCTTCCTCTTGACTTGCTTCTTTTCTGTTCTCTTCCAACACGGTGCTAGGAGCTCCACCATAAGACGTCAACTTGTCGGATACTACATCACAAGAGACGATGAACCTTCAAGTTTGAGGGTCAATACACTTCCAACCCTTCTTACGCTCATCATAGCCTATGAAAACACACTTCATGGCTTTGGCTTCAAGCTTTGTCATTCGTGCATCCGGAACATGAAAATAGCAAACCGCTCCAAACACACGCAAATGATTCACGCTCGGTACCTCCCCAAACATGAGTTCTTGGGGTGCCCTCTAGTTGTTCGGGCTCAATAGCAACTTGTTGATCACATATGTCGCACACGTCATTCCCTCCGCCCATAAGGCCTTGGGAATGCCCTTGGCATGAACCAACATCTGTAAGTCTCAGAAATATGTCGGATCTTCCTTTCAGCAACTCCATTCTACTGCGGTGTATAAGCACAAGAGTTAGATCTTATGCTTCCTGTAGAAGGAAGAAAACTCAACGGATGTAAATTCCCCTCCGTTGTCAGTTCTCAATTTCTTGATTTTCTGCCCAAGCAGACCTTTTATAGTCTCCTTGAACTCCAAAAACTTATCAAACACATATATCTTCTCCTTCAGAAAATACAGATGTGTGATGTGAGAAATCATCCACGAACAACATATATTTGTTCCCTAAATAAGTTGGGGTGGCACTTGGCCCCATCACATCACTGTGAAACTTCAGTGGTCTCTTACATCTCGAGAGAGATGTATCAAATAGAAGACGATGTGTCTTTCCAAACTGACATCCCTCACAAGTGTGCTCGTCGCTGAAAGAAGATAAACTAGGTAAGTCTCTGACAAGACTCTTCGCCACCATCGCTCTTAGCTTCTTCATCCTGACATGCCCCAACCTTTCATGCCAAATCACATCACTATTATTTGCCTTCATCTTGTCCATGTACGACGCCGCAGAAAGAACAAACAGATCACAAACCCGTCTTCCAATGTGAGTCACCTCCGTCTTCACCGAATCTAAGTTCCGTAGGAACTTCACCTCCTTCGGCCCAAAAAAACACGATGTCTGGCACGTGATACACACTCTTCAGCGTGAGTGCACTCCAATCATTGACCACTGTCACAATCCTTTCCTGCTCCACCGGATGGACTGTGTTATCCGTTGTCACAATAGCATCACATCCTTCATACGTTCGCAAAGATGAGAATTTGGACCCGTCACCAGTACGGTGATGTCCACACCCGGAATCGATGATCCAATCATATTCAAAGTTCACTGAGCCCATGGCTTCCACAGTAAAGACCTTGTCCACAAGGAGACACATCCCTCAACCTTCGTCTTCCTTTGTACCTTCAACTCTCTCTGTTGTATGACCCAGTGTGAGGTTGACCCTACAATCACACTTGTAGTGTCCAACCTTGTTGCATCTAAAGCACTTGACGTTCCTCTTTCCTCCATCATTCCAAGGAGGGAAATAAGCACCGCCCTCCCTAGACGAGGTAGAAAGACCATCTCCATCGTTCTTCTTCTTTCTATCCTAATGTTTCTTCTTCCCAGTGTACAGAGCATCACTGCCTTCCGTAGAGATAAACACACATGTCATCTGCCAGGCCAAACTCTCCTGAGACGCCAAAAGATTCTTCAACTCCATCAGAGACGGTTGAGTAGCCCATCCCTGCACTGATGTAACAAAAGATAGATACTCCTTCCGCAACCCTCTGATAATGTCTCTCTCCAACTTCGCCTCAGAGATTGGCTCTTCCGGATCCAATGCGATAATCTTTGCACACAAATTATTTATCTTCAGGAAATAAACCGAGATGGAAAGCTCTCCTTGATTTGTCTTCGCCAACTCATTTTCCAGGAACTAAAGTCTTAACACATTCTTCTTGTTGAACAAATCATCAAGGGCCGTCCAAATATCAGACGTCGATTTGCACCCTATGAAGTGGTCGAACAAGTCCGGTGAGAGTTCTTTTAAAAATGAACTTCGCTTTCGCATTTATCTTCTTCCATGCCTTGACTTCCTGAGCATTCGTCGTGGTCGGCACTGCCTCTTCATGTGCATCTCCACCAACATCCCGCAAATCTTCTCCCAACAAGTAACTCTCCAAGCATGATTTATATTTCTTTAAAATTTGTGTGCGTGAGCATATCGACCCTCAAACCACGAGAACTACCATTGTCTTTCATTGATGAGAAATTCAGACAATAGGAAAACGAAAGAACTTAGCCTCGCTAAAACTTCCGTCGCTCTGATACCATGTAAAAAATTTCGTGTGACCAAAGATCATTTCACCACTTTGCACAATATCTGATCTCAATCGCAATGAGAATCAACAATGATAAACTCAATCGGGATAAACTCCACACAAATCAACAACCAATTTGAAAATAAAGTTTCGAATTATGCTTACAACATGAGAGAAATCAAAATATAAACTTGATCTTTGTGGGGTACAATTAGAAAAAATTTTGAGTTATAAAAGTATTTAATTTTTTGAAATGAGGGGATAAGAATAGCCATTATGAGTGTATGAAAATCAATCACCAAAAAAATCATCACCCAACACTCAGCACCCCCACGACACTCAGCATCGAGCCTCAAACGTCTTCATTTCCTCCTCTAGGGCATCGCAAAAGGCCACATTGATGTTACCTCCCTCCCACGATTTCAAGGTCTCGTTCCCGTCGATCTCCCAGCTTCGACTCCCGGCGATTTCAAGGTCTCCTAAAGGTTTCAACGTGAGCAGTCTCATTTTTTCAAGGATGGGACGCACACCGCAGACCTCCCCTCTCCTCACAATTTTGACGCAACCCACGACCTCACATCCTCCTGCGAGGTGAAGGAATGCGTCGTGCAGCAGGTTGATCTACTGCTTCCGGAATTTATGAAGGTTTGCTACTTCCAGCATTTTGATCTGCTACATTGCGTCTTCTTCACGGAAGAATTTGCTATCTCTTTCTTTAGTTAAGTGAAGGAGGTTGATTTGCTTTGTTTTACTGAAATTCTAAGATATTGATATCTAATTTCTCTGATTCTTGCAGTGGTTTGACAAGTAAATTTGCTCAGTTTATATGTTAAAACACAATGTGTCCTTTTATTTTCTCAAGATTTTTTAGATAGAGGGCATTTCTGCCACATATATGACATTTGAAGCCACTGGATTTCCTCCAAAAATTTCGAGAGAGGTAATATTTATAGTTATTTTTCTTGTACTTTTGACATAATACAGGGAATAATTTGTTGATATTATATATTGGGAAAAAAATCTTCAATGATGCACAATTTTACTTGCAAATCATGTTACTAAATTGAAATTACATTTCTTCAAGCAATTTTGAAGAATATTGAACATGTTCATTTTTTTTCTTTTCCTTGCGATTATATTTACCTTACAATTAATGTTTTAAAATGATTAATATATTATAGAAGACTCATGTTTTAAATCTAATAATGTTGACTCAGTAAGAATAGAAACTCAACCGGAACCACATAGAATCAGGCTGAACCTCCGGTGAATAATTTAGTTCTGATTCTTGTTGAACAGAACACGAATCGTAGACAGCAGTTTCAAAAATTATGCTGGAATCAAAACAGGAACCAGAACTAGTAAAGCCAAATAAATTTCAGTTATAATTTAGAGAATTGTTATCAATTTTAGTGGAACTGAAATCATGACAGCTCTAGTGACCGGCCAATCCAAGAATACTAATGAATTTAGAACCAGACAGTACGACAATATACATTGCAATATATATGAAGGGGTCCAAAGGAAATTGAATTTCTTGCATACTCAAAACATAGTTGAGCCAGATAAAAGTGGCAATTGGGATAAAGAAGAATGTATACTAAAAAGGAGAGAAAACTAGGTATTCTACTTCATTTTCGTGGCAAAAATGATTGTATTTTTAACCATCTCTCACTCTCCTTTAATCCTTCCATAAAATAGTCTTCAACTCATATTAGGGATGAGAGTAAGGTGGAAGAAAGCAAGATAATTACAATGACATTAAAACCTTATTAGGCTGTTGACTAACACATTTCAAGTTTCTTTCATATAACTTAGTATTTGTTTGTTTGCATTCGTTGGTCCGCTTAAGCTTTCACCTAAAACCATTCTCTAAGCTTTCACCTAAAACCATTCTCCCTGGACAACGTTCAACCCATTGAGATTTTTTATAATTTCTTACGGTTAAAAACCTAACTCTCGACATTTGAGGAAAACCCTAAATTATGCATTCAAGAAACTACTCTATGTAGATAGTCTCCGTGGTTAACCATATCACCTTTGGGAATGAAAGATTATACCCAATTACACATAAAGTCCTGAGACTTATCTTAGCATCCAAAATCCACCATAAATTATTGAGTATAAACCTTCTTCTTAGTGTAAATTGGATAAAGTGGTATCAGGGCTTATACTTTTGTTGCGAAGCAAATTTCCACATGATAAATGCTCGTAACATCACCTTCACACAAACTCTTATAAGGGCCGAAGAGACCAAACCAGATAGAATTGAACAATAGGCCCTCCCATATTCAATAGATCCTACAAGAGGGGAGACTTGGACAAGCCGATGTACCTCCCTAGGAAATTCTTTGAATTCGATGAGACCCAAGCAATAGCTAATTTAGACAAGAACCCTTTTCAAAGTGGAAGGAAGCCAGGTTGGAGTTATCTACTTCTAATGGCACGGTTGATGGAAGAAGTTCAGTAACTAGCAACGCCTTGAAAACTTGTCTCCTTCTATAAGTGATTCACTACACAAAGGACTTACAATTTCACGCCCACGCCAAAAATTATGGCATGTTAAAGATGACAAGATCATAGTTCAGAGGACTAATCATACCTTAATTTATCCGGTCAGCCATGAGAAGGGAGGCAGATCCAATGGCAGAATCAAGAAGACATACTGTCTCTTTGAATGCGCCTTCACAGGAGGAAGAGAATGTTCACAAAGTAGATAGCAAGGTGACGTGCTGGGCTCCAAAGAGCATTTGGTCTTATTCCGTGTACGAAATACAGCAGAGACATCAGAAAGGAGAATGGCATAAAGAAGAAGATCATGACATTTAACAAAGGATGGAAGCTAGAAGAGTGTAGGAAGGTAGGTTTACTTGTAAGTTGTAACCAGCATTGCTACAGAGATAGCTAAAAGACAAATGTCAACAAATGTGCCAAAAAGAGGTCAATAAGATCCTTACTATTAAGAAAATTTTAGAATTTGAAAGCATTTAACAAAAACATCGAATGATGGGGGGTTGAAATGAATATCAGATCATGTAACGAGATAGAGAGCTTAGTGGCATTTCAATAATTTCCAGTTTCTCCTAACCCATATATATGATGAGCAGGAGTTATGTGAGTAAATTAACTCATTCTATTTCTCCATTTGGTATCAGAGCACAGCTTCTGCCCAATCCCACTCTCCGGACTCCGCCCGATTCCCGGACCGATCCCGCTCCATCGTATCAGTATAGATCCAGCTCTGTAATCCAAGTCGTGGTCCCGTCCTGATCCCGCTCCAAATAATCCGCCCTGATCTCGTTCCAAAGATCTTGCCCGATCATGCTCCATCGACGCCGATAGCTGATCCACTCCAGGCTACACTCAGTGACCGGGCATGAGGGTTTTGCGGGCTCAAGTGCTATTATTGAGCCTCTCAGATGCCTTAGGCACTATTGTGAAACATTCTTGATTTTGATCTGTAGTTGGCGAACTACTCACGGTACAGTTCCCATTTCTCTTCCAAATTCTGGCCTAGGTCACCTCTTCGTTTGTTTTCTCAACATCGACGGTTGTCAGAACCGTCTCAAGGCATCCTCAACATGCTTCCCTATCTGATAAACAAAAATTTAGTGCAGTGTGAGATGTTGAGGTGATTGCTTAACATTTTTATTCTTCTTGTTCCCGTCCAGGCCGTGTTTCTATGGGGAGCACTTCAGCTTCATCGTCCAATGTTCAGGTGCCACAAATAAGTGACCCTCAAAGGACGAATGGCTAGTCTGGCTCGTTGAAGATCACAACTATGTCACTAGATGGGACCAACTATCTTGAATGTCTCATATAGCTCAACATGTTATTTGTAGCCATCAATTGAATGGTTGCATTGATAAGGCAGTGGTTGAGCCAACCAAGACTGATCCATTATGGAATTAGTTGTATACTGACAACTGCCTTGTTATCTCGTGGATTTTGCGCTTGATGTCCCCCAAAGTATATCGAAGTTATATGCTTATGGATTCTATCTGTGATATCAGGACACGTGCTTATGAGACATACTCACAGATTAGCAGCTTCACCTAAGTGTATGAACTCACTCGTTGGATTCTTGAACTTAGCCAGGGATGAAGACCGTATGAGATTACCAGATTCAAGTATGACTACTAATCATTCTGTTCAGGCTAGTTTTGGTCGAGAAACATCAGGCACTTCCATTCCTTTGTGTGAATATTATGGTAAGAAAGGCCACACTCGTGAGTTTTGCTTCCGACTTCAACCTCACCTTGCACCTTCGGGTCGGGGAACCCGTGTTCGTGAACTTACCCAGATGTTGAAACCTGGATACCGGTTCAACTGAGTTCGGACCAAGGGGGTGACCAAAGGTTACTGATTTAGTGGTCAACCAACGTGAGACATGGCGAGAAGAAGCTGGAGAGCAAAAAAACAGCTCCGAACTGCCTATAAATAAGACCCACATGCTGCAGCGATGAGGTCCCGCTATACACCCGGAAGTCTATAGGAACTTCCCCTCCTAAAGCCAATGTTGACCTCAGCACAAGAGAGGCGGGCACTGAACTCGCCCACCATGGGGGGGAGGGGGGATGAAGGTGTCTTCTACTTGTTCCTTGGGGTCCTATTTATAAGCTAATCCAAAAAGGGGGGATGGTCTGCGAATAGCTAATCCAAAAAGGGGGGATGGTTGCAGATAACTGCTCCTACCTTTTGAGATTGACTGTGAATAGCTTCTCCCGTCTTTTGACGGGGTGGTCTTCAAATAGCCGCCATCGGACGAGGTGAAACTCTGAACTCACCCCACCTGGGCAAGGTCTCCTGAACTCACCCCACCTGGGCAAGGTCTCCTGAACTCGCCCCACCTTAACAGGGTCTCCTGAACTCGCCCCACCTGGGCAGGGTCTCCTGAACTCGCCCAACCTGGGCTGGGTCTCCTGAACTCGCCCCACATGGGCAAGGTCTCCTGAACTCGCCCCACCTGGGCAGGGTCTCCTGAACTCGCCCCACCTAGGCAGGGTCACATGAACTCGCCCACTTGGACAGGGTCTCCTGAACTCGCCCCACTTGGGCAGGGTCTCTTGAACTCATCCCACTTGGGCAGGGTCTCCTGAACTTGCCCCGCTTGGGCAGGGTCTCCTGAACTCGCCCCACCTAGACAAGGTCTCCTGAACTCGCCCCACCTGGCCAGGATCTCCTGAACTCGCTCCACCTGGGCAAGGTCTCCTGAACTCACCCCACCTGGGCAAGGGGTCCTGAACTCACCCCACCTGGGCAAGGTCTCCGGAACTCGCCCCACCTGGGCAAGGTCTCCTGAACTCACCCCACCTGGGCAAGATCTCCTGAACTCGCCCCACCTGGGCAAGGTGGTTTGCGGATAGTCGCCTTCTGAGCATTTTTGACCTCGACAAATTACTGGTTATACACCCTGGATGACTGGGTACAAGACAGTTGGGGTTACGATCGCATGATTTGCAACTTATGCCACTGAGTTTCATGAGGAGTCTATTATCCCCGCACCTACATCTGGGACCTTCACTGCTGATGAGCTTGATTCCTTCAAACGTCTGATACGATCCAGAGTGATTCAACTTCAGGTGCCTCCTCCACATCCATTGCTACTTCAGGTATACCCAATGTGCACACTACTTCCATCACCTCCTCTACATGAATCACTGACTCTAATGCTACATATCATATGATCGGATCATCTTCAGATTTTGTTTCCTATATTCCTTTGTTTGGTCAGGACAAAGTCATCTCTGCCAACGACTACTTGTCCTCTATTGTTGGGAAAGGCCAAATCTGCTCCTCTTCGATTTCCTTACATCTATTGGAGGTAATTTGGTAACCTAGGGGAGCAAGAAGCAAAATGTGATGGTCAGATCTAGTGCAGAGGCAAAATATAGGGCTACGTACCAAGGCCTCTATAAAGGATTGTGGTTGACATTTATTCTACGAGACCAGGAGATCCCTAAACCCAAGCCTTCCTCGTTGTATTGTAATAACAAGGTTGTCATCAACATAACTCACAACCCAGTTCAACATGATAGGACCAAACATGTTGAAGTTGACAAACATTTTACCAGAGATCTTTTATGATATCTTTGATGATAGATATTTGTCGCTTAACGTGAAGGGGGAGTTGAAGTAAATATCAAGTAACGAATTATTAGTCGTAATATTAATATCACAATGTAATGAGATAGATAGCTTAATGGCATTTTTGTAGTTTCCAGTGTCAATTTCTCCACTTAGGGTTGATGATTTTAGAAAATGATTAGTTCTTCTCTAATAGCAATAATGAAAAACTTTTCAAAACCGACTCTTTCATAGGCAACTCTCTTCAGAGGTCTGCTAAGAACGAATTTTTAAGCACGGATTCCATTTTTACCTTCTAGGGTGACCAAATCTTGCTACAAAGAAGCCGTGAAGAGGGGAATAGGAAAATAATTTATCAAAAGTGTGTAAAATATAACAAATATGTTTACATGGTCTTCCAAGTTATGTATTCTCTTTCTTAATATTTCAACTAACGGAGGAATGGAATGCTTCAGATCCAAATTCGTACTAATCACAAGTCTCATCCCTAACTTTGCATCGGGTTTATGAACATTCATTTTCCATTAGCTACTACCATTCTTTACTACTGATTATTGCCTCAAGTGTTAAACATATCTAAAACATCATCCGGAAGAACTTTTTTTTCCATGGCATCAGCTCTTCCCTTCCTATTTTTAACCTAACCCTTCAAATTAATTCTGCCTACCCATTTATGGGTTACATTTTCTACCTTTTGTTTTACGTATCCAAAGTATATATGTCTATATTCAACAACTACCTTATTTTGTTTATATGTAACTCAATCCATTCCTATAATATACCATTCATTCACTTGCCCTTCCACATTCATAACATACTCATCTACAGCATTGTCATTATCAATACCTTTTTATAACAAACGCTCAAATCCAAGAAACAGAAAAGTACATATAGTTCTCAAAGATATCCTCTCACTGCATGAAACTTTCATTTTCACCTCACTATTGACTCTAAACGCCAAACATCTATTATTTTAAATAGCAAATCCAACATACTTATGTCTATTTGTTACGGGTTTCACGCCCCGTTATTATGTTGTCTTTAATCGAGTCAGTCGAGTTTTATTATGTTTTATTATTGATTGTCTTTTATGTCGCATTATATGTAAGCTCAGTATTAGGACTTACTTACGCTTATGTCCTTTGTAAGTCTATTTAAAGGGCCTCTTGGGGCTTGAAATGGTATATGCATGAATTAGTCTCTTCGTTTGTTTTGTATGGGATAGTGGTAGTTCTCTCCTCCCGAGCTTACCCCGCCTAGGTAACCACAATTTTGACTTCATAGTATCATCAGCCACCGTCATCCCCTAAGTTATCAAAGGCGCAAGGAATTAGATTTGATGAGGAATTAATTGATATCTTATTCATCTCAAGGGAGGAATATAAATAGGAAGAAACAGATATACAAACTTAAAACCCGCAATATGGGACTAAAGCATAAATACACATAATACAAAAACAATAGCCATTCAATACTCCCCCTCAAGCTGGCGCGAAGAGATCAAGCAAGCCCAGCTTGCCACAAGTAGAGATGGGACTGGAAGGTCCAACCGCCTTGGTGAAGGCATCGGCAATTTGCTCTACGGATGGAACATAGGACGCTTCAAGAGTCCCTGAACGGATGTGCTCCCTGAGAAAGTGAATATCAACCTCAATATGTTTAGTCCGCTCGTGCATAACAGAATCGGAGGCTAGCATGAGAGCAGACTGGTTGTCGCAAACAAGTGTCGAGGAACCAGAAGGAGGAAAACCAAACTCAGTTAAGAGAGTACGCAGCAAGAGAAGCTCAGAAGCACCATGAGCCATAGCCCGGTACTCAGCCTCAGCAGACGAACGGAATACAACACTCTGCTTATTGCTCTTTCAGGAGATAAGATTGCCACCATAGAAGGTGCACATCCCCGAAGTAGAACGTCGATCGGTGAGGGAACCAGCATAGTCACAATCCGTGTAACAGGTGAGGCCGGGGGACGGAGACGTTCGATAGAAGAGTCCGGGGCCAGGAGATCCCTTCAAGTAGTGAAGGATCCGAAATGTTGCATTCAAGTGAGAAGTCCGGGGAGCATGCATGAACTGACTGACTACACTCGCAGCAAAGCTAATGTCGGGGCGAGTGTTGGTCAAGTAAATAAGCCTGCCAACAAGACGCTAGTATCGGCCCGACTCAGGGGGAGGATCACCAGACTCGGCATGTAAGCGGTGGTTCGGATCCATGGGTGTAGACACAGGAGAGCACCCAAGAAGACCAGTATCACTCAAGAGATCGAGTGTATACTTGCGCTGAGATAAAGAGAACCCCTGTCGAGATCTGACCACCTCAGTCCTGAGAAAGTACTTCAGAGGCCCCAAATCTTTTACCCCAAATGCCTTCTGAAGCACCCCTTTGATCTGGAGGATCCCTGAGTTGTCGTCACCGGTAAGGATGATGTCATTCACATAAACAAGAATAATGACCCTACCTCCATCCACAGCAGTCCGAACAAAGCACATGTGGTCGGCATGACATCTAGTGAACCCACTTTGAAGCACAACGGTACCAAACCGCTCAAACCACGCTCGAGGGGACTGCATCAGCCCATACAAGGACTTCTAAACAGGCAAACACGCCCCAAATATTCCCCCTGAAGCTTGTAACCAGGTGGGGGTCCATATAAATTTCCTCAGCAAGATCGTCATTGAGGAAAGCATTCTTTACTACCAGCTGATGAAGAGGCCACCCATGGCAGGCAGCAAGAGAAACAAGAAGACGTACAGTAGAGAGCTTAGCAACAGGGGCAAAAGTCGCGTCGTAATCCTCTGGATTCTGGGTGAAACCCTTTGCGACAAGGCGGGCATTGTAGCGATCAAGAGAACCGTCAGCATTATACTTGACGGTGTAGACCCAACGACAACCAACCGTCTTCTGGCCCGCGGGAAAAGGAACCAAACGCCAAGTGCTAGTCTTCTGTAAAGTGGACATCTCATCCTGCATGGCCGCGACCCACTCTGGGTGTTGGAGGGCCTCAGTCGTCGAACTCGGAACTCTGATCTGGTCGGTAGCAGTCAGGTAAGCCCGATAACTCTGGGAAAGACGCTGGTAGGACACAAAGCTTGCCACAGGATGGTTAGTAACACAAGAGCGCTGACCCTTGCGAAGGGCAATGGGTAAGTCAGAGGAGGGAAGAACATCACCTGCCAAAGGATGTGGCACAAGGTCCTGTGAGCTGGGCTCTACCGGTAGATCCCGAAGTAAGGGGTGGACATGTGAAGGCCCGCGTGGGCCACAGGTGTACGTCCGCAAGGGAAGTGAGTCGTGCAGCGGAGCCAAGGGAACCGGAGCCAGCTGTGGCGGAGGAGAAGGAGCAACGGGAACAGGAGAGGCACCATAGAAAGGGACATCCCCAAAGAACGTAACATCCAGAGAATGAAAAGTTCTGCAAGAAGAGGGGTCAAAACACCGATATCCCTTGGAAGAGGAAGAATATCCCAAAAATAAGCACTGAATGACTTTGTCATCAAATTTTGTCCGGGACGGACTATGGTCCTGGACAAAACACACACACCCGAACACCCGGAGAGGAACGGGAAACAGAGGACGGTGGGGAGATAGGAGACTGAGTGGTACCCAACCCGCTAAAGGCTGACAAGGCAGACGGTTGACCAAGAAAGTCCCCGTAAGAAGGGCAACACTCCAAAACATCTTGGGGACGTGAGACCCACGAAGGAGACAACGGGTTACATTCAGGAGATGACGATTCTTACGTTTCGCCACTCCGTTCTGTTACGGTGTATAGGGACAGGAGAATTGGTGAATGGTTCCTTGGCTAGCAAGGAAAGCTGTGAAAGAGGAAGAGATATACTCCCCCCCCCCCCCCCCTGTTATCGGAGCGAAGGATCCAAATTTGTGAGGAAAATTGAGTTCTAACCATATTTGTAAACTGGGTATATAAATCAAAGACATCATATTTGGCACGCATAAGATAGACCCAACAGCAACGAGTAAAATCATCTATAAAAGTAACAAAATACCAAAATCCATCATAAGAAACAACCGGGGCAGGCCCCCAAACATCAGAGTGAACAATATCAAACGGTCAAAACTACGAGAACCAAATACAAGATAAGAAGTGCGTGTATGTTTGCTAAGTTGGCACACATCACACTGAAAGGAGTGCTCAAACGAGACACTCGGAAAAAGAGACGACACAATCTGAGGACTCGCATGCCCCAGTATGGCATGCCAAAGAGTAGGTGAAGTAGTAGCAGCAGCGATGGACGGTGGTGAGAGACGTGGCGAGAGAGGTGGGAGCTCCAGCTAGTAAAGCCTGTCGCGCTGACGACCGTAGCCAAAAATCCTCCTCGTGGTCAGGTCCTGAAAAACACAACCAGAAGGAAAAAATGTCACTGAGCAGTGCATCGAACGAGTCAATTGACTAACAGAGAGAAGATTTAAAGCAAGCTTGGGAACATGAAGAACTGATCCCAAGGCGAAGGAGGGTGACAGAGGAACTGTGCCCCGGTGAAGGATGGGGGTCACAGAGCCATCAACAAGACGAACCTGCCGATGGACGCTTGAAGATTCAAGAAAAGAAAACAAGTGTGTCTCACTAGTCATGTGGTCAGTGGCCCCAGAATCAATCACCCAGGGAGAGGAAGACCCCTCTTGAGTGACGTGAAAGGCCATCGGGGTACCTGACGCAGATGCTGAAGTCGAGGAGGCAGGCAGCGACTGAACCTGAAACTGGGACTGTTGCTGAAGCTGAGACTGAAGTTGCTGCACTTGAGCCATAAGCTTACTCCAGTCGGCAGAAGGGGCCCCAGAAGAGGTATTGTAATCAGGCTGGCCCCCAAAGTTTGAAGAGGTAGTAGCGGCGGTACGCGTGGTGGAGGACTGCTGGCGAAGGTGAGGAAAGAGCAGCCAGCATCAAGCCTTCTCATGACTAGTCCGGAGGCAGTGCTGGCACTGAACAGAAGCAAACGGGCTCCCGCGGCCACCCCCGCGACCTCTTGGGGCAGAAGTACGCCCCCTCACACAGAAGATGTACGGCCCGAAGCCAGGGCTATTTTGTCTGGAAGAGGAACAGAAGCGGGAACACTAACCGGGCGGGCACAGCGCTCATGCTCCTCCACCATGGAATAAGCATCCAAGATATCAGGAAGAGGATTCATGCTGACAATCTGAACTCGAATATGCTCAAACTCGGGCCGCAACCCCATCAAAAATTGGTAGGTCTCTCGCTTCTCCTGCCTCCGCTTGGCAACAAGCAAATCCTCGGGATGAGGAAAAACACTAAGCGGCTCGAGGTCAGAAAGCTCCTGGAATCGCCCAGAGAGAAAGGTTAAGTACTCATGCACAGAACGGTCCCCCTGACGAGCAGTAGAAATCTCCTGGAAGACAGAGTAAATCCGCGTATCAACGCGGGTGTGACCGTAGGTACGCGTCAAGGCAGCCCAAAGAGACGGTACGAAATCAAAACGCATAAACTACTCATAAATGCGGGGCTCCATAGAGCATTGAAGCCACCCAAGAATCTTGAAATTTTCCGTGCGCCATTGATGGATAGCCTTTTCGTTGGTAGGCTACGGAACCCCATTAGGGCCAAGCCAGTCAAGCTTGTCATGTCCGGCAAGGTGGACTCGCACGGAGTTGGACCAAGCGATAAAGTTCTTTTCATTGAGAAGAGCAGTAGTGATGCGTCGAGGAAAGCCATCATTCGAACAAAGAGGGTAGGGATCCATGGAGCAGATCTGAATAATATTTGAACAAGATCGGCGAAGAAGATCTGTAGAACACCAGGAAGCCGGAAGAACGAACCCGAAGCACACGGCGTCGAATCCCGGCACGAGCTCGCAGATTCTGGATGCCAACACCAGGAAGCTGGAAGAACGGGGTTAGGACTGTCGAGGAGCCGCACGGTCGAATCCTGCTGTCGACGCCAGGAAGATGGAAGAACGCCACGAGCGGACCTGAAGTGGCGGAAAGAAGATCGGCAGGAAGCGCGCAGAATCAGCGCGGGACGGCGCGGGGAGAAGCGCGCAGAACAGATGATGAACAACGTCGGGAGAAGCGCGCAGAACGGAGCTTGAGCAGAGCGGGAGAAACGCGGCGAAGCCCTCACATCGGAGATGCGACGGGAAGCGCGGGGTTAGGGCTCGGACGGAAAGGATAACCTGCTCTGATACCAAATTAGATTTGAGGAGGAATTAATTGATATCTTATTCATCCTCAAGGGGGAATATAAATAGGAAGAAACATATATACAAACTTAGAACCCGGAATGTGGGACTAAAGCATAAATACACATAATACAAAAATAATAGCTATTCAATACAAGACGCACCGGGGCGCAAAGAGGTCCTGATGCACGTGAGGCGCAACTATGAATTGGGTGCCCAATTCACTAAAAATCAGTGAATTGGGTGCCCAATTCACTAAAAATCAGCGAATTTGGAATCCAATTCACTGATTTTCAGTGAATTGGGTGCCCAATTCCCTGAAAATCAACGAATTTGGGCATCCAATTCACTGATTTTTAGTGAATTGGGTGTCTAATTCACTGAAAATCGGTGAATTGGATGTCCAAGTGTGACTAGATGTGCCTTGGGTGCATCTGAGATCATGTTTTTGCCCACCTCCCAAAAAACAGGTTGAATAAAACACCTTGAAAGGCCCAGGCGTGCCTTTGGTGTGCCTGGGAACTGGTAATGCACGCGCCTGGGTGCGCCTGGGGAACATCACCCGCCTCTGTCTTGCAGAGGCGCGTGTTGGTGCGCCTGGCGCCTCAGGTGCGCCTAGGCGCGCGCCTTGATAACTTAGGTCATCCCCACCTACGGCCATCCTCCGGCAACTCTACCGAGCTTCAACGAGTTAGCCCGCTTGGTATCAAAGCATTTCCCTCCCCACTTCTGCAAAAAACATTGTCGAAGCATTAGCTCTCTGTGTATCATCTTAGCAACGTCTTCTACGACAACCCACTCGGCTTTCAAAACATCTTCTTTGTTTTGTACACAACGACGAAGCAGATGACGCCAACCTCAGTTCCGACTCACGCGGTTCCAACCTTCTTCGTTCAATTTCAGTATCAGTTCTAACCTTTGTCCAGTAGCATCTCTCAGGTTACAAGACAATATTCCTTCCAGGCACCTGTTTCGCAACCTCCGTCCAGAGCATCACAGCATCGTCGAAGCTGTCGTCGTGAGCTTCGTCGTCATCGAAATCGCGGCCATGCACATTGCCATCGTCGAAGCAACTGACCGGCGCATCCTTGTCTCTGAATCTCACCGTGCAATCATCGTCTCTGTCGACATACCTCTGCGCCGATAGAACCGACTCCATACCAGTTGGACGCACACAAAGAAGCATCAGCGCGCTTCATCTTATCGAGCCACCCACTCTTCCTTCCTTACTGTTGAACCCTCGCAGAGAAGCAACCGAAAGGCTCCTGTTTTCTAGCCCCGCGCAAGCGGACTAAACTCATCTTGTTTTGAGCTAAACGCCAATCGCTCAAGCTTTGTGCACAGTTCACCCGCTTTCTAAATATCAGTGTTTTGTCGAGCCGTTCCGCATACCTACGCCCCTACTTTTAACTGCATGTGCCCCGGTTTCAAGCCCTATGCACTGTTAAACTGCAACTGCCTATTTAATTTTTTACAATATTAAAAGGAAAAGGTTGTCTTTGGTGAAACATTCAAAATTGCCAAAAGTATCCTAATTTTTTTAATTTAATGAGTTAACATATATTATAATCTATTTCAAAAAAAATTAAAATACAATGTTAATTCAAGTAATTATGCATTATCCCAAAATTAAAAGTAATGATGAAAATCCAAAAAGTTTTTAGTAGAGCTCCTACACCTACTATGGTAGGCTGTCATTAGGTATATCAGTGGTCTTTTCGAGGAAGACAGTCATTAGGCATGTCAGCGGTATTTTCGAGGAGCTACCATTAAACTAATCAACTTTATTACAGTTGATTTGACATGCATGATGATATATGCATCAGGATGAGAATTTTTTTAACAAAAATCGAAAAGTAATGTATAACTGCTTTCCGCATTAATTAATTAATATTGCGTTTATTTTAAGCTGCATTAAATAATTGATAGGGGCAGAACCCCGAGCCTATTGTAGGGGGTACTGTCGCGGTTGGCCGTAGGAGCGGAGCCCCGTGCCTGTCACTCGTATTTATATATGTATTTATCTCAGTATAAATCAATATAGGAAAGCATCACGGTGTTATGGACCGCGTATTATTATAATTATCGTTATTATCTAGGTGTCTATGTGTTATCATTATGTATGAGCCTCGAGCTCCGGGTCTAGTATTTAGGTATCATCATTATTGTTTTGTCTTATTATATGTTGTAGCCTATATAAAGGCATTGGAGGGTTGTATGAATTAAGCAAGAAAGTATTCTAGTTCTCATCTTTTGAATGCGAGATCTTGGTGGCTCTCTCCTCTAACGAGCAACCCCGCATAGGCAGCCGCGGTTCCGGCTCCACGGTATCCTCCACCACCGACATCTCCTCCACCTCCGGCCTCTCCTCCGGCAACATTATAAGGCTCGTAACAACTTTGGTATCAGAGCGCCCCCTTCTCGATCCTTTTCCGCCGGCGCCAGTCCCTCGGAAAGTTCCTCCCAACGATCGACGCAGCCCTCTGTCCAGCCGCAAATCATGCTTCAACAAACAGCCACTGTGTCGTCCCTTGCACCGCAACCATCAACGCAGCTCTCAACCATCGACGCAGCCGGAGTGTCGTTCCCACTAGCAACCTACCCGACGCCCGACGTTCTGTCCAGTGGGCTCGTGCCCATCCTGCGCAGGCACACACTTCCGACCCGTCGTCCCGGTGCTCGACGACAGCAAACGCCTCGGCGCTGCTCTTCCCCGCTCCTCCGACGACACCCTCCTGCGACTTCTCGAGCCCCTTCATCTGCCAAGCCGCTCTGGCCGATCCCGCATGCTGCGATATCAAAGCGCCTGATATTCCTCGAGCCCCACGCATTTTCCCTCTTATTTTAATTTTTCCTCGAGCCCAACACTCGGGCAACATCCCTCCTTTCCAATCTTATTTTATTTTTCCTGGGACTCTTCTTCCCTTTTGGCAGTCCACACCCCTTTTTTTAAACTAGCAACTCTTTTATTAAAAAAAAGCCGCACCTATTCTTGTCTCAATATTGGGCGGCGACATGGCTCCCGCGGCGACGCGGCTCCCGCGGCAACTCCCAATCAGCCGCTTCGGAGGATTTTACTCGTCCCATCACCCGCTCTCTCTCGCGTGCTACTTCCGGCCGCATGATGACCGACGCTTCAGACTTCATGGCGGCTCTCCAAGATTTCAAGACCTCCATCGAGACCAACTTTCGGGATGCTGAAAGACGCAATCTGGACACTGAAAAACGCCATCGGGACGATATTGCCTCCCTCACCCTCAAGCTTAATGAGTTGACCGCCGCACTTCCCATGATCACCACCCCACTTACAGATCACGCCAGCTCCAGTCAGGCGTCTCCGCCTCCACCACCGCCTCTCATCCGCCACGAACTGCAGGCCTTCCTTCAACAAGACGTGGTTATGCAGCCGCGCTACACCAGGCTGGACTTTCCCACCTATGACGGCAAAACTGATCCATTGGCCTGGCTCACCAGGTGTGAACAATTCTTCGGCCACCAACAAATTCCAGCCGCTGATCGACTTCCGCTCGCCTCCTTTCACCTACTCGATTCAGCTCTGCTTTGGGCCGCACGTCTCCTCAACGACCAACCAGGCCTGACATGGGACGACTTCAAGCGGTATTGCAACCTACGTTTCGGCCCTCCCATCCGCAGCAACCCCCTCGGTGCCCTTACGACACTCCGTCAAACGGGAGCCGTTGATGATTACCTGGAGCAGTTTCAGCTCCTCCTGGCACACGTCACACTTCCCCCAGCAACGCAAGTCTCCATCTTCACAGCAGGACTTCAAGCTCGCCTCCAACTGGATGTCGAATTTGAGGCCCCGCCAGACTTAGTGACTGCTATGAGTCTGGCCCGACTATGCGACCGACGCCTCCAGTTGGCCCGGGAGGCCTACTTGCCCACCGACCTCGGCACTACACAGGGACGTCTCGAGGGTCCTCCCGCCACGCCGGTCCGTCGCTTATCTCCAACCGAGATGTTGGACCGCCGCGCTCAGGGTTTATGTTTTAATTGCGATGAGCAGTACATTTGCGGACACAGATGCAAAAAGCTTTTCTACCTAGACGTCGAGGACTCGGAGGAGGAAGGCATCGGATAACGCTCGCCTTCTCGTGATCTCCCTCGAGCTTGGGGACAAGCTCTTTTTGGACAACGGGAGTGATGTTATGGACCGCGTATTATGATAATTATCGTTATTATCTAGGTGTCTATGTGTTATCATTATGTGGGGGCCTCGAGCTCCGGGTCTAGTATTTAGGTATCATCATTATTGTTGTCTTATTAGGCATTGGAGGGTTGTATGAATTAAGCAAGAAAGTATTCTAGTTCTCATCTTTTGAATGCGAGATCTTGGTGGCTCTCTCCTCTAACGAGCAATCCCGCATAGGCAGCCGCGGTTCCGGCTCCACGGTATCCTCCACCACCGACATCTCCTCCACCTCTGGTCTCTCCTCCGGCAACATTATAAGGCCCGTAACATACGGCTCACATGGCGCACTAAGTTCGAGCACGCAAGTGTCGCTCGTTCCTCCATAATCAAGCCATCATGGAAAAACAAACTGCAACAGACCTACGTCATATAGAAGCTGAGCCGCGTCATCAGGAGACTATTGTTGCCCTCTCCAAGCGGTTCAATGATCTCACACCCGCTCTGCCAATCACCACCAGTCGCGCACATGAGCAGGCTAACAGCAGTCAAGCTCCTCCAACACTTCTTCGCTCTAATCATCCGGCCATGATACAACCTGAAGTCAACAATGTCCCTTGTTTCACCAAGTTGGCATACCCAATTTATGATGGAAAGGGCGATCCATTGGGATGGCTCACCTGATGCGAACAATTTTTTAGCCATCAGAAGACACCGGAGGCGGAATGGATAAGTCTAGCATCCTTCCACCTACTTGATGTTGCTCAGCTATAGTTCGCATATTTGCATGCCAACAATCTTGGGATGATCTAGCGTGAATTTAAAAGGGTCTGCAACATGTGATTTGGCGTTCTGATTCGCAACAACCCCCTCGGCGCCCTGATGGCATTACGCCATATGGGGTCGGTTGATGCATATCTAGAACAGTTTCAGATTCTCCTAGCTCATGTTACGATACCTCCAGAGATGCAGATCGCCATCTTTACGACCGAACCTCGCGAACAGCTACGACTAGACGTCTAATTTGAGGCTCCTCATGACTTGGTAATTGTCATGAGTTTAGCCAAATTGTGCGAACGTCGACTTCAGTTGGATCAATATGCCTACATAACCACAGGCACAAGGACTCGGGATGGACGACCCGAGGGTACCCAAATCCCACATATCCTTAAGCTGTCACGTGTGGAAATATCTGACCAACACACAAAAGAGTTAGTTATAACTGCAATGAGTAATATACTTGTGAACATCAATGCAAGAGGTTGTTTTATCTGGACGTGGCCTCTTATAACAAGGGAATTGAGTGAAGTGGGCACCGTCTTCGACCTCCCGTGAGCTTGAGGACAAGCTCATTTTGAACGGCGGAAGAGATGTTACGGGCTTTGCGCCTAGTTATTATGTTGTCTTTAATCAAGTCAGTCGAGTTGTATTAAATTGTCCTCTATTATGTTTTATTATTGATTGTCATTTATGTCGCATTTTATGTCCTTTGTAGGTCTATTTTAATCAAGTCCAAGTGTTATGACTTATTTATGTTTATGTCCTTTGTAAGTCTATTTAAAGAACCCCTTGGGTCTTGGAATGGTATGCATGAATTAGTCTCTTCTCTTGTCTTGTATGAGATTGTGAAAGCTCTCTCCTCTCGAGTACACTCCGCCTAGGCAATTGCGGTTCTGGCTCCATAGTATTCTCCACCTTCGTCATCCCCGCCTCCGGCCATCCTCCGGGTACTCAACCAACCTTCACAGGTTAGCCCGTAGCACTGTCAGATATTCACACATGAGTATCATGTTATGCTAATATTGATTGATAGTTCTTAAAAACACACATACTACAATCACATAACATAATCTCAAATCTTTACTATTTCTAAAATATTTATCTTCTAAATAATTCTCCATTTCTAATTTTTCATTTAAAACTTTGTATAGATAACCCATGAACCTTGTATCACAAAACGTTCCCATACTATCACTATGATACATAATTTTTTTACAACAACAACAACAACAGAACCCATATAGTCCCCAATTATTGGGGGTATGGGCGGGGGAAGATTGGAAACAGACCTAACCTTTGGCACTATGCACAAAGTGGCTTCTCTCAGAGGAGAAAGACCTAACCTTTGACAATAAATGCACAAAGTGGCTGCTCACAAAGTACCACTGAAATAGTGGCCCCCTATACCATCGCGTTTGCTGCGGAATCATGCCCTCAAATCAAAGCCAAAGACATCAGAGAGGGCAGACCCAAGAATCCATTTTGATTTATGTGCACATAACCATGCTTCCTTCATTCAGCATCCAGAGCATTGGTGAAGCACAATATACATAATTTTTTTAAAATACAAAAAATTATTGCTCCTTCGTATTACTAGAAAACTGGGGCCAAAAAGTTCAGGAGTTCTGCAAACATCTACCCAGAATTAAAGCACTTCTTAACCACTAATGCAAATGACAAATGAAATAAATAGCTGTCATATGATTAAATAAATATTACATGATACAGAAAAAGTAACCAATACAAAAATACTCATTTCTGGAAAACATGAATAGGGGAATAAATTGCTAGACAAAACAGCAGTTTGAGAAAATGTCTTACAAATCAAATGCCAAACTTATACAGAGAAGCCGATCAGTAGGTGTTATGGGCTTTATGCCTAGTTATCGTTATTGTCCTTGTTTTTCATGTTTTTATGATTGTTGTCCTTTATGAATTAAATGATGAGTCATTAAAAGGTTGTTAGTTGTTAGGTGTCATTAATGTCATGTAAGCCTATTTAAAGGCATGTGATTTTTAAATAAGGAAGCAATATTGAGTCTCTTTCTTTGTACTTTCGTGACATTGTGGGAGCTCTCTCCCTCTCTCCCGAGCACACCCCGCCTAGGCAGTCCTAGTTCAGGCTCCAAAGTATCCTCCTCTGCAATCTCCACCTCCGTCCTCCCTCCGATAAAGCGACCAACATTGTGTGCCTAGGCAGTCCCAGTTCCGGCTCCAAAGTATCCTCCTCTACAATTTCCACCTCCATCCTCCCTCCGATAAACCGACCAACATTCTACAGATTGCATGTAACAGTATGTTACCGACTTACAGGAGGACGAACCACCATGGCAGGTGTACGCGCGGCGAGCTCGCGGAGCGGTTGACACGGGAGCAACACGCGCGGCGATACCGCCGGGCGGTACTACCGGCGACATCAATGCGGGCGATAGCATGGGATTAACACCGGGCGGTAGCGACGGCGACAACAGGGCAAACGCGGGAATAGGAGAAGAGCAGGCGTAGTATTTATATTTTTCGCTATGGGTATTTTAGTAATGTAATGGGGAGGCTTCATAGTATAAGAGGTCTTCCTAAAAACTTAATTGCTATCTTTGGATCATTAAAGTTATTTGGGGCTGCTCCCCTTCTTCTTCTTCCTCTCTCTCTCTCTCTCTCTCTCTCTCTCTCTCTCTCTCTCTCTCTCTCTCTCTCTCTCTCTCTCTCTCTCTCGTCCCCCCTCCTCTCCCTCTCTCACTGTTTCGTTCTCTGCCATCGCCCCCTACCGCCGGCGTCACCTTCGCCGACCGTCCGATACCCAAGTGGTATCATTGGTCCGACCTGCCGCTCCGCCCGCCGCTGCGCCGCCGGAATCTCAAGCCATGCCGGTCACAACCCGCCTCAACTCCGCCCCCCTCGACGATGCGGACGACCTCCGCGCTCGCGCCGACGCCCTCGATTCCGAACTCTCGGACCTCCGGGCGTCCATGGCCACGCTCCAAACTCTCGCCCTCACCAACCAGAGCGCCACCGCCTCCATTCTCGCCCGCCTGGACCAGATCGTGGTAGCCTCGCCCATCGCTGCGTCCTCGACATCCATCCGAGAGGGGGGCTCGATCCTCGGGCAACCTCCCCCCCCCCCCCCCCGCTCCCCAACCGCCCTTAGGGCTCGACCCGCGCCTTGCGGCCCCTCTCCCGGCGACCGGCCGACCCCCGCTGGCATTGGAGTTGCCGTCCTTCACCGGGGTGGACCCCATGGGCTGGATAGCCCGCGCCGAGCAATTTTTCGACCTCCACCTTACCCACGAAGACGACAAGGTGGGCACGGCGGTCGTCGGCCTCTCGGGCTCCGCCTTGCACTGGGCACGGTGGCTTCGCCAGGTGCAACCCCAGATTTCCTGTGCCGAGCTCAAGCATGAGATGATTCAGCGTTATGATGCGCGTCACTCCGGCTCCGCCATTGAGCGTCTCTGCAGCATACGCCAATCCTCCGACCTCGACCCGTACATTGATGAGTTCGTGGCATTGGTCTCCCACGTCCCGGGGCTGCCACCCGACCACTATTTGGGTTTTTTCCTACAAGGATTGCTGCCCGCCATTCGTTCTCGCCTCCGTACCCACCATCCCCACACTGTTTCGGCCGCAATCGACCTTGCTCGCGACGTCGAGGCGGATCTGGGCATTCGCCGCCCGCCCCCGGTTTCCCACCCGCCGCCTCGGTTGGCCCTTCCGCGAGACGTGGCGCCTCGGCAGGTTCAACAAGGTGGCCAGCGGACCGGCCGTCCCACTCACCACCGTTTTTCTGATAGCGAGTACAACGACCTCCGCCGCAAGGGGTTATGTTTCCGGTGCCGTCAACCGTACTCACCCAACCATGTTTGCTCGGCCAAAGAGTTTCATGCCCTGTTTGGAGACGACACGACCACGGAGGCGCTGGTCGAGGAGATTGCACCTCTCTTACCCGAGGACGCCGAACCTCTTCCAAACCCTGTCGAGCCATTCCACTGCATGGAGCTTCCTTGCTTCTCGGTCGGCGGCATCACGGGTCCTCGCACGATGAAACTCCAAGGCCTCCTTCGGGACCGTGACATTGTTCTCATGATTGACAGTGGCGCGAGCCACAACTTTATCTCGGCAAACCTGGCGCGCGCTCTCGCTCTTCCCCACCGTCCATCCGCGGAATTCACGGTCTGCTTAGGGGACGGTCGCCGCCGGCCGACACAGGGCCTGTGCCAAGCAATCACGTTGTCCGCGGGCTCGTGTTCTATCACGGCCGACTTCTACATCTTCGAGTTAGGCGGCATTGACACCATCTTGGGGGTTGCTTGGTTGCAAACGCTGGGCGATGTTCGTGTCAACTGGGCGAAGATGACGATGCACTTTCAACAGGGGGCGACGTCGTGCTGCCTTACGGGTGACTCCACCCTCCTGCGGACGCCAGTTTCATTTCGGTCCCTCCAACGCACCTCATCGATCACCTTCTCGGCATGGCTATGGCTCTTGGCGAGCGACCCCGAGGATCCGCACCCTTTACCGGACGACATCCGCGGCATCTTGGACGAGTTTGCCGAAATTTTCGTGGCCCCGACCGGCTTACCGTCGGCCCACCCCATGGACCACGCCATCGTACTTCACCCGGGGACATCAGCCGTGTCGGTTCGACCGTACCGCTAAGGACACATTCAGAAAGATGAAATCGAACACCTCGTGCGGGAAATGCTTTTGGGGGGCATTATTCGGCCGAGCGCAAGCACCTTCTCTAGCCCGGTCCTTCTTGTGCGGAAGAAAGATGGCAGTTGACGTTTCTGCGTGGACTATCGGGAACTCAACAAGGCCACCGTCGCCGACAAATACCCGATTCCGGTCATCCAGGAGCTCTTGGACGAGCTCCATGGCGCAACCTTCTTTACCAAGCTGGATCTCCGCTCCGGCTATCATCAGATTCGCGTGCGGCCGGCGGATACTCCCAAGACGGCATTTCGTACTCACGATGGCCACTTCGAGTTCTTGGTCATGCCGTTCGGCTTGACCAACGCCCCGGCAACTTTCCAGGCTACGATGAACAATATTTTCGGCCGGTACTCCGCAAACATGTGCTTGTCTTTTTTGATGATATATTGGTATATAGTCCCACTTGGCAGGAACACCTCCAGCACGTCCAGGCCACCCTCCGCACCCTTCGCAGCCACAAACTCGTCCTCAACCGAAAGAAATGCTCCTTCGGCGCCACTTCGGTTAGTTACCTGGGCCACACGATCTCGGCCAACGGAGTGGCCATGGAGGCCAACAAGGTTGCGGCGGTGCTTAACTGGCCAACGCCCACATCGGTCCGCGAGGTGCTCGGATTCCTGGGCTTGACCGGCTACTACCGCCGGTTCATTCAAGGCTATGGGACTTTAGCCCGCCCCCTCACCCAACTCCTCAAGCTTTCGGAGGAGGGCCCATTCATCTGGTCGGCGGCGGCCATGGCGGCATTTGCGGCCTTGCAATCGGCCCTCGTGCATGGGCCGGTATTGGCTATGCCGGACTTCCACCAGCCCTTCGTAGTCGAGTGCGACGCATCGGGCACCGGTGTCGGCGCGGTCCTTATGCAGTCCGGACGACCAATAGCTTTCTACAGCCGGGCTTTCTCCCCCACTGTTCGCAGCCGCTCGGCATATGAGAATGAACTGATGGCTTTGGTATTGGCGGTACAGCACTGGCGCCCATACCTTCTTGGTCGGCCGTTCGTGGTTCGGACGGATCACCACAGCCTCCGTTATCTACTCCAACAGAAAATCGCCACACCGGCTCAACAAGTTTGGATCGCGAAATTATTGGGCTACGACTTTACGATCGAGTTCCTCTCCGGCAAAACCAACCGGGCGGCGGATGCGCTGTCTCGCCAACCGCACGCGCCCGAATTGACCCCCATTTCTCGACCGGTGTGGGAAGAGGGCTCCGACATTCAGGAGGGAGTCGAGCAGGACCCGTACTTGTCAGCTATCCGGACGGCTCTCATCACCGACCCGGCGGCGCACCCCCCCTACTCCCTCATTGGCGGGCGACTGTTCTGCCGCGGCCGACTGGCACTTTCCGCGTCCTCCGCGTGCATTCCTCGGTTGCTCGCCGAGTTCCACGCGTCCCCAACCGGCGGCCACGCCGGCGCCTTCCGAACATATCGCCGCTTGTCGGCCTCCTTGTTTTGGCCCCAGATGTTTCGCCAGATCAAGGCCTACGTCGTCGAATGTCTTACATGTCAGAAGGCCAAGTATGAAGCACTGTTCCCGGGCGGCCTCCTGCAACCCCTTCCGGTACCGGAGTGTATATGGGAGGACATTGCCATGGACTTCATCACACGACTTCCCCGGTCTGACGGGTTCGACTGTATCTTGGTGGTGGTGGACCGCCTCTCAAAGTATGGCCATTTCCTCCCCCTTCGCCATCCGTACACAGCAAAGACAGTCGCGGACAGTTTCATTTCCGGCATCGTGCGCCTTCTCGGATTTCCGCGCTCCATCGTGAGCGACCGAGACCCCCTCTTCTTGAGCAGTTTTTGGACCTCTTTATTCCGTCTACAAGGAACTCAACTTCGCATGAGCACCGCCTACCACCCGCAGACGGACGGGCAGTCGGAAGTTCTCAATCGGTGCCTTGAAACCTACTTACGGTGCTTCATTGGCGAAAGACCGGGGACTTGGGCCAAGTGGCTCCCGTGGGCGGAATATTCGTACAATACGGCTTATCACTATGCAGCCAACACTTCCCCCTTCGCAGTGGTTTACGGTCGCCCACCCCCTTCGATCGTGCGGTATCTGCCCGGCGAGTGCAATGTGGACGGTCTCGCGGTGCACTTGCAAGATCGTGACACTATCTTGGACAGTTTAAAGCATCACCTCCGGCGCGCTCAAGCCAAGATGACATCTTTTGCGAACCGCAAACGCCGGGACCTCCAACTCGCCATTGGAGAGAAAGTATTCATCAAGCTGCAACCTTACCGGCAATTGTCCGTTGCTCGCCGAACGTGCCCAAAATTGGCCCCACGTTTTTTCGGCCCCTTCGAGGTGATCGGCCGCATTGGAGCGGTGGCCTACCGCCTTCGGCTCCCGGACGACAGCCGGATCCATCCCGTCTTCCACGTATCACAACTTCGTCGAGTCATCGGCGACCACCCAGCCGTGGATCACATCCCCGCCGACTTGGACTATTCCAGCACCGCACCCCTATATCCGGCCGCCATCATCGATCGCCGCTCATCTCACTCCGGGACGCACTTCCCCGAGGAAGTCCGGGTGGCGTGGCGCCACCGGCCACAGTCCGAGAGCACGTGGCTACTTCACAACGACTTCCGCCGCCAGTTTCCGGACTACTGCCTTGAGGACAAGGCCAATTTCCCAGATGGCGGCATTGTTACCGACTTACAGGAGGGCCAACCACCATGGCAGGTGTACGCGCGGCGAGCTCGCGGAGCGGTTGACACGGGAGCAACACGCGCGGCGATATCGCCGGGCGGTACTACCGGAGACATCAATGCGGGCGATAGCATGGGATTAACACCGGGCGGTAGCGACAGCGACAGCAGGGCAAACGCGGGAATAGGAGAAGAGCAGGCGTAGTATTTATATTTTTCGCTATGGGTATTTTAGTAATGTAATGGGGAGGCTTCATAGTATAAGAGGCCTTCCTAAAAACCTAATTGCTATCTTTGGATCATTAAAGTTATTTGGGGCTGCTCCCATTCTTCTTCTTCCTCTCTCTCTCTCTCTTTCTCTCTCTCTCTCTCTCTCGTCCCCCTCCTCTCCCTCTCTCACTGTTTCGTTCTCTGCCATCGCCCCCTACCGCCGGCGTCACCTTCGCCGACCGTCCGATACCCAAGTGGTATCACAGTATGATCTTCTTACTATTCAGAATCTATTGACTTTGACACCAAATTATTTTTCTCCACCATGGTCCTTAACTAACTAAGGCTTTGTTTGGGACAACTGGACAAGTGGTGTTTAAGCGGAGGCAATGTAAAACTGTGTTAGTAAACGCAATGGTGACAGTTTACCTGCATTTGAAACTTTTGTGTTCAACCCAAATTCCACTTTCTGGGTCTCGGTTCACGACAGCCAAAGATTGACCGCACATATATGATTGTAGTGGTATTTTGGTCTAAATACGTCATTATTGTTAAAATAGCATTCATAACCACACCTATCCTAACACTAATTACATATTGCGTTCACAATCGCCGCCGCTCTCCCATCGCTCACTCAAACAGAGCTTAAATGTGATCATTTTGTGGCTCACTGCAACAACTTTGCCCTTCGCTTGTGCTTCATGTAAGCCATCTCGCAGGTTTTAACTATTGTACTGATGGAAGATCGTTATTGATACATTTTGGTAAGTATGAGGAACATATAACAGAAATATAAAGCATGACGTCAAAAGCAGTACACCCTGAATAGTCAGGGGACCATTTTATTCATTTCTCGGTTGAAATAATATATTTCTTCTTTAATGCATAGGCTGTCGTTGAGATGTAGCACATTGTTACTGATATCGCTTTTTCAAACCAAAGTTAACAAACCTGCAGTGACTTCCAAATGTTCATTGTTACAAAAAAATTCTAACATCTGCTCACTACGAATGGAAATTTCAATGACCCGTATCAGTTTCTGCCTTCAAGTGTCATCAAATCTTGTCATAAAGAAGCCACGGCAGAAAGGAATAAATTCACTGTAGCTGAAATATAACAGTATGTTTTCATTGTCTTCCAAGTTGAGTATCACCAGCCTCATCCCCCGCAGAGGATTTAGGGTTTATGATTACTCATAATCCATTGTTGCTGCCATTCTTTGCTACTGACTGCTTCTTTAGGTGATAAACCTATCTAAAAAATCTTTTACAACTAACCCTTAAATATTAATTCTACTTGCCATTCTATCTTTTTTATTTACATGTTCAAAACCATCTATGTTATATTCAACGACCCTGTCTTGAGTAGATGTAACTAAAACCATTTCTATAATATAATCATTCATTAATTTGTCTTCCCAATTTTGCCCTTCCATCGTCTTAAGTCACATTTCTTCCACACTCAATTTAGTTATCATTACTTTTATTCTTGAATACATGCAATACACGTATATTTTAAATCTCCATGGCATCCTCGTATTGCATGAGGCATTTCTCCATTTTAATCACTTACTACCGATTGATAATTCTTAATGTAGCACCTACTAAAATTGCATACTATATATTCAATCATTACTCTGCTAATTCTAATATGCTTATCTTCTAAATAGTTCTGCATTGTTCTAAATTCTAATTTATTTCAATATATATGTTGCCAATTAAAAATATATCACAACTATATACTGATTAAAAATTTGTACTTCTCTAGATAGTATATGAAGCTTATGTCACAAAGAGCTCCCTTCCTTTCACTAAGGTACATAAATTTCTAAATACAAACAACTACTGTTTCTTCATACTACAAGAAAACTGATGCCAAGAAGCTCAGGAGTCTACAAACATCTTCCCTGAACTAAAGCATACAAGGGTTCAAAGGTTTAAATTATTTTAATAAAGACACCAGAAATGAGATCAAGAACTTATTGAAATAAATACATGAGTCTCAGATGGAAAGAACTAGGTCTCTAACTTGCAAGGTGGTCCCTCTAAGCTCTTAAAAGATCCCTCACAGTAGTTGCTGATATCAAAATTGGTAACAGCATGCACACCTCTTAATTCAATTGCCGCAATGTCATAGGCCTCAGCAGCTTCTTCCTCTGTGCCTAAATCAGACAAAAAATTACAACTTATAACCAAAACAAGCATTTCTTGATGCCAAAAAACTAGTAGATAAGCCCTCACCAAAGGTTCCAAGATATATGTCCTTGACTTCTCTGCTCTCGCCAACTCGACCAATTCGGGCCTGCCATTTCCCGTCTTTCCTCCTTACATTTTGAATAATACCATCAAAAGGAATTTCAATAAGTGCGCGAAAGAGAGGAAGAATAAACCAATTGATCGATAGAGGATAAAGGGGAAAAGTAATAACCTTGTTACTCCTCTGTAAGCAGAAGCACCTCTCGAAAAACAACTACTTTTTCTTGAAAAATAAACACACAATAAATTAGGGATCAATTTCACTTTTTATACAACTGGAGTTGACAGACAAAAATTGCAAAGGTAGAAGCAAGATATATATATACAGAGACCTCCCCTCCAACTTCTAAGAATTACAGGGACCTCCCCTCTATTTTTTAAAACTAACAAAACCTCCCCTCTAAGTTTACATTATTAAGATACATGTATGTTAACAATGTAAACTAAGAGAGGTCTTCATGATTTTAAGAAGTAGAGGGAAGGTCCCTATAATTATGCAAACTCACAGGATAGTTTTTTGTAATTATTCCAATATATTATTACATCTACATATAGATACCTTTTCACATGAGCAACATACTCATCTTGAGTCATGGTTTTCATAATCTCAAGCTCATCCTCATATTCAGAAACCTAGAAAATTCCATTGAATGATCAAATAAGCAATTTTAAAAGAGATTGTTGATAAATGAGCTGCATTAGATCATACAGGAAAGTTGAGCTTAGAGGTCTGGCTTGGACCCCAATATTTGAGAACCGCAAGATCATGTGCCCTGGCTGCCTTTTCCTCAGATTCATAGCTGCCTGCAGAGAATCCTAACTGTTTAAATCGACTGAATCTGCACGAACAAATATGAATCTTAATCAGTACACTTACCTAAATAAACTGAGGCGCCACCACAGCAGGAAGGCCACCAATCGCATTCATGTTGCAGAATTCCAGGTAAACATCGGGTTAATGAAAATAAGTAAGCATACAATTACATTATTTTAGCAAAAGAGATGGAAAGATAAACTTCAAGGAGAAAACCAAATTAGATAAGTGTTGATCAAGTTTGCAGGTGAAAACAATAATAATGCTCATACATAGAAGTAAAAACTTCACTTTTCTTTTATTTCTTTGATTATCAGTGAATGTGTGATGCAACCTGCATCGTATCGTTTTCATAAACTCTTGCATCCCTTCATTCAAGACCCTACTGGTCTTTAAATAGACTTACATGATGGCATAAATCATAATAAGTCTGAACTCTTGGACATATATAAAATAACATATGTTGGACCCGATGACATGGTAATTAAGAAACGTGGCAGGCGTTGACACGAACATAGATTGAAACATACATAAATTAAAATAAGATAACCGGTTATGTGGGACCATAATAGTATACTTATATGTTATTAGCAGTCGTGCGTGGGGCTTCACCCACGCCTAGTGCACGGGCTCCGCCAGTATTTTTTTATCCATGCAAATACATTAAAAAAAGGGCAGCCCGGTGCACATTCATGCAAATACTTAAATTTTAAAAAAAAGTAAAATAGGAAAAATAAATGTTACACCAAAGACTCATCTTCCCTTATAGATAGTTTCGCTTATAGATAGTATAGATAAAAATAAAAAAATAGCATAACAACTAGATAATCAATGTATATTCTAAAATAAAGTTGAAGAATATACAAAATAAAATATTAATAGCACACTAAGACTACTACTAACAGGTATCAAAAACAAGCACCAATAGTAAATTATGATATATATTTACATTGTACAATATTTTTATTTAGAAAACACAAAATTTTATAGTAATTAGTAAGTAAAGAAAATTTAAAAGATAAATCTCCTTAATTTATAATAAGTTTTTGTGTTTAATAAAATTGTGTTAAGAACACAAAAATCATTAACTAGTAAAGTGTTAAATGTTTTAATACTTTGTTTATTATAAACTAATATATATATATATATTATAAAATGATTTTATAAAATTGATTGTAAGAATAACACCTATGAAAGAGGACGAAGCAATAAGTCTAACTGGTTTAAGTATATATAACGGAATACATATTGATGACTTTATGCTACATACTGCTAAATAACTTTGAAATAAAATAGCGGTGGATATTTTCAAAGTCGTATCGGCCGACATATCAGAAAAAATATTGGTTTGCTCTCAAAACCTACATGTCGACTGGCATGCGAACATGTCGGTGAGATATTCAAAACATTGATCGCTCTTTTGTCAACCAAACATAACTCTTTTCGCAAGTACTTCATTAAGATGTCTTGAATTCTAATTTATATGATGTTTGTTCAGCTGATATACCTTTAGTTTATGTCCCTTATGAAAATGTTATTAAGGGGTCTCACTGCCCAAACAGCGAGAAGTGAGGATATTTAAGAAATTCATATTGATTGTGTGGTGCTGTATAAAATCCATCTGTTGTAAGGTTTGGGTGTGAAAAATTGATAGTAGCATTTCTTTTTGTTTCTCTATAACCTAATTTTTCATAGTGATAATGTTAGGGGCACCAAACGTTTCCCACCATCTACGAGACATTGTTGGGCCTCGCATGAAGATACGCAATCTAGTCTGAAATCGAGGAGTGATGACATCATTCTATATACATATTGTAGCACCATTGTTCTTAATGAATTTCACTTAATCATGTTATTCACATATTTATTTGATACATTTTCATGTCTTTCTACAGGAATAATGACTCTGCAAAGATTGAATGCATTTAGAGCAAGGTTTGAGCAAAATAAAGAAGATTTGAGCCATTTTAAGATGCTTGTAGAGTCATGTTCCGACGGTCATTACTTTTCATAAGCAAAGAGGTACAGAACGCACAACCATATTTCAGAAAGGCCGTAAAATTTTCCAAAATCCTAAAAAGAAAACGACACCCTGTCTTGATACGTGCTATAGCAAACAGAGGGATGATTATGTGCTGAAATTATGAAAAGAATTTAGCTCTTTCGAAGGGAATAACTTGATTGAAGGTCAGAATTAGAATTCCTGAAAGCTATAAAAGAGAGGAAGAGGGGGGGCGAAATTGGAGACCACCATACCATCAAAATTAAGAGCCAAGGAAGAGAGAGGCGGTCGACATTGTAAGAGAAGAGTTAAGTATGTTTTCTTCTTCGTCTTCATCTTCTTCGTCCTCTTCGTCTTGAGTTGAATTCTTTTATTTCTTTGTTTGTGTTTGATTTATGTTTCTCATGCTTTTGATATCTATTTTCATGTCTATTATGAAATAATTTTCTTTCGTTAGGGCCAATGATAAAGTCAATGTTTTGATATAAAATAATAGTTGATGTTTGTTTTGATTTTCTTTTACATTCTCGTTGAGTAATATTCATCATGTTTTATGCACGAGGAGGTGTGATAAACTTCTTCTGAGAAATTGTGCACTTAGAGAATCGGACCATGAGTCTGAAAAAAGGGACACTACAATAAATGATACTGTGGAATAATCAAAATAGGACTAATATTTTGATATTACACGCAATAGTTTTATACATATTTTCATGTTAAACATTTGTGGGTTTTGTGAATCATAATACATTTATGTTTACTTAAAATTTCACTAAACCAAGGTGTATTGAATAATAATCGAAGAAGAAGGATATCAACTATTTTAAGAGACATTGTCACGTGAATGATAATCGAAGAAGAAACATCATAAATCTAAATTCTACGTCAAAAATATTGATGAACTTGAATGCCCTAGTGAATTCTCTCTCTTGATTTTCATATTGTTCTTGCGTCCGTTTATTTTACAATTAATCCTTTCTGTCATCTTTATTTTTAATATTTTGATAACTTAGCATCAACTTTTAATCAATTGTTTATATAAAAATATAATCCACACATATTTTAGTAATTCTTTTGCACAATCTTCGCAGGAACGATTTTTATTCATCACTTTATTACTTGCACGACTGGTGCACATGCCACTAATTTAGTGGCGTGTTTACTGTGTCATGAGCCACTCATGTAAGAGAATAATTATGATATTATTCAAATATTATTAGATGTCTTCTATTATGATTAACTACGCAAAAAGCGTTTCATTAATTAGAATGTCCATAAGTCTATATAAGGGAGAGTAATATACGGGTTGAGGGATCTTTGGATTATCTCTAGTTGTTTGGGTTCTTTCCACTTGGGGAGAAATCAGCCAGGGGTCAGGTGGGGTTTACCTAGAATTGTACTTTCTTTTCTATTTGTGTTATCATAGACTTTTTCATGCATCATCTGTTTCCTCTATGCCCTTAAGATCATACACCGAACCAAAGGAGCATCAAGGAAGCTCTCTAGGTCAACATGCATGCGTCGTTGAACAGGATTCTCTTCAACATGAGTTAATCTTTCCATACACGCTGACGACCTCTACCCCGTAAGCTTCCTCACATGCCTAATGTCTTATCCACGTTGCTTCTTCCCTACCACCCTAGCTAATCTTACAGCCCTCTCCACCTTACAATCCACACGACACAAGCTTCACCACCACCAGCTCCAACATAACAATTGAAGCCCCCCACAGTATTTCCAACATCACCATCAGTCACGCTGCAAGTCAACCTTGTCACCCCACAATTGATCAATTATCCTTCCTTCCTAGATTTCCCAATTTCGTCGCCAATAACACCACAACAAATGAACACACTAAGTCTGGCGCCCTCATCCCATGATCTAGATACACAAACATGTGGCCAAAGACGCTGACGAGACGGATGATTCTCATCACAAACTCGGAAATTCCCCTTTTGATGTTACCTTCCTTCGCCTCGACGTCCACTTTATCGTAGTCATCCGCACATCATCAAAGCAACACCATCACCAGACAACCACAGAGAGCTCTGTCGACTGTCATCCACAATCAAAAAATAATTGATCAAGAAATTAGTCAGTTTTCACATGAAAGATGCTATTATTTATCAAACTTTTCATCCCTCAAGCTCGAACTGAATATACATTATTTATCTTCTCCATGCAACCTTGAGCCTCATCCAACGTCTCTTCGAGCCTTATCCTATCATTTCAATCAACCCCACCAACACAAATCGGTGGCACACATTCTCAACCCCCACCCCCTCAACGCTTCCCGACAACTCATTTCCTTCATCCCAAATTCACTCCGCCTATAACCCTAAAATTCAAGCTAATACATTATCCCCCCCCCCCCAACTTTACACTATACTTGCCCTCATTCTCATTTACCTACACCCAAAATCGAGACCATCCTTTGACAGTTAACCACGTTTCAATTTCTCATTCTAGTTTCTCCCAACCTCTTCCTTCGAAGCATATCTTATTATACCAAATTGAACCCAATCGCACTCGTCATTATTGACGCCAGTTCTGGCCCTCACAATGTCACATCATGTGATCAGCCCAAATCACTCCAACCACCACCAAATCAACACTAGTGCATTCTTCAGCGAACGCCACCTCCACTTTCGTTGTGATCACTGCCAAGTTGCTACCCCTACTCCCTCACTTCATCCTATTTTGAGACCACCTCCTAGGCATGACACAACTACACTATGCCACACAACTCATGCCACGATGGAAACCATCCAACCAACTGATGACAACTACAAGTCAACCAGCTGACGTGTATCTCATAAAAGATTAGAATAAACTCGGCGGACTCGCAACGATAAATTTGACGACTATGCACCACCGTTCTCTATATACTTCCTCATTTATGAGGCAATTTATCCAGCAATAAGAAAAGTTAATGGGGCGCCAATCTCCATAGCTTATCATCCTACAAGCAATCACAGGGTCTCGCGTAGAGGCAAGTAAAATCTGGCAAAAAGGCGAGGAGAAAGTTTTGGGTGACCAATCATGTCAGGAATTATTTAAGACAATAATGATAATGTTTAAATACTATTATGTGTTTTCTATTGTAATTAAATAAGAAAATAATATTTCCTAAGATAATGTGTAAGAGTATATATAAGGGAAATGTTGTATTTTTGGAATCATCTCCATTCTTTTGGATTCTCCTCTTAGATATAAATCTTTTAAGGGTCGGCTAGGGTTTCCCTCGAATTGTATTTTATGTTCTATTTTAGTGTTATCAACGTCTTCTTCGTGCACCATCTTCTTCCTCTCTACCCTCAAATATTTTCATTCATATCACATAACCTTAACTTTTTCCATGCATAAAGCATTAATTTTGGGTGAACAACATATGTTCTTGTTTTTCTCTTTCTTTATTTGGCAATCCATAGCAAACTGTTATCAGAGTGCCCTCAAGTTTCACATGGGATAAGTTTTTGTCTGGATCAGTAAACCATAAATCGTGCAAGAAGGATATCACACATCATCAAGATCAAGAAATTAATTAGGAAGAATAGCTTCAACCACCGGTGCATTAAGATGTGGTTACTTTTGAAGAAACAAGTATCAAAATGAACTAAAATTATATTATCGATAATTCAACAAGTTCTTTAAAGATAAAGGCGTAGCAAACACCATACTCTCTAATGTTGGTCTAAACTAAAGTTTTTTTGTTGAGTCTATCATAACTTCTTACATAGTGATTCATTTTCTAAACCCCTATTGAGAAATGGTTTGAATAGCTTCTTGATTATTCAATTTTAAAAAAAAATACGAGTGTCTTGTTTATGATCATGTCAGTGAAGGTAAGCTAGAACCTAGAGCACAGAAGGGGTTCCTTCTGGCTATGGTGATGGGATGAAAGGCTATAGAATATATTACTGATCATAAAAAAATATTCTCAGTGGGGATATTACTTTCAATTAAAATTATGAACTTTATCTAAGATTGGAGTATGTTACTTCAAGAAACCACGATGATCTCACCAAATAGGTGGAGGTAGAAATAACTATGAATTAACATAAATTGTGATGATTTACAACAGTCTAGTGAGACAGCTAAATACTCTCATATTGAAGTAGTAAATGAAAATACAACTTCAATGTATTGCTGTTGATCAGTTTCATAGGCAGACTAACCCTCCTCAAATATATGGCTTCGAGGACATGAGATCTGGTATGTTGAAATGATGAGATACATATGGGCAGAAGTGTTGTTGGCTACCAGTGGATATCTAAAAGGGAAATTGGAATCTCATTTGTTGAAATGATGAGATACAAGACTCATCTAATTGCAAAGGGCCGCAGTCAGAAAGATTATGTGGATTGCAATGAGATCTTCTCACTAGTTGTAAGGCATACCTCCATTCAAGCGCTATTAATTTTGATAGCACATCGGGATATAGAGCTTAGGCAGCTTACTGTGACGACAGACTTCCAGCATAGAGAGCTTGAAAAGGGCAGCTTAGTGAATTAGAAAGAGAGGTTTGTAATTTAAGGTAACGAGGATCATGTATGTATGTTATAGAAATCATTATATGGATTAAAGCAATTCCCTCATCAGTAATACAAGATATTTGGCAATTTCATAACAAGTCATATCTATGGTGGGAGTCTCTATGATTGTTGTGTATATTATGGCAAGGTAGAGGATGATTCATTTATTTACATGCTTCTACAAGTGGATGGCATCTCATTGAAACTCGGGACATTTGAAATCAGATGCTGAAAATCACTACTTTGTGCGGAATGTATACTATGAAAGATTTGTGAGCAACTAAAAATACATTCAAAAGGACTTTATGGAATGTATACTATGAAACCCTTGAGTAATCGTTCGGCTATAATTTTTTGCTTTTCTTCAATTCTTATACGCGAAGGGGAGCCTTGGCGCGCCGGTTGAGGTGTTGTCGTGTGACCTTGACGTCACAGGTTCGAGTCTTAGAAGCAGCCTCTTGCAAAATTGCAGGGTAAGGTTTGCCTACATTTCACCCTTGTGGTGGGACCCTTCCCCGGACCCTCCCTGCGCGGGGAGGGATGCTTTGTGCACCGGGCTGCCCCCCTTCAATTCTTGTACGCCAATCACAGATAAATTTGGGAGTACATGACTCAATTTTAATATGCTAATGTTGTATGGAATTCTATGTACAAGATGGAATGCACTAACCCCAATCTCACACACGCAACAAGCGTGGTTAACAAACTTTTTAAGTCAACCGGGGAAAGAGTATTTCTAAAATCAATATGCATATTTTAGCATTTCTATTAGAAAACAATGAAGTGGAAAGTTCATTGTCTGAGAGCTACATCAATGTGGAGATTATCTACGGATGTGATAAGAGTTGCAAGTTATCGAATATTTAGATTCTGTCTATTGCATATTTGGGAGATATGTGTTCTACAACAAGTTATGCATTCACTTTGGTATTTCTATTGTAAATTTGAAAGTTGCTCTTAACTATTTTATCTACCATAGAAGTAAAATATATGGCTCGATAGAAGTAACTAAGGAAATGATTTGGTTAAAGGGTTTAATCCATGAGCTCGGTGTTTCTAAAATCAATATGCATATTTTAGCATTTCTATTAGAAAACAATGAAGTGTAAAGTTCATTGTCTGAGAGCTACATCAATGTGGAGATTATCTACGGATGTGATAAGAGTTGCAAGTTATCAAATATTTAGATTCAGTCTATTGCATATTTGGGAGATATGTGTTCTACAACAAGTTATGCATTCACTTTGGTATTTCTATTGTAAATTTGAAAGTTGCTCTTAACTATTTTATCTACCATATAAGTAAAATATATGGCTCGATAGAAGTAACTAAGGAAATGATTTGGTTAAAGGGTTTAATCCATGAGCTCGGTGTTTCTCAAGAGCAAACTATCATATTTTGTGATAGCACGAGTGTTACTTGTTTAGCATATGATCATGTGCATCATGAAAGGATCGAGTAAAAACAAGGTATAAAGGATAATGCATTTGATATGATAACCAAGTATATTCCTAAGAACAATTGATACACTAAAAGGATTTTCTCAAAGTTGATAGTATAAGGTATCCTTAAAGGGTTGGCGGTGACAGAATCTTGGGAGCTACTTGTGGATGTGAAGGATTTAATCTAAGGTAGAGATCTGTTGAGATGTCTTGAATCATAATTTATTTGAAGCTCATTCAGTTGATCCCTTCTTCTTATATCCCCTTCGAACACATTATCGGGAATCTTGATATCCGAACAACAAGCAATGGGATCGGAAGGAGGGGGTTGAACCCCCCGCTTGACCCAAAATAGTGTGCTTTGTATGTGTTTGTTTTGAGTTTCTTTTGAAAATTTTCATTTATAGTATTCTGGGAAATCCATCTGTATTGGGGAATGCTATAGAAATTTCACTATTTGTAAGGAATGAGTGTGTTAAACTGATACTCTTACTTCTCTGTATTATCAAGCCTCGCTTAAGATATCTCCCTTATTTCCTAATTTTCAACTTAAGTCTATCCCACATGATAATACTCAAACATTTCAGTTTCCGGCACTTCTAATTGGCCCCGTTAACTCTAACCCACACTCCCTTTCTACTTCCAACTCACCAGAGGATGATTAGGGTTTGCTGGTGAACCTGAACATGGCGTATCATATCTCCTTCATCAAACATTAATTAGCTTTAAGTTTGAGTATATGTGCATGCTTTAGTGCATTCCAATGTATATTTGCATTAAGAAACTCTATACCCCAGGAGTTCATGCATCAGTTAAAGGAATTGTCATGCTGAGATAAGTTAAGCAAATATACGAAACTTGCAAAATTACCATGTTTTCCCTTTCTTCTACTTCCTTCTACTCGGCTGGTGTTATCCCATAGGTGTGCCTCATATTTCCCACTCCATTTTAGCCTGAACATTATGACCAGAAAAAATAGTTACCCCTCTGTCTTCCCAGGCCATAACATCAAAAGATCAAATAAAACAAGACAAAAACAGCATTTAAACCCACTTAGTGACACCGTGGTAGCATGAAGACTTGGGCACAGCATATTTCCTCATAGCCACGGTAAGAACACTGCCAACTCTCTTCTCTCCGCAATGGGCAGGAACCGAAGGTAAAATATCCATGGAACCATTACCAGAAGTGCTTTCTGAAGAAGCAAGATTCTGTGGGGCAGAACTCTCAATAATGTAGGCTTCTCGATGGCTTCTCAATGACCCCTCCAGGCTATCATCCTCGACACTATGTTTATTACCTTCAGAAACTCTATGCCGTGAATCCTGAGGCGCATAGTCTGTAATCCCAGCGACCTTCAGAAAAAGAGTTTCGTTTCTAGAGTCCTGCGGCATATCCACTGCTTCTCCGGCCACGCTCACCCGGGGGCCTTCTCCATGATCCAGCGAGGGTTGAGTATCAAATACAACACTCTCGTCTTCTAAAAAACCAATTGTCTCCCCAGTAACTGGGCCCGAAGCAGCCCTCTTCAGCGGATAGGTTTCCCGGCCGCCGGTGAAGTTATCCAAACAATCACCTTGATTGTTCAAGGAACGCAACATCGGATCCTGGCCATTGGAAGGAACTCCATGTTCCGGCGCAGCCGGCCAATTTCTTGATTCGTTCATTGAAAATGGCTAAATCGAAGGATCAACGGACGGAAACCAGAATCCTGGGGAAGATCGAAAAGTCTATAGATTGGACTATTCCATCATTAACTCTGTAGGTATTCGAAGATTTTGTGACCAAATCGGTGGGAAATTTCCAGCTTGAATAAGGGTTTGAAGCGAGGGAAGGTGAAAGAAACGCGAGAGGGGAAAAAACGAGAGTTGGGAGTACGGACGCGAAACGTGCATAAGAACGGGTTGCGGTTGGCACTAAATTATTAAATAATAAAGATAAAATACAAAAATGATATTGAATAAAATCGGATCCACGCAGTTATTTGCTTTCTGAATTGGCTTTGATTAGTAAATTAATATTTACAGAAATTGATTTTGTGCAGAAAATCAACTCTGATATTTAGTTGCATAATGGCATTCAGTAAGTAGAATTGAAATTTATACTTAAAAGTTGTTCAACTTCACGATGAAATTGCTTTTTGAAATTTAAATTTTTAAAATTCATAGTTTTTAAAATTAAACCATTTAATCAAAATACTAATAATAACTAAAGTTTATTAACATAAATATGTTCTAATTAATAAACATTGCCCATAAATAAAAAATCAGAAATAGCAAACCATCCAGATAAAAGTGCATCATCTAACTAACAATCCAATTACATTCGCAGCCAAGCACCCTTCAACGTGTCAGGTAGTCTCATGAATATATCATGCTTGATGTTATCATGACACAGTATATCCATGGCTTTAAGTAAATCACCTTCGTCCAAATCAGTCATTTGAGTTAGTATGATATAAACACCATCAATTATGCTATCATGATTGGTCTCCACTACACTGTGCACTGAGTCAGTCAATTTTTTTATGGCCGCCGCCACTGCGTCAGCTCCTACTGCTCGCTTTCTCCTCCTTTTACTGCTTCTTTCTCCTTCCACTCTAGCATGTTCCTGTGTATTGGTTGTTTTTTCTGTCATAGACTCCGCATCTATTTCGTTTGTCGTCTCTGTTGGGGTCGCGACATGTCTACCAGCTGCTCTATCCATCCCGCAGAACACAGCCAAATGAGACCAGTTTACAATAACTTTATCTTTATAGTGCTTAAGAGATGGATGAGCCTTCAATATTATAAATAATTTATTATTTTTATTATCAAATAGAACAAACTAGTAATTTAATTAAAATTCTACCATCACATAGTTTGTCCACACTTCCTCACTGTCCATCTTGACCATGTTTCTTTCTCAATCTCATCCAAAACCGATTGTGTCAAGCATCGCGCTGACTTCTACATAGTACTTGTTCCAAGTTTTTAGAAGTGGCATTATCTTCTCCTTGCTAGTTTCTACACCACATATATCTTTAAGCGCGATTATAGCAGCTATAAAAGTCACACTCTTCCAACTGTTTGGTGTCTTATGACTCAAACTGTGTTGCTCCAACAATGCATTTGACAGAGTGATGTCTATTTCAGATGTCCAGTGCATGTAAGACTGCTCAGTCATGCCGCCAGCCTTTGTTGCACTCATATCAATGATATCTGCTTAAAATTTAATTAAAAGTGTTATATAAAGAGTGTGATATATGGTCATGGTACATATATAGAGTGATACAAGTCCGATAAGATGCAACACAGATAGCATAAAGTATTATAATTGCATCACATACATCAAATCATAATTGTCCACAAACACTTTCAAATAGTATTATAATTGGCGAAAGAAAACTAACATTGTATTGACATTATGATATTAATGACTATTCTGCTATTTATTAAACATATTAATAGCTATAGTGTCTCTAAAATTTGTCCATTCATGTGTGGCTTGGATTGGACTGACAACGTTTACGTAATCATAGAACTCTTATCCTGAGTCTTGCGCTAATATTTTAGAGTCAACCTCGTCCAACATTTATGCATCACACTCTAATCTCCTCTCCACAAAAAAATTGTGTGATATGCAACAAGCATTTATGACATGCACTTGCATAAAATTATGCAATTAGATATTGTATTTACAAATGAAAACTTAACTAGTGGGGCAACTCATACATACACTTTAATGTTGAAGAATGATGGCCGTCGTAGAATAACACATCATTTCTTCAACAACTCACATGTTCTCTCTATGACATTTATTTCTCTTGCATGTCTTAAGTTAAATAATTATTTATAATTTGTTGGGTTATTACCCTGATTTGACCACTCTTTTAGGTGATAACGTGTCGACCGATATAGTGCAAGAAATCTTGGACCATTCGTGTAGCCAATATCGACAAGGTAATATTTATTTATACAACGAAAATGAGTAATTAATATAAATATATATATTATTTAAGTTGGCAAAAATAATTTGAGTACTAATTACCGTTTGGCACTTCAAAGTGGTCGTGTCGCTGCAATGCATCTCGTAACACTCTTGAATCATATGTTGAACCTTCCCAACCAGGTAATACATATAGGAACTTTATGTTACTGTCACATACACCGAGTACATTAGATGTGGTAGCTTGTTTACGGTTACGATATCTGCCTTGATCTTCAATAGGAGCGGTAACTTTAATATGTGTTCCATCTAACACACCAATACAATATGCAAACCATCTAGCTATGCGGTCATCTATGGATTCGGGCAATTTGATATAATCTTCTGATAGTCTTAAAACCGTTTGCAACACAATATTAAAGTGTCTACTAATAATATTAATCGAGCGCATATACATACCCCCAACATCACGAAACATTTTGTTATGTGCCAAAATGTATAAAAATAACGCTATAAATTCTTTAGTGGACACAGACTGTGTATCGCAGACTAGACCATTCACACGTAAAATATCACAAAGCTCACTGAAAGTTGATTTACCCATGCATAACTGATTGAAGCAGCTAACCTCATGTCTGACATATACGCATTTTAATAAGGTATTACGCAGAGCGTCATTGTCTATAACATCTACAAGGTGTCTCGGAATGCAATCCATAACTACGACAGCTGCACCAAAAGTAGTTGCAAATGCTGGCTTTATAATAATATCCCTCTTACGTTTTGTTGCAGCTCTACATTATTCATGACATGCTAAAATAAAATCATACAAATTATTAGTTGAGCTCTATCCACTAATTACAACATTCAGATATATGATTTAGGCAACACTACCCTCCCGGAAAAAAATCTAGAATCAGGCTCATATTATTCACAAAAGTGATCCAAACAATAGAGAATAGAAAATTAAACGTCCAAAAATGAAGACCACTTCATTGTTTCAAAAAATCTTACTAAAGTCATCTGTATCATAGCAAATTAGAAAATCTTGTATTCCATTTTGCTCATTGTATCAGTCATCTGTATCAAAGCCATCTGTATCAAAAACTCATACTAAAGCTCGTTGTATTTCATTAGAAAATTAAACTCCAATGATGAATAAGACTCATATTATTTCAATGTGTCCAACTCATACTAAACGCATACTAAAGCCATATGTTCAGACAAGCATCTCATTGTCAGATATGCAAGGGATCAAAAAATTTGTTGAACAGTATAGTATGAGGAAGAAAAAGCATGAGAAAGAAGCACGTAAGGAAGAACATCTACCAAAAAAATTCAGATCTAATATTCAAGATCTAATATTCAACCAAAAATATTCAAGATCTGTTGGAAAAAACCCTTATGATTTATCTAACAAATTATTTTAAAGTGATTTTATCATCTATGATGTATTACCCATATTGTATAGAGAGGATAATCTGATCATTAGATGTCATAGGTTGTCACACTCACCTTAGAGTGTCAATGTCAGGTCAAAATAATCACAAAATCAGTTAAGTCAAGACTTGCGTCAAATGGAAGTCGACGCAACTTCGACTTGATGTCGACGCAACTTCGACTTCAATTCGATGCAGAAGATAAAGTTCAAGTCCAAGTCTTCAACTCGACAGATACGTTGATAAGGACTCGACGCAACATTGACATCTGAGTTCAGCCAGAGCTAAGATGGAATTCGAAGCTACTTCGATAAGAACTCAGAGGTGCGTCGATATGACGAATGATGAAGTCGACGCAACGTCGAATATAGACAGAAATAGTGTAAGACCCCAAGTTTCGTGTGCAAATAAAGTGGGAGTGCTCGGAAGGTAATGAGCTAGCGTCAAGCGCTAGTGATAGCGCCGACGATAGTGCATTTCCCGAGAAACCCGTGCATTTCCCGAGGAGCTAGTGCATTTCTCGAGAAATGTGTTCTTTCTCAACGAATGGAGCAAATGAGCTAGCGCCAGGCGCTAGCGATAGCGCCGGCGGTAGTATATTTCCCGAGAAATATATCCTTTCTTGACAAATATGGCATTTCCCGAGAAATTCGTCAAAGAAAGATAGCGCAGGCGGTAGCGCTTGCGCCCGCTAGCGGCTGTGGCTAAGATCGGACGTACCGCCTCTGGGCTAGCGCCGACGGTAGCGGAAAAGTACAAAAGGCTGGTTTTTGGCTGTTCTTCTCACTTGTTTGTTCATTCTCTGTCTTTCCACGCCAAAGGAAGCTGAGAGCTTGGGAAGAAGACCAGTTGGGGCGAATCCGCGAAGGAGATCGTGCGTTCTTATGCCATCGTCGACTACGTAGAGAGGAAGTTATTTCAGCAAGTTCCCTCCAGATCAACCTCTGGTTATGGCACCAAAATGAGCGCGGAGGGTAACGATTCTCCTCCCTACATCTTTGGGCATGTGCGTTGTAACATCCCATTCCTGGAGGAGCAGATCTGGATCCTATGGATTTTTGGAGAGTTCTCGGCTAGCAGCTCCCGTTCGACGAATTCGTCGAATTCGTCGAACGCAAGCTGCTCCCGTTTGTCGATCGACGAACGGGGAGCGCTCCCGTTCGACATTAGGAGCGCTCAGCTAAGGAGAAGCTCCCGTTCGTCGTTCGACGAATGGGGAGCTGCTCCCGTTCGACGAACATCGAACGGGGAGCGCTCAGCTAAGGAGCAGCTCCCGTTCGTCGTTCGACGAACGGGGAGCTGCTCCCGTTCGACGAACGTCGAACGGGGAGCGCTCAGCTAAGGAGAAGCTCCCGTTCGTCGTTCGACGAACGGGGAGCTGCTCCCGTTCGACGAACGTCGAACGGGGAGCGCTCAGCTAAGGAGCAGCTCCCGTTCGTCGTTCGACGAACGGGGAGCTGCTCCCGTTCGACGAACGTTGAACGGGAAGGCTTATCATTCCCGAGAGAAAAAGAAAAGAGCCTGGATGCTCTTTGTTTATTTTATCTTTGGGGAGCCAGTGGAATAGAGTCCAATAAGGAGATGACACTTATGTTTGGAGTCCCAAGGCCTATTAATGCAAACCAAAAAGAAAGGGCCGAGCCATCTCATTTTCTCTTCTTCTTCTTCATCGTCTTCTTCCAGAACTCCATCTTCCTCCCTCTCTTTCTCATTCTCTGTCTCCACCTCTCCCCCACCCCACTTAGGGTTTTGGCCAAGAAAATTCGTGGAGAAGCTCGTGCGTCCGTTGGAAGAAGAGCTAGCTTGGAAAGAGTTGAGTTTGTCCAAGCGCCGTCATGCCGCCGCGATCGTCGGCCCGGATTCAGGTGACTTCCGACCCCTCTCCCTTGGTGCTAGTATCTTAGACCCCCCCTAGGCGAGATATCGAACTCAATTGAGTCGATTTGGGAGCGAAATGAAGTTCTGTAGGTTGAGGCCGCATTAGGGTTTTCGCCGTAGGGCGTCGTTCGCCGCGAAAATGCCCCCAATCGACTCCCCGCTTCAATACGAACGTGGGTTGTTGGTTTTCGTGAGACGTGGTGGCCTTGTGAGGGAGCATGGGAGGAGAGAGGGTGTTTGCCCTAAATTCCATTTGGGAAGACGATGAATAATTCCCTGTAAATGAGATTTCATTTATATATATATATATATGTTCAATAAGGATGAAGAAGGTGGCCTTTGCTTTGCTATATATATATATAGGTATATGTTCACTGCCAATAGGATTTCCATTATATATATTTATATATATGTTCAACAAGGATGAGGAGTCCTCTGTTATATAAATATATTCAACAAGGATGAAGAAGGTGGTCTTCGACTTGTATATATATATACACATATAGTTCCTGTTATCGGATTTGTTAAGTATAACTTGCATAATATGATAAATAATCCTCTGTTATAGGATTGTTAATTAATTATGACCAATGGTGGAAGTCCAGTAGCTTGGCTTGAATAGATTCCATAGTTAAATAATATGTTATGCCCTCATGTGCGCAAGTAGTCTGTAGTCCAAAGAATTGGTTTAATAGTGTCCATGTCATACGCACACCACTGCACACGAGTAATCAACTCGGAACGGGCGGCACGGTTAACTTAGTGCGGGTCACAAGTTATAGTTATAGCCGGTGGTAAAAAGGAAAGGACCCAGTTGTTGGGGGCTTTGGATGCTAATTAGCATCGATTGTTGCCGCGCGAGGCGGAAGGTGGTAAGGCTCATGGAGCGAGTCCTTGGTGCTCGATAGCACGCATGGTGTGTTCAAACTACGTAGGTAAACATAATTGCGCATGGAGTATAGATCCTCGTGGGAGGATAAGTTGTGGCGGGTCTACGGGCTCGCTAGTCGTGACACCGACAGAAGCCGGCAGTTAGACTCAGATCGGTTGGGTTGGAATGTCTTGGTGTCCATCTACCCAATAGATCCCCTCTGTTTCTTGAAGACCCCGCATGAATGCGGGTAGTACGCAGGGACTCCGCTATGAGCAAGAGCGTCGAGGCGTACATAGGCCTAGGACCGGTAGTGTTCATACCCTCCTAGTAGTGGCGAAGCCCGTGCCACTGCCACCGTCTGGCCACGACGGGGGGCGCCTGAGTGGTTAGCTACCCTCGAAAAGTGGGAACTAAATGTCTATGTCGACATAGCAATCGTGCATGAGTCAGTCCTCATATCATAATCATTGCATTCCACCGCATTCATATCATAATCATTGCATTGCACCACATTCATATCATAATCATTGCATTGCACCGCATTGGAACCTCATCATATAAACTTGTATGGGCATCCTTATATGATGAGTTACCTTTATACGCAGACCCTTGACTTATAAGCTTGTATGGGCATCCTTATAAGTTAAGTTCAATTCAGTTCTCTAATACTCTGCTTATGTCTGTGCTACTTATACTTGCAAATATACATAACCACTGCTACTTTCATGCTTACGAACATATTAGATAGTGCTATGGAAAGTGCGTGGGCACTTAAACAACCGACACATATGAACAACTATTACCTGTCACCTGCTTGTTTATTATTGCTAATATTGCAGCTCCTTTTCTTCCTTTCCGCCCGGTGCCTTGGAGTCGCCGGTGGAGCGGATGTGAAGCCACTTAGTCTTTATGACTAACGGTTGCTACGTCCCCTTTTTAGGAGCGCATCCTGGCGCGGCAGCGCAACCTGGAGCAGCAGCGCACGGCGCTGGAGACGGATAGTCCGGCCGGGACGACAGGGCAGGATACTACGATACCATCGCAGCCGTCAGTGGCAGATGTGAGCAAGTTTTGTTGTAGCCCTTGGGGCCTTTCCTTTTGTTACTCTGATATTATACACTCGTTTGGTGTGTATTTGGACTGTACTTATGCGGATATATATATATATATATCTGGTGGCTTCTTGTTGTATTTTATATGATGAGTTGGCATTGATGATATTTGTTAGCCGGCAGGATAGGCGTCTTGTGGAGGAGGCTAGCCCGTGAGCTGGCGCTTCGGCAAGGCGGCTGTCCTGGGCATAAGACTTCCCTCGGCCGTGTTTTGTGTTCCGGAGGGGGGGTTTTACAAATGGTATCAGCTTGCAACGATCCTGAGATCAAGAAGTCCACTTCCGCATGGTGCACCCCTCTCACCTCTTCAGTTTGAGGACAAACTGAATGAGCGGAAGCAGTGGTGTGCCCATGTGTAATTCGCATTAAGTATGTCTATTATCTTCCTTCGAACAGCCAACCTAACCCAAACATCTACCTTGCATGTAGATTCCGGTACATTCAGAACCGGCAACGGCCACTCCCGTGCCTCCAGTACCTACTCCTTTTCAACAATCAGAGCTAGGCCAGGCTCTGACGGCAATCCTGGATGCCTTCAGGTTTCAACAGATGTCGGTGCAGCCGCAGGCCCCAAGCTCAAATTGGTTGAGCACCTTCCGTGCTCTCTCCCCTCCCATCTACCATGGGACGGAGTCCGCAGTTCAGACGGAGGAGTGGCTGGATACAGTGCAGGAGTTACTGGCAGGGATCCGTTGCCCGAGCAACATGGCAGTCACATTGGCAGTCACGACCTTGGATCTACATGCGAAGAGGTGGTGGAAGTCCTTGATGGGCTCCACCTTCGAAGGACGCAACCACCTGGACATAAGCTGGGACGAGTTTGCGGACGCGTTCCTGGAGCACTTTGTCTCTTCTACGGCCAGGGACGAGCTTGAGGAGAGATTTCTGCAGCTGAAGCAGGGGTCGAGATCGGTGGTCGAGTACCAGCGGGAATTTCAGCACTTAGCCAGATTCGCAGACTCTTATGATTTAGATGATCGCGGGTACGCGAAGCGGTTCTACAAGGGCCTGCGAGATCCTCTGAGGCAGGCTCTCCACTTCGTCGCCGATTCGAGCCTCGCGCAGATTATAGAGATGGCACAGAAGTTGGAGGCGGACCACTTGGGGGTCCAGGCCAGGAATAAGAGGCCCGCAGAGGAAGTGATGGAGGCGGGGCCCAACTTCAGGAGGAGGCAGAACACCAGGGGCAGAGACAGAGGCCAGCGGAGAGATGGCGGGTGTCCTCGCCCAAACTTCAGGTTGGAGCAGCCAGCGCGACCGCTACCATTGCCCCCACCACATCAGGGTCAGGCGCTTCAGCCGCCGAGAGAGCACTTTCGAGTGGTGTGTTATCATTGCAACCAGCCCGGCCACATTCGGAGATACTGCCCGCAGCTGCAAGGAAACGCTCCGAATCGCCCCATGGCTCCTCCGGCAGCGCAACGAGGAAGAGGCCGAGGTCGAGGCCAGGGTCAGCAGGGTAGGAACCCCATACCTGCTCGGGAGCAGGTATACGCTTTGGATCTAGCTCAGGAGCGAGACCCGCAGGAGGTCATCACAGGTAATTATGTTTGTATTTCCTCGTTTCATAACTAAGGTGCTTAAGTTCGAATGATTTTAACCCCAGGAACCGTGCTCGTTTGCGGTAAACCCGCTCTTACTCTTTTTGACACGGGTGCCACTCATTCATTCGTATCAGAAGAATTTGTGAATGAACTGGATGTAGTACAGTGCTTCAGGGGAGCCCCCAGGAGGGTGCACCTTCCGGATGGCTCGGAGATACGATCTACCTCCAGGTGTAGCTTGGTAATATCCATCGGTGGGAAGCAATTTGAGACACCGGCAACAGTGTTGCGGATGCCCGACCTTGATCTAATATTGGGCATGACGTGGTTGCACTGGAATCACGCGAAGATCGACTGTGTGGCGAAGCGGATCACGCTGAGGCATGATGACTCAGAGGTGGTAATTCAAGGTATAAGACCCGTATCACGAAACTTGTTGTCTTCTATACAGGTTGTGAAGGCTCACGAGCAAGGCGATGAGGTGTTCGTGATCTTTTTTGAGATGAAGGAGATAGGACCTGAAATAAAGGATGTACCGGTAGTCCAGGATTTTCCGGATGTTTTCCCTGAAAAACTACCCGGATTACCCCCACCTAGGGAGGTAGACTTCCAAATTAAGCTGGTACCGAGAGCTAAGCCTGTTTCACGGGCCCCGTACAGGATGGCGCCCAAGGAGCTAGCAGAGTTCCGTGTACAACTGCAAGAATTGGTGGACTCAGGGTTCGTTCGTCCTAGCTTGTCACCCTGGGGAGCCCCGGTTCTGTTCGTGAAGAAGAAGGACGGTTCGCTCCGCTTGTGCATAGATTATCGGGAGCTCAACCGACTGACGGTCCGGAACACTTATCCTCTGCCGCGAATCGACGAACTCTTTGATCAGTTGGAAGGAGCGCAATGGTTCTCCAAGCTCGACTTGCGCTCTGGCTATTATCAGTTGAGGATTCAGGAGGAGGATATCCAGAAGACTGCTTTCAGCTCGAGGTACGGGTTGTATGAATTTACGGTTATGCCCTTTGGGCTCACTAATGCACCTTCTGCGTTCATGAGCCTGATGAATAGGGTGTTTGCGCCTTATTTGGACGACTTCGTGATCGTATTCATCGACGACATCTTGGTTTATTCGAAGTCATTACTGGACCATTGGAAGCATCTAGAGCTGGTGTTGGCAAAACTGAGGGAGCATCAGTTGTTCGCAAAATTTGGCAAGTGCGAGTTCTGGCTCCGCAAGGTGGCTTTCTTGGGTCATGTTATCAGCGGTGCGGGATTGGCCATAGATCCTGCTAAGGTTCGTGCTGTGAAGGAATGGCAGCCGTTGAAGTCAGCCGCAGATGTGCGCAGCTTTTTGGGGCTTGCCGGGTACTACCGCAAATTTGTCGAGGGGTTCTCGAAGATCGCTCTCCCACTCACTAAGCTGACCAGAAAGGAGGTGCCGTTTGTGTGGTCGCCTGAGTGTGAGGCCGCATTTCAGGAGCTGAAGGATCGCCTCACCTCAGCCCCGGTCCTTACTCTTCCGTCTGGTAGAGAAGGATTTCAAATTTACACGGATGCGTCCTTGCAGGGGATGGGTGTCGTACTAATGCAGTACGACCACGTGATTGCTTATGCTTCGAGGCAGCTTAAGAAGCACGAGGTAAACTATCCGGTGCATGATCTGGAGCTGGGTGCAGTGATATTTGCTTTGAAGATTTGGAGGCACTATTTATATGGGGTCCACTGCGAGATATTCACCGACCACAATAATTTGAAGTATATACACACTCAGAAGGATCTGAATTTGAGGCAGCGGCGGTGGATCGAGTTCCTGTGTGACTATGATTACACGCTAAACTATCACCCAGGGAAGGCAAATTCGGTGGCCGATGCTCTGAGCAGGAGGACATCCAGTCCGGAGTCACGGCTGATGGCCATGGAGTTGGTAAGGATGCTCGAGGAAATGCAGATCACGCTCGTGTCTAAAGCCGACCCAGAGGTTTTCGCCGAGTACCTGTCCGCGATGAGCATAGTTTGTGATATCCGAGATCGCATTCGAGCAGAGCAGAGGAAAGATGTTGCCCTGGAACCTATTCTTCGAGCAGTGGAGGCTGGTTCTGCGGAGGAATACACCATGCAGGAGGATCTGGTTCACTTCCGTGGCAGGTTATACATACCCGCAGGTGGAGGAATTCGAGAGGACATTATGAAGGAAGCTCATTGCACAAAATACTCGGTGCACCCCGGGATTGTCAAGATGTACACTGACCTGCGAAGGACGATGTTTTGGCCTGGGATGAAGAAGGATGTCACTTATTTCGTCATTCACTGCGAGGCGTGCCAGAAGGTAAAGGCAGAGTGTAGGAGTCCGGCGGGGTTGCTGCAGCCGTTGTCCATTCCTGAGTGGAAGTTTGAAGACATATCCATGGATTTCGTTCACGGGCTGCCTCGTTCCCGCTCCGGGAGTGACTCTGTTTGGGTGATCGTGGACCGTCTGACGAAGGTCGCAAGGTTTATACCGATGAGGAAGGATTCGCATGTCGATGTGTTGGTAAGACTCTTCGTCGAGCAGTTTGTTCGCTATCATGGGGTGCCCAAAACGATCGTTTCGGACCGTGACGGTCGCTTTACCTCCAGGGAGTGGAAAGCGGTGCAAGCTTATTTGGGTTCCCGTCTGACCTTTAGCACGGCCTTCCACCCTCAGACGGATGGTCAGTCAGAGCGGACGATCAGGACCCTTGAAGATTTGTTGCGCCTTTGTGTTTTAGATCGAGGGGAGCCATGGGAGAGACTCCTGCCCTTGGTGGAGTTCTCGTATAATAACAGCCACCAGGCGAGCATTGGCATGGCTCCTTATGCGGCATTGTATGGAAGAAGGTGTAGGACACCTTTGTCTTGGGTCCAAGATGAGGACCCGAAGGCGCTAGGGGTGAAATTCATCGATGATACCGATGAGATGGTCAGACTGATACGAGACCGTATGCTTGAAGCGCAGAGCCGGCATGCAAAATACTATGACAAAAAGCACAGGGCCATGGAGTTCCATGTTGGGGACAAAGTGTTCTTGAAGATCAGGCCGATGCACGGTGTGTCTCGGGTTCGGGGAAGGAAAAAGCTCAGCCCTCGTTATATGGGGCCTTATACCATCCTGGAGCGGATTGGACCCTTAGCTTATCGATTGATGTTACCGCCAGAATTGGAGAATTTACACGACGTCTTCCATGTGTCCTCCCTTCGGAGGGCCTTGCTTCGCCCTGATCAGCATGTAGTAGCTACGTCTGGTCCTGTGGAGACCGACAGGTCTGTCCGGCTGGAGCCTTTGCGGATAGTAGACACCGAGACCAGAGTGCTGCGGAGAAAGAGGGTTCCGTTGGTGAAAGTGTTGTGGTCCAACCATGGACGGGAGGAATACACTTGGGAGCCGATGGACCTTATGCGGCAGCATTACCCGGGATTGTTTTCCCCAGGTATGGCCTAAACTAGTCTGTCATCTCTTGATTTAATACCATAGCCTAAACTTAGTATCCTACTAATATGCACTAAACCCATGTAGAAGCCTTGTTGGCTATTCATCTCGTCCAACGCGTGGTCTGGGAGACACATGTGTCGATGCATCGGACGGCGTATATAAATTTATGGTGGCTGTAGGAGGGTCAATTCAGAAAATTTTCTTCTTTTCCCTCGAGAGCGACAACCTCGTTACTTAGTACTAGCTCGAATCATAGGATCCCTTATTATTGTTAGGTTTGGGTTCCCTCCTAGGTGAACAAAACCCGCGGCGACGAACGACGAGAGGTTCGAAATGCTTTGAACTGAGTCGCGGAGAATTTCTTTGATAGGCACAAATATGTTATAACTGTGTGTCGGATATGTTATAATATGTTTTCTGCTGTTTTTATATTGGGGGTTCTTCCTTTGGAATTGAGGGTAGGTGCTATGCTCCTCCCTGGTTTTGTTATGCCCCTTCAGGTTTGGGATTAAACATATATATATACATACAGGTAAAAGTTATTAGCTGTAGCAGCTACTGTTTCTGCTGTTAGGGCATTTGGTTTGGGGCATGTACATGTGTACATGTACATATATATATGTGAAATTTTGTTACCTGGGCTCTCTCTCTCTCTCTCTTTTATTGATTTTCAAAATGAGAAATTGTGCGTTGCGGTTAGGCTCCAGGAAAGGATTTGGTTTTTTTCTTTTCTTTCTTATTAACTTCAATGATGGAGCTGTTATAGTTCTCACCATTGACAACTTCTGTTTGTGTTCAGAATAGACCTGCTGCTATGGTTTATGCGACCCTCGTGACCCCAACCTAAATTTCGGGGGCGAAATTATTTTTTTTCGTTTATAGGATTTGTAACATCCCATTCCTGGAGGAGCAGATCTGGATCCTATGGATTTTTGGAGAGTTCTCGGCTAGCAGCTCCCGTTCGACGAATTCGTCGAATTCGTCGAACGCAAGCTGCTCTCGTTTGTCGATCGACGAACGGGGAGCGCTCCCGTTCGACATTAGGAGCGCTCAGCTAAGTAGAAGCTCCCGTTCGTCGTTCGACGAATGGGGAGCTGCTCCCGTTCGACGAACGTCGAACGGGGAGCGCTCAGCTAAGGAGCAGCTCCCGTTCGTCGTTCGACGAACGGGGAGCTGCTCCCGTTCGACGAACGTCGAACGGGGAGCGCTCAGCTAAGGAGAAGCTCCCGTTCGTCGTTCGACGAACGGGGAGCTGCTCCCGTTCGACGAACGTCGAACGGGGAGCGCTCAGCTAAGGAGCAGCTCCCGTTCGTCGTTCGACGAACGGGGAGCTGCTCCCGTTCGACGAACGTTGAACGGGAAGGCTTATCATTCCCGAGAGAAAAAGAAAAGAGCCTGGATGCTCTTTGTTTATTTTATCTTTGGGGAGCCAGTGGAATAGAGTCCAATAAGGAGATGACACTTATGTTTGGAGTCCCAAGGCCTATTAATGCAAACCAAAAAGAAAGGGCCGAGCCATCTCATTTTCTCTTCTTCTTCTTCATCGTCTTCTTCCAGAACTCCATCTTCCTCCCTCTCTTTCTCATTCTCTGTCTCCACCTCTCCCCCACCCCACTTAGGGTTTTGGCCAAGAAAATTCGTGGAGAAGCTCGTGCGTCCGTTGGAAGAAGAGCTAGCTTGGAAAGAGTTGAGTTCGTCCAAGCGCCGTCATGCCGCCGCGATCGTCGGCCCGGATTCAGGTGACTTCTGACCCCTCTCCCTTGGTGCTAGTATCTTAGACCCCCCCTAGGCGAGATATCGAACTCAATTGAGTCGATTTGGGAGTGAAATGAAGTTCTGTAGGTTGAGGCCGCATTAGGGTTTTCGCCGTAGGGCGTCGTTCGCCGCGAAAATGCCCCCAATCGACTCCCCACTTCAATACGAACGTGGGTTGTTGGTTTTCGTGAGACGTGGTGGCCTTGTGAGGGAGCATGGGAGGAGAGAGGGTGTTTGCCCTAAATTCCATTTGGGAAGACGATGAATAATTCCCTGTAAATGAGATTTCATTTATATATATATATATGTTCAATAAGGATGAAGAAGGTGGCCTTTGCTTTGCTATATATATATAGGTATATGTTCCCTGCCAATAGGATTTCCATTATATATATTTATATATATGTTCAACAAGGATGAAGAGTCCTCTGTTATATAAATATGTTCAACAAGGATGAAGAAGGTGGTCTTCGACTTGTATATATATATACACATATAGTTCCTGTTATCGGATTTGTTAAGTATAACTTGCATAATATGATAAATAATCCTCTGTTATAGGATTGTTAATTAATTATGACCAATGGTGGAAGTTCAGTAGCTTGGCTTGAATAGATTCCATAGTTAAATAATATGTTATGCCCTCATGTGCGCAAGTAGTCCGTAGTCCAATGAATTGGTTTAATAGTGTCCATGTTATACGCACACCACTGCACACGAGTAATCAACTCGGAACGGGCGGCACGGTTAACTTAGTGCGGGTCACAAGTTATAGTTATAGCCGGTGGTAAAAAGGAAAGGACCCAGTTGTTGGGGGCTTTGGATGCTAATTAGCATCGATTGTTGCCGCGCGAGGCGGAAGGTGGTAAGGCTCATGGAGCGAGTCCTTGGTGCTCGATAGCACGCATGGTGTGTTCAAACTACGTAGGTAAACATAATTGCGCATGGAGTATAGATCCTCGTGGGAGGATAAGTTGTGGCGGGTCTACGGGCTCGCTAGTCGTGACACCGATAGAAGCCGACAGTTAGACTCAGATCGGTTGGGTTGGAATGTCTTGGTGTCCATCTACCCAATAGATCCCCTCCGCGTCTTGAAGACCCCGCATGAATGCGGGTAGTACGCAGGGACTCCGCTATGAGCAAGAGCGTCGAGGCGTACATAGGCCTAGGACCGGTAGTGTTCATACCCTCCTAGTAGTGGCGAAGCCCGTGCCACTGCCACCGTCTGGCCACGACGGGGGGCGCCTGAGTGGTTAGCTACCCTCGAAAAGTGGGAACTAAATGTCTATGTCGACATAGCAATCGTGCATGAGTCAGTCCTCATATCATAATCATTGCATTGCACCGCATTCATATCATAATCATTGCATTGCACCGCATTCATATCATAATCATTGCATTGCACCGCATTGGAACCTCATCATATAAACTTGTATGGGCATCCTTATATGATGAGTTACCTTTATACGCAGACCCTTGACTTATAAGCTTGTATGGGCATCCTTATAAGTTAAGTTCAATTCAGTTCTCTAATACTCTGCTTATGTCTGTGCTACTTATACTTGCAAATATACATAACCACTGCTACTTTCATGCTTACGAACATATTAGATAGTGCTATGGAAAGTGCGTGGGCACTTAAACAACTGACACATATGAACAATTATTACCTGTCACCTGCTTGTTTATTATTGCTAATATTGCAGCTCCTTTTCTTCCTTTCCGCCCGGTGCCTTGGAGTCGCCGGGGGAGCGGATGTGAAGCCACTTAGTCTTTATAACTAACGGTTGTTACGTCCCCTTTTTAGGAGCGCATCCTGGCGCGGCAGCGCAACCTGGAGCAGCAGCGCACGGCGCTGGAGACGGATAGTCCGGCCGGGACGACAGGGCAGGATACTACGATACCATCGCAGCCGTCAGTGGCAGATGTGAGCAAGTTTTGTTGTAGCCCTTGGGGCCTTTCCTTTTGTTACTCTGATATTATACACTCGTTTGGTGTGTATTTGGACTGTACTTATGCGGATATATATATATATATCTGGTGGCTTCTTGTTGTATTTTATATGATGGGTTGGCATTGATGATATTTGTTAGCCGGCAGGATAGGCGTCTTGTGGAGGAGGCTAGCCCGTGAGCTGGCGCTTCGGCAAGGCGGCTGTCCTGGGCATAAGACTTCCCTCGGCCGTGTTTTGTGTTCCGGAGGGGGGGTTTTACATGCGTCCTTTGAATTGCATGATTTGGAAGATTTCTACTAAGTAGTAGATGGGTTCTTCCGGCGGGTCGATGTTATCCCCGTAGAAATTGCATATAGAGTCTGGAATGGCAGTACGGACATAAGCATACTGTGTGAAGCACATCTGGACAGGTTGGTCTGGATTTGTGGTGTTGATATGCTATATTGCACTCCGGAGAAGACTTCGTGTATGTATGTTTTCGGGTTCTGGGTACTGTGATGTGCTGCAGGGAGTCCTGGAGGTGACCCTCGGGAAATACTCAAAAGAGCTAACAGATCAGTGTTCTGTTGGCTAGCGCCCGGCGCTAGCGCTAACGCCGACGTTAGTGTCAGTGATCCTTGGGATTGCTAAACGAGCCCCTGAGGCTGAGATGATGACCCTGTGAGGTTATAGTTTGGCGGGCACAAGGGGAAGCCAAAGTGTCAGGCTAAGTTGAAACCTGACATTTATGAGTGCGGGCACAAGCTGAACCGAACCCGGGCCAGGCATAGGCGAATCCTGACATCTAGCTCATAACGATCGTGTCGGAACTTCGTGTGTACGACCGAGCTCATAGAGTGCCAGAACTTCGTGTGTACTAACTAGTTCAATCTGATCATCCAAGTTGAAAAAGGACTTGAGGATGACGTGCCGTGAGTGCACATGATGCGTGACTTGACGTCACCATAAGATGAATTTTTCTATGCGGTGCTTAGACGCACCTATGAAATATATATGTTGTTATTGCTTGCTTGAAGGGAAGGAGCACCGCCGCCCCGAGCATGGGGTGGGGTCGTTATATTTTGGGTCAGCTAAATCTGATCGATTATTTGTTTTCCCACTCTTTTGGTGGATTTGTTTGTAAAGGTCCTGGCGAGACTAGCGGGAAATAATGGGTTGAAGCCCCTGCTGCTGAGTTTTGTCGGCCCTTGGAGGCCAAGTGTTTTGTTTACTGTTTTCATGTGTGGCCGGCCAGCGTGCCGATGTTTGCTAGCAACCTAGTTGATGTAAAACACTATATCAAGCTCTTTGTTGTAATTTCATTCCCTGTACATAAGTGGACAAGTTGTGAACTGGTTTTATCTTAATAAATTAAATGCTTCCGTTGTACGACTCTGTGTGCTGAGATGTTTATGTTCTTAACTGTTTAAAACTAATTCAGTAACGCGCTCTTCTGTTCGTTTAATATGGCGTGGGGTCCCGGCCGGACCTATTGTTAAATTTTATGTAACATGGAGGGTGTTACAAATAGAAGGTTTTTCATTGTCCTTTCTAATACCTTTTCTGAAGGTTTACAAAGCTGAAGACTGTTCTCCAACGGCTCATTTATTGCCAAGAATAGAATGAAGTGATCCAGAAATACAGCAAAGACATTCTTGGAAGTTATTCAAATCAGATGGACGGGTCGGGAACAAAATTAGAAGGAAATATCAATTGTCCAATGGACATTCCTTCTAAGGACAGCCCATAAGAAGAAAGAAATTCAAACTCAGATGATAGAGAATAAGTATACCGAGGAGAGAAGAAAAAGAGGATCAACACATTCATTATTCTAACGGTCAAAACAGTGCTTCTTCTCTTCCTCCTTCAACCCTAAGATATAATAGAAGAAGATCTCTCTCTACACAGGAAAATAATAACACATTTGTTCTTTCTTCATCATCACATAACATCAAGTCCACAAGAGTGCTTAGAGAATCAGGATCAAGTTCATAACCCTTACAATCATCACACTCATAAGCAAGGGGTCATCATATTTAGATCTTGTGATAAACAGAAGCTAAAGCAGTCAAAGAAACTTCTGAAGAATTCTGACAGCAGAATTCAATTCTCTTCTTTCTTTCTTCTCATTTATTCCCAACTGTAAAAGAGTTTTAAGAATCCCTCTTTCAAAGGATTCAGTGGTTCTAAGAGTCTCCTTATCAAAAGACTCAGTGGTTCTAAGAGTCTCCTTATCAAATGACTCAGTGGTTCTGAGAGTCTCCTTGTCAAAAGACTTAGTGGTTCTGAGAGTCTCCTTATCAAAAGACTAAGACACAGTTAGTGCAATCCTACTAGAGAGGTAGAAGAGTGGACTACCCACATTTTGGGAAACCACTATAAAATTCTGTGTCGTCTGCATTGCATTTATGTGCTGTCCCAGTTTACTGTTTTTTGTATTTATATTTTCAGTACTTTCTTTATTCTGTTTTGGTAGTGTTGATTGCATATTACTTAGTAGTTTTATTGTGTGTGCACATTTAGGGTATAAAATATTTAAAACTCTATTCATCCCCCCCCTCTAGAGAATACTCAGAGGTACATTATGCACTTTTAATTGGTATCAGAGATTGGTTGGTCATCAAAAGGTTAACACCTTGATCAAAAGATCTTCTCACTCTTATTTCTTCATTTTAAATACACTAAAACTATTTTATAAAGAAAATGAGTTCTAAGGACTATGCATCAACAAGACCACCAGTGTGTAACTTGAATAAATTTACACTCTGGAAGACCAGAATAAAGCTATATATGAACTCTATTGATGAAGATATTTTTAATAGCATCATTACAGATCCCCAACCCCAGTGAAAAAAGATGCTAGTGGGACAGTAACACAAACTGCAGTCCCTAGAGCAGAGTGGACTGAAGCTGAAAAGAAGGTGAAGGCATGTGATTCCAAAGCCATGAATATTCTGGTATCAACTATGTCTAATGACATAGTCCAGAAGGTTGATGACTGCAACTCTGCTAAAGAAATCTGGGAATCTCTTTCCAGATTAGTTGAGGGCAGCTCTGATGAAAGAAAATATAAAAAGTCCCTTCTTATATCCCAATATGAGAACTTTCAGAAAAAGGTTGAGGAAAGTGTAGCAGAGATGCTTGAAAGATTCATCACCATCATAAATGAGCTAAAAGAACTAGACAAGGAAATTTCTCTGACAGAAATTAATGACAAACTCCTCATGTGCTTCCCAAGCACATGAGACTCAAGAATCTGGGTCATCAGAGAGTCCAGATGTCACAGAGAAATATCCATAGATGCTCTGCTAGGCAAGCTCAAGTCCTATGAGCTCCTACAAAAAAGCAGGGTTGTGTTATAAGCAAAGGAGAAACTCTCAACTCTTAAGGAGAGAACAATTGCTCTGAAGGCTGCTGAAGTAGAGCATGTAACATCCCCAAAACAACTAGACCCCTATGATGCATTTTTGTCATGACAGGGTCATGACATTGCATTAAAGGGACAAAGTGGGCCAAGGAGGCCCCATGAATTCCATAAGTTAAGGAGGAATACACATTGGTGTGCATTTAGCAAATTTTGATGTCCTAGCTTAGAGGTGACCAAAAAGACTCCAACAAATCAACATAACCTCACCATGACCCCTATGACCATCCAAGGAGGTGAGTAGACCACTAGGGACCCTTGGGGTCAACCAAATTGGTCAAATTGACCAAAAGTCAACCTTGAGCTATCCTAGGTCAAACCTCAATGAATAAGGGCAATTGAACTCCAAATGATCAAATTGGACCCAACCTCATATGGCAACCTCCCTAGGGGACCTAATGGACCCAAAAGTCCCATCATAGGGCCATCAATTTGGGGGAAATTGGGCCAATTACTAAAAAGCCCCAAATTGACTTAAAAGTGCTAAAAACTCAACATGAACTTCATTTGACCCATTGTGATCAAATTGATCACCCCTAACACACTTGTGCCACTTAGGGAGTCTAGTGGTCCCACATTGGACCCTTGGTGTAAGCCAATTTTGAGGAAATTGGGCAAATTACCAATTTGCCCAAGTTACCAATTATACCCTTTATGATTCAATTAGCCCCAAATTGACAAAATTGACCTAGCACCACCCTACCTAAACACTAAGGGGAGTGAATGAGACATAAGCAAGCCAAGGGTCACATTCAAATTTGGAGAATTATGGCAAAATCACCAAAATACCCAAATTGCCCCTATAGACAAATAAGTGCAATCATGCCCCATATGACCCCACCATGACTCAATTCCTCTTGGAATGGGTCCATAGGGTCCAAGACAATAATATGGTTCAATCATATTAAGTGGTGTGAGCTTGAGTCAAGCCCAAACCCAAAAATCCCCAAATTGGCATATTTGAGTCAAGTGAGCCCAAAGCTTAAATCATGTAGACTTAGCCCAATCCCATGACTCAATTGGTCAGCCCACATGGTGACCAGACCCTAGGCATGCTGAAATTCGAAATTTGGGGGAAATGAATGCCTTGTCCAAGTGTAAGAAAGGGGGGAAAAAGACAAAGGAGGAATTAATGGAGTGGATGCCACATGGCATGCCTCCCCTCTCCCCAAAGCATCCTCTCAGCTCCCCCATGAAATTTCCTGCAAATTTGAGTGAGGTGGCAGCTGGGTAGAGGGAGAAATTTAGGTGGGGGAAGAGGTTGGCAGGCCACATTAATGGCAATCCATGGGGTGAGCTGCCATTGGGCCCAATCTTCTTCCCCTCAGCATGGATTCGAGCTGAGGAGTATTTTCCTGTTGAGCTGGAGTTGTGGCAGTGGCTATGGAGGGAGGTGCCACCTTGGCGAAATCGCCCAAAAATGGGAACCTCAGATATAGCCTCTCCCGACCGATTTCAAGCCCCTGATTAGCTTCACAATGTGCTAAGGAGAAGAAACCCCATAATTTCAGAAGGAATCGGGCACAGAGGAGGGAGATCGGCCAAGGAATTGGAGCTCAAGTGTCGGCCATGGCAAGCCGGGATTCCCTCAACCTCGAGCCCAATCAGGCATGTTTTCCTTCTCCCCTCCCCTTGTGCTAGATTCCACACTCTTCCTTTTTGATTTTCCTTGAGAAACGGCGAATCGTCCATCTTCATTTTCGAGCTCCTTGCCTCATGTTTGTTCCACCTCCCTTTTCGCGAAACAGCCACCTCCGGCCGCCATTCCTCCGGCAATCGACGGCCATACCTCGGCCGGAGGTGATGGTGTCGGCCGATTGGACGGAGACGGCCACTAGTGGCCGGAATTTGAGTTCTAAAGGAGTCCAGGTCGGGGGATCTGGACGGTTGGCTCAAGGAAGAAGACAAGTTCCCAGCCGTTCGATCTGGGATGAGTGATATTCGCAGCCCAGAAATCATTTAATTCATATGGTTTTAATTAAATGTCACACTTAATACCCGATTTTGTAAGCTGAATTTGAGGCTCTTAGAGGCTTTTTAGGAAAAGTTGGCTGAGACAACTGTTGAAGGCCTTGGTCTCTAGTTTCCATAGGACCCAAGATCAGGCCATTTGGAGGTGTGTAGGACCCAGGGCACCCGTTTTACTAGGACTGGTCCTAGTTACTGGCAGATTTTAGAATTGCTATAACTTTTAACTAGCTTTAGCAAATAACCTGAAATTTTTACCATGCATGAATGGCATGATGACACACCTAGGGTTTAAATTTGAGAATTTTTGGATGTATATCCATTTAGTTATTGCATTTATTAGAAAAAGTAAATATTTGATATTTATGGAGTTGTATAACTCCAAACACCCCCAAATTTGGGTGGTGAGCTCTTTGTATATACCTAAATCTCTGGTAGAAATTTGAGGCCATTTGGCCTTGTGCATGTTTGGTATTTTTCACATGCATGCAAAGTAGAGTATGGAAAATGGGTTGCATTTAGCATAAAGGTGGGGTTTGAGGAATATCTCTCTAATGGCTCACTACTTGGCAATGAGATTTTGTCCATGCATGTGATATGAATGGATGCATCACTTTTAGGTGAGTTGGAAATTTTTGGGCTCATAATTTCTAGGTTGATTAATAGCCCCACTTTAGGTAACACTTTAACTATATGTGTAAATGTACTTTGTATGTTAAACATTGTGTACAACGTTGCATGTTGATTTCACTTTGGCTAAGTTCATTTATGGATAAAATGATCAACATGAATATTGTATCCATTTAGGTTACCTTTAAAATGCCACTGACTTTATGTCATTTGGATAAGTACAACTCATTCTACACCATTTTTGGTGTGACGTGTCTATAATAGTGTTTTGCTATGATAATATGTTGTACATCACTTGCATGTTAATTCCCCCTAGGTTAAGTTCACTTCTGAAGTTAGTGATCAACATAAGCATTGTAGGTATTGGGGTTACCTTTAAAATTCCACTGACTTTATGTCATTTGGCCAAGTATAACTCATTCTACACCATTTTTGGTGTGACATGTCTATAATAGTGTTTTGCTATGATAATATGTTGCACAGCACTTGCATGTTAATTCCCCCTAGGTTAAGTTCACTTCTGGAGTTAGTGATCAACATAAGCATTGTAGGTATTGGGGTTACCTTTAAAATGCCACTGACTTTATGTCATTTGGCCAAGTATAACTCATTCTACACCATTATTGGTGGGACATGTCTATGATAGTGTTTTGTTATGTTAAACAACTTTGTACAGCACTTGTATGTAAATTACACCTAGGTTAAGTTCACTTCTGGAGATAGTGATCAACATAAGTATTGTAGGTATTGATGTCACCTTTAAAATGCCACTGACTTCATGTCATTTGGATAAGTATAACTCTTTCTATGTTGTTTTTGGTGTGACATGTACAAATCTGTGATTTGTTAAGTTAAATAATTTATACAACACTTATTTGTTGAATCCACCTAGGTTAGGATCATTTCTGGAGGAAATGATCCATATGAATTCTGTATAACTCCTTCTATGTCATTTGGATAAGTATAAACCCTTATACGCACACCAAATGTAATAAATGATAATTAAGGGTAAATACTTCTTGGAATAATATGAGACTTAGGATATGGTGTATTTAGACCAGTATCATGCTATGGTAGTTTTTCCAGAATTTATTGAGGTCATAGTCTAATACCTGATGTGTAAATTCCTATTTGCACCCCATTTATGTTAAATAGAAATTATGGTTGAATAATTCTTGTAAAAATGTGAAACTTGGGGTTGAGGTTATTAGACCAATATTATGACACGGTGAATTTATCAGAATTTATGGTGATCATTAGTTGACAGTCGATGTATAAATCAGTACCTGCACGCCTTCTATTTTAATAGAGACTAAGATTTAAGTTTCCCTAGAGAATTTATGAAATTAGGATTTGAGGTTGTTAGATCACTGCTCATTGAAAACCCAGGGTAATAATTGGAATTCATTTGGATATGATATGATCAAGATTGCACCATAGGAGCCAAATCTAGCTCAATCTCATTTTGGACTGCGAATAGTAAAACTGATTTATATGATTTAGACCACCACTGACCTTCACACATAGAGTTATTAACTCCTTGAATAAAGACTCAGATTATTAGGGAGAGCATCTCTAAGGCCATCTTGGGAAATAAGGAGTGGGGTGCGTTTAGCAAAGCTATAAGTGGAAGCATTTACAATGATAAGAAAAGGAAGTTAGACCTTGTCAAGGGCACCACACACAACTCATCGGTAATAAGTGATCATATGAAAGTAGAACTGCCCTTAGCCGGGTGAGCCATCTTAGGGTAAAACTCAAGGGAGAAGTCAGGAAATATCTAAGGCAAACCCTGGATTAAGGAAGACGAAGAATAGGAGTGTGGGTCCAAGTAAGGTTGAGAATGCTAAGTGTATGTGTGTTGTTCCTCGGTGAAGAAGGGAACTCGAGCTAGAATGTGATGACGGGAGAGTCAGCACCCGGTCACCGTTGGTGGTGTTGGAGTTCAAATGAACTCCCCCACTCCTAAGTGCCAAATTAACTCATCTTAGAGATTTAATGAAAGTGGAGAGGAAAATGGGGATCAAGTAAAAAGGGGTAGATACCAACAAGATTAAGTGCCTTGGGGAGAGGAAGTTCGGGGTGTCAGCCCGTCACACTTCCCAGTACCGATGCGAGCCCCTCACCGGGTAACCCTCCAGAAGTCCAAGGCTAACCCTAAAGCGTCTAAGATTAACTAAATTATAGACAAGACTAGTTAAGTAGGAGAACATGATAAGTTAACTTCCATCCCAAACCGGAACGGGTTATAAGGAAGGACTAGGATAGTCCTGCGAGCGGTAGGCTCGGGTTATAAGGAAGGGCTGGGATAGTCCTGCGAGCGGTAGGCTCGGGTTATAAAGAAGGACTGGAATAGTCTAGCGAGCGGTAGGCTCGTAGTCTAAACATAAGATTAGTGTAGTCTAGCGAGCGGTAGGCTCGTAGTTTAAATATAAGACTAGTATAGCCTGGCGAGCGGTAGGCTCTACTTTATAAATGTTGATGTAGATTTGTGAGCTGGAGGCTCAGTAGTAAATAGCTAATACATGTTGCTTGTGTGTAAGATGTGGTGGGTCTTCGGTTCTGTCTTAGTCGTCACACCGACAGCAGTTCGTTGACTCGGCAGTGCTAGCGGTTTTATTGGGGCCAGGTTGTTTTACTGCGCGTCCGACGGGACGAATCCCCTAAACCCTGCCTGGCCAATTCAGTTTAGTACGCAGAAGCTCGTGAGTACCGGGTACCGGTATCACAGCGTACGTTTGGGCCTAGGTCTGGTAGTGTGACTTACCCACCTAGGTGAGGAGATGCCCACTCCTCTGCCACCGTTTGACCACGACGGGAGGTGTCCGAGAGGTTAGCTACCTCCGAAAAGTGGGAACTAAAGGTCTGTACGTACAGAGTCGTGTGGGTGAGTTGCATGTGTATGAATTAATAATACAAACATTGCATCATTGCATTGCACATCATAACATAGCATTTCTGCACAAACAGAGACCTCATCGTATAAATTAGTGTGGGCTCTTTATACGATGAGTTTACTTCTTGCCAGATCCCTTAGCTTATGTGCTTTGTGTGTGTGCATATAAGTTAAGGTTACTTTCGTAGCTGCTCTTATTTCTTTATATACCTGCTCTTTTACCTATATTGCTCTTTATTTATTGCTTATATACATACTCCTGCTAGAGTAGAGATGTTTTCATTACTTGTTTAATATCTATATACTTGCTAGCCTCGCCGCTGTCACCTGCTTCTTTGTATTACCCCTTGTTTTTCCTCCGCTTCCTCCTCCCGCCCGGTGCCTAGGAGTCGTGGGGGGAGGGGATGGGGAATTCTGCTGAGTCTTTTAGACTGACGGTCAGTGGACCACATCATTTTAGGGATGGTGTACCGGAGCAGCAGGACCCCGTTCAGGAGACAGGATAGGAAGACGGGATGAAGCAGAACAACCACTACACATCGTCGCAGCAGCAGCTACAGATGTATGAAGACAGAGTTTAATTGCTTCCGCTTAAAAGTAGAGTGAGAATGTTGTCGCACTATATTTGAACATGTAACGGGCATATGCCCTCTTTAATTTAATTCTCATCGTGGACATTGTAATCTATATATTTAATGTGATTTGTGGACTTGTTTCTTTACTTCTATTACTGTGAATTGTGGTTGGCCTGGATGATGTTGATTAGCCGGCAGGATCGACGTGTTGTGGTGACGACCATTTGGTGTAATGGTCTCACCGCAAGACGGCGGTTCTGGGCGATAAGACCCGGTTTAAAAGCAAAAAAAAGGAGGGTCTTACAAACAAAAAAAAAATCTTTAAAAAAAAGAATGGTATCAGAGCCAGCATACAGCTCGCAATGACGACCGTCGGCACCCCCAGCATCCAGCTCGAAAGGGTTCAGCCTAACCAAATGGGCTGCAGCCCATGCACCCCAACCCCTCTCTGTCCCACCACTGGGCACAATGGGTTGTTGGAGACCGCAGTCCCCCTTTTCATGAGAAATGATTCAGTTAAGCGACAGCGCAGGGACTTCCCAGGAGGTCACCCATCCCGTGACTACTCCAGCCCAAGCACGCTTAACTATGGAGTACTTTCACTTCTCATCACCAATTGAGCTACAGATCAATTGGTGATGAAAAGTGAAAGAACTATATAGTTAAGCGTGCTCGGGCTGGAGTAGTACTGGGATGGGTGACCTCCTGGGAAGTCCACGTGCTGCAGCTTAACTGGCTCAATTCTCATCAAAGGGGGACTGCGGTCTCCAACAACCCACTGTGCCCTGTGGTGGGACAGAGAGGGGTTGGGGTGCATGGTCTGCAGACCATCTGGTTAGGCTGAACCCTTCCGGTGCCAGCTGGGTCCCTTATTGGCGGGCCTGGGCTGGGAGGGTGCCGACGGTCCAGCTGGGTCCCGTGTTGGCGGGCCTGGACCGTTACAGAGCCTTCCATCTCTGAGGAAGAGATGTTCAATCTCTTGGCCAAAAGATTCAAGAGGTGGGTCAAGACAGAAGACTCCAGAAGAAATGAGAGGAGTTCAAGCAAACTAAGGTTTGATAAAACTCCTAAACAAGAAATAACTTGCTTCTCTTGCAGAAAACCTGGCCATATTGCACCAGAATGTCTTGAAGAGAAAAGGGACAAGAGCAACAAGAAGAAGGAGCACAAGAAGAAATCTTTCAGGAGGAAAGATAAGAAGAATGGTAAAGGCTTCATTGCTGAAACCTAGAGTGACTCAGATTCTAAGTCAAGTTCCTCCTCATCTGATAGTGATGAAGATAGTGCAGCTGAAGAAGCCCGTTTAATGGCTCTGGAATATTCTACTGAAGAAAGTCAGGTAACTATATTTGATGACTTTAATTTCTCTTCAGAAGATTTTAAAGATTTTTGCCAAGATTATATTAATAGCCAAAAAGAACTTAACACACTTAGAAAAGAACTAGAAGATCTTAGGAAAGATAATTTATATTCAGTCAACTATGACTTAAGAAACCAGATGTATAGAAAAGAGGAAGAAATAGATATATTAACAAATGAAAATTCGGATTTAAAGAAAGAACTTACAAAGGCAAAAGCCTTTGAGGACTCACTCAATGGGAGGAGTCAAAAGCTTAAGGACATCTCACAAAATCTCTCCAAGAGATTTAACTATATTGATCTAGAATCACTACCATCCAACAGCACACTGATCCCTAGCAAACATGTGTGGGAAGATCCTATAACATTCATTAGGTCTAGTAAAAATTAACCTAATAACAACTTAGAATCATGTGAAGAATAAAATAATAACTGTTGGGATTATTGTCCACAATGTCTTAGATTTGGAGAAGTTCATTCTTAAGTCAAAGATATATCTCAGAATGTATTTGATATACTCTCTAGAATCAATGTGCAGGAGATCAGGTCAGGCAAAGTGCTCAAGGAATTTATCCAAGTTCACAAGCGTCGAGACATCATACATCGCTCGACGTCTGTGACCCAGAAGCGTTGACTCATGTCTACTGCTCAAAAAGACAAGGTTGCCGCTGAAGTTATGAGACTAAGTTTGGAAGCGTCGAGCCAAGTTATATCGCTCGACGCAGTGGAAAGAGAAGTGTCGACCAGACTTCAGTTAGCTCTACGCCAAGAAGAGGAGTCTAGATATGAAGGCATAGTTAAGAAGCGTCGAGCCTCTGTACGTTGCTCGACTTCTTCAGATAAAAAGCGTCGACTAACTGATGATTGCTCAACGCCTAAGAAGGAGGAGTCGAGAGCTTCAGTCTAAGAAGTATGTGTCGAGTATCTACATATCGCTCGACGCCTAATGGAAAAAGCGTCGATAGAGATGCTCAGTGCTCAACGCCTCTTCTACAGATACTCTAAGCTGAGAAATTTCTTCTACAACTAGCTGAGCCTTTGTTTCTTCTGAAGATTAAAGACCATTGAAGACTTAGCGTCGTGCTGACGTGGAGGAGCATAACAGATGTTACAGATGGCGGGCTATAAATATAAGGCATGACCTATGGGTTAAGTAGTTGATCACTCCTATCTTTCGAAAGTCATTATCGTCTCCATCACTTTGAGGGAAAGTCTGAGAAAGAATCTGAAGAAGTCGTCTTCTCTTTCAGAACCGATCTAACTAGAAGATTTCTTTCAGCAATCTGATGCTGATACATCTTTCTGAAAGAAGAAGATTAAGAAGGAAGAATTTGTCTTCCTGGGAAGAAGAACAGTCATCACAGCTTGTCGAATCAAGAAGATCATTTGCTGCTGCTGTTCTATTGAAGATTTCTGTCTGATCATTCAGGCAGATCAAGAAGACTCAACAATCTGAAGAATCTGAGTCTAAGTATTGTTATTTTCTTTATCAATCCCTGTAGGATCTGAGTTGTCAGATCTGCGTGTAGGATCTGTCAAGGATCTGAGTTGTAAGATCAGGTGTGATCTGAGTTGTAGGATTCAGGAGTGAATCTGAGCTGTAAGCCTAATTATAAAGGCTGAGGTAGGATCTGTGAGATCTGAGTTTGTAAGATCTGCTGAGATCTGAGTTTGTAAGATCTGCGAGATCTGAGTCTGTAAGATCTGTTGTGATCTGAGCTGTAAGACCTATTTGTGGTCTGAGATCTGGAGGAGATATAAACCCTATCTGGCACACTGCTGGAAGGGAGAAGGGGGAAAGTGGATTACCCAAGATAAGGGGAACCACTATAAAATTCTGTGTGTCTTTTCTGTGTGTGCTCTTATTCTTGAAAGCTCTGATCAGTTTTATTTTGGTTATAATCAAGAACTGCAATAGTTTTTCAAATAACCTATTCACCCCCCCCCCCCCCCCTCTAGGTGATTAGCTACCCTTAATTAAAGTCTTTCAAGTGGTATCAGAGGTAGGTTGTTCAAGAAAAGGTTTAACAGCCTGAACAAGATCTTCTAAGGGTAGATTTCTTAAGTCGTGATGGCTAATACAAAAGGAATCAAAGAATTTACATCTATGAAGCTACCAATTTGCAGAAAAAAACTTTGGGATTTGGAAGGAAAGGGTCAGACTTTTTATGGAAGCCTCTGATCCTAGAATATACATAACTGTTCTAAAGGGACCTTTTGTTCCCATGAAGGTTTCATTTACAGATGGAAGTATCAAGACTCCTAAAACTTATTCAGAGATGACCAAAGATGAAGTGATTCTGGCCTCCATGGATAAGAGAGCTCAGAACATCATTGTTAGTGCTATTGAGGATTCAACATTCCAAAACTTAGTTCATTGCAAAACTGCCAAAGAAATGTGGGAATCTCACATTGTCTAAATGGAAGGGACTGAAGAAGTCAGAGATGACAGGAAGTCTCTTCTAAATCAGCAATATGAAGCTTTCAGACAAGACAAGAAAGATTCAATAGCAGTCTGCTATGAAAAATTCTTTAAAATTGTAAATGGTCTAAAAACTTATGGAAGAACTTTCACAGATTATGAGCTGAATGATAAATTCTTAAGATCACTGAACAAAGAATGGGATATCAAGATCTGTGCAATCAGGGAAATGGGAAATCTGGGAAATATTCAGCCACAGAATTTATATGGGAAACTCCTGTCCCATGAACTTCATCTGAATACCAGAAAAGCTGAGGAAGGACACAGCAGGGAAAATCCTATTGCTCTGAAAGCAGAAAGTTCCAAGAAAAGCAAAGAAAAAAAGTTATTATCCCCCAGGATACCATCTGAGTCAGAAGAATCAGAAACCAGTAATTCTGATTCTGAAATATCAGATGGTGACTGGCACTCTTCACCAAACAAATGAAAAGAATGTTAAGAAGAAAACAACACTGGAAAACTAGACCCTCTCAGTCATCCATATCTAAGAAGCACTCCAATTCTTCAGAGGGATTCAAACAAGACTCCAAGAAGGACAGGTACAACTCTAAACACAATAAATTTAATTCAGGAGAAATTGTGTGTTTTGGTTGCAGGAAATCAGGACACATGATTGCTGATTGTCCTTCAAAGAGAAAGAACAACAAGAAATCTGATGAAAGGAGGCACAAATCTGACAAGAGACATGAGAAGAGTCTAATAGCCAAGAAGGGCAAAGTCACTCTTAGTGACAGTGAATCTCAATCATCAGACTCAGATAGTGAGGAGGCACTCATAGCTCTGATGGCTGCCAATGAAAGTGAAGGCATTCTAAATCATAGATCTATAATAAGAGCCCCACTATCAAGGTCTGATAGTGAAGAGGATGAAGAAGAAAATGCAGGACTCATGGCACTGAGTGATGAAGAGGATCAGGAGACAACTACTAATGTAAAGGTACTTGATAAAACTCCTTTATCTGATTCTGATTCTGAACCTGAAATAGATTCATTCTCTTCTGATGAAAATGACTCACAATCTAACTTTCATGAAGATGAAATTATTGAAAAATATCAATTACTTCTCAAAGCACTTTAAAAGAGCAAAAGGCATAATAAAAGGTTACAAAAAGAAATATCTGATTTAAAGCAAACTAATTCTCAAAGCTCTGAGGCAGCTGAGAGGCTGAATCAGACAAGCAAAGAACTTAGCAAACTAAAAATCATGTCTATTATTCACATACAGACTTTATGCACTAAGGAGAAGTTAATAAAAGAACTTGAATCAAAACTCCTAGCAGAAAGGAAACTTGTAGCAAAGTTCTCAAAACCACAAACTATCCTTCCCATAATAGGCACATTTTCTGCACAATACAGATCTGGCATAGGATATGATAGAAAGGCAGATAATAACCCTAAAAGTAATGACAAGGCACCTATGCAACCTATAAAATTCAACAAAGCCATGCCTATCACAAATAAGCATGATCAAAAAGGTGTGCATAAGTTTTATAAGGGTGAGTGTTCTAATAGCAAAGATGATTCAATTCAACCAAGAAACAATAATGTCAAATCACTATGCAAAGAAAAAGTATTAACTCATCATGACTCCTTCGTATTTAAACCAAACACTAAATTCAAAAGAAATGAACTAAGACCTGAAGTGAAAACCACTGCTGTTAAGAAAACTGAACCAGTAAAATTTACTAAAACAACTTACATAGCTCCTTTGAATAAGGCAATTAAGCAAAATATGAGTCAACAAAAAGAAGTGAGAAGACCTCCAAGGAGATATAACAGATATGAATGCTGGTGCTGTGGAAGGGTTAGACATTTTGCTCTTGACTGTTGGTTCAATCCAACTGTTCCAAGATTCAACTCTGGGAGACCAGTACTCAGACCTATGGCAACTCTCACAGCACCAAGGATTATTCAACAACTAAATATTCCAGCTCATACTAACAAGGTTCTAGGACCCAACTTGGTGTGGGCTCCTAAGAAAAGGTAATTTCTTTTTGCAGGGTTGTCCAAAGACCAATCAACCTCCTATCTGGTACTTGGACAGTGGGTACTCTATGCCCATGACAGGAACAAAAAGTCTGCTGAATGATTACACTCCTGTGAAGAATGGACCAAAGGTTATCTTTGGAGGGTCTGAAAAAGGTACAACTAAAGGTTATGGTAATATCACAAATGGAATTGTCACCATCACCAAAGTTGCTCATGTTGATGGATTGCAACGCAATCTCATCAGCATAAGTCAATTGTGTGATATTGGGTATGACATTTCATTCCACAAGGATGAGTGTCTGATTAAGAAAGAGAATGAGATAATTCTCTCAGGCACTAGGAGTGGTAACATTTACTGCCTAAACTTTATATGTTCTGATCAAGTTAATTCCATATGCTTAGTAACAGAGAATAAAGTTTCTAGTAGTGTTCAATGGCATAAAAAGTTAGCTCACATAAACTATAAGACTATAAATAAGCTTATTTCAAAAGACCTAGTGAGAGCTGGGCCTAAGTGGAAGTGTGTGCAGGAGGGTCCATGCCATGCTTGTCAAATGGGTAAGCAGACCAAGTCATCCTTCAAACCAATAGGTGAGAAGGATTCCATTAGATGTCTATACCTACTTCACATGGATCTATTTGGACCTATGTCAATCCATAGCTTAGGAGGAAAGTCATACACCCTTGTAATTGTTGATGATTATTCCAGATTCACATGGGTATTCTTCCTTAAACATAAGTCAGACACTTTACAAATATTTACCAGTTTTGTTAGGCAAATCATCAATGAAATAGGAAATCCTGTAGCCAAAATTAGAAGTGATCATGGGACTGAATTTCAGTCAGGTGCAATGACCAAATTTTTTGAAAATCTAGGCATTTCTCAAGAGTTCTCATCTCCTAGAACTCCCCAACAAAATAGGGTTGTTGAGAGAAGAAATAGAACCCTTATTGAAGCTAGCAGGAGTATGCTAAGTGATTCTTCTCTTCCTGAGTTTTTCTGGGCTGAAGCTGTAAACACAGCATGCCATGTGCAGAATAGGGCTCTTATCAATAAAAGACTGGATAAGACCCCATATGAGTTGTTGAAAGGTAGAAAACCCACTTTGGCCTATTTCAAAATATTTGGTAGTAAATGCTTTGTATTAAATAATGGAAAGCACCATCTCACTAAATTTGCTAAAAAAGCACATGAGGCAATTTTTGTTGGGTATAGCTCTCAAAGTAGAGCCTATAGAATTTTCAACAAAAGGTCAAATAGGATAGAAGAATCTATACATGTTGTATTTGATGAAACCAGCCTTATTTATAAGGATCTGGGAAGTTTATCTAGTTGTGCAGGTTCTACACAGAAATTGAAGGAGATGAATATCAATGAACAACACAATGAGGAGAATGAAGAAATTAATGAGACTGTAATTGTAACTAGAGAGGATGAACCTCAAGCAGAAGACAATTATGAAGAACCTATTGCTGTTGAAGAACCACCACATCCAGAACCTCTAGAAGAACCTACTCAAACAGATGCACCGGGATCTCAAAGGGAAAATGAAAGGTGGAGGAATGCAACCAAACATTTGAAGGATCATCCCAAAGAACAGATCATAGGAAATCCAAATGATGGTGTGCAAACTAGAAGAGGAAACTCAATACATGAGGCCTTGCATCACAGCTTTCTATCCAAAATAGAGCCTAAGAAGTTTGATGAAGCCAATAAGGACACTTCATGGATATTAGCTATGCAAGAAGAGCTAAATCAATTTGAAAGGTGCAAAGTCTGGATATTGGTTCCAAGACCAAAGAAACACAAATTCATAGGGACCAAATGGGTATTTAGGAATAAGCTGGATGAAAATGGTGTGATTATCAAAAACAAAGCAATGTTGGTTGCCCAAGGATATAGACAGGAGGAAGGCATAAATTTTGATCAAGTGTTTGCTCCTGTGGCAAGATTGGAGGCAATCAGATTATTCCTGGCATTTGCAGCACACACTGGATTCATAGTTTATCAAATGGATGTAAAGTCAGCATTCCTTAATGGAACAATATTGGAGGAAGTATATGTTGAACAACCCCCAGGTTTTATTGACTCTACTCATCCAAATCATGTCTATCTTTTATTAAGAGCATTGTATGGTCTGAAACAGGCACCTAGAGCCTGGTATGAGACATTGTCTAGATTTCTCATTGAGAACAAATTCTCAAGAGGAAAGATAGACAAGACATTGTTTCTTAGGATAGTTAAAGGTCACATTATTCTAGTACAAATATATGTAGATGATATAATCTTTGGCTCAACTGATAATAACCTTTGCAAAAGGTTTGCAAACCTTATGCAAGGGAAATTTGAAATGAGCAGCATGGGTGAGCTTAAATACTTCTTAGGACTCCAAGTGAAACAGTCTGAGGAAGGAATTTTCATTTCTCAGACCAAGTACACAAAAGAGATTATCAAGAAGTTTGGAATGGAAAATTCCACTGTCATGAAGACACCAATGGCAGCAAATATGTCACTGGACAAGGATGACAAAGGGAAACCTATTGATGAAACCTTGTACAGAGGCATCATTGGCTCTTTGCTCTACCTAACTGCTAGCAGGCCAGACATTATGTTCTCAACATGTGTGTGTGCTAGATATCAAGTGAACCCTAAAGAATCTCACTACACTGCTGTCAAAAGAATCCTGAGATATCTGAAGGGCACTCTTAATCTTGGCCTTTGGTATCCTAGAAGCAACGACTTTGAACTAATTGGTTTTTCAGATGCTGATTTTGCAGGATGCAAGGAGGACAGAAAAAGTACATCAGGCACATGCCAATTCCTTGGCAAAAGACTGATATCTTGGAGTAGCAGGAAGCAGACCAGTGTGGCTATTTCTACAGCAGAATCTGAGTACATCTCAGCTGGAAACTGCTATGCTCAACTACTATGGATTCAACACCAACTCCAAGACTACAAAGTTCAGCTAAGTAAATCTCCTCTATATTGTGATTCAACTAGTGCTATTGTTATAGCTAATAATCCTGTATCACATAGCAGAACTAAGCACATAGAAATTAGATATCATTTCATTAGAGAACATGTAGAAAATGGAGATATCACAATTGAATATGTCCCCACTGAAAAACAAGTTGCTGATATATTTACTAAACCATTGGATGAATTAGGAATGCTAAAAATGGATTAAAGGTGTTTTGAAATAAATAAATGAAAATAATGATTGAGTCCTAAAAGGTGAGTGGAGAAGTTATCAGGCGTCGAGAGAAGTTTCATGGCGTCAAGAAAGGATACCTGGTGTCGAGAGAAGATACCTGGCGTCGAGAAGATACCTGGCGTCGACCGAAGAAAAATGGCGTCGAGCTATCTCAAGGCTTGAGCGAACATAGCTAGGCCGTCTCGACAGGGTAAATTTGAACCATTTGATCAAACTTGTCAAACAAGTTCGGCGCGTGGCTATTCATCTTCTTGAATTAGAAATTCTATAAATAGGGAAGACACTTCGTTAGTATATACGCCCTAGATCTCTAAGCTCGAAATTATTTGCCCTAGAAAATTTCTCCATCAATTCTTTCTCTCTTCGATCATCAACCACAATGCCTCCCAAGAGCAGTGATTACCTTTATGAAGGAAGCGAGCTTGTTCGCAATGGATTCCAATCAGCTCCAGTAGAAATCAAATCAACCATCGAGTTAATCTACAAAGCAGGACTCGAATTTGTGCTATCTGAATCGACTCTTATCTGGAAACGAGAGGTCTTGGAACTTTACTCCAATAAAGTAATAGACTCAGTTAATTCGAAGCTTAAGACCACTGTAAATGGTAAGAAGATTAAGATCACTCCTTCAAGACTCGCTAAGGCACTAGAACTGCCTAGGTTAAAAAGCAATGAAGAAGAAGAAGAAGTGAGCTCTGAACAGATTAGATTAGCACAAATCTGGTGCGGAATTGAAACATCACGTGAAATCACTGGAAGTATTCTTAGGAAAGGAATGAATTCAAAAGGAAAATTGCTAACAGATGTGATCGGAAAGGGCCTGTTGTGCAAGACTGGATCTCATGATAAAATTTCTAGGAAAATGTTTATTCTACTAACCAAGATTATTCATTCTTTGAGAACAGATTGGGGGAGGGTGGTGTTTGACAGAATAATTGAATGTATCCAAGTACCCAACATGGGTAGGATATTATCTCTATATTTAGTAAAAGTCATACCAGACTCTTTAAACAACAAACTTGGATCCAAGATAAATCACATGAAGAAAATGGATATTAGAATGATAGAGAGATGGGAAAGAGTTTTATCAAACCTTCCACCAGCAGATCTTTCTCCAAAGCAGAAGAAAGCTAAGAAGCAAAAGAAGAAGAAGGTTTCTTCAAGCTCATCAAGCTCACCCTCTTCCAAAGGAAAATCTAGATCCTCTCCAATTCATGATCCTAACCTCACAACATCTGAAGAAGAAGAAGGGAACAAAACTAGGGACAGTACTCCTGACACACTAACAGGTACTGATCCATTACTGGAAGGGGTTGACAAGTTCTATAAAGAAAATGATGAGAATGAGAAAGAAGAAGAAGAGAGAGGAAGTCATCATGGATCCCCTGTTAGAGTTGAAGGGATTTTTCAAATTGAGGGGGAGGCTCAGGATGAGATCCCTGCTCAAGACAAAATTGATTTGATCAATGCAGACATTGAGGGGGAGCCTCAAGATGAAATTCCAGCTCAAGACAATGCACCATTTGAGGGGGAGTCTCGGGCTGAGATCCCTGCTCAAGTGAATTCTGTAGTTGATACTATGGATGTGGAAGGAGAGCCTGAGGCAACAAAGAAACATGTTGAGAAGGTAATTAAGATAGAATCCTCTAGCTCACATATGAGCCGGAGAAATGACTCTTTCATCAGAGAAGAAAGCAGTAAAGGTAATGGAATGGAAAAGGAAATCAATGTGAATCTAAGTGGTATATTACCTCAGCTGGAGGTGTTGCTTAATAATCAAAGAAGATTATTAGAACAATATATTGAAGATAATAACACAAAAAAGAAAAGTGAAGTAGATTTCCAGATGAAATTGGTTAGATTTGAAGTTAATCATCAGATGACTGCTTTGAGAAAGGAAATGGTAAAGTTTTTCACAAGAGCTGGTGCTTCAGTAGATTATACACCTGAACAACTTGATGCAATCAAAGAGACATCAAAGGTTCTTAAAGAGTCACAAGCAGGAATTACAAAGACAGTAGATGATGTTCAAACAAATCAAGAAATTCTAAGTAACAACATGCAAGTTTTGTATAAAGAACAGGTTGCACAAGTCCTTACAGGTACAGCTAAGATTGAAGCTAGACTACAACAGCAGGATACTGCTATTTTGGCTAAAATTGATGAGAGCTCTATAATTCTAAAAGATCAAGCAAAGTTGAATGCAGATACCATGGATGACCATCTCCTTAGGGTAAAGAAAACCATTGAAAGTGGAATTCATCATTTGGAGGGTCAAGTCAGGTTTCAGAAGAATGTTATAAGAGATCATATAGTTGAAGAAGTCCTAAAGGGGGGAGGTCAATGATTCAAGCCAGCTCTGAGCATGCTGTGTGGACCTCAAATTCTATAAGAGAAATTTTAGGATTTCCTCCCATAGATTATGAGAATGATCAAGTTTCTGAGACCAGGCCATCTTCTCTTACACAAGTCCAAAAGCAAATTGCTAAAATGTATAGTCCTGAGGATAAAAGCAAAAGAGAGAACTTTACTAGTGAGCAAGTAGAATCTAGTAAATGAAAGTTCAGAGAGGAGGTTCAATCAAGGGTTGATTTTGAACATTGGTCACCCTCTTCAAGAGAAATGATTCTGACAGCATGGGAAGCTGTGAAAGGAAATCCAGATGAAAGAGGAAAATGGTATTCTGAAGTTGAATGGTTGAATCATAGGGATCAAGAGGAACTGAAGATGAAATTCAAGGCTGTCAAATTGGTTGGGAAGGTTCAGGCAGGTGATAAGGAGCCAATCAGATACTTTCCAAAGCCGTTTGGCTATTTCAAGAGAAGAAAAGAAGTTGCTGAAGCCCTTTCCAAAAGAGCCAAAGAGGAATAGAGATCAAGGAACCTGAACAACATTAGGATTTTAATCTTTACTAAGTATTTTCAGAGAAATGTAATTGTTATATCTTTGAACAATCTTGATGAGTTTCCAGTGATAACTATTTTTCATTATCATATATATATATATATATGCATGTGATGTGATCCTTTTTCTCTTCATGACATGTTTTATTCTGAACTGCCTGTGTTTTTGTGCTTATATGAGAAATCATGTCTGAGATAATTTCTGTGTATAGAAATTAGAAAATATTGATTATCTTTAAAAAGAGGGATATATCATTGACTGAGATTATGACTTCTTCAAATAGGGGGAGATTGTTGGGATTATTGTCCAGAATGTCTTAGATTTGGAGAAGTCCATTCTTAAGTCAAAGATATATCTCAGAATGTATTTGATACTCTCTAGAATCAATGTGCAGGAGATCAGGTCAGGCAAAGTGCTCAAGGAATTTATCCAAGTTCACAAGCGTCGAGACATCATACATCGCTCGACGCCTGTGACCCAGAAGCGTTGACTCATGTCTACTGCTCAAAAAGACAAGGTCGCCGCTGAAGTTATGAGACCAAGTTTGGAAGCATCGAGCCAAGTTATATCGCTCGACGCCGTGGAAAGAGAAGTGTCAACCAGACTTCAATTAGCTCTACGCCAAGAAGAGGAGTCTAGATATGAAGGCATAGTTAAGAAGCGTCGAGCCTCTGTACGTTGCTCGACTTCTTCAGATAAAAAGCGTCGACTAACTGATGATTGCTCAACGCCTAAGAAGGAGGAGTCGAGAGCTTCAGTCTAAGAAGTATGTGTCGAGTATCTACATATCGCTCGACGCCTAATGGGAAAAGCGTCGACAGAGATGCTCAGTGCTCAACGCCTCTTCTACAGATACTCTAAGCTGAGAAATTTCTTCTACAACTAGCTGAGCCTTTGTTTCTTCTGAAGATTAAAGACCGTTGAAGACTTAGCATCGTGCTGACGTGGAGGAGCGTAATAGATGTTACAGATGGCGGGCTATAAATAGAAGGCATGACCTATGGGTTAAGTAGTTGATCACTCCTATCTTTCGAAAGCCACTATCGTCTCCATCACTTTGAGGGAAAGTCTGAGAAAGAATCTGAAGAAGTTGTCTTCTCTTTCAGAACCGATCTAACTTGAAGATTTCTTTCAGCAATCTGATGCTGATACATCTTTCTGAAAGAAGAAGATTAAGAAGGAAGGATCTGTCTTCCTGGGAAGAAGAACAGTCATCACATCCTGTCGAATCAAGAAGATCATTTGCTGTTGTTGTTCTATTGAAGATTTCTGTCTGATCATTCAGGCAGATCAAGAAGACTCAACAATCTGAAGAATCTGAGTCTAAGTATTGTTATTTTCTTTATCAATCCCTGTAGGATCTGAGTTGTCAGATCTGAGTGTAGGATCTGTTAAGGATCTGAGTTGTAAGATCAGGTGTGATCTGAGTTGTAGGATTCAGGGGTGAATCTGAGCTGTAAGCCTAATTATAAAGGCTGAGGTAGGATCTGTGAGATCTGAGTTTGTAAGATCTGCTGAGATCTGAGAGATTAAGATCTGTAAGATCTGAGTCAGTAAGATCTGTTGTGATCTGAGCTGTAAGACCTGTTTGTGGTCTGAGATCTGGAGGAGATATAAACCCTATCTGGCACACTGCTCGAAGGGAGAAGGGGGAAAGTGGATTACCCAAGATAAGGGGAACCACTAAAAAATTTTGTGTGTCTTTTCTGTGTGTGCTCTTATTCTTGAAAGCTCTGATCAGTTTTATTTTGGTTATAATCAAGAACTGCAATAGTTTTTCAAATAACCTATTCACCCCCCCTCTAGGTGATTAGCTACCCTTAATTAAAGTCTTTCAATAAACCTAATAAACCCAATATATTCAATAGGGTAAACATTACTAATCAAACATGGATTCTAGGTAAACACCCCTTAGAAAAGCCAAATAAAATTTATAAAAACCTTAATAAAAGGAATTATGCGTCGACTAGAACTCGACGCAGTTTTAAAGATGCGTCGAATGAAACTCGATGGAGTTCAACATATGCTTCGACATTAACTCGAAGCAAGTATGAGGGTGCGTCGAATTCTATTCGACGCAACCAATATTCTGCATCAAATTATTATCGACGTAACAATGTAGGCACGTCGAATTACACTCGACGCAACTCTAAAGATGCGTCAATTTCTTCTCGACGCATGCTTCCAACAAGAAATTTTCAAACATCTAGATCTCTCTATACTTATATTCCTAGATGTTTCTGCTGTTCAAAAATTGGCCACATATCCAAACATTGCTGATATAATAACCCAACACTTCTTCACCTTAAGGGGTATACTGAAAGACCAACTTATTCTTTCATAACTCTATATGATGATAGAAGAAAGAGACCCCAACATGTGAGGGTCAATGCTAATGTTTAATTGCATGTGCAGAAGTGAGATTGTTCTACCACAAACCAATAGTGGTATCTGGACAGTGGATGCTCTATGCATATGACTAGAGTAAAGGAGATACTTGGAAACTTCAAGGCCAAGGAAGGCCCTAAGGTAATTTTTTGGAACTCCCACTCTGATCAGACCAGAGGATATAGTGTGCTCAGAGTTGGAGAAATCTCCTTCTCTAAGGTAGCTTATGTTGAAGGTCTTCAGCATAATTTAATTAGTATCAGTAAGCTGTGTGATGGTGAATACAAAGTTGTATTCACCAAGTACTTATGTCATATAGTTAGCTATATAACCAATCAGATAGTATTGACTGGTCTAGAAAAGATAAGGTCTATGTTGTAGATTTTGAGTATACTAAGTCAGATATCTGTTTATTTAACTCTTAGTTAGAGAACAATGAGTTGTGGCATAGGAGACTCAGTCACCTAAATTTTAAGACCATTGTTAAACTGTCTAAGCTTAACCTAGTAAGAGGCTTACCAACAGGTAAGTTTAATAAAGACCATCCATGGAGAGCCTGCCAACTAGGAAAGTAGATCAAATCATCATTCAAACCAATTGGTAAGAATGATTCCTACAGAACCCTATACATGTTGCACATGGACCTATTTGGTCCTATCTCCACTCAGAGCTTAACAGGTAAGTCCTATACTCTAGTCATTGTTGATGACTTTTCTAGATTCAGTTGGGTGTTCTTTCTAAAATCTAAGCCAGACACCTTCAAGATCCTCTCAAGATTCATTAGACAGATTCAATCTAAATTCAACACTCAGGTTGTTGTGATCAGAAGTGATCATGGTACTGAGTTTGAAAATCAATTAATGTGTACATTCTGTGAGGATGAAGGGATAAGACAAATCTTTTCAGCTTCTAGACCCCCGCCCCCCCCGCAAAAAAAATGAGGGTGGATGAAAGGAAAAATAGAACCTTAATTGAATCAGGAAGGACATTATTGGCTGAATCCAACTTGCCAAAGTCCTTTTGGGCTAAGGCAGTGAATACTGCCAACTATGTTCTGAATAGAAGTCTCATCCACAAGACAAAGTTGAAGACCCCATATGAGTTATTGAAGGGAAAGGCACCTATAGTCATTTACATTATGATCTTCGGTTGTACTTACTTTATCCTAAATAATGGGAAGAGTCATCTTGCCAAATTTGACAAGAAGGCTGATGATGGAATATTGTTGGGATATTCCTCATCAAGCAAGGCCTATAGGTGCTATAATAAAAGCTCTCTCAAAATTGAGGAGTCAGTGCATGTGGTTTTTTGATTAAGCTAACATATTTTATAAGTGGATGGAAACTTCCACCAGCATTATTTTGCAGGAAGAAGACCAACTTGCAGATCAAGTTGAAAAGCTAAGCATCATGGATCATTCATCAGAGTGTCAAGATAAAGGGAAATAAAAAGTTAACACTTATTCAGATGATGACTCTGCTGCAGATGAAGATAAGCTTACAACTCTTGAACTACCAGCCACTGAGATCGTTCTAGAGAATGAAGATGTTGTTCCCAGGGTCAATGAGCAAGTGGAACTTCATGAAGAAGAGAATCACCTTAATAACTTAATAAGAACCAGGATGACCCTAAAGGATTGATACGAGAATTCCTACACCGCTTATAGGCGGGAGCAAAACGCGGCACAAAATGGCAGTGTACCGATCGTTCAAGTAATATAAAATGGGAGTGATCTCCAAGTATCGATCTCAAAGGAACACAGTAAGGTGGAGTTAATTTGCGAGGAAGGACTTGAGATTGAAGTCATTTAGGTCGGATGGATTGCGGAAGGCTTGGATTGGATTATGGAGAATAAAAGAAAAGAAACTAAACTACTCCTATGCAGGCCTTGAGCGCACTGCTTTGCTAGGCGGGAAGGAAACTACGTAGGCCTTGAACGCACTACTTCGCAAGGGCTAATGGACGAGTAGTCAAACAAAATGGAATGACGGGTTTACGGAGTGGAATGGAGTGGGGGCGGAATCGGCGTACTTCAAACACACATATAAACGAAAGAGAAATTTCACATAGACATGAAATAAATACTACAAATCAAGGTTTACATGTGACACATCATCAAATAATGAAGATTACATTCATATACATCAATACAAGTTAGATAAAAAGGCAAGAGATACGACCGAATCCGGAGGCTTGTTGTAGATTCTCGGTAGGAATCACTGGGTTGTCAATTCGCGTCCTAGCTCGGTCCCAACTATCATCTGGGGTAAAGGAGGGTTGTCAGTCCCTCCCAATGGACCCGTCTTCTCCGGTAAACTACAATCCGGTCATGTCTGATGCGAAGAACTCTTGCTTGGCGATGAAGATGGAGGTGGAATCCTCTCCTTGAAGCACTTTGATGATGGAAGAGGCCGAGGAGGAAGCTTTGGCGGAAGATTTGCAAGAAAGCGGTTGCCGGAGCTTCTCCTAGGTCGAGCGGTGGTGGAGCGGCGAAAAGGGCGGACTGGAGCGGAAATGGCGGGCTCTCTCGTATTTTTCCCGCGGGGCCCCCTCAAACCAGCAAATTCCTGGCTTAAATACAAAGACAACAAAAATTAAGTCGCGCACAGTCGAACGCACGACCGTGCGTAGACCGTGCAATATTTAACGAAGAAGCGGAGCCTTGAGGAAGAAGCAGTAGCGCCCGCGCATTTTACTCACGCACGGTTGAAGTCGCCCGTGCATAAAAACGCACGACCAATTCCAGATGGCCGAAATATTAGGCTTAACAGGCGATCGTGCGTTTTCTTCACGCACGGGCAACTGCCCGTGCGTAAAAATTCACGATCAACGACAGAACATCGTTTTCTACCCAGATGAGGGCGCACGACCGCAGTCATTCGTGCATCAAGGAAAATGCACGACCGTGCGATGTATGCAGACATGAAAAATGAGAAAAATAGGATGATCCATCCACCTGCAAAGACATCAACACAGCTGGGAATACCCTTCCAGCTCAATATAAATACAAAATAAAAGATTAGGGAGCACCATGTGCTTACCCCAAACAACAAGAAACACAAAAGCAAACCAAAACAGGCCTAAATAGTGCACATATCGCGGAAGTGATTATAAGAGAAATACAAGCAACAATAGCTCGAATAGGATGTGCACAAGAGTGAAAACTAGCTCGGATGAGTCCATAAAAGTGTATATAAATGGGACTCATCACACCCCCAGACTTACCTATTTGCGCATCCCGAGCAAACAAATCCGGCGGGATATGAAAATGATAGTTAGCGTAGAGAATTGCAAAGAAGGAGTAAGATGCGAAGTATCATGCTCATGCAAATAGAAATTCAGTAAATGAAGGTTTTAACTATACTAACTAATTTACAGTAGCATAAATGCGTAAGTAAAAATTTAAGTTTACTCAGATGATGAATCATGGTGAATTTTGCAGTCGTGCACCCGTGTGAAAGTAAACAAGCCACTAAGGAGGGGGTTGCCAAAGACCGGAATTCAGGGGTAACTCCGCTGAAATCCATCAACGTCGTGAGCCATAAGCTTGCCCGGTCACACTCTCTCCACGGTGCTTAGCAAACTCATAAGGTGAATCAGTAGGGCTTTCGGGTTTTTACGAGGCTTAGGTTACGGAATGGTATACAAAGATAAACTTGAAGGCTGCGCAACCCAAATGAGCAACAACGATATGCTTACACGGAACAAGCCCACAATAACGCTAGTGTGACACACCCCCAGACTTAGCTTGAAAATTGGGTGTGCACACAGCCTACTCCAACTGATTTTTTCAATTACGCGCAAGGGGAATTCTTTTCATTTCTATTCCTTTCTCAGATTTTTCTTTTCATTTGCTTTCTGCTTTCTTTTTATTTGAATCCCCCATTTGGTTCACCAAAATATTCAGCATAATAGTTTCTCATCATCACAAAATTTACACACATCACACCCAACGATAATCATACTCTTGGTTAGCTCAAATACTTGGTTGCGAAAGTGGGATAAGCTTCAGGCTTTGGTGATTGACGGAAGAGCAGAAACAAGGGATGGGCTGGCACAAATTGGCTTGCAAAGGTAAGCGCGCAGGTCATGGAAATCAAAGCTCAAACTAGCCAACTATATGGCCTACGCCACGCTCAACTTATTGAGACGCTCTCACCCATGCTTCAAGAGTCGCTTGGGGCAAGTTCTTAGCCCACGAGAAAGATAAACCTTCCTTCCGACTCGAGCAACACACAACCAGCGCTCTCTTACACACAACACTGCGCTACTGCAAATTTCAGTCACATTCACCAAATGAGCAAAATAAATCAAAAGCTACGCAAAAACACTAATTGTAAATTAAAAGCATAGAAATAATCTAGTTTTACTCAAATTTCTATGGGTGCATGCGGATGTGACTAGAGCACTACAAGAGTCAACATCACACTCTGATTTGCAATTCCTAAGCTAACATCCTATTTCAAAATCTAAACCAAGATAAGTGTGAACGGAAGCACACAAACAAGCGAGTGCGCGCTTGTGCGGGTAAATTGGTGTATACAATAGTAAGACATAAATGAAAAATATACTTCTGGTATGTTGTGCTTATGTGCACGTGCAAGTGGGTAACGACAAGCTACTCTCCCCCAGACTTAAATCAAAACATCACATATTGCAATTCTAGAGTCATAAAAAGAAGTAGGAGGAGAGATTACCCCATGCTCAGAAATGAGCATACCAAAAGATTGACGTTAAATTGGAACTAGAGCTAAGAATGCATCCGCCAAAGAAGTCGCCCTACCTGCAAAACAACATCTCCAACACCCGTAGAGCACATAAACAAAACTGTCGGCACTGATATTAATCATGAGAAGATATATGCGGCATAGACAAACAATACAACAATGATAAAAAAATATCATATAAAAGTTGTCCATAACCACACCCTAGGGACGATGCCCTAGCAGAATAAAATCAGGTACATAGTCAAAATAATAGTGCACCCAAGATAATTAAAAGAAACAAACTGCTGGAAAAAAACAACAAGAGGCCCTGGAAGAAGTAACTGAGCAATCACTGGGGAGATGACGGAGGAGACTGCAGAGGAGGAGGAGGAGTATGCATCCACCGAGATCGTGAGGTGGATGCCCGAGCTGGAACAACACGAGGCTCAAATCCCAAATGTGCACCAATCCGCGAAGAAAGTTCATACTGCAAGGCCATGGCATCCTCCATGCGTACAAACCGCTCGTAGAACTTAGGATACTGCTGCTCAATGCTATGTCGCGAGGCATCCCAATGAGAAGCAGGATCAGCAGAGTGGGGCACATTAGGAGGCTGTCGACTCGTCCTAGTCGAGGTGCTAGCCTCGACAGCATCTGCACGAACAGCGCGCTCAACATGTCCCAGCCCAACTTCGCGGACTTGGTAGCCCCAGTTGGCGCCAAGCCGCACCTTCTGAATCAATTTGAATGCTACCATCATGGATGTAGAAATATGGTAACCCTTGGAGACGACTGTCATGGGCGGCAGCGAATCCCAGATGCCAAGTCCATCGGCGATCCGAGTGATGTACTACGAGCCTCCGATCAACTTCAAGGGGAGGTAGGTGGCATGACGAAGAATATATTGGGCGAGTACTCGCTCTAGATGGAGAGGCACACCCTGGTGCATGCTGTAAAGGTAGAGGAGATCCTGCCAGCCCGCTACATTCTGGCTCATGGCACGGGCATTGATGCTATGCCCGATCAAGTGCTGAATATAGCAGAGTGCGGGGGAAATAATGTGGGTAGACTTTGCTGCACAAGCCTCGTACGGCTGATCCCGTCCCGGAATAGACTGCCAGAATTCACTAGGAGATACTCCCTCAGGGAACTCATCAGGATGGTTGATAATGTCCATCTGCATGAGTTCGTCGTGGGTGTAAATTCCGGCGCAAACCGCCAGTTGGCCAACACCCATAGCATGGGTATGGCCCCTCATACGGAACGAAACCGACGTGGGCTCTCTGGTTTCCTCATTGACGTGATCAAGGATGGGGAAGGTGTAAAGGAACTCAAGCGTGAGTTCACGGTAGACTAACTCCGTAATGGAGAATAGGTTTCTCCATGATCCCACGTCGAGTAGCCTTGCCACCGCCACATCCAAGTGGACGGCTTGGAGATCTGGGACAGTAACAAAATGATGATCAAGGAATGTTTTCTGTCGCAGCAAATTATACCTTTCTAAAAACTCAGGTCTCCCAAACTGCAGCATTTTCTCTGCACCAAGATCGTCCGTTCTTGAAGATGAAGCTCCTCCACCGCGACGAAGCATGCTCACTACCTTCTTGAAACCCATGGAGCAACACCCAAGAGCTAGGAAAGGAGGGCGAAGAGGAGTGGAAGAGAAAACGAGAGAGAAGATGGAAAGGGGGGGAATCGCGCACGGGAGAGAGCTCGCGAATCGCACGACGGAGAAGATTAGGGCCAGCGTGCGATTTTATCAGGAGGAAGATGACTTTTTATAAAAATAAAAATCACACTGTTGTGCGATTTGATCACGCACGAGCAATCCAATCGTGCGATTGCAAAAATCTGGCCCAAATTTCCCAATTTTTTCATGATTTGATCAAAATGGGAAAAACAATGTGCGCGCTCCAAAATGAACGGGAAGAACAGAGAAATACTCGAAGACAGCGAATGCTCTACTACCATCTCCACAGGGCGCGACGCGTGAAAACTCTCAAAAATATGAGATAAAAACTCTGAAAATTGCAAATAATAAGGAAAACTAAAATGTTGATAAAATTTAAATTAACTACTCCTACGCCTAGATAACTATTGAGTTTTCTGTCTTCCCAGCACGACTTATTCAAATTTAAAATAGTTCTAGTTAATGGGTCTATGAAAAGATATGACAGTGGGAGTCAAGACAAGAAATCCTTTTCGTAGAACTATTTTAAATTTGATAGACCCATTAGCTAGAACTGTTTTAACCAAAAACCTTCAACACATATTATAAGAGATATGACAGTGGGAGTCAAGACAAGAAATCAGATAACACATGAAACAATGTTGCAGTGTTTTCTCTCACAATATGAACCTAAGAAGTTTGAAGAAGCAGACAATGACCCTCACTAGATATCTGCAATGCAAGAGGAGCTAACTCAATTTGAGAGAAACAAGGTCTGAACATTGGTTGAGAGACCAAGGAATTACCCAGTAATTGGAACTAAATGGGTATTCAAAAACAAGATGGATTCAACTAGAGTCATAGTCAGGAACAAGGCCCGACTTGTGGCTCAAAGATATAGACAAGAGGAGGGGATTGACTTCAACCAGATATTTGCTCCAGAAGCAAGGCTGGAGGCCATTAGAATGTTTCTTGCATATGCTGCACACATGAAGATTAAAGTCTATCATATGGATGTGAAGAGTGCATTCCTAAATGGAACTGTTCAAGAAGAAGTATATGTGAAGCAGCCCCCAGATTTTGTCAATCCATCTTTTCCCTCCTTTGTATATAGGTTAGATAAAAACTGTATGGCCTCAAGCAAGCTCCAGGAGCTTGGTATGAGACCTTATCCACCTTTCTTCTAGAACACTCTTTTGAAAGAGGGAAAGTGGATAAAACACTCTTCACAAAAGCACATAAAAATCAGCTCTTACTAGTACAGATATATGTAGATGATATTATATTTGGGTCAACAGATCAAACACTATGCAAAAGTTTTGCATACATGGGGGAATTATCATATTTCCTAGGCCTCCAAGTAAGGCAAAATGTAGATGACATTTTCATATACCAATCCAAGTATATCAGAGAACTCATCAAGAGGATTGGGATAGAAAATGCCGCTGTCATGAAGTCCCCCATAGCTACCAATGATGTCCTAGATAGAGATGAAAATGGCAAGTCCTTTTATCAGAACACTTACAGAGAAGCCATTGACTCTCTTCTCTATCTGACAGCTAGCAGACCAGATATAATGTTTGCTACCTGTATATGTGCTAGGTTTTAGGTTGACCCCAAGGAATCCCACAAGAGTTCTGTAAAAAGGATACTCAGATATCTAAAGGGTGCACCTGAACTTGGCTTATGGTATCCAACGGAATCTGGATTTGATTTAGTTGGCTATTCAGATGTAGACTATGCTGGATGTAGGTTGGATAGAAAAAATACCTCAGGAATATGTCAATTCCTGGGTGCTAGACTGATCTCATGGTTTAGCAAGAAGCAAACCTCAGTCTCCACTTCTATATCTGAAGTTGAGTATATAACTATAGGAAGTTGCTGCTCACAAATATTGTGGATGCAAAATCATTTGCTAGACTACAACTTTTCTCTTGACAATTCCACAATATTCTGTGACAGCTCTAGTGCCATCTCCATAGATTCCAATCCTTTTCTTCACAGCAGAACTAAGCACATAGAGATAAGGCACCACTTTCTCAGGGACAATATTGAGAAGGGTAAGATCAATATTCAATACATTTACACTGATATTCAAAGGGCTGACATCTTCACTAAGCCACTTGATGAAAGTAAGCACAAGTTCTTCATCAATGCACTGGGAATGCTTGATGGAGCTCTCTAGGACACCCTTATTATGTACTCATACCTATTTTTCATAGAAGGTTATTGCTAGGAAAAACAACAAAATTTGTGTATATATATAACTGTTTAAATCAGAGCTGCGTTGAATACAAATCGACGCACCGTCGATTTCTACTCGACGTCAGCTTCAAGAGCTGACTGAGATAGTTCATTCGAATATCACTCGACATAGCGTCGAATACATATCGACGCTTATGTCGACATCATAGTTGCTAACTACATTTGGAGCCACGTCGATTTCTATTCGACGTTATGTCGACTTTGCAAAGCGTGCACAGGCTGCTTCTAGAAGCGATATCGACATGTTTTGGCGGGCTGAATTCATCTCTTTTCGACGTTGCTTTGAATACAACCCTAAGTTGCGACGATTCATCTACTCAAAGCCACTCAGGCATTCGACTTTATTGTGCTTTTCGAATTCTCTCCCTTTTGCTCTCCTCCATTTTCCTTTCTACTTCTTTCTTTCTGTTTCAGTGCAGGTGTAAGACCCCCCCTCCCCAGACCTGAACCGGGTTCAGGGAGGGGGGATCTTACTGCCCAAAGATGGCCACTAGTGCTTCCCGGATGGCAACGACCCACCCTCTCAAGCACTGAGTGGTCTCCTTGTCAGGCACGAAAATCACAACATCACATCAGAACGCACAGCGGAAGCAATCGAAATAAACAAAACCAAGCATACTGCTTATATTTACATATTTAAATAGGGTCGGAGCCTATTGTTTACAACTACTGCTTTGGGGGCTACATTGACTATAATAAAAGACACTAGGCTAGTCCTATACTCTATGACTCACATCTCCGAAGATAGGGGGTGAGGCTGGAGTGTCCGATCGGGCCATCTCTAAGGCTGGTAATTCATCCTGCGGGGCGGGGGCTCCTCGCTGTCCCATTTCCTGTGATTGGTTATAAGAAATAACTGTTAGTCACAGAGCTAAGTAGAAAACACATTCCCTCCCCGGATCCATATCCAGGGGCGGGCCAAAGGACAGAAATAAATAGCCGAAGCAAGGTAGAGGGTTAGCAGCAAGTAAACATATATATATATATATAAATAGAGCCTCCCACCCTATCATCCATAATCGCGCGGTATAGTAAATGCCCAACACTATTTCGCGCATAGACGTACCCAGGTATTCAAACCTGCACACACACAAAAAGACCCTGTGTCGACACAGTTTAGACCGCTTTATTTCAAGCAGGGGAGCTAACCCCGCGGGCCTCACCGATGTGGCCGTCGGTGACAGTGGCCAGTCTTGCCACTTCTGAGTGTAGTCGTACCGTATCACTCAGGCCCTCCCGTACAACTTGGTGTACTAACTGGATGTGAGCGACATCCGGCGAACCGATTTTTAGGCTGACCAGCGGAGGCAAAACTCCAGGTTCAGAGTGGTGACAACCTGCTGCACATCTCCCTGTCGCCATGAGTCGTCAACCCACTCGCACCGGTACGAACGGTCTGCGGGCGTGACCGACCCGCCACTTCCAAACAATCTTCAACTGCTTTAAATACAGAATAAGCGCTTTAAGACGCGCGACAACTTACTCAACCGGTCACACGACCTCTGACCGGGAGGCTTAGCGGTATGAGGGCTCCTTGCTTGGGGCTAACCTAGGAGAAGGGGCTCGACTCCGGGTTTTCCCCAACTAAGGCCTCGCAGAAGGGAGGATAAGCACCGCTTGCCAGCGTAGGACCAACGACAGCGCTGAGTTAGCAAGTAAAATAGTCCGGAAGCAGGGGGCCATAATATTAAGCAATAAAGTAGGCCGGAAGCAGGGGGCCATAATATTAAGCAATAAAGTAGGCCGGAAGAAGGGGCCATAATATTAAGCAGTAAAGTAGGCCGGAAGCAGGGGGCCATAATATTAAGCAATAAAGTAGGTCGGAAGCAGGGGGCCATAATATTAAGCAGTAAAGTAGGCCGAAAGCAGGGGGCCATAATATTAAGCAGTAAAGTAGGCCGGAAGCAGGGGGCCATAATATTAAGCAATAAAGTAGGCCGGAAGCAGGGGCCATAATATCAGGACCAGTGCGGGACTGGAGAAATGAAAGTACAGAAAGCAGTAAATAGGACCAGTGCGAGACTGGAGTATTGAAAATACAGAAAGCAGTAAAATAAATAAAGGGTTAGTAGTCCAATCACTCCATAAGAGGAGGCTTCAACGTCGACTCCGTTCTTAGGAGGAGGTTCTGCTTTCTCCCCGTTCATAGGGGTTCTACTCCATTTCCAGGAATTTATTTACGTTCCATGAGATTTGGTATTTTCCCTTTGCCGCGGATTCATTTTTATTATTATCTTGGCGTTACTGCATTGCAGCATCGGCCGCGATCTCGTCCCAATTTTCGCGTCAATATTTTAAACTCAATCGATTCCTTAGATCGATACGCGTAATTTTATTATACCGCTAAAATACGCGTCGCGAGGACGTCGATTTATTCCGATTAATTTCGCTCCCCTTTCGGGCGTTTATTTTGATTGTAAAAGCTTTTAGAGGACCAAAATAATAACTCACAACTCCAAACTTTGATAATATTTGTAAAATACCCTAAAGTAGAGCCTATAATTTTTGGTGATTTTTCTCAACTCATTTGGTCCTTAATTTTCTCAAAATAAACCATTGGTAGGGTTTTAAAAATAGCAAATGACTTCCTAAAAATCCCAAAATATTACAGGAGGTGCCCCTCAGAGTGGGACACGTTTTTCATCATGGAGGTTTTTGCTGAAAAAGCCCTGATTGCCCTCTAGAAAATAAAATAGGTATAGGGGCTATTGGGGTGCGGTTAGAGGCAGGGAGAAGGCGCAGGGGTCTTGCACCCTGCGCCCTCCCGCGGCTCCCACAGTGGATCTGCGGCGGATCCGATGTGGGGGGGGCACACATGTGGAGGCGGGAGGCGGGAGGCGGGAATCCAGAAAACGGGAGCCGCCCGATCTCCTGGGGGAGATCGTGCGGCTCCCGTCTATAAGACGGGAGGCGGCCGCTGCCGCCGCCGGGCAGCGGCCGGCGCCGCCCCCGGTCGGTGCGCCGGGGGCCGGCGACCACTCCGGTGGTGGTCCGGCGGCCTGACGCCGCCGGCCGCCGCCGGGGTGGGGTATTTCCTGTACAGGAAACGGGAGCAGAGGGGGGCTGGGCCACGGGCGCCGCCGGGACTGCTTCCTCCAGCGGCCCGACCACCTCCTTTCGCCGGCGCAAGGGTCCCCGAGGAGGAACCTACTCCCCCCCCCCCCCAGCGCCGCCACCGACGCTAGGGGTTTGGCTTCCACGGCCAGCCTCCATCCCGAGCCTTACAAGGCTCGGGGTGGTGCTGGCGGCGCTCCGGCGACGGGGAGGGGGTCGTCCTGGCTCAGGGGAGTAGGAAGGAGGAGGAGGAGGCTTTCTACCTGTAGGGGTGGTGGAGCTCTAGAGGTTGAAGGGCGGCCGACCATGGTGAGGAGGGAGGGTGGCGGCGGTTTGGAGTTGGGCAGGGCTCCGGCAGGGAGGTGGTGGCTGGGCTTGCCGGCAGGGGGAGAGTCTGAGAGAGGGGGTGGTGTGCTGAAAGGAGGGGGCTTGGCCCTCCTTTTATAGGAAGGGGGAGACTCCCCCCCCCCCCCCCCCTCCCCTCCTTTCTCCACGTGGAGTTAAGGGAGGGTGAGTGGGGGGAGATATTTTTCTCCCCTCCCTCCCCTTCTCTCTCCTGCCCCCTTGCCCCAATAGGGGGCTGCCTATTCATGGGCAGCCCCCTCCTTTGGGGGAGGGGCCTCTCTCCCCCACCCCCCACCCCTTTCTTTTCTCTTCTTAATAGGTTTCAAGCTTGGTGGGGGGGGGGGGGGGGTTGACCGAGGCCAACTTAGGGCGGGAACCTTCATGGTCCCGGGGTCCATCAAGATTTGTCGGGGCCGATGCCGAGCTTGTGTGCTTCTTATTTCATGCGTTGCACTGAGGTGGTCTGCATAATCCTAAAATGGCATACTCTCCATACGACCTCGGATCGAGGCGTAACGAATTCCATTGCGCTTGTATCGTTCATATGAGTCCAATGGAACTGACAGACGTCAATTCGGAGTATGTTTGGTCACTATCCCACTATAGTGGGGTAGCGGCGCACAACGATACCCAAAATGGTCGTTTTCTCTAAACGACCTCAGATTGAGGTGCGACGAATTCTGTTGCGCTCGTATTGGTCATACGAGTCTAACGGGACTGACGGAAGTCAGATCGGGGTATGTTTGGCCACTATTCCACTATAGTGTGGTAGCGGTGCGCAACGATACTCAAAATGGTCGTTTTCTCTAAACGACCTTGGATTGAGGTGCAACGAATTCCGTTGCGCTTGTACTGTTCATACGAGGCTGACGGAACTGACAGAAGTCAATTCGGGGTTCGTACGGTCACTATTCATAATAATGAGGTAGTGGCGTGCTACGACACCCAAAATGGTCGTTTTCTCCAAACGACCTCTGATCGAAGTGCAACGAATTCCGTTGCGCTCGTATTGTTCATACGAGGCTGATGGAACTGACAGAAGTCAATTCGGGGTTCGTACGGTCACTATTCATAATAATGAGGTAGTGGCGCGCTACGACACCCAAAATGGTCGTTTTCTCCAAACAACCTCGGATCGAAATGCAACGAATTCCGTTGCGCTCGTATTGTTCATACGAGTCTAACGGAACTGACAGAAGTCAATTTGGGGTTCGTAGCACATAACCCCTCATCGGGTTATGTCTATTATACGGGCCTACTTTTATTGGGCTCACTAGGGCCTAGTGACCCAATAAAAGTTGGGATGTTACAGCAGGTACTCACAGGTCATCAATGACGTCTCCTCCAAATCAAAGAGGCATTGTCGAAGCAATTGATCTAGCTTTAGAGACATTGCTATCTCAATTCAGTTCTCTCTATCTTGATTTCTTGAAAGACTGTTATCGAAAGCTTTGTGCTTAACATAGGAGGTTACAGAACCTCAATGCTCAAATCAAAGCCATTGATGTACAACCCTCATTCTCCGAGGGTGAGCCCTCTCCAAGCCACGTGGTCTAAAGGTCAAAGTCAAAGGTCAAAGTCAAAAGGTCAAACACAAAAGTCAGCAATTCGAGATACCAAGACAAAGTCGGCCAGCAGGAGTAGTAGAAGAGTTCGTCGAAACGCAGCCCTCCAGAGTTCGTCGAGCGTAGGAGCAGAAGAAAGCCTAGGCGAGTAGGGGTGCACTCGTGCGAGTAGCCCGGATACTCGCCAAAAGGTGGGCGACCATAGGTGATACTCGCCCATTTTCCCGGGGAGATCGCCTCAATGTCGCTAGTCGCAGGGCAGGGGCTGTGCTATAAAAACCCCCCTACCCCTTGGTTTTCCTATAAATAGGACCCCAGGGGTACTTGGATTGAGACCTGGACTTGAGCTCTTGAAACCCTGCTCTTGCATTCTGGAACCTGTCGCACTTGGCCGCTACTCCTGGTACTAGCCAAGTCGGTGCCTTCCTTGTACCCTGCTCGGCCATTTTTGGTCTTGGAGGGGAAGTCTCTTCGGAGCTTCTGGGTACGTGGTGGGACCTCCCTGCCGCAGCACCTGGGGGTCCTATTTGTTGCTCTTCTAGCCTCCTCATAGTTGCCCGCCAAGCCATCTCTTCGAGCCGCTTGGCAAGTAGTCTCCGGCTGCATCGGTCCGAATCTTGAGGTCAGGATTTTCCTGGCGTCAACACTTTGGTGCGGTGAGCGTGGACAGTAGCCAGAGAAAGAAAGCTTAGTGGGAAGAAAAGATGGTTGTAGTAGGCGACCGTGAGGAAGTTGTCGGCAACTCGACCAGTGGTGGAGAGTTTGTGACGTTAGCAGTCTTCGAGAAATTCGCGTGGTGAATGGAAGAGTCCTTGCGAGTAGCTCTTCAACCTCGCACGGAAGGAACGACGACCTCGCCTCATCGCCCGATTCTGACCGAAGAAGGTGCTCACCCTCGGCGACCAGGGAAGGAGCATGGAGTGGAGCGTGAGCGACCAAGAAGGTCGCAGTTCTACCCGCAAGTCTCGCAGGGAGCTGGCAGAATCCGATTCCGCGAAGAGGAGGAGCAGACGAGGTACTTCGGTACTCGCCAGGTTAGCGAGTATGGGGGCAATACTCGCCAGTTTGGTGGGAGGAGCCCATTCTGGGAGGAGACCATCGTCGCGCCAGTGCCAGAAGGATTCAGAGATCCCGCGATGAATTGCTACCGGGGAGAGACGACCCTATCCGACACCACCATTGGTTTGAGGATGCAGTCCCCATCCGGACCATGTCGGACGTCTACGAGGATGCCTCGAATCGTGGCTTCCTGGTCAAGTCCACCCAGCTGACCAGAGAGGAGGAAGAGGAAGAAGAGATGATCCCCGTAAGAAGAAAGGAGGAGCCCCAAAGATTGGAGAGGAGGAGGCCGGAAGAGCGTAGGCCGACAAAGCGCAGAGGAGAGGAGCCAGGGAGGCAGGAAGTGGGAAGACCCTTTGAAACTCCGGAACGGCTAATGGAGGGAAGAAAATACCAGGTGCCGGAGGGGGGAATCGTGGTTAGCCCTGCACAAAAGGCCCGGGCCCAATGGGCCGGCCCGAGCCCGGCCCGGGAAAAGCCCTTTGAGGCCCGGCCCGGGAGAAGCCCGGCCCGGGCCTAGCCTGGGCTTGGGGCCGTGGCAGGGCTCCAACCTGGAGCTTCTGCCCGGCCCGGGCCAGGCCGGGCAAAGCCCTAATTTCGGGCCGGCCTGAGCCCGGGCCCAGGCGAAGCCCGGCCCAGGGCTGGCCGGCCCGACAGCCCATTAAGAGCCTTTAACGGCTCTTATTAAGAGCCGTTAAAGGCTCTTAATAAGAGCCTGCTGCCAGCTGACATGAATGTCAGCTGGCAGCGTGACAGCCTAGGGGCTAGGCTGTCCAGCCTAGCCCCTAGGCTGTCCTTTTTTTATTTATTTTTTATTATTTTTTTTTAAATAATATTTTATTTTAAATAATTATTATAAAAAAAAAGTTATAAATATACGTTAAAAAAAAAACTGCCGCTACTTCTCTCATTCTCTTTCTCTCTCACCATCTCACTCTCTCTCATTCTCTCTCATCATCTCTCTCTCTCTCATTCTCTCTCACTCTCTCACTCTCCTACTCTCTCGCTCTCTAATATTTATGGCATCCTCCTCATCAACGCCGGCGTCGTCGACTCAAAGTACGGCCGAAGTGGTGGAGCATAACCGGAAAGCGCCAGTTTGGGATCATTTTGACAAAGTCAAAATCGGCGACGAATTCAAGGCACGATGCAAATTATGTTCAAAATTGCTAACCCTTACCGGCAACTCGACACTAGCAAGACACATAAAATCTTGTATTGCGAAACAAGCTCCGGAGTTCAGTCAGGCACAACTATCCGCATCGGGGCAAATATGGACGTACGATCAACTTCGACAACGTGAATTGCAGGTGAAAGGCGTCATCAGGCGTGGGTTGCCGTTTAGCCACTATGACAACGATGAGGCGACGGAGTACATACACGAAGGACTTCAGCCAAAATATCAACAAGTAAGTAGATCCACTATTAGACGCGACGCACTAAAATTATATTTTGAGGCAAAACAATCTTTAATAAATTATTTTGAAACTTTTGAGGGACGTGTGAGTTTAACGAGCGACGTCTGGAGTAGCTCCATAAAAGTAGGATTATCGTATATATGTATCACGTGTCATTGGATCGATCCCGTTTCCTGGGAGCTAAATAAGCGCGTTATATGTTTTGAAGGTTTTGAATTTCCGCACACAGGTAAAGCTATATATCAGGTTATTATTAAATGCGTGCGCGAATTTAAATTAAAAGATAAAATAATGAGTATATCTTTTGATAACGCTAGTAATAATAACCTCGCAATAGAGTGGTTAAAACGCGATTTAAAACCAATGTTAAACGGTGCGTTTTTTCACACTCGATGTGCCTGTCACGTTTTAAATTTAGTAGTGCAAGATAGTCTAACAGCTATGAAACCGTATATTTCAAAAATTCGGACAATGCTTAAATTTATTTATTGTACAAAACAACGAAGTCAAGATTTTAGAAAATTTGTAACAGCACAAGGACATAAATATTTGAAACCTCTATTTGATATGCCCGTGAGATGGAATTCAACATATAAAATGTTGAAAAGAGCGTTTCAACAAAAAACACTTCTTATGGAATATTACACCTTAATTAATAATCATGATTTAACTGATAACGATTGGGACGTACTATTACATTATGTAGATTTACTAAAATGTTTCTATAGGGCGACTGTTTCTTTATCTGGCGTTTATTATCCGACTAGCTCACTAGTAATTGAAAATTTTGTAAATATCGCACAAAAATTTAATTATTATAAGCAACACGAAGGGTGGCTTTCTTTAATTGAAATAATGGAAGAAAAATATTTAAAATATTATAGAGAATTGTCTCCCGCGTTTTCATGCGCCGCCGCTTTAAATCCGTTATTTGGCGTAGACGGCGTAGAAAATTTGATAGATGAAATTAATAATAACTTAAACATAAATCTAAGTTTCGATGATTGTGACGACGTTAGTACTTTAAAATTTCATTCTGTATTTACCGAATTTTTTAATTATTACAATAACTTATATGGCTCGCGACCCTGAGAAGAAGTATCGCAACCAAGAACAAAAGATTCTTTTAAAAATAAAATGTTAGAATTAGCCTCTAGGAAAAAAGCACGCACAACTAGTAGCTTAAACGAATTAGGATTGTATACCAAAACACAATTCCGCGATTTTATGAGTACCGAGGAGATCGAAAACTTCGATCTCTTAAAATGGTGGAAAGGTAAAGTTAATACATATCCTATTTTGGCCTATATGGCCCGAGATCTACTAACAATCCAAGCTAGCACGGTAGCTTCGGAGTCCGCTTTTTCTCTTAGTGGCAGGGTTTTGAACGAGCGAAGGAGTCGGCTAAATGAAGAATCACTGGAACTATGCATCTGCTATAAGGACTATTTGGATGCTACGAGGAGAAAGCAGCACGTTTCAGCGTTGGAGGCGAGCTCGGAGGAGCTAGAAGACGAGATGAACGAGATGAATATCTGAGTTGGATAACCGCGTTACATGTCACGGCGATTGGATAAACGCCTCATATGTAATAAGTTAATAAATTTTGTAATTTAGTTTATTTAAAATTAATAATATATTTCAATTTTTTAATTTGTAATTTTGTAATTTGTAATTTTGAAATTTTGAATTTTGTAAATTATTAATTTTTAATTTTGTAATATGTCATTATTTTGTAATTTTGTAGCTTTTTTATTTTTAATTTTGTAAAATGGTATAAATTATAAGTATTTATTTTAAAAAAAAAATTATTTTTTCCAAAAAACCGGCCCGGCCCGGCCCTGAGGGCCGGATGAGGCCCTCTACCTAGGCAACTGCCCGAGCCCGGCCCGAGCCCGATTTTCAGTGGGCCCGGGCTCGGTCCGGTTTACGAAAGCCCGGGCCCGATCAGGCCCGGTCAGGGCCGGCCCGATCGGGCCTTTTGTGCAGGGCTAATCGTGGTAGGCAAGAAGGACGTAAGGAGGAAGGATGCACGGAGTCGATGGTAATTGTCCATCAGGGGAATAGACGTAATCCGAGGAATAGCCGGAGGAGGAATAGGGATCGGGTCAACCAAGGATGTCAAGGAAGGATCAAGGCCGGGAGGTAGGAGTGAGTTATGGAGAAGCGGAGCTCGGATCTTTCCGCAAAACGAATTTCCACCAGGCCTACCGCCAGAATGTCGCTCCAACCTCTCAAGCGCCACCCCCGCTAGAGGAGATCACTTTCTCGGAGGAGGGCATGTTAGGGAATGAGAATCCCTTCCGTGATGCCCGTGTGATTCAAGCGATCGTCGAAGACTCCACCGTCAACCGAATCCTGGTGTGCAACGGGGGTTCAGTCTGTGTCATCTTTACGTCGTTCTCACGAACACGTTTGACAAGCTGGAGGTCGAGGCGAGCAGGATGATGATCTTGGACGGTTCTCTTTTTTTGATTTCTTAGGTAAGGAAAAGGTGGACGCAGCAGGAAGATCAGCCGTCGTCGGGAAGCTTAATCCAAGACGGGAAGAACCCTTCATCGTGAAGGGGAGCTGTTGGAAAACACTGGAACGACGACAACCTGAAAAGGTTTGGCTCCTAAGCGGGAGTATGTACACATCCCACCCCTGTAAATTTATTGTCCATAAATAAAACCATCACCACCCTGAAACATGGGAAATAGTGAGTCTTTTGTCTCTTTCGGCTATAAGTTTTCAAGTAAAAGAAGAGAAGCAGGCAAAGCCGATCTCCGCGTTAGGTTGGGAAACTGGCCTCCGACTTGATTCTCGTAAAAACCCAGAACGGGTGATGGGACAATGCCTCGGTTATACGTCCCCTTAAGTCTAAGCCTCTGCAATGACGGCCGAGATCAGCTCCCCCCTTGCACGTTGGCCGTGGTTCTCACCGACTGCATTTCTCATCCGACTGGTGAGATTATCAGGAAGAAGTCTGGACGCCGACCTCCCAATCCGACGAAGGAATAATCGACTTCGACAAAGGTGGTGCTCGCCCTTATCTACTTCGTCAAAGATGTGTTTTCAAGTAAAAGAAGAGAAACAGGCAAAGCCGATCTCCGCGTTAGGTTGGGAAACTGGCCTCCGACTTGATTCTTGTAAAAACTCAGAACGGGTGATGGGACAATGCCTCGGTTATACGTCCCCTTAAGTCCAAGCCTCTGCAATGACGGCCGAGATCAGCTCCCCCCTTGCACGTTAGCCGCGGTTCCCACCGACTGCATTTCTCATCCGACTGGTGAGATTATCAGGAAGAAGTCTGGACGCTGACCTCTCAATTCAACGAAGAGATGATCGACGTAACTGATCAGGGGACAGTGCCTCGATTGTTCGTTTCTGAGTTTTTCCTCCTATCGTGTGAGTTAATGTGCTTAAGTGTGCTTAACTCCCCGTTTAATTATTGAGCAACAGGAAACAGGTTGGATCGGCATTCAGCATCCAAGTAGGATGGAGACCTTGAGATGTTGTGTTCCCTTGGAAGGTGCTCCATTGGAACCTCCCCGACAGTCATCCCCTACTGTGTTGACCTCTTCAACAGCATCAACAAGAGCAGCAGGATAAAGACCTTGGGATGTTGTGTTCCCTTGGAAGGTGCTCCTTTGGAACCTCCCCGATAGTCGAGAGACCTTGGGATGTTGTGTTCCCTTGGAAGGTGCTCCATTGGAACCTCCCCGACAGTTATTCCCTACTGTGTCGACCTCTTCAACAGCATCAACATGGAGGTACAAAATGAAGTCTTAGAAGAGCATATCTCAAAGATCCTTCTTCATATGCAGGTGCGAGTATGAAGATGCGAGTATGCGGGTGCGAGTATATATGGGCGAGTATCCCACAAGCGAGCAACTGACGTGCGAGTAAGTTATGATCGTCGTCCGCATGATCCTATCTCGTCTATGCTTAATCGCCTAGCAAGCACTCAACCTCGCCCCGAACCTAAGAGCCTACTCAGCATGATCACAAAACGAAGAAAAGCAAAAAGCGACTACAAAAGGCGAGCAAAAAATTGTATTCATTCACTTTCATAAGTACATATACAAAAATTGTTGTACATATTTGCAAAAGGGGGTCGGGCGACTATGCACCATCATCGCCACCATCCTCGCCATCAGCGTCGACATCTTCGCCATCATCACCCACGTCCTCAGAATCGTCATCTTCGGAATCGGTGGATGAGGATGGAAGATCTCGCATAGGGGAGTTGGACTCTTCGGCGAGTAGTGTCGCGATGATGTCCATAACTGTCAGGTTCATTGCCTCCGGCTTCAAGAGGCCATCGGCCTTCAGACTGCTTAGAACCACCTTCCCGGTTGCTCGCGCGATCTCCCGGCGAATATGCGCCATATCGTCGCCAAGTATCTGAATCTGCTTGCCAACCCTGGAGGGGCCCGCCGACGAAGGCTGTTGCTCGGCAGGCCGAGTTTCCAGCTCGGCGATGCGAACTTGGGCGGCCTCCAAGGTTTGCCGAGTATCCTCCAGCTCCTTCTCCAGCTGGGACACCTTCTTCGCCATTTCCACCTCGGCGGCCTGTACAGGTAAAAAAGCAGCGGTTCAGCAAAAATCCATCGGCACAAAAGGCGACTATCTCAGAGATCAGAAAGGCGACGTGCGAGTACCTCATGATCTTTCCACTTGGCGGCCTCCAGCCCCATGGTGATGAGCTTCTTGCTCTGCACCTTGATCACCTGCTCGTATTCAAGCAGTTTCCTCACCGTCGCGTGACCGAGCTCGGCAGCTCGCAGGTAAGCTCGCGAGCTCTGATGGGCGAGATACTCGGCCGAAACGTCTTGCAGGGATTCGGCGTCCGCGCGACCATAGAGGGCGAACATCACGTCAAAAGCCTCGTCGGCATCCTCCCAATCCTCCGACTAGGCGGGGAGTTTGGTGCTCAAGGTTACTTCATGGGCCCGCTCAACCCAGGACACCAGAGGGCAACCATAGGCGTCCTCGCTGCCCACACCTTCGCCGAAGTTCGGATGGCCGCTGGGCTCGCCAGCCTCCGAAGGATTTGCCTTTGCCTTCAGGTCCCTCTTGGCGACATCCTTCTTTCTCGCAGGCTCGGCGGATTTCGCCTTGGCCTTCCGCTTTTTAGAGGGCCCAGCATCATCGCCGGCGACCTCCTGCTCATCGCCGCATGGCGACAAATCGACCAGAGCAGAAGCCCCCGCCTTTGGCGCCAAGCGAAGAAGCTCGCTCGGTAAGGAGCGAGTAGCTGCATCAAGACATAAAGAGAAGAACATTAGACACCGACTGGAGACGAATTGACGAGTATAACCAAATACTCACTCAGAAGACTACCTTCGCCCGGGAACACTTCGGCGAGCTCATCTACTCGCCTCCTCCAGAGGACGACATCCAGGCGGCGACCTCGGAAGCTGTCGAGTAGCTTCTCCCGGCTCTCCTCCAAATAAGGGGGAGCGAAGGCGCTCTCTGCCGGCTGGAAGGATGAGGTCGGCACGACTCCAAAATCGCCCTTGATGACGACTAATCGTTCGGTCCAGCGATGGTTCTTGTTGGCCGTGCCGACCAGCGTGCAGACATGACTGCACAAAAAGACGACGCCCTCGCCAGTGGCGCCGAAATGGAATACTCGCCGGAAGACGGAGAGATCAAAGGCGATCTTCTGTTCTCGCAAGAAGCAGAGAAAGCCCATGATCATCGCTACTCCATTTGGATTGATTTGAGTAGGGACTATCCCGTGATAGCGGAGTATCTGGCAGACCTCCGACCACAAGGGTAGTCGTAGGCCGACTTCGAAATGGCGGATGGGGAAGATCAGCTCGGTCGCCGAGAAGGAGTTTAGGCGTTCATCCTCGCGAGTAAGCCTGGCGACATACCCCGGCGACAAGTACTTAGCAGAGAATTCCTTCAGATCGCTCGGCCGAGTAATCAGCTTCTTGAAAGAAGTCGCCTCGAAGTTCTTCGCATGACTCGCCCGACGAATAGCTGCCTCGTCAGCCATTCAGGAAGAAAGGGATTGAAGAAGCGAGTATCAAAGATGCGAGGAGAGGAACAATCGGCAGATACTCGCTGGAAAGAAAGGAAAGATCGCCAAAAGCGTAATAAATACGTACCCACCCACCCCCCTATTTATAGTACTCAGCGAAACTTGGCTTGCCGCGTACGCCGCCGCGAGCACGAGTCAGGGGTGGCGAGTATCGAGGAAAGTCGCCAAAACCAAGGGTACACGTCAAATCACCAGTGCCGAACGAGCGAGTACCTGCATCAGATCACTAGGAGGCTCGCCAAATCAACGCAGTATTCAACAAATACTCGCAGGAAAAAAACAAAAAACAAAAAAGTAAATCCAGACATCACAGCAAACAGGAAAGGTGGCAAGGGCGATATTCATACTCGCCAATTAACAAATTACTTAAAGAAATCAAATTATTCAGAATTACAAAACATTCGCCAAAAGGCGACTAGCTACTACAAATAGAAAAAAGACAGGATCCTAGGGGTTCGCCTGAGCATCAGGAAGTTGTGGTTGTCGCCCAACCCATCCCATACTGCGAGCTCGCTTAAAATGCTCGAAGGCCACGGACATCGCATTCTCGCTTGTTGCAGCTGCTCCTCCATCATCGCCAGGCGACCAACAGAGCCCGTGCTCGCGCGCATCCCCATCAGCTCGTCATGATGCAACTGCTGGCGATGCTCCATCCTACCAACCCGGCGCTCCAGATCGCCGACAGACTGAAGGCGAGATTCTGCCCCCACCAGCCAAGCATCAAACTCTTCTAGCCGGGATACTCGCACCTCCAGCTCGGTCAGGCGACGCTGAGAGTCAGCAGCCGCCAAGAGCTCCACTCGCGCTTCCACCACAGTCAGACGCCGATGAGACTCGCTGATCGCCAGATGCTCCAACTTCGCCTCCAAGTCCAGGATGACGCGAGTAGCCCTCTCCTGGTACTCGCGGGAGGGAAGCCCGACCCCGTCAATCAGAGCCCCGATAGGGGTGTGAGCGCGAGCTGCAGAAGAAGACATAAAAGCAAAGCCTTAGTGGCAAGTAGCGACAAGACCCTTCTTTGAAGATATTCGGCAAAACAGCGACTCCATTTACCAGGCCGATGAGCATCATTCCGCGAGTCGCGGCGAGGACTCCGAGATGGTCGGCGAGGAGAGCCCCTTCTCCGATGCGGGGACAGACTGCGATGGGCGCCATCTCGCCGGTTAGAGTGCGATCCGCCGATGTGCTCCCTGCTGGAATGCACATCACCCCGACCGCGACCATCCACTGGTCGCCCTCCCCCTCTGGGAGCGAAGAAGCCAGAAGACCCCGCCACCCCACCTCGGCGCGAGGACTCAGCCGGATGGGTGGTGGGGGTCGAGGAAGGCAGAAGGCGACGATCATCTTGCATATCGGCAGGAGGAAGGAACGGAGGAGGTGGCAGAAGCTTCTCAACGGGCAGCTGCGCGCTGCTTGCCAGCTTCGAAGGATTAGAAGATGGTGGCAATAGAGGCGCTCTGCTCGTCAAAGGAGCCCTATGCTCGCTCGACGGCCTCTTCTCCAGAAGGGAGCTATGAAGGATCCAAACCGCGCCGCCGCGGCGAGAACCCTCCCCAGTCCTGGGCGAGATCATAGGTGATGATCGCAGAGGAATAGCGGTCAAAGACTCCTCCTGAGCAGCGGTGAGCGGCGGACCTGCGAGATAGTACCAAGAGCATCAGAAACACGCCAGTAAAGGCAGGCGACTCAAACCAGAATAACGGCGAGTAAGTATCTCTCACTTTGTAAAGGAGGGAGTTCAGTTTGAACTTGGGCCGAGATTCCAGCTGTACTCGCTTCCGGGGGAACATTCGACTCAGGAGGATTAGGAGCAGGCGAGCCGCCCGAGTGGCCGAGACCCAGGTCGGCGAGTACCTGCTGGGTCGGGCCGACCTGAGAATTAGCGACATTCTCAGGGGCGTCGGCATTCTTCTTCTTCTTCTTCTCCTTCTTCTTTTCAAGCCTCTTCCTCTTCCTAGAGGCGAGGAAGTCCTCAAGCTTGGCGTCGCGAGCAGGCTTCCGCGATGGTGGCAGCAGACTAGCAAGCTCGGCCAAATCAGCGGCAGCTTCCTCGGCAATACTGCGCGACATCTTGAGCGAGATCAGAAAAGTTGTGCCCTCAGAGACCCCTCCCCCTCTATATATAGAGCCAGAGCGTCAACCAGCAGGATACCGACTATCAATCAATACTCGCAAGAAGGCCTGATCGTCGAATGACGGTTGGATGATTCTTTCCGAGCAACTACGTTACTCGCAAAGAGCGGGGATTGTGTACAACCCTCATTCTCCGAGGGTGAGCCCTCTCCAAGCCACGTGGTCAAAAGGTCAAAGTCAAAGGTCAAAGTCAAAAGGTCAAACACAAAAATCAGCAATTCGAGATACCAAGACAAAGTCGGACAGCAGGAGTAGTAGAAGAGTTCGTCGAAACGCAGCCCTCCAGAGTTCGTCGAGCGTAGGAGCAGAAGAAAGCCTAGGCGAGTAGGGGTGCACTCGTGCGAGTAGCCCGGATACTCGCCAAAAGGTGGGCGACCATAGGTGATACTCGCCCATTTGCCCGGGGAGATCGCCTCAATGTCGCTAGTCGCCGGGCAGGGGCTGGGCTATAAAAACCCCCCTACCCCTTGGTTTTCCTATAAATAGGACCCCATGGGGTACTTGGATTGAGACCTGGACTTGAGCTCTTGAAACCTTGCTCTTGCATTCTGGAACCTGTCGCACTTGGCCGCTACTCCCGGTACTAGCCAAGTCGGTGCCTTCCTTGTACCCTGCTCGGCCATTTTTGGTCTTGGAGGGGAAGTCTCTTCGGAGCTTCTGGGTATGTGATGGGACCTCCCTGCCGCAGCACCTGGGGTCCTGTTTGTTGCTCTTCTAGCCTCCTCATAGTTGCCCGCCAAGCCATCTCTTCGAGCCGCTTGGCAAGTAGTCTCCGGCTACATCGGTCCGAATCTTGAGGTCAGGATTTTCCTAGCGTCAATAATTGATAAGCAAGTAAGGTTATTAGTACTGCCTGCTGATGCCTTTATATCCTTGTTCAACGATATAAAGCGAGGGGAGAAGTGTACCAGCAAGCCACCTCAAGATTCAGTATACACTACAACTCTCCCCTTGTCCTTTGTTTCTGAAGGAAAGTCTGCCAACACCTCCAAGTTTCTTCTACTCCCAACATCTTTTTCTCCTCCCAAAACCTTGCCTTCAATACATGGGGAGTCACCAAAATAAGGGGAGAGTGATTTATTTTCAAATGATAATGACTACCTGAAGAGTCTGCAGGAGTCAAAAGAATGGACTGAGTTACCTCTCCCTGAAACACCTAACTTCAGGCCCTACTCTAAAGAATCCACAAAACCACCATCTCCAGTGAAGCCTGCTGATCAGGTCCTTGAATCTGCTCCATCATCTCCACCACCAGCTCAGCTCCCTACTGATCTTACTCTAGCACCCACTCCAATTGTCCAAGCACCAACCTTCAGAGGAAGACCTCAATATAGAGGAAGGGGGCATGGAAGGAATTACAGAGGAAGGGGAAGAGATGTAAGAGGAAGAGGATATGGAAGTGATACACCTATCTGGGAGAGGTATACAAAAGAGTAAAGAAAACAAAACAAGAAGGACAGATCCTACTACAAAACTTATGAGAAGGTTGAAATCCCTGAAAATAAAATGAAGGAGTATATTGATCCAAAGCTTGACAGTGCCCTAGCTGAAATTAGAGAAAGAGATAAATATGAGTTTGAAGTTTCTCAAAGAGAGCTTGAAGAAAAGAGAAGGTTGTTCATTGAAAGGCTGCAGAAGGGTAAGGATGTTGTTGAAAAAGAATAACTCAAGGAGGCAATCCAAATCCCAAGCACACTCTTTGATCCTACAAGTATGCTGCAACATTTCCTCAAGCAAAACTTCTTGAAAATAGAGGGCAACTTCACAAAGGAGGCCTTGGTTGTGATCTGGATGAAGTAGAGCAGCCACTTCAAAAGAAAAGGAAGATTGTATTCAAGACTATTACAACTTCTGATAATCCACAGTCATCATTCATTGTACCAGACCCTGATGCAGAAGAACTAGATTTGGAAGAAATCAACTTGATGACAGCTAAAGTCATTGGTCTGGGTTTCAAACTTAAAGATGTCCATTCTAAAGTAGAAACTGATCTGTAAAAGCTCTTCAAGGGACATGAGAGAATTCAGAAGAATCCAGAGAAAGTCACACCAACAAACTTCAAATATGTGGAGAGGAAATTCGGGAAGGTCTATGAGGCCTTGTCTGCTTTTCTTAAAGGAAGAAAGTAAATCATTTCTTGGGTAACTAACTCTGATAAACATCTATTTATATTAATCAGAAGTTTTTCAGTTTACCATGTAATTGTTTTATTGTATATGTGTTTGTACTGTGCTTTAATTCAACTGTATGTTTGAAATCACTTACATTCTGTGTAAAATTTGTTAAGATAAATAGGGGGAGATTGTTGGGAAAAATCCTTGTGATTTATCTAACAAATTATTTTAAAGTGATTTCACCATCTAGGATGTATTACCCATATTGTATAGAGAGGGTAATCTGGTAATTAGATGTCCTAGGTTGTCACACCCACCTTAGAGTGTTAAGGTCAGGTCAAGATAATCGCAAAACCAGTTAAGTCAAGACTTGCATCGAATGGAAGTCGACGTAACTTCGACTTGATGTCGATGCAACTCTGAATAGAACTCAAAGAAACTCAATCTGCCTGTCGAAGTATCAAGTCAAGTCGACGCAATGTCGAAAGGATCTCGACGCAGAAAGAAGAGCCTGTCGAAGCCATCTTAGAAGTCGACGCAACTTTGACTTCAATTTAACGCGAAAGATAAAGTTCAAGTCCAAGTCTTCAACTTGATGGATATGTTGATAAGGACTAGACGCAACATCGCCATCTGAGTTCAGCCAGAGCTAAGATGGAATTCGAAGCTACTTAGATAAGAACTCAGAGGTGCGTCGATATGATGAATGATGAAGTCAACGCAGCGTCGAATATAGATAGAAATAGAAGGCTTTTTGCTGTCCTTTCTAATACCTTTTTAGAAGGTCTATAAAGTTGAAGATTGTTCTCCAATGACTCGTTTATTGCCAAGAATGGAATGGAGTAATCCAGAAATACAACAATGACATTCTTGGAAGTTATTCAAATCATATGGACGGGTCAGGAACAAAATTAGAAGGAAATATCAATTGTCCAATGGACATTTCTTCTAAGGACAACCCATAAGAAGAAAGAAATTCAAACTCAGATGATAGAGAATAAGTATGCTGAGGAGAGAAGAAAAAGTGGATCAACTAATTCATTATTCTGGCTGTCGAAATAGTGCTTCTTCTCTTCCTCCTTCAACCCTAAGACAGAACAAAAGAAGATCCCTCTCTGCATAGAAAAATAATAACACAACTGCTCTTTCTTCATCATCACATAACAACAAGTCCACAAGAGTGCTCAGAGAATCAGGATCAAGTTCATAACCCTTGCAATCATCACAATCTATTTAGATCCTGTGATAAACAGAAGCTAGAGCAGTCAAAGAAACAACTTTTGAAGAATTCTGACAGCAGAATTAAATTCTCTTCTTTCTTTCTTCTCCTTTATTCCCAACTCTAAAAGAGTATTATGAATCCCTCTTTCAAAGGATTCAGTGGTTCTAAGAGTCTCCTTATCAAAAGACTTAGTGGTTCTAAAAGTCTCCCTATCAAAAGACTCAATGGTTCTAAGGCTCTGTTTGGTTGGGTTGTTGCTGATGGAAAGCTGCTGATGAAAAGTTGCTGATAGGAAAATTGTTGATTCTGAAAAACGGAGTTTTGTTAAATAACTGTTTGGGTGAAATTGAGTTTGTAAAACAGAGTTATGAAAAAGTTGTTTGGAAACAAAACAAAGTTTTGAGCTAATTTTTTTTCTCACCAAATATCAGAAAAAGATATATATTTTCCATCATATAATACCAAACACAAAAAAATAATGTCCACATGAACCATATGTCAAACATACACATAACCAACACACACATATAAACACACACACAATAACACACACACACAACAACACGCACACATACACACAACATATAAACACACACACGCAACATACACGCAACAACACACACATACAACACACACATACACACACACAACAAACACACACACAAACACACAAACATACACACAACCAAACATACAAACACACACACACACACACACACACACACACAACCAAGCATACAAACACGCATTCATCTAAACAAGCACACACAAACATACACACAACCAAAAATAAACACACAAACACACAAAATACACACACACAGAAACACCCAAACATACACACATTCATCTAAACAAGCACACACTTTCAACCACACACACATACCTACACAAACACACATTCAAACACACACACACACATATATATGGATACAATCATACATATTCACCCCCCCCCCCACACACACACACACAAACACACATATACATACGAATGTACACAAACAAACACATACACATATTCACAAACACATTCAGATTCACAAACACACAAACACATCCCTTCCAAATAGAAAGAGTGAAGAAATCCAGAAATAGGCCAACCATAAATCCAGAAAAACAGCCATCATAATAAGAAAGGAGGAGGAGAAGAAGATGCTTACAGTGATGTGGGGAAGAGGAAGTAATCTAGCGAAAGAGGAGAACGGGGGTGGATCAACGCGAAGATCTAGAGCTGGAACCCTAACACCTGCAAGAGAAAGAGGACGAGGATGGGAGACGGAACCCTAAGACCTGCGAGAGCACGGAAAAGGCGAAAACGGTGAGAGATCAACTTACCAACGGCTGGGAAATTGCAGACTGGGAAATCGCCGCTGATTTGGGGGAGGAAGGGAATCGGGAAATCGCCGCTGGTTAGGGGAAGAAGAAGAACGACACGCGGCTTGCTTTTGCGGCCAGACGCGAAAAATAGCTGTGGTCGGGGGAATAAAGGAAAAGGCGGACGTAAGTAAACGTCTTTTGCGAAATCGCCTATGATATTTGGAATTTATTGGAAATAACTCATAAGGGTACTTCACTCATAAGGCTATTCCAACTCGAATCAGAGTTTGAAAGGTTCAGAATGGATATAAATGAGGACGTAGACTCAATGTACACTCGTTTCACCAAGATCATCAATGCCTTAAAGATACTTGGAAAAACCTTCGTAAACTGTGACTTGGTGAGGAAAATCCTTCGGTCTCTCCCTCCGAAGTTCAATCCAAAGGTGACCGCTATTTCTGAATCACATGATCTAAGACGGTTCCAAATAGAGAGCCTCATTGGGAACCTCAAAACCCATGAGGTTGAACTCAAAATCCAAGAAGAACAATACAGCAAAGAGCCAAAGAAGAAAGCATTGACACTGAAGTCAAGGAATGATGACGACAATGACGAGGAGGACGAGGAGAGATTTTTTGTGAAAAACTTCACAAAGTTCATGAAGAAATCGGAAAGAAGGAACGCTTTCCGTAAGTTTTTCCGAAAAGGTTCATCATCTAAAAGAGAGAATAAGAAAAAATCAAGCGACGATGGCGAGCGGCCTCCCCACGAGTGCTTCCACTGCAGGAAGACCGGTCATATACGAAGTCAGTGACCAAAATACCTAAAAGAGCAAAAACAAAAGCGGCGCATCGGTAAAGAAAAGAAGAAGGTTTTGAAGGCTGCAACATGGGATGACTCTTCATCTGAAAGCTCAAGCGGGTCTACTTCAAGCAATGGTGATGAGGCAAATCTGTGCCTCATGGGTAGAAGCCCTGTGATGTAGGGGTTCTGAGACCTTAGAGATTTGACACGAACAAAACGCCTCACTACGCCTTTCACACCTAGATCTACCGCACCTACGCAAACATCTATCGTCGCAATATGTTTCGCATCTAACACAACACATTCACCACAAGGGGAGGAATGATCGACTCTAAAATAACGATCGGAAGAGAGTCGAATTATTCCCCAAAATTAACATAAAGGTTGTCAATCCTTTTTTAGAGCAAAATCAAGGCTATAGGCCAAGATCCGCTCAAGCAAATTGGACCTACCCGATCCGGAATAAAGAGATTCGATAACAACGAAATCGATTCAAAATTTTGCAAACGGAGTATTTAAAAATCGCGGATAAAACGGTTGCTCGTTCTCCACAAATCTAAAGAAAGAAATCACAAAGATGGGGAAGAAGTTACCCAACCCGGATCTATATTCGCACAAGATATGTGGGAGAATCACTCTCTCCACGGTTCCACCGGCGTCACACCGAATGGGGGTTGCAACCTTCTTCCTTGGAGTCGCATCGAAGGAGTCCACGCCGGAGTCGCACCGAAGAGGGTTGGAGGAGGCAAGAGACGGCTTCACACCATCAAGGGGGTGGCGACAAGAGGGGAGCCTCCTTTGGCCGAAATTCTTTAGGGGAGAATTAGGTTTTGCTTTCTTTTTTTCCAAATCTTCTTTCATCAAGTTAAAACACTCCTATATATAGGAGTTACCAAACAAATCCAGCCATCCAATGAATGAGATGAAGATATCATCACTCTGGATGGCTATTAACACACCAAATGTTTAAATGCAGGAAATAAATAAAAATCATACTCAAATGAATATAAAATTATTACCTAAACATGTAGTAATTTTATATTCACAAATATAAAATAAAATGCATATTAATTAGATAATTTGATCTTCAGGCGGGCTTGGCACGCCGTGGGCGGAGGTTGTAACGCCGTCTTCCGTTAGCGTCAGCATGGCACCTAAAATCTTTATGTTGTTGTGCTGCGGCAACCGGATCATCATCAAGCAGTGGTGGAGGGCTCGCGACATCAATCCTCCCCCGCTCAAAATCAGGTATCTCCGATGCGTGGTCCGAGAGGTAGCGGTGGAGAAGGTCAGTATCCAAGCGTCGAAGCTCCATCTCGAGTACCCACGAGTCGTCAGAAGGGGGGCGGTCACGCCAACGGATGAGGAAGCAATAGGCATCACCATCAGCAGTAGCAAGTGGCTCAGCAGCAAGTATCGCATCTGGAGTGAGAAATGTCTTGGGAAACCTGGGAAACATGTCAGCAGTAGGAATAAAAGAATGCAACTCACCATCCGATGATATACCTGTGGGGCCCGAAAGAGAGAGATCATCCGAACTACTACTCCCCAACCCATTAGAAATTTTAGTGGAGGGAGAAGACGACAAAGAATTCAACTCTTGTGGAGGCGAAACAAACAACGCCAAATCCGAGACATTAAAAATAGGGGAGATACCCCAATCCGCAGGCAAATCCAAAACGAAAGCATTATCACATAGCTTCTTTATAATCTGAAAAGGGTCGGCGCGCTTTGGTGCTAACTTTTTAACGGTACCAGATGGCAGTCATTCGGGAACTAACCGGACTAAAACCAGATCGCCGACTTTAAAGTGTGACACTCTCCTATGTGGATTAGCGTGCGCTTGATATGACTCATATTGAGAAGTCAAGGTAGCCCGTATACGTGCATGTAGATCATGAATGTGTTGTGCGAAGGATTGTGCAAATTGACTTGCTTTGTACATTGGGGGCAACGGAACCAAGTCAAGCGGCACAGGGGCTTTGTACCCGTGATCAATCTCATTTGGAGACATACCCGTGGACCTATTTTTCGAATTATTGTAGGCCAATTGGGCATGGGGAAGAAGTAGGTCCCATGTGCCTTTGTGATCGCCCACAAGACATCTAAGAAGATTACCCAAACTCCGATTAACCACTTTCATCTGCCCATCGGTTTGCGGGTGATAGCGGAAAACAATAATTTGGTACCCATTAAAATCCATAGCGTTTTCCAGAAATAACTCGTATACTTCACATCCCTATCCGAGACTATTGTCTTCGGCACTCCACGATGACTAACGACTTCTTTAAAATACAATTTTGCAATGTGAGACGCATCGTCTGTCCTAGTGCACGGAATAAAGTATGCCATTTTAGAGAACCTATCCACAACTACAAAGATAGAGTCGTGGAGATGAAAGGTGGGGGGAAGGCCTAATACGAAATCCATGCTCACGTCTTCCCAAGGTATGGAAGGAATAGGTAGAGGGGTGTATAACCCAACATTAGTTTTTGTGCCTTTTGAGACTTGACATGTACGACAACTACTGACTACCCTCCCAACCATCGCTTTAAGTTTAGGCCAGTAAAATTTCTCTTCAACGAGAGCAATGGTCTTATCCCTACCGAAATGGCCACTCAACCCTCCGTTATGCAGCTCCCAAATGATATGAAGACGTAAGGATGACTGCGGAATACACAACTTCCCATGCTTGAATAGATTGCCATCCTTAATGACAAATGCAGATATAGTCGTGGGGGAATTATCCTGGGCGGATAAATATGACTCCTGAAAATCTGGGGAGGTAGCGTACTCATCCTTAATGCGCTCGAATCCTACAACATTAACCTCCATAGTTGAAAGTAAAAGGGTAAGGCAACTAAGAGCGTCTGCGACTCGGTTGTCAGCTCCCTTAAGGTGCTTAAGATTAAACGTATATCCTTGTAGGAAAGCTACCCACTTAGCGTGACGCGGGCTAATTTTATGCTGGCCATTTATGAACCGCAATGCTTCGTGATCAGAGAGGATCACAAACTCCTTGGAGAGGAGATAGTGCCTCCAATGGTGCAAACATCTCACAATCGCATAAAACTCCCTGTCGTAGTTTGAATAATTTAATTTAGCTCCAGATAGTTTCTCGCTAAAGTAACTCACGGGGTGCCCTTCCTGACTCAAAACACCTCCTATTCCCGCACCAGAAGCGTCACAAGTAAGCTCAAAGACTTTGGCGAAGTCAGGTAGACGTAAAATAGGTGCCTCAGTCATAAGCTCCTTAATGCGTTGAAAAGCATGGGTGGCGGACTTCATCCAGGTGAACTCGCCCTTCTTCATGCAATCAGTAATGGGGGCCATGATGCTACTGAAGTCCCGTATAAAACGGTAGTAAAATGTGGCTAGCCCGTGGACACTACTCACCTCTCGTAAAGTGGTCGGCTCGGGCCAGTCCTTAATGACTTGGACCTTGCTTGGGTCAACTCTAATGCCCTCCGATCCGACAATGTAGCCTAAGAACTCCACTTCAGAGACATAAAAAGTGCATTTCTTAAGATTAAGAAATAATGTTTCCTTCCGCAGGGTGGAAAGAACCACTCTCATGTGGGAGATGTGCTCAGCAGTGGTGGTGCTATAAATCAATATATCGTCAAAGTAGACAACCACAAACTTTCCCATGAACGGCTGAAAGACGTGGGTCATCATCCGAGAAAAGGTACTAGGGGCATTGGATAGCCCAAAGGGCATCACAAGCCACTCGTACAACCCATCCTTAGACTTAAACGCAGTCTTCCACTCGTCTCCCTCACGGATCTTAATCTGGTGATAACCACTCCGTAAGTCTAACTTCGAAAAAATGGTGGCGCTCGATAAGACATCTAAGAGGTCATCTAATCGCGGGATAGGAAACCTATACTTGATGGTAATCTTGTTGATAGCACGGCTATCAACACACATCCGCCAGGTACCATCCTTCTTGGGGCAAGTAAGGCTGGCACCGCACATGGACTCATGTTAGTCCTAATGAACCCCTTACTCAACAGGTCCTCAATCTGGGTCTGTAACTCCTTGTGGGCGGCAGGATGGAGTCGGTAATGGGGCTGGTTGGGCAAAGAGGAGCCCGAGATCAGATCTATCGCATGTTGTATATCCCTAAGCGGGGGTAATGATGGCGGTAACTCCTCCGGGTACACGTCCCTATACTCTTTCAGTAGTACCCGTAACTCTCTGGGTAGATCATCCAAAACACTAGAATCAGGTTTCGCACTCATAAGAACTAGTTCATACATCACTCCATCAAGAAACGGATCCCTCACAAACTCTTTCCTACCAACTAGACTCAACGTCTTCCTCTCTACTGGGATAGTGGTGTCCTTAGCCAAAACTACTGGCTCCTTCGGGATGGTCGACCTCAAAGTAATGGTTTTGCCATTGAATTTAAATTCATAAGTGTTGGCTCTACCAAAATGCGTCACATCACAGTCATAGAGCCAAGGGCGGCCTAATAACACGTGGCAAGCGTCCATCGGCAGGACATCACACCAAACCTCATCAGTATAGGATTTGAATGAGAGGGGGACCATGCACCGCTTGGTGACTGGGACGGTGATCTTGCTGATCCAAGCTACCTGATATGGGGTCGGGTGTGGTTCCGTGGTCAAGTGCATACGTGTGACGGCGCTCTCAGAAATGACATTCACACAACTACCACTATCAATAATCAGCTTGCAAAGCTTCTCACCGCTCTTAAAAATCAGAGAAAATATGCTCGTCCTCTTCCAATCATCTAACGGACGAGGAGTGGTCAAGATACAACGCATCACCATGAGGTGGTGATCGTACTCTAAATCACTTGGGACCCCTTCTAGGTCACTCTCCTCAGCAGCCTCATATACGTAATCAGAAAGGTCGGTAGTCGACTCTAACTGGGCTATGGCCTGAGTCTTCGTCGGACATTCAAAAGCACAGTGACCTTGAATGCCGCAGGAATAACATGTGGCATTGGACTTGCTAACCTTCCCTATGGGGATACGCTCACTCGCGGGATTCTTCGCATTCCTAGCAGTGATCACTACCGACTTCGACTCGGTGGACCTGAACTTCCCCTTATCCGAATAAGCGGAGGATGACGCTCCAGCGGTGGACTTGTTCTTCGTGTGAGAATATCGGGAGTGGGCCTTTGTGGCTAGATGTTTTTCAATGTCTAGGGCGGCATTGAAAGTCGTGTTCAGGTCCGTATGACCATAGCGCAGGAGATTCCTTTGAATGTCGGGGTGAAGTCCCTTACGAAATCTAGATAAGGTGACCTCAGGAATTTCCCGAAGATCACAACGCACCATGCGGTCCTTCATCTCTCCCATATATTCAGCTACTGAATTTGAGCCCTGCCGCAGGGTGGCAAGCTCGTCGAACATCTGTGTCCGGTGGTACGCAGGGACGTACTGATCAGTTAGCAAGTTCTTCATCACCGGCCAGCCTATAAGTGGGATTCCGTGCCCAGTTCCTAATCTCCGCTCCTCGTTTAGCCAAAAAGTTTCTGCGCGATCCTTTAACTTCATCCCGGCAACATAGACCTTTTGGGGGTCCGTGAGGTTGTGTCATTCGTAGTAGCATTCCATATCCACTACCCAAGTAAGGAAGACCTGGGGATCTCCCAAACCGTCGTAAGTGGGGGCGTCAATCTTAATGGCCCTCGTAATATCGTAACCACGCTCAGGGCGGCGTTCTCGAGGGGGCACTCGGGGAGAGTTCCCATCCGAATCAGAATCATGGACCTGTTGGTGTTGGTTGGGCTGCCCAACATTAACGGGTGGTGGTGGTGGTGGCCCTCCTTGATTCTGTAGGAGTTGTGCTAACATGGCCCTAAGTTCAGTCATATCGTTACGCAGCCCCTCTATGGCCTCAGCGTTGGGATCCCCGTGCTCGTTCGCAGCCATCCTAGATGACGACGGTGTATTGTACTCCGTTCCTAGCCTTGTGCGCATGCAGGGTTTGGACAAGATTATGGAAAGTGAATTTTGTAGTGTCGGATAAAATTGTTTTTTTTTTTGCAGAAAAATATTTCCGGGATGTGACTAAAAAGGAGAAACTACAGAAATTTTTTGGATTTGTTTTGACGAAAAATAAAGATTTTAGCCCGCTATTCGCAGACCACCGATTTTTTTTTTATTTTTTTGATTAGTTTGTGCCACTGAATTGAATATTGAGGGTGTATCAATTGAGAAATTGACACGACCTGCTTTGATACCAAATTGATGTAGGGGTTCCGAGACCTTAGAGATTTGACACGAACAAAACGCCTCACTACGCCTTTCACACCTAGACCTACCGCACCTACGCAAGCATCTATCGTCGCAATATGTTTCACATCTAACAAAGCACATTCACCACAAGGGGAGGAATGATCGACTCTAAAATAGCGATCGAAAGAGAGTCGGATTATTCCCCAAAATTAACATAAAGGTTGCCAATCCTTTTTGAGAGCAAAATCAAGGCTATAGGCCAAGATCCGCTCAAGCAAATTGGACCTACCCGATCCGGAATAAAGAGATTCGATAACAACGAAATTGATTCAAAAATTTGCAAACGGAGTATTTAAAAATCGCGGATAAAACGGTTGCTCGTTCTCCACAAATCTAAAGAAAGAAATCAGAAAGATGGGGAAGAAGTTACCCAACCCGGATCTATATTCGCACAAGATATGTGGGAGAATCACTCTCTCCACAGTTCCACCGGCGTCACACCGAATGGGGGTTGCAACCTTCTTCCTTGGAGTCGCACCGAAGGAGTCCACGCCGGACTCGCACCGTAGAGGGTTGGAGGAGGCAAGAGACGACTTCACACCATCAAGGGGGCGGCGGCAAGAGGGAGCCTCCTTTGGCCGAAATTCTCTAGGGGAGAATTAGGTTTTGCTTTCTTTTTTTCCAAATCTTCTTTCATCAAATTAAAACACTCCTATATATAGGAGTTACCAAACAAATCCAGCCATCCAATGAATGAGATGAAGATCTCATCACTCTGGATGGCTATTAACACACCAAATGTTTAAATGCATGAAATAAATAAAAATCATACTCAAATGAATATAAAATTATTACTTAAACATGTAATAATTTTATATTCGCAAATATAAAATAAAACGCATATTAATTAGATAATTTGATCTTCAGGCGGGCTTGGCACGCCGTGGGCGGAGGTTGTAACGCCGTCTTCCGTTAGAGTCAACATGGCACCTAAAATCTTTATGTTGTTGTGCTGCGGCAACCAGATCATCATCAAGCAGTGGTGGAGGGGTCGCGGCATCACCATGAATATTCGGATGATGATTATTGTGTGCAAAGCGACACAGGGGTACTTCCTACTACTAATGATGATCTTTATATTGAATATATGAAAACATGCAAATATTTTAATAAAAGTCTAAAAGATCTTGATCTTTTAAAAACTGAAAATAAATTTTTTTTAAACAAAATCAAAAGTTAAATAAGGAAGTGAAATCGTTGGGAAAGGAGATAGGTTCTTGCTAAGAAAATGATTATTACTTGGCAAGGGTAAAAGAACTAGAAAAGGATCTTTCGAAGGCTCTCTCAAATAATGAATCTCTTACAAAACAAAAGGGAGACTTAGAAAGAAGTTTAAAAACCTCTCTCTCTCTCAAATTGAGGAAGGAAAGAAATTTTTTGCAAATAGGTGTGAAAACCTAATAAATGAAAACACCCTCTTAAAAGCCCAGATCCATGATCTAAACATAGCCATATGTAAATTTGGGGTTGGCCAAAAGACTTTTGATATGATTTTGGCAAACCAAAGGCATGGAAGTGCTAAATATGGACTTGGGTATGGATCTGGAAGCTACCGTGCGGCAGTACCTATTACCATTGGCGGTAGTGACAGACTAATTAAGTCGTTTAATAAAAAAAACTATTTTCTTCTGGTTCCCCATCTTCCAGCAAGAGTCCACAAAAATTTTTGAAAAATGTCTCAACCTCTTTTGTGTCAAGCACATGACGAGACGATGTGTGTTCAAGCAAATCTGGGTGCCTAAGGTTTTTTCCTACTCTATGAGAGGAACCTCTTGGGTATCCGGACATTTACTCTCATCTTCCTTTTAGGTATGTTGGCAGGCTAAGGAAAAGGAGGACATGTGATACTTGGACTCAGGATGCTCCAAACACATGACGGGCGATAAAGCAAAGTTCCTTAACCTCACAAAGAAGAAAGGTGGAATGGTGACATTTGGTGACAATGGAAAGGGAAGAATCTTAGGCATCAGTACAGTGGGTAACGATTCTTTCTCTATTACAAATGTCTTATATGTTGAAGGCTTAAAACATAACTTAATCTCCATTAGTCAATTATGTGATAAATGTCTTAATGTTTTATTAGAGTCTTCCACAAACTTGTGTAAAATTATAGATCCTAAAACTAATGATATTGTACTCACTGCACCAAGAACTCACAATGTCTATTTGATTGTCTTTCATGATCTTTCACGTGCATCATTAAAATATCTAATCTCAAAAAATGAAGAACTTGAATTATGACATAGGCGTCTTGGTCACTCTAGCATCAAGTTGATTTTAAAATTGTCAAAAAATAAAATAATAAGAGGTTTACCAATGCTTAATGGAAACTTATCCTCATTATGCCGGTCATGCCAAAAAGGAAAATTTTCTAAAACTTCATTCAAAAATAAAACTGAAATGTCTACCACTATACCTCTTCTACTAATTCACATGGACCTATTTGGACCAATTAGCACATGTAGTCTAGGAGGTAAAAAGTATACTTTTGTGTTGATTGATGATTATTCAAGATTTATATGGACTTTATTTCTTACCTCCAAATCCGATGCGTTTTCTGAATTTGCAAAATTATGTAATTGCATTCAAAATGAGTTAGATTTAAAAATAAAATACATCCGCTCGGATCATGGAGGGAAATTTGAAAATGAAAACTTCATTACTTTTTGTAATCATCTAGGCATCAAACACGAATTTTTTGCTCCACGCACCCCCCAACAAAATGTTGTGGTAGAGAGGAAAAATAAAAAACTGCAAGAACTTGCACGCACTATGCTATCTGAGTACGGGTTGCCTAGATCTTTTTGGGCCGAAGCGTTAAAAACTTCGTGTTATGTAATAAATCGATTCATGCTTCGCCCGATTCTGAAATTAACACCTTATGAACTATATTATCAAAATAAACCAAATGTGTCTTACTTTCATGTGTTTTGGGTGTAAATGTTATATCTTAAACACCAAGATGCATTAGCTAAATTTGATGAAAAATGTGATGAATGAATTTTTCTTGGATACCCTTCCACAAGTAAAGCATATAGGATATATAATAAAGGGTATAAAAAGGTGGAAGAGTTTGTTCATGTTAGATTTGATGAACTTGTTCCGTGTGTAGATTCTACTATTGCAGGAAAAGAAGAGGAACTACTTTCACCCTTGGAGGATGAGGAAAATGATCGACTTGGAGTTGATAAAGAAATAGAGGGCGGTGGAAGAAAATTTTGTACCTCCAAGCATGCTCAGATTTACAAAAGATCATCCAAGGGAGCTTATTATTGGAGAACTGTCAAGAGGGGTAACGACATGCTCTTCAATTCATGAATCATTTTCAAACTTTTGCTTTGTTTCTGAAATTGAACCCAAAAATGTTTCTACTGCTTTAAATGATGAGTTTTGGTATATTGCTATGAATGAAGAATTAAATCAATTTGAACGAAATAGGGTTTAAAAGTTATTACAAAGACCATCTAATCACCTGATTATTTGTGCAAAATATATAATTAAAAATAAATTAGATGACGATTCTAGAATTATTAGGAACAAGGTTAGACTTGTAGCACAAGGATACTCACAAATCGAGGGGGTAGATTTTGATGAAACATTTACACTCGTTGCTCGCCTAGAATCTATTAGAATCTTTCTTGCTTTTGCGAGTTATAAGAAGTTTAAATTATTTCAAATGGATGTAAAAAGTGTCTTCTTAAACGAGATAATTAAAGAAGAAGTCTATGCTGAACAACACCCCAGTTTTATAGATGAAAAAATTCCTAATCATGTATATAGGTTAGAAAATGCGCTTTATGGTTTAAAAGCAAGCTCCTTGTGTTTGGTATGAACGCTTAACATTTTTTTTATTAAAGCGTGATTATAAAATGGGTAGTGCCGATAACACACTCTTTATTAAGCATATAAATAATGATTTAATCATTTTACAAATTTATGTTGATGACATTATCTTTGGAGCCACTAATGAAAAGTTGTGTAATGAAGTAGTACAAGTAATGAAAAATGAATTTGAGATGAGCTTAGTTGGAGAACTTACATATTTCTTAGGTTTTCAAATCACACAAAGAAATGATGGAATCTTTATTTGTCAAACCAAGTATGTACATGATATGCTAAAACATTTTGGATTTGAAAATTTTAAACTAGCTAGCACACCAATGAGCGCATCACTAAAATTAGGAAAAGATGAAGCCGGAATATCAATTGATCAAACCCTGTATAGAGGAATGATTGGATCTTTATTATACTTAAGTGCTTCTAGACCTGATATTACTTGTGCCGTATATTTATGTGCTAGATTTCAAGCTAATCCAAAAGAATCACATTTAAAAGCAGTAAAATGAATTTTTAGATATTTAATTGGAACATCTAGATTAGGACTATGGTATCCAAACAATGATTCTTTTATTTTACATGGTTTTTCTGATTCTGATTATGCAGGATGTTCACTAGATAGGAAAAGCACTAGTGTCACTTGTCATTTCTTAGGCCCTTCACTAGTTGCATGGTCAAGTAGAGAATATAATTCGGTTGCTCTCTCCATCACAGAGGCCGAATATATTACACTAGGAAGTTATTGTGCACAAGCATTATGGATGACTCAACCTCTAGAAGACTTTGGAATTCATCTAACCAATATTGAATTAAAATATGACAACAAGAGTGCTATTGACCTAACAAACAACCTCGTGCATCACTCAAGATCCAAACATATAGACGTAAGACATCATTTCATTAGGGATCATATAAAAAAAGAACATGTTCATGTAAACTTTATTGGAAGTGAATCTCAACTTGTGTGCATTTTTACCAAGCCTCTACCTGATGCACGATTTGCTCTACTTAGACTAGAATTAGGTGTTTTGGACATCTTAACTTAAAAACGATAAAACTTGCATGTTGAGTGTTTGTTTGTCTGATTTCTTGGCTCCACTACATAGCCCTTACTCTAAACAAACATAATCAAGCAAAAATTTCAAAAAATTTACATTTTTTTCTGGAAAACACGAGTTTGTTACTAACGCGCGGCGGTAGCTTGTTACCGCTGGCTGTAGTTTAATATCCAGCTTCTTCAACATATTTTTACAATTAATTATTTTTGTTTAATTCATGTTTGCTCCCTAAATAATTAAAATAAAAAAAAAAGAAAAACTAATCAAAATCAATCAAAAACAAGTTTTAAATTTGACCATTTAAAAATCAAATACAAAATTTCAAAACTAATTTCAAAGAACAAAAATATGCTTTTCTTATTGTTTCTTTATGAGTGTTTACTATTTTGTATTTTTTATTAAAAAAATAAAAAAATTATAAAAACTAATTACTATTCATGAAATGTCTCAAGGATGATTAGATTTATCTTTTCAAGATTAAAATACAATGTTAAATTCTAATTTCAAGTATCTTAATACATTGTTTTGTGTCATGCCTTGAACATTATCTTGTAATGTACAATGAAAATGATTATAGGAATCATGTGTAGAATTACTTAACATGCCTCTAAGTATGAGTAATGTTTTATATTTGATAATGATTTACTCAGTCACCTCTTTGATAATTAACATATGAACTTAATCTTACTCTTACATGATTGTGTAGTGTAACAACTTAACATTATTAGATGTGTGATTAGTTTACCTACACCTCATAAAAATCGGTTTCCATGCACACATTTTTTTTGAAGAAATATGGTTCTTAATCCAAATACTCTTATGTTTGCAAAAACAAGTGAATTCAGAGAACTTTGTCACAAACTAAAATTCAAATGAATACATGACAAAGATAACTCCACCAAGCACTACTCACCCTCCTGATAAGTCTGAATGAGCTTTGTGATATTGAGCACCTTGGAGAGAATTGTAAAGTGTCTTGTGCAAACTATTTTATACACTACTTCTTCTTATACACCAGATCACAAATAAATAAAAGAAAAGATAAAGTATATGTGGTCCCCCAAACACTACTTTGCACCATAATAAGTCTTAATGAGCATTATGTGTGTATATCACCTTGAGAGTTGTACTATTTTATATGTGCATTGAAATAAAATATAGTTATATGGGTGGAAGTAATTCTAAAAATGCATTTCAATAATGTTGTTTATTCCATTATACATGTCATGTGTTTTGATTAAATCATTTATATACGCTTATCAAAAACACTATTTGTACACATCATTATCTCTTATAAATCTTCTACTCATGAGTATTGGACTTTAATGCATATCTACGTGTCTTTTCAAAAAATTTGAGTTGGTGCACTAGATTGCTTTGCATGATTTCTACAATGTATAAGTATACTTGAATTGCGAATTTAAGTCATTGTAGTTTCCTATCTTGTCATGATGAAGTAAAATTATGCTTGAATTATTTTTGGCTACCAAAGTATTTCTTGGATTTCAAACTCAAAATATCTTCTTTCAAAAACTAACACTCTTATATCATTTTCAATGCTTGAAAATTTCAAACAAAAGAATGTTTACTTTAAGAATGCTTATTATATTTGAATTTATCTTCTGCTACGCCTTTGAAAACTCACTCTTGCCCATTTACTCTTTAAATATGTGTTATTGTATTATGATAACAAATGATATTTTGATCTTGGACTTAAATTGCTAAAACATCTATTTTTCACTAACACAAAACTCTTACTCATTTACTATGCTTCAAACTCCCATAAAGATGTTTATTTATCTTGAATCATGCTTTCCACTATCCTTACTATTTGTACGCTCGATCATGAATACTTTCTTACCCAATAAGTGGTATTGACTATTTATCTATTGATACTTCATTCTTACTCTAAAAATTTCCTACAAAAGGGGGAGAATATATAAGTAATTCAAAACTCCATCCTTTACTCATTCACCGTGTAGTATCACAGTGTCATAAATCATTGACATGTTCATTCCCTCTCTCTCCACCCTCTTTTGATAATACCAAAAGGGGGAGAATAATTTTAAAAGAAATTCATACTTAAGAGGAGTACCATACATAGGATGCTTTGATTTAGGGGGAGAACTCATATAAGGGGGCATCTATATAGGGCGAGCATATTCATACTATCACGCCTATCCTTTGGTATAAACACATTTCTTATTATTGAATGCTAAAGAGGATTTGTTATTATCAAAAGGGGGAGTTTGTTGCAACATGCTTTTCACATCTCTTGGTTTGATAATAACAAATTTCATTGTATTTGATCATACTTGTCATGTGTCTATAGTGTGCAGGATCTTCTATTCTCATGCCTCTACAAGTTCAAGAAAGAAAGACGACGAATTCCCTACCAGGTCAAAGCTCTGGTGCTAGCGCGCCGCGCTAACACTATCGTTGGCGGTAACTGTATAGATTTGGAAACTTCGTCGAAAAGGAAACATTCGTCGAGAAAGTCTGGTCGTCGAGACAAAATATGACAACTCTTACCGCGGAGCATTAAGGCTAACGCCCGACGGTAACTTATGGAAGTCCCGCGATCACGATGCTGATTGAGGAGCAGAAAAGGAAGGAGATCTAACGACTGAGAAAGATATATCGCTAACGCGACGCGTTAGCGTTACCACAACCCGGTAGGAGGGGATACCAATTCTGGAGCCAGAAGGTTGCCAAAAATGGCTCGATCCACGTGCCAGAATATTGCCTAAAGAGGGTACCGCCCGGCTGTAGCATTACCGCCGGCGCTAGGATCCGAGCCTATTTAATGAGCGGTCCGCCTTCGTTTTGATCAGCCTTTTTGAGAAGATATCAAAGCCACCACTCTGATATTCGTGAGAGCCTCCTCTTTGCAGCCAATAGAACTCTGTCAACGTTCGTGAGCGCTAAGGACTTGAAGAAAGATCAACCACGCCGACTTCATCTTCAAGTTCATCCTTTGAGGGAGTTTTTTTTGTCTTTAGTTTTTATTTTATCTTGTAACTCTTAACTTTTGTATCAGTAGAGAAATTCACATGTGTTGGCGACTAGGTCGTGAGTGGCTTAGGGAGAATTCACCGCGTGGTTGGCGACTAGGGCCATGCGAGGATTATGGAGAATTCATCATGTGGGTGTGGCGACTAGGTCTAGGGTTAGATCTAGGGGGCGACTCGATGTCTCATATGGGGAGAGATAGACTAGAGCCAATCGGTCCTTGGGAGAAGGGTCGGTATAGAAAACCAAAAAGGTTTTACGCATTCGCCTCAATCTCAAGCGTTATTGACATATATTTTTGCAACGATTCTAAAAGCAATAATACGATATGTTTTTCACTAATATCATTGTGAAATCTCCGATCTTTGAAATTTAAACAAAAAAGCATTCTCTGTCACTAACGCCGAGCTGTAACACTACCGCTGGAGGTAGTAACAGATAAGTTCACATCTGTCGTTCCAAATACAACCCACTTTCATATGAAGCTTGCTATAGTACTTAAACTGAGATATTCTTGAAAATATTGTCAACACATTTGAATAAAATCAATTAAGATCAAAAGTCCTTAAAACTCTTATTCACCCCCCTCTAAGGGCGCCTACAGATCCAATAACTCCGACATTAGAGCATGTGAATCTGAGTTTAGAGTGCGTGAATGTGACTTTAGAGCACGTAGATGTAACTTTAGTGCACGCGAATGTGAATATAAACTGCGTGAATGTCACTTTAGTGCACACAGATGTGACTTTTAAGTGGACGACAGTGCCCACGAATCTGACTTTAGAGAGCCCGCGAATCTGACTTTAGAGAGCGCAGATATGACATTAGAGCAATCGAATCTCACTTTAGAGCGCACGAATCTGATTTTATAGCACACGAATCTAACTCTAGGGTGAGCGAATCTTACTATAGAGCGCATAAATCTAACTATAGAGAGCGCAAATATGATTATAGAGAACACGAATTTGACCATGGAGCGTGCAGATTTGACAATAGAGCGCACAAATCTAATTATAGAGCACATGTATCTGACTTTAAAGCTGTTACATATCCATAAAGGCCTTGGGGTGCGTATAGAGAAAACCCCGCTAAAGAGAGGTGGGGCCAGCAGTCAAGCCCATGATCGCAGAAGTGGAGGTTCCGTCGCGCAAGCGCGTCACACCGTAAACGGCGCCGGGAGGGCACGGAGTCGCGCCCCGCTACCGAGGTGCGTCCGCACCCCACCAAGTGGGGTGCGGATAGCCCGCCCCCCACTCACGTGGGGTGCGGCCAGGCCGCACCCATAGGGAGGTGCGGCCCAACCGCACCACCCCCCCCCCCCATGGGGGGTGCGGCCAAACCGCACCCCCCATAGGGGGGTGCGGCCAAACCGCACCCCCCCATGGGGGGTGCGGCCAAACCGCACCCCCCATGGGGGGTGCGGCCAAACCGCACCCCCATGGGGGGATGCGGCCGAGTCTCCTTCCGCGGGGGATGCGGCCGAAACCGCATCCCCTCGCCGGGTGTGGTCGGAGTTCGCTTTCTCCTTAGGGGGCGCGACTCTCCGTTCCACCGTTCGCTCAGAACGCTTCTGAGCGTGCTCAGAGCACTCTCACATTTCCGACTCGGCTCGCTCACTTTTCCGCCTCGCTCACTTTTCCGACTCGGCTCGCTCACTTTTCCGCCTCGCTCACTTTTTGTCTTTCTAGCATGCTCACATTTCCGACTCGCTCACTTTTCCGACTCGGCTCACTCACTTTTTGTCTTTTCAGTTTCTCACTTTTCAGGAACAGCTTGTCGTCTTTCCTCGAAGGGCAGCATGGTCATTTACAAAAAAATGGTGATTCGTGGACTCTGAACCGGAAAATATGATTCGTCCTCCCAGGTGGTTACGGTGGTTACAACGGCAAAATTACCGGGCTACCCCCGGCCAAAGCTATAAAAGGACCCCCTAGGCTTCATTTGAGGGGATCCGGCCTGAATGCCCAGAGGGAGTTCCTTGAAGATTTCCACGGATTTCTCCTCGACGCTTGAAGATCTCCTTCGCGGACTTGAAGTTTTCCGTCTTCACGAAAGCGGACCAGGCTTTCTCACTTTCGTCTCCACGAAAGCGGACAAGGCTTTCGCACTTTCGTCTCCACGAAAGCGGACAAGGCATTCTCACTTTCGTTCTCTACCGTTCTCAGAAGGAAAAGACTTAGTTTTTTCCGAGAGGTGGCCTGTCGCCCTCGAAACGTTCTCTCTCTCTGATATTGTAACGAGCAGCGGCCTGTCGCGCTCGACTTCTAAATCTCTAATTGTAACCCCCCAGAAGATAGTGGAAGTTTGGTCGACACAGCTCCGACCACGTGGTTTTTTACCCTTTTCGGGTTTTCCACGCTAAAAAGTCCCAGTGTACTCAACGAATTTCTCTGTGACTGTTTGCGCGCTTAGTTCGCTCTCGAGCTAAGGTGGTTCAATTCGACCGGACTACCAAGAGCCCTAAGCGACCCGCAACAGTGGCGCCGTCTGTGGGAACAATTCCCAAAACTCTGCAAAGACTAACTGAAGATAACACTTGCCGCCAAATGCAATGGCAAGAAGAAGCGCGCACACCACTGAAGGATCAGTCCCGGAGGGGCGCGTCGACCCAGCTCCCTCCCACTCGCTTATCAATGTACCTCTCGCAGAAGAGGCAGTGCCTACGCCCGCAGCAATACTGGAAGTGCGCATGCGGCAGATGGAAGAACAACAAGCCGAGATGCTGGCTCTTGTAAGAAATCTCGGGGCTCCTCGAGTTCCCGTTCAACCGCCAGCGTTGAACGTTCCGCCGCCCCCAGCTCCGAGTCACGCCCCAAACGAGGAGGCCGTTCGAGAGGAAGAAGCCTCAGATGAATTCTCCGACGCAGCAGGCTCCGCCCATCCTGCTCCCCCAGCCAGAGGCCCAGGAGCTGACCACCATCTCCCAGGAAGAGCGGCCCCTGGCCGAGTAGTAGAAAGAACCACACGAGAAGAAATACGCGATATGATAGAGGAAGAATACATCCAGGCGGGGCGACGCGCAGCTCTCGCCCGCCGTCCCGCACACCGCGGCTCCCCACTATCGCCTCAAGTCTTGGCCCATCCAGTTCCAAACGATTTCAAGCTTCCCAACATCGAAACATTCGACGGGACGGACGACCCATTGGAACATGTCAATCACTTCACCACCATCATGAGGATTTATAGCGCCCCCGATCAACTCCTCTGTCAAGTGTTCCCGGCAACCTTAAAGGGACAAGCCCGCACTTGGTTTCACTCCCTGCGAGATGGGGCCATCAACAACTTCACAGAAATGGCGCAACAGTTCGTGGATCAGTTCATCGCCAATCGTAGGATTGTTCGAGATCCCTCCCATCTCTCGGGAATTCGCCAGAACGACGGAGAAACTCTGAAGGATTTTTTCCGACGCTTCACCTCTGAGGCTCGACAGATCCCGGGAGTTGACCCCGAGCTTTTGCGAGGAGTCTTCCTTGGAGGTCTCCGCCCAAGTGGTTTTTACTCGGCTCTAATGAGAGAAACCGTACCAAGCCATCCTGACCTCGTTCAGCGAGTCGAGGCCCAGATAGCAGCAGATGAGGCAATTGAAGCGCACCGCCGGCAGTTCGAGGAGAGCTCGAAGAGGAAGAAAGAGGAGTCGCCGCCGCAGACAGTTCCCTATAAGAACAACAAGCATCACGACAACTCCAGCCGAGGCCGAAGATCTCACCAGCATCAGGACTACACTCCCTTGAACACTACCAGGACTAACGTTCTCCTCGCCATCCGCGATAGTAACGCGCTTCGCAGGCCCGAACCGCTTACGTCGAGCGGAAGAGACCAGTCACAATATTGCGACTTCCATCGCGGGCATGGACACAATACTGAGCTGCAAGCGGTTGAAGGAGGAAATCGAGCGTCTCGTCCAACAAGGCCTCCTCAGAAGGTTTTTACTAAATCAGGCCCCGAACCAGCACGGACCGCGGACTAACAATCCAGTAGAGGACAATGTCGTACCCCGACGAGGATAGGCGAACGGTACCGGGCAGGGGAACTTTCCCTCTAGTAGAGCGCGCATAGCCCGCGTCTCATCTATCATCAATTTCTACTTTTGTTTCTCCCAGTTTTTGCTTTTAAAACAGTAAGCCACAAGATTGCACTTGTGCACATGTATCCATTGTGTATTTAAATTATTACAGCTATTCTCTGGCTCTATCAGCAACCTGAATTGTCTAAAACAAGGCAGTGAAAGTTAAGCCCACGATCTTCGATACTAACACATAGTAACAAATTCGCCAACATGGTGAAGAGAAGAGGCCTCTCGCGAGTGGAGGATAAGCATCAAGTACGACAATTTCAACTAGGTCTGCCCAAAATACCACATTGCTTCGGCGCTGCTTGGGCACACTGCCTCGGCGCTGCTTGGGCACACTGCCTCGGCGCTGCTTGGGCACACTGCCTCGGCGCTGCTTGGGCACACTGCCTCGGCGCTGCTTGGGCACACTGCCTCGGAGCTGCTTGGGAACCTCGCCTCAGCACACCGCGAGCACAGACTCGCGCAAACAGACTCGTGCAAAAAAGTCGCGAGCACAGACTCATGCAAAAAAGCCGCGAGCACAGACTCGTGCAAAAAAGCCGCGAGCACAGACTCGTGCAAAAAAAGCCGCAAGCACAGACTTGCGCATGCTAATTTTCTATAAAAGCCGCGGGCTCAGAACCGCGCAAGTTCATCTATTATTTTCCAGAAAGCACTCAACCTATTCGGATATCAATGTTAGGCAGCAAGCCAACAACAATCTCAGAGAACCAACGCCCTTCACCGACCAACTTAAAGCGTCTTCCCTCAATCAACACTTTGTCAGCCACCAGGGCAGCAGGACCATCAGGGGGCTATCACAACTCAGCGCAGGGCGAGAAACGCCTAACCAGAACAAAGAAACAAAGTCAACCACACACTCACCCTTCGACAACAATTCCTACCCAAGGCACCGTGAATAGAGCAGTGGATAAAGCCACCACGGAAAAATCAAAACCTCCGAACTCCTCGCACAGGGATTCAGACTCCGAAGGTTTGGGGGGCTTATGTTACATATCCATAAAGGCCTTGGGGTGCGTATAGAGAAAACCCCGCTAAAGAGAGGTGGGGCCAGCAGTCAAGCCCATGATCGCGGAAGTGGAGGTTCCGTCGCGCAAGCGCGTCACACCGTAAACGGCGCCGGGAGGGCACGGAGCCGCGCCCCGCTACCGAGGTGCGTCCGCACCCCACCAAGTGGGGTGCGGATAGCCCGCCCCCCACTCACGTGGGGTGCGGCTAGGTCGGCCAGGCCGCAGCCCCCATAGGGGGGTGCGGCCCAGACGCACCCATAGGGAGGTGCGGCCCAACCGCACCCCCCATAGGGTGGTGCGGCCAAACCACACCCCCCCATGGGGGGTGCGGCCAATCCGCACCCCCCATGGGGGCTGCGGCCAAACCGCACCCCCCCATGGGGGGTGCGGCCAAACCGCACCCCCCCATGGGGGGGATGCGGCCGAGTCTCCTTCCGCGGGGATGCAGCCGAAACCGCATCCCCTCGCCGGGTGTGGTCGGAGTTCGCTTTCTCCTTAGGGGGCGCGACTCTCCGTTCCACCGTTCGCTCAGAACGCTTCTGAGCGTGCTCAAAGCACTCTCACATTTCCGACTCGGCTCGCTCACTTTTCCGCCTCGCTCACTTTTTGTCTTTCTAGCACGCTCACATTTCTGACTCGCTCACTTTTCCGACTCGGCTCGCTCACTTTTTGTCTTTTCAGTTTCTCACTTTTCAGGAATAGCTTGTCGCTTTTCCTCGAAGGGCAGCATGGTCATTTATAAAAAATGGTGATCCGTGGACTCTGAACCGGAAAATATGATTCGTCCTCCCAGGTGGTTATGGTGGTTACAACGGCAAAATTACCGGGCTACCCCCGGCCAAAGCTATAAAAGGCCCCCCTAGGCTTCATTTGAGGGGATCCGGCCTGAATGCCCAGAGGGAGCTCCTTGAATATTTCCACGGATTTCTCCTCGACGCTTGAAGATCTCCTTCGCGGAGTTGAAGTTTTCTGTCTTCACGAAAGCGGACCAGGCTTTCTCACTTTCGTCTCCACGAAAGCGGACAAGGCTTTCTCACTTTCGTCTCCACGAAAGCGGATAAGGCTTTCTCACTTTCGTCTCCACGAAAGCGGACAAGGCTTTCTCACTTTCGTTCTCTACCGTTCTCAGAAGGAAAAGACTTAGTTTTTTCCGAGAGGTGGCATGTCGCCCTCAGAACGTTCTCTCTCTCTCTCTGATATTGTAACGAGCAGCGGCCTGTCGCGCTCGACTTCTAAATCTCTAATTGTAACACCCCAGAAGATAGTGGAAGTTTGGTCGGCACAGCTCCGACCACGTGATTGTCGACTTCTAGGTGAGCAGCTTGAATCTCACTTTAGAACACACGCATCTGACTTTAGTGCACTAAGATCAAACTTTAAAGTGTAGAGTTTTTTAGGTTTAGAGTTTAAGGTTTATTATGCAAATCCGACTTTAAGTGAGTCTATCAAAAATATTAAAGTACTAGACAAAAAAATAAGTAAATTTTGGACTTTTGACACTTTGCACCCCCAATTAGGGGAGTTTGACACTTTGCACTCTACTTTTTAATTCTTGGCACTTTGCATCCTCCAAAACGCCAAATGCACCCTCAAATTCAAAGTATCTATATTCTGTATTTAATTTAATATCTTATTTGATATTTGAGGGTATTTAGGTCGCAAACGAAAATACTAAACCCCCCATAGCTAGGGTTTTCTATCATTTCTCCCTCGCAAACAGCGACCCAGACGACGATCCTCCACCCTTCTGCCGCGACGAGTTTTTCCCGGCGCTCCCATGCTTCTACCGCGACTGTAACAGAGGTGTTCTTCAGTTTTCCAACTCAAGTCACGACGGTGTTCCGCTTTCCGGTGGCGTTCTTCACGAAGGTGTTCTTCACTGTGGCGTTCTTCACGGAGGTGTTCCGCATTCCCCCCAATCTTCACGGTGGTGGTCTTCAGCTCTCCTCCTCAAGCCATACCCGATTCCCCTAGCAGGTATACTTCTACCTTCAATTAATTCTGTGGTTGTTGTACTGTAGCAATTTAGGTTTGGATGGATATAAAATTGATTTCGATTATTTTCTACTTCCATTTAGGTGAAAAAGAATGTCGCTCGTCCAAATGCCGACGTAGAGACAGATGCATCAGGTGGACCATCACATTCTACTTTTCTAAATAAGTAGTAGCAAATAAATATTTTAAATTGTTTAGGTTTTAGATAAAATTGCTGACATAATTAATTTGTGTTCTTCGCAGGTGAGCCGGAATGTTATGACGACTACATCGAATTTATATGATCGTAACAAAACTTCTTTTTTGTGATTTGTGAAATGAATTTATAACTATCTTATCATTCTGCTATTTTGTATGTTGAAGAACCATATGTTGTTTGCTTGGTATGATCGGCTCATGAAGAATCATATTTTGTATGTTGACGAAATATATGTAATTCAGGACTATGTTTTATTATTATTATTATCCTAATTTTATGAATTCATGCGTGGATGAATAGTTTATTATGAAGTGGCGTTTATGAATATGAATTTCAAAGTTTATTATGAAATTCTGGTTTAACAGAAAACATAGCAGGCTGGATTTGGTGTTTTATCCACATACAAGAGAGAAAACATAGCAGGGTACATGAGAGAAATTATGTTTTATTCACTTAGCATTCCCTTTTCGAGTACAATTCTGGAGCATTTGCTGGAGGAAAGCTGGAGCATTTGCCGGGGTCCATCTAATACAAATATGCTGGTGTGGTCAATTAATACAAATATACAAATTTGCTGGAGGAATGCTGGAGGCATTTGCTGGAGGAATGCGGGAGTATGGTGAAGAGGCATTCTGCTATAAGGAATGTCCAATTAAAAATGCCCCCAATAAAATTCAGACCAAAATACCCCTCCTCAATTATTCAGGCATTTTATTATATTAGAATAAATGAGTTATATAAATGCAGGGTGCATGCCGTGCATTTGGCATTTTGGAGGGTGCAAAATACCAAAAATTAAAAAGTAGAATGCAAAATGCCAAACCCTAATTCAGGGTGAAAAGTGCCAAAAGTCCGTAAATTTCCGCTGAAGCCGCAGCAGACCCCCTCTTTCACGTACCCGCCGTTCTCTCGCCGCACGCACGCAGAGGGGATATCGCGAGATCGCGATTTGCTTTCCTCTCCGGCGACGGCGAGTTCTCTTCCTTCCTTCTCCTCTCCGGCGACAGTACTGAAGAAGCTCCTTGCCTTTCCTCTGTCTCCTGCCGAGATCACTTCTTCCTCGGCGCCGATGGTTGTGTAAGCGTCTCCTTCCTTTAGTTTCTGATGGCTTAAGTTCTGTCATAAGCTTCTCCCCTACTGCGTACTTATCCTTCCGCTGCCTCCTGTCGCGATGGTTGCGTGAGTTCTTCCGCAAGCTGCCGTTGTTCTTTGGTTCCAAGGAAGCCACAAGTCAGGTATAACTTCTGCTGATTATTTGTTGATATTAATTAGGAGGATTAGAACTTTGGTTTTTGGAATGAAAAGTATAGAAGTAGAAGGCATTTTGGTGGAATGCACCCTAAATATTTAAATATGACGGAATGCACCCCAAATATCCTTCTTGCACCTCAGGGTATTTTGGTCGCTCGATTTTATTATTAGGTTCCCCCCTTTCGATCCTCATTTCCTTTCTACCGAGCGGCGCCATCGTGCCTCCTCCCTCTTCTCCACTTCGCATCGTGCCTCCTCCCTCTTCTCTGCCGAGCGATTTCTCCTCTTCGCATTCCGCCGCCGTCCACTGCTTGATCTGTTGCCGTGGAGGAAGCCGGCGACTTCCACTCCACTGCTCCAGTCCACTGAACGATTTCTCCTCTTCCCCTTTGGTCACCGAGCGATTTCTGAACCACTGCTCCAGCCGGCGACTTCCAGTCCACTGCTTCTATACTCCACTGCTCGGGTGCATTCCGCCAAAAGAAGGATATTCGGGAGTGCATTCCGCCGTATTTAAATATTTGGGGTGCTTTCCGCCAATCGACCGATATTCAGGGAACAATTTCATGAATTTTTATTTGTAAGAGTTTCTCACGAAAGTTTATTTATTTGGGTATACTTATTATTTGGGGATGCTTATGTGAGAGCTCAATCATACTTATTTATTCCATTTTCTATGTGACTTAGGAGCATCTATATGTGTATACATATGTGTGTATGTGTATGTATTTTACACGTTAAGATGTGTGTGTATTTAGTTTAGCACTGATGAGATAAAGTGCAAAATGTTCATGGTTTTCCCAAAGCTTCTTAGGAGAAGTTTGCTACTGGTGCAGGATTAATTTACTGTTTAGTTTATTTTCTTTTGCGGATATTGGGCATATCACATTGCTACTTTCAATGGTTTGATTCATGGGATGGATGCCAACTTATGATGTTTTGTTTCATGGGATGGATGCCAACTTATGATGTTTTGTTTCATGGGATTTTGATTATATATTATCAGTCAGTTCCTCAATATGTTTGCATTGTATTACTTAAATACCAATTTCTGCATTTGAATTTTATCCTGCAGCCGAACAACATAATTAATAGGTTCAGTTCCTGTGCTTGGACCAATTCTAAGACTTATGAGTTTTTGGTTTTGGACCAAAACCAATTCCCTCCTCCAAAAACCCGCTAAACGAACGGAGCCTAAGTGGTAGCTGTAGCAACATCAGAGCTCGTTGGTGGCATGGACGACTGCCACCTGAAGCCACCAATGCTCCGGTCAGTAGTGCGTGATCGCCTACCCGATGAGAAGAGACCTTTCCCAAGCCCCGCAGATGTCGCCGGCGTGCTGTCACACGTTCGTGCCCATGGACTTCTCTCTGAACAACAGACGGACACCACTGAACGCAAAATTGTTGAGGATTGGAGGACCGCCGTCGATGGCTGGGTCGAACACATCGTCTCATTGGCCTCAAGCAAAATGGTAGCTTCTCATAATATTATTTTTTTCCATTAAAATGTCTTTTAAAAGAAAAAAAACTCACTATGTGGCTTGGTATCTTCCAATTCAAGTTTTTATTAAATCTCTGCCTTGCATTTTAATGATCTAGCCGGACAAGTGTTGGGCAGGAGTTTGTTTGCTAGGGTTGACATGTGAAGCGTGCTGCTCGGATCGTTTTGAGTCATCATACACAATTTGGTTTCTGCGTCTTCTGGAGAACATTCAGGTAGCACACAAGAAGTACGTTATTGGCTGTTCTTTGTTATTTATTAGTTCTTCATACTCATTGTGTTGTTTCTTCCTTTTCTACTGATGCAACCAGTCTCCGTCCAACACCCATATTGCCAAAGTTGCTTGTTGTTCTTCATTGTCAGATCTTTTCACAAGGTTAGTTGACTCTGGCAATTTTTGATTTTTGTAGTTTCCTGTCTTTCTAATTTATACTCAGTCAACCACATTTTTTCAAGGAGATAATTTTAATCATGAAATTTATGTAAGACTTGTTTTTTCTTGGGTAAGCTTTCTATGAGAACTTTGAAAAATGTTTAACTTCATTCCAGCCTGCTTTTAGAAGTTAGAATATTGGTAGCGGCTATTTGTTTCCCAAATCTGGTAAGCTGAGGAAGGAAATTATAAGTTAATACTTCTGAATTGGTTTCATCTACATTGTCATCAATGTGGGAATAGAATGTCTCATGGAGTATGTAGCAAAGTTGATGGGATCACGCCACACATGGGTCTACACAACGATCAGAGTTGTTCATTTTATGCGGATTGATGGTCTGCGTTTTTTAGTTATTCTTTGTATTTTTTGGTATATTTGGAGTCTGCCATGATCATATTATCATGACAGTCCGCGATGACTGTTAAATTTATAAATATGGATTATTTAGAAGACATTGAAAGTTTAAGTGAAAATTCTCTTTTTGATCACCCGGTGCCGAAGCCGGAATCCAAGTGCAAAGCTTGTACACCTTCGCCCTGTCTCCCCTTGGCCGGCCAAGCCAATGTTCCTCCATCCTTTGCCGGCCCTCACCACCCCACCCTCATCCTTTCCGGCCACCACCCAATTGGCTGACCACCATCTCCACCATCATCATTCCCCCACTTTCCCATAACCACTGTAACTGCTTCCTATAATTACCTCACTACCCATTAGCCGCCCACCACTCACCCATAACTACCATTCTATCCCGTAATTATTGTGAGTTTATGTCTTGGTGGTAATTTCTTTTTGCTGAATTGTGCTTTAATTCATTGTTTTTACGAATATTGTATTGTAATCTGTGTCAAGCATCCCATGACTTACTGGGTTTTGTTTGTATACGTATTTGTTTTTATACGTATTTGTTTTTTAGCACTCTCGCATGTATACTGCCATACTTGATTCTTTACGAAAGACTACCTGAATGTGATTATTATGCAATATTATTTTTAAACTCTTTATTGCAAGTGTAGATGTCGGTGCGTGTCTCATTCATATAGTCAACATATACTTTGCTAGACCTGGCCTGCGTCAGAAGTATAGCCAAATGTTAAGTAAAACCTATTGTTTTGCACATAATTCTTTTACCTTGCAAAAAACTTTTTCCACAAACCCTTCTTGGTTCCAATAGTTATTTGCTGGCTTAATGTAAATTATGGTGGAACTACCAGAAATGAACTTCGGTGCTTGTTTTTGAGGATTTTTTTGTTTCTAACTTTCTCATACTAAATTCACAGTTTTCAATAACTTAACTAAATGAATTCCTTCGCTGCACCTTAATAAGTGTCGTTCTTCTTTATGTTGTGTCAATTCTCAGCTTTTTACTTTTAGAGGTAATAATTTCAATGATCTTTAGTTGTGTTCTCACTTTATTTCTATAAACTCATGAGTTTTGATGGATTCAGTACTTTGAACCATTTTAAACATTTGCTGTTGCATCCTCTCGTTGCATCTGATGTGATGCAGTTTGCAAAATCTTTGTTTAGCAGCATTAATTATTTAATTTTAAGAGGAAACATGTTTATTGACATCTCTCTTTGTCATCAGGTTGTCTCACTTTCCAAATCTAAAAAAAGATGGAACATTGTATGCTGGAAAACTTACCCAGCCAATTCTGCAGCTGTTAAATGAGGATGGAGAAACTATTTGGGTAAGATTCCTTGAATAACAGTTATTTATATTTCTTTGATGGCCTTCCATAGATTATTTATACTTATTTAGTGTATTACATGTTCATCTAGGATGCGGCAGCGAGTTTGTTATGCACACTTTTATCCTTCTTTCCGGCATCCATGCAGCGTCACTGTGAGACTGTAAGCAAAATCAGTTCATCTCTCCGGTGATTTTCATTGCATACTGACAATCTTTTCTTATTATATGCTTGTTCAATGTCACATCATTATAAGCCATCAATACTGTTATTATAGCATTCAATAATGATATCTGAATTTTTAAAAAATATTTAAACATGCTTGCTGCAAATCTCATAGCTTATAGTTGTAAAACATTTGAAAGATGTGTGGGTGTAGACAAGCAAACTAGATGATCATCTTTTCGTGAGTTCAGTGTTTTTTATTATCTTCTCTAGTATCAGTTAAATTTTTTTTTAATGTTTTTCTTGTTTTGATTGGGACTAAACAGGCTTATTATGTAACCATTATAAACTATATGATGTACGTTTCTAATTTAAGCTTATTGAAAGTCAGTGGATTCAAGTTATGCCTTGATGATTTAAGTTTATTGAAAGTCCTCAAATTTGATGTTATATGGTCCACTCGATTTTTTTGGAGATCATAGAAACTCAAAGTTGTAAATATTAGATGTCGGTGATATGTCAGATTGAATTTTTAAATGTGAGACGTCGGATACATGTCAGGGATATTCTAAAATATCAGATTTACATATCTTATAAAATTTTAAAAATATGTATATATTAAGTATAATTATATGTTCAAAAAAGAAAAAAAGTATTATAGAAAATAGCAGAACAATGAGTCATGCATATCCCAAAATAAATTCTAGGAGTATTCAAAATAAAATATTATTAACAAGTACTAATCGATACATTGTAAATTATATTTAATATTGTACAATAATTTTATTTTGATAACACTATATTTTTTAGCAAATAAAATAGATTTAAAAGCTAAATATTCTTGATTGGTTCTGTCTTTTCAAGCTTAATAAATTTATATAGGAAAAACATAAAAATAATGAAGTAATAAATGTGTCAAACTTTTTCACATTTTCCGTGATATGAAATAAGTAAAATATAGTGTGAAATAATTATACAAAATTGATTCTACGAATAACAATGAGGTTCATCCACGACTAGAGAGAGTGGGAGGAGCTGGATCCGGCGGCCGGTGTACACAATGGGAGGAGCCTGGCAGAGAACCAATTGATACAAACAGAAGTCGACGATTACATTATATTAAAGAAATCATGTAAAAAGGCCCAGTAACAAAGGCCCAACTAGGCTCTCTCTCTTTGTAGTTATTAGTACCACATCTTAGAATGAGATTTTCTCTCCCCTCTCTCTTCTATATAAGTGTACAAATATTTGTTGTAAAATATATGTGTGAAGAAATAAAAGTTTTGATAATTCTTATCATTTTATTTCTCTTTCGTTGTTTTTCCACATGGTATCAGAGCACAAAAATCGGTCCTAATTTTTTTTCGTGAGTAACCTGCCTTCCTGGTTCTCCAGGGTTGTCCATTCCTGCGGTCTCAATTTCTGGTGACCGCAGCCCGTGCTCCCTCCTTCTGGAGTTGGTTTTCTCCTCCTTTTATACACTCTTCTTGTCAGCTGGGTCACATAGCCGGTCAGTTATTCGCACCTCTCCTGCGGTCTGATATTCTGACCGCGGCTCTGTTTTCCATTCTGCGTCCGAGACCGCCTGTTCGCTCGCCAAGACCGCTCTGTCTCACTTTCCAAGACCGTGAGCTCTCCTGCGATCTCGTCTGTTCGCTCGCCAAGATCGCTCTGTCTCGCTTGCTAAGACCACGAGCTCTCCTGCGATCTCTCCTGTTCGCTCGCCATGATCGCCCTGTCTCGCTTGCCGAGACCGCAAGCTCTCCTGCGAGCTCTCCTCTTCTCCTGCGTGCTCTTTGGTTCTGCGAGCTCTTTGGTTCTGCGAGCTCTCCTGTCCGCTATCACCTGACCGCCGCGAGCTCTCCAGACCGCGGCCTCTCCTGCTGGTATCATTCTTTCTACAAGCTTCTGCTCGCCGCGAGCCCCCCCTCCCGCGACCGCCGAGCTCTCCTGTCCGCTGTCACCTGTCCGCCACGAGACCCCTCGTGACCGCCGAGAACTGTCCTTATCGCGCACTGCGTCTGCTCGCCGGTCTCCCTCTTACCCGCAAGTTTCTAGGTAGCTTGCCTTCCTCACTTTCTTCTATGGCCGAGAATAATGCTCCGTCTCTTCCGGCTCGTGCTGCGGCTCCTCTTCCTGAAGTTCGTGATGAGCTTAGGATCACCACGATCTCTCTTAGTGGGAAGAAGAATTTTGTTGAATGAGTGCACTCTGTTCGTCGTGTTCTCCAGACAAAAGGCCTCCTTCATCATCTGACAAAGGCCACTCCATCTGAACCCATCGAGGAATGGCAACGTGATGATGGTCGTGTCCAATCATGGATTCTAAATTCAATGAACAGTGAACGTATGGCGATGTATCATGAGACGACCAAAGCTATGTGGGAGGAACTTGACTCCCTTTATTTTGGCAAGGACAGCTTGCAACATCTCTTTGACATCATCAAGGACCTTCAGTCTCTTGACCCAGGGTTGACTAGTGACCTCACCTCGTTTGTGACGCGGCCCAAAACTTTGGTAGAAGCCTGGCTTCAGCATCAGCCTCCTACTACTGATCTCGCTGCACAACGTACTCAGAAAGAAGCAGTTGGCATTGCCATGATGATGGCACGTGTTTCGCCTCACCTCCACAACATCCAGGCTCAAATTCTCTCCTCCACCATTCCTTCTTTTTCAGATGTGTGTTCTATGTTGTTGAAAGTCACACCACCCCCTGATGCTCCCGAGAATCTCTCTCCGGCTCTGCTCCAACGGTCTTCTCCACTTTACTCTACTCCATCCTCTCGTGGAAGTTGCACCTCGTCTCGAGGTAAGGGTCGAAACAGTCGTGCTCCCTTTAAGTGTACTTACTGTGGCCGGGATGGTCATCTCGAGGCCACGTATTACTGTAAGCACGGTATGCCACAATCACCGCAGGCCTCTATTGCCACCAATGCTCCCACCAACAATCACACCGACATTGATGTCTTGCGCACCCAACTGCTGCAAATTCAAGGGATGCTCAGCCGTTCCTCCAGCTCTGTCGCATCTGTCTCCGAAGAAGGTATCTTCTATCTCTCCCATAGTTCAACCTGGATTATGGCCTTCGAAGCAACACACCATATTACCCCGAAGCAACCTTCTTACTAATCAAACTCTGAACATCCTAAGTACATTACTGTGGCCAATGAGGACACCGCTCCGGTTTCTGGATCAGCCGACGTATCTCTTACTCCCTCCATCTCTCTTCGCTCGGTTCTACATGTTCCGGGCTCTCTGTTTAATCTTCTCTCTATTAGTCGTCTCACTCAAGACCTTGATTGCTATGTAATTTTTTTTTTCACCTGTTTTGTTGTGCAGGATCGAAGGACGCAGACTATCATTGGTAAATGACAACTGTCGAATGAGCTCTACACTCTGGAATTATCCCCCCCCCCCCCCCCCCCACCACCCCAATTCTCTCAGCCGTTAGCACTGTCGACTTGGACATGCCCCTCTTCCAATTCTCAAGAAAGCTCTTCCAGATATCACCCTCAACGACTTCACCTGCGAGTCCTGTATCTTCGGCAAACAACATCGTTCTTCTTTCTCTCCTCATTGTACTCGGAGCGATGTTCCTTTTATGTTAGTTCATTATGATATTTGGGGACCTTATAAAGTAACAAGTAGTTCTGGGTGTCATTATTTCGTTACATTTATTGATGATTACTCTCGCATGACATAGTTATATTTACTTCACGATCGTTCTGAAATAACTCATGTATTTCGTGCCTTTATTAATGAAACCTGCGACCAATTCTCTACCACCATCAAAACTATAAGAACCGACAATACGCGAGAATACACAAGTAACATGTTTACCAACCTATGTGCTGAGTTTGGGATTATCCACCAAACCTCATGTGCGTACACCCCCACAGCAAAATGGGGTAGCTGAACGGAAAAATCGTCACCTCCTTGAGGTCGCTCGCTTCATAATGTTTCAAATGCAGGTTCCCAAAGTTTATTGACATTTCGCGGTGTCCACAGCCTGTTACCTCATCAACCACATGCCCTCCTCTCTTCTCAATTTTGCAACTCCCTTTAGCCTTCTGTTTCCCTCCACCCTCCCTTCACTATCACACCTCGTGTCTTCGGCTGCACTTGTTATGTTCACAATCTTGGTCCGACCACCGACAAGCTTGCTCCTCCTGTTACCAAATATATGTTTGTTGGTTACTCTCGCACTCAAAAAGGTTATGTCTGCTACTCTCCTAGTGATCGGAAGGTTGTTACATCCGCGGATGTCACTTTTCTCGAAGAGCAGCCCTATCACTATACACCTACTGCTCCTCCAACACCTCCTACCATTCCTCGTCCTACTGTTCCGGTGACTTCTCAACTGCCACCACTACTTCCAACACCGCCCCCCATCACCACCAAACCACCTCTTCTTCGTGTCTATACTTGTCGCTCTCCTACGTCGGATGCTCTGAAACAGGTGCCTCCTACCAATGATACCTTGCGTCCTGAAGATCCAACACTTGCTTCTACGGCTCACCCCCTGGTAAATTATGTATCCTTACATCGCCTCTCTCCGAAACTCTGAGAATTGCAACTTCTCTCTCCTCTATTTCCACCTCTAACTCTTTGCAGGAGGCACTTCAATATTCGGGGTGGCGGGCAACCAAGGATGAGGAAATGACTGCTCTTTGGACAAATCACACTTGGGATCTTGTCCCTCTTCCTCCTGGCCAGACTTGTGTGGGATGTAAGTGGGTCTTTGCCATCAAGCATGACCCTGATGGGACAGTTCAACGCCTCAAGGATCGTCTTGGTGCTCGTGGCTTTGCTCAACAATAAGGCTTGGATTATGATGAAACTTTCTTCCTTGTCGCCAAGCTGAACACTGTTCGTGTTATGATCTCTCTCGCTGTTCATCGACACTGGGCGTTGCATCAATTGGACGTCAAGAATGCTTTTCTCAATGGCGATTTGTAGGAAACTATCTACATGCAACAACCTCCCGGGTTTGAGACCACGGGGGAGTCTCTTGTATGTCGTCTAAAGAAATCTCTTTATGGTCTCAAACAGTCTCCCCGTGCATGGTTTGACAAGTTCAGTCAGGTTGTTCGTGATGTTGGGTTCACTCGAAGCTCGACTGACTTCTCTCTATTCACTCGTCATAGACCGTCGGACACTGTGATTCTCTTGGTATATGTTGATGATATTTTGATAACGGGAGATGATTTCCACAGAATACATATGATCAAACAACATTTGACCTCTGTCTTTCAAACTAAAGACCTCGGGAACCTTCAGTACTTTCTTGGTCTCGAAGTCGCTCGGCGTCCTGATGGTCTTGTTCTGTCTCAACGAAAATACTATCTTGATTTGCTCCATGACGCTGGATACTCTGGATGCAAGCCTGCTGACACTCCTATGGATGTCAATCACAAGCTCTGTGCACATGCCTCAGACTCCGATCTACTCCTTCCAAACCAGGAGTATTATCGTCGCCTTGTGGGGAAGCTGATATATCTCACTGTTACGAGGCCTGATATATCCTTTGCTGTTGGAGTTGTCAGTTGATTTATGCATGCACCACGTATCTCTCATCTTCAGGCAGTTGAGCGCATTCTTCAATACTTGAAGACCGTTCCTAGACAAGGACTTGTATACAAGCCCTCTTCATGTCCCTTATCTCTTACTGCATACTCTGATGCTGATTATGCTGGCTCACTGGATGATCGTCGTTCCACAAGTGGATATTGTACATACTTTGGTGGACACCTTATCACCTGGCGTAGCAAGAAGCAGTCGGTGGTTGCTCGCTCGTCCTCCTAAGCAGAGTATCGATCAATGACCCTTGTTGTGTCCGAGTTCACCTGGTTAGAAAGTCTTCTCAGTGACCTTGGTGTAAAACTTTCCTCACCGGCCACTCTCTATTGTGCAGTCAAGCTGCTATACATATTGCCAAGAATCCTATTTTTCATGAACGCACCAAACACATCGAAGTCGACTATCACTTCATTCGGGAGAAGGTACTACTCAAGAAATTGGAGTTAATGCATGTTCCTGCTGCCGGACAAGTAGCGGACATTCTCACGAAGGCTTTACCACGTCCACTATATTATCAGTTCTTGTCCAAGCTTGGTGCCTACGATTTGTATGCTCAAGCTTGCGGGGGAGTGTTAAAGAAATCATGTAAAAAAGCCCAGTAACAAAGACCCAACTAGGCTCTCTCTCTTTGTAGTTATTAGTCCCACATCTTAGAATGAGATTTTCTCTCCCCTCTCTCTTCTATATAAGTGTACAAATACTTGTTGTAAAATACATGTGTGAAGAAATAAATGTTTTGATAGTTTTTATCATTTTATTTCTCTCTTGTTGTTTTTCCGCACATTACAATACAAAAGGGCTCCTCTTTAAAATGAGAGATACAACAAAATCCAATGTAACCTAATACTCACGCTACTATGAGTGTGTTTCATGCGTTTTGATTTTAATCTAATACCGCACAGCCATCAGAATGCCCAAAATAATTCACGCTAACACCCTGCCTCAGACTTCCAAACAATGACTCAGTCACATACTTCCAAATCCACAGCCTCACATAAGAAAAAGTCTCAAGCTTATACAAACAACTACAAAATTCAGAGATAGTAGAGAACTGCTAACAACAAAATAAATTAAGGAGGTTCCTCTAATCTCCAAAGAAATCAAGTGAACCAGTTCGCGAACCATGATAAGATGAATCAAGAAACTGCACTTTATTTAGGTTATGAAGACACTCTTTCTTTCTACTTAGAGGTGACATGGAATTGCAACTAAAATAAATAGGAGGAAATACTACGAATTAACTCATACTAAAAGAAAACAGTGAAGACTTAACCTATTAAAATAAAATCATCTTTAGGTCATTTATCTCAAACCACACAACTCTTAAACTTTGATATTTGCATCAGACATGATCACAATGTTCTTGTTCCACTTATCATCAACATGATTAAAATAGGATAGTGTTGGCAGAAAAGATGTTCTGAAATTACAAATAGGATAGTGTTGGCAGAAAAGATGTTCTGAAATTACAAATAGGATAGTGTTGGCAGAAAAGATGTTCTGAAATTACATAGTTAAAATTCTTTAGTCTTGAACTATAATATTTGTTGATCATTGACTGATTTATGGGCCATCTTGTAAAGACCACACCAAGAATATTTAATAAGCTGATAATTTTCATTCAGATTGAAGCCGTTATCACTTCCAAGATCATGACAGCAAAATGTAACTTAAATACTCACAAGGTGACATGTCAACTTCTTACATTTTAAATTTATCAATAGAATTGTTTCAATCTGTGAGCATGTTGTGCTTTTTTAACAGAAATTTGGCGACATCTTGGCACTACTTCCTAAGGTGAAAGGGAATGGAGATAGCTGGTGTTTGACTATTCAGAAGATTCTTATTGCTATTAATTCAATTCTCACCGATGTATTCCAAGGATTCGAAGAAGGTGCAATGATCTCAAACTTGTTATATCTACTATCGATCCTTGCATCATAAATATTGTGCATTGAAATATTTTGCAGAGAAAAAATGTGCTGAGATTATAAAAATGATAGTTCCTTCGGGTAAGATCCCCCCTCCTCCTTTGGGAGGTGAAACATTGCCAGAAGATGTACATGGACCGGCAACAAGAAGACTACGCGATGTACTAGCGCCGAGATTGACTACCTTAATGCATTGTCTTTGTATTATGCTTACTAACCCTTATCCTATTCCGGTAGGTCCTTAATCTAATTTAACTTCCATATCACTGCTTATATATATATGCTTATTGGATCCTATGTACCTATTTATGAACATCTATTCATTCAGATTTGAAGGCCTTTTTCTTTTGCAGGTGGTGATTCCTATTCGCTCCTTGTTAGCTACAGTTGGGAGAGTGCTTCAAGTGGATGGTTCTTTTAATGAATCTTTGTTTCTATTGACCACTTCCATGCATCATGAACTTCTTTGTGCGGAGCTCCCAGCTCTTCATGTTGGCAGTTTGGATCTTCTGATTGCAATTATTAAAAGTTTACGACGGTAAGTTTTGCCTATATTGATGGATTAGTTCTCTCAGCATGAAAATTGGTTATTTCGGACTTAGTAAGTATTTTTTAATAGATGTAACAATGGCAATCAGTGCCCATTTAACCACCTGCATATTTAAGTCTTTTTTCTTAACCCCAATCAATCTATTTGACAGATATGTTTTTGTTTTTGCGGCGTTTTCTCGAAATATCAAGTTTTTTCTTTATAGAAAGCAACATTAAAATGACATAATTGAAGTACTGTTTAATTTTTCATTCGGTAGACTTGGATGGTTCCTAGACCTTCCATCTGTTGCAATTAATGTGTTATGGGCCGCTCATTCACGGGCCTAATCCCGCCGGTCTAGCCGCATAACAGGGTCGCGGCCCGCACACCCCAACCCATCTCAGCGCGTGTTCTCGGCGTTGCGGGATGTTGAGGCCGGGTCTCGAACCCTTCACCTCCTTGATGTGAGCTGGCGTTAAGAGCTTACATCAAAGAGGTGAAGGGTTCGAGACCCGGCCTCAACATCCCGCAACGCCGAGAACACGCGCTGAGATGGGTTGGGGTGTGCGGGCCGCGGCCCTGTTATGCGGCTCGACCGGCGGGATTAGGCCCGTGAATGAGCGGCCCATAACATCGGTGCAGTTGGTTGATGTGAGCCGGCGTTAAGAGCTTACATCAAGGAGGTGAAGGGTTCGAGACCCGGCCTCAACATCCCACAGCGCCAAGAACACGCGCTGAGATGGGTTGGGGTGTGCGGGCCGCGGCCCTGTAATGCGGCTCGACCGGCGGGATTAGGCCCGTGAATGAGCGGCCCATAACATAATGCTTCTATAATGATGTCTTGATAATTGGAATACAATCACGCTTGTCAAGCTGACTTTTTTAGATTGAACTCACTTAGAAATGGAATGTTTTCTACAGGCAACTCTTGCCACACGGTGCCAATGTTGTGCTGCTTCTCACTGAATATTTCCGGAGAGCCAGACTGCCTTCCATAAGGACAAAAGTATACTCTATAATACATATGTTACTGATCTCTATGGGTGCTGGTACGCTTCTCCACCTTCAACACGAGAACTTATATTCTTATTTATATGATATTCTTTTATGTACCAGATCCAAAATACTTAAATTTTATCACACCATCTTTCATTTCATATTCTAAAAATATTGGTAATTTTTAGTATTTTATGCTAAAATTGCATTTTATAATTCCAATAAATACATATCTGACAATTATTTAAATGACCATTAAGTCGGCATCCAACTTTGAAATGTCACCCTTCTGGCCAAACTCCCAATTTGACTACATTATTTCTGATTTTTTTAAACCAAAATATTGCATGTTTGAAGCGTACAATCTATCCTCATGCCTGCGGTGTCCAGGATCACAAGGGAGACATCCTACTACTTCAGATTTGCCGTTTCATAATGCTGTTTGAAGTTTTCCTATTTACGCCACCAACTAAAATTGATCTTTAATTATTTTGTTGATCTATGTATAACTCTTAAACTTTGGTTTTTTATAGGAATGTCCCTTTACCTTGCCCAAGAAGTAGTTAATAACGCTTTTTCTGACCTCAATGATTACCTTGAGCTTGGGAATAGCTCAATGCATTTGAATAAGCAGTCATCTATCATAGTGAGCAAGTCATTTCAGAAAAATCATCGTAGGAAGAGGAAGCATGCTTCACTAATGTCATTGGAGTGTCACAATGGGGATGATATAAGCATTAAGAATGGCAACAACAAACAACAGACTCCTCTTTCCGTGCAGATTGCTGCACTTAAAGCATTGGAAGCTCTTCTTACCGTGGTATGTTTCTATTGGCAAAACAACTCTGCGAGTATGAAATTATCACACTCCGCCGAGCTTATTTTTGTTGGAAGTATTTGTTCTTCAACTTAGCTTTAACAATGTTAGATTTTTAGCTGGTTCCTTTTTTTCAATGTCTTTGGCATGGACTACAATTTTCTCATTCCAAGATGGGTATGCATAAATGCTTGCGATACAAGCAAATATTTTAATTTACTTTATTCGAAAGAGGAAAAAATTGATATTAGGTTTTGGAAACGTGTACTTAAACGTGTGTCTATATATCTATATATATATTTTGGTATCGCCCATGTAAGTTTGCAAAATTACATGTTGAACCCTTTATCTTTTGAAATTACATAAACCTTCCACCTGAGTTTACATTTCATAACATGGGTACACAACAAGTGCAACCTATAATTATGCCAACTCCCAGGGGTGGTTTTGGTAATTAATAGTGTGTGTGTATATATATATACGAGTGACAGGCACGAGGCTCCACCCCTATCCAAGGCGACATTTATCAGGTGAGGTGACATTTGTCGTGGGGTGCAACATTTGTCATGGGGGAGACATTTGTGGTGGGGGCGACATTTGACGTGGGTGGGGACATTTGTCGTGGGCCGGGACATTGGTCGTGGGCGCCGACATTGGTCGAGGGCGGCGACATTGGTCATGGGCGGCGACATTGGTCTTGGGCGGCGACATTGGTCTTGGGCGGCGACATTGGTCGTGGGTGGCGACATTGGTCGAGGGAGGCCACATTGGTCGTGGGCGGCGACATTGGTCGTGGGCGGCGACATTGGTGCGAGGGCGGCGACATTGGTGCGAGGGTGGCGACATTGGTGCGAGGGTGGCGACATTGGTGCGAAGGCGGTGACATTTGTGCTAGGGCGGCGAAATATGTCGAGGGCGACCATTTTTTTTGTTCTAAATGAAGTGTGGTCTCTAAAGTTTTTTTTTGTTCTATATGAAAGTTGGAGGAAATTTGAGTTAGAAAGTAAGAAAACAAACCATTGCGGAGTTGAGAAACAGAACTGGAAGGTCATTTGATTGAAATGGAAATCGAAAGCAAAAAACCAACCGTGCTCAGGCAAGAATGTAGAGGAAATGAAAAATGCAGAGGTAATACACAACAATCACAGTTTCTTGGCAAGAATGTAGAGGAAATGAAAAATTCTCAGACTTGAAGAAAACAAACCATTACATTGGAGAATTAGAAATGTGGTGAAGAAGATGTCCCAAAACAACACTCGTGACAACACCCACAGCGACTTGGATAACCATGATTCATTTCCATCTTCTATAGAATGTTTCTATGTGATTGCAATGACATAGGTATATTGGATAGAGCTGAAAAAAACAACATTCATAGAACTCTAGCTAAAATTCGTTCAGACTGAAAGAAATCATAGAGATCATTACTAACACCATTTTCATCAACGAAGCTAAAGCTTTTGTATCTATCATCCAAAGCTTTCATGAAATCTCTACAGCAAACTTTCATTAGAGCTCTTAAGTTGAAGTGATCAGGCTACAGTTTTGATAAATTGCAGCATGAAGATATGTTGAAGTACATATGTGAGGTTTAATAAAACTGCAATCAGTTTTGATAATCTGACCCGCACGATTGTTGCAAGAACGTGTAATTATTTAAAATGTGAAGTGAGCGCTCTCTCATTGATCATATGCTGATTTAAACTAACTGAAATTATAAGTTAAAAAAAAAGGAGATGTAACATGTTGAGAGAAGGAGATATAAAACTGAGTCACGTTTAAAAAGGAGATCTGTTAAGTTAAACTGAAATTAGAAGTTGAAAAAATTGTATTTGAATAAGATTAGAAGCCAAATAAAAAAGAATGAATGAAGTTAAACTAAAATTAGTAGTTGAATCAGATCTGTAAAGGATGAATCAACTAAAGCTGGAATCAAACAAAAACTGAAACCAAAAACATAAACTAACTGGAAGATAACTGAAATGGATCCCTAGAGAAAGAACTGTGAAATCTAACATGTTGCATATAGTTTGAGTGATCGATGGAAATTGCGGTAGAAAATCTAAGTGACCTTCCTATGCAAATCGGAAATTTGTCTATGCAAATCCAAAATCTTAGTGATCGTGGGACACATATTGACACTACTCGTATCCTAGAGAAAACAATGGAGCCGAGGCAAAAAATGTGAGGCATAAAAGGTCATGATATTCAGTACATTGGCAACTTCTAAAGTTCAATAGGTGTAGCATTTGAAAATGTATAGAACTAAATTTGGGAATTTAATTACAACATTCAAATTTAGCTAAATCCAAATGCAACACCAAGTAAGAAAATAAAGACGGTTAATAAAAGAGTCACTTAATAATAGAGTCCTCCAGATTCACCTTGGACATTCACAAATTTTTTTGCACATTTGTTTTAGAAAGAGCATCAAACACTTGATAGCTAATTAGAAGAGGCAGTTAATAAAATAAAGTGTCAATCACGATGAAGGCACGGTGGGGGTGGAAATAACACATATAGATGGGCAGAAAGTAAAAGATTACCTGATCATCACATGCATGCCTCAATCTCAAAGTTGTTGGAGTAGTGTAATAAAATCAGTTGGAAGGAGTGAAATCAGTTCCCCCATGCCTGTTTGCGTGAAAGAGCAGTTGGGTAAAGTTGGAATCAAACCAATAAGAAAACTTCTTTGTGCATATGCATGCTTTTCTCTACCAAACACAAAACCAAACATTTGGCGTCTCCTGTATTTATCATGGGTAAGCACACCAACACGAACTTTTTTTGGAATAAATTTAGAATCAGATTCACAATAAAGGTTAATTAGGTGTCACAACTCAAAGATACATCGTCTGCCATCGCCATTCTTTCCATAAATATTCCTAACAATTTCAAGTTTCCTGGAATAAACAATAAAAAATCTTCTTGATACCTGTAAAAAATCTTCAATTTCTCTACTACTGAAGCTATTAATTTAAGTGAAACAACCATAGTTGCAATAAGACACATGATAAGTGGCAAATAAACAGTAAAAAATAATTCCAACCTGTCAACATTTCGAAGAAGAAGTAGAGGGTTAGGTTACTTGGATTTTTAGAATGAGTTTTTCTTAGCTATGGTGTAGTAACAAATAATTATGAGAGAAGAGTAAGGATATGTTGCATAAAATTTGTTAGTATTTAAAGTAAACTAATTATAACCAAACATGAAGACAATTGAATATTTATATTGTTAAGCTAATAAAACTGATATCTAAATTTCACTGATATTGCATTTGATCATGGTATATCTTCAATTGTCTAAATTCATCGTTAACCCCAACATCTCAAATTTAAGGAGGAAAAAAAGTATAAGGAGCTTCAAGGTGACAAAACACCATAGAGAGCTTGAAGCGGAAAAAAACCTTGCACAATTGGAATTACAGGAGCCAAGGTAGCATCAATTATAGTCGAAGGATTAGGAGTGAGTGACCATCGAACATTGACTAACCACTAAAAAAAGATAACTTGAATTATAAATACCTGTAAAATAATTCTCCCATCAATGTTAGGATGCTCTCTTGACCTACTCACCCGCCAAGAAAAAAACATTAGGTAATTGCATTGCTTTTCAAACCTAGCAAAGAAACAGACAACATTTAAAATAAGTTGACAGAACATCCATGGAGAAGAGGACCCCAATGCACTTTTGGCCTTGTTCGATGTGCTAAGCCACGCATTTTTTTGCTTGTATAACATAACTTTATCCCTGACCCCTAAACAATTGACCTCCACATTTGCAAATTGTATGTAGTTAATCCTGACAATGAATTCAAATTGAAATAAATGAAAATCATGAAATCACTATTATCATAAACATGATTATCATCTGCACATTGTCGTAAATATTAATAGAAGGAACCTCTGGGAACGTTGTAGTGATTCATAATTTGCCTTCTGCTTTGACAATTCCTGGTACCAGTTCTGCGCAGTACTCAATAAAAAATGGCAGCCAAGTTCCCCTTAATCATTAAAAAGAAACAAAGAACATTTGGAAAAAGTATTTTTGGAAGAATATATAGAGAACAATTTTTGAGACAAATTATTGAATAATTTGTAATTTTTGACCTTCAATCTTCGGATTAATTGCACGACGGTTGTTGAAGAGGCGCACGCCGTTGGATGATACATGGAAGATCATGGTGGAAGGAGAACATTGATTTGGGGGAAGAACAACAACGGAATTCTGGGAGGAGATTTGGAATGCAGAGCTTACCTTTTGTCCGGGGGCAGTTGCTACCAGTTGATCGGGTAGACTCCACGCACAAAGAGTTGTAGTGGGAGGTTGATCTTCTCAAATGTTGAAATACCTCTTCCTCTCATTCCTGATGGATGCTGTCTTCCTGCTTTATGAACTCGGAAGGAGAAGGATATTGTGGTGCCTTTCTAGACTGGAGGTTCCATGTAAGCGCTGCCCTAGAAGATCTTGTCGTGAGTGTGTGAGGAGGAGATGCCCGATCTCGTAAGGAGATAAAGAACTCACCAACTTCGCCTCCCTTGACATTTCCGCCACCTCATCGCGCACTCCGCCCCTTTTTTCTTCGTTCGGTTGCGAGGAAGAAGCGAGTGAGAGAGAGGGATCGGGTTTGAGGAGAGAGGGTATAGGGTTTCGGGAGGGGGCTTACGATACTTTTGAAGGGGGTCTGGTAAAATGAATGGCATGATGGGCATAATGGATGGATAGGATGAAATACGTGTCTCACATAGCTGTTTAGAAGAACGGCTGTGATTTCATAGTGTCTTATTTACCTAGTCATGGATACCCTATTTATCTTGCCATGGAACCTAAAACTATATTTCTTTTTAATATAGTATAGATATATATTACAACGTAGGAGAAAATAATATAACACTTAATATAAAATACTAAATATATTCAACTCTCCTCTTCAGAAAAATACATTTATCATTCTTAACTTGACAATGTTACGCCTCCTGACGCCATCCGGTTTCGAGGATATCAATACGCGCGAAGGCCAAAGGAGACGACGGAAGGAGATCGGGCTGAACCATCCGGGTCAGCCCGCCAACATTAATTAAGAAGAAGTGGGGCTAAACCACACTAGTTCAACCCCTATGGGGGGCCGGCCGGCCCCCTGGGTTCGGGTGATATATATACCCGGACCCCCCTTGGAGTGCTCATCAAGTATTATCATCAGGTATTTCATTCTTCTTCCTAACCCTAGTTTTCTCTTTTTTAGTTGTTCTCTACTTTTCCGTTCTCTCTTGCAAGTTCATATCAATTGGTATCAGAGCACCGTTCTTGCGACCATGGTAACACGCACCGAAGCGGAGATCGCGCGACTAGCATCCCTAGAAGAGAACTATGTGGGCTTGGCTGACACGGTGGCAGCGATCGAAGAACAAGTGAAAACTTCCCAAAAAAATCTGGAGGAACGCTTGGATGCTCATATGAAGGAGATCAAAGCCCTCCTCGTGCAAAATCTGAAGGGGGAAAACCACTGTCGCTGACGGATCGGAGGCCGAAGTGTCTTATCAACCTCCCGCACCACCAATCAGAATCGGAATGGCCGAGAATTCGCGACAAACGAACGGTTGGACTCCGCCTGCTCAGGGAAACGCCTGATCGGGGCCTTCGACATGCACATCAGTCGATTCCGACCCGTCCAGGGTCGTCGATCTTCAGGCCCGTTCGACGGAAGGGCTTCCGACATATTACGCCGAGCCTGGTACTCTTCCGGGAGGCCGCATGGAGGGCGACAACATCCAAACGGCAATTTAGAGGCCGACAGACACGGCGGCAGGGCTAGCAGGTCTCAGACCCTACCAACCGGCCTGTAATGGAGCCGGACAGCAGTCGAGGCACAGTTGGCGTCCGCCGGGTCAAGGCGCAGGATCTTTTCGACCTACTGGAGCGCCGGGCGCGCCGATTAGAGGCATGGCCAGAATTTTTCCGCCCCCACCAGCTTTGGCTCCCCCTATAAGGTACGGGAACGACAACCAGTGGCAGGAAAGGCCACCCATGGACAATCCATGGGGCGGCGGACAACAAATGGGTAACGAACCAGAACGGGGACGACTTCCTCAAACAGGACAAGCGGGTGGGTACATAGCAACCCTACCAGGGCCACCCAACCATATTGGAAAGCAACGATGGCCAGCCGGCCAAGATCCAGGAGGGTACGAGATGGCCAACCAGCGGGCATACATGCATCCCAAGCGAACCCGGATGAACTTTCCGAAATTCAAGGGCGGTGACGCACTGGAATGAGTACAAAAGGCGGAGTTATTTTTCAACTATCAGGAGATCCCCGAGAATCAGTGGGTGCAATTGGCGGCCTTCCATCTGGAAGACGATGCTTACTAGTGGACCAAGTGGTTCCTAAGGGGTCGTACCTACGCCTCTTGGATGAAGTTCGTCGAGGCATTTTCTGCACATTTTGGCCCTTTGGAATATGAAGATGTCGAAGCTACTCTGCAAAAGCTGCGACAGCGTGGGACGGTGATGGAGTACCAGACCGAGTTCGAGAGATTGTCAAATCGGGTCACCTGGGAGGAGAAAACTATGCTGAGCTGCTTCATCTCCGGTTTGATGGATCATTTGCGGGATGAGGCCCATGCTTATATGCTCCGATGTTTGAGTCATGCCATCAGCCTGACAAGGATACAGGAGGAGCGCTTCAACAGGCAGCGGAACCGACCCACGAGGATGGTGCCAGCGGCTCCGGTGACGGCCCGGAGGGATCCCCCGCCGACCACTCGCCCTACGGTGACCAAACTGACTTGGCAAGAGCTTCATGCCAGGAAGGATAAGGGCTTGTGCTTCAACTGTGATGAGAAGTACACCTGCAGACATACTTTCCAGAAGGATCTTGTGTTCATGCTGAGGGAGGAGGAGGAAGATCCTACAACCGCCGTTGAAGAGGAAGAGCTGGATCTCGCCGAGTTTGGAGTATCTCTCCAAGCCATGGAGGGGTGCAACACACCTTTGACTCTACGCATAACCGGGAGGGTCGGCACAGAGCAGGTGACCATACTGGTTGATAGTGGGAGCACCCACAACTTCATCAACCCCGCGGTGGCCTTACGGACGGGACATACTGTTGATAGAGAGGCTGCCTTCCAGGTCATGGTGGCAGATGGTAGCAAACTGAAGTGCGATGGGGTGATGAAAGGGGTGGAGCTACGGATGCAGGGGTACGTCTGCTACACCGATGTTTACCTTCTTCCAATTCGAGGCTCCGACATGGTTCTGGGAGTGCAGTGCCTGCGTCAGTTGCGGCGTGTCACCACAGATTGGGACATGCTGACCATGGAATTCACTCAGCAGGGGACGGACCATTGTCTGCACGGCATACGGTCATCTCCTCTTAAGGAGATTTCACTTCAGAGCTTACAACGGTTGGAGGAACAGGGCAGTCCCGTGGCGATGATCGTGGGAATAGAGGCGCCTTCAGCGGCCGCTCCAGAGGTCCCATATCAGATGCGACCACTATTGGCCCAGTACGAGGACGTGTTTCAGGAGCCCCGGGGCCTTCCACCGCCACGGTACAGAGATCACGGGATCCAGTCGAAGGAGGGCGCTCCTCCCACAAACGTCAGGCCATACCACTACCCATACATACAAAAGGCGGAGATTGAGCGGAGTTTCCGGGAGATGATGGCAATAGGAATCATACGACCGAGCACTAGTTATTTTTCTTCGCCTATTATTCTGGTGAAAAAGGACGGCTCGTGGCGATTCCGTGTTTATTATCGTAACCTGAACGACTCCACCATCAAGGATAAGTTTCCCATACCCATGATCGAGGAGTTACTGGATGAGCTGCACGGGGCGTGCCTTTTCACCAAGCTGGACCTGCGTTTCGGCTACCATCAGATCAGAATGAAGGACATACACAAAACAGCTTTTCGGACACATGACGGGCACTATGAGTTTCTAGTGATGCCCTTTGGGTTATCCAATGCTCCGTCTACATTCCAGGCGGTGATGAATGAGATTTTTCGGCCACTCCTACACCGTTCGGTGCTGATCTTCTTCGATGACATTTTGATTTATAGCCGCAGCTGGATGGAGCATCTGGAGCACGTGACACAGGTCCTCACTATCCTCCGCCAGCACCAGCACTACGCCAAGATGTCCAAATGTTCTTTCGGGCAGGCGGAAGTGGAGTATTTGGGCCACTTAGTTTCGGCCCAGGGAGTACGCGTCGATCCCAGCAAAATAGAGAGTATGATTACATGACCGCGACCGACGACAGTGCGGGCCTTACGAGGGTTTCTGGGCCTTACTGGCTACTACTGCCGATTTGTGAAGAATTGTGGCAAGTTGGCACGTCCCCTCACACAGCTTCTGCAGAAGGAGGCCTTCAGATGGAATGAGGAAGCCGAGGCGGCATTTCGGACTCTCAAGCAGGCTATGATGACTACACCGGTCCTCGCCCTCCCAGATTTCAGTAAGGAGTTCGTTTTGGAGATGAACGTCTCCGGGGTCGGTATCGGTGCGGTCCTGATGCAGAAAGGGCGGCCGCTGGCCTACTTTAGCAAGGCTTTAGCCCCGCGCACCTTGGGCTTATCTACGTATGAGAAGGAGATGCTGACGATACTGCATGCTGTGACCTTATGGCGACCATACTTATTGGGACACCACTTCAAGGTCCAAACTGTTCATCAGAGTCTGAAACACTTCTTGGAACAACGGCTACCTTCACCTCTCCAACAGAAGTGGCTGACGAAACTCTTGGGCTACGATTACGAGATCGTGTACAAGCAGAACAAGGAAAATGTGGCCGTCGACGCTCTCTCGCGCTTACCGGAGAGCACCCTCTATCACATTTCCAAGCCCTTGGTTGAGTCATTGGATGATATTCTGCAGGAGATCACATCGGACCCGGAGCTACACCCCATTTGGGAGGCATTTCTACAGGGCCGGCCGACCCAGCCAGGCTACCACTTGCACGGCGGACATCTTTACCACCAGGGACGGGTCGTCATCCCTGCCACCTCCGCGTGGAAGGCAGTCATGCTCCACAAGTTCCATTCTTCGCCGACAGGGGGCCATGCGGGCGTGCTCCGCACCCTTCAGCGGCTACGAGCCAATGTGTTTTTGGAAGGGGCTACGACGAGACGTGCAGCAGTTCGTACAACAGTGTGAGGTCTGTCAGCGGCAGAAATATGAGACGACCTCCCTTGCAGGCCTACTTACACCGTTGGAGATTCCGCAACACATTTGGGAGACTATCTCCATGGATTTCATTGATGGGCTGCCTAAGTCACAAGGCAAATCGATGATTCTGGTTGTGGTGGACATGTTGTCTAAATATGGGCATTTCATTGCCCAGAAGCCACCCGTATTCGGGGGAAACGGTGGCCGATCTCTTTGCTCGGGAGGTGGTTCGCTTACACGGCATCCCTCGGTCGATCATCTCGGATCGCGACCTGGTTTTCATCAGCAGCTTTTGGAGGGAATTATTCCGCTTACAGGGCACCCGTCTACGCATGAGTACGGCGAATCATCCCCAGACAGATGGCCAGACAGAGGTGCTTAATCGGGGTGTGGAGACTTATCTGCGTTGTTTTGTTATGGACGAGCCGCGTTCTTGGACTCGTTGGTTACATTGGGCCGAATATTGCTACAATACGTCCTATCACACAACCAGCAAACTCACTCCTTTCGAGGCCGTCTACGGGCGACCCCCTCCTCTCGGTACCTACGAGGCGGGGAGCACAACACTCCCAATAGTGGATCGCACATTACAGGACTGGGACCGGACCCTAACACTATTCCGGACCAATCTCCGTGCAACGCAAGATAGGATGAAGGTCCAAGCCCACAAACACCGGACCGTGCGGGAGTTCTCGGTGGGCGATGAGGTTTTTCTTCGTCTACAGCCGTACCGCCAGCTATCAGTCTCACGCCGGGCGAATCAGAAGCTGGCTCCGCGATACTATGGACCGTTCCGCATCACTCATCGGGTCGGACCCGTCGCCTACACCCCCGCTCTGCCGGAGGACTCACGCATCCACCCGACCTTTCATGTATCCCCGCTCAAGAAGAAACTGGGCGATACTGTCCAAGTTAGTCCCCTGCTACCCGAAGCCACGACTGCTGGGGAGTTACGCCCCATTCCCGAGGAAATCTTACTGTCCAAGTGGAAGAAGCGCGACCCCGAGTATCGTCCTGAAGTTCTTGTCAAATGGAAGAATCTGTCGGCCGCGCACAACACCTGGGTTGACCTCCTTGAGTTCCGCGAGCTCTTTCCGGACTTCCATCTTGAGGACAAGATGACTCTTGATGGGGAGGGGAATGTTACGTCTCCTGACGCCATCCGGTTCCGAGGATATCAATACGCGCGAAGGCCAACGGAGACGGCGGAAGGAGATCGGGCTGAACTATCCAGTTCAGCCCGCCAACATTAATTAAGAAGAAGTGGGGCTGAACCACACTGGTTCAGCCCCCTATGGGGGGTCGGCCGGCCCCCTTGGGTCCGGGTGATATATATACCCGGACCCCCCTTGGAGTGCTCATCAAGTATTATCATCAGGTATTTCTTTCTTCTTCCTAACCCTAGTTTCCTCTTTCTTAGTTCTCTACTTTTCCGTTCTCTCTTGCAAGTTCATATCAGACAATGTCATCCACGTATCTAATGGCTAAACAGCTCCACAAGTATGAAATTATCACACTCCACCAAGCTTATTTTTGTTGGAAATAATTGTTCTTCAACTTAGCTTTAACAATGTTTGATTTTTAGCTGGTTCCTTTTTTTCCATGTCTTTGGCATGGACCACAATTTGTTCTTCAACGTTACTTTAGTTGAAAGAAAAAAAAATGATATTAGGTTTCAGAAACGCATACATATATGTGTCTATATATATATGTTGAAGAAATTATGTACTAAGGCCCAACTAGAGCCACCTACCTTTTTAGGATTTTAGTCACACATCTTAGAATGAGATTGTCTCTCCTCCCTCTCTTCTTATATAAGTGTACAAATACTTTTATGATATATGCATATGAAAATTAATAAAATATTGGGATTATTTATCCATTTTTCGTGTTTTTTACATTGTATCAGAGCTCTGATCCGAATATTTTCTTTTCCGAGTTTTTTCTCTCGCCTCGTCGTTAACGGTCTGTGCGGTCTGGTCTATTTTTGACCTCACATCGCGTCCCTCAGGGCGTGTCTCCGTCCTCCTCTGCAATTCACATTCTCCTTCAATTTTTTTTACTCCGCTCTGCTGTTCTTCGGGCCCCACCAGTTTGGTGACTTACGCAGCCTTTACTTCTCTATCCGCTCTGTTCGCCAGACGCTTTTGTCGGGCTCTCAGTTTGCCGGACCACCAGTGATCGCAATCTCCCTCTAGTCGTAGTGTCTCTTTGAACGCTGAGACCACACGTCTTCTACTGTGTGTATCTGCTCCTTCAGATCACAGAGCTCGCGTTGCCGTTCTTCTCGGCTTTTTCGCTCCTCTTGGCGTGATCGCAGTACCTCTTCGTCTGCTGAAGACCGCTCGTCTTCCTCTACTGGTCGCTTCTCTTCTTCTTCAGATCGCAGAGCTTGCGTTGCCGCACCTCTCGGCGTGACCATGACAAAGAGACTGCCTGCTCCGACTGCTCGCTTTTCTAGTTTTTTTTTCCGTGAGCTCTCCCGCTCGCCAAGGTCGCACCCTCTGCTTGCCAAGTTCGTCGCTCTCCCAAGCTTCCTGCAAGCTCTCCCCCTCGCCAAGGTCGCCCTGCTGCTCGGCGATAGTTCTTCCCGCGAGCTCTCTTGCTCGCCAAGGTTGCCCTGCTGCTTGTCGATTGTGCTCCCACTCAGATCTTCGGTATGACCGCGACCTCACTTTCTCCTGCTTCAATGGACGTGAATGATTCCCTGTCTCTTCCGTCCCGTGCTGCAAGTCCCCTCCCTGAAGTTCGCGATGAACTTCGGATCACCACTATCTCTCTTAGTGGGAAGAAGAACATTGTTGAGTGGGTGCACTCTGTTCGCCGTGTCCTTCAGACCAAAGGTCTCCTTCATCACTTGACTAAGGCAACACCTACTGAGCCCACCGAGGAATGGGTCCGTGATGACGGCTGTGTCCAATCATGGATCCTCAACTCTTTGGACAGTGAGCCATATCGAATGACCATGTATCATGAGACGGCCAAGGCCATGTGGGAGGAACTTCACTCCCTCTATTCAGGCAAGGATAGCTTGCAACACCTGTTTGACATCATCACGAACCTTCAATCTCTCGACTCAGGGGTGGCGGGCGACTTAACCTCCTTTGTTGCGCACTCCAAAATTCTAGTCGAGGCTTGGATTCAACATCAACCTCCAACAGCGGACCTCGCTGCCCAACCTGCTCAGAAAGAAGACGTTGGCATCGCCATGATGACGGCCCGTGTACCGCCTCATCTCCACAGTGTTCGGGCTCAGATCCTTTCTTCCTCTACCATTCCATCTCTTTTAGATATGTGCTCGATGCTAAAGGTCACCCCGCCTCCTAATGCTCCCGGGACCCTCTCTCCGGCTCTCCTCCAACAATCCTTTCCATCTCACCCCGCTCCTTCATTAGCTCATGGGGCTCGCACCGGGTCTTGGGGACGCGGTCGTGGAGGAAGGACTCGTCCTCAATGTACTCATTGTTGTTGGGTTGGTCATTTTAAGGCAACCTGCTATCGTAAGCATGGTATGCCCCCACAACACCCCGCCTCCGTTGCGGTCAATCCTCCTTCCACCACCAGCACCGACATTGATGTCCTGCGCACACAACTTCGGGGGATGATCAGTCGTTCATCTGGCTCGGTTGCGTCTATCTCCAATGAAGGTATCTCATGTCTCTCGCAGAGCTCCACTTGGATTGTGGACTTTGGTGCCACCCACCATATTACTCCGCAAAAACCATCTCAGTACTTGAACTCGGTGCATCCTAAGTTCATCACAGTGGCCAACGGTGATACCACCCCGGTTTTTGGTTCTGCTGATGTGTCCCTCACTTCATCTATCTCCCTTCGCTCGGTTCTTCATGTTCCGGGTTCTCCTTTCAACCTTCTTTCTGCTAGTCGTCTCACTCAAGATCTTGACTGCACTATTACCTTCTCTTCCTACTCTTTTGTTTTTGCAGGATCGACGAATGCAGAATATCATTGTTGAAGGGAAATTCTCCAACGGGCTCTACATTTTGCATGTTTCTTCCACAGTTCTCTCCTTCATCACCTCTGTTGAGTGACACCGGTGTCTTGGGCTCCTCTCCCTATTCTCAAGAAAGCTCTTTCCGATCTCTCTCTCACCGACTTTACTTGCGAATCTTGTATCTTTGGAAAACATCATCGTTCTTCTTTTATTCCTCATTGTACTTAGAGCGATGCTTCTTTTGCTTTAGTACATTCTGATATTTTGGGCCCATGTAAAATTGCTAGTGTTTTTGGTTACTGTTATTTTCTTACCTTTATTGATGATCACTCTCGCATGACGTGGTTGTATTTACTTCACGATCGTTCCGAACTCCCTCGCGTGTTTCGTGCCTTTATTGCTGAAACTCGTACTTAATTTTCAAGTCCTATTAAAATAATTCGCACCGATAATGCACCTGAATACACAAGTCATGAGTTTCATAGTCTATGTTGTGAGTCGGGGATTATCCATCAAACCTCATGTGCTTATACCCCCAACAAAATGACGTCGCAGAGCGCAAGAATCATCACCTTCTTGAGGTCGCACACTCACTTATGTTTCAAATGCAGGTCCCCAAGCTTTATTGGCATTTCACAGTTACTACAGCTTGCTACCTCATCAATCGCATGCCCTCATCCCTTCTCAACTATGCGACTCCCCTTAGTGTTATATTTCCCTCCACGCCTCCCTTTTCCATCACTGCTCGCGTCTTCGGATGTACCTGCTATATCCACTGCGTTGGCCCCTTCACCGACAAGATTTGCTCCTTGGGCTACCAAATATATGTTCGTTGGTTACTCTCACACTCAAAAAAGTTATGTCTGCTACTCTCCCGATGATCACAAGGTTGTTACATCTGCAGATGTGACCTTTCTCGAAGACCATCCTTTTCACTCCTCACACCCAGCTTCTCCACCACCAACAACTCTACCTCGTCCTACCGTCCCAGTTACTTCTCCTCTACCACCTATACTACACCCACTGATCACCGCACCCTCCAAACCACCTCTTCTTCGAGTGTACACTCGTCGTCCTCCCCATTCTGATGCCCTCAGACAATTGCCCGCCACAAATGATATTGCTCTGCCTGAAGATCCGACACCCGCATCAACTGCTCATCCTATGGCGAACAACGTCTCCTTGCATCGTCTCTCTCCGGTGCTACACAAATTTCAACTTCTTTGATGTCTATTTCTATCCCTAACTCTATGCAGGAGACTCTTCAACACCCGGGGTGGCGGGCTGCCATGGTTGAGGAAATGACTGCTCTTCGAACGAATCAGACTTGGAATCTTGTTCCCTTTCCACCTGACCAACCATGTGTGGGGTGTAAATGGGTCTTTACTGTCAAACATGGTCCGGATGGGGCGGTTGAACGACTTAAGGCTCTCCTTGTGGCTCGTGGGTTCACTCAACAACATCACCTTCATTATGATGAGACCTTCTCCCATGTCGCAAAATTGAATACTGTCAGTGTCATGATCTCCTTTGATGTTCATCGACACTGGCCGTTGCATCAAGTGGATGTTAAAAATGTTTTTCTCAATGGCGATCTGCTGGAAACTGTCTACATGCAACAACCTCCCGGGTTTGAGACCACGGGGGAGTCCCTTGTATGTCATCTCAAAAAATCTCTCTATGGTCTCAAATAGTCTCCTCGAGCATGGTTTGACAAGTTTAATCAGATTGTTCATGGTGTTGGGTTCACTCGAAGCTCGGCTGACTTCTCTCTATTTACTCGACATCATGCGACAAACACAATAATTCTCTTGGTCTATGTCAATGATATCTTGATTACGGGTGATGATGTCAACGAAATCCACATGATCAAGCAACACCTGGCCTCTGTTTTTCAAACTAAAGACTTGGGAAATCTTCGGTACTTCCTTGGTCTCGAGGCAGCTCGACGCCTTGATGGGTTTGTTCTATCTCAACGGAAGTATTGTCTACACCTGCTTCATGATGCTAACTATTCTGGATGTAAGCCTGCTAACACTCCTATGTATTTCAATCACAAACTCTGCGCTCATGCCTCAGACTCCGATCTTCTCCTTTCGAACCCAAAGTATTATCGTCGCCTTGTAGGGAAGCTGATCTATCTTACAGTTACAATACCCGATATATCCTTCGCTGTTGGAGTTGTCAGTCGATTCATGCATGCTCCACAGATCTCTCACCTCCAGGCAGTTGAATGCATCCTTCGATACTTGAAGGCTGCTCCTGGACAAGGACTTGTATACAAGCCTTCTTCTACCTTATCTCTTATTGCCTACTCTGGCTCTTTGGATGATCGTCGTTCCACAAGTAGATATTGCACATACTTTGGTGGACACCTTATCACCTGGCACAACAAGAAGCAGTCTGTGGTTGCTCTCTCATCAGCCGAAGCTGAGTATCGTTCAATGGCTTCTGTTGTGTCCGAGCTTATTTGGTTGGAAAGCCTTCTAAGTGATCTGGGTGTGAAACTTCTCTCACCGACTATTCTCTATTGCTACAGTTAAGCTGCCTATACATATTGCCAAGAATCCAGTATTTCATGAACGTACCAAACACATCGAAGTCGATTGTCACTTCATTCGGGAGAAGGTTCAACTGAAGAAACTGGAGTTAAAACATGTTCTTGCTGCTGGGCAAGTTACTGATATTCTCACTAAGGCCTTACCACGTCCGCTATATTATCAGTTCTTGATCAAGCTTGGTGCTTACGATCTGTATGCTCCAGCTTGCGAGGGAGTGTTGAAGAAATTATGTACTAAGGCCCATAGCAAGTCCCAACTAGAGCTCACTACCTCTTTAGGATTTTAGTCCCACTTCTTAGAATGAGATTGTCTCTCCTCCCTCTCTTCTTATATAAGTGTACAAATACTTGTATGATATATGCATGTGAAAATTAATAAAATATTGAGATTATTTCTCTATTTTTCGTGTTTTCTACAATATATATATACATATATATATATATATATATATTCCTGAACCTCCCATGTAAGCTACGTTATTAAAGGCGCAAGGCGCAAGGCGCAGGCGCGTACCTGAGGCACGTGTGGCGCAAAAATGAAAAAAAGATAAAATATAGCTTATTAAACATAAAACACATAAAAATAAATCTACCATCATATCAATACACTAGAATTGCATATATCACACCCTCCAAAATAACTAGCATTAAAAAATTAGATTTTGAAAATAAATGTGCCGCCAATTCAGTAAACTAGACGGCTTAAAAAGACATTCAGTGAACCATAAGGAGATTATGACTAAAGATAGAGCACAACGACGACAAAGGATCATTATAGCCGACCCTACTATAGTGAGATAAAGGCTTGAGTGTTGTTGTTAGTCTCGTAGTGGCATCAATCCCTTTATTACATTTTTGCAGCATTGGACCTCCGATATGAAGCCATTATCCTAGTGTCTCGTGCAATGAAGATAATTTTGAGCCAATAAATGTTGTTGATGAAGCAAGGTGCACCTAGGCGCACTTGAGGCGCACCCGAGGCGCACGCCAAAGCGCGTCTGGGGCACCTCGCCCGCCTCTGCCTTGCAGAGGCGAGGCCTGGTGCGCCCGGCGCCTCAGGCGCGCCTAGGCGCGCGCCTTAATAACATAACGTGTAAGTTTGCAAAATTATAGGTTGCACCCCTCTATCTCATGAAATTACCTAAACCTTCCACCTAAGTTTACATTTCATAACATGCATACACAAGAGGTGAAACTTATAATTATGCCAACTCCCAGACTATGTTGTTAAAGGCGCGCCTAAGGCTCAAGGCTCACCAGGCTCAGAGGTTTGCGCCTTCGTGCACCTTTTTTGCGCCTTTGGAGCATAAAAGGTGCGTCTGGGTGCAGTTTTTGTTACCATTTTTTTTTCAAAATAAATAAAGAAATAATGTGAGAACTCAATATTTTTTGCATGATTTAGTATTTGCGAAACATAATTGAGCGTTGAGACCTACATATGATGCAAGTGACCACATTGATTCTTATTTTTAAGAGATATAAATGATAGTAATGAATGATTAATGAGTAGAACATATGAGGAATCTGATCAAGAAGATGAAATGATGTTTGATGTTGATTATTTAAAATGAATGTGGTTGCACCTTGCCTTCGTCAGGCTCGTGCCTGCGCCTTGCGCCTAGGCTCCAAGATCCCTTTGCGCCTTTAATAACTAAGCTCCCAGAGGAGGTTTGGGTAATTAATAGTGTATATATATGTATATATACACTGCAAATTAGGAGAAAACATTTAACATTTAATATAAAATACTAAATATATTCAACTCTCCTCCTCAAGTTGGGAAAAATATATTTATCATTCTTAACTTTAAAATGTCATCAGAGAACAAGATCAACGGAGTTGCACAGGAAGAGATTGACCCGCGGTGCTATATCATACAAAGCAGGAGGAAAATATGTAATACTTAATATGAAATACATTTATTTAACACTAAATATATTCAACTATTTTTTTGTTTATAGATCAAATCATCTTGTAAGAACAGTAGGAACTTCATGCTGAATCTAGAATTCCCATTTGATAACCAATTTACTTGTCTTTAAGGCTCTCCGGTTCCTTATATGATGTTTGTATTAACAATAATTAAGTTCATAACTCAACCTTCCAAACTTTTAATTTGACATTTTTCATTTCATCTCAGTTTGTCAATTGCTAATGTTTAATATGAACTGTTTATTCATTTATCTCCTTATAGTTCTTTGTAATAAATTTAATTTTATCAACCTTATATATCCACGCTTTGTGATATTTCAGTTACAAATTGGCTTTTCATAATAATATGTGAGCAGTTGATAGTTTAGCATGTTTCAGTAGAAAGCAACGAGGAAAATATTATTGCATCATAAATAATAACGAGGGCTCCAACTCATACATATGCATGAGTGGAGGAAATGGACCCACATGATCTGATCACCCTTATTGGGTATTACATAGATACAACACAAAAAAAACACTCGACTTAATACGACTTGGTAATATAATGAAATATAACGTCAACTCTTCCTCTCAAGTCAGACGAAAAATATCAATCATCCCTAGCTTGTGTATATTATCAGAGAACATATCACAACTCAGTGCTTTGGTGAAGACGTCACCCAGTTGGTCTTTTGAATGAATAAATGGAGTGACCACGTTCCTTTTGACCAAGTGATCTTTGATGAAGTGTCGATCGACTTCAACATGCTCGATCCCATCATGTTGTACGGGGTTGTGACTTGTGAGAAATACTAATGACATCCTTATTATCACAGTATAAGGAGATATGGATATACTCTCGGAATCCCAGATCCTGTAACATAGATTGCAACCATAGTCCTTCACAGAGACCTTGGGATATCGCTTTGTACTCAACCTTCACACTAGATCTACCTACTACATTATGTTTCTTGCTTCACTAGGTTACCAAATTTTCCCCAACAAATGTGCAATACCCCGTAGTTGACTTCCTGTTATCATGACTTCCAGCCCAATCTGCATCAGTGAAGACTTCAATCCTTAAGTGATTGTTCTTAGAGAACAATAGTCCTAAACCAGGTGCCATCTTCAGGTATCTCAACACTCGATGTGCAACCTCATAATGTCTGACTCTGGTATGCATATATCTACTCAAAATACCAACCACATATATATTGTCGGGCCGTGTGTGGGATAGGTATGAGTCTTCCGATCAACCTCTGATAGCTTGATATATCTATCCGACCACCGTCACTGTCTTCATTAATCTTGCGATTCTCTTCCATGAAAGTGTTTGCTAAGGCACAACCGAGCATTCTAGTTTCCTTTAGCAGGTCCAAGACATACTTATGTTGAGATATGAAGATGCCTGATTCGATCTAACCACTTCAATTCCAAGGAAGTATCGTAGTCTTCCCGATCCTTCACCTTGAACTCTATAGATAACTGAGCCTTGAGGTTGGCGATCTTCTCAAAATCATCGCCTGTGATGACTATGTTGTCCATATACACAATGAGAACTGCGATCTTCTGATCACATCTTTTAATGAACATAGTATGATCAGACTGTCCCCTGCTTGTAGCCAAACTTGAGCATGACCTTGCAAAACCTACCAAATCATTCCATGGGTAACTGTTTCAGGCCATATAGTGACTTCTTCAAGCGGCAGACAAGCTATGCTTGTCCCTTTCTCATAAACCCTGGAGGGAGTTTTATGTATACTTATTCCAACTCATCGTGGAGGAAGACAATTTTCACGTCAAGTTCATGAAGATCCCAACTTAGACAAGTGACATAGGACAAGCGAACCCGTATGGAGTCCATCTTCGCTACTGGGGCAAAGGTCTCCTGGTAGTCCCTTCCTTAAGTCTGGCTATATCCTTGAGCCACCAGCCCTGCCTTGTAACGTTCTGTCTTTTTTGCAATTGAACCACATCAGTAGTACATATGGAAGTGAAGTGCTCAAAAAAATCCAATTCCTGATAGAGTCTCCCGAACTCAAACAAATGCATGGAAACATTCATGGTTCCTTGTCGCAGTTCCAAAATCTGACGGGTAAGCTCATATGCCTGGGTGGTACTGCCAATCTGTGAGTATCTTTCACTGGATCGAGTCCAGATCTCAAAGTTGAGTCCATAAACATATAACTCTGATACACGTTCAGGGACATGAAATGAAGGAGCCAGGAGATGACTAAAGAATTTTTTGAGTCCCAATGCTTCCAGGATGGGTCAGTCCTGGGTGGTTCCACAACAATCCCATCTATGTATCCAAACAACTGGTGGCTACGTATCACATGTTGAGCAGCACAAGGCCATTCAAGGTAATTTGTCACATCAAAGTGGTATGATAGTGATCTTCAACGAGCCAGTGTGTTCATGAGTCTGCTGAGGGTCACTCTTTTGTGGCCAAGGTTGTAAATATCGGATGTCAGCGACATGACAGATTGAGTTTTTAAATGTTGGTTGTCGGAGACATGTCAATGTTAAATATATTTACTAATATATAAGAATTTTATTTTGTTAGTACTAAGCTTTATAGCAAATAAATAAGATTTAAAAGCTTAATATCCTTCTTTGGTTATAAGTCTTTCCATGCTTAATAAATTTATGTTAAAATCATATAAATATCAATTAATAAATGTGTTGAACTTTTTCATATTTTTTGTAATATGAAATAAAAAAATAATGTGAAATAATTATACAAAATTGATTATAAGAATAACACATTAAAAGGATGAAATAATACGTCTAATTGATTTAAACATATATTATATATAAATATAAATATATAAATATACGTATATATATTTATATGATTTAGACATACTTTAGACTGCTAACATAACATAAAATAAAATAGCGGACAATATAATCAAAAGTCGTGTAGGCCGATATATCGAAAAAATCTGATATATTGACCTATATTTTGCAAAAGGACGATCAAAATTTTTAGAAAAAAATGCCGTTTTACCCTAAAAAATGACATGTTGGCAGACTTGTTGGAGGACATTTAAAACAGTGTTTGTGGCACGAAGACACTTGTCGAAGAGGCGGAAGAGTTACTCATGTTGGCACAACTTGGTGGAAACAGAAATGTCCACCCAAACAACAAGCGATCAGACCGAAAGGATAATCACAGAATCATGGGTAGCATGTGACTTTCAGAGATGATCCCAGTTGAATCAATGGAGGAACGACGAGAAGATCAGGCAGGAAAGAGTGACTGGAAGATGTCTCGTAACCAGTAGATCGGAGCCTAACGACGAGGGTGTGTGGGTGCCAACGATGAATCACAGAAAGCAAGGCCTTCGTCCATGACTTGATTGAGCCGGAACGAGCGATCCATCCTCGAGAGATCGGCGGGAGTCATCCGCCTATGGCATTCACAGGTTCAACATCATTTCCGAACCCACAGAATGCCACAACTAGCTCGTGTGGGAGGGAGGAGAGGACTCCTGCTCCGATCGAAAAGAGAGGGAACAGTTGTCGGCTGTGTGAAGCGGGGAAGCGACGGAGCTGGTTAGGGCACGTGTGCTCTAATACCAACTAGAAAGCAATGAGGAAAATATTATTGCATCATAAATAATAATAAGGGCTCCAACTCATACATATACATGAGTGGAGGAAATGTACCCACATGACCAAATTACCCTTATCTGATATTACACAGATGTGACACAAAAACTCGCGATTTAATACGACTTGGTAATATAATGAAACATAACGTCAACTGTTTCTTTATCAATTGCTAATGTTTAATATGAATTACTAGTTCATTTCTCTTCTTGCTATACATTTTTTCTATCAATTTAATTATGCTTACAATACGAAATTTCGTAATGATTTGTGAATATTCAATAATTTTGAAAAATATATTTGGATACTTAACAGGGTGGTTCTTTGAGATCGAAGGATTGGCGTCCTAGTGTCGATTTCCTTGTGGTAACAGTGGCAACAAATGCTTCCCGTGCAGGATGGGCGAATGAAGTTAGCATGTCTGTTCCAGAAGATGTTTCTTCCTCTTTTGTTGATTTTCAGTTAGCCGCATTAAAGGCGCTGCTAGCATCCCTTCTTTCAGGGACCCAGGCTCGGCCTCCATTTTTATCCCAAGGTCTTGATCTTTTCCATAGAGGTAACAACTCCATTAACCAAATCTTCATTTACAATTCACGCTCTTTTGGTGCCTTCATGATTCTTTATTAAGTACCTGAATTCGCGTTGAAGTGCTTAAGAGAAGTCTGGCGTTTATTTTGTTCGGTTTACGCATTTGTAAATTTTATTAGCGCACTTCTCATTTGAGCTGCATTTAGGTGGAAGAATCAGTTGCATGTCCAATTTTGATGAACACATTATGATGCCAACTAAATCATATGAACAAAAATGGCAGATAATGCTGCTATACAATAACACAGCTTACTAACACTAATCATCCAGATAACCGTTTAGGTCAGCCCTAAAGCTGATCCAAAAAATTATCGGTCAGCCTTAGGCCTCAAGTTTAAACTAATGATCAAAGGTTCAAAATACAAGTCTTCCCCCTTTATACAGGTAACACAACATGAAATGCATAATATGAAAACACCAAACTAATAAAACATAAATTGATTGCCTTTGCGTACATCGTGTGGACCCACCGGTGCATGCGGGCGTCGCCGCATCCTGATGCTGCTCCTCCATAACAATAAAATAACCAAACATCCTTAAATAATTACTTCTTTGTGCAGTTTTAGATCTTACAAGTTCTTTCGGAAACATCCATCTGAAGTTTCTATGATGAAGATTTTTATTTTCAAATAAAAAATTTAACGAATGATTGAAATTGTTTAAATATCCTCAATGGTTTCAACTAAACCCTGACATGTGCCCGGTTTCTTGTTTTCAATTATTTCCTGATGGTTGTATGAATCACTAATGGCTCCGTTTGGCGCGGGCACGCGGCGGTGGCGGTTACGAACGCGGTGGTTATGAACCGTCGTTCGTGACCGGCCAACCTCACCCGAGGAACTTCATCCACTTTTATGTTCAAAACTATTTTTTTCTTGGTAGCAGTCATAACCATTGTCAGGCCAAACATACATTCTATAATGGTGGCGTTTTTGTCCAAACTCACCGGAGCAAAAACGCCGCGTAAGGCTTCGTTTGGCATGGCGGTAGCGGTCGTGAACATGGTGGTTATGAACCGTCGTTCGTGAACGCACGACCTCACCTAAGGAACTATGTTCATTTTTATGTTCAAAACAAGTTTTCTTTTCTTGATGGCGGCCATAACCGTTGTCATGTCAAACATACATTCTATGGTGGTGGTGTTTTTGTTGTCATGTCAAACATACATTCTATGGCGGAGGCGTTTTTGTCCAAACTCACCGGAACAAAAACGCTGTGCCAAACAGAGAAGTCATATTCTTTTTAACCTTGCAAACAATGATTTCTTATACCTACTTTTTTCTTTTGGAAATTATTATACTGCAGGAAGGCAAGAAACAGGCACAAAGTTAGCTGCTTTTTGCGCTCACGCCCTTCTTTCCCTTGAAATTCTTATACATCCTCGCGCCCTGCCACTGATGGATCAACTTCCCCAAAATCCATCGTTTGATGAAGGATTCAATATGAAAATTTCAACCATGGCCTTCAACAATGATATTAAATCAAACTTGCTTTCTATCCCAAAAGATGATCTGGGGCTCCTTGATGTTGAAGATGAAGAACTATCCAATCATTGGTTTGATAAGAACGATGAACAAATCTCTGTGGACGGTGAACACACCAAAACAAGTAAACAATCATCAAAATTTTCTGAAGATATTACAAAGAATTCTTCGGCTGCTATTGTCGAATGCAAAAACAAAATGTCACAAAATGTTGATGTAGAGATGGAATGCTTGGGCAGAGATGAACTGGCAGTGGATGGAGGAAAAGCGGAAAAGTCTAGGTCTAGGAGCGGGATTAGCTCGTATGATGTTTCAGACGATAAGTTGGATTTCAAGCGAAGAAGTTTGCCAATTTTGGCTACGGAGATGGCACCAGGTAAATGCGACGGTCTCTCAGGTACAAATTTAAACCTCGCCGCTGAAAAAGGCGCTTCTCCTAAAAGATCATCTTATCTGAGGATGGTCAAGGATGTAATGTTATCTTATGATTCAGATTTAAGTTCCATGGATTCGTTGCCGGATATCGTTGTTGGCGATCCTGATAGCGAATAATGCACTAGAATTTTTTGGTAATTTATGTAGCCTGTAGCCATACTGAGAGGAAAGGAAAGATTTTAATCATTGCATCTGAGCTTACTGTTGTTCTTTTCATTGTATAATTCTGTGATTTATTCTGTTTTAAATTGTATTTTGCTTGTGTCCGTAGGCAGATTGGAAGAGAATCACGCTGAGGTTTCTCTACATCTTGTACTCCATCTTTATCATATATGGTTATTATGATGACTTGAAAATAACTTGAAAATTTACTTGTATTTTGACTTGGATTGAACTCTGGTGGTTTAAACCACGTGCCAAAACTATGATTGATTTTAATTTCTAAGTTGATTTCAAGCCAACTTTAGATCGGATGGCGACTACTCAAAATGCAAGTAATATGTATCTATATTATCTATAATGCAAGATGAGCTTTTGGTATAGCATTTTTTTGGTAGAAAGAGTGGCCCGAAGAGATTAGTGGAATCTCTCATACAAGCGGTTGGGGCGGTTATCCATAAGAATCGTCCTGAGCGTGCCAAGAAGATCCCCAGCGCAGGAGAACTCTCCCCTTGTAATCGCCACGCTAGCACAATAATCAGCAGCTGACTTGTCATCCCATGCCCAACAAGGCAAGTTAGAGTAGGCAGGCGTCCTAGGGCCACTTTCCGAAGGAAGCATCACACACGGGGTGGCACAACGACCCTCCATACCGAAGACACTCTCCCCTACTCGTCATGATCACTAATCAACTACCCATAAATCTCATTAATCACCACAGCTTTAGCCCTGGTATCCCGCAACCAGCCTATCAATAGTCACCCTATGAGATAGAGGAATAGTCAACACCTAAAGGCATAGATCCTCGCCGAAGAAACTCTAAAGAGTGCCCAAGTCTCACTCACGATCACATGTAATGGCCTCAGAGACCATAAGGTTAGACCCAAATAAGTCGCAATGAGTCTCAAACGAAGTCCTTGCCAAGGGGTTAGGTAGCACCCAAGCATAACGTAAGAGGGTAATTCTAGTCCCACCCACCCATCGTACCTAAGGGAGCACCAAGTGGAAGCGTCTAGAGATCTCCTTGTAAATGTTAGAGCAACGACAAGGAGGGGCATAGTTGTTTAAGACCCTCAGAAGATGATACATAGCATTGATTAGTCTGCTCCACAATGGCTCAATCCTAAGGGAAGTGATGCTAGCATCTTTGGCCAATAGTGCATCTCGCTGAGGCCCCAACCGACTGTCTCCAAACCCACCCAAATGAGTAGGCATGCACACTTGCTCCCAGTTGACCAGATGGATACCACGACGGTCAAAAGTGCTCCCAAAGTATCGAACCAAATGCTTAATGTACCTTAAAATCCCTTTTAGAAAATAAACAGTAGCACTGTAGAAGACCGAGATTGAGCAAAGGATGAGTCGCATGAGCACAAGACGTCTAACAAAAGAGTGATCCCCAGTGCACCAGCCAGTGATGTGATTAACTACCTTTTGGACAACGAAGAGAAACTCTGAATTACCCAACTTCCTTCCAGCTAAAGGGATGCCAAAATATTTCCAAGAACCATTCAGGCGTCTGAACCCAATGATGTTCTCAATATGAAGGCACACACACTCCATGATGGTGGGGCTGATTCTCACCCGATTTAGAGAGACTAATCACGTGACCAAAGATGTGATAGTAGTCCCCCAAGGCTTCCTTGACTATCAGGGCATTACCCACAATGGTCCTGAGTCTCAATATGACTATCATCAGCAAAAAGAAAATGAGAGATTGGGCTCCCAAGTTCCGACACCTTAAAACCATCAATGTGACCCATATCATCCATCTCCTTTATTTTAAGTGAGCACTTCTGAATAGATAATGAATAAGGAGACAAAGGGCACCCTTGATGAACTCCCACCATTAAGGAGAAGAACTCTGTGAGTTCTCCATTTGGGAAGAGTGTGAACTATGGTCCAGAAATACAAAGCATTATCTACCCAATCCACCTCTCATGAAAGCCAAACCTCTCTAACACCCGCTGGATGAAATCCCAATGAAGTCTGTCATAAGCACATACCAAATCCAACTTAAGCATCATTAACCCTTTCATCTTGCATGCCTGATCCAGAGAGTTACGGAGCTCAAGTGCAAAACACAAATTATCTAAAATATTACGACCCCCAATAAATGCCCCTTGTTCCCCCTGAGCTCAACCGAGGTAGAACCATGTGAAGTCTCTTAACAAGAATACGATCCACAATCTTGTAGTGCTCCGGTCTAGAAGGATAGGTAATCTTGGGGATAAGAACCATTCCAATCTGCTTCCAGAGCCCAGAAATTTGCCCAGTAACAAAGAAATGACTGATAACAACTATCACCTCCTCACCAATAATGGCCCAATAGCTACAATAGAAAGTATCATTGAACCCATCCACTCTAGGCGCCTTGTGTTTTAGGAGGTCAAAGAGCGTGACCTGAATCTTTGTATCAGTGGATTCCCTAATGAGCAAATGAGATAGGAGTTCTCATCTAGGGAAATTTGGGAGGGAGGCAGTGGAATGGCACCAACCACCTCCTCTACAATAGGGGCCCATCTAGCACACAATTTTTGCGCAAATAGTGCCCAGATCAGACACCAGAGAACCATCAACCTCCTCAACCTGGGAGATTATATTATGACATCGATGTAGCATAACAACATGATGGTAAAAAGCAGTATTGGACTCCCATGGAGTAGCCATTGAAGGTGTGACTCCTGTCTCCACAAAGTTTCTTGCAAATGGAGAAGCCTATCGAACACCCGAACCTTATGACAGAGCTGGGCCAACGTACCCACAAAGAGCCCACCCTAATGGGACTCATGCTGCTGCAACTCAAGGATCTCAACCTTAAGAGCCTCGGTCTTGGATAACAAGTTCCCCCTCTCTTCTTGTTCCACAACTTTAGAGAATATTTAGTCTTAAAAAGGAACCGGTTCAAGCTATGAGGCGGGGAGCCCCCCTCCTTGCGAAGCCCAGGCCTCTCTGAGAATCTGATAGGATTCAAAAAACTCTAGTCAAAACTCCTCAAATCTAAAGGGTTGAGACACCCTTTTGGTGGAACCTTCAAGCACAAGCAACAACGGGTAGTGATCAGACCGGTCCTAACCAAATGATGAACCCTAGCCTCAAGAAATTGTTGCACCCAGTATCCTGTATCCAATACTCTATCAATCCTTGAGAAAGTTTGGCCCTCAGGATCTTGATTGTTGCAGAAAGTAAACAAAGGTCCGCAAAAACCAATGTCTGTTAGGTGGTTCAAGTTGATAAAATCCCAGAACTCTTGGATGTCGTGCGAAGCAGAGAAATGCCTACCCTCACATTTATCCTCTGTTGTAGCAATCACATTAAAGTCACTAATTGTAAGAGTGGGAAACCCGGCAGAAATCTCTGAGGCAATCCCATAAGACATAAAGCTCCATGCAATTCATTTTAAAATACACAACACACCAACACCAAGCTTACCTATTGACCGGTGTAATCTTCGTGACAATGAGTTGGAGTTGGTCACAGACACCCCAAAACTCAACACTGTCACCGAAAGATATCCAAAATGCCATTATTCCACTGGAGAGGCCATCAGAAGGTAGACACAAATCATTCCATGCATTCCTCAATGAGCGTTGGAGGCGATGAGCAACATCCTCAGCCATACGAGCCCCCAACAACAATACAATGTCAGGGGAGTGAACCCGCACAGTTCGTAGCAAACGATCACCAGTCCCCTTCTTCCTTGCCCCCTCCCGACAATTCCAAAAGATGTAATTCATTGAACAATCAAAGTGGCGAGGTCCTCCACACCATCAGGTAAACCAGTTCCCAACATAATGTACTCATCTAGGCTCTTGCTGTCCATGTCCTCTTTAAGTCATTTTCGGCTATAGGGTAACAAATGATCACACCCAAGACTTAAACCCATCTCCCCCCAGACCACTACAAGGAACAGTCCATGCGAATACTTTTATGGGAGGCACGTGAGGGCTGAGCCTTAAACCAAAAACATGCTCAATACCCTGATCAAATTGCATAATCTGATCAAGACCAGACCCCTCAACCAAGGAAAAAGTTGGCGTAGTCAAGGCACTCTCCATGGTAACAAAACTCTTAGTATTATTGGCATCATCACAATCATTCACCAACATAATGCCTTCGTCAGAATAGGTCCCCCAGATCTTAGGGACACTGTTAACTGAGGAAGCCCCACATAGGAACCTATTGTTCACCAAACTCGTAACGTCAGGCCTGCCTTGCTGGAAGCACCAAATTCCATGGTAATAATATATTTTCCCAAGCTGGTAGCCAAGTGAGCAAGTTCACCGAACATGAGACAATTGTTGCTGAAAAGTTGACTTACCATAGGTCTTCCTGTTGGATCCTCTTTTTGCACTCACCCCTGCCACGCTGGTTTGATCCACCCCCATCACACGACTTACGTTGGGCATATCATTAGCAAAGATCATCAAATATTTCACTATTGCACCATTGCGTCCCGTCCCCTTGGAAGGCTGGTCCTTACCCATATTCTAGAAACCCTCATATCTCCCCTTAACAATCTTGGTATGGGCATTCGTACTAGCACCCCCACCTTTGGAAAATCGGCGCTTCTGTTAGCTTACTACAATCAATAACTCGGTCTCCTCTATAGCCGAAAGGGAAGTTCGACTAGTAGACTCAGGTTTGACAGATTGCATCATCATCCATGTCCCATAAGGATTTCTCTCCCTCGCCACATGGATAGGTGTTCCTTCATTCATCTGGTTGTTCACAATATTCTCTGGCCCAACCCTACCAACCAGTGTGGCTGCATCAACATAGGGGCAGTCATCACACATGGCCTATTCTTCAGCAATAGTAGCATACAACCTGAATGTTCTCATAAATAAAGTTTTTCCAGGAACTTCATATTTGCTTGAGTCAATACATATGTATACACGAGTAAAGTTATGCTTTTCAAATCCCTTAGTGCAAGAGTCCGGTTGGAGGGGGTTCCACAACAACACAAGCAATGAGGATTAACGAACTTCTCGCCCATAGTTCCATGGGAAGCTTGGGTAAGCGGATCCAAATCACCACAGATGAAAAGAAATCAGGCGAGGAACGAAAAATGGGTCTCCAATCCTTGAGCCCGAATAGTTGGTCAACCACAACCCACGACCCACCCACCTTCACAAGTTCTGTCTGATGGATTCTCAAAGGTGAAGACATAAAAATCATCTGCAAGCAAGAGTGATCGAGACCCTCGACCTTGCTCTTGCCCCTGGCTCTGCAGTGGCCTCATGGCCTCAAACCGGCTTCCGACCCACTCCATCCCCCAACGTTCCATCAGTTCACCACCACCAGCAACAACCCCTTGCCCGCAGAAGAGGGAGACAAGCGCCCCCACCCGACCCCTGGACGCCCCGTCGGCAACAACGTCGAATGCACCCGACTAGGGTTTTTTTCTTGCCCCCTCTATATATAATATCTTTTCCTTCTTAACCTGCACAAACTTTATTATTCTAATTTTGCCCCTCTTTTTAATTTATTCATTTGCAAGATTCAAAAAAACATGGATGAAGTCTTGTGCACGACAGCTAGTATATATCTATATAATATATATATACATATCTACACATATATAACACATACACACAGTTCATTATCATTTGTTAAATGTCCAATACCATTAACTATATTTAATGTTTTGTTTGATTGTGTAATGTAAGTTATTCCTAAATTGATTTGGGTTCTCTCATCGCCTCTACTTTGTGCTATGGGGTTGTGACTATATATTTATTGAGAGTAGATTGTTGTTTAATTCCTTGTCATGTTTGGTTCTTTATTTTCATTTGGGTTTTCACACTTGGCTATTCGAGTTTTGCCTATCATAGAAATTTCAGCCAATTCGAAATCATTTCGAGATGACTAAAAATTAAAGAAGTTTGAGCCGACTTGAAATCAACTCAAACCATTTGAGATAGTGGATTTTGAGTTGGCTCAAATTGCTTCGAGCGGGCTTCAAGCCTAGCTTGACTCAGCTTAAAGTCGAATCAATAGTTGATGATCTTCTATAAGTGACCAAATTTACATCGATCATATGACCGCCAAATTGTGTCAGGTTGCATCAACATCATTTTATATTTAGCTGCGCAGCATTTGTTTTTGTAATTGTTTGTTTCATAATTTTATTATTTTCACTCAAATTCATTCATAAATTTATTGATCGGGCAAAAAATTGACACGTCCGGCAAAAAATGCGTGTCAGAGCGAAAAATGTACGCCCGAGCGAAAAAAATATTCGGGGCGAAAAACACGCTCTCAGACAAAAAATGCGCGCCCTGGAGAAAAAATGCACAACCGTGCACAAAACAAGTGCCTGGGAGAAAAAACCTGCCCAGGCGAAAAAGCGTGCGCCTAGGCAAAAAAGCATGCGGCCGGGCAAAAAGCATGCGCCCACCCAGACGAAAAGCGCGCGCCCAGAAAAAAAATGCGTACCCTGGAGAAAAAATGCGCGCCCGTGCACAAAACACGTGCCTGGGAGAAAAACACGTGCTCTGGAGAAAAATACGTGCCCGGGTGAAAAAAATGTGCTCGGGCGAAAAGCACGCTCCTAAACAAAAAAATGCGCGCCCTGGAGAAAAATGCACGCCCGTGCACAAAACACGTGCCTGAGAGAAAAACACCTGCCCGGGCGAAAAAGCCCGCGCCTGGGAAAAAAAGCACCCGTGCGGGCGAAAAAACGTGCGGCCGGGCAAAAAGTGTGCGCCTGCCCAGGCGAAAAGCGCGCGCACGGGCGAAAAGCACTCGCCCGGGCAAAAACGCACGCCCGGGAGAAAAATGCGCGCCCTGGGAAAAAATAAGCGTCTTGGCGAAAAACTCGTGCACTGGAAAAAATGCGCACGTTTGGGCGAAAATGCGTATGCCTAGGCGAAAAAAATGTGCGCTCAGGCAAGGAAACGCGGAGACAAGCGAAAACTGCGCGCCTGGGCGAAAGACGCGTGCATGGGCGATAAAAAGTGCACTCAGACGAAAACCGCGCGCCTGGGCGAAAAAAACGCACCCGGGCAAAAAAATGCGCTCACGCAAAAAATGCTCCCCTGTGCAAAAAGACGCCCCTGAGCGGAAATCGAGCCTCAGACGGAATTCTCCAATTCTTATATAGATCGAAAGAATTAGCTTTAGTTCGAAAAGAATTGTGAGAACAATGCTCAGACGGACAAAATTAGAATTAGACCATGAATCCCAATTCCAGGATCTCAATTCCGTCCAATCGAATGTACCCTAAGAAATTGTGAGAACTAAGATAAATTATTCAGAGATTTAAGCCAAGGAGAATCCTTATTATAATAGAGTGTGAAGGAATGGGCATGCTGACATTACTGAGGAAAATATTCTACTGGTTAAAGTAAACTTGGCAAATTGGTCAGCAACCTGATTTTCCTCTCTTACAACATGACTAATATCATATCCGAAATTAGAAATATTAGTTGAATCTGTGTAGATGTGAATCTGCATAATAATGAGATTATGGGGTAGACATTGATGCCCTTCTGAGAGCAAAATGTAAATATTTAGTGAGTAATGTACGGCTTCGTTTGGCACGGTGATGGCGGTCGTGAACTCAGCGGGTTGCTGTTCAAACTGCAATATGGAAAAATGCTTTGACCTGTGTAGCAAAGGAGGAGAAAAATGCTAGGCGACAGTACTTGAATAGAGAAAACTAGAGAGTATGTTGTTTGACATAGGGGTTGCTTCTTTTTGTGCATGGATGTTATGAAATGTAAACTTAGAGGGAATGTTTATGAGACTTCAAAAGTAAGAGGGGTGCAACTCGTAGTTATGCAAACTTAGAGGGGAGGTCCTAGTAAATGACAATTAGACTTTAAAGGATTTAACATAGACCGGGACTAAAATTAAATGGGTTGCAGTTGAAACTAAATGGGAATAATAATTAAAATGGTTCCCCAGTTCGCTTTTGATTTGGTTCAGTCCGGATCGGGCCTTAGGGTTCTGAAACGTTTGAAATTTGTTGGTTTTGAGTGTTGGGCAGTGAATTGTGTACATGCACAAAAAATGGTAGTCGTGGAGATGAGAATACTTAGGTGGTTGTGTGGACACATGAGACTGAATAAAATTAGGTTTGAATGTATCAGAGATAAGACTGAAGTGACACCAATTATAGAGAAGATGTGGGAAGCTCGATTAAGATGGTGAAGACACGTACAAATGAGACCATTAGAGGCACCTGTTAAGCGTTGTGAGAGTTTAGCCACTAAGCATGTTAAACGGGGAGAGGTAGACCAAAAAAGACTTGGAACATGATGTACTTAGGCATTAGTGAGATTATGACTAAAGTTATGGCGCAATGACGACAAATTATACGTATAGCCGATCCCACTATGGTGGGATAAAGGCTTGAGTGTTACTGTTTGAAATTTGTTGGTTGCATGCGGTTCCGATTATGGTAATAATATGAAGGAACCGTACGCGAACGATAGTTGCTCATGGTTCCGAAATTCAAATCAGGCCAAGAAAATTCATTGGCGGTTCGGTCCAATTTTATGTTGTTCCAATTCGATTCCAGTTCAATTCCAGTTCGGTTAACAATTCACAATTCTAAGTGACAACTATAATGCAGATTTATATGTGAAACTTTGGAAGACCATATCTCCTTAACCGCTCAACCAAACATCAATCTGAAAGCATCATTGGATTGCTCGAAAAATCCTACAATAGAGACTATTCAGTCAAAGGTTTTGGTGCCGTTTTAGCGGAGCAATCGTTCCACCAAAATGAATTTCCGTCTGCGAATTCTGGAGCTCCGAACCTCCAATCGAGACGTCGTCGCCACAAGTGGACTCGTACTAATGTGAGGAGGCTTTCCTTTCCCCAAGCTCTGAGAACTTTCATTTTTCAGGGAAGGGACCGCTAACCCTTGTCCGCTTCCGGCGAACCTGATTGGGTTGCCCGAATCCTCCTAACGGGCAGAGTTATCCGGCAATCCAAGTTGGTGATCTGAGGGACATGAACTTGATGTTTCTATTCGTCCACAAATTAATTATGAATGCAAAATTTCTTGTGTCTTTTAAAATCTATAAAAGAGAGTCCATTGTTTCATTTTAATGGGTCGATAATTGGAGTAAAACTTCTTGCGCCTTGTGCATGAGAATATCGAAAAACCATCCAACCAGTGTCAACCTACACCGAAAAGGCCGGCAGTTGGAGGAAGAGTATGACTTCCTGCACTTTGTGCATAAGAACATCAAAAAACATCCAACGATTGCACTCTAGCTTGCGCGTCAGTCAACATATTACGGCTCCCTGAGCACCACTCACCAGATTATGAACCAGCGCACCGCTCTGCAGAACGTCCCCTGCACACCATTTAGCATGCCCCGCACCCCACGTGCTGCTCAACATAATCCGCCCTATCGCGGCGCTTACTAGATCGCTCCCCCGCGCGCCGCTCTCCAGAACGCACCCCCGCGCACTGCTCTCCGTAACGCACCCCCGCGCGCCGCTCAACATACCGCGCCTCCGTGTGCCTCTCACTAGATCGCGCCCCCGCGCGCCGAATGCGCCATAGCGCACCATTGAACATACCGCGCTCTCGCGCGCTCTGCACACCAGATCGCACCCCTCGCCCCGCTCTCTAGAATGTGCCCCCAACCCACTGCTCAACATATGGTGTCCCCACACGCCATTTTCTAAAACGCGCCCACTAGGCGCAGCTCAACTAGACATCAACTTGTGCATATCGAAAGCCTGATCCAAAAACGAGATATCGGCTCGACAGATTTGCTGGAGCAACATCTCAATTTGTGGATGCGGGCATGGGTTATTCAATTATTTAAATACCGTAGAACCAAATAATTAAATATTTGTGCAACATTAACAGACCACGGTCCGGTCCAATTGCGACAATGCAGACCGGTCTGAACCCTACACTCGACTGCAGCCAATGGGTGCTCGCACATGAACTGAGAAGACAGCAGAAGCACGTGATAGAAGCATCCGTACTATGAGGAGCATTTGAGTGAATCATTGTTTAATAGGTCGGCCGGTTGTCTCTCGTAACCGACAATTACTTAGATTTGTATTATTATTATTATTATTATTATTATTATTATTATTATTATTAGAACCCACAAGGTCACGTGCATCTCCCAAAATCTACGCCACTATAAAAATAAATATTTCAAACGATGTAGCACGTTTCTTCTAGGAGATCATCTCGATCTCCTAGGTGATCGGCTACGCCTCTCTCCAGTCCCATGCGTAAAAAGTGTATGCCACACATCCCATCGTCATTGGCCGCGGTCGGAAATTTGAAAACGGAGATCAGTTGGAAAAATTTCTCCACGAGAATATCACGAAGAGAGTTGTTTCAATTGCTTAGAAATATCGTACGTCGAGAAAGGGATGTCGGCAAAAATGAGCGGGAGTACGAGAGACAAGAGTTTGTCCGACAAAGAGGTGTCATGAAGGCTAATATTTACATTAATGGAAGACAGCAGCACCACAACATGAATATATTTTTAGCCGTCGGATCATCTTAGAGAGCGCCACCTCACGAGTGAGTGATAGTACATGAGGTTTCCCGTATCCCGCCAGCAACAATACCTATTATCGCTCATGTCCCTTGCAGGGACTTGTAGGTGATGTGATATACCCCTTACATAGCAGGTGCTTATAGAGGGCACTGACGATGACAAGTACTATTGCCACCGTGGCATGGGAAAAACCCGCATATTGTCACTATATATTTAAATGACAAGAAAGAAAGTTCTCTAAAAGTTTTGAACTAATAGAAATTATTTAAACCTAGAGCTCCCATCTAGGGGAGTAATTTTGTGCATGCATATTATTAAATGTAAACTTACTTCAGAGATTTATGTAATTTTGAAAAATAGAGAGGTCTAACATGTAATTTTACAAACTTACATGAGTGGTATTGGTAAACGACCCTAAAATATATAGAGGAAGTTTGTCTCACATTTGGAGCTTGAACAAAAATCTTAGTTGGTGCATCCATCCAATATTATTGGCAACACGTCTGATGTGTATTGTGTAGAGGTATATTTGTCAGGCGGTGAAAGGAAAGTCAGAAAATACAAAATTATCTTTGCTATTCGTATCGACAACCTCTAAGAAGATTTGTCAATTAATATAGTCGTAGGCACGCCGAGAACGCGGAGACATGTGTAATCACGAGCATACAAATCATTTCAAACATGTGGGGGGTTCAACAACAAACTTATGACATGTGTAATCAACCATGCTTGCTGAGTCCCACAAATTTTATTCCCGCAGGTAAGAATCATACTTAATGTGAAATGAGTCCATTTGACCAAGATGTCTTCACACAAAGACACTCAATACATAATAAGCCAGCTATTATTCTCTTTGGCTCAACCCAATCTATTTACTAAGTGAGACTAATGATTTGATCTGTTCTAAAATGGTCCAGGAGAACTGGAAAATACTCCCACCAATTATACTTAACTGTCTATTTCATAACCAAACTCCACAACATGCACTCAAAGGACATTTCTCATATTTGAGTCCTAATCTATTAATTACAAACCAGTAATTTTCCCAGATTATTACACAAATTTAGTTCACTCATGTATCCTTTTTGTCCTAGAAGTCTAAAATCTTTTTAGAAGCCACTCCTTGTTTGGGCTTTACTACTTCATCGACCACTAACACTCTCAAATTCATGATGTTATAGGGCGATCAAGCTATGATTGATTTATCCCTAAACCACACATCATACTATGAGAGTATCATTTATAACCACCCAACCCACAATATATAAAGTACTACGAACTTTGGTTTTGTTCATATATTCTACTAAGTTGAAATTTATAATTTTATCTTTCACTGTGGATTGGTCCACGAGAAATTCCTTGGAAGCCATAAAACTACCCCTTTAAACATTCGAAGTTGGTAAGGGTGTTCGTGGGAATGTGATGGACTAAGCTAGAGAAAATAATACCTCATGAGAAAAAGTGATAATAGATGGAACCTCCTACACTAGGAAGTAGATAGATATATAACCTAACCAAAATGTGGGTAGAAAATGACTCTAGGTTTTCCATCACTCACTTAGGTTCTAGAATGGAGAAAGATATGCCTACATAATAGCTCATTACAAGTTCCTGGGATGAAAGGATGGACTAAATTACACATCAAAATTGAAGGAAACACTATTGGTTAATATTTTAACCCCATTAGAGGAGGACACATTTTGAGAGCATATGTCGGAGAGTTCAATTATAAACATGGTTGGGTGGGAGTACAACCAAGACGAGCGGCCTATTGAAATGTTATTACAAGTCGTCTTAGATAAAAATCATGATTTTAAGTTTTGTGCGAACTTCACTAAAACAAAGTGAACAATATCTATCATGCTACAAGTCATTATATAATTGACTCAAATGGGCACATGTATTAGGACTCACATCCTATTGCAGATCTAGACCAAGGATGATGGGGGTAGTGATCCCCCACCCAATTGACATGGTCCGTTGGAAGATTGATGCTACCAAGGAACATCTTAGGTTGCTAATGACCCCTCCCTCTTGTTTTGCTTCTTCACGAAGTCAAAAGATATATATTAGTGGTTGAAATCCTCTGCATCCAATTGACAAGCACACTCAATAAAATAAAGCTGGGACTGAGAAAACAAAGCTCCCCCTCTAGAGTAAATCATGATCAATACGTCAATCAAATAATTCTGTAGAGAATCAATGAGGTCCCAATTCACTACTTTCTATCTATGATTTACTGATCCGATTAATGATCTGTCACTTCCATGTGAATCGTAACTTCAGTTGCGTTGGGCTTGTATAGTCGATACGAACTCGTTGCTTTTCATTTTGCTCAATTTCGATGTGAATCGAAAAAGTTGATCAAATTAGGTTACATTTGAACTACGGTCTGATCCAAAATGGTAAATGTGAGCATACAAACTCCTAATTTATCCCGGTCAGTTACATTGAACTCGTATGATCAATACGAGCGCGATGAATTTTATTTTCTTCTGACTAGAATTGAGAAAGTTGACCAAAATGAGTTGTTGTGAACTACGTGTAGATTCAAATTAGTATTTTTGAGTAGACAAACTCGGAATCAACTTCAGTTGATTTCATTTGTTTTGTATGACTGACAAGAGTGCACAATGCTCTCGGCATATTTTTCCCAGATATATTTTGCAAGTTTTGATTTACTATATAGATATACATTTTTTTTATATATTTCCTAAACCTAAACCAGCAAGAGCAAAGGGGTGGCGGTCTGCGGAGCTCACGAGGTTGGCAGAGCTCACGAGGTTGGGAGGAGCTTGTGATGCTCCCCTCATCCTTCTTATACTCGATCGAACACTCTTCTAAAGACATCGAGCTGAGCATCCTTCTCCTCCCACGACACAGAGTTGGAGCTTCATCTCCTCCACCCTTAAGGCTCACATGCTTCTCCTATTCTCGGCTTCTTCCACGACCGACTATGAGGACGGCTTGGGAATCAAGCAACCCATAAGACCGCCACGACCCAATAGAAGTCCATATATCACCTCCATTTTAGATACTTTACTACACTTGCCACCATTAACATGTTTAGTGTTTGATTAAGTATTAATTGATTTGTTGTAAGCGCATGTGGCATGTGCGATTGATCGACATGACAACATCGAGATGAAGGCTATGTATGATCCTCTAAGGTACATCTTAGACTATGATTTCATATATGTTAATTGATTTGTTATAAGTGCAGATGACAGATATGATCATTCGATGTTGCTACATCGAGTTGAAGGCTATGGATAAGCTATTAAGGTACAACTTAAGTTGTTGCATTTCTTTATAATTACGGAGCATGATTATAGTTGTCTCTTGCTAATCATATATATGTAGTTCAATTATTGTCGTAATTGACCTTACCCACAATTTAAGTAAGTTAGTTAAATCCAATGTATATGTCTGACCATATAAGATATATGTGTAGGGTTCTATGACAATAACTATATAGTATGCCTTCCAATAGAATAATTAAGTCTTCCGCTAATCCGTTGTTAAGCACAAAATGCTACTTAAGTCTTTCGCTAAATTATTGTCTCGTACTCTGATAAAGTGTAGGACGTATTCGCTTAGCATCGCTGTTGATGCATGGTATCAGGGTGATGAACGAGAGGGGTCGGAAACTGTTGTACCTCCACTCTTCTGCTAGTTGCCTCGGCGTTGCGTGTTCGCAGAGGTGGGCGATAAGATCCCCCGATCGGTACTGCTTTCCTGAAGGGGGTCTTACACATGGTCTACTTTTGGGTGTGGTGCTTACAAGATGAACTTGGAAAAGAATGTACGGGGAGCAACTCAGAAGTTGTCTAGAAGCTGCTCAAGGAAGACTTATCAATTTTTTGTGATTTGTCATCAAATATGACATTATTGGAAAAATATTTATTGATTTTGTAGAAAAAGCTGAAACTTGTATATTTCATGTATAAAATACAAGGAGAGAATACATATTTATAAGGGAGAGAGAGAGAGAGGAGAAAAAGCCTATACACAATGTGAGACTAAAAAAGAGAAGGAGAAATACAATATTGGGCCAAAGTAAACGGGCATCTCATATGGGCCTTTCTAATATTCCCCCGCAAGCTGGAGCGTACAAATCGTAGGCCCCGAGTTTGGATAGGCATTGATGGAAGAGAGTACTGGACATGGCCTTTGTGAGGACATCGGCAACCTGTTCAGTACCAGGAACATGCTTCAGTTCGAGCTTCTTCATTTGAACTTTCTCCCGGATGAAATGACAGTCAACCTCAATATGCTTCGTTCTCTCGTGAAAGACCGGGTTTTTGACAATATGTATAGCAGCTTGACTATCACAGAAGAGGAGAGCAGGTGAGGGAAGCCTTATACCAAGATCCGCAAGGAGGCTTTCCAGCCATGTGAGTTCTGAAACCACAGATGCCATTGCCCGGTATTCTGCTTCAGCTGAGGAACGCGCAACAACCACTTTTTTCTTGCTTCGCCAGGTGATCAAGTGTCCTCCGAAGTACGTGCAAAAACCACTGGTTGATCGACGATCATCTATGGACCCAGCATAATCAGCATCGAAGTATGCCACTAGTGTTGGAGTTGATGATGAGGTTTTGTAAACAAGTCCTTGACCGGGAGCTGTTTTGAGGTATCAGAGGATTCGTTCAACAGTCTGAAGATGAGAGCCCCGAGGGGCATGCATATACCGACTGATAATACCAACAACGAAGGAGATGTCTGGTCTTGTTACCGTCAGGTAGATTAATTTTCCAACCAGGCGGCGATAGTATTCCGGATTTTGTAGCAGGAGATCAGAGTCAGAGGACTGAGCACAGATCTTGTGATTTACATCCATTGGAGTGTTAATTGGTTTGCAGCTGGAGTATCCCGCATCCTGAAGAAGATCGAGCTAGTATTTGCTCTGAGAAAGGAAAAGTCCATCCGGTGGTCTGGCAATCTCCATACCTAGGAAGTAGTGAAGGTGCCCCAAATATTTTGTTTGAAATACAGAGCTAAGATGTTGTTTGACCGCCTGTATACCTTTTGAGTCTTCTCCAGTGATTATGATGTCATCCACGTAGACCAGCAGAAGAGCCGTTCCCGTGGACCGTTGGCGAGTGAACAACGAGAAGTCTGCCGAGCTCCGAGTATAGCCAATTTCTTGAAGAGCCTTGCTGAACTTATCAAACCAATTCCGAGGGGACCGTTTGAGACCATACAATGATTTTACAAGATGACAGACCATAGATTTCCCCGTGGTCTCAAACCCAGGAGGTTGCTCCATGTAAACAGTTTCATTGAGATCGCCGTTCAGAAAGGCATTTTTCACATCCAGTTGAAGTAAGGGCCATTGACGGTGTACAGATACAAAGATAAGCACACGAATCATGTTGAGTTTGGCCACGGGAGAAAAAGTCTCTTCATAGTCAATGCCTTGTTGTTGGGTGTAGCCACGAGCGACCAATCGAGCTTTTAACCTGTCAATTGTTCCATCAGGAGCATGCTTGATGACATAGACCCATTCGCACCCAACCAGTTTCTAACCCGGAGGGCGGGGTACCAGAGTCCATGTCTGGCTGGCCCAGAGAGCGGTCATTTCCTCCTCCATGGCGGCACGCCAGCCAGGATGTCGTAGAGCCTCATGCATAGAGTTAGGAATGGAAATGGAGGATAATGAAGTAGCAAGAGTTTTAAGAGGAGGAGAGAGACGATGTAGGGAGACATAGTTCGCCATAGGATGAGAGATGGAATCTGTTACCGGATCAGCAGGGCACGGAGTACCCGAGGTAGAGGCCGACTGCATTGGGGCAACAGACAGAGGAGCGCGACGAGAGTAGACATGGATAAGGGGTGACCTAGATGGACCAGGAGCAGGAGTTGGTGGTGGAAGAGTTTGTGGCGGAGGTATGTTAACAGGTATGACAGGTCTCATGATGGACTGTGTAAGAGGTGGTGTTACAGAGCTGGGTACCGGACCAGAGAAGAGCGCCTGATTCTCCCGGAAGGTAACATCAGCCGAAACTGAGATTTTTTGGGTGGTAGGATTATAACAGACGTAGCCTTTTTGAGTACGTGAATAGCCGACAAATATATGCTTGGTTGCCCTAGGATCCAGCTTATCCATGGATGGTCCCATGATGTGGACATATAGCAGGTACATCCAAAGATTCGAGGTGTAAGAGAGAAAGCCGGAGCAAATGGAAAGAGAAGACTGAACGGAGTAGCATGGTGGAGGACAGAGGAGGGGAGACGGTTAATAAGGAAGCACAAAGTGGAGACCGCAAAGTTCCAGTAGACTTTAGAAACATTCATGTGAAGCATGAGAGAGCGGGCAACATCAAGCATGTGCCGGTTTTTTTGTTCGGCAACACCATTTTGCTGGGGGGGGGGGGGGGTGTAGGGATATGAAGTCTGGTGAACAATCCCGAATTCAGAGCATAAATTTGCAAAGTTATTGCTGGTGTATTCCCAAGCATTATCAGTAAGTAGCGTTTTGATGGTAGTTGAGAATTGTGTGCTGGTTTCAAGGATAAAGGCCCTAAAAACACGAGGGAGCTCGGAGCGATCGCGGAGTAAGTATACCCATGTTGTTCGAGAATAATCATCAATAAACGTAATAAAGTATCGATAACCCAAGATACTAGGAACTTTATAGGGACCCCACACATCAGAATGCAGTAATTCAAAAGGAGTAGAGCTCCGAGTACAATTTGCTGAAAAAAAAGAACGTGAATGTTTGCCAAAAATACATAAATCACACTGGAAAGCAGGAAGAGATACATCGGGAAGAGCCTTCTGGAGGACTGGAAGTGGGGCATGTCCAAGACGTCGATGCCAATCAGCAGAAGAGATGGACAAAAGGACATTGGGATAGTCGTCGAGAAGGTAGAGCCCGTTACGCAGTTGTCCTTTACCAATGGTAGTCCGCGTCCGCCAATCCTGTATCAGAAAAGAAGATGAGGTAAATATGACAGAGCAATCAAGATCAGTAGTAAGACGATTAACAAAAAGTAAGTTGAATGAGGAGCCTGGGACATGAAGAGCCGAGCGGAGAGAGATGGAGGAGTTAAGAGATAGGTCAGCCGAGCCGGAGACAGGAACAGTCGCCCCATTGTCCACGGTGATACACTTCAGATGAGGAGTAGCAGAGTACTTGGGTGGGCATAGCGAGGTGATGTGATGAGTGGCGCCAGAGTCCACTATCCAACGTGGACTGGTGGAGAGACAGGCGATACCTGTATTGGAGATGGAGACGACGAAAGCAGAGGAGGAAATCCGCTCTTGAAGCTGCTGGAACTCTAGGCGGAGCGCCTCAAGATCAGTGCGGGGGGATGAGGAGCTGTCATCAACAACAACTGTAGTAGGACGAGGAGGATTACCATTCTTCTGGTAGCAGGTTGCCTCAAAATGTCTGTCTCGCCCACAGAAGGTACATTTTGGTCGAGACCGACCGCCGCGCCCCCTTCCCCGAGAGCCCGAGCGTCCACCACGAGCAAATGGAGGTAGGGGAAGTAAGGGGGCATTTGTCCGCTGGAGAAGAGCTGGAAAGGGTGGTGGGAGAGCCTGCGGAGGTGCGGAGACTCGGAGGAGCATGGAGCACACATCTGAGAGAGAAGTGTCACAACCCGCATTTTCTCCGAATTTAGGAATATCAGAGGAAGAGAAAATACGCGTCATGATAACACGCCATGCAGGAGACAACTGCAGACGCTCAGGCGGGAACTTATTACTTATTTAAATCAAACATGATTACATGATAGTTCGTCATTTGAAATCATTTATTAGGGTTTGGAGTAAGAACTGTGACTCTCAGTTCGTGGATCAGCTAGTCCACAGAAGAAATATATATATGAACTTTGCAGTGGAAAAATAATTAGTTGAGTTCAATTAAGGTCCTATATGCACGTGATGTACGAACATAAAGATGATGATATGCACATATCTAGATTTAGATTGGGTATGAAGATACTTGTACGTGACTTAAATATAAGGATTTAGCCTATAAAAGATGCAATGAGAATGAAGAAAGATCATTTTTTATAACTATAATGCACCTATGCATAAATCATTCCCAGAGAGCAAGATACACGAGCTCGAGAAGTAGTAGCAACAATTAGCAAGTAAGCTATAATGTAACCAAAGAAGCACAAAGGGCGTCAACAACCTGACACCAACCCATTGGCTTCAAACTAGTATGTCTGGACGCAAGAAGAAAACTAGCTATCACTACCTCGCAGCAACGGGGTAAGACGGCAGCCACGACTCCCAAGGTCTTCGAACTACACCTCTAACTGCTACAGCTCAGAACCTGAGGCATTCAAATAAAATAAAGAATGCCTCAGCAAGGAAAGCACAAGTGGCAGAAGAATATCAAAGTTCTACGAAACAAGGAAAATAAAAAGGCATAAGGGGTACCAACCCAAGCCAAACTTACAGAAAAAGAAGATCCAAAGCATAGGGATAAACTACGCACCAAGTGCACCGACACCCTTTTAGAGATACAAGTAAAGTTCATTTATCTTGAAAATTCTATTTAAAGAGACTGATCAGCTCAAATTAAGCGGGGGCGGTCCTTTATCCTCTACCACCCAAAGCCAAAAATGGGCGGGGGTTTCTCTATCCCCAACCAGCCAAACACGGCCCTCGGTACCATAGGCCAAGCCTGCAGTTCACCTCTAAAATGGCCACCATACAAGGCTACAACAAATCCCCACTGCCCCCCCAAACACGGCCCACTGTGCAAGGCTAAATGCAATGCTTCATATTAATTAATTTCTTTAATTATGGCACGGGACGAAGCCCAAGAAAACAATCATCAGGATACCCTAAGGATAGGGTCACAAATGAAGTAAACATCCGCGATTTAGCCCGAGGGACAAAACCAGAATGAGACCTAAGGATAATGTCACAAATAAGGGAAACACTTCTCAAAATGATCATAAAGGAAACCCATAAATTTGCATAGCCACAGCAGGTATAAGAACTCAGGCAGGAGGTAACCATGATCAAGGGCACAATACAGACATTGGCAACATCCCTGTACACTTTAGAAGACACAAGATTCCAAGGGAAAGAAGAAGTCTGAGGCATAGCTCAAGGACTTAGAAATGGACTGGCATTTCTCGAGAAGTAGAAGGCATCTCTCGAGAAAATAGAGGGCATTTCTCGAGAAGATAGAGGGAAGTTTAGGCAAAGAAGGTCTTCAGGGATTTCTCGAGAAATAAGGAAAATTTCTCGAGAAACAAAATAGGATTTATGCAGGGATTTCCCGAGAAATATAGGAGATTTCTCGAGAAGTGGATGGATTTCTCGAGAAGCAAAAAGCAAAGCAGAAAAAAGGAGTTCTCGAGAGACAAGGAGATTTCTCGAGAAATCAAAGAGTTTTCTCGAGAGAAAGAGGGACTTATCGGAAAGAGAACACATGGATCTCTCAAGAAATTCATGGATTTCTCGAGATAAACAAGGATCTCTCGAGAAATACATAAATTTCTCGAGTACTGGACGAAAATTCTAGGCTGCAACTGATTCTTTTAGGGGGGAAAATGTAGACATTTAGGGTGATCTCAAAAGAGAGTTCAACTGTTAATTTTGCCAAGTAACACTCCAAGATCAAGAGTTAAACAATGCGGTAAGAACTCAAGCAAGAAAACAAAACTTCAACAACCAAAGAGAAGGAGAAACTGTCACTTGCCTTAAACCTTGCAAACCCGAAGATCTCCGCTCCAAAAGCTATGGATCGACTAAGAAATCACTCAAGCACGAAAACCTGAAACTTTTCGGGCCAAAAGGAGGAGTTAGGTCACTACCTTGACTCCAAAAATCCCAAGAAATAGGAAACTCTTTCCACTAGAACGAAGATCTCGCCGAGAGCTTTCCGAATCTACTCTCCAAACGCGATTCCGACCATTATAGCCCTTGAATCGCCGACCGGAAGAAGCTCCACGACGCCGCTCTCGCCTATCGCACGAGGACCAGTCGGCTCAATGGAGAAGAAGAGGAATAAGATTTCTTTGAAACTTTAGGTATTTATATAAAACCTCAAATTCCTAGATTAATTAATAAATAATTCATCCATTCTAGTTAAAATTTCGAGGGTGACCAAAACACCTCATATTTTCATGAAAATCGCACCTAAACTGAAAATCGGCGCTACGGATCCAACGACGGAGTCAGAATTCCATTCCTACAAGCCAAACTCGAGATTAGAATTCCCGAAGCTGAAATCTCAATAATTACTCTAAAACCCCGAGTTTCCCCTTAACTCGTAATGTCGCGAAATCTCGCACGAGCGACCTGAATTAAATACATTAACTAAACTAAGACTCAAAACTAAAATCCGAAGGGTTGACGTAACGCCCTTAGGCCAAAAATTACAATTCAACGGGTACTTAAATAATTAATAAAAAACCAGGGCCGTTACAAGAAGGAGTAGTGCTGAGGCGAGAACTTGAGTCTGAATGCTTTGCAGGTGTGGTGGAACACGAGCCATGATCATGGCAATGCAGACTGCTTCCTTCTGATTCCGTTGAGCAGCGGGGTCATTGGTAGAAGGGTGATGCTGGATCCAGGCTTCAGCCAGAGTCTTGTCCCGAGCAACAAACGAGGTCACGTCGGCAGCCCCGACCGCATCTAAAGCCTGGAGATCTGTAATGATGTAGTAGAGGTGTTTGAGGCTGTCTTTGCCTGAGTACAATGAATGGAGTTCATCCTACATCGCTTTGGCAGTCTCGTGATACATGGCCATTTGGTATGGCTCGCCATCCAGAGAGTTGAGGAGCCAAGTCTGAACGCGGTCATCATTCCTTAGCCAGTCCTCTGTAGGAGGTGATGGAGGTACCTGGGTAAGATGTTGGAGAAGGCCCTTGGACTGAAGAACCCGTCGGACCGAGTGCACCCACTGAATGAAATTTTTATTCCTGGAGAGGGAGATAGTGGTGATCCGCAGCTCATCTCGGAGATCGGACGAGAAGTTCGGACGGGCTGTGGGAGAAGGGGCAGGAAACTCAGTTGAGTCAACAGAGGAAGGAATCTGGAGGCCGCTGGCAAGCTGCAGGAGGCCGCACGGGCTTTGAGAGAGGAGCTCGCTGCAAAGGGGATCGTTGTAGAGAGAAGGTCGCAGAGGAGCTTGCTGCAGAGGAGGTCGCTGGGAGGAGGCAGATGTATCACCGCAGAGATCACTGTAATGGAGATCGCTGCAATGCAGAGGAGGCCGCCAGGAGCTCGCTGTAATGGAGATCGCTGCAGAGAAGGTAGGAGCTCGCACGAGATCGCTGCAATGGAGATCAAAGGCAGGCCGCATGAGATCGCTGCTTAGAGGAGATTGCAGGCAGGCCGCCGGGAGCTCGTTGTAATGGAGCTCGCTGCAGAGAAGGCAGGAGCTCGCACGAGATCACTGCAATGGAGATCGAAGGGAGGCCGCAGGAGATCACTGCTTAGAGGAGATTGCAGGCAGGCCGCAGGAGATCGCTGTTTAGAGGTGATTGCAGGCAGGCCGCGGGAGATCACTGAGTAAACCACAGGAGATCGCAGAGTAGAACGCCGGAGATCGCTGAGTAGGCCGCAGGAGCTCGCAGAGTAGATCTGGAGGATTATATAGGTATATGATCTAATTCACCTAGAGGGGGGGGGGGGGGGGGTGAATAGGTCTTTTGATTTTTACTTATTTGATTTAGATGTTTACAGTTATTCTAAGCAAGTAATCAAGCACACCCAGAAAACACACAAGTGTTTATAGTGGTTCCCCAAGATAGTGTGTCTATGGGTAGTCCACTTTCCACCTTCACCCTTCTAACAGTGTGTTAGACAGGGCCAACTCCTCCAATCTCAGCTCCAAGAGCTTACAACACAGATCCCTCAGGATCTCTCAGGTTTTCCCCAAACCCTACCTCAGGCACAACATCCCTACCTCAGAGGAAAACACCTCCTACAGCTCAGACCACCTCCAGGTCCTACCTCAAGCTGATCTCTCAGCTCTACAACTCAGGCTATTCAGCCCTACCTCAGATCTCACAGATCCTACCTCAGAGGACTCCACCTCCTACAGCTCAAACCACCTCCTGGTCCTACAACCTCATGCCAAATGGCCTTACAAATTCAGAACCCAAAGGCTCCTACAGATAATATAAAGAGGTTTATGGAATGAAAGAAGAAAAGATCAAGCATGTTCTTCTTCTTCTTTTCTGCTGCTATTGCCGACTTGAATCAGGGAGGAGTGGTACAGTTCCAATCTTGATTTTACTTGATCAGCACTTCAGATGAAGGTCTGGATCTACTTGATCTATCTTGAGATGAATCAAGAAGAGCTATCTCTTTTTATCCTTGCAGCCTTGTGTTGGCTCAGTTCTTGGCTGCCGACAATGGAATAGTTTGCTTCCGCTTCTTTGTGTGCTCGAGAGAAAGATTGATAGCAGAAGTGCTTTCTCAACCCTAATTTATCCCTTTTATACATCCCCTACCTTCAACGGCTCTCAGCGTCCTTCTGAATAATATGGGAGAGACTGGTGGACCCCCCACAATGCCTTTCTGCAGCTTGCGCCAAGGGCAGAACCCACAATCTGTGTTCGACGAACTCGCCATACTGCATTCGACGAACTCGCCAAACTCGCCAAACTCTGCGTTTGATGAGCTCGCCAAACTCTGCGTTCGACGAACTTCATTCTTCGTTCGACGAACACGCCAAGTCTCAGCGTTTTCTTCTGTCTCGTCTCTGCGTTCGACGAACTGAGTTCTGCGTTCGATGAACACGCCAAGTCTCAACGCTTGCTTCTGTCCCGTCTCTGCGTTCGACGAACTGAGTTTTGCATTCGACGAACACGCCAAGTCTCAGCGCTTGCTTCTGTCCTGTCTCTGCGTTCGACGAACTGAGTTCTGCGTTGGACAAACTGAGTTCTACGTTCGACGAACACACCAAATCTCAGCGGTTCAGCTGAGACCACTCTTCATCCCTTAGGAGATGAATTCTCCTAATCTAAGGGCATGATTGACCCTTTCTCTTGAGTTACCTGAGCCTGTATATCTTACAAAAATATGGCTTTATCAAATACATCTTGTACTTAGCATTGTGAGTGATGCCTCTTCAAATCAAAGGAATATTGTTGACAATATTCCCAACAATCTCCCCTATTTGAAGAAGGCAGAACATTCCCAATGCTAAGGTACATAGCCAACAAAAACCTATCATGAAAATAATCTATATAACATTCATGATAACATTGCTTCTAGAAGATAACATTGTTTAAGCATTCTATTAAAACACATGATTGTTTATATTAAGCTTTGACTAACTCAGAGGGCAATCCTTGTACTCAAAGCTGACTCTGAGTTGGTCTTAGCATTGTCCATCTCCCCCTTTCTGATTTCTTCAACTATTTTTCCCTTTAGGGATTGGGAGGCAGCAGCTACATACCCTGAGAGGGTTTAGAAAGCATTTTCCAAGACCCCCTTTAGATCATCCTTCATCTTCTCTGACTTTCTTAGCATTGGCCATCTCCCCCTCAACCTGAGCAAGAACTTGCTCTCCCTCAATGTGAGTACTATTAGCTTTATTAGCTGTTCTTCTTCATTTTGAACAACCCTTTCTAGCTCCCCCTCACTTGGAGCATTAGTATTGTTCTTATTTTTGTAAGTCTAATTTAAACTTATGTCATAATGCTGAGTTCGTCGAACTAAAGGTCGACATTCGTCGAACTCAGGAAAGAGTTCGTCGAACTTAGGAAAGAGTTCGTCGAACCCAGATTTTTTCCAGCTGAGCCCTTAGTCTGCTTTAGTTTGTTTTGGATACTTATCCACTGAGACAGTTTGGCTGTCTCAGCTGATCAGCTGAGATGGGCCTCACCCTGAATTCAAAGTATTTAACATTTTAGGGAGATTATCTACCCTATCATGTGGACTATGTACTGTAAAGTTGATCAATTCAGATTTCAATTTATCATAGCAGTACATATTGTGAGAATTGTACAAATGAGAACATAAGCATTTTAACAGTGGATATTGATTCATAAGTGAACTCAATCTAAATTCAACATTCCTAAGTCAATTTTGAAAGAACTGAACTTAGCCTCATCCAGTGGCTTGGTGAAGATATCAGCTACTTGATTGTCTGTGGGGACAAATTCAAGTTTGATATCTTCACACTCTACATGCTCTCTAATAAAATGGTACCTAATTTTTATGTGCTTGGTCCTGCTATGGGAGACCGAATTTTTGGCAATAGAAATAGCACTCGATGAGTCACACAGCAGGGGAGATTGACTAACCTTGATGTTATAATCCTCCAATTGATGTTGGATCCACAGAAGTTGAGCACAACAGCTGCCTGCAGCAATGTACTCTGACTCAGCTGTGGATATGACCACACTGGTTTACTTTTTGCCGCTCCAAGAGATCAGCCTCCTCCCTAGGAATTGACAAGTGCCACTTGTGCTTTTCCTAACTTCTTTGCACCCTGCAAAATCTATATCTGAATAGCCTATCAGTTCAAAGTCATTGTTCCTAGGGTACCAAAGGCCAAGATTTAGGTTGCCCTTGAGGTATCTCAAGATCCTCTTGACAGAGATGTAGTGAGATTCCTTAGGACAAGCCTGATACCTAACACAAACACATGTATAATACATAATGTCTGGCCTACTAGCAGTCAAGTACAACAAGGATCCAATGATACACCTATACATGGATTCATCAAAGGCCTTCCCCTTTTCATCCTTGTCTAATGATACATTAGATCCCATGGGTGTTCTCATGGTGGAGGCTGACTCCATCCCAAATTTCCTGATGAGCTCCTTGGTGTACTTAGTCTGGGAAATGAAAATTCCATCATCAGACTGTTTCACTTGGAGCCCAAATAAATATTTAAGTTCACCCATACTGCTCATCTCAAACTCCCCCTGCATTAGATTGGCAAATCTCTTGCAGAGGTTGTCATCAGTAGACCCAAATATTATGTCATCAACATAGATTTGGACTAGAAGACACTTGCCCCTTGTTTCCCTAAGAATCAATGTGCTATCTATCTTTCCCCTCAAGAACTTGTTCCTGATGAGAAAGCTGGACAATGTCTCATACCAAGCCCTGGGGGCTTGCTTAAGACCATATAGAGCTTTCTTAAGTAGATAAACATGAGATGTAAGAGTAGGATGGACAAAACCTGATGGCTGCTCTACATATACTTCCTCTTTCAGATTTCCATTTAGGAATGCTGACTTGACATCCATCTAGTACACTTTGAAGCCTTTATGGGCTGCATATGCAAGGAATAGCCTTATGGCCTCCAACCTTGCAACTGGGGCAAAGGTTTGGTCAATTTTTATTCCTTCCTCTTGCCTATACCCCTTTGCAACAAGCCTTGCCTTGTTCTTGATGATTGTCCCATTGTCATCCATCTTGTTTCTGAAGATCCATTTAGTGCCAATGATGTTGTGTCCCTGTGGTCTTGACACCAACTTCCATACTTTGCATCTCTTGAATTGCAAAAGTTCTTCCTGCATTGCCTGAATCCAGAATGGATCCAAGTTGTCCTCTTCAAACTTATTAGGCTCTACCCGTGATAGGAAATAGAGGAACAAAGCCTCATTGTGAGCCCTGCTCCTAGTTTTCACACCTTGTTGAATATTCCCAATAATCTGCTCCAAGGGATAATCCCTTAGATGTCTTGTAGCTACAAGCAGTCTCTCCTCTACATGCTGAATTTCTTCTACTAGGTCAGCAGCTTCTTCAGCATCCTGCTCCTCTACTTCTTCTGGAATTGCTGCATCAGTATGTGCTTTACTGCTGCTGGATGGTTCTTGTATAGATAGTTCTTCCATGGCCCTTTCACTTCCTGTCAAAACAGAAGAACTGGACCAGCCCTTATAAATTAGGCTGGTCTCATCAAACACCACATGCATGGACTCTTCAACAACATGAGTTTTCTTGTTATATACTCTATATGCTCTACTATGTGAGCTATAGCCAACAAAAACCCACCAAGTAGCATTTTTCAGCAAACTTGGTTAATTGAGATTTTCCATTATTTAAGATGTAGCATTTAGATCCAAAAATCCTAAAATATGAAATTGTTGGTTGTTTGCCTTTCAGAATCTCATAGGGGGTAATTCCATGAACTTTATTGATGGAAGCTCTATTGAGAACATAACAGGCAGTATTGACTACTTCAGCCCAGAAATATTCTGGGACTGAAGAGTCACTAAGCAATGCTCTCCCAGCTTCTATCAATGTTCTATTCCTCCTCCCAGCCACCCCATTTTGTTGTGGGGTCCTTGGGGAGGAAAATTCTTGGATGATACATAGTTCTTGACAGAACCTTGTCATGGCTTCAGATTGAAACTCTGTGCCATGGTTAGACCTAGTTCTGACCACAGAACATTGCAAATCATTCTGAATGGCCTTGACATGGCTTATAAAGATATTTAGAGTATCGGATTTCTTTTTAAGGAAAAATACTCATGTATATCTTGAGTGATCATCAACACTCACTAAGGTATACAACTTCCCTCCTAAGCTCTGAATTGGCATAGGACCAAACAAGTCCATGTGCAATAAATAAAGGCATCTCTTAGTGTCTTTGAAGCCAATACTTTTAAAAGTGGCCCTAGTTTGTTTGCCCATTTGGCAAACATGACATGGGCCATTTTTAACACATTTTAAATTAGGACTATTTCTAACCAAGTTCTTAGAGAATAGTCTATGCATTGTCTTGTAGTTGATGTGGGCAAGTCTCTTGTGCCATTGAACACATAAATACTCACTCTCATTTGCCACAAGACACACAGGAGAGGAAGATGATTTGCAAATAAAATCTAAACAATAAACATTTCCACTCCTAGTGCATGAGAGTATGGTTTCCAAGTCATTAGACTTTTTGATTATGCACTTATCATTGTGGAATTCAATGACATAGCCAAGATCACACAGTTGGCTTATGCTAACAAGGTTGTGTTGCAACCCTTCAACATAAGCCACTTTAGTGATGGAGACTATGCCATTTGTGATCATACCATAACCTCTGGTGACTCCCTTTTCTGAACCCCCAAAGATGACTTAGGGTCCATTCTTCACTGCTTTGTATTCCTGCAGTAAACCCTTGGTGCCTGTCATATGTCTTGAGCACCCACTGTCCAAATACCAAATCTGCCCAAGGTTGGTATTTGAACTAACCTGCATTATAGAATTTAATTACCCTTAGGAGCCCAAGTGATTTTGGGTCCTAGGTACTTGTTAGTTTGATAAGATAACCTCACACTAGCCACACTCTTTGCATGAAGACTCTTCTTTGCCTTAGGTACATTGGGATTGTAAGGTCTCTTTTTCCAAAACCCGCTCGGGTACTTGAAAACTCGAACCTCTCCCGTATCGCACGGTTGAGGTGGACCTTCGCCCAGAATCGCTGCCTTGCGGTGTCACCAACACTCGGGTTGGCTAACACCGCTCAGCACCAACCCTGCCGGTTATACGATCACAAGTAAAATATGCCAAAAAGTAAGTACATAAAAGAAGGCATGTCCACAATCACAACATCATATAAATATATATAATGGAAACAGAAAGTCCAAAAGAGATGTACAACTAAAGGGGCTTAAGCCCGATACATAAACAAAGTAATGTACTATCTCTCTCTCTCTACATCATGCGGAAGTCTACAACAAAAGCTCTCAAAAGCGGAAGTCTAACTATCTAATCATCAACCTGTGGCGTCGTGGTAGTGCGCTGCATCTGCTGCTCAGGTCCTGCCACCTCGTCCTGCTGCGCGCGGGACAACTCTGTCTCCTCGGACTCCTGCGGTCACACCGACCGTTAGTCATAAAGACTAAGTTGTTTTGTCCTCGCCTCCCTCCACGACTCCTAGGCACCGAGCGGGAGGAAGAAGCGGAGGACAAACAAGGGGTAAACAAGAAGGTGGTGACATGGCTCTATTTTAGCAGGTATACGTAAGCAATAAAATCTAGCTAGCAGTATGGTGCAGGTATAAGGCAGTAAACTAGAGCAATGAAATAAGCAGTAAATAGGAAGAAAATGCAGTGCAGTAAGTAAATCTAAGCTACCATCACAGATTCGTACCTTAACTTATATGAACGCCCATACGACATATAAGTTAAGATGTCCAGGTAACCCATCATATAAAAGAGCCCATACTAATTTATATGATGGGGGTATGCTAATGCGTATGTTATGCTATGCTATGGTTATGATGTTTTAATGAATTTATGCAATGTGACTCACCCACACGACTCTATGCACATAGACCTTTATAGTTCCCAATTTGTTTGAAAGGAAGCAACCCTTTCGGGTACCGACCGTCGTGGTTCACGGTGGCAGTGGATCGGACACTCCACATCCTAGGCGGGTATGGTCACTACCAAGCCTAGACCTCATGTACGCCTTAACGCAAATAACACAACAGCGGAGCTCCTGCGTACTCTTGCTGGAATCCACTAGACTTTAAGGTCGGGGTGGGTTATTAGGGATTGTCCTCCAGACCGCGGTACTCAAACTTACCGGCCCTCTAAACCTCACCCTCACCTGAGTCAACGTACTACCGTCGGTGACACGACTAGCCTAGTACCGAAGACTCGCCACTATTTGAATAAGTAACAGGTGTTAACAATGTCCACCCGAGCTTCCGGCTCAGGGACCATCACACAAGCTGATCCAACCCACCTCCTTCCCGGAGGAGATCCATACCAGTCTGCATACCCACTTAGGCTACTCTTGCCTACAATTTAGTTCGTGATATATTTAGGGTGAATCTTGGACTTCCCGCGGTGTACTCCGTAAGGGGCCCCTAACGGTACTACAGATCAATGGGCTCAACCCCACAATCCTCTTCAAGACAATTACTTTAGTTGGTGATTAATGTTTGGATCACCCTTCATCATTACATATAGTTAAAGTGACTTAGCTCATCCCCCGTCCCACCCAATCGGGTTGGACGTACCTTCATTCTTTCTACGTTAACTCTAGCACCACCCCACAAGTATCCCTAGGATTGACCCTCCTTGAATCATGGTGTGCTACATCTCATTTACTGATTGGATATACCTCCTAAATCCTACTTAGGGGTCTGAATTGTCTAGAACTCAAAATTCTGTATTTACTAAACGCAGACCACAATTTTGAACTATCAATCGACTCCATAAGGGAACCATTCTAAATATTCATCACCAGGGTCTCTAATAATTATACAAGGTTTCCACTGACCTTAATAGGGTATTCTCCAATTTCCATAATTTTCCATATTAAATTGGTATTTAATATAATTTAAAGTAGTTAAGGCCTTAAGCCAAATTACACATGAACTACCCTCAAAATGATTATACATGCTACATGAAAATTATCAGTAAGGTAATATCCCATATCAAGGTGGTTCACTGAGTAACATGATACTAGGATGTCATCTGGTCTACTAAATCATCATAATTGTATAATTACCAAAATGCCACTATAATTAGGAAAAATAGTATTTCACTTCTGAAAATTCTCCAAAATTTACCAAGTGTCCAAATGGGGACCTAGAGTCCTCTGCCAAATTATTGTGTCATTACCATGTGATTTGATATTTTACAATGATTAAACATTCAAAGGTAGCAATTACCAATTTCTACTTGAGGTACTTGAAATATAATTCAACCAGCCTCCACATAACTATCATGGTCATATATTAACCTAAAACTACAGATAACCAAGTATCACATCAAATCCCCATGATTTGATATTTTAAAAAGATTAAATACTCATAAGGATGTAAAATCCACTTTCTACATGAGGTACATGAAATATAATTCTACAAGCCTTCAAATAATTATCATGAGCATATATTGATCTAAAACTACAGATAACCAAGTATCACATCATTGCCCCATGATTTGATATTTTAAAAAGATTAAATACTCATAAGGATGTAAAATCCACTTTCTACATGAGGTACACGAAATATAATTTTACAAGCCTTCAAATAATTACCATGGGCATATGATAGCATTAAATGACAGATAACCAAGTTTCACAATTTAACCCCATGATTTGGTATTTATAAAAATTAATTTCCCTTAAGCTAGCAAGTACTTAGAATTTCCTACACAAGGAATAATGCCCCAATAAATCATAAGAAAATTACTATAGTCCATTTTCATCCCTAATCAGCCACTGATGGAGTTTCAACACCATACAAGGTCCTATGACTATGCATTTCATTTTATTAAGGAAAAGGTGACAATTTCATTTATTAGGAAGAAAATACTTAAACACCTCTAAAAATTCTCATTTAATTAACTAGGTCATTTTATGCACCTACAAACTTATCCACAAAGTTCTGAGCCAAGGCTAGAACATTTGGTCCTAAGTCCTTCACAAATCTCCACTTTGCACCCTTAAGGATTCACCCTTAGGGTTTTAGGTCACACCACCCTAATGGCTCCAAATGGACCATTAGGGTGTGACACAAGCCTTTGTATATCCATACATACATAACCATCATGATGGGAGGAGGCTAACACACTCCACTCCTCAAAATGACCCAAACCCTAATATGACCCTTAAAGGTCCTCATTAGGGTTTCCCATTTTCCATATCAAATCAACTCCAAATTGAGTAAAATTTTAGGTAGGCATGTACTAAAGAGCATGCCACCAAATTTTGGTGTCATTTAGAGATCATATGCTCCAAAAATCAACATAATTTAAATAGTCTAATTTACACAAAAACCCTAGGTAAAAGTGACCACCAAGGGCTGCCCCTTTGGCAGGGGGTGCCCCTAGAGTATACCAACCCATGGTTAAAAGCACAGATCCAAAGCTTGTAGGGTTTGACCTAGGTAATGTTTCTAATGGACTGACCTAGTGTAGGACCAGTCCTAGTAAAACAGCTCCCTAGGGAGCTGTAGGTCACCAAATGACCTAAACTCAAGGCCAAATGAAAGTTAAGACCAAGGCCTACAACTTTTATGTTGGGCACTTTTTCTAAATCTGCCATTAAGTGGCCTTAATTTTTATTTGAAGTTGACTGAATGAAATAGACAGAAATCTAATGAAATGAATTAAATAATTAAAGGATAAAAGAACTCTGCACGAATCTTGGCGCAAATCCAACCCTCCTCCTTCATCTTCTTCCTTCAGCCGACGACTGGGATTGCACCGCCCAGGGCCGACTTCTTCCCCCATTTCCCGGCCACCTGGTGGCCATCACGGCCGGCCACCACCGCCACCACCTTCGTGGTGGTCGGGGCTACAACTCCCGGCGACATGGCGGCCGGAGGGGGGGGGGGGGGGGGGGGGGGGGGGGGGGTTCCGGCGATCCTGGGTGTCACAAATCGAGCCGAAAACCATGGATTTCGGAAATGGATCCGGTCTCAATTGAGCCCGATCCTTCAGCATTATGAGATGGGAAGCTAGCATGAGGGGAGGGGAGGAGAAACGAACCATTGCTGGTGCGTGGCGGAGGCTCCGGCGGTGGTTGGCCATGGAAAATCCTTGCTCCGGCTATCCCGCTCCCGAACTCGTTTCTTCAGCTAAAGCTTCGCTTCAGATGTGGTTTTCGTCTGCTCTCAGTGCTCTGAAGCTAATGGGATGGCTGAAATGGGAGGGGGAGGCCTCTATAGGGGGTTTTGAAATCGAGCTCCTCGGTTGTGCCCCCTTGCTGCCACCCTCCTGTAGCTGCCGGCCTCCTGCTTCCATCTGGGTCAAGCTCAGACCCCCAGCAATCAGGGGAGGCCCCTAGGCTGATTGGAGGAGGAGTATAGAGGAGGGGGTGATTGCTTTTAGCTTTATGCCTTTTGCTTCTGTCTTTTTGATCACCTTTTGGTCCCCCCCTCCATTGATTAATCAAACTCCATATTAGGGTTCAGTCCTAGGGCTGATTGGGCTTGACTTAGGTCCATGATTGAGGTTAATTGGTTGGTGTTAGGGTTCATTTCAATTTAGGCTTGAAATTAACCTTTAATGGGCTATGTTGACCATGGTTGACTTTGGTCAACCAAGGTGAGTGGGTTGACCCCACTTGGGGGTCATGGGTCCCTTAACCTCACCCAACATAGGTTGGTCCATGGTGGGGCTCCAATTGGTTCAATTTAATCAAAGGGTGTAGATTTGACCAAAATTGGGTAAAGTTTGACTTTGGTCAATTGGGGTCAATTGGTCCCACCATGATGGGGCTTTTGGGTCCAATGAGTTCCTTAAAGTGTTTAGAGTGTGGTGGTAAGGTCAATTTGAACATTTGAGGGTCAATTGAACCATAATTGACTTAGTTTGGTTAATGTTGACCTATTGTTGACTTTGGTCAATTTCATGCAATTGGGTCCCACCCAAGTGCAATTTCCATGGTAATGGTCTTCCTTAGTGGTTAGGGTGGTATGGGGGAGGTCAATTTGGTGAATTGAGGGTCAATTGGCCTAAGGAAGTGGTATTGAGCTATGTTGATTTTGTGCCCTTGGTGTGCACTTAGCACACTCTACTTGGCCCAAGGGCCTTAGTGGCCACTCTGCACACCACCCATGCCCTAACACCATCTAGGGGTCTAGAAGGATTGGGGATGTTACAGGGATTGTACCAACAATCTATGGAAAAGTGTCCCACTTTACCACAACACCAACATTCATGAATGTTGTATCTCCTCTTCTGAATATTTCCTAAGGAATTAGCATTACCGTGCCTGTGTTCAGGAGGGGAGACAACTGTAGTCTTCCTGTTTCTCTCAGCAATGATTTGACTGAATGTCAATCTATGTGCTGTCTTGATGCTCTTTGTCCTAATGGCATCAGCCTGCTTTGGCTTGGCAGCCATACAAGATCTGATTGCATCTGACACTGAGCAACAAGGCTTGTCAATAGATTTGACAGCAGGAATTTTCTTTGCTGAAATAGATTTAGAAGAGCTTGCACCCTGATTCTTGAATGAGGGGGCTGAGGTACCAAATACAAAAGGTCCAGGTTGGACCAATTGAATTTCCTCATGGGGAGCCTTCATGGCACTCAATCCCATTCCCTTTCTTCCATTATGGGAAGGATTGTTTTCCTTCCTATAGTTACTTCCATTCTTCCTGTGACCATACATGCTTTCATGGTCATACCTGTTGGAAGGAAGTAATACCTTTTGAAAGGTGGTTTGAGGCTTAGCCTTACCCCTGCTCTTTTCTCCACTCCCTTCTCCTACTTCCATTTTATTGAATCATAGTCCTCTCCTATTGGATTGAGAAGAGAAGGAGTCAATAATAGGGAGCACAAATTTAGGCTTGGAGAATTGAGCCACTAGGCTTCTTTCCTTCCCAAGCTTCTCCTCAAGATCCTTGGTGATCTTGTTCTTTAGAGAAATAGAGCTCAAATGGACAATTGTTATCCCCGTGAGTTTGCTTATTTCTCTACTCATCTGAGCCACCAAATTAGGAGACTCAGAATAATTTCTTTCAGCCATTTTGAGTGAGTCAATCTCTAGGGCTTGGCTTTTGACAAGCTTCTTGCTCTCTTTCAGAGCAATAACTAGAGCATCATATTTGTCAATCAATTGATTGATACCCACTTCAGATTCTGAATCATAATCATCAGTTGATGAGTGTGCATCAGATTCTGGAATTGATTCATACTTAGAGGAAGAGAGAGGAGTAGGTACCTGGTCAGGTGTGTCCTAACAGTCTTCATCATCTGAAGTTATGGCCATTAGGCCAACATATTCTTCAACATTTTCATCCACCTCCATATCACTGTCTGAATGTGATAGAGGGGCCCTGATGCACACCTTTGCTGCAGGAAAGTCCTCATCTTCCTCAGCAGCAAACAACCCAATATAGGCCTCTTTTTCATCATCTGAATCTGATGATGATGACTCAGATTCACTCCAGCTCTTGTCCTTCTTGGCTAGGAAGGATTTCTCACCTTTTCTTACCTTCTTGTGATAAGGCTTGTTATCACCCTTATCCTTTTTTTTGACTGGACAGTCAACAATGACATGTCCAGGCTTACTGCAGCAATAACAAATTATATTAGTTAAACCATGTTTAACATGTTTAGAGTCATACATGTCCCCTTTGGGGTGCTGCCTGTCTGCCCTGCTTGAATCCTTCCTAGGATGTGAGGAGGAGGAAGGCTTATTCTTCCACTGCTTCCTTCTCATCATCTTTTTGAATTGCCTTGAGAAGGAAGCAAATTCCTCATCAGAAGAGCTGTTTTCAGATGAGCAGTGATCTGAATTGTCTGAGTCAGCAGCCCTTCTTGGAGGGGTAGGAATTCTTGTCTTGCTCTTCTTGGACCCTTCAGCCTTGAGGGCCACAGACTTCTCCCTAGCATGAGGCCTGGAGGAGGTGTCCTTCCTTTCTAGCAGATAGTGGCATCTCATATGAGAGCAACTTTCCAAACAGAGTGTGAGGAGGAGTTTCACTCAGCTTTGCCACTTCCCTGATGGCACAGATTTTTGTATCCCAGTCTCTAGTTAGAGATCTTAGGAATTTATCATTCAACTCATAATGAGTGAAGATCCTTTCATAGGTCCTCAACTCATTTACTATTCTGAAGAATCTTTCATAGCAGTCAACTATGCACTTCTGATTTTGTTGCCTAAAGGCTTCATACTCCTGATTGAGGAGGGATTTCCTATCATTCCTCACTTCCTCAGTCCCTTCCATGTACACAATCAATGTATCCCATATCTCCTTTGCAGTATCACAGTGCACCAAGTTTTGGAAAGTTGAATCATCAATAACATTGACAATAATATTTTGAGCCCTTTTATCCATTGTAGCCAATGCTCTCATCCCCTGTCATTTCAGTGTAAGACTTGCCTACCAGCCTAGTAGGATCAATGGTGGAGGGCTTTATGATAATGAAGGGGCCTTCCTGAACAGTGATATATATTCTAGGGTCTGAAGCTTCCATGAACAGCCTAACCCTTTGTTTCCAGATGCCAAAGGTTTCCTTTTTGTATATAGGAAGCTTCATTGAACCCATTTCCTTCTGAACTCCACTTGAAGCCATTGGATTCAGATTTAATAATACCTATGTAGGATCTGGTCATGTAGTTAATCCATTTATGACCAACCTCCCTCTGATACCACTTGAAGGATTATATAGGTATATGATCTAATTCACCTAGAGCGGGGGGGGGGGGGGGTGAATAGGTCTTTTGATTTTTACTTGTTTGATTTAGATGTTTACAGTTATTCTAAGCAAGTAATCAAGCACACCCAGAAAACACACAAGTGTTTATAGTGGTTCACCAAGATAGCGTGTCAATGGGTAGTCCACTTTCCCCCTTCACCCGTCTAACAGTGTGTTAGACAAGGCCAACTCCTCCAAACTCAGCTCCAAGAGCTTACAACACAGATCCCTCAGGATCTCTCAGGTTTTCCCCAAACCCTACCTTAGGCACAACAACCCTACCTCAGAGGAAAACACCTCCTACAGCTCAGACCACCTCCAGGTCCTACCTCAAGCTGATCTCTCAGCTCTACAACTCAGGCTATTCTGCCCTACCTCAGATCTCACAGATCTTACCTTAGAGGACTCCACCTCCTACAGCTCAGACCACCTCCTGGTCCTACAACCTCAGGCCAAATGGCCTTACAATTAAACTCAGAACCCAAAGGCTCCTACAGATAATATAAAGAGGTTTACAGAATGAAAGAAGAAAAAATCAAGCCTTATCTTCTTCTTCTTTTCTACTGCTGTTGCCGACTTGAATCAGGGAGGAGTGGAACAACTCCAATCTTGATTCTACTTGATCAGCACTTCAGATGAAGGTCTGGATCTACTTGCTCTATCTTGAGATGAATCAAGAAGAGCTATCTTTTTTTCTCCTTGCAGCCTTGTGTTGGCTCAGTTCTTGGCTGCCGACAATGGAACAGTTCACTTCCGCTTCTTTGTGTCCTCGAGAGAAAGATTGATGGCAGAAGTGCTTTCTCAACCCTAATTTATCCCTTTTATACATCCCCGACCTTCAATGTCTCTCAGCCGTCCTTCTGAATAATATGGGAGAGACTGGTGGACCCCCACAATGCCTTTATGCAGCTTGCGCCAAGGGCAGAACCCGTAATCTGTGTTCGACGAACTCGCCATACTGCGTTCGACGAACTCGCCAAACTCTGCGTTCGATGTGTTAGACATGTGTGTCATATCCCTTTGTTTGAGAATAACAAATCCCAAATTATATTTGATCTTGCTTGTCGTGTGTTTATAGTGTGCAGGAACTATAAGTGCAATAATCCACACGTAGAAAGCAGCTGAATTCAAACATCGGGAAGAATGCACTAACGCCAGCGTTAGTGGTTAACGCAGGCGCTAGCGCTACCGCCAGCGCTAGCGCTACCGCCTGGCGCTAGCTCAAGTTCGTGCACAGCGCCACGCCGCCGACGGTTTCACAACCGCTCCACACGAACTCTACCGCAGACGCTATCTTCAAGTTCTATAAAATGATGGGCTCTCTCTCGTTTCGGTTAGAGCTTCCAGAGAGATTAATTGTGCCAAATTTCCAGAGCTGTTACTCTGCCGAAAGCTCATCTCCCACTCAAAGCCAAAGAAGATTTTTGGAGAAGGAAGATCCCATGCTGCATTCGAAGAACGATCGCTTCAACCTCTCTTGTGCTACAACGATCCTTTATCCTCAACTTCAGAAATCTCATAGAGGTAGTTCTTGTTATTTGCTTTATTTCATTATTGTAATTTTTGTAGTAGAATTCACCTTGTGTTGGCGACTAGGGCCTTGCGTGGCTTAGGGGGTAATTCGCCGTGTGAGTTGGTGACTAGGTCTAGGAGATTTGATCTAGGGGGTGCTCGAGGCTATATCCGGGGAAGGATTGGCTAGAGCGGCTTGAGGCCATATCCGGGAAGGATTGGCTAAAGCCAACTGGTTTGTAGGGATACAAGTCGGTATAGAAAAGGAAAATTTGTTTTACTTTGTACGCCTCTGATTTCTAGCGATATTGAAATCAAATTTATGTAAACACCTTTTTATATAATATAATCATGTCTCCATTTGTGTTTACTTGATTTCTTTCATTGGCATAAACTATAAAATTGCAAATTACAATTGTTTCTTCCTTTAAGCCAAATTGTTATCTCGTTCTAATTTACTTTAAACAATTTAGTAAATCGTCTAAAAATTAAAAAAGAAAGTTATTCCCTTATTCACCCCCCTCTAAGGAAGCCAATCGATCTAACAAGTGGTATCAGAGGGAAGGTTATTCCAAACGGTTTAAATACCAGGAATAATGACATCTTATGATCTCGCTTTTTCCGAGGGTCAGGGAATTAGTAGACCACCTCTTTTTACTGGGCAGATTATAATTATTGGAAAAATAGGATGCGTTGTTTTCTTATGACCTTAGATATTGAGGTTTGGAAAATGGTTGAAGATGAATACTCTCCTCCTACATTTGTAGTTGGAGAGGTAACTTTAGAAAAACCTAAGGACAAATGGGATGATAAAGATAAACTTAAATGCAAAAATAACGCCAAGGCCATGGATGCTTTATTTTGTGCGTTAGATAGAAATGAATTTAATAGAATTTCCGCATGTACTACTGCATATGAAATTTGGAATCATTTGGAAGTTACTCATGAAGATACATCGCAGATTAAAGATTCAAAGCTTTTCCAACTTGAGTCGGAATATGAAAAATTCCGGATGGATGAAAGTGAAGATGTTGATGCCATGTACACACGCTTCAACAAGATCATCAATGCCTCCAAAGCTCTTGGAAAGACCTTCTCCAACGGCGACTTGGTCCGAAAGATCCTTCGTTCCCTTCCACCAAAATTCAACCCGAAGGTGACGGCCATTTCAGAATCGCACAATCTAAGGACGCTCCAAGTTGAGAGCCTCATTGGGAATCTCAAAACCCATGAGGTAGAAATCAAAATCCAACATGATGAATACAACAAGGAGCCAAAGAAGAAGGCGTTGGCATTAAAATCAAAGGAGTGCCAAGAGGATGAGGATGAAGATGAAGAAAGCCTTTTGGTGAAGAACTTCCGAAAGTTCATGCGAAATCCGGAAAGGAGAAACACTTTCCGGAAATTTATCCAAAAGGATGCAAGATGGAAAGGGTCATACTCAAAGAAGGAAAAGGAGAGCGACGATGAAGAAGAAAGACCTCCACCGGAATGCTTTCATTGTTGGAAGACCGGGCACATTCAGAGCCAGTGCCCAAAGTTCTTGAAGGAGAAGAAGGAAAAGCGGCACAAAGGGAAGGAGAAGAGGAAGGTGCTAAAAGCTAGAACATGGGATGACTCCTCCTCCTCCTCCGAAGAATCAAGCGGGTCTTCATCAAGCGAAGATGAGGAAGCAAACATGTGCCTCATGGGACATGGAAACGACGACGACGACACCGGCGTTCTTAGCGACACTGAGGTAACTCCTCCCACTTATGATGAGCTCTTTAATGAATTCCTTGAAACTTGCAAAGCTTTTGATAAAAATATGAAAGATAATATTTTATTGAATCGTGAAAATGAATCTCTTATTAAAGAAAATCAAAAGCTTTCCAAAAAGGTAATTGTTTTAGAAAAGAGAAAGGTTTCTTGCCAAAAGTGTGATCACTCCACTAAATTGGCAAAATATATTGAAGAGTCACTTTCTAAAGCCCTCTCTCATGCCAAAACTCTTACAAAAGAGAAGGGGGAATTAGAAAGGAAATTAGAAGCCTCTCTTTTGCAAATCAAAAAATAATAAAAAAGGTTTTGAAAATAGGTGTGTCATGCTTGTGAAAGAAAATTCTTCACTTAAAGCACAAGTTCATTATCTCATCATGGCCATTAAAAAATTTGGAATAGGCCAAAAATCACTGGAAATGATTTTAGGGAACCAGTGCAATGGTTCTGGAAAATTTGGGCTCGGATATCGAGGTGAGGGCTACCGCCCGGCGCTAGCACCTCTTACAAGAAGCCTGAATTTTCTTTCTCAAAATGTTTTTCTTCTGTAAATCCAATTTCTTCCAGCAAGAAAATATTCCATAAAAGGGTCTCAACCCCCTTTATTTCGTGTGCAAACTGTTATAGGTTAGGTCACACATCTAGTTCTTGCAGGAAAATAAAACAAAATACTTTAAAGCAAATCTGGGTACCTAAGACTTCCACTTATTCTATGGGTGGTTCCACTTGGGTATCCGGATCATTACTCTCATCTTCTTTCTAGATGTGCAGGCAGGCTAATGACAATGAAGACGTGTGCTACTTGGATTCAGGATGCTCCAAGCACATGACGGGCAATAAAGCAAAGTTCCTTAGCCTAGAAAAGAAGAAGGGAGGGATCGTGACATTTGGTGATAACCGAAAAGGAAGGATCATGGGAATTGGTACAGTTGGTAACAAATGTAATGTTCTTTATGTGAAAGGATTAAAACACAACTTAATTTTTATTAGCCAATTATGTGATAAAGGATTAGATGTGTTATTTGAATCTTCCACTAATCTATGCAAAATATCTAATCCTAATACAAAAGATATTTTACTAACTGCACCAAGAATTCATAATGTTTATATAATTTCTTTTCATGATCTTTCCAAATCATATATAAAATGCTTTATCACTAAAAATGATGAATTAGAACTTTGGCATAGAAGACTAGGGCATGCTAGCACAAAGCTCATTGTAAAACTTGCCAAAAGTAATTTAATTAGAGGATTGCCTATGTTAAATGGAACTTTACCTTCAATTTGTTCATCATGTCAAAAAAGTAAATTTTCTAGATCCTCTTTCAAAAGTAAAAATTTCATTTCTACTACAAGACCTTTGCAAATAATTCATATGGATCTTTTTGGTCCCGTTAGCACTCCAAGTCTTGGTGGTAGATTATATACATATGTTTTAATAGATGATTTTTCAAGATATTGTTGGACATTATTTCTCTCTTCCAAATCCGATGCGTTTTATGAATTTGCAAAATTATGTACTCGTATTCAAAATGAAAGTGATTTAAAAATTAAATGCATTCGCTCGGATCATGGAGGAGAATTTGAAAATGAAAAATTTACATCCTTTTATGATATGTTAGGCATTAAACATGAGTTTTCTGCACCACACACACCACAACAAAATGGTGTTGTAGAAAGAAAGAATAGGACACTTCAAAAACTGGCACGCACTATGTTATGCGAATATAAATTACCTAAGTCCTTTTGGGCTGAAGCCGTAAATACATCATGTTATGTTATGAATAGAATCATGCTTCGCCCATCTCTTAATCTCACACCATATGAACTCTATTTTCAAAAGAAGCCTAATGTATCTTATTTCAAAGTTTTTGGTTGTAAATGTTTTATTTTGAATACAAAAGATAGCTTGGGAAAGTTTGATGAAAAATGTGATGAAGGAACTTTTCTTGGGTACTCTTCAACTAGTAAAGCTTATAGAATTTTTAATAAAAGAACTAGTAGAGTTGAAGAGTCAATAAATATAAAACTTTCTGCAGGCAACGAGGATGATCTATTACCACCTTTGGAGCATGGTGACAAAGAACCTTCCAAAGAAGAAGAAGAGGAGGCCAAGGAAGATGAATATGTACCTCCAAGTGCCTTAAAATTCAGAAAGGATCATCCACAAGAATTGATAATTGGTGAACCATCCATCGGGGTAAGAACTCGCTCTTCTCTTCATGAATCTTTTTCAAATATTTGTTTTGTTTCCGAAATCGAACCAAAAACCGTTTCTACTGCTTTAAATGATGATTTTTGGTTTTTGGCTATGAATGAAGAGTTAGAACAATTTGAGCGACATAATGTTTGGAGATTAGTTGAAAGACCATCTAATCACCCGGTTATAGGTGTAAAATGGATTTTTAAAAATAAATTAGATGGTGAGTCAAGAATCTCTAGAAATAAAGCACGATTAGTAGCACAAGGATATTCTCAAATCGAGGGGATAGATTTTGATGAATCTTTTGCACCAGTTGCTAGATTAGAGTCCATAAGAATTTTTCTAGCATTTGCAAGGTTTAAAAGAATAAAACTATTTCAAATGGATGTGAAAAGTGCTTTTCTAAATGGGTTTATAAAAGAAGAAGTTTTTGTTGAACAACCCCCCGGTTTTATTAGTGAAAAATTTCCAAATCATGTTTATAAACTAGAGAAAGCGCTTTATGGTTTAAAACAAGCGCCCCGTACATGGTATGAAAGACTTACATCACGGTTATATTATGGGAAGTGCGGATAATACTCTCTTCATTAAGTACAACAATGATGATATGATTATTTTACAAATATATGTTGATGATATTACTTTTGGATCTACTAATGAAGAGATGTGTAACGAAGTCATTTTAGTGATGAAAAATGAATTTGAAATGAGTCTTGTAGGAGAACTTTCTTATTTCCTTGGTTTTCAAATATCACAAAGAATTGATGGTATCTTTGTATGTCAAACTAAATATGTCCATGATATGCTTAAACGTTTTGGATTTGAAAACCTTAAACATGCTTCTACACCAATGAGTGCATCAATAAAATTAGGAAAAGATGAATCAGGAATTTCTATAGATCAAACTTTATATAGAGGTATGATAAGATCTCTACTTTATCTAAGTGCAACTAGACCCGATATTATGTTTGCCGTATGCTTATGTGCTCGATTTCAAGCCAATCCAAAAGAATCTCATTTAAAAGCGGTAAAACAAATTTTTAGATATCTCATTGGGTCATCTAGATTAGGATTATGGTACCCGCACAATAATTCATTTACACTTCACGGCTACTCCGATTCGGACTACGCCGGTTGTTCACTTGATAGAAAAAGCACTAGTGGTACTTGTCATTTTCTAGGACCTTCATTAGTTGCATGGTCTAGTAGGAAACAAAATTCGGTTGCACTCTCCACCACGGAGGCCGAATACATTGCATTAGGGAGTTGTTGTGCACAAGCACTATGGATGAGCCAAACTTTAGAGGACTTTGGTTTTCATCTAAAACTTATTGAATTAAAATGTGACAACAAAAGTGCCATTGATCTCACAAATAATCTGGTACACCATTCTAGATCCAAACATATAGATGTATGTCATCATTTCATAAGAGATCACATTAAGATGGAAAATGTTAGAATAAGTTTCATTGGCACGGACTCTCAACTTGCTGATATATTCACTAAACCTCTTCCCGATGCAAGGTTTCAAATGTTAAGGTTGGAATTAGGAGTCTTAGACATCTTAAGATGAATAACATGTAAAACGCTAATGTTTTATGCAATTTGAGCAATCAAGACATATATGAAAATTACTAAATTTTTGCATAAGACTACTGTTAAGACCCCTAATCAATATCAAAAAAGCAGAATTTTAAATTCTTCAATATTTCACTTACTGTTTCCCGCGCTAGCGCTAGCGCCGGCGCTAGCGGGAATGTTTGAATTTTGTGATTTTCAAAATTTCTAAAAATCCTTAAAAATATGTTAGTTTATATGTACTAATTTGTTTGTGTTTCTTACTATTTTATTTTTGTTTTATTCACATTATGAAAAATCAACTACAAAAATTCAAAATTCAAAAATACAAAAATATGTTTTTGTGATTTTTCTGTTTTTATTTCATTAAAAATTTTCAAAACAACAAAAAAACTGTATGATCTTTATTGCTAATATCAAGCATGAATGAATTCTATTACTTAGAATTATTTACAATGTTAAAATTTATTCCTTCAAATGACTATGGACATTGTTTTGTTTATCATGCTTTGATATATCTATTTAAAGTGCATCAATTGTATTGAAAAATATGTGTAGAACCAAGCTTAGCATGCCTCTAAGTATGGGTAAATGTATTATGATTGATAATGATACCTTTCACTCACTTATTTTGGTAATCAACATGTGTGTTTAAATCTAAAAATGCTTGCTTGTGTATAGTATTTGTACAATGAATTAAAACTTGCATAAGTTTATTACCTACACTACATTTGAATTGCACTTGTGAAATTTAGAAAAGTGGTTAAGTTTAAAATTTTTGGGTTTGCAAAACAAGTGTATTCGGAGAATGTTGTCTCACAAATGTGAACAAAAAAATTATATATATGGACAAATATAACTCCACCAAGCACTACTTGAACCTCCTGATAAGTCTTAATAAGCATTATGAGGTTGAGCACCTTGGATAGAATAGTAAAGTGTCTTGTGCAACCCTTGATTAATACACCACTTTTTTATAAAATAGTGTGCCAAGTGTGTGAAAGTTAATTTGCTTGTGTTTTATTGTGCACTTTACTCTACATATGTCTTGTATTTTGTGATTTAAATCAATTGTTAACATTGCCCAAAATACACTTTTGTGCACATCATTATCTTTCATAACACTCCTTCTCATGAGTATTGGATTCTAATGCTTTATCTATACTACTCTTTATATAAAAAATGCACTAGATAACCTAGCATGATCTCTACAATGTTTTGGTATCTCTTGAACTTAAAATTAAGTAACATTGTAGTATATTCCCTTTTTAATATGTTCATCTCATGCTTGGTATCTTTATGTAAAACTATGAGATTTCCAAAAGGTTACAACATCTTTACATTTTGAACTCAAACTCCAAAATTTATACTTATGATTTTTTTTTACAAAAAGATGTTTCTTATAATTTTCCGCTTGCTTAAAACTCTTATCTATTTATTTGAAATCTCTTCAATATTAAGCTTAAACTCTTTATCATTTCATATATTACAAAAGCTCGATCATGATTTATAACTAGCCTAAAGAATGCCTCCTTACTACCCTCACTCTACCTTCTTTTGATAATACCAAAAGGGGGAGATTGATTAAAGAAATCTATATAGAAGAAATATAGAAGATTAAGGGGAGAATAATTCATGTAATCTATCATTTAGGGGGAGTAAAACATAAATTGCATTTTTGTAGGGGGAGCATTAAGATAGGGGGAGTATGCACATTTCTCATGCTTATCATATTCTATAGTTGCACTATTTATCATGCTTATCATATACTATAAACACTAATGTTGATTTCTTGCTAAGAGGATTTGTTACTATCAAAAGGGGGAGATTGTTGGACATGTGTGTCACATCCCTTTGTTTGAGAATAACAAATCCCAAATTGTATTTGATCTTGCTTGTCGTGTGTTTATAGTGTGCAGGAACTATAGGTGCAATAATCCACAGGTAGAAAGAAGCTGAATTCAAACATCTGGAAGAATGCACTAACGCCAGCGTTAGTGGTTAACACAGGCGCTAGCGCTACCGCCTGGCGCTAGCTCAAGTTCGTGCACAGCGCCACGCCGCCGACAGTTTCGCAACCGCTCCACACGAACGCTACCGCATGCGCTAGGAGCTACCGCAGACGCTAGGAGCTACCGCAGGCGCTATCTTCAAGTTCTATAAATTGACGGGCTCTCTCTCGTTTCGTTTAGAGCTTCCAGAGAGATTAATTGTGCCAAATTTCCAAAGCTGTTACTCTGCCGAAAGCTCATCTCCCACTCAAAGCCAAAGAAGATTTCTGGAGAAGGAAGGCCCCACGCTGCATCCGAAGAACGATCGCTTCAACCTCGCTTGTGCTATAATGATCCTTCATCCTCAACTTCAGAAATTTCATAGAGGGAGTTCTTGTTATTTGCTTTGTTTCATTATTGTAATTTTTGTAGTAGAATTCACCTTGTGTTGGCGACTAGGTCCTTGCGTGGCTTAGGGGGTAATTCGCCGCGTGAGTTGGCGACTAGGTCTAGGAGATTAGATCTAGGGGGTGCTCGAGGCTATATCCGGGGAAGGATTGGCTAGAGTGGCTTGAGGCCATATCCGGGGAAGGATTGGCTAAAGCCAACCGGTTTGTGGGGATACAAGTCGGTATAGAAAAGGAAAATTTGTTTTACTTTGTACGCCTCCGATTTCTAGCGATATTGAAATCAAATTTATGTAAACACCTTTTTATATAATATAATCATGTCTCCATTTGTGTTTACTTGATTTCTTTCCTTTGACATAAACTATAAAATTGCAAATTACAATTGTTTCTTCCTTTAAGCTAAATTGTTATCTCGTTCTAATTTACTTTAAACAATTTAGTAAATCGTCTAAAAATTTAAAAAGAAAGTTATTCCATTATTCACCCCCCTCTAAGGACGCCAATCGATCCAACACGATGAACTCGCCAAACTCTGCGTTCGACGAACTTCATTATTCATTCGACGAACACGCCAAGTCTCAGCGTTTGCTTCTGTCCCGTCTCTGCGTTCGACGAACTGAGTTATGCGTTCGACGAACACGCCAAGTCTCAACGCTTGCTTCTGTCCCATCTCTGCGTTCGACGAACTGAGTTCTTCATTCGATGTACTGAGTTTTGTGTTCGACGAACACGCCAAGTATCAGTGCTTGCTTCTGTCCCGTCTCTGCATTCGACAAACTGAGTTCTGCGTTCGACGAACTAAGTTCTATGTTCGACGAACACGCCAAATCTCAGCGGTTCAGCTGAGACCACTCTTCATCCCTTAGGAGATGATTTCTCCTGATCTAAGGGCATGATTGGCCCTTTCTCTTGAGTTACCTGAGCCTGTATATCTTACAAAAATATGGATTTATCAAATACATCTTGTACTTAGCATTGTGAGTGATGCCTCTTCAAATCAAAGGAATATTGTCGGCAAAATTCCCAACAAGATCGCAAGAGATCGCTGCTAGAGCGCCGCTGGGAGGATCAGAGGGGCAGGAGGAGCGGGGCCCATTAGACTTAGGGGACGAGGCTATAAGAAAACGAGGAGGAGAAGCGGGAAGGAGAGAGCTCGCGGGGGGGGGGGGGGGGGGGGGGGGGGGGGGGGGGGAAGCGGTCTCAGAATTGGGAGACCGCGAGGAGCTCACAGGGAAGCTCGTAAGGGGGGTTGCGGTCACAAATTTTGGAGACCGCAATTATGGACCGATGGCTCTGATACCATGTAGAAAAAGCTGAAGCTTGTATATTTCATGTATAAAATACAAGGAGAGAATACATATTTATAGGGGAGAGAGAGAGGAGAAAAATCCTATACACAATGTGGGACTAAAAAAGAGAAGGTGGAATACAATATTGGGCCAAAGTAAATGGGCCTCTCATATGGGCCTTTCTAACAGATTTGATAGAAAAACTATGATAAGACTAAGTTCAGAAGATGGAAGAAGCTCAGAAGAAGAAGCAGAATGAAGTATCAAGATCCAAACATATTAGGAGCAGTCAGTTATTTCTGACCGGGCAATTTCCTGTCGCCGACCGAGCATTTACCGATCGGGGATCCGAACGTCGATCAGAAGACCAGAGGCTGACCGATAGTTCTTCTTTAGAGCGGTCCCAGATCGAACAATGATTGTCGTTCAGAGATAGTTGTTCATTGACCGTTCTTCGTGGACCGGACTCAACGATTACCGACTGCTGTCCATGGATCACAACAAGAAGTTTAGAATGATGAGCGAGGACCTGAGTTCACCGATAGTCTACTGTGGTTCTACAATTGCAGACCAACCTGAAGATCAACGCTCGTTGATCGCCGACTAGACCTGAAGCTTTGTTGGGAATAAAAAAATACTCATTTCAAAAGCAGACGAATATGGAGAGATTGTTAGGAAAATCCATGTTGATTTGATTGTATAAAACCATGGTAAGACTAAGTTCAGAAGATGAAATAAGCACAGAAGAAGAAGCAGAAGGAAGCTGTTCAGAACCATTCATATCATGAGCAGTCGCCGATCACGAGGAGGGCCTAGTTCAATGGATAAAGCTTTGCAGGAGGATACATTGTTTGTTAACCTAGGAAGTCTAACCTCCTCACCAAAGAATTAATGTTCATTGGATTCAAAGTAGGGGTAGCCTGTATTCACATGGACGAGTACATAGAAGGTGCGAGCTATCCACAAGTAACTAATGCGGACTTTAGTAAGCATCGTGAAGAACTTCCATGAGATTGCAATATTTTACTTACTTATTCATCAAAAACTTGTGTAATGCCCTTGTACTCTCTCTCTCTCCCAAATTTTGACAAGTTGTTGGATGTAGATTAATGTTGATGTCAGTGTTGTTGAAATTGGTTTTATAGTGTCACAAAGAAGTGTTCAATTGTGTTTTTTAGCGAGAAGTTCAGTGAACCAAGATGCAAATGACCCACTTATTACCAAAAGATTAGTGCGGTTGTGAAGACACTTAAGCATTGAGAGCACATATTATCAAGGAAGAGCTCATCCTTTATTTTGAATGCAATTCACAGTCAAACATGCGTCAGAAATAAAATTCATGTTGTACATTGAAATTTATAGTACAAGTTCTCATATAAATTGAAGCACAAAGTGGGCGTCCATAATCAGGTGCTTGATGTGCTTAGTTGGTGGTGCACATCTTTACAACTCTAAGCTGATGTAATTTGGTTGGAGTGTTTGAATGGCTTGTGTGAAAACGATGAGGACTCAAGAAGGTTTGGAAAAGTATTCACTATAAGAAGAATTCCGATGAATATCACATTCAATATGAATTCCTCATTGATGGAGATCAATTGTATCTTCCTCGCACCTCTTTGCAAAAAGTAACAATCCACGAGCTACATGACAGAAATCTGAACGGACATTTTTGGAGAGACAGGACCATGCCATATTGTTCACAAGATACTACTGTCATACATGCAAAAGTATGTCAGAAATATCACCAAAATGACTTATATATGTAATTGTTGGGGTACAGCCCCTAAAAAGTGGAAATACAGATCATAGATGTAGCTGTGCTGCTGCAAGAGATGAAGAATGCTAGGAGAAGCAGCAATTTTGTGGCCTGTTGCTAACGCGGGGTGGTAGCACTACCGCCCGACGTTAGCGTATCGACGCATCGTCAAGAAGTCTATCGACGGATCGTCGAGAAGGAGAGATGTGTCGTCGAGATGACTGGGAGCTGAGGGCTAACACACGACGGTAGAGATACTGCGGGCGGTAGCGTTGTCGGCGGGATGTACCATCGAATCCACTGGATGTGTCGACGAATCGTCGAGACGATGTCGTCTTGATAGCTACCGCGGCGCGCTAGTGGTTAACGCTGGGCGGTAGCTGATGGGATATTTCATTAAACAACGATCGGGAGCCGTCAGATTGCTTTGGAAGTATCTTGGATGGCTAAGATTACTTCGCTTATTTACCCTAAATAGGCAGAACCTGTTTGGCCGAAGTTTTTGATCCAGTTAGCCATCAAAAAGAAAAAAGATTTGGGAGAGAAATGTGATTGCTGCCATTGTTGTCGGAGGAGTTCTTCAGGAGGAAGAACAGATTCTCACCATTGGTATTCTTCGTCTTCGCTGTAAGGATTTTTTGCTCAATCTTGTCTTCGTTTGCTTTTGTGCTTGGGGATAGATTTGAGTTTCCTTGTTTCCTTTTCTTGAAGAGAAGTTTCCTACCGTGGTTTGAGAGGGGATTCAACTTGTGAATCCAAGGGGGATCTAGGTTGGTCAAACCTAGATTGTTTTGTCGTAATCCGTATAATTTTAAAGTGAATTATTTGTGTGCCCCGCCCTGCATTTTTTCCCTCATTGCTTTATGGAGGGTTATTCACGTAAAATTCGTTGTCCTCTGGTTGATATATTTTCTGTGTTTTGCAGTGTGTTTAATTTTTCTTCTAGTGTGCCCAAATTGTGCAAGTGGGCTATATCCCAACAAGTGGTATCAAAGGGAGGTTCATCCTAACTGTCTGACTGTACATTCTGATTTAGATTTGAGTCAACGGTAGGTGACGACATTGGTCCGCTCCCTATCTTCCTAAATGTGATCAAGGGTTGTCTCAGAATTTTGGGTTATTGTAGAAGATGGAGCAGAACACCAGAATGGTAAGCATGAACGACGAACTGGAATATATGGAAGCCTTGGATGGAAGATCTCTTGTATTGCAAGGATCTCCATACTCCGTTGTCAGAGAGACCGACTACCATGTTAGATGATGCAGAGTGGATCAGAAGGCAGTGGGATTCATTCGGCAGTGGCTAGATGATTCTATTTTCCACCATGTATACACTGAGTCATCGACTCAGGCTTTGTGGAGAAAGCTTGAAGCGTTGTACGAGAGAAAGAAAATAGACAACAAGGCTTTCCTGATCAGAAAGCTTGTGAACTTGAAGTATAAGGAAGGTTCTCAGATGACAGAGCATCTGTACCTTGCCCAGACCATCATCAATCAGTTGGAGGCAATGAAGATCACCTTGGGGGATGAGCTGCAGGCTTTGATGATCCATAGTTCCTTACCGGAGAGTTGGGAGACTCTTGTGGTGTCACTGAGCAATTTAGCACCTGAAGGCATCTTGTCAATGGAGATGGTGATGAGCTGTCTGTTGAACGAAGAGCTGAGAACAAAGGACTCAGGAACCTCTACATTGAATGCTTTTCTCATGGAGGGAAGGGGCAGGCTGATGAAGAAAGAGGGGAAGCAAATAGGCAACTCCAGGAGTGAAAGGAGTTTTTAGTTCTTAAATATTAAAAAGCTCTTGTTTAAGTTTATTTCAAAGTAATGATATATATAAATATAAGTGTGTTGTGTGAGTAATAAAAACAGACACCTAGAAGGCACAACAACAAAGCATATAAAACATAAAACAAACAAGCAATCCAGATGACACAAGATATATAGTAGTTCCCCAAAACCTGGGTACATCTACTCTTCTACCCACTGGTAGGAATCCACTAGGAGGTTGTTGATCAGGTGCCCTCACACCAAGGTGATTTTGTGTCCACACACCATAGAGCTTTTGATCAGGTGCTCAAAACCAAGATGCAGGTTTTTGTTAAGGTGCCCTGTCACCGGAAGTTAACTTTTGAAGGGAGTTATAACCCTTTACAAGATGGGAAGGAATAAAGAAAACAAAAAGGTTGAAGATGTTCTTCTCTTTCTAAGAAGACTCTTGATGATGATGTTGAAGAAAGCTCCCCCTGTCTGATTTAGATTAGATGATAGCTTATGGATGGAGCTCCTTCTCTAGATTGCAAATACTCTTCTTCTTCTTCTTCTTCTTCTTCTTCTTCTTGCAGTTTAGATCCCTGAGCAAATAGTATTGATTGGTGTCTCAGGTTGTAGATGATCTGCAAGAAAGAGTTTAGCAAAAACGAGACAAGATAAAATAATGTTGTTGTTCTCTGTTTTTGCTGCTATTCTTCTTTTTCTCTTCTTCCTGTAGCTTTCTATTTTTCTTTGCTGCTAGCTATCTTCCTCTCTGTATATTTAATCTGGAGAGCTGTTCAGCTGTTTTGAATTCTTGCCAACAGAAGAGGAAGGAAATAATATCTCTTTTATTTCCCAGATCGTCGAGAACATAACTTGCCGTCTTTAGCTTTGCTGCAACGGCTATATCATTTAATGCTTCAACGGCTGTATTGTTAAGGCAACAATATATATATATATAGAAATAATAAAATATTGCTTTATAAAGTCTGACAGCCTATATATAATATTTTAGTCGAACTGAGAATGATATAAAATAATGCTGCAATTATTTCGTCGAGCTCAGCTTCAAGTTCGTCGACCTCATCATTTGATTCGTCGACCTGAACATTTGATTCATTGTTCTGAACATCTGCTGAATATTCGTCGAACACAGACTTGAGTTCGTCGAACGGAAGGATTCCTCGACCGCTGAGACGGGCTGGATCGTCGAACGCTGAATATTGAGCTGTTCGTCGAACGCAGACTTGAGTTCGTCGAACGCAGACTTGAGTTCGTCGAACGCAGACTTGAGTTCGTCGAACGCAGACTTGAGTTCGTCGAACGCAGACTTGAGTTCGTCGAACGCAGGATTTCGTCGACCGCTGAGACGGGGTCTGTTCGTCGACCGCTGAGATAATCTGTTCGTCAACCGCTGAACCGAGATTTGTTCGTCGACCGCAGAGCGCCGAGCCGGGATCGTCGAACGCTGAACCGCTTAGATGGGATCGTCGAGCGCAGAATGAATACCATTCGTCAAGCGCAGAGCGCCGTTCGTCGAACGCAGATGGCCGTTCGGCGAACGCAGAGAACATGTGTTATTTTTATTCTTCTCTTATTTTCTCAGCCTATTATATATATATATATATATATATATATATATTCAGCCTATTATCTTAATGGGATTTGATCTAAGTTATACAATATGTTATGATAGAAACTTAGACATTAAAGGTGGATCCGAACTCAAATCAAAACTAAGGTTCCAACAATCTCCCCCTATTTGAGTTGGGATCCTAATCCAAATTAAGACTAGGTTCTAACAATCTCCCCCTATTTAGTTTAGGATACCTAGGCATAAAAAGTCTTGAATAACTTAAGGCTTAAGGGTCAGAGATTATTTCTAAAATTTCTTTTTAAAACCAAGCAATTTCTGATTTCCTAGATTTTGATTTAAATAGGTTTTTAATGAAATGAATTGCTAGCTGTTTATTGGATTCTAAGAATTTTAAAAACATAAAGACATTGCCTGATAGCTTCTTTCTATAGAATCTCCTTAATCAGAAGAGACTCACACTTAGTGCTTTGATCATTTCTGATCTATGCAATCTGAGTAGAATGCTCAACTTGATTTTAGGAGAAAATCTGGAAGAATGTGAAGTTATCTGACTTGTTTTTTAAGATAGAAAATTCAATGAATCATATAACTGCTGTTTAATTATAATTTAAGTAAAAATATTAAACAGTTAAAACAAAATTGCCTTATAGATAGATATGTTGGCCTTTTTATTTCATTAAAGTATAAGTTTGAAAAATTTCTTTGATTTTGCTGAACATAAAGTTTTTCTTTTTCTTTAAAAGTTTGTTTAAACTTATCAGCTTTAATTAACTGATTTTTTAAACAGATAATTTGTTCTTCTGATATTTTCAAATTTTCTTTAATTTTATTATTTTTAGAAGTTAAAATTTCTGTTAACTCTTTTTGAATTTCCTTCTCAGATTCTATTAAATCTATAAATACAATTTTGAAATCAGATTTGAATTTTTCAGAGGTAGAATTGGGATTTGAAATTACCTAATTTACCTTTCTGATTTAGATTCAGCATCTGATTTGTGATATGAGCTTGAGCCATATATGGCCATCATGCAGAAATCTCTTACTTTTTGTTCTTCTTTTTCTTCTTCTTCACTTAGAGTAAATGATGGTCCTGCATCAAAAGTGTAGTTAGTAAAAGAAGATGTAGAAGAGGATTCATTTACCATCCTTGAGAGGGAGTTCCAGATGGCCCTTGCTGAAGTGCAATTAGCCACTTTTTGAAGAATGTCTATTGACATTGATTTAGCCAATATCTCTATGGCCTTGACATCAGCACATTTCATCTTTTCTTGATCATCTGATGAAGAGATTGAGGATGGAAGTCCTGTCAAAATGGAATTGTAAATTTCTTCATCTATGACATTCATATATAGTTTAATTCTAGCTTTCCATAAAGTAAATCTATCCAAATTACAAATTGGTGGATATGAATTTGAAAAATCTGCTTGTGCAATTAAATTTTAGAAAAACCCTTTACAAAAAATTAAGAACTAAGTGATCTTTGTGATTTCAGGTGTTAGCCTGTATGTAAAATCAACTACCCTCTGATACCAATTGAAAGGAGTTTTTAGTTCTTAAATATTAAAAAGCTCTTGTTTAAGTTTATTTCAAAGTAATGATATATATAAATATAAGTGTGTTGTGTGAGTAATAAAAACAGACACCTAGAAGGCACAACAACAAAACATATAAAACATAAAACAAACAAGCAATCCAGACGACACAAGATATATAGTAGTTCCCCAAAACCTGGGTACATCTACTCTTCTACCCACTGGTAGGAATCCACTAGGTGGTTGTTGATCAGGTGCCCTCACACCAAGATGATTTTGTTCAGGTGTCCACACACCATAGAGCTTTTGATCAGGTGCTCAAAACCAAGATGCAGGTTTTTGCTAAGGTGCCCTGTCACCGGAAGTTAACTTTTGAAGGGAGTTATAACCCTTTACAAGATGGGAAGGAATAAAGAAAACAAAAAGGTTGAAGGTGTTCTTCTCTTTCTAAGAAGACTCTTGATGATGATGTTGAAGAAAGCTCCCCCTGTCTGATTTAGATTAGATGACAGCTTATGGATGAAGCTCCTTCTCTAGATTGCAAATACTCTTCTTCTTCTTCTTGCAGTTTAGATCCTTGAGCAAATAGTATTGATTGGTGTCTCAGGTTGTAGATGATCTGCAAAAAAGAGTTTAGCAATAACGAGACAAGATAGAATAATGTTGTTGTTCTCTATTTTTGCTGCTGTTCTTCTTTTTTCTTTTCTTCCTGTAGCTTTCTATTTTTCTTTGCTGCTAGGTATCTTCCTCTTTGTATATTTAATCTGGAGAGCTGTTCGGCTGTTTTGAATTCTTGCCAACAGAAGAGGAAGGAAATAATATCTCTTTTATTTCCCAGATCCTTGAGAACATAACTTGCCGTCTTTAGCTTTGCTGCAACGGCTATATCATTTAATGCTTCAACGACTGTATTGTTAAGGCAACAATATATATAGAAATAATAAAATATTGCTTTATAAAGTCTGACAACCTATATATAATATTTTAGTCGAACTGAGAATGATATAAAATAATGCTGCAGATATTTCGTCGAGCTCAGCTTCAAGTTCATCGACCTCATCATTTGATTCGTCGACCTGAACATTTGATTCGCTGTTCTGAACATCTGCTGAATATTCGTCAAACGTAGACTTGAGTTCTTCGAACGGAAGGATTCGTCGACCGCTGAGACGGGCTGGATCGTCGACCGCTGAATATTGAGCTGTTCGTCGAACGCAGACTTGAGTTTGTCGAACGCAGGATTTCGTCAACCGCTGAGACGAGGTCTGTTCGTCGACCGCTGAGATAATCTGTTCGTCGACCGCTGAACCGGGATTTGTTTGTCGACCGCAGAGCGCCGAGCCGGGATCGTCGAACGCTGAACCGCTGAGACGGGATCGTCGAGCGCTGCTTGGATTTCGTCGAGCACAGAATGAATACCATTCGTCGAGCGCAGAGCGTCGTTCGTCAAACGCAGATGGCCGTTCGTCGAATGCAGAGAACATGTGTTATTTTTATTCTTCTCTTATTTTCTCAGCCTATTATCTTAATGGGATTTGATCTAAGTTATACAATATGTTATGATAGAAACTTAGACATTAAAGGTGGATCCTAACTCAAATCAAAACTAAGGTTCCAACAAGGAGCAAGTCCAGGAGTAAGTCCAAGAAGAAGGTTGTGTAAGACCCCCCTCCCGGAACACAAGACACGACCGAGGGGAGTCCTATGCCCAGAACAGTCGCCTTGCAGAGGTGCCAACACACGAGCTAGCCTCTTCCACGAGACGCCTATCCAGCCGGCTATTCTCAAATATCACATGCCAACCTATCAATAATTTATACAGATGACCACAAATTCACAAAAGCATAAAGTCCATAATATATATAAAATGAAAACAGGAAACCACATGGGCTCCTGAAAATGTCAGAGTACAAAACATGATGTAAAACTACATCAAGGTCCCTCAAAATCTCACATCTGTGACAGAAGGAAGGGACAGTAACGGCTACATCATTGTATCAAGTCCCATCCGCCTGTCCTGGCTGCCGTCCTGCACAGTATGCTGCTGCTGGGTGTGCACCTAAAAGAAGTGGCACAAAAACCGTTAGTCTAAAAAGACTAAGTGGCTTCACATCCTCTCCCCCGGCGACACTTAGGCACCGGACGAAAGGAAAGAGGGAGAACGCTGCAATATAATCAGCAATAGGCAATATAGCATGTGGCAAGAAAATAGTTATCACAGTAGATATAACAAAAGTATAAGAGTACATCTACTCTAACATCATGGTCAATAACAAGGTATAAGCAGAGCAGAGTATATAAAGAACTGAATTGAACTTAACTTATAAGGATGCCCATAAAAGCTTATAAGTTAATGGTCTTTTGCAATAATAAGTAACTCATCATATAAAGGTGCCCATACAAGTTTATATGATGAGGATCTTTATGTGGTGCAATGCAATGAATGTGTGTATGATGACTTACCCATGATTTACGCACGCACTCTGATTTGCTATGCCGACATAGACTTGTACTTCCCTCTTTTCGAGGGTAGCTAACCACTCAGGCACCTCACGTCGTGGCCAGACGGAGACAGTGGAACGAGCTTCTCCACTACTAGGTGGGTATGCACACTACCAGACCTAGGCCTTACGTACCCCTAAACGCTAAGAACACAACAACGGAGACCCTGCGTATTCTTGCTCGCTAAACCAGTTGAGTCTTATGACGGGAAGGGGTCTTTGGGAAGTAAGCACCAAAGGACTCAGCCCAATCGGTCCTAGAGTCTATCTACCAGCTTCTGTCGGTGTGATGATCACTATCAAGCCCGTAGACTCGCCACAAGTAATCCTCCAATAAGGATCATTATGCAATCGTGTGAAGACTATACAAACTCAAGTAATTCTCATGCTCAACCCATTCTATCAAACACCCAAGGACTCCTAACCAAGTTCATAACACATGTTACTGTTTACAAGTTCAATTGATGCTAACTAGCATACAAGGACCTACTAACCGTGTCCTTAACATAACACCATAGGATATAACCATATCCTATAACCCACACCAAACCATCACTGTTACCCATTGTATGTAAGGGAAATACTCTCTTTGATCCTATAGGACTACTTGTGCGTTTAATGTCATGTTCAATTTTACTATATAAATCTGCCCATACATATTAACCATACCAATCCTCATGCTTGATTCACAATATGCTTTGAACACAATTGAATTCATAAGCACTACTCGATCACTCATAGTCAATACCAATCCTCCCGTAACCATTCTCCTAAAGGGACATCAATCATAATCTCTACTAAGCGGTTATCATAAGTCTAATCTCTCTGATAGATTATCAAATGAAATAGGTACAAATTTATGCAAGTTCCCAAAATCCTTGTCTAAATGAGCATCTTAATATTTCATTTCAACATAATAAATTATAACGAAACATTTAATTAAGGACTTATTTCAAGTCAAATCCTCTAAAACTTCTACCATAGATCATAAATAATGCTTGAATCATTCCCACCAAATTTCGACTTCATTGTATTACGCAATACTTATTTATGATACTTTACATTTACATGATACAATAGACAATTTCATGACAAATATGTATCCAAAAATTCTGAAACTAAACATGGTTGATCAAAATATCATCACGCACATCTCTACCAAATTTTGTAAGCATTCGATAAATATTTTAAGAGAAATCAGTGAAACATTAAAACTCTGTACATATTCATTAATGTTTACTAAAATAGGAATTTTGAGAGCTACAGACCACCAAAAATAATGTGCCACCCCATTCCGAAAAGGTATCGTCAAGGGCTATAACTTTTGTGTTGAGCCCAAGGTCCTGATCTAAGCCTAACCTATCTAAAATCAGGTTTGAACCCACCAGAGTAAATCTGGACAACAAGTTGTCCTGTACATAAACCGGATCATTTTCTGCACAACCATTTTCGATTTTACCTTCCCAGAGCTACATAGCTCCCCTCAAAATGCACAACCACTCATTGGAAAGGTCTGTCTGAGGGCTACAACTTTCGTGTTGAGCGCAAGACCTGAATGTGGCCGGATCATGCCTAAAAATAGGCTTGATCTCCGCCGCGTGTAAAAAATAGATTTTTCCCCAAGTTATAAAATCTGCATGAATCTCAAGACAGATGAACAACATCTGTTCATCTTCTTCCTCCAGCACCCACAATTATTATTTCACCTTGACTCCTCCAATACTCCCTTATTAGAATCAGATCCAACATAGACCACCGTTCTTCACGAAATCAACTCTTACAACTTCGTATTGAAGAGAAGAGTAGATTGAAGAAATTATCTCAGCGAACGACGTCCTAGAACAGAAGTTCTAGCGTGATCTCTTCCAAGAAAATTCCATTAAACTCACCAAGGTCAAGCTCTTTTGAGCTGACATCTCTCCTAATTCAGATCTAAAGATCTAGCACCAAGGGAGAGGGGGCGGAAATCAACTCATTTACGATAATGGCTCGAGTTTGTCATCTTGGCGGCATGGTGGCGGTCGGCCAAGCTTCAATCCTCCTTCCAAGCATGATCTTCTTAAGGAAAAATGGCTGGTCTCAGTGCTTGAGGTGTGGGGAAGATGAAGAACAAGTCATCAGCTCTTGGATGAGGGAATGAAGTTTAAGGTTAAGGGAGGAGAGAGAAAATGGAGGCTGATTTGACTCTTATTAATTGAAAAGATACCTCCCATGCTCAGGATTGGACAACACCGCCACGTGTCGCTATCCTATAGGACCTCCTTGATTACAAGACATAAAATAGTCTTTAATAACCTAAAAGTCTCTTATTCGGTCGGCACACATCCCAAAACCTTAAATGAATCAAAAAATTCTGTACAATACCGACACTCGACAGATTCGTCGAGTGGTCTCAACGAATCGTCTAGTCCACACGACGAATCGTAGAGTCCTCTTGACGGTCCGTCAATATCGTCGAGTGGTCTTGACGGATCGTCGAGACCGTCAAGTGGTCTCGACGGATCATCGAGTCCACTCGACGGATCGTCGAGTCCACTCGACGGTCCGTCGAGTCCACTCGACGGTCCGTCGAGTCCACTCGACGGTCCGTCGAGTCCACTCGACGGTCCGTCGAGTCCACTCGACGGTCCGTCGAGTCCTCTCGACGGTCCGTCGAGTCCACTCGACGGTCCGTCGAGTCCACTCGACGGTCCGTCGAGTCCACTCGACGGTCCGTCGAGTCCACTCGACGGTCCGTCGAGTCCACTCGACGGTCCGTCGAGTCCACTCGACGGTCCGTCGAGTCCACTCGACGGTCCGTCGAGTCCACTCGACGGTCCGTCGAGTCCACTCGACGGTCCGTCGAGTCCACTCGACGGTCCGTCGAGTCCACTCGACGGTCCGTCGAGTCCACTCGACGGTCCGTCGAGTCCACTCGACGGTCCGTCGAGTCCACTCGACGGTCCGTCGAGTCCACTCGACGGTCCGTCGAGTCCACTCGACGGTCCGTCGAGTCCACTCGACGGATCGCCGAGTCCTCTCGACGGTTTTGTCAAGCCCCTTTTTTTCTTGCCCCGTCAGCCTTTTCCCTCTCAAGTGCATCCTAGCCGTCAGGCACCCCAAGCCCGAGTCAACTCATGGAACAGGCGTTCAAGGGGCCTAGCGCGAATCGGGATGTTACAAATCCAATAAACCAAAAAATTATTTCGTCCCCGAAATTTGAGTTTGGGGCTACGGGTATTGAAATATGAAGTATGAAAAACTAGTTTAGGACACACCTTGGGCTAAATAACTATGGGTAACGTTGTTGCATGAGGTCCATAGGCTCCCAAGTGTATTCCTCCTTCCCATGGTTGGACCACATTACCTTTACCAACGAAACAATCTTTTGTCGCAACTTCTAGATCTCGACATCTACTATCCGTACGGGCTCCAGTTGAACGGATTTATCAGTTACTACAGGGCCAGATGTAGTTACGACGTACTGATCAGGGGGAAGTAATGCTCTTCACAGGGAGGATACATGGAAAACGTTGTGCAAATTTTCCAATTCTGGAGGTAGCTCCAACCAATAAGCTAAGGGGCCGATCCGCTCCAGGATAGTATAAGGCCCCATATAACGAGGGTTGAGCTTCTTCCTTCCCCGGACACGAGATAGCCATGCATTGGTTTGATCTTCAAGAAAACTTTGTCTCCTACCTGAAATTCCACCATCCGGTGTCTCGCATCACAGTACTTTGCCTACCGGCTCTGTGCCTCAAGCATGCGATCCTGAATCAGCCGAATAATTGAATTTGTATCGTCAATGTATTCCACCCCCAGTGCCTTCAGATCCTCATCCTGGATCCAAGATAGAGGCGTCCTGCACCTCCATCCGTATAATGCCTCATAAGGAGCCATGCTGATGCTTTCTTGATGACTATTATTGTAGGAAACTCCACCAAAGGTAGAAGTCTCTCCCACGGCTCTCCCCGATTCAAGACACAGAGCCGCAACGGGTACTCCATCGTCCTGATTGTCCTCTCCGACTGGTCGTCGGTCTGAGGATGGAAGGTTATGCTGAAAGTCAACCGAGATCCCAAATATGCATGTACTGCCCTCCACTCCTTGGAGGTAAAACGACCATCTTGATCTGAAACGATAATTTTGGGCACCCCGTGATATAAGACAAACTCCTCCACAAAGAGGCGCACCAAAACATCGACATGTGTATCTTTCCTGATCGGAATGAACCTATCAACCTTCGTCAACCGATCTACAATCACCCATACAGAGTCACTCACAGAGCGGGAGCGAGGTAGACCGTGTACAAAATCCATGGAGATATCTTCAAACTTTCACTCAGGAATAGGTAATGATTGTAACAAACCACCGGTCTTCACTTTCTGGCATGCCTCGTAATGCGTGACGAAATGAGTGACATCCCTCTTCATTCCCGTCCAAAACATCATCTTCCGCAGATCAGTATACATCTTGACGATCTCGGGATGCACCGAATACTTGGTGCATTGAGCCTCTCTTGTATATCTTCCCGGATTCCTCCTCCTGCGGGTATACATACTCTGCCGTGGAAGTGAACGAGGTCCTCCCGCAGTGTGTACTCCTCTGTTTAACCAGTCCAGGGCAGCATCCTTCCTTTGCTCGGCTCGGATGCGATCGTGTATATCACAAACTATGCTAATAGTGGCCAGGTACTCAGCGTACGCCTTTGGATCGGCCCTTAATACAAGCGTAATATGCATCTCCTCGTGCATCTTGGCCAACTCCATGGCCATCAATTGGGACTCCAAGCTGGATGTGGGTGCCCTTCGTCTTAACGCATCGGCCACCGAGTTTGCCTTCCCTGGGTGATAGTTCAGTGTATAGTCATAATGCACAAGAACTCAATCCACCGCCGCTGCCTCAGATTCAGATCCTTTTGCGTGTGTACATATTTGAGGTTCTTATGATCTGAAAATATCTCGTAGTGGATGCCATATAGATAATGCCTCAAGATCTTCAAGGCGAAGACCACTGCTCCCAACTCCAGGTCATGCACCGGATAGTTCGCTTCGTACTTCTTTAGCGGCATAGAAGCATAAGAAATTACATGCCAGTGTTGCATCAGTACAACACCCATCCCTTGGTATGAGGCATCTGTATAAATCTGGAATCCTTCCTTCCCAGATGGAAGGGCAAGGATCAGGGCTGAGGAGAGGCGATTATTCATCTCCTGGAATGCGGCCTCGCACTTGGGTGACCATACAAAATGAACATCCTTCTTGGCCAGAGTGGTGAGGGGAAGAGCGATCTTCGAGAATCCCTCGACAAACTTGCGGTAGTAACCAACAAGTCCTAAGAAACTGCGCACATCCACTGCCGACTTCAAAGGTGGCCATTCCCTTACTGCTCGTACCTGGGCAGGATCCACTGCTAAACCTGCTCCACTGATGACATGGCCCAGGAAAGCGACCTCCCGGTGTAACATCCCCCAAACAACTAGACCACTAGGTTGGTTTTGTCATGACTAGGTCATGACAAAACCATAGGAAGAGCTTAAGAGCATAAGAACCTAGCTAAGAAGGAGAAAACCCAAGTGGTCTGCAAATAGCAATGTTCAGATACCTAGCCTAGGGTTGGACTTTAGGGCATCACCCTGACCCTTTGACCCCACCATAACATCCCTAACTCATTAGGAGTCCCCTTAGGACATCAGGGACCCATTGGGGTCAACCAAAGAGGCCAATTTGACCAAAGTCAACCCTAACTCTAAATTGGTCAAACTAACTCAATTAGGGTCAATTAGCCTCTACCATGCCAAATTTACCCTTCCCCTACCCTTATAAGGACACTAGGGACCTAGTGGACCAAAAAGCCCTATCATGGGACCCCCAATTTGGCCAATTTTGCTAAAATCAACTCTAGCCCTATTTTGGTCAAAGTGCCCTATTAAGGGTCAATTCACCCCACCTTGCCAAATTGACTCCACCTAAACCTTCCTAACCCATAAGTGAGTCCAATGGGTCACTACCCACCCATTGTGGTCAACCCAAGTGGTCAATTTGACCAAAGTCAACCTTATCCTAAAATTAGGTCAAAATGACCTACTTTACCCAAATTGAACCCAACCCACTTGAGCTAGACCCAATTGATGTGGTCCACCACCTAATGGGGATTGAATGCTACTGAGTTGGCCATTCAATTTGAAGAGAGTCGGCCAGGAGAGAGAGAGCCCAATTTGGAAGAGAGAGAAAGAGAGGGGAGTTATTGGGGAGGAAGAAGAAACCCCCAATCTGAGCAATTGATGGCACCATTCATCTCCCCTTGGGGAGAGGAGAAGTTTCCAGCTTCTTCCCGGCCTAATTGATGGCCAATTCATCCCCCCAAGTGTAACCGAAATTCTAGTTAATGGCCATTAATGGCTTTCAGGAATAAAGCCACCCCAAGCTCGAATTGAAACCCCCATTACCTTCAGTGATCAGAGAGGAAGAAAACCCCCAACCTTCCAGTGAGAATCGTGCAGAGGAGGCCTAGATCGGCATGGCACCAAAAGCTCCACCACCGGAAATGGTGACTCGCCGGAATGCGCACCACCAAGCCCCCACACAGGTCTGATCCACTTCCTCTCCTCTAGTGCTAGATCCTCTAATGATCCGGGGCTTGATTCGAGCTTAATTGGGCTCAGATCGCGCTTTCGAAAGGTCTCATTTCGAGCCCTTTTCCCCCCGCAAAAACTCCTCACTCCGGCCACCACTGGCCGGCCAACCACCCCTAATCGCCGGCCACCACCTCAACGAAGGTGGTGGTTCATTGGCCAGCCGGGGCGGCGCTCAGGTGGCCGGGAAAGTGGGGAGGAAGTGAGCCCAGGACGGGCTAATCCCAGCCCTTGGCTGGAGGTAGAAGACGACAAGGGACCATCTGATGCGCGCTAAGATCTGTGCAAGATCATTTGAATGGGATATATTATTATTTGTATTTATGTCACAATTTTGCAGTATCTTGATTTAATTATTAAAAATACTAGGACCCCTCAAATTAGAAAGTGACCAACATCAAAGTTGTAGCCTTGGGTGTCTAGTTTAATTGAAATTTTGTTTCAGGCCAATAGGAGCAATGTAACTCCCCGTAGAGCCATTTTGGTGGGACAGGTCCCTAGGGTAGGGCAATCACCTTTCCTTGAATACCGTTTGATAGAGAAATGCTATGGGCATGAAAATTGAAACCTAGGCTAATTATATCAACCCCCTTGTCATATCAAAAGATGGGAATTTAGGAGAATATTTTTCTAAGGTTTTTGTAATAATTTCATAATTCAAACATTAATTAATTAATGGTTCTAATGACCCCCAATCCCATCCAAATTTTGGTGGGGTGCTCTTTAGGGTTATTATATGACCATGGTAAAAATTTCAGCCCAATTGGTACAGATTTGGTTAGGTAAATTGCTAACCCAAGTTTGGTCAAAATAGGTCAAAATAGGGCATGGTGCTCATCTTGGGGTATTGTGGTCAAATCTCATCTACATGATGTGAAATCCTGTCCACTGGTTTAGGGTCACCTAAAACACCTCCATGAGTGATTTGGGGTGATGTGGGGTTGATTTTCACCAAAACCCTAGCTTTACCCTTATGGTTGCATTTTGAGCTTTGTAAAGGACATGGGGTCAAATGTTATTGAATGGTCATGGAATTTGGTGTACAAGTTCAAAGGGGGTAATAATACTCTAGGAATTTTAGAAGGATTTTAGGAACCCTTATTCCCCCTAAATTAGGTTATAACCTCTTTAGGGATTTTCATTATTAAAGGGAGTTACATATTCATATGGTCTTGGATGATGATGAAACCTTGGTGGTGCCTTTATAATCATATGATGGACCTATGGTAATTTTTGTGTATTTAACTAAATGATTTAACCAGCACTTCATTCACAAGGCACTTATTTTGTCTCAGTCTTAAGAAAAATAATAGAGGGTCCAATACTCTCTGGAAAAATTTGCAACTTAGTGATAGGGCATTTCAGGAAACTAGAAAGCTTTGTAAAATTTTATGTAATTTTTGGAGGTTGTTATCAGTAGGCTACTTCACAACATGTCCTAATTGGGATTCTCTTAAAATATTTAATTAAATGAGAAAATGATTTCAATAAAATTGTGAAACTCATCCAGTAAGCCTTTCTGATCATCTTAGAGATCTGGTATTTCTTTCATAATTTTTGAAATTATTTAACAGTAGGTTCCTTCACAATTTTCACTAGAAAGGGTTACATTGGAATATTCATTTGTGTGATTAATTTTCCTTTATAAATTCTGAAATTTGGCCAGTAGACATTTCTGATTAATATAAAGCTTTGGTAATTTTCAAAAAAAATTTGGACAAGTATTTTTGGTGGTTCCTTCTTTAATTTCTAATTTGGGGTATTTGTTTAATAATATAATTAGAGGACAAATCCTGATTGTTAAATTATGACATTCTGTACTTACTGTTATTTTGGCATGATAGATTTATCTTAATTTTATGGGAGCCATATCATAAGAATACCTTACACTTCATGTTCATACTCATACTTGGCAAATATTGGAGAAATTAAAATAAATGCTAGAATGTTAAGGAAAAATATGAATCTATGGATTTAGTCTTATAATGTTATGATAGTCCTCCAGTAATAATCTTGTGTCATGTGGATGAGTATTTGGAGTACTTCTACTTATGTGGTTCATATAGTTCGTTTGGTCTGCGTATAGTAAAAAGGCAAACTATGGTAACTAGTGGTCTACTAAAAGGAAATGGGGTTTACTTGGAGTGCATGTTCAGGTTGAAGAGGTTGAGGTCACCAAAAGAAGTTTATGTGATGATGGTGTACTTGGTGGGTTAAGGGTAAGTTGTGTTCGGGATCGACGAAAGATCGCCTTTTCCCTTAGAGTGTCATAAACCACCTAGGATTAATACAAGTGAAACGGTAAGAGTGTTATGCATATTGGTAGATACCCATAACATTAAGTGTCTTGAGAGAGGGGGACTTGGGGTGTCGTCCCATTATAGTTCCTAGTAGCGTAGCGAGCCCCTTATAGGGTAACCCTCGGGAAGTCCAAGACTAACCATAAAGTGTAGGAATAAATGACGGTGTAAGATTAACTTAATAAGACACACACCCACACCCCGTGCCCATGGGTGGTTGGTTTGTTTGGTTTTGCGAGCGGTAGGCTCGATAGTTTTAGCAACAGACTAATTAGTCTGGTGAGCTTGTGGCTCAGTAGTGCTTATGATAACAGGCAGGTTAGTCCGGGGAGCCTTGTGGCTCGGGGTATAGTAGGACATTTTGTATGTGCATAAGGTGGTGGGTCATTAGTATTGACGGTCGTTGCACCGACGTCGATACTTTGGCTCGGTAAGGGTGGTTAACACTTTACCAGGAAAAGTCTGGTGGACTAGCCAGTAAGAGTACGCAGGAGCTCCGCTGTTGTGTTTTTAGCGTTGAAGAGTACGATAGGTCTAGGTTAGGTAGTGCAAATACCAACCTAGAGGTGGGCGAGGCCCGACCCACCGCTTCTATTTTCCACTACGGAAGTATTCTGGGAGTTTTGCTAGCTCCAAAAAGGGGGAACTAAAGGTCTGTGTACATAGAGTCGTAGTGTGTGAGTTGCACCTGTATGAACATGACATTAAACTACATACTTGCATGACATAGCATATATTTGCATTTCAACCCTTACCCCTATCGTATAAGTTAGGTATGGCACTCCTTATACGATAGGCCTTGCTAAATGACCAATTGATCTATAGGTTTGTGTGGGCATTCCTATAAATCGACGGTTACTTTTCCTTACTTACCTTTATATATTTGATCTACTTGTTTACTTCACTTGTTCTTACTTTATTTTACTTACCGCTTCAGTTATGATATATATTGCGTAGTGGTAGACATTCCCTATAGAATACATTCCCGTCATCTGCTATTGTTTACACCCCTTGTGTCCTTCGCTTTGTTCCTCCCGCTCGGTGCCTAGGAGTCACCGGGGGAGGGGTGGGGGATTGGCTGAGTCAAGTTTGACTGACGGTCGGTGGACCTTATCATTTTAGGGGACCGAAGAGATGCTGCAGCACCAGAGGCTGGTGCAGATGGAGATGGGGCAGTCTAGCACGGGAGCACCCTTGGCAGGATCCGTGAGCATCGTTTAGCTTTAGTATTTTTGCTTCCGCGAGAGAAAATGTAGTGAGTAATTGATGTACAAGGCATGAGCCCTTTATTATTATCGTACTTTTTATTCAGATATTTGATGTGGATATCTCTTTATGATGATTTTACTTTCTATGTGATATGGACTTGACTTCTATAAGTTTATTTAAGCTTTATTTCTTTGTGATCGACATGGCCGGCAGGATCGACACTTTGTAGTGGCGACCTTCCCGAGCGAGGGTGTCACCGCAAAGCGGCGGTTCTGGGCATAAGACCCGGGTTTTGTAAAAGAAAAAAAAGGGGTCTTACACCCGGAGCCAGAACTTGCACTTACTAAACTTGGTGAATAGCTGGTATTCCCTCAGCTTCGCTAATACCAAAGCCAAATGCTTCGTATGCTCCTCCTCCGACTTCGAATAAACCAAGATGTCATCAATGAACACAATCACAAAGACATCAAGTTAAGGCTCGTACACCCTGTTCATCAGTCTCATGAACGTAGAGGGGGCATTTGTGAGCCCAAACGGCTTGACAGTAAACTCATATAGACCATACCTCGAACTAAAAGCGGTCTTCGGGATATCCTCCTCCTGGATCCGCAACTGATATTAACCCGAGCGCAAATCAAGTTTTCGAGAACCAGTGCGCTCCTTCAAGCTGAACAAAGAGCTCGTCAATCCTGGGCAGTGGGTAAGTGTTCCAGACCGTCAATCGGTTGAGCTCTCGGTAATCTATACACAGCCAAAGCGAACCGTCCTTCTTCTTAACGAATAAAACTGGGGCTCCCAAAGGTGATGATGAACTGGGGCGGACGAACCCCGAATTCACTTACTCTTGAAGCTGCGCCCAAAACTCCGTAAGCTCCTTCGGTGCCATCCTATATGGAGCCCTAGAGATGGGCCTAGCTCCCGGTATCAGTTGGATCCAGAAATCCACCTCTCGATGTGGGGGTAGTCCAAGGAGCTTGTCCGGAAAGATGTCGGAAAAGTCCCGAACCACCGGTACATCAACAATGCTGATCTCTATCTCTTTCATCTCAAAGCAGACTATATAAACCTCGTCTCCCTGCTCATGGGCTTTGACAACCTGAATAGATAAAAATAAAAGATGGGAGGTGGGGATAATACCATCGAACACTACTTCGGAATCTTCATGCCTCAGTACAATTTTCTTCGCCGGGCAGTCGATCTTAGCATGGTTCCAATGCAGCTAATTCATGCCCAGGATCAGGTCAAAATCTGTCATCTTCAAAAGCTGTGTCGGTGCTTCGAATAGCTTTCCTCCAATCTCTATATTCATGTTGCACTTGGCGCACGATACTATCTCCGACCCGTTCGCAAGTCGCACCTTCCTATGGATGCCTTCGAAATGCCGCACTTGGTCCAGATCGTCTACGAATTTCTCTGAGACAAACAAGTGTGAGGCACCCATATCGAACAAGGTGTATGCGGGTTTGCCGCAGACAAGTACTATACCTAGGTGATTTTTGTTGTTTGGGTCATAAGTTAACCTAAAACTAAGGTTTTGCAAGGTACTAAGTAATCATAATGAAAACACTGAAGTACCTGTGATGACCTCCTCAGAGTTTCGGGGCTCTGCGAGATCCAGTGCATACATCTTCTCCGGTCGCCGGCCTCTACCGTGAGGTCCTCGACCCTGACCTTGTCCTCAACCTCATCCTCGTTGTGCTGCTGGAAAAGCCATGGATGATTCAGAGCATTCCCTTGTAGCCGCAGGCAGTAGATCCAAATATGGCCCGACTGGTGACAATGATAGCAAACCCCTTGAAAGGGCTCTCTTGGCTGCTGAGGTGCCTGACCCTGAGCCTGCTGAGGCGGGGGCAATGGTAGCAGTCATGCTGGCTACTCCATCCTAAAGTTTGGAAGAAAATATCCACCACCTCTCCTACGGTCTACACCTCTGTCCCTGCTAGACGGTCTCCTTCTACTGGTCCATGCTTCTATTACATCTTCCGTAGGTCTCTTTCCTCCACTCTGGACCCCAAGATGGTCCACCTCAAGCCTCTTGGCCGTCCCAATGATCCGAGTAACACTCGAATCAGCTATAAAAAGAAGGGCCTGCCTAAGAGGGTCTCGCAAACCCCTATAAAACATCTTGGCGTACCCCTGATCATCCAAGGCATATGTGCCTGCGAATCTATCAAGATGCGAGAACTCCCGCTAATATTCCAATACTGACCTAGATCCCTGCTTCAGCTGCAGGAACCTCTCCTCAAGATCATCACGCGCCGTGGGAGGAACAAAATGCTCCAGAAATACGTCCGAGAACTCATCCCAGCTGATGTTAGTATAGGTGAGTCCCTCAAAAGTAGAGCCCATGAGGGACTCCACCATCTCTTGGCATGTGATTCCAATGAAGAGACTGTTGGAGCCTATGTTCAGCATCTCTTGGTTTGAGAATAACAAATACCGTGTTGTATTTGATCTAGTCTTTTGTGTGTTTATAGTGTCTAGGTTGAACAGGTTCAATGAGGAGACAAGTCCTCGTTCATGGGCATGATCCAAGAGTGTGTACACATTAGAAAAAGCAAAAGAATGAGTTTTGTGTGCTGATCTTAAAATGACCATAACTTTCAATCCAGGAAGAGTTACAGAACGGTCCACCCCATTTCGGAGATGAGAACGACTCAATATACAGTTTGGAGAAGTTTCGGACGGCAAAAATGAAGAGGCGATGTCGCCCAAGCGACAACACGGAAGTTACAGCAACTGCCCGCACGACAGCACTACGAGCGGCAGTTTAGCGCTGTCGGAATTCCGACAGTGATGTCGCCCAGGCGACAGTGAAAATCTATATATTGGCTCGTTTTGTTCGTGCATTCCAAGCTTTGAGAATTCCAAGTCCTTTCCTGAGTGCATACGAACCAGAGAGCTCCAAAACCTCATCAACTCCCATTTGTGCTTAGAAGGTTTGAAATTGAAGACGAGATCAGACGCGCTTCTACATCAACGATCATCTCAAGGCTTCAACCTTCCTTTCAGAGATCTGAATTTCTAGGGAGTACTTTATTTGATTTTGTATTTTCATTTATATACTTTTCACTTTGTATTGGTAGGGAAATCGTCTCCTTGTCGTGACGTCTAAGTCCTTGCGTGGCTTAGGGGAAAATCGCTTCCTTGTGCGGAGCGTCCAAGTCCTTGCGTGGCTTGGTAGGAAATCGTGGCCTTGTGTGCTATGTCTAGATCTTGGGAAGATTTAGAGGATAGACTTGGGCTTGGTCTAGGGAGAGACAAGTGATAGCCTTCCGATCCTTGGGAGAAGGATTGTTAAACACAAATTGTTAAAAGTTTATTTTCATATTTGTGCCTTGATCTTAAGCATTGTTAAGATCATTTTTATTGTATGAGAATTTCATGATTAAAAATTATGCCTTTTCTTTAATTGCAAATTTGGTTACTTAATCTTTAACTTAGAAATTTGTGTTTGAATTAATTTAAAAATTTCATAGTTTGAAAACTTTTATAAGTGTTTTTTAGAAAAGCAAAATTTGTTTTAAAAATTCTTAAGTAAAAATCATATTTTAAAAAGGCCCTTATTCACCCCCACTCTAAGGGCGCCACAAGATCCAACACGTGGTATCAGAGCGAGGTTATTCTAAATCGGTTTAACAACCGGGAATAATGGCGTCTCTTGATCATGATCTCGCTTCTACTAGTAGGGAAAATTTTAATATAAATGAAGAAGTATTATCACCACCTTTATTTATGGGCAAAAATTTTAAAGGGTGGAAAATATTAATGAAAAATTTTCTTAAGGCCTTAGATGAAAAAGTTTGGAATATTACTATTAAAAAGCCATCAAGCGTACTAACTAGAAACGAAATTATTTTAAATGCAAAATCTATGAATAGTATATTTTGTGCGTTAGACCAAAATATTTGCAAACTTATTTATACTTTACCTACCGCATATGAAATTTGGAGTTTTCTTGAAAGAACTTATGATTCTCCTTCTACAGGTACGGAACATTCACAAGAACCGGAGAATATGCAAGCTTATGCAAATATTCAAGAAAGCTACACAAAGGATGGATCCATAGAATGCTCATCAAGCGGAAAGGATGATGAAAACTCTTGTTTGGAAGAGGAAGATGAAGAAGACAAAGGAACACTATGTTCAAATCTTGCCTTATCCACGAGCGCTGTAAGGAAATCAAAATCTCCTATTTTTGTACATCTATTTCTACACTACAATTGCTACAAAATACTAAACGTAAGATTAAGAAACTAAAAATGGCTAATGCAAAACTATGTTTAGAAAATAAAACTTTGAAAGCAAATGTGAATGTAGAATCCAAAAATGAAATGTTTGTATATCCTGCATTCTCTTCATTTGAAAACTCTATATCTTGTTTTGTTTGTAATAATATTAAAGGAAAATTCAAGGAACTTGAAAAAGAGCTTACTTTCATACAAGAACAAAATGAAAAATTATGTTTAGAAAACTCTTCTCTAAAAAATGATTGTGCTAAGTGTAAAGAATATAAAATTGAAATTAAAGAGATGGATGAAACATTTGATGAATATAGAAATAACTATCAAGATCATATTGATTCAATTGTTTCCACTCTTAAAAATAGCACAATCGCTTATAATAAAGATAGACATAATTTACAGATTAAGAATGATGAATTAAAATCAAAAATCAACTTGCTTAAGAAAATGGTAAATACAAATTCACAATATCAAACTATATCTAAAAACAAGTTGAATATGGATATGAACATCTTAACTAAGTTTAATAATGGGAGTAAGAAATATAAAGGATTTGTAAATCAAAATCAAAATCACTATTATGTACAAAATCATGTTTCTCCCAACCTAAAATTAAATGCAAACAAATTTCCTCCAAATTATAAATTCAAAAATCATTTTGATCCAAATATTCAAGTAAATGATTATGGAAAATTGAAAAATAAAAATAACATTTTTCCAAGGTTTGAATGAAGACCCAAAGCTAAAGAAGAAACACAAACTCCACTCAAAAGGGCCCATTCATCACTATCTCCCCAAAAGCAAACACGATGTATTTGGGTACCCAAAAGAACCACCACACCCGGTCCTCTTTGGATACCTAAATCTCTCATTCATTAGTATCAAATCATTTGCATGAAGTAGAAATCAACTAAAAATGAAATATCATTATTCTACTTCATGATATGCCTAACCTTTTTCTTTTTGTTTGTTTATTTTCTTTTTGTTGAACCATCATGATAAGATCACTTTATATAACTTGTAATATGACTCTCACATATTAAACCAAAATTCATAAATAAATCAAATTGAGTAAAGTTGAATAATAAGTCATGTCTTTTTTCAAGTGATCTACTTATCCTTATTATTTTTATCCTTCTAAATCCATTTCCTAAAAAGTCTTATAAAATTTGAAAAACTAAATTTGTCATATAATATTATTAAGACTAAATGAAATAAGTGTCAAAATTGATTTAAAAGGTGTATTTTAGGGGTATTAGACTAAATTTATAAAATGCGCAAGTTTTGCCTAGGTATTTAATATATTTGCGTCATTTTTGATTACCCTTAGTATGTTAAATCATAATCATGTCTAACTGAAATTGAGAAATTGCATGAATATTATTTCACTTATTTATGATCATTTCACTCATGCATATGTTGTGCAAAACTCAAGAACTAAGCTTTATTGAATGTGAAACCCATGTACTAAAATTTTAACTTCCGCAACTATTTGCGATTTCTTCTCGTCTCTTCACTTCATTAGACAGACATTACATTGCACAAATATAATTAAGAAAAATTGGAAGCAAGATCGGAGAAAATCTAGGCAATATGATCAAAATAAGCACTCTCTGTGAGCTAACGCAGGCGCTAGTACCTAACGCCGGCGCTAGCTCAAGTCTCAGATTTTCTGTCATTTGAAAATTCTGAAAAATCACAAAAAATATATTATTTTATATGTACTACTCAGTTTTGCATCTATGCCTATAATTGATTTTTTTTAAAAATTAAAATACAAAATTTCAAAAACCAAATTACAAAAAAATTATTTTTTTTCTTACTTCCTTTCTTTGGTTATTTGTTTGATTTATATATGCAAAACTCCAATACAAAACATTAAAACTATCAAAAAAAAAATACTATATGGACTTCATTGAAATCAAGCATGATTTAACCCATCATTGAAATCTAAAATATTGCAATTTACTTTTTCAAACTACTTTGAACATTTTTTTCATCATGCTTTGATATATCTACTCATTTGTGCATAAAATTATATGGTAAAAGTTGTGTAGAACTAAACTTATCATGCCTCTAAGTATGAGTAAATGTTTTATGTTTGATAATGATATTTATTCACTCACTTATTTTGGCATTGTCTACTTATGTGTTTAATCTAAGAATGCTTGTGTATGTTTTGTATTAGTACAATGAATTAAAATTGCACAAGTATCTTACCTACACTACCTTTTTTTTGCACTTTAAAAGGTTAAGAAAAGTGGTTATGTTTTCATAAATTATATTGGTTTGCAAAACAAGTGTATTCGGAGATCTTTGTACAAAACAAAAATCATAAAATAAAGTGACAAAGATAACTCCACCAAGCACTACTTGAACCTCCTGATAAGTCTTAATAAGCGTTGTGAGGTTGAGCACCTTGGAAAGAATAGTAAAATATATTGTGCAAACCATATCTTTCTTTCAAAATAAAAAACCACTTACTCTTAAGTACACCGGATCACTAGTCTCAACATTAAAATAAAATAAAATATGTGATCCCCCAAGCACTACTTTGCACCCTGATAAGTCTTAATGAGCATTGTGTGTGCAAAGCACCTTGGTAGTTGTACATTCTTTTTGTGCATTAAAGTTTGTGGAAGTAAAACTATTTGTGTTTTATTGTGCTCTTTACTTTACATATTTCTTGTATTTTTGATTAAAACATTTGTTTACTCTACTCAAAATACATTTATGTGCACATCATTATCTTCCATAACACTTCTTCTCATGAGTATTGAATCCTAATGCAAATTCTATACTACTCTTTATTTATGAAATGCACTAGATAACCTAGCATGCTCTCTACAATGTTTGGTATGTCTTGAATTTGTGAATTACAACAACATTGTAGTAGTCTCTTATTGATATATTTCTTTCATGCTTGGTTACTTTATTGTCAAAATTTTAACAATAACTTGATTTGCAAAAAACGCCTTCCTTTTTGGAATTTAACTCATATTTCTTCTTATGCATAATCATGATTACAAAAAAAGATGTTTTCTTGTATTTCCATAAGTCTTCCGCATCATCACAATATATTTTTACCTTGCGCTTTCATGCTTATATCAAAGTCTTAAATATAAAAATTCTTTTTTTTTAACAAATGGTAGACTTGTTTGGTAAAATTTATATTGGTTGCTCTCAACATGAAAATATTGTTATGCTAAAACTCTGATTCATTAAGGGATTTCTAAATAGCTATGCGAGTTGTTTGTTTACTAAATTCAAATAAAAATATAAATCCATAAGCTATGAACCATCATTAGATTTAAAACGCTTAAATGTTTCCAATAATTATTATCCATGACTTCATATCTCACCATAGCGGGGGCGTAGGGTTGTAGACATTAGATAACCTTATCTCTAGTCATGTCTTGTCCTTAACCGGGGAGGGTTCCAGTGGGGCCTTGCGAGGCACTAGGGGGAAAGAGTGCTAGGGTGAGTTTTGTCTAGTGTTTGCATATGAGACTAACACCCCAACCTGCGGCATGTATGCAACTCCTCATGCCCATCCGTCACTTAGTACGGGGCTAGGGTGTAGACATATTGTCTGGGTAGATTGGTTACTTGGAAAATCATTACTTTTTTTTTGCTTCAAACATTTATAAAACAAAATCCTTTGTGTACTTAAAATGCTACAACATCTATTTTGTTATGCCTAAAATTCTTAATCATTTACTATGCTTCACAATTCCTACATAGATGTTCACTTAATAAAAAAAATATTTCGTCATGCTTTCCACATCTTTACTACTTATGCTCTTTCATGACTTTTTTTAACAAGTGGTATCTTAAACTAAGAATGCTTACCTTATCATTTCAGCTATGTTGCTTACTACTTTTTGTTCCATCATGCTTATATTTTTCTCAACAAGGAGTATTTACCAAGCTTTATATTGCATCCTATTTTTCTTCTCAACATAAATCATTTAAATTTTTATTGCATAATATCACCTAAACCCTCTTTTGATACTACCAAAAGGGGAGATTAAATTGCATAAATCTAATATTTAGGGGGAGTGCATTATAATGATATTAAACTCAAAAAATGGGTATATTTGTAGGGGGAGTAATCATATAGGAGGTGCATACACTATCATATGCTCGATCATGAAAATCCTTCAATAAGTGGTTCCTTACCTATCTTAAAAGATATACACTCATCCCCACCCACTTTTGTTAATAACAAAGGGGGAGAAGAAATTGAGAAATCTAGTAAGATAGATACTTAGGGGGAGTAGTTTATAAGAGAGCACTAATGTAGGGGGAGGACTTGATATAGAAAGAGTAGGCATTATCGCTTTCAATTCTATCACGCTCTTAATATGTTATTCATGCATATCTTATTACCGCACTTATCTATAAACACAAATTGTCTTAATCTCACTAATTTCTCATACGGGTATTTGTTATTATCAAAAGGGGGAGATTGTTGGAGCCTATGTTCCGCATCTCTTGGTTTGAGAATAACAAATACCGTGTTGTATTTGATCTAGTCTTTTGTGTGTTTATAGTGTCCAGGTTGTACAGGTTCAATGAGGAGATAAGTCCTCGTTCATGGGCATGATCCAAGAGTGTGTACACATTAGAAAAAGCAAAAGGATGAGTTCTGTGTGCTGATCTTAAAATGGACATAACTTTCAATCCAGGAAGAGTTACAGAACGGTCCACCCCATTTCGGAGATGAGAACGACTCAATATACAGTCTGGAGAAGTTTTGGATGGCAAAAATGAAGAGGAGTTGTCGGAATTCCGACAGCGATGTCGCCCAGGCGACAGCACAGAAGTTACAGCAACTGCCCGCACGACAGCACTACGAGCGGCAGTTTAGCGCTGTCGGAATTCCGACAGTGATGTCGCCCAGGCGATAGTGAAAATCTATATATTGGCTCGTTTTGTTTGTGCATTCCAAGCTTTGAGAATTCCAAGTCCTTTCCTGAGTGCATACGAACTAGAGAGCTCCAGAACCTCATCAACTCCAATTTGTGCTTAGAAGGTTTGAAATTGAAGACGAGATCGGACGCGCTTCTACATCAACGATCATCTCAAGGCTTCAACCTTCCTTTCAGAGATCTGAATTTCTAGGGAGTACTTTATTTGATTTTGTATTTTCATTTATATACTTTTCACTTTGTATTGGTAGGGAAATCGTCTCCTTGTGCGTGACGTCTAAGTCCTTGCATGGCTTAGGTGAAAATCGCTTCCTTGTGCGGAGCGTCCAAGTCCTTGCGTGGCTTGGTAGGAAATCGTGGCCTTGTGTGCTACGTCTAGATCTTGGGAAGATCTAGAGGATATGCTTGGGCTTGGTCTAGGGAGAGACAAGAGATAGCCTTCCGTGTAACATCCCGATTCGAACTAGACCCCTTGTGCGCATTTTTGAGTCAAGCGAGTTGACTCGGGCTCGGGGTGTAGTGAGGGCCAGGCTTGCACCAGAGCCGGGGAAGTGCACTCGTCGAATGCGGCGAGTACCAATTCTATTCTTTGTCCCGATGTTTGCTGTATCGGGATCCGAGCCGTCCGGAGAGCATAACTTGAGCGATAAAACTCGAAGGAGGCGTACCGCCTCGAAGGAATTATAATACATACGTTAGCTTAAATAACGTGGTCTGCGAATAGCATATTTATCCAAAATGGTGAAATTGACCAAACGATCTCGGAATTCACCTCAGTCAATTTTGTTATACTCGTGAAACCCATACGAGGCCAACGAAACTGTCCGCGCTCGATTCTGATAAGAATCGGCAAAATTATAACGTGATTTGCAAATAGCTCATTTACCCAAAAATGTGCAATCGATCAAACGACCTCGGAATGGACCCCAATCAGTTTTGTTGGACTCGTGATGATAATATGAGTTCAACGGATTCGTCCGTTTGGAATTCCGACGTCGTTCGATGAGTTTTTAGTGCGACGTAAAATTAGGCCGTAAACGCTCCGGAGAGCATAAAATGAGCAAACGAACTCGGATTTGATCGTGGACTGTTCCGCTAGATGCGTATCAGCGAGACGGTCGTAACGAGCCCGTCCGGTATAAATTCCGAGCCCTATAGAGCGATGTACGAGCATTTGAATCCTCTTTAAATGAAATAATAATAATAATAGTAATAATTATAAGTATTATATATATATATATTACTTAGGTTAGAAGGATTACCCGAGCCCCTCCTCCCTTGCGCCGTCAGCCATCACAGGGAACCCCCGATCCCTCTTCCTCTCCTCCGGCGCCGCTCCTCGCGGCGAGCTTCTTCGGCGCATCCTCCTCCGGTGAGCTCTCCAAACCCCCGATCCCTCTCCTCCCAGCTGCGCCGCACGGAAACCCCCTCTCCTCCGATATCTCTCCGGCAAGCTCATGCTCCAACACAACTCCACACGGCAAGAAAACTTTTCCCCCTCCTTCCCCTCCATCTCTCTTTCTTTCTGGACTTTCATTTTGAGGTAGATTTCCTGTAATGTTGTTGGCAAGTTCTTGGATCATCAAGGGGCAAATCCTCTAATTTTTGTTGGCAAAATTTATGGGTCACGATGGGTTTGGTCCTCTAGTTTTGTTAGCAAATTTCATGGATTTTATGTGGTAGTTCCTTTAGTTTTGTTAGCAAATTTCTGGATTGATGTGAGGCCGATCCCCTCTAGTTTTGGTTTGCAAAATTCCTGGATTTTATAACTATGGCAGAATCTATATAATATTTTCTAGGTTAAGTGGCTGTTTGGGTTATGCTCCAAGGGATTTCTTTATTTAGCAGTGATCTTTGCCTCTTCCTGATTGGGGAAAATCACGTAGTGGCCGCTGGTTTACCCTTCCAGATTGCACGATTTAAAATGGGATCTTTAGCTTTGTTTGTTTAGGAAAAGCTTCTCAGGTTTTGCTGTTTTATAAGGGAGGCTATTATTTATTTGGGGTTGTTCCTTTCCTTGTTGATTTGGGGGCTGCTCCTTGAGCGTTGTCTAATTTGAAGGCTATGAGGGGGATGTTTCGAGTATGTATGTTAGCTGCTCTTATTGGTATAGCTTGTCCTTCTTGTTGGCCGGCTAGATCTCATTGATCTTCCATATATTGCTATGCTAGATCTCAGGGTGGTTTTACTGTTGTGCTGTCCCTTTTGATATGATTGTTGGTCTTTTTAGCAGCTACTATGATTGTTATCTTTGTATTAGCTGCTATATCTCCTCCTCTCCTTCTTGTTGGTCGGCTGCTGCAGTTCCAGTTAACTGACCCTTTGTTGGTCGGCTGTTGTAGTTCCAGTTACCTGTTAGCTTCAATTTATGGTTAGCCGGCTGCTTTTGTTTCAGTTATGGACCGGCTGTTCTCCTTCTGTTAGGGCTGTTATTTATGCCATGTTATTGTCTTCCTCTTTTTGATTTCCTTGTGGGTGTTGCTGGTTCACTGTTGAGAATTAGTTTTCAGTTTTCTCTTGGCCAACTGTTGCTTTGCAATATTGTTCCATTACCTGCATATTGGAGAATCTTAATGATGTTGTCTGTGACCGGCTATTGCTGTTTTTCTGTCCAGTTAAAGCTGCTGCCACTTCTCTTTTTGTTGTTGCTGGGTGAAACTCCTGTTAGTTTGTTTTTGTGTCCAGGGAGTATTCAATTTCTCGCGTGGAAGTAGCTTTTCCTTATGAGCAGGCTGTTTGGAATTTCTGTTGTCTAATCTTTGTTCCTCATTTCAGTTAGAATTATTGTTAGGAGATTTGAGTCAAACTCGTGAATAACTTTGGGGCTTTTACCTTGACCGACCGTCTGTTGTTTCTTTTTTTAGTTTGGAGTAATGTTGATTGATTATATGTTTGATATTTTTGTGGATCAGGACCCCTTTATTCAGCCTTGGCCAACTGCCGCCATGCCTCGGAGGAGACCGCCGCGATCGTCGGCCGAAAATCAGGTGACTTCCTCCCCTCTCCCTTGGTGCTAGATCTTTAGATCACATAGGAGAAATGTTGGGCCAAGAGGACCAAACCTTGTGAGTTATGGTGTTTCCATAGGAGAAGACCACGCTAGAACTTCCGTTCTAGGGCGATGATCGCCGTGAGATTTGCTTCAATCAACCCCTCTCTTCAATACGAAGAGAGAGGACTTGATCTCGTGAAGATTGGTGGTCTTTTGAGGGAGTACTTGAGGAAATAATGATGTTCATTTTACCCCCTTGCTGGAGGAAGAAGATGAACACACGTCATTAGATTTACTTTAAGATGCGTGCGGAAATTATATCTGCAGACCGATGCAGAAATCTGTTTTCTGCGCGCAGCTGTGTTCAAGTCCAATTTTGGGCATGATATAGTGGGATTCAGGTTTCGGGCTCAACACGAAAGTTGTAGATCCCGTAAAATCCTTCGAGTTGAGTGGCTGTACATATTTTGGGGAGCCCTGTAGCTCCCTAGATAATCCTATGCTAGAGGCTTCAGCGAGATCGGAATTGAAATGGATCCTTGTTTATATATATATTTTGGTGATTTACCTTGTTTTTGTTTATCGTAGGATGTTTGGAATTGGTAGATAAATGTTGACGACAATGTGGACATCCCTCTTAAATTTCATAATTTTCGGATATAAACTTGTTGTGATTTGTCAATATTAGGTTATAAAATTATTGTGCCGTAAATAGCTATCAAGATTATTCCGAATGAGCTGGAATATGGTGTAAACACTTAAGACGCTAACCCTGACGTGTAGACGAAATTTTAGAAGTCTTGGGTTAATATAGCCATTTGGTTGATCACTTGTTTGATGACGCTCTAGGACAGTAAATATGTGCATGAAACTTTAGGCAAGTTGTCTCTTGAATAGTGCTTCTAATTACATTATATGTAAAGGTTATTAGTATGATTTTAATATAACATTGGAGGTGATTGACCTATATATTGGAGAAAATTATGTAATGAACGATTGATGGCGTAGTATGTATTAACATTTAAATATATATGTTGAATCTAACAGGGTTGGATGAGAAACAACCCTTGAGTAAAAGCCAAGCTTAGCCTTATAACATCATGATAGTCTTCTGGTAATAATCTTGAGTCAATTGGATGTATATTTGTAATACTTTCCCTTATGTGGTTCATATAACTCATTTGGTCTGCGAATAGTAAAACGGTAGAATGGAGATAACTTGTATACCATTAGGTGGGAATGAGAGGTAGTTGGTGTACCTGATTTGGATGTAGAGGTTGAGGTCACCAAAAAGGAGTTTGGGTGATGAGAGTACTTGGTGAGCTATGGGTAAGGCTGTGCTCGGGATTGACGAAAGATCGTCTTTCCCCTTAGAGGGTCATAAAGCACTGAGGTTTAATTCAAGCGAAATGATAAGAGGGTAATCTTATGGGTAGATACCAATAATACTAAGTGTCTTGAGAAAGGGAACTTTGGGGTGTCATCCCATTGTAGTTCCTAGTACTGTAGCGAGCCCCTTACAGGGTAACCCTCGGGAAGTCCAAGATTAACCCTAAATTGCAATAACATTTAAAGTAGGCAAGAGTAGCCATAGTAGGGTAAGATTGGATTTATGTATCTCCTCCCAGTGTGGGAGTGAAAGGTGTGTGGTATACTGGGTTGGACGAGCTGGAGGCTCGAGGGGAGGATAGCCCCGTTAGTTCTTGGATAAATGTGTCAGGTCTTCGGTACTAGGCAGGTCGTCACTCCGACCGCGGTACGTTGACTTAGCGGGTGTGTAGGGGTCTAAGGGGCCAGCTTGGCTGCGTGTCGGGACGACAGTTCCCCGAAGACACCTCTCACTTGGCTCACAGTCTGGTGGACTCCAGCAAAGAGTACGCAGAGCTCCGCGGTTGTTTAGCGTCGAGGCGTACGTGCGGTCTAGGCCTGATAGAGTGTATACCCGCCTAAGAGTGGACAGCCCGGTCCTCTACCACCGTGTGTCACAGCGGTTGGTACCCGAGAGGTTGGCTTCCTTTCAAACAGAGGGAACTACAAAGGTCTATGCGCATAGAGTCGTGTGTGTGAGTCCATTGCATAAATCATTCATTGCATAAGCATAGCATACGCACTTGCAGATCCTCATCATATAAATTAGTATGAGCTCTTTTATATGATGAGTTATAATTCCTGGAAATCCTAACTTATAAGTTTGTATGGGCATTCATATAAGTTAGGGTACGAGATTGATTACTTGTCGCTACTGTTCTTACTGCCTTGCTTTACCTGCTTTACTTACTGTTTAATTACTGCTGCACACCTTTATTATACTCCCGCTTATACTCCTGCTTATACATGATTAGATTAGCCCCTTTTACACTTGTGTAGCTTAGAATTTGTGTATATACTAGTTTACTTTCCCCGTCACCTGCTTTGCATATTACTGATATATTGCATCTTTTATTCCTTTCCTTCTGCCCGGTGCCTTGGAGTCGCCGGGGGAGCGGATGGGAAGCCACTTAGTCTTTATGACTAACGGTTGCTACGTCCCTCTTTTTAGGAGCACATTCAGTGGTGTAGCAGTGTTCAACACCGGAGGCCAGCCAGGTCAGGTGTGCAGGTCTGGGGTTTATGGTACCTTAGCTGCCGTCAGTGACAGAGGCAGGTGAGTGTTTTGAGATGTTGCCCTTGGGGCATTTAGCTGGTTACTCTGATGATTTGCAGGAGCTTGTGTAGCTTTCTGCTTTCCTTTGTATTGATTTGGACATTATTACTTATTGTGAATCTTTGGCTTTTAATGCTTTCTATTATTGATGGGTTGGCGCTGTTTAGTTGGTTTGGCCGGCAGGATAGGCGTCTTGTGGGGGAGGCCAGCTCGTGTGCTGGCGCTTCCGCAAGGCGGCTGTCCTGGGCATAAGATTCCCCTCGGCCGTGTTGTGTGTTCCGGGAGGGGGATCTTACAAATGGTATCAGCTTGCAACGATCCTGAGATAAAGAAGTCCATTAGACCACTAGGCTACCCCTGCTAGCTAGATCAGTTTGAGGACAAACTGATGCAGCGGAAGCGGTGGTGTGCCCATGTGTAATTCACAATAAGTATGTCCGCTTTTTCCTATAGATAGTGCCAACCTAAGCCAAACTCGTACCCTTACATACAAATGCTGGCTCTCTCCGAGACAGTAATGGGTATTCCCATTCCAACCATTAGAGTTGGTTTGGCATAGGATTGATGCCAACCTAACTAGGATATCATTTTAGTCGACTTAGCAGGATAGGTCGTGACGTATCCTAGACTTATACGGATCTCGGGGATGATTGGGCCAAGCAATAAGTGACCTTGAGTGACTAAGGGAAGAGTTTAGCGTAAGTGTAAATGCTGGAGACTCACACCCTGAAATTTCTACCCTAGATATGGAGTAATATTATCACCTTACACAAAAATTAGACCAATTTCAATGAGAGTGGTGCTTGTAGTCTATTACCAGCTTAGTGAGAGACCACCAAGCATGTTTTTTTTGTACTCTACGTGGATACCTCACACTTCTATTTATGTAGAAGGTTTCATATGGAGAAGATACGATAAGAATTCGGATCCAAAGAAGGCTCATGTTGGGACGAATGTGTTATATTGGTGGCGGAAGAAACTCAGTCGAAGAGATATGGAGGCTAATCTCTTCGTTTATTGGGCTAGTTATGTACCGTCTTGGATCCCTTGAGGAGTTAGAATCTTTGTAATTTTGACATTGGAAGTTTTGATCCTTGAGAAGTTAATTCACCTTAAGCAAAGCAGACTGCTAAGGCCATGTTTGGGTTGATAGGAATTTTATTAGCGGATTAAGAGAGGAAAAACATTTTTGAAGATGATCATTTTCTTTATATTGTTCTAAGATTATGTGGATAAGTAACGAGGAGAGTAGTAAATTTACATTTTGGTGATATGCAGCTCTGTTGTGATAACATTATAACTGGAAAGTTAATGAAATTTTGTGCATGCATTGCGGGTATGATGATCAACTACCCCTGAGTTTGGAAATTTTTGGTGAACATTCCCTTAGTGTTGTAATTACTTGACATTGGAAATTAATAAGTGTTCGGCGATGGAGTCGACAGGATTAATACGACTTGTTTGATGATCTAAAATCATAAAAGTTTTTATAAAATAAACATGCATGCCATGGAGGATTGTTGGCAGGGTTGGTAGGGCGCTTGTAGTGGATTTTATTTTGTTTATCATACGTGAAGTATGCCCTACTTTTGGTGGTTTGCATAACTCGTGTCAAAGGGAAAATCATCCCGGCTAGTATATTAGTGCGTCGATGCAGGGATCTATAGGGTAAGAACTCTAAGTCGAGGAAGATGTGCCCCCTAAGGTTTGTGCCCATACGTGTGATGAATGTACCATATGGGCGGTGGAAGAAATTTAGTCCAAAAACGTGCGGGGCTTGTCCCTTCGTTTATTGGCCTATTTATGTTCCGACTTCGCTTTCCCTTAGATCCTGTTTATTTAAATAGTACGTGAACGATGAGGATTGGATTCGTGATAACCTCTCAATACGGGTGAGAGCGTCAAGGGTGTTGAGACACGCCGTGAATTGAACACGTGAATGGAATATTGGTGATAAGTTGAATTTACTTACTTAAGAAGTTATGAATACGTCTCTGTACGTACAGGTAGGTGTACGTGTAATTGTATTGCCTCGATAAGGCAGTCCTCTGCAGGCTCTGTGCCGAAACCCAACCCTTGGATAAGGTTTATGTTCACGGTTTAGGAGCCCTTAAATGAAATGAATTAAACCACGAGATAAAAGTAGCACCAATTTTTTTTTGAATCCGGTGCAAATCTAAGTAGAACTGGGAGTAGACAAAAGTAGCAATTGACTCGAGGTCGTGTGTTATTAGAAGGGAATGATCTGATTATGACCCATGCGAGGTGTAGAGTCATGGATTCACCTTACTTTGAACCTCAATAGCGATTCATAATATCACCGGAACAAATTGATAAGCATTGACGGATGTTCATGTGCGGAATTTGGAAACTATTTGGAAACATAAAAGCTTCCTGAGCTTAAATCCTTGAGCTAGTAACACCTTTTTTGGGTAGTTGATGGATTGAAAGGGCATAATGTCATTTCAAGTCAAGCGGAAAACATCCATGATGTTTAACCATTGTAGTTATCTTGCCATAACTTGATACTGGAATTGGTTGGTGGCTTTTGCATGAATGCCCTTGCACTTGACTTATTATAAGGTGATCATAGCGTTTGTTGAAACTTAATATCAAGTGGATGTCGTGCTAAGTGAAGAAGATGCGTGATGTACGAAGAATTGCCTACATGTTTTAGTGTTTGGAATTTGGCACTCCTTGATGAATGTGTTCATCTTAAGCGAGGGGGAATGATTGAACACCAAGTTTTGGTTTGCGGTGAGTCACTCCCAGAGTGTTGGAGGTGAGTACCTTAAGGATGAGCAGGTCTTCACTGTAACCGAAGGCTATGCGGAGAAGTAAATTGTAATGTAACGTTGCAGTGTCTCTCAAGGATCAAAGGTCGATCTGACGACCGCATGACAAATTTTCAGGGACGCCTTAAAGTTTGTCAAGTGGGAACTGTATCGATTTCTGATCGGAGAGGTGTGTTTGCAAGCGTCCGTTATAAGATGAAGAATACAGAATTGTAGCACTCGTGGTGCTAAGGCATTGTTGCGTGATTTGTTAAGTTGGCAAATTCATACAATTGCATTATAAATACGTGTAGTAATTTTCGGATCATGTGAAATCACGAGACGTACACTAAACCCTTGTAGATGCCTTGTTGGCTTATCGACCTCGCCCGACGTGTTGTCTGGGAGAAAAATGCGATTACCCTCAACTTGACCTCTGATTCTCAGGAATTCAGAGTAGTTGTGTCGATGCACTGGACGACATATATAATTTATAGTTAGAGTATTTGAGCCAAGTAAGAGTATCGAGGAAGTGTGTTGAAGACTCATGGTAGGCAGGAAAGTCGATTGTTAGTAGTTGTTTTGTGTTTTCTTGGTTTCATGAATAGTTGCTGTTTGATGATGATGGGAGTTTTGGTGAATTCCCTTGGTCGTGCTAGAAATTCCTTCTAGATTATATGATTTGCATTGCTTACAGGCTTCTTCCAGGTTTTCCTAGTTTTATCTTTACGCTAGAGTTTTTGGGAAATATGTTGGTAGCTGCTTGGTCTATGCTAGAGATTATGTGTTGGGAGTTTTACGGAATTTCCCTAGTTTTATGCTAAAGTAAATCTCTTGGTTCGTGAAATGTCTGGAATTAAATGTTAGGAGATTTGGGCTGCTGTATGCAATTAAAATCCTAAGAACTGCTATATATATATAAATTATATACAATGTATTTCGGTTTGGGGCCGATTTACATCTTCAGTTTCGCTATATTTTAATTTGGGACTGCGATATATCGTTCCAGTTTGAATTATTTTTGTTTAGGACGGCTATGTGTAGTTTCTATTAGCTATGGTTGAAATAGTGTGAGCCACGAATAATTCGTATGACTGGACAAGACAAGAGCGCTCCCACAATCTGGACCCAATGTATAAATGAGCTTGATATTGTTAAGGGTGAATCAACCGTAGCAGCATACGATGAGTATGTTTCAATCCCATCCGGAAGACCCTCGTAACCCCAACTTAAATTTCGGGGACGAAATTGTTTCTTCGTTTATTGGATTTGTAACATCCCGATTCGAGCTAGACCCCTTGTGCGCGTTTTTGAGTCACGCGAGTTGACTCGGGCTCGGGGTGTAGTGAGGGATAGGCTTGCACCTGAGCCGGGGAAGTGCACTCGTCGAATGCGGCGAGTACCAATTCTATTCTTTGTCCCGATGTTTGCTGTATCGGGATCCGAGCCGTCCGGAGAGCATAACTTGAGCGATAAAACTCGAAGGAGGCGTACCGCCTCGAAGGAATTATAGTACGTACGTTAGCTTAAATAACGTGGTCTGCGAATAGCATATTTATCCAAAATGGTGAAATTGACCAAACGATCTCGGAATTCACCTCAGCCAATTTTGTTAGACTCGTGAAACCCATACGAGGCTAACGAAACTGTCCGTGCAAAATTATAACGTGATTTGCAAATAGCTCATTTACCCAAAAATGTGCAATCGATCAAACGACCTCGGAATGGACCCCAATCAGTTTTGTTGGACTCGTGATGATAATATGAGTTCAACGGATTTGTCCGTTTGGAATTCTGACGTCGTTCGATGAGTTTTTAGTGCGACGTAAAATTAGGCCGTAAACGCTCCGGAGAGCATAAAATGAGCAAATGAACTCGGATTTGATCGTGGACTATTCCGCTAGATGCGTATCAGCGAGACGGTCGTAACGAGCCCATCCGGGATAAATTCCGAGCCCTATAGAGCGATGTACGAGCATTTGAATCCTCTTTAAATGAAATAATAATAATAATAATAATAATAATTATAAGTATTATATATATATATATATATATATATATTACTTAGGTTAGAAGGATTACCCGAGCCCCTCCTCCCTTGCGCCGTCAGCCATCACAGGGAACCCCCGATCCCTCTTCCTGTCCTCCGGCGCCGCTCCTCGCGGCGAGCTTCTTCGGCGCATCCTCCTCCGGTGAGCTCTCCAAACACCCGATCCCTCTCCTCCCAGCTGCGCCGTACGGAAACCCCCTCTCCTCCGATATCTCTCCGGCAAGCTCATGCTCCTACACAACTCCACACGGCAAGAAAACTTTTCCCCCTCCTTCCCCTCCATCTCTCTTTCTTTCTGGACTTTCATTTTGAGGTAGATTTCCTGTAATGTTGTTGGCAAGTTCTTGGATCATCAAGGGGCAAATCCTCTAATTTTTGTTGGCAAAATTTATGGGTCACGATGGGTTTGGTCCTCTAGTTTTGTTAGCAAATTTCATGGATTTTATGTGGTAGTTCCTTTAGTTTTGTTAGCAAATTTCTGGATTGATGTGAGGCCGATCCCCTCTAGTTTTGGTTTGCAAAATTCCTGGATTTTATAACTATGGCAGAATCTATATAATATTTTCTAGGTTAAGTGGCTGTTTGGGTTATGCTCCAAGGGATTTCTTTATTTAGCAGTGATCTTTGCCTCTTCCTGATTGGGGAAAATCACGTAGTGGCCGCTGGTTTACCCTTCCAGATTGCACGATTTAAAATGGGATCTTTAGCTTTGTTTGTTTAGGAAAAGCTTCTCAGGTTTTGCTGTTTTATAAGGGAGGCTATTATTTATTTGGGGTTGTTCCTTTCCTTGTTGATTTGGGGGCTGCTCCTTGAGCGTTGTCTAATTTGAAGGCTACGAGGGGGCTGTTTCGAGTATGTATGTTAGCTGCTCTTATTGGTATAGCTTGTCCTTCTTGTTGGCCGGCTAGATCTCATTGATCTTCCATATATTGCTATGCTAGATCTCAGGGTGGTTTTACTGTTGTGCTGTCCCTTTTGATATGATTGTTGGTCTTTTTAGCAGCTACTATGATTGTTATCTTTGTATTAGCTGCTATATCTCCTCCTCTCCTTCTTGTTGGTCGGCTGCTGCAGTTCCAGTTAACTGACCCTTTGTTGGTCGGCTGTTGTAGTTCCAGTTACCTGTTAGCTTCAATTTATGGTTAGCCGGCTGCTTTTGTTTCAGTTATGGACCGGCTGTTCTCCTTCTGTTAGGGCTGTTATTTATGGCATGTTATTGTCTTCCTCTTTTTGATTTCCTTGTGGGTGTTGCTGGTTCACTGTTGAGAATTAGTTTTCAGTTTTCTCTTGGCCAACTGTTGCTTTGCAATATTGTTCCATTACCTGCATATTGGAGAATCTTAATGATGTTGTCTGTGACCGGCTATTGTTGTTTTTCTGTCCAGTTAAAGCTGCTGCCACTTCTCTTTTTGTCGTTGCTGGGTGAAACTCCTGTTAGTTTGTTTTTGTGTCCAGGGAGTATTCAATTTCTCGTGTGGAAGTAGCTTTTCCTTATGAGCAGGCTGTTTGGAATTTCTGTTGTCTAATCTTTGTTCCTCATTTCAGTTAGAATTAATGTTTGGAATTATTGTTAGGAGAATATCACGAAGAGAGTTGTTTCAATTGCTTAGAAATATCGTACGTCGAGAAAGGGATGTCAGCGAAAATGAGCGGGAGTACGAGAGACAAGAGTTTGTCCGACAAAGAGGTGTCATGAAGGCTAATATTTATATTAATGGAAGACAGCAGCACCACAACAAGAATATATTTTTAGCCGTCGGATCATCTTAGAGAGCGCCACCTCACGAGTGAGTGATAGTACATGAGGTTTCCCGTATCCCGCCAGCAACAATACCTATTATCGCTCATGTCCCTTGCAGGGACTTGTAGGTGATGTGATATACCCCTTACATAGCAGGTGCTTATAGAGGGCACTGACGATGACAAGTACTATTGCCACCGTGGCATGGGAAAAACCCGCATATTGTCACTATATATTTAAATGACAAGAAAGAAAGTTCTCTAAAAGTTTTGAACTAATAGAAATTATTTAAACCTAGAGCTCCCATCTAGGGGAGTAATTTTGTGCATGCATATTATTAAATGTAAACTTACTTCAGAGATTTATGTAATTTTGAAAAATAGAGAGGTCTAACATGTAATTTTACAAACTTACATGAGTGGTATTGGTAAACGACCCTAAAATATATAGAGGAAGTTTGTCTCACATTTGGAGCTTGAACAAAAATCTTAGTTGGTGCATCCATCCAATATTATTGGCAACACGTTTGATGTGTATTGTGTAGAGGTATATTTGTCAGGCGGTGAAAGGAAAGTCAGAAAATACAAAATTATCTTTGCTATTCGTATCGACAACCTCTAAGAAGATTTGTCAATTAATATAGTCGTAGGCACGCCGAGAACGCGGAGACATGTGTAATCACGAGCATACAAATCATTTCAAACATGTGGGGGGTTCAACAACAAACTTATGACATGTGTAATCAACCATGCTTGCTGAGTCCCACAAATTTTATTCCCGCAGGTAAGAATCATACTTAATGTGAAATGAGTCCATTTGACCAAGATGTCTTCACACAAAGACACTCAATACATAATAAGCCAGCTATTATTCTCTTTGGCTCAACCCAATCTATTTACTAAGTGAGACTAATGATTTGATCTGTTCTAAAATGGTCCAGGAGAACTGGAAAAATACTCCCACCAATTATACTTAACTGTCTATTTCATAACCAAACTCCACAACATGCACTCAAAGGACATTTCTCATATTTGAGTCCTAATCTATTAATTACAAACCAGTAATTTTCCCAGATTATTACACAAATTTAGTTCACTCATGTATCCTTTTTGTCCTAGAAGTCTAAAATCTTTTTAGAAGCCACTCCTTGTTTGGGCTTTACTACTTCATCGACCACTAACACTCTCAAATTCATGATGTTATAGGGCGATCAAGCTATGATTGATTTATCCCTAAACCACACATCATACTATGAGAGTATCATTTATAACCACCCAACCCACAATATATAAAGTACTACGAACTTTGGTTTTGTTCATATATTCTACTAAGTTGAAATTTATAATTTTATCTTTCACTGTGGATTGGTCCACGAGAAATTCCTTGGAAGCCATAAAACTACCCCTTTAAACATTCGAAGTTGGTAAGGGTGTTCGTGGGAATGTGATGGACTAAGCTAGAGAAAATAATACCTCATGAGAAAAAGTGATAATAGATGGAACCTCCTACACTAGGAAGTAGATAGATATATAACCTAACCAAAATGTGGGTAGAAAATGACTCTAGGTTTTCCATCACTCACTTAGGTTCTAGAATGGAGAAAGATATGCCTACATAATAGCTCATTACAAGTTCCTGGGATGAAAGGATGGACTAAATTACACATCAAAATTGAAGGAAACACTATTGGTTAATATTTTAACCCCATTAGAGGAGGACACATTTTGAGAGCATATGTCGGAGAGTTCAATTATAAACATGGTTGGGTGGGAGTACAACCAAGACGAGCGGCCTATTGAAATGTTATTATAAGTCGTCTTAGATAAAAATCATGATTTTAAGTTTTGTGCGAACTTCACTAAAACAAAGTGAACAATACCTATCATGCTACAAGTCATTATATAATCGACTCAAATGGGCACATGTATTAGGACTCACATCCTATTGCAGATCTAGACCAAGGATGATGGGGGTAGTGATCCCCCACCCAATTGACATGGTCCGTTGGAAGATTGATGCTACCAAGGAACATCTTAGGTTGCTAATGACCCCTCCCTCTTGTTTTGCTTCTTCACGAAGTCAAAAGATATATATTAGTGGTTGAAATCCTCTACATCCAATTGACAAGCACACTCAATAAAATAAAGTTGGGACTGAGAAAACAAAGCTCCCCCTCTAGAGTAAATCATGATCAATACGTCAATCAAATAATTCTGTAGAGAATCAATGAGGTCCCAATTCACTACTTTCTATCTATGATTTACTGATCCGATTAATGATCTGTCACTTCCATGTGAATCGTAACTTCAGTTGCGTTGGGCTTGTATAGTCGATACGAACTCGTTGCTTTTCATTTTGCTCAATTTCGATGTGAATCGAAAAAGTTGATCAAATTAGGTTACATTTGAACTACGGTCTGATCCAAAATGGTAAATGTGAGCATACAAACTCCTAATTTATCCCGGTCAGTTACATTGAACTCGTATGATCAATACGAGCGCGATGAATTTTATTTTCTTCTGACTAGAATTGAGAAAGTTGACCAAAATGAGTTGTTGTGAACTACGTGTAGATTAAAATTAGTATTTTTGAGTAGATAAACTCGGAATCAACTTCAGTTGATTTCATTTGTTTTGTATGACTGACAAGAGTGCACAATGCTCTCGGCATATTTTTCCCAGATATATTTTGCAAGTTTTGATTTACTATATAGATATACATTTTTTTATATATTTCCTAAACCTAAACCAGCAAGAGCAAAGGGGTGGCGGTCTGCGGAGCTCACGAGGTTGGCAGAGCTCACGAGGTTGGGAGGAGCTTGTGATGCTCCCCTCATCCTTCTTATACTCGATCGAACACTCTTCTAAAGACATCGAGCTGAGCATCCTTCTCCTCCCACGACACAGAGTTGGAGCTTCATCTCCTCCACCCTTAAGGCTCACATGCTTCTCCTATTCTCGGCTTCTTCCACGACCGACTATGAGGACGGCTTGGGAATCAAGCAACCCATAAGACCGCCACGACCCAATAGAAGTCCATATATCACCTCCATTTTAGATACTTTACTACACTTGCCACCATTAACATGTTTAGTGTTTGATTAAGTATTAATTGATTTGTTGTAAGCGCATGTGGCATGTGCGATTGATCGACATGACAACATCGAGATGAAGGCTATGTATGATCCTCTAAGGTACATCTTAGACTATGATTTCATATATGTTAATTGATTTGTTATAAGTGCAGATGACAGATATGATCATTCGATGTTGCTACATCGAGTTGAAGGCTATGGATAAGCTATTAAGGTACAACTTAAGTTGTTGCATTTCTTTATAATTATGGAGCATGATTATAGTTGTCTCTTGCTAATCATATATATGTAGTTCAATTATTGTCGTAATTGACCTTACCCACAATTTAAGTAAGTTAGTTAAATCCAATGTATATGTCTGACCATATAAGATATATGTGTAGGGTTCTATGACAATAACTATATAGTATGCCTTCCAATAGAATAATTAAGTCTTCCGCTAATCCGTTGTTAAGCACAAAATGCTACTTAAGTCTTTCGCTAAATTATTGTCTCGTACTCTGATAAAGTGTAGGACGTATTCGCTTAGCATCGCTGTTGATGCATGGTATCAGGGTGATGAACGAGAGGGGTCGGAAACTGTTGTACCTCCACTCTTCTGCTAGTTGCCTCGGCGTTGCGTGTTCGCAGAGGTGGGCGATAAGATCCCCCGATCGGTACTGCTTTCCTGAAGGGGGTCTTACACATGGTCTACTTTTGGGTGTGGTGCTTACAAGATGAACTTGGAAAAGAATGTACGGGGAGCAACTCAGAAGTTGTCTAGAAGCTGCTCAAGGAAGACTTATCAATTTTTTGTGATTTGTCATCAAATATGACATTATTGGAAAAATATTTATTGATTTTGTAGAAAAAGCTGAAACTTGTATATTTCATGTATAAAATACAAGGAGAGAATACATATTTATAAGGGAGAGAGAGAGAGAGGAGAAAAAGCCTATACACAATGTGAGACTAAAAAAGAGAAGGAGAAATACAATATTGGGCCAAAGTAAATGGGCATCTCATATGGGCCTTTCTAATATTCCCCCGCAAGCTGGAGCGTACAAATCGTAGGCCCCGAGTTTGGATAGGCATTGATGGAAGAGAGTACTGGACATGGCCTTTGTGAGGACATCGGCAACCTGTTCAGTACCAGGAACATGCTTCAGTTCGAGCTTCTTCATTTGAACTTTCTCCCGGATGAAATGACAGTCAACCTCAATATGCTTCATTCTCTCGTGAAAGACCGGGTTTTTGGCAATATGTATAGCAGCTTGACTATCACAGAAGAGGAGAGCAGGTGAGGGAAGCCTTATACCAAGATCCGCAAGGAGGCTTTCCAGCCATGTGAGTTCTGAAACCACAGATGCCATTGCCCGGTATTCTGCTTCAGCTGAGGAACGCGCAACAACCACTTTTTTCTTGCTTCGCCAGGTGATCAAGTGTCCTCCGAAGTACGTGCAAAAACCACTGGTTGATCGACGATCATCTATGGACCCAGCATAATCAGCATCGAAGTATGCCACTAGTGTTGGAGTTGATGATGAGGTTTTGTAAACAAGTCCTTGACCGGGAGCTGTTTTGAGGTATCAGAGGATTCGTTCAACAGTCTGAAGATGAGAGCCCCGAGGGGCATGCATATACCGACTGATAATACCAACAACGAAGGAGATGTCTGGTCTTGTTACCGTCAGGTAGATTAATTTTCCAACCAGGCGGCGATAGTATTCCGGATTTTGTAACAGGAGATCAGAGTCAGAGGACTGAGCACAGATCTTGTGATTTACATCCATTGGAGTGTTAATTGGTTTGCAGCTGGAGTATCCCGCATCCTGAAGAAGATCGAGCTAGTATTTGCTCTGAGAAAGGAAAAGTCCATCCGGTGGTCTGGCAATCTCCATACCTAGGAAGTAGTGAAGGTGCCCCAAATATTTTGTTTGAAATACAGAGCTAAGATGTTGTTTGACCGCCTGTATACCTTTTGAGTCTTCTCCAGTGATTATGATGTCATCCACGTAGACCAGCAGAAGAGCCGTTCCCGTGGACCGTTGGCGAGTGAACAACGAGAAGTCTGCCGAGCTCCGAGTATAGCCAATTTCTTGAAGAGCCTTGCTGAACTTATCAAACCAATTCCGAGGGGACCGTTTGAGACCATACAATGATTTTACAAGATGACAGACCATAGATTTCCCCGTGGTCTCAAACCCAGGAGGTTGCTCCATGTAAACAGTTTCATTGAGATCGCCGTTCAGAAAGGCATTTTTCACATCCAGTTGAAGTAAGGGCCATTGACGGTGTACAGATACAAAGATAAGCACACGAATCATGTTGAGTTTGGCCACGGGAGAAAAAGTCTCTTCATAGTCAATGCCTTGTTGTTGGGTGTAGCCACGAGCGACCAATCGAGCTTTTAACCTGTCAATTGTTCCATCAGGAGCATGCTTGATGACATAGACCCATTCGCACCCAACCAGTTTCTAACCCGGAGGGCGGGGTACCAGAGTCCATGTCTGGCTGGCCCAGAGAGCGGTCATTTCCTCCTCCATGGCGGCACGCCAGCCAGGATGTCGTAGAGCCTCATGCATAGAGTTAGGAATGGAAATGGAGGATAATGAAGTAGCAAGAGTTTTAAGAGGAGGAGAGAGACGATGTAGGGAGACATAGTTCGCCATAGGATGAGAGATGGAATCTGTTACCGGATCAGCAGGGCACGGAGTACCCGAGGTAGAGGCCGACTGCATTGGGGCAACAGACAGAGGAGCGCGACGAGAGTAGACATGGATAAGGGGTGACCTAGATGGACCAGGAGCAGGAGTTGGTGGTGGAAGAGTTTGTGGCGGAGGTATGTTAACAGGTATGACAGGTCTCATGATGGACTGTGTAAGAGGTGGTGTTACAGAGCTGGGTACCGGACCAGAGAAGAGCGCCTGATTCTCCCGGAAGGTAACATCAGCCGAAACTGAGATTTTTTGGGTGGTAGGATTATAACAGACGTAGCCTTTTTGAGTACGTGAATAGCCGACAAATATATGCTTGGTTGCCCTAGGATCCAGCTTATCCATGGATGGTCCCATGATGTGGACATATAGCAGGTACATCCAAAGATTCGAGGTGTAAGAGAGAAAGCCGGAGCAAATGGAAAGAGAAGACTGAACGGAGTAGCATGGTGGAGGACAGAGGAGGGGAGACGGTTAATAAGGAAGCACAAAGTGGAGACCGCAAAGTTCCAGTAGACTTTAGAAACATTCATGTGAAGCATGAGAGAGCGGGCAACATCAAGCATGTGCCGGTTTTTTTGTTCGGCAACACCATTTTGCTGGGGGGGGGGGGGGGGGTGTAGGGACATGAAGTCTGGTGAACAATCCCGAATTCAGAGCATAAATTTGCAAAGTTATTGCTGGTGTATTCCCAAGCATTATCAGTAAGTAGCGTTTTGATGGTAGTTGAGAATTGTGTGCTGGTTTCAAGGATAAAGGCCCTAAAAACACGAGGGAGCTCGGAGAGATCGCGGAGTAAGTATAACCATGTTGTTCGAGAATAATCATCAATAAACGTAATAAAGTATCGATAACCCAAGATACTAGGAACTTTATAGGGACCCCACACATCAGAATGCAGTAATTCAAAAGGAGTAGAGCTCCGAGTACAATTTGCTGAAAAAAAAGAACGTGAATGTTTGCCAAAAATACATAAATCACACTGGAAAGCAGGAAGAGATACATCGGGAAGAGCCTTCTGGAGGACTGGAAGTGGGGCATGTCCAAGACGTCGATGCCAATCAGCAGAAGAGATGGACAAAAGGACATTGGGATAGTCGTCGAGAAGGTAGAGCCCGTTACGCAGTTGTCCTTTACCAATGGTAGTTCGCGTCCGCCAATCCTGTATCAGAAAAGAAGATGAGGTAAATATGACAGAGCAATCAAGATCAGTAGTAAGACGATTAACAAAAAGTAAGTTGAATGAGGAGCCTGGGACATGAAGAGCCGAGCAGAGAGAGATGGAGGAGTTAAGAGATAGGTCAGCCGAGCCGGAGACAGGAACAGTCGCCCCATTGGCCACGGTGATACACTTCAGATGAGGAGTAGCAGAGTACTTGGGTGGGCATAGCGAGGTGATGTGATGAGTGGCGCCAGAGTCCACTATCCAACGTGGACTGGTGGAGAGACAGGCGATACCTGTATTGGAGATGGAGACGACGAAAGCAGAGGAGGAAATCCGCTCTTGAAGCTGCTGGAACTCTAGGCGGAGTGCCTCAAGATCAGTGCGGGGGGATGAGGAGCTGTCATCAACAACAACTGTAGTAGGACGAGGAGGATTACCATTCTTCTGGTAGCAGGTTGCCTCAAAATGTCTGTCTCGCCCACAGAAGGTACATTTTGGTCGAGACCGACCGCCGCGCCCCCTTCCCCGAGAGCCCGAGCGTCCACCACGAGCAAATGGAGGTAGGGGAAGTAAGGGGGCATTTGTCCGCTGGAGAAGAGCTGGAAAGGGTGGTGGGAGAGCCTGCGGAGGTGCGGAGACTCGGAGGAGCATGGAGCACACATCTGAGAGAGAAGTGTCACAACCCGCATTTTCTCCGAATTTAGGAATATCAGAGGAAGAGAAAATACGCGTCATGATAACACGCCATGCAGGAGACAACTGCAGACGCTCAGGCGGGAACTTATTACTTATTTAAATCAAACATGATTACATGATAGTTCGTCATATGAAATCATTTATTAGGGTTTGGAGTAAGAACTGTGCCTCTCAGTTCGTGGATCAGCTAGTCCACAGAAGAAATATATATATGAACTTTGCAGTGGAAAAATAATTAGTTGAGTTCAATTAAGGTCCTATATGCACGTGATGTACGAACATAAAGATGATGATATGCACATATCTAGATTTAGATTGGGTATGAAGATACTTGTACGTGACTTAAATATAAGGATTTAGCCTATAAAAGATGCAATGAGAATGAAGAAAGATCATTTTTTATAACTATAATGCACCTAGGCATAAATCATTCCCAGAGAGCAAGATACACGAGCTCGAGAAGTAGTAACAACAATTAGCAAGTAAGCTATAATGTAACCAAAGAAGCACAAAGGGCGTCAACAACCTGACACCAACCCATTGGCTTCAAACTAGTATGTCTGGACACAAGAAGAAAACTAGCTATCACTACCTCGCAACAACGGGGTAAGACGGCAACCACTACTCCCAAGGTCTTCGAACTACACCTCTAACTGCTACAGCTCAGAACCTGAGGCATTCAAATAAAATAAAGAATGCCTCAGCAAGGAAAGCACAAGTGGCAGAAGAATATCAAAGTTCTACGAAACAAGGAAAATAAAAAGGCATAAGGGGTACCAACCCAAGCCAAACTTACAGAAAAAGAAGATCCAAAGCATAGGGATAAACTACGCACCAAGTGCACCGACACCCTTTTAGAGATACAAGTAAAGTTCATTTATCTTGAAAATTCTATTTAAAGAGACTGATCAGCTCAAATTAAGCGGGGGCGGTCCTTTATCCTCTGCCACCCAAAGCCAAAAATGGGCGGGGGTTTCTCTATCCCCAACCAGCCAAACACGGCCCTCGGTACCATAGGCCAAGCCTGCAGTTCACCTCTAAAATGGCCACCGTACAAGGCTACAACAAATCCCCACTGCCCCCCCAAACACGGCCCACTGTGCAAGGCTAAATGCAATGCTTCATATTAATTAATTTCTTTAATTATGGCACGGGACGAAGCCCAAGAAAACAATCATCAGGATACCCTAAGGATAGGGTCACAAATGAAGTAAACATCCGCGATTTAGCCCGAGGGACAAAACCAGAATGAGACCTAAGGATAATGTCACAAATAAGGGAAACACTTCTCAAAATGATCATAAAGGAAACCCATAAAGTTGCATAGCCACAGCAGGTATAAGAACTCAGGCAGGAGGTAACCATGATCAAGGGCACAATACAGACATTGGCAACATCCCTGTACACTTTAGAAGACACAAGATTCCAAGGGAAAGAAGAAGTCTGAGGCATAACTCAAGGACTTAGAAATGGACTGGCATTTCTCGAGAAGTAGAAGGCATCTCTCGAGAAAATAGAGGGCATTTCTCGAGAAGATAGAGGGAAGTTTAGGCAAAGAAGGTCTTCAGGGATTTCTCGAGAAATAAGGAAAATTTCTCGAGAAACAAAATAGGATTTATGCAGGGATTTCCCGAGAAATATAGGAGATTTCTCGAGAAGTGGATGGATTTCTCGAGAAGCAAAAAGCAAAGCAGAAAAAAGGAGTTCTCGAGAGACAAGGAGATTTCTCGAGAAATCAAAGAGTTTTCTCGAGAGAAAGAGGGACTTATCGGAAAGAGAACACATGGATCTCTCAAGAAATTCATGGATTTCTCGAGATAAACAAGGATCTCTCGAGAAATACATAAATTTCTCGAGTACTGGACGAAAATTCTAGGCTGCAACTGATTCTTTTAGGGGGGGAAATGTAGACATTTAGGGTGATCTCAAAAGAGAGTTCAACTGTTAATTTTGCCAAGTAACACTCCAAGATCAAGAGTTAAACAATGCGGTAAGAACTCAAGCAAGAAAACAAAACTTCAACAACCAAAGAGAAGGAGAAACTGTCACTTGCCTTAAACCTTGCAAACCCGAAGATCTCCGCTCCAAAAGCTATGGATCGACTAAGAAATCACTCAAGCACGAAAACCTGAAACTTTTCGGGCCAAAAGGAGGAGTTAGGTCACTACCTTGACTCCAAAAATCCCAAGAAATAGGAAACTCTTACCACTAGAACGAAGATCTCGCCGAGAGCTTTCCGAATCTACTCTCCAAACGCGATTCCGACCATTATAGCCCTTGAATCGCCGACCGGAAGAAGCTCCACGACGCCGCTCTCGCCTATCGCACGAGGACCAGTCGGCTCAATGGAGAAGAAGAGGAATAAGATTTCTTTGAAACTTTAGGTATTTATATAAAACCTCAAATTCCTAGATTAATTAATAAATAATTCATCCATTCTAGTTAAAATTTCGAGGGCGACCAAAACACCTCAGATTTTCATGAAAATCGCACCTAAACTGAAAATCGGCGCTACCGATCCAACGACGGAGTCAGAATTCCATTCCGACAAGCCAAACTCGAGATTAGAATTCCCGAAGCTGAAATCTCAATAATTACTCTAAAACCCCGAGTTTCCCCTTAACTCGTAATGTCGCGAAATCTCGCACGAGCGACCTGAATTAAATACATTAACTAAACTAAGACTCAAAACTAAAATCCGAAGGGTTGACGTAACGCCCTTAGGCCAAAAATTACAATTCAACGGGTACTTAAATAATTAATAAAAAACCAGGGCCGTTACAAGAAGGAGTAGTGCTGAGGCGAGAACTTGAGTCTGAAAGGGCATAATGTCATTTCAAGTCAAGCGGAAAACATCCATGATGTTTAACCATTGTAGTTATCTTGCCATAACTTGATACTGGAATTGGTTGGTGGCTTTTGCATGAATGCCCTTGCACTTGACTTATTATAAGGTGATCATAGCGTTTGTTGAAACTTAATATCAAGTGGATGTCGTGCTAAGTGAAGAAGATGCGTGATGTACGAAGAATTGCCTACATGTTTTAGTGTTTGGAATTTGGCACTCCTTGATGAATGTGTTCATCTTAAGCGAGGGGGAATGATTGAACACCAAGTTTTGGTTTGCGGTGAGTCACGCCCAGAGTGTTGGAGGTGAGTACCTTAAGGATGAGCAGGTCTTCACTGTAACCGAAGGCTATGCGGAGAAGTAAACTGTAATGTAACGTTGCAGTGTCTCTCAAGGATCAAAGGTCGATCTGACGACCGCATGACAAATTTTCGGGGACGCCTTAAAGTTTGTCAAGTGGGAACTGTATCGATTTCTGATCGGAGAGGTGTGTTTGCAAGCGTCTGTTATAAGATGAAGAATACAGAATTGTAGCACTCGTGGTGCTAAGGCATTGTTGCGTGATTTGTTAAGTTGGCAAATTCATACAATTGCATTATAAATACGTGTAGTAATTTTCGGATCATGTGAAATCACGAGACGTACACTAAACCCTTGTAGATGCCTTGTTGGCTTATCGACCTCGCCCGACGTGTTGTCTGGGAGAAAAATGCGATTACCCTCAACTTGACCTCTGATTCTCAGGAATTCAGAGTAGTTGTGTCGATGCACTGGACGACATATATAATTTATAGTTAGAGTATTTGAGCCAAGTAAGAGTATCGAGGAAGTGTGTTGAAGACTCATGGTAGGCAGGAAAGTCGATGTTAGTAGTTGTTTTGTGTTTTCTTGGTTTCATGAATAGTTGCTGTTTGATGATGATGGGAGTTTTGGTGAATTCCCTTGGTCGTGCTAGAAATTCCTTCTAGATTATATGATTTGCATTGCTTACAGGCTTCTTCCAGGTTTTCCTGGTTTTATCTTTATGCTAGAGTTTTTGGGAAATATGTTGGTAGCTGCTTGGTCTATGCTAGAGATTATGTGTTGGGAGTTTTACGGAATTTCCCTAGTTTTATGCTAAAGTAAATCTCCTGGTTCGTGAAATGTCTGGAATTAAATGTTAGGAGATTTGGGCTGCTGTATGCAATTAAAATCCTAAGAACTGCTATATATATATAAATTATATACAATGTATTTCGGTTTGGGGCCGATTTACATCTTCAGTTTCGCTATATTTTAATTTGGGACTGCGATATATCGTTCCAGTTTGAATTATTTTTGTTTAGGACGGCTATGTGTAGTTTCTATTAGCTATGGTTGAAATAGTGTGAGCCACGAATAATTCGTATGACTGGACAAGACAAGAGCGCTCCCACAATCTGGACCCAATGTATAAATGAGCTTGATATTGTTAAGGGTGAATCAACCGTAGCAGCATACGGTGAGTATGTTTCAATCCCATCCGGAAGACCCTCGTAACCCCAACTTAAATTTCGGGGACGAAATTGTTTCTTCGTTTATTGGATTTGTAACATCCCGATTCGAGCTAGACCCCTTGTGCGCATTTTTGAGTCACGCGAGTTGACTCGGGCTCGGGGTGTAGTGAGGGATAGGCTTGCACCTGAGCCGGGGAAGTGCACTCGTCGAATGCGGCGAGTACCAATTCTATTCTTTGTCCCGATGTTTGCTGTATCGGGATCCGAGCCGTCCGGAGAGCATAACTTGAGCGATAAAACTCGAAGGAGGCGTACCGCCTCGAAGGAATTATAGTACGTACGTTAGCTTAAATAACGTGGTCTGCGAATAGCATATTTATCCAAAATGGTGAAATTGACCAAACGATCTCGGAATTCACCTCAGCCAATTTTGTTAGACTCGTGAAACCCATACGAGGCTAACGAAACTGTCCGTGCAAAATTATAACGTGATTTGCAAATAGCTCATTTACCCAAAAATGTGCAATCGATCAAACGACCTCGGAATGGACCCCAATCAGTTTTGTTGGACTCGTGATGATAATATGAGTTCAACGGATTTGTCCGTTTGGAATTCTGACGTCGTTCGATGAGTTTTTAGTGCGGCGTAAAATTAGGTACGCTCCGGAGAGCATAAAATGAGCAAACGAACTCGGATTTGATCGCGGACTGTTCCGCTAGATGCGTATCAGCGAGACAGTCGTAACGAGCCCATCCGGGATAAATTCCGAGCCCTATAGAGCGATGTACGAGCATTTGAATCCTCTTTAAATGAAATAATAATAATAATAATAATAATAATAATAATAATTATAAGTATTATATATATATTACTTAGGTTAGAAGGATTACCCGAGCCCCTCCTCCCTTGCGCCGTCAGCCATCACAGGGAACTCCCGATCCCTCTTCCTGTCCTCCGGCGCCGCTCCTCGCGGCGAGCTTCTTCGGCGCATCCTCCTCCGGTGAGCTCTCCAAACACCCGATCCCTCTCCTCCCAGCTGCGCCGTACGGAAACCCCCTCTCCTCCGATATCTCTCCGGCAAGCTCATGCTCCAGCACAACTCCACACGGCAAGAAAACTTTTCCCCCTCCTTCCCCTCCATCTCTCTTTCTTTCTGGACTTTCATTTTGAGGTAGATTTCCTGTAATGTTGTTGGCAAGTTCTTGGATCATCAAGGGGCAAATCCTCTAATTTTTGTTGGCAAAATTTATGGGTCACGATGGGTTTGGTCCTCTAGTTTTGTTAGCAAATTTCATGGATTTTATGTGGTAGTTCCTTTAGTTTTGTTAGCAAATTTCTGGATTGATGTGAGGCCGATCCCCTCTAGTTTTGGTTTGCAAAATTCCTGGATTTTATAACTATGGCAGAATCTATATAATATTTTCTAGGTTAAGTGGCTGTTTGGGTTATGCTCCAAGGGATTTCTTTATTTAGCAGTGATCTTTGCCTCTTCCTGATTGGGGAAAATCACGTAGTGGCCGCTGGTTTACCCTTCCAGATTGCACGATTTAAAATGGGATCTTTAGCTTTGTTTGTTTAGGAAAAGCTTCTCAGGTTTTGCTGTTTTATAAGGGAGGCTATTATTTATTTGGGGTTGTTCCATTCCTTGTTGATTTGGGGGCTGCTCCTTGAGCGTTGTTTAATTTGAAGGCTATGAGGGGGCTGTTTCGAGTATGTATGTTAGCTGCTCTTATTGGTATAGCTTGTCCTTCTTGTTGGCCGGCTAGATCTCATTGATCTTCCATATATTGCTATGCTAGATCTCAGGGTGGTTTTACTGTTGTGCTGTCCCTTTTGATATGATTGTTGGTCTTTTTAGCAGCTACTATGATTGTTATCTTTGTATTAGCTGCTATATCTCCTCCTCTCCTTCTTGTTGGTCGGCTGCTGCAATTCCAGTTAACTGACCCTTTGTTGGTCGGCTGTTGTAGTTCCAGTTACCTGTTAGCTTCAATTTATGGTTAGCCGGCTGCTTTTGTTTCAGTTATGGACCGGCTGTTCTCCTTCTGTTAGGGCTGTTATTTATGCCATGTTATTGTCTTCCTCTTTTTGATTTCCTTGTGGGTGTTGCTGGTTCACTGTTGAGAATTAGTTTTCAGTTTTCTCTTGGCCAACTGTTGCTTTGCAATATTGTTCCATTACCTGCATATTGGAGAATCTTAATGATGTTGTCTGTGACCGGCTATTGCTATTTTTCTGTCCAGTTAAAGCTGCTGCCACTTCTCTTTTTGTTGTTGCTGGGTGAAACTCCTGTTAGTTTGTTTTTGTGTCCAGGGAGTATTCAATTTCTCGTGTGGAAGTAGCTTTTCCTTATGAGCAGGCTGTTTGGAATTTCTGTTGTCTAATCTTTGTTCCTCATTTCAGTTAGAATTATTGTTAGGAGATTTGAGTCAAACTATTTGGTAGTTGTACATTCTTTTTGTGCATTAAAGTTTGTGGAAGTAAAACTATTTGTGTTTTATTGTGCTCTTTACTTTACATATTTCTTGTATTTTTGATTAAAATATTTGTTTACTCTACTCAAAATACATTTATGTGCACATCATTATCTTCCATAACACTTCTTCTCATGAGTATTGAATCCTAATGCAAATTCTATACTACTCTTTATTTATGAAATGCACTAGATAACCTAGCATGCTCTCTACAATGTTTGGTATGTCTTGAATTTGTGAATTACAACAACATTGTAGTAGTCTCTTATTGATATATTTCTTTCATGCTTGGTTACTTTATTGTCAAAATTTTAACAATAACTTGATTTGCAAAAAACGTCTTCCTTTTTGGAATTTAACTCATATTTCTTCTTATGCATAATCATGATTACAAAAAAAGATGTTTTCTTGTATTTCTATAAGTCTTCCGCATCATCACAATATATTTTTACCTTGCGCTTTCATGCTTATATCAAAGTCTTAAATATAAAAATTCTTTTTTTTAACAAATGGTAGACTTGTTTGGTAAAATTTATATTGGTTGCTCTCAACATGAAAATATTGTTATGCTAAAACTCTGATTCATTAAGGGATTTCTAAATAGCTATGCGAGTTGTTTGTTTACTAAATTCAAATAAAAATATAAATCCATAAGCTATGAACCATCATTAGATTTAAAACGCTTAAATGTTTCCAATAATTATTATCCATGACTTCATATCTCACCATAGCGGGGGCGTAGGGTTGTAGACATTAGATAACCTTATCTCTAGTCATGTCTTGTCCTTAACCGGGGAGGGTTCCAGTGGGGCCTTGCGAGGCACTAGGGGGAAAGAGTGCTAGGGTGAGTTTTGTCTAGTGTTTGCATATGAGACTAACACCCCAACCTGCGGCATGTATGCAGCTCCTCATGCCCATCCGTCACTTAGTACGGGGCTAGGGTGTAGACATATTGTCTGGGTAGATTGGTTACTTGGAAAATCATTACTTTTTTTTTGCTTCAAACATTTATAAAACAAAATCCTTTGTGTACTTAAAATGCTACAACATCTATTTTGTTATGCCTAAAATTCTTAATCATTTACTATGCTTCACAATTCCTACATAGATGTTCACTTAATAAAAAAAATATTTCGTCATGCTTTCCACATCTTTACTACTTATGCTCTTTCATGACTTTTTTTAACAAGTGGTATCTTAAACTAAGAATGCTTACCTTATCATTTCAGCTATGTTGCTTACTACTTTTTGTTCCATCATGCTTATATTTTTCTCAACAAGGAGTATTTACCAAGCTTTATATTGCATCCTATTTTTCTTCTCAACATAAATCATTTAAATTTTTATTGCATAATATCACCTAAACCCTCTTTTGATACTACCAAAAGGGGAGATTAAATTGCATAAATCTAATATTTAGGGGGAGTGCATTATAATGATATTAAACTCAAAAAATGGGTATATTTGTAGGGGGAGTAATCATATAGGAGGTGCATACACTATCATATGCTCGATCATGAAAATCCTTCAATAAGTGGTTCCTTACCTATCTTAAAAGATATACACTCATCCCTACCCACTTTTGTTAATAACAAAGGGGGAGAAGAAATTGAGAAATCTAGTAAGATAGATACTTAGGGGGAGTAGTTTATAAGAGAACACTAATGTAGGGGAGGACTTGATATAGAAAGAGTAGGCATTATCGCTTTCAATTCTATCACGCTCTTAATATGTTATTCATGCATATCTTATTACCGCACTTATCTATAAACACAAATTGTCTTAATCTCACTAATTTCTCATACGGGTATTTGTTATTATCAAAAGGGGGAGATTGTTGGAGCCTATGTTCCGCATCTCTTGGTTTGAGAATAACAAATACCGTGTTGTATTTGATCTAGTCTTTTGTGTGTTTATAGTGTCCAGGTTGTACAGGTTCAATGAGGAGACAAGTCCTCGTTCATGGGCATGATCCAAGAGTGTGTACACATTAGAAAAAGCAAAAGGATGAGTTCTGTGTGCTGATCTTAAAATGGACATAACTTTCAATCCAGGAAGAGTTACAAAACGGTCCACCCCATTTCGGAGATGAGAACGACTCAATCTACAGTCTGGAGAAGTTTTGGATGGCAAAAATGAAGAGGAGTTGTCGGAATTCCGACAGCGATGTCGCCCAGGCGACAGCACAGAAGTTACAGCAACTGCCCGCACGACAGCACTACGAGCGGCAGTTTAGCGCTGTCGGAATTCCGACAGTGATGTCGCCCAGGCGACAGTGAAAATCTATATATTGGCTCGTTTTGTTTGTGCATTCCAAGCTTTGAGAATTCCAAGTCCTTTCCTGAGTGCATACGAACTAGAGAGCTCCAGAACCTCATCAACTCCAATTTGTGCTTAGAGGGTTTGAAATTGAAGACGAGATCGGACGCGCTTCTACATCAACGATCATCTCAAGGCTTCAACCTTCCTTTCAGAGATCTGAATTTCTAGGGAGTACTTTATTTGATTTTGTATTTTCATTTATATACTTTTCACTTTGTATTGGTAGGGAAATCGTCTCCTTGTGCGTGACGTCTAAGTCCTTGCATGGCTTAGGTGAAAATCGCTTCCTTGTGCGGAGCGTCCAAGTCCTTGCGTGGCTTGATAGGAAATCGTGGCCTTGTGTGCTACGTCTAGACCTTGGGAAGATCTAGAGGATATGCTTGAGCTTGGTCTAGGGAGAGACAAGTGATAGCCTTCCGTGTAACATCCCGATTCGAACTAGACCCCTCGTGCGCGTTTTTGAGTCAAGCGAGTTGACTCGGGCTCGGGGTGTAGTGAGGGCCAGGCTTGCACCAGAGTCGGGGAAGTGCACTCGTCGAATGCGGCGAGTACCAATTCTATTCTTTGTCCCGATGTTTGCTGTATCGGGATCCGAGCCGTCCGAAGAGCATAACTTGAGCGATAAAACTCGAAGGAGGCGTACCGCCTCGAAGAAATTATAATACGTACGTTAGCTTAAATAACGTGGTCTGCGAATAGCATATTTATCCAAAATGGTGAAATTGACCAAACGATCTCGGAATTCACCTCAGTCAATTTTGTTATACTCGTGAAACCCATACGAGGCCAACGAAACTGTCCGCGCTCGATTCTGATAAGAATCGGCAAAATTATAACGTGATTTGCAAATAACTCATTTACCCAAAAATGTGCAATCGATCAAACGACCTCGGAATGGACCCCAATCAGTTTTGTTGGACTCGTGATGATAATATGAGTTCAACGGATTCGTCCGTTTGGAATTCCGACGTCGTTCGATGAGTTTTTAGTGCGACGTAAAATTAGGCCGTAAACGCTCCGGAGAGCATAAAATGAGCAAACGAACTCAGATTTGATCGTGGACTGTTCCGCTAGATGCGTATCAGCGAGACGGTCGTAACGAGCCCGTCCGGTATAAATTCCGAGCCCTATAGAGCGATGTACGAGCATTTGAATCCTCTTTAAATGAAATAATAATAATAATAATAATAATTATAAGTATTATATATATATATATATTACTTAGGTTAGAAGGATTACCCGAGCCCCTCCTCCCTTGCGCCGTCAGCCATCACAGGGAACCCCCGATCCCTCTTCCTCTCCTCCGGCGCCGCTCCTCGCGGCGAGCTTCTTCGGCGCATCCTCCTCCGGTGAGCTCTCCAAACCCCCGATCCCTCTCCTCCCAGCTGCGCCGCACGGAAACCCCCTCTCCTCCGATATCTCTCCGGCAAGCTCATGCTCCAACACAACTCCACACGGCAAGAAAACTTTTCCCCCTCCTTCCCCTCCATCTCTCTTTCTTTCTGGACTTTCATTTTGAGGTAGATTTCCTGTAATGTTGTTGGCAAGTTCTTGGATCATCAAGGGGCAAATCCTCTAATTTTTGTTGGCAAAATTTATGGGTCACGATGGGTTTGGTCCTCTAGTTTTGTTAGCAAATTTCATGGATTTTATGTGGTAGTTCCTTTAGTTTTGTTAGCAAATTTCTGGATTGATGTGAGGCCGATCCCCTCTAGTTTTGGTTTGCAAAATTCCTGGATTTTATAACTATGGCAGAATCTATATAATATTTTCTAGGTTAAGTGGCTGTTTGGGTTATGCTCCAAGGGATTTCTTTATTTAGCAGTGATCTTTGCCTCTTCCTGATTGGGGAAAATCACGTAGTGGCCGCTGGTTTACCCTTCCAGATTGCACGATTTAAAATGGGATCTTTAGCTTTGTTTGTTTAGGAAAAGCTTCTCAGGTTTTGCTGTTTTATAAGGGAGGCTATTATCTATTTGGGGTTGTTCCTTTCCTTGTTGATTTGGGGGCTGCTCCTTGAGCGTTGTCTAATTTGAAGGCAATGAGGGGGCTGTTTCGAGTATGTATGTTAGCTGCTCTTATTGGTATAGCTTGTCCTTCTTGTTGGTCGGCTAGATCTCATTGATCTTCCATATATTGCTATGCTAGATCTCAGGGTGGTTTTACTGTTGTGCTGTCCCTTTTGATATGATTGTTGGTCTTTTTAGCATCTACTATGATTGTTATCTTTGTATTAGCTGCTATATCTCCTCCTCTCCTTCTTGTTGGTCGGCTGCTGCAGTTCCAGTTAACTGACCCTTTGTTGGTCGGCTGTTGTAGTTCCAGTTACCTGTTAGCTTCAATTTATGGTTAGCCAGCTGCTTTTGTTTCAGTTATGGACCGGCTATTCTCCTTCTGTTAGGGCTGTTATTTATGGCATGTTATTGTCTTCCTCTTTTTGATTTCCTTGTGGGTGTTGCTGGTTCACTGTTGAGAATTAGTTTTCAGTTTTCTCTTGGCCAACTGTTGCTTTGCAATATTGTTCCATTACCTGCATATTGGAGAATCTTAATGATGTTGTCTGTGACCGGCTATTGCTGTTTTTCTGTCCAGTTAAAGCTGCTGCCACTTCTCTTTTTGTTGTTGCTGGGTGAAACTCCTGTTAGTTTGTTTTTGTGTCCAGGGAGTATTCAATTTCTCGCGTGGAAGTAGCTTTTCCTTATGAGCAGGCTGTTTGGAATTTCTGTTGTCTAATCTTTGTTCCTCATTTCAGTTAGAATTATTGTTAGGAGATTTGAGTCAAACTCGTGAATAACTTTGGGGCTTTTACCTTGACCGACCGTCTGTTGTTTCTTTTTTTAGTTTGGAGTAATGTTGACTGATTATATGTTTGATATTTTTGTGGATCAGGACCCCTTTATTCAGCCTTGGCCAACTGCCGCCATGCCTCGGAGGAGACCGCCGCGATCGTCGGCCGAAAATCAGGTGACTTCCTCCCCTCTCCCTTGGTGCTAGATCTTTAGATCACATAGGAGAGATGTTGGACCAAGAGGACCAAACCTTGTGAGTTATGGTGTTTCCATAGGAGAAGACCACGCTAGAACTTCCGTTCTAGGGCGATGATCGCCGTGAGATTTGCTTCAATCAACCCCTCTCTTCAATACGAAGAGAGAGGACTTGATCTCGTGAAGATTGGTGGTCTTTTGAGGGAGTACTTGAGGAAATAATGATGTTCATTTTACCCCCTTGCTGGAGGAAGAAGATGAACACACGTCATTAGATTTACTTTAAGATGCGTGCGGAAATTATATCTGCAGACCGATGCAGAAATCTATTTTCTGCGCGCAGCTGTGTTCAAGTCCAATTTTGGCATGATACAGTGGGATTCAGGTTTCGGGCTCAACACGAAAGTTGTAGATCCCGTAAAATCCTTCGAGTTGAGTGGCTGTACATATTTTGGGGAGCCCTGTAGCTCCCTAGATAATCCTTGAAAACAGACTGTGTAATTAAGGTTTGTTAGTTTGCTGTCATGTATTACACAGCCAGCTTGTTGAGCTTGTTTGAGGATGAAACACTTGGAATTGGACCTTCGGTTCAACATAAAAATTGTAGCCCTTGTTGTTAACTTTTCAGAATGGGGTGACACGTAAATTTTAGTGTAGTGAAACTCTCAGAATTTCAGTTTTAGTATTCTGTGTCATGGTAGCCTAAGCCTCGATGAATTTTGGAATAACTTCATTGATACTTGTTGTTGTTCAAAACAAAATTGTAGAGATGATGTTGATGACAATGTGCACATCGCTGTAGAGTTTCATGATTTTTAGATGAATATTTATTGTCATTTTGTGAATAATAAATTGTGATCGTAACAAAGCAGCGAGTCTATGCTAGAGGCTTTAGCGAGATCGAAATTGAAATGGATCCTTGTTTATATATATATTTTGGTGATTTACCTTGTTTTTGTTTATCGTAGGATGTTTGGAATTGGTAGATAAATGTTGACGACAATGTGGACATCCCTCTTAAATTTCATAATTTTCGGATATAAACTTGTTGTGATTTGTCAATATTAGGTTATAAAATTATTGTGCCGTAAATAGCTATCAAGATTATTCCGAATGAGCTGGAATATGGTGTAAACACTTAAGACGCTAACCCTGACGTGTAGAGGAAATTTTAGAAGTCTTGGGTTAATATAGCCATTTGGTTGATCACTTGTTTGATGACGCTCTAGGACAGTAAATATGTGCATGAAACTTTAGGCAAGTTGTCTCTTGAATAGTGCTTCTAATTACATTATATGTAAAGGTTATTAGTATGATTTTAATATAACATTGGAGGTGATTGACCTATATATTGGAGAAAATTATGTAATGAACGATTGATGGCGTAGTATGTATTAACATTTAAATATATATGTTGAATCTAACAGGGTTGGATGAGAAACAACCCTTGAGTAAAAGTCGAGCTTAGCCTTATAACATCATGATAGTCTTTTGGTAATAATCTTGAGTTAATTGGATGTATATTTGTAATACTTTCCCTTATGTGGTTCATATAACTCATTTGGTCTGTGAATAGTAAAACGGTAGAATGGAGATAACTTGTAGACCATTAGGTTGGAATGAGAGGTAGTTGGTGTACCTGATTTGGATGAAGAGGTTGAGGTCACCAAAAAGGAGTTTGGGTGATGAGAGTACTTGGTGAGCTATGGGTAAGGCTGTGCTCGGGATTGACGAAAGATCGTCTTTCTCCTTAGAGGGTCATAAAGCACTGAGGTTTAATTCAAGCGAAATGATAAGAGGGTAATCTTATGGGTAGATACCAATAATACTAAGTGTCTTGAGAAAGGGAACTTTGGGGTGTCATCCCATTGTAGTTCCTAGTATTGTAGCGAGCCCCTTACAGGGTAACCCTCGGGAAGTCCAAGATTAACCCTAAATTGCAATAACATTTAAAGTAGGCAAGAGTAGCCATAGTAGGGTAAGATTGGATTTATGTATCTCCTCCCAGTGTGGGAGTGACATGTGTGTGGTATACTGGGTTGGACGAGCTGGAGGCTCGAGGGGAGGATAGCCCCGTTAGTTCTTGGATAAATGTGGCAGGTCTTCGGTACTAGGCAGGTCGTCACTCCGACCGCGGTACGTTGACTTAGCGGGTGTGTAGGGGTCTAAGGGGCCAACTTGGCTGTGTGTCGGGACGACAGTTCCCCAAAGACACCTCTCACTTGGCTCACAGTCTGGTGGACTCCAGCAAAGAGTACGCAGAGCTCCGCGTTTGTTTAGCGTCGAGGCGTACGTGCGGTCTAGGCCTGATAGAGTGTATACCCGCCTAAGAGTGGACAGCCCGGTCCTCTACCACCGTGTGTCACAGCGGTTGGTACCCGAGAGGTTGGCTTCCTTTCAAACAGAGGGAACTACAAAGGTCTATGCGCATAGAGTCGTGTGTGTGAGTCCATTGCATAAATCATTCATAGCATAAGCATAGCATATGCACTTGCAGATCCTCATCATATAAATTAGTATGAGCTCTTTTATATGATGAGTTATAATTCCTGGAAATCCTAACTTATAAGTTTGTATGGGCATTCATATAAGTTAGGGTACGAGATTGATTACTTGTCGCTACTGTTCTTACTGCCTTGCTTTACCTGCTTTACTTACTGTTTAATTACTGCTGTACACCTTTATTATACTCCCGCTTATACTCCTGCTTATACTCCTGCTTATACATGATTAGATTAGCCCCTTTTACACTTGTGTAGCTTAGAATTTGTGTATATACTAGTTTACTTTCCCCGTCACCTGCTTTGCATATTACTGATATATTGCAGCTTTTCTTCCTTTCCTTCTGCCCGGTGCCTTGGAGTCGCCGGGGGAGCGGATGGGAAGCCACTTAGTCTTTATGACTAACGGTTGCTACGTCCCTCTTTTTAGGAGCACATTCAGTGGTGTAGCAGTGTTCAACACCGGAGGCCAGCCAGTTCAGGTGTGCAGGTCTGGGGTTTATGGTACCTTAGCTGCCGTCAGTGACAGAGGCAGGTGAGTGTTTTGAGATGTTGCCCTTGGGGCATTTAGCTGGTTACTCTGATGATTTGCAGGAGCTTGTGTAGCTTTCTGCTTTCCTTTGTATTGATTTGGACATTATTACTTATTGTGAATCTTTGGTTTTTAATGCTTTCTATTATTGATGGGTTGGCGCTGTTTAGTTGGTTTGGCCGGCAGGATAGGCGTCTTGTGGGGGAGGCCTGCTCGTGTGTTGGCGCTTCCGCAAGGCGGCTGTCCTGGGCATAAGATTCCCCTCGGCCGTGTTGTGTGTTCCGGGAGGGGGATCTTACAAATGGTATCAGCTTGCAACGATCCTGAGATAAAGAAGTCCATTAGACCACTAGGCTACCCCTGCTAGCTAGATCAGTTTGAGGACAAACTGATGCAGCGGAAGCGGTGGTGTGCCCATGTGTAATTCACAATAAGTATGTCCGCTTTTTCCTATAGATAGTGCCAACCTAAGCCAAACTCGTACCCTTACATACAAATGCTGGCTCTCTCCGAGACAGTAATGGGTATTCCCATTCCAACCATTAGAGTTGGTTTGGCATAGGATTGATGCCAACCTAACTAGGATATCATTTTAGTCAACTTAGCAGGATAGGTCGTGACGTATCCTAGACTTATACGGATCTCGGGGATGATTGGGCCAAGCAATAAGTGACCTTGAGTGACTAAGGGAAGAGTTTAGCGTAAGTGTAAATGCTGGAGACTCACACCCTGAGATTTCTACCCTAGATATGGAGTAATATTATCACCTTACACAAAAATTAGACCAATTTCAATGAGAGTGGTGCTTGTAGTCTATTACCAGCTTAGTGAGAGACCACCAAGCATGTTTTTTTTGTACTCTACGTGGATACCTCACACTTCTATTTATGTAGAAGGTTTCATATGGAGAAGATACGATAAGAATTCGGATCCAAAGAAGGCTCATGTTGGGACGAATGTGTTATATTGGTGGCGGAAGAAACTCAGTCGAAGAGATATGGAGGCTAATCTCTTCGTTTATTGGGCTAGTTATGTACCGTCTTGGATCCCTTGAGGAGTTAGAATCTTTGTAATTTTGACATTGGAAGTTTTGATCCTTGAGAAGTTAATTCACCTTAAGCAAAGCAGACTGCTAAGGCCATGCTTGGGTTGATAGGAATTTTATTAGCGGATTAAGAGAGGAAAAACATTTTTGAAGATGATCATTTTCTTTATATTGTTCTAAGATTATGTGGATAAGTAACGAGGAGAGTAGTAAATTTACATTTTGGTGATATGCAGCTCTGTTGTGATAACATTATAACTGGGAAGTTAATAAAATTTTGTGCATGCATTGCGGGTATGATGATCAACTACCCCTGAGTTTGGAAATTTTTGGTGAACATTCCCTTAGTGTTGTAATTACTTGACATTGGAAATTAATAAGTGTTCGGCGATGGAGTCGACAGGATTAATACGACTTGTTTGATGATCTAAAATCATAAAAGTTTTTATAAAATAAACATGCATGCCATGGAGGATTGTTGGCAGGGTTGGTAGGGCGCTTGTAGTGGATTTTATTTTGTTTATCATACGTGAAGTATGCCCTACTTTTGGTGGTTTGCATAACTCGTGTCAAAGGGAAAATCATCCCGGCTAGTATATTAGTGCGTCGATGCAGGGATCTATAGGGTAAGAACTCTAAGTCGAGGAAGATGTGCCACCTAAGGTTTGTGCCCATACGTGTGATGAATGTACCATATGGGCGGTGGAAGAAATTTAGTCCAAAAACGTGCGGGGCTTGTCCCTTCGTTTATTGGCCTATTTATGTTCCGACTTCGCTTTCCCTTAGATCCTGTTTATTTAAATAGTACGTGAACGATGAAGATTGGATTCGTGATAACCTCTCAATACGGGTGAGAGCGTCAAGGGTGTTGAGACACGCCGTGAATTGAACACGTGAATGGAATATTGGTGATAAGTTGAATTTACTTACTTAAGAAGTTATGAATACGTCTCTGTACGTACAGGTAGGTGTACATGTAATTGTATTGCCTCGATAAGGCAGTCCTCTGCAGGCTCTGTGCCGAAACCCAACCCTTGGATAAGGTTTATGTTCACGGTTTAGGAGCCCTTAAATGAAATGAATTAAACCACGAGATAAAAGTAGCACCAATTTTTTTTTGAATCCGGTGCAAATCTAAGTAGAACTGGGAGTAGACAAAAGTAGCAATTGACTCGAGGTCGTGTGTTATTAGAAGGGAATGATCTGATTATGACCCATGCGAGGTGTAGAGTCATGGATTCACCTTACTTTGAACCTCAATAGCGATTCATAATATCACCAGAACAAATTGATAAGCATTGACGGATGTTCATGTGCGGAATTTGGAAACTATTTGGAAACATAAAAGCTTCCTGAGCTTAAATCCTTGAGCTAGTAACACCTTTTTTGGGTAGTTGATGGATTGAAAGGGCATAATGTCATTTCAAGTCAAGCGGAAAACATCCATGATGTTTAACCATTGTAGTTATCTTGCCATAACTTGATACTGGAATTGGTTGGTGGCTTTTGCATGAATGCCCTTGCACTTGACTTATTATAAGGTGATCATAGCGTTTGTTGAAACTTAATATCAAGTGGATGTCGTGCTAAGTGAAGAAGATGCGTGATGTACGAAGTATTGCCTACATGTTTTAGTGTTTGGAATTTGGCACTCCTTGATGAATGTGTTCATCTTAAGCGAGGGGGAATGATTGAACACCAAGTTTTGGTTTGCGGTGAGTCACTCCCAGAGTGTTGGAGGTGAGTACCTTAAGGATGAGCAGGTCTTCACTGTAACCGAAGGCTATGCGGAGAAGTAAACTGTAATGTAACGTTGCAGTGTCTCTCAAGGATCAAAGGTCGATCTGACGACCGCATGACAAATTTTCGGGGACGCCTTAAAGTTTGTCAAGTGGGAACTGTATCGATTTCTGATCGGAGAGGTGTGTTTGCAAGCGTCCGTTATAAGATGAAGAATACAGAATTGTAGCACTCGTGGTGCTAAGGCATTGTTGCGTGATTTGTTAAGTTGGCAAATTCATACAATTGCATTATAAATACGTGTAGTAATTTTCGGATCATGTGAAATCACGAGACGTACACTAAACCCTTGTAGATGCCTTGTTGGCTTATCGACCTCGCCCGACGTGTTGTCTGGGAGAAAAATGCGATTACCCTCAACTTGACCTCTGATTCTCAGGAATTCAGAGTAGTTGTGTCGATGCACTGGACGACATATATAATTTATAGTTAGAGTATTTGAGCCAAGTAAGAGTATCGAGGAAGTGTGTTGAAGACTCATGGTAGGCAGGAAAGTCGATTGTTAGTAGTTGTTTTGTGTTTTCTTGGTTTCATGAATAGTTGTTGTTTGATGATGATGGGAGTTTTGGTGAATTCCCTTGGTCGTGCTAGAAATTCCTTCTAGATTATATGATTTGCATTGCTTACAGGCTTCTTCCAGGTTTTCCTGGTTTTATCTTTATGCTAGAGTTTTTGGGAAATATGTTGGTAGCTGCTTGGTCTATGCTAGAGATTATGTGTTGGGAGTTTTACGGAATTTCCCTAGTTTTATGCTAAAGTAAATCTCCTGGTTCGTGAAATGTCTGGAATTAAATGTTAGGAGATTTGGGCTGCTGTATGCAATTAAAATCCTAAGAACTGCTATATATATATAAATTATATACAATGTATTTCGGTTTGGGGCCGATTTACATCTTCAGTTTCGCTATATTTTAATTTGGGACTGCGATATATCGTTCCAGTTTGAATTATTTTTGTTTAGGACGGCTACGTGTAGTTTCTATTAGCTATGGTTGAAATAGTGTGAGCCACGAATAATTCGTATGACTGGACAAGACAAGAGCGCTCCCACAATCTGGACCCAATGTATAAATGAGCTTGATATTGTTAAGGGTGAATCAACCGTAGCAGCATACGGTGAGTATGTTTCAATCCCATCCGGAAGACCCTCGTAACCCCAACTTAAATTTCGGGGACGAAATTGTTTCTTCGTTTATTGGATTTGTAACATCCCGATTCGAGCTAGACCCCTTGTGCGCGTTTTTGAGTCACGCGAGTTGACTCGGGCTCGGGGTGTAGTGAGGGCTAGGCTTGCACCTGAGCCGGGGAAGTGCACTCGTCGAATGCGGCGAGTACCAATTCTATTCTTTGTCCCGATGTTTGCTGTATCGGGATCCGAGCCGTCCGGAGAGCATAACTTGAGCGATAAAACTCGAAGGAGGCGTATCGCCTCGAAGGAATTATAGTACGTACGTTAGCTTAAATAACGTGGTCTGCGAATAGCATATTTATCCAAAATGGTGAAATTGACCAAATGATCTCGGAATTCACCTCAGCCAATTTTGTTAGACTCGTGAAACCCACACGAGGCTAACGAAACTGTCCGTGCAAAATTATAACGTGATTTGCAAATAGCTCATTTACCCAAAAATGTGCAATCGATCAAACGACCTCGGAATGGACCCCAATCAGTTTTGTTGGACTCGTGATGATAATATGAGTTCAACGGATTTGTCCGTTTTGAATTTTGACGTCGTTCGATGAGTTTTTAGTGCGACGTAAAATTAGGCCGTAAACGCTCCGGAGAGCATAAAATGAGCAAACGAACTCGGATTTGATCGTGGACTGTTCCGCTAGATGCGTATCAGCAAGACGGTCGTAACGAGCCCATCCGGGATAAATTCCGAGCCCTATAGAGCGATGTACGAGCATTTGAATCCTCTTTAAATGAAATAATAATAATAATAATAATAATAATAATTATAAGTATTATATATATATATATATTACTTAGGTTAGAAGGATTACCCGAGCCCCTCCTCCCTTGCGCCGTCAGCCATCACAGGGAACCCCCGATCCCTCTTCCTGTCCTCCGGCGCCGCTCCTCGCGGCGAGCTTCTTCGGCGCATCCTCCTCCGGTGAGCTCTCCAAACACCCGATCCCTCTCCTCCCAGCTGCGCCGCACGGAAACCCCCTCTCCTCTGATATCTCTCCGGCAAGCTCATGCTCCAACACAACTCCACACGGCAAGAAAACTTTTCCCCCTCCTTCCCCTCCATCTCTCTTTCTTTCTGGACTTTCATTTTGAGGTAGATTTCCTGTAATGTTGTTGGCAAGTTCTTGGATCATCAAGGGGCAAATCCTCTAATTTTTGTTGGCAAAATTTATGGGTCACGATGGGTTTGGTCCTCTAGTTTTGTTAGCAAATTTCATGGATTTTATGTGGTAGTTCCTTTAGTTTTGTTAGCAAATTTCTGGATTGATGTGAGGTCGATCCCCTCTAGTTTTGGTTTGCAAAATTTCTGGATTTTATAACTATGGCAGAATCTATATAAAATTTTCTAGGTTAAGTGGCTGTTTGGGTTATGCTCCAAGGGATTTCTTTATTTAGCAGTGATCTTTGCCTCTTCCTGATTGGGGAAAATCACGTAGTGGCCGCTGGTTTACCCTTCCAGATTGCACGATTTAAAATGGGATCTTTAGCTTTGTTTGTTTAGGAAAAGCTTCTCAGGTTTTGCTGTTTTATAAGGGAGGCTATTATTTATTTGGGGTTGTTCCTTTCCTTGTTGATTTGGGGGCTGATCCTTGAGCGTTGTCTAATTTGAATGCTATGAGGGGGCTGTTTCGAGTATGTATGTTAGCTGCTCTTATTGGTATAGCTTGTCCTTCTTGTTGGCCGGCTAGATCTCATTGATCTTCCATATATTGCTATGCTAGATCTCAGGGTGGTTTTACTGTTGTGCTGTCCCTTTTGATATGATTGTTGGTCTTTTTAGCAGCTACTATGATTGTTATCTTTGTATTAGCTGCTATATCTCCTCCTCTCCTTCTTGTTGGTTGGCTGCTGCAGTTCCAGTTAACTGACCCTTTGTTGGTCGGCTGTTGTAGTTCCAGTTACCTGTTAGCTTCAATTTATGGTTAGCCGGCTGCTTTTGTTTCAGTTATGGACCGGCTGTTCTCCTTCTGTTAGGGCTGTTATTTATGGCATGTTATTGTCTTCCTCTTTTTGATTTCCTTGTGGGTGTTGCTGGTTCACTGTTGAGAATTAGTTTTCAGTTTTCTCTTGGCCAACTGTTGCTTTGTAATATTGTTCCATTACCTGCATATTGGAGAATCTTAATGATGTTGTCTGTGACCGGCTATTGCTGTTTTTCTGTCCAGTTAAAGCTGCTGCCACTTCTCTTTTTGTTGTTGCTGGGGGAAACTCCTGTTAGTTTGTTTTTGTGTCCAGGGAGTATTCAATTTCTCGTGTGGAAGTAGCTTTTCCTTATGAGCAGGCTGTTTGGAATTTCTGTTGTCTAATCTTTGTTCCTCATTTCAGTTAGAATTATTGTTAGGAGATTTGAGTCAAACTCGTGAATAACTTTGGGGCTTTTACCTTGACCGACCGTCTGTTGTTTCTTTTTTTAGTTTGAAGTAATGTTGACTGATTATATGTTTGATATTTTTGTGGATCAGGACCCCTTTATTCAGCCTTGGCCAACTGCCGCCATGCCTCGGAGGAGACCGCCGCGATCGTCTGCCGAAAATCAGGTGACTTCCTCCCCTCTCCCTTGGTGCTAGATCTTTAGATCACATAGGAGAGATGTTGGGCCAAGAGGACCCAACCTTGTGAGTTATGGTGTTTCCATAGGAGAAGACCACGCTAGAACTTCCGTTCTAGGGCGATGATCGCCGTGAGATTTGCTTCAATCAACCCCTCTCTTCAATACGAAGAGAGAGGACTTGATCTCGTGAAGATTGGTGGTCTTTTGAGAGAGTACTTGAGGAAATAACGATGTTCATTTTACCCCCTTACTGGAGGAAGAAGATGAACACACGTCATTAGATTTACTTTAAGATGCGTGCGGAAATTATATCTGCAGAACGATGCAGAAATCTGTTTTCTGCGCGCAGCTGTGTTCAAGTCCAATTTTGGGCATGATACAATGGGATTCAGGTTTCGGGCTCAACACGAAAGTTGTAGATCCCGTAAAATCCTTTGAGATGAGTGGCTCTATATATTTTGGGGAGCCCTGTAGCTCCCTAGATAATCCTCGGAAATAGACTGTGTAATTAAGGTTTGTTAGTTTGCTGTCATGTATTACACAGCCAGCTTGTTGAGCTTGTTTGAGGATGAAACACTTGGAATTGGACCTTCGGTTCAACATAAAAATTGTAGCCCTTGTTGTTAACTTTCCAGAATGGGGTGGCACGTAAATTTTAGTGTAGTGAAACTCTCTGAATTTCAGTTTTAGTATTCTGTGTCATGGTAGCCTAAGCCTCGATGAATTTTGGAATAACTTCATTGATACTTGTTGTTGTTCAAAATAAAATTGTAGAGATGATGTTGATGACGATGTGCACATCGCTGTAGAGTTTCATGATTTTTAGATGAATATTTATTGTCATTTTGTGAATAATAAATTGTGATCGTAACAAAGCAGCGAGTCTATGCTAGAGGCTTCAGCGAGATCGGAATTGAAATGGATCCTTGTATATATATATTTTGGTGATTTACCTTGTTTTTGTTTATCGGAGGATGTTTGGAATTGGTAGATAAATGTTGACGACAATGTGGACATCCCTCTTAAATTTCATAATTTTCGGATATAAACTTGTTGTTATTTGTCAATATTAGGTTATAAAATTATTGTGCCGTAAATAGCTATCAAGATTATTCCGAATGAGCTGGAATATGGTGTAAACACTTAAGACGCTAACCCTGACGTGTAGAGGAAATTTTAGAAGTCTTGGGTTAATATAGCCATTTGGTTGATCACTTGTTTGATGACGCTCTAGGACAGTAAATATGTGCATGAAACTTTAGGCAAGTTGTCTCTTGAATAGTGCTTCTAATTACATTATATGTAAAGGTTATTAGTATGATTTTAATATAACATTGGAGGTGATTGACCTATATATTGGAGAAAATTATGTAATGAACGATTGATGGCGTAGTATGTATTAACATTTAAATATATATGTTGAATCTAACAGGGTTGGATGAGAAACAACCCTTGAGTAAAAGTCGAGCTTAGCCTTATAACATCATGATAGTCTTTTGGTAATAATCTTGAGTTAATTGGATGTATATTTGTAATACTTTCCCTTATGTGGTTCATATAACTCATTTGGTCTGTGAATAGTAAAACGGTAGAATGGAGATAACTTGTAAACCATTAGGTGGGAATGAGAGGTAGTTGGTGTACCTGATTTGGATGAAGAGGTTGAGGTCACCAAAAAGGAGTTTGGGTGATGAGAGTACTTGGTGAGCTATGGGTAAGGCTGTGCTCGGAATTGACGAAAGATCGTCTTTCCCCTTAGAGGGTCATAAAGCACTGAGGTTTAATTCAAGTGAAATGATAAGAGGGTAATCTTATGGGTAGATACCAATAATACTAAGTGTCTTGAGAAAGGGAACTTTGGGGTGTCATCCCATTGTAGTTCCTAGTATTGTAGCGAGCCCCTTACAGGGTAACCCTCGGGAAGTCCAAGATTAACCCTAAATTGCAATAACATTTAAAGTAGGCAAGAGTAGCCATAGTAGGGTAAGATTGGATTTATGTATCTCCTCCCAGTGTGGGAGTGACATGTGTGTGGTATACTGGGTTGGACGAGCTGGAGGCTCGAGGGGAGGATAGCCCCGTTAGTTCTTGGATAAATGTGGCAGGTCTTCGGTACAAGGCAGGTCGTCACTCCGACCGCGGTACGTTGACTTAGCGGGTGTGTAGGGGTCTAAGGGGCCAGCTTGGCTGCGTGTCGGGACGACAGTTCCCCGAAGACACCTCTCACTTGGCTCACAGTCTGGTGGACTCCAGCAAAGAGTACGCAGAGCTCCGCAGTTGTTTAGCGTCGAGGCGTACGTGTGGTCTAGGCTTGGTAGAGTGTATACCCGCCTAGGAGTGGACAACCCGGTCCGCTACCACCGTGTGTCACAGCGGTTGGTACCCGAGAGGTTGGCTTCCTTTCAAACAGAGGGAACTACAAAGGTCTATGTGCATAGAGTCGTGTGTGTGAGTCCATTGCATAAATCATTCATAGCATAAGCATAGCATACGCACTTGCAGATCCTCATCATATAAATTAGTATGGGCTCTTTTATATGATGAGTTATAATTCCTGGAAATCCTAACTTATAAGTTTGTATGGGCATTCATATAAGTTAGGGTACGAGATTGATTACTTGTCGCTACTGTTCTTACTGCCTTGCTTTACCTGCTTTACTTACTGTTTAATTACTACTGTACACCTTTATTATACTCCCGCTTATACTCCTGCTTATACTCCTGCTTATACATGATTAGATTAGCCCCTTTTACACTTGTGTAGCTTAGAATTTGTGTATATATTAGTTTACTTTCCCCGTCACCTGCTTTGCATATTACTGATATATTGCAGCTTTTCTTCCTTTCCTTCCGCCCTATGCCTTGGAGTCGCCGGGGGAGCGGATGAGAAGCCACTTAGTCTTTATGACTAACGGTTGCTACGTCCCTCTTTTTAGGAGCACATTCAGTGGTGTAGCAGTGTTCAACACCGGAGGCCAGCCAGGTCAGGTGTGCAGGTCTGGGGTTTATGGTACCTTAGCTGTCGTCAGTGACAGAGGCGGGTGAGTGTTTTGAGATGTAGCCCTTGGGGTATTTAGCTGGTTACTCTGATGATTTGCAGGAGCTTGTGTAGCTTTCTGCTTTCATTTGTATTGATTTGGACATTATTACTTATTGTGAATCTTTGACTTTTAATGCTTTCTATTATTGATGGGTTGGCGCTGTTTAGTTGGTTTGGCCGGCAGGATCGGCATCTTGTGGGGGAGGCCAGCTCGTGTGCTGGCGCTTCCGCAAGGCGGCTGTCCTGGGCATAAGATTCCCCTCGGCCGTGTTGTGTGTTCCGGGAGGGGGATCTTACATTCCGATCCTTTGGAGAAGGATTGGTAAACACAAATTATTAAAAGTTTATTTTCATATTTGTGTCTTGATCTTAAGCATTGTTAAGATCATTTTTATTGTATGAGAATTTCATGATTAAAATTATGCCTTTTCTTTAATTGCAAATTTGGTTGCTTAATCTTTAACTTTGAAATTTGTGTTTGAATTAATTTAAAATTTTCATAGTTTGAAAACTTTTATAAGTGATTTTTAGAAAAGCAAAATTTGTTTTAAAAATTCTTAAGTAAAAATCATATTTTAAAAAGGCCCTTATTCACCCCCCTCTAAGGGCGCCACAAGATCCAACAGAGACTCCCAAGGTAACTGCCATGTTGGCAGGGCATCGGATTCCGACCATCATCTCCTGCACTGTGTCAAGCCACTCCTCCGTACGAACTGCATGCTCAGTCCCATGAAAGATAGGCGGGGAAAAACCTCGAAAGGCTCTCAACCAGTTTGACCCCGGATTTGGTTGCTGTACCAGAGCCTGCTGGGATCTAAAAGTATCCAGAATTGTAGTCAAGGTCTGACCCAGCTCTGACTGTTGAAAGGTAGTAGCATCTGAAGGAAGGGGAACACTCATTACTGGTTCGGAATGCGCCGAAATCTATATGTATGGATACAAGTTTTTGATTAGGTTGGAAATTTATAGGAAATGATGGACAACTTAATGTGAATCACACATGGCCACACCACTGCTTCCGCTATTTCAGTTTATTCTCAAACTGAATCAACGATAGGGGTGACCCAGTGGGTAATGGACTTCTTTATCTCAGGATCGATTGCAAGCTGATACCATTTGTAAGACCCCTCTCCCGGAACACAAGAAATGGTCGAGGGGAGTTCTATGCCCAGAATAGACGCCTTGCGGAAGCGCCAACACATGGGATAGCCTCTTCCACAAGACGCCTATCCTGCCCGCTATTCTCAAATATCACATGTCAACCCATCAATAATTTATACAGAAGACCACAAATTCACAAAAGCATAAAGTCAACATTATATATAAAATGAAAACAGGAAACCACATGGGCTCCTAAAAAAGTTAGAGTACTAAACAGGAAGTAAAACTACATCAAGGTCCCTTAAAATCTCACATCTGTGACAGAAGGAAGTGACGGTAATGGTTGCATCATTGTATTAGGTCTCCTCCTCCTGTCCTGGCTGCCCTCCTGCACGGTGTGTTGCTGCCGCTGGGTGTGCTCCTAGAAGAAGTGGTACAACAACCGTTAGTCTAAAAAGTCTAAGTGGCTTCACATCCTCTACCCCGACGACTCTTAGGCACTGGACGGAAGGAAAAAAAGGAGAACATTGCAATATAATCAGTAATAGGCAATATAGCAGGTGACAAGGAAATAGTTATTACAGTAGATATAACAAAAGTATAAGAGTACATATACTCTAGCAGCATGGTCAGCAACAAGGTATAAGCAGAGTATATAATGAACTGAATTGAACTTAACTTATAAGGATGCTCGTACAAGCTTATAAGTTAAGGGTCTTTCACAATAATAAGTAACTCATCATATAAAGGTGTCATTACAAGTTTATATGATGAGGATCTTTATGTGGTGCAATGCAATGAATGTATGGATGATGACTCACCCATGATTTATGCACGCACTCTGATTTGCTATGTCGACATAGACTTGTACTTCCCACTTTTCGAGGGTAGCTAACCACTCAGGCACCTTACGTCGTGGCCAGACGGAGACAATGGAACGAGCTTCTCCACTACTAGGTGGGTATACACACTACCAGACCTAGGCCTTACGTACGCCTTAACGCTAAGAACACAACAGTGGATACCCTGCGTACTCTTGCTCGCTAAACCAGCTGAGTCTTATGACGCGGAAGGGGTCTTTGGGAAGTAAGCACCAAAGGACTCAACCCAACCGGTCCTAGAGTCTATCTGCCAGTTTCTGTCAGTGTGACGACTAGCAAGCCCGTAGACTCGCCACAAGTAATCCTCCAATAAGGATCATTATGCAATCGTGTGAAGACTATACACACCCAAGTAATTCTCACGCTCAACCCGTGCTATCAAGCATCCAAAGACTGTTAACCAAGTCCATAACACATGTTACTGTTTACAAGTTCAATCGATGCTAACTAGCATACAAGGACCTACCAACCGGGTCCTTAACATAGCACAATAGGATATAACCATATCTTATAACCCACATCAAACCATCACTGCTACCCATACCGAGTTGTCATAACTCTTGTGCAGTGGTATATGTATGTAAGGGAAATACTCTATTTGATCTTATATGACTACTTGTGTGTTTAACGTCATGTTCAAGTTTATTATATAAATCTGCCCATACATATTAACCATACCAATCCTCATGCTCGATTCACAACATGCTTTGAACACAATTGAATTCATAAGCACTATTCGATCACGCTTAGTCAATACAAATCCTCCCGTGCCCGTTCTCCTAAAGGGCCATCAATCATAATCTCTACTAAACGGTTATCATAAATCTAATCTCTCTGATAGATTATCAAGTGACATATGTACAAATTTATGCAAGTTCCCAAAATCCTTGTCTAAATGAGCATCTTATTATTTCATTTCAGCATAATAAATTATAACGACACATTTAATTAAGGACTCATTTAAAGCCAAATCCTCTGAAACTTCAACCACAGATCATAAATAATGCTTGAATCATTCCCACCAAATTTCGACCTCATTGTATTAAACAATACTTATTTATGGTACTTTACATTTATATGATACGATAAACAATTTCATGGCAAATATGTATCCAAAAATTTTGAAACTAAACAAGGGCGAGCACAATATCATCAGGCACATCTCTACCAAATTTTGTAAGCATCTGATAAATACTTTAAGAGAAATCAGTGAAACATTACAACTCTGTGCATATTCATTAATGTTTACTAAAACATGAATTCTGGGAGCACGGACCACCAAAAATAGTGTGCCACCCCATTCCGAAAAGGTATCGTCAAGGGCTACAACTTTCGTGTTGAGCCCAAGGTCCAGATCTAAGCCTAACCTATCTATAATCGGGTTTGAACCTAGCAGAGTAAATCTGGACAACAAGCTGTCCTGTACATAAACCAGATCATTTTCTGCACAACCATTTTCGATTTTACTCTGCCAGAGCTACAGAGCTCCCCTGAAAATGCACAACCACTCGTTGGAAAGACCTTTCCGAGGGCTACAACGTTTGTGTTGAGCGCAAGACCTAAATGTAGCCAGATCATGCCTAAAAATAGGCTTGAAGTCCGTCGCGTGCAGAAAATAGATTTTCCCCAAGTTATAAAATCTGCACGGATCTCAAAACAGATGAACAATATCTATTCATCTTCTTCCTCCAGCACCCACAAATATAATTTCATATTCTCTCCTCCAATAATCCCTCATTAGACCATCGTTCTTCACGAAATCAACTCCTACAACTTCGTATTGAAGAGAAAAGTAGATTGAAGAAATTATCTCAACGAACGATGCCCTAAAACAAAAGTTCTAATGCTAGAACAAAAGTTCTAGCGTGGTCTCTTCCTAGAAAACTCTATTAACCAAGTTCAAACTCTTTTGAACCAACATCTCTCCTAATTCAGATCTAAAGATCTAGCACCAAGGGAGAGGGGGAGGAAGTCACCTCATTTACGGCCATGGCTCGAGTTTGTCTTCTTGGCGGCATGGTGGCGGTCAGCCAAGCTTCAATCCTCCTTCCAAGCTTGATCTTCTTCAGGAACAATGGCTGGTCTCAGTGCTTGAGGTGCGGGGAAGATGAAGAAAAGTCATCAGCTCTCAGTGCTTGAGGATGATGGAATGATGTTTAAGGTTGAGGGAGGAGAGAGAAAATGGAGGCTGATTTGACTTTATTATTGGAAAAGATACCTCTCATGCTCTGGATCGGACAACAACGCCACGTGTCGCTATCCTACAGGACCTCCTTGATTAAAAGTCATAAAATAGTTTTTAATAACCCAAAAGTCTCTTATCCGGTCGGCACACATCCCAAAACCTTAAATGAATCGGAAAATTCTGTACAAGGTCGACACTAGACAGATTCGTTGAGTGGTCTCGATGAATCGTCGAGTCCACTCGATGAATCATCGAGTCCTCTCGACGGTCCGTCGATACCGTCGAGTGGTCTCGGCAGATCGTCGAGACCGTCGAGTGGTTTTGACGGATCGTCGAGTCCACTCGACGGTTCGTTGAGTCCTCTCGACGGATCCGTCGAGACCATCGAGTGGTCTCGACGGATCGTCGAGACCGTTGAGTGGTCTCAACGGATCGTCGAAACCGTTGAGTCCACTCGACGGATCGTCGAGTCCTCTCGACGGTTTTGTCAAGCCCCCTTTTTTTCTTGTCGCGTCAGCCTTTTCTCTCTCAAGTGCATCCTGGCCGTCAGTGCACCCCAAGCCTGAGTTAACTCACCAAGCACGTGTTCAAGGGGCTTAGCGCGAATCGGGACATTACAGGTCGAGTGATTCTACTGCAAGAAGAATGACCATTACAGAAAAGACTGCTTTAAAATGTAGAGAGATCAGAAGGGTTAGACGAAGGAGTCAGGAGAATCTAGTGATGGTGGTGGTGCGGCCTCGATTGCTGAAGATGAGTCGATGTGCTTACATTGAAGTGGGCCAGCTTGCCAGGAGTGTGTAGATACTGACTGAGTAGTAGATGGTGGAGTATCCTACCACTGCACTCCTCACAAGGATTTCTTTCACTCGTATGCTGCAGGAGATCTTGGCACTATTCGGATGATGAATGCCGGTGTGCCAAAGATCGTTGGAAGTGGAGACGTCCACTTGGAGGATGATCTTGGGAAGGTTATCCTCAAGGATGTCAGACATATTCCTGATTTGAGGATGAACCTCATTTCTGTTCGAAGGCTAGATGATGAAGGCTTTACTAGCATTGAAGGCGGTAGTGCCTGGAGGCTGGTGAATGGCTCTTTGGTGGTGGCCAGGGGCAAGAAGTGCTATGGTTTGTACCAAGCAACGACCAAGATCTGCAGTCCGAGTGTGAATGCAGCTGAAGATAAATCTATGGAGTTGTTGCATTGCATACTTGGCCATATTAGTGAGAAGAATCTGAAGATCTTGGTGATGAACAAGGTTCTCCCAGAGCTGTCAGGTGAGCTTCCTGACACTTGTGCCCATTGCTTGGCTGGAAAGCAGAGACGAGTATCCTTTGCACATGCTGAATCAAAGAGGAAGGCAGAGCTGCTGAACCTGCTACATACTGATGTGTGTGGTCCTATAAAGCCCAAGTTAGTGGGCAGAGCAACTTACTTTGTCACGTTCATAGATGATAACTCGAGGAAGGTATGGACTTTTGTCTTGAAGCATAAGAGTAATGTCTTGGCAAAGTTCATGGAGTTCAGGGCAAAGGTAGAGAAGATGACCGGGAAGTAGATCAAGCGGGTAAGATCTGATAATGAGTGTGAATACATTGGTGCTTTTGATCCCTACTGAATGGATCATGACATCGTGCATGAGAATTCAATCCTGAGGACACCGCAACAGAATGGGTTGGCGGAGAGGATGAAAAAGACAATTGTTGAGAAGATCAGGTGCATGATCTCTCAAGCAGGTATTGACAAGCAATTTTGGGCAGAGGCCGTGCAGAATGCAGTGCATTTGATCAATCTGTCCCCTCTGCACCTTTGGATGGAGATATCCCAAAGCGCGTTTGGTCCGGGAAGGAGGTGTCATATGGACACATGTGGGTATTCAGTTACATGGCACATGTTCATGTCCTCAAGGAGAAGAGATCTAAGCTTGATGAGATGTCCATGGAGTGCATCTTGCTGGGATTCCCGAATGAAGAGTTTGGCTATAGACTCTGGGATCCAGTGAAGAAGAAGATTATCAGAAGCAGGGATGCGGTCTTTGTGGAAGACCAGATTGTTGGTGAGCAGAGTGCTGCTGAGACATAGGATCCACAGGTTGTGGAAAGTTCTGATGTTGATCTTGAGCCAGAGAATGCGGGTGCTAGTGAAGGGTGTGCTGAAGAAGGAGCTGTGCAGATTCCAGATCAGGATGAGATTCTGGATGGACGGGGAGTGTTGCCTGTTGATGTTCCACCGATGGTGGAGGTGCCGCTCAGGAGATTTGACATAGCACGGAGGCCCATCACCAGGTATCCATCGCAAGATTATATCTTGCTTGCTGATGGTGGTGAGCCTGAGTCATTTGAGGAGGCTCAGAGGACTGAAGACAGAGAGTCTTGGGTAATAACTATGGAGGAGTTAGACTCGCTCTAGAAGAATGAGACCTATGATTTGGTCAGAATACCAAAGGGGAGGAAAGCCTTGAAGAACAAATGGGTCTTCAAGCTGAAGGCTAATGAAAACCTCTCCCGGCCATGGTATAAGGCAAGGTTGGTAGTCAAAGGGTTCAGTCAAAGGCATGGTGTAGACTTTGATGATATATTTTCACCAGTGGTTAAAATGTCTTCTATCAGACTGGTATTGGGGTTGGCTGCCTCCATGAATCTTGAAGTTGAGCAGATGGATGTCAAGACATCATTTTTGCATGGAGATTTGGAGGAGGAGTTGTACATGGAGCAACCTGAAGGCTTTGAAGCCAAGGGGAAGGAGCATTTGGTATTCCGGCTCAAGAAGAGTCTGTATGGGTTAAAGCAGACACCCAGACTATGGGTAATAAGTTTGATTGCTTTATGCTGAAGAGCAAGTTCTAGAGGACCATGGCTGATCACTGTGTCTATGCGAAGAGGACTGAGAAGACCCTTACTATTCTGCTGTTGTATGTGGATGACATGCTGATTGTCGGTGACGATAGGGCTAGCATTGTTGAGCTGAAGAAAGAGCTTGGTGAGTCCTTTGAGATGAAGGACTTGGGACCAGCAAAGAAGATCCTAGGGATGAAGATCACCAGGGATAGGAGTGCGGGTCTGTTATGGCTATCTCAAGCTGAGTATGTGGAGAAGGTGCTGAAGCGGTTCATGATGGAGAAGGCCAAGGTGGTAGCTACTCTGTTGGGTGGACACTTCAAGCTACCTAGCTCTTAGTGTCCTTCATCTGATAAGGAAGTGGAGGAGATGAGCCAGATCCCCTATGCATCTGCAGTGGGGAGTTTGATGTATGCTATGGTCTGCACGAGGTCAGACATAGCTTTTGTAGTGGGGGTAGTGAGCAGATATCTGACAAATCCAGGGATGATCCATTGGGATGTTGTGAAGTGGATACTCCGATATCTGAGAGGTACCACAAGCCTATGCTTGCAGTTTCGTGGAGGGTCACTAATGCTGATTGGGTACTCTGACTCAGATATGTCAGGAGATATTGATTCCCAGAGGTCCACATATGGATATGTCATTACTTATGCAGGGGGAGATGTATCGTGGCAGTCGAGGTTGCAGAAGTGCATGTCACCGTCGACGAAGGATTCATAATATATTGCGCTGACTGAAGCGTCAAATGATATCTTGTGGATGAAGAAGTTCATGCTTGAACTTGGGCTCCAACAAGAGGTGCTCACTATTTACAGTGACAGCCAAAGCGCCATTTTTCAGGCCAAGAATCCCACCTACCACTCCAAGACGAAGCATATTGATGTAAGGTATCATTGGATACAGGATGCTGTCGAGGAGAATCTGCTGAAGGTTGAGAAAGTCCACACTGATGAAAATACATCGGACATGATGACGAAGGTCGTGTCTAGGAAGAAGCACGAGTTGTGTCAGTTTCTGATCGACATGAAGCCCACCTGAAGGTGTTAGGTTTGGGGAACTCCTCTTTATGGTCCGGAGGGAGAGTTTGTTGGGGTCCGGCCCCTAAAGAGTGGAAATACAGATCATGGATGTAGCTGTGTTGCTGCAGGAGATGAAGAATGCTGGAAGAAGCAGCAATTTCGTGGCATGTTGCTAACGCGGGGCGGTAACACTACCGCCCGACGTTAGCGTATCGACGCATCATCGAGAAGTCTATCGACGGTTCATCGAGAAGGAGAGTTGTATCGTCGAGATGACTGGGAGCTGAGTGCTGACGCCCGACAGAAGAGATACCGCAGGCGGTAGCGTTGTCGATGGGATGTACCGTCGAATCGACGGGATGTGTCGACGAATCGTTGAGACGATGTCATCCCGATAGCTTCCGCGACGCGCTAGTGGTTAATGTCGGGCGGTAGCTGATGGGATCTGTTTCGTTAAACAGTGATCGGGAGCCGTCAGATTGCTTTGGAAGTGTCTTGAATGGCCAAGATTTCTTCACCTATTTAACCTAAATAGGCAAAACCTGTTTGGCAGAAGTTATTGATCCAGTTAGCCGTCAAAAAGAAAAAAGACATGGGAGAGAAACGTGCTTGCTGCCATTGTTGTCGGAGTTCTTCATGAGGAAGAACAAATTTCTCACCATTGGTATTCTTCGTCTTTACTGTAAGGATTTTTTGCTCAATCTTGTCTTCGTTTGCTTTTGTGCTTGGGGAGAGATTTGAGTTTCCTTGTTTCCTTTTCTTGAAGAGAAGTTTCCTTTCGTGGTTTGAGAGGGGATTCAACTTGTGAATCCAAGGGGGATCTAAGTTGGGCAAACCTAGATTATTTTGTTGTAATCCGTATAATTTTATAGTGGATTGTTCGTGTGCCCCGCCCCGTGATTTTTCCCTCATTGTTTTAGAGAGGGTTTTCCACGTAACGTAAAATTTGTTGTCCTCTGGTTGATATATTTTCTGCGTTTTGTTGTGTGTTTAATTTTTTTTCTAATGTGCCCAGATTGTGCAAGTGGATTATATCCCAACAATAATTTCTCAAAAGACATTCACATATTGCTGGATTGTACACTATCGTTACTTTTGGGGAACATCTCTTCGCGGGCTTCATCTTTGTCATATAAATAAATAATCCTAAGGGGAGAGGATTATGTAGTTACCGTGGTTGACTAGTTCTCAAAGGCGGCAGTCTTGTTACCCTACAAGAGAGTATCTAACACGACTCTTGTGGACAAATTGTATTTCTCAAAGATTGTGTGGTACATGCATGAAGTCCCCAAGACCATCACTTTTGGCAGAGACTCCATTTTTCTTTGACACATTTTGGAGTCTATTTGAATCCACACTTGAATTAGACAAAATTGCACACATCTTGTCTTAAAATTAATAGCATGAATTCTCTTACAAATGTAGTTATCAGAAAATAAGCATTGAACAATGTCTACTCGAAGGTGCCCAATCATTCTCTATTTGCAAGAGATATCCACCAAGAGTTCTCCGACTGTGATAGCGAACCAAATTTGAGTGGTTCACCCAAAGGTAAAGAAGAAAAATGGTATTCGAGGTGACGACACGATAATGATCTCTTTAACGCATGAGTGAATATACAATGTACATAGCGGTAAAATGCAATCAAAGAAGTTTAGTCCCCATGTTATACTTCACAAAGCTAATGACAATATCTACATTGTTGGACTATCAGATTTCTTCGACATTACAAAGATCCACAACGTGGATGGCCTTACACGGTTCTACCCTGATGCTGCTGTAGAATTGTATTATGTAGACATCCCTAAGACCCAGTGGTCGAGTTATTAACAAGTCACACAACTTGCGAGTATGTATATGCGACCGAGATGCTCAAGTACGCACCCTCACGAACATGTGCGAGAACACTGGGGGGCGAGTACTCCTCACACACATGCGACTCATATATATGAAACCCACCGATACTTCCCCAACAATCCCTAGAATCCCAAGATCCTTTTCCAGCACTATTAAGAGAGTTCTCTCTCAGAATTTTCAGTATATGAATTACCTCGAATATACATAATTATTAATATTAAATATTTTTTTTGTACCACAGATGTAGTCACATTTTGATTCCACGCACCATCAATAATACCAAAGATCTTAAATATTTTTCTGAGTATTTCGACCATCTTTTCTTAGATTCCACTCAGTAGGGCGGGCATGAACGGTGGATACTGGCAAAACCGTGATTCACAACTTGAGGAGGAACACCATCCCGTGTTCTGTGAATGAGGGAAATTGACCTAATACTTTCCGCCGGTATGCGCATCATCGGCATCCGTCTGGTTGCGCTTGCCACGTATTGTAAAAAATGCCGCTGCCTAATCAAACATGGCCTTAGTGAAGGCTTATAAATTCGGTTAGTAGCCCATTTAGGCTTCGTTTTGAGCGGTGGTGGCGGTCGTGAACGCGGTGGTCATGAACCAACGCGTTAATGAACTAGATTTGAGCATAAAATGAACTAGATTTATGAGGGGTAATACCGGAGGCCGGCATTGAAACTGACGGGACGTCGCCCGAAAATTCTGCATTGGGTTCAAATCCGAAGCCAGGATCGATGAGCCCAAAGTGGAGAAATGTTTGTTCCTGGCCAGGCGATGTGGCCGACTCTGATAGCATCGTCTCCCAATCCATCTCCAGCGACGAAGGAGCGGGATGGAGCTCGGAGACATTATCGAGCTCCTCACCGGCCATCTGAAATGTGTTTGAGGGTGGTTTGCTAGTATAAAAATTTAGGAAAAGAAAAAATGGCCTTTACAAAATAAATTTTTGTTTTTGATCTGCTAAAAGTCAAAGTAGATTTGCTTATAACACCACCCTTAATTATTTGGGAGATGTAATAAAAGAGGATTATTATTCCTAACTATATATAATAGTGGTCAAATTCATAGTCAACCTCACTGCTTAAACTTGAGTAAAAAGAATGGCAATGTTATAAGTACACCAGTTTTGGTTATTCGCACATCAGTTTTGGCTATTCGCCAATCAATTTTTATGAGTTATCGTATCTTTTGAAAATACGCCTTGTACATGCATTTTTAGGAAAAGTGTTCGACACGAAAATTGTAGATCTCGTCGAGATCTACAACTTTCGTGTGGAACACTTTTCCTAAAAATGCACGCACAAGACGTATTGTCGTCTTGATCGTAACTATAGCAAAATTTTGAAAATACTTCTGGTAAATGCATTTTTAGGAAAACACTTTTTCTGAAAATGCATGTACAAGAAGTATTTTCAAAAGGCGCGTAATAACTCATAGAAATTGGTGTGTGAATAGCCAAAACTGGCATGCTTATAACATTGCCCTAAAAGAATCATGCAATTATTAAAAAATCTTGGGTATCATACTTCTTGGGTTTCCTATTTTGACCCTCTCATCTATTTTAATTCTCAATAACTGCCCGCTCAAAAATAAAATACTTTCTGCCGATATGCGCATCGTCGGCATGCGTCTGATTGCGCTTGCCACGTATTGTAACAAACACCGTTGATAACAAAACATGGCCTTAGTGAAGGCTAATAAGTTCGGTTAGTAGTTCATTTAATAAGATTCTGAAATCTAAGAAATGTAAATGAATAAGTTTGTATGGTTGGTAACGAGATTTGCTCTTTATCGCTCCAAATTTAATTACTAGACTCTGAAATCACACTTGATTTTGACTAAAAATAACACCTCATAATTAATTTTATTCAACTATAATGTTTATTATATACTTTGTATCTTCATATGTAGTTTAATTATTTCTATTAAAGTAGTGTTTTAATATAATAATAATATATAGTTCATTATTTAGCATTAAACAATAAAAAGGTAGGATGTATAAGTTAAAAACCTTCTAGTTATTAGGGAGCTGTAATAAAAGAGGATTTTCATTCCTAACTAGATATAGGCTCTATTTGGGACAGCTCTAGCGGATGAAAAATCTGTTGATCGAATAGAACTTTTAGAATAGAGCTTTCAGAAAAATTCTTATGAGAGAGCTGCAGACTGTTTGGAGAGTCTTTGCATAAGTGCTGATCGAATATAGCTTTTTCATTTAAGCTATTCGGTAGAACAATTATTTGAAAACTATTTTTTAAACAAAAATAATAAAATATAATTGTTGTGAAAACTCGCGCCCAGGCAAACACACGCGTCTGGGCAAAAATGGTTGCTCGGGTGAAAAACTGCCGCCCGGGTAAAAAACGGCCGACCGGTCGAAAAACGGTCACTCGGGCAAAAAACGGACACATGAGCGAAAAATGCGCGTCCGGGCGAAAAAAACGCGTCCCGAGCAAAAACGGCCGTCCGAGAGAACAATAGCCGCTCGGGCGAAAAATGTGTGTCACGAAGAAAAATGCTCATAAAGGCGAAAAACAGCCGCTCGAGCGAAAAACAACTGCACGGTCGAAAAACGCGCGTCCGGGCAAAAAATGACCACCCGGGCAAAAATGGCCGCCCGGGCAAAAAACGTCCACCAGGGAGAAAAACAGACGAAAACCGTCGCGCGGCTGAAAAACGTCCCCCCGGGCGAAAAAACGGCTGTCTGGGCCAAAAATGCACGCACTGGCGAAATACGGCGGGCCGGGCGAAAAATGGCCGCCCGAGCGAAAAACGCGCTCCCGAGCGAAAAAATGGCCGCCCGTTCGAAAAATGCCCGTCCGAGCATAAAAAACGGCCTCTCGGGCGAAAAATATCCGCCCGGACGAAAAACGCGCGCCCGGGCGAAAAATGGCAGCCCAGACAAAAAACAGTCGATCGGGCGAAAATCTGGCGCCCTAGCGAAAAACGCACGCCCGGGCGAAAAATGCGAGGTCGGGCGAAAAATGCGCGCTCGGGCGAAAAATGCACGCCCGGGCGAAAAATGCACGCCCGGGCGAAAATAACGAGATTCCGGGCGAAAAATGGTCGCTGGACCGAAAAATGAGTGTCCGGCCGAAAACGAGTGTCCGACCAAAAATACGCGCTCGGACGAAAATGCTGGAGTGATATAAAACGAGGTGGAGTTAATAAAAGAGAAAAAGCTAAAAACAGAAAAAACGATTTTTTGAAAGCTATGTTGTACTGACTTTTCAAAGAGCCTCTAAAACAGCGTATTTGAAGAATCTCTTTTCAAAAAACTGAACTAGAGAGCTGTCCCAAACAGTTAAAAAACAGCTCTGACGGTTGAAAAATAGATTTTCCATCCGCCAAAACTGTCCCAAACAGAGCCATAATAGTGGCCAAATTCATATTCAACCTCACTGCTTACACTTATGAGTTAGGAGAATCAGGCTATTATTAAAAAAAATCTCTTGGGTATCATACATTTTGGGTTTCCTATTTTGACCCTCTCATCTATTTTAATTCTCAGTAATTTTTCGCTCAAAAAATAAAATATTTTCACACATGACGAGATCAAGAGTCGACCAAAGGTCACAACCCTTGTCTTAAATCCAGCGATTATCGAAGTAGTCGTGAAGTCGCCGACCAGGATTACTTTTTTGTGCGCACGGTGCACCGAGACTCTACCGTCATTGGGCATTGTTGTTGATAAATTCTTAAAAAGAAGTTATTTGTATCTAATTTATTTATCATTACACACCCAATGGTGCATAAATTTGCATTAAATGTTCGAAATATAACTAAATATATCATTTATATAAATTTGGGCTATTATTATTGTGTATATGGTTTTCTTTGTAAAAATGTCGAAGAAAAATCCAACTTGGGGAAACAAAGAAAAACGAGATTTTTCTGCCTGGGAAAGTTGTTGCAACAACTTTTTCTGGTTGTTGCAACAAGTCTGGATCCGAAAATTCTGTTATTTAATTCCGAATTTAAAAGATGGCGGCGGTTATTTTACATGGAAAGGTGCGACTTTTCAAATGGTTTTCGAAAATAAGAAGGGGAGAACATGGGGTAACCACCATCATGCGAAAAGGGAGAGAGAAGGAGAGGGCTTTGGAGAAGAGATTAGGGCACACCGCCAAGAGGAAGAAGAAGACACTTTTTTACACCATTCGAAGAAGAAATTCTGCATTTCTTCATCTTCTCTAACTATGTCTAGTAAGAACTTCCAATTTGCGTGTAATCTCTCCTTAATTATGAACTAATTTCCTTTGTCTTGCATGTTGAAAATACTTTGTTTGTTGTGATGTTATGATTTTATTTTCTTGTGGATGTTTGAAATACTATCTTTATTGAATTTATGATTTTGTTCTTGGAAATTTTGTCTTAAGTCTAATCTTTAAATTTGTGCGGCAAGATTCGATAGAGGAGTTGCGTAAATTTGTCACAAAGTTTTCGCCTTTATACTGCGCTGCAAGATTCGAGAGAGGAGTGACGTAAGTGCACCATAAATTTAATATATTGAAGAAGGGAGAAGAGATTTCGTCTTCTCGGTAGCAACATTGATTTGTGTACTTGATGTTATTCTTTATTGTTACCTAAGTTAGAGATAACTAGGGAAATAGAGGGTAAACGGATCTCATAGATCGAGAGATCATGTTTTCCACTTTCAAATCGTTGCATGTTAGTTATTTTAGCATCCATATCGAATCGCTTCAAGTAACCATCACAATAAGCAAAAAAAAAATCAACGTACAAGACTTTTTCTCTAAATTGTTATCAAAAGTATTTTTAGATAATCGTAGTTGTAGTCTTTAAAAGTTATTATAAGTAGTTTTCAAAACCAATCATCTCGTTAATTAATCTACTTGAATTTAAAGAAAATGTTAAGCTATTATTTGCAAGCGTTAGATTTTACACTTTCTCGTGAGAACGATCTTTACTTACACTTTATTACTTGAACCGACGCGTGCACTTGCGTATATATACACTTTCCACATATCAAGTTTTTGGCGCCGTTGCCGGGGAAGTGTAAACTAATTTAATGTTTTCTTGCAATATTAGTAAACCCTGAGTATTTAAAGCTCAAGTTTTTATTTTTCTATTTGAGAAATTAATTGTGAAGTTGTTTTCTTTTTTAATTTTCTTTTCATTGTTATTTTAAATTTTCTAAACGGGCCTCCATAGTGATTTGTATTTGTATTACTAGTTTATGCATAATTTCAATTTGTGAATCCACCCCTGCAGCATCATGTTTTCTTACTCTCGATGTCGATGGTGCGGATCTTATACTCATAATAGTAATGAATGTTATATTGGAGACCATAGTTATATGCCATATGACTCACCATATGTGACACCAATATCCTATGATACGTCATATGACGAGCCTAAGTTTTATAATTATGCACCTCTACAACAAGTATCGTTCCCTTATTTCAGCACGACCCCTCAAAGGCCGCAAAGAAGTGGGGAACAATGCATTTTCTATCATAGCACCGACCACGTATTAAAAGAGTGTGTTGCATTACAACGTAAAAGGGAGGAGGAGAAGGGGTCATATATTGAAATTAGTCTATCTGATTATCCACCTTGTCTACCGGGGGCTATTGCGGATTCTCTCCGCACCCATGACATTCCTTCTACCTCTGATGATCCATACGGAATACCACCTTGTCTACGGGGGAGTATTGCGGATTTTCCTATTATATTTTCTGATGATTTGTGCAATGACATGGTTGTGCCTCCTCTACACGCGCATTCATCATCTATTTTGGATTCACTCCACGAGGAACCAATCCATATATTATCTGATATTGCGATTGGCGCAGTTCCTCCTTTGCATAAACTTTCTACACTCATTTTCGCTGATCCTGCTTTAGCCATCCAACATGGCAAGGTTACAAAGATTGTAGTCGAGTCGCAAAAGTTCGACGATGTCATCTCACCGGTTGAGGAAGTATCCACTTCCTCACTTGTTGACGATGTCCATGTTGCTTGTGTGACTCCTATACCTTTTGATATCTCTTTTCCTGCCATGGATGTCGACAACAGTGCACTAGTTTTGGAGCCTGCTGGGAGTGAGACCGGGACCACTCCCCTGATTTTCAATTATTTAAGTCTTTCTTCTAATTTATTCCCTAAACCCCCTTCTCCATCTAAGTCTATGCAAGTTGATGAATCGCAGGAGCATCAGGAGGATAGGGAGCAACAAGCTCAATTTGATGGGGTGAGCATCCTCTTTTGTGAGGAGGTTGATCCCTCCTTCATCGAAGCAACTCTACTTGTTGCTTTCTCCCTATGTATTGTCCCTGAGGACGATGACACCTTGCTAGGCAAGGATATATATTTTGATGAGATGAGTGAGGAGCAGACCTCCTCCTCTTATTTTCTATTTCTCTTACCTATGAAGTTCAGATATTATTATTCAGGAGAGGGAGTGACTATGTTATCTCCGTATCGGTACCCGTTACCGCAACGAATATTAAGGCAGTTACCTGTTTACTTTATCTTTCACATGCCAATAATCTAGAAAATTTTTAAGTCCTGAATAAGTCATGTTGGAGAGACAATAAACCCAGTAGTTATCTTATTTTTCCTGCATTTTTTATTTTTCCAAGTCTAATTTAATTAGTTTAATTTAAATTTTTTTATTTGTCTATTTTCTTGTTTGTTAGAGCTCACCACTATAGGTGTAACACCCCAAATCTGGAAGCAGCTTTGGGCTGGTAGTAGCAGTTCGTCAAACCGCAGCCTGGCTGCGTTCGACGAACGGCCGCCTGGCTGCGTTCGACGAACGGCCGCCTGGCTGCGTTCGACGAACGGCCGCCTGGCTGCGTTCGACGAACGGCCGCCTGGCTGCGTTCGACGAACGGCCGCCTGGCTGCGTTCGACGAACGGCCGCCTGGCTGCGTTCGACGAACGGCAGCCTGGCTGCGTTCGACGAACGGCCGCCTGGCTGCGTTCGACGAACGGCCGCCTGGCTGCGTTCGACGAACGGCCGCCTGGCTGAGTTCGACGAACGGCCGCCTGGCTGCGTTCGACGAACGGCCGCCTGGCTGCGTTCGACGAACGGCAGCCCGTTCGATGAATGCCTGTCAGTTCATCGAACGCTGTCCAGTTCGGTGATATTTGCGTTACAGACCCGTGATTTGTGATCGTGGCCGTCAAATACAAAGGTTTTAGATCCAATGCTTGGGATTTATTCCGGGATTTCACAGGGTTTGACAAGAGGAGTCCTCTTTATTTCTAAATCTGATCTCTCTTCAAGCTTGAGGAAGAAGAAAGCCGAGGAGGAAGAAGAAGGCATCTTCTACCATTGACGGAGCTCCGAAGCTCCAAATCGCGAGCTATTTTCAGATCTGGAAAGAGCAGCCCGTTGCGGTTCTTTCTATCCGAGTGAAATCTCAGATCTATGGCGAACAAGAAAGCTCCAAGGGTAACGATCTTCTACTTGGACAAGTTGAGTCCTCCTTTTTATGGCATGTTTGCATGGAAAATCCCCCAATGATTGATGGAGAAAAGGGAGTTTTCTAGCGGGTTGATCATTTCGATCCCCTTTGGTTACTTGCATTTAGCATCTGGAATCGTAGTACGGACATATGCATTGTGTGTGAAACCCATCCGGACAGGTTGGTCTGGATTGGTGATGGCTATATTGTCGATTGTGCCGGAGAAGACTCCGTGATCTTGTATGTGCTATTTTCGGGTTCTGCGTATTGTTGAGTTCTGCAGGGAGTCCTGGAGTTAACCTCCAGGAAATACCCGAAGTTGTGGGCGGATCCGTTGATCCGTCACTACCGCCCGGTGTTAGGGCTAACGCCGGCGGTAGCTCCCAGGGAGCTGTTTTGTTGAGGTGTGATACCTCCTTTCGTTGCTCGGGCTTAGGTGAAGCCGTACCCGCGCCGTGCCAATTGATGCCGACGATTTGAGAACGGGCAAAGCTGATCCAAACCCACTCCCATACCGAGTCGGTGAAGAGGTAGCTCCTCGGTGCACTGTAAGATGTTGGGATTAGTCCGTAAGACAAGATAGTCTTGACGGTCAAAGCTCATGCGAACTCTTTGTTTAAGGAGTTGTTAGGTGTGGCTCGGGGAGTACACCGTGAGAGTGCCTTGAGAGCGCGAAACGTGTGGCCGTGCGCGCCAACGTTGGTGTTGATTGCTTATACATGTGGTGCTTGAACGCGCCTTGACAATCTATGCCTGCAGGGAAGGAGTACCGCCACCCCGTCTATAGGGGTGGGGTCGTTATAATATTGGTCAGCTTTAGCTGACCGGTTACTTGTTTCAACGTTTTGGTGGATCGTTGTTGCAGGTGCAGGTGAGCCAAGCGGGAAATAGCTTGCTGGAGCTTATGCTGTGTTGGCCCTCGAAGGCCATCGTCCCTTCTTTTGCTTTCCTTAAATTGTCGGCCTGCGTGCCGATGTATGTTTGAGTTTAAATACATTGTTCAATGTAAGGCCTTAAGGCCATAACTCTATTATTTCATTCCTGGGATAGTGGACAGTTCTAAAAGGTGTTTTTAATCAAATGCTTCCGCTTACATTTTATTCACTCTGGTGTAGTTGTAGCTCTTTCTGTTTATCACCTTATAATGCCTAGCTAGTGTGTATAGTATGGCGTGGGATCCCGACCGGACCTACTGTTATATTATTTGTACTGGCAGGGTGTTACAATTTGGTATCAGATTTAAGAATCGATCCGTAGTTTCGTGAATTCGAGGTCGAATTCATTTTAAGGGGTGGAGTGCACGTGTTGTGCGTTCACCTAAAATGATTTCAAAATAACAAGAATGTCCACTTAGGAATGAAAATCATGTTTGTTTGTGGAACCTGAGCGTTCCTTGCTTGTTTGTTGTTATGTTTTCAGTCCCTAATCTGTGTTTCACACGATTATAGGTGACTAGGAGTGGTGCGGGGAAGTCTCAACCCCGTAACACTGCTGAAAGTAGTGCGTCCGCTGAGGTACCAGCGACCACTCCTTCTGCTGAGATGGTTAGAATGGTCGCTGAAGCGGTCTACGAGATGATCAATAACCAAGCTGGACGGCTTGCACAGCCTACTACTCCTACTCCAGAGGTGGCCCCAGTGCCTTTTACTATAGTGGAGCCGAGAGCGGAACCTGTGGTAGAGCCCAGGGTGGAACCGAGAGTGGAACATGTAGCTGTGGGGCGAGCGCGCGACCAGCAATTGAAGCACTTTCTAAGCTTCAACCCTCCAACCTTCCATGGGACCGAGTCCCCAACAGAGACTGAGGATTGGCTGGCAATAGTAAAAAAGACTCTAAGGGCAACAACAACTGAAGAGGCGATGAAAGTCACCTTAGACACTTTCCTTCTGAATGGAGAGGCAGGGCTTTGGTGGGAGGAACTGGAAGCGCACAAGTTGGACGGTAGATTTATTACCGAGGTCTCGATTGCAGAGTTCACAGGTCTGTTCCTCCAGAGGTATATTCCCTCTGCCCAGCGCCGTGCATTGCAAAATCAGTTTCCGCGCCTAACTCAAGGCGACCGTTCGGTGGATGACTACATGCATGAGTTCACGAGACTGAGTCGCTATGCGGGATCTTTGGTAGAAGATGAGGAAGATAAGACAAATAAATTCTATGAAGGCCTTCAAGATGAGTTAAGGCTGCTTTTGGCAGGCCCTATGACTATTGGTTTCCAGGTTATGGCGCAAACTGCCAGATCACTGGAGATAGATATGCAGAGAGTGCAACGCGCAAAAGGCCTCAACAAGAAGCCAGAATTTCTCACGCCGACCTCTCAAGTAAAGCCTGAGTTCAGGAAAAATAAGAGGAAGTCAAGGTTCGCGGAACCAGCTCCTTCTAAAGTTTCGGGAGCAACTACTGTGTGGGGTCCTATCACGAGTTTCACCTGCGGGAAGGTGGGACACAAAGCCGCGGTGTGTCGAAGTGGTCCCCCGAAGGCAGGAAATCGAGTGGTAGACTATGCTCGTGCGGCGAGTACATCTTATGCGGAGAAAGGCAAAGCTGCGGAGTCTTCTGCTTCCCAGCAAACTCTTACCTAGCCGAGAGTCTATTCGCTTGGCCAGCAAGAAGCCATCCGACAAAATGACGTCGTCACAGGTATGAAGTAAAATTTAGCTTTTACAGCTTAACTTGATTTATACTGCATTCACGACTATACCTTTGTTGATGTGCTTGTAGGTTTCGTTCTAATCTTCAACTATCCGGCGAGAGCTCTCTTCGATACGGGAGCATTGCACTCCTTCTTGTCTAAGGCCTTCATGTTGCGAATCAGAGTACCGTCTATCCTGGTGAAGGATGGACTGGAGTTAGTGCTTCCCAATGGATCTCGGATGAGAACGGATAGGTTGAGTCGAGTAAAGGTGCGGATTGGGAATCAGGATTTCGACTTGGAAGCGTCACAACTACCACTAGCCGAGTTTGACGTAATCTTTGGCATGGACTGGCTCTCGAAGCAGCGAGCATGCATAGATTGCAATCGAAAGGAGGTTACTCTGGGAAAGAACACCGGTGACGAGACCACATTTGTGGGTATGCGAGGAGCAAGCAAGACGCTGATGTCTGCTCTCCAGGTGGTCAAGGCGGTGAGAAAAGGCGGGGAGTTGTTCTTCACGTTGTTGGAGGCTTCGACGCCTAAGCCCAGTTTAAGTGATGTCCCTGTGGTGGCAGAGTGTGTGGACATGTTTCCTAACGAACTCCCTGGGGCTCCGCCCCAGCGAGAGATCGATTTCTGTATCGAGTTGGTGCCAGGTGCCAAACCTGTGGCCCGCTCACCGTACCGGAATGCGCCAAAGGAGTTGGCAGAGTTGAAAGTTCAGCTGCAGGAACTGCTAGAGCTAGGCTATGTACGTCCAAGTTCATCCCCTTGGAGTGCACTAGTTCTCTTTGTGAAAAAGAAGGACGGGAGCTTGCGTCTATACATCGACTATAGAGAGCTGAATAAGCTGACCGAGAAGAACCGCTATCCGATTCCAAGAATCGATGACTTATTCGACCAACTGGTTGGGTCGACGGTATACTCGAAGCTAGACTTAAGGTCCGGCTATTATCAGCTTCGTATAAGATAATGCGATATTCCAAAGACGGCGTTCAGTACCCGCTTCGGGCACTACGAGTTCACGGTTATGCCGTTCGACCTTTCCAACGCGCCGTCGGTATTTATGGACTTGATGAATAGAACGTTCCGAGAGTATTTGGACCGATTTGTGATCGTCTTCATCGATGATATTTTGGTATACTCTCAGTCTGAAGAGGAGAATACAGAGCATCTGCACGCAGTGTTGAGCACCTTGACGAGGAGTCAACTATATGCCAAATTCTCCAAGTGCGAGTTTTGGCTACCATCAGTAGCGTTCCTTGGTCATGTCGTTAGTGGGGAAGGAATAACAGTCGATCCGTCAAAGATAGCGTCAATCCGAGAGTGGCCTGTGCTGAAAAACGTGGCTGAAGTTCGAAGCTTCTTAGGATTTGCCGGTTACTATAGGCACTTCGTGGAGAACTTTTTGAGGATCGCACTTCCTCACACTAAGCTGACTAGGAAAAATCAGAAGTTTGCTTGGTCGCCTGAGTGCGCACGAGCTTTTGAGGAACTGAAGAGCCGTCTGACCACGGCGCCCATTCTATGTTCGCCATGTGGAACGGAGGGTTACGAAATATATAGCGACACTTCGGGGAGCTCCTTGGGTTGCGTTCTGGTGCAGTTTGGCCAGGTGATCGTTTATGGCTCCCGACAGTTGAAGGTACATGAGAGGAACTACCCGGTCCATGACTTGGAGTTAGCGGCCGTGGTATTTGCTCTTAAGTTATGGAGGCACTACTTATATGGCGTGAAGATCGACATCTTTACCAACCACAAAAGTCTCAAGTACATGCTTGATCATAAGGGATGAATATGCGACAAAGGAGGTGGATGGAGTTCCTGGGGGACTACACCTTTGATATTCATTACACTCCCGGAAAGGGGAATGTTGTTGCAGACGCACTGAGTCGGCGGGCTCCCGCGCAAGCAAGTTAGATTTTGATGCATGATGAGCCTCTAATCCGTGATCTAGAGGCCCTGTATATCACTTGTGTCGATAAGAGAGCGTCGTCTACTGCATGCTTGAACTGGACGGAGGTTCAATACGACCTTGCCGACCGAGTTCGCCAAGCTTTGGAGCTGGATGAAAGCATGAAACGTTACAAGGCGGAGACTTTGGATGGGTCTAGCGCTGAATTCTCTTTCGACGACGGTCTTCTATGGAAAGGTGCGAGATTGCGCGTCCCAAAAGTGGCCAATTTAAGGGGAGAATTGATGTACGAGGCTCACTTTACAAAGTACTCGATTCACCAGGGGAGCACGAAGATGTATATGGATATGAAGAAACTCTTCTGGTGGCCAGGTTTGAAGAAAGACATTGCTCTCTACGTGGCAAAGTGTCATACTTGCGCATTAGTGAAGGCCGAATGTCAAAGGCCTAGTGGGTTTCTGAAGTCTCTACCGATTCCGGAGTGGAAGTTTGACGATATCTCGATGGATTTCGTGCACTGGTTACCGAGATCACAACATGGGAACGACGCCATCTGGGTGATCGTAGATCGTTTAACAAAGGTATCACACTTTATTCCGAATCGGAAGGACGATTCTGTTGAAAAGCTCGCAAAGTTATACGTGGATAGTATCGTACGATTGCACGGTGTTCCCCGTAGCATCGTGAGCGATCGCGATGGGCGTTTCACATCAAATAACGGAAAACTGATCCACCAACTATTGGGTACCAAGCTGAATTTTAGCACGACCTTCAACCCGCAAACGGATGGACAGACCGAAAGGACCAATAGGACGATGGAAGACATGCTCCGGATGTGCGCCCTGGATTTCGGAAAGAGATGGGAAGATCATCTCTATATGATTGAGTTTGCTTACAACAACAACTACCAAGCAAGTATCAAAATGGCTCAGTTCGAAGCCCTTTATGGTAGGAAATGTCGTACGCCGTTAGCTTGGGATGAAACAGGCGACACAAAGTTGTTGAAGCGCAAGGATGTGGATGAAGCGAACACGTCAATTCGGGCAATACGAGAGCGGTTGCTCATTGCTCAAGATAGGCAAGCAAAGTATTACAATGCGCATCACCGGAATGTCGAGTTTGCCGTTGGTGATTGGGTGTACCTAAAGATCAAACCCTTCAAGGGTGTATCGAGGATCCGACGCTTGAAAAACCTGAGTCCAAGGTACGTAGGACCGTTTGAGATTCTAGAACGCATTGGCGAGGCTGCCTATCGGCTTGCTCTATCTGATAAGTTAAGCGGGCAGCACGACGTATTCCACATCTCCATGTTGAGAAAGGCTGTGAAAGAGCCTACGCATATTATAGCGGTTGACGAGGTGCTGATTGATGTTGGGCTAGAGACGAAAGTCAAGCCCATGCGCATCGAAGATACCGAGGTGAAACAATTGCGGAAGAAAGCCATCCGAATGGTAAAGGTCCGTTGGGACAACTGCAGAAAAGAGGAACTCTCCTGGGAAAGAGAGCAAACCATGCTTGCTGAGTACCCTGAGCTTTTCCTTTCATGTATAATCTATTTTTTTGTACCTTTCTATTTTCAGAATTTCGGGCCGAAATTCTGTTAAGGGGGGTGGAGTTGTAACACCCCAATTCTGGAAGCAGCTTTGGGCTGCTAGTAGCAGTTCGTCAAACGGCAGCCTGGCTGCGTTCGACGAACGGCTGTCTAGCTGCGTTCGACGAACGGCCGCCTGGCTGCGTTCGACGAACGGCCTCCTGGCTGCGCTGGACGAACGGCCGCCTGGCTGCGTTCGACGAACGGCCGCCTGGCTGCGTTCGACAAACGCCAGCCTGGCTGCGTTCGACGAAGGGCCGCCTGGCTGCGTTCGATGAAGGGTCGCCTGGCTGCGTTCGACGAACGGCCGCCTGGCTGCGTTCGACGAACGGCCGCCTGGCTGCGTTCGACGAACGGCCGCCTGGCTGCGTTCGACGAACGGCCGCCTGGCTGCATTCGACGAACGACCGCCTGGCTGCGTTCGACGAACGGCCGCCTGGCTGCGTTCGACGAACGGCCGCCTGGCTGCGTTCGACGAACGGTCGTCTGGCTGCGTTCGACGAACGGCCGCCTGGCTGCGTTCGACGAACGGCCGCCTGGCTGCGTTCGACGAACGGCTGCCTGGCTGCATTCGACGAACGACAGCCCATTTGATGAATGCATGTCAGTTCGTCGAACGCTGTCCAGTTTGGCGATATTTGCGTTGCAGACCCATGATTTGTGATCGTGGCCGTCAAATCCAAAGGTTTTAGATCCAATGCTTGGGATTTATTCCGGGATTTCATATGGTTTGACCAGAGGAGTGTTTATCCTCTTTATTTCTAAATCTGATCTCTCTTCAAGCTTGAGGAAGAAGAAAGCCGAGGAGGAAGAAGAAAGCATCTTCTGCCATTGACAGAGCTCCGAAGCTCCAAATCGCGAGCCGTTTTCAGATCTGGAAAGAGCAGCCCGTTGCGGTTTGATGAGTCCCAAATATATACACATTTATGGACTCATCTGGGCCGATTTTCTAGTCTATGCACTTCAGTTTAGACATGTTTTCACTCATATTTGATACTCCATGCTGCGTGCACCTCTAGGCCCGTTTTTGGTGTTATTTCATGTTCTTCGTCATTATTAGTTTTCATGCATGGTTAAGTGCCACCTTCAGTGGCTAGATTGGTGTTGTATGCTGAAACAGGAGTTGTGCAGGTGTTCCTGGTACAACTCTGTACAGGAACACTGCGCACGATCGCTGGTTCTATAGCGCACGACCACTGGTCGTGCGTCGCTGATCGTGTGCACTTAACCCTTTTTTTTCTGAGTTCTGTCTCGGACAGTGCGCACGACCACCTACGATAGTGCGCACGACCACCGGTCGTGCGCCATTGTTCGTGCGCACTTAACATTAATTTCATGAGTTCTGTTTCGACCAGTGCGCACGACCACCTACGATAGTGCGCACGACCACCGGTCGTGCGCCATTGGTCGTGCGAACATGGTATTTTATAAATTTCTTACATTGCAGGCTCCACCCAGGCAGGCAAACGATCACAGGATTCTAGCGCGCACGACCACTGGTCGTGCGCCAATGACCGTGCGCACTGTTTATTCTAGCGCCTATAAATATTCCTGCTCGCGATTTAGGTCGGGATCTTCCGCATTTCTTCCGCCCAGCTCCGCCGTTCCGCCCCTTCCGCAGGTTTTTCGCCCCCTAGGCCCCCTCCATCATCCAAGGGCTTCAAAGAGGAGATTCTACACTCATCTTCATCGCCAAGGAAGGATTTCTTCGCATCGGACATGGCCGGATTGTAAAACGCTGGAGAAGACGGGTCCATTGGGAGGTGTGACAGCCCTCCTCTACCCCGGACGATAGTTGAGACCGAGCTAGGATGCGGATTGACAACCCGGTGCTTCCTACCGTGAATCTACAACGAGCCTCCAGTTTCGGTCGTATCTCTTGCCTTTTTCTCTTTCTTATGTTGATGTAATGTTTGTAATCTCTATATTTTGATGATGTATGCTATGAACTATGCTTTGTAATGCTTATTTCATTTATTTGGAATTATTTAGTTCATATGTGTTAATGAGGTGCGTCGCCATCCATTTTCCACTCCACCACCGTGTCCGGTGCCGCACTAGCAATTGCTAGTGGCGTGCTTGTCGACGAGGTGTTTGCGACCCTCATTCCATTAGCCTACTCGTCCATCCGCCTATCGAAGCGTGGCATCGCGGCCCGTGTAATCCATCCCGCTTAACGAAGCAGCGCGCTCAAGGCCTGCATAGTTTGATTCTGCTTGCCTACTCGTCCATCCGCCCTTGCGACGCAGCGCGCTCAAGGCCTGCCTAGTCTCCATCCAGCCAAGCGAAGCATTGCATAGCGGCATTGCATAGGAGTCATTGATAGCTTTTATTTTATTTCCACAATCCAAAACTCCCTGTTTCCGCATCCATCCAAAGTTAAGGACTTCGATCTCAAGGCCTTCCTCGATAATAAACTCCACCTTACTGTGTTCCTTTGAGATCGATACTTGGGGATTCATTCCCATTTTATATTACTTGAACGATCGGTACACTGCCGTATCGTGCCGCATTCTTACTACCGCCTATAGCGGTGTGCTAAGATTTGCGCCATCAAGTTTTTGGCGCCGTTGCCGGGGAACACAGTCGTGTGAGTTTTCTGGAGAGGGAAAACCTGAGAGAGAAGCCCTTCCATTTGTAATTGCATTTCTTTGTTTTATTTCTTTTTATTCCATTTTCCTGTTTTAATTAGGTTGTTTTAGTAATTTTTGTTAGGTGTGGTATTTCGCACAATAGTGTTTTTCTATTTGAATCGTTTTATCTTCGCACTATGTGGGCAGATCTTAATTACCGTTGCCGTTGGTGTGGAGCTACCTCCCACTCTAGTGATGAATGCCCTACGGAGAATGGTGGGCATAATTCTTCTCGCCCAGCATATAGAGCATCGACTTCGTCTGATACTCCATATGGTGTGCGTAAGTCTTATGGCTACTCTGCTGAGCCTTTACCGTCTTACTTCTTTTCGGCTTCAGCACCCGCTGTGCCAAAGAATCCCGCTAGGCAGTGCCAGTTTTGTCGGAGCACAGATCATGCCCTGAAGGATTGTACTGCTTTTCGTTGCCAATTGGATGAGGATGACGAGCCGGATATCCGGATCGTCCCGAATCCTAACTCTGGCGTCACACCTTCAACATCTGGTTTTGTGTCTTTGCCACCTTCACATCTTGAAGGGTATGGCGTTGACACAGTTACCAGATGAGTGGCTGATCTGGGCACCGACATTGCTGAGCCTATTCTCCCAGTGCATCCACCACCCCTAGTGGATTCGATTCTTTGTGAGGAATCGGTGCTCGACTTTTATCTGAGCACTATTCCTCTCCCTGTTGTGCATACTACACTCGTCTCTGACGACATTGTTGATGATGTGTCGCAAGAGGAGGCTGGTGACTTTAGTGTCATGCCTGTTCCTATGGAGGAGGACAACCTTCCAGGTGAAGAGGAGTTTTCCTCAGCATCGGTGGAGGAAGTCCAAATCTCTAGCTTGGCCACTGTTGACCCGCCGAATCTTGTAGCATTGATGACAATGCAAACATTATTTTACTTCCCCAACCTGATGGGAGTGAGACCGGGACCACTCCCCCGATTTTTGATTATTTATGTTCTTCGTCTTATTTATTTCTCGATCCCCCCTCTTCATCCGAGCCTGTGCAGGTTGAGTCTTCACAGGTACCCCAGGAGGATTTGGTGCATATTGCCCAAGTCAATGATGAGAGCATCCTCTTATGTGAGGAGGTTGATTCCCCCTCCGTAGAGGAAGCTCCACTCATTGCCTTTTCCTCCCGCCACCTCCCTGTTGACGACACCTTGCTAGGCAAGGATGTTTTTGGTGAGATGAGTGAGGACCAGGCCTCCTCCTCTTCTTACTTTCTTTTCCCTCTACCTGTGAAGAGCAGGTATTTATATTCGGGTAGAGGTGTGACTGTTCTTTCTCCGTATAGGTACCCGCTACCTACACGCATATTAGAACAGTTACCTGTCCACTTTTCTTTTCATAGGCCTATAAGCTATAACTGTATAAAATCTGAATAAGTCGTGCTGGGATGACAATAACCCCAGTAGTTATCTTACCTTTTCCTGCATTTCTTATTTCTTCTTGTTTAGTTTAGTTAGTAGTATTCTTTTTTCAGTTTTCTATTTTCTTCTATTTCTGCGGAGCTGACCCCTGCAGGTATCTTTTCTGGAGGGCGGATGCTGCGGCTCATTTTAGCTTACACACGTCTTCTGGTATGCTCACTTCTGAGCATTGGGTAATCTCTTTCCCTAGACTTCATTTTCAATTTTCATGGTTACATCATTTATGTCTATTGCTTAGATTTAGTCTGGGGGAGAGCCGCTATATGTTACCCACTGCACGTGCACATCTCATTTGCATACTAGAAGTATTTTAATTTCAGATATTTAGTTATGTTCAATTGCATTGCACACCACTACACCCACTCGAGCGTGCACTTAGCTGTTGGCACGTCTTGAGCTGAACTCATTTCTTTTTGTGTGATTTGGAAAATCATTGTGCTGGCTTAGGATTATGAGGCGGAGTAAATTGTTGACTCCTGTAGTGCTCCTAGTCGAGTGCTCATGTCTCGTTTAGAAATTCGTGTAGATTCAATTTCTTTTTATGCTTTTAGTTTATATTTTTTTTATTAGCGTAAATATTGTTTACTACACTCAAAAATTGGTGAATCCGGTGTGAATCAAACGGTAGCATAGGGATGTGTGTAGACGTTCGTTAGCCTCGTATTGCCCGAGTCGGGAGAAAGGATTATCTTTCTCGGTGGCTAGAACTTGCCCCAAGCGATTCTTGAAGCATGGGTATACGGTTAGTCAATTACGTGAATGTGATATAGGCCATCATTTTGGCCCGGTTGAGCCTTTGTGCCCACTCCTATCGCTTTATCCTTGTCAGCCCAGTTGTGCCTACCCTTTCTTTGATTCAGCCCCACTGTTGTCTCACCAAAGCCTAAATGCCAATCCTAGTCGCACACCCAAATCTGAGCTTTAGCTGTTTATTATTTTCATGAGTTGGGTTGTTGATTTGGTGATATGTTTGTGAAGATGTGGATGTGTTTTATTGTTTAGCTGCTGAAAATGATAAGAAAAGAAAAGAAGAAAATGAGAGAAAGAAAAGAAGTGAAAAGAAAAGAAAAAGATATGAGCTTTAATGAAAAAACTGTGTAAAAATATATGTTTGGGAGTAGGCGGTGCACACACCCATGTTGTTAAGTCTAAGTCTGGGGGTGTGGTGCATCCGCGTGTTTTTTGGGCTACTTGGATAGTGTTATGCATTTGCTCATTTGGGTTTTTGTGTTCTAAGCCTTCATGTTTATATTTGTTTACCTCACCTAAACCCAAGCCTCATCTAAAACCTTAAGTCCTATTGATTCACGCATTTGAGTCAAACCAGTGCCGTGGAGAGAGTGCGAACGGGCAAGCTTATGGTCACCGACATTGATGGATTTCAATGGAGTTGCCCCGAACCCCGATCTTTGGCAATGCTCACCTCAGCGTTCAGTTTACTTTCTTCCTATGTACGACCTTATGATTCACCGTGATTCACTTTTTGAGTAAACGTAATATATAAATACGCTCCTAGAAAATCATAAACTAATCTGTATAATTAGAAATTTTGTTTACTGTACTTCTACGCACATGAGCATGCGACTTCGCATGGTACTCCGCTTGATAATTTCTTCGCCAGCTTATGTTTTTCCTGTCCGCGAGAGATGGTTTGCTCGGGACGCGCAAACAGTTAAGTCTGGGGGTGTGATGAGTCCCAAATATATACACATTTATGGACTCATCTGGGCCAATTTTCTAGTCTATGCACTTCACTTTAGCCATGTTTTCACTCATATTTGATACTCCATGCTGCGTGCACCTCTAGGCCCGTTTTTGGTGTTATTTCATGTTCTTCGTCATTATTAGTTTTCATGCATGGTTAAGTGCCACCTTCAGTGGCTAGATTGGTGTTGTATGCTGAAACAGGAGTTGTGCAGGTGTTCCCGGTACAACTCTGTACAGGAACACTGCGCACGATCACTGGTTCTATAGCGCACGACCACTGGTCGTGCGCCGCTGATCGTGTGCACTTAACCCTTTTTCTGACTTCTGCCTCGGACAGTGCGCACGACCACCTACGATAGTGCGCACGACCACCGGTCATGCGCCACTGTTCGTGCGCACTTAACATCAATTTCATGAGTTCTGTTTCGACCAGTGCGCACGACCACCTACGATAGTGCGCACGACCACCGGTCGTGCGCCATTGGTCGTGCGAACATGGTATTTTATAAATTTCTTACATTGCAGGCTCCACCCAGGCAGGCGCACGATCACAGGATTCTAGCGCGCACGACCACTGGTCGTGCGCCAATGACCGTGCGCACTGTTTATTCCACCGCCTATAAATATTCCTGCTCGCGATTTAGGTCGGGATCTTCCGCATTTCTTCCGCCCAGCTCCGCCGTTCCGCCCCTTCCGCAGATTTTTCGCCCCCCAGGCCCCCTCCATCATCCAAGGGCTTCAAAGAGGAGATTCTACACTCATCTTCATCGCCAAGGAAGGATTTCTTCGCATCAGACGTGGCCGGATTGAAAAACGCTGGAGAAGACGGGTCCATTGGGAGGTGTGACAGCCCTCCTCTACCCCGGACGATAGTTGAGACCGAGCTAGGACGCGGATTGACAACCCGGTGCTTCCTACCGTGAATCTACAATGAGCCTCCGGATTCGGTCGTATCTCTTGCCTTTTTCTCTTCCTTATGTTGATGTAATGTTTGTAATCTCTATATTTTGATGATGTATGCTATGAACTATGCTTTGTAATGCTTATTTCATTTATTTGGAATTATTTAGTTCATATGTGTTAATGAGGTGCGCCGCCATCCATTTTCCACTCCACCACCGTGTCCAGTGCCGCACTAGCAATTGCTAGTGGCGTGCTTGTCGACGAGGTATTTGCGACCCTCATTCCATTAGCCTACTCGTCCATCCGCCTATCGAAGCGTGGCATCGCGGCCCGTGTAATCCATCCCGCTTAACAAAGCAGCGCGCTCAAGGCCTGCATAGTTCGATTCCGCTTTCCTACTCGTCCATCCGCCCTTGCGACGCAGCGCGCTCAAGGCCTGCCTAGTCTCCATCCAGCCAAGCGAAGCATTGCATAGCGGCATTGCATAGGAGTAATTGATAGCTTTTATTTTATTTCCACAATCCAAAACCCCCCGTTTCCGCATCCATCCGACGTTAAGGACTTCGATCTCAAGTCCTTCCTCGATAATAAACTCCACCTTACTGTGTTCCTTTGAGATCGATACTTGGGGATTCATTCCCATTTTATATTACTTGAACGATCGGTACACTGCCGTTTCGTGCCGCATTCTTACTACCGCCTATAGCGGTGTGCAAAGATTTGCGCCATCACGGTTCTTTCTATCCGAGTGAAATCTCAGATCTATGGCGAACAAGAAAGCTCCAAGGGTATCGATCTTCTACTTGGACAAGTGATGTCCTCCTTTTTATGGCAAGTTTGCATGGAAAATCCCCCACCGATTGGTGGAGAAAAGGGAGTTTTCTAGTAGGTCGATCGTTTCGGTCCCCTTTGGTTACTTGCATTTAGCATCCAGAATCGTAGTACAGACATAGGCATTGTGTGTGAAACCCATCCGGACAGGATGGTCTGGATTGGTGATGGCTATATTTTCGATTGTGCCGGAGAAGACTCCATGATCTTGTATGTGCTATTTTCGGGTTCTGCGTATTGTTGAGTACTGCAGGGAGTCCTGGAGTTAACCTCCAGGAAATACCCGAAGTTGTGGGCGGAACCGTTGATCCGTCACTACCACCCGGCGTTAGGGCTAATGCCGGTGGTAGCTCCCAGGGAGCTGTTTTGTTGAGGTGTGATACCTCCTTTCGTTGCTCGGGCTGAGGTGAAGCCATACCCGCGTCGTGCCAATTGATGCCGACGATTTGAGCATGGTCAAAGCTGATCCAAACCCGCTCCCATACCGAGCCAGTGAAGTGGTAGCTCCTCGGTGCACCGTAAGATGTTGGGATTAGTCCGTAAGACAAGATAGTCTTGACGGTCAAAGCTCATGCGAACTCTTTGTTTAAGGAGTTGTTAGGTGTGGCTCGGGGAGTACACCGTGAGAGTGCCTTGAGAGCACAAAATGTATGGCCGTGCGCGCCAACGTTGGTGTTGATTGCTTATACATGTGGTGCTTGAACGCGCCTTGACAATCTATGCCTATACTGTCTGCCTGCAGGGAAGGAGTACCGCCACCCCGTTTATAGGGGTGGGGTCGTTATAATATTGGTCAGCTTTAGCTGACCGGTTACTTGTTTCCACGTTTTGGTGGATCGTTGTTGCAGGTGCAGGTGAGCCAAGCGGGAAATAGCTTGCTGGAGCTTATGTTGTGTTGGCCCTCGAAGGCCATTTTCCCCTCTTTTGCTTTCCTTAAATTGTCGGCCTGCGTGCTGATGTATGTTTGAGTTTAAATACATTGTTCAATATAAGGCCTTAAGGCCGTAACTCTATTATTTCATTCCTGGGATAGTGGACAGTTCTAAAAGGTGTTTTTAATCAAATGCTTCTGTTGGGATCATTGCCCACAATGTCTTAGATTTGGAGAAGTCCATTCCTAAGTCAAAGATATATCTCAGAATGTATTTGATATTTTCTCTAGAATCAATGTGCAGGAGATCAGGTCAGGCCAAATGCTCATGGAATTCATCCAAGTTCACAAGCGTCGAGACATCATACATCGCTCGACGCCTGTGACCTAGAAGCGTTGACTCATGTCCATTGTTCAAATAGACAAGGTCGCCGCTGAAGTTCTGAGACCAAGTTTGGAAGTGTCGAGCGAAGTTATATCGCTCGACGCCTTGGAAAGAGAAGTGTCGACTAAACTTCAGTAAGCTCAGCGCCAACCAGAAGTGTCGAGATATGAAGGCATAGTTAAAAAGCGTCGAGCCTCTGTACGTTGCTCGACTTCTACAGATAAAAAGCGTCGACTAAGTGATGATTACTCAACGCCTAAGAAGGAGGAGTCGAGAGCTTCAGTCTAACAAGTATGCATCGAGTGTCTACATATCGCTCGACGCCTAATTGAAAAAGCGTCGACAGAGATGCTCAGTGCTGAACGCCTCTTCTACAAATACTCTGAACTGAGGAATTCCTTCTACAGCTAGCTGAGCCTTTGTTTCTTTTGAAGACATTGAAGACCGTTGAAGACTTAACGTCATGTTGACGTGGAGGAGCATAACAGACGTTGCAGATGGCGGGCTATAAATAGAAGGCATGACCTATGGGTTATGTTGTTAGTTTTTCCTATCTTTCGAAAGCCATTATTGTCTCCATCAGTTTGAGGGAAAGTTTGAGAAAGAATCTGAAGAAGTCGTCTTCCCTTTCAGAACCAATCTAACTTGAAGATTTCATTCAGCAATCTGGTGCTGATACATCTTTCTGAAAGAAGAAGACCAAGAAGGAAGAATCTGCCTTCCTAAGAAGAAGAACAGACATCATAGCCTGTCGAATCAAGAAGAGCATTTGCTGCTGCTGTTCTATTGAAGTTTTCTGTCTGATCATTCAGGCAGATCAAGAAGACTCAACAATCTGAAGAATCTGAGTCTAAGTATTTGTTATTCTCTTTATAAATTCCTGTAGGATCTGAGTTGTCAGATCTGAGTGTAGGATTTGTCAAGGATCTGAGTTTTAAGATCAGGTGTGATCCGAGTTGTAGGATTCAGAGGTGAATCTGAGCTGTAGGCCTAGTTATAAAGGCTGAGGTAGGATTTGTGAGATCTGAGTTTGTAGAATCTGCTGAGATCGGAGAAAGTAAGATCTGTGAGATCTAAGACTGTAAGATCTGTTGTGATCTGAGCTGTAAGACCTGTTTGTGGTCTGAGATCTGGAGGAGATATAAACTCTATCTAGCACACTGCTAGAAAGGGAGAAGGGGGAAAGTGGATTACCAAGATAAGGGGAACCGCTATAAAAATCTGTGTGTCTTTTTCTGTGTGTGTTCTTATTCTTGAAAGCTCTGATCAGTTTTATTTTGGTTATATTCAAGAACTGCAATAGTTTTTAAAATAACCTATTCACCCCCCCCCCCCCCCCCCCCCCCCCCCCCCCCCCCCCCCCCCTCTAGGTGATTAGCTACCCTTAATTAAAGTCTTTCAAGTGGTATCAGAGGGTTGTTGTTCAAGAAAAGGTTTAACAACCTGAACAAGATCTTCTAAGGGTAGATTTCTGAAGTCGTGATGGCTAATACAGAAGGAAGCAACGAATTCACATCTATGAAGCTTCCAATCTGCAGAAAAGAAAACTTTGGGATTTGGAAAGAAAGGGTCAGACTTTTCATGGAAGCATCTGATCCTAGGATTTACATAACTGTTCTAGAGGGACCTTTTGTTCCTATGAAAGTTTCATTTATAGATGGAAGTATAAAGACTCCTAAAACCTATTCAGAGATGACCAAAGATGAAGTGATTCTGGCCTCCATGGATAAGAGAGCTCAGAACATCATTGTTAGTGCTATTGAGGATTCAACTTTCCAAAATTTATTCCATTGCAAAACTGCCAAAGAAATGTGGGAATCTCTTATTGTCTATATCGAAGGGACTGAAGAAGTCAGAGATGACAGGAAGTCACTTCTAAATCAGCAATATGAAGCCTTCAGACAAGACAAGAAAGATTCAATAGCAGTCTGCTATGAAAAATTCTTCAAAATTGTAAATGGTCTATAACTTATGGAAGAACTTTCACAAATTATGAGCTGAATGATAAATTCTTAAGATCACTGAACAAAGAATGGGATATCAAGATCTGTGCAATCAGAGAAATGGGAAATCTGGGAAACATTCAGCCACAGAATTTATATGGGAAACTCTTGTCCCATGAACTTCATCTGAATACCAGAAAAGCTGAGGAAGGACACAGCAGGGAAAATCCTTTTGCTCTGAAAGAAGAAAGCTCCAAGAAAAGCAAAGAAAGAATGTCATTATCCCCCAGGATTCCATCTGAATCAGAAGAATCAGAAACCAGTAATTCTGATTCTGAAATATCAGATGGTGAATTGGCACTCTTTACCAAACAGCAAAAAAGAATGTTGAGAAGAAAACAACACTGAAAAACTAGACCCTCTCACTTATCCAGATCTAAGAAGCACTCAAATTCTTCAGAGGGATTCAAACAAGACTCCAAGAAGGACAGGTACAACTTTAAACACAATAAAATTAATTCAGAAGAAATTGTGTGTTTTGGTTGTAGGAAATCAGGACACATGATTGCTGATTGTCCTTCAAAGAGAAAGAACAATAAGAAATCTGATGAAAGAAAGCACAAATCTGACAAGAGACATGAGAAGAGTCTAATAGCCAAAAAGAGCAAGGTCACTCTTAGTGATAGTGAATCTCAATCATCAGACTCAGATAGTGAGGAGGCACTCATAGCTCTGATAGCTGCCAATGAAAGTGAAGACAGTCTAAATCATAGATCTATGATAAAAGCCCCGCTATCAAGGTCTGATAGTGAAGAGGATGAAGAAGAAAATGCAGGACTCATGGCATTGAGTGATCAAGAAGATCAGGAGACAACTACTGATATAAAGGTACTTGATAAAACCCCTCTATCAGATTCTGATTCTGAACCTGAAATAGATTCACTATCTTCTGATGAAAATGACTCACAATCTAAACTTCATGTAGATGAAATTATTGAAAAATATCAATTACTTCTCAAAGCACTTAAGAAGAGCAAAAGGCATAATAAAAGGTTACAAAAAGAAATATCTGAATTAAAGCAAACTGATTCTCAAAACTCTGAGACAGTTGAGAGGCTGAATCAGACAAGCAAAGAACTTAGCAAACTAAACGTCATGTCTATTATTCACATACAGGCTTTGTGCACCAAGGAAAAGTTAATAAAAGAACTTGAAGCAAAACTCCTAGCAGAAAGGAAACTTGTAGCAAAGTTCTCAAAACCACAAACTATTCTTCCTATAATAGACATATTTTCTGCACAATACAGATATGGCATAGGATATGATAGGAATGCAGATAATAACCCTAAAAGTAATGACAAGGCAACCTTTAAAATTTAACAAAGCCATGCCTATCACAAATAAGCATGATCAAAAAGGTGTGCATAAGTTTTATAAGGGCGAATGTTCTAATAGCAAAGATGATTCAATTCAACCAAGTAACAATAGTGCCAAATCACTATGCAAAGAAAAAGTATTAACTCATCATGACTCCTTTGTATTTAAAGCAAACACAAAATCCAAAAGAAAAGAACTAAGACCTGAAGTGAAAACCACTACTGTCAAGAAAATTGAACCAGTAAAATTTACTAAAACAACTTACATAGCTCCTTTGAATAAATCAATTAAGCAAAATATGAGTCAACATAAAGAAGAAAGAAGACCTCCAAGGAGATATAATAGATATGAATGCTGGTGCTGTGGAAGGGTTGAGCATTTTGCACTTGACTGTTGGTTCAATCCAACTGTTCCAAGATTCAACTCTGGGAGACCAGTATTTAGACCTATGGCAACTCTCACAGCACCAAGGATTATTCAACAACTAAATGTTCCAGCTCATACTAACAAGGTTCTAGGACCCAACTTGGTGTGGGCTCCTAAGAAAAGGTAATTTCCTTTTGCAGGGTTGTCCAAAGACCAATCAGCTTCCAATCTGGTACTTGGACAGTGGGTGCTCTATGCACATGACAGGAACAAAAAGTCTGCTGAATGATTACACTCCTGTGAGGAATGGACCAAAGGTTATCTTTGGAGGGTCTGAAAAAGGTAAAACTAAAGGTTATGGTAATATCACAAATGGAATTGTCACCATCACCAAAGTTGCTCATGTTGATGGATTGCAACACAATCTCATCAGCATAAGTCAATTATGTGATATTGGGTATGACATTTCATTCCACAAGGATGAGTGCCTGATTAAGAAAGAGAATGAGATAATTCTCTCAGGCACTAGGAGTGGCAACATTTACTGCCTTAACTTCATATGTTCTGATCAATTTAATTCCATTTGCTTAGTAGCAGAAAATAAAGTTTCTAGTAGTGTTCAATGGCATAAAAGGTTAGCTCACATAAACTATAAGACTATAAATAAACTTATTTCAAAAGACCTAGTGAGAGCTGGGCCTAAGTGGAAGCGTGTGCAGGAGGGTCCATGCCATGCTTGTCAAATGGGTAAGCAGACTAAATCATCCTTCAAACCAATTGGTGAGAAGGATTCCATTAGATGTCTATACCTACTTCACATTGATCTATTTGGACCAATGTCAATCCATTGCTTAGGAGGAAAATCATACACCCTAGTAATAGTTGATGATTATTCCAGATACACTTGGGTATTCTTCCTTAAACATAAGTCAGACACTTTAGAAATATTTACCAGTTTTATTAGGCAAATCACCAATGAAATGGGAAATCCTGTAGTCAAAATTAGAAGTGATCATGGGACTGAATTTCAGTCAGGTGCAATGACCAAATTTTGTGAGAATCTAGGAATTTCTCAAGAGTTCTCATCTCCTAGAACTCCCCAACAAAATGGGGTTGCTGAGAGATGAAATAGAACCCTTATTGAAGCTAGCAGGAGTATGCTGAGTGATTCTTCTCTTCCTGAGTATTTCTAGGTTGAAGCTGTAAACATAGCATGCCATGTGCAGAATAGGGCTCTTATAAACAAAAGACTGGTTAAGACCCCATATGAGTTGTTGAAAGGTAGAAAACCCACCTTAGCCTATTTCAAAATATTTGGTAGTAAATGCTTTGTATTAAATAATGGAAAGCACCATCTCACTAAATTTGCTGAAAAGCACATGAGGCAATTTTTGTTGGGTATAGCTCTCAAAGTAGAGCCTATAGATTTTTCAACAAAAAGTCTAATAGGATAGAAGAATCTATATATGTTGTATTTGATGAAACCAGCCTTATTTATAAGGATATGAGAAGTTTATCTAGTTGTGCAGGTTCTACATAGAAATTGAAGGAGATGAATATCAATGAACAGCACAATGAGGATAATGAAGAAACTGATGAGACTATAATTGTAACTAGAGAGGATGAACATCAAGCAGAAGACAATTATGAAGAACCTATTGCTGTTGAAGAACTACCACATCCAGAACCTCTAGAAGAACCTATTCAAACAGATGCACCAGAATCTCAAAGGGAAAATGAAAGGTGGAGGAATGCAACCAAACATCTGAAGGATCATCCAAAAGAACAGATCATAGGAAATCCAAATGATGGCGTGCAAACTAGAAGAGGAAACTCAATACGTGAGGCCTTGCATCATAACTTTCTATCCAAAATAGAGTCTAAAAAGTTTGATGAAGCCAATAAGGACACTTCATGGATATCAGCTATGCAAGAAGAGCTAAATCAATTTGAAAGGTGCAAAGTCTGGATATTGGTTCCAAGACCAAAGAAACACAAAGTCATAGGGACCAAATGGGTATTCAGGAATAAGCTGGATGAAAATGGTGTGATCATCAAAAACAAAGCAAGGTTGGTTGCCCAAGGATATAGACAGGAGGAAGGCATAGATTTTGATCAAGTGTTTGCTCCTGTGGCAAGATTGGAGGCAATCAGGTTATTCCTGGCATTTGCAGCATACATTGGATTCATAGTCTATCAAATGGATGTAAAGTCAGCATTCCTTAATGGAACAATATTGGATGAAGTATATGTTGAACAACCCCTAGGTTTTATTGACTCTACTCATCCAAATCATGTCTATCTATTATTAAAAGCATTGTATGGTCTGAAACAGGCACCTAGAGCCTGGTATGAGACATTATCTAGATTTCTTATTGAGAACAAATTCTCAAGAGGAAAGATAGACAAGACATTGTTTCTTAGGATAGTTTAAGGACACATTATTCTAGTACAAATATATGTAGATGATATAATATTTGGCTCTACTGATAATAACCTTTGCAAAAAGTTTGCAAACCTTATAAAAGGGAAATTTGAAATGAGCAGCATGGATGAGCTTAAATACTTCTTAGGTCTCCAAGTGAAACAGTCCGAGGAAGGAATTTTCATTTCTCAGACCAAGTACACAAAAGAGATTATCAAGAAGTTTGGAATGGAAAATTCCACTGTCATGAAGACACCAATGGCAGCAAATATGTCACTGGACAAGGATGAAAAAGGGAAACCTATTGATGAAACCTTGTACAGAGGCATCATTGGCTCATTGCTCTACTTAACTGCTAGCAGGCCAGACATTATGTTCTCAACATGTGTGTGTGCTAGATATCAAGTGAACCCTAAAGAATCTCACTACACTGCTGTCAAAAGAATCCCGAGATATCTGAAGGGCACTCTTAATCTTGGCCTTTGGTATCCTAGAAGCAATGACTTTGAACTAATTGGCTTTTCAGATGCTGATTTTGCAGGATGCAAAGAGGACAGAAAAAGTACATCAGGTACATGTCAATTTCTTGGCAAAAGACTAATATCTTGGAGTAGCAGGAAGCAGACCAGTGTGGCTATTTGTACAGCAGAATCTGAGTACATCTCAGCTGGAAACTGCTGTGCTCAGCTACTATGGATTCAACACCAACTCCTAGACTATAAAGTTCAGCTAAGTAAATCTCCTCTATTTTGTGATTCAACTAGTGCTATTGCTATAGCTAATAATACTGTATCTCATAGCAGAACTAAGCACATAGAAATTAGATATCATTTCATTAGAGAACATGTAGAAAATGGAGATATCTCAATTGAATATGTTCCCACTGACAAACAGGTTGCTGACATATTTACTAAACCCCTGGATGAAACAAAATTCAATAATTTTAAAATTGAATTAGGTATGTTAAAAATGGATTAAAGTTGTATTGGATTAAATAAATGAAAATAATGTTTGAGTCCTAAAAAGTAAGTGGAGAAGTTATCTGGCGTCGAAAGAAGATACTTGGCGTCGAGAGAAATCACCTGGCGTCGAAAGAAGATACCTGGCGTCGAGAAGATATCTGGCGTCGAGAAAATACCTGGCGTCGACTGAAGATAAATGGCGTCGAGCGATCTCAACGCTCGAGTGAACATAGCCAGGCCGTCTCGACAGGGTAAATTTGAACCATTAGATCAATCTTGTCAAACAAGTTCGGCGCGCAGCTATTCATCTTCTTGAATTAGAACTTCTATAAATAGGGAAGACACTTCGTTAGTGCATGTGCCCTAGTTCTCTCAGTTCGAAATTGACTGCCCTAGAAAATTTCTCCTTCAATTCTCTCTCTCTGCGATCATCAACCACAATGCCTCCCAAAAGCAGTGATTATCTTTATGAAGGAAGCGAGCTTGTTCGAAATGGATTTCAATCAGCTCCTGTAGAAATCAAGTCAACCATCGATTTAATCTACAAAGCAGGACTGGAATTTGTGCTATCTGAACCATCTCTTATCTGGAAACGAGAGGTATTAGAGCTTTACTCCAATATAGTAATAGACTCCGTCAATTCAAAGCTTAAGACCAGTGTGAATGGTAAGAAGATTAAGATCACACCATCAAGACTCGCTAAGGCACTAGAACTGCCTAGGTTAAAAAGGAATGAAGAAGAAGAAGAAGTGACCTCAGAACAGATTAAATCAGCACAAATCTGGTGCGGAATTGAAACTTCGCGAGAAATCACTGGAAGCATTCTGAGAAAAGGAATGAATTCGAAAGGAAAATTGCTAACAGATGTGATAAGAAAGGGCCTGTTGTGCAAGACTGGATCACATGACAAAATTTCCAGAAAAATGTTTATTCTACTAACAAGGATTATTCATTCTCTGAGAACAGATTGGGGGGGAGTGGTGTTTGACAGGATAGTTGAATGTATCCAAGTACCCAACATGGGTAGGATATTATCTTTGTATTTAGTAAAAGTCATTCCTGACTCTTTGAATAGTAAACTTGGATCCAAGATAAACCACATGAAGAAAATGGATATTAGAATGATAGAGAGATGAGACAGAGTCTTATCAAATCCTCTTCCAGTAGATCTTTCTCCCAAGCAGAAGAAAGCCAAGAGGCAAAAGAAGAAGAAGGTTTCTTCAAGTTCATCAAGCTCATCCTCTTCCAAAAGAAAAACTAGATCTTCTCCAATTCATGATCCAAACCTTACAACATCTGAAGAAGAAGAGAATAATGCAAGGGATAGTTCTCCTGATACACCAAAGGATGAGAATGAGAAAGAAAAGGATGAGTGTGAGAAAGGAAGAAGAAAGAGGAAGTCTTCATGTATCCCCTGCTAGACTTGAAGGGGTTTTTCTAAATGAGAAAGAGGCTCAAGATGAGATTCCTGCTCAGAACAATTCTGAAATGAGCAAAGCAGCAGTTGAGGGGGAGGCTCAGGATGAGATCCTTGCTCAGGATAAAATTGATCTGATCAATGCAGAGATTGAGGGGGAGCCTCAAGATGAATTTCCAGCTAAAGATAATGCACCATTTGAGGGGGAGTCTCAGGCTGAGATCCCTGCTAATGTGAATTCTGTAGCTGATGCTATGGAGGTAGAAGGAGAGCCTGAAGCAACAAAGAAACCTGTTGAGAAGGTTATCAAGATAGAATCCTCTAGCTCCCATATGAGCCAGAGAAATGATTCTTTCATGAGAGAAGAAAGCAGTAGAGGTGTTGAATTGGAAAAGGAAATCAATGTGGATCTTAGTCCTATTCTACCTCAGCTGGAGGTGTTGCTAAATAATCAAAGAAGATTATTAGAACAATATATTGAAGAAAATAACACAAAACTGAAAAATGAAATAAATTTCCAATTGAAATTAGTTAGATTTGAAGTTAATCATTAGATATCTGCATTGAGAAAGGAAATGGTAAAGTTCTTCAAAAGAGTTGGTGCCTCAGTAGATTATACAACAGAACAACTTGATGCAATCAAAGAGACTTCAAAGGTTCTTAAAGAGTCTCAAGAAGGAATCACAAAGACAGTGGATGATGTTCAGATAAATCAAGGAATTCTAAGTAATAACATGCAAGTTTTGTATAAGGAACAGGTTGCACAAGTCCTAACAGGTACAAATAAGATTGAAGCTAGACTGCAACAGCAGAATACTGATATTTTGGCTAAAATTGATGAAAGCTCCATAGTTCTAAAAGATCAAGCAAAGTTGCATGCAGATACCATAGATGATCATCTCTTTAAGGTAAAGAAAACCATTAAAAGTGGAGTTAATCACTTGGAAGGTCAAGTCAGATTTCAGAAGAAAACTATAAGAGATCATATTGTTGAAGAAGTCCTAAAGGGGGAGAGGTCAATGATTCAAGCTAGTTCTGAACATGTTGTGTGGACCTCAAACTCTATAAGAGAAACTCTTGGATATCCTCCTATAGACTATGAGAATGATCAAGTTTCTGAGACAAGGCCAGCTTCTCTTACTCAGGTTCAAAAGCAAATTGCTAAAATGTTTAGTCCTGAAGATAAAAACAAAAGAGAGCACTTTACTAGTGAGCAAGTTGAATCTAGTAAAAGAAAGTTCAGAGAGAGGTTCAATCAAGAGTTGATTTTGAACATTGGTCTCCATCTTCCAGAGAATTGATTCTGTCAGCATGGGAAGCTGTGAAAAGTAACCCAGAGGAAAGAGGAAAGTGGTATTCTGAAGCTGAATGGTTAAAGCATAGGGATCAAGAGGAACTGAAGATCAAATTCAAGGCTGACAAAATGGCTGGGAAGGTTCAGGCAGGAGATATGGAGCCAATCAGATACTTTCCAAAGTCATTTGGCTATTTCAAGAGAAGAAAGGAAGTTCCTGAAGCACTTTCCAAAAGAGCCAAAAGAGGAATTGAATTCAAGGATCCTGAGCAGCTTTAGAAATTTTATTTTTTACTAAGTATTTTCAGAAGAATGTATTTGATATATTTTTGAACAATCTTGATGAATTCCCAGTGCTAACTATTTTTTCATGATCATATATATATATATATATGCATGTGATGTGATCTGTTTTCTCTTCATGACATGTCTTATTCTGAATTGCTTGTGTTTTTGCACTTATATGACAAATCATGTCTGAAATATTTTCCGTGGATAGAATGTTTTGGTAATCTAATTTTATAAAGTATTATACTCTTTATGATTGATTACCTGTATAGAAATTAGAAAATATTGATTATCTTTGAAATGAGAGATATATCATTGACTGAGATTATGACTTCTTCAAATAGGGGGAGATTGCTGGGATCATTGCCCACAATGTCTTAGATTTGGAGAAGTCCATTCCTAAGTCAAAGATATATCTCAGAATGTATTTGATATTTTCTCTAGAATCAATGTGCAGGAGATCAGGTCAGGCAAAATGCTCATGGAATTCATCCAAGTTCACAAGCGTCGAGACATCATACATCGCTCGACGCCTGTGACCCAGAAGCGTTGACTCATGTCCATTGCTCAAATAGACAAGGTCGCCGCAGAAGTTCTGAGACCAAGTTTGGAAGCGTCGAGCCAAGTTATATCGCTCAACGCCTTGGAAAGAGAAGTGTCGACTAAATTTCAGTCAGCTCAGCGCCAACCAGAAGTGTCGAGATATGAAGGCATAGTTAAGAAGCGTCGAGCCTCTGTACGTTGCTCGAATTCTACAGATAAAAAGCGTCGACTAAGTGATGATTGCTCAACGCCTAAGAAGGAGGAGTCGAGAGCTTCAGTCTAAGAAGTATCCATCGAGTGTCTACATATCGCTCGCCGCCTAATTGAAAAAGTGTCGACAGAGATGCTCAGTGCTAAACGCCTCTTCTACAAATACTCTAAACTGAGGAATTCCTTCTACAGCTAGCTGAGCCATTGTTTCTTTTGAAGACATTGAAGACCGTTGAAGACTTAACGTCATGCTGACATGGAGGAGCGTAACAGACGTTGCAGATGGCGAGCTATAAATAGAAGGCATGACCTATGGGTTATGTAATTAGTTTTTCCTATCTTTCGAAAGCCATTATTATCTCCATCAGTTTTAGGGAAAGTTTGAGAAAGAATCTGAAGAAGTCGTCTTCCCTTTCAGAACCAATCTAACTTGAAGATTTCATTCAGCAATCTAGTGCTGATACATCTTTCTGAAAGAAGAAGACCAAGAAGGAAGAATTTGTCTTCCTAAGAAGAAGAACAGTCATCACAGCCTGTTGAATCAAGAAGATCATTTGCTGTTGCTGTTCTATTGAAGTTTTCTGTCTGATCATTCAGGCAGATCAAGAAGACTCAACAATCTGAAGAATCTGAGTCTAAGTATTTGTTACTCTCTTTATAAATTCATTTAGGATCTGAGTTGTCAGATCTGAGTGTAGGATCTGTCAAGGATCTGAGTTGTAAGATCAGGTGTGATCTGAGTTGTAGGATTCAGAGGTGAATCTGAGCTGTAGGCCTAGTTATAAAGGCTGAAGTAGGATCTGTGAGATCTGAGTTTGTAGAATCAGCTGAGATCGGAGAAAGTAAGATCTGTGAGATCTGAGACTGTAAGATCTGTTGTGATCTGAGCTGTAAGACCTGTTTGTGGTCTGAGATCTAGAGGAGATATAAACTCTATCTAGCACACTGCTAGAAGGGGAGAAGGGGGAAAGTGGATTACCCAAGATAAGGGGAACCACTATAAAAATATGTGTGTCTTTTTCTGTGTGTGTTCTTATTCTTGAAAGCTCTGATCAGTTTTATTTTGGTTATATTCAAGAACTGCAATAGTTTTTAAAATAACCTATTCACCCCCCTCTAGGTGATTAGCTACCCTTAATTAAATTCTTTCAGCTTCCGCTTACGTTTTATTCACTCTGGTGTAGTTGTAGCTCTTTCTGTTTATCACCTTATAATGCCTAGCTAGTGTGTATAGTATGGCGTGGGGTTCCGACCGGACATACTGTTATATTATTTGTACTAGCAGGGTGTTACAGTAGGTAAACTTCATTTGGACTGAGCAACAGAATCTTTGATCTTATTTCGCCTCCTGAGTACGTAAAGAGAAGAGATGTGAAGAAGCTTTGAATTACTGATTCCAGGGGAGTATTTACATTCACATTTTCTTTTGCTTGATTAAATATTCATTTGCTCAAATATGGTATATCATATGCATACTTTAAATGATATCTTTGCTAGGGCCTAACAAAGTATCAAGTGTGGAGGTACACCCTATACTAATTGGGTGAAGATTCAACTAGACTCAATACTTCTTTGATTGCCCTTGATCTTAAATACATGAATGTGTTATTCAAGTTATTTAACTGCAATTGATGAGTAGTCAAACCTAAGATTTCCAGTTTTAAAACAAAAACTTATTTTGATATTCTAAACTTCCATTAAGTATTTCTCTTATGCACTTTATACTTCTTTTTAAAAGAATTTACTTCTATGCAAAATATTTTTATTATTAACTTCTATACTCTATGATGGAAGATTAAGCAAGAATTGAATCAATGATATAAGTTAAAATATGGGTAACGTAGTTGATTGGTAAGAGATATTAAAGACATTGATTTTGGAGCAATTTTAGTTTGATACGAACTAGCTCATGATCCTTCTTAATGTATCGAAATGAATGTCTATTTATGGGTGTTTAAACTATTATAACACGTATTTGAAAAAAATCTCATAGTGATATGCGGCCTAAGTATGTGTGCACCTGCTTGGAATGATCCCAACTATGAGGAATAAGTAGAAATATCATAGTGATATGTGTCCTAAATATGTCTACACATGCTTGGAATGATCCCAACTATGAGTAAAAAAAATTGTCATTGTGATATGTGGCCTAAGTATGTCTACACATGCTTGGAATGATCCCAACTATAATTTTAAGAAAAATATATGATGTTTGATAGTTAAACCCCATATTCTAGACTTTCGTTAAGATTATTAAGGAAGGTGTTTTTTATCTTATTATAAAAAAACTTCTTTATGATGATCTAGCTAAGGAAGTCTTATGTCCATATTGTTCCTTTTCAATCAAACTACAAAACTTATGTGGATGCTAAGTCATTATTCAACCTATTCTTATTCACCCTCATTAGTATGGGAGTTCATCATGATAACTTGTGTAGAAGTAATAAATTTTGAGAATGCACACACAACATTTGAAATCTTAGTGGAATGCTAGTAATTGATCAAACTAAGGCTTTTCTTTTATGATTGTTAAAATCTTAATGATTTGTAAATCTTTCAATTGTTCAAATAAATCTATTATGATAACTATATCTATATTGGTGGCAAGAGCAAATTGAAGTTGTATCATATTACCTTGGTGATCATCCAATTTACTAAAATTGATTATCTTTGCCAGGGACTAGCAAAGTGCTAAGTGTGGGGGGTGTGATGACTTCTTAAAAAGAAGTTATTTGTACCTAATTTATTTATCATTACACATCCTATAGTGCATAAATTTGCATTAAATGTTTGAAATATAACTAAATATATCATTTATATAAATTTGGGCTATTATTATTGTGTATATGGTTTTCTTTGTAGAAATGTCGAAGAAAAATCCAACTTGAGGAAGTAAAGAAAAACCAGATTTTTTTGCCTGCGAAAGTCGTTGCAACAACTTTTTCTGGTTGTTGCAACAAGTCTGGTTCCGAAAATTTTGTTATTTAATTCCGAATTTAAAAGATGGCGGCGGTTATTTTACATGGAAAGGTGCGACTTTTCAGATGGTTTTCGAAAATAAGAAAGGGAGAACATGGGGTAACCACCATCATGCGAAAAGGGAGAGAGAAGGAGAGGGCTTTGGAGAAGAGATTAGGGCACACCGTCAAGAGGAAGAAGAAGACAGTTTATTGTACACCATTCAGAGAAGAAATTCTGCATTTCTTCATCTTCTCTAACTATGTCTAGTAAGAACTTCCAATTTGCGTGTGATCTCTCCTTAATCATGAACTAATTTCCTTTGTCTTGTATGTTGAAAGTACTTTGTTTGTTGTGATGTTTTGTTTTTAATTTTCTTGTAGATATTTGAAATACTATCTTTATTGAATTTATGATTTTGTTCTTGGAAATTTTGGCTTAAGTCTCATCTTTAAATTTGCTTGGCAAGATTCGAGAGAGGAGTCAGGCTAGATGAGTGTTTTATATTGCGCGGCAAGATTCGAGAGAGGAGTTGCGTAAACTTGTCACCAAAGTTTTTGCCTTTATACTACGCTGCAAGATTCGAGAGAGGAGTGACGTAAGTGCACCATAAATTTAATATATTGAAGAAGGGAGAAAGAGATTTCGTCTTCTCAGTAGCAACATTGATTTGTGTACTTGATTTTACTCTTTATTGTTACCTAAGTTAGAGATAACTAGGGAAATAGAGGGTAAACGGATTTCATAGATCGAGAGATCATGTTTTCCACTTTCAAATTGTTGCATGTTAGTTATTTTAGCATCCATATCGAATCGCTTCAAGTAACCATCACAATAAGCAAAGGAAATCAACGTATAAGACTTTTTCTCTAAATTGTTATCAAAAGTATTTTTAGATAATCGTAGTTGTAATTTTTAGAAGTTATTTTAAGTAATTTTCAAAACAATCATCTCGTTAATTAATCAACTTGAATTTAAAGAAAAGGTTAAGCTAGTATTTGCAAGCGTTAGATTTTACACTTCCTCGTGGGAATGATCTTTACTTACACTTTATTACTTGAACCGACGCGTGCACTTGCGTATATATACACTTTCTGCGTATCAGTTGTATCTAAGTAAATTGAAAAAGGAAGTGGAGAAAGTAGAGAAAGTGGGGAGATATAGCATAAATTGGCATTGCATTTCAATTCAGTCGAATACTTTCTTATATAGGTGGCAATACATTAATTGCATTGATTATATTTGCCTAATTCTGTCTCTTAGAATTCCTTAACATATACTTAGAAGGTTGTGTCCCCATTTACTTTAGACGGACCGGATTCCTTCATCTTGATGGTTGCAGTCAGTCCAAATTCCTTCATCATTAATACCCCTGCATCTGGACGTGGGTAGATGAAAATCTTGTTCCTGATCTCCAGGGACTTAATCGTGGAAGTGATTTGGTCAACAAGTCTGCTAGCTGATCTCTTGTGCGGCAGAATTGAACATCGATCTTCTTCCTTTCGACCAGTTCCCTGATAAAGTGGATGGATATGATTACTGCGATTGTGAAACATTGGGTTTTTGGTTAGGCAAATCGCAGAGATGTTGTCACACTTTAGAACTAGGTTTTTTTTCGTTTCTTCCGTCTTCATGAATTTGAAACATTCATCAAACCAGAGAGCTTCATAGGCAACATTACTCAATGCCATATACTCAGCTTCGATTGATAATAGGTCAACAATGCGTTGTTTGCGAATGAGGTTTCCTCCATCGAAAAAGAGATATTCGCCCGTGCTTTTTCCGATCGCTAGCATAGCCCCCCCCCCCCCCCCCCCAATCAGAATCACAATATCTTAATAGATTATTATGCATATTCTGAGTATAGAGGAGTCCATAGGAAATGATACCAAGCACATATCTCAGGATGTGGTTTGCAGCAGCGAAATGAGCTTTGCTAAGGGCTGATACATATCGAGAGAGAACATTTACAACAAACTCTATGTCAGGCCTTGTATTTGTGAGGTAGATGAGTGACCCTATGAGTGATCAATAGATATCCGAGTCAAAACTGTCTTCATCATCCCGTTTCTTCTCTAACTTTTCTCCTGGAGACATGGGGGTAACTGCACCATTGGCTTTGTTCAGTCGAAATTTCAGTAGCAGATCATGAGTATACTTTTCTTGTGATAGATGTATGAAGTTGATTCCTTGTTGAACATGAATCCCCAGGAAAAATCTCATTTACCCAAGGTCTGTCATTTCATATTGCATTTTGGGACTCGTTTTGAGAGCATTTATCATCTCAGGTAATGATCCCATAATTATGAGGTGGGCTACATAGAGTAGAAGGAGAGTGATGTTGCCATGATCTCTCTTGGCATAAAGTGTTGGCTCAACATGGCACTTTCCAAAATCGGATCTGATGAGATGATTATATATGTTGTTGTTCCAGGCTCGTGGTGCCTGCTTCAATCCATACATCGCCTTCTTCAAATGGTAGACTTTGTTCTCTTCTCTAGTTTATCGAAATCTTGTGGTTGCTCAACATAAATCTCTTCAGATATATGACCATTAAGTAACACATATTTTATGTCCATTTGGTGAACTTCATATTTGTTTTGAGCAGCAATTGATACTAACATTCGAATGGTTTTCGTACGGGCCACCAACGAGAATGTTTCGTCATAATATCTTCCCGTGATCTGTGAGTATCCTTTTGTTACAATTCGTGCCTTATAATGAACAACGTTTCCCTTTTCAGTTGTTTTTTCTGTATAGATCCACTTTAGCCCAATAGCTTTGTGATTTGGCAGGCAGTTGGTTAATTCCCAGGTTTCATCCTTATTCACCATTGCTAACTCCTCCTTCATTTCTTGCTGCCATTCCTCCTTAAATGTAGCTTCTTCAAATGTGGTTGGAGTGACTGGAATGGACGCTAGATTGCATGACTCATATATGTCTTCAAAGCTGTGCATACACCGAGGCACCGATGATGTGGGACTTAGATTATATTGATCTTCAAGATCATGAGGGGTATAGTTCATTTTAGTTTGGATTGAGTCCGCGTTATTTCCGGGTTCAACCACTGGAGCTAGATTGGAGAAGGGCTCATGTGAGTTGGTCTTCTTATTCCAATCACATCCCTAAGCCTCATTGAATATTACATCACGAGATATAACTAGCTCGTTGCGCCCTGGATCATAGAGATGACATGCCTTTGAGTTAGCACAATAACCAGTATGTACAAACCTTTCTGTCCTCTTTTCTAGTTTGTCAACTTGATCCTTCAGTGGATAGGCTATGCACTTGAATGTCCTGAGATGAGAAACATCAGTCTTTCTGTTGTACAATGCTTCATATGGTGTGACTTCCTCCAATTCCCTTGTAGATGTGTGATTTAGGATGTACATAGCATGAATGCATGATTCTGCCCAGAAAGTGTTAGGCATATCTGTTGTGAAAAGCATAGCCCTTACCATTTCTAGTATGGTTCAGTTACGATGTTCGACCACTCCATTTTGCTGTGGTGACCTCCGTGCAGTGAGATCTCTCTCGATGCCATGGTTCATGCAGTATTGAGTGAAGAGAGAGGAGAGAAATTCTTCTCCCCTGTCGGTTCTTATAGTTGAAATTGGGGATGCAAATTGCTCCTCGACTTTAGTTTTGAATTGTTTAACCAACTCAAAAGTCTCTGATTTATGCGTTAGGAAGAATATCTGCATATACCTTGTATAATCTTTTACAAGTAGGAGACATTACCTCATTCCTCCTAAGGATTCAGCGGAAGCAGGGCCCCAAAAGTCAACATTAATTAGTTCGAGTTGGCGATGATTTTGCTGACTGGATGTCTTGGGAAAAGGATGCATGTGAGCTTTTGAGGCAGTGAATTCTTCACAGAATTCCATGTGATACGAGATGTTTGGAATGCCTGACACCAACTTTTATTGAACCAACCTTTGAATGCCATCTCAATGAAAGTGATCGAGCCGATGATGCCATAAGAGACCGTCATTACGATTACCCTGATTGCAGGAGAGTGCTTGATGATCAATTGGAGTGAGTGTTATTTTACTTTAGTTCACTTAGATCATACCTAAGGGAGGTCATTGGTGTGATGGGTGCTTATTAAATTCTTTTTAAAATTTTCAGCAAGATGATAAAAATTCAAGCATAGAAAGCACACAATAATTTATAGAGGTTCCCTAAGAATGCCTTAGGTAGTCCTCTCTCCACACCACCTATCTAGCAATGTGCTAAACTAGGTAAACTCCTCCAAAACTCAGTCTTATTCTCTTCAAGACTTACACTCAGGCCACCCCTACACCTCAATCTCTTCAATAAGAGATCTACACTCATATCCTTTTCAAGATCCTACACTCAGATTCACAATGAACCCTACAACATCTCAGATTTTTTAAAAGAATCCTACCACTTTGGCAGAAACAACCCTACAACTCAGGCTTACACAAAAAGCTCTACCACTCAGATCTGTAAAAGATCCTACATCAATCAGTTTATAAATTTACTGTTTGCATTACTATATAGACTAAAAAAGATAAGGATATGAATGATTGAGTCTTCTTTTGAAGCACGGCAGAATGGCTTCTTCTTTTTTGAACAGATCTTAAAATAATCTTCTTGAGAAATAAGATCTAGATCAAGTAACTTTTCTTGCAGAAAATAATCTTCTTACTCAGATAATCTTAATGGAATTTGAAATTGCCGAGTAGAGTTTGAGCAATATGTTGAATCAATTCTTGATTGTACGGGCTCCTAAGATCTTGCAAGATAGACAAAAAACTTATAAAAGCAGCACTTTAGGGTTCTTCCTTGAAAAATCTTGGTGCTCACTCTAATGTAATTATGTTCTTGAGAAGGATTCAGAAGAGTAAAAAAAATTTGAAGTTAGATCAGAATTGTTGTTAATTGTGAGCCTTCAGGGCCTTTATATAGACCCATCAGCTAATGAACATAAATCAAGAATGATTTATTATTTATGACCTTCTGAAAGAGCTTCTCTGATTGGTGCATTCAAAATTAACTTAAGTCATAATATTTGTCTTTATTCTCATGCCTTGCACATGTAAGAATCTTCTAAATGATATAGTCTTCTAGACGATATAGGCTTTCTAGTCGATATAGCTAGAGCTTCTAACCAACATACATCTTTGTCGTATAGAATTTCTAGCCAATACCGCACTGGTCTAGGCGATATAGAAACCTTGTCATCTAGATCATCTAGCCGATGTTTTCCTTAGCCAGTGTTCTGTCGTCGAGAACTTCTATCCAATACAGCAGCGGTCTAGACGACATAGAAGCCTTGTCATCTAGATTATCTAGCCGATATTTTCGTTAACCAATTTTATGCTTAATCCAACCTATTGGCTATCTTTGCAGCTTCATACCCAGACCTTCTTCAAGTGACTTTTCCTTGACAGTGACAAGTCTAATATAATGTTAGATCATAGGTCAACATTTGTTTTGCACTATGAGGGATTACATTGGTAAAACACTATTTGATAGACTATAAACCTAACACAATGTTAACCATGCACTTTTTGTTGGACCTTGAGGCGCCCTTAGAGGGGGGTGAATAAAGGTTTTAGAAAACTTTAATCTTTTATAGAAAACATTTGTGATTTTATAAGAAGTAGATTGAATCAAAAGTAAAGAGATAGAAATTAGAAATGAAATCAATTTTATTAAACAAGAAAAGAAATGATTATCATTTATAAAATTGATTACGAAATCTGATTTCTATGACGCTAGAAATCCAAGGCGAAATATGAAATACTCTTATTGTTTTTGTTGGGAAAATGATTTCTCTTAACCCCTGAAAATGAGTTGAATATGAATTCTAAGAAAGAAAAATCAAGGTTAAGTAAATATGCGTCGAATAGTATTCGACGCAACGTCGAAGTGGTATCGACGTTCCTTTTAGAATGAGTCGAAGTAACTTCAAGAAGAATTCGACGTATCCTATGTCGATGTAGCTCTGACTTCTAGTCGACGCATCTTGAGAAGTCGACGCACCTTAGTCGACGCACCTTCCTTATTCTTCTCTCGACGTACAGCCAGGACGAATTCGACGCTTACGTCGAATAGTAATCGGCGCACGTCGATTTCTATGTTTAATTCAAAAATCGCCAGATCTCTTTCCTTCTTTTATAGATCTGATTTATATGGAATTAATTTATTCTTTATAGCCGTTCCGAATCATTCTTTTCCTCTAATAGATTCTTGGCTAATTTGATTAAAACCATTATGGACATTATTTGAAATCAGAATGAATTCTTTCATTCTATTGATATAACTATTATGGAAATATTTCTATCTTTCTATTTCTCTGTCTGCTAATCAATTATCTTCCTATAGTATTATTTGAATGGACAGAGCTATAAAATAACAAGGAGGTCGGCAGAGAATACAGAGAAGTGATCCACCATTTTACATTTGAAAAAGAGGAAGAGCTCCCAAGTGAAAAGAGAGAATTGAGAAATAGTGCTGCAGCAAAGATCAAGCTTCCTTCTCCTTCTCACTCTGAAGCCATACTGCTGCAAACTCTGATAGCTCTCACAAAAGAGAGAAAAGGCCTACAATCTCCTTCTCACTATAGAAGAGAGATTTCATTCACTACTTCTTGTGCTTCCAATCTTCTTGCTAGGAAGAAGATTCTTTCTTGTCTTAAATACTTCTTCTCCTTTTTCTTATTTCACATTCACAGATTGTAAAAGAGTTTTTAGAATCTCTCTTCAAAAAATTCAGTTGTATTGGTTCTAAGAGTCTCCTTTTCAAAAGACTCAGTTGGTTCTAAGAGTCTCCTTATCAAAAGACTCAGGGTGGTTCTAAGAGTCTCCTTATCAAAAGACTCAGTGCAAGATAGTGAATTCCTACAAGGGGGTAGAAGAGTGGACTACCCAAAGTTTGGGGAACCACTATATTTCTTTGTGTTGTGCTGTGATTTTTCTTCTTGCATTTATTTTCTTTACTTGTTTAATTATTGTTGGTGTGTGCGAAGCACTAATCTGTGATCACTACACTTATATATATAATTATTAACTTTGCACAAAAATATTTTAAATCTCTATTCACCCCCCCCCCTCTAGAGAATTCTAGTGAGGTTAACTGTGCACTTTCAATTGGTATCAGAGGGAGGTTGATCTAAAAAGGTTAACTCCTTGATCAAAAAGATCCTACCTCTCTATATATATATATATATATTTCTGAAAAATATTTCTTTTCACATGGCACAAATCAAAGATTATGCTTCCACCAGACCACCAATGTGCAATCTTGAAAAGTTTGCAGTTTGGAAAACAAGAATTAGGATTTATATGAATTCTATTGATGAAGATTTATTTAATGTTATCTTGACAGGTCCTCCCAAGCCTTATAGAAAAGACTCAAGTGGTGAAGTGACTCAAACACTTGTCCCAAAGGCTGAGTGGACAATTGAAGAGAAGAAGGCAGGAACATGTGATGCAAAAGCTGTAAATATTCTGGTCTCAACCCTCTCTGATGAAATATTTCAAAGGGTTGTTGAGTGTGAATCAGCCAAAGAAATTTGGGAGGCTCTCATAAAGATGGTAGAAGGAAGTGCTGATGAAAGAAAAGATAGGAAGGCTCTATTGTTCTCTCAATATGAGAACTTCCAAAAGAAGAATGAAGAAAGCATCTCTGAGATGTATGACAAATTCAGTCTGATCATCAATCAACTAAGGGACTTGGATAGAGAAATCTCTCTCACAGAGATCATTGACAAATTGCTGATGAGTCTCCCAAGTTCATGGGACTCAAGGATATAGGCAATAAGAGACACAAGAGGACAAAGGGAAATTTCAACAGATGCTCTCTTAGGAAAACTCAGATCCTATGAGCAACTGCTGAAAACCAGAGAAGAGAAGAAGAGAAGAGAAAACACCCCAACTTCTTCAAAAGACAGGAACATTGCATTAAAAGCAACAGAAGAAGGAAGCTCTGTCACTGAAGAAGAACTATTCAGTTTCCTGGCCAAAAAATTCAAGAAATGGGTCAGGACAGATGGATCAAGAAGGAGAGAGTCAAAACCAAGGTATGACAAAACTCCTACTGAAGAAATTATTTGTTATTCTTGCAGGAAACCTGGACATATTGCCCTAGAATGTCCAGAAAATGCTGAGACAAAGAAAGATCTAAAAAAGAAAGATCTCAAGAAAAAGGGGAAGAAGAAAGAAAGAAGCTTTATTGCAGAAGCCTGGAGTGAAACAGACTCTGAGGACAGCTCCTCTTCTAAGAGTGACAATGAAGAGCCTAAGCAAGAAGACCTATGCTTAATGGCACTTGAAGGCTCAAAGAAAGATGATGATGCTAAATCATGGAGTGAGACAGGATCAGAAGAAAACATATCTTCTGAATATGAAAGAGAAAATAGCCTTATTCTCATAGAGGAACCTGAGGATAAGGATGAGGTAAGCATTTTTGATGAAATAGATTTTCAAAGTGATAATTTCATAAATGATTTTATGGGAATGTGTCTAGATCAACTAAAAGCTAAACAAGAAATTAAGGATCTAAAAGAACAAATTAATATGGCTAAAAACCAGAGAAATAAAGAAGTTAAATGCTCTAAAAATTATGAATTAAGGGCTAACATCATAGAAAAGGAAGTAGAAAGGGCTAGAATAGAAAACCAGCTCCTTAAGGATAAGGTATCCCAGGCAAAAGCCTTTGAAGAATCAATAAAAATGAGAAGCCAAACTCTCAAGGAAATCACTGAACAACAAACAAGGAGACATAAAAATCTTGGTCTAGGGGCTGATCCCTCAACCAGCCAAATTCCATCCAACAAACCTGCTTGGATGGTCCCTGTAAAATTCACCAAACCCATCAAATCAAACCAAAAAAAAGACTCACTAAATAAGGAAGAAGACTCCCTCAAGGAAATAAAACAATTTGATGAAACATCATATTATTCAGCTGATGACTCTCAACTTCATCTGAAGAAGCAACTAAGCCAAAAGAAACAATACATAAAAGAGCAAAATCAGAAAAAGGGAAAAAGAAAATTTGTGAAGATACAGTTGCATCGACTTCATATCGACGTATGAATGATAGTGCGTCGAATTCCACTTGACGCAATCTCTCAGATGCCTCGACCTCAACTCGATGCTTGAATAAAAGTACGTCGACATCAAATCGACGCAACTTTGTTCATGCATCGATACCAGATCAAAGCAATCTGGAGAAAGCGCCGAATATAAATCAACGCAACCATCAACATACGTCGAATAGATATCGACGCATAAAAACTCAGAGCAACTTAAATGCCTATCCTCCAAAAACCTTCCATCTTAACCCCTATTCAGGACCCAGTCATCCTAATCATGATTTCTATCCTAATCAACACCTCTATCCTAACCAAACTTTCTATCCTAACCAAAATTCCTATCTAAATCAAACTTACTATCCTAATCCACTCTTCTATCCCTCTCTGAACTCAAATTCTCACAATACTAAGATAATCAAGTGCTACATATGTAACAAAACTGGCCACCTTGCCAAACAATGTTGGCAAAATCAATCAAACTATCTGTGAAAATTAGTCCAAGACTAACTTAGAAACCTTTAGGATTAGGAAGAGATAAGAAAAAATAAACACCTAGAATTTTTCAGGAAAATTAAAAGTCACGTCGACTTCTAATCGACGCACCATCGATGACTCAACTCAATAAGTGAAATCGACGCATGCGTCGATTACAATCGACGTATACGTCGATACGAAACCCTAGCATCTTAATGCGGGCTGTATCGACGCATACGTCGAATTCCACTCGACGTAACCTCGATTTCATGAAAACGAGCGGCAATACTAAAATATTTTCGGTTACATCCACTGAAGTACCGAATAAGCCTCGAAGAGTGTCGCATTTCGACGTTTCACCTGAATTAAAAAGACTCTTCAGTTAGAAACCTTCACTACTCTACATCCTTCATCCTTCTTTCTCCTCAGTCCAGCTGATTTCTTCCTCTCTCTCTCACTGACCTAAAATGACTCCAAAGACCAACTCTGGTTTCGACATTGACCTTGAATCTTTCCAAGCAGCCGCAGAAAACTACAAGAGCATCATTGCTCTGTTCACTGAAGCTGGACTAGATAAGCTCATCTCCACAAGATGCAAGCTCCTGGAAACAGAGCTCACAGAGCTGATAACTCATGTTCAGATATCTGAAAAAGGAGAAATCCAAGGAACGATCCATGAGACACCTGTCTCAATATCTGCAGAACACATTAGGACAACCTTTGATCTTCCATCAGGTACACCCTAATATTATCTTTGTTTAAAGCAAATAGGGAAAGAAAATCAGCTTCTAAAGAACAACTAAATAAGTCTTCATCACTCCCTTATAGGTGATGAATCTATAGACCTCGTACCTGATGAAATCAAGCATCTGCTAACCACCATGAAGTTTTCAAAAGATAGACCAATCCATCTAAAGAAAACAGACTTTTCTGAGGAGTACAGACTGCTAGCAGATATAATAGGAAAAATCCTGCTATGCAAGACCTCAGCCCATGATGCAGTGCCCAAGCAGCAACTGAATATCATGGGGGCCCTGGTGCTGAAGAAGAAGGTGGACTGGGCCACATGCTTGCTCAAGATGATAAGCTCTAAATACTCACACAAAGAAAATGCATATATGAGGATTATGAGTCAAGTACTCTTCCACTCCTTCCCTGACCTATGTAGGTCAAAAGGAATCCCTATTCCTCCAGGGAAAAGGATGTCAATAGCTCTATTCTCCAAATGGACCAGGCAAATCCCTAAGCCTGGTTCCATTCCTGAAAAGACTCCATCTCCTCCTAACTCTCCTGTTCATCCATCATCTCCTCCTCCTCCTCCTCCTCCTCAAAGAGACAATCCTTCTCTACCACCATCATCTACTCCACTAGTCTCTACCACTCTCACAACTAGAGCTGTCACGGTTCCGGTTCGGTTCCGGTTCTACTAAAACCGTGAACCGAACCGCTAAGGTAACGGTTCTTCAAATTAAAACCAAAACCGTATTTGGTTTGACCGGTTCCGGTTCTGGTTCCGGTTCCAGTATAATTTTAGGAACCGTCGTGTTAACGGTTCCGGTTCCGGTTCAACAAGAACCAAAACCAAACCGGTCACTAACGGTTCGGTCTGGTTCTATGCGGTTCGGTTCAGTTCCAACTAAAACCAAAACCAAACTTAGCGGAATGAATGTGGGAGGTTAAAAATAAAAACCGGAGGGGAAAAGTTTACTCGTTCAGTTTTTTTGCAAGATGGACTTCGAAGTATGAGGTCCGGGCGCAGGAATTTCACGTTACACCAAGGGGGAGTACTTTTTGAATAATATATAGTAAGTCGGGTTGAAATTTAAAAATTGAAACCGCAAAACGACAAAATTGCATCACACCGCACCACAACAACAACAGAACCCATATAGTCCTCAATCATTGGGGGTATGGGCGGGGGAAGATTGGAAACAGACCTAACCTTTGGCCCTATGCCCAAAGTGGCTTCTCTCAGAGGAGAAAGACCGAACCTTTGACAATAGATGCACAAAGTGGCTGCTCACAGATTACCACTGAATGCATCACACCGCACCGATTTTAAAAAATCAAAGATCACAATCGTGTAATGCTGATGCAATGTTCATGTTGCTGAAGATCACGACTCAACATAGAGTAAAGAACTTTGAATTGTTGCACTTAAAATCTTATTTTACAATTAAAATTTTGTTTGAAGAATATATTAGTTAATTCAATTTGACTAATTTATCAGCTACAATTAGATTTATCTTTCATGATTACTATTAAATAGTAGTTATATAGCCTCTATATTTTTAAAACAAAATATTTCAGAAAAATATGTGAGTAAAATTGAAAATACATTATATGACTGTACCAAAACCGAAAGTACACCGCAAAAACCAACTCCAAATCGCACCAATGTCAAACTACACAACACGGTTTTGGTGCGGTGCGATTTTGTTCAATCCAAAACCGACCCCCTTTGCTGCGATTGCGGTTTGGGTTCAAACCGCACTAGTTTCACCCATAATAGTAAGTATAGATATTATAAATATATTATAAAATAATAATAATATTATAATAATATTAATAATAATAATAATAAACGGGTTGCGGTTCGGTTCTGCTTCGGTCCGGTTCGGATCGGTTCTAAAAATCTTGAAACCGCTTGAGACTTGTATGTTGCGGTTCCGGTTCCGGTTCCGGTTCCGGTTCCGGTCCGGATAATTAAATGAAAGAACCACACCCGGACCAATGTTGTTCACGGTTCCAAAATTCAAACCAGAATCCAAATAATTTGCGAACGGTTCGGTCCGGTTCTTTGCGGTTCCGGTTCAGTTCAGGTTCGGTTTACGGTTTTCGGTTTTAAGTGACATCTTTACTCACAACCCCTTCTCTACCTACCTCTTCTCAAACACCTGCTCAAACAGCAATTTCTCCATCTCTTCCTCCTCATACTTTCTCATCCTCTCCACCTCCTTTATCACTCATACCTCATGTATCAACTAACTTCTCTCCAGCTTCATCACCACCTCCACCACTCTCTCCTCATCACCAACCACAACATGAACCATCTGCATCCACTGAAGCTCTCCTCACTCAGTGCATTGCATCAGCAGCTCAAACATTCCAAGCAATGCTTGATGAGCACTGCTCCCAGATTCATTCCTCTATCCTTCACATGCACACCCAAATAGATGGGGTCAGTTCCTCTGTGCAAAGTCTAAAGACCTCTCTCTCTTCCTCTAGAGTAACCAAGTCTTTCTTAACCTCCTTGGCCAAGAAGGTCAAGAAGGGGGAGAAGCTAGATGAAGAGCATCCCTCCACTCCTAAATCTCTCTCCCACAAGTCACCTCCTACCTCAAAAACTGATAGTCCTGCACTGCTCAAGACAATTGGAAATGAGATAGTACCTGAGCTACATATTGAAGAACAAACAATAGAGGTACTCAATATAGCAAGAGAGGCTGCAAGTCAAGTGGTGCTATTACAAGGGGAGGCAAGCAGGGCAGAAAATGAAGCTGAAAAGGAAGATGTGGCAGATGGTGAGAAAAATAAAGAAGCTGAAACTCAGGGGGAGCTAGATACCATGATAGGTGAAATAGGAGCTCAGGGGCCAGATACTGCTATGACTGAAGCTGGAACTGAAAAAGAAACTGAAGAGGTAGAAGTAGAAGTAACCAAGGAAGTTCCATCCCAGGGGGAGCAAACTGATGTAACTCAGGGGGAGCTGAGTGAACTACCTGGTGCTGAGAAGGAGCAACCCCCCTCTCTTAAAACAGTTGTATTCACTAGAAAAAGGAAGAATCCTCCTACCGCTCCTGAAATGCCTTAAAAACAATGACTGATATAATTATGGTTGAATACTAATTGATCTGAACATGAAGTTTTTTTATAAGATTTCCTTTTCTAATTTTTCTTCTACTTGCTTAAATGCTTTGCTGTGATTGATCATATGCTGATACAATTTCTCTCTAAATAGGGTTAAGACAAATAGGGGGAGATTGTTGGGAAAATGATTTCTCTTAACCCCTGAAAATGAGTTGAATATGAATTCTAAGAAAGAAAAATCAAGGTTAAGTAAATATGTGTCGAATAGTATTCGACGCAACGTCGAAGTGGTATCGACGTTCCTTTCAGAATGAGTCAAAGTAACTTCAAGAAGAATTCGACGTATCCTATGTCGACGTAGCTCTGACTTCTAGTCGACGCATCTTGAGAAGTCGACGCACCTTAGTCGACGCACCTTCCTTATTCTTCTCTCGACGTCCAGCCAGGACGAATTCGACGCTTACTTCGAATAGTAATCGACGCACGTCGATTTCTATGTCTAATTCAAAAATCGCCAGATCTCTTTCCTTCTTTTATAGATCTGATTTATATGGAATCAATTTATTCTTTATAGCCGTTCTGAATCATTCTTTTCCTCTAATAGATTCTTGGCTAATTTGATTAAAACCATTATGGACATTATTTGAAATCAGAATGAATTCTTTCCTTCTATTGATATAACTATTATGGAAATATTTCTATCTTTCTATTTCTCTGTCTGCTAATCAATTATCCTCCTATAGTATTATTTGAATGGACAGAGCTATAAAATAACAAGGAGGTCGGCAGAGAATACAGAGAAGTGATCCACCATTTTACATTTGAAAAAGAGGAAGAGCTCCCAAGTGAAAAGAGAGAATTGAGAAATAGTGCTGCAACAAAGATCAAGCTTCCTTCTCCTTCTCACTCTGAAGCCATACTGCTGCAAACTCTGATAGCTCTCACAAAAGAGAGAAAATGCCTACAATCTCCTTCTCACTATAGAAGAGAGATTTCATTAACTACTTCTTGTGCTTCAAATCTTCTTGCTAGGAAGAAGATTCTTTCTTGTCTTAAATACTTCTTCTCCTTTTTCTTATTTCACTTTCACAGATTGTAAAAGAGTTTGTAGAATCTCTCTTCAAAAAATTCAGTGGTATTGGTTCTAAGATTCTCCTTTTCAAAAGACTCAGTTGGTTCTAAGAGTCTCCTTATCAAAAGACTCAGGGTGGTTCTAAGAGTCTCCTTATCAAAAGACTCAGTGCAAGATAGTGAATTCTTACCAAGGGGGTAGAAGAGTGGACTACCCAAAGTTTGGGGAACCACTATATTTCTTTGTGTTGTGCTGTGATTTTTCTTCTTGCATTTATTTTCTTTACTTGTTTAATTCTTGTTGGTGTGTGGGAAGCACTAATCTGTGATCACTACACTTATATATATATATAATTATTAACTTTGCACAAAAATATTTTAAATCTCTATTCACCCCCTCTAGAGAATTCTAGTGAGGTTAACTGTGCACTTTCAGTTTTATATACTGACTCTTCTCACTAAGAACCGTTTGGCTTTAGCCGATCTCTCCCTAGGTTCGGCCTCAAGCCGCTTTAGCCTTTCTATCCCCAGAAAGGCCTCGAGCTCCCCTAGATCTACTCCCTAGACCTAGTCGCCAACACGAAGCGAATTCCTTCCTAAGTCCTACCCAGACCTAGTCACCAACACGAGGCAAATTTATGAACCGATTACAAAGATAAATATAAAAACTCCCTATGAGGTAATCTAAAGGAGACGACGAAGAATCGCTGAAGATCGTTGAAGACTAAGTGTGCGCTCTTCGCGTAGAGTTAGCGTGTTAATCCAAGCCTCCTTTGATTCCTCCTTTAGAAATTGAGTGGGAGATCCATTGTGGTTTGGAAATACGACCCTCACAAATAATTCAGAGTGCTGGAATATGGCTCCTTAGCATTGGGTGTTGGAGTAGATGAAATCCACCTATTTATCGGACTGGACGCTAACGCTGGCGTTAAGGCTAACGTCTGGCATTGACCCAGTATAGAAATGTTTTGATGGCTCGGATCTTCAAAACAGGAAGGAGATTATGCTTCTTTGGAAACATTCATTTTAGGCAACCTTAATGCTGGCGTTGAGTCTAACGTCTGGCGTTGAGTTAAATCATTCCCAAAATGCTCCTGCAATCACTACAGCTTCCTTCCATGCTATTTTCATCATGGTGGGAACGAAAGTCAACGCCGACGTTAAGAGTTAACGCTGGGCGTTAACTCTCTTCCATTCTTTTCAGCTTGTGAGCAAATCCCGACCAACAACAGCAACCTAGTGTCATCTTTGTTCAAACATGCATGCTAAAAACACAATGGCAAACAAGATCAAATACAAGTAGGATTTGTTATTCTCAAATCAAAGGGATGCGGAAAACTGTGTTCCAACACTTTTGTTGTACCTGGCAATTCAAAACTGAAATAGAATATCAAATACATGATGTGTTTATTATTATCATGAGACCTTCAAATCAGGAATCTTCTGGGCAACATTTCCAACAATCTCCTCCTATTTGAAGAAGTCAGAATCTCATACTACAATAGACACATTCATTATAATAAAAAGAATTGACATAAGACATAAAGTAAACATTTCATTTTATATTAAATCAGAACAATGTTTGCAATAGTGAGTTTAATAAGAACATCATAAACCCAAGAGTGTCAATCCTTTTCTTAGTCATGACTTGATTTCTAATCACTATTACCAGCAGCTTTTCTCCTTTGCCTGTCAGCATAGCCTAGTGGTTTAAGGATATATCTGAGAGGAGGAGGTGGTCCATTAAGATTGTTCTTCATGTGAATCCTCCTCTTTCTCTCCTATTCTTCATGCTTGGTCCATTCCATAGTGCTATAATATCTTGAGATATTTATACCTTGACTGTCAAACTGATTCCATGTATACAATATGACGGCCTTAGATCTGCGGCTCCATTCTTCATAACTTGGCAGTTGTTTTATTTCCTTCCTTCTCCTCTTCATGACCAACTTCTCTTCTTTAGGTGTCATTTCCTTTCTCTTGTAAGATGACTTAGCATGTTGAGTAGGCTCAGGATCAAAATTCAGCAAAGGAAGATTCAAGGCAAGCCATGTAGAATTTGTGACCCATACAACTTGATCAACACCGTGTTGTATGATGGCTTCCTCCCCCTTTCTGACTTCTTTAGATACATACTGGCAAATGTTGTCCCGAAAGTCGGAGATTTTATCACTTAGCAGGTTCACACCTATTGTGATATGATGTTTTGTTTCTAAGAGATGTTCATCAAGTCTTTGGCTACAAAAATCAACTCTTTCATGGATGTTTATCCTATGCTCTATCATGTTATTGTTTGTAGAAGTGAATGCCTTCTGAAGATTTTCAGATGTAGCAACTTGATTTCCTATAATATCCTTAAGACTTTGTGTTATTTCCAATTGCTGGGTTGTATGATTCACAGCAGGAGCAGCCTTCATAAAAAAGTTCAATGTCTGGGCATTTAGATGATTCATCTCAGCCTTTGCTTCTACTATCTCCTCAGATAATTCCTTTCTCAAACTTTGGACAGCCTTGTCCACATAACATTCAAATTGTTTTGATTGATTATCCAATAAGGCCTTCATTTGAGACCGTAATGAACCATGAACATCTTCATTGGTTGCAAGAATGACATTACTTGGTTCTCCAGCCTTTCTTGGAATGACTGAATTTGTTTCAGATTCATAATCCTCATACATGCAGCCAGGAGTTTCAGCCTGAGTAAATTTCTCCTCAACTTCTGGCTCAGTCACAACTGACTTTCCTTTGAACAAAACCATCTCATTACCAATAATATCTATTTCTTCTGTCTCTTTAGGTTGTTCATTTATCTCTGCATCAACTTTAGGAATGCTCTCAACAATTTCCTCTACAAGTTGGTCTACAACTACAATATCAGCTACATTCTAGAAAGAGCTCTCATGTTGAGACTCCCCCTCAATTATTTCAGTATCTCCATCATCAATCACTTTAGTATCTTGAGCAGAGTTCTGAATGAAGGACTCCCCCTCAATTATTTCAGTTCTTTCAATTTCAACAGCTTCAGTATTTTGGGCAGAGTTATCAATGACCGACTCTCCCTTAATCACTACAGTATTTTGTACTGAGTGCTCTATCATGGCCTCTCTCTCTCTCAGCTTCAGCTACCTTCTCCATTACATCAACCACCCTGGTCATCTCCATGGGTGCTAATGTTTGATCATTCTCAGATTGCTCCCCTTCAATATGACTAGGAGGGCTGTTGGATCTTGCTACAACTTTCTTTTTCTTCTTTTCAGAAGTCTCTCCTTGACTCTTAATAGGCCTTGAGAAGGGATTTTCCCACCTTTCAATTGACTTGTAGTCAATTTTCTTCAGGTAATGGAGTTGAGTGCCTTGTGATTCATCAAGCCTATCACCTAGGGTCTTTGTTAGATATAGAGAAATTATCCTTCCTAATTTGGGACATCTAAACATTCCTTGATTTTCTCAAACATAAACGGACTCCAATAAGTCTTCTTAGTTAATATGATAGTATCCATTATCTTGAACATCTCTTTAGAAATTCTATCATGTGAGTCTGCCTTACACAAAATAGACTTTCCTACAATATCAGATAGTAATTTTCCTGTAGAATTCATCTTCTTCCTGTATAGTGATCCATATATCTTATCTGAATAGCCACACCATTTTAGGGCTAATTCATGATCTTCCTCACTGATTTCCTCTTCTTTTTCATTCTCACTTAAAACTGGTAAGTGAAGAATTTTGCCAATTCTTCTTGCAGATATTTTCAAATACTTCCCTTTTACAGAAGTTTTGATGTCCTTTCTTGTTGAACTTACCTCTCCATTCTTAATAAATTCATGTACTTCTTTTATCCAGATAAGTGTTGGTTCAGATAGAACATACTCTAATCCAGATGCACTTAGCAGATATATGACATTTTTTATTTCTTCCGATGCGTGCTTGAATCCGTCTCGCACGACTTCATTTCTGATATTCATCTTCATGAAAAAGATGATCTTGGTAGTCAATAGAGATTTGAATTGCAGAGAGTAGAAGAAATCGTTGTCGAATGGATGAAGAGAGCTCAAGGGTCGCGCAAAAGACTCAATGACTTATGATGTAATTAAACCCTAATGTTCAAAGAGATTCTAATTTTAATATAAAATAAGAATATATATAGGCGTGCACCTGTTTCGATGACAAATTCGAGAAAATTTATCCAATAAAATACTAATTTTGATGTGCCAGTAGATACATACTGCTTCCTGATGACATTCTTCTGTGTCGTCCAGATTGTCTCTACGATATTTTCTATGTCATCTAGAGTGTCTCTACGACATTTTCTATGTCGTCTAAACCGTCTCTACGACATTTTTTTGTAGTTAGAAAAAATTTTGCACACTTCCAATAAATGATTGGATAACCTTTGTATTGACCAGATCTCTGGTCTTTATACCAATAAATCATTTAAGCGAGAAGATATAATAAAATATGATCAATATAATTCTATAAGAAGTATATCAATTCATATTAATCATACCAAGCTCAATTTTGAATTGATTGAATTTTTCTTCATCAAGGGGCTTAGTGAATATGTCAACAACTTGCTTGTCTGTTAGTACATATTTCAAGAAAATATCTTCTTTATCCACATGCTCCCTAATAAAGTGATATCTGATCTCTATGTGCTTGATTCTATTGCGTGCCACTAGATTCTTGACAATTGAGATGACACTTGAGGAATCACAATACAATAAAGTCTTTCTTCTTTGTTGATTGTAGTCCTCTAGTTGATGTTCAATCCAAAGTAATTGTGCACAGCAGCTCCCAACAGAGATATACTCTGACTCTGCAGTTGATATTGCAACACTGGTTTTCTTTTTACTGCTCCAAGATATTAGTCTTCTTCCAAGGAATTGACATGTCCCTGAAGTGCTTTTCTTATCTTCCTTGCATCCAGCAAAGTCTGTATATGAAAAGCCTGTTAGATCAAAATCATTACTCATATGGCACCATAAGTGAAGATGAAGTGTACCCTTGAGGTATCTCAAAATTCTCTTGGCAGAGGTGTAGTGAGAGTCCTTAGGATTCACTTGATATTTGACATAAACACATGTAGTAAACATAATGTCTGGCCTACTAGCAGTTAGGTAGAGCAAAGATCCAATGATGCATCTGTACATGGTTTCATCAAAAGGTTTCCTTTTCTCATCCTTGTCCAGCGACATATTGGACCCCATTGGAGTCCTTGTGGAGGTTGCGCTCTCCATTCCAAACTTCTTTATGAGATCTTTTGTGAACTTGGTCCGAGAAATGAATATATCATCCTCAGATTGCTTTACTTGGAGACCTAAGAAGTATTTCTACTCTCCCATGCTGCTAATTTCAAATTTCCTTTGCATAAGGTTGGCAAACCTTTTACAAAGGTGATCATATATAGATCCAAAGATTATGTCATCAACATATATCTGGACCAGCAAGGTCTTGCCTTTAACTTTCCTTAGGAATAATGCCTTATCTATTTTTCCCTTTGAAAATTTATTTTCAATGAGAAAGGTAGATAAAGTCTCATACCAAGCTCTAGGTGCTTGTTTAAGATCATATAGAGCTTTCTTAAGATAAAAACATGATTGGTAAAAGTTGAGTTTACAAAACCTGGTGGTTGTTCTACATATACTTCCTCTTTTAAGTCTCCATTGAGGAAAGCAGATTTTACATCCATCTGATATACCTTAAAGCCTTTGTGGGATGCATATGCAAGAAACAACCTGATGGCCTCCAATCTTGCTACTGGAGCATAGGTATGGTCAAAGTCTATGTCTTCTTCTTGTTTATAACCCTTTGTTACCAACCTTGCTTTATTCTTTATAATCACTCCTCGTTCATCCATTTTATTTTTGAACACCCATTTTGTTCCAATTATGTTGCGTCCTTGTGGTCTGGGAACTAATTTCCAGACTTTACATATTTGGAATAGGTTCAATTCCTCTTGCATAATCAGAATCCAGAATAGATCTGAATTGGCTTCTTCAAACTTCTTTGGCTCCATTTGTGAAAGGAAGCTCAAGTAGAGAGCCTCATTCATAGTGTTACTTCTTGTTTGAATTCCTTGATTGATGTCCCCAATGATTTGGTCTTGTTGGTGGTCTCGTTGGAATTTGGTGGTAATAGCCAATCCTCTATTCCTTTCAGGTATAACTTCTTCAGTAGGCTGAATGACTTCTACTTCAGGATTTGTGTCTTGTCTTTCAGCTTCTTCTATTATACTGATATGATTAGAAGATATTACTTCTTGTATACCTTCACTGTCAGCAATCTTCAAGTTCTTAAGCTCTGAGCTTGTACCTGCATTTGGACATCTTGGAGAATTATCAAGCAACATGTTAGATTCATCAAAGATAACATGTATTGATTCTTCAACCAACTTAGATTTATGATTATAAATCCTATAAGCTTTGCTATGAAGACTATATCCTACAAGATGCCTTCATAAGATTTCTCAGTAAACTTGGTTAGATGGTGCTTTCCACTGTTCAATACATAACACTTATTTCCAAATATTTTGAAGTAGGCCAAGGTTGGTTTTCTGCCTTTCAAGAGCTCATAGGGAGTCTTATTGTGATTTTTGTTGATCAAAGCTCTATTTTGCACATGACATGTTGTGTTGACTGCCTCAGCCCAGAAATATTCTAGTATTGAGGAATCACTCAGCATAGTTCTACTTGCTTCAATAAGTGTTTTGTTCTTTCTCTCTAGAACTCCATTTTGTTGTGGAGTTCTTGAAGAGAAAAACTCCTGAAAGATGCCTAGACTTTCATAGAATTTGGTCATAGCCCCAGACTGAAATTCTGTACCATGGTCACTTCAGATTTTGACCACAGTGCAGTTCATTTCATTTTGAATTTGCTTGACAAATGTATTGAATATGTCTAGTGTATCTCACTTGTGTTTTAGAAAGAACACCCAAATAAATCTAGAGTAATCATCAATGATCACAAGTGTGTAGACTTTTCCTCCTAAGCTGTGAACTGACATTGGACCAAACCAGTCCATGTGCAGCATGTATAAACATCTAGTGGAATCTTTTACACCAACTGATTTGAAGGAAGCCTTTGTTTGCTTGCCCATTTGGCATGCATGACAAGGACTTTCTTGAGCATAATTCCAATTTGGACCTGCTCTAATCGACGGAAAATAGAAATTGTAATTTCCATAAATATTCAAAATCCGGCGGTTATTTGATGAAAAGACACAACTATTCAGCCATAAAGAGTTTCCAAATGGGGCGTATGACTATATAAGGGAATAAGGAGATAGAAATACCATCTTTGATCATTTTCGAAAAAGGAAGAAGCAGGAGAACAAAGGGAATTCGACCCAGAAAAGGGATTCGACTGCAGATTTGGCGTTCCAGCTATTAAAGCAAGAAGAATCTAATTTCGGTCATCATGCCTTGTAAGATCTTTCCAATTTCGTGGCGCTTGATCTCAATTATGAATTAAATTCTTATAGTGTTGTATGATGAAAGTACTGTGCATGTTATGGTGATGATTTCTTTTAAGTTGTAAGTCTGTTTGACAATTTATCTTTAGGGATCTTATGAATTTGAATGAACCTTTTGGATTTTGCTTTTATCTTTTATTGCGCCGCTAGAATCGAGGGAAGATGGGCATAGTAATATTTTAAAGGCTACCTTAGTGCATCGCGAGAATCGACAGATGAGTGATGTAAATTTTTAACCAAAGTTTCTATATTTTTATTACACTTCGATATTTGAGAGAGGAGTGTATGTGTTTCATAAGTTCACTATAGTATAGAAGGGTGAAAGAGATTTCCTCTTTTCGCTAGCGACCTTAATTTTTACTCTTCATAATATTTTCATTCCGCCTAAGTTAAAGATAACTAGAGGAGTGTAAGATATCAAGATTTTCGAGATCAAGAGATAAGGATATCTTCTATAAAATCATCCCAAGATAAATTAAAAAATATCCTTATAAAAATAATATCTTCAAACATCATCGTGATAGACATAGGAAATCAGAAATGCAAGACCGTTTTTCTCAACCAGTAAAAAGTATCTTTAAAATAGTTAATTTAGTCTAAAATTTTGTTCAGAGTTTTTGTTACTCTTCAAAATCATATCATTTGATTAACTTGAATTTAAAGAAATGGTGCAACTAGTATTTGCAAGCACTAAATTAATCACTTCTCCGTGTGAACGATCTCTACTCACACTTTATTACTTATCTGACACGTGCACTTGCGTATAAACCAATTTTCACATATCAAGTTTTTGGCGTCGCTGTCAGGGAAGTGTACACTAATTTAATGTCTTCTTGCAATATTATTAATCCTGAGTATTTTGAGCTCAAGTTTATGTTTTTCTTTTAGATAAATTAATTGTGAAGTTGTCTTTTTTTTAATTCCCTTTTCATTATTATTTTAAATTTTCTAAGCGGGCCTCCATAGTGATTTTGTATTTGTAAAATTAGTTTATGCATCATTTCAATTTGTGAATCCACCCCTGCAACATCATGTTTTTTTACTCTCAATGTTAATGGTGTGGGTCTTATAATTTATGTTTGACATAACAACTGTAATGACTGCCACCAAGAAAAGAAAACTAGTTTTTGAACATAAAAACGAATTAAGTTCCTTAGGTGAGGTCGGATGTTCATGGCGACGGTTCATAACCACCGCGTTCACGACCGCTACCACCGTGCCAAACGAGCCTCAATCACGTGGAGCAGTCGATCATGATAGTAAGTTAACTTGCTCTTGAACCTCTTGCTCAACCACAATTAATGAAAACAACTAATTAAGACCTATATATGGGAGCTACAAATCCCACAGATTTACTTGATTGTGAACTAAACCATTGTTACGATACACTTGATAGGGAGTGGAAAATAAGGGAAAATCGAAGTTAGACGATATACATTTGTGATGGCCAATCACGTGCAAGGCTAAACCATGTTAGCTCTTGAGTGCCCCAAATGCTACGTTTGGAAGAGCGGTGAAGGTTGTAAAAGTAGTTGTGAATAATTTAAAAGCAGCTTATGACTAGCGACGGCCGCAAACGTTATTTCTCCAAAACCGTGCTTTGGGCCAAAAAGATACATATAGCTTTTTTGAATAGACCGGCCTAAACATAGGTAAACAATAACATTTACGGTAACAATTTCACACGGCTAGCGCTCAAACCGCGGAGGCTCATCAAATAGAGCGAAAGACTAATAAGAAAATAAAGGCGATTGTTATCCGCACTACAGTTCTGGCTGTCCGCACTCTTTTTGTATGAGTTATTACATGCCTTTTGGAAATATGTCTTGTACATGCATTTTTAGGAAAAGTGTTCTAACACGAAAGTTGTAGATCTCGTCGAGATCTACAACTTTCGTGTTGAATACTTTTCCTAAAAATGCATGTACATGGCGTATTTCCAAAAATTCGTTATAGTTACGCACATGTTTCAATCAGGGCGGCAATACTTCTTGTTCGTGCATTTTTATGAAAAGTGTTAAGCACGAAAGTTGTAGAACTCGACGAGATCTACAACTTTCGTGTTGAACACTTTTCCTAAAAATGTATGTACAAGACGTATTACTAAAAGATGCGTAATAACTCATACAAAAAGAGTGCCATATCCAAAATTGTAGCGCTGATAACAATCGTCAAAATAAGAAGATAGCTAATTAATTTAAACAATAATTATAACCTCAAGATATTTTTCATTGTCAGCATATCTAGCTTTAGCTTTGCAGACTCTTAGACTTACAGGAGCCGATATTTAAAGCTTTAAAATTAGTCATAAATAAGCTTTAAAATTAGATGAAGCTGGGCGGTGCCAAAGTCACTGTTTTGACTCTCTAGGTCATGTTTGGGCAGCCGGTTCGCACCGAATTAGACGGAACGGCGGAACAGGCGCTCAAGCTCAGGCGTCCAGCTAGGAACCGTGTGCGCAACGGAAGAAAATCTCAACCCGGTGACGCCGGAGCAAAGCTGTTTCCAGGTTCTTCGTGCAGTCCCGGTGCTGCAGTGGAGAAATTTCAGTTGGGAGAAATTTTTGTATAGGAACCCAGCTCTAGATTTGGAAAGGGGGACGTCGCAATGTTAACACGTGGCCTCCTATTTTGTATAAATTTCGTCTCTTCTTCGTGCGAAGTATTTTTTTTCCCGCTGCAGGAGATGCACCAGATAGAAGTATTAGTTGGGATATCACTTTTGCTATGCGAACAATGGTGTTAACTGTGATATCACTTCTGCTATCCCGTCGAACAGAAGTGTTCACATGGTCAACACTTCTGATATCCAAGAGAACACTTTTGTTCGCCTATCCCAGGAACAAAAGTGTTTGTTTGGATCAAACAACAATGATTAATTTTCTGCAATATAAAACACAAGAAATCAAAATGTAATCTTCTGCTTTCACATGCTATAGATTTAGAAAGATTTTACAAAAGTTTCCGCATGAAAAAAATGCATTCGCACAATATTCGTGCGACAGTGGAGTTGAGATGGCTAACCTCCTCCTTCTTTGGTATAGTATCCCCCTCCTCCTTGGGGATAGTATTAGCCTCCTTCCGGATGGTATTCTCCGTTAACAATCCAACCAAGTTTCTGCAGTCCAACAACGTCGTGAAGATGTAGGGCAAGTATTTCGCGTAGAAGAAGCCACATGTCAACATCGTGACGGCCAGCAAAAAAAATTCCTCATGCTAACACGGGGAAGAAGGGTATGGGCGTTGCCACGTGTCCCATGTGCATGAATATTGACAAGGATAGCATGCGAATTAATTAGAAATATAATAATATAATAAATACGGTCTCCTTTTTAACTGAACATACATGCAAAAGGACTAATAAATAATTCCCGTAATAGAAAAACAAATTCAACGCGCACTTAATTAACCTCATATTTAGCTCCGACCGATACTACGGTGATGGCGATGATAACAAATTTAGATGTTTTTGGATATATATTATTAAGTTATAAGATGTGACAGCGAACTAACTATTATATATATTATATATATATGTATATAATTAGGCAATTGTTAATCTCCCCAGTTTTGACTATCTGCAACCCTTTTGTATGAAGTATGACACATTTACTTGGAAATACGTCCTCTACAAACATTTTTAGGAAAAGTGTTCAACACGAAAGTTGAATATATCGTCGAGATCTACAACTTTCGTGTTGAACACTTTTGCTAAAAATGCACGCACAAGACGTATTGCCGCCCAAATTGAAACATGGGCGTAAATATAACGAATTTTTGGAAATACGCATTGTGCATGCATTTTTAGGAAAAATGTTCAACACGAAAGTTGTAGATCTCGACGATATCTACAACTTTCGTGTTGAACACTTTTCCTAAAAATGCTTGTAGAAGGCGTATTTCCAAAAAATGCATAATACTTCATATAAAAGGGTTGCAGATAGCCAAAACTGGGGTGCGGTTAACAATTGCCTAAAATTAAGGGAAGTATAATGTTTGATACCTAAGAAAAAAATCTTTATAATTGCTAATATGTCGGAGCAAAAGAAAATCTAATTAGTTATTTTATATTCATGTATATTGTAGATATTTTTTTATTTATAACTAGGACTATATGTACAAAATCTATATTAATTTAAAGTTAGGTCTAGATTATTCCTTGTAACCTCTAAAGTAAAGAGTCAAACTCATGTGTAACTAATATGACATATTTAGCACTACACATTATTCTACTTGGTATATAAGCGATGTAGTTTTGAGTAAGATTGCGTTCCTTTGAGAAAATCCACTGTCCGACTCGTATCGTGTGATATCTTTAGAGACTGAGAATTCACGAAAGTTCATCTTAGTTCTACGATAACTCGCTTGTCGCACACCCCTCCTCTATCATATCTGCTTGATGGAATGGAGACGGTTCATCTACACGACTACTTTCAATATCATTTCATCCGTGTGTCGACATGATGGTCCCCCCTTATACCACTTCCTTACTTTCATGCATGATCTAAAGAGCGAGAGTCGATCGGTTGTGCGCATTTGAGTTATGAACTTTATTTTTGTAGATTTCTCTGCACAAGCCCTAAACTAACGAAGTTACCGTGGCAATAAAATTATCATGCAATGACATATGAGGTTAACACATATCTCCCTTCTTGGGTTAGGGGGTAAATATTTTCATAAACCTTTTTCGTTCTTATAGATATTCTCATACCACCTTGAAAATCTAATGAAATAAAAAGAAATGTGACATTTCAAAACTCACAGAAGCAAACCAAAAATCAAACTCACCTCCTACAAATATTAAAATAAAAATATAGATTCAGAAAATATCTTATAGGCAAAACGGATCAATATTTCTCTTAACTACTCATTTTCAAAGAAGTATCCTATTCAAACAATTCAGAATAGAAAACAAAGATAATGAAGGGAAATAGAGAAGATTATAAATCAAAGATCGGTGAAAGTACAAGGTACTATCATATGTAGTATTTCATCAAGCAAAATGTTACTACCCCAAAAACATTTTCACCCCTTCCTCAGAGTTATAACCCCAAAATGAAGAGTTCACTTCCATTGATAAAAGCAAAATTCACACACATATATATATATATATATATATATATATATATATATATTTATATATATATATATCTTTAACTACTATATACAAGAAGTTGTCTTTGGTGCAACATTTTAAAAATTGCCAAATATAGCCTCATTCTTTTATTCCAATGACTTAACATATATTATGAAAAAAATTAAAATTTATAAAATATAATGGCTATTGTGTAATTACACTATATCCCTATAATAAAAATAATGATGAAAATTCATAAATCCAAAAGTTTTTTAGTAGACCTCCTACGCCTACTATGGTAGGTCATCATTAGACCTAAGTTATCATTAGACCCACTTTAAAATGATTTTTAGTTAAAATATAAATGTTTTTGAAAAAAAAATGATTATAAAATATTAATTAAAATTTTGTGCGGTCATTTTGAGTACTCATATGTATATGTTCCGGCGGGGGTGGGCGAAGCCCACCGAGGGGGTCGCCGGGTTCCACTCTGGTATGAGGGGGGAAAAGGGGGGAGAGGGGAGGGAAGAGAAAGAAAAAGAGGGGGAGGAGGAGAAAAGAGGGGGAGGAGAAGGAAAGGGGGAGAGGAAGAGAAAAGAGGGAAAGGAAGAAAAAAATAGAGGGAGGGAGAACGCGGCCACAATTTGCGAAAGAAAGGCATTTGGATCTCCGCGGAGATCCAAATGGCTCTCCGCGGAGATCCAAATCGCGGAGAACTTTTTGCTCTCCGCGGAGAGCAAAATGCTCTCCGCGGAGATCCAAAAGGCTCTCCGCGGAGATCCAAAAGGCTCTCCGCGGAGATCCAAATCGCGGAGAACTTTTTGCATGCTCTCCGCGGAGATCCAAATGGCTCTCCGCGGAGATCCAAATCGCGGAGAACTTTTTGCTCTCCGCGGAGAGCTTTTTGCTCTCCGCGGAGAACCATGTAGAACTCCGCGGAGAGCCTTCTGGATCTCCGCGGAGAACCTTCTGGATCTCCTCGGAGAGCCTTCTGGATCTCCGCGGAGATCCTTATGGATCTCCGCGGAGAGCCTTCTGGATCTCCGCGGAGAGCCTTCTGGATCTCCACGGAGAGCCTTCTCCATCTCCACTGATTTCATTTAAAGCTATAATTATGCACCTTTCGACCCATTTGAAAACGTTATTCATCCATGAAACAATTGCTATTATAGACACATTTCAAATGTACACGAAGAATGTTTCTTAATTTACATCAATCCACCACAAAATTTTTAAAGATTTTTGCACAGATCTGGGCTCTAAACATAGGCATTTTTTTCTGCCAGTCTGCGCAACTCTCCCAGCTTAACACCCCTTCCTTCGCTATGTGCTCCATATACTTCATAACGAAGACACCGCAGTCCACAGAGTTCTCCTGCTGTGGTATACCAGAAGTCAAGTCGAGACTCCACTTGGAAAATCCTGCGTGGACTTTTTTAACGGTCGCCTTCTGGAGCTCAGAAATCTGCATTAACACAAATATGTTCGTACATTAGTAACTACGTAATGTACAATACTATATCGCATGTCAACGAACTGTACTTATAGCTAGTTTAGCGGGAACTTTCCGTTTGGGGTTACGTAGAGAGTCATGTATTAGCCACTTCTTGTCTTTAACATTACCCACCAATAAAAACCAGTGTTGACTAAAACATACTGGCATTAGAATCATTTTGATATTGGCGAGATTCTCCTTGGTAATGCCCTCGAGGAATGCAGCTACAAGCGTAGATTCTGCGTCCTTGACCCGTGGGTAGTGCAACTACATAATTTGTAACATTTTTTAGCAATACAAACAGAATTATTAATGTACAAAGCACAGAAAGGAGATCATACCAAAAAGTTAGGACTGATATACATAAACGGATGATACGCTTCTTTATCCCGCTCTCTACGCAAAGTCAAGATCTTTGCGTAGGCATCAATGTGACAATCTTCAACGTATTTGTCCGTCAGAAGAGCATCCATGTCATCTCGAAATCCCATTATATTCCATTTATTGAATGCTTGATCGTTCCTGAAACATTAGAAAACCATCGTCAATATCAATGTGCATAGATCAAAATTTTGAAAATATAAAAGTGTATAATATCAAAAGGGCACCTCGATGGAATGACGCTCATACGTCGATGGATGATATCTCTATCTTCTTCTGCTATTAGCGGTCTCCCCGGATAGTCAATGGGGTACACATCAAGTTCATCCGCCTTTGTAGTTTTAATGTTTCTTTCTCCTAATGGGGAGTCTGGAATATGAGTAATGGAAGTATCGTGAGGGGTAGTGAGGGTGGTAGCCTTTTGGTGGGTGGGGGATCTAGAGTTACTAAGGCTAGATGATGGCGAGGAATGATGAATGAGTGTGTCTATATCGGCACTCATGGAATCAAGACTGGCACCTACACTGTGACTAAAATTAATTAAATCTCTATGTACTCTATCTACTTTTTTGTCTAATCTATCTAGCCTATTATCAAAGGTTCCTACAAAACTATTTATCTTGCTATCTAATAATGCAATTTGATCTAACATCCTATGCTGGAAATCAATCCAAAACTGTACAGGAGGGAGAGATGGTGTGCTAGGTGGTGGGGGAGGTGATGATGTGCTAGGTGGTGGGGGAGGTGATGATGAGGGAGGTGGCGACGATGGGGGAGGTGGTGATGCAAACTTCACTTTTTTCCTGCCCTAGAAGTCGGGCTTATTGATTTTCTCTTAGATTGGGGAGGTGGCGGTGTCTTCTGTGCTGTCAGCTCTGAACATAACAGCTTCTCCTCTGGTGTTATGTCCTCGAGTACTTCCAACACCTATAAAGAAGAAATACAACCATTGTATTGGATAGTTCAACATTAGTAGTTAATCGAATAAAGTAAACTGTTTACCTGCTCATCCAAGATAGATGGAACAGTGACCCCCAGCTCTTTTAATGTAAATGAGACCTTCTCCGACCATCTTAACAGTCGAGGCCTCAATGTCAGATAGTGCGGAGGGATGCTGGTGGTGTGCTCGAGGAACCAAATCTATATAAATCATTGTAATAGTTTAGAACAAATGAAACAAAATTCATTTTAAGAATTAAAAATATAAATACTTACAACTAGAACATGGGTGCATCCGTAGATGTATCCCAATGAGGTCTCTGGCCTCTGTTGCAGTTGGCCTTCTGAAATTGGTGGCAGCTTCTCCACCATCACCCTGAACGACCTCATTAGGAAGGTATGAATGGCTTCCGGCCAATTGAACTTCTGGAAGTTCTCCAAGCTGGAGACCTCATCAAAGAACTTTGGGAACCTCTCCGCGCTCGAGGGGAAGAAGAAATTGCACAGAAGGTGCAAAACCAATACGTTGGTCGTCACAGGGGACGACCCCTTCTCTATCTCCTGAAGCTCTGTCTTCAATTCTGTCTTCGTGAGCGCTCCAAAAGGCTTGGAAGTCAGGATGACTTCCTCCCCATGGTTGGGCAAACCTAATATCAATGCCACGTCATTGGGGATGAAGGTAAGCTCCCTCGATCCAATGACGAATACGTCCTTCTCGATGTCGTACCAGCTGAGCAGACTGTATAGGAGGGGAGTGTTCTGCGGCACCTTCGGTGCATGGAAAATATGCCAGATGTTGGCATCCATCAAAATCTTCTTCTGACTCTCCTCCATTCGTTCAAGAATAGCTGATGTTTGACCCACAAATTTTGACAAATAACACCTCGAGCTAAGAACATGAATTTTCTTCTGCCCCATAGCTCTGTCAAAATTATAAACGATTGTTACAATAAATCATTGATATGCATATGTATAAGAAGATATGCAACTCCAATATAAAGGACTCCGCGGAGAGCCAAAAGGGTATCCACGGAGAGCCAAAAGGCTCTCCGCGGAGATCCAAAAGGCTCTCCGCGGAGATCCAAAAAGGTCTCCGCGGAGAGCGGAGAACCTTTTGGCTCTCCGCGGAAAGACGGTTCTCCAAGGAGATCCTGCACAATCCCAAGGAAGAGGACATACTTACATATTTAAACAATAAAAAACAATAAAAAAACAATAAAAAACATACTTTTCTGGGGTTCACAGACTATTGCAAGCTCTTTTTCTTGTTATTATCCTTCACCTTTTGCTTGAGTTGCACATCAGATCGAACTCGAAACTGATTCATCCCCAACACCCGTGCGACTCACGCCCAGTACAAGAAACGCTTGGCCAGGCTCTTCCAAGACGTTTGATCACCAGTCGTCGATTTCACATGGGAGCGCTCTGATGAACTAGTTAGCAAGTAATTGAGCAACTCTTTCTCCGATTGAGAAAACGGCTCCCCTATAGATGGGGTGGGGACGATGGCCTCCATTATTTGATTCAAAGCAGGCAATTGTTGATTGACCATGAATGGAGGACGGGAACCAATCTCGCTGACAGCGGACGAGCTGCCCGCAGCAGGTTCCTCCGTCGTCGTGATGACTGCAGAAGATGCTGGTTGAGTTGAATTCTGGGTGGTCGGAGTTTCGGCTGGCAATGGTTGTGTAACAAGTGGCGACGGAGGTAGAATGTTGAGGGAGTCTTGATCACCGAGCTCATTGGCTTCGGTATGTGACTGCAAACTGTACTGATGACCTGGTGTTGTCGATGAGGTTGATGCCCCTTTCCTTTTGAGACGTCCAAGATACTCCCAACGATTTTGAATCTCCTTGTGGGTCATCTTAACTAGATCCTCACGACGTGCAGCAATGCGGGCGTAAGCTGGGGCGACCACTTTGGTCCAGTGAATGTTGCCGGCATGCCCAGCATCAATCTCGTTTTGAACAAGTCGATCAATGATATCGTCCGCTGATCCTTCAATTACTAGATCGGGCGGGGACGATTGCAGATCTGTTGCAAGGGGCTGACTTGAACTGTGAGTTGGGGCGCCGGTTGTAAAAGTGACGCTTCGAGTTACTATTGTGGTGACAGTCTCTTCTAACTGGATGAAACTATCATCACGGCCCGCCTGCGTTGGAGCAATCAATGACGCGGCCAGATTTAGTGCAGTAATGATACTGCGTTTGGGCGCTGCTCGTTGAATGAGCAATCTGAAACGAGACTGGGCAACCATATCCTCCAAGTGTTGTTTAAGAACCTGTTCTGATTTTGGCCGAATGAACCGTTTGAAAGCGTAATTGGTGCTATGTAAAGCTGAGACAAGAACAGACCAAATTCGATGCAATTGTGGAATATGCAAGGATTCAATGGGAAAATCTTTCAGATCAAGCAGTTCATCGGGTTGAAGAAATTTAAGAGCCACCATTCCGAGTAAGCGCCGTTCGAAGGGGTTGATCATTGGTGAAGTGCTCATCACTTTTTCCCAGAGATTATGGCCTTCTAATGCCATTGAACTCGTCCGTCAATTTCATGCGTCCCGGCACGTTGTGATGATGGTCAGCCGAGAGATGAGTCCCGGTTATGGCGCCTTCCATTCGGTTGAAGAACGAAAGTTGGCGAGCAATGCAGTCATTGAGTAGGCGTGATAGCGTTGATTCCACTGGACCAAGAGTGCCATTGTACCCGTTACAATGCTGAAAAAATGAGGGGAAATCAGGGAACACTGCCGGATACTTCTGCCATGACGTTTGTCCAAGTGCTGCATCCCATAAGCGCATATCCAAATACCACGACACGTGACCACGATATAGTGCGGCTTGACGCATGTATCGAGTCGTTCGGGCACAACTAATCACCTTGGCTGCATCAGCAATGTCGGAACGGGACGTGTACAAGTCGTATGCCATTTGAACAAGACCGACGTCGTGTGCGCTTTGTTCGAAAAGCTGCACAGGATAGTTAAGGATGATGGGTGCCGGGATCAACTTCTCATTTTTGGCCTCATCCATGACATGGAACGTGGCACCACAGCCGCCGGAGGTGTTCGACTTCTTGCACATGTATCGAGCACTGATAGAGAATGCAGCGGTGTCGATGCAATCGACAACTCGCGGGGCACTTAATTGCTTGCGGGAAAGAAAGCCGACTTTGTTGCAAGATGGGCATGCACCCGCTGTCACATTGACGCCGTACTGCCGTTCCGGATCGATCACGAACAATGGTTTCAACAGATACGCATTCAGGTCAGGTCGCTTGTTCCACAGTGGCACGGGCGGATCGATTCGGATGGGAGGGCGAATGCCATCCTCCATCATTTTCACTTGGATCTTGATCCAATCCTCCTGAATTTTGTTCAACGTGCCTGATTGCTTCCCACAAATGCACGGCTCAGTAGTGAGGCGGTCGAAGGCTGACGAATAGAATGGAGGCGTTTGCGTCGGAATCGATTCGGGTAGAATTTCAGGGCAGCGATGAACGAGGGTCTCTACTGATCGTTGTGTTTTCGCAATGTCCCGCAACACAATGTCAATACCATTCATTGCAATCAATGACGAACAGACAGACAATCTAGCAATTAATGACGAACAGACAGACAACTGATTTACCAGGTTCTGCAATGAAGAATGAACACTTGAAAAGGAATGAAGATGTAGTTCTTCATACTATGTTTAGGGCATTGGGGATGTTTTAAGGAGACAATCCAAAGCAACCGATAAACCTGTGGCTCTCCGCGAAGAACCACTCGATCTCCGCGGAGAACCGTTGGATCTCCGCGGAGAGCCTTTGGATCTCCGCGGAGAGCCTTTGGATCTCCGCGGAGAGCCTTTGCAACTCCGCGGAAAACCTTTGGTTCTCCGCGGACATCTTTTGGGTTCTCCGCGGAGAACCTTTGGATCTTCGCGGAGATATTTTGGGTTCTCCGCGGAGACCTGGCTCCGCTCCTTGGAAATCCCATGGTCTCCGCGGAGAACCCAAGAGATCTCCGTGGATCTCCACGGAGATCTCTTGGGTTCTCCGCGGAGATCCAAGGGTTCTCCGCAAAGGAGGTATACGGTCTCCTTCCTTGGACAACAATGGCGGAGAAGATGAAACCCTAAAAAAAGATAATGGCGGAGAAGATGTACCAAGCGGAGATGAATCTCGAGCCTAGGATCTCTTGTGCCGTGAGTCGGAGAACGGGCGCCGGAGAGTCGTTGGATTTTGGTCGGAGTCGATGGGGGAGGCGGCGCCAGAGAGCAATCGCGGGGAGCGCTGCGAGAGAGAGAGCGTGAGTGCGAAAGAGAAGGTCGGGGAGAAGATGAACGAGCGCGGGATTATTCTCCGCGGAGAGATGGCGTTTTATATTTTAATGTTTATAATGAATATTTTATTATTATTAAGTCGGATTCAGTAGGGGCGGAGCCCCGTGCCTGTCACTCGTATATATTTATATATTCTTTTACTCTAATGACTTACATATATTAAAAAAAATAGAAATTCATAAAATGTAATGACTATTTGTGTAATTATATCATATTCTTATAATAAAAATAATGATGAAAATTTATAAAATTCAAAAATTTTTAGTAGACCTCCTAAACCTACTATATGTTAGGTTATCATTATGTCTCAAAAACTAATTTCGAAATATAATAGCTCACTTTAAAATGTTTTTTTTTTAATATAAATGTTTTTGAAAAAAGTAATTATAAAATATTGATGTATATTTTTTTACGGTCATTTTGAGTACTCATGTGTATATGTTGCGGGCGAAGCCCGCCGGGGGCGGCCGGGTACTGTCGAATGCGGGCGAAGCCCGTCGGGGGCGGCCGAGTACTGTCGAATGCGTGCGCAGCCCGCTCCAATGGGGGCGCAGCTCGCTCTAATGCGGGCGCTGCCCCCTCCAATGCGGGCACAACCCCTCCAATGCGGGGGCAGCCCGCTAAGAGTCAGCGAGCACGGGCGAAGCTGCTCGTATGTATATATATATATATCTATACTATATTAAAAAGAAATATGATTTAGGTTTCAATGACAAGCTAAATAAGACACTGGGAAATCATCACCGTCCATTTAACGATCAAAATGCCCTCCCTCTATTAACGCCTCTCACTACCCTCGACATTCTATCCTCTCTCCCGCTCGACATCCGCAAAAGAAACCTAATCTCCTCGCGTCGTTCTCTCCCGCACCTCCCGACGTTCGACATCGCCACGCCCTCCACTCTCCCGCACTACTCTCCTCCCGACGTTCCACTTCGCCACATCGCGACATTGCCACGACCTCCACTCTCCTTCTCGGAACCGCTCGGAACACTATAGGCGAACCTGGAACTCACCTCCAGCTCGGATCCGCAGCTCCTCCTTCGCCAGATCCTCCTACAGGTATTTCATTTCCATTTTCTTTTTCATTCTCATTTCCGTTTTCATTTACAGTTTAGGGTTCCGGCTCTCAACAACTTCATTCTATTTCGATTAGGATTCCTCTGCTCGCACCTGGATCTCAAGCCCTCCTTCGCCAGATCTCACATCCTTTCTACACGATTTTCCCTTAGGTTTCCTCTGCTCGCATCATCGTCGTTCTCTTTCCGGCTCCTTCTTCCTCCTAAGCTGAAATAGTTTTCTTTCGTAAGTTTTTTTTTTTACAGGTATCAAATAAAGATGATGTTGCAGTAGGTCGCATCCGGCAGGATTTGTCCCAGGAGGGCAACCATGGGTAATAGTTTAATCTTCTCCCTGAAATATCGATTTTTTTTACAAAATTACAGATGGCTATATACCTGATCAAGATTACCTTGAAATTGATAAAACTCAGTACCATAAACATTCATGAAATCATATGTAAGATTGAAATTTACTTGGCCCGTGCTTGCGCCCGCATACGAGCGTCTGAGCCAACATATGAGCGGCTGCATCATGCTTTTCAAGTGAGTTTTGGACTAAAAATTATTTTAAAACAGATATTATTTAGTCGTGATTTAAATAAATCTAATATATGTTAAAAGGCAACCAATAACAAAATTGTAGAGACCCTCTAGACCTCAGCTTAGCTTGAAATGGATAGGAATGCAATTCTTCGTTCACTTAATTGCGTCCATACACTCACAATGTCATCATTGGCATCACCACACAGTTGAACGAAAAGACGTCAATCTTGATAATAAAAATCAATAATAAGTCTATATATTAGTTCAGATGGATCTCATAATCATAAACAAGTAACTTAAAACAACCTTGAAATGCATTTTATAGGCAAGTTCGAATTGGAATGAACTCATTTTATAGGCAAGCTAGAATTCGAGGAATGCACAAAAAGAAGCAGTATGTATCAACAAAAGTATTAAAAATAAGGAACAATTAGTATTAAAATAGCGTATGAAGTGAAAATGGAAGTGTATTTCCGTGGACATTTTTGATCTCCTCATTTTGTACTAAAAGATTTATGTTCTGTTTGGTTGCAGCAACCTTTAACTTAATATATCTAAGTGCTTTGAATGTTAACCTGTTCTCTATTCCCACAATTGCTATTTTTTATATTATCTTCTTTCTTTCTTACACGATGCTATGGCTAGCTGAACAATCATAGTCCAGTTTCTCCATGATTTGAATCAGCCCTGGAATGATTGCATCTTGAGGGGGATTTCTTTGATTTTAAAGTAACGAATTTGGTTTCTTAGACCAGAGCCCTAATAACTCCATTGAATGAATACGTTAACAAGTTAAACGAAAGTTGCATGCTTCTGTTCCCAGGGGAAGAAACAACGTACTACTCTTTCGACTCTGTTTCTGACGATAACCATAACTTATATCTTCCAGAGTTTTTAAACTCCATTAATCCTGGTAATCTACCCCACACAAGTTAACATTAAAGCGTGGTTGTCCCATCATGCTGCTCCGAAATATAGATCCAAAAATTGGATTGTGCAATGGCACAAGACTAATATGTCGTAGGTTTGCAAGAAATATCATTGAAGCAACTATATTGGTTGGGCAATTCAAGGGTCTTCGAGTTTTTATTCCACGCATACCACTTAAGAGTGCAGAAGATATGAAAATGCCATTTGAGCTAATGAGGAAACAATTTCCGTTCATATTGAGTTTTGCATTGACAATTAACAAATCCCAGGGCCAAACAATTGGAAATGTAGGGATCTATCTTTCAAATCACGTATTCAGTCATGACCAATTAACGTTGCTTTATCACGAGAGGTTTCAGCACAGACCACAAGAGTTGTAGTAAAAAATCATGCAATCGAGGGTCATGAGGGTGTGCACACAAAGAACGTGGTTTTCAAAGAGATATTTGCACGAGTAGATTCAAATCACACACCTTGAACGGTATATCATCAGATTCAACCCAATAATATTTGGGTTCATGCATTCTTTTAGTAATTCTATCTTTACACATCTAATTATTTATATTCTTTGCTGCCAGCGGTGCAAAAAGAAAAGAATGATGGCAAAATCCACATGTGTCATGAATGATTCATTCAAGACTGAACGCTGGATGTATGTCTTCCGTGACTATCTGATTTTAAAAGGAAGATTCATACCAAAGTCATACACCATGATAACTTCATATGAAGAACTCCATAAGTATGGACTCAATGGTATGTACTTGGTTTTTTAAATATAGTTGACTGATATTACTATATATTATGTATATTATTTTTAATTATTTAAATTCATTTGTTTCAGGCGTTGCACCGCGATTTATAAAGCCTTCAATCAATTTTATTAAAGGATCACTGCGCATGTTAGGAGAGATTGGAAATGTTTACGGTAAAACTAATGTACAATTAGCTAACCTCATCGCTCAAACCTATTGGTCAAAAATTACGCATGTTACCCCAGATTGAAGATGTACATGGTTACATGACCACAAATCGGGCAGTGCTGAGATTTTATATTGCTATTTTATTACATGGTTAACTTAAGATATTTGATTCTGTTCTGTTATATAATGTTGCTCTCATTACATACTTTGCGCTCACTATGATTTTTGGTCCCACGATGAATGATGTTATTACGACAAATGATGCCACGATGATTTTTGGTCCCACGCCGAATGTCGCCGTCACGCCGAATGTCGCCCACACGATGAATGTCGCCCACACGACGAATGTCGCCCCCACGACGAATGTCGCCCCCACGACGAATGTCGCCCCCACGACGAATGTCGCCCCCACGACGAATATCGCCCCCACGACGAATATCGCCTTGCATAGGGTCGGAGGCCCGTGCCTGTCACTCGTATATATATATATATATTTATATATATTACCAAGACATCCTATGTAAGTTAGCATAATTACTGAGAGCACCCCTCTTATTTTCAAAATTACAAAAACTCCCATTAAGTTTTTATTTCATTACAAAAACCTCTCTTTGACTTTTCATTTCCTAACATCCATGAACAAGAATACCCCATGGACACTGTTCACCGGGGGGGGGGGGGGGGGGGTATTTTTGTGCATGGATGTTATGAAATGAAAACTTCAGGGGAGGAGTAATGAAATGAAAACTTTAGGAGAAGTTTTTGTAATTTCGATAAATAAGAGGGATGTTGTCAGTAATTTAGAAAAGTTAGAGGGGAGGTCCCGGTAAATGGCCCTGTATATATATAGCCAAATACAATATTTAAATATTTATATCTATATTATATAAAGAAAAACTTTTAGGCTCAAAGTGAGACCAAATTAGAACAATTCAATTGATCTCAGCTGTTGGATTAAGGCGATATGTGCTGCAAATAGCCGTTTACACCTACCACCATCTCCTCCCTCACGTAGGAATCCCGACTCCACCTTTTTTTTATTTTTTTGGGGTTGCCGCCGCCGGCGCGCGCGGAGCCACTGGCGGCCTGGGTGGAGCCCATCGGCGGGTTCGTCGGGCCCCAGCGAACCTACCGGTGGCGCTCCGATAAGGTCACCGCCAACGGTGGCTCTCTCCGTGAGATCCAGTAACTGGATCTCACGGGCAGTGCCACCGCCGACGGTGGCCCTGCCCGCTCGCCGCCAAACAATCCCCGGCGAGTTTGCCGAGGTCCGGCGAACCCGTCGGTGGTATCCCGACAGCGCTCTGGCAGGGCCACCGCCGGTGGTGGCCCTGGCCGCTCGCCATCGGACAACCCCCGACGAGTTCGCCGGGGACCGGCGAACCCGCCGGTGGGATCCGATGATGCCGGCGGCCTTAACCGCCCACCCCCTACTTTTTTCTTCCAATTAACAAAATATAATAATTTACAATATTCTAAAAAATTAATAATTAAACACATAATTAAAATGAATATTAAAAAAAAAATTAAAATTTTTAAAACCTTAAAAAATAAATTAAATAAAAAAAATTTAAATAAGCCCGCCGGTCGGCGGCGGGCGAAGCCTGCCGATCTGGGTTGTTTGCAGGAGCTGTAATTGTTTCATGGCTTAAGGTGACATGATCTACTCTGAGTGGCTTTCACGGAGAGCTCTCTTCCTTTACCTACAGGATCTTCTTCGACGACGCCTTCATCCTTGTAAAAGCACAAGATCAAGTGTTGCTGGAGTATAGAAGACTGGGAAGTTACTCATCGTGTAGCCGCTCTTACCTATTATATGGATATAGTCTGGGCGATTACTCATGTTTGTAAGTTGTAACCGCTCTAACATGTATATATATAGTTAGGCGGCTGCTCGTGTTTGTAATTGTCTGAACCCCTTTTTCTCAAATGTATGTTTTAGTCCCACATCGTCTGTTGTAAATCCTCTCTCTTTTTTTGTTCTATATAAAGAGGGGACTCAGCTATGTAATATTCGAATTTTTTGGAAATAAAATTATTATTATTTTCAACTTCCCACAAGGTATCGGAGCGATAATCGTTCCTACGGACTGCCTCCTGCAACTGCCTAACCTTGTGCAGTCTCTCTTAAGTTAACTCGAGTGGACTCCGGTTGTTTAACCACCCACTTCTCTTCTTCTTCTTCTTCTTCTTCTTATACGGTGGATTTTGGTTATTATAACCGCCCATCCTTTGCTCTTCTTTCGCTCCTAATTGTGTTCGCCCGCTTCCCGTCCCTTGCGGCTTTGTACTCTGATAGGACCGCGCGGCCTCTACTCTGGACACTGCAAGTTCTCTCTGTGGACTTCGGTTGTCTAACCTCCCGCTTGATTCTCCCCTATACAGATTTTAGTTTTATGTCTGCTCATCCTTTGTTGTTGTCGCAAAGCATTCTGCCTTTTTACCGCGTGTGGTCTCTCTTTTGTGCTCGTGGTATAACATCCCGACTTTAATAGGGGGCCTAGCCCGTTCAATTGAACCTTTGGAGAAGCTTGGACTGGGTCATAGAAAACTGCGACCCGACCTCCACCTTATAATGGTGGCGGTTTAAGGAAATGACCGTTTTGAGTAGCGCTATGCTTCGCCACAACGCCAAAGTAGCATATTGAGCAAACGAGTTTCGAATTAACTTTTGTCAGTTGCATTGGACTCGTATGATCGATACGAGCGCAACGGAACTCGTTTCACTCCAATCCAAGGTCATTTGAAGAAAATTACCATTTTTAGTAAAGTTGTGCGTTGCGACAACGTCGTAGCAGAATGTTGAGTAAACGAGTTCCGAATTAACTAACGTCACTTGCATTAGATTCGTATGATCGATACGAGTGCAACGAAACTCGTTTCACTCCAATCCGAGGTCATCTGGTGAAAATGACAGTTATGAGTAACGTTGTGCGTCGCTACAATGTCGTAGTAGAATATTGTGTAAACGAGCTCCTAATTGATTTCTGCGCGGTGCATTAGATTCGTATGGTCGATGCGAGTGCAACGAAACTCATTTCACTCTAATCCGAGGTCATTTAGAGAAAATGACCATTTTGAGTAATGTTATGCATAGCCACAACGCCGTAGTAGAATATTGAGAAGACAAGCTATAAATTGACTTATGTCAGTTGCATTAGATTTGTATGGTTGATACGAGTGCAACGGAACTCGTTTCGCTCTAATCTAAGGTCATTTGGAGAAAATGACCGTTTTGAGTAACGTTGTGAGTCACTACAACGCCATAGTAGAATATTGAGCAAACGAGTTCCGAATTGATATGATAGTTGCATTAGATTTGTATGGTATATAAGAGTGCAATGGAACTCGTTTCGCTCCAATCCGAAGTCATTTGGAGGAAATTGCCGTTTTGAGTAACGTTGTGCGTCACCACAACGCCATAGTAGAATATTGAGCAAACGAGCTCCGAAATGACTTCTGTCAGTTGCGTTAGACTCGTGTGGTCTAAATGAGTGCAACAGAATTCGTCTCGCTCCAATACAAGGTCATTTAGAGAAAATGACTGTTTTGAGTAGTGCATCGCCACAACGCCAAATCAATATATTGAGCAAACAAGCTCCGAACTGAGTTCTGTCAGTTTAATTAGACTCGTATGCCCCATACGAGTGCAACACAACTCGTTTCGTTCCAATCTGAGTTCGTTTAGTAAAAGCGATTGTTTTAGTTCACGTCGTTCGACACGATCACCCGGAAATCACTTTTTGGGCAAACGAGTTCGAAATTGACTCTAGTCAGTTGCATTGGAACCATATGGTTAATACGAGAGCAACAAGACTCATTTCGCTCAATTCCGACATCGTTTAGTTTGGTGAATAAAAATTATTCCAGTAAAATTGTACGACGTCGTCTCGAAAAACACGAACGCAGAAATTTGACCACATCACGTCAATATTGACTCGTCGCTCAATGACTAGGGTTACATTGACCTTGACCCACATAAGTGGCCCACTATAGGGTTGACTTTGGTCAAACCCCCCCTTATAAGTGGATTTTAAGATTGGTTTGAGTTCAAAATTGTTGGAAAAATACACTTTGATTTATCTAAACAAATTATATAAAAGTGATTTCATCAGTTATAGGATGAATTACTCACATTGTATAGCAAGGGTAATTTGGTCATTAGATGTCCTTGGATATCTCACTCACATTAGAGTAGATGTCCTAGGATATCTCACTCACATTAGAGTGTCAAGACCAGGTCACAATGAGCACAAAATATAGTTGAGATAAACTTGCGTCGAATAGAAGTCGACGCAACTTTGACTGAAAGTCGAAGTAATTCAGGTTGCCTGTCGAAGTATCAAGTGAAGTCGACGCAACGTCGAAATGAACTCGACGTAAAAGGAAGAGCCAGTCGAAGTCTTCTTAGAAGTCGACGCAACTTCGATTTCAATTCGACGCAGAAGACGAAGTTCAAATCCAAGTCTTCAACTCAACGGATACGTCAATAAGAACTCGACGCAATGTCGACATCTGAGTTTAGTCAGATCTAAGAAGGAATTCGAAGCTGCTTCTATAAAAACTCAGAGGTGCATCGATATGAAATCAAGGTGTTAACCGCCCGAGACAGTATACTAGCACTCGAGACAGTATTATCCAAGTTCTGCTCACTTTATCTTGACCTCTCAACGGATTGTTATCGCAAATTACGCCGCCAACACATAAGGTTGCAAGACCTTACCTCTGAGATCAAGGCCCTTGATGGGGGAAGTAAGATCGTCCGTTGTGCCTGCTGTTGGCTTTATATCTTTCATCAATGATATAAAGCAGGGGGAGAAGTGTAACAGGCATCAGGCAGCAACCTTAAGATTCTATCTACACAACAACAATCCCTCTCTCTTTTATCTCTGAAGGAGAGCCTGCTGTATCATCCAAACTACAACATTCAGATGCAGCAACTCAGGGGGAGGCAATCCCTCCAAGGACCCTGTCCTTTTTTCAGGGGGTGTCATCAACTCAGGGGGAGGCAATTCCTTTAATCTCAGATGATCAGATGCACTTAATGACTCTGCAGGAGTTCTAGGAAGATACTGAAACTACTTTATAAAGAAAAATGAGTTCTAAGGACTATGTATCAACAAGACCACCAGTGTGTAACTTAAATAAGTTTACACTCTGGAAGGCCAGAAAAAAGCTCTATATGAACTCTATTGTTGAAGACATTTTCAACGTCATTATTATAGGCCCCCAACACCAGTAAAAAAAGATGCCAGTGGGACAGTAACACAAGAAATTGTCCCTAGAGTATAATGGACTGAAGTTGAAAAGAAGGTGAAGGCATATGATGCCAAAGCCATGAATATTCTGGTATCAACTATGTCTGATGACATATTCCAGAAGGTTGGTGACTGCAACTCTACTAAAGAAATATGAGAATCTCTTTCCAGATTAGTTGAGGGTAGCTCTGATGAAAGAAATGACAAAAAGTCTCTTCTCATATCCCAATATGAGAACTTTTAGAAAAAGGCTGAGGAAAGTGTAGCAGAGATGCATGAAAGATTCAACATTGTCATAAATGAGCTGAAAGGACTAGATAAGGAAATTTCTCTGACAGAAATTAATGACAAGCTCCTCGTGTGTTTCCCAAGCACATGAGACTCAAGAATCTGGACTATCAGAGAGTCCAGATGTTATAGAGAAATATCCACAGATGCTCTGCTAGTCAAGCTCAAGTCCTATGAGCTCCTACTAAAAAGCATGGCCGAGTCATAAGCAAAGGAGAAACTCTCAACTCCTAAGGAGAGAACAATTGCTCTGAAGGCTGCTGAAGGAGAGGATTTCACCTCTGAGGAAAAGATGTTCAATCTCTTGGCCAGAAGATTCAAGAGATATATGGGTCAAGACAAAAGAATCCAGAAGAAAGGAGAGAGGAGTTCAAGAAAACCAAGGTTTGATAAACCTCCTAAACAATAAATAACTTGCTTCTCTTGCAGAAAACCTGGGTACATTGCACCAGAATGTCCTGAAGAGAAAAGTGAAAAGAGCAGCAAGAAGAAGGAGCACAAGAAATCGTTCAGGAGGAAAGTTAAGAAGAATGGTAAAGGTTAATTTCATTGCTGAAACCTGGAGTGACTCAGATTTTGAGTCAAGCTCGTCCTCATCTGAAAGTGATGAAGATAGTGCAGCTAAAGAAGCCTGTTTAATGGCCTTAGAAGATTCTACTGAAGAAAGTCAGGTGACTATATTTGATGACTTTGATTTATCTTCAGAAGATTTTAAAGAATGTTTTAAAGATTTTTGCCAAGATTATATTTAGAGCCAAAAAGAACTTAACACACTTAGAAGAACTAGAATATCTTGGGAAAGACAATCTATATTCAGTCAATTTTGACTTAAGAAACTAGATGTATAGGAAAGAGAAAGAAATAGATACATTAGTTAATGAAAATTCTAATCTAAAAGAAGAGCTTACAAAGGCAAAAGCCTTTGAGGACTCACTCAATGGGAGGAGTCAAAAGCTAAAGGATATTACACAAAATCTCACCATGAGATTCAAACATCTTGGTCTAGGAGCAGATCCATCCATCAGCACACCAATCCCTAGCAAACCTGCCTAGGAAAATCCTATAATGTTCATTCGATCTTGCATAAATCAACCTAATAACAACTTAGAATCATGTGAAGAACAAAATAATAACCCCAATAAACTCACTGTATTCAATAGTGTAAATATCACTAATCAAACAGAGATTCTAGGTAAACACCGCTTAGAGAAACCAAATAAAAATTATTAAAATCTTAATAAAAAGAATTATGCGTCGACTAGAACTCGACGCAGTTTTAAAGATGCGTCAAATGAAACTCGACAGAGTTATGCATATGCTTCGACATCAACTCGAAGCAAGTATGAGGGTGCATCGAATTCTATTCGACACAACCAATATTCTGCATCAAATTATTATTGACTTAATTATGCAAACACGTCGAATTCCACTCGACGCAACTCTAAAGATGCGTCGATTTCTTCTCGACGCATGTTCTCAGGAAGAAATTTTCTGTCATCTAGATCTTTCTCTTTTGTTCCTATTTACAACTCTAAATGCTTTTGTTGCTCTAAATTTGGGCACAAGGCCAAACACTGCTGGCATACTAAACCAGCACTTCTTCACCTTAAGGGGTACAATGAAAAACCAACCTACTCTTTCATAACTCCATATAATGATAGAAGAAAGAGACCCCAGCAAGAAAGGGTCTATACTAATGTTTAATTTCCTGTGTAGAGAGGAGACTGTTCTGCCACAAATCAGCAGTGGTATCTGGACAGTGGATGCTCCATGCATATGACTGGAGCAAAAGAATTGTTGGAAAACAGCAAGGCCAAGGAAGGCCCTAAGGTAATTTTTGGAAATTCCCATTCTGGTTAGACCAAATGATATGGTGTGCTCAGGATTGGGGAAATCTCCTTCTCTAAGGTAGCTTATGTTGAAGGGATTCAACATAATCTAATTAGTATTAGTCAGCTATGTGATGGTGAATACAAAGTTGTATTCACTAAGTCCTTATGTCATATAGTTAGTCATGTGACTAACCAAATTATATTGACTGGACTTAGAGAGGGTAAAGTCTATGTAGTAGATTTTGAGTATGCAAAGTCAGAGGTCTGCTTATTTAATTCCCAATTAGAAAATAGTGAACAATGTAACACCCCAAACTTCGAAGCAGATTTGGGATGCTGGGAGCTAGCGCAGGCGGTAGTGCTACCGCCTGGCGCTAGCCATCTCGACGGTTGCTAGCGTCGAGACGAAAGCCGCTAGCATCGAGATGGTAGCTAGCGCAGGCGGTAGTGCTACCGCCTGGCGCTAGCCATCTCGACGTTTGCTAGCGTCGAGACGGTTGCTAAGGTGTCGAGATGGGAGCTAGCACCGGCGGTAGTGCTACCGCCTGGCGCTAGCCATCTCGACGGTTGCCAGGCGTCGAGACGGATGTTGAGCATCGACAGACGCTACGTCGAGTCGGAAGCTAGCGCAGGCGCTAGTGCTAGCGCCGGCGCTAGCGCGTGATACAGATCCCCGATTTGAAATCATGGGCATTTATGGGGCATTGACTTTGGGCCTTGTTTTGGACAGAGGTGCCCGGGATGTGGCCTTAGGAGGCCGAAAGGCTCTTCTCTTCCTTATTCACTTAAGGGTTTTGTTTTGGTGAGAAGGAGGAGCTCCAAAGTGATGATGAATAAGGTTTCTAAACCCTAGGGCTTGGATTTGGTGGAGCTACACTCATCGGAATCCCTCAACGTTGGTGGATACGCGTAGAGGAGGGCTAGACGCTCCTTTCCAACCGTGCCAAAAATCGAGAGATGCCTTCGAAGCGACGTCTAAGGGTAACGATCTCTTCTACCCTTATTTGGACGTGTCCTAGTCCATTTCCGAGCATCGTTGAGGCCCCTACCCAAAAGGGTGAGGTCGTGGCCTCCGACGGGTCGATTCGTGTTATCCCCATCAAATCTTGCATACATGTAGAGTCCATGCGTAAAATGGGCGTATGCGCGCTGTGTGAAGCCCATCCGAGACGGTTCGTCCGGATTGGTGATGCTTTTTGATATTATGCGTGCCGGGGGAAAACTCCGTGTTGATATCCTGCTTCGTAGGACTAGAGGGTGCTACTGCATGCGCAGCAACGCCTGGGGGTGTGCCCCGGGAAGCACCCGAAGTTAGAAGCAGAAATGGAGTTCTGTTCACTACCGCCGGCGCTAGCGTTAGCGCCGGGCGGTAGCTCCCAGACTTGGTTCTGGTGATTTTGTGCGTTCTGAGGCAGTGAGAGTGCTACTGCATGTGCAGCAATGCCTGGGGGTGTGCCCCGGGAAGCACCCACAGCTAGAAGCCAAGGTGGGGTTTCTGTGCGCTATCGCCAGGCGTTAGCGTTAACGCCGGCGATTGCTCCCAGACTAAGTTCTGGTGATGTTGTTGTGCCCACCTGTTGAAAGGACCTGAGGCCTGTGTGCCCGACCTGTGAGGGTGTCCTGGTGGATGACTTAGCGGCCCGTAGAGCCGGCTAATTGAGAATACCTGGGCTGAAGGGACGCCATACCCGCTTTTCGTGTTGTACAACGAGAGCTGTGAACAACGGGCATTTGGCGAACCTGAAACCGCACCATTGCAGTACCTGATTAGTAAGTCTCGTACAGCATGTCGGGAAGCATTGGGAAAGAGTCTTCGGACTACGGGATGTTCACAATTAAAGCACGGGAGAGCCCTGGTATTCGGGCCACCGACTTTAGCCTCGAAGGGCAAAGCCATCGAGAATGGATGGTGGTGGAAGGCGGAGTACACCAAAGAGTGCCTGAGAGTACGAGACGTGGAGGCCATTCCCACGTTTGTGATTGTTGCATATGTATGAACTGTTGTGGGCTTTGCTAGCCGCTTCATTCTGTTATATATATATATATGCTGTGATGCTCTTGCAGGGACGGGAAACTGCCACCCCCTCGAAGGGGTGCGGTCGTTATAATTTGGTCAGCTTTAGCTGACCGTTGCCCTGTTTTGCCACCATTTTTGGTGGGCTTGTTGTACAGGTGTTGGACCGAGCGGGAACATAGCGGGCTGAAGCCCTTGTACTGCTGCGGCCCTTGAAGGCCTTTAGATGTTCTTTTGCTTTTCATGTATGGCCGGCCTGCGCGCCGATGTTGGTAAATTGTAAGGCCGTCGTGCCTCTTTTGTTGTGTAAAAAATTTTATTCCTATTAATAGAAGTGGACACACCCGGGTTCGGGTTTTGGTGGCTTATATATCTTGTCTCTCTCTTTTGCTTCCGCATAGAATGCTCTGAGTTAGGTTCGTTGTTTAGAGTTGAATGATATTCCATATTGTGACGTTCCCGTTCGTTTTGTTGTATATGGCGTGGGGCCCCGGCCGGACCTTCTGTCATATGCTTCTTAACGGATGGGGGTGTTACAAAATTGGTATCAGCTTCTAGGGTTACGTGTCCTTCTAAGGAATTCGTGGACGAATTCTTTTAAGGGGTGGTGAGCACGTGTGTGCGCTACCGTAGAGACGTAAAATAAACCCAAAAATGTCCACTTAAGAATGAAATGTAACAACAAACCAACAATTAATGCATGATTTTGGAACCTGAGTGTTCCTTTTGTTGTTAGTTGCGACTGTGCTGTCGCCTAACTGTGTGTTGCACTCGTGTAGGGCACTCGAAGTGCAGCGGGACCGTCGCGTCCCCATGACGTGGTTGAGAGTAGCGGGTCTGCTGAGGCTCCTACACCTCCGTCTGCTAAGATGGTTCGGCTAGTTACAGAAGCCGTTCTAGCTGCGTTGAATGGCCAGCCTGGAAGGCAAGGTCAACCGCCGGTGCAGGAAGTGGCCCCAGAGCCACTAAGAGTGGAGAAGGTCCCCGTGAGGCGTGCTGCTGAGCAACAGCTGAAGCACTTCCTGGGATTTCGACCTCCCCCGTTTACCGGGGTTGAATCCCCAGCTGAGGCCTAGGACTGGCTGTCGCATGTGGAGCGAATTCTGACAGCGACACTGTCGGATGAAGCGCAGAAAGTGACCTTCGCTACTTTCTTATTGGAAAAGTAAGCCAGGCGGTGGTGGGATGAGGTAGAGAGGCGCCAGTTTGCGGGAAGGCGACTGGTTGATGTGTCCATGGAAGAGTTCTCGAAAATCTTCCTGGCAAGGTATGTGCCTCCGTCGCAGCAGATCGCGATGGAGAACCAGTTCCTGGCTCTGATGCAGGGGGATAGACTGGTTGATGACTACCTGTATGAGTTCACCCGCCTCGGGCGTTACGCTGGAACTTCTTTCGGCGACGAGGGGAGAAGGGTGAACAGGTTCTATGAAGGTTTGCGTAGTGAGTTGCGGTACCTTCTGAAAGGGCCGTTGACGCAGGGTTTCACGACCCTCGTTAGTTCAGCCCGAGCGCTTGAGCAGGACATGCTCAGGGAGAAGGGCAAGGTGGCTGTGGTCGAGGCAGTGCCGGAGGGCAAGGCGCTGAGTGCGGCGAAGTTGCGGAGGTTGAATCGCTGGAAGAAGGCTCGATTATCTGGGCCGGCTCCCTCTGCTTCGGGTGCGTCATCTGGACGTGGCCCTCTTATTTGTTTTACTTGTGGCAAGCCTGACCATTTCTCTCGGGATTGCCGCAGTGGGCTTCCAAGGTCAGAGAAGAATACTGGGCCATCTTATTCTGAGAAGGGGAAGGCGGCTGAGTCCACTGCCTCCCGTATGGCTCCCCCGCAGCCCAGAGTCTTCAGTCTTGGTCAGCAGGAGGCTATCAAAGCCAAGGACGTCGTGACAGGTATAATTTAAGATACAGTCCTTACTGTTTTATATATCTGTTTTAGTGTTCATGCTAACCTTGTTTGGCGGCGTAGGCTTTGTTTATGTTTTAGGCGTTCCCGCGAGAGCGCTTTTCGATACTGGAGCTTCGCACTCCTTATCGTCGGACTTCGTCCAACGTATTGGTTCACCGTCGATTGCTTCTGCAGATGGACTGGAGGTCCTACTGCCGAATGGATATTCGATGCGTGTGGAGAGGAGTTGCTGCGTGAAGGTTCTAGTTGGGAGCCAGGAGTATGACCTGAAAGCATCGTTACTCCCTCTGTTTGAGTTCGATGTAATCTTCGGCATGGACTGGCTGTCGGAACAACGTGCGTGCATCTATTGCACCACCAAGTAGGTGAGGTTTCGGCAGTGTGCCGATCGTGAGACGGTCTTTGCGGGCATGCGTGGATCGAGCAAGATGCTGATGTCTGCTCTCCAGGTGTCCAAGGCAGTGCGTCAAGGAGCAGAGTTATTCTTTGCTCTAGTGGAGGCTTCAACGCCGAGGCCCAGCCTAGTGGATGTTCCGGTAGTTTCAGAGTTCCCCGATGTGTTCCCGAGCAATCTCCCCGGTGCTCCACCGCAGCGGGAGATAGATTTTATGATTGAGTTGGTGCCAGGCGCTAAGCCTGTGGCCCACTCGCCGTATCGTATGGCTCCGAAGGAGTTGGCGGAGTTGAAGCTGCAGTTGCAGGAGCTGCTTGAGCAGGGCTACGTGCGTCCGAGTTCCTCACCTTGGAGTGCACCGGTCCTCTTTGTCAAAAAGAAGGACGGTAGCCTGCGGCTTTGCATCGATTATCGGGAGCTGAACAAGCTGACCGAGAAGAACAAGTATCCTCTTCCGAGGATAGACGACTTGTTCGACCAGCTCGTTGGGTCGACAGTATACTCGAAGCTGGACTTGAAGTCCGGCTATTATCAGGTACAGATCAGGGAGTGCGACATCCCGAAGACTGCCTTCAGTACAAGGTACGGGCAGTAAGAGTTCACCGTGATGCCGTTTGGGCTGTCTAATGCGCCTTCGGTGTTTATGGACTTGATGCACCGGACTTTCCGAGAGTACCTCGACCGGTTTGTGGTCGTCTTCCTTGACGACATACTGGTCTACTCTCAGTCCGAGGAGGAGCACGGTGATCACCTGCGAGTAGTCTTGGAGGTTCTGAGGAGGAACCAGCTGTATGCCAAGTTCTCGAAGTGCGAGTTCTGGCTACCTTCCATGGTGTTCTTAGGCCATGTGGTTAGTGGAGCGGGTGTGGCGGTAGATCCGGTGAAGGTTGCGGCCATCAGGGAGTGGCCTGTTCTTTCTACTGTAGCGGAGGTCCGTAGCTTTCTCGGGCTGGCCTGCTATTACAGGCGCTTCGTGGAGAACTTCTCACGGATCGCGTTGCCTCTTACGACGCTGACACGGAAGATGTAGGAGTTTATTTGGACGCCCGCGTGTGCGCAGGCTTTTGAGGAGTTGAAGTGGCGGCTTACCACGACTCCGATCTTATGTTTGCCTTGCGGCACGGAAGGCTACGAGATCTACACCGACGCTTCTGGGAGCGGCCTTGGCTGTGTTCTGCAGCAGCATGGCAAGGTAATAGCGTACGGCTCTCGCCAGCTGAAGGTGCACGAGCGAAACTATCCGGTCCACGACTTGGAGTTGGCGGCCGTGATATTTGCCCTGAAGCTTTGACGGCATTATGTGTATGGCTTGAAGATCGACATCTTCACGGACCATAAGAGCCTGAAGTACCTTCTGACGCAGAAGGGGCTGAATATGCGGCAGCAGAGGTGGATGGAGTTCCTTGGGGACTACACCTTCGAGATCCACTATACTCCCGGGAAGGGGAATGTTGTCGCAGATGCGCTCAGTCGCAGGGCTCCAGCGCGGGCCAACTGGATTCAGATGCATGATGAGCACCTGATACGTGACTTGGAGGCCTTGGGTATTTCTTGCGTGGAGAAGCGGAGCAGTGCCGGTGCCTGTTTGAGTTGGACTGAGGTGCAGTATGACCTCGAAGATAGAGTCCGCCAGGCTTTAGAACTCGATCCGAGTTTAAAGCGCTACGCGGAGGAGGCTGGTGGTGGGCCGGAGGCCCAGTTTCAGGTGCGTGACGGGTTGCTGTGGAGAGGCGACCGTTTGTGCGTCCCCAAGGTGGGTGAGCTGTGCGATGAGTTGATGTACGAGGCGCATCGTACCAGGTATTCAGTTCATCCAGGGAGCACGAAGATGTACAAGGACATGGAGGTCCTTTTCTGGTGGCTGGGTATGAAGAGGGACATCGCTCACTACGTGGCCAAGTGCCACACTTGTGCGCTAGTGAAGGCGGAATGTCAGAAGCCCGGTGGCTTTTTGAAGTCATTACCGGTTCCGGAGTGGAAATTCGATGACGTTTCCATGGATTTCGTGCATGGGCTGCGGAGATCGCAGCGCGGGAACGATGCCATCTGGGTAGTCGTAGACCGGCTGACGAAGGTGGCGCACTTTATCCCCAACCGGAGGGATGACTAGGTGGAAAAGTTGGCGAAGTTTTAGGTTGATACAGTAGTACGACTGCACGGTGTGCCCCGTAGCATCGTCAGTGATCGAGATGGACGCTTTACTTCGAGCGACTGGAGGCTAGTCAACCGTCTATTGGGTACGAAGCTGCAGTTTAGCACGACCTTTCATCCTCAGACGGATGGCCAAACTGAGCATACCAATAGGACGATGGAAGACATGCTCCGGATGTGCGTCCTGGATTTCGGCAAGGGGTGGGAAGATCACCTCTTTCTTGTTGAGTTCGCGTACAACAACAGCTACCAGGCGAGTATTCAGATGGCGCCTTTCGAGGCCCTCTATGGCAGGAAGTGCCGCACTCCCTTAGCTTGGGCGGAAACGGGCGAGACGAAGCTCTTCAAGAGGAAAGACGTCGAAGAGGCGACTTCGACGGTGCGTATGATCCGGGAGAGGCTTTTGGTTGCGCAGGATAGGCAGGCGAAGTACTATAATGCGAAGCACCGCGACGTCCAGTTCGCTGTTGGCGATTGGGTTTACTTGAAGATTAGGCTGTTCAAGGGTGTATCCAGGATTCGACGGTTGAAAAAGCTGAGTCCGAGATACCTTGGACCGTTTGAGATCATCGAGCGCGTCGGCGAGGCGGCTTATAGGCTTGCACTATCGACGGAACTGAGGGGGCTACATGATATATTCCACATCTCCGTGTTGCGGAAGGCAGTGCTAGAGCCTACGCATGTGGTCGCGGCGGATCAGGTGCCCGTGGATAGTGGGCTTAAGACGGCGGTCAGGCCCGTTAGCATCGAGGATGCTGAGGTGCGTCAGTTGCGGAACAGGGCGATCCGTATGGTAAAGGTCCGTTGGGACAACTGCAGTCATGAGGAACTCTCATGGGAGCGTGAGCAGACCATGATGGAGGAGTTCCCCGAGCTGTTTCGGTGACGTTTATCTCTCTTTTTCCCCTTTTTGTAATGACCTTTTTGGATATATATATGGCTGTTTTTACAAATTTCGGGACGAATTTTTTATAAGGAGGGGAGAGTTGTAACACCCCAAACTTCGAAGCAGATTTGGGCTGCTGGGAGCTAGCGCAGGCGGTAGTGCTACCGCCTGACGCTAGCCATCTCGACGGTTGCTAGCGTCGAGACGGAAGCAGCTAGCGTCGAGACGGAAGCCGCTAGCGTCGAGATGGGAGCTAGCGCAGGCGGTAGTGCTACCGCCTGGCGCTAGCCATCTCGACGGTTGCTAGCATCGAGACGGTTGCTAAGGCGTCGAGACGGGAGCTAGAGCCGGCGGTAGTGCTACCGCCTGGCGCTAGCCATCTCGACGGTTTCCAGGCGTCGAGACGGATGTTGAGCGTCGACAGACGCTACGTCGAGTCGGAAGCTAGCGCAGGCGCTAGCGCTAGCGCCGGCGCTAGCCCGTGATACAAATCCCCGATTTGAAATCGTGGGCATTTATGGGGCATTGACTTTGGGGCCTTGTTTTGGATAGAGGTGCCCGGGATGTGGCCTTAGGAGGTCAAAAGGCACTTCTCTTCCTTATTCACTTAAGGGTTTTGTTTTGGTGAGAAGGAGGAGCTCCAAAGCGATGATGAATAGGGTTTCTAAACCCTAGGGCTTGGATTTGGTGGAGCTACACTCATCGGAATCCCTCAACGTTGGTGGCTACACATAGAGGAGGGCTAGACGCTCCTTTCCATCCGTGCCAAAAATCGAGAGATGCCTTCGAAGCGACGTCTAAGGGTAACGATCTCTTCTACCCTCATTTGGACGTGTCCTAGTCCATTTCCGAGCATCGTTGAGGCCCCTACCCAAAAGGGTGAGGTCGTGGCCTCCGACGGGTCGATTCGTGTTATCCCCGTCAAATCTTGCATGCATGTAGAGTCCATGCGTAAAATGGGCATAGGCGCGCTGTGTGAAGCCATCCGAGTCGGTTCGTCCGGATTGGTGATGCTTTTTGATATTATGCATGCCGGGGGAAAACTCCGTGTTGATATCCTGCTTCGTAGGACTAGAGGGTGCTATTGCATGCGCAGCAACGCCTGGGGGTGTGCCCCGGGAAGCACCCGAAGTTAGAAGCAGAAATGGAGTTCTGTTCACTACCGCCGGCGCTAGCGTTAGCGCCGGGCGGTAGCTCCTAGACTTGGTTCTGGTGATTTTGTGCATTCTGAGGCAGTGGCAGTGCTACTGCATGTGCAGCAATGCCTGGGGGTGTGCCCCGGGAAGCACCCACAGCTAGAAGCCAAGGTGGGATTTCTGTGCGCTATCGCCAGGCGTTAGCGTTAACGCCGGCGATAGCTCCCAGACTGAGTTCTGGTGATGTTGTAGTGCCCACCTGTTGAAAGGACCTGATGCCTATGTGCCCGACCTGTGAGGGTGTCCTGGTGGATGACTTAGCGGCCCGTAGAGCCGGCTAATTGAGAATACCTCGGCTGAGGGGACGCCATACCCGCTTTTCGTGTTGTACAACGAGAGCTGTGAACAACGGGCAATTGGCGAACCTGAAACCGCACCATTGCAGCACCTGATTAGTAAGTCTCGTACAGCATGTCGGGAAGCATTGGGAAAGAGTCTTCGGACTACGGGATGTTCACAATTAAAGCACGGGAGAGCCCTGGTATTCGGTCCACCGACTTTAGCCTCGAAGGGCAAAGCCATCGAGAATGGATGGTGGTGGAAGGCGGAGTACACCAAAGAGTGCCTGAGAGTACGAGACGTGGAGGCCATTCCCACGTTTGTGATTGTTGCATATGTATGAACTGTTGTGGGCTTTGCTAGCCGCTTCATTCTGTTATATATATATATATATATATATATATATATATATGCTGTGATGCTCTTGCAGGGACAGGAAATTGCCACCCCCTCGAAGGGGTGGGGTCGTTATAATTTGGTCAGCTTTAGCTGACCGTTGCCCTGTTTTGCGACCATTTTTGGTGGGCTTGTTGTACAAGTGTTGGACCGAGCGGGAACATAGCGGGCTGAAGCCCTTGTACTGCTGCGGCCCTTGAAGGCCTTTAGATGTTCTTTTGCTTTTCATGTATGGCCGGCCTGCGCGCCGATGTTGGTAAATTGTAAGGCCGTCGTGCCTCTTTTGTTGTGTAAAACATTTTATTCCTATTAATAGAAGTGGACATACCCGGGTTCGGGTTTTGGTGGCTTATATATCTTGTCTCTCTCTTTTGCTTCCGCATAGAATGCTCTGAGTTAGGTTCGTTGTTTAGAGTTGAATGATATTCCATATTGTGACGTTCCCGTTCGTTTTGTTGTATATGGCGTGGGGACCCGGCCGGACCTTCTGTCATATGCTTCTTAACGGATGGGGGTGTTACAAACAGTGGCATAGGAGGCTTAGTCACCTGAACTTTAAGACCATAGCTAAGTTGTCCAAGCTCAACTTAGTAAGAGGCTTACCAATTGGTAAGATTAAGAAAGACCATCCTTATAGAGCCTGCCAACTAGGAAAGCAGATCAAATCATCATTCAAACCAATTTGTAAGAATGATTCCCCAAGAACCCTATATCTATTGCACATGGACCTATTTGGTCCTATCTCCACTCAGATCTTAGCAGGAAAGTCTTACACTCTAGTCATAGTTGATGATTTTTCTAGATTCAGCTAGGTGTTCTTTCTAAAAGCTAAGTCAGACATCTTAAAGATCCTCTCCAGATTCATTAGACAGATTCAATCTGAATTCAATACTCAAGTTGCTGTGATCAGAAGTGATCATGGTACTAAGTTTGAAAATCAGTTAATGTGTAAATTCTGTGAGGATGAAGGGATAAGACAAAACATTTCAGCTCCTAGAACCCCCCAACAAAATGGGGCGGCTGAAAAGAAAAATAGAACTCTAATTGAATCAGGAAGGACATTATTGGCTGAATCCAACTTGCCAAATTCCTTTTGGGATGAGGCAGTGAATACTGCCAACTATGTTCTGAATAGAAGCCTTATCCACAAGACCAAGTTGAAGACTCCCTATGAGTTATTGAAGGTAAAGGCACCTATAGTCATATGATTTAGAATTTTTGGGTGTACTTGCTTCATTCTGAACAATGGAAAGAGTCATCTTGCCAAATTTGACAAGAAGGCTGATGATGGGATATTCTTGGGGTATTCCTCATCAAGCAAGGCATATATGTGCTACAATAAAATCTCTCTCAAAATTGAGGAGTCAATGCATGTGATATTTATTGAAACTAACATGTTTTACAAGAGGAATGAAACTTCCACCAATGATATAATGCAGGAAGAAGACCAACTTGCAGATCAAGTTGAAACACTCAGCATCTTGGAACATCCATCAAATAGCCAGGACAAAGACAAATAGAAAGCTGAAAATGATTCAGCTGAAGAGGCCTCTACAGATGAGGATGATACTGAAGAACCTACTTCACCAAATACAGAGATCATTCCAGAGAATGAAGATAGGGTCCCCATAGTTAATGAGCAAGAGGAATTTCAGGTGGAGGTGGATCCACTGAATAGTTCAACAAGAACCAGGATGACTCAAAAGGATCATCCCCCATCCCAGGTTTTACGAGATTTGTCAGTGGGAGTGAAGACAAGAAATCAAATAACAAATGAGACTATGCTGCAATGCTTCCTCTCACAGTATGAGCCAAAGAAGTTTGAAGAGGCTGAGAGTGAACCTCACTGGATAGCTGCCATTCAAGAAGAATTAGCTCTGTTTGAAAGGAACATGGTCTGGTCCCTGGTTGAGAGACCAAGAAATTACCTAGTAATTTGAACAAAATGGGTATACAAGAACAAAATGGACTCAACTGGAGTCATCATCAGGAACAAAGTCAGGCTTGTTGCTCAAGGATATAGGAAAGAGGAGGGAATTGACTTTAACCAAACATTTGCACCAGTGGCAAGATTGAAAGCAATCAGGATGTTTCTTGCCTATGCAACACATATGAAGATAAAGGTCTATCAGATGGATGTGAAGAGTGCATTCCTAATTGGAACTCTTCAAGAAGTATATGTGGAGCAACCTCCATGTTTTGTCAATCCATCTTACCCCTCTTTTGTTTATAAATTAGACAAAATATTATATGGTCTCAAGCAAGCTCCAAGAGCTTGGTATGAGACCCTATCCACTTTCCTTTTGGAACACTCCTTTGTAAGAGGAAAGGTGGATAAAACAATCTTCACTAAAGCACATAAAAATCAGCTACTTTTAGTACAAATATATGTAGTTGATATCATATTTGGTTCAACAGATAAAAAACTATGCAAAAGGTTTGCTGACCTAATGTAGTCTAGATTTGAGATGAGTAGCATGGGTGAACTGTCCTACTTCCTTGGTCTTAAGTAAAGCAAACTGCATATGTCATTTTCATATCCTAATCCAAGTATACCAGGGAAGTCATCAAGAGGTTTGGGATGGAAAATGCCTCTGTCATGAAAACACCCATGGCTACCAATACTGTTCTAGATAGAGATGAGAAGAGTAAGTCCTTTGATCAGAAGACTTACAAAGCAGTCATTGGCTCACTCCTCTATCTGACAGCTAGCAGACCAGATATTATCTTTGCTACATGCATATGTGCTAGATTTCAGGTTGATCCTAAGGATCCCACATGAGTTCTGTGAAAATAATACTCAGATATCTAAAGGGTACACATGAACTTGGCTTATGGTATCCTGCAGAATCTGGATTTGACCTAGTAGGCTATTCAGATGCAGACTATGCAGGATGCAGGCTTGATAGAAAAAGCACCTCAGGAACCTGTCAATTCCTGGGTGCTAGTCTGATCCCATGGTTTAGCAAGAAGCAAATCACAGTCTCCACTTCTACAGCTGAAGTTGAGTATATAGCTGCAGGAAGCTGCTGTTCACAAATATTATGGATGCAAAACCAGTTGTTAGACTACAACTTATCTCTTGACAATTCCATAATATTCTGTGATAGCTCTAGTATTATTTCTATAGCTTCCAATCCTGTTCTCCACAGTAGAACTAAGCACATAAAGATAAGGCACCACTTTCTTAGGGACAATGTAAAGAAGGGTAAGATCAATATTCAATATATTTCCACTGATATTCAAATGGCTGACATCTTCACTAAGCCACTTGATGAAAGTAAGCACAAGTTCTTCATCAATGCACTGGGAATGCTTGATGGAGCTCTCTAGGTCACCTTTATTAAGTACTCATACCTATCTTTCATAGAAAGTTATTGCTGGGAAAAACAACAAATTTTTTGAGAAAAATATAATATTTATTCGGAGCTACGTCGAATACAAATCGATGCACCGTCAATTTCTATTCGACATTAGCTTCGAGAGCTAACTGGGTTGGTTCATTCGAATAGCACTCGACGTAGCGTCGAATATATATCGACGCTTACGTCGATAACATAATTACTGACTATATTCGGAGCCACATCAATTTCTACACGACGTTATGTCGACTTTGCAAAGCGCAAGTGGGCTGCTTCTAGAAGCAACATCGACATGTTTTGGCGCGCTGAATTCATCTCTTTCGACGTTGCTTTGAATAAAATCCTAAGTTGCGATGATTCATCTACTCAAAGCAACTCAGGCATTCGACTTTATTGTGCTTTTCGAATTCTCCCTTTCGCTCTCCTCCATTTTCCTTTCTACTTCTCTCTTTTTGTTTCACTGCAGGTACTCACAGGTCATCAATGACGCCTCCTCCAAATCAAAGAGACATTGTCGAAGCAACTGATCAAGCTTTAGAGACATTGTTGATTAAATTCAGCTCCCTCTATCTTGATTTATCAAAAGAATGCTATCGAAAGATTTGTGCTCAACATAGGAGGTTAAAGAACCCCACTGCTCAAATCAAGGCCATTGATACAAAAGTGAGGCTGTTAGTATTGTCTGCTGTCGTCTTTATATCCTATCCCAACGATATAAAGCAGGGGGAGAAGTGTGCCAACAGGCCCCTCCAGATTCAGTATATACAACAAATCTCCCCTCTCCCTATGTGTCAGAAGGAGATCCAGTCACCTCATCCAGGTTTCTTCTCCCACCTTCATCATTCTCTCCTCCAAGAATCCTGCCTTCAATCCAGGGGAGCCATTAAAACAGGGGGAGAGCGATCTATTATCAGATGATAATGACTACTTGAAGAGTTTGCAGGAGTACAAAGAATGGACTGAGTCACGTCTCCCTGAAACACCTGATTTCAGACCTTACTCTAAAGAATCAACAACAACATCTCCTCCAGTTAAGCCTGATGCTCAAGACCCTGAATTTGTTCCATCCCCTTCACCACCAGCTCAGCTCCCTCTTACTCCTACTCCAGCACCCACTCCAATTGTCCCAGCACCTGCCTTCAGAGGAAGACCTTCATTCAGGGGAAGGGGACATGGAAGGAATTACAGAGGAAGGGGAAGAGAATATAGAGGATGAGGTTATGGAAGAGATATACCTATATGGGAAAGGTATACAAAAGAGCAAAGAAAGCAGTTCAAAAAGGACAAATCTTATTTCAAAACTTATGAGAAGGTTGATCTCCCTCAAAATACAATGAAAGTATACACTAATCCAAAGCTTGATAAAGGCCTAAATGAAATCTTTGAGAGGGATCAATATGAGTTTGAAAACTCTCAAAGAGAGATAAAAGAAAAGAGAAGGTTGTTTATCGAAAGGCTAAAGAAGGGCAAGGATGTTGTAGAAAATGAACAACTAAAGGTGGCAATCCAAATCCCAAGCACGCTCTTTAATTCAACAAAGTATGCTGCAACATTTTCTCAAGCAAAACTTCTTGAAAATAGAGGGCAACTTCACAATGGAGGCCTTGGATGTGATCTGGATGATACAGAGCAGCCATTCCAACAAAAAGAAAGATTGTATTCATGACTGCTCAAACTTCTGAGAATCCACAATCAAAATTCATTGTACAAGACCCTAATGCAGAAGAACTAGATCTGGAAGAAATCAACTTGATGACAACTAAAGTTTTTGGTCTGGGTTTCAAAATTAAAGATGTCTATTCTGAAGTAGAAACTGATCTGGAAAAGCTCTTCAAGGGACATGAAAGAATTCAGAAAAATCCATAGAAAGCCACCCCAACAAACTTCAAATATGTGGAGAGGAAATTCAGAAGGTCTATGAGGCCTTATCTACTTTTCTTAAAGGAAGGAAGTAAATCATTTCTTGGGTAACTAACTCTGATAAACATCTATTTATATTAATCAGAAGTTTTTAGTTTACCATTGTGCTATTGTATATGTGTATGATATATTTGTATGTTTGTACTTTGTTTTTCATTTATGTATAACTGAAATCACTTAAACAAATTGTAAATTTTGTTGAGATTAATAGGGGGATTATTGGGAAAAATACCCTTTGATTTATCTAAAAAATTATATAAAAGTGATTTCATCAGTTAGAATGAATTACCCATATTGTATAGAAAGGATAATTTGGTCATTAGATGTCTTATGATATCTCACTCACTTTAGAGTGTCAAGACTAGGTCAAAATGAGCACAAAATATAACTGAGATAAACTTGCGTCGAATAGAAGTCGACGCAACTTCGACTAGAAGTCGACACAATGTTGACTGAAAGTCGAAGTAACTCAGGCTGCCTGTCGAAGTATCAAGTGAAGTCGATGCAACGTTGAAATGAACTCGACGTAGAAGGAAGATCCAGTCGAAGCCATCTTAGAAGTCGACGCAACTTCGATTTCAATTCGACGCAGAAGACGAAGTTCAAATCCAAGTCTTTAACTTGACGGATACGTCGATAAGAACTCGACGCAACATCGATATCTGAGTTTAGTCAGAGCTAAGAAGGAATTCGAAGCTGCTTCTATAAGAACTCAGAGGTGCGTCGGTATGAAGGATAATGAACTCGACACAGCGTCGAATACAGACAAAAAAGGAAGGTTTTCTGCTATCCTTTCTGATGCTTTTCCAGATGATCTACAAGGATGAAATATGTTCTCCAACGACTCGTTTATTGCCAAGAATGGAATGGAGTATTTCAGAGATACAACAAAGACATTCTAGGAAGTTATTCAAATCAGACTTGACGGGTCGGGAACAGATATAGAAGGAAACACTTATTATCCAATGGACATTCCTTCTAAGGTGAGACCAGAAGAAGAAAGAAATTCAAACACTAATGGTCAGAGAATAAATATGCGGAGGAAGAAAGATAACTGAATGAATTTAGTGATTCTTCTCCCTCTCCTTCTTCATAATTCTAAAGTTTTCCCCCTGAACAAAAATAGGAGAACAAGAACATCTTTGTACAGATATACAAGGCTGCTGCTTCTTCTTAATCTCACAGCAGCAAGCAAATAAGAGTACAGAGATTGACAGGATCACAAGCTACTAACCTTTACATTCTTCTCAATCATAAGCAAGGGTTCATCATATACAGATCCTGAAGAATACCAAAATACATCATCCAGTGTGATAGCTGCTATAGGATTCATACATCATAATCCCAGTCTTTTTCTCTCTTCTTTCCTCTGTTCTTATTCAGTAATGGTAAAAGAGTCCTAAGAATCCCTCTTCAAAGGATTCTGTTAGTTCTAAAAGTCTCCTTATCAAAAGACTCAGTTGTCCTAAGAGTCTTATCATCAAAAAACTCAGTGGTTCTGAGAGTCTACTTGTCAAAAGACTCAGTGCTGGCTCTGAGAGTCTCCTTATCAAAAGACTCAGGCACATTTAGTGCAATCCTACCAAGGTGGTAGAAGAGTGGACTACCCACATTTTGGGGAACCACTATAAAAATTTTGTGTCTTCTGTGCTGTTTTTCTGTGCTGTCACAGTTTACTGTTTTCTATTTTATATTTCTTGTGCCTACTTTATTCTATTTTGGTGTTGATGACTGCATAGTACTTAATAATTTTATTGTGTGTGCATAATTAGGGTAAACGATTTTAAAACTCTATTCACCCTCCATCTAGAGAATACTCAGAGGCACACTGTGCACTTTCAAAAACCATCTAAGTGCACCCAAACCCACCAAGCAAACTCCCCTCCATTCAATTTTTTGGTGTGCACAAACCCCAAGGCAGACTACTAAGTGGGATGAGATATTTCTCTTAAACCATGGGTTTAAACCTAAGCTAACCAACCTAAACCCAAGCTTACTCTCTCCTTTTAGCCTAAAATAACCAAGCCCCACCCATAAACCTAACCTAACCTCTGCCACTAACTCTGCAAGTACACCCGCCAATGGATGGCTGACAATTGCACTTAAGCTAACCGGGGTTGTATTAAATCAACCCCTTACGTCTCTTAACCGAGAAGGAAGAGGAGGGAAGGGGAGGCCACTGCCCCCTATTTAAGGCCTCCCCCAGGTTCAGATGAGGGGAGAGGATGACCTGACCCCAAACGAACCCAATACCACCACCCCGAGCCCTTGTCGGCGCCGAAGAAGGAGAAAAGGGATAACACCACCTCCACCCTCCCCTACCATGCTCGGGAGAGCTCCCCATGATTGTCTGAGCGCAATGCGAGCAACACTTCGCCGGAGAGAGAGGCTTGCGACCCTCTCCGGGAAGAATTCAGGCTGCAGCACCGCCGGAAAACCAAGTCCGGTGGTGTCCCATAACTATTTCCCTGCACAACACTCTTTTGACGGACGCCGTCGACTTCAGGACGCCTGACCACCGCTGGGAAGGTCGCTTACCTCTAGCTAGCCAGCGACCGCCGACACACAGGCAGGGCTGGATCTCTTTAGAAGAGATCTTGTGACCCTAATTTTCTTAACCAGGGACTCAAATGATTGGCTTCCCCCAAAGCGGATCCACGCCAGATCTAGTGTGGGGACGCGGTATACTCCCAGTATGGCTCTATCTTAGCCATGCAGTGATCTTTATGATCCGTGTTGTTTGGTTTATAAACAACAAAAATCATTTGGGATTTTTCTGAGGGTGATAGTTAGATCAAAGTGAAAAACTTTGAATATCAAGTTAAATCCCTAATTAGTATATATCATCATTAAAAATCTGGGATTTTTCTGAAAAGGTTTAGTATTTTTAATAATTAAAAAAGGGCTGAAATACTCCAGATTAATTTAACATAGGGCCTTAACATTGAGGGAAAATTCCAAGATAATTAAGAATGATCTGTATGACTGGCCTGCAGTCACAATAATTATTGGGTAATTTTAGGAAGAGACTTACCATTTTTAGATAATTAAAATATGTTATGATCTCTGTTTTTAATTATTGGAGAATTACCCACTCAGTCAAAACTCCTCCAAAATTTATGATAAGTTTGGAAGGCTGTGTCACACTCTTTAGAAAAGCTTGGGATTTTTTTTAGGATTCCTATTAATTTTATGAATTCAATTATTGCTGGGGGGGGGGGGGGGGGGGGGGGGGGGGGGGGGGGGGCTAAATAAATTATCATGGGTTAAATGGAAACTCAAAAGGGCCTGAAAAATTTGTGGTTGCACTATAAGGGTGATAAGCTCATTGTAAAAGTTGGATGATATTTTTTGGGTATTGACAAAAAACTCTTATTTGAGTTATCAGAGCACCTTTTTCTAATCAAAATTTGTGCAAATTTATGTGGTGATCAGTGAAGGTTATGTAAACCAGATTCAAAAGTTTAATGACCTTTGATTCATTCTGGTATATTTAGGAGTTGACTTGGGGTAAAATGTGCCTAAGTAGTTACTAGAAGCTAATATTCAACTCGATATAACTTGAGAAGATTATGAGAGTTACTCATGGTACCCATAATCTCTGGTTTTAATCTCAGAATTTGCTGGTCATATCTGGTATTTTAATAGATTATTAAAAGTAAAGCCTTTGTATTTAATTAAAAAAAATTAAAGGCTCAGACAGACCTCCAAGCCCTAAAAAGGATTATACTTAGATATTTCAAGATAAGGAAGCGTTAACTAAAATGATAATCGGGTCTGAACGACATGAAACCCGACGGATTCTGAAATTCAAATTAATATTAAATTCGCTACAACGAATATAGAATGTGCCTCTTATGAGCAGAGATGCCTCATCAGAATGGAGTTGCCTCTTCAGAATAGAGATGCCTCTTATGAATAGAGATGTCTCCTCAGAATGGAGAGAAGAACTGAACTTGCCTCCTTGGAATGGAGATGCCTCCTTGGAACAGAGATGTCTCCTTGGAACGGAGAAGAAACTGCAGTTATTGGAATTTGAATTGTTGTTGTTCTTATTCCAGTATTTCAATTACTGCACTTTATTTCAGTATTTCATTTACTGCTTTGCAGTTCAATATTTTGATTACTGCACTCTATTTTATTATTTCAGTTACTACACTTTATTTCAGTAGTTTATTTACATCACTTTGTTTCTGCATTTTACTTACCACGCTTCATTTACAACATTTTATTTACTGCAATTTACTAATGCATTTATTTCCGCAATTTCCTTAAGGGTTTCACCCTTTTAAGCATTTTAGCTTAATATAACCATTAGACATGGTTAACTTGGAGATGGGTATTCCTCCAAGGGTAACTCTAAATAATGGGCGCTCTAGATCATCACACTTTTTACTTACCACGCTTCATTTACAACATTTTATTTACTGCAATTTACTAATGCATTTATTTTCGCACCTTCCTTAAGGGTTTCACCCTTTTAAGCATTTTAGCTTAATATAACCATTAGACATGGTTAACTTGGAGATGGGTATTCCTCCAAGGGTAACTCTAAATAATGGGCGCTCTAGATCATCACAATTTTTAATTAAAGCATGTGCAGTACGATCAAACCTCATGGAAAAGTTGCGTGCCTAATTTATTGTATGTCAAGCAGAGCAAGCAACTGCTGACCCAGAAGGTGCATGCATGTTTCCTTATTATAGTGCTTGTAAATTGATTTGTGGTTAAAGTGGCAGGTCGTTCATGCCCATTAGCCGTTCATACCAGCATGGGAGGGTTGACGACTCTGGGCACTAGGGAGAGTGAACCCTGTAAGCTTGCCTCCTTGTTTTATACCCCGTTGGGTCCCTCCACTAAGTTAGTCGGATTCTCATTTCGTCGGAATTTAGAGTTGACCTGGATATGAGGAGTTTCTTCGAGGTCAATCCTAAATAATACTGAACTGGTCGCCACTCTCGAGTAGTGCGGATAGATCGAGGTTTTGGCTTTTATTTCAAATTTTTCTAATAATTTATGGTTGGCCTAAAGATGTGGTGTTCTTCTAGGTCAACCCTAAATAGTACCGAACTGGCCGCCACTCTCGAGTAAAGTGGATAGATCAAGGTTTTGGATTTTATTTAAGAATTACCTATTAATTTAGAGTTGACCTGAAGATGGGGAGTTCCTTCGAGGTGAACCCTAAATAATATCGAACTGGCCGCCACTCTCTAGTAGGGCAAACAGATCGAGGTTTTCGATTTTATTTCAGATTTGCCTAATAATTTAGAGTTGACCTGGAGATGGGTGTTCCTTCGAGGTCAACCCTAAATAGTACCGAACTGTCCACCACTCTTGAGTAGAGTGGAAAAATCGAGGTTTTAGCTTTTATTTCAGTTTTTTTTTTATTAATTTAGAGTTGACATGGAGATGGAGTATTCTTTTGAGGTCAACCCTAAATAGTACCGAACTGGACACCGCTCTTGAGCAGAGCGGATAGATCGATGTTTTGGCTTTTATTTCAGATTTGCCTATAATTTAGAATTGTGCCTCCAAGACATAATTCCTAAGGGAATGAATTGTACATACGAGATGTAATTCCTTCGGAAATGAATTGTGCTTTCGAGATATAATTCCTACGGGAATGAATTGTGCCTCTGAGAAGAAATTCCTACTAGAATGAATTAAGCCTTTGAGTTATAATTCTTACGGGAATGAATTGTGCCTTCGAGATATAATTCCTACGGGAATGAATTGTTCCTCCGAGATGATATTCCTATGGGAATGAATTAAGCCTACGAGATGTAATTCCTTCATAAATGAATTGTGCCTCCGAGATGTAATTCCTTTGGGAATGAGTTGTGCCTCAGTGTTGTAATTCCTAAGGGGATGAATTGTGCCTTCGAGATATAATTCTTACAGGAATGAATTGTGCCTTAGAGATGTAATTCCTACGAGAATGAATTGTGCCTTCAAGATATAATTCCTGCGGGAATGAATGGTGCCTCCGAGATGTAATTCCTATGGGAATGAATTATGCATACGAGATGTAATTCCTTCAGGAATGAATTGTGCCTCTGAGATGTAATTCCTTCGGGAATGAATTGTGTCTCCTAGATGTAATTCCTTTGGGAATGAATTGTGCCTCTGAGATGTAATGCCTTCGTGGATGAATTGTGCCTCCGAGATATAATTCCTATGGAAATGAATTGTGCCTACGAAATGTAATTCCTTCGGGAATGAATTGTGCCTCCGAGATGTAATTCCTTTGGGAATGAATTGTGCCTCCGAGATGAAATTCCTCCGGGAATGAATTGTGCTCGAAGTTGTAATTCCTTTGAGAAGGAAATGTGTCTCGAAGATGAAATTCCCATGGGAATGAAATGTACATTCAAGAAATGGGTCATCGAGAAGTGTGCCAATGTGAAATTATCAGATGACTGACGAGTTATACTCTAAGACAACTCACACAAAGGATGGTCTGGGAGTGAAACCCATCTGAAAATAATAGAACTATGTGTGTCTAAGACCATATGCAGGTTGATATAGAGTACGCAGGGGTGGTCATGGGAAGACTGCCACGACCTAATAAAAGTCCAAATATTTCCCTCTTGCAATACTTTACAACACTTGATTCTAACTTAGATTGGATTTTATTCGTGGTTCAAGTCTTTGTTCTGGGTGCATGTGACAGGCGCGGGTGAATGTTAGCACACAAGGAGCTAAGAAAATCGCTGAGCAGGCTACCTCAGGTATAACTTGACAAAGTTGCATCCTTCTACTTACATATCTCATGGTAATTATAGAACCATGACTGATATGGTATATTGCGACATAGAGGTTGATGCTACTCATGCAGGTTTTGGGTATATGGTTTCTGTGATATCTAGTCTTCTGCTAATTATTATGAGGTGCACTAGTTAACAGTGCCTTCCGCTAGAAATGTTCTTCTCTACTCTATTGAGTAGTGATATTCGCTTGACATCACCCTTGATGTGTAACAATGGAGTATTCAAGGAGAGGGGTTGGTGAAGGACGTGCTTTCACCCTTTGTTGATGCTCCAACATCGTGCATTGACAGTGGTGTGCGATAAGATCCACAGACAGACCCTAAATTTTTTTTTTTTTTGTGGGTGGGTGGGGGGGGGGGGGGGGGTCTTACACGTGGTCCTCACCACTTTGGGCGGACACCATTTTCTGTAACTGCGCCAGCTTCTGCACTCATTTGTTTAGGCTAATTGCCTTGCTATTATGGACAGTCCAACCTTGCTTACTGCTGCCCTTACTTTCGTGTCCGGTGTCTTGGGCAATCTTGGCACTACATCCAAGTGAACATGATCGAACTACCCTAATTGGAGTGTCTCTTTTACCCTCCCTTTGCACTTTCAATGCAAATGACATCACCTCACTAACACTCCTCCTGCTCCTGAATCGACCACATATGTTGATTGAGATGCCAATGATGTTCTTGTTCGTACCTGGATAACATAGTATCTCTGATGAGTGTTTGCCTATCATTTGTCATGATAATACATTGAAAGTTGTCTAGGATCATCTGTCTGCTCTTTACTTCAAGGTTGTTACAACCTCTCATATCTGTTGGATCTTCAAGCGCCCTTAGAGAGGGGGGGGGGGGGGGGGGGTGAATAAGAGTTTTGGAAAACTTTAACATTTTAAGAAAAACTTTTGTGATTTTCTAAGAAGTAAATTGAATCAAAAGTAAAGAGCTAGAAATAAGAAATGAAATCAATTTTATTGAACATGAAAAGACATGATTACCATTTATAAAATTGATTAAAAAATTTGATTTCTATGTCGCTAGAAATCAAGGCGAATATGAAAGACTCTTTTGGTTTTCTATACCGACTCTTCTCATTAAGAACTAGTTGGCTTTAGCCGATCTCTCCCCAGATACGGCCTCAAGCTGCTCTAGAATTTCTATCCCCATAAAGTCCTCAAGCACCCCTAGATCTACTCCCTAGACCTAGTCACCAACAACCGCAGCGAATTCCCCCTAAGCCGTGCACGGACCTAGTCGCCAACAACCGCGGCGAATTCACGGAAAATCACAAAAAAAGAGGTACAACAAAATATAAAAGATAAGTTAAACTCCCTATAAAAAATTCTGGAGACGACGAAGACCCGCTGAATATCATCGAATTTGAAGCGTGCGTTCTTCATGTTGGGTTAGCGTTGATATGATCCTCCTTTGAATTATTCTCTTGAATTTGTGTGGGAGATGGTGGTCTGGAAATACGGCCCTCACAGAGTTTCTGAAGTGCTGGAATAGGGCTCCTTGGGATTAATAGTTGAAGAGAATGAATGCCACCTATTTATAGGACTGGAAGCTAACGGCGGCGTTAAGGCTAACACCAGGCGCTGACTCTGTATAGAAATAATTTGATGGCTCAGATCTTCAAAATAGGAAGGATATTCTACATCTTTGGAAACATTCATTTTAGGCAACCTTAACATTGGCATTGAGGCTAACGCCTGACGTTAAGCTAAATCATTCCCAAAATGCTCCTGCAATCACGGCAGCTTCCCTCCATGTCATTTTCGTCTTTGTAGGATTGAAAGTCAACACCGGCATTAAGACCTAACGCCTGGTTTTAGACCACATTCATCATTTTATCTTGTGAGCAAATCCAGACCAACAATGCAGCATCCATGTGTCAATTTTATTCAAACCTGCGTGCTAAAAACACAATGGCAAACTAGATCAAATACAAGTAGGATTTGTTATTCTCAATTCAAAGGGATTCGGAAAACCGTGTTCCAACAAGTTCTCCCTTTTGATAATAACAAATCTAATAGAGATAAATCAGATTCATATATAAGAGATGTGTTTTTAGAAAGATATATGACACTAAGCAACATAAAGATAAGAATTATAATTATAGTTCGTTAAATTGTGCTCCCCCTACTTAATTGCTCCCACTTAGTGCAAGCTCCCATAAACTAGATTCATGCTCCCCTTTAAATTAGTGAATCCTACTCCTTTAATAACTAAGATTTATCATTTTATTCTCTCCCTTTTGTTATTAGCAAAAGTGGGTGGAGTAAAAACAAAGCTAGAATAAAGAAGGCAAAAGTTTGCACAAACTAAGAGAGGATAAGAGTTTTGTTTTAAGCATAAAGTAGTTCATGATCAAGCTAAGAGAGAGTAGCACAACGGAAAAAGAATATGATAAGCGTGAGTAATAACATCTCATGTACTTTACCAAGCCATTCTTCCACTTGTTAGAAAATAATGAACAAAAGAATTTGAAAGATACACGTGAAGAAGAGACCTTAAAAATAAGCATGATAAAGCATGATAAAAATACATGATCAAATCAATAATGTGGAAAAGCAAGGTAACCAAGATAAGCAAAAAAATTATTTTTGTTTTGGTTGGACAATTCCCACAATATTTCTAGACTTTTCACATATAATGGGCATTATCTTTAAAATTTTTTCACAACTAATAGGCAAGCATGATTTAACATATTTTAAAAATAAGAGCTACAATGTAACTAATTCACATTTCAAGTAAAGAAAACATTGTAGAAATCATGCATTGAAATCTAGTGCTTTTACTTAAGTTTTGAGAGAATCATGTAAATATGCATTAGGATCCAATTCTCATGAGTAAAAGCTTTATAAAAAACAATATTGTGTGCATAAGGTGTTTTGATAAGAGTATACAAGTGAAATAATCAAAACACATGACATATGTAAGGGAATAGTAAAAACAATATTAAGATTTTAATTTTATAATTACTTTCACACATCAATTCCAGAATAAAATTTCAAAGCACATAATAAGAGTACAACTACCAAGGTGCTTCGCCCACACAATGCTCATTAAGACTTATCAGGGAGCGAAGTTTTGCTTGGGTGATCACTTAAGAATTTCTTATAAATTTCTATTTTAAGTGATCAGGTGTACATCGAGAAGTGATAAAGAAAATGTGTTTTACACAAGGCACTTTACAATTATTTCCAAGGTGCCCAACCTCACAATGCTCATTAAGATTTATCAGGAGGGTGAGTAGTGTTTGGTGGAGTTATATTTGTCATTCATATTTTTAATTTTGGGACAAAGGTCTCCGAATTCACTTGTTTTTGCAAATACTAACAATATTGAAATAACACTTCTATATGTGCAAGAAATTTATTGTTTGAATGAATGTGTAGGTAATTTAGACATACAACTTAATATGTTAAAACTATTATGTTACACAATCATGCAAAACTAAGATTATGAGCACATATAGATTACCAAAATAGTGAGTGAATGAATCATTGATTAACATAGAACATTACTCAAACTTAGAGGCATGCTAGGCAATCTTACACAATTTTCTATAGACCATTTCATTGCACATAATAAGATTAAGGTCAAGGCATGACAAGATAAAACAATGTTTAGGAAAATTGAAATGAAAATTAGACATTGAAAAAATCTTTAAGTGTATGCCTAATCAATTTTGACCATTTGTAATGAAAATACTAAGATATTTTGCTCATGTGAAGTGTTATAATCAAAACATATTTTTGTAAACATTGAAAACAAACAAGTGATAAAAACATATTTTTCAACATTTTGAATTATATGAAATTTTTTTTGTACTTTTGAAATAAGACACCTTAAAAAAACCAAGTCTTAGAAAAACAAACAGAGAAAATGCATGAAAGAAATACCAGAAATATTTTAGAAAAAATAGAATTAAAATTTGTCCAAAGAAGCTAACGGCGGGCGTTAACTTCTTAACGCCCAAACAGAACATTGTTTTCTTAGGTTTGGGAAAAAAATTTCTTTGACTTAGAGTGGATATATATAGACCTTCTTATTGTAAAAAATTCAGAGAATTTAGAGATGATTAGAAGGTTATTTAAGCATGTTTTTGGTAGTTTTAAAATGGTTTTTATTTTTTTATATTTGATTTGGAAATTTTCTAGAAATAAAAAAGTAACTAAGGTGCAAACATAGATATATAGATGTATTCAAATGAATAGGCAGAAGAAATTGTCAAATTCAGAGAAATATGCTAACGCTGGGCATTATTTATAGCGCTGAGCGTTAGGACTTTTAGTTCAACTTTGATAATTATGATGAAGATAGATTTATGCAATATCAGATGTGATGCGACTCAATAAAATTGATAGAGTAGTACAAAATTTTGTTTTGAAGAGAAATAGCTTTTGATGGGTTTCAATTTGATATATCTAAGACTCATAATTCTAGTCTAAGCATGTTGAAATGAGCATATGGGAGCGATTTGCAAAGATGTCTGCAAGTTGGGATTCCGTGTCTATGAAGCTAACTCTCACATGTTCTTTCCTAATGTGATCCCTAATGATGATGACTCACATCTATGTGTTTGGACCGTGAATGATGAACTGGATTGTTGGTTAGATCTATTGCACTTTTGTTATCACATTTTTATTCAATATTATTTAGATGCACCCCAAATTTTTCTAGTGTTTGACTCATCCAAAGGGCTTGTGCACAACAACTTCCTAGTGTGACATATTCGACCTCGGTGGTGGAGAAGGCAACAAAATTTTATTTCCTACTCGACCAAGCAACTAGTGAGGGGCCTAAGAAGTGACATGTGTCGCTTGTGCTTTTATGATCTAGTGAGCACCCTTCATAATAAGATTCGGAATATCTATGCAATATAAATGAATCATTATAAGGATACCATAAGCCTAGACTAGATGATCCGATTAAATATCTAAGAAATTGTTTGACCGCTTTTAAATGAGATTCTTTAGGATTAGCTTGAAATCTAGCACATAAGCAAACAACAAACATAATATCGGGTCTAGACGCACTTAGATATAATAACGACCCTATCATTCCTCTATATAGTGTTTGATCAATAGAGATTCCGACTTCATCTTTTCCTAATTTTAGAGAGGCACTCATAGGAGTGGAGGCTTGTTTTAAATTTTCAAATCCAAATCTTCTTAACATGTCATGAACATATTTAGATTGATTTATAAATATTCCATCATTTCTTTGTTTGATTTGAAAACCTAGAAAATAAGTAAGTTCTCCTACCAAACTCATTTCAATTTTTTTTTGCATCACACTTACAACTTCATTACATAATTGGTCAATAGTGGCTCCAAAAATGATGCCATCTATATAGATTTGTAATATGATTAGATCATTATTAACATGTTTGATAAAGAGTGTATTATCAGCACTTCCCATTACATAATCGTGCTTTAATAAAAATGAAGTTAATCTTTCATACCAAGCACGAGGCGCTTGTTTTAAACCATAAAGTGTTTTATCTAGTTTAAAAACATGATTTGGGAAATTTTCATTTATGAAACCGGGGGGTTGTTCAACATAAACTTCTTCCTTAATAATTCCATTTAAGAAGGCACTTTTAACATCCATTTGAAATAGTTTAAATCTTTTGAAACTTGCAAAGGCAAGAAAAATTCGAATGGATTTTAAGCGAGCTACGCGTGCAAAGGTTTTATCAAAGTCTACCCCCTCGATTTGTGAATAACCTTGTGCTACTAAGTGAGGTTTGTTCCTAGTAATCCTAGATTTACTATCTAATTTATTTTTGAAAATCCATTTTACGCCTATTACCGGATGATTTGATTGTCTTTCTACAAGATTCTAAACCTTATTACGTTCAAATTGTTCTAATTCTTCATGTATAGCTAAATACCAAAATTCATCGTTTAGCGTGGTAGAGACGTTTTTGGGTTCAATTTAAGAAACAAGGTATAAATTCGAGAATGATTCATGAATGTAAGAGCGTGTCTTTACCCCTCTTGACGGTTCTCCAATGAAAATTTCACTTGGATGATCTCTTGTGAATCTAAGCACGCTTGGAGGCACAAAATCTTCTTGCACCGCCTCTATTTCTTTGTCAAATCCAAGTGGTTCAACATCATCATGCTCCAAGGGTGAAGGGGGTTCATCTTCTATTCCCGCAGTGTTAGAATCTACACAAGGAACAAGTTCATCGAACTTCACATGAATTGACTCTTCAACCTTTTTAGACCTTTTATTATATATCCTATATGCTTTACTAGTTGAAGAGTAGCTAAGAAATATTCCTTCATCACATTTCTCATCAAATTTTGCTAATGCATCTTTGGTGTTTTAGATAAAGCAGTGACACCCAAAAACATGAAAGTAAGATACATTAGATTTCTTTTTGTAATATAATTCATATGGAGTTAATTTCAAAATTGGGCAAAACATGACTCGATTTATAACATAACAAGATGTATTTACCGCTTCGGCCCATGAAGATCTAGGCAACCCATACTCGGATAGCATAGTGCGTGCAAGTTCCTGAAGGGTTCTATTTTTCCTTTCCACCACACAATTTTGTTGGGGGATGCGTGGAGCGGAAAATTCATGTTTAATACATAGTTTATTACAAAAAGTGGTGAAACTATCATTTTCAAATTCCCCTCCATGATCCGATCGAATTTACTTAATTTTTAAATCCATTTCATTTTGAATGCGATTGCATAGTTTTGTAAATTCAGAAAAAGCATCGGATTTGGAGGTAAGAAATAGTGTCCAAGTAAATCTAGAGAAATCATCAATCAATACAAATGTGTACTTTTTACCACCTAGACTACAAGTGCTAATTGGCCCAAATAGGTCCATGTGAATTAGTTGTAGGGGTCTAGTGGTGACATTTGATATTTGTTTTTGAAAGATGTTTTAGAGAATTTTCCTTTTTGGCAGGGCGGGCATAAAGTAGATAGGTTTCCATTAAGCATTGGTAAACCCCTTTGTTGGGATATTGCCCTCAATGTTCCCTAGATTTGAAGAGGCATCACACTCAATGTCATATTGTATTTGACAGACCCTCTTTTATATCATGTCTATGCAGGGTTAGGTCATTCCAAACATTGGAATTATTCTCTGATTGTACTGTCAAAATAGCTGAGACAACAACCTAGTCTCAGCTGAAACGCTGAAACGTAGCTAGAGCCGCTGAGAAGGAGTTTATCTCAGTTGAGATGCATTTAGACGAAAACCGTTGAGAAAACTATCTGTCTCAGCAGATCCGCTGAGACAAAGTCTGCTCTACCGCTGAGACTAGAGTCTATCCCAGCCATCCGCTGAGACAGATTCATATTTGAATAAAGCCTGGCGGGATCTGCTTTTGGCGCAAGTGACTAGAAAGCAAGAATAATATTTTCTATTTATGTCCATGATGTGACAGGGCACTCCTTAGAGCCATTGCAGATTGGAGGAGGTATAAAAGAAGATGTTAGGTCATTAAATAAGGAGGGGAGAAGACCTGAAATAGCTGCTACTGTTCTATTGAAGGAAAAACTGCTTCCACAAGATATCTCAATCTGCTTCCTGAAGTTGCAAGCAGATTACTAAGATAAGTTTTTTCTTGATTATTATATCCTGAAGAACAAGTGGATCTTCCTTCATCTACTAAAGAAGAAGATTCGAAGGAACAAGGCCTGCAGATACTGCCATTCAGCCATGTTTCAAGACAGCATCTGCCACATTTAAACAACAGAAGATCTAAGCTGAAGGTTTAATCTATATTGTCCTCTATTGTATAAGCAACCATATAAACTCTGTAAGAACTTATTTGTTCTGAGTGTGTAGGGTCTTGTACCTGAGTGTGTAAGGCTTTATGCCTGAGGTTGTAGAGCTGTACTCCCAGCTTGAGTAGTAAGATTTCTAAGGAGATCTGAGTAGGGCTTCTTGATAGGCCTGGGGCAGGAAATCATGAGGATTTCTAAGTTGTAGGAGTTTGAGTACTCTGAGTGGTAGGACTGTTGGCCTGAAGTAGGGTTTTGGAGGAAACCTGAGAGATCTTGAGGGATCTAAGTTGTAAGCTCTTGGAGCTGAGTTTTGTAGGAATTTTCCTTGTCTAACATACTGTTAGAAAGGTGTAGAGGGAAAGTGGACTACCCATGGACACACTGTCTAGGGGAACCACTATAAATAGTGAAAGTGAGGTTAGATCTTAAAGTTACTCTAGAGGGGGGGGGGGGTGAATCGAGTATTAAAAAGTTTTTCACTTATTTTTATAGCGGAATTAAAATAGTGATATATATATATATGTACTGAGTGAGTTATACAACAAAATAAAGAACACAACACAACACAGTACAGAAAAATAAACAAGAATCACAGAGGACACAAGGATCTATAGTAGTTCCCCAATAAACCTGGGTACATCTACTCTTCTACCACCCTTGGTAGGAATCCACTAGGTTTTTGATCAGGTGCCATATCACCAATGGGGTTTTGATCAGGTGCCCAATACACCAACTACAGGTTTTTGATCAGGTGCCCTGCCACCAAACAGTTAACTTTTGAAGGGAGTTAGAACCCTGTACAAAATGGAATAAAAGGGGTTATGAAGTTCTTCTCCGTCAATAATCTAAGAGAAGACTAGTGGATTGAGTTATTGTAAAGCTCCCTCTGTCTGATAGAAATGGTTGACAATTTAAGGATGGAGCTTTCTCTTGAATGTAATATCTTCCTGATAGATGATGAATCTGAGAGACAATGGTTTCTCAGATTATTGTTGCTCTTGAAGATTTGAACTTGCAGCTGAATCACTGAGAGAATAATGTTGATGTTCTCAGAGATTGAGAGGTGCTGCTTGAGGAAGATGAAGATCTGAAAACTTTTTGGCTTTATGTATATTTCTCTTTCTCTTCTTCCTCTCGACTGTATTCTTTTTTTTATTTCCTGTCTTGCTGTACTGTTATATTGTGTATCTGTTTCTTCCTTCTTCTTTTTGACAATATATTTCTGATTTGAATTTCAAATCCTCTGAATAAGGAATAGAATAATCAGGAGGATTAATTCTTGGAACTGCAATCTGATCTTTAATTCCTTTTCCTTTTTCTAATATGCCAAACGGCTACTTTCTCGGGAAGAGAATGGAAAATAATAAAATAGAAGGAGGAATTAAAATCGTCTTATCTGGAAATGAATAACTCCAAATAATAGAATAGATCCGTTGCTGATTTAGGTTGATCTGAAATCGGAGAATAGAATATAACTGATCTGTCTTAAATTCGTTGAACTGAAATAAGAATTCGTCGATCTGAATGTTGAGTTCGTCGACCGCTGAGACTTGGGAAGTTCGCCGACCGCTGAGACTTGGGAAGTTCGTCGACCGCTGAGACTGGGCAAATTCGTCGAACGCCAAGACTGGGCAAATTCGTCGAACGCTGAGACTGGGCAATTTCGTCGAACGCTGAGACTGGGCAAATATGTCAAACTGGAGCAAGATGTTCGTCGAACGCAGAATGCATTTCGTCGAACGCAGAATGCATTTTGTCGAACGTAGAAACTTAGCTTTTCCTAAGTTCTAACAGCCTAAAACCTTGACCCTTTAGACTATACAATGGGGGTCAACTTAGTCCTAGTCAACAGATAGTGATCCTATCCCAAATTAGTAATAGGGTTGTTCCAACAATCTCCCCCTATTTGGGTTAGGATACTATTTGACAAAAATCAAATAAAACAACAGAAAAACAGCAGAGCATATATATCTGACATAATGTAAATTCTTTTCAGCAGATAAAAGAAATATAGTGCTCTGAGTTTAGATACATTACATTGAGAATGGAAAATATACCAAAACTAAAAAGAAGTCAGAACCTTTACTTCTTCTCTGAAGGAGGCTTGAATATGATTTGCCTGTTTGGGTTTTTTGATTCTTTTCTACTCATATAAAGGTCTTGAGCTCCCAGCATGGTTTGAAATTTAGCATGAGGAACCACATCTGTTGGGTGCAACCTTAAGTAATCTTCAACATTAAATATGTGCTTTGAACTGTACTTTTTAAATTCCTATTTTCTGAATTCTGACATAGTTGAATACTGAGAATGATCCTTTCCTTCTGCTTTAGCTTTGTTAACTTGAGCTGTGGCAATAGATTCCTTGAATCTAGCCATCTGAGAAATTCTTTCTGCTTCTGGATTAGGAGAAGGAGGCCTTTCATCAATATCACTGGCCTGATAGGAGAATTGATAATCAGAATTTCTTTTTCTGTGAAAAGAACCATCAGATACATGATATTTATATACTGAGGAAGAAGATCTGGATGATCCTGAAGGAGGAGGTCTGGATGACCTAGTACTGAAAGAACCACTTGAACTAGCTGGTCTCATTGACTGCTGAGGAAGGGATCTCTGGGAGGAAGAAGACATTCCTGCAGAACCTGCTGCACCTGCTGCTGGAGGAGGAGGATGACTAAACTTGTCAGGTTTGTCAGAGTAGTATCTTGTCTTCTTCATCTTCTTTCTTCTATTGTTCTCATTCCTGGAGAACCTCATCCAGGCTGGGGAATCTTGTGTTAAGGTGATATTATGCAGAATGTAGTATGGAACATCATTATTTGAGGAAGGAGGCTTGGGAACAGCCTTTGGCTTAGATCAGGACTTTCTTTTACTTGAAGATTGATCATCTGAATCATCATCATCTTCAACATCATTAGAAGAGGACTGAGGATTATCATATAAATCATCAACTGCTTTAAGAGCTTCAGAAATATCTTTCTCAACATCAACATTTTGATCAACATCAATATCATCAAAATCTGGCAATGGGGAATCATCAAAGACAAAGGTAGGAGGAGAATTCATCACTCCAACTACTTCTGATTCTTCTTTTTCTTGAACTGGAGCTGGAATTGTTTCTTCAACAACTGGAGTTGGAAGTGCTTCTTCAACACAAAACATATCTAAACCTGTAACTGCATTCACTGGAGCTTCTTAATGAGACATCTCCCCCTGCCTAGTTTCAGGAAGCCCTGTAGCTAGGCCCCTAGAAGAAGGGACAGATGAGGAGGTAGGGAATGAAGAAATTTTGGCAGAAAGGTCAGATAGATCTTGAAGCACTGGAGCAAGCTTTGCATCCATGAGAGAATCTAGCTTGGGAGATATATGTTGGAATATCTGATCAGCTAGAGATGAGAAATCAACATACACAAGGTCTTGTGGATGCTGAGATGATGATGGGATAGAGAAGGGAATAGAGATGTTAGTGGCATTTGATATGGGTGGATGAAAATCTTCATTAATAGGAGAATGAGTTTGGATAGGTGAGTGTGGAGATAAGAGATTGAATGATGGAAGGGAATCAACATCTGGTTGGGATGAAGATGGAATCTCTGTAAATAAGTTTGCTTGGAGAGGAGGAGAAGAAAGCAATGAAGGTGAAGGGTCTATGGGAGAAATGTGGGGAGGAATTTCTTCATGAGGAGGAGGGTATGGGAGAGGAGTGGAAGAGACAAGAGGAGGTACTTCTGGAAGGGTCAGGGGAGTGACTGGATCAGTCCTAGTGTCTTTAGAAGCTGTCCTAAGGGCATCTTCCCTTGGAATCTTCTTTGGGATCACCCTTTCCCACTTGCCAAATAGAGCTGATGTTAGCCTCTTTCTAGCATTAATGAACACCTTGGGATAGACCAACAGGTCTGGATATTTATCTTGAAGAAAAATTCCCAATATTCTGCCATAACAAACATTAGTCTTACTTATTTTCTTCTTAATTGATTCAAAAAGAATCAATCCCCAATTTACTTTCTTCTTCTCTATCAAGGTCACCATCAACAGAAATTGGTGCTTGGTTATATAATCATGGGCTGAGGTCTTCCCTAGCAAGACCTTTCCAACAATATCTGCCAAAAACTTATATTTACTGGATAAATTTTTCTTCAACAGATGGTTAGGGTTTCCAGACGAATGACCCATCTTAACCAAAGCATTATCAAACTCAGCAGAACTTATTTCTAACTCTTTATTACCATTCAATAATAAAAAAACTTCAGTTAAAACATCTGGGGTAAGAGTAACCTGATTTCCAGATATTGTTCCTGATAGAGTTGTTTCATTCTCTGCCTTAATGGTGTAAACCCATTCCTTTATCTCGACTACTGGAAGCTTGATTCTTGTAGTCATTAACTGCTTAAGCTGTTGTTCTTCAAACAAATGAAGAATGTCCTGGAATATTTGATCGGAATGCGCAAACAACTCGATGTCAATATCAAACCCGGCGTCAAACTTCATTGAGGAAAGAACTGCTTGAGAAATCACCATTGTTACCTGCAAAAGAAAGAGCGATCACGTGCAAAGGGAGCTGGAGGGAAACACAATTTCTGTAGGCGCAAAGATAATAGGAAATAAATGTTTGACTATATAGAGGGATTGGAGAAGACGCAAGCTTTCGTAGAACTGAGGTCGGCTAACCCTAATAAAATTAGAAGTTGAAAAGACTTAGCCTTCATCAAACAGCGTTCGACGAAAAATTAATTTTCGTCGATCTCAGTTCGACGAACGACTTGTCTTCGTCGATCTCTGAAGTTAATAGGTTTCGTCGATCTCCGTTCGACGAAAGACTTAATTTCGTCGATCTCAGTTCGACGAAATGATGGGATAAGTAGAAAATTTAATTTTTAATTGATTGAATCTCCATCTATCATTCCTAGCTGATTTATAAAGAAGATATGTTTCTTTTCATCCAAGGGTTTGGTGAAAATATCAGCCCTTTGCAAATCAGTAGAAATGAATTGAAGACAAATTTTATTTTTATCCACATTATCTCTGATAAAGTGGTGCCTAATTTCTATATTTTTAGTCGTACTATGGAGTACTAGATTTTGTGCTATAGATATTGCACTAGTATTGTCACAAAATATAATTGATTTATTTAGATTGATACCATAATCTAGAAGTTGATTTTGTATCCACAATATTTGTGAGCAGCAACTGCCTGCAGCAATAAATTCTGCTTCAGCTGTTGATGTAGACACAGATGTCTGTTTCTTACAAAACTAAGACACAAGCCTATCACCAAGAAACTGGCAAGTTCCTGATGTGCTTTTCCTGTCTACTCTGTATCCAACATAATCAAAATCTGAGAATCCAGTTAATTCAAATTCTGACGTTGTTGGATACCAGAGTCCTAGATTTGGACAACCCTTTATATAACTCAAAATTCTTTTTAATAAAATTAGGTGAGATTCTTTGGGGTTAACTTGGAACCTAGCACAAATACATGTAGCAAACATTATATCAGGCCTACTAGCTGTTAAGTAAAGTAATGAGCCAACAATTGCTCTATATATTTTCTGATCAACAGGTTTCCCTGATTCATCAGTGTCAACAACAGCATTGGAGAGCATGGGTGTTTTCATGGTGGAAGCATCAGACATACCAAATCTTTTCACTAATTCCTTAGCATACTTGGATTGTGATATGAATATGCCATTTGAAGTTTGCTTCACTTGAAGACCAAGGAAGTAAGATAACTCACCCATACTACTCATTTCAAATTTTGATTGCATTAGGTTAGGGAACCTTTTGCATAGATTTGAATCAGTAGAGCCAAATATGATATCATCTACATATATTTGAACTAGTAATGTTTGATTTTTATGTATCCTGAAAATAGGGTTTTATCAACAATGCCTCTACAGAATTTGTTTTCCAAAATAAAATTAGCTAAGGTCTCATACCATGCTCTGGGAGCTTGTTTGAGACCATAGAGAGCTTTATTAAGCTTAAATACATAAGAAGAGTGATTTGGAGAGATGAAACCTGGTCGTTGTTCCACATAGACTTCTTCTTTGATATCTCCATTAAGAAAAGCACTCTTCACATCCATCTGATATACCTTGAACTTCTTGAATGTAGCAAAGGCAAGAAAAATCCTTATAGCTTCAAGTCTAGCAACAGTAGCAAAGGTTTGATCAAAATCAATTCCTTCTTCCTGAGAATATCCTTGGGCTACTAATCTTGCTTTATTTCTGATGATTATTCCTTGATCAACTAGCATGTTCATGAAGACCCACTTGGTGCCAATGACTGGATGGCCTTTTGGTCTTGGAACCAAATCCCAAACCTTGTTCCTTTCAAATTGGTTGAGCTCCTCTTGCATTGCAAGATTCCAGTTTGGATCTTGTTCTGCATCTTTTATGGATTGAGGTTCAACTTGTGATAGGAAACAAGTGTGCATCTGATTTTGGTGTAGTTGATGCCTTGTTTGAACTCTTGCTGAAATATCTCCAATGATTTGGGATATTGGATGATCTCTAACTGTGATGTGATCAACAGTTGGAGTTGGTTCAACAATAATTTCTTCTTGAGGGACTTGTTCAGTTGTCATTTGATTTGAATTGTCAGCAAGATCTGGATTATCCTCTTCTTCACTGTCTTCAATTATTTCATTTGATGGAAGTAGTGATTCTTCATTCTGTAGATTTAGTCCATTGAGTTCTTCACATAGAACTGGTACCTGCAAAGTATTTTTGGTAGAGGTGGTATTCCTCTCCTCATTTAACATATTAGATTCATCAAAATATACATGCATGGACTATTCTATCTTAAGAGTATATTTGTTGTAAACTCTATATGCTTTACAAGAAAGAGAATATCCAAGGAATATACCTTCAGCAGATTTTGCTTCAAATTTCCTGAGATACTTCTTATCACTGTTATGCACATAGCATTTATATCCAAATATCTTAAAATAGTTAACCTTAGGCTTTTTATTCTTAAGTAATTCATAGGGAGTTTTACCCTTAAGCTTATGTATCAGGCTTCTATTCAACACATAATTTGCTGTGTTCACCGCCTCTGCCCAAAAAGAGAGTGGCAAGTGAGCATCAACAAGCAATGTAGTTGCTGATTCAATAAGTGTTCTATTTTTCCTTTCAGCTACCCCATTTTGTTGAGGAGTTCTAGGAGCAGAGAAACACTGTCTGATCCCTTCTTTTCCCCAGAATTCTCTCATCAGAAGGGATTCAAACTCAGTGTCATGATCACTTCTGATCAATGCAACTAGAGTAGAGTACTCAATCTTGATGGACCTGAGAAAGTCTGTCAGAACACTGAAGGTGTCAGACTTGTTCCTAAGAAAGAACACCCAAGTGAATCTTGAGAAGTCATCTACAATAGCTAAAGAATAATGCTTCCCTCCTAGACTTTGTATTGCAGTAGGTCCAAAGAGATCCAAATGCAGTAAGTACAAAATCATAGGTGAATCACTCTTGGATACAGATTTAAAACTACTCTTGGTCTGCTTACCTAATTGACAAGCCCTGCAGAGTCCTTCCTGTTGGATCTTGTGGCGCCCTTAGAGGGGGGGGGGGGGGGGGGGTGAATAAGGGCCTTTTTAAAATATGATTCTTTACTTAAGAATTTTTACAAAAAATTTACTTTTCTAAAAATTACTTATAAAAATTTCAAACCAATGTAATTTTTAAATTAATTCAAACACAAATTTCCAAGTTAAAGATTAAGCAACCATATTTGCAATTAAAGAAAAGTCATAATTTTATAATCATGAAATTCACATACAAATAAAATGATCTTAACAATGCTTAAGATCAAGGCACAAATATGATAATAAACCTTTTTACAATTTGTGTTTACCAATCCTTCTCCCAAGGATCGGAAGGCTATCACTTGTCTCTCCCTAGACCAAGCCCAAGCCTATCCTCTAGATCTTCCCAAGATCTAGACGTAGAACACAAGGCCACGATTTCCTACCAAGCCACGCAAGGACTTGGACGCTCCACACAAGGAAGCGATTTTCCCCTAAGCCACGCAAGGACTTAGACGTCACGCACAAGGAGACGATTTCCCTACCAATACAAAGTAAAATGTATATAAATGAAATTACAAAATGAAAAGAACAACTCCCTAGAAATTCAGATCTCTGAAAGGAAGGTTGAAGCCTCGAGATGATCGTTGATGTAGAAGCGCGTCCGATCTCGTCTTCATTCTCAAACCTTCTATGCACAAATGGGAGTTGATGAGGTTCTGGAGCTCTCTGGTTTGTATGCACTCAGGAAAGGAACTGGAATCTTCAAAGCTTAGAATGCACGAACAAAACGAACCAATTTATAAAAAATAGATAACGCCATCCGTTAGCTAGGTATCGCCAAAATCCGATAGCTCCAGAGGTGCCACGTGTCCCATGTATTCGACATTTTTGCGGAGAGTGCCGATCTCGATTGAGTCGTTGTTGAGACGTGGGCTGTCGGATATCCGATAGCACTATCTAAAATTCGTTAGCTTGCGTAACTGCTGTATATCGTAGAGTTGTGGGATGATCGTGCACTGCCGGATATCCGATAACACTATCTGAAATTCGTTAGCTCTAAACCGCTGAGTAGAGATCGGAGAACGGAAGAAATCGTGCGCTATCGGAAATCCGGTACTGCTGTCGGAAATCCGATAGCTCCAATTTCTGGAAAATTGGTATTTTGCTCTAGTTGAAAACATGTTATTCTTGCACCTGTTATCTGCACACCATTAATAAAAAATAGGATCAAATACATTCTGGATTTGTTATTCTCAAATCGGACGAGTGCGGAACGCATGCTCCAACACTTCATTCATGTAAGAACCAGAAGGCAGTCCTCTAACAAGATTGTCCTTAGAAAGCTTAGATATAGTTCTAAGGTTAATATGTCCAAACCTTTTATGCCATAATTCATTTGTTTTACTTATAGAATTAAATAAACAAATATCTGAATTGGCAGAGTCAAAATTGACTAAATAAATGTTTTCATGTCTAATACCAGATAATACATTTATGTTTCTATTATTGGTAATGAGACATAAGGAGTGGTTAAAAGTTACCTGATAACCTTCATCACATAACTGGCTTATGCTGATGAGGTTGTGCTTCAGGCCCTTGACATAAGCTACCTTTTTGAAGGTGACTACTCCAACTTTGATCTGTACATAGCCTTTGGTTTGCCCACAGTTGGAGTCTCCAAAGATCACTTTGGGTCCAAGCCTTGCCTTGTAGTTGCTTAGGTTGGCCTTGTTTCCTGTCATATGCTTTGAGCAGCCACTATCCAAATACCATTATTCTTTTATTTTTGGATAGCCATGTACCTGCAAAATAGAAAACATTCTAGTTGTTCTTGACCCAGACTACGTTGGGTCCTTTTGTTTTTCCACAAAATTCTGAAATGAAAGACATCTCAGGCTGATCCTTATAACCTTGTGGATGATATCTCCTTGGAGGGATTATCCACTCAGCAAAAGGATTTCTAGTATATTGAGAATATGAATTCTTCTGAAATTCAGTACATTTTTCGTTCGACGAATTCTGGTGAGTTTGTCGATCGCCATTCGATGAAGTGAAGTGCTTTCGTCGAGCGTCGTTCGAATAATAACTATACTGAAAACCTGTCTTCAGAGTTCATTGATCTCCGTTCGACGAATTCGTCTGATTTCGTCGAGCTCCGTTCGACGAATTCTGTTGAATTCCTTTATTCTTAATATTCTTGCTTGAGATATTTTTATCTACTTCTACTGCCTCCTTGTTCTTGGCAGAAAAGAATTTTATTGGTGTAGATAAAATGTTCTTCTTAAGGAGGTGTGGCTTACTTGATGATGCACCCAAGCCCAATTTGCCACTTAATCTGGCATTCATTGTGCTTGTGATGTCCATCAGTTTGTTACTTCTCCCATTGAGGGATTCTTCAAACTTCTTGAATTCAAACAACTTGTTTTCAATGAGAACAATGTGTTCTCTGGAGGCAGCCAAATCTTTCTTAAGATTGACATTTTCTTCACTTAGTTGGTTTATTTCAGCCAACATGTTTCTGTGAGAGATTATCTCTTTCTCATATTTGATTAAATCTAAACAAAGAGTTTTGAATTCATCTTTGAATTCAGTTGAATTGAAATCAAAGTTAGATATTACGTGATCACTGTCAGTTTCAGATTCTGAATCTTCAGAGTTGTTTCCTGAGGCATTGATAGCCATGATGCAGAAGTTTCTTTCTTCTTCATCTCACTGGAGCTGGATGATAATGCATATTCTGACTCACTGCTTGAGTCATATATAGCCATCAAGCATTGGTCCTTCTCATTTGCATTTTCTTCATCTTCAGAAGAGCTGGATGAAGATTCTGATTCTGTTTCACTCCATGTTTCAGCTACAAAGCCTCTTCCCTTATGCTTGTGTTTGTGGGAGGAAGGCTTGCTGGAGTGTCTTTTCTATTCTTTCTTTTTCTCTTTTCCTTCTTTTGATTCACTGGACACTCAGGTAGAATGTGTCCAAGTTTCCTGCAGCCAAAACAAATTATTTCTTTAGAATTAGATATGCCATACCTTGGCTTTTCTCTAGATCTTGAATCCTTCTTTCTGAAGTCTTTTCTAGCCATCTTGTAGAACCTTTTGGCTAGTAAGCTCATAAACTCCACTTCTCCTGGAGCTTTATCTTCCTCTTCAGTTGCTTGGAAAGCAATGCTCCTTTCCTTCTTGGATGCTGGTGAGGAAGTAGATTGTTCAGCTTCTCTGGATTTGATAAGCTCCTCATAGGATTTAAGCTTGCCTAACTAGGTCTCAGTAGAGATCTCATTAAGGCTTCTGGCTTCCTTGATTGGCCAGATCCTAGAGTCCCATCTGCTGGGGAAGCACATTAGGATCTTATCATTGACTTCAGTGATTGAAATCACTTTGTCCAAAGTTTTCAGCTCATTGATTATGAGGCTGAGTCTATTGTACATGTCTGCTACACTTTCAGTTTCTCCCTTTTTGAAATTCTCATATTGAGAGATAAGGTGAGATCTTCTGTCTTTTCTTTTATCTGCAGATCCTTCAACCATGTTGTTGAGGGAGGTCCAGATTTCCCTGGCTGAGGTGCATTCCACAACCTTTTGAAATATGTCATCTGACATTGTCTGTGCCAATATATTCATTGCTTTGGCATCAACACTTCTCTGCTTCTTTTGAGCTTCTGTCTACTCAGGAGGTGGAACAATATTATTTGTTGTTGTTGTTTCAGTGCTTGTTGTTGCTGTAGAAGTAGGAGGTCCTGTCAAAATCATATTAAAAATATCCTCATCAATAGAATTCATATATAATCTGATTCTTGCCTTCCATAATGCAAACTTATTTAGATTGCACATAGAAGGTCTTGTGCTTGAGTATTCTTTGTTCTGTGCCATGGATTTTTAGCAAAAAAAACTCTAGAAGAAATTTAAGATCTAATTGATCTTTTGATTCAGGTGTTATCCTGTAAAGAATCAACCAACCTCTGATACCAATTGAAAGTGAGGTTAGATCTTAAAGTTACTCTAGAGGGGGGGGGGGGGGGGGGGGGGGGTGAATAGAGAATTAATAAGTTTTTCACCTATTTTTATAGCGGAATTAAAATAGTGATATATATGTACTGAGTGAGTTATAAAACAAAATAAAGAACACATCACAACACAATACAGAAAAATAAACAAGAATCATAGAGGACACAAGGATCTATAGTAGTTCCCCAATAAACCTGGGTACATCTACTCTTCTACCACCCTTGGTAGGAATCCACTAGGTTTTTGATCAGGTGCCCTATCACCAATGAGGTTTTGATCAGGTGCCAAATACACCAACTGCAGGTTTTTGATCAGGTGCCCTGCCACCAAACAGTTAACTTTTGAAGGGAGTTAGAACCCTGTACAAAATGGAATAAAAGGGGTTATGTGTAAGATCTCTTTTCTCAAAACCCGTTCTGGTACATGAAAACTCGAACCTCTCCCACATCGCACGGTTGAGGTGGATCTTCGCCCAGAATTGCTGCCTTGCGGTGTCACCAACACTCGGGTTGGCTAACCCCGCTCAACACCGACTCTGCCGGCTATACGATCATAAGTAATATATGCCAAAAGTAAGTACAGAATTAAAGGCATGTCCACATGTCACAACATCATATAGATATATAATGAAACAGAAATGTTCGAAAAGAGACAGTACAAGCAAAAGGGGGCTTAAGCCCGATACATATCCAAAATGAGTACTCTCTCTCTCTCTACAACATGCGGAAACTACAAACTCTCAAAGCTGAAAGCTAACTGTCTAATCATCAACCTGTGGTGTCGTGGTAGTGCGCTGCATCTGCTGCTCAGGTCCTGCCATCTCGTCCAGCTGCGCGCGGGACAACTCCGTCTCCTCGGACTCCTGTTACGGCCACATCCGACCGTTAGTCATAAAGACTAAGTCATTTTGTCCTTGCCTCCCTCCACGACTCCTAGGTACCGAGCGGGAGGAAGAAGCGGAGGACAAGGGATAAACAGGGAAAGAGGTGGCATGGCACTATTCTAGCAGGTAAAGGTAAAGCGGTAAAACTAGCTAGCAGTATAGTGCAAATAAATGACAGTAAAGTAGAGCATGAAGTAAACAGTAATAGAAAATATGCGGTGCAGTAGGTAAAACTAATCTACCATCACAGATTCGTACCTTAACTTATATGAACGCCCATACGACATATACGTTAAGATGTCCAGGTAACCCATCATATAAAAGAGCCCATACTAATTTATATGATGGGGGTATGCTAATGTGCAAGTTATGCTATGCTATGCTTATGATGATTTAATGTGTTTATGCAATGTAACTCACCCACACGACTCTATGCGCACAGACCTTTATAGTTCCCACTTTGTTAGAAAGGAAGCCAACCTTTCGGGTATCGACCGTCGTGGCTCACGGTGGTAGTGGATCGGGCACTCCACATCCTAGGCGGGTATGCTCACTACCAAGCCTAGACCTCACGTACGCCTCAACGCTAAGAACACAACAGCGGAGCTCCTGCGTACTCTTGCTGGAATCCACCAGACTTTAAGGTCGGGGTGGGTTATTAGGGATTGTCCTCCAGATCGCAGTACTCAAACTTATCGGCCCTTTAAACCTCACCCTCACCTGAGTCAACGTACTATCGACGGTGACACGACTAGCCTAGTACCGAAGACTCGCCACTAATTTATAAGTAACAGGTGTTATCAAGTACACCCGAGCCTACGACTCAGGATCTAACACACAAGTTGCTCCAACCCATCTCCTTCCCGAAGGAGATCCGTACTAGTTTGCTGACCTAATTAGGCTACTCTTGCCTACAATTTAGTTAGTGTTATATTTAGGGTGAATCTTGGACTTCCCGCGGTATACCCCGTAAAGGGGCCCCCAACGGTACTAAGGATTCAATGGGCTCAACCCCACCATCCTCTTTCTCAAGACAATTACTTTAGTTGGTGATTAACATTTAGTTCACCCCTCATTATTTCATATAAATAAAGTGACTTAGCTCAATACCCGTCCCACCCAATTGAGTTGGACATACCTCCACACCTCATGCACTAACCCTAGCACCATCTCACTGCTAACCCTAGGTTTGACCCTCTTTGAATCATTGTAAGCTATAACACAAATACTGAATGACCATAACTTCTAATCACTACTTAGGGGTCTGAATTGTCTAAAATTCAAAATTCTATTTTTACTAATCGCAGACCACCAAGTTGAGCTAACCTCAAACCTCAAACCTCAAAAGGAGATCCTTCTAAAAACTCATCACCAGGGTCTGGTATAATTATGCTAGGCTCCACTGACCTTAATAAGGTATGTTCCAATTTCTATAATTTTCCATATTAATTTGGTATTTATTATTATTTAAAGTAGTTCAGGCCTTAGGTCAAATTACACATGATCTATCCTCAAAATACTTCTACATGCTACATCAAAATTATAAGTAAGGTAATATTCCATAACAAGGTGGTTTACTGAGTTTCATGACCCTAGGATGTCATGTGGCCTACTAAATCATCATAGTTGTATAATTACCAAAATGCCACTATAATTAGGAAAAATAATATTTCACATCTGAAAATTCTACAAACATTACCAAGTGTCCAAATGGGGGTCTATAGTCCTCTTCTAAATATTTGTATCATTACCATATGATTTGACTAATTAAAATGATTTAACATCCAAGAGTAGTAATTACCAATTTCTACATGATATACATGAAATACAAATCCACATGCTTCCAAATAATTATCGTGGACATACATCAACATAAAATGACAGATAACCAAGTTTCATAATTTTTTCCAATGATTTGACATTTTTCATAATTAAATTCCTCTAAGCTAGTAAGCACTTAAAAATTCCTCCATAAGGGATAACACTTCAATAAATCATAATAAAATTTCCATGGCCTATTTTCATCCCAATTCAGCCACTGTTAAAATTTCAAAGCCATACAAGGTCATATGATCATGCATTTTATTTATTTAAGGAAAAAGTGGCATTTTCATTTATTAAGAGAAAAATACCTAAATGACTCTAAAAATTCCTATTAAATTATCTAAGCCATTTTATGCTCTTAAAAACATGTCTACAATGTTCTTAGCCAAGTCAAGGACATTTGGTCCTATGTCCTTCACAAGCCCTAAATTGTAACCTTAAGGGTTTACCCTTAGGGTTTTAAGATACACCACCCTAATGGCTCCAAATGCTCCATTAGGGGGTGTCACATGCATTTATATATCATTACCTACATAATCATCCAGATTGGAGGAGGCCAACTCACTCAACTCCTCATATGGCCTAAACCCTAATTTGAGCTTTAAGGGCCCTCATTAGGGTTTCCTATTTTCCAAATCAAATCAACTCCAAATGGAGTGAAAATATAGGCAGACACTACTCATGTACTAAAGAGCATGCCACCAAAATTTGGTATCATTTGGACTTCATATGCTCCAAAAATCAACATTATTTAAATATCTTAACTACCACAAAAACTATAGGTAAAAGTGCCCATCAAGGGCTAATCTTTGGGCAGAGGGTGCCCCTAGGGTATACCTACCCATGGTTAAAATCTCAGCTTCAAATCTTGAGAGGTCTAGGCTAGATAATTATTTTAGTGGACTGACCTAGTGTAGGACCAGTCCTAGTAAAACAGCTCCCCAGGGAGCTGTGAGTCACTAAATAACCTGAACTCAAGCCCTAATGGAAGATAAGGTCAAGGCCCACAACTTTCATGTTGGGCACTTTTGCTAATTCAGTCATTAAGGGCCCCTAATAAATTTTTGAAGTGGCTGGATGAATAAGGGCACAAATTCCAACATAATGAATTATTTTATATAACAAAATTAGGCGCGCCCGAATCTTAAAGCAGATCCTGCGGCTAAGGCATCGTCTTCCTCCTCCAGCCAACGACTGAGATCGAGCCATGTTGGGCGAGATTGCGGCCGGGATTGCCGGCGATCCAGCCACCACCACCGCCGGCCAACACCACCGACACCTTCGTGGTGGTCGGGGCTACCGTCCACCGGCGACTGGCGGCCGGAGGCGGCAGTTTCCGGCGATCCCAGGCTTCCCATTTCGAGCGGAAAAGCTCAAATTTAAGGAATGGATTTGGGCTCAATTGAGCCCGATCCTTCTTCGTTTTGTTATAGAAAGCTATCATGGGGGGAGAGGAGGAGAAACGACCAGTGATTGGGGCGTGACGGCGGCTCCGGCGACGGTTCACCATGGTTATGCTTTGCTCCGGCGACCCCGCTCCCGATCTCGATTCTCCGGTTCTAGCCTTGCTCCAGGTGTCGTTCCCAACTGCTCTCTCCCTTCTGAAGCTGATGGTGTGGCTAGAATGAGGTGGGGAGGCTTCTATAGCTCGATTTGAAATCAAGCTCTCTCGGATATGCTCCTTGCTGCCACCCTCCTGCACCCCTGCCCCTGCTGGCCTTCTGGTCTCCTCCTGCTACTTAGTAATCAAGGGTGGGGTTCCCCAAACTGATTGGAGGTGGAGTGTTAGAGGGGGGGGGGGGGGGGGGGGGGTTGCTTTTGCTTTTCTTTTACTTTTGCCTTTTTAATTACTTTTTGTCCCCCCACCTCTCATTTGGTTAATCAAACCTAAGGTTTGAGCTCAGTCCAAGGCTGAGATGGGCATGTCCTAAGTCCAAAAGTGATTGATTAATTGATGGGTGTTGGGTTCCATTCAAATTTAGGCTTAGAATTCCCCTTAATGAGCTATGTTGACCATGGTTGACTTTGGTCAACAAGGTGAGTGGGTTGACCCCACTTGGGGGTCATGGGTCCCTTAACATCACCCAACATTGGATGGTCCATGGTGGGGCATCAATTGGTTCAATTTAAATCAAAGGGTGTAGATTTTACCAAAATTAGGTAAAGTTTGACTTTGGTCAACTTCATGTAATTGGGTCCCACCCAAGTGCAATTTCCATCCTATTGGTCTCCCTTAGTGGTTAGGGCAACATATGTGAGGTCAATTTGGACAATTGAGGGTCAATTGACCTAGTTGAGGGGTTTAGGGCTAGGTTGGTTTTTGAGCTTTGGTGCGAAGCCATTTCTACCCTAGCCTAAGGCCCTTGTGGCCACTCATCTCACCACCATGCCCTAACATTTCCAATGGGTCTAGCAGGATTGGGGATGTTACATTATGAAGTTCTTCTCTGTCAATAATCTGAAAGAAGACTAGTGGATTGATTTGTTGTAAAGCTCCCCATGTTTGATAGAAATGGTTGACAGTTGAATGATGGAGCTTTCTCTTGAATGTAATATCTTCCTGATAGCTGATGAATCTGAGAGACAAAGGTTTCTCAGATTATTGTTGCTCTTGAAGATTTGAACTTGCAGCTGAATCACTGAGAGAATAATGTTGATGTTCTCAGAGATTGAGAGGTGCTGCTTGAGAAAGATGAAGATCTGAAAACTTTTTGGCTTTCTGTATATTTCTCTTTCTCTTCTTCCTCTCGACTGTATTTTTTTTATTTCCTGTCTTGCTGTACTGTTATATTGTGTATCTGTTTCTTCCTTCTTCTTTTTGACAATATATTTCTGATTTGAATTTCAAATCCTCTGAATAAGGAATAGAATAATCAGGAGGATTAATTCTTGGAACTACAATCTGATTTTTAATTCCTTTTCCTTTTTCCAATATGCCAAACGACTACTTTCTCGAGAAGAGAATGGAAAATAATAAAATAGAAGGAGGAATTAAAATCTTGTCTTATCTGGAAATGAATAACTCCAAATAATAGAATAGATCCGTTGTTGATTTAGGTTGATCTGAAATCAGAGAATAGAATATAACTGATTTGTCTGAAATTCGTTGAACTGAAATAAGAATTCGTCGATCTGAATGTTGAGTTCGTCGACCACTGAGACTTGGGAAGTTCGTCGACCGCTGAGACTTGGGAAGTTCGTCGACCGCTGAGACTAGGCAAATTCGCCGAACGCTGAGACTGGGCAAATTCGTCGAACGCTGAGACTGGGCAAATTCATTGAACGCTGAGACTGGGCAAATTCGTCGAACTGGAGCAAGACATTTGCCGAACGCAGAATGCATTTTGTCGAACGCAGAAACTTAGCTTTTCCTAAGTTCTAACAGCCTAAAACCTTGACCCTTTAGACTATACAATGGGGGTCAACTTAGTCCTAGTCAACAGATAGTGATCCTAGACCAAATCAGTAATAGGGTTGCTCCAACAAATAGTTGTGTGTTTTCTGTGATTTGTTATTACTTTAATTAAACACTAATCAACTACTATCTGAATGTAGAAAATATCAATGGAACCTATTCACCCCCCTCTAGGTGAATTAGACAACTACCAAGTAAACTATCAAGTGGTATTAGAGCTAGGTTGGTCAATTAGGACTTAATAGTCTGACCAGATCCTACAAGGAGTAGTCGATTTTGAATCCAATGGCTGCCACTAGAGGTCAGAAGGAGATGGGATCCATGAAATTGCCCATATGCAGAAAGGAGACCTTTGGCATATGGAAGGAAAGGGTAAGGCTGTTTATGGAAGCCTCTGACCCTAGGATATACATCACTGTAAAGTAAGGGCCTTTTGTCTTCATGAAGGCCTCCGCTATAGATCCAACAAGGCATGTTCCCAAGACCTATGCTAAAATGACCAAGGATGAGATTGCACTTGCTAATATGTATAAAAGAGCACAAACATCATAGTAAATGCAATTGATGATTATACTTTCCAGAATTTGGTGCACTGTGAGACAACCAAGGACATGTGGATACACTTATAGTGTATATGGAAGGTACTGATGAAGCGAGGGATGATAGGAAATCTCTCCTTAACCAGTAATATGAATCCTTCAGGCAACACATCCTATAATGCATAACTGATTGCTATGTAAGATTCTTCAGGGTGGTTAATGAGTTGAGGACATATGGAAGGGTCTTCAACCATTATGAGCTAAATGACAAATTCCTAAGATCTTTAACTAGAGATTGGGATACAAAAATCTATGCCATCGGGGAAGGGGCAAAGCTGGGAAAGACTCCTCCACACACACTGTTTAGTAAGTGTACATCCCCGATATTTGCCAGGCAAGGAGACACGGTCTACAGAAGGCAGTAGAATGGAGGAGGTAATAAGGAAGGCAGTCTCATTTCTCGGGGGGGGGGGGGGGGGGGGGGGGGGGGAGCTCGCTGAAGGGCGAGCGAGAAGAGTCGGCAAGACAGGCACTCGCGGGGGTGTTCGGCGAACTCTCTAGTGTTCGTCGAACTCCCCTGGCTCCGTCGACCACACCCTTGTTCGACGAACTCATCCAGACGACGAAGTGTTCTAAACTCATTGAAACCAAGGTGATGGTCTCGCAAGATGAGTCACGAGATTCAGACCTCGGCAGAGATCTCCAAAAGACCGGGCCAAGCGAGGGGCTGCCAAATCGAGACCTCACAGGCCGCCGGTAGAAGAGACCTATGTTCAGTAAGGAAGTGTTCAGCGAACAACATTGCGTTCGACATCCGTCAACCTCGTCCGTGTTCGACGAAGTGACCTGCGCTCGGCGAAAGGCGTGTTGAGCTCGACGAAGTCCAGAGGCGGTCTCGCAGGAAGGCTCGTGAGACCGGACCTCGGCAGGAACCGCCAGAATTGGCCGGCAGGGTCCTCGCAGGGCGATCGCCTAGGAGAGGCATCGCGAGCGGGACTCGCGAGAGGGCCCGCGAGAACTACATCAGTTAAGTTCTCGCAGTTCCTGGCCCATAAGCCGATAGGGTCAAATTACCCTTCCACCCTTGGTGGTCTGCCTTTAGCCTCTCCAAACAACAGAGTTTGGCTGTTAGCAGACCCATTTGGGGTGCAGATAATAAAATCAAAAGGCGGAATCCTGCTATTTGCAGGCCATATCAGAAAATCTATAAATAGGACCTCAAGGGCACCTTTGGAGAAGGTGGACTTCAGCTTCTCTCTCCTCAGGCTTTCTTTGGTTAGCATTCCCAGAGCTCTCCAAGGTGCCCGAGTCTCATCTTTGGCTTAGGAGGGGAAGCGCTCAACGATCTTCCGGGTTAGTGGAGGGACCTCCTCGCTGTGACTAAGGTCTTAGTCTTCTTCCTAGCCTCCAGTCTACCTTCTCCGAGGGATCAGTAAGGGCTAGCTGCCCCTCATTTCGGTGAGGGCCCCGAGCTCTACAAGAGGCCGAGAAATCAGTTTCAATATTTTGTTGCGGTGAGCGTGGTGTGGCTGGTCCAAGAAAGTTCGAGGGAGCTGACATGACCGGAGGCGAGGATCAATGCGAGGGGTTCAGCGAGTCACCGTAGGTGGTGACGCCGAGGATGTTCGCGGACTTCAAGAGGGTGGTGCTTGACACCTTCGGGCTCACGGTCGCGGCGCTGCGGAGCGAGTTCGCGACCCCAGCACCTCAGGAGACCCTTCCCCCAGCAGCGGTTGGCGAGAACGCCCAGGAGGGAGGGCCGGAAAGGAAGTCGCAGGAAGTGCGATTCAAGACATGGAAGGGCGAGTACTGATCTCCAGCCCGGCGAGCCCCGTGCCGGCGAGCTCCGTGCCGGCGAGCTCCGTGCCAGCGAGCTCTGTGCCGGCAAGCGCGGCGCACGCGAGCGCGCGCCCGGAAGACATAGCGACTGTGGGAGTGGTTCAGGCTAATACAGTTCTCGCGAGCACAGTCCCCGCGAGCCCGAGTCTGGCGAGAGAGCTTGAGGGTCGTGCGGAGCGAGAAAGGGTAGCAGAAGGGGGAAGTCCCTTCTGCGAGTTGGTGCTCTCTGCTCTTGTCCCGGAAGGGTTCGGAGAGTGGGACAGGGTGTACTACAACGGCAGGGATGACCCGGTCCAACATCTCCAGTCTTTTGAGGACTCGGTTTCCATCAGGCCGATGTCGGATGCTTTCAAGTGTCGGCTCTTCGCCGTCACTCTTAAAGAAAGACTGGTTCCATCAATTCCCTACAGGGTCGATCTACGCCTTCGAGGATTTGCGCCGGAGCTTTTTATTGCGATTCTCAATGGCAAAAAAGAGGAAGAAGGACGACGAGTCCCTCTTCAAAGTGAAACAGGAGCCAAAAGAGTCGTTGGCTCGGTACGCAGATCGGTTCCAGGAAGAATGATACTCACTCAGGAGATGCCTGGGTTTGCGCTCCAGCTCGCCTTCACGGTCGGGCTGAGGGAGAGTTTCTTTAAGATGGCTTTGAAGAGGAAAGCCCCCATCTCCTACGAGGAGTTGATGGAGAGGGTGGCAGAGGAGATTGAGAGTGAGGAGGCAAACCCTGAGCTCACCAAGAGGCTAGCAAAGCTCAGTGAGCCAGAGGTCAGGCAGCAGGAGGTAAGGAGAAGAGAAGAGCCCAAGGCCCCGGAGGGGGAGTGGAGGCAACATGCCGAAGGAATGCAAGGTCAGGGAAGGGGTTACGGCCCGGGAAGGGGTAACTTCTACGGAGGACAAGGAAGACCCCACCAGTTGGGGTGGAGGCAGGGTCCGAGGCAGTTGCCTCCCCCACCTCAGCAAGCCATGGCGATCAGGCGGGGAAGGGGAGGAAGAGGAAGAAGAGAAGAGGCTAGAGAGGAAGCAGGGGCAGGGAGAAGGAGGAGGAATAGGATGGTGGAAGGTGAAGCAGGGGAGGTGGCGTTGCCGTATTGTGACTTCCACGATGAGGAAGGTCACGCGACGGCCACCTGCCCAGAGTTCCTAGAAACAAAAAGGGGCCGAGTGCCCGCGCCGAGGCAACATCAACAGGTGAGAATCGAAGAGGTCGAGCCTCGAGGAGAGGAAGAAAGGTGTGAAGACAGAGTTGATGTGGGAAGTAGAGGAGGGATCGGGGTGATCCATGGGCGGGGGGGGGGGGGGGGGGGGCTAGGGGTGGAGGCAACCCGCAAGGCTAGCCCCCATACCATCTATCGGCGGAGCATGGCCTCTACATCCACTGCTCCTCCCCCAGCGGAGAAAATTACCTTCTCCCAGAAGGACATGCCAAGCTATGAAGATCCGTTCTGCGATGCGCTGGTCATCCAGAACGCCATCGAGAACTTCACCGTCTCACGGATTCTAGTCGACAACGGGAGTTCGGTCAACGTCGTCTTCAAGAAGGTATTTGACGAGATGAAGGTGGAGGCTCGGAGTGTGTTGGCCTCAGATGGTCCCCTATTTGGTTTTTTGGGAGAGAGGAAGGAGGTAGAGGGCGGAGTGGGACTCCATGTGACTCTCGGAGGGCAGTCCCGGAACTGCTGCTTCGTGATAGTGGATGCCCCGAGCAGTTACAACGCCATCTTCGGACGACCTCTCATCAGTGCGTTTCGGTGCGTCCCTTCCACTTTTCACCAATGCCACAAGTTCAACGCGGGAGGAATCCAGGTCCGGGTCCGGGTCCGGGGAGACCCCAAGATTGCAAGACAGTGCTATGTGACGGTTGTCAACACCATCACCTGGATGGGAGAAGCGGAGGAGTTCGATAAAGTGATGGAGGAGGCGGAAGAAGCCGAAGGAGAGAATGAAGTCGAGGAAAGGATGGAGGGAGAGGAAGTTCGGGCCCAGGAAGGGGTCGCTAAGGGGCCCAGGGTGGAGAGAGGAGAAGAGGGAGCGAAAGGAGAGAGTGCTCGGGAAGGAGGGGCGGAAGAGTTGATGATGGTAGGAGAAGCAGAGACGGAGGAAGGAGCCCAAGCACTCGCTTGCGGTGGAGAGAAGGAAAATGCTTGGGGAGAGCAATCTAGGCTGGAGGCCGTGGATGAGGTCGTGGAGCTTGAAGTCACCACTCGGCTTGGGGTGGTGGAAAAAGTCCGAGTTAGCGGAGAGCTCATTTCGGAGAAGCAGGCCGAGATCCTGGCCTGCGTACAGAAGAACGTGGACGTCTTCGCTTGGAGCGTCGCGGAGATGCCCGGGATCGATGCGGATGTGGCTTGCCACCGCCTCAACCTCGACCCCGGCACCCTCCCCATCCGCCAAAAGAAAAGGGCCACGGCGGACAAGATGGAGAGACCAATCCGCGAGGAGGTGAAAAAGCTCTTACAAGCAGGTTTTGTATCGGAGATCCAGTATCCAGGCTGGGTCTCCAATGTAGTCATGGTAAAAAAAGGGGAGGTAAGTGGCGCATGTGTATCGACTTTTCACTTCTTAATAAATCATGCCCGAAAGATTGCTACCCCCTGCCCAGAATCGATGCGCTGGTTGACTCAGCCGTTGGTTTCTCTGTAATGTCTTTCTTAGATGCTTTTTCAGGTTATCATCAAATTCGCATGCACCCCCAGACATCAAAGATGTCTCCTTCATCACGGGGGATGGATGTTACTGTTATAAGATGATGCCCTTCGGGCTCAAGAACGCATGTGCCACGTACCAAAGGATGATGGATAGGGTCTTCCGCGAACAGAAAGGAAGAAATTTAGAAGTCTATGTTGATGACCTCATGGTGAAGAGTCGGGACCTTGGGTCCCACCTCCGAGACCTCGAGGAGACGTTCGGAACTCTACGAAAGTACAAGATGAAACTCAACCCCCTGAAGTGTGTCTTCGGGGCTAGCCGAGGGAAATTTCTGGGTCACTTGCTCACCCCAGCGGGGGTGGAACCCAACCCGGACAAGGTCAATGCAAATATGGAGTTGGGGTTGCCAAGAAATTCGAAGGAGGTTCAGAGTCTCACAGGGAAGCTGGCCTGACTCAGTAGGTTCCTCTCCAAGTCGGGAGAGAAGTGTGCGCCCTTCTTTTTGGCGCTTAGGGGCAACAAAAAATTTGAATGGACTTCGGAATGCGAGGGAGCCTTCCAAGCCTCGAAAGAGCAACTCACCCAAACCCCCCTACTTCAAGGTCCGAGATTGGGAGAAGACCTATCCCTATACCTGGGAGTAGGGTCTGAAGCAGTGAGTGCAATACTGATCCGGGAGGAGGGGAGAAAGCAATTCCCTATCTACTACGTCAGCCGAGTGCTGAAGAAGGCGGAGCTCCGATACCCAATCTTGGAAAGATTGGCTTTCGCATTGGTGGTGGCGGCTCGGAGGCTCCGGCCCTATTTTCAGGCACACTCCATCAGAGTAGTGACAGATCACCCGCTTCGCAAAATCATGGAAGGGGTGGAACACTCGGGAAGATTGGTGAAGTGGTCTATGGAGCTGAGCGAGTTCGATATTACGTTCGTGCCCAGAACATCAATCAAGGCCCAAGCGGTGGCGGACTTCATGGCCGACTACACGACCGAGGTGGGGGAACATGAACCGCCTCCTCCAGTGGCATGGAGGATGTTGGTGGATGGTGCCTCAGGGAAGCACTCCTATGGAGGGGGAATCATCCTGGTGAGTCCCCAAGGGACAATGATCGAGCAATCCTTGAACATCCATTTCCCAATTACCAACAACCAAGCGGAGTATGAGGCGGTGATAGCGGGCCTGCGGTTGGCTCGAGAACTGGGAGTGTAAGATGTGGAGGTCTCGACGGACTCCATGGTGGTAGCATGCCAAGTCAAGGGAGAGTTTGAGGCAAAGGACCCGACCCTCTTACGGTACTTGGAGAAGGTCAAGGGAGTCATCAGGCAATTCCACACTTTCTCCATCAAACACGTGCCAAGGGAAGAGAGCACCCCCGCGGACCTCCTAGCCATGTTCGATCGTCAAACAGGAGGGACGGTTTCAGAAATCTTCCGACCCTCCATCGAGGAAGGGGAACTGATGGAGGTGGATCAGCGGGTCTCGTAGATGGATCCCTTCATCTCTTTCCTGTCATCAGAGAAGTTCCCTGAAGGAGACATAGACAAGCGACGCTTCAGGTATAAGTCGGCTTATTACTTTTTACATGCAGGAGGGCTGTACAGGAAGACTCTCTCGGGACTCCTGGCCCGTTGTGTTTCAGAAGAAGAGGAGGTTCCGAGAGTCGTGAAAGAAATTCACTCCGGGGAGTGTGGGAGTCACTCCGGGAGCCAAACTCTGGAGGGGAGGGTGTTGAGGCAAGGCTACTTTTGGCCCACCCTCAGCAAAGATGCGTCGGAATTTGCAAGAAGATGTTCGGAGTGCCAGCTCTATGCTCCACTCCAACTCCTCCCAGCGCAGAGGCTCCGAACCATCACTGCTCTCTGGCCTTTCGCCATATGGGGGTTAGACCTGGTTGGCCCTTCCCTCAAGCTAGTGGCCAAAGAAGGTTCTTGCTGGTCATGATCGACTACTTCTCCAAATGGGTGGAGGTGAAGGCACTCGCCAAGGTAACATCTCAAGTTGTGAGGAATTTTTTATGGGGAGAAATAATTTGCAGGCACGACCTCCCCCTAGCTATAGTAACGGACAATGGGCCACAGTTTGCTAGCGAAGAGTTTGTTAGCTTCTGCACCCAGCTTGGCATCGACTTCAGGTTCGCATTGGTCCACCACCCAAGAAGCAACGGCTAGGTGAAAGCGGCAAACAAAGTAATCGTCAACCTACTGAAGAAGAAGGTGGAGAACCTCCGAGGGAACTGGGTAGAGCAGCTACCATCCGTTTTCTGGGCCCTGAGGACTACCCCTAACACCGCCACCGAGGAGACCCCGTTCAAACTTTCTCACGGGTCCGAAGCGGTCCTTCCCATTGAATTCAAAGTAAAGACCCCCAGGGTGATCGCCGCAGGTGAAGGGGATGAAGAGTGGCTGGTGGCCAATGATGGAGAACAAAGGCTATCCTTAGACCTGGTGGAGGAACTCCGGGACCAGGCCACCATCAGGCAGGAGGAAATCAAGCGGCGAATGGCCCGATACTTTGACAAGCACATCCGAGTAAAACACTTCGAAAAAGGAGACCTAGTGCTAAAGAAGGTTGACGCGGTCGGGAGAGGAGCCGCGGTTGGCAAGCTAGAGCCCAATTGGGAAGGACCTTACATTGTAAGTGAAGTGCTCAGGTCAGGAGGATACCACCTCTGGGATGTGGAAGGGGTACCTCTTGGCTGAGCCAGGAGTGGAGACGATTTAAGAAGGTTTTTTCCTTAGCCATTTTTTATATATGACTTTTCATAATTCCTACTCAACGTATGCATTTTGGAGCAATCCTTTGGCAGGTCTCAAGTAGTTTTTATGCTGGAATGCCCCAGATCGATTCCGCTCCCAGGTTCTCACTAGACGGGGGGTTTCAGGTTGATCTCTGGAGAGGCTGGCAAGGTGACAAGTATTGGTGCTGGAATGCCCCAGATCGATTTCGCTCCCGGGCTCTCACTAGACGGGGGGTTTCAGGTTGATCTCTGGAGAGGCTAGCAAGGTGACAAGTATTGGTGCTGGAATGCCCCAGATCGATTCCGCTCCCGGGCTCTCACTAGACGGGGGGTTTCAAGTTGATCTCTGGAGAGGCTGGCATGGTGACAAGTACTTATGCTGGAATGCCCCAGATCGATTTCGCTCCCGGGCTCTCACTAGATGGGGGGTTTCAGGTTGATCTCTGGAGAGGCTGGCAAGGTGACGAGTATTTATGCTGGAATGCCCCAGATCGATTCTGCTCCCGGGCTCTCACTAGACGGGGGGTTCAGGTTGATCTCTGGAGAGCCTGGCAAGATGACAAGTTTTATGCTGGAATGCCCCAGATCGATTCCGCTCCCGGGCTCTCACTAGACGGGGGGTTCAGGTTGATCTCTGGAGAGGCTGGCAGGGTGACAAGTTATATGCTGGAATGCCCCAGATCTATTCCGCTCCCGGGCTCTCACTGGACGGGGGGTTTAGGTTGATCTCTGGAGAGGCTGGCACGGTGACAAGTTTTATGCAGGAATGCCCCAGATCCATTCCACTCCCGGATAAGAAGATGAACTCTTTATAGGGTCAGGATGAAATGAATCAGGTTAGCGAGGCTTCGGCGCTGACCCTATCCTTCTCGCTCGGCTGGCCTGCTCGCTCGGCGAAGAGAGATTTCGCACGATAATATGCGAGCGGCAAGAATCAATCCCATGTGCTCTGGGATATTCGGCGCTCGGCAGAAAGGTCGCAGGCACATGGTAAGAGGCAAGCCCTCACCGAGAAGAAAAAAATACATCACGAGACCTAGAGAAAATCGCACACCTAAAGGGTAATAATCCTAAGGCAAATAACGAAGGGCCAGAGCAGCCAAAAAGGTCCTATGCATGTCTATTCAATAGCGTAAATTGCGAGAACGGTCATCGCGGGAATAGCCTACATACAAATAAACATCGAGATAAGCAAGAACGAGATATCAACACAAAAAACAATATAGCGAAAAATAGCGAACACAACACAAGACCAAAAATATGTATCCATTCATTTCATAGTTCGATTTACGTAAGGCGGCGATCTCGCCAGCCCGAAACAAAACCGAAAAATCAAGTTGTAAGCCTCATTGATCGCTCGCGGACACCTCCTCGTCGTCGCTGCTCTTCACTGGCGGAAGCGGGAGGAAGAGCTCAGGGACGATATCCTCCAGAATCAGGTCGGCCGCGTCGGCGGTTAGGAGGCCGGCCGCCTTCATCATCTGGAAGATGTAGCGAGCCGACTCAGTAGACTCCAAGCGAACCTCTTCGTCTCGCGCACGCCGCTCTTCCTTCAGACGGTGGGGGGAAGGGGGAACGACGACACCGGTGAGATCACAGTTTAGGGCTTTCAGCCCAGCCACCTCGCCCTCCAAGTCCTTGATGCGAGCGTCGGCTCTTCCGGCGGCCTCGACATCCTGCAAGAAAGTTCAATTAAAGAAGCGAAATAACCAAAGGAAAGGAAGATGATGAAGTCTAGGCGACTCACCACACTGCCAATATCCGCGGCGAGCAGCTTCTCCTTCAGCTGCGTGTTCTCGGCAAGAACCCCTGATAGGCCCTCGCGAGCTCCACGTTCTGAAGCTCCAGCTATAAGCAGCGCCTCCCCGTCATGTGGGCGAGCTCGGCAGAGCGCATCTGAGACCTCGCACTCTCTAAAGCGAGGGTTCTCGCAGTATCGTCCTTATAAGAGCCCGCGTCCTCGCGCCCATAGAGAGTGAACGAGAGGTCGAAGGCATGACCGCTAACGGTCTCCTTCTCCACCCAGGAGGGAAGGATGGTGGAGATGTCCACCCGGTTTGTCTCCGGTTTCCAGTTCACCAGGAGCTCGCCAGTCTCATCGCGGCGCCTCTAGCCGAGGCCGAAATTGTAATGGTTGACGGGGATGGGCAGGACGGTGGTTCTAGAAGCCTCCTGGCAGGGCTCGTCGTCCTCACCCCCTGCGGAGAGGCCGGTGAGGTCTAACTCATCGAAGGCGGCCTCGCGGGGATCCTTTCCCTTCGAGGAGGCGAGCGAGACCCCGCTCTTCTTGCTCTTTTTCTTTGGCGGAGACTTCGAGGGAGCGACATGACTACCAGAAACCCCCGGTCTCTTGCGAAAAGAGGGCTCACCTGGAGTGACGGTGCCTCGGCAAGCCTCCGCCCCCATGGTCGCGAGAGCCAGGGTAGCGTCGGTTTTCCGATTGCTTGCGTAGGGGGGATGGAGGGGAAGATCCCGCTCGCCTAGAGAAGAGTTGAAGCTCCAATAAGTACGAGATTACTAAAAAAAAGGGGAGGGTCAATGATAGAGCGAGATCTTTTACCTTCCCCGGCGAGTACGGGAAGCAGCTTGTCGAGGTTGCGACGGAGATGGACAACCTCAAAGTTCTTCTTGCAGAAGAACTGATAGAGAAGGGCGTCATGACCTCCGAGGTCAGCAGGCCGGTAGGTGGTCTCGCCGTGTTGGACTGGCGAGATCGGGATGTTACCGAAGTTCCCCTTGACGAGAAGGAACTTCTGGGCCCAGAAGTGGGATTTGTTGACGGTCTCGCCAACCTTAGGACCTGAGCCCACGAAGTAGGCAGTACCGTCCTTGAAGGCGCGGAACGAGAACAGCTTCCGAAAGACCGGGAGGCTGAACTCGATGCGCTCCTCGCGAAGATAGCAGGCGAACGCCGTGATTATCGCCATGGCATTAGGTGTGAGTTGGCCCGGAACAACGCCATAGTGCTTAAGCACCTGAAGAGCAGCGAGAAGATTGGGATTAGTTCACATATTGAGCGAGACTTGACATGCAGAGAACATGAAGCGAGCGAGAACGACCATTACCTGGCCAACTTCCGGCCACAGGGGGAAGCGCAGGCCGACCGCGAAATGGGCGGTGGGAATGGCCAACTCGTCGACCCGCGGGGCGTTGATCACGTCGTCCTCGCTAGGACGGCGTGCCTCGAGGGGGGGGGGGTGACATAATCAGCGACCGCGCTGAAATACTCCTCGTCCGTCAAGTTGCAGTGGTAGAAGGTGTTCTCGGCGAAAGCCTTCGCAATCTTTCGCCGACCCTCTGACTCGTTAGCGTCGCCGCCCATCTTAGTGACCTGCGAGAAAGGAAGTAAAGCGAGAACGGGAAGGAGCGAGAGCTCTGGAGCGGAGGAGGAAGAAGGTTGACAGTAAATGCGGTGGTTGACTCAGTTATGACCGCCTATTTATAGCCAAAGAAAAATGGCGGGAAGAAGTCCAAGCGCCGGCGGGCGCAGGTAGCAACAAAAACATCCATCATGGCCGCGGGCAAGAGAGACCTGCGGGGTTAGTACAAACAACATTTTCGCGAGATATATTTAGCGAGAACAGAGGGTCCTCGCGAGCACGATATAACATGAAATTGAAACAGATTTATTAGAAGCGAGCGAGAAATAATAAAAAGCTAGTGATACTTATTGTCAAAAGAAATAAAAGCCAACACAAGTGGCAAATATGCGAGTTACGAGCCATAGCGAGAATGTCTAAAACAACAGCACCCATTACGAATAATAAGAGTTTGCGACAACACAACAGTTAGCGAGAATCATGGGGTAACCATTTCCACCTGCCCCCACCCCGCAACCCGGACCGCGGTGGTACCCTAGAGTTATAATAGTCCTCGGCCAAGCGGCCCTCCAGGTCCATGAGATAGGCGTAGTCTCTCATCCTAGCTATATGCACCTCCGGCGTCGTGGCATTCTCGTCTTGATCGCACTGTCTCGCCTGCGGGAGCCTCGCACACTCCTCCATCAGGACCGCGTTCCTGTCCTCGGCGGCTTCTCTGTCCCGTCTCGCCTGCATATTGAGGTCCATCAGCATCCGCCCATGATTCCTCAGCAACTCCACGACCCGTTGCTTCATCATCTCGGGATCTCGCGGATCCCTTAAGAAGTCCTCCACCTGGTCAGGAATGGGGACATCTCGTCGTCTCCCAAATCGGAATCGGTAGGCGGATTTTCGGGATTCTCTGCGAGATAGTGCGGAGAGGTTAGATGGCGCGCTTGAGTTCGCGCAGGACAAGGGGTCGTCAGAATGCTTACCCAGCGGGGGGCGAGAAGTCGAGTGATGGCCCTGGAACACGTTGCCGTTGTGAGGATAGAGAGATTTACCCAGGCCGGCGGGGTAGGCTGCTCTGTTGGTCGGAGGGATCTTTGGCGGCAGGGAGCCACCGGTCTCCTCGCTCGTCAGGAGTTGGAATCCGGGCTTATCTATGATTTTGTCAGGCGGAGGCGGAGGCGGAGACGGAGGCCGCGATGCCTGGCGGGCAGGGGACTTCAGGGGTGAGACTGTAAGAAGTAAGGAACGAAGGTCAGATAGTTGACAAGAAACACTTTGGTATGCGAGATCAAGATCATACCGGTGACATTTTTCCCAGCAAGGTTCGCATCCGCCTGCGGACTTTTGCGAGACCCATCAGCGGGTTGCCCGACGTTCTCATTCGAAAAAGCATCCTGCGAGGAGACATGAAGCATAAGCAAATTTATTGACACGAACTGGAGGAGTAGCTCGTACCTTCTCGTGGTGGCGATCGTCGGGGGAGGAGTCCAAGAGCACGGAGTCATCCCCGGTTCGACGAGCCGCCTTCGCCTTCTTGATTTTCGGCGACTGAGCGGGGGGGGGGGGGGGGGGGGGGGGGGGGGGGGCGGCTGATTCATCCAGGCGGGGACCCTGGTCGTGGAGGGTAGCCCACCGGCTCTCACTGCCCTCAGGCGAGCCTCGGCTTCTTCAGAAAGAGGCATCTCCAGGCAGCTACAGTATCAGGCAAACGGAAAGGAAAAGAAGTGGCGGCGCGCGCCACTGGGGACTCGGGACGATATTTATAGCCCACTAGGTGGGTCCCACCAAAGATTCCTGACAGATCATCAAGGAGCTGGCGAATACCAGGGGTTGGATATTTCTTCGCGAGCACAAATGTCCTCGCGAAGAGCGAGGATTGTGTACAACCCCGATATTCGCCAGGCAAGAAGACACGGTCTAAAGAAGGCAGTAGAATGGAGGAGGTAATAAGGAGGGAATCTCATTTCTGGGGGGGGGGGGAGCTCGCTGAAGGCCGAGCGAGAAGAGTCGGTAAGACAGGCGCTCGCGGGGGTGTTCAGCCAACTCTCCAGTGTTTGTCGAACTCCCCCGGCTCCGTCGACCACACCCTTGTTCGACAAACTCATCCAGACGACGAATTGTTCTAAACTCGTTGAAACCAAGGGGATGGTCACGCAAGATGAGTCGCGAGATCCAGACCTCGGCATAGATCTCCAAAAGACCGGGCCAAGCGAGGGGCTGGCAAATCGAGACCTCACAGGCCGCCGGTAGAAGAAACCTATGTTCAGTAAGGAAGTGTTTAGCGAACAACTTAGCGTTCTACATCCGTCAACCTCGTCCGTGTTCGGCGAAGTGACATGCGCTCGGCGAAAGGCTTGTTGAGCTCGACGAAGTCCAGAGGCGGTCTCACAGGAAGGCTCGCGAGACCGGACCTCGGCAGGAACCGCCAGAATTGGCCGGCAGGGTCCTCGCAGGGCGATCGCCTAGGAGAGGCATCGCGAGCGGGACTCGCGAGAGGGCCCGCGAGAACTACAACAGTCAAGTTCTCGCAGTTCCTGGCCCATTAGTCGATAGGGTCAAATTACCCTTCCACCCTTGGTGGTCTACCTTTAGCCTCTCCAAACAATGGAGTTTGGCTGTTAGCAGACCCATTTGGGGTGCGGATAATAAAATCAAAAGGCGGAATCCTGCTATTTGCAGGCCATATCAGAAAATCTATAAATAGGACCTCAAGGGCACCTTTGGAGAAGGTGGACTTCAGCTTCTCTCTCCTCAGGCTTTCTTTGGTTAGCATTCCTAGAGCTCTCCAAGGTGCCCGAGTCTCAGCTTTGGCTTAGGAGGGGAAGCGCTCAACGATCTTCCGGGTTAGTGGAGGGACCTCCTCGCTATGACTAAGGTCTTAGTCTTCTTCCTAGCCTCCAGTCTACCTTCTCTGAGGGATCAGTAAGGGCTAGCTGCCCCTCATTTCGGTGAGGGCACCGAGCTCCACAAGAGGCCAAGAAATCGGTTTCAACAGTAAGCTGCTCTCATATGAGATGCAGCTGTCTGCAAGAAAGGAGGAGGAAACCTCTACCAGGTCTCATGCAAAGGAGATATCTGTGGCTTTTAAAGCTGAGAGCTCTAAAAAGAGCAAAGAGAGAATACCCCCCCCCCCCCCCCCCCCCCAAAGAAGGGCAGCTGACTCAGAAAACTTTGAGCCCAGCTCATCAGACAGCAATTCAACAGATGAGGAATTTGCTGCATCTCCAGGCACTTCAAGAAGTTGATGAGGAGGAAGTAGTGGAAGAATAGACCTTCCTACTCTTCACATCCCAATAAGGAACACAACAAGTCAGGGATGTTGCACCCTGAGGGTGACATGTATGAATCTAAACCTGTCAAACATATTTCAAATAATGTTATCTGTTATTGCTGCAGCAAGCCTAGACATGTCATAGTTGACTGTCTAGTCAAGAGAAAAGAAAAAAAGTGATAAGAATCCTCATCACCATAAGGGAAGGAAAGGTGAAAAATCCTTTCTGGAAAAGAAGGAGAAGAGCTGGAGTGAATCTGAATCTTCATCTTCAGATTCTAATGAAGAAGAGGAAGCCTATATAGGGCTATTTGCAGCTGTTGAGGATGAAGATTATCCTGTTGCTAAGATAGGCATCAGGGCCCCTCTGTCACATTCAGACAGTGACATTGAGGTGGATGAAGATATCAATAAATGTCATGGCTTAATGCCCATATCAGATGATGAAGACAGTCAGGATCACCGTGATCAAGTACCAACTCTTTTCATTCCTTCTTTTAATTATGAGTCAATTCTAGAATCTGAACCACTCTCATATAATGATGAAAGTGGCTCAGCATCTGAGGTGTATGTAAATAAATTGATTGACAAGTATGGTGCCCTCTTGGAAGCTCTGAAAAAGAGCAAAAAGCAAGTCAAGAGGCAAGCTCTAGAAATTGCTTCCCTTCAGCAGGCAAAGCCTGAATGCACTGAGTCGGTTACTCAAATGGCTCCGATGAGTAGAGAAATTAGTCAGCTGAAGGGAATAACAATATTCCAACTAAGCACCATAAGCCAAAAGAATAAGGTCATTAAGGACCTTGAAGATAAGCTTCTCAAGGAGAAAAGGTTAGTGGCTCAATTATCTAACCCCAAATCAATACTACCCATTATTAACACCTTCTCCTCCCAAACTAATAGGAGAGGACTGGTTTTCAATAAAGTGGTAGTAGGAGCTGAGAATGGAGGAAATGGCCTGGCTAAAGTTAAGCCTCATACCACCTTTCAAAAGGTGTTGCTTCCCTCTAACAGGTATGACCAGGACAACATGTATGGTCACTGGAAGAATTGAAGCTCATATAGAAAGGAGAATACTCCTAACTATAGCAGGAGAAAGGGCATGGGGATAAGTGCTTTGAAAGCTCCCCATGAGGAAATTCAAATGGACCATCCTGGACCATTTGTTTTTGGTACTTCAGCCCCCACATTCAAGAATAAGGAAGTTATTTCCTCTAAATCCCATTCAGCAAAAGCCTTGGCTGCTGTCAGGCCTATAATCAAGTTAAACATCACAGGATCTGATGCTATCAACTCATGCTTAGATGCCAAACTAAGACCAGCTGATGTCATTCGGATAAAGTCTGCTAAGACAAATTATAGACAGTCAACAAGCCAAGTAATTGCTAACAGGAATATGAAAAATGTTGCTACCTTCTTCACTGAACATAAGCATTTTTATTCTCCTTCCACCTCAAGGAGTGTTCAGAAAAGAAGGTACAACATCCATGAATGTCGTGATGTGTTAAAGTGGGACACTTTGCCATTGATTGTTGGCATAACACTAGTGTGCCTAATGCAAAAAGGAGCTTTCCTGCAAAAGTTGTAGTCGGTGAAAGTGTATCTTTTTATGCTAACAAGAGCATAGGACCCAAAAACAATTGGGCTCCTAAGGGAAAATGAATTAAATTTTGCTGGAGAGTTCAAGTGCCAGTCTAAGGGAAATATGGTACTTGGGCAGTGGGTGCTCAAGGCACATGACAGGAACTAGGAGTCTTCTGCAAGATTACACTCCTGTGAAGAATGGACCTAAAGTTATCTTTAGAGGTTCTGATAGAGGAGTCACCAAAGGATATAGTATGATTACCAATGACATAGTTTAAATAATAAGGGTAGCTTATGTTGAAGGGTTGCTTCACAACCTTGTAAGCATAAGTCAATTATGTGACTTGGGCTATGTCATTGAATTCCACAATGACAAGTGCTTGATCAAAAAGTCAATTGACTTAGAGGTCATTCTCTCAGACAGTAGGAGTGGGAATGTTTAATGCTTAGACTTTATTTGCAATAGTTCTTAATCTCATGTATGTCTTGTAGCTAATGAGAGTGAATCTCTTTGTGTTCAATGGCACAAGAAACTTGCCCACATTAACTACAAGACAATGTATAGATTATTTTCTAAAAAACTTGTTAGGAATAGTCCAAATTTGAAATGTGTTAAAAGTTGTCCTTGTCATGCATGTCAAATGGGTAAGCAAACTAGGGACACCTTTATAAGCATTGTCTCCAAAGACACTGAAAGATGTCTATATCTATTACACATGGACTTGTTTGGTTCTTTGCCCATTCAGAGCTTAAGTGGGAAGTTGTATACTTTAGTGATTGTTGATGATCACTCAAAATATATATGGGTATTCTTCCTTAAGAAGAAATATGATACTTTAGATATCCTTATAAACTATGTCAAGGCAATTCAGAATGAACTACAATGTACTGTGGTCAAAATTAGAACTGACCATGGTACAGAATTTTAATTCTGGGTCATGACAAAGTTTTGTCAAGAATTTGGTATCACCAAAGAGTTTTCCTCCCCAAGGACTCCACAACAAAATGGTGTGGCTGAGAGGAGGAATAGGACCTCGATAGAAGCTGGGAGAACATTGCTTAGTGACTCCTCTCTCCAAGAATATTTCTAGGCTGAGGCAGTCAATATTGCTTGTTATGTTCTAAATAGAGCTTCCATCAATAAAGCCCTTGGAAAAAGCCCATATGAGATTCTGAAAGGCAAACAACCAACAATTTCATATTTTTGAATCTTTGGTTGCAAATGTTACATTTTAAATAATGGAAAAATCCAACTAACAAAGTTTGCTAAAAAAATGCAATGTTTGTGTTCTTGTTGGATATAGCTCACATAGTAGAGCCTATAGAGTATTCAACAAGAAGACTCATGTTGTTGAGGAATCTATGCATGTTGTCTTTGATGAGACTAGCCTACTTTATAAGGGCTGATCCAGCTCTCCTGTTTTGACAAGAAATGATAAGAAGATGCAAGAGTTGTCTATACAAGAGATACCCAACACCAACAAAATCAATTCAGAGGTTGAAATGCCTGAAGATGAAGATCAGCAGGCTGCTGAAGAACCTGCTCCTCCAGAGGAAGAGCTGCAGAATGATGATAGATTGCTTGCAGCAACCAGGCATCTGAGGGATCATCCAAGGAACCTGATTATTGGTGATGAGAACCAAGGGGTGATCCCCAGAATCAGGGCTCACAATGAAGCTCTATTTCTGAGCTTTCTATCTCAGATTGAGCCCAAAAAGTTTGAAGAAGCTAATCAAGATACCTTCTAGATTCAAGCTATGCAAGAGGAGCTACTACAATTTAAGAGATGCAAAGTATGGAAGTTGGTGCCAAAATCTCAAGGTCACAACATAATTGGCACAAATGTATCTACATACACAAACTAGATGTGAATGGTATCATCATTGATAATAAAGCTAGAATGGTAGCCAAGGGATATATGCAAGAAGAAGGTATAGACTTTGACCAAACCTTTGCTCCAGTTGCAAGGTTAGAAGTAATTAGATTATTCCTTGCCTATGCGCCCACAAAGGGTTCAGGGTATACTAGATGGATGTCAAGTCAGTCTTTCTAAATGGAGATTTGAAAGAGGAGGTATATGTGGAACAACCATCAGGTTTTGTATATCCAACTCTTACCTCCCATGTTTATTTTCTTAGGAAAGCTTTATATGGTCTAAAGCAAGCTCCTGGGGCTTGGTATGAGACCTTGTCTAGCTTTCTCATCAAGAACAAGTTCTTGAGGGGAAAGATAGATAGTACATTGTTTCTTAGGGAAACAAAGGGCAAGTGTATCCTAGTCCAAATTTATGTTGTTGACGTAATTTTTTGGGTCAACTGATGACAACCTCTGCAAAAGGTTTGCCAACCTTATGCAGGGGGAGTTTGAGATGAGCAGTATGGGCGAGCTCAAGTACTTTTTAGGCCTCCAAGTGAAACAGTATGATGAAGGGATATTTATCTCTCAGACCAAGTACACTAGGTAGTCTATCAAGAAGTTTGGGATGGAATCTGCTTCCACCATGAAAACTCCCATGGGGTCCAATACTTCCCTGGACAAGGATGAGAAGGGAAAACCCTTTGATGAATCTCTGTACAGGTGTATAATTGGATCCCTGTTGTATCTGACTGCTAGTAGACCAGATATTATGTATGCAACATGTGTTTGTGCTAGGTATCAAGCATGCCCTAAGGAATCTCACTACTCAGCTGTAAAGAGGATTTTGAGATACCTTAAAGGCAGCCAACATCTTGGCCTTTGGTACCCTAAGAACAATGATTTTGAACTAATTGCTTTTCAGGTGCTGATTTTGCAGGATGCAAAGAAGATAGGAAAAGTACTAGTGAAACTTGTCAATTTTTGGGATGGAGGTTGATCTCTTGGAGTAGCAAGAAACATACTAGTGTGGCAATATCTACAGTTGAGTCTGAGTATATTGCTGCAGGGAGCTGCTGTGCACAATTACTGTGGATACAGCACCAACTAGAGGACTACAATCTCAAGGTAAGTCTCTCTCCACTATTTTGTGACTCATTCAGTGCAATTTCTATTGCTAAGAATCCTGTCTCTCATAGCAGGACTAAACATATAGAAATAAGGTATTCCTTTATTAGAGAACATGTAGATTATAAAGATATCTTCCTTGAACATGTCTCCACTGACAATCAAGTTGCAGATATATTTACAAAACCATTGGATGAGGCTAAGTTTAATTTATTCAAAATTGAGCTAGGAATGTTGAATAGCATCAACATTTCATATTGTCTCAACAGTTAATATTACCTTGTCCCAGCGGTCAATCTCTCCATCTCAGTGGATCCTCTGATACGGGATAGCTTAATTAAATCAACTAATTATTAAGATTAATCAACATCTCTATCTAAGGAAAACTTGTAATATACCTATAAATAGAGTTATGCTGATTAAATCACTTTCTCACCCAAAACCCTACCTAGCCGTCAAGACGACCCTCCCCCCCGACTCAGCGACTCGTTTTATCCAAGAATGGCGCCAGAGATTTCAAAGGATCTACTGGAAGGATATGAGATCTACTGGAAGGATATGAGATAATCAAAAATGGTTTTCAACATGCTCAACCAGAGATAAAACAAGTGATTCAACTTCTGGAAGGACAAGGATTGGAATATCTACTCTCAGAACCCACTACGATTCTCAGAACTGAAATTCTGGAACTATATAGCAATGTTAGGCTATCCTCTTCCAAGTCCTCTTTGAAGTCCAAGACTGGAAGCATAAAGATTAAGATCTCTCCTAGGAAGCTGGAGAAAGCCCTTCAATTGCCCTCTTGCAGTCTTGTTGAGGAAGACAATGTATCAGAAAAGGACAAAGAGAAAGCTCTCAGATGGTGTGAATACAGTGATGCCAAGACTGGCTCACTAAAGAGGAAGCATTTCAACCAAAGAGGGAAGCTCTTATTTGACATAGTGGGCAAAGCAATCCTATGCAAACCTGGGTCTCATGACACAATATCAAAGTACATGTTTGAGCTGATGACAAGGGTGGTCATGAAGAAAAAGACCTCATGGGCTACTGCGGTCTACCAAAGGATTAAGGAATGTCTGCAGGCTCTTAACTTGGGCAGAATTCTCTCTCTATCTTCTGAACTCATACCCTGATCAATTTGATAGCTCAAAAGGATCAAACCTTCACTATCTTAAGAGAATGGATATAAGAACACTGGATAAGTTCTCAAGGGTGCTCCTTATGAGTCAGCCCTCTGAAGTAAAGGATAAGAAAAGAAAATTAGTTAAAGGAAAAAAGAGGGCTAGACTGATCTGTACTGATTCAGACTCAAATGCTGCAAAGAATGTTCTAGCTGATGATGATCCAGGAGCTAATAGCAGTCAAGACAAAGAAGTTCATGAAGATCATGATAATGAGAAAAATGAGGATGATACTGCTGCTGAAGAGAAATCTGATGGAAATGAAGGAGATCATACTGATGATCAAATTGATTTTCCTAATCCTCAAGAAGTCCAAGCTGATATCAATGCACACAATATGCCTGCTGATTCAGCAAGAAATGAAAAGGAGCAATCCGATTCTCCTGGTGATTTGCAATGTAAGATTGACAAAATTATGTTTAATCTTTAATGAAAGATAAGTCTAACTCTAGATAATTCCCCAGATTTCTTGGATTCAACTGATACAGAAAGGATGAATGCATTATCTGAGGGGAGCATCATAAGTTCTTATCAGATGATGAAGATGACAACAATGATAATGAGGTTGATGATGAAGGAATTCATGCTGATCACACTGATCAATTAGCAGAGGATACTGACAAGTATGATAAGGCTGAGGGGGAGCATACAAAGATCCCTGCTCTAGATGAGACAGTTTCATCCACCCCTGTAGAGGAGCCATCCACTCTAATTGAGTGTGATAATCAAGCCCTACAAGAGAAGAGTTTACCCTAAGTGGTAGCTGGACCACAACAAACCACCATTCTTGAAGTGCAACCCTCCACCTCTACAACCTCCAATGATCTTATCCTAAGTTCTATCAAGACTCTAATTGATGGTCACATGACCTCATTAAAGGAATATATAGATAAGTCAGTTTCATCAGGAAAAAATGAGGTCATGTCTGAAATTCAAGTCATAAAGGAAGAAACATACGACCTCAATAGCCAAATGACTAAATGGTTTGATCTTGCAGAAAAACAGTGGTGTCTTAGAACACTATTCTAAGATCAATGGACAAAAGTCTGCAACTCTCAGAGAAAGACACGAGCTATGTCAAGACTTATGTTAGCAAAACCGATAAGGTAATAGAGAAGGCCTCAAACCATATTGAAGAGTATGTGTGGTCTACAACAACCATAATGATAGGACAGGCTGAGAAGATGAAGGATGAACTCAAATATGACTTAGAAAATACCTTCCAAACTCTATCTGGGTTTGTAGCACCTGCTTCCCAAAGTATAGAACAGAAAATATTTGAAGATGCCAGAAAGGGGGAGAAGACCAATGTTGAGACAAACTCTGAGCTTGCCCTCAAGGTTTTGCAAGGAACTAGGATTGCACTAAACCTACCTTTACTGGATAATATAAGAAAGGAAGATTTTGACTTTCAGGCTCAAGCTAAAATTGCTCAAGATGCTCAGCTAGCTGCAAGAAGGAAGAGAGAAGGTGTCTTGCTTGCTGAAGAATTCATGGCCAAGAACAGAAGTGAGCAGGCCAAAGACCCTGACTATGAGCATTGGAGTGATGATTCCAAAAGCATAATTCTGAATGCTTGGCTGCACCATGGTCAGATTTGCAAAAACATTGATAGGATATATCCTGCAGAGGAATGGATCAAGCATCTAGAGAGGAATTCCCTAAGGGAAAAAGTCTTCAAAGAAAATCAAGTAAGAAAAAGCAACCCAAAGAGAATGCCTTCCAAATATATCCCCAAGCCGTTCCATTATTTCAAAAGGCAAGAGAATAAGAAGAAGATAGCTGAGATAAAGCTACTACTCCAAAATAGGAGGTTGCTCATGAAGGTGTTGAATGCTCAAGTGCTACAAAGAAAAGAAAAACATGATCCTGTATTTAGATTTTCATTTGAATCAAATGTGGACTGAAAGTTGTATTAACATTTTATCACTAATGAAATTGATTCTTATGTTGAAATGAAATCTTGTGTTAATAGGCCAATTAAAGTCAAACTTAATATTTGTTCTATATTAATGCTTAATATCTACTGTGGTGCCTATATTTTGTTAACAATGATATTGTTATCTTGTCATGACTTTTAATCTTAATATTTCACAATTTGTCATGATCTGGTTATTATGGTTATATATCTTATCATTGGTGTATGTTCTGCCTTCTTCAAATAGGGGGTGATTGTTGGGAATATTGCCCTCAATGTTCCCTAAATTTGAAGAGGCAACACACTCAATATTAAGTACATATTGTATTTGATAGGCCCTCTTTTATATCATGTCTATGCAGAGTTAGGTCATTCCAAATATTGGAATTATTCTCTGATTGTACTGTCAAAATAGCTGAGACAATAGCCTGGTCTCAGCTAAACCGCTGAGATGCAGCTAGAGCCGCTAAGAAGGAGTATGTCTCAGCTGAGCTGCATTTAGAGCAAAATCGTTGAGAAAACTATCAGTCTCAGCAGATCCGCTGAGACGAAGTCTGCTCTGTCGCTGAGACTGGGGCCTGTCTCAGCCCATCCGCTGAGACAGATTCATATTTGAATAAAGCCCATCGGGATCTGCTTTTGGCGCAAGTGACTAGAAATCAAGGATAATAATTTCTATTTATGTCCATGCTGTGATAGTGCACTCCTTAGAGCCGTTGCAGATTGGTGTAGGTATAAAAGAAGATGTTAGGCCATTAAATAAGAAGGGGACAAGATCTAAAATAGCTGTTACTGTTCTATTGAAGGAAAAACTGCTTCCACAAGGTAACTCATTATGCTTCATGAAGCTACAAGCAGATTACTGAGATAAGTTTGTTCTTGCTTATTCTATCATGAAGAACAAGTGGACCTTCCTTCATCTACTGAAGAAGAAGATCGGAAGAAACAAGGCCTGAAGTTACTGCCATTCAGCCCTATTTCAAGACAACAGTTGCTGTGCTTTAACAACATAAAGATCTAAGATGAAGGTTTAATCTATACTGTCCTCTGTTGTATAAGCAAACATATAAACTCAGTAAGAACTTATTTGTTCTGAGTGTGTAGGGCCTTGTACCTTAGTGTGTAAGACTTTGTTCCTGAGGTTGTAGAGTTGTACTCCCAACTTGAGTAGTAAGATTTCTGAGGAGATCTGAGGTAGGGCTTCTTCATAGGTCTGAGGTAGGAAATCAGGATGATTTTTGAGTTTCAGGAGTTGGAGTACTCTCAGTGGTAGGCTTGTTGGCATTAAGTAGGGTTTTGGACGAAACCTGAGAGATCTTGAGGGAGCTGAGTTTTGGAGGAGTGCCTTGTCTAACATACTGTTAGAAAGGTGCTGAGTTTTTGCCTTGTCTAACTACCCATAGACACACTGTCTTGGGGAGCCACTATAAACAACTGTGTGTTTTCTGTGATTTGCTATTACTTTAATTAAACACTTAACAACTACTAGCTGAAAGTAAAAAATATCAAAGGAACCTATTCACCCCCCCCCCCCCCCTTTAGGTGAGTTAGACTACTAACATGTAAAATATCACCCTTATTATTTTATTTTTTGACAATTTTAAGATCAACTTAGTGCTAGTGTGACCAAGACGCTTATGCCATAATTCAAGTTCTTCATTTTTCATGATTAGACATTTTAGTGACACACGTGATTGATCATGAAAAGATATTAAAAAGACATTGTGAATTCTTGGTGCAGTGAGTACAATATCATTAGTCTTAGGATCTATAATTTTGCACAAATTTGTAGAAGACTCAAATAAGACATTAAGACATGTATTGTATAGTTGACTAATAGAGATTAAGTTGTGTTTTAAGCCTTCTACATATAAGACATTTATAAGAGAGAAGGAGTCGTTACCCACTGTACCGGTGCCTAAGATTCTTCATTTTCCATTGTCACCAAATGTCACTGTTCCTCCTTTCTTCTTTGTGAGGCTAAGGAGCTTTGCTTTATTGCCCGTCATGTGCTTGGAACAGCCTGAGTCTAAGTACTACATGTCTTCCTTATCCTTTGCCTGTCAACACACCTAAAAAGAAGATGTTAGTGAAGATCTTGATACCCAAGAGGTTCCTCCCGTAATATAGGTGGTGACCTTAGGTACCCAGATTTGTTTTAAAGTGCGCTTTCCCTTCTTCCTGCAAGAGTCTGTGGTGTGGCCAAAAAACAAACAATTGGCACAGGCAACAAAAGGGGTTGAGACCTTTTTTAGAGAATTTGGTTGACCCTTGATGGTAAACAAGGAGGTAGAAGGGGTGACAAAAATATTTTTATAAAAAGAATTTTGGTTTCTGGAACCAGAGCTAACGCTAGCATTTAGAAGTTAATGCTGGGCGATAGCTTCCCGAACCATACCCCAGCCCAAACTTTGCAGAACCATGGGACTAGTTGCCCAAAATCATGTCCAGCGATTTTTGGCCAACCTCGAATTTGTTTATTGCCATATTAAGATCATTGATTCGGGCTTTTAAGGCGAAATTTTCACTTACTAAATTTCCACACCTATTTGCAAAAATTTTCTTTTCATTTTAAATTTGAGAGAGTGAGAGATTTTTAAACTTCATTTTAAGTCTCCTTTTTGTTTTGTGAGAGAATCGATATTGGAGAGAGACTTAGAAAGACCATTTTTAGTTCTTTTCTCCTTGCTAAGTAATGATCATTTTCTTGGCAAGACCCTATCTCTTTTCCAAAAACTTTTACTTCCTTATTTAATTTTTGATTTTATTTTAAAAGAATTTTATTTTCAGTTTTTAGAAGATCAAGATCTTGTAGACTCTTACTAAAAAATTTGCATGTTTTCAAGTACTCAATATAAAGATCATCATAAGTAGTAGGAATTACCTCTTTGTCGCTTTGGAAACTGCAATCGTCATCCGTTGATTCATGGCTCCTCCCCATGAGGCATAGATTTGCCTCATCACTATCGCTTGAAGTTGACTCATTTGAACTTTCAGATGAAGAGTCATCCCAGGTTGCACCCATCAGAACCTTCTTCTTTTCTATTCATTTATGTCGCTTTTCCTTTTGTTCTTGTAAGTACTTTGGGCATTGACTTCTTATATGCCCGGTCTTCCTGTAGTGGAAGCACTCGGGTGGAGGTCGCTCATCATCGTTGTCTCTTGATTTCTCCTTTTTCTCTCTTTGGATGATGAGCCTTTTCGGAAATACTTACGGAAGGTGCTCCTCCTTTCCAGATTCTGCATGAACTTTGTGAAATTTTCACAAATAGACTCTCCTCGTCCTCTTCCTCGTCATCATCCAGTTTCCTTGACTTTAGTGCCAAGACTTTCTTCTTTAGCGCTTTGTTGTATTCTTCATCTTGGATTTTGAGTTCTACCTCATGGGTTTTGAGATTCCCAATGAGGCTCTCAATCTGGAGCCGTCTTAGATCATGCAATTTGGAAATAGCTATCACCTTTGGATTGAACTTCGCAGTGAGAGATCGAAGGATCTACCTCACCAAGTCACCGTTTGAGAAGGTTTTTCCAAGAATCTTCGAGGCGTTGACGATCTTGGTAAAACGAGTGAACATCGAGTCAACGTCCTCATTTGAATCCATTCTGAATCTTTCAAACTCTGATTCCAGTTGGAATAGCTTTGTGTCTTTAACCTGCGAAGTACCCTCATGCGTTATTTCTAGTAAATTCCAAATGTCATAAGCAGTTTCGCAAGCACAAACTCGATTAAATTCAGTCTTATCTAACGCACAAAATAAGGCATTCATTGTTTTAGCATTATTATTACATTTTTTTATCCTCATCATCCCATCTATCTCTAGGCTTTTCCATGGTTACGTCTCCAATAATATAAGTAGGAGTAGTATATGATGTTTCAACATAAGCCCAGGCGTCTAGATCTAAATTAATTAGAAAGTAACGCATTCATGTTCTCCAGTAGTTATAGTCAATTCCGTTGAAAAGTGGAGGTCTACTTATTCCTTGCCCCTTATGGAAAGCGAGATCATGGAGCGCCATCATTCCTGGTTGTTAGAACATATTGGAATAAACTCGCTCTGATACCACTTGTTGGATCTTGAGGCGCCCTTAGAGGGGTGGAGGGGGGGGGGGGGGGTGAATAAGGTATTTAGAACACTTTAGGATCTTATGAAAAACTTTTATGATTTTCTAAGAAGTAAATTGAATCAAAAGTAAAGAGCTAGAAATTAGAAATGAAATCAATTTTATTGAACATGAAAAGACATGATTACCATTTATAAAATTGATTACAAAATCTGATTTCTATGACGCTAGAAATCAATGCGAATATGAAAGACTCTTTTGGTTTTCTATACCGACTCTTCTCACTAAGAACCGGTTGGCTTTAGCCAATCTCTCCCCAGATACGGCCTCAAGCCGCTCTAGCCTTTCAATCCCCAAAAAGGCCTCGAGCACCCCCTATATCTACTCCCCAGACCTAGTCGCCAACAACCGCGGTGAATTCCCCCTAAGCCGCGCACGGACCTAGTCGCCAACAACCGCGGCGAATTCACGAAACAATCACAAAGAAAGAGGTACAACAAAATATAAAAGACAAGTTATACTCCCTATGATGAATTCTGGAGACAACGAAGACCCGCTGAAATTCGTCGAAGTCGAAGTGTGCTTTCTTCGCATTGGGTTAGCATTGATCCGATCCTACTTCGAATTCTTCTCTTGAATTTATGTGGGAGATGGTGGTCTGGAAATACAGCCCTCACAGAGTTTCTAAAGTGCTGGAATAAGGCTCATTGGGATCAATAGTTGAAGAGAATGAATACCACCTATTTATAGGACTGGAAATTAACGTCGACATTAAGGCTAACGTCAGGTGTTGACTCTGTATAGAAATAATTTGATGGCTCGGATCTTCAAAACAGGAAGGAGATTATGCATCTTTAGAAACATTCATTTTAGTCAACCTTAACACTGGCATTGAGGCTGGCGCCTGGCGTTAAGCCAAATCATTCCCAAAATGCTCCTGTAATCACGACAGCTTCCCTCCATGCCATTTTCATCTTGGTGCATGGGAACGAAAGTCAATGTTGGTGTTAAGATCTAATGCCTGGCATTAGACCACATTCATCATTTCAGCTTGTGAGCAAATCAAGACCAACAATGCAGCATCTTAGTTTCAATTTTGTTCAAAGTTGCATGCTAAAAACACAATGGCAAACTAGATCAAATACAAGTAGGATTTGTTATTCTCAAATCAAAGGGATGCGTAAAACCGTGTTCCAACAATATCTACACTATATACGTTGATCTATTTGCTCGTCCCATCCTATCGTCGAATACTTCTTATCATGAAGTTCAAGCTCTAGTCGTGGAGATTCTTCAGCATCGGCCTTTCTCTGCTAACCTTGCTACTCAACATCGACACTTTCAGGAACTCCTGGTAATTTGTTACCTCCCTCGCTTGCTAGTCTTCTATGATACGCCAAAATGTTTTGGGTGAAACTGACTCTACAACCTTAGGTGCCACTACTACTTGCATCTCTACGGTCACTACCCTTCTTTAGCATCCTGCTCTTGTGTCTCATTCCCCGTCTGACAATTTTGCCCATTAAGGTGGTCTTGGATCCTCTTGCGGTCGTCGCGGCCTCTATGGGGGGCATGAAAGTAGCTGGCATCTTTGCTACCATTGTGGGAAAAATGGACACAATGTTGACTGATGTTTTGTGAAGCATCCTCATCTCTCCTCTCAGGTTCACCTTAGCATATTAAAATATATGCGCCCGAGTCTAGTCGCTGGTTCTCTTCATATGAAGTTAAGTCCCTCCGCAACGCCTCTAAGCCTTCTGCCTCTATTTCTACATCTTCAAGTAGCATGCAGGTTGCCACTCAGGGTAAGTGGCTCATTGACTCGGGTGCCACCAATCATATGACAAAAACTCGCTTGCCTTTTCTCAACTTAAGAAACACAACTAGTTACCATATGTTTCTATTGTGTATGACTCTTCTTCTCATGTATATGACACTTGTGTGGTCCAGGACACCTCTACTCTTCAACTCAACAACACTCTCTTTGTTCCTAATTTCCCATGCAATTATTATCTGTTCATGCTCTATATATGCCGGCAACTACAGTGATTTGTCTCATTTACATCCCCTACTTGTTGTTTTCAAGATCTTCACTCTAAGAGGACAATTGCTATTGGGACTGAATGTGGGGGACTCTACTACCTCAACAATGTGTCTGCTCTCACTACTTCTCCCATCTCTGAATCTCTCCGTCAATGGCATCTTCTTGGTCATCCTCCCCTTCAGTTACTACATTATCTCCTTCCATCTCTTAAGACAGACGTCTCTGCCTTGGACTGTGAAGCTTGCCAGTTTGGTAATTATCACCGCTCTTCCTATCATGCCAAGCACGATTGGAGTTCTATCAGTCTATTTGACCTTGTTCAGTCAGACATTTGAGATCCTTATCCTACCAAGTTTGTTGGTAGTATTAGTCTATATTTTGTAACTTTTATTGATGACTTTTCTAGATGTACCATTTACAACCACGTATTTATCGAGTGGACTCAACAAGACATCAAACAGTCAGGGTGATACTGGGCCCTGACGAGTTAGGGGGGGGGGGGGTGAATGTGGCAAATCATCTTGCACCTGCCCCCAGCTCAAGGTGAGTGGTGAGTCCCATCCCAACCAGGTACTCGCCACTCCCATGCAAGCTAGCCTAGAATAACCCTGGACTTGCCTATATGTAATGCGACCTATTTTTCGAGGAAGCCCCATTTTGGCATGCACTTAGCCATTCCAAATAATGAGATTCCATTGTTGGCAGACCAATTTGGGCAGCATTTAGTAAAACCAAAAGATGGGATTCTGCTATCCATTGACCATATTTAGAAAACTATTAATAGACCCCCATGAGGACCTTTGGAGAGGTCTTTTTTTTGGCTTCCTCCCTCCTTAGGAAGTTTCTGAGAGCTCCATCACTTTGTTTACCGTGGTTTCCGAGTTAACAGTCTGGTTCTCTCATGTGCCCCCTAGTGTGCCCGGCTCAGCATTGGCTTGGGAGGGGAAGCCCTCTTTGATCTTTCGGATTTGTGGCGGGACCTCATCGATATAGCTTACAGGGTTTGTTCTTCATATTCTATCCTCATGAGTGAGGTTCTTTGTTCTGGGTGCCTGGCCTAGCGTTCCAACTCAAGAAAAGTAAAAGCAAGCTACACCCAATAGGTTAGAACTCCTCTTGAACCATGGATTCTGGGCTCAACATTCTGGTGCGGTGAGCGTGGACCATAGCTTGTTCAGAAAATTCTGAGTGAGTCCCATGGCCGAAAACGAAGGTCAAGGGGCCGACCCAGGCATCTCCCCCCCCCCCCCTCTAGTGTGTGATTTCAACGAATTCAGGAAGTCAATCATGGAGAACTTGCACCTCGCCCTCATGCCGTCGGGCGAGTACTCGACCCCCACAGTCCCGGTACTCGCCTCACAAACCTTGGGTGAGGAGGCGCCAGGCAAGAAAATAGGGAAGGGAGTAGTAGTAGAGGAGGACGAGTGGGCTCTCCGTGGGCGAGTGTTGTTCCCCAACCCACTGGGTACTCGCTACCCAGGCGAGGATACTGCGGGAATCCCTCCAGCTCACCAGGTAGGGTAAGGGAGCCCTTTCTGTGAGTTGATCCTTTTGGCCCCGGTGCCGAAAGGTTTCAGTTTTCCAGTCTTGTCCTATTACACCGACAAGGATGATCCAGTTCAACATCTCCAGTGGTTCGAAGACACTATCTCCATCAGGCAAGTTACGGATGCCTTCAAATGCAGGTTGTTCGCCATCACGTTCAAGGGAAAGGGGAGGGACTTGTTCCACCAGCTCCCCTCAGGGAATATATACAACTTCAATGAACAACGCTGGAGTTTTCTGTTGCGCTTCTCCACATCCAAGAAGTGGAATAAGTAGGCATGTGCATAAAAAATTGAAACCACATGAACCGAGCCGAACCAACTTTTATACTGAACCGACCGGTCGATCCAGGTTCAGTTTGGGGTGGCTGAAAACCGAACTATAATCAGTACGGTGCGATTTCCACCATTGGAAAACCAGTTGAACTGAACCGATCATGATTCTTACAATTCGCCGATTGCGTTCAGTGCTTGTAATAATTTTATTTAGGGTTTTAACTTTTAAGATACGTTTTTTTGAAGGGAGGTATTTCAAGATTTTAACTCTGCGAGTCAGCACCCTCCATTCCATTATGCAAGTCTACTCTTCCACTATGTGAGCCTACTCTTTCATTCAGCTTGACTACCCATCCATTCTGCAAGCCTTCTCGTCCATTCACCTAGCCAGGAGGTGCTAACGACCCTCACTTCAATTCTGTCGGTGCAAACCCTTCATCCGCTTGCCTTCTCTCCCATCCGCCTAGTGAATCAGTGCATAGCGACCTGCATAGTCTTCATCCACCTTGCGAAGTAGTGCATAGCGACATGCATAGTAATTTAGTTTTATTTTGTTGTCCAAAACCCAATTCGCACCTCCCATAATCCATCCGACCTAAAGAACTTCAATCTCAAGACCTTCCTCTAAAATTAACTCCACTTTACTATGTTCCTTGTGAGATCGATACTTGGGAAAATTCGCTCATTTTATATTACTTGCGCGACCAGGTCACTTGATGTAAGTGCATCAATTTTTTGGCGCCGCTGTCGGGGGAACACAGTCGTGTGAGTTTCTTGAGAGGGAGCCGAGAGGTAGAAGTCTTTTTCCCTTTGTTTGTGCCATTTTCTGTATTTTATTTATTAGTAGCATCTTTTAATTTCTTTGTTTCTAATCTTTAATTGAATTGTTTCTAAAGCAGGTATTCAATTTTATTGTGTCTGTGTAGTTAATTCTTGCTTAGAATACTTCTGTTTGGTGAAATCTTCCCCGTAGCACCATGTTTTCGTATATATATACTCGATGTCTATGGTGTGGGGCTTATGATCATAAAAATAACAAATGTTCAATGGGAGATTGTAGTCATAATTCATGTGGCCCACCTTATGGAGCATCGACAACCTACGGTACTTTATACGGTTTGCCAACTTATTATAACTATGGGCCACCACAACAGACATTGTCTTCACATTTTAGCCCGACCCCTCAAAGGCTGAGAGGAACTGAGAAATAATGTTTGTGTTGTCATAGTTCTGACCACGCATTGAAAGATTGCGCAGAATTTAAATGCCAGATGGAGAGTGACGATGACCTTGATATTCTAATCAACTCATCTCCTTCTCACTCTAGTGTGCCAGCTGATTTTATGAATATGTTCGCAGTACCACTATAACATCCCATTTTCTACTAGACCCATTGACTTCAATTAAGGTAGGACATGTGGTGAGTGAGGTGAGTTTGAGCTAGGTAGGGACCTTTGGTCACATTGAGTTGAGAGAACACACATGTGGTCCACTATAGGAGGCAAGTTAACTTAGACCAAATTAGCTCAAATTGAACTTACAAATGTGAATTAACACCACCACCATGTCCCTAACCCTAATGTAGGCATAGTTGACCAAAAGCCCCCTCATTTGGTCAACTAATTTAACCAAATTGACCAAAGTCACATCTAGGTCAATATACACCATTTCAACACAATAGGGATCAAATCATACTCATATGATAAATTTACCCTATCACTAGATGGTAAACCTCTAAAGGAGTGTTATGGACCCAAAAGCCCCATCATGGGGTCACCAATTGGTCCAATTTGACCAAAGTCAAACTTAGGTCAACATAAGCTAATCCTTCCCCAATATGTTCAATTGATCCACAAAACATGAAATTGACTTCACTCCTAGTCTTAGAACATTATGAAGGACCTAATTTACCCAAAAGCCTCATCATGGGGTCATCAATTGGTCCGAATTGACCAAAGTCAACTTTCCCTAATTTTGGTAAAAATCACACCTATTGGCCAAATTGGCCCAATTGGGGCATCGCCAGGACCCAATTAACATTGGGGAGTGTCAAGGGACACAAGGTCAACATTTTGGACCAATCAACCCACCCAATTGACCAAGTCAACATCAAAGTCAACCACGATCAATTTTAGGCCTAAAGGAAGAAATTGAAAGCCCAAACCAAATTCAATTGGGTTAAGGCCTCAATCCAAGCTCACCCAGCAGCCCAAGTGTTCAATTGCCAGCCATGCCCCCTGAAATTGGAGAGAGATGACATGCAAAGGGGTAGAATGGGTTTTTCCCCAAATTCCCATTAAAAATAAGAGGAATTTGAGGAATGGAGGCCACTTGGCACTCCATTCCTCTGCCCAAAGCTTTAACTGAGCTCCTCAGTGAATGCCCAGCCAAATTTGAATTGAATTGATGCCACTTGGTGGCTGGGAGGAGCAAACAAGGCATGGTTGAACCATACCTTAATGGGAGACACATTTAGAGCCCTCCTCTCCCCCATTTGAACTCACCATCAGCTTCAGAGAGATCTAAGCAGTCGAGCCAGCCCTTGAGTTCACTGCATTTGGAGGAGAATCGAGGAGTTGAGCAAGCTCGTCGGAGAGACTCGCCTCCATGCGACCCCGACGAATTACACACTCTCAAGCCCCCATTCAGGTCGGTTTTACCCCTCTCCCTCTGTGATAGTCTCTTAGATCGATTAGGAAAGATATCCAGCTCAATCGAGCCAGATTCAAGGGAGGAAAAGGTGAGATTTCCATGGAATTTGTCCATGCTCGGATCGCCGAAAACCTCACCTCCAGCGGCCAAACCACCGCCAATCGGTAGCCTCCACCTCAACGGAGGTGGTGGTGGCGGTGGCCGGCCAGGGAGTTGGCCCAGTCGCCGGTAAATCAGGCCGCAAGGTTGCCCAGTGTGGGTTAATCCCAGCCATCGGATGGAGGAGGAAGATGACTGAGAGTCGTCGGATCTGCGCTAAGATTCGTGTTGAATCATGTTTATGATATATATATAGTTTGGTGCATTATTATTTGATCTGTCACACTTTATTCATTTACTTGTGGCTTAAAATTAGGTAATTCTTTAGAGGCAGAATTATCAAAACCCGTGAATATGAAAGTTGTAGATTTTTGTCTTAAATTTAATTGGGCACTAATTTCATGTGATTTGGTGCACCAGAGCCCCCTGGGCACTAGTTTTTGTGCAGGGTGTACAAAGTGTGCATGCATGTGTATTTTGTGAATATATCTATAAATACACCTTGCATTCATGTGAAATTTGAAATTTAGATGAGTCATGAGAGAACACATCACTCCTCCAAAAATCAAAATTTTTGGAGAACATTTTTCTATAGTTTTGTTCATAATGTGATTAATCAAATAAATGAAATTTATGGAGTTGTGTAACTCCAAATGACCCCAAATTTGGGTGACATGTTTAATAGGTCAATACTAGCCTCTGGTTAAACTTTGGAAGCAATTGGACCTCTGCATGTGGGGTAGTTCCACTTGCATGTCTTTGCCTAATATGTGTTATGGTGTGCATATAGCTGTTGGAGCCTATGTTCTGCATCTCTTGTATTGAGAATAACAAATACCGTGTTGTGTTTGATCTTGTATTTTGTGTGTTTATAGTGTGCAGGTTGTACAGGTACTATAGTTATATAACCCTTTGGAGATGACTCTTTGGAAAGAGAGCTAACACCCGCGTTAGTTGCTAACGCCCGCGTTAATAACCGCTGAGAAGGAAACCGCTGAGAAGGAAACCGTTGAGAAGGAAACCGTTGAGAAGGAAACCGTCGAGAAGAAATGCCGTCGAGAACGAATCTGTCGAGAAGACATAGACAATGCCAGGCGTTAGGTCTTAACGCTGGCCCTAGCCATTCGACGAAATGTGATGCTGGTCGACGAAACTGCGTTCGACGAAATCTGAAGGCGTTCGACGAAAGGAGATTCCGTTCGACGAAATGAACTTGCGCTCGATGAAATGGCGCTTAACGAAATTACGTTCGACAAAATTTCAAGGCGTTTGACGAAAGGAGATTCCGTTCGACGAAATGAACTTGCGTTCGACGAAATTGCGCTTGACGAAATTGCGTTCGACAAACGTAGATGACGTTCGACGAACTTAGATTTCGTTCGACGAAAGCACGCTCGACAAAATTTATTTCGTTGGACGAAATTAGTTTCTGCCACGATCCCGATGGGTTACACGATTTCAGCCATGACAATACACGTTCACTAACGGCGACGTTAACTCTTAACGCCACGCGTTAGCTCCCGAGGCTATTTAAAGTACAACCCCTCTCATTCCTTGTGAGAAGATTCCAGAATTCCAATAATTTGATGAGAGGCTCGTGTACAATATCTGAGAGATCTCCTTTGGGCTAACATGAAGATCTAAAGAAGATTTTGAAGGAGAAGGTCTACAACGCTTATTCCATACGAAGGACGATCGTTTCAAGAACGCCAACATCTACATCGCCTTCGTCTTCACCTTCATAATTTCTTGGGGAGTTTCTCTTTACTTATCTTGTAATCATTTACTTTTTCCTTTTGTAATTTGTGTGGAGAAATTTTTCGGGGAGAACGTCGGATTCCGGGAAGGATTCCGTGGGTAATTCGCCGCGGTTGTTGGCGACTAGGTCCTTGTGCGGCTTAGGGGGTAATTCGCCGCCTTGTGCGTGGTGACTAGGTCAAGGGTAGATCTAGGGGGTGGCTAGAGGCCTTATCTGGGGATAGATAGGCTATAGCCAACCGGTCCTTGGGAGAAGGACCGGTGAATCAACAAAAAATGTTTTTACATATTCTCGCATTGATTTCTAGCGTTACAGAAATTAAACATTTGTGTATTCAATTTATTATGAAATAAAATCATGTCATTTAATGTTCTATTCAATTGATTTTATTTCCTCTTCAAGAATGTTTTAATTTATATTTTCATTAAAATATTAAAATTAATATTTGTGTAATTTTCTTTGAAATACAATAATTGTTTTCATTATCTCTGATTTTCTAGAATTGTATTTCATTTAAGATTTCATAAATAAAATAACTGCGGCAATCTTTTTGTGAGAAGGATTATTTTCTGGAGAGCTAAAGCCCAGCGTTAATACTTAACGCCGACGTTAGCAACAGTTAAAAAAAAGTTTTGCTCTCTTGTTTAAAAAAGGAATCTTCAATACAATCTTTTCTAAGATATCAAAATATATTTTCTTATAAAATATTCCTAAACTTTGATCACAAACTTTGATAAATTTAATTAAGATTTAAAATTCCATAACACCCTTATTCACCCCCCTCTAAGTGCGCCGTAAGATCCAGCACGTGGTATCAGAGGCAGGTTATTCCAATACGGCTTCACAACTGAGAATAATGGCGTTTCATGATCTCGCATCTTCTAGAGAGGATAATTTTTATGAAAATGAAAAATCATTATGTCCACCATTATTTTTGGGTGAAAATTATAATGGGTGGAAAACACTTATGGAAACATTTCTTAAAACTTTGGATTTTGAAGTTTGGAATATTACAATTAAAATGCCCCCAATTATTCTAAATAAAAATGAAATGTTTTTAAATACCAAATCTTTGAATAGTCTATATTGTGCTCTGGATCAAAATATTTTCAAACTTATTTATACGCTTCCTATTGCTTTTGAAGTTTGGAAATTTCTTGAGAATACTTATAGTCTTCCTTCCACAGATGATGAATATGAGCAATTCCTTATGGATCCAAGGGAAGAAGACAACATCACAATATTGGACTCAATTGATGGCAACACGTCAAGCAAAAGAGAAGACAAAAATTCAACTATGGAAGTGGAATGTGAAGAAGATGTCAAAGGAACCCTTGGTTCAAATCTTGCCTCATCCCATAGCAATGTAAGAAATTCTAAGTCCTCTCTATTTGTAAGAAATTCTATTTCTACATTACAAATGCTTAATATTGCTAAACGTAGAATTAAAATTTTGAAAAATTCTAATTTCAAACTACGTTTAGAAAATAAAACTTTAAAAGCAAATGCTAAAGTAGAATCAAGTATTGATGTGTTAAAATCTTGTTCATGCTCTTTAATTGAAAATGCTAAACCATGTTTTGATTATAATTCTTGTAAAGAAGAACTCAAGGTTTTGGAAAAGTGTTTTTTAACTTCAAAAGAGCATAATAAAAAATTGATAAAAGAAAATGATAATTTAAATGATAAACTAGAATCATTAAAAATGTTTATTCAAAAATTTTCATATAATAAAAAATCTTTTATTTCTAGTTTATCAAATTATCAAAAGTCTAAAAGCTTAACTTCATATTATAAGAGTATCTATAAAAAAGAGTGGAAATAAAAATCATCAAAATAAGAACCAATCATTTAAAACATATTGTAACCCACTCTTTCAACATTCAATTCTTAAGAAAGACCATCACTCTTATAAACTCTCAAAGAATCAATATAATAAAATTCATTTTGATTATCAAAATCAATGTATTTTGAAAAATAATTTGAATAAACATAAATCCCAAATGAATTATTTTTCAAACAACTATCATTCCAAAAAGATATCAAATATTCATAATATGAATTTAAAAGTGAAACAACCAAAGTATGAATGGAGGCCCAAAATTAAAAATGAAACACTAACTCCACTTGCAAAGGCCCATTCATAACTATCTCTCCAAAAGCCAACACGATGTATTTGGGTACCCAAAGGAACCATCACACTTGGTCCCCTTTGGATACTTAAATCTCTCATTCACTAGGAATCATTGTATTGCATGAAGTAGAAATAAATTAAAAATGAAATATCATTACTCTACTTCATGATATGCTTAATTGCTTTTTCTTTTGTTTATTTTTTATTTTTGAGCCAACACACTATGATCACTTTATTTATCATGAGACATGACTTTCATTTTAAGCCTAATGTTTAACAAATCAAATTGAATTGAATATAAAGTCATAATTTTTTTAGGTGATCTATCTTTCCTTTTTATATGTTTTATTCCTGTTAAATCCATTGCCTATAAATGTCTTATATTATCATTATAAATTGAATGCTAAATTTGCTTAATGATATTATAAAGACTAATTAAATTACTTTCAAAATTGGATTTAAATGGACTTTTAGGGGTCTTAGGCTAAAATATTAAATGCACAACTTATTGCATATTTGTCTAATTTTTGTTGCTGCATATAATAACCCCTATATTGAAAATCATAATCGAGAAAAATTGGAATCAAATAATATAAAAAATAATGTGTTTTAAATCAAATACTGTAACTCTATTGTTAACGCCAGGCGTTATCACTAACGCTGGCGGTAGCATATTTTCCTAAAAATTCGGATTTCCCTAAATATTATTTTTCTGAAAAAAATTATTTTACTATGTTAGGTATCATTATCTTCTACTTTCAAATACCTTGTATTTGTTTTGTCTAATTTCTATAAATTAAAATAAAAAAGAAATTTATAAAAGATTTCTAAATAACCAAAACAATTTTATGTCTCTTTATATATATGTAGTATAATATTCACTTTACAAGCAGTCACTACATATTAAAAGGATGAATATGAACCATATAATCACCACCATGATCTATTGATATCCTATGCTAAAATTCACTATATTCATATATCATAATTCATGATCTATCAAGACCTATCTTAAAACAACTAATCTTATCAACCTTAGGAATTATGAAATATATGATTGTGATTGGTATTATAGTTTCATATCTTGTTTACTGTGTGTGATTTGTATCTCTATTGTTTGCATGTATCTCATTATATTTAGACCTAAGATGAAATCAAATAGAATTGCCTCTTCATTCTAGGTCTATGAAAATTTAAAACTCTATGTTTGAATACATGCGACTCAATTATATATTTGTCCACCTTTACTTAGCTTTGCACCATGTTGTCCTAACTCATCATACTAGCATCATCACGTATCATAGGTAGAAATCAATGTCCATGCTAGTTATATCTTACAATGCTAAAGTAAATTATATTACTAAAATATGAAAAATCATAATTTCCTTTGTAGTTATTTGCATGAATAAAATTTTTCTAAATGGATTTAAAATCAACAATCTTCGATATAAGTGTAAATCCAAAACTAATCATGCAATTATATCATAGTTTATATATTTAAGGCTTACACGCTTAGTATGTCCATAATCATTAAACCTATGACATGTGTCTCACAATAGCAAGGGCGTAGGATTGTGTGCATTAGAGACCTAACCTCTAAGTCATGTCTTGTCCTTAACCGGGGAGGGTTCCAGTAGGGCCTTGCGAGGCACTAGGGGGAAAGAGTGCTAGGTTGAGCGTCGTCTTTTGTATGCATATGGGATTAACACCCCAACCTACGGCATGTGTGCAGCTCCTCATGACCATCCGTCACTTAGTACGGGGCTAGAGTGTAGTCATGTAGTTAATGTATCTTGATCTTAGATATACTTATATTATATTCAATGCATGAATATTATCTCACTCTTTATACATAAATCATGCATATTTTTTTCAAAAAATATATGTATTTTCTCATGCATTATTTTGGGTTTATTTCTCTGGCATAGAATATCATTTACTGATTGGGATAAAAAGACTTCTATGTTTTCCAGAGAATATATTAAAAAAACAAATACAAAATTACAAAACAATTTCAAAGAACAAAAATATGTTTTTTCTCCTTATGTGTGCTTATTGTTGTGTTTATATACAAAAAAATATTAAAATTTTTATAAAAAACAATTGATTGTTTTCATTGTCATTGTCAATGATGATTAATTGTATCAATTAAAGATTAAATACAATGTTTAATTTAACTTTCAAGTTTCGTAAAAAACATTGTTTTGTATTTGTCATGCTTGAAAATTATCTTGTTATGTGCAATGAAATTGATTGTAGATAAACATGTGTAGAAATACTTAGCATGTCTCTAAGTATGAGTATTGTATTATGTTTGATAATGATTTATTCACTCACCTATTTTGTATAATCTTCATGTGTTTACAATCCTATACTTGCATGATTGTGTAGTGTAATAACATAAATAATTAAAATGCATAAATAGATTACATACACAACATTGAATTAGTTATTACAATTCTTTGTCTTTCATGCACTTATTCATTAGAGAAATGTGGTTTCAAATGCTATGTTTGCAAATCAAGTGAATTCGGAGACCTTAGTCACTAAACAAAAAAGCAAATAATAAATGATAAGGAAAACTCCACCAAGTACTACTCATCCTCCTGATAAGTCTTAATGAGTATTGTGAGGTTAAGCACCTTGTCTAAAGAATTGTAAAGTGTCTTGTAGCAAACAATTTATACACCTCTTCTCTTAGTACACCAGATCACAAAAAATTTGAAAATAAAGCTAAAAAGTATAAAAGTGATCCTCAAGCACTACTTTGCACACTATAAGTCTTAATAAGTATTGTGTGTGCAGAGTACCTTGGTAGTTGTACTCTTTATTTATGTGCATTGAAATATTGTGGAAGTAATATTATTTGTCTATTTTAATATTGTGTTATTTCATTATATATGTCATGTGTTTTTGATTGATTCACTTGTATACTTTATCAAAACACTACTTTGTACACATCATTATCTTTCATAAAACTTCTACTCATAAGAATTGGATCCTAATGCTCATCAACTCAATTCTCTACAAACTTAAGTAAATGCACTAGATAACAAAGCATGATCGCTACAATGTTTATGTTTACTTGAAATGCAAATTTTATTACATTGTAGTTTTTGTATCTTTTCTTGATATTATGAAATCATGCTTGCAATTTTATCTTAATGGAATAGCATCTCTTCATTCTTTAACTCAAACATCAACTTTTCAAATTTAAAACTCATTATCCTTTATATGATTTTATCTTCTAAAATGATGTTTATGTTTAAGAGTGCTTATTATATTCTTCTGCTAAGTTTACCACTTATGCTCATTCATGTCTATTTTTTTTAACACCGTGGTATTCTATTTTTTTCTTTTCAACAAGTGGTATCTTAAAATAGAATGCTTACTTTATCATGTTAGCTATGTTGCTTACTACTATATGTTCCATCATGCTTATATTTTTCTCAACAAGTAGTAATTAACAAGCTTTTGATTGCATCCTATTTTTCTTCTCGACATAGAATATATTACTCCTTATTGCACACTCTCACCTAAACCTTCTTTTGATACTAACAAAAGGGGAGAATAAATTACATAAATCTAATATTTAGGGGGAGTACATTATAATGATTTCAAACTCAAAGAAAGTATTTATGTAGGGGGAGTAATCATATAGGAGGTGCATACAATATCATATGCTCGATCATGACAATCCTTCAATAAGTGGTTCCTAATCAATCTTAATTGATATACACTCATCCCTACCCACTTTTGCTAATAACAAAGGGGGAGAAGAAATTGAGAAATCTAGTCAAATTGATATTTAGGGGGAGTAAATTATAAGAGAACACTTATATAGGGGGGGGGGACTTCATATCGAAAGAGTATGCATTATCGTTATCAAATCTATCACGCTCTTAACATGTTATTCATGCATATCTTTTTACCGCACTTATCTATAAACACAAATGGTCTTAATCTCACTAATTTCTCATACAGGTAATTGTTATTATCAAAAGGGGGATATTGTTGGAGCCTATGTTCCACATCTCTTAGTTTGAGAATAACAAATACCATGTTGTATTTGATCTTGTATTTTGTGTGTTTATAGTGTGCAGGTTGTACATGTACTATAGTTATATAACCCTATGAATAGCATGCTGATTGGAGATGACTCTTTGGAAAGAGAGCTAACGCCCGCGTTAGTTGCTAACGCCCACGTTAACAACTGCTGAGAAGGAAACCGCTGAGAAGGAAACCGTTGAGAAGGAAACCGTTGAGAAGGAAACCGTCGAGAAGAAATGTCATCGAGAATGAATCCGTTGAGAAGCCAGAGACAATGCCAGGCGTTAGGTCTTAACGCTGGCGCTAGCCGTTCGACAAAATGTGATGCTGGTCGACGAAACTGCGTTCGACGAAATCTGAAGGCGTTCGATGAAAGGACATTCCGTTCGACGAAATGAACTTGCGCTCGGCGAAATTGCGCTTGACGAAATTACGTTCGACGAAATTTGAAGGCGTTCGATGAAATGAACTTACGTTCGACGAAATTTGAAGGCGTTCGACGAAATGAACTTACGTTCGACGAAATTGCGCTTGACGAAATTGCGTTCGACGAACGTAGATGACGTTCGACGAACTTGGATTTTGTTCGACGAAAGAGCGTTCGACGAAATCTGTTTTGTTCGACAAAATTAGTTTCTGCCACGATCCCGACGGGTTGCACGATTTCAGCCACGACACTGTACGTTCACTAACGCCGGTGTTAACTCTTAACGCCACGCGTTAGCTCCCGAGGCTATTTAAAGTACAACCCCTCTCATTCCTTGAGAGAAGATTCCAGAATTCCAATAATTTGAAGAGAGGCTCGTGTACAACATCTGAGAGATCTCCCTTGGGCTAACATGAATATCTAAAGAAGATTTTGAAGGAGAAGGTCTACAATGCTTATTCCATATGAAGGATGATCGTTTCAAGAATGCCAACATCTACATCGCCTCCGTCTTCACCTTCAGAATTTCTTGGGGAGTTTCTATTTACTTACCTTATAATCTTTTACTTTTTCCTTTTGTAATTTGTGAAAGACTTTATTTAAGGGTAGCTAATCACCTAGAGGGGGGGGGGGGGGGGGGGGGGGGGTAAATAGGTTATTCTAAAATCTATTAGCAATTCTTGATTAAATCCTAAATGAATGTGAATGAAGATCAGAGCTTTCAAGAAAACAAACACAAACACAAACACACATAATTTTATAGTGGTTCCCCTATCTTGGGTAATCCACTTTCCCCCTTCTCCCCTCTAGCTGTGTGCTAGATAGGGTTTATATCTCCTCCAGATCTCAGACCACCAAAAGGTATTACGGCTCAGATCTCAAAAGATCTTACAGTCTCAGATCTCAACAGATCCTACACTCTCAGATCTCAACAGATCTTACAAAAACTCAGATCTCAATAGATCCTACCTCAGCCTTTATAACAATAGGCTTACACTTAGATTCACCCCTGAATCTTACAACTCAGATCACACCTGATCCTACACCTTAGATCCTTGAAAGATCCTACACTCAGATCTGATAACTCAGATCCTACAAGAATTAAAAGAAGTCGAAATAACACTTAGACTCAGATCTTCAGTATATTGAGTCTTCTTGATCTATCTGAAAGATCAGATATAAAACTTCAGCAGAACAGCAACAGCGAAATGGTCTTCTTGAATTGCACAGGCTGTGATGACTGTTCTTCTTTAGGAAGACAGATTCTTCCTCCTTGACCTTCTCTCTTTAGAAAATAATCTCACACCAGATTGCTAAAGGAATTTCTTGTAGTACGATTCTGAAAGAGGAGATGGCTTCTTCAATTTTTTCCTCAGATTTTCTCTTGAACGACGGAGAAGATAATGGATTTCAATAGGAATGTTCAACTTATAAAACCATAGGTCATGCCTTCTATTTATAACCGACCATCCGCAACATCTGAAACGCTCCTCCACGTCAGCATGACATTAAATCTTCAACTGTCTTTAGTGGCTTCAGAATAGACGAGGAGTTTAGACATGGTCATCATCTCGACATGGCTCAGCTTGCTGTAGATGTACTGTTACATATTTCTTAACTCCAAGCTTTTCAGGAAAAGGCGTTGAGCACTGTGTATCTCTGTCGACGCTTTTTCTATAAGGTGTCGAGCGATGTGTAGATGCTCGACACTTTCTACTTAGACTGAATCTCTCAACTCCTCCTTCTTAGGCGTCGAGAACTCTTTAGTCGTTCAACGCTTTTTATCTGTAGGAGTCAAGCAATGTATAGGAGCTCGACGCTTCTTAACTTTTCCTTCACATCTAGACTCTTTTTACTGGCGTTGAGCTAACTGAAGTTTAATCGACACTTCTTGTTCCACGGCGTCGAGCGATATTCCTTGGCTCGACGCTTCTTGACTTGATCTCAGATCTTCAACAGCGACCTTGCCTTTCTGAGACAACAGACATGGGTCGACGCTTCTGGGTCACATGCGTCGAACGATGCGTAGTGTCTCGACGCTTGTGAACTTAGATGAATTTCTTGAGCACCTAGCTTGACTTGATCTCCTGCACAGTGATTCTAGAAAGTATATCAAATACATTCTGAGGTATATCTTTGACTTAGGAATGGACTTCTCCAAATCTAGGACATTGTGGGCAATGGTCCCAACAATTTGTGTGGAGAAATCGTTCGGGGAGAACGTCGGATTCCTGGAAGGATTCCGTGGGTAATTCGTCGCGGTTGTTGGCGACTAGGTCCTTGTACGGCTTAGGGGGTAATTCGTCACCTTGTGCGTGGCGACTAGGTCAAGGGTAGATCTAGGGGGTGGCTAGAGGCCTTATCTGGGGATAGATAGGCTATAGCCAACCGGTCCTTGGGAGAAGGACCGGTGAATCAACAAAAAGTGTTTTTACATATTCTCGCCTTGATTTCTAGCGTTATAGAAATTAAACATTTGTGTATTCAATTTATTATGAAACAAAATCATGTCTTTTAATGTTCTATTCAATTGATATTATTTCCTCTTCAAGAATGTTTTAATTTATATTTTCATTAAAATATTAAAATTAACATTTGTGTAATTATCTTTGAAATACAATAATTGTTTTCATTATCTCTGATTTTCTAGAATTGTATTTCATTTAAGATTTCATAAGTAAAATCACAGCGGTAATCTTTTTATGAGAAGGATTATTTTCTGGAGAGCTAATGCCCAGCGTTAACACTTAACGTCAGCGTTAGCAACAGTTAACAAAAAGTTTTGCTCTCTTGTTTAAAAAAGGAATCTTCAATACAATCATTTCTGAGATATCAAAATATATTTTCTTATAAAATATTCCTAAACTTTGATCACAAACTTTGATAAATTTAATTAAAATTTAAAATTCCATAACACCCTTATTCACCCCCCCCCCCCTCTAAGGGGGCCGTAAGATCCAACAATAGCCAAAAAAGATATTTTGTGTATTTGGCATATATGGCTTAGTGTTACCCTCTGAGATTTTTGCCACACCCTTATTATGAAATAATACATTACCTCATGGGAAAATTAGTATTTTTGTGATAAAAAATCCTAAGTATTTGATAAATTTGAAATATGTCATATTTATGTAGTAGTGAAATGTTTATGGCTAAAGCCTTGCAGAAAATTTTGAAACTTTGAGGAATCCCTTGTAACACCAACTATAACCTTTGAAAATTTTTGTAGAAATTTTCAGTCATTATTTCCTTAGAAATTATCAAAACTATCTTATGTCGCATTTCTGAATAACTGAAAGTTTATTAAAGAAAAGGATTGCAAAATTTTTTAAACTATGGGAAATCATTTGGAATCTAGTTATGAACCTCTGGAGTTTTTGGTATAATTTTTGGATGTATTATACATGGTAAAATTCCACATATTCAGTTTATCACAAATTTTAATTTATGAAACATCTATGGTGAAATGTTTCTGGAAAATTATGAAATTCTGGATAGGATGTTTTTAGGTCATTACAGTACTATAGTAATTTTCTCAAAAATTTTGGAAGACATAAATTAGTACTTGCTGTGTAAAGTTACATTTTCACCCTTTAATTTTATATGGAAATTAAGATTATAAAATCTCTGAAAAATAGTGGAATCTTGGAAATCATGTTATTTTGTCATCTATTATCTCTGGAAATTTTATTAGCAAGGTTGAAATTACTGACATGGTACTTCCTTTGTAATTTGGAATATGTCCAACGATTAATGAATTTTAAATAGAGGTCAAATTAATTTGAAATATGTCAAAACTCTGGACACTTCTTAAATTATCCAATATGAACATACGGTATTAATTGTAGCTCAATTGGACAAGATATGTTTAAGATTGCATCATAGGAATCAAATCTAGTTCATTCTCAGTTTGGACTGCGAATAGTAAAAACTTAATGTGATGATTTGATCGGCAAGATCATATAGAAAATCAGTGAAACTTGGATCATAACAGTAATATATCATTTATATCAGCCCCTAGAAGTTGTGGAATTTTTGGAGAACATTCGTACTATAGTTTAGGGAATAATTCTGATTCATGTCGCGATATACGTAAAGGGGCAGTTATTACCTTATGAGATCATAATAATTAGACAGCATGGTAAAGTGTTCAAGATATAACATTAGAGTGTGATTAGGGACATTTGAGAATCACACAAGACCTACACCATTTAGAGGATGAGAGATCTTAAGTGTTAAGCATCATTCAAGAGAACGTTTGCTTAAGAATATAGTGAAGGATAAGTCATAAAGCATCTAAGTTATAAAGAGTAATAAGGAGAGTGGGTCTTTGGAAAAGGGTAGCCACCAATAAAAGTAATTGTCTTGGAAAGGGGGATTTGGGCTTCAGCCCATCGTATTCCCTAGTACCGCTGCGAGCCCTTTACCGGGTAGACCTCGGGAAGTCCAGGATTCACCCTAAACTTCTAGTATAACAATAATTAGACAAGAGTATTCTAACTAAATGAACAAGAGATATGGTGTACTTCATCCCTAGTTAGAGGATAGGAAATGGTATATCAGGATAGGTTAGCCCTGCGAGTTGGAGGCTCTGGAGGTTGTATAGTATATCAGGACGGGATAGTCCTGCGAGCTGGAGGCCCGGGTTGTGATAGCTTACATGTGAATATAAAAAAATTAGCGGCGGGTCTTCGGTACTAGACCGGTCATCACACCGATGACAGTACATTGAATTAGGCAAGCGTGAGGGTTTGAGGGGCTAGTAGGTTGTTTATGCTACAACCTGGAGGACAATCCCCAAAGACGCACACCTGACTTTAAGACTGGTGGGTTCCAGCAAAGTGTACGCAAGACTCTAGAGTGCACATAGGACGTGTACAAAGGCGTACGAAGGGTCTAGGCCTAGTAGCGTGTATACTAGCCTAGGAAGTGGAGGCACCCGCTCCACTTCTGTCGTAGCCACAACGGTTGTACCAGAGAGTGTAACTAACTCCGAAAATTAGGAACGAAAGGTCTGTGATCACAGAGTCGTGTGGGTGGGTTGCACTTGTATGAATCATATCATAACATGCATGTCATAACATACATAAACCATAGAACATTAATTGTAGACCCTTATCATATAAATTAGTATGGGCTCTTTTATATGATAAGTTATACTTCTAGAAATCTTAACTTATAAGTTTGTATGGGTATTCATATAAGTTAAGATGCTAATGTAATGGTAGAATACTATACTCATTTTCTGTACTTGCGCGCAATGCTTTACTTACTTACCTCTTTTACCGTTCATTACTACTTACTTGCTTATACTGCTAGTATAGTTTACCTTGTTATGTATATACTTGCTAGTATAGATTCCCTTGTCACCTCCATTTGTTATTCCACTTTATTGTCCTCCGCTTCCTTCCTCCCGCTCTGTGCCTAGGAGTCGCGGGGGGAGGTGGGGACAAAATTGGCATAGTCTTTATGACTAACGGTCGGTTGTGACCATAGGAGCCCGAGGGGATGGAGCACCAACACAGCCAGTCGGACGAGGTGACAGGAACTGAGGAGCAGGTGCCGCAAAATACTTCCACTATGAGACAAGTGTTGGATGATGAGAGTGTTTAGCTTCCGCGTAGAGTTGTCGAGAGAAAGAGTTTATTTTGTTGTATTTCATTTGGTTATGAATTGGGCATAAGCCCTTACTCTCTTTTGTGCGCATTGTTAGACTATTATGTTTCTTTTATGAAATATTGTAATGGTGGAATTGCTTATTACTATTTCTTATTCTATTCTCTATTAGCCTAAAGGTTAAATGATTGTATTAGCCGGCAAAATTGGCATCTTGTGGTGGCGACTAACCCGTGTATTGGTGTCATCCATAAGGCGGCGGTTCTTGTTAAAATTTTTGAAAGACCGTTTAGGAGTAAGCAGGAGTTGTATCAACAAGAGTTATAGCCAAACAACCACAATGCCAAAATAGCAACACAAGAAATCTTTATTGAAACAGAACTGCTTTACACTTCGAGGTATACATGGCGAGACATGATTCATAAGAATCACGGAGATGGGAAGAACAAAAACACACCAAAACTGAAACTGGCGGTCTGCCAAAGCAGAGACCGCACAGACCGCAAAAAGGCTCAGGACGCCCGGCTTGCTCTGTTGTACTCCCAGACCGCTTGCACAGTCAGACCGCAGAAACACCTTGAGACCGTGCGAACAGAAACAGACAACCTGCACTGCCAGACCGCAATCCCAGACCGCACGAACTGAATCTTTATTGAACTGAACAAAGAACTGAAGCTGTCGCCAGACCGCAACACTGATCGCCTAACAGCTGAAGGTCACCTGATCGCTGAGCTCGCTGCGAACAGCACAAGAACACAATAAACTAGTTCGCTGACAGACCGCAGATGAACTGTTTATTCAATCCACCGGAAATCACCAAGGAAGGAGACCGCACCCTGCTGACCGCAAACCTGCGAACACAACAATGGTTAACTCGCATCCAAGTCGCGCGACCTCAAAACTGAGACCGCAAGAAACAATCCGGGCTCTTGTTCTTACAATTCTTGTTATGAATGACGGGCCCTGCACCCCTATTTATAGGCAGATAGACGGATGTCGTCACCGCACAAACCGGGATACAATAACCGCCCATCAGATCGCGAGCGGTCTTATAAAACAGACTGCGTGGACACGGTACTTGGACAAGATCCAGCACAAGTCCGCAAGACAGCAGCAGCCCGCGCACAAGCCGCGCGGACACAACGACCACCCTTCCTGAGATCGCCTAAGCAGAGATAAACATCTGGCCAACTTGAACCAAGTCTCCAGAACAGCCCAAACAAGCCGCCCGGTCACTGTGGTCAACCAAGAACAGGCCGCCCAGAACAAGACCGGAAGAACTCGCAACAGGTCTCCAGAACCAACGACCAAACCAAGACGCAAACTGGCCGATCACAGCAGATCGCCAGAATAGCAGGGAGAGATCGCAGAACTATACCGCCAGAGCACCAGCGTAGGCCGCGCGGTCTCTGCGGTCTCCAGCCTTCAGACCGGTCGGACTCCCATCCACTTCACTTCAACAATTTCAACACTCCCCCTTGAAGTGGGAAGTGGAAACTAGACCGAGCAACCCCCTTAACCGTGTAAACGGTCCCTTTGCCAGCGGCTTTGTGAAGATGTCTATGACATTGTCCGCACTCCGAACATGCTCGACCGAAAGAGATCCTCCCAACACCTTTTCACGAATGAAATGATGCTCAATCTTTATATGCTTGGTCCTCGTGTGACAGACTGGATTTTTGACCAGCTTGAGAGCACTCTCATTGTCCCCGCGTAGCAAGGTGGGACCTCGAACCTCCTGATGAACGTCCTCCACCAACCTCCTGAGCCAAACGTCTTCCTGAGCTGCCAAATCCGAAGCCTTGTACTCCGCTTTTGTGGTAGATATGGACACCGAGTCTTGCTTCTTGCTGCACCAAGAGATAGCTGTGGGGCCCGTCATAAAGACATAACCAGATGTTGATCTCCGATCATCCACGTCTCCCCCATAATCAGCATCCATGTATCCATGCAACTCCAAGCTTGACCCTCTCCTATATAGGAGACCCAAATCAGAGGTCGACTTCACATACTTCAAGATGCCTTTTGCCGCTAGAAGATGAGGTTTCTGTGGTTCCTCCATGTACCGACTCACCTTGCCTACTGCATAAGCAATATCTGGCCTTGTGATCGTCAAGTAGATCAAGCTCCTAACCAGAGCTCGAAAAACCAATGGTTCAGATAGAACTCTTCCCTCATCCTTCCGAAGTTTATGATGTTGCTCCAGAGGTATAGAGCTGCTATTCCCTTCCTCCATGCCGAATCGTAGAATGATCCGCTCCGCATATCCAGCCTGAGAAATAAGCACTCCGCTCTCACACCTCTGCACCTCGAGTCTAAGGAAATGGTGGAGCTCCCCTGATCTTTCATCTCGAATCTGATAGCAAGCTCAGCCCTGAGTCTTGCAACTGCTTCCTTCGAGTTCCCGGTGACAATCATGTCATCCACATACAGCAGCACAATCACCCGAAGCACCCCCTCCTTCTTGATGAACAAGCTAGAATCAGAGTCTGAAGCAAAGAATCCGCAGAATAAGAGATAATCTGCAATCTTCCCATACCACGCTCGAGGCGCTTGCTTCAACCCATAAAGGGCCTTCTTCAACTTACAGACGTAGTCCGGATACTCCTTCGAGATGAAGCCTTTGCGGTTGGATCATGAAGATATCCTTGTCAATCTCGCCGTATAAGAAGGCATTCTTCACATCGAGTTGCCAAATCTCCCAACCACTTGAAGCCGCCAAGGCAATAACAAATCGAACCGAAGTCATCTTTGCCACTGGACTAAACGTCTCATCATAATCTTCTCCGTACTGCTGTGAGAACCCGCAAGCTACAAGGCGAGCCTTGTACCGTTCGATACTGCCGCCAGCTTTCTTCTTCTTGAGCTTGTAGACCCATTTGCATGTCACAGGAGTGGTGCCCTTGGGCTTGGGCACAAGAGACCAGGTCTCATTCTTCTCGAGAGCTGCCATCTCTTCTTGCATAGCAATGTCCCACTCCTTTACGCCTCTGGCCTTCTCAAAGCTCGACGGCTCCCTCTCATCCAGGGGACCAGCGAAGAAGCATGAAACAAGGTTCACCATGTTCCCTCCTGTGTATCGATCTGGTGGTTGAATAGTCCTCTTCGACCTCCTAAGAGGTTGCTCCTGACTAACCACCTCCTCAGCTGCTTCTTCTGTGCAAGCTACTCTTCCAGACGAACTTGGAGCATCGCTCCCCCTGCTTCCAGAACCTGAAGCCTCCATCTCAGAGCTTGACACAGCTGGAGCTCCTGGTGAAACAGGCAACTCCACTTGAAGACTTCCTGCAGCTTTTCCTCCTTCATCAACCTTGCCCTCCGGTAGCTCAACTCTGGAACTCCCTTTGTAGGAAGTCACTTCATCGAACACCACATCCCGAGAAACAATTGACCTCCGTGTCTCAGGATCCATGCATCTCCATCCCTTCTTCCGCTCATCATACCCAACAAAGACTAGCTTCCTTGCTTTCGCATCTAGCTTTGTCCGAAGAGCATCAAGAATATGCATATAGCAGGTTGACCCAAACAACCGAAGGTGTGCAACACTCGGCTTCTCCTTGAACATCAATTCGTGAGGGGTCTTCATGTTGATAGGACTTAAAGGCAGCCTGTTGATGACATAAGCTGCACAAGATATTCCCTCCACCCAGAAGGACTTTGGGGATACTCTTAGCATGAAGCCAACATTTGCAAGTTTCCGTCAGATGACAGATCTTCCTCTCGGCAAAGCCATTCTGTTGTGGAGTATGGGCACAAGTAAGCTCTCTCCTGATGCCATGCTTCCTGCAAAAACTTGAGAACTCACCAGAGGTGAACTCCCCACCATTGTCAGTTCTAAGTTTTTTAACTCGCAGGCCTAGCCGGCCTTCAACCAGCTCCTTGAACTCCACAAATTTTGCAAAGGCATCCGACTTCTCCTTCAAAAAATACACCCAGACATATATGGTGTAATCATCAATCAACACCAACATGTATCTGTTGCCTCCAAGGCTTGGGGTGGCAGTCGGTCCCATCAAATCACCGTGGATGCACTCCAACGGCACTTTGCACCTTGTTTGCAATTTGTCAAATGGAAGTCGATGAGACTTACCAAACTGACATCCCTCGCAGACATGACCATTTCCATAGGAGGACAAGCTAGGCAAGCCATTGACAAGGCCCCTTACCGCCATTGCCTTCAATTTGTCCATGCTTACATGCCCCAACCATTCATGCCAGATGGCAGCTCCATCATTGGTCCTCATCTTATCAACATAGGTACTTGTCGATAAAACGAACAAGTCCTTCACCCGCTTGCCGACGTGAATTACATCTCCTTTTATCTCCGGTTGAGTTTTAAGAAACTTCACTTCTGTTGGGCCAAACAGAATGTGATAACCGACATCGACCGCATTGGTCACAGAGAAGAGATTTTTCTTCATACCAGGCACGTGATAAACACTCCTCAATGTGAGTGGACCCTTATCACTGCTCAGAGAGACAACTCCTTCGTGCTCTACTGAATGAATAGAATTATCAGTCGTAATGATAGCATTGTTACCTGAGTAAGGTGCCAAAGAAGAGAACTTTGATCCATCCCCGGTGAGGTGATGCCCACACCCTGAATCAACAATCCAGTCCTCATCATAGTTGATGGAAGCCAAGGCCTTAACGGGCATCGTCGTTATATTAGACACAAAGGCTCCTCCCCATCCAACTTCATCAGACTTTGGCATCTCCTTCTCCACTGCATGTCCCGACTGAAGATTCACCCGGCAATCTTTCTTGAAGTGCCCGGTCTTATTGCATCTAAAGCACCTCGGTCCCTCTCCTTTCTTCTTCCCATCAGACTTAGGGGCATAGCCTCTATCTTGCTGACCTGAAGTGGAGGGTCCATCATGACCCGGCTTCTTCTTCTCCCATTTCTTCTTTTTCTTCCCAGAGAACATCACATCACTTTCTCCCCCGGAGTTAGAAAACCCCGCCATCTGTCTTGCTAAACTTTCTTGCGAAGTAAGAAGGTTCTCCAGGTCCAACAACGACGGTTGATTTGCCCAGCCCTGAACTGAAGTCACAAAGGCAAGATACTCCTTCCGCAACCCGCGGATGATATGCCTCTTCAGTTTTGCCTCAGAGATAGGCTCATCAGGGTCCAACGCAGAAATCTCTGCCGTGAGGTTCTTCATTTTGAGAAAGAAGGTGGAAATTGAAAGATCACCTTGAGAGGCTTTCACCAACTCATTTTCAAGATATTGTAGCCTCGCTACATTCTTCTTATTGAACAACTCATCCAAGGATGTCCAAATCTCAGCAGCAGATTTACATCCGATGATGTGATCAAACAGCTCCAGTGAGATAGCCCTTTTGAGAGTGAACTCTGCCTTAGCATTCGTCCTACTCCAAAGTCTCACCTCTGCCATATTATCTCCTGCTAGAAACACCTCTTGTGTGTCTTCTCCGCCAACTACCTCCCATAGATCCTCGCCAAGCAAGTAACTCTCCATACATGACTTCCATTTTGTAAAGTTAGTCGATGTGAGGAGTTCAATACTAAGACCTCTTGCGTATCCACCTTCCATGGCAATCTATGTGGTCTCTTCTTCACAAAGACGATGGCAACTCTAGTTGATCACTGCTTATCCACTCCATAAACCTAACTCTGATACCATATTAAAATTTTTGAAAGACCGTTTAGGAGTAAGCAGGAGTTATATCAACAAGAGTTATAGCCAAACAACCACAATGCCAAAGCAGCAACACAAGAAATCTTTATTGAAACAGAACTGCTTTACACTTCGAGGTATACATGGCGAGACATGATTCATAAGAATCACGGAGATGGGAAGAACAAAAACACACCAAAACTGAAACTGGCGGTCTGCCAAAGCAGAGACCACCCAGACCGCAAAAAGGCTCAGGACGCCCGGCTTGCTCTACTGTACTCCCAGACCGCTTGCACAGTCAGACCGCAGAAACACCTTGAGACCGCGCGAACAGAAGCAGACAACCTGCACTGCCAGACCGTAATCCCAGACCGCACGAACTGAAGCTTTATTGAACTGAACAAAGAACTGAAGCTATCGCCAGACCGCAACTCTGATCGCCTAACCGCTGAAGGTCGCCTGATCGTTGAGCTCGCTGCGAACAGCACAAGAACACAATAAACCAGTTCGCTGACAGAACGCAGACGAACTGTTTATTCAAGCCACCGGAAATCACCAAGGAAGGAGACCGCACCCTGCTGACCGCAAACCTGCGAACACAACAACGGTTAACTCGCATCCAAGTCGCGCGACCTCAAAACTGAGACCGCAAGAAACAATCTGGGCTCTTGTTCTTACAATTCTGGTTATGAATGATGGGCCCTGCACCCCTATTTATAGGCAGATAGACAAATGTCGTCACCGCACAAACCGTGATACAATAATCGCCCATCAGATCGCGAGCGGTCTTATAAAACAGACCGCGCGGACACGGTACTTGGACAAGATCCAGCACAAGTCCGCAAGACAGCAGCAGCCCGCGCACAAGCCGCGCGGACACAGCGACCACCCTTCCTGAGATCGCCTAAGCAGAGACAAACATCTGGCCGACTTGAACCAAGTCGCTAGAACAGCCCAAACAAGCCGCCCGGTCACTGTGGTCAACCAAGAACAGGCCGCCCAAAACAAGACCGGAAGAACTCGCAACAGGTCGCCAGAACCAACGACCAAACCAAGAAGCAAACTGGCCGATCACAGCAGATCGCCAGAACAGCAGGGAGAGATCGCAGAACCAAACCGCCAGAGCACCAGCGCAGGCCGCGCGGTCTTTGCGGTCTCCAGCCTTCAGACCAGCCGGGCTCCCATCCACATCACTTCAACAATTTCAACAGTTCTGGGCATAAGACCCGGGTAACCCTCCTAGTAAGGGGGGGTCTTACAACCACATTGTCTATGTGGGACTGATGCAGATATTCCTATGTGTTTCTCAGCAGATCGGTGTGAAGACATAGTGGAGCCGCCTTTCCCTACGCATTTGTTACCTCTTTTGGATTCAACCCCGAAGGAACCTGCTCGCACATTCTCTGATGTTGCAAGCATCGCGAGTCCTCCGCCTTCTCTGCAAGAACTCTTTGTATTTATTTTTGTAGCTTTGGTTGATGATGTTAGGCAGGATGTTGATTCGAAACCTGAGGTTGCGCCAAAGTGGGACGAGGATGTTATTCTCCTAGATGGGGAGTGTGACTCCTTAAAACATGATGTCGCACCAAGGTGGGATGAGGAGGATCCCCTTTCTGATGAGGAGATGTGCTTATCCTCATTGGAAGAGGAGGACAAACTCACTGATAGTTTATATAGGTGTAGTCAATAATACCTAGAGGGGGGTTAATAGGTTTTACTTATTTTCTTTGTTTTAAACTTAATGTTTCTATCTGCAGAAAACACTATCACAGAAAGCACACAAGGATGTATAGAGTTTCCTCAAGACAGGGTGTCTTGAGTAGTCCTCTTTCCCCCTTCACCTTTCTAACAGTGAGTTAGACAAGGCCACAAACTCCAATCTCGGCTCCTTGAGCTTACACCACAAGTTCCTCAGAACTTCTCAGATCAAGAGTGATCCTACCTTATGCACAACAGCCCTACACTGAGGCTCAACAACCCTACTCCTCAGGATTAGTAGCCCTACACCTCAGGCTCAACAGCCATACACCTCAGGCTCAACATCCCTACACCTCAGGCTCAACAACCCTACACCTCAGGCTCAACAGCCCTACACCTCAGGCTCAACAGCCCTACACCTCAGAGTTATGAACTCCTACCACTCAGAAATCTCACAGATTTCCTACCTCAGACCTATCAAGAAGTCCTACCACTCAAGCTGTCAACACAGCTTTACACACAGGCTCAACAGCCTTTCACTCAGGCAACAATGCCTTACAAAGATATAATAGAGTTTTGAACTAGATACAAAAGACAAAAGGTTTACTCTTAGGTCTTCTGAATCCTTTCTTCAGATCTGAAAACAGGAGCTTCAGATTTGTACCACTTTGATATTCTCCTTCAACAAAGCAGAAGATCAACTTGCCCTTCTTGAGTTTGTACAGGAAGAGCTAACTAATCTCCCTTAGGAGATTAACTTCAGCTGCAGAGAATGACTTCAACTGGCTGAAACGTGAATGCTCGATTGCGGCGTGCAGCAAAGGCTTCTTAATAGAACAGTGCTTGTTGTTGTACCCTAGCATCTCATTTTATACCTCCAGAAGGCTTCAACGGTTATATCGATCCTCCTGACACAGTATGGGGCTGATTGGACTTGCTTTTCCCTCTCAAATGTCATTTGCGCCAAAAGCAGATCCCGTCAACACATTTGGATCTGTCTCAGCGGTTAGGCTGAGACAGCATCCAGTCTCAGCGGTTGGGCTGAGACAGCTTCCAGTATCAGCGGCAGCTCCAGTCCCCTTCTCAGCGGTTGTTCCATTCTTCTTCTCAGTGGACCCGCTGAGATGGCTCCTCGTCTCAGCGGTTCTGACCCATCGTCTCAGCGGTTATGCTGAGACAGATCTTCATCTCCTTGTGGATGGTTTCTTCTCATCTAAGGCCATGTTTGGCCCTTCCTTTTGAGTTACCTGTGCCTATATATCCTACACAAGTATAGCTTTGTTAAATACAATATGTCCTTAGCATTGAGAGTGATGCCTCTTCAAATCAAGGTAATATTGAGGGCAATATTCCCAACAATCTCCCCCTATTTGAAGAAGGCAGAACATCCCCAATGCTAAGGTCCATTAACAATAGAAATCTTATCACAGAAAAATATGATCTTATAGAAAATGCTCTGTGAAACCAATGACCTAACACCCTAGGCCCTTTCTCCCCTTTTCTCCCCTTTCTCCAGCATTGGTACTGGCCCTATCTCCCCCTTTCTGGCTTTTTCAACCTTAACTTGCTATCTCCCCATTAACATGCTATGTATAGAGCGATAACATCTATAGATCCCTTTGGATCAATCTATAGGCTAACCTGTACACTCTTAGCATGTGCCAACTACCCCTCAACCTGAGCAGGGAATTTACTCCCCCTCAATTGGAGAGCTATTTTCTGTAATAGCTGATCCATTTCAATCTGAACATTCCATTTAAGCTACTGAATACTAGAGATAATAAATACAGAGTACATATATCAATAGTGACAAACACAATATTATTATCAGAATATGAAATTTCATTTCACTTAAAATGTTCAGTACAAAACAAAATTCAACTTATAGTTGTACATGCAATCCAAACAAAAATGTTAAGGCTGGTTCTTCTAAGATGGACCCTGGGAAGAGCTTTCTCCAACTGTAGACTTTTTTTTCCTTACTTCAGCAGCAGCCTTGATCTTTTCCTCTACCTTGAAGTATAGAAATGGCTTGGGAAGATATCTTGGGGCAATCCTTAAAGGAGTTTCCCTTCTTACCATATTTTCTTTGAGAATCCTTTCCCTTAAAGATTCCCTTTCAAGGTGTTTGATCCACTCAGCAGCTGAATAGACATGGTCAATGTCCTTCATTGGATTTCCATGGCTCACCCAGGTATTGACAACAATTGTGTCCAACTCCAGATTGTCATCTTCATGGAGTGGATCCTCTAATCTTTCCATTCTCTTCTGTGCCATGTATTCTTCAGCAGTTTGAATACCCTCTACCCTTCTCCTCTTTGCTGCTCTCTCATCAGCAATCAGATTTGATTGACTTTGGAAGTCAAAGTTTTCATTTCTGCTAGGGTTCAAGATTGGCAGATTCAAAGCAATTCTTGTTCCTTGCAGCACTTTTAAGCTTGAGTCCCATTGATTATCAGTGACCTGTCTGACCATGGCAAGGAGATTTTCTAGAATTGCACTTGAAGCATTGTTGACCACTTCCACCAGTTGCTTGCTTGCTTCTTATTGATTGGAGAGTATCAGTTTGTGGGAGGACTCCATGTCGTTATATAACTGTATGTGAGATCCTTTCATCTTAACATGTAGATTGGTAATCTTCTCCTCCCCTTCTTTGCTATGTTCCACTATCTTCTTCTCAATTTCAGAGTGTTGATCTATTATGGATTGGGAGAGGGTTTGAAAGGTGCTATCCACATCATCCAAAATACTGTCCTTGACCTTGTCAATGTGGGACTTGACTTGGCTGCTTGATGTGTTTACCACTTGTGCCATCCTTGAAACTGCATTCTCCCAGACATTTTGGTTTTTGAACAGATGATTCTTTACATATGTAATGTCTTTTGTAGAATCCCCTTGATTGTCTGCAATATTCTTCAAAACTGTGTGCTGGGCAACAATAGTATTTTTGGCCATTTCAAACCATCTTGTCATCTGCAGAAGGATATGATCTGATGCAGTTTTGACATCATTAACCTAGTCATTGAGCTCAGTTCTCACTTCAGCCACTCTTGAGTCCATTATCTGCTCACTGGCCTGAATCTCCTGAGTCAATGCAGCTCTTGTAGTATGCAATTCATTCCTTATCTGGGTAGATGCATCATGAATCTTTTCAGCAACAATATCTTGCATAGACAACATCTGACCCTCAATCATTGTTTGTATTGAGTTTATCAGGTCAGATGTGTCCAGAACTGCAACTGGCCTTTCCTGGGGTAATTCCTTTTCAACCATCTCTTCAGCTCCACTTTGAGCATTAGCCCTCCCATCATAAGGGATCTGCTCCCCCTCAGATGGTGCATTAGGTGATACCAATGCCTGTTGATGTTCTCCCTCACTAGCATACCCACCTCCTCCTTCATAGGCAGGGCTATGCTCCCCCTCACTGAGGGCATCCTTAGGAGGAGAATTTTGGCTAAGGTCACCTGAAAAATGATTGATGAATTAGACACCTAGACTATACTTTTGATAGAGAAAAGAGGCCTAACTGAAATCCTAAATTACCATGGATAGGTGAGTTGGGTAATTCATCTTCAGCTTGATGAACAGTTGGATCAGCATTCATCTGGGTTGGCTCAGGATTGGGCACAACACTTCCTTGGGGCTCCTCATTTGTCCTGGGGACCTCTTCATTATCAATGTTCATTGGGTTGCTGCCAGATCTATGATCAGACCCATGACTATCTTCATTTTCAGACCCATTTGACTTTGAGGATGAGTCTGATTTGTGCTGAGATGAATCTCTCTTCTTTTCCTTTGCCACAGATGGCTAGCTCATAGGGAGCACTCTGGAGAATCTATCCAGAGTCTTAATGTCCATTCTTTTGAGGTAATGGAGATTTGACCCCTTGGAGTTTGCAAAGGTCTCTGAATAACTATTCTGTAGGTACATAGATAGTATTCTTCCCATATTGGGGGCTTGCAGAGATTCCTTGATCCTTTGAAAGATAACTTCTCTCCATGAGGTTCTCTTGGACAGAATTATCCTAGTCATTAATTCAAACATGAGCTGTGAGACAGTGTCATGTGAACCAGGCTTGCATAGGATAGATTTGCCCACAATATCAGACAACAGCTTCCCCTGTTGATTAAAGAACTTCCTCCTTAGACAACTGGTTTTAGTATCACTGTATCCTGTCCACTTTAGGGCAGTCCTCTTATCCTTTTCAGATATTTCCTCCTCTTCAGATGTACTGCAGGGAGTTAATTTCAGCCCCTTCTCCAATCTTTTAGCTATAATCTTTATCTTCTCACTTCCTATCTTGGACTTCAGGATGGTTTTGGATGGAGACAGTTTGACATGGTTGAACCATTCCAAAACTTCAGTTCTGAGAATGCAGCAGGGTTCAGATAGCATATGCTCCAGACCTTGAGCTTCCATTAGATAAATCACGTGTCGTATTTCTTCTGAGGCATGAGAGAATCCATCTCTGACGATTTCATAGCCTTCCAGGAGATCTTTCGAGCTTTTTGGCGCCATGGAATTAGAAAATCGAGGCGCTGAGACGGGAGAGAAGATGAATCATCTCGATGGCTAAGGGTTTGGCTTTGTGGTTTGTTTTCGGTTACAGTGTATCTATTTATAAAATTTTAGTTTCGTATTTATTAACCCTAGGCTTTTAGACTTAATTACCTTATTGTGTTAAGGAGTTTTGGGTTAATTATCAGATTTCATATTGAACATACCCCGTCTCAGCGGTTCAGCTGAGACGAAGACCTAGGCCACTGGGATAGTAAGGTGTCAACCGCTGGGATATTTTGCTCGTCTTAGCGGATCAGCTGGGACAGTGAACTGTCAACCGCTGGGACAGTTTCCTTATCTCAGTGGTTCAGCTGGGATTTTTCTCAGCTGATTCAGCTGAACATACTCCTGCATTTTGGCTTAAGATGGGTCCTAGACATGTCACTAAGTTGTAGTGTACAGTAATGTAAAGTTTGATAATTCACCATTCATAATCAAAAATAGTGACAGCTATTACTCATACATTTAGGACTATTCTATACTAAGCATGCCAAGATCAATTTTGAAAGCATTGAATTTAGATTTATCCAGTGGCTTTGTAAAGATATCAGCTACTTGTTTGTCAGTGGGGACAAATTCAAGACTGATGTCTTTACACTCTACATGTTCTCTAATAAAATGATATTTAATTTCTATGTGCTTAGTCCTGCTATGAGAGACAGGATTTTTAGCAATAGATATTGCACTGGATGAATCACAATACAAAGGAGATTCCCTTACCTTGAGGTTGTAATCCTCCAACTGATGATGTGTCCAAAGGAGTTGTGCACAACAGCTACCTGCAGCAATGTATTCAGACTCAGGTGTGGATATTGCCACACTGGTTTGTTTCTTGCTGCTCCAAGATATCAATCTTCTCCCTAGGAATTGACAAGTACCACTTGTACTCTTCCTGTCTTCTTTGCAGCCTGCAAAATCTGCATCTGAAAAGCTGTTAGTTCAAAGTCATTGTTCTTAGGGTACCATAGGCCAAGATGCAAGCTGCCTTTAAGGTATCTCAAAATCCTCTTCACAGAGGTGTAGTGAGATTCCTTAGGACATGCTTGATACCTAGCACAAACACATGTATAATACATAATGTCTGACCTACTAGCAGTTAAGTACAAAAGAGATCGAATGATACATCTGTACATGGACTCATCAAAGGCTTTTCCCTTTTCATCCTTGTCTAATGATACATGGGACCCCATGGGTGTTCTCATGGTGGAGGATGATTCCATCCCAAATTTCTTGATGAGCTCCTTAGTGTACTTGGTCTGGGAGATGAAAATTCCATCATCAGACTGTTTCACTTTGAGCCCAAGGAAATATTTGAGCTCACCCATACTGCTCATTTCAAACTCCCCCTGCATTAGATTGGCAAATCTCTTCCAGAGGTTGTCATCAGTAGACCCAAAGATTATGTCATCAACATAAATTTGGACTAAGAGACACTTGCCCCTTGTTTCCCTAAGAAACAATGTGCTATCAATCTTTCCCCTCATGAACTTGTTCTTGAGTAAAAAATTGGACAAAGTCTCATACCAAGCTCTTGGAGCTTGCTTGAGACCATATAGTGCTTTCCTAAGAAGATAAACATGAGAAGTTAGGGTTGGATGCACAAAACCTGAAGGTTGTTCAACATATACCTCTTCCTTCAAGTCTCCATTGAGAAAGACTGATTTGACATCCATCTGGTAGACTTTGAACCCCTTGTGGGCAGCATAGGCAAGGAATAGCCTAATTACTTCCAACCTTGCAACTGGTGCAAAGGTTTGATCAAAGTCTATACCTTCCTCTTGCCTGTATCCTTTGGCTACTAATCTGGCTTTGTTCTTGATGATTGTACCATTCTCATCCAACTTGTTCCTGTATACCCATTTAGTGCCAATCACATTGTGTCCCCGAGGTCTTGGCACCAGCTTCCAAACTTTGCATCTCTTGAATTGTAGGAGCTCTTCTTGCATAGCTTCAATCCAGAAGGTGTCTTGATTGGCCTCTTCAAACTTCTTGGGCTCCATTTGAGAAAGGAAGCTTAAGAATAGTGCTTCATTATGAGCTCTGCTTCTTGTCAATATGCCTTGGGTATGATCTCCAATTATTAAATCTCTTGGATGATCTCTCAGATGCCTTGCAGCAGCAGGAAGAGGGTCCTCTGGTGGCTCTGTTTGTTCCACTGGTTCAACTATGACTTCATCTTGTACCTCTTCTTCTTCAGGAATTGCAGCAGCTGTCTGTGTATTGCTGCTGCTGGGCTTGTCTTGGACAGTCAGCTCATGCATCCCTTCTTCATTTCCTGTCAAAATAGAAGAGCTAGACCATTCTTTGTAGAGAATGCTGGTCTCATCAAACACAACATGCATAGATTCTTCTACAACATGGGTTTTCTTGTTATAGACTCTATAAGCTCTACTATGTGAGCTATATCCAACAAGAACCCCCCACATTGTATTTTTCTGCAAACTTTAGTAATTGAGATTTTCCATTATTTAGAATGTTGCATTTGCAACCAAAGATTCTAAAGTAAGAAATTGTAGGTTGTTTACCTTTCAGAATCTCATAAGGGGTTTTTCCAAGGACCTTATTGATGGAGGCTCTATTGAAAACATGACAGACTGTATTGACTGCCTCAGCCCAGAAGTATTCTGGGAGTGAGGAGTCACTAAGCAATGTTCTCCCAGCTTCTATCAAGGTCCTATTCCTCCTCTCAGCCACACCATTTTGCTGTGGAGTCCTTGGGGAGGAGAACTCTTGGGTGATACCAAATTCTTGACAAAATTTTGTCATGGCTTCAGATTGAAATTCTGTACCATGGTCAGTTCTAGTCCTGACCACATTACATAGTAGATCATTCTGAATAGTCTTGACATAATTTATAAAGACATGTAAGGTATCTGACTTCATCTTAAGGAAGAATACTCATGTATACTTTGAATGATCATCTACAATTACCAAGGTATACAACTTCCCACACTACAAGATATAGTCTCTACGACGACGTTTTTTTTTGCGACGTTTTTGAAAGCATCGCTGTTACTTTTATATTTAGCGACGATTTTTTTTATAAACGTCGTTAATGCAAAAAAATAGCATTTGCTACGTTTTTTAGGGAAAATGTCACCATACTTGTTTAGCTCTTGTGACGATTATTTTTAAAACGTCACTAAAGTAATATTTTTATTGTGACGTTTTTGAAAACGTCGTCGTTAGTTTACATTTAGTGACAATTTTTTTTTAAAAACGTCGCCAATATAAAAAATTAGCATTAGCCACGCTTTCCATGAAAATACGTCAGCATACATGTTTATCTTTCGTGATGATTTTTTTTAAAAACGTCATCAAAACACATGATATTCTGTCAAAATTTGTTATCAAACATTTCAGAAGATCTTTTGTTAAAAGGGATATGAGTGATATAGTTATCATTTATCAAATGATTGAACATGAATCATGTCATGTACTTAGTGAGCATGATGTATGAAATACGTACATGAAGTATGTATACGACGCACATTATGCATGTTTAAGTTGATATATATCAACCTTATCTATATGCACACACCCATAACCATACACTTGGTTATGTGCGTACTCCAATGATATGGGTAGTTTGCTATGCACACATGCCCCCATGCACAATCATGCGCTTGGGGCTATGCGCACCCCATGAGGGCCGGATATTTTGCTATGCGCACATAACTAGCTATATGCATGCACACACCCATGCATGCATGCATGTACGATGGGGTATTTCGCCATGCGCTATAACCATATGCTTGGCTATGCACACCCCCATGATGGGGGTATTTGAGTGCTATGAGCACCACCCATAACGTACTACGCTTGGCTATGGGCACCGTACCCTCATGATGGGTGTGTTTTGCTATGCGCATACCTATAATCATACACTTGGCTATGTGCATCGCCATGATAGGGTATTTTGCTATGCGCACACCCATCACCATACACCTGACTATCCGCACTCCCATGGTCGGGAGACGGAGCTGCGCGCGACAGACGATGAGCGCGGCGTAATCAAAACATACGATCTTCTGTTAAAATTCTAATAATGATATTTTTGATGGTAGTGAAGTTATATTGATCATGATAGCGACGATCTCAATCGTAAGCTTGATACGAGTAATTAAATATATATAATATGAATGTGTTCATCGTGGATATTATATATGTCTCCACAAACGTACATATAACTGTTAGGGTCGGCATATGAGCATCTTCGCACGGGCTACGCCCGTTCTCGATGCTCTCGGGCGGCATTAGGCCGCATTAATGCAGGCTTCACGGCGCTGGGGTGCGAGCGACGAGGTATTCGTGATGTTCACGGGCAAAGCTCGTGCAATCGAGAGCAGTGAAGATGGGCGCAGCACGGGCTTTATGCGAGCGAAGCACGCAATGATGCGACTGAATGCCGTCCGAGAGCATCGAGCACGGGCGTAGCCCGTATGAAGATGCTCGTGTGTGTCTATATATCTTCTTTATCTTTATCTTTATTATAGAGAGATGTTAAACGCAGGCCAGTTTTGGCTATATGCAGGCCACAATTTTTTTAAAAAGCGCGATGTTAAACGCAGGCCAGTTTTAGCTATATGCAGGCCATAGTTTAAAAAAAAAGGATATCATTTTTCCTTTTAAAACTTCAGGAAAAATAATTCGAGTAGTTTAATCTTATGTGTTTTTTCCTTCCATGCAATCGTGTCGCCAAGGAGTTTATTCGTTTGTCCGAGTCCGATGTGTTTTTAAATTACAACTGGCCTAAAGCGATGGCGACGGCGGCGATGGCGACGGCGGCGATGGCGACGATCGCGACTTCGTTGGCGATGGCGGCGATGTCGGCGATGGCGACGATGGCGGCGATGTCGGCGATGTCGGCGATGGCGGCGATGGCGACATCGTCGGCGAGGGCGGCGTCCGCGACTTCGTCGGCGATGGCGACGATCGCGACGTCGGCGATGGCGGCGATCGCGATGTCGTCGGCGATGGCGCGATGGCGTCGTCGTCGGCGACGTCGGCGATGGAGGCGACGTCGGCGATGGCGGCGATGGCGGCGATCTCTCTCTCTGTCTCCTCGCACGCATATATCCGCACGCATATACTTATTTTATGAATGCACGCATATACCTATTTTATGAATGCTATTTTGCTTAGTGATTTATTTAGGAAAATATTAATTTAATTTTTGAATATAGTATGTAAATATAAAATTTGGCATGAATAATTTTTTGGCCTGCATATATCCGCGGCCTGCATATAGCCAAAACCGGCCTGCATTTAACATTGCTCTTATTATATAAGGGAAGACCAAAGTTTTCATGGTGAAACATTTTTCTTCCCAAAATACCCTCTAAACAATCTCGCTTCTCTCCAAAATTTTGGTTTTCTGGTCATTATACATTCCTGCCAAAAACGTGTTCTCGCAGAGCTCCATCATTATGGCCCCTGCAAAGCATTCTATGCACGTCAAACCCTCCTCACTTCTGCCCACCGAAAGCAGCAGCTCCTCAAACCCTCCTTGAGAGAGCCATCGTGCTTCGAGATGCCGGCGGAGAACAATGAGCGGGTGTTTCTCTCTAGGAAGAACAATATATTGAGCGAGATGGAGGACGCGGCGAAGGAGCTGGCATTTGGGGTGTCGGCGAAGGTGGCGGATGAGGTGCTGAGCGGGCAGAAGGCGGAGGTGTTCTTGCCTGGACCGGAGGAGTGGAGGGAGGAGAGGGGACAGGGGCGTCGGCACGGTGATATGCCGTTGGAATACTCTGTTCTGGAGGTAGCTGCGGGGTTTTGAGGAGAAGTCGTGGTGGTGCGCGGCGTAGGCTGAACGGAGGTAAATGTATGTAGGAAGATAAATAAATGACTGTATGGGGTTGGGGAGACTAGCTAGCTAGTAACGACCTTGCAATATGGTTTACTCTGTTTTTTTTCTATGTATGTGGAATATTATGATGAAGGAGAATAAAGTTGCAGCCTTTTCTTGCCCTCTCTTAGTTTGATTTGGAAATCAGTTGTACCTAATAGAGCTCGGTATTTGATTAATCATGTAAAGATCAGAGACATTTTTGGTGGAGTTCTGCGGTTTGGTAGAGTCCGCGCCTTCTTAATTTGCTCCAACCACCATTGCTCTGCTGCACATTTTCCTCTCTCGTGTAATTAAAAGCCATGGTGGCGATGGAGGAGCAGCACCTCTGAACCTTCTTGAGAGGGAAGCCTCCTGCATGTCTCCTCGATAGGGGATCCCCGTCGACAGGCATCCTCGATCAGCTTCCTCGACAAATATCCCTCCTCCAGATCTCCTCCTCCGCCCTTTCTAGTTGTTGCAGCTGTGATTCTGACCCATCGATCCTAGGTGCTTGAGGTGTTCTCATAGAGCTTCCTTCAGTTTGGAAGCATTCTTGAGGTGTTCTAAAGGTTTTGTCTCCTAATGGTTTTGTCTTCCCTTGATCTATGGATTTCGGGAGTTATAGTATTGGGATTTGTCCAGAACTCCTCTATATTCTCATTTTTCTGACTTAATATCCTTAACAATTTTGAAGTTATAATTATCTATGGGTTATTTTCGTTTGGTTCTGTTGAGTTTTATGGCTGAACTTTTGTTAAAATTTATTACCAAAGTTACCTATCAAGCAACGTCTTATTTTCAGCCATTACAGTAGAAGGCTTCGGGATCATGCCAAAACCTTCATCCATTGACGTTCAATCAAGATGTTCAATTTTCAAAAGTTGGGAAGGTTTTTTCATCATTCGTATGTAATTCGTTTGATTCAGGTATCCTCCTACATTTTCTATTCTTTTGAACTCCTTTTGATCATTTTTTGGTTATTTTCAGTTACTTTTGATTAGAACTTGCATTCTCGAAGTTTGACAGCAAGATAATTATAGCTCTTTTAAGTTTCGTCAAGTTTCTCGTGTATTTTCTCTATTTGAGTTCCTTTTCCCCCTATTTTTTGGGTTGTTCATAATTCTTTTATTGCAACACTCAACCTCTGGTATAAACCAAAGTTTTTTTATCCTTTGATGATGATAGGCCTCTGCTTCCAAAAAATAATGTTTAAATTTTTTCTCTTCATTTGTTCTAAAGAATTCCATTTTAATTTTCACCCACAAAGTATTTGATAGAGTTCTCGCGGGGAAAACATTTTTTTTCTTGTTTGGAGCCTCTTTACTTAATGATTCTATTAGTGTTTGAATTAGACAAATTCTATTATGTTTATCTCAAGTTGATCCCTTCGAAAAGATTCCATGCTCATCTGCTTAACAAGTACTTGATTGGAAGATCCAGTTTATGTACTCCTCAAATATGTTATATCTTTACTTGTGCTTCTAAGGCTGTTTGGTTTTTTCAGCTTCAGATTATTGTGTCTTCTTTCAGTTTGATGTAGTGTGTGCACAATCATTTAGCAAACTGGATATGTAGTGTGTATGGCGATTATGATTTTTTTTACTTTCATTTGGGATTGAAATATGATTGCTTACTTTGTTCTGATATTAAACTATGTAAGCTTTTGTTTCTGAGATTATTGTTAATTTCTGTAAATTTAGTTACTGGTTAGTTAACATTGTACGAGATCTGTTACTCTTCCATTACTTAGGTTCAAGTGAATGATATTATAATCTCCTTAGTGCTGAGATACTACAATACAAGTAATGCTTTTAACATATTTTTTGCATTTCGGATGCAGGAAGTAGCTTGATTTTCATGCTAGTGGATATTATCTAAAGAAGAGAGGAGAAGACATCAGTTGACTATCAAATGTGTACAAGAATGAGCATTTGTAGATTTTTTTTTTCTTTGTAGATACTTTTTATTCATGCATTTAGTTTAATTAGATATGGAAATACTATTAGTCTGTATTGAGGGATTTGGGCCATCTCCCACCCTCTTTTTTTTTCTATTAATAAAATAATGAATATTAAACACACTTCTCTTTGATATTGAACATTTTATTTATTTTTGTGTTTGAATGTCAAAAACTGAATTAAAATAAAAAGTAAATGTTTAATAGAGTTTTGATTAGTATTTAGATTATTTGAGAAGTATTATCACAAATTTTTTTCATTTTTTTTAAATATAATACTTTGCAACGTTTTTTGGAAAAAAATGTTGCTGTATAGTTTTGCCTTTGGTGACATTGGCTAAGAAGCGTTGTGGTAGGATGAACATCTTTCACGACGTTTTTGGAAAAGTGTCATGATAGAACAACTACTTATCATGACGTTTTTTTAGAAAAATGTCACGGTAGAACAATTGCCAATCATGACGTTTTTGGAAAAAATGTCGCGGTAGAGTAACTGACAATCACGACGTTTTTTTTTTGAAAGCGTCGCAAAGAGCTACGGCGACACGCGCAATCACGACGATTTTGTGACGTTTTTATAAACGTCACGAAAACTATCGCGACGCTTAAAAATCGTCACTAATGACATAAAAAAATGTCACCGTATACCAATTTTGTTGTAGTGCCACCTAGGCTCTGAATTGGCAAAGAACCAAACAAGTCCATGTGCAATAGGTATAAACACCTTTCAGTATCCTTGGAGCCAATACTTTTAAAGGTGGCCCTAGTTTGCTTACCCATTTGGCAAGCATGACAGGGACCACTTTTAACACATTTTAGTTTAGGACTATTTCTAACAAGGTCTTTAGAAAATAATCTATAACTTGTCTTATAGTTAATGTGGGCAAGTCTCTTGTGCCATTGGACACAAAGTGACTCACTTTCATTAGCTACAAGACACACAGAAGAGATAGAATAATTGCAAATGAAGTCTAAGCAATAAATATTTCCACTCCTAGTGCCTGAGAGGATGGTTTCCAAGTCATTAGACTTTTTGATCAAGCACTTGTCATTGTGGAATTCAATGACATAGCCTAAGTCACATAGTTGGCTTATGCTTACAAGGTTGTGTTGCAACCCTTCAACATAAGCTACCCTTGTGATTGAGACTATGCCATTTGAAATCATACCATATCCTTTGGTGACTCCCTTTTCAGATCAACCAAAGATAACTTTGGGTCCATTCTTCACAAGATGGTAATCCTTTAAAAGATTCTTAGTTCCTGTCATGTGCCTTGAGCACCCACTGTCCAAGTACCATATTTGGTTGAGACAGGTACTTGAACTAACCTGCAACACAAAATTTAATGTACCTTAGGACCCCAACTGACTTTGGGTCCTAGGTTCATGTTAACACCATAGGGAATATTCCTAGAGAGGGCTGGTTTGGCTTGTGGTTTAGTCCTTGCCTTTGGCACATTGGGGTTGTGCCAACAATCAATTGCAAAGTGTCCTACCTTGCCACAACACCAACAATCATGAATATTGTATCTCCTTTTCTGAACAGTTTTCTGAATTGGTACAGCACTTTGTACATGTTCAGCAGAAGAGATATCAGCATTCTTCCTATTTCTTTCAGCAATAATCTGACTGAAGGATAATCTGTGGACAGTCTTGCTGCTCTTTGTCCTGATGGCCTCAGCTTGCATTGACTTGGCAGCCATAGAAGATCTGATGGAATCAGACACTGGCAGCAGGCCTTGTCAACAGATTTGACAGCAGTCTTGCTTTTTGCTGAAGCAGATTTGGAAGAGCTTGCTTCCATGTTCTTGACTGAAGGTGCTGAGACACCAAACACAAATGGTCCAGGTTGAGCCATTTGTATTTCCTAATGTGCAGATTTCATTGCACTCAATCCCATGCTCATTCTATTTCCATAGTTGTGAGCATTCTTGCTCAAGTTATAGGAACTTCCATTTAATAAGTGACCATGAATACTTTCTTGGTCATACTTGTTTGAGGGCATCAAAACTTTCACAAAGGAGGTCTTAGATTCTTTTGAGTCCTTGACCTTTCCCTTAGTGTTGCTAGTAGATGCCTCATTGTTGAAACCAATACCTCTCTTGTCATGAGGTTTGAAGGTCTCAATAATAGGCATCACTGTCTTGGGCTTGGAGAAATTAGCCACTAGCATCCTCTCCTTGAGGAGCTTTTCTTCAAGATCCTTGATGATCTTGTTCTTGTGGCTTATGGTGCCCACATGGATCATTGACATTCCCCTTAGCTTGCCAATCTCATTGCTCATTATAGCTAGCTGGGTAGCATGCTCAATGCACTCAAATTTTGATTGCTTTAGGGATGTAATTTCTTGGGCTTGCCTCTTGGCTAGCTTTTTGCTCTTTTTCAGAGCTTCCAGGAGTGCACCATATTCATCAATCAATTGATTGACATCCTCCTCAGAATATGATTCACCTCCAACTTTAGATGGAGGAGATTCAGATTCTGGATTTTTTTCATAATCAGAAGAAGAAGAAATGCAGTGTATCAATACCTGCTCATGTTCTGAATTGTTGTCGCTGTCCTCATCTTCAGTTATAGCCATCATCCCATGGTCATCTAGAGTGACCTCATCCTCCTCTTCATCACTATCTGAATGTGATAGAGGGGCCCTGATTCCTATTCTTGCAGTAGAATAGTCTTCTTCCTCCTGATCAGCAAACAACCCCAAGTAGGCTTCCTCCTCACCATCTGAATTTGAAGATGAAGACTCAGATTCAATCCAGCTCTTTCCTTTCTTAGCTAGGAAGGATTTTTCTCCCTTCCTCTCCTTCTGGTGATGAGGCTTCTTGTCACCTCTTTCCTTTCTCTTGACTGGACAGTCAGCAATGACATGTCCAGGCTTACTACAACAATAGTAAATTATGTTAGTTGAAGTATGTTTACTAGATTTAGAGTCATACATGTCCCTTTTGGGATGTTGCCTCTCAGATCTGTAATGATCCTTCTTGGGATAAGAAGAGGAGGAAGGTTTGTTCTTCCAATGTTTCCTCCTGATCATCTTCTTGAACTGCCTTGTGAAGGCAGCAAATTCTTCATCAGAAGAGGAGCTGTCTATATTACAGCTTTCAGATTTCTCAGATTCAGCAGCCTTTCTTGGAGGTGACTGCACTCTAACCTTGTTCTTCTTAGAGCTTTCAGCTTTGAGAGCAACAGATCTCTCCCTTGTGTGAGCCCTGGAGGAAGTATCCTCCTCCTTTCTTGTAGAAAGCTGCATCTCATATGAGAGCAGTTTCCCAAACAGTGTATGGGTGGGGGTTTCTCCAAGTCTTGCCCCTTCCCTGATTGCACAGATTTTAGTGTCCCATTCTCTAGTTAGAGATCTAAGGAACTTGTCATTAAGTTCATAATCTGTGAACACCCTTCCATAGGTTCTTAGTTCATTTACAATCCTAAAGAACCTTTCATAGCACATGGAAATATTCTCCTGGCTCAGCTGTCTGAAAGCTTCATGCTCCTGATTGAGGAGTGACTTTCTATCATCCCTTACTTCAGCTATTCCCTCCATATAGATAACCAATGTGTCCCACATTTCCTTGGCAGTTTGGCAGTGTACCAAGTTCTGAAATGTAGTGTCATCAATGGAATTTACTATTATGTTTTGGGATCTCTTTCCATAGTGTACAATGCTATCTCATCATTGGTCAGTTCAGAAAATACCTTAAGTACTTTTCTAGTAGGATCAATAGTGGAGACTTTCTCAAATGTATAAGGACCATTTTTGACAGTCAAAAAGATCCTTGGGTCTGATGCTTCCATGAATAGCCTTACCCTTTGCTTCCATATGCCAAAGTTTTCTTTGGAGCATATAGGCAACTTCATTGACCCCAACTCCTTCTTCATTCCACTATTGGCCATTTGATTTCAGATTTGACTACTCCTTTATAGGATCTGATCAGACTGTTAAGTCTTTTTGATCAACCTCGCTCTGATACCACTTGATAGTGTATATAGGTGTAGTCAATAATACCTATAGGGGGGGTGAATAGGTTTTACTTATTTTCTTTGTTTTAAACTTAATGTTTCTATCTGCAGAAAACACTATCACAGAAAGCACACATGGATGTATAGAGGTTCCTCAAGACAGGGTATCTTGAGTAGTCCTCTTTCCCCCTTCACCTTACTAACAGTGAGTTAGACAAGGCCACAAACTCCAATCTCGGCTCCTTGAGCTTACACCACAAGTTCCTCAGAACTTCTCAGATCAAGAGTGATCCTACCTCAGGCACAGCAGCCCTACACTCAGGCTCAGCATCCCTACTCCTCAGGATCAGCAACCCTACACCTCAAGCTCAATAGCCCTACACCTCAGGCTCAACAGCCCTACACCTCAGGCTCAACAGCCCTACACCTCAGGCTCAACAGCCCTACACCTCAGGCTCAACAGCCCTACACCTCAGAGTTATGAACTCCTACCACTTAGAAATCTCACAGATTTCCTACCTCAGACCTATCAAGAAGTCCTACCACTCAAGCTGTCAACACAGCTTTACACACAGGCTCAACAGCCTTTCACTCAGGCAACAATGCCTTACAAAGATATAATAGAGTTTTGAACTAGATACAAAAGACAAAAGGTTTACTCTTAGGTCTTCTGAATCATTTCTTCAGATCTGAAAACAGGAGCTTCAGATTTGTATCACTTTGATCTTCTCCTTCAACAAAGCAGAAGATTAACTTGCCCTTCTTGAGTTTGTACAGGAAGAGCTAACTAATCTCCCTTAGGAGATTAACTTCAGCTGCAGAGAACGACTTCAACTGGCTGAAACGTGAATGCTCGATTGCGGCATGCAGCAAAGGCTTCTTAATAGAACAGTGCTTGTTGTTGTGCCCTAGCATCTCCTTTTATACCTCCAGAAGGCTTCAACGGCTATATCGATCCTCCTGACACAGTATGGGGCTGATTGGACTTGCTTTTCCCTCTCAAATGTCATTTGCGCCAAAAGCAGATCCCGTCAACACATTTGGATCGGTCTCAGCAGTTGGGCTGAGACAGCATCCAGTCTCAGCGGTTGGGCTGAGACAGCTTCCAGTCTCAGCGGCAGCTCCAGTCCCCTTCTCAGCGGTTGTTCCAGTCTTCTTCTCAGTGGACCCGTTGAGACAGCTCCTCGTCTCAGCGGTTCTGACCCATCATCTCAGCGGTTATGCTGAGACAGATCTTCATCTCCTTGTGGATGATTTCTTCTCATCTAAGGCCATGTTTGGCCCTTCCTTTTGAGTTACATGTGCCTGTATATCCTACACAAGTATAGCTTTGTTAAATACAATAAGTCCTTTGCATTGAGAGTGATGCCTCTTCAAATCAAGGTAATATTGAGGGCAATATTCCCAACACTCACCACCGAGGACCTTGAGCATTCGGATGTCCCTCGCCATGACTCATATGACACCGATATTGATCTATCCTTGGATCCTGCTAGGAGTGAGACCGGGACCACTCCCCAGATTTTTGATAATTTATGTGATTCTTCTCCTTTATTTCCTGACCCCCCCCCCCCCCCCCCCCCTTCTTCATTCAAGCCTTTGCGGGTTTTGTCTTCCTAGGTACCCCATGAAGACTTGGAGCATTTTGCTTAAGTCACTTAAGAGTGCATCCTCTTATTTGAGGAGGTTGATCCCTCCTCCATGGAAGAAGCCTCTTTCATTATCTTCTCCTCCTGCCGCCTCTCTGCTGAAAATGATACTTTGCTGGGCAAGAATATTTTTGGTGAGTTGAGTGAGGATTCCTCCTCCTCCGCTTACATTCTCTTCCCTCTACCTGCGAGGAGCAGGTATGATTATTTAGGTAGAGGAGTAGATGTTCTTTCGGTGTATCGGTACTCGTTACTGACACGGATATTAGAATAGTTTCCTGTCCACTTCTTCTTCCATACTCCCATCAGCTAGAACTCTTAAAGTTCTGAATAAGTCGTGCTGGGAGGACAATAACCTCATTAGTTATCTTACTTTTCCTTTATTTTTATTTCTCTTGCCTAGTTGGTTTAGTTAGTTGTATTTCATTTTAGTTTGTCTATTTTCTTTTGTTTTTGCGAAGCTCACCCCTATAGGTATTATCCCTTTGTGAAGGCGGTGTTTGTGATTCTTCGTTTGGCAGCATTGCCCTAGTTTACACGTGTCTTCTGGCATGCTTACTTTTTGAGCATTGGGTACTCACTTCCCCTAGCCTTTATTTTGATTTTCATGGTTATATCTTGTCTTGGATTGTTTAGTTTAAGTCTGGGGGAGAGCCGTTATCTGTGCCCACTCATGTGCACTATTGCATAGCATGCTAGAAGCTTTTATTTCAATTATTTTGTTGCATTGTCTCCGCACATCGCAACACTCACATGAGTGTGTGCTTGGCCGTTTGTACGCCGCGTGTTGAATTTGTCTCTTTTGTGTGATGTAGAAATTCACTCTGCTGGCATAGGATTGAGATATGTGTAAAATATTGGCTCCTGCAGTGCTCCTAGTCGAGTACTTGCTTCTTGCATAGAAATTCATGTAAACTTAGATTTTTCGTATGCAATTATTTTTATAATTTTCTATTTGCGTACACACAGTTTATTTTACTCGCAATCGACGAATCCATTGCAATCCAGTGGTAGCATAAGTGATGTGTGTTGACTGTCATTAGACATATATTGCTCGAGTCGGGAGGAAGGATATTCTTTCTCGTTGGCTAAGAACTTGCCCCAAGCTATTCTCGAAGCACGGGTATCAGGTTAGTTCTGTTGTGTGAGCATGATGTAGGCCATCTTTTTTCCCGGTTGAGCCTTTATACCTAATCCTTTAGCTCTACCCTCGCTAGCCCCATTGTGCCTACCCTTCCTTTGATTTAGCTCCACCGCTATCTCACCAAAGACTATAATGCCAATCCTAGTCGCACACCCAAATTCGAGCTCTAGGTGTTTTGTGATTATCATATTTTGGGTGTTGATGTGGTGAAGTTTTGTGGATATGTGGATGTGCTCCAAAATAATTTTTTTTGCTAAAAAAAATATTGTATAAGAATTGAGTTAAAAAGAAAAAATACGAGAAAAAGAAAAAAATGCTGAAAAGATTATAAATGAAAATTTTTGTGGATATGTGTTTTAGGAGTAGGTGGTGCATACACCCTTGTAGTCAAGTCTAAGTCTGGGGGTGTGGTGCACCCGCATGTTTATTGTGGTACGTGGATAGTTTATTTTGCGCGAGCTCATTTGGGCTATGTGCGTGAACCTTCGAGTTTATCATTGTAATACCCCATCAAAACCCAAGCCTCATCTTATTCTGAAAAGTCCTACTGAGTTGCGCGTTGAACCAAACCAGTGTTGTGGAGAGAGTGTGAACGGACAAGCTTATGGCCATTGTCATTGATGGATTTCTTTGGAGGTTGTCCCGATCCTCGATCTCTAGCTATATTCCACTTAGTGATCGAGCTACTTTCCCTTACGCCTGAATGAAGGATTCACCACGATTCAAATTACAAGTAGCAATAATTAGTAGAAACGCAATTTAGAAAATTATAATCTACATCGCATGTTTAAAAGATTCTTCTACTAAAATTTCTATGCACGCGAGTAAGCGACTTCATAGAGTACTTCACATATTCAATTACTTCGCCAGCTCGTGATTTTTCTAGTCCACATAGGAGATAGTTTGCTCGGGACAAACAAACGAGTAAGTATGGGGGTGTGATGAGACCGATTTATATAGGGTTTTTCAGACTCATCTGGAATCATTTTCTCGCGCATGCACTTCACTTTTAGTTCATTATTGCTTATATTTCACTAGTTCATTGTTCTCACACGAAGTGCACATTTTGGCTCATTATGTTGTGCAATTGCGCACTATGTTGCTGGGGGTAAGCACATGGTGCTCCCTGTGTCTTTATTTTGCTCTTTTTGACTATTTCTATCTGTTGGTGGTCTGTGCCCCAACTTATTTGTTTTCATTGTAGGTGGCAGATCTTCTTTCTATTGGAATTCTAACCTGGAGAAATCGCACGGTCGTGCGTTTATCTTTCACGCACGATCTGGTTGATCGTGCGTTTTCATTTCTCTCAAAACCTTGAAAAGTTGTCGTTCTGTTTCTGCTAGTGCGTTTTCTTCATGCACGAGCACTTTTGCCCGTGCGTGAGTAAAATGCACGAGCAGATTGTTTTTGTCTAACAAGTTATGTTTTTGTTCCGCACGTTCGATTCCTTCGCTCACGGTTGACTCTAAACGTGCGTTAGGTCGTGCCCAGAGGATTTTGTGATGTGTTTTCAATTTAAATCCTGATTTTTAGGTCGTTGGAGGCCCCGATCTTCTTCCGCCATTTCTGCCGCAAGAGGAGCTCCAAATCTGTTTTCCTTTTTGCCTATCATGAGGTCTTTGCCCTAGGCCGCCTCCATCTTCCAAGAGCTTCCAAGGAGAGAATTCAACACTCATCTTCATCGCCAAGCAAGGAGTTCTTCACATCAAAGGTGGTCGGATTGTAATATACTGAAGAAGACGGGTCCATTGGGAGGAAGTGATAGCCCTCCTATACCCCGGAAGATAGTTGGGGCCGAGCTAAGACACGGATTGATGACCCGATGACTCATACTGTGAGTCTACAACAAACCACCGGATTCAGTTGTATCTCTTGCCTTTTTATTCTTTTGAGTGGATGATATTGAATGTAATCTTCATTATTTGATGATGTATGTCATTCTAGACTCATGATTTATTGTTCTATTTTCATGATTGTGAAAATATCTATATGTGTAGATAGTACTTGAAGTGCGCTGACTCCACCATCACCCTCCATTCCATTACGCAAGCCTACTCTTCCACTACGTGAGCCAAATCTTCCATTCCGCTTGACTACTCGTCCATTCTGAAGCCTTCTCGTCCATTCGCCTAGCCAAGAGGTGCTAACAGCCCTCACTTCAATTCCGCCGGTGCGAACCCTTCATCCGCTGGCCACTTCAGCTTTTCATGGTTGTGAAAATATCTCCAAGCATTATATATATGATATATAATGTCCCATCCTGCTCATGTCACTTCAGATTGATATTAGATACTAAATGTACTTATCATTGACTTAGGGACTTCTCCAAATTTGGAACATTATGGGTGGTGTTCCCAACAATCTCCCCTTATTTGAAGAAGTCATAACCCAGTCAATGTTAAAGCACAATAATGAAAACTAACTGACAATAAGAGCAGAGAATAGAAAATATTCAGAACATTGCAGTGCACAACACAAGAAATAACATTAGCATAATATAAATGTATCAGTGTTGAAATGTTTTGAATTTTTAAAACATTTCTACATTTGCCCAGAAAAACAAAAGCCAACTATTGTTCAGGTTCTCTTATGGCTATTACACCTCTTGCTTTCTCAATACCAGCTTCCTTGTTCTTGTCAGACTATCTAGTGAAATAGCCATAAAGCATTGGATGATATCGTAATGGTTCTTCTGCATTTGCTGGAATCTTTCCTGCCAACTTATCCTTTTTGTTGATTCTTCTTAATTCTTCTTGTTTTTCATATTTGGCCCATTCATGGGTGCAATAAAGCTTGGCTCTATCAGTTTTCCCTGTCCTGATATGTTCCCATGCAGCTAAGATAATTTCCCTTGATTTGGGGCTCCACTGCTCATAATCATGTTTCTTTTCAATTTCCTCCTTGCACCCTTTCTTTCTTAGCTTTAACTCATCCTCCTCAGATACAATTCCCTTTACTTTGCCTTGTTCTACAGTAGCAGGTATTGCAGATGTGGCAGGGGAAGCAGTAAGTACAACATCAGGTATTTCAGAAGCCACGCAATAATAGATAGGAGGAAGGTTTATTGCTTCCCTTATTGAATTAGAGGTCCAGATGGCATGCTCACCACTAGCCTTTATCATGGATTTCTCCCCCTTTAGGACTTCTTCAGATAGGTCCTTCTACAAATTGACTTGAAGATTTAGAATCTTGTCCTTCAGCATATTAATTCCACCAGTCAATTGATTCTTTTTCTCTAGCAGGTGGTTGTCCAGCTCCTGGCTACAGAAGTCTAATCTTTCTAGTGTGATCCTTCTGTGCTCAACCATCTCCCTAGCATTAGCTTTGAGAGCCTCCTCCAGATTCTCAGATGTAGCACATTGATTTTCAATAATATCAGATATACCCTTGTGGGTGAGTTCTAGCTGTGTAGCAGTATGATCTACTGATGGAGCTGCTCTCATAAAGAAATTGAATGTGTGTTCTTTTAGAAGTGTCATTTCTATCCTTAGACCTGCAGTCTCACTGGACAGATCTCTTCTTAAATCATTAACTATAGTATCAACATAAGCATCAATCTTAGATCTTTGCTCATCCAGGAGCATCTTTATCTGATTCAGCATTGAGGAATCTTCTAGCATTTGGCCTGTGGAGGAGCTTGGCCTTGTAGGTTCAGGCTCAACTTTCTTCTTCATTATCTTCTGGAGAATATTTTCCATTCCTTCTGCTTCTTCATACATTGTAGAAGGACATCTTCTTATAGAAGTTTGTCTCACTTCATCCTCAGGAATAATGGTGGCTTCAATATATATCAATTCCCTGCCTGAGTTGACAACATACTTCTCTTGTTTATCTCCTCGAGAGCATCAAATATGTCCTTTTGGACTGCTGACCCAGTGTGGATAGCATCCTCAACCTCGGTGATTTTATTTATCACATCCACTACTTAAGCAAGGAGCTTAATTTCATGCTCTCCCTCACTTGCAACAGCATCTGTACTTCTTCTATCGGACATATTCCTCAAGGAGGCATTGGGATTTTCAACAAGCTCCATTTCTTTACCTTGAGCATCCCCTTTAGTGGCTCTTGACTCAGTGCTTTGTACTAAAACTTGGATTGTAAAGTCCTTGTGCTCTACCTCCTCCTCAGAACTTGAAAGATTGGGATCATGCACTGGCTCGCTTCTAGAGGAGGATCTTTCTTCTTCACTTTCTATATCTTTCACTACTTTCTTCCCTTTAGGAGACTTTGTCAAAACCTCTCCCACCTTTCTAGTACTATAATGTCCATTATTCTCATATGTTGGATTTTGACTCCTAATTTCTTGTTAAAGTGATCCAGATATGACTAGAGTAAGAAGAGGGATATTATTCTACCAAGGTTTGGTACTTGAAAGCTTTCTTGGAATTTCTGTAAGATAATCTGAGCCCAATTTGTTTTCTTGATTAGAATTATCCTTGTCATTACATCGAACATTGGCTTAGAGATTCTATCATTGGACCCTACCTTGCAGAGGAGAGCTTTCCCAACTATATCAGCTAGCAGCTTTCCTTGCTGATTGAAGTGCTTTCTTTCTAAAGACCTATATGTCTTCTTAGAATGCCCACACCATTCTAGGGCATCAACTAGGTCCTGCTTTATGACCTCTTCATCTTTTTCTCCATTAGCAAATGAGGGCGGATAGAGCACTTTGGCCAGTCTCTTGGATGTCATCTTCACTTTCAATCCATTGATCTTACTCTTACTTGACGTCCCAGATGAGCCAACTTTGTCATAGGAATAGAACTCAAGCACCTCCCTTCTCATGATCACAGTAGGTTCAGTTAGCACAAATTGCAAGTTGACAGATTCAAGTCATCTGATGACTGCTTGAATCTCTTCTGAGGCTTTCTAAAATCCATTTCTCACCACTTCACTGTCTTCATACAAATATCCTTCTCTCTTTGGAGCCATTTCATTGACACTTGAAGGAGAACTGAGCAGTATCGACTTGTTTACTTCCACAAGATGGAGAGCATGCGACAACCTTTTAGGGCAAATGTAGCTTATGCTTTAATTTCAAGATATTTGATACGTATTTATAGTTTCTATTGTGGAAAGTGAAAAGTCGTGTGCCTGGGATTTGATTAATTCAGATCCAAGGGCTGAGATTGATTCATTTAGGATTTCTGAATTGACAGATAAATAATAAGGTATCGTTGAGTCATCACGATGATACCATGTGTCATCACGACGATATCATTTTGTGGACAAAACAATATGGTCTTTGATTTCCCTTATGCATAAACGTTATGTACACCTCTTTTGTAAGTCACTCCCATCTAGCCCAGTGATAACCTGCATGCTTGGTTATTGACCCACCACCTACTAGAAGAAAATTGTAATAATAATAAATAAATAAGGGCAGTGAAAGTCAATTGAATATCAGTTGAAAGTGAGTTGATATAATCAACCACGCTTTGATACCAATTGAAAGTGAGGTTAGATCTTAGATTTACTCTAGAGGGGGTGAATAGAGTATTAAAAGTTTTTCACTTAATTTTATAGCGGAATTAAAATAGTGATATATATATATGTGTATAGCAGAGTGATTTACAAAAACTAAATAAAGAAAACAAAGTACACAACATAGTACACAGAAAATCACAACACAGAGGACACAAGGATTTTTATAATAGTTCCCCAATAAACCTGGGTACGTCTACTCTTCTACCACACTTGGTAGGATCCACTAGGTTTTTGATCAGGTGCCCTATCACCAAGGGGTTTTTGATCAGGTGTCCACACACCAAGGAGCTTTTGATCAGGTGCTCTAACCAAACCACAGGTTTTTGTTCAGGTGCCCTGCCACCAAGGAGTTAACTTTTGAAGGGAGTTATAACCTTGTACAAGATGAGGTAAGGAAGGGTTGTGAAGTTCTTCTATGTCAATATTCTGAGAGAAGACTCTAGTGGATTGTTGATGTTGTAAAGCTCCCCCTGTCTGATATAAAATTGTTTGACAGTTGAGCATGGAAGCTTTCTCTTGAATGAACTGATCTTCCTGTAGCTGTTGAATCTGAGAGAATAAGTTCCTCAGATTGTTGTTGCTCTTTGAAGATCTGATCTTGCAGCAAAAATACTGAGTGAATAGAGTTGGTGATGTTCTCAGTGAGTGAGTGCTGCTTGAGGAAGAAGATGAAGATGATTTGTACAACTTTTTTTGTTCTTCTTTTTCTTCCTGTAACTTTTTGAAGAATGATATTCTTCTCTGTTGGTTGTTCTTCTCTATATTGTATTGTTGTGCTGTAATAATCAGTAATATGTTGTATATTCTATTCTGTAATAATCATGTATATCTTCTTTCCTTATTCCCTTTTAAAATCACTGACAGATTTGAAATTCAAATCCCTTATTTTAAGGAATAGAATATTCAGAAGATATATATCCTGTACTGCAAATCTGATACGTCGTTTACCTTTTTCCTTTTCCATGAACATGTCCTTTTCCGCTAAATGTCAACGGCTATAATCTCGAAATAAGAGAATAAAATAAAAGGAAATATATTATCCTTACTTATCTGGAAGAATAGAGCTGTTGTAGAAGAAATCTCAGTTCAGAGAAATAGAATAACTGATCTTCTAAAATTAAATCTGTTGTAGAGAAATTTCCTTCGATCTGAGACACAAGTTCGTCGAACAGAATTGGATTCGTCGATCTCAGAGCTGTGTTCGTCGATCTGAAGATATTCGTCGAACGCAGACTGAGTTCGTCGAACGCTGAGAGATGGCAAATTCATCGACCGCTGAACTGAGCAAATTCTTCGACCGCTGAGACTGAATAAAATTGTAGACCGCTGAGGGCAAGCCATTCGTCGAACGCAGAGTGTAAGCCGTTCATCGAACGTAGAGAGCAAGCCGTTCGTCGAACGCAGAGTGTAAGCCGTTTGTCAAACGCAGAGAGCAAGCCGTTCGTCGAACGCAGTATTGAGTTCGTCGAATGCAGAACCTGAATATTTTCTTGAGTTCTAACAGCCTAAACCCTTGACCCATTGACTATACATTGGGGTCAACATTATCCTAGTCAACAGATAGTGATCCTAGCCCAAATCAGTAATAGGGTTTTCCAATAGGCAGCTCTGCAGAAGTTATTCTAAACTGAGCATGCCCAGCTCTATTTTGAAGAAATTAAATTTTGCTTCATGCTACCAGCTAAGGAGATGGTGTTGTGTTATAACAATGATGTCTACTATTTAGCCAGCATGAACACATATTGTGTGTCAGCTACAACATTATACTCAGCAGTCTGCATAATTTCATAAAGATCCATTGTCAACTTATTGACACTAGACAATACATTGATGCTAGCAATTAATACTTTTACTTATACCATATTAACTGCAATGTGTTGACTTGCATTCACAGTGTTCAAACACAATAAGTTAATCAACAACATTTCAGCACAGGTAGAGCATGTATGAGAGAGCAGAATAGAGAAATAAATGAATGAACAAGCATTTCAGAAATTTAAGCAAGATATTATAAGCATGCCAAATGTTTTCAAACAGATTATCAAAAATATTTGCTTTCAACCAACACAGGTTCAAGTACTGCCTTTAGTAAGTCTTCTTATTTCCTGTCTCCTTCTCCTTGCTTTGCTGTTTCTTCCTGTCTTTCAAAATATGTGAAGGGCTTGGGAATGTATCTCTCAGAGATGGGAGGTGCATTCCTTGGCAGTGTCCTTTCCTGTTGATGCTTTTTGTAGAGCCTTCTCATGACTTCTGTTTTCTTATGCTTATCTCATTCATTTGAGGGGTAATGTTTGGATATGTCTGTGCCAATGTCCCCAAATCTCTCCATGTATTTAACATAATGTCTCTAGACTTTGGGCTTTAGGTCTTAAAATTTAGATCACTGGCCCTCTCTTCTTCCCTTTTTCTTTTGAGAGACGTGTCTTCATCTGACAACTTGGGCTTCTTTATCTGACTTGATTCACCTGCTTGTTGAGCATTCTTAGAAGTATATTCAACAAAGTGTCTTGGAAAGTTTTGAGGGTCTGCTGGTTGTACACTATGGGAGGGAGTCCCAGAGAGTGATAAAGTTGATTGACTATCCAGAGAGCTTGATCACTTCCAGTTTTCTCTCCCTTTCTGGCTTCCTAAATAATGTTTTGTAGAATATCTTGAGTACTTTGCTCCAATTTGGTGTTGAGAGTTTCATGGTTGAATTCATTGGAATTAATACACCTAGTTATGATCATCTTCTGACTGTCAGTGGTTTTTGCAGTGAGCCATCTAACTACACTCTTTACAATCCTCTCATGCCTGTTGATTGAATTGCAGAGAGGAGTACAATCTTTCACCCAGAGATTGGAGAGCATTCATATTATAGTCTACAACTGCTCCTATCTTGGTGAACCAGCTGGTGATCTGAGCATTGATGAGATCAATGTCTGCCTTTATCTATTTCATCTGGGCATACATATCATCTTTGATATCCTTAACAGCCTTGTCCACATAGATAATGTTGTCTTTCATCAGTGAGAAGATTCTTTATTTGATTAACTATAGAGCTTGGAGCTTACTTATGAGATGGTTGTGCAAATGATCCAGAAAGATCTTACTTTTTCTCATTCACCTTTATTTGCAGATCTTTATATATTCCAACCATGGCCTCATCATCAAAGAGATCATCTTGTCTTTGATGAGTATTTTCAGGTTCTTTGGCAGCTTCTTTGTCTGGGATTAGATGAATTCTCTGCACAATTTTTTTCTCTCAGTAATTTCCTTCTCAAGGACAGTATCATCAACATCCATTCTGGAACTTCCTAGGTTTTCTTGGATAGCAAACTCAGTGCAGATTGCTTCCTCAACCTCTAGAGGTGGGAGCTCATTGTGAGACCCCCCCTCAATAATAGTCATACTCTCAATAGATTGCATAGTCTCTTGGGTTGAGAGCTCAACATGAGTCTCCCCCTCAACTAGAGCACTTTTATGCATAACATCAGACTCTTTAGGCACATACACATCATACACCAAGGTCTCTTCATGTGCCTCTGAATTTGGTTTAGTAGATGTTCTTTGAAGCCCCCTAAATGATTGCAGGGTTTGGATTTGGTATGCTGTCATTACTTCTTGATGGGTATATTGACTATTACTAACTTTCTTCCCTTTCCTGATAACTTTAGGGATAACCTTCTCCCATCTCCCCAAAATTTTGATGTCTATTCTTTTCCTATGATGAATGAGTGAGACCATCTTTTCGTTCAATTGAAGACTGTTAAGAAGGTACACAGACAATATCCTTCCAAAATTTGGTGTTTGAAGACTTCCCTGGACCTTGTTGAACAATAACTGAGCCCAGACAATTTTCTTGTACAGAATCACTCTAGTTATAATCTCAAACATATCCTTAGATCCTGTCGTGAGATCCAGGTTTACACAAAAGTGCTTTGCCTATTATGTCAGCAAGAAGTTTCTCTTTTATATTGAGTTTAGCCTTCTTAAAAGAACCAAGGGATTGTTCATTGTGACTGCACCACTTCTTTGCCTTTAAGAGATCTTCTTCTGAGATTTCATCCTCTACCTCATCCCCTTCAAGCCTAGGAAAATGAATTGTCATGGAGAATCCTTTTGCTGTTACTCTAAATAGGGTATCTCTAACCCTAGTTTTAATAGCATTCCCAGAAGTACTTATCTTGGGTCCGACATTAGAACTCCAGAAGCTCTCTAACTGCATCTTCATTCTTCACTGGTGCCATTTCCTCTGGATCACCAAATTTGCAGAGCTTTGACATCGCAAGATCTTGAGAACTCGTCGTGATGGCTTATAACAAATGTAGTTTGTACTCTAGTTCTAAACATATGACCTATTTATATATTTATTTTAGAATGTGAAGAGGCGCGTACCTGAGCTGGCAAGCATAGGGTATTGATCCCAGATTCAACGGGTGTGATTGCAAGATCCAATTTACTTATTTAACTATTTGTCAAAGTTGATATTTTCCTTTAATAGAAGGCTTCTTAAGTTAGTCATATGCCTATATTATCTACTGTCCAACAACCATATTTTCCTTTAGATGGTCATTGAACAATCCTGCAAGGAAAAGATTAATATACCGTAGGGACCCAAACAGATTTGGTTCCTAGGTTCCTACAAGCCTTGACTATTGGATGTTGAATAGCAAAATTACTAGCATACCTTACATTCCTTGCTCTAGGTACTGCTGGGTTGAACCAACAGTATTTAGTAAAGTGTCCAATCTTGCCACAACACCAACATTCAAATTTATTATACCTCCTATTCTGAGTCACCTTATGAATGGAGTGTTGGTGATCAGAAGAGCAGGTTGCTTTACAATAAGCACTTCTTAAGCTATTCATGTGGTTATTCACTGAATTGGAAGTTGGTTGCACAGTCACATGCTTCACTCTAGGAACAGGATTTTGAGATAAATCCTTTTCCTTCCCTTTGGCTGATGGTGATGTTGAGCAGAGTATAAATGACCCAAGATCCTTCATTTGGATCTCCTCATGGGGTGCCTTTAGAGCACTCAATCTTTGTGGCTTGGTTCCACTAGTTGAGCAATCATTGGAGAAGTATCCATAGATTAGACCTTGGTCATAGATATTTAAGGGAGAGAAAACCGTTTGGAAGATATTTTTTGCTTGGGAAGTCTCTCCATTTTCCTTATTATAGCCAAGACTTCCTCTATATTGAGAGGAGAAGTTATCTATAATAGGGAGAACAGTTTTAGACTTTAAGAAGCTTGCCACAAGCTTTCTTTCTAAAAGAAGCTTTTCCTCCAAAGACTTAACTACTCTAATTTGAGCTTCATACTTCTTTTGAAGTATCATAAGCTCACAGAACATTTTAGTCACTTCCTTGGTCTTCTCATCTACTTGAGATCTAAATGGCTTGAGGATCCTTATTTCCTCAGCCTGAGATTTGACCAGTTTTTTGCTTTTCTTGAGTGCAACCAAGAGAGTACCAAACAGCTCCAATAGATCAGAATGGTTCTCATTGCTGCATGATAAGCAATCATCTGATTTACTGTCAAAATTACTCTTATCAAATGATGAGCAATCATCGGATGCACTCTGGGCCTTTTCATTTGACTCCAATAATGAAAACGTGAGAGAATGCATACCTGAGTATGATGAGAATCATCCTAATCTTCTTCATCGGATAGGGCTACAATCCTATATCAGTCTTCATCTTCAGGTTCACTATCTGAGAGAGTGAGGGGTGCTCTTATCACTATTTTAGCAGCAGGAAAGTCATCCTCCTCCATTCATCAGATAGTGTAATTAGCCATATATAGGCTTCTTCTTCAGAGTATTAGGAGAAATTATTGCTGTCACTTAGAGACTTGGATTTCTTGGCAATAAAGCTTCTTTCCTTCTTCATGGAGCTTAACTCTTTCTAGTTTTCTCCCAGAGCCATGGTGATTACTTGACACACCCAATGGCAGATCTTTTCAAGCTGTTAAGCTTTCTTTGAACAACCTACTGTTGGATCTTGTGGCGCCCTTAGAGAGGGGGGGGGGGGGGGTGAATAAGGGCCTTTTTAAATTCTAATTTTTTACTTAAGAATTTTTAAAACAAATTTTGCTTTTCTAAAAATCACTTATAAAAATTTTCAAACTATGAAATTTTTAAATTAATTCAAACACAAATTTCTAAGTTAAAGATTAAGCAACCAAATTTGCAATTAAAGAAAAAGTCATAATTTTTTAATCATGAAATTCACATACAATAAAAATGATCTTAACAATGCTTAAGATCAAGGCACAAATATGATAATAAACTTTTAACAATTTGAGTTTACCAATCCTTCTCCCAAGGATCGGAAGGCTATCACTTGTCTCTCCCTAGACCAAGCCCAAGCCTATCCTCTAGATCTTCCCAAGATCTAGACGTAGCACACAAGGCCACGATTTCCTACCAAGCCACGCAAGGACTTGGACGCTCTGCACAAGGAAGCGATTTTCCCCTAAGCCACGCAAGGACTTAGACGTCACGCACAAGGAGACGATTTCCCTTCCAATACAAAGTGAAATGTATATAAATGAAAATATAAAATCAAATGAAGAACTCCCTAGAAATTCAGATCTCTGAAAGGAAGGTTGAAGCCTCGAGATGATCGTTGATGTAGAAGCGCGTCCGATCTCATCTTCAATCTCAAACCTTCTAAGCACAAATGGGAGTTGATGAGGTTCTGGAGGTCTCTGGTTCGTATGCACTCAGAAAAAGACTTAGAATTTTTAATGCTTAGAATGCACGAACAAAACGAACCAATTTATAATTTTTCACTATCGCCTGGGCGACATCGATGTCGGAATTACGACAGCGCCAAACTGCTGCTCGTCGTGCTGTCGTGTGGGCTGTTGCTGTAGCTTCTGTCCTGTCGCCTGGGCGACATCGCTGTCGGAATTCCGACAGCGCTAAACTACTGCTCGTCGTGCTGTCGTGCGGGCTGCTGCTGTAAATTCTGTCCTGTCGCCTGGGCAACAGTAGATGTCAGAAAATTCCGACATCAAAATTCTCCATACAGTCAAATTGAGCTCCAATCAGAATTGTGAACATCTCATACCTGTTACCTGCACACCATCAATAAAAATAGAATCAAATACAAACGGGATTTTGTTATTATCAAACCGGAAGAGTGCAAAACGCATGCTCCAACAATCTCCCCCTTTTGATAATAACAAATCCGTATAAAAAGAAATCATGACTATTTAGGTTGTTGTTTTTAACATATGGTGTGTGCACAAAAATAACATGATATAATCCTCTTAAATGTAACTCCCCCTAGATGAATGCTCCCCCTAAATGAATGCTCCCCCTAAATGAATGCTCCCCCTAAATGAATGCTCCCCCTAAATGTTATAGAAAATTGAAATGATGTATTGTTTAGGTGGAAGATTTAGGTGGAATTGTTCTTATTGTTCTTTGATTTCTTGAATATACTTATAATTCTCCCCCTTTTGGTATTAGCAAAAGTTAATTTGAAATGAATGAGTAGTTCTTAAGGGAAGAGATAGGATGTAGAAAATAAGAGTAAGTGGAAGCACTTGTGTGGAAAATGATTGAAGGTCTTGAAATAATAGTAATATGCCATAGTATTGAATAAACTCATGAAGAGATCGTATAGCCATATGAAGTAGTAGAATAAAAAAAATAACTTAAACATGATTAATGTGATTTTAAAGTATCATATAAAGACACAATTGTGTATAGAAATTTGGAATCTTTTCGGTCCAATTCTCATGAGATGAAGGTTTATATAACATAATGATGTGTACAAGTGTTGCTTTGATCAAACATATGAAACTATTTAATTTACATGATCATTGGAATAAAAAACATAATATAAGCATATAAATAAACTTTGACCTTGAAGATATAGCACAATAAGAATAGAATACCATCTTTTATTTTGCACAAGACACTTTACAATTCTTTCCAAGGTGCTCAACCTCACAATGCTTATTAAGACTTATCAGGAGGGTAAGTAGTGCTTGGTGGAGTATCCTTGTCCTCAATTTAAACTTTTTGTTGGTCACATATTTTGTGATATCTTAACTTTGTAGTTTGTATAGATATTTATATATAGTTTTATGTTTAATTGACCAAGGATCTCCGAATTCACTTGAATCGCAAAAGATGGTGTATATTTGGTTGTGCTAACAAATCAAGCTTGAAAGTTGTATTTATGAAATGTTATTGTATTATGTTAAAGCAAACATGATCATGTATATATTAAATAGAAAGACATGTGTGGATCAAAAGAAGTGAACGTGATAGCTCATTATTATATATAAACAATTTCTCATAATTAGAGGCATGCGAAAACAATTTCCAATAGTCTAAACCACTTAGCAGGAGTGCCAATACTATGATAGAGTGGAAATGAAATCATATAATCATGTAAATAGCCATTTTTAAAAAAATAAAAAGCACATGGTTTGGCATCAATTCATGAGTTGTGGCATTAATAATGACATATAACTAGTGTAGAGTATCAGAGAGACCAAAATTGAAGATTAATCAAATTTGGGAGCTGTCGGAATTTTTCGACACGCACTGTCGCCTGGGCGACAGCTAAAAGTATAAAAACGGCTAAAAACCGAGTCAAACCCAATTGTACATCATTTTCTAGACTGGAAGGAGAGAGGAAGGTGTCGGAGTGCGGCGATAACCCTAGATCTAAGGTATGTGTGGTTGATTTTTAGGTTTTTGACTTAAATTTTTTAAATAAGGTATGTTTGATTCTTGTGTTTTTCATTTTTGGGGTTAAGATTTGTATTTTTACATTGATTAATTTCAAAAAAAAATTTGTAGATGATCTTTTTGAAGATGGTTGAAGAAGATGAATAGTAAAGGATATGTGAGAAGGTTTAGTTTTGTTCAAAAAAAATTTTAACAGAAATATAGCTTGATTTTGAGTAGATCTGAAAGTCTATGTTGAAAAACATATAAAGAATCTCACTGGATCAATGTCGGAATTTTCCGACAGTCAATGTCGCCTGGGCGACATCGTCCCAGTGCACAGAACAATGATTAACTTAAATTTAGTTTTGTTATGTTTGCAGAATGGCTTCCAGTTCTAAGTCTCGTAAAAGTATATCTGAAGATGCTCATAGTTCATATCAAGTATATCCGGGGATTGAGAAGGTAATTATTGGAGTTTCAAAATATGTTGAATTTGACTCTCCTAAGCACGACCATATCTACACTCTTCTTGATAATGCAGGTATATTATCAGTAATTTTAGTAGATATGTTCTCATCTGTCTTGATCCGAGAGTTTTACAATCATTTGGAAGACCCTAAACACACTGAATTGGATGGGGGAGTGCGATCGAGAATCCAAGGTCAACAAGTGGAAATAACACATGTTGATCTTAGAGATGAATTTGGTCTTCTTATGATTGATCATATGCCAGACATAGTAGAAAGCTATAGAAGGGACAGAGATTGGACTCTTGTAAACATGAGTTTACATGAAAGTAAAAAGAGGACCCTAATCACGGAAGTCTCTTCACTCACTCCTGATGCCTATTTAGTCCAAGACATATTGAGAAACTCAGTCATGCTAAAAAGTGGTGATACAAGGAGTATCACAGCACAGTTGACGCTGTTTACATATTTTATTATAGAGAAGGAACCCTTTGATGTAGCGGACCTCATCCTTGCCCAGATTCGTTATGTTATTAGATTAAAACAACCAAAATGGGTGAAGGTTCATACTTTGCCAATGGGGGCTATAATTCAACGTATTCTCTATAAGAAGTATGAATGGATAAGTCAAGATTCATACTTAGATGATTGTATTCCTGAAATATACTATACGGGTACCATGAAAGTTAAGAAGCCTTAAATCCTCATCCTGGAATAGAGATTAGAGAGCCTACAAATCCTAGAGGAGGAATACTATGAGAGGCTATAGATGATCTTCGTGATTCATTTGAAGAACACAAGAAAGAAGTGAAGAAAGATCGCAGTAGACTGCAGAAATTTATGAAATTTCTGGTGAAGGGACTGAAGTTAAAGCCTACTCCTGAAGAAGCGGCCGAATGGGAAGTCCCAGATGAAGAACCGCCACGCCAATCGGTTAGGAGGACTCGACGTGGAAAGGCTGTAAGACGTGGATCTTCAGAAGACTGTCCAGAAAGTAGCGGGGCTGGATATGATGATTCTGAGTAGTTTCCAGCAGGTTGCTGCTTCTGACTGATGTCGGAATTTTCCGACACTCACTGTCGCCTAGGCGACAGTGAACTTACCCATATTTCATTTTTTGTTTACTGAACTTAATCTTATGTTTATTTCTACTATTTTCCTGGAACAATTTGTATGAATTATTAATGATGTGAGAATTTTTGTTAAGTCATTCAAATTCTATGTTTTGATTTAAAATGATGTTTTCCATTGTCCTTTATCTTATTAAACTTGATTTGTCATATTGTATATGCTTAGTTTGGAATATCTAGGATTCCTAATTCAAGCCTTAGCATTGAAAACCGGGAATCCGGCAATGGTTTTGTGAATATATCGGCTAGTTGATTATCCGTTCCTATGAAGGAAATTTTAATCTGATTATTTTTAATGTGGTCTCTTATAAAATGATGCCTAACGTCAATATGTTTAGACCTAGAGTGATGCACCGGGTTGTAAGTTAAATCAATTGCACTTTTGTTATCGCACCATAGCTCTATTGTTTGTTGTTTAATGTTAAAGTCTTCTAAAGTTTGTTTCATCCAAAGAGCTTGTGCACAACAACTACCAAGTGCGATGTATTCGGCCTCAGTGGTTGAGAGGGCAACTGAATTCTATTTCCTACTCGACCATGAAATGAGTGAAGGGCCTAAAAAGTGACAAGTGCCACTACTAGTGCTTTTCCTATCTAGTGAACAACCGGCATAATCAGAATCAGAATAGCCAAAAAGAGTAAAATCATTATTATGAGGATACCACAAACTAAGTTTAGATGTGCCAATTAAATATCTAAAAATTCTTTTTACCGCTTTTAAATGTGATTCTTTGGGATAGTCTTGAAATCTAGCACATAAACAAACTGAAAACATAATATCTGGTCTAGAAGCGGTTAAGTATAAAAGTGAACCTATCATGCCTCTATATAAAGTTTGATCTATGGATATTCCACTTTCATCTTTTCCTAATTTTAAAGAGACACTCATAGGAGTACTAGCTTGTTTAAGATTTTCAAATCCAAAACTTTTCAAAACATCATGTATATATTTTGATTGGTTTATAAAAATTCCATCATGTTTTTGAATAATTTGAAATCCTAAGAAATATTTTAGTTCTCCTACCATGCTCATCTCAAATTCACTTTCCATCATTTTAACAAAATAATTACATAACTCTTCATTAGTGGCTCCAAAAATAATATCATCAACATAAATTTGTAAAACAATTAAATCATCATCAACTTGCTTAATGAAGAGTGTACAATCAACACCGCCTATTTTAAAACCATTTTGTAATAAATATAAGGTTAATCTATCATACCATGCTCGTAGTGCTTGTTTTAAACCATACAAAGCTTTTAGTAATCTACACACGCGATTAGGAAATTTTTCATTTATAAAGCCTGGGGGTTGTTCAACATAAACTTCTTCTTTAATCAACCCGTTTAAAAATGCAGTTTTAATATCCATTTGCAATAATTTAAATCTTTTATGACTAGCAAATGCAACAAAAATTCTAACTGCTTCCAATCGTGCAACGGGTGCAAAAGTTTCATCAAAATCTACCCCTTCAATTTGATTGTATCCTTTCGCTACAAGCCTAGCTTTGTTTCTAGTGATCCTAGAGTCAGTATCTAATTTATTTTTAAAAACCCATTTGACTCCTACCACAGGATGATCACTAGGTCTATCTACAAGAATCCAAACTTTATTTCTTTCAAATTGGTTAAGTTCTTCATTCATAGCTAGAAACCAAGATTCATCATTTAAAGCTGTGGCAACATCTTTTGTTGGAGCATGCGTTTCGCACTCCTCCGGTTTGATAATAACAAAGTCCCATTTGTATTTGATTCTATTTTTATTAATGGTGTGCAGGTAACAGGTATGAGATGTTCACATTTCTGCTGGAGCTAAATTTGAATGTAGGAAAATTTCACTGTCGGAAAATTCCGACAGCTGATGTCGCCCAGGCGACAGCAGAGAAGTTACAACTACTTCCCTCCACGACAGCACGACGAAAGGCAGTTTTGAGCTGTCGGAAATCCGACAGCGATGTCGCCCAGGCGACAGCTCGGAGGTTACAACAACTGCCCACGACACCACCACGATCGGCAGTTTTGCGCTGTCGGAAATCCGACATCGATGTCGCCCAGGAGACAGCTCGGCGGTTACAGCAACTGCCCGCACGACGGCACTCCAGCGGCAGTTTAGCGCTGTCGGAAAATTCCGACAGTCGATGTCGCTCAGGCGACAGCGATTTTCTATAAATTGACTCCTTGTGTTCGTGCATTCCAAGCATTGAGAATTCCAAGTTCCTTCCTGAGTGCATACGAACCAGAGAGCTCCGGAACCTCTTCAACTCCCATTTGTGCAAAGAAGGATTGAATATTGAAGACGAGATCGGGCGCGCTTCTACATCAATGATCATCTCGGGACTTCAACCATCCTTTCAGAGATCTGAAATTCTAGGGAGTTATTCTTTTCATATTGTATTTTCATTTACACACATTTCATTTTGTATTGGTAGATAAATCGTCGTCTTGCGTGCGGCGTCTAGGTCCTTGCGTGGCTTAGGGGAAAATCGCTTCCTTGTGCGGAGCGTCCAAGTCCTTGCGTGGCTTGGTGGGAAATCGTGGCCTTGTGTGCTACGTCTAGATCTTGGGAAGATCTAGAGGATAGGCTTGGGCTTGGTCTTGGGAGAGACAAGTGATAGCCTTCCGATCCTTGGGAGAAGGATTGGTAAACCAAAATTGTTGAATTTTTATTAACATAATTGTGCTTTGATCTTAAGCATTGTTAAGATCATTTTTATTGTATGCAAATTTCATGATTAATATAATTATGTCCTTTTCTTTAATTACATATTTGGTGGCATAATCTTTATCTCAGAAATTTGTGTTTGGTTTAATATGAAAATTGCATTGGTTTGAAAGTGTTTATAAGTAATTTTTTTTAGTAAAGTAAAATTTGTCTAAAAAATTATTAAGTAAAAATTATATTTTAAACACACCCTTATTCACCCCCCCCCCCCTCTAAGGGCGTCACACGATCCAACAAGTGGTATCAGAGGCAGGTTGCTCCAAAATGGTTTTACCACCGGGAGTAATGGCGCACAACGATCACGCGTTTGTTGAGGGGCAAGGAATTAGTAGGCCACCACTTTTTACGGGCACAGACTATAATTATTGGAAAACACCTATGCGTTGTTTTCTAATTGTGCTAGATATAGAAGTCTGGAATATGGTAGAATCTAGTTATACTTCTCCAACATTTGTTGTAGGAGATGTAACCATGGATAAGCCCAAAGACAAGTGGGATGACAACGATAAATTAAAATGTAAGAACAACGCAAAAGCCATGAATGCTTTATTTTGCGCACAAGATCACACTGAATTTAATAGAGTTTGTGCTTGTAATACTGCATTTGAAATTTGGAATTTATTAGAAATCACTCATGAAGGTACTTAGCAGGTAAAGGATTCAAAGCTATTTCAACTGGAATCTGAATTTGAAAGGTTCAAAATGGAGGTAGATGAAGAGATTGATACGATGTACACACGATTCACAAAAATCGTGAACGACTCAAAGGTGCTAGGAAAGGTGTTCTCAAATGGAGATTTAGTAAGGAAAATCTTAAGATCACTTCCCCCGAAGTTCAATCCTAAAGTAACTGCAATTTCCGAGTCACATGATCTTAAGACCTTACAATTGGAGAGCCTCATTGGGAACTTGAAAAATCATGAAGTTGAATTGAAAATTCAACAACAAGAGTATATGGAGCCAAGGAAGAAGGGATTGGCTCTAAGATCTAAGAAGGAAGAAACTAGTGATTCTGAGGAGGATGAAGAAGATGAGGAAAGTTTATTTGTTAAAAAATTTAGAAAATTTATGAAAAATCCGAAGAGGAGGAATACGTTTAAGAAGTATTTTAAGAAGGAGACTTTTAGGAAGAAAAAAGGAAAGGAAGGCGATGAGGAGGAAGAGAGACCGCCACCTGAGTGTTGTCACTGCAAGAAGATAGGACACATCCGAAGCAAGTGTCCAAAGTACTTGAAAGAACATAAAGAAAAGAAGCACAAAGGGTCGAAGAAGGTGTTAAAGGCGGAAACATGGGATGATACTACTTCTGAGGATGCAAGCAGTTCAGACTCAAGTAAAGAAGAGGAGGCCAACATGTGCTTAATGGGAAAGAGCGTCATATCTGATGACGAATGCAGTGTCCAAAGCGACACTGAGGTAAATCCTCCAACCTATGATGAATTATTTTCTGAATTTTTAAGGACTTGCAAATTTTTTGAAAAAAGTTTAAAAGATAATGATCTTCTTAAATCTAAAAAATGAAATTTTACTTAAAGAAAACAAAAAATTGTTAAATGAAATTAAGATCATTGGAAAAAGAGATATTTCTTGCCAAGAGTGTGATCACTTTTTGGGAAGAATTAAAGAACTTGAATCTCTTTCCAAATTTCATTCTATAATAAAAGTTCTTACTAAAAAGAATGAGATTTTAGAGAGAGATCTGAAATCTTCAATTTCCAAAGTCCATGAGGGAAAGAAATCTTTTGAACGTAGATGCGTAAATCTAGTATCCGAGAATACAGAAATGAGAAACCAGATTCATGACTTAACACTAGCCATGAAAAAATTTGGAATGGGCCGAAGATCACTGGATATGATCTTAGGATACCAACGCCATGGATCTGGAAGGTTTGGGCTCGGATACACGTCTGGAAGCTGTCGCCCGGCGACAACCATTGTCGCCGACGACAGTGAAAAGTCCAGAAAATTTACTTTAAAAATTCTAAAATTAATGAATTGTCAAATATTGCATCCTCATCCAGTAAAAGTCCAGAAAAGTTATACTCCTCTAAATACATTACATGTGCCAAATGCAATAGATTTGGTCACACTACGGACTCTTGCTGGAAAGAAGGAAAAAGTAAAATCAAACAAATCTGGGTGCCTAAGGCTTCTACCTATACTATGGGTGGAACCACTTGGGTAACCAGATCTTTATTCACCTCTTCTTTCTAGGTGTGTTGGCAGGCTAAGGACAAAGAAGACGTGTGGTACTTGGACTCGGGTTATTCAAAACACATGACAGGCAATAAAGAGAAGTTCATTAGCCTAGAGATGAAGAAAGGAGGAGTTGTTACTTTCGGAGACAATGGAAAAGGAAAAATCATCGGCATCGGAGTTGTGGGTAACGAAAAATTTTCAATTTCAAATGTTTTATTTGTAGAAGGATTAAAGCATAATTTGATTTCTATTAGTCAATTATGTGAAAAGGGTTTAAATGTTTTATTTGAATCTTCTACAAATTTGTGCAAAATTATTAATTCCAAAACAAATGAAATTGTTTTTACCGCACCTAGATGTCATAATGTATATATGATTAAATTTCTAGATTTTTCAAATTCTACTTTGAAATGTTTTTTATCAAAAAATGATGAATTAGATTTATGGCATAGGCGACTTGGACATACTAGTGCCAAGTTAATTACAAAACTTTCAAAAGATAAATTAATTAAAGGTTTACCATTGTTAAATGGAAATTTATCTTCTTCACTATGTGTGCCTTGCCAAAAAGGAAAATTTTCAAAATCATCTTTCAAAATTAAAAACATTATTTCTACCACTAGGCCACTTCAATTAATACACATGGATTTATTTGGGCCAATTGGAATTTCTAGCTTAGGAGGTAGAAAATACACATTTGTATTGATTGATGATTATTCTCGTTTTTGTTGGACTTTATTTCTAACCTCCAAATCCGATGCATTTTCAGAATTTTCAAAATTATGTTTGCGTATCCAAAATGAATTTGAGTTAAAAATTAAACGCATACGATCGGATCATGGAGGAGAATTTGAAAATGAAAAGTTTATTTCTTTTTGTACGGAGTTAGGAATTAAACATGAATTTTCCGCTCCACGCACACCACAGCAAAATGGTGTAGTGGAGAGGAAAAATTGAACTCTTCAAGAGTTAGCCCGTACGATGTTATCTGAATTTAAATTTCCAAAATCTTTTTGGGCTGAAGCGGTTAGTACGGCATGTTATGTAATTAATAGAGTAATGCTTCGCCCTATTTTAAAATTAACTCCTTATGAATTAATTTTTAATAAACAACCAAATGTTTTTTATTTCAAAGTTTTTGGTTGTAAATGTTTTATTTTGAATTCTAAAGATTCCTTAGGAAAATTTGATGAAAAATGTGATGAAGGTGTTTTTATTGGCTATTCTTCAACTAGTAAAGCTTATAGGATTTTTAATAAAAGAACAAAAATAGTTGAAGAATCTATTCATGTTAGGTTTGATGAGTTTGCTTCATGTGTAGAAAAGAAAATTACAGGAAGAGAAGATGATCCCCTTCCTTCGGTGGAGAATGGTGATGAAGAACTTGGAGAAATTGAAGAAGGAAAAGAAGAAGAAAGAGAAGGAGAAAGAGAAGAAGGAGATAGAGAAGTAGAAGAAAGAGAAGAATATGAGCCTCCAAGTGAATTGAGGTTTTCAAAGGATCATCCAAAGGAGCTTATCATTAGAGATCCGCAAAAAGGGGTTAGTACTCGTTCATCGCTACATGTTTTATTTTCAAACCTTTATTTTGTCTCTGAAATAGAACCAAAAGATGTTTCCACCGCTTTAAATGATGAATTTTGGTTTTTAGCTATGAATGAAGAACTTAATCAATTTGAACGTAATAAGGTTTGGAATCTTGTAGAACGACCCAAAAATCGTCCCGTAGTTGGTGTTAAGTGGATTTTTAAAAATAAAATGGATAATGAATCTAGAATTGTTAGAAATAAAGCCAGATTAGTTGCAAAAGGTTATGCACAAATTGAAGGGGTAGATTTTGATGAAACTTTTGCACCCGTAGCAAGATTAGAAGCGGTTAGGATATTTCTTGCATTTGCTTGTTTTAAAAGATTTAAATTATATCAAATGGATGTCAAAACCACATTTTTAAACGGATATATAAAAGAAGAGGTTTATGTAGAACAACCCCCTGGCTTTATAAATGAGAAATATCCAAATTATGTTTATAAATTAGATAAAGCGCTTTATGGATTAAAACAAGCGCCTCGTGCTTGGTATGATCGATTAACTCAATATTTGTTAAAGCACGATTATAAAATAGGAAGTGCTGATTCTACACTCTTCATTAAGCAAATTGATCATGATTTGGTTATTTTGCAAATATATGTTGATGATATTATTTTTGGAGCCACTAATGAAGAGTTGTGTAATGAAGTAGTTCAAATTATGAAAAATGAATTTGAAATGAGCATGGTTGGAGAACTTTCATATATTCTAGGTTTTCAAATTACACAAAAACATGATGGTATTTTTATATGTCAAACCAAATATATTCATGATATGTTAAAAAGATTTGGATTTGAAAATCTTAAGCATGCAAACACTCCTATGAGTACTTCACTAAAATTAGGAAAAGATGAAAGTGGTGTTTCAATTGAACAAACCCTTTATAGAAGTATGATAGGATCTTTATTGTATTTAACCGCATCTAGACCTGACATTATGTTTGCCGTTTGTTTATGTGCTAGATTTCAAGCTAATCCTAAAGAGTCACATTTAAAAGTCGTGAAACGTATCTTTAGATATCTGATAGGAACATCAAAATTAGGATTATGGTATCCGCATAATGATTCTTTTATTTTGCATGGTTTTTCGGATTCGGATTATGCGGGATGTTCTTTAGATAGGAAAAGCACTAGTGGCACTTGTCACTTTATCGGCCCTTCACTTATTTCATGGTCGAGTAGGAAATAGAATTTTGTTGCCCTCTCTACTACCGAGGCCGAATATATTGCACTAGGTAGTTGTTGTGCCCAAGCTCTTTGGATGTCACAAACGTTAGAAGATTTTGGCATGCAACAAAGTAGTGTAGAATTAAAGTGTGACAATAAAAGTGCTATAGACTTAACTAACAATCCCGTATTACATTCTAGATCTAAGCATATAGATGTCCGACATCATTTTATAAGGGATCATATTAAGAAGGGTAATATAAAAATCAACTTTATAGGCACGGAAAATCAACTAGCGGATATATTCACTAAGCCGTTACCGGATTCCCGTTTTTCTATGCTTAGGCTAGAATTGGGAATCCTAGACATTTCTCAATGAATATATCACTACTTAAAACCTATAAAATTTAAAAAAAAAATCATCACAAAACCTATACATTTTAAAAAGAAAAAGCCTAAATTTTAAAATCAAACCATAGAATTTCAAATGACTTAACAAAAATTTAAACATCATTAATATTACATCACTATTGTCGCAATAAAAACAGTAGAAAACAACATTAGTTTCAAGTTCATTAACAGAAAACAACATCTGAAGAAGTTCACTGTCGCCCAGGCGACAGTGGATGTCGGAAATTTCCGACATCAGTCAGCAGCAGCAGCCTGATGAAACTACTCAGAATCCTCAAAACCAGCCCCGCTGCTCTCTGGACAATCTTCTGGAGGTCCTCGTCTCACGGTCTTACCACGGCGAGTCTGCCTCACCGATTGGCATGGCGGTTCTTCCTCTGGAACTTGCCATTCGGCCTCTTCCTCCGGAGTTGGCTTTAACTTCAGACCTTTGACAAGAAACTTCATAAGCTTCTGCATTCGACTACGGTCCTTTTTCACTTCTTTCTTGTGATCCTCTAATGAATCACGTAAATCATCAATGGACTCTCGTAGTGATCCTACCCTAGGCATTGGCGGCTCTCTAATCTCAATTCCAGGATGGGCCTTTTCTGCGTCTTCTTCACTTTCATCGTACCCGTATAATATATCTCCGGATAACAATCATCAAAATAAGAATCTTGAGCTATCCATCCGTACTTCTTATATAATATACGCTGAATTATCGCCCCCATTGGCAGCGTGTGAACCTTCACCCATTTTGGATGCTTTAATCTAAATGCATACCGAATCTGGGAGAGTATGAAGTCCGCCACATCGAAAAGTTCATCCTCCATAATGAAGTAAGTAATGAGGGTCAACTGAGCCGTGATACTTCTTGTATCTCCACTCTTCAACATGACTGAGTTCCTTAATATATCTTGAACTAAAAAAGCATCCGGAGTGAGTGACGTAACTTCAGTGGTTAGAGTCTTCTTTTGACTCCCATGTAAACTCATGTTTACAAGGGTCCAATCTCTATCTTTTCTATAACTCTCCACTATATCCGGCATATTTTCACTCATCTCTAGTCCGAATTACTCTCTTAGATCAACATGTGTTATTTCCACATGTTCACCTTGGATTCTTGATCTAACTCCCCCATCCAATTCAGTGTAATTAGGATCTTCCAAATGATTATAGAATTCTCGAACCAAAAAGGATGAAAACGAATCTGCTGTGATTATTGAGAGTATACCTGCATTCGCAAGCCGATCATAGATATGATCATGCTTAGGCGAATCAAATTCAACATATTTCACTACTCCAACTATGGCTTTCTCCACCCCAGGGTACACTTGATACGAACTATGCGCATCTTCAGAAGTACTTCTTCGCGCTTTAGAACTGGAAGCCATTCTGCAAATAACATATAAAAAATGGATTAAACATGTGCTGTGCACTGGAACACTGTCGCCCAGGCGACAGTGACTGTCGGAAAATTCCGACAGTACTTCAGTAAACTTCTCTTGAAATTTTTTACATAAACTTCCAGATCTACTCAAAATCAAGTTTTATTTCAACATCAAGTTTTTAAAAAATATATATATAATATTTTTTTCAAATCTACATCTTCTCCATATCCTTACTATTCATCATCTTCAACCTTCTTCCAAAAGCAAATCTTCTATTTTTAAATAATTCTACTATGTACAAATGCAAAACTTCAACCACAAAAAAAAAACACAAAATCAAAACATTTTTCACCAAGATCCAACAAGATCCCCTTAATTTACACTAGATCTACACTTTTAAAACACAAATCTTCCAAGATCTACACCATTCATCAAAGGGAAAATAAAAAACAAACATCTTTTATCATCTCCTCTTTCTAAAATCAAAAATCCCTAAAAAATTTTGAGTCAAAACACTTAAAAATCAAAAACCATACCTTTGATCTAGGATGTCGCCGAACTCTGACAGCCTCCTCTTGTTTTTAACTCCAGGAAATGATGCACAATAGGGTTTGACTCGGTCCAAAGCCGTATTTATATTTTTGGCTGTCGCCCAGGCGACAGTGACTGTCGAAAATTTCCGACAGCTCACGATTTGATTAATCTTCAGTTTTTGGTCCCTTTGATGCTTTACAATAGTTGTATGTCCTTATTAATACTACAACTCATGAATTGATGCCAAACCATGTGCTTTTTATTCTAACAAATGGCTCTTACATGATTATATGATTTCATTTCCAAGCTATCACCGTATTGACACTCCTACTTAGTTGTTTAGACCATTGGAAATTGTTTTCGCATGCCTCTAAGTATGAGAAATTGTTTATCTATCATAATGAACTATCATGTTCACTTCTTTTGATCAATACGTATGTCTTTTTATTTAATATATACATGAATCATATTTGCTTTAACATACTACAATAGCACTTCATAAATACAACTTTCAACCTTGATTTGTTAGCACAACAAAATATACACCATCTTTTGCGATTCAAGTGAATTCGGAGATCCTTGGTCAATTAAAAAATTATTAATATCTCAAAATTAAGATATCACAAATATGTGATCAAAAAATATAAGGTTAAAATTAAAGACAAGGATACTCCACCAAGCACTACTTACCCTCCTGATAAGTCTTAATGAGCATTGTGAGGTTAAGCACCTTGGAAAGAATTGTAAAGTGTCTTGTGCAAAAGAAAAATGGTTTGCTATTCTTCTTGTGCTATATCTTCAACGTAAAAGTTGACTTTATATGCTTATATTATGTTCTCCATTTCATGATCATGTACATTAAATAACTTCATATGTTTGATCTAAGTATCACATGTACACATCATTATGTTATATAAACATTCATCTCATGAGAATTGGACCGAAAATATTCCAAATTTCTATCCACTATTGTGTCTTTCTGAGATACTTTCACATGAATTTAATCATGTTTAAGTTATTTTATTTTCTTACTTCATATGGCTATACCGTCTCTTCATAAGCTTATTCATACTATGGCATATTACTATTATTTCATGAACTTCAATCATTTCAAACATGTGCTTCCGCTTACTCTTCATTTCTACATCCTATTTTTTCCCTTACGAACTACTCCCTTATCTCTTCTTAACTTTTGCTAATACCAAAAGGGGGAGAATTAAAAGTATAAAAAGAGAAATCACAAATTTATTACACCTAAATAGTCCACCTAAACAATACATCATTTCAACTTACTTTAACATTTAGGGGGAGCATATATTTAGGGGGAGCATTCATTTAGGGGGAGCTTTTATCTAAAGGGAGATTATTTATTTTAAGAGAAATATATCATGTTATTTTTGTGCACACACCAAATGTTAAAATCAACAATCTAAATAGACATGATTTCTTTTTTATACGGATTTGTTATTATCAAAAGGGGGAGATTGTTGGAGCATGCGTTTCGCACTCCTCCGGTTTGATAATAACAAAGTCTCGTTTGTCATTGATTCTATTTTTATTAATGGTGTGCAGGTAACAGGTATGAGATGTTCACATTTCTGCTGGAGCTAAATTTGAATGTAGGAAAATTTCACTGTCGGAAAATTCCGACAGCTGATGTCTCCCAGGAGACAGCAGAGAAGTTACAACTACTTCCCTCCACGGCAGCACGACGAAAGGCAGTTTTGAGCTGTCAGAAATCCGACAGCGATGTCGCCCAGGCGACAGCTCGGAGGTTACAACAACTGCCCATGACACCACCACGACCGGCAGTTTTGCGCTGTCGGAAATCCGACATCGATGTCGCCCAGGCGACAGCTCGGCGATTACAGCAACTGCCCGCACGACGGCACTCCAACGGCAGTTTAGCGCTGTCGGAAAATTCCGACAGTCGATGTCGCCCAGGCGACAGCGATTTTCTATAAATTGACTCCTTGTGTTCGTGCATTCCAAGCTTTGAGAATTCCAAGTTCCTTCCTGAGTGCATACGAACCAGAGAGCTCCAGAACCTCTTCAACTCCCATTTGTGCAAAGAAGGATTGAAGATTGAAGACGAGATCGGGCGCGCTTCTACATCAACGATCATCTCGAGGCTTCAACCATCCTTTCAGAGATCTGAAATTCTAGGGAGTTGTTCTTTTCATATTGTATTTTCATTTACACACATTTCATTTTGTATTGGTATAGAAATCGTCGTCTTGCGTGCGGCGTCTAAGTCCTTGCGTGGCTTAGGGGAAAATTGCTTCCTTGTGCGGAGCGTCCAAGTCCTTGCGTGGCTTGGTGGGAAATCGTGGCCTTGTGTGCTACGTCTAGATCTTGGGAAGATCTAGAGGATAGGCTTGGGCTTGGTCTTGGGAGAGACAAGTGATAGCCTTCCGATCCTTGGGAGAAGGATTGGTAAACCAAAATTGTTGAATTTTTATTAACATAATTGTGCCTTGATCTTAAGCATTGTTAAGATCATTTTTATTGTATGCAAATTTCATGATTAATATAATTATGTCCTTTTCTTTAATTACATATTTGGTGGCATAATCTTTATCTCAGAAATTTGTGTTTGGTTTAATACGAAAATTGCATTGGTTTGAAAGTGTTTATAAGTAATTTTTTTTTACTAAAGTAAAATTTGTCTAAAAAATTATTAAGTAAAAATTATATTTTAAACACACCCTTATTCACCCCCCCCCCCCCCCCCCTCTAAGGGCGTCACACGATCCAACATCTTTTGGTTCTATATTTGAGACAAAACATAAATTTGAAAAACTTTCATGTAAACTAGAACGTGTACGTACCCCACTTGATGGTTCTCCAATAACAAATTCTTGTGGATGATCTTTTGAGAACCTTAGCTCGGTTGGAGGTATATATCCTTGTTCTTCTTCTTCTTCACCATCTTTTTCGTCTTCTTTCTCTACTTTTTCTTCATCATCATCATCATTTTTCCTCAGATTTTGTTCCACATCTTCTTCATTTTTCTCATTACCTGCAACTTTAGTATTTTCTACACAAGAAATGTTTTCATCAAATTTTACATGAATAGTTTCTTCAACCACTTTAGTATATTTATTATAAACTCTATAGGCCTTGCTAGTTGAAGAATAACCAATGAAAATTCCTTCATCACATTTTCATTAAATTTACCTAAGTTATCTTTTGTATTCAAAATAAAGCATTTACAACCAAAAACTTTAAAGTAAGATACATTTGGTTTTCTTTGAAAATAAATTTCATAAGGAGTTAATTGTAATGTAGGACGAATCATGACACGATTAATAATATAGCATGCAGTACTAACCGCTTCGGCCCAAAAATATTTTGGCAATTTAAATTCACAAAGCATAGTACGTCCTAATTCTTGAAGTGTTCTATTTTTCCTCTCCACTACACCATTTTGTTGTGGTGTGCGAGGAGCGGAAAATTCGTGTTTTATTCCAAATTCATTACAATATGAAATAAATTTTTCATTATCAAACTCTCCTCCATGATCTGATCTAATGCATTTTACTTTTAAGTCAAGTTCATTTTGAATACGTGAAATTAGTTTTACAAATTCATCAAAGGCATCAGATTTTGAATTTAAAAACAGTGTCCAACAAAATCTAGAATAATCATCAATAATAACAAACGTATATATTCTACCTCCTAGACTTTGTGTAGTAATTGGACCAAACAAGTCCATATGTAATAATTGTAAAGGTCTAGTAGTAGAAATAACATTTTTGCTTTTAAAAGATGATTTTGTAAACTTTCCTTTTTGGCATGGTGAACATAATGAAGAAAGCTTTCCATTCAAATTTGATAAACCTTTTATTATTTTATTTTTAGAAAGCTTTAATATGCGTTTAGCACTAGAATGTCCTAGTCTCCTATGCCATAATTCAAGTTCATCATTCTTTGAAATAAAACATTTAAGTATAGAATGAGATAAATCATGAAAAGTTATTGTATAGACATTGTTTATTCTTGGTGTAGTAAGTACAATTTCAATTGTTTTGGAATCAATAATTTTGCAAAGGTTTGAGATAGAGTCAAATAAAACATTTAGATTTTTATCACATAGTTGACTGATAGAGATTAGATTATGTTTCTAACCTTTAACATATAAAACATTTGAAATTTTAAACTCTTCGTTACCTACTACTCCAATGCCTTTGACTTTACCCTTGCCATTATCTCCAAAGGTCACTGTTCCTCCTTTTTTCATCTTCAGGCTTAGGAACTTTGATTTATCGCCGGTCATGTGTTTTGAACAGCCAGAGTCCAAATACCACACGTCTTCCTTGTTCCTAGCCTGCACACACACCTAAAAAGATGATGAGAGTAAAGATCTGGTTACCCAAGTGGTCCCTCCCATGGTATAGGTGGAAGCCTTAGGTACCCAGATTTATTTAACACTAACTTTTCCTTTCTTCCAGCATGAGTCCGAGATGTGACCAAATCGATGACATTTGGCACATGCAATGAATAGTGAGGAACCATTCTTTAATGGTTTCTCTGGACTCTTGCTGGAGGAAACATCTTTATATGTGGACTTAGAAAAATTTTCATTTTGAAAAACAGTTTTTCTGAACCTGGCGCTGTCGCTGGTTCCGACATCAGCTGTCGGAAATTTCCGACAGCTTCCAGAAACGTATCCTAGCCCAAATTTTGCTGTCCCATGGCATTGGTTGGCTAAAATCATATCCAGAGATTTTTTTCCAACACCAAATTTTCCAATTGCCATGTTCAACTCATTTACTTTGGACTTTAAAATTGAATTTTCTTTTACTATCATGCCACATCTATTTGCAACATTTTTCTTATAATTCTCTAATTGAGAATGAGAGATTTTAACAACTTTCTAAGTCCTTTTTCTCTTTTAGAAGTTGATCAAATTTTTGATCGGACTTAGAAATAGTGTTTTCAAGTTCTTTTATCCTTGTCGAAGAGTGATCACACTCTTGACAAATTACCTTCTCGTTCCCAATAGATTTCAACTCATTTGATAACTTTTTATTTACTTTCAAAAGAACTTTATTTTCACATTTTAAGAAATCGATTTCCTTTAGGCTTTTTTCCAAAAATTTGCAAGTTTTCATAAATTCAGAATATAAATCAGCATAAGATGGAGGAGTTACCTTAGTGTCGCTTTGGACACTGCTATCGTCATCAGATGACGCATTTTCTTTCCCCATCAAGCATACATTTGCTTCTTCTTTATCTTCATCGCTTGCTTCACTTGAGCCTTCAGAAGTTGTGTCATCCTAAGTCTCCGCCTTCAGAACCTTCTTTTTGAACTTCTTATCGTGCCTCTTCTCTTTCTGTTCTCTCAGATATTTTGGGCACTTGCTTCTTATATGTCCAATCTTTTTACAATGATAGCATTCCGGTAGCGGACGTTCTTCTTCATCATCAATTTTTCCTTTACCTTTGTTGTAGGAAAAATCCTTCTTTTTGAAAAATTTTCTAAATGAGTTTCTCCTCTCAAGATTTCTCAAAACTTCTTAAAGTTCCTCACAAATAGTCCTTCTTCATATTCCTCACTTTCTTCAGTCTCACTTTCAATTTCCTTTTTAGATTTCAAAGCCAAACTCTTCTTTTTGGGCTCCAATTTGTACTCTTGGATTTGAATCTTCAACTCCACGTCATGGGTTTTTAGATTCCCAATGAGGCTCTCCAATTGTAAGGTCTTAAGATCACGTGACTCAGAAATTGCAGTCACTTTAGGATTGAACTTCGGGGGAAGTGATCTTAAGATTTTCCTTACTAAATCTCCATTGGAGAAAACCTTACCCAACACCTTTGAATCGTTCACGATTTTAGTGAATCGTGTGTACATTGTATCAATTTCTTCATCCACCTCCATTTTGAATCTTTCGAACTCTGACTCCAGTTGAAATAGCTTTGAATCCTTTACCTGTGAAGTACCTTCATGAGTGATTTCTAAAAGATTCCAAATTTCAAATGCAGTATTACAAGCACAAACTCTATTAAATTCAGTGCAATCTAGTGCGCAAAATAAAGCATTCATGGCTTTTGCATTGTTCTTACATTTTAATTTATCATTGTCATCCCACTTGTCTTTGGGTTTGTCCATAGTTACATCTCCTACAACAAATGTTGGGGAAGTATAACTCGTCTCGACCATATTCCAAACTTCTATGTCGAGAGCTATTAGAAAACACCGCATTCGGGTTTTCCAATAGTTATAGTCTGTGCCCGTAAGAAGTGGTGGCCTACTAATTCCTTGCCCCTCAACGAACGCGTGATTGTTGTGCGCCATTACTCCCAGTGGTAAAACCGTTTTGGATTAACCTCCCTCTGATACCACGTGTTGGATCTTGTGGCGCCCTTAGAGGGGGGGGGGGTGAATAAGGGCCTTTTTAAATTCTAATTTTTTACTTAAGAATTTTTAAAACAAATTTTGCTTTTCTAAAAATCACTTATAAAAATTTTCAAACTATGAAAATTTTAAATTAATTCAAACACAAATTTCTAAGTTAAAGATTAAGCAACCAAATTTGCAATTAAAGAAAAAGTCATAATTTTTTAATCATGAAATTCACATACAATAAAAATGATCTTAACAATGCTTAAGATCAAGGCACAAATATGATAATAAACTTTTAACAATTTGAGTTTACCAATCCTTCTCCCAAGGATCGGAAGGCTATCACTTGTCTCTCCCTAGGCCAAGGCCAAGCCTATCCTCTAGATCTTCCCAAGATCTAGACGTAGCACACAAGGCCACGATTTCCTACCAAGCCACGCAAGGACTTGGACGCTCCGCACAAGGAAGCGATTTTCCCCTAAGCCATGCAAGGACTTAGACGTCACGCACAAGGAGACAATTTCTCTACCAATACAAAGTGAAATGTATATAAATGAAAATACAAAATCAAATGAAGAACTCCCTAGAAATTCAGATCTCTGAAAGAAAGGTTGAAGCCTCGATATGATCGTTGATGTAGAAGCGCGTCCGATCTCGTCTTCAATCTCAAACCTTCTAAGCACAAATGGGAGTTGATGAGATTCTGGAGCTCTCTGGTTCGTATGCACTCAGGAAAGGACTTAGAATTTTCAATGCTTAGAATGCACGAACAAATTGAACCAATTTATAGTTTTTCACTGTCACCTGGGCGACATCGCTGTCGGAATTACGACAGCGCCAAACTGCTACTCGTCGTGCTGTCGTGCGGGCTGCTGCTGTAACTTCTGTCCTGTCGCCTGGGTGATATCGCTGTCGGAATTCCGACAGCGCTAAACTGATGCTCGTCGTGCTGCCGTGCGGGCTGCTGCTGTAACTTCTGTCCTGTCGCCTGGCCGACAGTAGATGTCGGAAAATTCCGACATCGAAATTCTCCATACAGTCAAATTGAGCTCCAATCAGAATTGTGAACATCTCATACCTGTTACCTGCACACCATCAATAAAAATAGAATCAAATACAAACGAGATTTTGTTATTATCAAACCGGAAGAGTGCGAAACGCATGCTCCAACACCTACCTCTGATACCACTTGAAAATCTAAGGTGTGGTCTAATAACTTAGGGGGTGAATAGGTTTTTTAACTATTTTAGTCTCATTGAACTTATAGACTAATTTAGCTTGAAAGAACACAAACAAAACACACCACAAAAAACACAGATTTATAATGGTTCCCTAGTATGGGTACTTCATTGTCCCCCTCCACCTATCTAATAATGTGCTAGACTCGGCCAACTCCACCAAAAATGCAAATCGAAGATCTTACTCCTTAGAGTTCTTGACTCCTGATGAGTAGTAAAATATATGTATTTTTAGTATAGTTATTAGTATAGTTTTAATTAATATTGCGAATTTTCTATGTAAATTAATAAATAAATTGCTTCTTTTCATTATTTCATTACTAACTTCGTTTTATTTTTGTTTTTGTAGATTTTGGCATTTTTTTGTCAAGTCACGCCCCTAAGTCACGCCCGTGACCACAAGTCACGCCCGTGACCAAGGGCGTGTAATTTTAAAATGCCAACTTTCCAGCTGTCGGCCAAATCCAGACCAAATTCCGACGAATAGACCAAGTCACGCCCGTGACATTACGGGTCACACCTGTGAACTGCTCTTCTCGACGGATAAGTGCGCCGTCCCATCGTCTCGACAGATTTTCTACAAGTCACGCCCGTGATCCATAAAAGTCATGCCCGTACTCTAGTAAAGTCACGCCCGTGTACCACCAGCGCGTCACTCCCAAAAGTCGCGCCCATGTTGCTGACGTTTGCCGCCCATATTCACGTCCGTGACTCGACGAGTCACGTCCGTGACTCGACGAGTCACGTCCGTGACAATCCAAGCCACGCCCGTGTACAGTCTTATTTTGACGGCGGATCCATCGAGAAGGCGCCCGTTAAGCCAGAGCAAATGTCACTCCCCAGGGTCACGCCCGTGACCACAAGACACCCCCGTGACCTAGGGGCGTGTAAAAATAAAATTTTGGCTATAAATAGAGGGGCTTCTCGGTTGAAGGAATTTTCATCCAAATTTTGAGTTCTTGTTAGTGGTTTTTGAGTTCTTTTGAGTGAATGTGAGTTTTGTTTATGCAATTAAGTTTAAGTTTGTTTGTAATTTTCGCCTTCCTAGTCTAGTTGTAATGCTTGTTTTAGAAATAAAATGTTGTTTTTCTCATTTGGATCATCTTCTTTTTCAATTTATGTTAGTGTGTGTGTGTGTATGAGAATAGTTTATTGCTTTCATAACTTAGGTTTATTGCTTTCATAACTAAGGTTTACTGCTTTCATAATTTAGGTTAAAAGCTTTCATAAAAATAGTTTATTGCTTTTCTTTCAACACTTTATTTATCGCTTTCGTTTAAACGCTTTCTTTCGTTTTTCCTTTTTTTGTAACATAGCTTAATTTTCAGTTTTTATATAACTGTTATATATCACCTCTATCTCAAATAAGAGGCTATGTACTTTTTAGCGCTTGTTTAAGACGGTTGGGATAGATATTATTTCTGCACTTTTATAAGTATTTCATTTCTATACCACCTCCATCCTGGATAAGAGGCTAAGAACTTTTTAGCGCTTGTTTAAGATGGTTGGGAGTTGGGACGGATATTATTTTAGCTTTTATATAAGTCTTTTATTTATTTCTTTCACGCTTATATCCGCTTAAATTATTAACATGTATTTTCTAATTATTAATGTCGTCTCCATTCCGATGAGTGGCTAATTTCCTTTAGCACACGATGTCGAAGAGCATTGGGACAAATAAATAGGTTTCTAAAAAATAAAACATCTTTTTCTATAATTATTAACGAGCTTAAGGTTTACCCGAGAATAACGTTGAGTGGAGCCACATAATCGATGTGCAGTTTTCATTTCCGTGTCTGTACACTAGTTAGCCGAGAGGCTCGTGCGTACGGACTGATCGCTCACGGGTAAAGAGAAGTGCGCTCTACCCTCGAGAGAGGATGAGGTAAGTCTCCTGAATTGGAAGTAAAAAACTCAATAGCGGAGTTCACAACATAAAGCGAGTATTAAGGAGATTCGATTAAAGAACGAGAGTTTGGTCGAATATTTATAATCTCAGGTGGGCGTACCCTTGAGAGAGGAGCGTTCATAATTATGGAACCTCCACGGCCAAGCCGTTTTATTATTTTGAAAAGTCATCTCTTTTATTTCCAAAAAAGACTATTTTCGTCTCAAGGTTATTCGACATCGGGCGCTATTTATTATCATCATTTAGAACTCTAGTTATACGCTTATTATCAGTCATTTTTAACAAAAAACCCACACTAAAAACTTATTCCGGTAAAATAATAGTTCGTTCCTCAAAGTAGCTATAATCAACACGATCCACGGAAATATACGACCCCGCTATTTTCTAAAACAAAATATCATGTATTACTCACGATAAGGTATACTTGCCTTTATCAAATGATTACTTTGGATTAAAATTTAAACAAAAGCTTTTCAAACCAATTTAGTGCAAAACTCTCCTTTTTTATTTTAAAAATCAATAGAATTCGGCGTTGTTGTCAGGGTGTAATCGTCAATACTTTGAAAGAAGAAAAAGACTGTTACTTCTATCTTTCGATAGGATAACGACTAGTTTCTCAAAGTAGGAGTACTTGTGAAACTCTCTTGAAAACACCTGCCTAATTCTAATCTCGTCATATAAAGGTTGCGCAAACCATAAAAAAAATATCCAAAGCGAAATCATCAAGTTTTTGGCACCGTTGCCGGGGAAAGTAGTGTTGTTATTTTGAAAAAAGGAATTACTATTACTTTTATCATATATATTAAAAATATATAATATAAAAAAATATATACTAAATAAATAAATAAATAATATATAGAAAACGCCAAAAAAAATTTATTATTAGTATATGACCCGAGGAAACTCCTCGGACGATTCGAATATCCCTTTTGACCCCGAAATCGAGCGCACCCTTCGTGGGCGCCTCCGACTTCGTGATCAAAACTTACTCGAATTTCCCGAAGAGTCTGTCGGAGATACTTACACTGAAGCTATGACCGATCAAATTCCAGATGCGGCCCCGCCACGGACCATGGCATATTATGCCAGGACAAATTTGGAAGATACTGGATCGAGTATTACACGCCCAACAGTGGATAATAATAATTTTGAAATAAAATCTAGCATCATTCAAATGGTATAACAGTCAGTCCAATTTGACGGTTTGCCAGATGAGGATCCGAATTTACACCTTTCTAGTTTTTTGGAAATATGCAATACCTTTAAAATTAATGGCGTTACTGACGATGCTATTCGCTTACGCTTATTTCTATTTTCACTACGGACAAAGGCCAAAGCGTGGTTAAGTTCTCTCCTCAGAGGATCCATAACCACGTGGGCACAATTGACGGAGAAATTTCTCACAAAATATTTTCCTCTGTCTAAAACTGCTAAACTACGTACAGATATCGCCTCCTTCATTCAATTCGATTCTGAGTCTCTCTACGAGACTTGGGAGCGTTTTAAGGAGTTCTTACGTAGGTGCCCTCATCACGCGTTGCCGTCTTGGCTGCAGGTTCAGACGTTTTATAATAGTTTGAATTTCTCAACGCGACAGATGATCGATGCAGCCGTCGGGGGAACGTTAAACAACAAAACCCCGGAGGCCGCTCAAGCTCTGTTCGAAGAAATGGCCATGAACGTCTATCAGTGGAATGCGCCTAGATCACGCCCTACTAAACCAACTGGGATATATGAAGTGGATGCCACTTCTCACTTAACCTCTCAAGTCGAAAGGTTAAGTAAGCAAGTGGCAGAGATGACTGCTTCCTCCTCCACTCCCACTTGGCTTAATAATAATAATAATTTTGTCGAAGAAACTATAGATTACTTAGGCAACTCAGTTAGGCCCCCTTCAACCCTATTAACAATCTGTATAGTAATAATTATAATCCGGGTTAGAGGAACCACACAAATTTTTCCTGGAGCAATCCTAATAATGCTCAGAGGCCCCCAATTATAAATCCGCAAGGATTTCCGAACGGATTCCAGCCTCCACCTCCAAAACCTTCTCTGCTCGAAGATATTTTTGCTAAATACGTCGCGTCCACCGAGTCAAATATCCGGAATATTACCGGATCGATTAAAAACTTGGAAAATCATGTTGGACAGCTGGCAAAGATGGTCTCTGAGCGGCCATATGGAACTCTACCAGGGAACACGGAGCCGAACCCCAGAGAAAATGCCAACGCCATAAACCTTCGCAGCGGTAAGGAGGTCACCTCCCCAAAATGGATTGAGCCCAAGGTACCTGTTTTGACACCGACCCCTCCACCCCCTCTCTCGATATATACACCGAGTATTTCGCCTGTGCCAAACGTTTTTAGCCCGTCCATTCCTTATCCCTCAAAAATAAACAACGAGCGGAAGGACGAGCATTATAATTTTTTTTTACAATTTTAAAACAAATCCACACAAACGTTCCTTTCTGCGAGGCACTCTCTCAAATGCCAAAATACGCGAAATATCTTAAAGAGTTGATTTCTAATAAAAAGTGACTCGAAGATGTTTCGCGTGTTTCCCTTAACATGAAATGCTCGGCTGTCCTCCTTAACAAATTACCGCCAAAACTGAATGACCCGGGACGATTCTCCATCCCGTGCCTCTTCGACAATATGTTAATAAAGTATGCTCTAGCGGACTTGGGCGCTAGCATCAATTTGATGCCTTTCTCCCTTTTTAAAAAACTCAATTTTGGCGTCCCAAGCCCGACAAAGATGAGAATCCAACTCGCGGATCGCTCGGTAAAGTACTCGATAGGGGTAGTGGAGGATGTCCTGGTCAAGGTCGACAAGTTTATTTTCCCGATAGACTTTGTCATCCTGGACATAGAGGAGGACGCTAAGGTGCCTATCATTCTCGGTCGCCCATTTCTCGCAACCTCCCGTGCGTTAATCGATGTTAGTAACGGTCTCCTCCTCCTTCGAGTCGGGGACGACGAAGTTACTTTACTTGTTAACCCCTCAATGCGTAAGTCCTTGTCGAACGATGATTCCAGTTATAACTTGGAACCCGCGTTTGAAGAGGAATGTTCTTCGCTTACTGAATTTCTCTCTTTAGCACTAGATAATTCAATATTGGCGAATCTATCTTGTCTCGATGACATGCCGACAGATTCTCCATTCGAACCCCTCGATTCAGAAGCCTTAAAAGTTAAAACATTTTACGAAGAACTGCATATCGAAGGATGTCGTTTGGCCTCTACAACGCGCCAGCTACATTCCAACGATGTATGCTGGCGATATTCGGCGATCTTGTAGAAGATATAATGGAAGTCTTTATGGATGACTTCTCCGTCTTTGGAAACTCTTTTCAAAACTGTCTGAAAATTTTAGATAGAGTTCTCCAGCGGTGTGAAGAGACAAACTTAGTTTTAAACTGGGAGAAATGTAACTTCATGGTCCGAGAGGGTTTAGTCCTCGGCCATAAGATTTCTTCCAAGGGGATGGAGGTCGATAAGGCCAAAGTTGCAATAATTGAACAACTTCCCATACTTTCGAACGTAAAATCTATTCGAAGTTTTCTTGGCCATGCGGGTTTTTACAGGCAGTTTATCAAGATTTTTCTATAATAACGAAATCGCTAACCCACCTCTTGGAGAAGGATTCCCCATTTATTTTTGATACGGCCTGCCAGTAACAACCCTTGAATTAAGACATAATAACATTAATAATACAAGTAATAATAATAATAATAAAACATTACTCTCCCCCCCCCCTTTTTAACTTCCCCCTCACGGTTAACCCCCCCCCCCCCCCACCCCCTCCCCTGGTCCGAGCTTTCTCGCAAAAAAAACCGCGCACGCTAGGGTTTCCGCAGCAGCGATCCATCCCGACACCGCTCCCGATCCTGTGCCACTTCCGTCTCCTGCGCTCAGCCCCGACGTCGCCGCCTGCTCCTCCTCCCGCCGGCGACGCCGCCTGCTCCTTCTCTTACCGTGGCCGGCGCCTCCCCTTGCTTCTCCTCCCCAAGCCGGGAGCCTCCTCTCCCTCAGTTAAGGCCGCAGCTCTCCCCTCTTGTGGCCGTCAACAACTCTCCTCTTCCTCAAGGCCGGCAGCCGCTCCGTTTCCTCCGGCAACTCCTTCTTCTCCGATTCTTCTTCGTTTTGGTTGGAGATTTGCAAGAGGAAAAGCTAGGGTTTGCTTCCCTCTCCTCCTCGAGCCCGGATCTGAGTTCCTTGGGGTAAATCTCATCTCTTTCTCCCTTATTCCAGAAATTTCCCTTTGAGTATTTGAGATTTTTGTGCTCCAAATTACATTCGGGTTTTTGTGCACGTTCTAATCGCTAAATCCTTAGGTATTCGTGCTTTCCGAGGCCGTTCGTCGCTTCATTTGGCGGAATCTCTTGGAGACCCTTCCGAATTAGGGTTTCCCTACACTAAAGCGCCGCCAAATATCTGGCTCCCGCGTTGTTATTCCTTCTCCCCTCACTTTGAGGGAGGTATTTTGCTAAGCCCTCTCATGTCTAGGTTTTGTGTTAATATTAACTACTTGTGCTAGCGTGTAGGGTTTCAATATCACCCTTGTTTATGCTTAACCAGGTTTAAAATAAGACCTTGAAATCTTGTTTGCGCCGCTTAACTGCCACTGTCAGCCTCAGCCTTCTTAAAGCAAGTAGAGAAACTCCTCACTTGCAAACTCATGTTTTTACTTATGACAAATTCCTATATGGTAAATCTTTTTCCTGTCCGATACCTGAATCTTCGATTTGATAACTTGTCTCAGTGCACTAGAATCCATGAAATTCTGCATTTAAGTCATAATAACGTAAGTTAACATTGAAAGGTAGGGTTTAATTGATGCAACTCCTTGACTTGGGTTCCCTCTTGAATCCCTAATGGGAACAAAGGACCGGTCATAGCGAGCTTAAATTTTCTGAATCTTCTGAATCCATATTTGAATCTGTGTGAATCATGAATCATGTGCATCAAACAAAACACCTGCACTTTCATTTGTTCCAACTTATGTTATTATTTAGACTTTTATACTCCGGAGTAGATTAATGTTTTAGTTCTGTTTCTGCATTTCTTGTATTTACCTGTCTTGCTAGCTTTGTTATTTACCTTGCTTTAACTACATATATCATGGTTCTGAGGCTTTTTCCTTGTTTACTTTGGAATTTGCCTTAGCGTTCGTGACCGCGCCCTGTGGTACCTGAGCCTGCTCTGTACCCTGTTCCTGCTTCCCTAGAGGTTTCTTTTTGTTAGTTGCTGTGTCAGGTTCCATGTTGTATTTCCTTTACTGTCAGTATTTCTTATTATGTAATAATTATGGTTAGCCATTTTCTCTCGTATCAAGGACAACTGTTAGGCTATTATATGTACTATCATTTTGTACCAATGCATGTTCACCCTCCCGGAGGTCTATATTACTTGTATCTGTACTAGAAATTTCAAATGGAGTTTTTCACATCATGCTTGCATGTTTCCTTTTCTTTATTGTTTTTTTGTGTTTTACAGCTTCCGCAATAAATCAACCCGTTTTACGTAAAAGTAACTATTTAAAAAAAACTATTTGTAGTACTTCTGCTTCCGCCTTAGCAGGCATGGATTTCTTTTCGCCCATGCCTGTGGCATCACGATCCTTCCCGAAGCGCACTCTGACTCTTGTCGAGATGGGTCGTGACACTGCCAAGAGGCATTTAATTTTATAAGAAAGCAACTTATCAATTCTCCAATTTTGTTGGCGCCAGATTGGTCCCTTCCGTTCAAGATAATATGCGACGCGAGCGATATTGCGGTAGGAGCCGTATTAGGCCAACGCATTAATAAATATTTTCATCCAATCTATTATGCTTCTCGCATGCTCACAGCCGCACATGCTAACTACACCACGACGGAAAAGGAACTTCTTGCCGTCGTCTTTGCTTTCGATAAGTTTAGGCCCTACGTAACACTTTCACAAGTAATCGTTTTCACTGATCACTCCGCCCTAAAATATCTTTTAACCAAAATAGATGCCAAGCCCCGCCTACTTCGATGGATCCTCCTGTTACAGGAATTTGATTTAGAGATCCGGGATAAGAAAGGGGCAGAAAATTTGGAAGCCGACCACCTCTCACGTTTAGAACACCCCGCCACAGAAGCACTCCTCAAACCCGAAATCGATGATAGATTTCCTGAGGAGCGCCTCTTAATTTTAAATAATATAAAAACTTCTTCCACCCCTTGGTTCGCAGATTACGCAAACTATTTAGTCGCGCGGGTCCTTCCAAAAGATTTTTCGACTCAGCAAAAGAAGAAATTCTTCTCTGACTTGAAAAACTACTTTTGGGAGGACCCCTTTCTCTTTCGCGTCTGTGCAGACCAAGTGATACGAAGATGTGTTTCAAGCGAGGAGGGTGCGCAAATATTGCGACACTGTCATGAGGGGCCGGCTGGAGGGCATTATCAAGCCAACCGGACCGCGCGGAAAGCGTTAGAGGTGGGCTTTTATTGGCCCACTCTCTTTAAAGATGCTCACACTTTTGTGAGTAAATTGATAGCTGCCAACGGTCAGGTAACATCTCTCATCGTGACGAGATGCCCCAAAACCTTTTTCTCGAGTGCGAAATCTTCGATTTGTGGGGCATAGATTTTGTAGGCCCCCTACCTTCTTCTTTTAATAATCGATATATTTTAGTGACGGTCGACTACGTATCTAGGTGGGTGGAAGCGCAAGCTCTGCCCACCAACGACGCGAGAGTCGTCGTCCATTTTCTGAAAAAAAAACTATTTTCTCGCTTCGGCACGCCCCGCGCAATAGTAAGTGATAGGGGTACGCATTTCTGCAATGCCCAATTTACAAAAATTTTATCTAAATATGGCGTCACGCACAAGCTCGCCACTGCCTATCACCCCCAAACGAGCGGCTAAGTAGAGGTAGTAAATCGCGAGATTAAACGCATTTTGGAGAAAACTGTTTCTTTAAATAGGAAAGATTGGTCCTTAAAACTCGATGACGCACTGTGGGCGTATCGTACGACGTACAAGACCGCTATCGGTTGTACGCCCTATCGATTAGTCTACGGCAAAGCATGTCATTTACCGGTAGAGTTAGAACACCGCGCCTTTTGGGCCTTAAAATTTTTAAATCTCGATTCAAACTTAGCCTCCGAGAGTAGGAAATTCCAACTAAATGAACTCGATGAATGGCGTGCGAACGCTTATGAGGGTAATAAATTTTATAAGGAGCATTCTAAGTTCTACCACGATTGTTAAAAAAAATTTCCCAAAACATTTACGCCGAGCGATCTTGTCCTTCTTTATAATTCCCGTCTTCGTCTTTTTTCGGGTAAGCTAAAATCACGATGGTCCGGACCCTTTGAAGTCAAAGAGGTTTGGCCGTATGAGACCGTTCTTATCTCCTACCTCGAAAAAGGCGAATTTAAAGTCAATGGGCATCGTTTAAAACTTTATATTGCAGGCGATCTAGTGGGTTATACTATCGAATCCTTAACCTTCCCCAATTTATAATATCACCACGCCACATTCGTCAAACTACGTGACGGTAAACAAAGCGCTCGTGGGAGGCACCCTACATTTATATAATATTTTATTATGTTTTGTTCTTTTATATGTTTATGCAGGGTTTCGTTTGGCCCCGCCAGTTTTAGTTCAGGGAAGCATTTTTGCTCTCTCTATCTTTTTTGTACATACTACATCTTTTATTATTTATCTTCTTCATACTTACCTTACAACACTGGGGACAATGTTGGGTTTTAAGTATGGGGGTGTTTTACCGTTTTCATTTAAACAAACAAATTTTTTCCAAAAAAATGTTTTATTTCATCTTGCCTACTTTTGTAAAAACTACAAAAAAAAACAAAAACAAAAACAAAAAATTTGTTTAAAACCACAAAAATTTTCAAAAACATGTTTTTTTCTTTTTTGTTTTTACTTTGTCGTAGTACAAAATACAAAAATCCAAAAAAATAAACCCTACTTTACTTTTATTCTTAAAAGCATTTAGTTTTTAGTATATCTGTTTGTGGCTTTTCATAATCGCTAGTTTTACTATTTGTTTGTTTATCTAAGATCGATAGATTTAAACATTCGGGGTTAAGTTTTAAAGAATATCTTGTGTTTTTTATTTAAATAGAGGCTTTGTTTTCAAGCACTATTTCTACTAGCTAAAATAGAGACATGTGTATTATGTTGACAAAACAACTTTAGACTGCAATTATCCCTACTTTATGTCTTTAGGAATCTAGGAATATTCAAATTACTAAGGTTGCTGTTAAACCTTTTTTTATTATTCTAGAATTTCTCTTGAAAACCCCTTGTATACACCAATTCAGCATGGCAAATAAAAAATTATTTAAAGAAGTAAAAGATCTTATGTCAATGGGAATATGAATTCGTTTCGTTAACATAGGCACCCAATAAATACTTTAAATGATCTTATGTCAATGGGAATAATATTTCGTTCCGTAAACATAGGCATTGGGTTAATAAAAACAAATGAATTAGTTTTCCCTCGTAAACCACGTGGACACCAAAAAAAGCTAAAATGAAGGGGTGGACGAATAAAAACCATCAACCCTAATTCAAAAACTCTTCTTTTTGCCAAGGCTTTTTACCCCTTTTCCCTTTACCAAATTATTGTTTCTAGTTTTAATTCAAAAAATTATTTGAGAGCATAATTAGTAACTTATATTTTTCCTTCACGTTTCTTTAAACAAAGGTTCTTATAATTTCGATCTAATCTCATTTACTAATGATTGCAATTTTGTTTGCTATTTGGTCAATTAAGAAGTCTTTTGCCTAAGACATTTCTTTTTACTTAAATCATTTGCATAATTTAGGACTTAACTCTTATTACTCCGAATTTTTATTTTTCAGTCTCTTATGATTAAAATAAAACGATAGCTAAAAATTAGAACTTATGTTAATCTCGTATAGATCTCTCTTACTTTTGCTCTGGAATAGCAAAAGCTTAAGTGTGGGGGTATTTTATGAGTAGTAAAATATATGTATTTTTAGTATAGTTATTAGTATAGTTTTAATTAATATTGTGAATTTTCTATGTAAATTAATAAATAAATTACTTCTTTTCATTATTTCCTTACTAACTTAGTTGTATTTTTGTTTTTGCAGATTTTGGCATTTTTTGTCAAGTCACGCCCCTAAGTCACGCCCGTGACCACAAGTCACGCCCGTCACCAAAGACGTGTAATTTTAAAACGCCAACTTTCCAGCTGTCGGCCAAATTCTGACGAATCGACCAAGTCACGCCCGTGACATTATGGGTCACGCCCGTGAACTGCTCTTCTCGACGGATAAGTGCGTCGTCCCATCGTCTCGACGGATTTTCTACAAGTCACCCCCGTGATCCAGAAAAGTCAAGCCCGTGCTTTAGCAAAGTCACGACCGTGTACCACCAGCGCGTCACGCCCCAAAGTCGCGTCCATGCTGCTGACGTCTGCCGCCCATAGTCACGCCCGTGACTCGACGAGTCACGTCCGTGACAATCCAAGCCACGCCCGTGTACAGTCTTATTTTGACGGCGGATCCATCGAGAAGGCGCTCGTTAAGCCGGAGCAAATGTCACTCCCTAGGGTCACGCCCGTGACCACAAGACACGCCCGTGACCCAGGGGCGTGTAAAAATAAAATTTTGGCTATAAATAGAGGGGCTCGGCTGAAGGAATTTTCATCCAAATTTTGAGTTCTTGTAAGTGGTTTTTGAGTTCTTTTGAGTGAATGTGAGTTTTGTTTATGCAATTAAGTTTAAGTTTGTTTGTAATTTTCGCCTTCCTAGTCTAGTTGTAATGCTTGTTTTAGAAATAAAATGTTGTTTTTCTCATTTGGATCATCTTCTTTTTCAATTTATGTTAGTGTGTGTGTGTATGAGAATATTTTATTGCTTTCATAACTTAGGTTTATTGCTTTCATAACTAAGGTTTACTGCTTTCATAATTTAGGTTAAAAGCTTTCATAAAAATAGTTTATTGTTTTTCTTTCAACGCTTTATTTATCGCTTTCGTTTAAACGCTTTCTTTCTTTTTTCATTTTTCCTTTTTTTGTAACATAGCTTAATTTTCAGTCTTTATATAACTGTTATATACCACCACCATCTCAAATAAGAGGCTAAGTACTTTTAGCGCTTGTTTAAGACGGTTGGGACGGATATTATTTCAGCTTTTATATAAGTCTTTTATTTCTTTCTTTCATGCTTATATCCGCTTAAATTATAAACATGTATTTTCTAATTATTAATGCCATCTCCATTCCGATGAGTGGCTAATTTCTTTTAGCACACGATGTCGAAGAGCATTGGGACAAATAAATTGTTTTCTAAAAAATAAAACATCTCTTTCTAAAATAATTAACGAGCTTAAGGTTTACCCGAGAATAACGTTGAGTGAAGCCACATAATCGATGTGCGGTTTTCATTTCCGTGTTTGTACACTAGTTAGCCAAGAGGCTCGTGCGTACGAACTGATCGCTCACGAGTAAATAGAAGTGCGCTCTACCCTCGAGAGAAGATGAGGTTAAAAGTCTCCCGAATTGGAAGTAAAAAACCCAATAGCGGGGTTCACAACATAAAGCGAGTATTAAGGAGATTCGATTAAAGAACGAGAGTTCGGTCGAATATTCATAATCTCAGGTGGGCGTACCTTCGAGAGAGGAGCGTTCATAATTATGGAACCTCCACGGCCAAGCCGTTTTAATATTTTGAAAAGTCATTTTTTTATTTCTAAAAAAGACTATTTTTGTCTCAAGGTTATTCGACATCGGGCGCTATTTATTATCATCATTTAGAACTCTAGTTATACACTTATTATCGTTCGCTTTTAACAAAAAACCCACACTAAAACCTTATTCCCATAAAATAATAGTTTGTTCCTCAAGTAGCTATAATCAACACGATCCGGGGAAATATAGGACCCCGATATTTTCTAAAACAAAATATAATGAATTACTCACGATAAGGTATACTTGCCTTTATCAAATGATAAGTTTGGATTAAAATTTAAACAAAACCTTTTCAAACCAATTTAGTGCAAAACTCTCCTTTTCTATTTTAAAAATCAATAGAATTCGGCGTTGTAGTCAGGGTGTAATCGACAATACTTCGAAAGAAGAAAAAGACTGTTACTTTTATCTTTCGATAGGATAACGGTTAGTTTTTTATAGTAGGAGTACTTGCGATACTCTCTTGAAAACACCCGCCTAATTCTAATCTCGTCATATAAAGGTTGCGCAAACCATAAAAAAATCCAAAGCGAAATCATCAACTCCTACAACTCAGGAACCCAACAAGTTCCCTACCTCAGATCCACTTCTTGGATCCTACCTCAGGTGCAAATATCAGCCCTACCTCAGAGTGATAACACTCATACAACTCAGATTCACCTCTAAATCCTACCTCATGCCTTCACAAGACCCTACCTCAGGCTTACAACAAAGCCTTACACCCATGCCTTCTCTCCAGCCCTACACTCAGGCTGACAACATGACCCTACCTCGGATCTCAGATAGATCTTACAATAAAGAAGATAGAAGATTTTGTTTACAATATTTAGACTCTAGAAAATATTACTTATGCCTTGAGTCTTCTTAGATCTTTCTGGAAAGAAATTATTCTTCAACAGCAATACTGGATCAATTAGCAGAAATACTTTTATATCAGGATCAGTGTTGAGCTTTCTTGAGAATAGAAGTCTTCTTGCTCTCTTGAATGAGAGCTTTCTTTTTCTTGAATCTTTTCTTCTTTTTCTTCTTCAGTAAGCTTGCTCTTTACTGTTCTATTACTTTTTAATGGTAGGCAAGCTTTACTCTTTTTTATTTCTCAATGATATAAGCCCAAAGGTTAGGGTTAGCCGACTCTATATTATCCTTGTATAGCTCTGAACCTTCAAACGGTCGAGTCCCTAATAGGTTTTATCTTAGACCACTTTTCAGAAGTGATTGATTTGACATATGCTTTTGTCGTCTGGGTCAATTTGAAATCCCGTCTTCTGAGCTTGAAAAGACGATATCGTTGTGTGAAGTTGGTTAACACAATGATAAATGACTTAGCAGTCTTCTCTTGAGTTCTTGCCATGATATTGTTGTGTGCACCTTGTTGTCATAACAATAAGTAACTTAGATGGCTTTCCTTGAGTTTTCACAACGATATCGTAGCGTGAAGCTTATTGTCATGATGATATATACCTTAGCAGACTTTCTTTGAGTTCTCACAATGATATCGATTTGTGAAGCTTGTTGTCACAATGATATATACCTTAGCAGACTTTCAGACTCATCAATCCATCAAGCAGTCGGGGCGAGACTCGACCCTGGCGAGTCAGGGGATGAGTGGGGAAAATCAGCTTGCACCCACCCCCAGCTCGGGATGAGTGGCGAGTCCCAGCTCAACTAGGTACTCGCCACCCCATAGGCGAGCAGGCCTAGAATAAGCTTGGACTCGCCTATATGTATTGTGGCCAGTTGTCTTCCAGGAAATCTCATTTTGGCCTACACTTAGCCATTCCAAACTGTAGGATTCCATTGTTGGCAGACCAATTTGTGCTGCATTTAGTAAAACCAAAAGGCGGGATTCCGCTATCCATAGATTATTTTTGGAAAACTATAAATAGACCCTCTAAGGGCATATTTAGAGAGGACTTTTTTTGGCTTCCTCCTTCCTTCGGCTATTTCTGAGAGCTCCAATACTCTGTTTACCATAGTTTCCGGGTTGACATTCTGGTGCTCTCAAGTGCCCTCCAAGGTGCCCGACTCATCATTGGCTTGGGAGGGGAAGCTCTATTTGATCTTCCGGGTTTGTGGATGGACCTCCTTGTTGTAACTCATGGGGTCTATTCTTCATATTCTAACCCTATGAGTGCAGTTCTTTGTTTTGAGTGTCTGACATAGCGTTACAACTCAGGAGAAGTAAAAGCAAGCTACACCCAATATGTCAGAACTCTTCTTGAACTGTGGTTTCCAGGTTCAACATACCCGGGTGTATCTTCTTAATGAACGCAATAAAATTTTATCAGTATTGACTACTTTCGCACATAGTTTAATTAGTGTTTCTTTGAAAATTATTCACATTGATTATGCTAAAGAGTATGTGAGCAACCAATTTTCATCTTTTTTCATGTCTTATGGTATTGTTCATCAGACCATCTATATCGACACTTTCCAACAATATGGAGTGCGTGAAAGGAAAAATCAACATCTTCTTAATGTGGCACAGACGCTTCTCAATCAAATGAACATTCCTCGCTCCTATTGGGGTCATGCCATCCTCACTTCATGTTACCTCATCAATGGTCTCCCATATATTCCTCCTCAAGGGTGGGCACCTTTTTCCATTCTTTATATTAGTGCTGCACCATTATCCCTCACTCCTCAGGTATATGGGCATACTACATTTATTCACTCTCCTGCACCTAGTCGCAATAAACTCTCATCTCGCGCCATCAAGTGCATATTTGTCGACTCAAAAGAGTTATCATTGTTTCGACCCCTTCTCTGATAATTGTATGTTTTAGCTGAAGACACCTTCTTTGAGTCAACTTCTTATTTCTCCACTAACTCTCTGCATGTTCCCCTTACGGATCCTCCTACATTTACTTCCTTTCTTCCCATTTTGCATGCTACTCCACCAAATATTCCAACTTCGCCTCTTCTGATTCTATCACCACCTTCTCTCTCTCCTTCTCCTAATCCTCCATCCCATCCCGCTACTTCGTGGCTCCCCTACTAGTTCGTAGACCAGTTCTCTTCTCTTCGAAAGGATCTGACAATGATGATGTCTCGAACCTTGATCTTCCTATAATTCTCCATAATGGGGGTCCAAACATGCACTCAACATTCCATTACTGATGTAGTCTCATATGTGCAATTGTGTCCTTCTTTTAGGGACTTTGCTCTTAACATCTCGTCTATGGTCACCTTAACTACTTATTATGAATCCCTCACCATACCTCACTAGAAAGTTGTTATGTATGAGGAAATGTTCGCTTTGACATCTCAGGGTACATGGAATCTCGTACCAACCCTTCCTGGTGCTAATGTTGTTGGTTTTTGTTGGGTTTTTGTCAACAAGTATCACTCTGATGGAGCATTGAATCGATATAAGGATCGTCTGGTTGCGAAAGGATTCACCCAGACTTATGGTGTTGACTTCCTTGACACCTTCTCTCTTGTTTCCCGCATTAGCACCATTTACATACTCTTTTTAGTTGCAGTCAATAAGGAGTGCCAAATGTTGCAACTCGATGTTACGAATGTTTTCCTCTATGGTGACTTATAAGAGGAGGCATACATGGAGCAACCTTCAAGTTTTGTTGCTCAAGAGAAGTCTAAGGTCAGCAAGCTACACAAGGTTATATATGACTTTAAGCAAATTCCTCGCGCTTGGATTGACAAGTTCAGTCAGGTCATCTCTACTACTAGTATTTCCAGAATTATTGCAGATTATTCCTCTTCATATGAAAGACCACTCATAAGCTGGTCATTCTCATTGTATATATTGATGACATCCTTCTCACGGGCGATGATTCATCTGGCATAGCGTTGATAAAGAAACATTTGCGTGAGCACTTTGTCACCAAAGATATGGGCTCCCCAAAGTACTTTCTGGGCATCGAAATTGCGAGAAGGTGAAACTCTATCATTCTATCCCGACGGAGGTATGCTCTTGACCTTCAAAAGAAACTACTCTTCTTGGTGCAAAACTTGCTAGATGTCCAATGGTTGTAGGTGAAGACAAACTATGTAGTGAGAATTCACCTCTCCTCCCAGATACCACACGGTATAGGCGGTTAGTTGGAAAACTTATTAACCTTATCATAACAAGACCTGACATATGTTACGTGGTTGGAAAATTCAGTTAGTTCATGCAAGCTCCCATGGAGTGCCATGTAACATCCCATTCCTGGAGGAGCAGATCTGGATCCTATGGATTTTTGGAGAGTTCTCGGCTAGCAGCTCCCGTTCGACGAATTCGTCGAATTCGTCGAACGCAAGCTGCTCCCGTTCGTCGATCGACGAACGGGGAGCGCTCCCGTTCGACATTAGGAGCGCTCAGCTAAGGAGAAGCTCCCGTTCGTCGTTCGACGAACGGGGAGCTGCTCCCGTTCGTCATTCGACGAACGGGGAGCTGCTCCCGTTCGACGAACGTCGAACGGGGAGCGCTCAGCTAAGGAGAAGCTCCCATTCGTCGTTCGACGAACGGGGAGCTGCTCCCGTTCGACGAACGTCGAACGGGGAGCGCTCAGCTAAGGAGCAGCTCCCGTTCGTCGTTCGACGAACGGGGAGCTGCTCCCGTTCGACGAACGTCGAACGGGAAGGCTTATCATTCCCGAGAGAAAAAGAAAAGAGCACGGCTGCTCTTTGTTTATTTTATCTTTGGGGAGCCAGTGGAATAGAGTCCAATAAGGAGATGACACTTATGTTTGGAGTCCCAAGGCCTATTAATGCAAACCAAAAAGAAAGGGCCGAGCCATCTCATTTTCTCTTCTTCTTCTTCATCGTCTTCTTCCAGAACTCCATCTTCCTCCCTCTCTTTCTCATTCTCTGTCTCCACCTCTCCCCCACCCCACTTAGGGTTTTGGCCAAGAAAATTCGTAGAGAAGCTCGTGCGTCCGTTGGAAGAAGAGCTAGCTTGGAAAGAGTTGAGTTCGTCCAAGCGTCGTCATGCCGCCGCGATCGTCGGCCCGGATTCAGGTGACTTCCGACCCCTCTCCCTTGGTGCTAGTATCTTAGACCCCCCTAAGCGAGATATCGAACTCAATTGAGTCGATTTGGGAGCGAAATGAAGTTCTGTAGGTTGAGGCCGCGTTAGGGTTTTCGCCGTAGGGCGTCGTTCGCCGCGAAAATGCCCCCAATCGACTCCCCGCTTCAATACGAACGTGGGTCGTTGGTTTCGTGAGACGTGGTGGCCTTGTGAGGGAGCATGGGAGGAGAGAAGGTGTTTGCCCTAAATTCCATTTGGGAAGACGATGAATAATTCCCTGTAAATGGGATTTCATTTATATATATATATATATGTGTTCAACAAGGATGAAGAAGGTGGCCTTTGCTTTGCTATATATATATATGTATATGTTCCCTGTCAATAGGATTTCAATTATATATATTTATATATATGTTCAACAAGGATGAAGAATCCTCTGTTATAGGATTGTTAATTAATTATGACCAATGGTGGAAGTCCAGTAGCTTGGCTTGAATAGATTCCATAGTTAAATAATATGTTATGCCCTCATGTGTGCAAGTAGTCCACAGTCCTATGAGTTGGTTTAATAATGTCCATGTTATATGCACACCACTGCACACGAGTAATCAACTCGGAACGGGCGGCACGGTTAACTTAGTGCGGGTCACAAGTTATAGTTATAGCCGGTGGTAAAAAGGAAAGGACCCAGTTGTTGGGAGCCTTGGATGCTAATTAGCATCGATTGTTGCCGCGCGAGGCGGAAGGTGGTAAGGCTCATGGAGCGAGTCCTTGGTGCTCGATGGCACGCATGGTGTGTTCAAACTACGTAGGTAAACATAATTGTGCATGGAGTATAGATCCTCGTGGGAGGATAAGTTGTGGCGGGTCTATGGGCTCGCTAGTCGTGACACCGACAGAAGCCGGCAGTTAGACTCAGACCGGTTGGGTTGGAATGTCTTGGTGTCCATCTACCCAATAGATCCCCTCTGCGTCTTGAAGACCCCGCATGAATGCGGGTAGTACGCAGGGACTCCGCTATGAGCAAGAGCGTCGAGGCGTACATAGGCCTAGGACCAGTAGTGTTCATACCCTCCTAGTAGTGGCGAAGCCCGTGCCACTGCCACCGTCTGGCCACGACGGGGGGCGCCTAAGTGGTTAGCTACCCTCGAAAAGTGGGAACTAAATGTCTATGTCGACATAGCAATCGTGCATGAGTCAGTCCTCATATCATAATCATTGCATTGCACCGCATTCATATCATAATCATTGCATTGCACCGCATTGGAACCTCATCATATAAACTTGTATGGGCATCCTTATATGATGAGTTACCTTTATACGCAGACCCTTGACTTATAAGCTTGTATGGGCATCCTTATAAGTTAAGTTCAATTCAGTTCTCTAATACTCTGCTTATGTCTGTGCTACTTATACTTGCAAATATATATAACCACTGCTACTTTTATGCTTACAAACATATTAGATAGTGCTATGGAAAGTGTGTGGGCACTTAAACAACCGACACATATGAACAACTATTACCTATCACCTGCTTGTTTATTATTGTTAATATTGCAGCTCCTTTTCTTCCTTTCCGCCCGGTGCCTTGGAGTCGCCGGGGGAGCGGATGTGAAGCCACTTAGTCTTTATGACTAACGGTTGCTACGTCCCCTTTTTAGGAGCGCATCCTGGCGCGGCAGCGCAACCTGGAGCAGCAGCGCATGGCGCTGGAGGCGGATAGTCCGGCCGGGACGACAGTGCAGGATACTACGATACCATTGCAGCCGTCAGTGACAGAAGTGAGCGAGTTTTGTTGTAGCCCTTGGGGCCTTTCCTTTTGTTACTCTGATATTATACACTCGTTTGTTGTGTATTTGGACTGTACTTATGCGGATATATATATCTGGTGGCTTCTTGTTGTATTTTATATGATGGGTTGGCATTGATGATATTTGTTAGCCGGCAGGATAGGCGTCTTGTGGAGGAGGCTAGCCCGTGAGCTGGCGCTTCGGCAAGGCGGCTGTCCTGGGCATAAGACTTCCCTCGGCCGTGTTTTGTGTTCCGGAGGGGGGGTCTTACAAATGGTATCAGCTTGCAACGATCCTAAGATCAAGAAGTCCACTTCCGCATGGTGCACCCCTCTCACCTCTTCAGTTTGAGGACAAACTGAATGAGCGGAAGCAGTGGTGTGCCCATGTGTAATTCGCATTAAGTATGTCTATTATCTTCCTTCGAACAGCCAACCTAACCCAAACATCTACCTTGCATGTAGATTCCGGTACATTCAGAACCGGCGACGGCCACTCCCGTGCCTCCAGTACCTACTCCTTTTCAACAATCAGAGCTATGCCAGACTCTGACGGCAATCCTGGATGCCTTCAGGTCTCAGCAGATGTCGGTGCAGCCGCAGGCCCCAAGCTCAAATTGGTTGAGCACCTTCCGTGCTCTCTCCCCTCCCACCTACCATGGGACGGAGTCCGCAGTTCAGACGGAGGAGTGGTTGGATACAGTGCAGGAGTTACTGGCAGGGATTCGTTGCCCGAGCAACATGGCAGTCACATTGGCAGTCACGGCCTTGGATCTACATGCGAAGAGGTGGTGGAAGTCCTTGATGGGCTCCACCTTCGAAGGATGCAACCACCTGGACATAAGCTGGGATGAGTTTGCGGACGCGTTCCTGGAGCACTTTGTCTCTTCTACGGCCAGGGACGAGCTTGAGGAGAGATTTCTGCAGCTGAAGCAGGGGTCGAGATCGGTGGTCGAGTACCAGCGGGAATTTCAGCACTTAGCCAGATTCGCAGACTCTTATGATTTAGATGATCGCGGGTACGCGAAGCGGTTCTACAAGGGCCTGCGAGATCCTCTGAGGCAGGCTCTCCTCTTCGTCGCCGATTCGAGCCTCGCGCAGATTATAGAGATGGCACAGAAGTTGGAGGCGGACCACTTGGGGGTCCAGGCCAGGAATAAGAGGCCCGCAGAGGAAGTGATGGAGGCGGGGCCCAGCTTCAGGAGGAGGCAGAACACCAGGGGCAGAGAAAGAGGCCAGCGGAGAGATGGCGGGCGTCCTCGCCCAAACTTCAGGTTGGAGCAGCCAGCGCGACCGCTACCATTGCCCCCACCACATCAGGGTCAGGCGCTTCAGCCGCCGAGAGAGCACTTTCGAGTGGTGTGTTATCATTGCAACCAGCCCGGCCACATTCGGAGATACTGCCCGCGGCTGCAAGGAAACGCTCTGAATCGCCCCATGGCTCCTCCGGCAGCGCAGCGAGGAAGAGGCCGAGGTCGAGGCCAGGGTCAGCAGGGTAGGAACCCCAGACCTGCTCGAGAGCAGGTATACGCTTTGGATCTAGCTCAGGAGCGAGACCCGCAGGAGGTCATCACAGGTAATTATGTTTGTATTTTCCTCGTTTCATAACTAAGGTGCTTAAGTTCGAATGATTTTAACCCCAGGTACCGTGCTCGTTTGCGGTAAACCCGCTCTTACTCTTTTTGACACGGGTGCCACTCATTCGTCCGTATCAGAAGAATTTGTGAATGAACTGGATGCAGTACAGTGCTTCAGGGGAGCCCCCAGGAGAGTGCGCCTTCCGGATGGCTCGGAGATACGATCTACCTCCAGGTGTAGCTTGGTAATATCCATCGGTGGGAAGCAATTTGAGACACCGGCAACAGTGTTGCGGATGCCCGACCTTGATCTAATATTGGGCATGACGTGGTTGCACTGGAATCACACGAAGATCGACTGTGTGGCGAAGCGGATCACGCTGAGGCATGATGACTCAAAGGTGGTAATTCAAGGTATAAGACCCGTATCACGAAACTTGTTGTCTTCTATACAGGTTGTGAAGGCTTACGAGCAAGGCTATGAGGTGTTCGTGATCTGTTTTGAGATGAAGGAGATAGGACCTGAAATGAAGGATGTACCGGTAGTCCGGGATTTTCCGGATGTTTCCCCGAAAAACTACCCGGATTACCCCCACCTAGGGAGGTAGAGTTCCAAATTAAGCTGGTACAGGGAGCTAAGCCTGTTTCACGGGCCCCGTACAGGATGGCGCCCAAGGAGCTAGCAGAGTTCCGTGTACAACTGCAAGAATTGGTGGACTCAGGGTTCGTTCGTCCTAGCTTGTCACCCTGGGGAGCCCCGGTTCTGTTCGTGAAGAAGAAGGACGGTTCGCTCCGCTTGTGCATAGATTATCGGGAGCTCAACCGACTGACGGTCCGGAACACTTATCCTCTGCCGCGAATCGACGAACTCTTTGATCAGTTGGAAGGAGCGCAATGGTTCTCCAAGCTCGACTTGCGCTCTGGCTATTATCAGTTGAGGATTCAGGAGGAGGATATCCAGAAGACTGCTTTCAGCTCGAGGTACGGGTTGTATGAATTTACGGGTATGCCCTTTGGGCTCACTAATGCACCCTCTGCGTTCATGAGCCTGATGAGCAGGGTGTTTGCACCTTATTTGGACGACTTTGTGATCGTATTCATCGACGACATCTTGGTTTATTCGAAGTCATTACTGGACCATTGGAAGCATCTAGAGCTGGTGTTGGCAAAACTGAGGGAGCATCAGTTGTTCGCAAAATTTGGCAAGTGCGAGTTCTGGCTCCGCAAGGTGGCTTTCTTGGGTCATGTTATCAGCGGTGCGGGATTGGCCGTAGATCCTGCTAAGGTTCGTGCTGTGAAGGAATGGCAGCCGTTGAAGTCAGCCGCAGATGTGCGCAGCTTTTTGGGGCTTGCCGGGTACTACCGCAAATTTGTCGAGGGGTTCTCGAAGATCGCTCTCCCACTCACTAAGCTGACCAGAAAGGAGGTGCCGTTTGTGTGGTCGCCTGAGTGTGAGGCCACATTTCAGGAGATGAAGGATCGCCTCACCTCAGCCCCTGTCCTTACTCTTCCGTCTGGTAGAGAAGGATTTCAAATTTACACGGACGCGTCCTTGCAGGGGATGGGTGCCGTACTGATGCAGTACGACCACGTGATTGCTTATGCGTCGAGGCAGCTTACGAAGCATGAGGTAAACTATCCGGTGCATGATCTGGAGCTGGGTGCAGTGATATTTGCTTTGAAGAGTTGGAGACACTATCTATATGGGGTCAACTGCGAGATATTCACCGACCACAAGAATTTGAAGTACATACACACCCAGAAGGATCTGAATTTGAGGCAGCGGCGGTGGATCGAGTTCCTGTGTGACTATGATTACATGCTAAACTATCACCCAGGGAAGGCAAATTCGGTGGCCGATGCTTTGAGCAGGAGGACATCCAGTCCGGAGTCACGGCTGATGGCCATGGAGTTGGTAAGGATGCTCGAGGAAATGCAGATCACGCTCGTGTCTAAAGCCGATCCAGAGGTTTTCGCCGAGTACCTGTCCGCGATGAGCATAGTTTGTGATATCCGAGATCGCATTCGAGCAGAGCAGAGGAAAGATGTTGCCCTGGAACCTATTCTTTGAGCAGTGGAGGCTGGTTCTGCGGAGGAATACACCATGCAAGAGGATCTGGTTAACTTCCGTGGCAGGTTATACATACCCGCAGGTGGAGGAATTCGAGAGGACATTATGAAGGAAGCTCACTGCACAAAATACTCGGTGCACCCCGGGATTGTCAAGATGTACACTGACCTGCGAAGGACGATGTTTTGGCCTGGGATGAAGAAGTATGTCACTTATTTCGTCATTCACTGCGAGGCATGCCAGAAGGTAAAGGCAGAGTGTAGGAGTCCGACGGGGTTGCTGCAGCCGTTGTCCATTCCTGAGTGGAAGTTTGAAGACATATCCATGGATTTCGTTCACGGGCTGCCTCATTCCCGCTCCGGGAGTGACTCTGTTTGGGTGATCGTGGACCGTCTGACGAAGGTCGCAAGGTTTATACCGATGAGGAAGGATTCGCATGTCGATGTGTTGGTAAGACTCTTCGTCGAGCAGTTTGTTCGCTATCATGGGGTGCCCAAAACGATCGTTTCGGACCGTGACGGTCGCTTTACCTCCAGGGAGTGGAAAGCGGTGCAAGCTTATTTGGGTTCCCGTCTGACCTTTAGCACGGCCTTCCACCCTCAGACGGATGGTCAGTCAGAGCGGATGATCAGGACCCTTGAAGATTTGTTGCGCCTTTGTGTCTTAGATCGAGGAGAGCCATGGGAGAGACTCCTGCCCTTGGTGGAGTTCTCGTATAATAACAGCCACCAGGCGAGCATTGGCATGGCTCCTTATGCGGCATTGTATGGAAGAAGGTGTAGGACACCTTTGTCTTGGGTCCAAGATGAGGACCCGAAGGCGCTAGGGGTGAAATTCATCGATGATACCGATGAGATGGTCAGACTGATACGAGACCGTATGCTTGAAGCGCAGAGCCGGCAGGCAAAATACTATGACAAAAAGCACAGGGCCATGGAGTTCCATGTTGGGGACAAAGTGTTCTTGAAGATCAGGCCGATGCACGGTGTGTCTCGGGTTCGGGGAAGGAAAAAGCTCAGCCCTCGTTATATGGGGCCTTATACCATCCTGGAGCGGATTGGCCCCTTAGCTTATCGATTGATGTTACCGGCAGAATTGGAGAATTTACACGACGTCTTCCATGTGTCCTCCCTTCGGAGGGCCTTGCTTCGCCCTGATCAACATGTGGTAGCTACGTCTGGTCCTGTGGAGACCGACAGGTCTGTCCGGCTGGAGCCTTTGCGGATAGTAGACACCGAGAACAGAGTGCTGCGGAGAAAGAGGGTTCCGTTGGTGAAAGTGTTGTGGTCCAACCATGGACGGGAGGAATACACTTGGGAGCCGATGGACCTTATGCGGCAGCATTACCCGGGATTGTTTTCCCCAGGTATGGCCTAAACTAGTTTGTCATCTCTTGATTTAATACCATAGCCTAAACTTAGTATCATACTAATATGCACTAAACCCATGTAGAAGCCTTGTTGTCTATTCATCTCGTCTGACGCGTGGTCTGGGAGACACATGTGTCGATGCATCGGACGGCGTATATAAATTTATGGTGGCTGTAGGAGGGTCAATTCAGAAAATTTTCTTCTTTTCCCTCGAAAGCGACAACCTCGTTACTTAGTACTAGCTCGAATCATAGGATCCCTTATTATTGTTAGGTTCGGGTTCCCTCCTAGGTGAACAAAACCCGCGGCGATGAACGGCGAGAGGTTCGAAATGCTTTGAACTGAGTCGCGGAGAATTTCTTTGATAGGCACAAATATGTTACAACTGTGTGTCAGATATATTATAATATGTTTTCTGCTGTTCTTATATTGGGGGTTCTTCCTTTGTAATTGAGGTTAGGTGTTATGCTCCTCCCTGGTTTTGCTATGCCCCTTCAGGTTTGGGATTAAACATATATATATACATACAGGTAAAAGTTATTAGCTGTAGCAGCTACTGTTTCTGCTATTAGGGCATTTGGTTTGGGGCATGTACATGTGTACATGTACACATATATATGTGAAATTTTGTTACCTGGGCTCTCTCTCTCTCTTTTATTGATTTTTAAAATGAGAAATTGTGTGTTGCGGTTAGGCTCCAGGAAAGGATTTGGTTTTTCTTTTCTTTCTTATTAACTTCAATGATGGAGCTGTTATAGTTCTCACCATTGACAACTTCTGTTTGTGTTCAGAATAGACCTGCTGCTATGGTTTATGCGACCCTCGTGACCCCAACCTAAATTTCGGGGGCGAAATTGTTTTTTTTCGTTTATAGGATTTGTAACATCCCATTCCTGGAGGAGCAGATCTGGATCCTATGGATTTTTGGAGAGTTCTCGGCTAGCAGCTCCTGTTCGACGAATTCGTCGAATTCGTCGTACGCAAGCTGCTCCCGTTCGTCGATCGACGAACGGGGAGCGCTCCCGTTCTACATTAGGAGCGCTCAGCTAAGGAGAAGCTCCCATTCGTCGTTCGACGAACGGGGAGCTGCTCCCGTTCGTCATTCGACGAACGGGGAGCTGCTCCCGTTCGACGAACATCGAACGGGGAGCGCTCAGCTAAGGAGAAGCTCCCGTTCGTCGTTCGACGAACGGGGAGCTGCTCCCGTTCGTCGTTCGACGAACGGGGAGCTGCTCCCGTTCGACGAACGTCGAACGGGGAGCGCTCAGCTAAGGAGCAGCTCCCGTTCGTCGTTCGACGAACGGGGAGCTGCTCCCGTTCGACGAACGTCGAACGGGAAGGCTTATCATTCCCGAGAGAAAAAGAAAAGAGCATGGCTGCTCTTTGTTTATTTTATCTTTGGGGAGCCAGTGGAATAGAGTCCAATAAGGAGATGACACTTATGTTTGGAGTCCCAAGGCCTATTAATGCAAACCAAAAAGAAAGGGCCGAGCCATCTCATTTTCTCTTCTTCTTCTTCTTCATCGTCTTCTTCCAGAACTCCATCTTCCTCCCTCTCTTTCTCATTCTCTGTCTCCACCTCTCCCCAACCCCACTTAGGGTTTTGGCCAAGAAAATTCGTGGAGAAGCTCGTGCGTCCGTTGGAAGAAGAGCTAGCTTGGAAAGCGTTGAGTTCGTCCAAGCGTCGTCATGCCGCCGCGATCGTCGGCCCGGATTCAGGTGACTTCCGACCCCTCTCCCTTGGTGCTAGTATCTTAGACCCCCCTAGGCGAGATATCGAACTCAATTGAGTCGATTTGGGAGCGAAATGAAGTTCTGTAGGTTGAGGCCGCGTTAGGGTTTTCGCCGTAGGGCGTCGTTCGCCGCGAAAATGCCCCCAATCGACTCCCCGCTTCAATACGAACGTGGGTCATTGGTTTCGTGAGACGTGGTGGCCTTGTGAGGGAGCATGGGAGGAGAGAAGGTGTTTGCCCTAAATTCCATTTGGGAAGACGATGAATAATTCCCTATAAATGGGATTCATTTATATATATATATGTGTTCAACAAGGATGAAGAAGGTGGCCTTTGCTTTGCTATATATATATATATGTATATGTTCCCTGTCAATAGGATTTCAATTATATATATTTATATATATGTTCAACAAGGATGAAGAATCCTCTGTTATAGGATTGTTAATTAATTATGACCAATGGTGGAAGTCTAGTATCTTGGCTTGAATAGATTCCATAGTTAAATAATATGTTATGCCCTCATGTGTGCAAGTAGTCCACAGTCCTATGAGTTGGTTTAATAATGTCCATGTTATACGCACACCACTGCACACGAGTAATCAACTCGGAACGGGCGGCACGGTTAACTTAGTGCGGGTCACAAGTTATAGTTATAGCCGGTGGTAAAAAGGAAAGGACCCAGTTGTTGGGAGCCTTGGATGCTAATTAGCATCGATTGTTGCCGCGCGAGGCGGAAGGTGGTAAGGCTCATGGAGCGAGTCCTTGGTGCTCGATGGCACGCATGGTGTGTTCAAACTACGTAGGTAAACATAATTGCGCATGGAGTATAGATCCTCGTGGGAGGATAAGTTGTGGCGGGTCTACGGGCTCGCTAGTCGTGACACCGACAGAAGCCGGCAGTTAGACTCAGACCGGTTGGGTTGGAATGTCTTGGTGTCCATCTACCCAATAGATCCCCTCCGCGTCTTGAAGACCCCGCATGAATGCGGGTAGTATGCAGGGACTCCGCTATGAGCAAGAGCGTCGAGGCGTACATAGGCCTAGGACCGGTAGTGTTCATACCCTCCTAATAGTGGCGAAGCCCGTGCCACTGCCACCGTCTGGCCACGACAGGGGGCGCCTGAGTGGTTAGCTACCCTCGAAAAGTGGGAACTAAATGTCTATGTCGACATAGCAATCGTGCATGAGTCAGTCCTCATATCATAATCATTGCATTGCACCGCATTCATATCATAATCATTGCATTGCACCGCATTGGGACCTCATCATATAAACTTGTATGGGCATCCTTATATGATGAGTTACCTTTATACGCAGACCCTTGACTTATAAGCTTGTATGGGCATCCTTATAAGTTAAGTTCAATTCAGTTCTCTAATACTCTACTTATGTCTGTGCTACTTATACTTGCAAATATATATAACCACTGCTACTTTTATGCTTACGAACATATTAGATAGTGCTATGGAAAGTGCGTGGGCACTTAAACAACCGACACATATGAACAACTATTACCTGTCACCTGCTTGTTTATTATTGCTAATATTGCAGCTCCTTTTCTTCCTTTCTGCCCGGTGCCTTGGAGTCGCCGGGGGAGCGGATGTGAAGCCACTTAGTCTTTATGACTAACGGTTGCTACGTCCCCTTTTTAGGAGCGCATCCTGGCGCAGCAGCGCACGGCGCTGGAGGCGGATAGTCCGGCCGGGACGACAGGGCAGGATACTACGATACCATTGCAGCCGTCAGTGACAGATGTGAGCGAGTTTTGTTGTAGCCCTTGGGGCCTTTCCTTTTGTTACTCTGATATTATACACTCGTTTGGTGTGTATTTGGACTGTACTTATGCGGATATATATATCTGGTGGCTTCTTGTTGTATTTTATATGATGGGTTGGCATTGATGATATTTGTTAGCCGGCAGGATAGGCGTCTTGTGGAGGAGGCTAGCCCGTGAGCTGGCGCTTCGGCAAGGCGGCTGTCCTGGGCATAAGACTTCCCTCGGCCGTGTTTTGTGTTCCGGAGGGGGGGGGGGTCTTACATGCCATCTGCAGATAGCTCTAAAAAATTAGAATATATCAAAGGATCTCCAGTCAAAGGTCTATTGTTTCAAAAGAATAACCATATTCATTTATGAGCATATTTTGATGCTAATTATGCAAATGACAAATGTGATTGCAAGTCCAACTCAGGGTTCTACACATTTGTTGGTGGAAATCGTGTTACTTGAAAAAGTAAGAAGCAAGTTGTGGTGTCTAGATCAAGTGCAGAAGCAGAATGTAGAAGCATGGCTCAATCTGCATGTAAATTAAAGTGGATGTGAACACTTCTAAAATATTTTATACAAGTCTACAATCATCATCTACCTATATTTTGTGACAATAAAGCGGGCATATATATCTCAAAGAAACTAGTATTTCATGAAAGAACAAAGTAGATCAAAGTCGATTGTCACTTCATCAATGAATAAGTTTTGAAGAAATAGATTTGCACTCGGTCATCACTTCAGTGAAAGTGTTGTCTAACATCTTTACAAAACCTTTTACTTCATCCTTCTCAAATATATGTGACAATCTGGGCATGATCGACATATATGCTCCTTCTTGAGGTGGGGTGTAGAAGCACAAGATCAAATGTGTTTGGAGTATATCGGGTGGTTATTCATCATGTAACCACCCATACCTATTGTATGGATGTAGTCTGGGAAGTTACTCATGTTCGTAACTGTCTTTGATTGTTGTATAGATATAGTCCAGGCGGTTACTCGTGTTTGCAATCTCCGATACCCCTTTATCTCAAATGTATGTTTTAGTCTTAATTCGTCTGTTGTAAATTCTTTCTCCTCCAATGTTCTATATAAAGAGGGGCCTCACCTATGTAATATTTAGATTTTTAGAAATAAAATTATTATCATTTTTAATTTCTCACAATTCTTTTCTAATGCTTGATTAGGGATACTTTGATTATCTTCTAACACCCTCTCGTAATCAAAGTAGTTGATAATCCTTATCTTCTTCCTGATTTCTTCGAAAATTTTGCTGGAAAGGGGTTTAGTAAGGAGATCTGCAAGTTGATTATTAGATTCATAATATTGGAGTTCAATTTCTCCCTTAAAGAATAGGGATACTTTGATTATCTTCTAACACCCTCTCGTAATCAAAGTAGTTGATAATCCTTATCTTCTTCCTGATTTCTTCGAAAATTTTGCTGGAAAGGGGTTTAGTAAGGAGATATGCAAGTTGATTCTTAGATTCATAATATTGGAGTTCAATTTCTCCCTTAGAGAATAGGTCCTGAATGTAATGCAGCTTTAGGTATACATGTTTTGATTTCTTGTGGAAAACAAGGTTTTTTGCTAGGGAAATGGCGAAAGTGGTGTCTACAAGAATTTTTGTTGTGAGTTCTTCCCCAAATAGTTCGAATAGAAGTCTTCGCAGCCAAATTCCCTCTCTCATGGCTTCACTTAGAGCAGTATACTCAGCTTCAGTGGATGATAGGGCGACATTTTTTTGTTTCCTGGAACTCCAGGAGATAAGCTTGCTGATGAAGAAGATGTGGCATGATGTGCTCCTTTTGTCATTGAAATACCCGCCCCAATCACTATCTGAGTACCCATCTAGCATATCGTTTTCTTTCTTCTTATACTTCAACCCATAATTCCTAGTACCATTGATATAGCGAGTGAGTCTTTTTGTAGCTGAGAGATGTTTGTTATTGCATGTACCTGGATACAATATTGATTGAATTCTCTATATCTGGTCTAGTATTAGTAAGAAGAATGGGAGATCTTATGGGGTTCTGAATTCTTCAATGTCGGTCTTTTCTTTACCATCTTCTCGACTAAGCTTTTCTCCAACAATCATAGGAGTAGTGAAAGGCTTGAAATTCTCCATACCAAATCGATTCATTAAGTCTTCTGCATATTTACTTTGGGTGATAAAAGTAGAATATGGAGTTTGAAATATTTGGAAGCCAAGGAAATACCTGGTCTGACCCAAGTCAGTCATTGCAAACTGAGTTTTAATGTATGCTCTAAACTTTTCTATGGAGCTTATGGACATAGTATGATAGAGTCTCCTTCTCCATCTTTCTTAATGTACATGCTAGGTTCACTTATGGTTCTGGTGAAGACAATCTCTAGTATATTTGAGTCAATCTTATTGTTCCATGCTCTTGGGGTCTGTATTAGCCCATAGAGAGTCTTCTTTAGTTTGTAGAACTTCCCTTCATCTTCTTTAACAACATATCCCTCTAGCTGCATAACATATCTCTTCATTTATTTCTCCATTTTAAAATGTGGATTTTACATCCATTTGATAAACAGGATATTTTTACAGAGCAGCAATGGCAAGTAGCATTCGAATAGATTCAAAAAGGGCGACGGGTGAGAATGTTTCCAAGTAATCCTTTCCTGATTTCTGAGCATATCCCTTATCTACAAACTGGGTTTTATACTTCTGTACTTTTTCTTCTTCATTATACTTAACTTTGTATAGCCATTTTAGTCTTATGGCTTTCATATTTTTGGGTTTATTGATCAACTCCTAGGTAGAGTTTTCATAAATGCAACGCAAATCCTCTTTCATGACCTCAATCCACCTCTAATCATTGGCAACTTCTTGATAACACAAGGATTCCATGACAAGAAAAGCAAATTGACATTGATTGTAAAAATTAGTTACTGGTATGTACCTATGTGATGGTAACAGAGATGATGAGCTTTCTCAGATTTGTTCTGATCCTGGATGTTCATGATCTTCTTCAACTAGAGAGGATGGAAGCAACTCACATTGTTCTTCATTGTTGATGATCTATCCTACAACCCTTGGATATTTACTTATATATTGAGCCACACTTCAGGTTCCAGCTCCTTGCTTCATCAAAAATGACATTTCTGGTAATAATAAGTTTTCTTGTGATTGGATTATAAACTTTATATCCTTAGAATTACTATTATATCCTAGGAATATAGTCTTCTCTCTTTTATCTGCTACTTTGTCACTATGAGGTTCAGATTTTAAAGTGTAGGCCAAGCTACCAAACACTTTTAAGTACTCCACATTAGGCTTTCTTCATATCCAGGCTTCATATGGAATCAGCTTCTCAAGACCTCAGCATGGTGCTCTGTTCAGGAGGTACATAACTATACCTATAGCTTCTGCCAAGTAATATAAGGGAAGGTTCTTACCTTGCAACATGCATCTAGCCATTTATAATATAGTTCTATTTCGTCTTTCAGCTATTCCATTTTGCTCTGGAGAATAGATGACAGTCAATTATCTCTGTATTCTCTGGTTCTGGCAGAAATTAGTAAATTCATTACACATGAATTCACGTCTCACATCTGCTCTCAGTGTCTTTATCTTGGCACAAGCTTCATTTTTAGCATAAGCTTTGAATTGTAGAAATTTGATGAAGGCTTCTAATTTGGTATTTAGCAGATATTACCATATCATTTTGGAACAGTCATCAACAAGCAGCAAAAAATATTTTTTGCCTGGTAAGGACGGAGTCCTAATTGGACCCCATACATCAGCATGGATAAGATCTAAAGGCATTGTAGATCTAAAGGTTGCATGTTGGGTGAAAGGATTCTTGTGAATTTTGCTTATTACATAATTTTCACATATGGTGGTTTTTCTCCCAATTTTGGTGCCCTATTACCATGTCTTTGTTAGCTAATAACTTTTGATATGTGAAATTGAGATGCCCAAATCATAAGTGCCACTTCACGGCTCCACTGTTTCCCTACACTCAATAGGTTTTCAAACACAAGTTTGTATCCCTTTTTCATAAGTTGCCTACACTCAATAGGTTTTATGTGAGTTCAGGGACAAATTGAACTTCATAAATGTGCTTCTACTCCCCTGCTTTAGTTTTGACAGCAATGGTTCCCTTTCCCTCTATACATTTGGAAGTCCCATCCCCAAGGATTACGTGAGATATATCAGATTCATCTAGATAAATAAATGTATGTTTGATGGTTCATGTGGTTGGAACATCCACTATCCAAATATCAAACATCATCTTTATGTTCTTGATTACCGTTATCAGTATAAAACACTAGTTCTTCTTCATCTTGTTCACAGAAATGAGCTTGAACTTTAGCTTTTTATTCAGTACGCCTTCTAATTTTTGTTTAAACCAACTGTTCTTATCAATATGAGTTGGTTTCTTACACCTCTTACACTTATAAAAACAATCTTGGGCTTTATGATTATTTCTTGTACATAAGGTGCAAAATAGGGGAGTTGACATGGGAGATTTTTTGTCCATCTTCTTAACTAACTCAATATTCTTCTTATTAGTATTATAAGTGATTATTAGTTGGATTTGGAAGGCTTTCTATAAGGATGGGTTTTCATATCTTAGTAAGCTCTCCTCATGAGCTTGTAGGGGACCCATAAGCTCAGAAATTGCAAGGGCATTCAAGTCCATGGCTTATTCTATAGTTGTAATGACTTGAGCAGTGATTCTTGAGAGTCTAAGTATTTTCAACACCACCTTTTTATCATCAAGGTTATCTCCATAGCTTCTTATTTGATTCATAATTCCAGTGATTCTTGAAAAGTAAGTGTGGGTAGTATCTTCTTCTTTCATGTTTAGAGTATCAAACTCTTGCCATAAATTCAAAAGTTTTAGAGAAATTACCTTGGAGGATCCTTGGAATTTAGTTTTGAGAATATCCCATGCCTCCTTGGGTGTGAGGGCCCACATAATATGTGTAAAAATGCTCATGTCGACTCCTTGTTGGATAAATAATATAGTTTTTGCAACCCTTTTTTGGTTTTATGCAAAAGCTCTAGCATTTCTTGTTTCCCATCCTTCAATCGGAGTGGTGACATTAGGTTGAGGATATCCAGCATGAATGAGGTCCCACGTACATTGAGATAAGAAAAAAGTGTGCATTAGTATGTGCCAGAAATCAAAACCATCACCTTCAAAGATTGGAACTCCACTTGGAGAGTAGAGGAAATTTTGAATGGACTTGCTATGGGAAGCCATGTGATGCAAGGGGTTTCTAACAAGATGACCCAAATGATGTTCACACACGGTACTAAATAGGACTACCCCCGAACTGATGATGGATAACAAGGATCAGAACCTCGCACTGATACCATGTATAAATGTATAAATCAAAGATTGGTGAAAGTAAACGGTATCATCATATGTTGTATTTCATCAAGCTAAATGTTACAACCCCAAATACATCTTCACTACTTCCTCACAGTTATAACCCCAAAACAAAAACTTCACTGACATTGATAACACTAAAATCCCTTTATATATATATAACAAAATACATCATTTATATATCTATATATAGATTAGGTTGGACTTGTCTTTTCCGCATTCTTCACTTGGGTTGTCTGCATGTAGTTGTGGCTGGTTCATGGCTCGAGGTGGCGTGGTCTGCTCTTAGTGGATTTCAGGGAGCGCTCTCCTTACTTTACCCGCATGCTCTTCTTTGACGATGCCTTCATCCTTTTTTAATGCTTGATTAGGGTTGCTTTGATTATATTCTAACAATAACTACTATTAATCTCTTGATCCTATATAAGCTATTCCTTTTATGATTTATTGATCATTGCATTTTGAATAGTCGTTAGATTATGCACTAAGTCTCCAATCACTAAATATATATTCTCATCATTTTCATATGTTTTTTGTTGGTTTTGGGTTCAGACCTAAACCAAACTGAATTGATGGTTCGGTGAGGGGTTATCATAAACACATGCATATAGGTTTTTCTCCAAAGCCTAGTCGACATACCCCGATCAAAAGGAGGCGACCACATTCCACCCCCGCTTTCTTTCCCTTCTCCTACAGGACGGTGCAAAGCCTTGTCATCCTGGTAGTGGATCACTTGCAATGGCAGTAGATCACGTTGAGCGGGCAGGTGCACAGAACAACCGTGTGTGTGTGCAGCCGAGCACTGCATTGAGGGAACAAGATTGGGTGGGCATTAGGCAGCATGCAACATGCTTGTGCAATGACTGTTTCATGTGTTATTGGCTCGAGCGAGGAGCCTAGTATGCATGTGCAGCGCCTCGAAGGTGGTGGATTTTATTTAGATGGTGGTTAGTTGTCTGGTTGATGATGAAGGTTTCTAGTACTTGTGCGTCCAATGGGGAAATGAATTGCGGTCCAGTTTGATTGCTCTCTTGCGGAATGTGTGATTCATTTTTGACGTAAATTCAGACGATTAATTTTTCATTATTTTTGCAGTATTGATTGCATTTTATTGAATTAATAAAAAAATTGCAGAGTTATGTGTTTCCTATTTAGATGTATTTAGTTGTGCCTAAGGAATAGTTTCTCATATTTCCTAACAAAATGGTATCACAATGAGGTTGTTGTAGGAGATTGATTGGACATTCTAGTTTAGATTTGGGTCAACAATGGGTGACAAAATTGATCTACTCTCAACCTTCCCAAATCTGATCTACGAATTAATCAGATCCTATAGGGTTGATCAGGGACTCTATAACAAGGAAATACGGGATCTTGAATCGTACTCGGTGGAGAAATTTGATGGTAGTTGTAATTTCAGTTTGAGCTAGATTTTTTTCGAAGATATACTGAGCTTTAAGTATATGAGGCTTGGGCTTTGGTAGATGTATATATCTAAGTAGTTATGTGGTTGTTTCCATGTACTTAAGTTTAGATGCTGATAGATCGGGGTCGATGAGATGGTGAATTTTGTTGGTATTCCCATAAGAGTTCGTTCGTTTGGACGAAATTGATATCCTGGAATTGGAATTGAAGATATAATTCCAATTTTGTTGTTCGATTGCAAGCTCGAACAGTTGAATTGGAATTTTAACGAATTCTATGGAATTCATTTTCAACTAAAAGACATTTCTTTCCAATCTATATAAGAATTGGATAATTTCTTTGGGCGGGGGTTCACCCGGGGCACATTTTTTCGCATGAGCGAGCATTTTTTGCATGGGTGAGCATTTTTTGCCCAAGCGCACGTATTTTCCCGAGCGCACGTATTCGCTCAGGCCCACATTTTTTTTGCCCAAGAGCGCTTTTTCTCCCGGACGCACTTTTTTTGCCTAGGCGCACATTTCTTGCCTAAGCGCACGCTTTTTAACCCTGGCGCACATATTTCACTCGGGCCCGCTTATTTCGCTCAGGTGCACTTTTTTGCTCAGGCGCATTTTTATGCTCATACGTGCTTTTCACCCAGGCTTGCGTTTTTTCGCTCAAGCGCGAGCTTTTTCGCCCTGGCATATTTTCCGCTCGAGCACACATTTTTTCGCCGGGACGCGGATTTTTTGCCTAGGTGCATGTTTTTTGCCTGGACATGCGTTTTGCGCGTAGGCGTGCATTTTTCATCTGGGCACGTGTTTTGTGCCAGCGCGTGCATTTTTTTCTCAACCCCTCGCATTGTTTTGCTCGGGCGCACTTTTTTCGCCCGAGCGTGCATTTTTTGCCCTAGCGCATGTTTTTCGCCTTGACACACATATTTGGTCCAAGCACGCATTTTTTGTTGAAACACGGTTTTCTGCATCCCTTTAGTTTGAGAAAAACAAATCATATTTGTATTTGATCTAGTTTGTCATTGTGTTTTTAGTATGCAGGATTGAACAAAAATGACACTAGGATGCTATGTGTTGGTCTGGAATTGCTCAAGTACTGAAAAGAAAGGTTGTGGTCTAACGTCAGGCATTAGAGCCAGCGTTGGTGTTGACCCTTGATCTCACCAGTTTGAAAATAATATGGAGGGAAGTTGCCGTGATTGAAGGTGCATTTTTGTAATGATCTGACCTAACGTCGGCGTTAGCCTTAATGCCAGTGTTAGGGTTGCCTAAAATGAAATATTTCCAAAGATGCAATATCTCCTTCCTGGAATGTGGATTCGAGCCATGAAAACATTTTTATATAGAGTCAACGCCAGGCGTTAGACCTAACGCTGGTGTTAGCTTGCTCTCCTATAAATAGGTGGCATTTGTTCTATTCAAGTGTACACAACTCAAGGATCCCTATTCCAGCACTCTGAATTATTTGTGAGGGTCATATTTCCAGACAACAAAGATCTCCCATTCAATTTCAAGAGAAGAAATCAAAGGAGGCTTGGATCAACGCTAACTCAATGCGAAAAATGCATGCCTCAACTTCAACGATCTTCAGCGATTCTTTGTCGTCTCCTTCAGATTTTCTCATAGGGAGTTTTAAATTTGTCTTTCATATTTTGTAACATCTTTTATCTTTGTGACTGGTTCGTGAATTCGCCGCAGTTGTTGGTGACTAGGTTTGTGTGTGGCTTAGGGGGAATTAGTCACAAGGCGACTAGGTCTAGGGCTTAGATCTAGGGGGTGCTCGAGGCCTTTCTGGGGATAGAGAGGCTAGAGCAGCTTGAGGCCATATCTGGGGAAAGATCGGCTAAAGCCAACCAGTTCTTGGGAGAAGAGTCGGTATAGAAAACAAAAAAAAGTTTTTAATATTCGCTTTGATTTCTAATTTCATAGAAGTCCAATTTTGTAATCAATTTTATAAATGATAATCATTTATTTTCTTGTTCAATAAAATTGATTTGGTTTTCTATATCTAGCACTTTACTTCTTAGTTCATCTAAAATATCAAACGTTTTCCATTAAATATTAAAGTTTCTAAAACCCTTATTTCCCCCCCCCCCCCCCTTCTAAGGGTGCATTAAGATCCAACAAGTAATATCAGAGCCAGGTTATTCCAAAACGGTTTCAACACCGGTAATAATGATGCTTCATGATCATGATCTTTCTTCAACGAGTGGGGAGAAATTTTATATAAATGAAAAATCACTAGCACCACCTTTATTTGAAGGGAAAAATTATAAATGGTGGAAAATTCTAATGGGGAAATTTCTAAAATCTTTGGACATTGAAGTTTGGAATATTACTTTTAAAAAGCCCCCAAGTATTCTAAATAGAAACGAGATGGTTTTAAATGCTAAAGTAATGACTAGTTTATTTTGCGGGCTTGATCAGAATATTTTCAAACTTATTTATACTCTACCTACTATTAATGAGATTTGGAATGTTCTTGAAAAAACTTATGATTCTCCTTCTGTAGGTATGGAACAAGCGCAAGAATTGGAGAACTTGCTAGATTGCTCAAGAATTTGAGAAAGCTCCTCTCTTGATGGATCCTTGGAATGCACATCAGGCAGAAGGGATGATGATAAATCATTAATAGAAAATGAATTCCAAGAAGAAGATGTTAAAAGAACTTTTTGTTCAAATCGTGCCCCATCTGATAGCATCATAAGCAAAGCAAATTCCTCTCTTCTTGTTTCAACATCTATTTCTACATAGTATGTGCTTCATATGGTTAAACGTATAATTAAGAAATTGAAAAATAATAATTCAAAATTACGTTTAGAAAATAAAATTTTAAAAACACAACTTATTGTAAATCAAATTTTGATGCGTCTTGTTCCTTAGCCTCTTTAGTTGAAAAGGCTTCATCTTGTACAAAATGTAATGAATTAAAAGAAAAATACAAGGAACTTGAAAAGGAATGTATTTTTGTAAAAGAACAAAATGAAAGATTATGCTTAGAAAATTCATCTTTGAAAAGTGATTGTACTATGTGCAAACATTATAAAATTGAAATTAAAGATATGGATGAAACATTTAATGAATTAAGAAATAATTATAGAACTCATATTGATTCTATTGTTCCACTCTTAAAAATAACATAATCTCTTATAATAAAGCTAGACATAATCATGAAAAATCAATGAATTAGAAAAAAATCAACTTGGTAAAGGAAATTATAAATAAAAACTCACAACACATAAATCCACAATATCAAGAAAAAATCCAAAAGTAAGTTGAATATGAATTTGCATATCTTCACTAAGCCAAATATTGAGAGTGAAAAGCACAAAGTATTTGTAAATCAAAATCCTAATCACTATCATTTACAAAATCATTTTTCTCCCAACTTAAAAGTAGATTTGCACAAATTTCCTATAAAAATATTTTCAATAATCATTACAATTATAATCCTCAAGGTAAAAATAATCATAATGGAAATTTGATGCATAAAAATAAAATTAAACCAAGGTTTGAATGGAGACCCATTATTAAGAATGACACATTAATTCCACTTGAAAGGGCTCACTCATCCTTGTTTCCCTAACAGCTAACATGATGTATTTGGGTGCTCAAATGAACCATCCCACTTGGTTCTCTTTGGATACCTAAATCTCTTATTCATTAGTATCAATAAATTGCATGAAGTAGAACCGAATCAAAAATAAAAACCAATATTCTAATTCATGATATGCTAAACATAAAATTAAATGATCTATGTGTTAAAGTAAATGATCTTTGATAATAATCATGTAAAATCAAAAGATCTTTTAATTCAAACACTAAACATATTTGAAAAGGATGAATATGAATGTTCTCATAATACTTAACCTAAATCATCATGAATAATTATATGAGTACTTAATTTCTATGTGTTAAAGAAATGATCATAATCATGCAAAATCAAAAAATCTTTTAATTAAAAAATTAAACATAATTGAAAAAGATCATACTACTTTCAAAATATGTTTTTTGATCATGCTTATTATATGAATGTATTATACAATGTGTTTGCATGTATCTCACTTGTATATAGACCCTAGAATTATCTTTGTACCAATAAGAACTAATCAAACAGAATCATCACTTCATTCTAGTCTATAAATTGAAATTCTATTTTTGAATTCATGCAACATCATCACTATTAATCTTATGGCATAACATTGCATTCAAACTCATCATTCTAGCATCATCTCTTACTATAGGTAGAAATTAATTTCTATGCTAGTTATATCATGTCATGTTAAATTAAAATAGAATAATGAAATTTGAAAGTCATGAAAATTATTTTGGCTTTACAATCATCTAATCCTAAATTGCATATTTCTGTCACACTTGGAATTATGAATGATATAATGGTTATTGGAATTATAGTTTCTTACTTTGTTTGGTGTATTGTGTGTGTGTGTGATGTGCTTCACTCTTGTTTACATGTATCTCATTTTACTTAGACTATGGAATCAACTTTGTACCAATATGAACAAATCAAATAAACGTATCACTTCATTCTAGGTCAATAGATTGAAAATCTATTTTTAAATACATGCAACATTTTCATCGATTAATCTTATAGTATAACATTGCATCCAAACTCCTTAACCTAGCATCACCCCTTAGTACATACTCAATTAAGTATCCTTGCTAGGTATATCATTTACAATGTCATTTTAAAGTAGAAATTTTGAAATTTGAAACTCATGATAATTATGTGGTTTTTAAAATCTACTATGTAAGACCCCATTTTTTCGCTTCAAAACTGGGTCTTATGCCCAGAACCGCCGCTTTGCGGTGACACCATCACTCGGGAAGGTCGCCACTACAAAATGCCGATCCTGCCGGCCATATCGATCTCAGAAGAAGAAAAGTATAAATGAACAAATAAAGGTTCAAGTCCACAATCACATGCTATACATAATAAATGTTCACATGATATAACTGAAATAACAAAGGTTACAATAATAAAAGGGCTCATGCCCTGTACATCATATCCTCACAACAAGATCACTCGTGGAAGCAAACTACTAATCACTCACTAATCCTGGAACTGATGCTCATGTACTAGACTAGGTCGCCTCCATCTACACTGGCCTCTGGTGCTGTTATGTCTCCTCGGTCCCTTAAAATGATATGGTCCACCGACCGTTAGCCAAAAAGACTAAGCCTCATCCCCCCCCCCCCCCATCCATCCCCCAGTGGCCCTAGGCACCGAGCGATAGGACGAAGCAGAGGATAGCAAGGGGTATAAAAAAACATATGGCGTGGCCTAGCTACAGGAACAACTACCACTACACAAGTGTGCATATATAATTAAAGCAGTAAATAAAGCATAATAAAGAGCATGTAAAGGACAGTAAGTAAGAGTAGAAAAGTAACCATTGATTTATAGGAATGCCGATACAAACCTATAGACCAAGGGGTCGTTTAGCAGGGCCTATCGTATAAAAAGTCCCATACCAATTTATACGATATGGGTAGGGGTTGATATGCAATGCTTATGTCATGACATGTAGAGTTATGCAGTTTATGCTATGTTCATACAAGTGCAACTCATACACTTTGACTCTATGCGCATAGACCTTTAGTTCCCCCTTTTGGAGCTAGCAAGACTCCCAGGATACTCCCATAGTAGCAAACGAAAGCGGTGGGTTGGGCCTCGCCCACCTCTAGGTTGGTATTCACACTACCTAACCTAGACCTATCGTACGCCTCAATGCAAAACCGCGGAGCATCTGCGTACTCTTACTGGTTGGACCACCAGACTTTTATGGCTAAGTGCAAATTCCACACTTGCCGAGTCAACGTATTAACGTCGGTGTGAACGACGGTCCAATACCGAAGACCCACCACCTTTAAGCACATGCAAACATATTTACCATCTATCTCCGAACCATAAGCTCACCGAGCTAACCTGCCCGTCACCATAACCTTCTGAGCCACCGGCTCGTCGGACCAACTCGTCCGTACCAACAAGCATTACTGAGTCACAAGCTCACCAGACTAATTAGTCTGTTACTACAACCACCGAGCCTACCGCTCGTAAGACCAAACCAACTAATATACCCGTAACAACGGGGTGTGGGTGAGTGTATTATTAAGTTAATCTTTTACAACAACTTATCCCTATAATTTATGGTTAATCTTGGACTTCCCGAGGATTACCCTGTAAGGGGCTCGCTACGGTACTAGAAACTATAATGGGATTATAACCCAAAGCTCCCTTTCCAAGGATCTTAATGTTATTGGTATCTACCCATAAGAATACCCCTCTTAACATTTCACTTGAATTAATCTCCTAAGTATTTTCTGACTCCCCACGGGAAAGAGGATCTTTCGTCAATACCGGGCACAACTTTACCCTTAACTCGCCAAGCACACTTTCATCTCATAACTCCTTTTGGTAACCTCAAATCATATCAATCAGACTAGGTATACCAACTACCTTCCATTCCTACATACTGGTCTTCAATTTACCCAAGTTTTACAGTTTTACTATAAGCAGAACAAATAAGCTATATGAGTGCATAAGAGGAAGTACTCCAAATATCCATCCAACTAACTCAAGATTATTACTGGGAGTCTATCATGATATTCTAAGACCAAATCCAGAGGATCATATTTTTCCTTAATTATTTAACTTTTTTTTTTAATTTCTCCAATATTTGCCAAGTATGAAGATGAACATGAAGTGTAAGGTATTCTTATGATATGGCCCCCATAAAATTAAAATAAATCTATCATGTCAAAATAACAGTAAGTGCAGAATATCACAATTCAACAATCAGGAATTGTCTTCTATTTATAATATTTAGCATCTATCCAAAGCTGAAGGTTAATGAAGGAACCATAAAAAATACTTATCCAAAAATTATGGAAAAATTACTGGACCTCCATAGTGTTCAGTAAGGCTTACTGACTGAGTTTCAGAATTTATGAAAATCATTTTCTTACCCAAATAAATATTCCAAATAAATCCTAATATGAACATGTTGTGAATTAGCCTACTGATAACAATCTCCAAAAATTATATAAAAATTTATAGAGCTTCCTAGTGCCCTGAAATGTCCTATCACCAAGTTGCAAATTTTTCGAGAGAGTATTGGACCCTCAATTATTTTTCTTAAGGCTAAGACAAAATAAGTGCCTTGTGAGTGAGGTACTGGATAAATCATTTAATTAATTACACAAAAATTACCAGAGGTCTATCATATGATTATAAAGGCACCACCAAGGTTTCATCATCATCTAAGACCATTTGAGCATGTAAATTTCTTTTATAATGAAGTTCCCTAAAAAGGTTATAATCTAAATCAGAGGGAATAAGTATTCTTAAAATCCTCATAAAATTTCCTAGAGCATATTTACGCCCCATAAACATATCTACCAAGTGTCATGACCATCCAAGGACATATGCCCCTATGTCCTTCACAAAGCCTAAGTGCAACCCTAAGGTTAAAATTAGGATCCTAGGGCATATCCACCCCACATCACCCCAATTTACTCATGGGATGTGTCTTACATGATCCTGAACCAGTTGCACAAACATCACACCACTTTGATGAGATTAGACCACCTAATTCCATCGTGTACACTTTTGAACTAGTTTGACCTAGTTTGACCCAACCTGGGATAAATATCTACCCAAACAAATCAGTCCCAATTGGGCTGAATTTTTTACCAGTGCCATATAATAACCCTAAAAAGAACCCACCAAAATTTGGAGGGAATTGGAGGTCATTAGACCCTATAATTAAATAATATATGAATTGTTGAATTACTACAAAAACCTTAGAACAATGTTCTTCTAAAGTTCCCATCTTCGGGTATGTCAAGGGTGTAGATACAACTAGCCTATGTTTCAATTTTCAAGTCACTTTCATGACCCAATCAAAAGTTATTCCAAGATTAGTGATTGTCCTACCCTAAGGACCAGTCCCACCAAAATGGCTCTAAAGGGCGCTATAGTACTCCTTTTGGGCTGAAACAAACTTTAAATTAACGTACACACCAATAACTACAACTTTGGTGTTGACAACTTTTTCATCAGAGGGGCCTAAGTATTTTTAGTAATTAAATCTAGGTACAATAAAATATGTGACAGAAATATATATATATCATAACCTTCAATATGAAGATCTTGCACAGATCTAGAAGCACAAACGAAGGGCATTCCTTCACCTTCTCCAAACAGCCAATGGTCACGGTTGTCCCGCCCTGTAGCAACTTGGGAGGCGATTTCCCGGCCACCTTGACGCTCTCCCGGTCGGCCAATGCCTCCACCACCTCTGTTGAGGTGGCGACCGGCGATGTACGGTGGTTGGCCGGCCGGAGGCGGACAGAATCAGAATTTTAAACGAGGGAGGGAAGCTTGATCACAAACTTCCGGCCATGCCGATTCAAGACCAATTGGTCCCAAATCTAGTGGCCAAAATGATAAGATCTACCCACTAAGAAATAGACAGGAGGAGAGGACCTGAATTGCGGCTTGTAGCTGTGTCGATCGCCGGTCTGCCATGGTTGGTTGAGAGCTCTCGGGTGCCATGCCGGTAGGTGCTTAGATATGAGAATTCTTCTAGAAAATGAGGGAGAACTCATTCCCTTCACCCCTTGAGCCCTTTTATAGATCCAAATCCTGGTGGGGGGAATATGAAGCTTGGGATTCCTCCATTAACACCATTCAAGGTGGAAATTTCGGCCATCACCAAAGGTCACCTATTTCATCACCCTTAAATGTTGGAAAAACTCTTAATATTCTTCTAATTGATAGGGGAAATGAACCCCCATCAATTGGGAGGACTTTTGGACTCCCTTGGCCATGAATTTTGCCAGTAAAACAATTCTCGACCGTCTCCCGTCTCCCGTTGATTTAGCTACCATCGACGCTAGTGCTAGCGCCCGCGTTAGCCCCTCGGCGGTGTAATGCTTGCAGGTTCGGCAACCGTGGGCTCTACCGCTAGCGCCAGTGCTAGCGCTAGAGCCAGCGTTAGCACTAGCGCCTGCGCTAGCGTTTCGATGGTATTTGGTTCGTCTCAGCGGTTCAGTGTTCGCCTCAGCGGTTCACCTAAAGCACCACTACCACCAGTGCTAGCCACTAGCGTCGGCGCTAGCGCCATGCTCAAAATACCTCTTTCTTTCTACGGTTGGGTAATTGATGTACTATGAGGGGACCCTTTTACTGGGTTAGACATGTCATGGTTGGGTCATGGGTCACGGTGATGCCCTAAGGCCAACCTTAGGCTTGGTAACTGGAAATCACTATCCGCGTACCATGGCGATTTTTGCCTCAAGCTTAAGTTCTTTTGTACTCTTTGCGCATCCTAGGGTTTTGTCATGACCTAGTCATGACAAAACCATCCTAGGGGTCTAGTCGTTTGGGGGATGTTACAAATTCCAATAAACAAAAAATAATAATTTCGTCCTCGAAATTCTGGCTAGGCTTGCGGGGTTTTCACCGAGAGTGACTGAACGTAACATCCCCTAAGAATCTAAGTTATTTTTGACTCGAAGAGCACCGACTATCTCTGCCACACCAGTTCTAGTGGCTCTCAGGTGTGCTCCTCCTGTCCATAATTTTACCACATGAATTTTACCACATGAATTTTACCTATGGAACCTACTTGCGCCGCAAAACTTGCACTGTCGTATCGTCTATCCAGACCAGCTCCAGGTCAATCAATCGGAGGCTACCAGGTCGTCTATAGTATAAATTCGCTGCACCGACCGTAGTAGAGCTCTCCTAAAGGAGGCGACATGGAAGACGTCATGCAAACCTGCTAGCTCTGGCGGTAACTCTAGTCTGTAAGCCAACGGGCCGGTCCACTCCAGGATCCTGTAGAGCCCCATTTATCTTAGACTGAGCTTCTTCTGCCTATGTACCCGCGAGACTCCATGCTTCAGACATATCTTCAAGAACGCCTGGTCTCCAACCTAGAACTCTACTGCACGATGCCACGCATTGTAATGCTTGTCCTGCCTGTTATGGGCTTCCAGCATCCTAACTCGTATCAGTCGCACCCGGGCATCTGTGTCCTTCACAAATTCAGAGCCAAGTCTCTTTAAATCCTCATCCTAGGTCCAAGATGGTGGAATTTTGTGCCTCTGTCCCTCTGAGGGTGGAAAGCTGTGTTGAACATCAACCGAGAGCCCAGATAAGCCTGGACTGATCTTCACTCTTTAGACGTAAACCGTACATTTCGATCCGACACAATCGTCCTGGTCACACTACGATAATGGACAAACTGCTCAACAAATCCCATTAAACACCAACGAGAGCGTCCGTTCGGCCCAGGGTGACCCTAGCTACCTTGGTCAATCTATCTTCGATGTTTCAAATAAAACTATGTTTGGAGTGGTAACCGGTGTGTGAAATCCATAGTTATATCCTCGAGCTTCCACTCTAACACGGGCAGTGACTATGGTTGTTCTCTAATGACTTTTGCACTTGGCCTTCATCGTGCATCACAAAACCTATGACGTCTTTCTACATTCCGAGGACATACACGCTCCGGAATACACCATTTTTCCGATGACTAAAGCTCTTGTTTGTATGGGTAGGCAATGCCTCTATAAAGTTTTCTCTATATGTTCAGATTCTTATTCCTTCAAGTACGCCCGAGTGATCAATCCTCTCCACTCCACGACTTATCCAGTTCTTACCATTGGTGGGACTGGTCAGATCATCAAGCGTCCCAATCATACTCAAATTGTAAGGTGGCGCACTTGTGAACCTTATGAGTATATGTTAACCAATCAACACTAGTATTAATGTTTATAAGATGACTCCCAATCATTTTCTATATGGAGTTTGATTCATAAGGTATACGGGTAAAATCTTTTGAAACCCTAAGATCGTTCATATCATAGTAAACTCAAACACTATATTCTAATTCTCATAAGTCATCGTCTAAGATCTCTGGTTATTCATCATCATAGCTCCCAAGGTATAAGGGTTATTATTGTAGTTACAATTATCTACCATGATAGGGTGTGATTTTTAACAAATCATAAGTTAGTCACTTCTGAATGCCCCAGGTCACAAGAACTTCAAATATAACTACAACTTGTAAGACCTAGTTTCTATTCATAACTTCTAGAATGGCACATCGACATCCTTAAGTGATTAATCCCGGTGACTTTTCATTTCTAGTGCTTTAACTAAGGTCAAGTCGTTGCTTAATCAACGATGTCTATCCATTGTCCTGGTAATACTACAGGTCATCATTCCTAACATACTGTTACACCGTCTCATCTTTGTCCAAGTAACATTGATTAAGATCGACTTCAAAATCATCATGCTCAGGACACAACACTTGCTAAATTAGATCTAAGGGATACCCAAGTCAGTAACTAATTCGCCCAATAAACAAAATGTAAGCCCCAATAAACAAAAGATAAGCCCCAATAAACAAAAGATAAGCCACTATCTATTTTGGGCTAAGTATCTTTGATTATGCAGATAATCCTTAGGGCATACAACTTTAGACTTGGGGTTCTATCTTGAGACTTGTTGATATACTCCATACTTTAGACTCTTCAAGGTCCCCTTTACAACAACCTTATCAGTGTCAACTTGTATCCCAATCCCAAACGGGTCTCTTCTGAACTTGAATTCTTATCCAACCCTCAGTGTTTGTCATGTTGGTTGTCTCAATGTAAACATATCACTGGTACGAGGGTTAGATCTATGAGTCTCATACCATTATGCTTATGTGTCAATCTCTCTTTCTCTAACCTCTTTGGGGTATCCTTGTACCTTCACCAAAGTTATACCTACGGCCTATTTCAGACTAGGGCATGATATAAATTGTCATGGTAGGTCATGTATCCTAGTGGGGTTGAGTCTAAATTATTGACTAAGGACTATCTAAAGAGATCTTTGCAGCCGGAGGTATTTCCTGCTGGGGGCAGGGTTCGTCGCAGGCTACAAAAGAAAACTTAACACTCGTAAGGGGATTTGGCTAAAAAGATTCAGTTAAAAGTGGACTTTTACATGTGATTTCTCCATATGGGCACACCATTGCTTCCGCTGCTTAGTTTGTCCTTAAACTAAACTCGCGCGGGGTGGCCCAGGGTTTGTGGACTTCTTTTCTTCGGATCGCGGTTTGCTTTGATACCACTTTGTAAGACCCCATTTTTTTACTTCAAAACTGGGTCTTATGCCCAGAACTGCCGCTTTGCGATGACACCATCACTCAGGAAGGTCTCCACTACAAAACGTCGATCCTGCCGGCCATATCGATCTCAGAAGAAGAAAAGTATAAATGAACAAATAAAGGTTCAAGTCCACAATCACATGCTATACATAATAAATGTCCACATGATATAACTGAAATAACAAAGGTTACAATAATAAAAGGGCTCATGCCCTGTACATCATATCCTCACTAAAAGATCACTCGCGGAAGCTAACTACTAATCACTCACTAATCCTGGAATCGATGCTCCTGTACTAGACTGGGCCGCCTCCATCTGCACCGGCCTCTGGAGCTGCTGCGTCTCCTCGATCCCCTAAAATGATATGGTCCACCGACTGTTAGTCAAAAATACTAAGTCTTGTTCCCCCCCCCCCTCCATCCATCCCCCGGCGGCCCTAGGCATTGAGCGGGAGGACGAAGCAGAGGACAGCAAGGGGTATAAACAAAGCAGATGGCATGGCCTAGCTACAGGAATAACTACCACTACACAAGTGTGCATATATAATTAAAGTAGTAAATAAAGCATAATAAAGAGCATGTAAAGGACAGTAAGTAAGAGTAGAAAAGTAACCATTGATTTATAGGAATGCCCATACAAACCTATAGACCAAGGGGTCATTTAGCAGGGCATATCGTATAAAAAGTCTCATACCAATTTATAGGATAGGGGTAGGGGTTGATATGAAATGCTTATGCCATGACATGCAGAGTTATGCAGTTTATGATATGTTCATACAAGTGCAACTCACACACTTCGACTCTATGCGCATAGACCTTTAGTTCCCCCTTTTTGGAGCTACCAAGACTCCCAGGATACTCCCGTAGTGGAAAACGGAAGCGGTGGGTTGGACATCGCCCACCTCTAGGTTGGTATTCACACTACCTAACCTAGACCTATCGCACGCCTCAACGCAAAATTGCGGAGCATCTGCGTACTCTTACTGGCTGGACTACCAGACTTTTATGGCTAAGTGCAAATTCCACACTTGCCGAGTCAACGTATTGACGTCGGTGTGAACGACCGTGCAATACCGAAGACCCCACCACCTTTATGCGCATGAAACATGTTTACCATCTATCTCCGAGCCATAAGCTCCCCGGGCTCACCCGCCAGTCACCATAACCTTCTTGGCCACTGGCTCGCCAGACCAACTCGTTCGTACCAACAAGCATTACTAAGTCACAAGCTCACCAGACTAATTAGTCTGCTACTACAACCACCGAGCCTACCGCTCGTAAGACCAAATCGACTAATATACCCATAACAACGGGGTGTGGGTGAGTGTATTATTAAGTTAATCTTTTACAACAACTTATCCCTTCAATTTATGGTCAAACTTGGACTTCCCGAAGATTACCATGTAAGGGGCTCGTTACGGTACTAGAAACTATAATGGGATGATAGCCCAAAGCTCCCTTTCCAAGGCTCTTATTGTTATTGGTATCTACCCATAAGAATACCCCTCTTAACATTTCACTTGAATTAATCTCCTAAGTGTTTTCTGACTCCACACGGGAAAGACGATCTTTCGTCAATCTGGGGCACAACTTTACCCTTAACTCACCAAGCACACTTTCATCTCATAACTCCTTTTGGTAACCTCAAATCATCTCAATCAGACTAGGTATACCAATTACCTTCCATTCCCACCTACTGGTCTTCAATTTACCCAAGTTTTACAGTTTTACTATACGCAGACCAAATAAGCTATATGAGTGCATCAGAGGAGGTACTCCAAATATTCATCCAACTGACTCAAGATTATTATTGGGAGTCTATCATGATATTCTAAGACTAAATCCAGAGGATCATATTTTTCCTTAATCATTTAACATTTATTTTAATTTCTCCAATATTTACCAAGTATGAAGATGAACATGAAGTGTAAGGTATTCTTATGATATGACCCCCATAAAATTAAGATAAATATATCATGTCAAAATAACAGTAAGTGCAGAATATCACAATTCAACAATCAGGAATTGTCCTCTATTTATAATATTTAGCATCTATCCAAAGCTGGAGGATAATGAAGGAACCATCAAAAATACTTATCCAAAAATTATGGAAAAATTAATGGACCTCTGGTTCAGTAAGGCTTACTGACTGAGTTTCACAATTTATGGAAATCATTTCCTCACACAAATAAATATTCCAAATAAATCTTAATATGAACATGTTGTGAAGTAGCCTACTGATAACAATCTCCAAAAATTATATAAAAATTTACAGAGCTTCCTAGTGCCCTGAAATGTCCTATCACGAAGTTGCAAATTTTTGGAGAGAGTATTGGACCCTCAATTATTTTTCTTAAGGCTAAGACAAAATAAGTGCCTTGTGAATGAGGTACTGGTTAAATCATTTAATTAATTACACAAAAATTATCAGAGGTCTATCATATGATTATAAAGGCACCACCAAGGTTTCATCATCATCCAAAACCATTTGAGCATGTAAATTTCTTTTATAATAAAGTTCCCTAAAAAGGTTATAATATAAATCAGAGGGAATACGTATTCTTAAAATCCTCATAAATTTCCTAGAGCATATTTACGCCCCATGAACCTATCTACCAAGTTTCATGACCATCCAAGGACATATGCCCATATGTCCTTCACAAAGCCTAAAGTGCAACCCTAAGGTTAAAACTAGGATCCTAGGGCATATCCACCCCACATCACCCCAATTTACTCATGGGAGGTGTCTTACATGATCCCGAACCAGTAGCCAAAACATCACACCACTTTGATGAGATTAGACCACCTAATTCCATCGTGTGCACTTTTGAACTAGTTTGACCTAGTTTGACCCAACCTGGGATAAATAACTACCCAAACAAATCAGTCCCAATTGGGCTGAAAATTTTACCAGTGCCATATAATAACCCTAAAAAGAACCCACCAAAATTTGGAGGGAATTGGAGGTCATTAGACCCTATTATTAAATAATATATGAATTATTGAATTACTACAAAAACCTTAGAACAATATTCTTCTAAAATTCCCATCTTCGGGTATGTCAAGGGTGTAGGTACAACTAGCCTATGTTTCAATTTTCAAGTCACTCTCATGATCCAATCAAAAGTTATTCCAAGATTAGTGACTGTCATACCCTAAGGACCAGTCCCACCAAAATGGCTCTACAGGGTGCTACATTACTCCTTTTGGGCTGAAACAAATTTTAAATTAACGTACACACCAAGGGCTACAACTTTGGTGTTGAAAACTTTTTCATCAGAGGGGTCTAAGTTTTTTTAGTAATTAAATCTAGGTACAACAAAATATGTGACAGAAATATATATATCATAACACTCAATATGAAGATCTTGCGCAGATCTAGAAGAAGAAATGAGGGGCATTCCTTCACCTCCTCCAATCAGCCAACGTCCACGGTTGGCCCGCCCTATAGCAACTTGGGAGGCGATTTCCCGGCCACCTTGACGCTCTCCCGGTCGGCCAATACCTCCACCGCCTCCGTTGAGGTGGCGGCCGGCGATGTACGGTGGTTGGCTGGCCGGAGGCGGCCGGAATCAAAATTTTAAATGAGGGAGGGAAGCTTGTTCACAAGCTTCCGGCCATGCTGATTCAAGACCAATTGGTCTCAAATCTAGTGGCCAAAATGATAAGATCTACCCACTAAGAAATAGACAGGAGGGGAGGACCTGAATTGCGGCTTGTAGCCGTGTCGATCGCCGGTCCGCCATGGTTGGTTGAGAGCTCACGGGTGCCATGCCGGTTGGTGCTTAGATATGAGAATTCTTCTAGAAAATAGGGGAAAACTCATTCCCTTCACCCCTTGAGCCCTTTTATAGATCCAAATCCTGGTGGGGGGAAGATGAAGCTTGGGATTCCTCCATTAACACCATTCATGGTGAAAATTTTGGCCATCACCAAAGGTCACCTATTTCATCGCCCTTAAATGTTGGAAAAACTCTTAATATTCTTCTAATTGATAGGTGAAATGAACCCCCTTCAATTGGGAGGACTTTTGGACTCCCTTGGCCATGAATTTGGCCAGCAAAACGATTCCCGACCGTCTCCGGTCGATTTAGCTACCGCTGGCGCTAGTGCTCGTGCCCGCGTTAGCCCCTCGGCGGCGTAATGCTTATCGGCTCGGCAACCGTCAGGCGCTACCGCTACTGCCAGCGCCAGCACCTGCGCTAGCGTTTCGACGGTATTTGGTTCGTCTCAGCGGTTCACCTAAACCACCACTACCGCCAGCGCTAGCCACTAGCGCCATGCTCAATATACCTCTTTCTTTCTACGGTTGGGTAATTGATGTACTACGAGGGGACCCCTTTACTGGGTTAGACATGTCATGGTGGGGTCATGGGTCACGGCGATGCCCTAAGGCCAACCTTAGGCTTGGTAACTGGAAATCACTATTCGCAGACCATAGAAATTTTCGCCTCAAGCTTAAGTTCTTATGTACTCTTTGTGCATCCTAGGATTTTGTCATGACCTAGTCATGACAAAACCGTCCTAGGGGTCTAGTCGTTTGGGGGATGTTACATACTATAATTCTCAAAATCAATCAAAACCATAATTTATAAATCGTTCTTAGACTTAAACACTTAGGATATCCATGATCCTTTACCCATGATTACATGTCTTACAATAGCAGGGGCGTAGGATTGTATGCATTAGAATACCTACCCTCTAAGTCATGTCTTGTCCTTTACCGGGGATGGTTCTATTGGGGCCTTGCAAGGCACTAAAGGGAAAGAGTGCTTGGTTGAGCATTCTCTTGTGTGTACATATGGGATTAACACCTCAACCAATGACATGTGTGCAACTCCTCATGCCCATCTTGGTTGATTGAACATGCTTACCTTTGGTTTTGCATATTTTATCATTTTGAGCTTTAATGATCCTGTAAAACACAAGTATTTGAAAACCAAATAAAATTATAAAAACCACTTTTCAACAAACAAAAACATGCTTAAAGGTAATTTTCTTCAAAAAGTCAAGAAATCGTCTAATATTTTGGCGTTAAGAGTTAACACCATCGTTAGGCTTCAACGCTAGCGTTAGAATTCAACGCCTGTCGTTAGCCTTCTGTGCTCCAATTTCTAATTTCTTAATGCTGAAAAATCTCTGATATTCTCTAATGCATATTGTCACATCTGTTTCTCTATTTTTTAAAAATATTAAATTCCTTTAATTTTTTTTGTTCTTTATTCAAAAATAAAAAAAAAATCAAATAATCAAAAAATGTTCAAAAACATGTTTTTGCTTTCTTTATATTCTTAAACATTTAGGGATATGCTTTCTTCTTATGTTTTTTTGTTCATTTTTTATTCCAAAAATCCACAAAAAAAATCATTTAATCAAAACTCTTCACAAATATGTTTTGTTTTAAAAAAATTCAAAAACAAAAACAAATATATATGATTTGTTATTTGCCTCTTGGATTTCACATGAGCTACTATCTTAAATGGTCAAAAGTGTTTAGGCATACTCTTAAGGATTTTCTTCGATGTTTAATTTTCATTTCAAGTAATTTTCTAAACATTATTTTGTCTTGTCATGCTTTGACCTTAATCTTATTTTGTGCAATGAAATGGACTATATAAAATTATGTAAGATTGTCTAGCATGCCTTTAAGTATGAGTAATGCATTTATGCTAAATAATGATTTAATCACTCGCTCTTTTGGTAATCTGCATGTGCTTATAATCTTAGTCTTGCATGATTGTGTAGTGTAATAGTTTAACATGTTAAGTTGTATGACTAAATTACCTACACTTTCTTTTCAAACATCAATTTCTTGCACATATAAAAATGTGTTTTCAAAAATTTTGTTGTTTGAAAAAAAATAAGTGAATGTGGAGACCCTTGTCCAAATAAAAAAAATAAAGATTAAAATGACAAAGATAATTCCACCAAGCACTACTTAGCCTCCTGATAAGTCTTAATGAGCATTGTGAGGTTGAACATCTTGGAATGAATTGTAAAGTGTCTTGTGATAAGTCTTAATGATCACTCAAAATAAAAAATATATCAAATGTGTATGTGATCCCCCAAGCAATACTTCGCTCACTGATAAGTCTTAATGAGCATTGTGTGGGCAAAGCATCTTGGTTGTTGTACTCTTTTTTATGTGTTTTGAAATATAATTCTAGAATTGATGTGTGGAAGTAATTTTAAGACTACTTTCTTAATATTGTTTTACTACTTCATTATATATGTCATGTGTTTTTATTATCTCACTTGTATACTCTTATCAAAACACTATTTGCACACATCATTATCTTTCATAAAGCTTCTGCTCATGAGAATTAGATCTTAATGCACATCTACATAAATTCTCTAAAAAGCTTAAGTAAAAGCACTAGATTGCAATGCATGATCTCTACAATATTTTCTTTACTTGAAATATGAATTAGATACAATGTAGCTATTATCTCTTTGAGTATGTCCAATCATGCTTGCCTTTAGTTGTTGAAAATTTTTCAAGGTTAATGCTCATTACATGTGAAAATTCTAGAAAAATTGTTTTGCATTTTCTTTTCACAATCCAAAACTAAAAATCAAGAAACTTTATCTAAAAATTAAAAAGATTATCTTTATTACTTGGTTTTTCCGCACTATTGATTTGATCATTTTTTGCCATACTTTATCATGCTTATCTCAAGTCTTAATTTTGAAGTCTTTTCATCACTTGTATTTTCAAACTCTTTTTCAATTTTTCAACAAGTGGTAAACTTGCTTGATAAAGTACAAGAGATTTTGTTACTTACACGCATATCATATGTTTTTCCGCTGCATTACGTTCCTTTATATGCTCGATCATGACTTCCTCTATTATAAAATAAAACTCTTAACCCTCTCGTGGTGTCTCAACTTTCACTTTTTTACCTTATTCTAGTCTTGTTTTGTTTTACTCTGCCCACATTTGCTAATAACAAAAGGGGGAGAATAAAATGATAAATCTTAACTAATTAAGGAGTATGATTCACTAGATTAAGGGGGAGCATAAATCTATTCAATGGGGGTATACACTTAGGGGGAGCACATTTCTATAAAAAGAGTATTTGTCACAACAATCTCTAAGTAGCATAAGTGTCCTATCTCTTTTATAAACGCAGCATTTACCTTTTGAAATCCAATTTATCTTAATTGGATTTGTTATTATCAAAAGGTGGAGATTGATGGAACATGGTTTTTCGCATCCCTTTAGTTTGAGAATAACAAATCCTACTTGTTTTTGATCTAGTTTGTCATTGTGTTTTTAGTATGCAGGATTGAACAAAGATGACACTAGGATGCTTTGTGTTGGTATGGAATTGCTCAAGTACTGAAAAGAAAGGTTGTGGCCTAACGCCAGGCGTTAGAGCAAATGCTGACGTTGACCCTCGATCTCACAAGCATGAAAATGATATGGAGGGAAGCTGTCGTGATTGAAGGTGTATTTTGGGAATGATCTGACCTAACGCCAGCGTTAGGGTTGCCTAAAATGAAATGTTTCCAAAGATGCAATATCTTCTTCCTGAAATGTGTATTCGAGCCATCAAAACATTTCTATACATAGTCAATGTCAGGCGTTAGCCCTAACGGCGTAGTTAGCTTGCTCTTCTATAAATAGGTGGCATTCGTTCTATTCAAGTGTACACAACTCAAGGAGCCATATTCCAGCACTCTGAATTATTTATGAGAGTCGTATTTCTAGACCAAAAAGATCTCTCATTCAAATTCTATAGGAGAAATCAAAGGAGGCTTGGATCAACGCTAACTCAACGCGAAGAATGCACGCTTCGACTTCAACGATCTTCGGCGATTCTTCATCGTCTTCTTCAGATTTCCTCATAGTGAGTTTTAAATTTGTCTTTCATATTTTTGTAACATCTTTTATCTTTGTGATTGGTTCGTGAATTTGCCGCAGTTGTTGGCGACTAGGTCGGTGTGTGGCTTAGGGGGAATTCGCTATAAGACGACTAGGTCTAGGGCTTAGATCTAGGTGGTGCTCAAGGCCTTTCTGGGGATAGAGAGGCTAGAGCTGCTTAAGGCCGTATATGGGGAAAGATCGGCTAAAGCCAACCGGTTCTTGGGAAAAGAGTCGGTATAGAAAACAAAAAGAGTTTTAATATTCGCTTTGATTTCTAGCGTCATATAAGTCCAATTTTGTAATCAATTTTATAAATGATAATTATGACTTTTCTTGTTCAATAAAATTTATTTGTTTTCTATATCTAGCACTTTACTTTTTAGTTCATCTAAAATATCAAAAGTTTTCCATTAAATATTAAAGTTTCTACAACCCTTATTCGCCCCCCCCCCCCCCCCCCCCCCCCCCCCCCCCCCTCTAAGGGCGCCTTAAGATTCAACATTTTGTGTCAGAGTGCGCATTTTTCACCCAGTCGAAAATGATAGGTTCTTATTAAATGCATTATGTTATAATCAATGTCATTATGTGTTAGAGAATATTATGTTCTTCATAATGTATGTGAGCGAATATTATGTTTTTCATAATATATGTGAGAGAAATTTTGATTTTTCATCAATGATAAAAATAATAATGCTTAGATTGAATTTTATCTGACAAACGAACAACAAAATTGATCAATTCCATGATATTCTCTAATTCTGTTTATTGGGGAACTATAATTGAAATTTGACCAAATCTAATCCCAAGATGAGTTTAAATTGATCTCAATTCCAATATCCAATTTCAATTCCATCCAAACGAACGAGCCCTAATGGATATTAAATGCAAAAATAGATGGGCAAGGGACATGAAAATAATGACAGGGGACAATTCCGTCAAAATCTTTTACTACATTTGTAGGCACATATTGGTCAGAGACCATGGAATTCGTATCATAGGGCTCGCTTTCGTATAATATTTCATACACTTAGAAAATATGAATTATAATGTGATTTGATGTAATGATATGACAACATGAATCAGTATACTAAATGAATATTTTTGATTTACTTCATTTATACACATTGCTAATTTTTTACTGCTTGATAATGAATGTTTTTCTGTGTGGTGGACACACCGTACATCTTTTTTCCAAGTTCTTATTACAATATTACTGATTTAAAAGGAAATGCACATAAATAACACACTCACTTCAATCGTAATAAAAAAACTACAGTCGCCAATGTGGCTCACTCTTCCACTGTAAAGCATCATTGAGAATACTAGACAACGATCCTACACATTCTCGTTCTCATGCAGTCCACCGTCGGCAAAATAACAATCATCTCCTTCAACATAAGACATCATTCGATAGTGAAAGACAATACAAAGAGTTCGCATAATCATGCTAGCAGGGCTCGAACCGCCAACATAACACAATAAATAAGCAACGCACAACTTCAATGACCTGCATTAATGAACATATGCCTTTCTTCCTTGCATATGCGCAAAGTGCAATGCCATTAAATCAATTCAAGACTTCCTTAATAATTAGTGCACCGAATTCCACATAAGTACAGTAACTACAATCGATGATATGTTGATACAATTATTGCATGATATAACTCTGAAGTTGGAAGAGAAGGAGTTGAGAAGTTAAGAGGAAGATGAGGGGAAGAGAAGACAGGAAGAATTGAAGAAAGATAAAGCCTTCAGTGAAGCCATTGAGACCTGAAGAAAAGGAATAATTAATTATCTTATAATGAATGTATGGAATGCCATGAGTTCGATTTTGGACTATATAAATGTGACTGAAATTCTGAAATAGTATGGAAATGAAAGAACTATTTTAGTATAGTTACTTCCCTATTTTACTATGTAGTATTTTTCTTTTTCATTATCAATATGTCATAGTGGTATCAGAGGCAGGTTAGAAATTCATTGACATCAGAGAGTTTTCCTTTCTAGTGAATCATTTATTGAGATTCATCTCTTTTCTACACTCCTCATCATATGGTTATGCCAAATTCATCCCAAATGTTCACTTACAATCAAACTTTAGTTCTTATTTTTGAAGGTGAGTTCTTTGAGTTTTGGAGCACCCACATGAGGCTTCAATTCCAATCCCTGGGATTGTGGGAGCTAGTCCAAAATAGAGTACAACTACCAGTAAACAAAAAAGAAAAGTGCAGATTCATCACAACCCATGGCATCTCCTGAAGATCTCAAGAAAGATGATGGGGCCTCCTCTATATCCATCAATGAGTCATCAAAGACATCTACCGAAGGATCATGGGAGCTTCCACAAGCAAAGGAGCCTGGGACATCCTCTCCACAGAATTCAAAGGATCAGAGAAGTAATCTCAATTAAGCTTCAAAACTAATGGAAATTGTTTGACAGGTTATTCTTGAGATGGTATACGAATTCATCTCTAAAAATACATTTTGTTAATTAGATTAGAAACCTTAGAGGAAAATTAAGAGATAAGAAGATTGTGCCCAAAGTTCTCGGATCCCTGTCAGCAAAATACGGCCCCATCATCACAGTTGTTGATGAGTCTAAAGACCTTATAACAGTTACTATGATAGAGCACATGGGATCCCCGCAGGCCCATGAAGAAAGGTTAAAGAGGTGGTCTGATACTTTGGAGCATTCTTTCCAAACTAAGACCAAACTAAACTCACCAAATAAGCAAAAGAAAGAAAAGAAGAGTGGACAGAAGAATCCCACTATGCGAGCAATTAGGGGAAGGGGGAGAGGAAGAAACACAGATGTACGAAGCACTAAAAAGAACCAATACACAAACAATAATTTTTGTAACTTGTGTAAACGAAGCAATCACAATGCCATTGACTACTTTTACAAATGTAAATGGTGTAAAATACCAACACACCTTGATCGTGATTGTTGGTTCAGTAAAAGAAAAGGAGAAAGGAAATGAAGTTGCTAATTATATTGAAACTATCGAAAAGTTATTTTACTCTACCGTTGACCACATCGTGTGAATGAGATAACCTAGTATATTGATAGTGGTTGTTCCAACCGCACACCACACACCAGGAGCTCATTCACCACCTTAAATGAAATCGAAAAATCCAATATTTTGCTAGGTGATGGGAAGGAGCTAAATATAGAAGGCACATGAACTATTGTCGTCTAAGGAAATTATGGGCAAATCAAGAACATTCAGGAGGTTAACGTTGTGCCCCCACCTACTCAGAACCTGCTAAGTGTAGGGCAGCTGATAAAGAATGGATACACAATGTTGTTTGATAAGGATCATTGCAACATAACACTAAATGGTAAACACATTGCCATGGTCAAAATGACTAGAAATAGGATGTTTCCAATTCATATGTGCATCCCATAGGAAACCACTTTCATCTCAAATTCACCATACTTATCCTCTCTCTAGCACAACGGGTATGGGCATATAAATTATCGATATCTTAAGATGTTGCAGGAAAAGTAGATAGTTTTGTCCTACCTGAAGTAACATGTGAACATCAAGTGTGGGAAGTGCATGACATATCAAAAATCCACAGGCAACCATTTTCAAAGGGGCAGGTGTAACACCCTATTTTCCTAATGCTAGAAGGTCTGTAATTATCGACTAGAAGTCTAGCCGACAAAAACTTCATGTCGAATAAACATCTAGTCGACATAAGCTATTTATCGACTATAAGTTGTGTATTGGCTAGACAGAATATCGACTAGAGAGTTTGTGCATATCGGCTAGAAGTTGTGTATCGGCAAAATTGAGTGTCGAATGGAAGTCCCTAAGGGTCCTAGAAGAAATTAGGCCAAATGTTGACTAGACCTCTAGTCGGCATAGGCAAATGTCGACTAGACCTCTAGTCGGCATAGGCAAATGTCGACTAGACCTCTAGTCGGCATAGGCAAATGTCGACTAGACCTCTAGTCGGCATAGGAAAATGTCGACTAGACCTTTAGTTGACATAAGCAGTTTGTCGACTAGACCTCTAGTCGACGGGGGCAGTTTGTCGACTATAGGTCTAGTCGACAAGGTTCAGGAACTGATATAATGTCGATTAGACCTCTAGTCGATAAAAGCAGTATGCTGATTAGAGGTCTAGTTGACGCAGGCAGAGTTGCAAATTTTCCCTGTTTTATTTTGATGGGCCCGTGGCTGTCTATTTCACTTGGACTTTAATCCTAATCGCGGGGGCTTGGTCCATACTATATAAATTTACTTGGGGAAAGTGTTTAAGACCACTTTTCAGCCATCTCTATCTCTCCAAGCTCGAGACAGAAGAAATATGAGGAAGAGGAAGAAGAACTCTTTCGGCCATTGTTCGAGTTTCGGAGCTCCGAATTGCGAACCGAATCCAGATCCACAGAGAGGAACCTGCAGCGTTCATTTCAATCCAACTGAAATTTTGGATCGGCAAGGGTAACGATCCTTCCTCCTGATCTTAGGATGTGTTTGGTCCTTCATACTCTTTTTATATGCTCGTATAGGGTTGTCTCTTTCACTAATTAGTGAAGTGCAAGACTCCCTTTGGTTCTTTGGAACTCCGGGTAGATTATGTTTGTCCCCGACATATATTGCATATAGAAATCCGGTAGACGTGTGAATTTAGATATTTTGTGTGAAGCCTACCGTGGCCGTTAGACCGGATCGGTGATGCTTGATTTGTGACATTGCATTTAGGTTAAGCCTAGAATGCGTGCTGGAGAATAACTCGGTGAAATATGTCATCGTGTTGTGGGACTTAAGTTTAAGGTGTCTCTTGGAGTACCTAACGGAAGCCCCAATATTTTTGTGTGTTTGAAAGCAAACCTTCACCACAAATTCTTAGTGGAGTTTACTGGGACCTCCTAAATCGTTAATATTGCGAGGCCTAGGTTCAATTGTATGGAATAGGTGTGTAGCTTATTGTTTTGTAGCACTTGCATGTGTTAAATACTTATGGATCGAGGTGAAGCCGTACCCGCATCATGTCGATTGATCACAATGAGTAGAGCAACAACAAAGCTGAACCGAACTCATTTCATGCAGATCAGTGTGAGGTCATAACCTCAGAAATATCGTGTGATCATGGTGTAGTCCGTGGAAGGTACGTTAACCTAGACCGGCAAAATCTCTCCTTCCCAACTAAGTTTGCATAACTTAGGATGGTGACGGTGCTCCTGAGTGAGTACACTTAAACCATGATGTGAGTGCATGAAGCGTGTGGTTTTGAGGGCCCGCGTTTGTGATGTGATGAATTAATGTTATGTTAGCCTCATGTGGTTGCTTAGGCGGTTGTGGGGATCCTCCGGATGAATTCAACTAACATCATTTGCATACCTAGGGTCCCCTTACTTTGATGCTCAACCTAGAAGATTGATTTTGCTTGAAACCTCACCTTGTGTAGAGTAGATGCACTTTCTTTATTTTATTTCATATTGCATGTGTGGCTTACTTGCGGGTGAGCAGTGCCCTGCCCCGGAGCTGGCTAGAATGGTCGGGGGGATCGTTACGCAATTTGTGGTCACCTCATAGCTGACCTCGTTTACCTCTTATTTGTGGTTGGTGCAGGTGTTGGTGAGCCGAGCGAAAATTAGCGGACAGAAGCCCATTGCTGAGTTGGCCCTCGAAGGCCAGCCTTTTAACTAATTTTCATGTATTACTGACCTGTGTGCCAATGTTTATTTTAGAGTTTTGATACATTGGTTTAATGTGAGGTCTTAAGGTCATAACTCTATTAATGATATTCCTGAGTTGGTGGACATTCTTATGAAACTATTTAATGAAAGATTATGCTTGTGCTAGTTATACTCTCGTGTAGACTTATGTTTCTATTTATCATCTTATTAATGTCTAGCTAGTGTACTCAATATAGTGTGGTGTCCCGGCCGGACCAATTGTTATATTGTTTGTACTGTCAGGGTATTACAACAAACTTTTGAGCTCGTTCATACAAATTTATGGTGACCATCCTTCGTTCCTTCTTTATCTAGTATGAATTATTACTTTTTTCTCATAGACGGCTATTCTAGGATGTGTTGGGCGTTTTCATAAAAAACAAATCAGATGCATTCAGCAAGTTCAAAGAATTTAAGCAGGAAATAGAGAATGAATCATGATGCAGAATTCTGAAGCTGAGAATAGACAGAGGCGGAGAGTTTGTAAGTGAAGAATTTAATAGCTATTGTCAGGCCCGCGACATAAATCGAGAATTAACTGCCCCCAGAACTCCTAAGCAGAACTGGGTGGTAAAAAGGAGAAACATGACAATACTTGAGAAGGTTAGAAGTATGCTTCACCATCACAGCATGCAAAAAGAGTACTGGGAAGAAGCTGTGCAGACTGTTGTTTATACCATTAACAAGCCACCCTCCAGGAGCATTGAGATGACCACTCCATATAAGGTATGATACCAAAAGAAACCATCCATAAAACATTTGTCTATGTTTGAATCTCTTGCTTACATGCACATACCAAAAGAAGACAGGAAAAAGCTGGATAGAAGGGCAGAAGTATGCATTCTCATAGGCTACAACATCAATTCAAAAGCTTACAGACTTTACAGCCATGCTACCAAGCAACTGTACAAAGGTACACATCTATTAGGGACATCTATGCTCAAACTAAAGCTGACTTTTTACTCAGATTGAACCTCGCAGCCTTGAGGAAGTATCTCAGGACCCGAAGTCGAGGAATGTTATGAATGAAGAACTCCACATGATAGAAAAATTAAATATGGACACTTGTAGATCCTCCATAGAATAAAATCATAATTGGGCTCAAATGGATCACCTAATTCTGCAACAAGTACTATAACTCGACACCTAATTCTGCAACTAGTACTATAACTGCAATCGACAATTTTCCACAAATTTGCCACACACTCTCTTTTTCTGTCTTTATACACACTCGGACACACTAATGAAAAAGCAATGACATTTTTCTATTGCTGCGACCAAGGATGAAATTTTTGTCGTGCACCTCGGATTGCGTGCTTGTCGTCCGATCTATCCTGCTCGTCGTGCGATCCATACAACTCGCGCCTATTTTTTTCTCTCCATATTTTGCTAGCGGCCGATCCCAAATCCGACGGCCAGCTTTTTTCCCACACGATGAGAATATAATAATTGTCGGGAAAAAGGTGGGAACAAAGTGGTGTGAAAGTAGGAGAAGCCTCCTCCATCAACTAACTACAATGTCAACTAAGATAGTTATAACCTCAACCAATTCTTTAATAAGCAAATTATCCGGCTACGATCACATTTTTAATTATTGGAATATTTGCTGAATATATGCTTATCTTATGTTGATTTTTAGGGACTGGATTTGAATTAATTATTTAGCTTAAGCTTCTCTTAATTATCAAAATGAAAATTTTATTCTTGATTATGAGAAGCTCTCGGATGAAGCTCTAATACTGAGTGTTTTTATTCTTATCTTAGGCTTTATTAAAACACAACTAGCAATTAGTTTTTTTTAATTATATTATACCAAAATCATTTCATTTTCCTTACCATTTATAAAGAATATATCGATTTAGAGTTATTTATGGCAATTTCTTAAAGTAAAAAAAGAGCAGGTAAATGACTTAAAATAACACTAAATTGAACTTTTTTAATTAACAAAACATAAATGTAATTACATTTTAATCGCAAGCTATAGTGCACCGGGGCGTGCAACCGCGACAATATATTTGATTGTCCATGTCACTTGCCGACAATGTAAGGCGACGACAATACTACTAATTCTAACACTCCAACATACATTTGGATATTTATTATTGATGGGGTTCCCCCTAAAGATTCTCGAGCCAAACCGGAAGGACTTCGACAGAAATGCTCAAGTAAACTTGACCGAGCGGGCCGCGCGCGGGAACTGTGCCCGCTCGAAGGGTTCGAAATCACCCTGAAACGGTGGACGAAACCAAGCACAAATGGCGCGCGCGCGCACGGGAGTGTGCCCGTGCAGCCACCGCGCGTGCATGGGCACGTGCCCGCGCGGCCGACACGCACGGGCACGCGCCCGCGCAGCCAGTGCGCACTCGCGCGCGCTCTCGGGCACGCGCCCGCGCAGCCAGCGCAGGCGCACGCCGCCTCCACCTCCGCCGTCTTCTGCCACCTCCGCCACCTCCGGTCGCCACCGTCATCGGGCAACATGCCTGGGCTACCTGGACCGCCTGGAGGGCATGTTCATCATTTTCGGGAAAATTGGTGATCCCGGTGACCAGAACGGAGCGACGTCATTCGCCAACTCAGGATTCAGTCGGGCGCAATTACCAACACGTCTCTTCAAGAAAGCTATAAAAAGGCTCACAGACCTTCATTTGATGACAAGCAACCAGAGAGACTAGAGAGAGCTCTGAGATTTTCCAGCGAGGGCGTGAGACATAGATTGTTTCGTCGCTCGGAATTCGCTCTGCTCCCTTTCTAGTCTGCTCATGCTCACCGCTCTCGTGGACGCAGTCGCAGGCGCAGGAAAAGACTTAGAAGAACGCACTCGTGGACGATCCTGTTGACGCTCTCCGCAAAGCTTCGTGGACTTAGCCATTTTCCCCTTTTTCTATACTTAAAGCTTGTGAATAGAGAGGTGGCATGTCACCCTCCAAGGAACTCAGACTCTTGTAAACTCGAGGAAAATAATAGATTTCGACCCGACAAAGATCCGACCACGTGGTTTTTCACCATTTCCCAATTTTTCACACTAAAATGTCTCGTGTTATTGCTTCTTTGGTTTTCATTTAACTGTTTGCGCGCGCGGTCCTTCTCAAATCTAAGACTGTCTGATTCTTCAGACCGGAGGAAAATCGGTGACCCGCAACAGTTTGGTGACGTCTGTAAGAAAGTGTTCTCAACTCTATAACAATTCTCTAGAAGCAGCGCTTGATCCGATCAAGCGCCCATACCAGCTGCAATTAATGGCAAGGAGAAGTGCGTGCGCCGTTAACGACGCAGCTCCGGAGGAGCACGTCGATCTGTCCCCGACAAGCAACGCTCCGCTTCTAGGAGGAGTCGATGTTGTCGCGCCTATAACTTCTGTAAAGGAGCGCATTCGACTAATGGAGGAGTGGCAGGTATAAGTGTTCACCCTTTGGCGAGATCTGGGAGTCCCCAATCCTCCTAACCCTGCCACCGCGCAAGGAGTGTGTCCGACGATCGCTCAGGAGCGCCTCCTGCCGCGAAACGCTACTTGCCTCGAGGATTACTCCGTTGAAGAGCTATCTGATGCAGCAAGCTCTGCACGTACCGCAAGGCGAGCGGAGCCTCTCGGAAATGCCCGACTCAACCCTCACCAAAATGGGGCTGACGTCGGGAAGGACGACCGAAGAGTCACTCTCAGGGAAGTGAGGGACATGATCAAGGGGGAGTACGCCCAGGGTAGGCGCAACCCTGCAAATGCGCGATGCCCACTTCACCATGGGTCCCCGCTCGCTCCTCAGGTTCTGGTGCACCCCGTACTGCATGGATTCAAGCTAACCAACTTCGAGTTCTTTGACAGGATGGACGACTCTCGGGAGCACATCAACCAATTTGAGACGACCATGTGCATCTTCAACGCGCCAGATCAACTCTGAAAGGACAAGCACGCACGTGGTTTCACTCTCTGAGGGAATGGGAGATCAATAACTTTGCGGAGCTCACGTGCCTCTTCGTCGACCAACTCATAACAAATCGTTGGATCGTCAGAGACCCCTCTCACCTCTTCGACATTTGCCAGAGCAAGGGGGAAACACTTAAGGAGTTCTTTCGCCGCTTCACCTCCGAGGTGTGACAAATCCCGGGAGTCGACCCGGAACTCCTCCGCGGCATCTTCCTTAGAGGACTCCACGCAAGTGGATTCTATTCAACTCTAATGTGAAAGGCAGTACCAAACTACGCATACCTCGTTCATCGGGTCGAGGCATAGATCGCAGCAGATGAGGCTATCGAGGTGCACCGCCAACAGTTTGAGGGAACCTCTAAGCGGAAAAGGGAGCCGGAGTCCGCTCCACCAGCATCCAGGAGGAACGATGACAGCCGTAGCAACCCTCACAAGGACCAGGTATCTCACCGGCACCAGTACTTCACCCATCTGAACACAGTATGGATGTTGGTGCTTATGGCCATCCAGGACTCTGGTATGCTCCGCAGGCCCAAGCCGATCCCCCCAAACCGGGGAGACCAAATGCCCAAGTCCTCTCCATCCGGCTGAAGGAATGGGCACACCATAGAGGACTGCGCCCGGCTGAAGGAGGAGATAGAGTGCCTCATCCGCCAAGGACATCTGGGTAGGTTCTTATAGAACAAAGTGTTGAATCGGCCCTATCCGCACACACCTGGGGAGGTTCTTATAGAACAAAGTGTTGAATCTGCGTCATCCGCACCAGCCAGGATGGGAGCATCCTCATGTGCGCTAGGGTGCACAGGGGGACTGGAAAATGGTGGGTAAAGTCGAAACCATCGTTGGCTCTCCCTTACCCACCGCCCAAGTCCTCTCCATTGCTCGCCTGGAAAAGGACCTTGAAGACCTGAAGGCGCCATAGGACACCGCCATCAGCTTCAAGGATGAAGACCTAGAGAGAGTACGCACACCACACCAGGACCCCCTTGTTATCAGCGCAGGAATCGGCAACCCCTGCTTCAGGCTCCGAAGAATACTGATCGACAGTGGGAGCTCAGTGGGCGTCCTATTCGCGTTCATGCTATGCAGCATGAAAATTTCCCGAGAATGCCTTGAGCCAGCAATGGAGCTACTATATGGATTTGACAGCAGCCTAGTTCCGGTATAAGGAACGATCGCACTCCCAGTCACCCTAGGGGAGTTCCCGAGGCAGGTCACGCATGACGTTCATTTCGTGGTAGTCGACTCCAGCTCGGCGTGCAACGCTATCTTCGACCATCCTCTCCAGAAACTCTTCAAGGTGATTCCTTCTATCTCGCACCTTGCAATGAAGCTCATTACACCCGGAGAGATAGGCATCGTGCAGGGAGATCAAGAGGCAGCTCGACTCTGCTGCCTGCAGCAGTCGTGGCCTAGTCAGAGCGCAATCCTTGGAGATACAGGCGGAGCTTGAGACTGGATCGGGGAGCAGGATGGAGCGCCCCCCCCCCCCCCCCCCCCCCCCCCTCCCGCACTACCTACTATCTTTCCATGTTCAAGAATATGTCGCGTGATGAAGCTCGTGAGCACTGGAATCTTCCCTTTCAGCAACAATGCAACTATTTTTTGATTCCTTCCACAGCAGTCGGATCTATGGGAAAAGAACGGACTTCGTGTCCTTCTGCTGTCAAGGCGAGATGGATGAAAGTCCTTCTACACCTCTTGAGAGAATGGGCCCCGTGTTTTTCTATTGTCAAGGCGAGATGGACAAAGGTCCTTCTGCACCTCCTCTATTGGAACGGACCATATGTCCTTCTGAGGTGCGAACAGACAAAGCTCATTCGCCACCTCCAACTGGAAGGACCTCGAGTCCTCCCGAAGAACGAATGGATAAAGTTCCTTCGCCACCACCAACCGGATGGACCTCGAGTCCTCCTGAGGCACGAACGGTCAAATGTCATTCGCCATGTCAACTTGACAGACTTGGAGTCCTCATGAGGCGCGAATAGACAAAGGTCCTTCGCCATCTCCAACCAGATGAATCCCGAGTTCTTCTGAGGCATGAATGGACAATGGTCCTTCGCCACCTCCAACCGGATAGACTTCGAGTCCTCCTGAGGCAATAACCAACAAATTTCCTTCGCCACCTCCAACCGGACGGATCTCGAGTCCTCCTGAGGCACGAACGGACAAAGTTCCTTCTCCACCTCCAACCGGACGGGCCCGAGTCCTTCTGAGGCACAAATGGACAAAGGTCCATCGCCACCTCCAACTGAACGGAGCCCGAGTCCTCCTGAGGAATGAACGGACAAAGTTCCATCGCCACCTCCAACCAGACGGACCACAAGTTCTCCTGACGCACGAATGGACAAAGGTCTTTCGCCACCCCCAACCGAATAGACCCTATGTCCTCTTGAGGAACGAACGGACAACGGTCCTTCGCCACCTACAACAGGACAAACCCTGGGTCCTCCTGAGGCACGACTAGACAAAGGTCCTTCGCCACCTCAAACCTGACGGACCCTGAGTCCTCTTGAGGCACGAACGTACAAAGTTCCTTCGCCACCTCCAACAGAACTGACCTCGAGTCCTTCTAAGGTGCGAACAGACAAAGGTCTTTCACCACCTCCAACAGAACGGACCCCGAGTCCTTCTACTTAGGCAAGAATGAACAAAATTCCTTCTGCAGTCAAGACTAGAGAAAGCCTCGAACCCTCATATGGATTCTGGCCAGGACAGACCACGAGTCCTCCTGCATCACTTAGATAAAAATGGACCCCGAGTCCTCTGGCACCATTCAGACGAAGGGAGTAAGTGACCCCCTGCATTACATCTGAGCAACAGCCCCCAACACTAACGCCCAGTGGAAGTCGCAAACTCAATGCCCTGCGTCAAACTCACACTCAGCGAGATACACAAGGATTAAACAAGAGAGCGATTCTATAACGCCTGATAGTTTATATAGGATGTAGTCTTAATTACCTAGAGGGGTGGTGAATAGGTTTCTTTTGTTTCTAAGCAAAAGCCTAATTATTTTCAGAGTTTATGTTAGCTATGAATCAATCACACAGAAAACACACAAGCATTTATAGAGGTTCCTCAAGACAGGGTGTCTTGAGTAGTCCTCGTTCCCCCTTCACCTTTCTAATAATGAGTTAGACAAGGCCAACACCTCCAATCTCATCTCCAAGAGCTTACAACACAGATCCCTAAGGATCTCTCAGGTTTTCCCAAACTCTACCTCAGGCTCAACATCCCTACCTCAGGCACAGCTGCCCTACAAGCTTAGACCTATAAAGAAGTCCTACCTCAGATCTCCACAGAGATCCTACACTCAAGCTAAACTCTCAGCTCTACACTCAGGCCCAACATCCCTACTCCCTCAGGCAAAATGCCCTACAAACTCAGAACAAGTAATGTTCTTACATAAAATAATACGAGATGATTACAACAGAAGATAGAATAGATATCAAGCCTTGGTCTTCTGTTGTTGAACCACTGTTGTTGCAGTCTTGAAACAGGGATGAGTCCAATGGCCTCAACTCTGATTCTTTCTGATCCTTTTCTTCAGAGGATGAATGGGGATCAACTTATTTTATCATGAGTCAATCAAGAAGAACAATCTTTTCCTTCCTTGCAGCTTCAGTAAGCAGGAAGAGAACTTTCTGGGCAGTCGTCAATGGAACAATAGATTAATCTTCTTCCGGGAGTTGGAGAGCTTTTACAAAGCCCTAAATGATTCTTTTACACTCATCCAGTCTTCAACGGCTATCAGATGTCCCCCTAACACAGTATGGAGGTGATTGGAACATCTTATCTTGCTTTACAGCGTGTTGCGCCAAAAGCAAACCTGTCAGAACATTTGAATCTGCCTCAGCGGTTGTGCTGAGACAGCTTCCGGTCTCAGCGGCTACTTCTGTCCCGTCCTAGTGGATCCGCTGAGATAGACAGTTGTCTCAGCGGTTTTCCTCTATCTGCATCTCAGCTGGCCCAGACACCTTCTCAGCGGCTCCTGGCCTTGTCTCAGCGGTTCAGCTGAGACTGCGAACTTGTCTCAGCGGTCTTGGCAGTAAACCACTGAACTTACTCCACACCTTGGAATAACCTAACCATGCATGGTCAAGAGATGAAATAGGGTTTATCAAATACAACTTGTACTTAGCATTGAGTGTGAAGCTTCTTCAAATCAAGGGAACATTTAGGGTAATATTCCCAACAACACCACCAGCAAAGGCGGGCTGCGAGGCTAAGTTGCGCCTACAACAACGAAAGCAAAAGGAAAACAAGAGTTACAATGCTCCAAGCACAAGGTGGACACGAGCAAGTCATTCCACAATGAAGGCTTCATGATCGTCATCTGAGGTATCGTCTATGGCTCCTTGTGATTGGTGAGCACAAAAGTCCGCGCTGCGCTGACACCCTGAGGAATGGAAGCCATCGACGCTTTCTCCTCCTCCGGTCGCACTAGATCAACCTCCGTCTTAAACGACCCTATCTCAACTCTTGATAAGAATGGACACCAAGTCCTTTCTTGATTCCAAGCAAAAACGAACACTGAGTCCTTTCGTCCTTCCACACAAGAATGGACACTTAGTCCATTCGTGCTTCCACAGAAAAACAGACACCCAATCCTTCCGTGTCTTCTAGTAATAATGGACTCTGAGTCCTTCTGCTCCCCTCGATAAATGCAAACCTCGAATCCACCTACGGATTCTGATAGGAACAGACCCGATGGCCCTTCCGCGCAACCAAGACAGGGGGAAATGTCCCTCCACGTCACATTCATGCATTCGCCCCGACACTAACTCTCAGCAGCAACCGCTCAAGCTAACACACAATGTCATAATCGCGCGTTTGTAAGACGAGGAACGTGGAAGGCAAACCACTTCCGAGCTAACACAACGCACAAGGATCGAAGTGGGAGAACGTCCCTGCAAAGTGTCACAAGGGCCACATAGCAAGCAAAATCGATATGCGAGCAAATAACCGCAAAAATCACCATCTAGCACCCACTGCGGCATTCTCAGCTCGCAAGACTGACACCAAGTAGCGGTAGGCGATCAACATATACCTCCAGTCCTAACATACTAAAATCAAAAGTATTTTGTGACATGCACACGAAGTAATAATTCGAAAACCATGACCCGAAGGAGAAATGATCAAAGTCAGAAATTTCCAGGAACGTTTTTTGCGGATCACAACCCGCAAAAATTTGGAGGCATTTGATGGGGTTCCCCCTAAAGATTCGATCCCAAGTCAAACTGGTAGGACTTTGACCGAAACGCTCAAGTAAGTAAACCCGACCGAGCGGGGCCGTGCGCGGGAATTGCGCCCGCTCGAAGGGTCTGAAATCACCCTGAAATGGGTGGGGGAGGGGGGCCTCAAACTCTTGTAAACTCAAGGAAAATAGTGGATTTCGGCCCGACAGATTCGATCATGTGGTTTTTCACCCTTTCTGGGCTTTCCACGCTAATTAAACATCTCGTGTCATTGCTTCTTTGATTTTCATTTGATTGTTTGCGAGCCCGATCCGACTCGGATCTAAGACAGTCCGATTCTCCGGATCAGAGAAAAAACGGGCGATCCGCAACACTTATATTTTTTCATAAAAATTATTTTGTGCAATTGATAAATATAGTCTGTGAAACACTCTTGATCTTATGTTCAAACATCACTTTTTGTCAAATTATTAGTTTGATTTTTTATTAAAACATTGATAAATAATTTATTTTTTATTAAAACAATATTTAATTTTCAAATAAATTCAATGATCAAGATAAGCGTGATTGTCATCCCCGTCACATCAGAATAGACAAAAAGTGGACTGAGCAATCTCTTTTTTGTTTATCTTTACAATATTAAAAAGGGAAAGTTGTCTTTCGCGAAACATTCAAAATTGTCAAATATAGCTTTATTATTTTCATCTGATGACTTTAACATATATTATAATTTATTTTAAAATAAAATATAATTATCATTTAAGTAATTACATATAATTCTCAAATTAAAAGTGTTTCTTAAACACAATCCTTCCGTGCCTTCTAGTAATAATTGACTATGAGTCCTTCAGCTCCCCTCGATAAATGCACGCCCCAAATCCACCTACGGATTCTAATAGGAACGGACCTGATGGCCCTACCGCGCAACCAAGACAAGGGTGGAGAACGTCCCTCCACGTCACGTTCATGCATTCGTCCCGACACTAACACTCAGCAGCAACCGCTCAAGCTAACACACGTCATATTCGAGCGTTTGTAAAACGAGGAAAGTGGAAGGCAAACAACTTCCGAGCTAACACACCGCACAAGGATCGAAGTGGGAGAACGTCCCTGCAAAGTGTCACAAGGGCCACATAGCAAGTAAAAGCGATAAGAGAGCAAATAACCGCAAAAATCACCATTTAGCACCCACTGCGACATTCTCAGCTCGCAAGACTGACACCAAGTAGCGCTAGGCAATCAACATATACCTCCAGACCTAACATACTAAAATCAAAAGTATTTTGTGCACGCACACGAAGTAATAATTCGAAAACCATGACCCGAAGGCGAAATTATCAAAGTCAGAAATTTCCGGGATCGCTTATTTGCGGATCACAACCCGCAAAAATTTGGGGGCATTTGATGAAGATTCCTGAGTCAAACTGGTAGGACTTTAACCGAAACGCTCAAGTAAACCCGACCGAGCGGGTCGTGCGCTGGAATCGCGCCCGCTCGAAGGGTCCGAAATCACCCCGAAATGGGCGGGGGAGGGGGGACTCAAACTCTTATAAACTCAAAGAAAATAGTGGATTTCAGCCCGACACAGATTCGATCACGTGGTCTTTCACCCTTTCTGGGCTTTTCACGCTAAAACGTCTCGTGTCATTGCTTATTTGATTTTCATTTGATTGATTGTGTGCCCGGTCCGACTCGGAGCTAAGACAGTCCGATTCTCCGGACCGGAGAAAAACGGGCGATCTGCAACACATATTTTTTCATAAAAATTATTTAGTGCAATTGATAAATATACTCCGTGAAACACTCTTGATCTTATGTTCAAACTATCACTTTTTTGTCAGATTATTAGTTTGATTTTTTATTAAAACATTATTTTGATAAATAATTAATTTTTTATTAAAACAATATTTAATTTTTAAATAAATTTAATTATCAAGATTAACCTGATTGTCATCCCCGTCACACCAGAATAGACAAACAGTGGACTGAGCAATCTCTTTTTTTTTATCTTTACAATATTAAAAGGGAAAAGTTGCCTTTTGGCGAAACATTCAAAATTGTCAAATATAGCCTTATTATTTTCATCTAATGACTTAACATATATTATAATTTATTTTAAAATAAAATACAATTCTCATTTAAGTAATTACATATAATTCTAAAATTAAAAGTAATAATGAAAATCCATAAAAATGAAAAAGTTTTTAGTAGAGCTCGTATACTTATTATAGTAGGCTATAATTAGGCATCTCAACAATATTACAATTTATTTGAAAAATATTCATGAAAATCATTTAATTTAATTTATAAAAATAATAATGAAAAAATAATAATATATGAATAATGATCCTCTTTCTCTAACAAAAATAGAAAATTTATGTATAACTTGTTTTGCATTAATTAATTAATAATATATTTATTTTAAATCGCATTAATTAATTGAGAGGGCAGAGCTCATACCTCACAGTCAAGAAACTGTCATAGTTGACCATAGGGGCAAAACCCTCCCTCATATTTCAAATATAAAATGTTTTTTGCACGATTAAATTTTGATCTTTATCATGAAATAGACCCCACATTTATTTCCAAATAAAAAAAAAACTCCATCGGCAAAAGCTCGTGCCAGTCACATGACCATCTAGAAAATATTTAAAAATTATCTTTAAAAAATGGCCGGTATCTTCTTAAAATCTTCTCCAGCGTATCATTTCTTCACTGGGGGACTGTTCACCCAAACATTTGTCCTATTGGTTCTTTGAATACATCTTTTTGACCAAATATCACCTACGCGCCTACGCCCCACTTTTTATTGGCCAATGGAACTTTAGGGTTTATTTGACACCGCGGTGGCGTTTCTCCCGACGGGTACAAACGGGTCATTTGGAACCGGAGGGCAGAGGCGGGGGATCGAAATGCTGCTTTTTGCGGCGTTTCTCATGGGGCGGCGGGTGCAAACGTCAAACGTCAAATTCGGGCGTTTGTTTACCCGCCTGGCGGCGGCGTTTGCCGCAAACGCCGCCCGCCACCGCCGCGTCAAATGAAGCCTTAGGCTTGTTTGGGGCGCCGTTTTTGTTCCCGTGAGTTTGGACAAAAAATGTAACCAAGAAAAGAGAAGAAAAGTAGTTTTGAACATAAAAGTAGATGAAGGCTCCGTTTGAGGGGACTTATTTTCATCGGTCAACCGGTTACGAACCGGACCTTAAATTAAGGTCCGGTTCATGCGGTCGTAACCGCTTGACCGGTGAAAATAAGTCTCCCCAAACAGAGCCGAAGTTTCTTAGATGAAGTCGGACGTTTACGAATGATAATTCACAACCATCATGTTCACGACCGCTATTGCAGTGCCAAGCGGAGCCTTAAAAGAATTTCGAGTTATTTAAGCAATATTTCGATAGATGGATAATTACCTAGAATTCAACATATTTAATTTAACTTTTTTTCCGGAGACAATTACGTTATGAAAGTCCTAACTGACATGGGCGGACCCACCCTAAGACACGGTCGGGCACGTGCCTGACCGTCTTTTTCTCGTAATCCCGCTTAGGGCGTTCCAAATTCCTCGTTTCCTCCTTCGCGTGAGCGGCGAGACTCCTGCGATTTCTGGTGGCGGCGGCCACTCCTGCGATTAGGGCATCTTTCTCCCTTCCAATTTCTGATGGCGTTGGCGACTCCTGCGATTTCTGGTGGCGTCAACGCGAGATCCCTTCTGGCTTCTGCGAGCACCAGCAACGTTCAAGTCTTCCAGATTTCAGCCACCGTTAGTCCGCTTCTCCCGTTCTCTAGTTATTTCTTGTTTTATAATTAGATGATTCTTGTTTTAGAATTAGATGATTCTTGTTTCTCACTTATTTTTATTCTCAGTTAATTCTTGTTTTTTTTCTTATATCTCAGTTATTTTTATTTCCATTCCTGTTTGTGCTTTGATCTGCTCTTATTCTTGTTTCTGATTCATGTTTCTCAGTTATTTTTACTTCCATTTCTATTTGGCCATTCAGCAATCAGTTCCATTATATTTCTATTTAATAGTATTTTATTATCTGTGAATCATGTTCTCATCCGTTCTTCTCTTATGCTTATTTTTCTCACATTCTTTACATTTGAGAATTATTCAGAGGACATAAAGTATTTCATTTTGTTAATAAGACGATGAATACCGTTGATTCATTTTGCATAAGTCTTCATGTATTTTTTTTCTTGTGTTGCACATGCTCGATGAATTGACCCAATGTGATAAATTCTTGCATTGCACATTCATTTTGATGACGGCAGCTTCAAGCTCCTCTCATCCGGAAGATCTCGGACCTCGCCATCATTTTTCTTTGATCCAGCGGACTTTGGAAACGTCATCTTCAAGCTCCATTCAAGTTTCGGATTTTGCCGATCATTCTTCTCCCCTCCGGCGTCCATTTCCCGATGTCGTGCCGAGCATCCCCGATTTTTCCTGCTGCAAACCTTGATACATTTCCACTAATGCTCCCTGTCACCTTGCTTTCAAAGTCTGATAAATGAATACATGATCTCATCATCGTTTGCACCTGCCTTTCAGATTCCTCCAAAGAACTAGAAGCAACCACTAACTTATGGTTCAGATTATTTATCCCCAATTCATACACATGAAGAAGTTGTTGATAGATAGTTTGAAATTAATAGCTCTTTGATAGATGGTTAGGAAATAAGTAGCTAAACAATTATTTTTATTTTTAATTTATTGTGCCCGAGCTAGGAAAAAATCCTAGTTCCGCCACTGCTAACTGATAATGTACGCGGCAAGATAGATGAAAATAAATATGTTGTGAAGATATGGAAAACCTCCTTGAAAATTGAACCCGAATACGTGCCCAAGTGTGTCAGTGAATAGTTCCGCCCCTGCATACTTCGTAGGATCAGAGTACAGTTGGTATTGTAGGCACTAACTGAGTGCCGACTATGGGGCAGGACTAGTGTACCAGACAATCGATATCTAGCCAACCTGAGAGCAAAAACTCATTAATTAGGGATTTACATTACTCACACATTCATTTCATCTTTACAATGGTTAGCAATTAAACACGAATATTCATGTAGCTAAGTGAGGGAAAAAGATGACTTTTATCGTGTCAATAAAAACTCAAAGGTGACTACAAGAAAATTAATTTTTTGCGAGGAAAAATTTCGACACTAAATGTTGGATTTCAATCACATGAAAATTGACTTTTTGTGACGCATAATTGCATCGATTTTCAACTATTCGGACTATTAATTTTGGAAAAATAAATTAGGCTTAGAAAAAAATTCAAGTATTTCCATTAGTGACTAATATTTCATGATCACTAAATAATCTTATGTATTTCTATCTGTGCCCAAAAAAATTTTTGGTCACTAAATAGAATCATTAAGCGACAATATATTTTGGCCCCTAAATAATAATTTATTCATATGCTAGCATTCACACATCATCAAGTAGATTGAGTGCACTCAGTGGTCACACATTCTCAAGCCTCCATAGACACAAACTCCCAACACAACACGTAAGACATACCCAATTATAGGGTTCTATTTACCTATTATGTAGGGACATAAGGGAAGGAATAAATGTAAGGGGCATGGGTACGACACCCACATGCACAATTATCGCTACAAGAAAATTATTCTTTAGTGACCGATAAAAATTTGGTCACTAATAAATTACTGTTTGTGACCAATCTTATATTTGGTCACTAAATAAATATGAGTGATTAATTTGTGACGAAAAATGTTTGATCAATAAAGACATTTAGTGTCGGGGCAATAATGACCACTTCGTGACGGACAAAATTTGATCACTAAATATCTTTAGTGACCAAAATTCAATATTAAGTGACGAAAAATTGTCACTAAAAGTCAAAATTTTAGTACTGTACAATCACACAGGGCAAACAATAAAACACAGGCTATAATAGTGGTTGGCAATTACCCCAACACACAATAATAGTGGTCGGCAAACACGCCAACACATTGTAACACCTCAATTTCTAGTGCACTGAAATCAGCAGGTTGTTAAGTCTGAGAGCTAGCGCCAGGCGTTGGTGCTAACGCCAGGCGTTAGCCTAGGACTTAGAGAAATCCTTTGATTTCTCGAGAACGCCAGGCCGTTCGTCGAACGCGCCATTCGACGAACGTCGGGCCGTTCGACGAACGTCGGCCCGTTCGACGAACGCCGGGCCGTTCGACGAACGCCGGGCCGTTCGACGAACGCCGGGCCGTTCGACGAACGTCGGCCCGTTCGTCGAACGTCGGCCCGTTCGACGAACGCCAGGCTGTTCGTCGAACACGCCGTTCGACGAACGTCGGGCCGTTCGACGAATCTTGGGCGTTCGACGAACACCAGGTCGTTCGTCGAATTCGCCGTTTGACGAACGTCGGGCCGTTCGACGAACCTCGGGCCGTTCGACGAACCTCGGGCCGTTCGACGAACCTCGGGCCGTTCGACGAACCTCGGGCCGTTCGACGAACGCCGTCGAGACGTCGAGACGTCGAGATAAGGAGCCGATCGACGGGAGATAGCGTCAGGCGTTAGCGATAGCGCCGAAGTTACCTTGTTTGTATTTTCATTCCTAGTTGTAAAGTGGACAAGTTGTAATCTGGTTTACTAATTCAATAAATCAAATGCTTCCGTTATATAACTATGTATGCTGAGATGGTTATATTCTTAACTATTCGTCGCTAATTAAGTAACCGACTCTTCTGTTTGTTTCTTATGGCGTGGGGTCCCGGCCGGACCTACTGCTATATGCTATATAACAGGGAGGGTGTTACACACGCGCAATTTATTTATATCACAATATAAATGCAAACAAATACAAGAATAAGTGAAGAGATTACCATCTGATGAGTACGTCGTGGATGCACCGGACACGCGCGATTCGTGACAAAATCCGAAATCTTAACTGCAATCCGCCTAGCGGACGCACAAGGTTCACCGGGAACCTTTGACGTTGACGTACGACGTCCAACCACACCACCGCCGGAGAGAAAGCAACGTTGAGGTCAACTGCACTCGTGCACGCCTTCGACATCGTACCTGCAGTTCTCCTCCTCCACGAGCAAAAACCTAGCGGACCCCAAGTCGGTGTCACCACCTTCTTCCAACGCCGGCGGCTAACTCCTCCAAGACCGGTGGCAAGCAAGATGGTAGTGGAAGACGAGTCGCACAGGTAGACCTCCTCGAGATCAGAAATCTCCAGCCGCATTCGCTCCTATCACGCTTGTACAACCCCGTATTTAGCGAGTGGACTCACCAGGCCAACAAGATTCCAAATGCCGTGTTTGGGAAGAGGGGTGAGTGGGTCCAGAGGGGCTAGTGCACTCGCCAATCATGGGTGAGTGCACCCCTAGCAGCTCGCACCCACCCCCAATTCTGGGCGAGTCGCGAGTACCCATCATCACTGGGTACTCATCGGCCCCAGACGAGCACGCCCTAAGAGGCGAGTACTCACCCCCCAGGGGGGTAATCCTTTTTGGCCTACGGCGTGCCATACCAAACAACGGGATTTCGCTATTGGCTGGCCAGTTTGGGCTGCGGATGGTAATTCTAAAAGGAAGGATTGCACTATCCGCAGACCAACTTAGAAATATTATAAATAGACCCCATGTGGCACCTTTGGAGAGGAACTTTTCTTCCCTCCTAGAGCTCTCTAGTGCTCTCTAGGGTGCACGACTCAGTCTGGTTTGGGAGGGAAAGTTCATTTAGATCTTCCGGGTTTGTGGCGAGACCTCCTCGCTGTAGCTAACGGGGTCTGTTTTCCGCCAATGTGAGTGAGGTTTCTTGCTCCGAGTGCATGGTCAAGTGTTCACACTCAGAAGAAGTAAGCGCAAGATACCCCAGTAGGTCCGAACTCCGTTGCCCTAGGTTTTCGGGTGCAACGATTTGCTAACCTAGGTTTCCGGGTTCAACATTTTGGTGCGGTGAGCATGGACCGTAGCTTGTTAAGAAAATTTTGAGTGAGTCCCATGGTTGGAAGTGAAGGGTAGTGAACCAACCCAGAGAGCTCGCCCCTTTCAGGTGAGTACGTCAAGAAAAGCAACTTCGACAAATTCAGGAAGTCGATCTTGGATACCCTGCGCATCGCCCTCACGCCGTCGGGCGAGTGCTCAATCCCTGTGATTTTGATGCTCGCCTCACATGCCTTGGGCGAGGTGGCATCGGGTAGGCGACCAGGGAAGGAAGTGTTGATGGGTGAGGACGAGCGAGCACTTCACACACGGGTTCTGTTCCCCATCCCGCCGGGTACCCACTACCTAGGCGAGGAGACTGTGTGAGCACCGTCAACTCGCCAGGTAGGGTCAGGAAGCCCGTTCTGTGAATTGATTCTTTCGGCCCCGGTTCCGAAGGGGTTTACGGAGCCCGCCATATCCTACTACATGGGCAAGGATGAGTCCCTTCAGCATCTTCAATGGTTCAAGGATGTCGTCTCCATTAGGTAGATGACAGATGTCTTCAAATGTAAGTTGTATGCCATCTCGTTCAAAGGAAAGGAGAGGGATTGGTTTCACCAGCTTCCCTCAGTGACCATCTATAGCTTTGAATACCTGCGTAGGAGTTTCTTGTTGTGGTTTGCCACGTCACTGAAGAAAAAGAAAGGCTCTGAGGCTATTTTCCTAATCCAGCAAGGGGTTGAGGAGTCATTGGGGATCTACACGGATCGCTTCCATGAGGAATTTTTTTTGGTCCATGAGGATCCCGGGCGCACCTTGCAGCTTGCCTTCACCCTCGGGCTGCAGCAAGGGCTGTTCAAGATGGGACTTGACCGGGATCCCCCTCTGTCCTATGAGGAACTGATAGAGCGAGCGGTACGGGAGATCGAGGGAGAGACCACTAACAACATTTTTGTGGAAAAGTTGGTCAGGTGGTCAGGGAGCGGGGAGAAAGCGCCAGGAGGTTCTCAATAGCAGAAGATGAAGAAGAGGGAAAAGCTGAGGAGGCAGGGGTTTCAGGGGGCCCCGAGGGCAGGAACCAAGAAGGAGATTTCAGCCACCGTTCAATCAACCAATCTGGAGGCTGCCGGGAGGACCTCATCAGGGCCTAGGAAGAGGCCACTTCCAGGGGAGGAAACTTTCAGGCAGGGAAAGGACAGTTCAACCCTCCGGGGTGATGACTAGGTCCGAGGCCATTCCAACCCCCACCCCAACAAGCCATGGCAATCAGACGAAGGAGAAGAGCAGTGAGAAGGAACCGCCCAAGAGGGGCCGGAAGGGGAAGGGTGGTGATGCCCTACTGTGACTTCCACTTCCACCACGAGGAGGGTCATATTCCCACATACTATAAGATGATTTGTCATAACACAAACTAGGATTTACCCTAAATGCAATCATCATTCAACATCATTGATTCGGTCCTACGACCATGAATAGGTTTCACACATCATTCCTAATCAAGAATTGAACGTCGAATTTCTAATGAAAATTATGTTTGGGTCTCATCCCATGCCCCAAGGTTAAAACGAACTAAAGGTGGTCGTTCCTCTATTAATTAGTTAGAGGGGAAATCACAGAATGCGAAGAATCAAAGAATGAAACATAAAACGGTCCTAAAGCTCGAGAAAATGAGTCGTTACCATTGAAGTCTTCAGTGGAGCCATGAGAAAATGGTGAACGAGTTGGGGGAGGATGATCGGAAAGAAGAACTCTTCGATTTTATGGCTTCAGATCATCGATCAGAACTCCTGAGCTTCTTCAATGGCAACTTCTCCTCCAAAACCTAGCTTTTCCATTTTCTTCCTCTCCTCTCTCCCTTAGTCGATGAAATGTGATGGAATGAGCTTCCAAGTCACCAAAACGTGATATTAGGTCGGGGGGAGAGAAAATCTAGTTCGTTGGATTGAGATCAACAACATAAATTATAACTTAAAATGTGATTTCAAGCTTGTCACCTGATCGTGTGCTCGATGCGCACGATCCTACGTCGGTTTTATTATCAGCAGCTCCAAACACACATTTTCGGGCAAACGGTCGTGCATGAAGGCGCACGATCATAAATAGGACACTGATTTTTGCCCTTTTGAACTCTGCAAGAATTCACACTCGTGTGATATACACCGCACGATTATGCGTGAAGGGGGTTTTATGTTTTCCACTCGTGTTCGACTCGATGAGCTCTCCACATGTGTTTCATGCAAGTCCACAAAATGCAGAGGGTTTTAGGGATGGAATCAGGGAGTTATACGAGACCCTCTTCGACTTCTTGAAAGTCGTTTGAACCAATTTTTGTGAGCTCCAGTGAAACCCACTCCGACTTCCAATAGCTGGGAATGAAAAGGCTGTCAATTTCACCTAATATCCTATTTCAATCATGATTCATATAAATGTTGCTTTCAGATTGCCTCTTAGAGACAGAATGACCAGGAGTTTAGATAGTGCTCTATACAAATTGGCACGCCCTTGGCGCACGTCTGTGTGCCTCGGGCGTGTGGCTCAATCAACACGTATTTTCATCAACAATTGTCTAGCAACCGTCATGGAGCCTTCAAAACAGCACACACTCGTGTTCCTCAAGTCTTGTGCCCCAAAATGGCGCGTCTCCGCCTTCTAGATGCGTCCGTTGACTTCTGAAATAATCCCAACCGCACACGCCAGTATGCCTCGGTCTGTGTGCCAGAAGAAATTTTAGCCAAGGCCACGACCCCGAATCCCGTGGCTCATGTTCAACATCGGCCGTCGCCTTTGGATTTTTATTCGTGGCATACAATTAACAAATTCGAATGGTTATAATGATCTCAAGGAATCAGAGGTAGTGCTTAGCTATAAGGACATCTATAATGAGAAATTTAAATATAGCGATGTTATGAGCAAATCATACATCGCTATTAGCAACTCAAAATAAACATGGTTTACACGAAATAGCCTGTTTTGACTCCTCAATTTGTTATTATAGCAAACCAAAGTTCTCTCACGTCTCCCACATAAGCAGAGTGTGATCTCAGAAGGAACCCGACTGAAACCCTATGTTCTCGATCTCCTCGTGATTTTTGCTCGGAAGAAAGGAGTTCGACGTCCAGTCTTTGCTTGGCGCTGAACGCAAACGGTGCATCTTTTGGACAGCATTAATCCTCTAAAAACATGATGAATAACATCAAATTGATCTCACTCGTCAGTTTCTATGCATTCCGCTTCCTACCGTAGATTCGCTCTATCACTCTCAATCGAACCTTAATGATGTCACTCTCATCTCAACTCCCATCTTGTAGGCTTCAGTCCGCCCACTCTTCTTCCATTCTTACTCGTCTTGTGTTTCAACTCATTTTTGAATTCTCATCGTCGGCGATTACCTCTCTCCGTTCTTGCCGCAACTCCTCAAATAAGAAGTGTTCCTTTACCATAAAATAAAATTTTCTTTTCGACGTCTCTGTCCGAAAACCATTAGTGTTCTTTGGAAAACCCAATTGACGAACCCTGCTTGTATCGTCTCCTTAAGATAGTAGGATTGGTCTGAAAGATACATCAACTTCACCTTCAAGGTAGGTTAAGAATTTAAGATAAATTGCATTGCCTAAGAACAGGAAACATCTAAGTTGGAACTGAAATTGCTAAAGCGGAAAGAAGGTGATGATGAAGTCCTATCTTCTGTTATATTGTGGGTTGGGATTTGGAATTGTGAAGGATAGAAGTGAATTTTGTGGTTTTTCTAGCCACCTAGTTTATTTACTAATTAGGAATATCAAAACCGTCAATAATGTGGGCACTATTTTTTGCATGATTGCTTGGAATATTGTATTTTTTAACAAAAAATTGAATGATTTGCTAATAGTCATTTGCAAAATAATTAGTTTGTTAATAATCAAAACTATTTTGAACAAAAAATACAATTCAATTATTCCCCAAATCCCAAATCCCAAATCTTGATCCGGTCCGATCTGGTGCGTGCGTGCGTGTGGTTCAAGTTCATCCTTATGTTTCTTTGAACAAATAAGAATGAGTGGTTTTTTTATATACTCACAAACATGAGAGGTGATAAGTATGGTGGGACTAAATGTTCATCCTTTTTCTTTATGAAAGGTTTCCCTCCAAATAATTTGGACTCCCTCCATTTGATTTTGAAGCTTTTCATCAAGTATGAGGAGCCCAACGTCGAACACCAAACAAGGCTTCAAAACATTATAAGTTAAATATTTTATAACAAATTTCTAACAATCCTCCACAAAAGCGAAAAACTAAAATGCGAACTTCATAATTTAAGATATTAATAATGATAAATAAAATTTATAAATTTGTTTCATCAAGTTGTATCTAATGCAATGGGTATAGGTGGAATGTTTCTTTGAACCTATACTTAGTACTTATTTCCTCTACCGAAGAGTATAATATGCTAGAGGCTTTGAATAATAAACTTTTGGCCGGTAAATTAGATAAACACACAAAAGATTGATTGTTCATTAAGTTATGGTGGTGGGCGTGTTAATGGCCATGCACATTCCTTGATTTTTCATGAGGGTTATAAGGGTTCAGCCCAGATCCCATAGTCACGGCCTAATTAATGACTACCCCCACATAGGTGGTGCCTCAAGAGATATTTCGTAACTATTATCTCGCAAAGAAATATGCATTTGGCAACCATTACAAACTTAAACATTCATCCTAAACTGTTATGTAGAGCACAACATCATAGGAATAGGGAGAAGATTTTCTCAACCGTAAAATTTGTACTCCCAGCTACGCTACATCAATGACTTCGTTTCTACAACATTGAACCCAATTCTTGGGATCTCCAATCACATGTATTGGGTATCCACCGTTGGCAACAAATCATGTGGGCTTTAGCCTCATTCCTCTCGATGACAACAAAATCTCCCTTCGGGACAATCCCTTAGTAAGATTAACAGCCAGATTCAATTCTGACTTTACATGGTTGAGTGATATCACTTATTTTCTTCTTTGCTTCACAGACTTGTACCTGATTCTCATGAACTTGTTCATTTTAGCATTAGTACTATTTGAAGCGGTTAAATAAATCACAGATTTATTATCATAATGCACAGAAATAATAGGTATAGGTTTTCCAAGTAAAGGCATTTCAGAAAGTAAATTCCTAAGTTCATTAGGTTATGGTGGTGGGCAAGTTAATGGTCATGCGCATTCCTTGATTTTTCATGAGGGTTATCAGGGTTCAACCCGGATCCCATAGTCACGGCCTAATTAATGACTACCCCCAAATAGGTGGTGTCTCAAGAGATATTTCGTAACTAATATCTCACAAAGAAATATGCATTTGGCAACCATTAAGAACTTAAACATTCATCCTAAACTGTTATGTAGAGCACAACATCACAGGAATGGGGAAAAGATTTTCTCACCCTTTAAATTTGTACTCTCAGCTACGCTACATCAACGGCTTTGTTTCTACCACATTGAACTCAATTCATGGGATCTCCAATCACACGTATTGGGTATCCACCGTTGGCAGCAAATCATATGGACTTTAGGCTCATTCCTCTCGATGACAACAAAATCTCCCTTTGGGACAATCCCTTGGTATGATTATCAGTCAGATTCAATTCTGACTTTACATAGTTGAGTGATATCACTTCCTTTCTTCTTTGCTTCACAGACATGTACCTGATTCTCATGAACTTGTTCATTTTAACATTAGTACTATTTAAAACAGTTAAGTCAATCATAGATTTATTATCACAATGAAAAGAAATAACATGTATAGCTTTTCCAAGTAAAGGCGTTTCAGAAAGTAAATTCCTAAGCCATTCAACTTCGGCACATGTCGTGTCTAAAGCTATAAGCTCTAATTCCATGGTGTTTCTTAAAATCATAGTTTGTTTTGTAAAAGCTCATGAAATGGCGGATCCTGCAAGGAGGAATACATAGCCTGTTGTAGACTTAACGTCTAAAGAATCAGTTACCCAATTGACACCTGAATAACCTTCAAGTACTCCGGAAAACTAATATATACTAAACTATAATCAATAGTTCTGTGAAGGTATTTAAAAATTCTAGTTAACGTTATTCAATGGTCATCACTTGGATTGCTGGTATATCTACTTAATCTGCCAACAGTATAGGAAATATTGGGTCTAGTGCGATTAGCAATATAAAGCAGTAACCTTATCATTTGTGCATATCTATGTTGGTCAACAGGTTCACCAAAATTTTTACATAGTTTCATGCTAGCGTCATAAGGAGTGGAAGAGGGTACGAAATCATATAAATTAAATTTATGCAGCATTTTCTCGATCGAGTGGGAAAGAGACAATGACACACTTGAATCGATTTTAGCTAGCTTCATTCCTAAAATGACATTAGCTTCTCCCAAATCTTTCATATCAAATTTGGATGATAAATTATTTTTAATATTATTAATAATTTTAATCTAACTTCCAAAAATTAAAATGTCATCTACATAGAGACATAACAAAACAGATTCATTTCTTTCTTATTTTGCATAAATTTGAATGTATCATATTCATTACATAGAAAACAAAAAGATAACACTACATAATCAATTTTTTGGTGTCATTGCTTAGGAGCTTGTTTTAATCCATAAAGAGATTTAATAAGTTTACACACTTTGATTTCTTGATCTTTAACTACAAAACCTTCGGGTTGAGTATATAGTCTTCTTCATTTAAGTCTCCATGTAAGAAAACAGTTTTAACGTCCATTTGATGAATGATTAATTTATGGATCGATGGTAAGGCTACTAGAACGTGAAGGGATGTGTTCCTAACCACGGGAGCATAGGTATCTAAATAATTGATCCCTTATTTTTACGCATAACCTTTAACAACAAGGCGAGCCTTATACTTTTCTATGGAACCATCCGAATTTAATTTCTTCCTAAAGATCCATCTACAACCTATTGCTTTGGCACTGAAAGGAAGATCAGTTAGAATCCATGTTCTGTTTTCTAGAATGGAATTAATTTATGAATTTATAGCTTCTTTCCAAAAAGGAAAATCAAATGAGGTCATAACTTCCTCATATGAATTAGGATTTCCTTCAACTAGATAAGTGAAGTAGTCCTCTCCAAAATTTCTTTCAGTTCTAATTCTTTTACTTCTTCTAGGTTCATCAAATTCTAATGGGTCTATAGAAGAGGAAGGATGATTTGAGCTAGAAGATGGTTGAGATGAGTTATTTAATTTATATGAAAATTTATCTTCAAAATAAATCGCATCTCTAGCTTTTATAATAGTATTATTAGAGATTTCACTAATTAGAGAATTTGTAATCATAAATCTATTAGCACTGCTATCAGATGCATAACCTATAAAAATGGAGTCCAAAGTTTAGGTCCTATTTTCTTTCTCTACGATTCAAGAATTGCAACCTTAGCTAAACACCCCCATACTCGTAGAATTTGGAGATTATGTTTCCTTAATTTAAATAACTCAAAAGGAGTTTAATCATTATTTTTAGAAAAAATCCTATTTAGGATGAAAAAGGATGTGAGCAACACTTTTCCCCAAAGTTTTTCTTGAGCACCGGACTAGTCTAACATGACATTGACCATGATGACCATGTTCATCAAGGTCTGATTTTTATGTTCTACTACAACATTCGATTGAAGATAATATGGAGCAGTCACTTGATGAATAATCACATGTTCTTGGCAAAACTAGGTTAGTTCATTCGAAGTGTATTATTCACCTCGTTCGGATCTAAGAATTTTAATCGAGGATCCAACTTGATTTTCTACTTCTGCTTTGAAAATCTTGAAATAAGAAATGACTTTATCTATTGTTTTTAATAAGTATATGTAACAAAATTTTGTGAAATCATCAATGAAAGTTACAAAATATTTATTTTCACCTATAGTAGGTTGGCGATTCGAGTCACACACATCCGAGTGAATTAACTCTAAAAGTTTTGAAGTTTTTTCTACTAATTTAAAGGTTTTCTAGAAAAATTTGAATTGCACACAAATTTCACATCTAACACTAGGTGCAATGCTAAATTTAGAAATTAGGTTTAAAGATATCATTCTTTTCATACAATCTGAATTCACATGTCCTAATCTAGCATGCCAAAAATCGGATGATAAACTAAGAACTATAGAAGATAAAATTTGATTAATTTCTAAATCAGCAACATTTAATATAAATGAACTATCACAAATATATCTTTTACCAATAAACACATCATTTAATATTATTACAACTTTATTGGATTCTAAAATAATTTTATATCTCTTCTTAACTAGCAAAGATTCGCTCACTAGATTCTTCCTAACTCTTGTCATATAAAGCACATCATGCAAGATTAGTGTCTTCCCGGATGTCAACCTAAGATCTACTCACCCGCGACCAAAAAATTTGTGTTGAAGATGCATCTCCTAAGATTATGCTTCCTCCACTAATGTCCTGAAAAGTGGCAAAGCAAGAACGATCAAAATAAGTATGAATATTTGCTCCGGAATCAAGCCACCAATATGATAAACAAGTGAGAAGAAAATCAGGAGAATAATCTAACCTGAAGATAGGTTGATCCGGTGCTTGGATCGTGTTGGCCTGAGGCTTTACACCATGAGGTTTGCCGATCACGTTCTATCTTCTTATAGAAGTAATTGGTAGATAGTTGATTTGTGCAGTCGCAGATAAAGCACCATTTCCCTTTACCTAGGTTTTGGTTTGAAGGACCAGACTTGGGATGATTAGGTTTCTGATGGTGGGAACTTAGACGGAAAGGTTTCTTATGGCTCTTGATCTTGGATTTGATATGATGGTGAGAGGAATGGTTGCCATGAGATTTAGTTAGATTTACTCTAGGAGGATGGTCTTCAAGAATTTTGGAACTCTTATTCTTATGTTCCTCCTCTATGCGGATAACATTTTGGATTTGAACATAAGTAAGATTAGATTGGTCATGCATTAAGCTAATGCTAAATCCAGACCAAGAATCATGAAGAGCATCAATAAGATATACCACTAGATAATTTTCAGAAAGAATTATGCCATCGGCTCGGATCATGGACAACATCTCATCAAGTTGATGGAGTTGAGGATTGATAGGCTTGAAGACATCAATATTGAATTTGTGGATGTTTGAAACGATGTAACGTTCTATACCTGCAATGTCAAGATTATAGCGTGCTTCAAAAGTATACCACAATTCCTTAGTCATGCGATATTGAAGGAAGACATCATAATGGCTGTCGGACAAGGCACTAAGGATTCAGTTGTGATAATGATATTCAATATCTGTCGGATTTCTATAGGGAATACGTCTAATATAAGTTCCATTGGTATTTGCACTAGTAGATGAAGACGATGGAAGGGAGGAGGCGACTGTAGTTGCAGCGTTGGGGTTTTCAGATTTTATAGGAGGAGTGTTGAATATAGCAGACCAAAAACCTAAGGTGTTAAGGCAATATTCTACTTGCGCTTTCCAACGACGAAAACCATTTCCATTAAATTTTTGGGGTTTAATCCCGGCAGAATCATTAGAACTAGAAGCAATTTTAGAATTCTAAAATTTAAAATACGTACAGTAAATAACAATACTCATAAACATTAAAACAGAGATAATCATTTTAATTATTTGATTTTTATTTATCTTGTTATTCTTGGACTTCCCAAGGAATACCCAATGACGGGTTCTCACTAGTACTAGGCAGTTTGTGGGATGATAATGAAACACGATCTTTTCTCAAGAAATTATATGATGTGAATCTGAAACTTCTTTAGATTGTTGGAATATTTTATCAAATAATCCTAAATATGTATATATTTTTCCAGAAAAACTCTTCAAAAGAATACAGATCTGAAAATAGGATAATAATAATCTTGCATGAAAGGAGATATAATAGTCTATATATAATAGTTTAGAATTGAGCATAAGTAAGGCGTGCGGTCACTATTCTAAAGAAGTTGCACCACCCTCCGGCAGGATTTTCCACTGATTCTCACTCCTCCAAGGTACAACACCCAGCTGGGTCCCTAAAACTCTGATGTGCATGGACATCGAAGAAACACAGAGCACTCGAACTCCCACTTGATGAAGAAAACATCAAGAAAACAAGATCACGAAGAACAATTGTTGTAATAGAGTGAAGAAGAAGAAGAAGAAGAGGTTTTTCAGAGTGTCAAAATATGAATCAGAAATATCCTAATATTAGGCTTGTAAAACGGAAAGCAGTTTAAGACGTGGTAAATTACAACGGTTATAATTGGTAGATATTAATCGTGTAGAGAGATGTTGGATTTCCAACGCACTGGAGTTATGGCGAGAAGACGCGTGTAAGAAATGGTTACAAAATCATGTGCAATAACTGCAAAATCTGGATTGCAATCGACGTTACTCGACGCCATGTCGAGTGCCAATCGACGCTTCGTCGAGTTCTTACACTCGAAGCTGCGTTGAGTGTCAATAGTCAAACCAGGTGGTTTAAAAATCAAAACTATTTTGAATAAAAATATAATTCAATTATTCCTCAAATCCCAAATCTGGTCTGGTGCGCGCGAGTATGTCGTTCAAGTTCCTCCTTATGTTCCTTTGAACAAATAATGAGTGGTTTTCTTTATATACTCACAAATATGAGAAGTGATAAGGATGGTGGGACTAAATGTTCATCATTTCCTTTATGAAAGGTTTTCCTCCAAATAATCTAAATTCCCTCAATTTAATTTTGAAGTTTTTCATCAAGTATGAGTAGCCTAACATCAACCATCAAACAATGCTCCAAAATCATTATATAAGTTAAATGTTGTGTTGGGAAAATGATTTCTCTTAACCCCTGAAAATGAGTTGAATATGAATTCCAAGAAAGGAAAATCAAGGTTAAGTAAATATGCGTCGAATAGTATTCGACGCAACGTCGAAATAAAGTCGACGTTTCTATCAGAATGAGTCGAAGTAGCTCCAAGCAGAATTCGACGTATCCTATGTCGACGTAGCTCTGACTTCTAGTCGACGTATCTTGAGAAGTCGACGCACCCTAGTCGACGCACCTTCCTTATTCTCCTCTCGACGTTCTGCCATGACGAATTCGACGCCTACGTCGAATAGTAATCGACGCACGTCGATTTCTATGATTAATTCAAAAATCGCCAGATCTCTTTCCTTCTTTCATAGATCTGATTTATATGGAATCAAATTATTCTTTATAGCCGTTCTGAATTATTCTTTTCCTCTAATGAATTCTTGGCTAATTTGATTAAATTCATTATGGACACTATTTGAAATCAGAATGAATACTTTCCTTCTATAGATATAATTGTTATGGAAATTTCTCCTTCTTTCTAATACTCTGTCTGCTAATTGATTACTCTCCTATAGTGTTATTTTAATGAACAGAGCTATAAATAACAAGGTGGTCGGCAGAAAGCAAAGAAGTAATCCACCATTTTACATTTGAAAAAGAGGAAAAGCTCCCAAGTGAAAAAGAGAGAGAATTAAGAAATAGTGCTGCAACAAAGATCAAGCTTCCTTCTCCTTCTCACTCTGAAGCCATACTGCTGCAAACTCTGATAGCTCTCACAAAAGAGAGAAAAGGCCTACAATCTCCTTCTCACTATAGAAGAGAGATTTCATTCACTACTTCTTGTGCTTCCAATCTTCTTGCTAGGAAGAAGATTCCTTCTTGTCTTAAATACTTCTTCTTCTCTTTCTTATTTTCATTTTTCACATATTGTAAAAGAGTTTTTAGAATCTCTCTTCAAAAAATTCAGTTGTGTTGGTTCTAAGAGTCTCCTTTTCAAAAGACTCAGTGGTTCTAAGAGTCTCCTTATCAAAAGACTCAGGGTGGTTCTAAGAGTCTCCTTATCAAAAGACTCAGTGCAAGATAGTGAATTTCCTACCAAGGTGGTAGAAGAGTGGACTACCCAAAGTTTGGGGAACCACTATATTTCCTTGTGTTGTGCTGTGATTTCTTTTCTTGCATTTACTTTCTTTACTTACTTAATTCTTGTTGGTGTGTGGGAAGCCTTAATCTGTGATCACCACATATATATATATATATATAATTGCACAAAATATTTTTAATCTCTATTCACCCCCCCCCCCCCTCCCCTCTAGAGAATTCTATTGAGGTTAACTGTGCACTTTCAATTGGTATCAGAGGGAGGTTGATCTAAAAAGGATAACGCCTTGATCAAAAAGATCCTACCTCTTATTCTTATATATATATATATATTTCTGAAAAATATTTCTTTACACATGGCACAAATCAAAGATTATGCTTCCACCAGACCACCAATGTGCAATCTTGAGAAGTTTGCAGTTTGGAAAACAAGAATTAGGATTTATATGAATTCTATTGATGAAGATTTATTTAATGTTATCTTGGCAGGTCCCCCCAAGCCTTATAGAAAAGACTCAAGTGGTGAAGTGACTCAAACACTTGTCCCAAAGGCTGAGTGGACAGTTGAAGAGAAGAAGGCAGAAACATGTGATGCAAAAGCTGTAAATATTCTGGTCTCAACCCTCTCTGATGAAATCTTTCAAAGGGTTGTTGATTGTGAATCAGCCAAAGAAATTTGGGAGGCTCTCATAAAGATGGTAGAAGGAAATGCTGATGAAAGAAAAGATAGGAAGGCTCTATTGATCTCTCAATATGAGAACTTCCAAAAGAAGAATGAAGAAAGCATCTCTGAGATGTATGACAGATTTAGTCTGATCATCAATCAACTAAGGGACTTGGATAGAGAAATCTCTCTTACAGAAATCAATGACAAATTGCTGATGAGTCTCCCAAGTTCATGGGACTCAAGGATATGGGCAATAAGAGACACAAGAGGACAAAGGGAAATTTCAACAGATGCTCTCTTAGGAAAACTCAGATCCTATGAGCAACTGCTGAAAACCAGAGAAGAGAAGAAGAGAAAAGAAAACACTCCAACTTCTTCAAAAGACAAGAACATTGCATTAAAAGCAACTGAAGAAGGAAGCTCTATCACTGAAGAAGAACTATTCAGTTTTCTAGCCAGAAAATTCAAGAAATGGGTCAGGACAGATGGATCAAGAAGGAGAGAGTCAAAACCAAGGTATGACAAAACTCCTACTAAAGAAATTATTTGTTATTCTTGCAGGAAACCTGGACATATTGCTCCAGAATGTCCAGAAAATGCTGAGACAAAGAAAGATCTGAAAAAGAAAGATCTCAAGAAAAAGGGGAAGAAGAAAGAAAGAGGCTTTATAGCAGAAGCCTGGAGTGATACAGACTCTGAGGACAGCTCCTCTTCTAAGAGTGACAATGAAGAGCCTAAGCAAGAAGATCTATGCTTGATGGCCCTTGAAGGCTCAAAGAATGATGATGGGGCTAAATCATGGAGTGAGACAGGATCAGAAGAAAGCATATCTTCTGAAGATGAAGAAGAAGATAGCCTTATTCTCATAGAGGAATCTGAGGATAAGGATGAGGTAAGCATGTTTGATGAAATAGATTTTCAAAGTGATAACTTCAGAAATGATTTTATGGGAATGTGTCTAGATCAACTAAAAGCTACACAAGAAATTAAAGATCTAAAAGAACAAATCAATGTGGCAAAAAACCAGAGAAATAGAGAAGTTAAATGCTCTAAAGATTATGAATTAAGGGCTAACATCATAGAAAAGGAGGTAGAAAGGGCTAGAATAGAAAACCAGCTCCTTAAGGATAAGGTATCCCAGGCAAAAACTTTTGAAGAATCAATAAAAATGAGAAGCCAAACTCTCAAGGAAATCACTGAACAACAAACAAGGAGACATAAAAATCTTGGACTAGGGGCTGATCCCTTAACCAGCCAAGTTCCATCCAACAAACCTGCTTGGATGATCCCTGTAAAATTCACAAAACCCATCAAATCAAACCAAGAAAAAGACTCACTAAATAAGGAAGAAGACTCCCTCAAGGAAATAAAGCAATTTGATGAAACATCATATTATTCAGCTAATGACTCTCAAACTTCATCTGAAGAAGCAACTAAGCCAAAAGAAACAATACATAAAAGAACAAAACCAGAAAAAGGGAAAAAGAAAATGTATGAAGATACAGTTGCGTCGACTTTATATCGACGCATGAATAATAGTGCGTCGACTTTTACTCAACGCAACCTCTCTGATGCCTCGACCTCTACTCGACGCTTGAATAAAAGTACGTCGACTTCCAATCGACGCAACTTTTTCCATGCGTCGATATCAGATCAACGCTATCGGGAGAAAGCGCCGAATATAAACCGAAGCACCTATCAACATGCGTCGAATAGATATCGACGCACAAAAAATCAGAGCAACTTAAATGTCTATCCTCCAAAAACCCTCTATAATTCTCATTCAGGATCCATTCATCCTAACCATGATTTCCATCCTAAGCAACACCCCTATCCCAACCAAAATTTCTACCCTAAACCTGGTAACCAAAATTCTCATCCCAATCAAACTTTCTATCCTAATCAACCCTTCTATCCTTCTCTAAACTCAAATTATCATAAGAATAAGATAATCAAGTGCCATATATGTAACAAAACTGGCCACCTTGCCAAACAATGTTGGCACAACCAATCAAACTATCTGTAAAAATTAGTCCAAGACTGACTTAGAACTAGGAAGAGATAAAAAGAAATAAACACCTAAAACTCTTCAGGAAAATCAAAAGTCACGTCGACTTCTAATCGACGCACCGTCGATGACTCAACTCAATAAGTGAAATCGACGCATACGTCGATTACAATCGACGCATACGTCGATACGAAACCATAGCATCTTAACGCGGGCTGTATCGATGCTTACGTCGAATTCCACTCGACGTAACGTTGACTTCATGAAAACGAGCGGCAATACTAAAATAGTTTCGGTCACATCCCCTGAAGTGCCGAATAAGCCTCGAATTGAGTCCCGTTTCGACGCTTCACCTGACTTAAAAAGACTCTTCAGTTAAAACCTTCACTACTCTGCATCCTTTATCCTTCTTGCTCCTTAGTCCAGCCATTTCCTCCTCTCCTTCACTGACCTAAAATGGCTCCCAAGATAAACTATGGTTTCGACATTGACCTCGACTCCTTCCAAGCCGCTGCAGAAAATTATAAGAACATCATAGCTCTCTTCACTGAAGCTGGATTGGACAAACTCATCTCCACAAGATGCAAGCTCCTGTAAACAGAGCTCACTGAGCTGATGACTCATGTTCAGATATCTGAACAAGGAGAAATCCAGGGAACAATCTATGAGACACCAGTATCAATCTCTGCAGAACATATTAGGACCATCTTTGATCTTCCATCAGGTATATCCTAATATTATCTTTGTTCAAATAAAATAGGGAAAGGAAATCAATTTATAAAGAGTAACCTCATAAGTCTTCATCATTCCCTTATTAGGTGATGAATCTATAGACCTCACACCTGATGAAATCAAGCATCTGCTAACCACTATGAAGTTCTCAAAGGATAAACCAATCCATCTAAAGAAAATAGACTTTTCTGAGGAGTACAGACTGCTAGCAGATGTAGTAGGAAAGATACTACTATGCAAAATTTCAGCCCATGATGCAGTACCTAAGCAGCAACTGAACATCATAGGGGCCCTTGTGCTGAAGAAGAAGGTGGACTGGGCCACATGCTTGCTCAAGATGATAGGCTCCAAATACTCACACAAAGAAAATGCATATATGAGGATTATGAGTCAAGTACTCTTCCACTCCTTCCCTGACCTCTGTAGGTCAAAAGGAATCCCCATTCCTCCAGGGAAAATGATGTCAATAGCACTATTCTCCAAATGGACCAGGCAAATCCCTAAGCCTGGCTCCATTCCTGAAAAGACTCCATCTCCTCCTAACTCTCATGTTCATCCATCTCCTCCTCCTCCTCCTCCTCAAAGAAACACTCCTTCTCTACCACCATCATCTACTCCACTAGTCTCTTCAACTCTCACAACTCCTACTCTACCTACCTCTTCTCAAACACCTGCTCAAACAGCAGTTTCTCCATCTCTTCCTCCTCCTACTTTCTCATCCTCTCCACCTCCTTTATCACCCATACCTCATGTATCAACTAACTTCTCTCCAGCTTCATCACCACCTCCACCACTCTCTCCTCATCACCAACCACAACATGAACCATCTGCATCCACTAAAGCTCTCCTCACTCAGTGCATTGCATCAGCAGCTCAAACATTCCAAGCAATGCTGGATGAGCACTGCTCCCAGATTCATTCCTCCATCCTACACATGCACACCCAAATAGATGGGGTCAATGCCTCTGTGCAAAGTCTAAAGAACTCTCTCTCTTCCTCAAGATTTACCAAGTCTTTCTTAACCTCCTTGGCCAAGAAGGTCAAGAAGGGGGAGAAGCTGGATGAAGAGCAGACCTCCAATCTTAAATCTCCCTCACACAAATCCCCTCCTTCTTCAAAATCTGACAGTCTTGCACTGCTCAAGACAATTGGAAATGAGAAAGTACCTGAGCTACATATTGAAGAACAAACAATAGAGGTACTCAAAATAGCAAGAGAGGCTGCAAATCAAGTGGTACTATTACAAGGGGAGACAAGCAGGGCAGAAAATGAAGCTGAAAAGGAAGATGTGGCAGATGGTGAGAAAGACAAAGAAACTGAAACTCAGGGGGAGCTGGATACTGCTATGAATGAAGCTGAAAATGAAAAAGGACAGCCAGATGCTGTGTTGGCTGAAGTTGAAGCTCAGGTGGAGCCAAATGCTGTTTTAACTAATGCTGAAATAGAAATAGAAGGCTCTGAAGTTCCATTCCAGGGGGAGCACACCACTGTGACTCAGGGGGACCTAAGGGTACAATCTGCTACTGAGAAAGAGCAACCCACCAAAGTATTCAAAAGAAAAAGAAAGACTCCTCCTACCCCTTCTGAATAATGATTGAAAATAATGCTGATATACTTTACCTTATAGTTGAATACTAAACATGAAGTCTGCTTATATAATTCTGGGAAGTTTGTTTATATGATTTATCTTTCTAATTTCTCTTCTGATTGTTTGACATATTTCTGTTCTATATAATTGCCTTGCTGAAGTTGATTAAATGCTAGTACAATTTCCCTCTAAATAGGGTTAAGACAAATAGGGGGAGATTGTTGGGAAAATGAATTCTCTTAACCCCTGAAAATGAGTTGAATATGAATTCCAAGAAAGGAAAATCAAGGTTAAGTAAATATGCGTCGAATAGTATTCGACGCAACGTCGAAATAAAGTCGACGTTTCTATCAGAATGAGTCGAAGTAGCTCCAAGCAGAATTCGACGTATCCTATGTCGACGTAGCTCTGACTTCTAGTCGACGTATCTTGAGAAGTCGACACACCCTAGTCGACGCACCTTCCTTATTCTCCTCTCGACGTTCTGCCAGGACGAATTCGACGCCTACGTCGAATAGTAATCGACGCACGTCGATTTCTATGATTAATTCAAAAATCGCCAGATCTCTTTCCTTCTTTCATAGATATGATTTATATAGAATCAAATTATTCTTTATAGCCGTTCTGAATTATTCTTTTCCTCTAATGAATTCTTGGCTAATTTGATTAAATTCATTATGGACACTATTTAAAATCAGAATGAATACTTTCCTTCTATAGATATAATTGTTATGGAAATTTCTCCTTCTTTCTAATACTCTGCCTGCTAATTGATTACTCTCCTATAGTGTTATTTTAATGAACAGAGCTATAAATAACAAGGTGGTCGGCAGAAAGCAAAGAAGTAATCCACCATTTTACATTTGAAAAAGAGGAAAAGCTCCCAAGTGAAAAAGAGAGAGAATTGAGAAATAGTGCTGCAGCAAAGATCAAGGTTCCTTCTCCTTCTCACTCTGAAGTCATACTGCTGCAAACTCTGATAGCTCTCACAAAAGAGAGAAAAGGCCTACAATCTCCTTCTCACTATAGAAGAGAGATTTCATTCACTACTTCTTGTGCTTCCAATCTTCTTGCTAGGAAGAAGATTCCTTCTTGTCTTAAATACTTCTTCTTCTCTTTCTTATTTTCATTTTTCACATATTGTAAAAGAGTTTTTAGAATCTCTCTTCAAAAAATTCAGTTGTGCTGGTTCTAAGAGTCTCCTTTTCAAAAGACTCGGTTGGTTCTAAGAGTCTCCTTATCAAAAGAATCAGGGTGGTTCTAAGAGTCTCCTTATCAAAAGACTCAGTGCAAGATAGTGAATTTCCTACCAAGGGGGTAGAAGAGTGGACTACCCAAAGTTTGGGGAACCACTATATTTCCTTGTGTTGTGCTGTGATTTTTTTTCTTGCATTTACTTTCTTTACTTACTTAATTCTTGTTGGTGTGTGGGAAGCCTTAATCTGTGATCACCACATATATATATATATATATAATTGCACAAAATATTTTAAATCTCTATTCACCCCCCCCCCCCCCCCTCTAGAGAATTCTAGTGAGGTTAATTGTGCACTTTCATGTTGTATAACAAATTTCTAACAATACCCATGACAACTTCATTGCAAACAATATAACTACAATTCTTTATGAGTAACTCCACACCCACACCCTATCTATAATATGTTTCATTGTACACTGCAGAGTCAAATATATTGTAATATCCTAAATCCGATGAAAATGAAGAGTGCCACTGGGGAAGCGAAGCCCTGACAAAAACAGCTCATGTTAGACTTCTAGGAAGCAAAACAGACTTCCAAGTAAAAGTCCGATTGCAAGTAAACCCCGAGCCCAAAAAAGTATACTCAATCAAAAGCCTGTTAGGCCTGGTCTTGATAGATCGACCTGATCCAGGCCCCCATACTATTATTAGAATTGGCATGATGTCTGGCCTGGGCCAGGCCTAACTAGCTGACAGCATTAAAAAGTTGTGCATCACCCAACATTTAATTGATAGGTGGTGCCAAGCATTCAAAAAAAATGGACGCCACCCTACCACCAATTTTGGGCCTCGGTTTATAAAGTCATGGCCCTAGGAATATAAAAGGCCAAACCTTCCAATCTTTATATGCACTTCAAATCAAAATAGATGTATGAAAGGATTGAATCACACATCATAATTTGACTAATATTTATCGAGCTTGGGCAATAGTTTAGACCATCAAATAGTAAAGACACATTTTTCAAAGAAAGTTGAGTTTTTTATGAACTCCACAATTAAGCGGACTTTAAGTGAGAGTAACTTAAGGCTTAGTTGAATCAAAATGGGCAATATCTCAGATATTATGGGTTAAGTTACTACACACATACTCTATCATGCTAATTAACTCTGTTGGAATCTTAGTTTTGATTTGAGTTAGGATCCATCTTTAGTGTTTAAGTTTATATCATAAACATATCTTATAACTTAGATTAAATCCCATTAAGAAAGAAGGCTGAAAAGAGATTTATTTAATAGGCTGAAAAGAATATATATATATATAAATAATATACTAAGAAATATTTATATAAATAATAGGCTGAAAAATAAGAGAGAATAAAAATACATAAGTTCTCTGCGTTCGACGAACGACTACCTGCGTTCGACGAACAGCTTGCTTCGAGCCCGTCTCAGCGGTCGACGAGCCCGTCTCAGCGGTCGACGATCCCGTCTCAGCGGTTCAGAGGTTGACGAACAGATTGGTTCAGCAGTCGACGAAAATTGTTGTGTTCGATGAAAATCTTGAGGTCGACGAATCTGTGTTCGACGAAAATTATTGAGATCGAAGAAAATTCTCTACACAGCAGATTTATTTCAGAAGGATTATATTCATTTCATTCTCTGAACTCAGATCGACGACAGCAACGGCTCTTTCTATCAGATCAAGTAAGGATAATATATTTCCTTTATTTATTCCAAGATTATAGCCGTTGACATTCCTCGAAAAGGACATTTCGTGGAAAAGGAAAGAGATTAAACGGCGCAGCAGATTTATGTTTTTAAAATATCCTTTCAGATATATTTATTCCTTAATATAAGGGATCTGCAATTAATGTCTGTCAGAGATTTTCAAAAGAAAAGGAAAATAAGGAAGAAGATATAGTAGATTATTATACAGCAGATTATTACCTTTAGTTTTACATGACAGAATAAAATACAGAACTTATCAAGAATTGCTGTACACAGAGAAATAGAATCAGAAAAGAAAGAAAGAAAAGGAGACATGAAGAACAAGAAGAACAACAACTACACAGATCTTCTTCTTCCTCCTCTTGCAGCACACATTTTTCTGAGAACATCTTCAACACCACCTCTCAGTATTTCTGTTGCAAGAATCAGATCAGGAAAGAAGAAAGCTACAGGAAGAAATAGAAGAACAAAAAGCATATCATCTTCTTCTTCCTCAAAGCAGCATTCACTTACTGAGAACATCAACAATACTCTCTTAGTCATCAGCTGCAAGCACAGATCTTCAAAGAGCAACAAAAAATCTGAGAAGCATTCTTGTCTTTCAGATTTATCAGCTACAGAAAGATTATTTCTTCAAGAAAAGCTCCAGCAAATCAACTGTCAAATAACTTCATATCAGACAGAGGAAGCTTTTCAACATACATCCACTAGAGTCTTCTCTCAGCATCTTGACAGAGAAAAACATCTAAACCCTCTCTATCCCATCTTGTACAGGGTTAAAACTCCCTTCAAAAGTTTACCCCATTGGTGGCAAGACACCTGATCAAAAAATCTAGTTGGTTTTGAGCACCTGATCAAAAGCTCTGTGGTGTGTGGACACCTGATCAAAATCACTTTGGTGTAAGGGCACCTGATCAAAAATCCTAGTGGATTCCTACCAAGGGTGGTAGAAGAGTAGACGTACCCAAGTTTAGTGGGGAACTACTATAGCTCCTTGTGTCTTATGTGCTGTGAATTTCTGTGTTTTGTTGTTGTGCTGATTTATTTTATTTATCTTTTATAAATCACTTACTCCATACACATATATATATCACTATTTTAATTCCGCTATAAAACTAAGGGAAAAGTTTTTAAACTCTATTCACCCCCCCCCCCCCCCCCCTCTAGAGTTAATTTAAGATCTAACCTCCACTTTCAAACTCGCCACCTCGGCATCTATCATGGTGCCAACCAGAGAGCAACTTATCTAGCTACACAACCATCTAAGCGCGTTCCTAAGAAAAAATCATGTACTATTTGAACTTGATAAGGTTTCCAGCGAGGGCTTATAGAATCAAGGTCACAACTTGGATGCAAGAGATTCAATCAAATATGAAAGTTTAAGGCTCCATTTGGCGCGGCGGTGGCGATCGTGAACGTGGAGGTTACACGCCATAGTCTGTTTGGCACTTTGGCACAATGTTTTTGCTCTTGTGAGTTTGAAAAAAAAATGCTACTATCATGAATGTATGTGTATGTTTTGACATAACAATGGATATACTTGTTGCGGGTCGTTCAACGCTCTCCTAGACCGGTCGAGCTGAATCGCTTTAGCTCAAGAGTGAGTCGAACACGCAAACAATCAAAAGTGAGACCAATAGTAGACATCGAGATTGTTACGTGGAAAACCCAGAAAGGTTGACATGCCACCGCTCGTTACAAAGATTTTATTAAGTCGTCTCAACACTTAGGAGTCGAGCCCGGTGAAGCGTGCTCATGGTCCACCTTAAGCATTGAACTTGGTTGAGCAGTCCTGAGCGAAGCACTGCGGAGCAGCTGTAGCGGAGCAGCTGGAGCGGAGCAGCTGGAGCGGAGTAGCTGGAGCGGAGCGCTGCGGAGAAGCTGGAGAGGAGTGTTATGGATCAGCCTGGAGATAAGTGTTTTAGAGCAGCTGGAGTGGAGCGCTGCAGAGCAGATGCAGGAGAGCGCTACAGAGCAGCCTGGAGAGGAGCGTTGTGGAGCAGCTGGAGCGGAGCGCTCCGAAGCAGCTGGAGCAGAATGCTGTGGAGCAGAGCGGATCAAAGATGTCGAGGGAGCGACACCTGAGAGTTTGGAGCCCAACCGAGATCCGCCCAAAGTCCTTGATGGAGAGCTAGAACATAGATGGAAATCTTCAAGAGGAGCTTGAAGATTGATGAAGATCTTCAAAGAGTCCTCGTCAGAAAACTCAAGAGCTCCTTCTTCTCCGCATGCCAAAAGGTCCTCTCAAATGGAGGCCGACCCCCCTTTTATATTTTTTGAGGGGGCGTTCTGGTAACTGTGCCATGTTAATTTTTGGATGAGCAAATGATAATTCTTGACCTGGGGCACACGGATTGTCAATTACGAGGTTATGATGAGTTTACCTCCTGGTCACGCTGGGCAGCCCGAGCAACCTCCCTGGTGGTGGTGGTGGTGGCGGCCAGTGATCGTCGTCGGCGATTGATGATAGTGGCGTGCTCCATGGAGCGGGGATGCGTGAAAGCGCACGCCTCTTGTGGACCATGTGAAAACTAAAGCACCGCTTGCGGAGCAAGAGCGAGTGGGAGCGAGCGGAAGTGCGAGAGCGCTTCCCGCAGAGCAGGAGCGAGCGGAATCGCTCTTGTGGAGAAGGCGGGAGCGGAAGCGCTCTCTACGGAGCGGGAGCGCTTTTTGCGGAGCAGGAGCGAGGAGGAGCGCGAGAGCACTTCCGCGGAGCAGGAGCGAGCGGAAGCGCGAGAGCGCTTTCCGTGGAGCAGGAATGAGTGGAAGCGCTCTTGTGTAGCGGGCGGGAGCGAAATCACTGTCTGCGGAGCAGGAGCGAAAGCGCTGTCTGCGAAGAGGGAGCGCTTCCTGCGAAGCAGGAGCGAGCGGGAGTGCAAGAGCACTTTCTGCGGAGTAAGAGTGAGCGGGAGCATGAGAGTGCCTCTAGTGGAACGGAAGTGAGCGGAAGCACTCTTACTAAGAAGGCGGCAGCGGAAGCGCTCTCGGAGGAGCGGGAGCACTTCCTGCGGAGTATGAGCGAACAAAAGCGCAAGAGCACTTTTCGCAGAGCAGGAGTGAGTTGAAGCGCGAGAGAGCGTCCTACGGAGCAGGAGCGAGCGGAAGCACTGTTGTGGAGCGGGAGGGACCGGAAGTGCTCTCTGCGGAGCGGGAGCGCTTCCTGCGGAGTACGAGCGAACTGGAGGGGGGAGCGCCTCCTATAGAGCAGGAGCAAGCAGAATCACTCTTACAGAGTAGGCGGGAGCGGAAGCGCTCTCTGCGGAGCAAGAGGGCTTTCTGCTGAGTAGGAATGAGCGGAAGCGGCAACTCGAAGCTGCTTGGATGCAGGATTTAGACCGGGCATTAGAGTTGGAGCCGCCTTGCGGGTCCAGGCGAGGCTGCGATGAGAAAACACTTGATCTGGCTCAACCCGAACCCTTTTAGGGGAACCCCATCGATTGCCCCCCAGTTTTTGGAGGCCAAGATTTTCAATCTATAGTCCGAAAATTTCTACCGCTCATCACGAGTCCGTGGGGGAGTGTTTCGTCACTGCTCGGACGGGGAAATCATCACAGTCGCGAGAGAGGAGGCGTTTCCCCTTTTTGGAAAAGGTGCGTGCGCGGCGGCGTGCGTAGAATGGCACGTGTAGAGAGGCGCTCGCGGGGATACGTACTTGGGGAAGCGCGAGCGCAGAGAGGTGATACTCCATAAAGAAGGGCGGCAAGCCTGGGTCCACACACCAAAGTGGAGCACGGTCGAGGATGCGCTCCAATAGGAGTGCATGTGTCGCACTCCAATTGGACCGCGGTGTGGATGTCGCGCTCCAATGGAGCGCGGTGTGGATGTCGCGCTCCAATGGAGCGCGGTGTGGATGTCGCGCTCCAATGGACCGCGGTGTCGCTAGTTGTGGTGCCTTGCCATACCTCCCCGTGGGTGCGCACGGCCCATCCTCCCTCAAACTTTCGAAGGCCACAACACAAGGGACATGAAAACAAATTTTGAATGTTGCTCTTGAGGGGACATGGTTCCTTCCTGGTCACGAGGGGGCATGCCCTCTGTGGCCAGATGGCGGGGGCTCGCTCTCAATGTGGAGGGCTGGCCACCATCTTATCGGAGGTTGTCACCCTATTATTTGGAGATTCGCTAGGCGAATATGGGATGGCGCTTGCATGGGGAGGCGCGGGGACATGCGCGAGCGTAGAGAGGCATCGTTCCCTGAAGAGGGAGTGGTAAGCCTGGGGACGCACTCCAATGTGGAGCGCAGTCGAGGATGCACTCCAATATTTCATTTGTATCTTTAAATATTTCTTTTTGTTAAGTTGGGAGGTGTATGCTTGAGCGTCATGTGGATGGATGCTTACTCCCTTGTCCTGGCAGTGCTAGTGGACCCGAAGTTCATTTTTATTAAATGGCGCAGGAGAATCGATGTCCGCCCTAATTGGTATCCGTAGGAGGACTTGGGGCTTGCACTTTTGTGATGATCTTATGCAGTCTGGGAGGTAGATGTCACGCAGCGTGATAGTGAGGTGTCCTGCAATGTAGGAGCTAGATGCTCTGCAGCGTGGGAGCGAGGTGCCCTGCAATGCAGGAGCCAAACACTCTACAGTATGGGAGCGAGGTGCCCTACAACGCGAGAGACAGATGCTCTGTAGTGTGGGAGTGAGGTGCCCTGCAATGCGGGAGCTAGATGCTCTGCAGTATGGGAGTGAGGTTGCCTACAACGCAGGAGCCATAGCCTCTACAGTGTGGGATCAATGTGCCCTGCAATGTGGGATCCAAATGCTCTGCAGCGAGGGAGCGAGGTGCCCTGCAACGCAGGAGCTAGATGATCTGCAGCGTGGGAGCGAGGTGCCCTGCAATGCGGGAGCTAGATGCTCTGTAGTGTGGGAGCAAGGTGCCCAACAAAGCGGGAGCATGATGCTCTGCAGCGTGGGAGTGAGGTGCACTGCAATGTGGGAGCCAGATGCTCTGTAGCGTGGGAGCAGGTGCCCTACAATGCGGTAGCTAGATGCTCTACAACGTGGGAGTGAGGTGGCCTGCAACACGGGAGCTAGATGCTCTGCACCGTGGGAGCCAGGTGACCTGCAACGTGGGAGCTAGATGCTCTAAGTCGTGGGATCTAGGTGCCCTATAACGCGGGAGCGTGATGCTCTGTAATGTGGGAGTAAGGTGCCTTGTAATACGGGAGCGTGATGCTCTGCAGCGTGGGAGCGAGGTGCCCTGCAATGAGGGAGCGTTATGCTCTACAGTGTGGGAGCGAGGTTCCCTGCAACGCAAGAGCGCGATGCTCTGTAGTGTGGGAGCGAGGTGCCCTGCAATGCGAGAGCTAGATGCTCTGTAGCATGGGAGCGAGGTGCCCTACAACGCGAGAGATAGATGCTTTGTAGCGTGCGAGAGAGGTGCCCTACAACGTGGGATCGTGATGCTCTACAGTGTGGGAGTGAGGTGCCCTGCAATGCGGGAGCTAGATGCTCTGCAGCATGGGAGCGAGTTGCCCTACAATGCGGGAGCTAGATGCTCTGCAGCGTAGGAGCAGGATGCCCTGCAATGCGGGAGCATGATGCTTTGCAGCGTGGGAGTGAGGTGTTTTGCTTCATAGATGAGCCAAATTCCCCAGAGTGTGGAAAGCTTGTCATTCAGCGATGACATCGAGGTTAGTGGCCTTCACCCCAGGAGCCTTGCTTTGGGAGTTCTATGTTGCTAACGGAAGTCAAAAAATGTCGTTGCATTGTTGAAGAAAACAGAACTTATATGCACGCACAAGTTTCAGAATGCGGCTTATTACAATAAAGGAAAACACTCAAGAGCGCGAAAAAGAGATTGTAGATAAAGAGGCGCATGAATTGCGCTCTCTACCGGGGGAGAGACCTCTGCCCGGGGGTTCCAGCTCATTCACGTCGGGCCAAGGCGTAGCCCTGGGTTGGATTTTCATCTCATGGTGAGAGCTGGTCCAGGGCAGGGTTCTGCACAAATCTTCTGAGGAGACCTTGTTGGACCAGGCGCTCGATCTTACCCTTCAACCGGTTGCAGCCTGCGGTCTTATGGCCGTATTCGCAATGGAAGTCACAGTACAATGACTGGTTTCCCCTGTTTGGAGCAAGCGGCTCGGGCCTACGAAGCTCTTTGCTATCGCGGATGGCAAGGAGCACGTTGGTTCGAGTGGACTTTAAGGGAGTGTAGTCCTGATGCTGCCGAGTTCCCCACTCTTGGTGGGGGTTTTCACGATTCTCGTTGTTTCTCCCGGGATCTGGCAGTGGCTCCTGATCCCTTTTCCTTTTTGACCTTCCTTTGAACTGTTGGCAATGCGCTTCTATTGCTTCGTCCGCTGCAATCTGAGCTTCGACCCTGTGTACGAGATCAGGATAGCTAGGCATCGTCTTCCTCATTAAGGCTAAGTAGAAGCTGCTAGGTCGGATGCCTCCTAGAAAGACGCCACATAAGAGCTCGGGATCGACCCCTGGGATCTTTCGTGCCTCAGTAGTGAAGCGGCGGAAGAAATCCTTGAGATTTTAGCCCTCCTTCTGGCGGATTCCTGACAGGTAGGAGGGATCCCGAACAGCCCGACGGTTTGAGATGAACTGGTCGATGAATAGTTGAGATAAATCTGCAAAGTTGTCTATCTCTTCTTTCCTCAGAGAGTGGAACCAGGTGCAGGCGAAGTGGTTGATCCTCATGATGGTGGCGAAATGGTTGATGTGCTCCAACAGATTGTCTGTTCCATAGTAAGCCTCGAGTTTTGGTAGTTTAAAATCGTGCGGGACGGGGTGTGCTAGCTCCTACGGAGTCAACGGAGAGCCCTGTCGACTGGGTCGCCATGCAACTACAACCTGTCGCCTCCCGAAACCATACTCCTCCTCGATCATCCTGCGCACCCCTTCACGGGATTCTTGCATTTACATATTCTCTGTATGGTTCCCCCGCTAGGGTGCCGTGTTGCTTTCCCTCCGGATGCCCCCCCCCCCCCCCCCCCGGTTGCACTGGGTGGGAAGAACTATCAGCATTGGAAAATTTGTCCTCATCATTGGCTTCCATGCGAGCGACGCTCTCAGGTCGAACATGATCGAGGATTGTCAGAGGCCGAGCAATTTGGGTGTCAACGAGAATGGGGGCGCGGGTTGCCCCGAGGTTCCTCAGTAGAGCTAGTATCTCGGTCTGTCGCTCATCTATCAGGCGCATGCATTCCTCAACAGCGGCTGTCACGACCACACCGAATCCATCGAGCGGCGGCACGCCACATGCGTGCCAGTTGTCAGGAGCGTGTTCGGCTCGCAACTCCTGAGCTGCTCCGTCAGCAACGCTAATGCTTCTTCTGTTCATCATTATTGGTCAAGAGTACTGTTGATGAGCACTATCTTCCATGAATCTTCGGAGAGTTGGGAATGTAGTTCACACAAACAGTGTCAAATTGTTGTGGGTCGTTCAACGCTCTCCTAGACCGGTCGAGTTGAACCGTCTTAGCTCGAGAGTGAGTCGAACGCGCAAACAGTCAAAAGTGAGAACCAACAATAGACAGCTAGACTTTTAGGTGGAAAACTCGGAAAGCAAAGAACCACGGGGCCTAGCCCGATTCTGAATGATCCACTAGTTTTGTGTGTCATAAAGAGTATTATTTTTCGAGGGTGACATGTCACCGCTCGTTATAAGGATTTTGCTAAGTCCTCTCAACATTTAGGAAACGAGTCTGGTGAAGCGTGCTCGTGGTCCACCTCAAGCGTGGAACTTGGCTGATCAGTCCTGAGCGAAGCGCTGCGGAGCAGCTGGAGCGGAGTGTTGCGGAGCAGCTGGAGCGGAGTGCTACGGATCATCCTGGAGAGGAGCGTTGTGGAGCAGCTGGAGCGGAGCGCTGCGGAACAGCTGAAGCAGAACGGTGCAGAGCAGCCTGGAGAGGAGCGTTGTGGAGCACCTGGAGCGGAACACTGTGGAGCAGAGCGGATCAAAGATGCCAAGGCTATCCTCCCCGGAGAGTTTGGGGCCCAACCGAGATCCTCCCAAAGTCCTTGAAGGAGAGCTAGAACGCAGATGGAAATCTTCAAGGGGGAGCTTGATGGTTGATGAAGATCTTCAAAGAGTCCTCGCCGAAAAACTCAAGGGCTCTTTCTTCTCCCCATGCCAAAAGGTCCTCTCAAATGGAGGTCTGACCCCCCTTTTATAGTTTTTGTGGGGGGAGTTATGGTAACCGTGTCATGCCGATTCCTGGATGAGCGAATGATAATGTTTGATCTGGGACACAAGAATCGTCAAATACGAGGTTATGACGAGTCCACCCCCCCCCCCCCCCCCCCCCCCCCGGTCATGCCGGGCAGCCCGGGTAGCCCAGGGCAGCCTCCCTGGTAGTGGTGGTGGTCGGCGATCGCCACTGGCGATGGATGATAGTGGCGCGCTCTGTGGAGCAGGGATGAGCGAAAGCGCCTCTTGCGGACCATATGAGAGCTGAAGCGCCTCTTGCGAAGCAGGAGCGCGTGGGAGCGAGCGGAAGCGCGAGAGCGCTTCCCGTGGAGTAGGAGCAAGCAGAAGCACTCTTTCGGAGCAGACGGGAGTGGAAGTGCTCTCTGCGAAGCGAGAGCGCTTTCTGCTGAGCAGGAACGAGCAAGAGCGGCAACTCGAAGCTGCTTGGCTGCAGGATTTAGACCGGGCATCAGAGTTGGAGCCGCCTTGCAGGTCCGAGCGAGGATGTGATGAGAAAACACTTGGTCCGGCTCAACCCGAATCCTTTTAGGGGAACTCCGTCAATACTTATCACCGCTATACAGATAATATTAATTTAAACATAAAAATGGGTGCTCCTTAGGTGAATTTGAGCGTTCACAAACTACAATTCGTAACCACTGCATTCACAGCCATCGCCGCCGCCGTGCCAAATGAACCCTTATTCAGGTGTCTTGATCCTAATATTTTTGAAGATCGTTATGTTGTCTTTTCTTCAATTTATGCTTCATTGACAAACATTATCATTGTCATGCTTACGATATGTATTATTTTAACTTGTACATCTTCTAACTCTTCAATTATAAAGTATTTTAAATAAATTCACTTTAAACAATAAGTGACCAAATTATTCAGTCTGGATCCCGAAAGATTCATGACCAAAGGAGATTGACTCACAAGCCTACACAGAAAAGTAAATTTTACTAAATTCTTATATTATATCCTTGCTAGTTCATAACTCATAAGCAGATTTGTTTAATTAATTTTCCTTATTTGAAATATTAATCTCATTGTTGCGGGTCGCTAAGCGCTCTCCCGATACGGAGAATCGAATCGTCTTAGCTCGAGACGCAAAGTCTTTCTTCGTGCTCGCCGGAGCATCTTCAAGAGCAGGCACTGGAGAAGGCGCTGGAGTAGGCATTGTGGAAAGCTAAGTCCAAACTTGAGAAGGCACGGGAGAAGGCAGTGGTGAAGGCACTTAAGAAGGCCTTGGAGCAGCCACTGTGAAAAGCTAAGTCCACACTTGAGAAGGCACTTGAGTAGATCGATCTCCGAAGGAGATCTCCAAGTTCTTGAAGGAGGACTTGAGGCGAAGGAGTTCTTCAACTCCGGAGGAGATCACTGAGCGGTCTTCGCCGGAAAACCTCAAAGCTCTTTTTTCCCTTCATGGTTACTTGTCTTTAAATGAAAGCCTATAGGCCTTTTTATAGTTTTTACGAGGGGCGCCTTGGTAATTGCACTGTCTTGGAGTTTGAGCCGACGAATGACGTCGCGCGATCCCGGTCACATGGATCACCAATTTTCAAAAAATGACAGGCATGCCCCCTGGGCGGCCCGGGAAGGTTCGCCGGTGGCGATGGAGGCGGCGGTGGCGGGCTGCCAGCACGCACCGAGAGTGCTAGGAGCACACAGTTGCGCGCGCGACACGCTCATTGCGCTATCGCATTGGGCGCATGCGCTAGCGCGATGCGTGTGCACTCGCACGCTGCGTTAGCGTGCTGCGTGCACGCACGGCTCTTTTGGAAAGCAGCCACACACGTCGTCTCTTTCAGAAAGCAGACGCACAGATCACCTCTTTCATAAAACTGAAAACCGACAGCCGTATAATCTTTTGAAATCGAAGCTAGTACTTTGTGGAAATGATGAGCACGATCATCATCCATCCTGCATTCATCAGACGAATGGCAAGGTGTTTCCGGCATTTGTGTAGATACTCGTACAGACGTGGATCTTGTTATACGTTTGAGAACATATACGACAGTCATCCATAATTCACGGAATTTGATTCCGACGTAGGTATAAACTCATTCTTGATTTATTGGTTTTCGTAAGGTTATTTCAATGAGTTTCTAGAAATTTTCCGCTGCGTATTAGAAGCCTGAGAAACCCAACTGTACAACCCCGTGTTCGCCTGAGGAGGTAAGGCCCGAAGATTAGTAATTTGGGCTGGAAGAGGTCATATTGCCACTAAGGAGTCGCGATAGCTAGGGGGTACGGGCCGGGGGGGCTCGTAGGAGGGAATGCGAGACCTGGCCTCGGCGGTTGTCGCCAGAAGGAGGGCGAGCGGGGCCTTCGCAGAGTGCTCGCCTAAGAGGGGTTTCGCGAGCCATAATCGCGAGGAGACTCGCGGGAGCTCTCGCGAGTGGCGTTCTCGTAGGCCACTGGCCCATAGGCTAAGGAGGCGAAATTACCCCTCTGCCCCTGGTTGTCTGTCGTTAGCCCCTCCAAACAGTGGAGTTTGGCTGTTAGCAGACCAAATTGGGGTGCATTTAGTAAAACCAAAAGGCGGAACCCCGCTATTGGCAGACCAGACTTAAAAAACTATAAATATGCCTTGAAGGGCACCTTTGGAGAGGATTCCAATCAGAGCATTCTGAACCTCCTTCTCCCTAGGTTTCCTTGGTTTAGCTCTCTAGCTCTCCAAGGTGCTCAGTCTCGGCTTTGGTTTGGGAGGAGAAGCGCTCAAAGATCTTCTGGGTTTGTGGTGGGACCTCCTCGCTGTGACTAAGGTCTAAGTCTAGTTCCGAATCTCCAGTCCGCTCCTTCCGAGGGATCAGTAAGGGCTAGTTGCCCCTCAACTTGTTGAGGGCCCGAGCATCACAAGAGACCAAGAAATTGGTTTCAACAATTAGGTGCGGTGAGCGTGGAGTGTGGATGGTCCAAGAAAGTTCAAAGGAATGGATATGGCAGGAGATGAAGAACAGGGCGAGGAGTTTTGCGGGTCACCCCCGGTGGTGACGCCAAGGATGTTCTCAGACTTCAGGAGGGAAGTCCTCGACACCCTCGGGTTCGCCGTCCCAGCGTTGCTAAGCGAGTTCGCGACCCCGTCGCCTCAAGCGTTCCCTCCTCCAGCAGCGGCTGGCGAGAATGCCCCGGGAGGAAGGACTGGAAAGGAAGTGTCAGGGGGGGTCAGTGCAAGTCCTGGAGGGGCGAGTGCTGTTTGCCAGCCCATCGAGCGAGGTTCTGGCGAGCTCGGTGTCGGCAAGCACGTTGCAGGCGAGAACGGTGCAGGCGAGTGCGGCACGGGCGGGCGTGGTTCCGGCGAGCGCGACGCCCATAAGCGCGGTTCCGGCGAGTGTGGCTCTCGCGAGCATGATTCCAGCGAGCTCAAGCCTGGCGAGGGATCTCGGGGGGCGAGTGGAGCAGGAAAGGGTAGCAGGTGGGGGAGCCCCTTTTGCGAGCTGGTGCTTTCCGCACCCGTTCTGGAAGGGTTCAGGGAATGGGACAGGGTCTATTACCACGACAGGGACGACCCTGTCCAGCACCTGCAGTCATTCGAGGACTCGGTTTCTTTCAGGCCGATGTCTGATGCCTTTAAGTGTCGGCTCTTCGTCATCACCGTGAAAGAGAATGCCAGGGACTGGTTCCATCAACTCCCTGTGGGGTCGATCTACGCATTTGAAGACTTGTATCGGAGCTTCTTGTTGTGATTCTCGACTTCGAAGAAGAGGAAGAAGGACACCGAGTCCCTCTTCAAGATTAAGTAGGAGCCCCGGGAATCGTTGGCTCACTATGCGGATCGATTTCAGAAGGAGGTACTGCTCACCCAGGAGATGCCTGGGTTTTCCCTCCAGCTCGTCTTTACGGTTGGGATGAGGAAATCGAAGGGGGGAGGCCAATCCGGAGCTCACCATGAGGCTAGCAAAGCTCAGTGAGCCGGAGGTCAGGCAGCAGGAGGTGCGGAGAAGGGAAGAGCCCAGGGCCCTAGAGGTGGGGTGGAGGCAGCAAGGCGGAGGAATGCAAGGTCAAGGGAGAGGTTATGCCCCGGGAGGGGGTAATTTCCATGGGGGTCAGGGAAGACCCCATCAGTTGGGATGGAGGCAGGGTCCAAGGCAGATGCCTCCCCCACCTCAGCATGCGAGGGAGAGGAAGAGGAGGAAGAGCAAGGGGTGGAGCAGGGGCATCAGCCCCAAGGAGGAATAGGGGGGGTGGAAGTCAAGAGGGGAGAAGTGACGTTGCCATATTGTGACTTCCATGTTGATGAAGGTCACGCGATGACCACTTGCCCGAAGTTCTTGGAGACGAAGAGGGCCAGAGCGCCAGCGCCGCGGCAGCAGCAGCAGGTGAGGATTGTGGAGGTCCTGCCTCAGGAGGATGAGGAGGAAAGGTGCGAGGATATGATCGATTTGGGGACCCGAGGAGGGATCAGAGTGATCCACGGGGGTGTAGGGGTTGAGGCAACCCACAAGGCGAGCCTCCATACCATCTACCGTCAGAGGGTGGCTTCGACATCCAGAGCCCCACCCCCAGCAGAAAAAAATTACTTTCTCTCAGAGGGACATGCTGGGTCAGGAAGACTCTTTCTGCGATGCGTTGGTCATCCAAACCGCCATTGAGAACTTCACGGTGTCCCGGATTCTCATGGACAATGGAAGCTCTGTCAACGTCATCTTCAAGAAGGCGTTCGATGAGATGAAGGTAGAGACCAAGATGGTGTTGGCCTCGGATGGCCCATTTATTGGGTTCTCCGGGGAGAGGAAGGAGGTAGAAGGTAGAGTGGGGCTCCATGTTGTCCTGGGGGGGGGGGGGGGGCAGTCTCGGAATTGCCGCTTTGTCATAGTGGACGCCCCCAGCGGCTATAGTGTCATCTTCGAACGGCCGCTTATCAGTGCTTTCCGCTGCGTCTCCTCCACCCTCCACCAATGTCTCAAATTCAGCTCAGGAGGAGTTCAGGTTTGGGTAAGAGGAGACCCACAGTTAGCGAAGCAGTGCTACGTGACGGCTGTGAACACCATCTCCTAGATAGCGGAAGCAGAGGAATGGGATCGGGAGATGGGGGAGCCGGCGGGTCTCGAAGAGGAAGCAGAGGAGCAAAGAAGGGGAGAAGGAAAGTCCCAGGGGGGAGAGGAAGAGGAGTAGATGGGGGAAGAAGAGGAGGAGAAGGAAAAGGAAGGGGGTCAGGCCCAGGAAAGAAGGGAAGAAGAACTAATGGAGATCAGAGAAGAAGGAAGGGAGGAGGAGCCCGAAGCATTCGCTAGCGGCGAGGGGAAGGATGGTGATTGGGGAGAGCAGTCCCGGCTGGAGGCCGTGGATGAAGTTGTGGAGCTCAAGGTCACCACTCGGGCTGGGGTGGTGGAGAAGGTCTGAATCAGCGGAGAGCTCGGCCTGGAGGAGCAGGAGAAAATCCTAGCCTACGTGCAGAAGAACGTGGACGTCTTCGCTTGGAGCGCGGCGGAGATGCCCAGGATTGATGCGGATATGGCATACAACCGTCTCCACCTCGATCCCAGCTCTCGACCCATCTGCCAAAAGAAGAGAGCCATCGCCGACAAGCTGGAAGGCCCCATCAAGGAGGAGGTGGGCGAGCTCCTCCGAGCAGGTTTTGTATCGGAGATCCAGTACCCAGGCTGGGTCTCCAATGTAGTTATGGTGAAAGGGGGGGAGGTAAGTGGCGAATGTGTGTTGATTTCTCACTACTTAATAAATCGTGCCCCAAGGATTGCTACCCTTTGCCTAGAATCGACGCGCTGGTTGATTCAGACGTCAGTTTCTCTATAATGTCTTTTTTAGATTCATTTTCAGGTTATCATCAAATCTGCATGCACCCTCCCCCCCCCCCCCCCCCCCCCGACGTCAAGGACGTCTCCTTCATCATGGGGGATGGGTGCTATTGTTATAAGATGATGCCCTTTGGGCTCAAGAATGCAGGGGCCACGTACCAACGAATGATGGACAGGGTCTTCCGAGAGCAGAAGGGAAGAAATCTGGAGGTCTATGTTGACGATCTTATGATAAAGAGCCGAGATCTCGAGACCCACTTCCAAGACCTCGAAGAGACCTTTGGGACCTTGCGGAAGTATAAGATGAAGCTCAACCCCCTGAAGTGTATCTTCGGGGAAAGCCGGGGAAAGTTCCTAGGTCACTTGCTCACCCCAGCAGGGGTGGAGCCTAACCCAGATAAAGTTAAAGCAATCATGGAGTTGAGGTCGCAAAGAAATTTGAAGGAGGTTCAGAGACTCACGGGAAAATTGGCCGGGCTCTGTAGGTTCCTCTCTAAGGTGAGTGATAAGTGTGCACCCTTCTTCAAGGTGCTAAGGGGAAACACAAAATTTGAATGGACCTCAGGGTGTGAGGAAGCTTTCCAAGCTGTGAGAGAGCAACTCACCCAGACTCTTCTACTCCAGGGGCCAAGGCAAGGAGAGGATCTATCCCTATACTTGGGGGTAGGATCCGAGGCAGTAAGTTCGGTGTTGGTCCGGGAAGAAGGGAGAAGGCAGTTTCCCATCTACTACATCAGCCGAGTGCTGAGGAAGGCGGAGCTCCGATACCCCATTTTAGAAAAGTTGGCCTTCACGTTGGTGGTGTCGGCCTGGAAGCTCCGGCCTTATTTCCAAGTGCATTCGATCAAAGTGGTGACCGACCATCTGCTTCGTAAAGTCATGGAAGGGGTGGAGCACTCAGGGAGGCTGGCAAAATGGTCCGTGGAGCTGAGTGAGTTCGACATCGCGTTTGTGCCTAGGTTGTCTATCAAGGCACAAGCAGTGGCGGACTTCATGGCAGACTACGCAACCGAATTGGGGGAGCATGAATCACCTCCCCCTGTGGCATGGAAGATGCTTGTGAATGATGCGTCAGGGAAGCACTCCTATGGAGGAGGAATCATCCTAATACGCCCCCAAAGGACTAAGATCGAGCAAGCCTTAAGCATCCATTTTCCAATTACCAACAACCAGGCCGAGTACGAGGCAGTGATAGCAGACCTGCGGCTGGCCCGGGAGGTGGGAGTACAAGATGTGGAGGTATCAACGGACTCCATGGTGGTGGCATGCCAAGTCGGGGGGAATTCGAAGCAAAGGAACCGACCCTCCAATGCTACTTGGAGAAGGTCAAGGGGGCATCGGGCAGTTTCACACTTTCTCCATCAAGCATGTGCCAAGGGAGTAGAGCACCCCGGCGGACCTCTTAGCTAGGTTTGGCCCTCGAGCTGGGGGGACGGTATTGGAACTCTTCCGACCTTCCATTGAGGAGGGGGGCTGATGGAGGTAGATCAGCGACCATCATGGATGGACCCCTTCATCGCCTTCCTGACATCGGGGAAGTTCCCTGAAGGGGACGTGGATAAACGATGCTTCAGGTATAAGTCAACTTATTATACCTAGCATGCAGGGGGACTATACAGGAAAACACTCTCGAGGCTCCTGGCCCGTTGTGTATCAGAGGAGGAGGTCCTAGAATAAATCCACTCGGGGGAATGTGGCAGTCACTCCGGGAGCCGAACCATGGAAGGTAGAGTGGTGAGGCAAGGCTACTTTTAGCCTACCCTCAGCAGGGATGCAGTGGAATTCACAAGGAAATGTTCAAAGTGTCAGCTGTTTGCTCCTCTCCAGCTCTTGCCGGCTTAAAGACTCCAAACCATCACAGCTCCCTGGCCCTTTGCTATATGGGGTTTGGACCTGGTAGGCCCCACCCCGCAAGCTAGTGTCCAAAGGAAGTTTCTATTGGTGATTATTGATTACTCCTCCAAGTGGGTAGAATTAAAGGCGTTGGCCAAGGTCACATCCCAAGTGGTAAGAACTTTTGTGTGGGGTGAGATAATTTGCAGGTACGGGCTCCCACTGGCCATAGTGACGGACAACGGGCCACAATTTGTCAGCGAAGAATTTGTCAGTTTCTGCACCCAGCTCGGCATAGACCTCAGGTTAGCGTCGGTCCACCACCCGAGGAGTAATGGTCAGGTGGAGGCAGCGAACAAGATAATTGTCAACCTACTCAAGAAGAAAGTGGAGAATCTCAGGGGCAACTGGGTAGAGCAGCTGCCCTCTGTCCTCTGGGCCCTAAGTACTACTCCAAACACGGCCACTAGGGAGACCCCTTTCAAACTGTCTCATGGATCAGAGGTCGTTCTTCCCATAGAGTTCGAGGTAAAGTCCCCCCGAGTAGTCGCTGCGGGAGAAGGCGATGACGAGTGCGGGCGGAGAATGAAGAAGAGCAAAGGTTATCCTTGGACCTGATGGAGGAACTCCGTGAACTCACCGTCATTCGGAAGGAGGAGGTCAAGAGGCGGATGGCCCGATACTTTGACCAGCATATCAGAATAAAACAGTTCGAGAGAGAAGACTTGGTCCTGAAGAAAGTCGACACTGGTGGGAGAGGAGCCGCGGTAGGTAAACTTGAACCCAATTAGGAGGGGCCTTACATTGTAAGTGAAGTGCTCAAGTCGAGAGGGTATCACCTCCAGGATGTGGTAGGGGTACCTCTCGGTCGAGCTAGGAGTGGGGATGACTTGAAACGATTCTACCCTTAAAGTTTTTGAAATTGACTTGTATGTTTTTGTTTACTCCTCTTATGTCAACTTTGAAATTGTTCCTAAGTAGAAATCCTCAAGAGTACTTTGGTGTTGGAATACCCTAGATCGATTCTGCTGTCGGGCTCTCATAGACGGTGGGTCAGGTTGATCTCTGGAGAGGCTATCAAGTGGCGAGTTCTTTGGTGTTGGAATGCCCTAGATCGATTCTGCTGTCGGGCTCTCAAAGACGGTGGGTCAGGTTGATCTCTGGAGAGGCTGGAAGGTGGCAAGTTCTTTGGTGCTGGAATGACCCAAATCGATTCCGCTACCGAGCTCTCATAGATGGTGGGTCAGGTTGATCTCTGGAGAGGCTGGCAAGTGGCAAGTTCTTTGGTGTTGGAATGCCCCAGATCGATTCCGCTGTCGGGCTCTCATAGATGGTGGGTCAGGTTGATCTCTGGAGAGGCTGGCAAGTGGCAAGTTCTTTGGTGCTGGAATACCCCAGATCGATTCCGCTGCCGGGCTCTCATAGACGGTGGGTTAGGTTGATCTCTGGAGAGGCTGGCAAGTGGCGAATTCTTTGGTGCTGGAATGCCCCAGATCGATTCCGCTGTCGGGCTCTCATAGACGGTGGGTCAGGTTGATCTCTGGAGAGGCTGGCAAATGGCAAGTTCTTTGGTGCTGGAATGCCCCAGATCGATTCCGTTATCGAGCTATCATAGATGGTGGGTCAGGTTGATCACTGGAGAGGCTGGCAAGTGGCAAGTTATTTGGTGCTGGAATGCCCCAGATCGATTCCGCTGTCGGGCTCTCATAGACGGTGGGTCAGGTTGATCTCTGGAGAGGCTGGCAAGTGAAAAGTTCTTTGATGCTGGAATACCCCGGATCGATTCCGCTGTCGGGCTCTCATAGACGGTGGGTCAGGTTGATATCTGGAGAGGCTGGCAAGTTGCGAGTTCTTTGGTGCTAGAATGCCCCAGATCGATTCTATTGTCGGGCTCTCATAGACGGTGGGTCAGGTTGATCTTTGGAGAGGTTGGCAAGTGGCGAGTTCTTTGGTGCTGGAATGCCCCAGATCGATTCCGCTGTCGGGCTCTCATAGACGGTGGGTCAGGTTGATCTCTGGAGAGGCTGGCAAGTGGCAAGTTCTTTGGTGCTGGAATGCCCCAGATCGATTTTGGTGTCGGGCTCTCATAGACGGTGGGTCAGGTTGATCTCTGGAGAGGCTGGCAAGTGACAAGGTCTTTGGTGCTGGAATACCCAGATCGATTCCGTTGTCGGGCTCTCATAGACGGGGGGTCAGGTTGATCTCTGGAGAGGTTGGCAAGTGGCGAGTTCTTTGGTGCTGTAATGCCCCAGATCGATTCCGCTGTCGGGCTCTCATAGACCGTGGGTCAGGTTGATCTCTGGAGAGGCTAGCAAGTGGCAAGTTCTTTGGTGCTGGAATGCCCCAGATCGATTCTGCTGTCGGGCTCTCATAGAAGGTGGGTCGGGTTGATCTCTGGAGAGGCTGGCAAGTGGCAAGTTCTTTGGCGCTGGAATGCCCCAGATCGATTCCATTGCCGGGCTCTCATAGACGGTGTGTCAGTTTGATCTCTGGAGAGGCTGGCAAGTGGCAAGTTCTTTGGTGCTGGAATGCCCCAGATCGATTCCGTTGCCGGGCTCTCATAGACGGTGGGTCAAGTTGATCTCTGGAGAGGCTGGCAAGTGGCAAATTCTTTGGTGCTGGAATGCCCCAGATCATTCCGCTGCCGGGCTCTCATAGACGGTGGGTCAGGTTGATCTCTTGAGAGGCTGGCAAGTGGCGAGTTCTTTGGTGCTGGAATGCCCCAGATCGATTCCGCTGCAGGGCTCTCATAGATGAGGGGTCAGGTTGATCTCTGGAGAGGCTGGCAAGTGACAAGTTCTTTGGTGCTGGAATGCCCCAGACCAATTCCGCTGCAGGGCTCTCAATGACGGAGGGTCAGACAGATCTCGCAGAGAGGCCGACAAGGTTATCAAAGAAGGGTCGTCTCGCTCGGCGAAAAGGGATGACCTCGCGCGGCGAGGAAAGGATGAGTTTCATCCCAAGTACCATGGGCATGAGGAGACATCGCCGGCCTGGGGTCCTCGCAAAAGGTGGAAGGGGAAAACCCCAGACGGGCATGCCGAGCGCTCCCTAGCATAAAAGGGGCATAGGTAGGATCACGTGAGTCCCCGAAGGCAGTACGAATGGCATGATAGAGGTTCTCGCTCGCCGAGGTCAAAGGGGCGAGGGCTCACTCTCCGCGTGATCAAAACTCGGAGGATTAACCCCGAAACCTGCGACCCTAAGATAAGCAAAAAGGGGCGAGAACTAATATGGTGAGCGAGTTCTAAGCCGAAGCTAGGCGATTACGCGGTAGGCGGGCGTGAGAACGGTGAATGCAATGACAAAGGAGTAAGTAATATAGAAGCGAGGAAGAAGCAGCATACGTGGGAAACGAGAAAAAAATGAACAAGTGGGCAAAATTATCTATTTCGTTAAAAACCTGTTGCAGGTGTCGCGGCGATCTCGCCAGCCAAAAAATAGAAAAAATAAATAAAAATTACAAGTTTTAATGATCGCTGGCGGACGGCTCGTCCTCGCTGTCCACGGGAGGCGGGGGTGGCGCGAACAATTCCGGGACCACATCTTCGATCATCAGGTCGGCCGCCTCGGCGGACAGCAGGCCAGCTCCCTGCATGGACCGAAAGATGTATCGTGACGCGTTCATGGAGGCTTCTCGGCATTCTTCCTCCCTGGCTCGCTGGTCCTTCTTCAGACGGCGAGGGGAAGGAGGGACGGTGGCGCAGACCAGCTCGCGATTGTAAGCTTTCAACCCGGCGACCTCATTCTCCAGGCTGGAGATGCGAGCGTGAAGTTCTTGGGTGGTCTCGGCATCCTGTAAAGAAAATGGGTAAGCCATAGAAGCAATTAGGAAAGGAGGGAGGTGAGAACTCGAATACCTACTACATCCTGGTGGTCTGGGGGGGAGCTCCTTGGAGGCGAGCAGCCTCTCCTTTAAACTCGTGAACTCGGCAGCAGAGCCTTTGTAGGCAAGGGCGAGCTCCTCATTATGGCGCTCCAGCTGGAGACATCATCGTCCCGTCATGTGAGCAAGCTCCAGAGAGCGGAGATCAGCTCGCGCACTCTCGTACGCCAAGGTTCTCGCGGTCTTGGCCTTGAATACCGAGGCGTCCTCGCGACCATAAAGTCCGAAGGAGAGCGAGATTGCCTGACCGTTTACCATTGGCTGCTCCACCCAAGAGGGGAGGAGGGTGGAGATGGTGGCCTTGTTGACTTCGGGATTCCAATATAATAGGTACTCACCAACCTCGTCCTTGTGCCTTTGACCGAGACCAAAGTTCTAGTGGTTTAGCGGCACGGGCAGGGAGGAGATCATGGCAACCTTTTCAACCGGCTCGCTAGACTCCCTTTCTTCGGGGAAGTCAGCCGGAAGGACCTCGCTCGGGGAGGCCTCGGCATGTCCTTTTACTTTCTCGAATGGGGGGATTCTTCTTGTTTTTCTTCTAAGAGGGTCGCGAGGAGGAATCCTTGCGGCCAGAAGACTCGCCCCTTTTCTTGGAAGGCGGGGCAGCAGGATGGGGGGGTCTCGCGGCAGGCGCCCGCTCCCATCTTCGCGAGAGCGAGGTCCGCAGAAACTGTCTGATTGCTCGCGTAAGGCGGATGGACGGGGAGATCTCGCTCACCTGTAATGGTCTAACAATTAGAAATGTTCGGCGAAAACTTTAAAGTAGGCGAACAAGCGTGATACATACCCTCCCCGGGGAGCACCGGCGGTAGCGAGTCGAGGTTTCGGCGGAGATGCGCAACCTCGAAGTTCTTCTTGTTGAAGAACTGATACAGAGCGGCGTCATGGCCCCCGAGAGCTGGGGGCAGTAGGTGCTCTCGCCATGCTGAATTGACGAGAACGGGACATTGCCGAAGTTCCCTTTGACGAAAAGGAACTTCTGAGCCCAGTAATGGCTCTTGTTAACGGTCTCGTTGACCTTGAGACCCGAACCCACGAAGTAGGCAGTACCCTCCTTGTAAGCCCTGAAGGAGAACAGCTTCTGGAAGATCGGCAAGCTGAACTCAATACGCTCTTCTCGCATGTAGCATGCGAACGCGACGATGACCGCCATGGCGTTGGGGGTCAGCTGACCCAATACCACGCCATAGTGTTTGAGCACCTGGAGAGCAAAAAATGGCGAGGTCTGAGTAAGCAAGCGAGAATTAGAAATCTGATAGAGGAAGGTAAGCAAGATTGGCATGTACCTAGCGGACCTCCGGCCACAGAGGTAGGCGCGGGCCGACCCCGAAGTGGGCTATGGGGATGGCGAGCTCATCCGGCATTGGAACGTTGATCACTTCATCCCCGCTAGGGCAGGGAGCAGAGAATCCCGGCGGAATGAAATCAGCAACGGCGACGAGGTATTCCTCCTCGGTCAGGTTGCTATGGAAGAAAGTATGATCGGTGAAGGCCCACGCGCACTTCAACCGACCCTCAGCTTAGCTTGCGTCGCCCACCATTGTTGAAATATGCGAGAAAAAGAGAAGAAATCGCGAGGAAAGAACGCGAGACCTCGCAGGCAGAGGAAGAAGGAGGGTTATAGTTAAATGCGGTAGGTGAGATCAGCGCTCGGACCTATTTATAGGAAATGAAAAGCGTGGGAAAGAAGTCGAAACGGCGGGGGGTGCGGTTAGGCAAAACCCCGCATGATGCGAGAACATGATATAACCTCAGATTTGTTAGCGAGCGAGGCCAGCTTACAAAGTTAGTATAAGCGGAATTTCCATGCGAGAGCAACAAGAAAGAGCGGAAATAAAAGATAGAGCGAGCATCACTGGCAAATATGTTGTAATAACAAATAAGTTCGCGAGCCCCAGTAGCGGGCGATAAATGGTCAATAATGAAAGTAAAAATGTTCTCCAGATCGTCCTGCGAGATTAAACAAATGTTCAAATATTATAAGGGGGCCTGCCGGGCCGAGGAAGAGTGTGAGTGAGGTTTAGTAATGTATCCACTTCAACCTACCACGACCTCGCACTCCTGATCTCGGCGAAATCCTAGGGTAGTGATATGCGTTGAGGGCACGAGCCTCGCGTTGAATGAAGCGAGCGCAGTCATCCACTCATGCGAGATGTGTCCCTGGGGAGGTGGCCGTCTCGCTAATATCTTGCGGCATCTCGGTGCGGAGCCGCGCGCACTCATCCAGCAAGACGGCGTGCCGCTCCTCGGCAATTTCCCTATCCCTTTTCTCTTGGAGGTGAAGATCCTGCATCATTCGTCCTTGTTTCTGAAACAATTCTGAGGTTCGCTTCTTCATGGCCTCGGTGTCCCGCGGGTCGCCCAGGAAATCATCCATCTGCTCCGGCAAGGGGAGGGGCGATATCTCTTCCTCCCCAAAGTCAGGGTCAGTGTGGAGATTCTCGTAATCACCTGCGAGCAAATCTAAGCATCGTTAACCGTTAACGAGGCTTTCCCTTAATAGCATGGAGTGCGACGTCTCGTCAGAAGCAACAAAATCATTACCAGCAGACGGGCGAGAAGTAGTAGGCCGACCCTGAAAGAGAGTAGTGAAGGGGAGTGAGAAGGACTTCCCGAGACCACCGCGGCGCGTCACGTCGTCGGCAGGGGCAGTCGGGGCCGGTCGCGGGCCACCAAAACCCTCCCCATTCAGGAGATTGAATCCCGGGGCGTTAAGGGTTGTGTCGGGGGGACCGGCGTCTGAGGTCGCGAGCTTGGACGACCTGGAGTCACGCGGGGGGAGGCTGTAAGAAGTAAAATGAGAACCATCCGGCAGAAAGTTAATCTGTGCATGTGAGAGCGAGACACTTACCAACAGATTTTCCGTTAACAGGATCAGTCCTCGCCGGAGGATCGGGGCGAGGCTCGGTTAAGTCTTCGCCCGCGTCCTTATCGGTAGGGGGCAGGTCCTGCGGTCAGGCGAGGTTTAGAGAAACCAAATGAATGGTTAAGCGAGAAGGATAGTCCTTTACCTTTTCATTGGGCCAATCGTCAAGAGAGGAGTCCAGCAGTATGGCCCCGTCCACCCTGGGGGTAGGCGGACCGGCTTCGCCTTTTTCATCATGGGCGCAGGAGGAGTGGTCTGGCGGAGGCGGCGTTGGCCATGGTGGAGAGCTCGCCCGCCTTTGACGCCCTCAGGCGAGCCTTGAGTTCTTCGAAAAGAGGCATTCTCCGACAGATACAGTAGAAGGAGGTGGAATAAGAGAGAATAATGGCGCACGTCACCCTGGCTTGGGTAGTATTTATAGCGGTGTGGTGGGACCCACAAAAAAGATTCACGACAGATCAGCAGTCGCCGGCAAACATCCGGGGTTGGATGATTCTTTGCGAGCTTAGAGTAATCTCGCAAAGAGCGGGGATTGTGTATAACCTCGTGTTCGCCTGAGGAGGTAAGGCCCGAAGATTAGTAATTTGGGTTGGAAGAGGTCATCTCGCTACTAAGGAGTCGCGAGAGCTAGGGGGTACGGGCTGGGGGGAGCTCGCAGGAGGGAATGCGAGACCTGGCCTCGGCGGTTGTCGCCAGAAGGAGGGCGAGCGGGGCTTTCGCAGAGTGCTCGCCTAAGAGGGGTTTCGCGAGACATACTCGCGAGGAGACTGGCGGGAGATCTCGCGAGTGGCGTTCTCGTAGGCCACTGGCCCATAAGCTAAGGAGGCGAAATTACCCCTCTGCCCCTGGTGGTCTGTCGTTAGCCCCTCCAAACAACGGAGTTTGGCTGTTAGCAGACCAAATTGGGGTGCGTTTAGTAAAACCAAAATGCGAAACCACGTTATTGGCAGACCAGACTTAAAAAACTATAAATATGCCTTGAAGGGCACCTTTGGAGAGGATTCCAATTAGAGCATTCTGAACCTCATTCTCCCTAAGTTTCCTTGGTTTAGCTCTCTAGCTCTCCAAGGTGCCCAGTCTCAGCTTTGGCTTGGGAGGGGAAGCGCACAAAGATCTTTCGGGTTTGTGGTGGGACCTCCTCGTTGTGACTAAGGTCTAAGTCTAGTTCCTAATCTCCAGTCCGCTCCTTCCGAGGGATCAGTAAGGGCTAGCTGCCCCTCAACTTGTTGAGGGCCCGAGCTTCACAAGACACCAAGAAATTGGTTTCAACACCAACAACGTGTGCCACCCGCGGGTGCGTTCTGATGCTCATTTGGGAGGCCAAACGGACTTGATATCACTCAAGAATGATTCTGCTAGAATTGTGTCCGCGAGCCGGTCAAGGTCATGATGAAAACTCGGGCTCGTCTAAATCTCTTTTGGGGAATCCCGTCAAATGCCCCCCAATTTTGGGAGGTCATTTTTCTTAGAAAATGAGCCCGAAATTTTTTCCCTAATGTCGCATATTTTTGGGTGCGCGAGTTTGTTCGATTTATGCATTGAAATTTGTTTTCTCACGCAGGTCACTTTGTGAGTTTACGTAGTCGGATTGTTGGGTCCTTGTTGGTTATGAGTTTTTCATTTTGTGCAGATTCTGAAAGCTGATGTTCGAGCTTTTGAACTCGCTATGTGGCACTAATCTCTAAGTGCAATGATCCAGATGTTGATACTGAGGGGTGGCCATCATGGTCGGTAACCCTGACATTTCCTTATGTTTATGGCTTTGTATTTGAGGCATCAGGTGTGGTGTAGCACTGTAGTATGCCTTTGCTTGTTGTGCAGTTATGATGGGCTTTTTTGAGTTTACAAAGATGCTCTTTTATTTGTGTCTCTAGCATTGTAGACGTTTGTTGATATGCTTCGAAGTCCTGCCCCCCTTTTTGGGATGGTTGCATGGGTCTGCTTCTCAGCGTGGACGTTGGAGGTCATCGCTCGTTTTTGAGCTTGCTGCTTGGAAATGGTACCGAAGGTCGCCATTCATCGATGTCGTCCGAGTTTGGTGCTTTGATGTGGCGTAGAGGGACTACTGTCGGCTCTTACCAGTTGATAAACATGGTGTTTATCTATGGAGGTCATCACTCAGCATTTATGTCAGAGGTAGACGCTCAGATGTGTCATAGAGGGACTTTCGTCCGCTCTTACCGGTTGGCAAACTTATTACTAAAGAAGGTTCCAGAGGTCATCGCTCAGTGTTGATGCGGAGGTAGACGCTCGAGTGCGACGTAAATAGACTTTTTCCACTCTTATCAGTTGATTAACTTGCCGTTTGGCTCTGAGGCCGTCGCTCGACGTTGATGTCGGAGGTTGGAGCTCAGACATTGCGTATAGGAACATGAATCGTCATTTTCTAAGGTATTTCGCATCGAGGGATTTATGTTAAATGCAACTTCATCATCTCCAACCCCTAGGAGGAGCTTTCCATTAGTAACGTCGATAATTGGGCGGGAGGTGGCGAGGAAGGGGCGACCGAGTATAAGGGGTACTTCGGCATCCTCTTCGATATCAAGAATGACAAAGTCCACCGGAAAGATGAACTTGTCAACCTTAATGAGCACGTCCTCTACTATCCATACTGGATATTTTAATGCTCAATCCGCAAGTTGGATACTCATTCGGTTGGGGCTAGGATTTCCTAAACCTAACTTTTTAAATAAAGAGAAAGACATAAGGTTAATACTGGCCCCAAGATCAGCTAAGGCGTGTTTTACCAACGAATTGTCAAATAGACATGGGATGGAGAACCGTCCCTGATCATTTACTTTTGGGGGCAATTTGTTAAGTATAACCATAGAGTATTCTGCGTTAAGGGAAATTTGCGAGATATCTTTAAGTTTATATTTATTGGAGAGCAACTCCTTGAGATATTTCACATATTTTTGTATTGGAGAGATAGCTTCGTAGAAGGGAACATTAATATGAATTTGTTTTAAAATTTCTAAGAACTTCTTATAATTTTTCCCGGCACGCTCGCTCCTAAGCTTAGATGGATACAGAATATTTGAACTAAAAGCGTGTGGAGATAAAGTAGTGGACAAGCTTGAAGATAAAATAGGAGGAGGAGAGATAAGTACCTCGGGTTCATCCTTTTTTGAAGCTACCTCTTTTCCGCTACGGAAGGTAATCACGTTCACGCTTTCCCTTAGATTCGGTTCAGTATTTCCTGGTAGAGCTCCTTGCTGATTCTCATAGAACATTTTTGCTAACTGTCCCACTTGAGTCTCTAATTTTTTGATCGATCCGGTGAGGTTCCGGATGTTTGATTCATTTATAGCAACATATTTTGCGAAGATCTCTTCAAGTGAAGAGTGCTTTTGCTGTTGCGGTGGATAACTAGGTGTATTATTAGTTAAAGGGGGTTTTAGATTAAGAGGTTGATTAAGATTTAAAGGGCGCTGAGCATTTCCTTAGTTGCTCAATGAGAAATTCGAATGATTCCTATAACCCGCATTGTATGTGTTGTTGTACGGAGCAGACTTCAAGTTATAGGAAGACCGAGGAGGATTTCCAATATAATCAACCTGCTCTTCGATTATAACATTATTAGACCAAAGAGGAGTGGCAGAGAAAGCAGACATCTCTGCCACTTTCTTAGTTAAGCGCTCAACTTGTAAAACTAAATTTGAAGCGGCATCAATTTCAAAAATACCAACGGCTTGTTAGGCTGCGCTCAGGGCATATTCCATTGATATGCGTTCATGGTCATTTGCTCAAAAAGCTTTTGAGCGGAATCTGGGGTCTTGTTATTTAACGTACCCTCTGTGGCCGCATCAATCATTTACCTTGTTTGGAAATTCAAGCCAATATAAAAAATTTGTACTTTTTGCCAAATAGGAAGTGTGTGGCGAGGGCATCTACGCAAAAGCTCTTTGAAGCGCTCTCATGTATCATAGAGAGTTTGCGAGTCGATTTGCATAAATGAGACAATATCTGTGCGCAATTTGGTTGTCTTTGCAGGCGGGAAATACTTGGTAAGAAATTTTTCCGCCATCTGGACCCATGTAGTGATGGGCCCCTTAGGAAGGGAGCTCAACCACTGTTTGGCCTTTGACCGCAAAAAAAGGAAAAAGATGTAATCGAATGACATCATCTGTGATGCCATTGATTTTGAAAGTATCATAAATTTTGAGAAAATTAGAGATATGAGAGTTTGGATCTTCGTCTGGCAGGCCATCGAAGGTCACTGATTGTTGCACCATTTATATGATGCTATACTTGATCTCAAAGTTATTGTTCGCCGCCGTGGGGCGAACAATACTTGATTGTGTGCCTTCCAGATTCGGCCGTGCATAATAGTAGAATGTAACATCCCAACTTTAAAAAGGGAGTCCAAGCGGTTCAATTGAACCCTTGGAGGAGCTTAGGTCGGGACATAGAAAACCCCGACCCGACCTCCACCACATAATGGTGGTCATTTAGAGAAATGACTGTTTTGGGTACAATGTGCTTTGCCACAACACCAAAGTAGTACAATTAGTATACGTACTCTAAATTGACTTCCGTCAGTTGCCTTATACTCGTATGGTTGATACAAGTGCAACGGAACTCGTTTCGTTCCAATCCGAGGTCGTTTGGTGAAAGTGACCATTTTAAGTATTGTAGCACGTCACGACGACTCTATTTTAGTATAGTGCGCATACGTGCTCCGAATTGACTTCCGTCAGTTGTGTTAGACTCGTATGGTCGATACGAGTGCAGTGGAACTCGTTTCGTTCCAATCTGAGGTCGTTTGAAGTAAACAATTATTTTGAGTAGCATCGAGCGTTGCAACAACGTCATTTTAAAATATTGAGTGAGCGTACTCTGAATCAAATTCTCTCAGTTACATTAGACTCGTATAAACGATACGAGTGCACCAAAATCCGTTTCGCTTAATTCCGACGTCGTTTAGTCAAGTAATTAAAAATATTGCTCGTAAAATTATAAAAAAACTTCGAGATACGCGAACACTTGATTGCAATCCCATCACATCATTGATGACCCGACACTCGACGATGCGGACCTACTTTGACTTTAACATGCATGGGTGACCCATTATAGGGTTGACTTTTGTCAAACCCTCCTTCAAAGATGAATTTTACAAATATTAAGGCAAACTACACCCATGGGCATCAACCTCAAGGCAAGCCTTCAGCCATAGTTCTAGCCCAAACTCCAACCTCTAGCTAGACCTAGGCTAACCCAAAGCTCCCCTCTCCTTGCTTAAAGCCAAGGTAGTGGGTTTAGATATTTTTAAACCCCACCCCTAACCATGAGTTCCCTTAACCCAAATCCTAACCCAGCAGGTACAACTCCCCTCCAACTGGTGACGGACAGCTGCACCTCCCCTTACCATGGTTGGCCGGCAACTCAACCCACTTTACTCAGGTAAGAAAAGAGAGAGGGAGGGGAGGGGGTCTCGGTTTATCTATAAATCAAGCCCCAACCCTGCTTCAAGGGGGAAGGACCTCCAGGAGCTCCTCCCTAACATTTTCGAAAATGGCCTCGCCACCCAGCGCACTTGTCGGAGCCGGAGAAGACAGGACGAGCCACCTCGGCCACCCCATCGCCCGTCCTTGATACCCCTTGCATGGATGTCTCCTGAGCCCTACAAGCCCTCAGAGGAGTCCTACTTCATCGGAGAGGGGTCGGCAACCCCCTCTGGGAGGCCTCAGGCGAGGGCATCCCTGGGGAAGAGGCTGCTCCAGCAAACCGGAGGGCTGAGCCCTCTAAGAACTCCCTCTCGGCGGCCGGCGGCCGGCGCCAGGCCACCGAATTACCGACTTACCGTCAGGGGGGAGGGGGGGTGCGCCTGCCTCCGGCGAACCGGTCGGAGGCGGTGGCGCGCCGGTCCGATGGCCGGTCGGCGACGGTGAGAGCCCGTGAGCTCTCAGCCACTGCACCCTACAGGCACCGTTGGATCTTATTATTAAGATCCAACGGTGCAGTTTTCATGAGCAATGATTATCCCTCCCACAGCAGATCGGCTCCGGATCTGCTGTGGGGCCACGACATGCGCTTGTGCAACTCAATCTCATCCGACTGGGCTGCTTCAAGATCTGTGCTGACCAGTTTATTAATAGCAGATATGAATTTCATTTTTCTAAGCCCAAACCAGAGCTCCAATAAGAAAACTTTAAACATGGAAGTTGTAGCTACAGATAAGAGCCACCTCCAGAATTATTTTTAGAATTGTCTAATATCATTGGGTATTTTTAGTTTTTAAGAAAGGGATAAAATACCTATTTTTAAATTAACAAAGGGCCTCATTATTGAGATAAAATTCCAAAATAATTAAGGTAGATCTGTAACACTGATCTACAACCACTGTAATTCATTGGAAATTTTTGGAACTCATTTGCTATTTTTAATAATTAAAAAGACCACATTCTATGTTTTAAATTTTGTGGAGGAATGGTCCCTCCTTCAAAATTGAGGAAAAATTTATGATGGTTTTTTAAAGGCTTTCCACACCCTCTGGAAAAGTTTGGGTTTTTCTAAGATATTCATGCCATATTTATGAATTTATTTAGCGGCTACGGGTGACTAAATAAATTAGCAAAGGCTATGGAATTCTCAAAAAACCCTGAAAAATTTTATAGTAGCTTCATAAGGGTATAATAGTCTTTATGTAAAAGACCAACCCTTTTTAGTTTTTGTTTGCTATTTTGGTGATTTAAAATAGGACAAAAACCCTGATTTTTAAGAGGACCTTTTCTTGACCGGCGTGGGTGAGAGTTTTTTTTTGGAAAACAGTGGAAGTCTTGTTGAACCCTCTGTAAAAGTAAAAGACTTGATTCAAGCTGGCATTTCTATGGGGTTAATCGTCGGTGAAAAATGACTAAGTAATCTATTAGAGGCTAATACTGAACTTGATATGTCCTAAGAAGCTTATGGGAGTTACTCAGGGTAGCCATGTCATATGGTTCACTTTCATAATATTCTAGTCATGTCAGGTATTTTAATGAGATATTAAATGTAAAAACCTTCGTAGTTGGTTTAGAGAAACACGGGCTCGGGCAAAACACCAATCTTTCAAGGGGACTACGATTTGATAATTTCAAGATAAAGAAGGGGAAACTTAATGGTAATCGAGTTCGGACGACATGAAACTCGGCGGATCCCAAAATTCATCTTAATGTTAATTCAACTACGACAAATGTAGAATGTGCCCCCTTGGAACGAAGATGCCTCATTGGAACGGAGATGCCTCCTTGTAACGGAGATGCCTCCTTGTAACGGAGATGCCTCCTTGGAATGGAGATGCCTCCTTGGAACGGAGATGCCTCCTTGGAACGGAGATGCCTCCAAGGAACGGTGAAGGAACTGCAGTTACTGGAATTCAAACTGATTCTTATTCTGTTCTTCTTAATTCAGTATTTCAATTACTGCACTTCTTTTCAGTAGTCCAATTACTGCTTTCCGGTTCAGTATTTTGATTCATGCACCCTATTTCAGTATTTCAGTTATTGCACTTTTATTGCCTGTAATTGTGAGTTGACGTGAAGATGGAATATTCTTTCAGGGTCAACCCTAAATAGTATTGAACTGGCCGCCGCTCTTGGAGCAGAGTGGACAGATCGATGTTTTAGCTTTTCTTTCATTATTGCATGTAACTTAGAGTTGACGTGAAGATGAAACATTCTTTTAAGGTCAACCCTAAACAGTGTCGAACTGGCAGCCACTCTTGGAGCAAAGCGGACAGATCGATGTTTTGGCTTTTCTTTCATTATTGTCTGTAATTTAGAGTTGACCTAAAGAAGGGGCATTCCTTCAGGGTTAACCATAAATAGTGTCGAACTGACCGTCGCTCTTGGAGTAGAGCGGGCAGATCGATGTTTTGGCTTTTCTTCCATTATTGCCTGTAATTTAGAGTTGACGTGAAGATGTGACATTCCTTCAGAGTTAACCCTAAATAGTGTCGAACTGGTTGTCGCTCTTGGTGCAGAGCGGACAGATCGATGTTTTGGCTTTTCTTTTATTATTGTCTATACTTTAGAGTTCGTGTGAAGATGAGACATTCCTTCAGGGTCAACCCTAAAGAGTGTTGAACTGGCCGCTGCTCTTAGAGCAGAGCAGACAGATCGATGTTTTGGCTTTTCTTTCATTATTGCCTGTAATTTAGAGTTGACGTGAAAATGCGATATTCCTTCAGGGCCAACCCTAAATAGTGTCGAACTGGCCGCCGCTCTTGGAGCAGAGTGAATAGATCGATATTTTGACTTTTCTTTCATTATTGCATGTAATTTAGAGTTGACGTAAAAATGAGACATTCCTTCATGGTCAACCCTAAATAGTGACGAGCTGGCCGCTACTCTTGGAGCAGAGCGGACAAATCGATGTTTTGGCTTTTCTTTCTTTATTATCTGTAATTTAGAGTTGACATGAAGATGGGACATTCCTTTAGGGTCAACCATAAATTGTGCCGAACTGGCCGCCACTCTTGGAGCTGAGCAGACAGATTTATGTTTTGGCTTTTCTTTCATTATTACCTGTAATTTAGAGTTGAGGTGAAGATGAGACATTTCTTCAAAGTTAACCCTAAATGGTGCCGAACTGACCGCCGCTCTTGGAGCAGAGCGAACATATCAATGTGTTGGGTTTTATTTTTGTATTAACCATAATTTAGATTTGACAGGGAATAACATATGCCTTCGAGAAATATTCTTACGAGAATATATTGAGCCTTCATGAAACATTCCTACGGGAATATCTTGTGCCTTTGAGAAATATTTTTTATGGGAATATATTGTGCCTTCGAGAATTATTCCTACGGGAATATATCGTGCCTTCGAGAATTATTCTTAAGGGAATATATTATGCCTTCGAGAATTATTCCTACGGGAATACATTGTGCCTTCGAGAAATTGTGTCGTAGGGAGAAAATTGGATGGCTGGCGAGTTATACTCTGAGGCAACTCGCACGAAGGACGGTTTGGGAAGACAACCCATGCGAAACTAATAGAACTACGTGGGTCTGAAACTGTATGCAGGATGATACAGAGTACGTAGGCGGCGGTCGTGGGAACACTACCACGACCCAATAATAGTCCAGATAATTCCTCCCTTGATTGGTATACTATGCTAAATGCTAATAGGAATTGGATTTGATTTGTGGTTCTAATAACTTGTCCTTAGCACAGGTGACAGGTGCGGGTGGGAGACAGCACCCAAGTGTGGAGGAAGCCACAGAGCAGGATACTTCATGTGTGTTTGTTCGTTAGGTCGCACCTTCTTTATGACATATCTCATGGTATATATATGCATTGGTACTGGAGTTTTAGTGAGGCAGAGATGATGATGCTACTCATATAGGTCTTGAATATCTAGGGGGTATCTGTGACGATTAATCTTCCGTTATAGATCACGTCTTTCACTAAGTGCTATAAGGTACACTCATTAATGGTGCCTTCCACTAGAACATTGCTTCGCTACTTTGTGGTGTGTAGTAACATTCGTTTAACATCACCCCAATGCGTGACAACGAAGTGTTCAAAGCAGGGGGTTGGAAAAGAAATTACCTTCACCCATTGTGGTCGCTTCGGCGTTATGCAAAAAGGGTGGTGTGCGATAAGATCTCTCGGTCGGACTGCCGATTCCAGGAGGGGAGGTCTTACATAGACACTCGGATGTCATGCAGCATGCGAGCGGAATGCCCTACAACACGGGAGATGGATGCTCTGTAGTGCATGAGTGGGATGACGTATGGCACAGGAGCGAGATACTCTATAGTGTGGGAGCGGGATAACCTGCAGCACGAGAGCGAGATACGCTACAGCGTGGGAGCATGATGGCCTACTTTATGAGAGCAGAATGCCCTGCAACGTAGGAGAGGGATGTCATACAATGTGGGATTGAGATGCCCTACAACGCAGGAGTGGGATTCCCTGCAAATCGAGATCGGGATTCCCTGTTGCATGGGAGCGGGATGGCCTGCAGTGCGGGATCAGGATACGTTGTAGCGTAGGAACCCGAAGCCCTGCAAGGCGGGAGTGGAATGCCTTACAGGGGGAGCGAGATGCCTTGTCGTGCGGGAGAGGGATGCCCTGTCGTGCGGGAGCGAGATGCCCCACAACGCGGGATCGGGATACCCCGCGGCGCAGGAGCGGGATGCCCCACAATGCAGGAGTGGGATGCCCTACGTTGCAGGAGCGTTATGCCCTATAACGCCCGAGTGCGATGCCCATAGCATTGGAGTGTGATGTCATGCAGCATTGGAAAGGGAAGCCCTGCAGCGCAGGATAGGGATGCCCTACAGTGCAGGAAGAGAATACCCTACAGCGCGAGAGCAGGTTGCCCTACATCGTGGGAGCGGGATGACCTACAGCGCTGGAGCGGGATGCCCTGCTGCACGGGAAAGGGATGCCCTGCCATGTGGGAGCGGAGCCCTGCCACACGGGAGCGGGATACCCTGCCATGCGGGAGAGGGATACACTACAACGCGAGAGCGGGATGCCCTACAGCGAAGGAGTGGGATACCCTGCAGCGCGGGAGCGAGATGCCCTGTAGCGCGGTAGCGAGATGCCCTGTAGCGTAGGAGCGCAATGCCTTGTAGTGTGGTAGCGAGATGCTCTTCAGCGCGGGAGCGGGATACTCTGCTGCGCGAGAGAGGGGATGCTTTACTTTACAGATGAATCACGCTCCCCAGAGTTGGCGAGCCTGCTGGTGGGTGTTAATACCGGAGTCTGTGGCCTTAACCTTCAGAGTCTCGCATCAGGAGATCTATTTTGTTCATGGAGAAAAAAAGTTGTTACAATTTTGTAGAAAAGAAAAGTATTCATGTGCACTCAAGTTTAGTCTTGCGGCTTATTATGCTAAGGCAAAAAGTAGGAAAGCAAAAAAAGGAGATTGCTAATAAATGAGGTGTAGACTTTGTACGCTCCACCATGGGGAGATCCTCCTTGCCAGGGGATTCTGTCTTATCCGCGTTGGGCTGCTGTGTGGCCCTCTGCTAGATTGTCATCATGTGGTGCGAGTTGGTTCAGGACTGGGTTCTGCAGGAATCTGCCGAGGAGACCTTGGCGGACATGACACTCGATCTCCTCCTTCAACCGGTTGCAGCCTTCGGTCTTGTGGCCATGCCTATGATGGAAGTCACAGTACTGTGATTGATGTTCCTTGTTCGGTGCGAGTGGCTCGGGCCTGCGAAGAGCATTACTGTCGCAGATGACAAGAAGCACATTGGTTCGGGTGGTGTTCAAGGGAGTGTAGTCCCGATGCTAACGAGTTCTTTGGTCTTGGCGGGGGTTGTCTCGATGCTTGTCGTTCATCTTGGGAACCAGTAGTGGCTCCTGGTCCATCTTTCTCTTCAAGCTTCCTTCAAACTATTGTCGGTGTGCCTCGATTGCTTCGTCTGTCGCGATTTGAGCCTCGACTCGATGGATGAGGTTGAGGTAGCTGGTCACTGTTTACCTCATCAGCGTCGAGTAAAATTTACCTGATCGGAGCCCTCCGAGGAAAACACCGCCCAGGAGCTTGGGGTTAACCCTCGAAATCTGTCATGCCTCTGTAGTGAAGCGAGGGAAGAAATCCTTGAGCAACCCCCTCGATCTGCTGGTTTCTTGAGAGGTGAGAGGGGTCCCGAACGTTCCACCGGTTGGCGATAAACTGATTATCTCTGCAAAGTTATTGATTTCTCCCTCTTTCAGGGAATGGAACCAGGTGCGAGCTTGTCCCTTCATGGTCGTCGGGAATACTTGACACATGAGCTGGTTTGGATTGTTGTAGATTCGCACGATAGTTGCTAAATAGCTGACATATTCCAGAGGGTCGTACGACCAATCAAAAGTCTTGAAGTTGGGGATCTTGAATTCAGGAAGAACGGGATGCACCAGGACTTGTTGAGCTAGCGGGAGGTGTGGTGAATGGGGCATCGTAGGTTTGTGCCTTGTTGCCCCCATGTATGTATTCCTCCTCGATCATGCACATCACTTCCTCGCGAGTGAGTCTCTTGTCGGCCTGGTCGACGTCAACTTCCGAGCAGCATGGGTTTAGCTATGTGCACTTAGGAAGGTCGCTGGACAGTGTGGCGTGCGCACAGCTGGCAACATCAGATTACTTGTCTGCATCGGGGTCTTCCAATCTGCCAGTAACTTCATGCAAGTTGTGGTTTGGGACCAGCAGCGGTTGCATGCTACAGGAGCGACAGAGTTGGGGGCGAAAACTGTGTTGGGTGTGGGAGGCCCTCAGATCTCTCAGCATTGAGAGTACCTCGTCCTGACGCTCCACCATTAAGCGTACACACTTTTCAACGAATGTTGTTGGCGCGATTGTGACTTCTTTGAGGGTGGCATGTTGCTTGCAGGTGATTCAGCGGGGGCTAAATCAGTATGCTCCTCGTGAGTTGCCCCATTTACAGTGCAAGTACTCCTTCTTGCCATTGATGTTAGTCATGAGTGCTTGTGCAGGACAAACACTATCTTCAAAATTCTTTAGAGCTTTGGGGAACACCTTCCCATATGCGGCGTCAAATTGTTGCTGGTCGCTTAGCGCTCTCCCGGTCGGGAGAATCGAACCACCTTAGTTCAAGAGTGTGTCAAGCGCGTAAACAGTTAAAAGTGAACCAACAACGAAGACATCAATATTTTTTACATGGAAAAACCAAAAAGGAAAAAAACCACAGGGTCGGGTCGGTGCCGATCAATTCAACTAGTTTGTTTGAGGTTACACGTGTTAGAATATTCAAGAGGGTGACAGGCCACCGCTCCGATTACAAGTACTTGAAAGTAAAGAAAGATGCAAAGTCTTTCTTGGCGCTCGTAGGAGAGGCTTCTAGAGCAGTCACTAAAGAAGGCGCTGGAGTAGGCACTGTAGAAAGTTAAGTCCACATTTGAGAAGGCACTAAAGAAGGCAGTTGAGAAGGCGTTGGAGTAGGCACTTTGGAAAGCTAAGTCAACACTATAGAAGGCATTGAAGAAGGCACTTGAGTAGATCGATCTCTGAAGGAGATCTCCAAGTCACTCTTGAAGGAGAACTTGAAGCGAAGGAGGTCTTCAACTTCGGAGGAGATCTCTAAGCGGTCTACGTCAGAAAACCTCATAGCTTTTTTCTCTTTTCTTGATTGTTTGTCTTCAAATGAAGGTCTAGATGTTTTTTTTATAGTTTTTATGAGTGGCGCATTGGTAATTGCGCTGACTTGGAGTTTGAGACGACGATTGATGTCGCGTGATCTCGGTCACCTGGATCACCAATTTTTGGAAAATGACGGACATGCCCCCAGGGCGGCCCGGGAAGGTTCGTCAGCAGTGGCGGTGGAGGCAGCGGCGCGCACGGAGAGCGTGAGGATCACGCAGTAGCGCGCATTGCGCCAGCGCGCGACGCGCATGCACTGTGCGAGCGCTCTGCGGTAGCGCGCTGGGCACGCTACGTGCTTGCTGGAGCACGCGTTCGTGCGTCGTGGAGGCGGCTTGTGCGTGCCACCCACGAGTGCGTTCTGACACTCATTTGGGAGGCCAAGAGGACTCGAGATCACACGAGAATGATTCTAATTGTGTTCGCGAGCCGGTCAAGGTCGCGATGAAAAATGTGGTTCGTCTGAACCGCTTTTGGGGAAGCCCATCAGTCATCATGGACTGAATCTGCAGTTCATTAAGGATACGTTTGGCACGGTGGTAGCGGTCGTGAACGCTGCGGTTACGAATCGTCGTTCGCGAACTGTGACTTCACTATAAGAAACTTCATCCATTTATATGCCCAAAATTAGTTTTTTTTTCGTCGTAGCAGTCATAATCATTGCACATATTTCATGACAGTGGTGTTTCAATCCAAACTCACCGGGAAAAAAATTGTGTCAAACGGATAAAGCTTCTTAACCGCCGCATTCATGACCTCCGCCGCCGTGCCAAACGGATCCCAAGCATATGTTAGAACAGTGGAAGTCAATATCTTGCCAATTGCAACGAAGCATACCGGGCGACCTCCATGTGGGTAACTACAAGTGGAAGCCTTCACATGTAACAGTTAATATCTCTGTCCAGGCCGAGTTAAGGCGCGTGATTATGCGCGATCATTTTCTCTATCCCACCGTCAAAAAAGCGCGATTAAAATGGTCGCCGGAACTTGATATAATCATTTTTTTAGAAAATGATATTGTGCAAGAAAAATTTACGTTCTTGATCATTTCATTATTGCACGTGACCGAATAGTTTTCCCCCTTCTCTTACATTTTCATGCGCCTCCAATTCCTATTTTGCCCATGCGGTCCAGTTTACCGGTTTTCAGGTATTGGCCCTCCGGCCGGTTGATAACAGCCATAATGGAGGCGGGCCGGCCTTGTCTGCCCCCTACCTACGATGGCCTATCGGGCCGACGCCGTCGACAGTTACACGTGGCATCACTTTGCGTCCACGTGGACTCCACGAGAGGAGGGAGGGGCAACTGGTAAATAAGGCCAAACCCAACCATGATTACTCTATTAATACGACCAATCCCGTGACTACCACTAAAAATCAATACAAAACCACCGCCGATTATAAAAGCTGCCGACCGCGCGGACGACGAGAGGGACGAGGCGATATGGTACAGCATCTTTTTAGCTTAAACTAAGACTTTTTTATGTCTTGGATTAAGTGAAAGATTCTGCGCCGGTCCGCCGTCGGTCGGCCCCCCGACGAGAGACCATTTTTACGTTCCGAGTGGTGGCCACCGTGCCTGGAGAAATATTTCGGTCCGATGCCCGGTTATAATTATCTTGGCGCCATTGAAATACATAGGGATGAGAGACAAAATTAGGTCCATTCAAGGAAAAACCGCTTTACTCATGGCGTCATATGACTGGAGGTGGTCATCACCGAGTTCTGGGCGGAAATATTTCTCTGGTGCCTGAGCCAAACCTATGCCAAAAATATTGGCGGTCGGAAAGTTCCCACAAAGCAAAAAAAAAAAAAAAAAAATTTAAGGCGCAATGGATCTCAGTTTCAAGCTGAGCGAGAGAGCATGGAGCTCTCAACTGATAGCTCAAAACGATCATGAATCTCTGGTCACAAACGAGATTATTCTACATGAACAATAATTGTTAACCTCTAAAATTTATGAGAAACACTAATCTGATGACAGATGTAATTAGACTACTAACTATATATTATCAAGTCATGTTTGTAATCCCCGCTAAGGATAATTTTGTCTTCTGTGTCCTTACCCATTAGATCCAACCTTAGAAAGATGCCCTCTGTGTACAATCATTTTCTCCTCACATATTATGGAGAATATTGGCGGCCAGATACTGTCATAGCATGTACATTACGCACAGAGGGTCCGGCATACAAGAAAAAATGCGTTGAAGTTGAAAATGCAAATTAAACCAAATAATAGTTAAATAGTAAAATGTTTAGGTGTTGATATTTAAAAGTGTAAGGGTTGGATCTCATGAAGAACATAAATTATCTTGCAAGTAATTATATGATTAGAGTAATTAATGTGGCTTTAGAGTTTGAATTGAAAATGACAATTGATTTAAGAGAGTAAAATTTACTACCACGTCGTGATTACTTCACAGCAAGAGCAACAATGGCTCCATTGATGTCAGTTACTGTCACTCAATTGTCGTGCATTTGTTGATGGAAGTGTATTTATCATTGATCGCTTCACTGACGCAATATAATGATTTGCATAGCATCTGCATGTTGTCTCTCTCTCTCTCTCCATAGTGTTTGTTTTCCAAATATACAACTAACATAGGCTTGAGAGGAATCATATTAATCTAAAAGCACAATGCACAAACAACGTTAACTCTGTTATGAAGTATACAAAAGTTTGAATTTTGTCACAAAATTTCTCATTCTTTCTTTGGAAATGGAATTTAAATCAATGATCTATTACTATTCTAATAATGAAGAACTAAAGGATAATTTGTAATAACGACTAATTAGAAAATACATGCACATGATAATGCATCAACACACTAACGTAAACTGCTTCAATATAGTTTTTAATAGAACAAATAATTGTGCAAGTAGGAAGAGACTTTAACTATAATGTCAACATATTTCGGAAAGTTGACAAATAAAATTTGAGAATTAGAGAGAAGAAGAAAATCGGTCTTGGAAATGTAAAGTAATATACATCATGATGAGGTTTTTAATATATTACACCAAATTTGGCTCAAGTCCGCCTCTTTAGGATTGAAATTTCTAGCTTTTGCATGCATACATATGCTAAGAAGAGAGTGCTTATGCACCAACGGAAAAAATATAACATATGAACTATCTTAATAACCACAAACATGAAAACTATATGAACAAGGAGCATGTGAATGTTGTTGATCAAATAAATGTTTGTTATATGAAATACACAAATCATTGTACATATTAAAGGAGGAATACTTTATCTAGAAATTAAGTGATGTGAGGCAGACGGAAGTTGTCATGATGGTGAAATTTCTAACGTTTTCCCTCAAACAATGTTCAGCTATATTCTCCCCATTTTCGACACCTATTGCCAAAAAATATAGCTAAATGAGATAAGAAATAATGACTTACAGATAAAGAGATCACCGAAGAATTTAAAATTTTCCCGAAAAGATTTTTGTGCTTACATTGAAAAGATTGGCATTAGCATAAATAAATTCGTACATCTCAACTTTGAAGTCTGAGCCCTATTTTTGTGTTGTACTTTTCCTCAAGTTGAACAAAGTGCATATCTAAATATCACATTATCACTCAAGCAAGTGTCTTCGATCTTCTCATCTCAATCAACTAATATTGCATATATCAACAAACGATTTCAATTCACATCAAAAAATAATAATTGATGTTCATGATGTAACAAATAAATATTTATAAAATATAGTTTTTGTGTAGATTTATGTATGCTAAATGAACAATTATTATATACTTCACCGTTTCAATTAAAATGAATAAGTCTTTATTAGTACCAAAAGTATAATTAAAATGAGAATGAATTTGCAAAACACATGCTTGTTGCAAGTATTTTATGATTCCATGATAGCACGCATAAACATGATGAGAGTCCAATAACATATTGGTGATCACATCATTAGTTAAGCAACCAACATCATAGATAACAACACATAAAAGAAAATTAATTAAAATAATAAACAAACGGTTGATTCCTTAAAAAGCAATTGAAGGATGGTAGCGAAAAACTCACAACCATGTAATAATGAAGGTTTGCAATAACACTTGAGAAAAAGGAAGAAATGAAAACAATTTCACTTGTTAGAACTCATTATAAACCTTAACTACAATATATTTGGGGTGAGTGGTAGCAGTTAGAGATGAAGAAAAATCAGCTTTCTTGATTATATAGTAGCTCTTTATCTCTCACTCTCTCTCTCTCTCTCTCTCTCTCCCTCTCTCCCTCTCTCTGTGGATGCATTCAAGCATAAAACAACATTTTATGGATCGATGATTCCAAATGGAGGCTATTCAGTCTCTCTGTGGATGCATTCAAGCATAAAACAATATTTTATGGATCGATGATTCCAAATGGAGGCTATTCAAACCGTTAAAAAGTAGCATTTGAATTTTCTGGAAAAATAACATGGACAAAAAACACCGAAACAAATGAAGCCTTGATCGATTTCGAGCTAAAATTTTTATATGTGAACACATAATTGATTTTTTTTCATATCAAACATACACAACTAATTGTTGAAATATAAGCACATATGACAACATTTTGTGTAGATGTAATATCTGAGAGGGTTGCTCGAAGCATCCGGAGGTTCATCAAGGTGGAATGAACTCCCCGTTGCCCCTAGCGGGTATATATAGTCAAATCCCAATGAGTGTCTATGGGTATCGGGTATCCGTGTACTCGACCGACCCGTTTAGCATCCGAACAATGTTATTTATCCAAATATACATTAACAATCTCCTCCTATATTTGTGACAAATAACATGTACGTTTCGAAGTGCAGAAAGTAGTAAATAGCATAAAAGGAGTTTTCGACTTAACATAAAAACAAACGAGTTAGCACATTAAATAACAACAGGATTTTACACAGAAATATAAGGATAAACATATGACAATTCTACTCGTCTAGTAGATCATCAGCATCCATGTCAAACACTACTTTCTCTCCTCCATCTCCACCAAAGCCTGCAAGGAATTTCATGAGTTAAAAACTCTATGAATTCATGAACATATGCAATAATGTAGAAAGTGAACTAGCTCTTACCTATGTGAGCTTAGAACCTGTAGTAATGGTGAAGTAACATTGTCAGCATCTCTATCTGATCTAGCAGGAACCAGTCTAGTGTTGATTTTGTAAATCAACCGTTATCTTATTCATTAGTGATCATTATGTACCTCATCATCAAATGTGGAATGATTTGGCACAACAATGTTTGCAACATTATCAGGTGTGGAATAATATGCTATGATCATTAATGTTAGATTAACCGACTACAACGACTTTCTATTCCCAGTTGAATAATTTTCGAATCAACTTACAATGAGAAAGATGCTTAGTTATCAAATGTGGAATAACAGACATCTAACCATCTTGGGTTTTCATCAAGAAATTATTTGGGGTTTTCAGTCTGTTATTAGATGCTTGAATGTTGTGACTATATAGGTTCTCACTTTGAAAACATAAACAACGGACGACAGTTTCATACATCTATGAACTTTAGTCTCATCTCCCCTGATGTTTTTATTGTGAGAGCTCTATTCAGGCCTTTTGTCAAGGCGTCTGCAACATTATCTTTAGATCTCACATCAATCAGGGTCATAATCCATTGACTTGTGAGTGAGGTCAACCAGGATTGTTTCAACCTTAGTTGCCTTCTTTTGCCATTGAACAAAGTGTTCGTAGCAATTATTTTAGTATCCTGATTGTCACGGTAAACTGCAACATAACTCATCTTCAGGCTCGTCATAGGAATGTCCATCACCAAATCTCTTAACTACTCTGCTTCTTCTTCTGCTGATGCTCGAGCGTAGAGTTCGGATTTCATAGAAGAGAGAGCAATACAGGATTGCCTCTTGGACTTCCAGGCTACAGCTGCTCCTCCTAGTGTGAATATGAACTCACTAGTAGACTTGTTGTCATTTAATTTTGAGCACCATGATGCATTAGAATATCCTTCAAGAACTGAAGGATGTCCAAAGTAAAATAAAGCATACTTTTGGGTGTGCTTTAAGTACCTCATTAGCCTATCTAAGGCGTTCCAGTGGTCTTGGCCAAGATTACTAGTGAATCTGCACAACATGCCGACCGTAAAGGCTATGTCAGGTCAAGTGCAGACCATGACATACATGAGACTACCAAGCAGTTTAGAGTAATCTAACTGTCTAACCATTGTTCCTTCATTGTGCTTTAGGCGGTTAGTGTAGTCGTATGGAGTCTCAATGCTCTACTGTCACTGTATCCCCACGTGTCCAACATGGACATTATGTAGTGGCTTTGACTTAGGGAGATGACATTCTTCCCAAAGCTCACTTGCATGTCTAGTATAGTGTTAGCTACACCTAGGTCTTTAATGCTAAATTATTTTATTAAGTCTGACTTAACGTCATCCACTTCAGATTGATCAGACCCTAGAATGAGCATATCATCTACGTACAAGCATATTATGACGACTTTATCCGATCTATTATGTATGTAAAGACATTTATCCGAGAGACTCAACATGAATCCCATGTTCTTTACACTATAGTCGAACTTCATATGCCATAATTTCGGTGCTTATTTTAGTCCGTATAAAGATTTAAGTAATTTACAGACTTTCGTTTCATGACCGTCTACAATGAAACCTTCAGGATGACTCATGTAGATCTCTTCGGTCAGATCTCCGTTCAAGAATGCAGTCTTAACATCCATTTGATGAACAGTAAAGTTTTCAATAGACGCAATTGTTAGATCTTACGGCGCCCTTAGAGGGGGGGTGAATAAGGGAATAAAATTCTTTCTATAATTTTCAAGATAATTACTAAATTGTTTTATAATGAAGGAGATTGAAATAAACAATTTAGATTTAGAATTGAAAACTTAGAACACAATATAATAGAGATTACGCCAAATGATAGAAATCAAGTAAACACAAAAGAGACATGATTATATTATATGAAAAAGTGTTTACATAAATTTGATTTCTATATCGCTAGAAATCGGAGGCGTACAACTGTAAATTTCTTTTTGTTTACCAATCCTTCTCCCAAGGATCGGAAGGCTATCACTTGTCTCTCCCTAGACCAAGCCCAAACCTATCCTCTAGATCTTCCCAAGATCTAGACGTAGCACACAAGGCCACGATTTCCCACCAAGCCACGCAAGGACTTGGACGCTCCGCACAAGGAAGCGATTTTCCCTTAAGCCACGCAAGGACTTAGACGCTCCGCACAAGGAAGCGATTTTTCCTACCAATACAAAGTAAAATGTATATAAATGAAAATACAAGATAAAATAAGAACTCCCTAGAAATTCAGATCTCTGAAAGGAAGGTTGAAGCCTCGAGATGATCCTTGATGTAGAAGCGCGTCCGATCTCGTCTTCAATTTCAAACCTTCTCAGCATAAATGGGAGTTCATGAGGTTCTGGAGCTCTCTGGATGGAATGCACTCAGGAAGGGACTTGAAATTCTGAATGGTTGTAATGCACGAACACAAGGTGTCAATTTATAGAAAATCGTTGTCGGAAATTCCGACAGTGACTGTCGGAATTTTCCGACAGCGCAAAACTGCCGGTCGTGGTGCTGTCGTGGGCAGTTGTTGTAACCTCCGAGCTGTCGCCTGGGCGACATCGATGTCGGATTTCCGACATCTCAAAACTGCTTTTCGTCGTGCTGCCGTGGGGGAAAGTAGTTGTAACTTCTCTGCTGTCGCCTGGGCGACATTGACTGTCGCCTGGGCGACATTGACTGTCGCGTGGGCGACAGTGACTGTCGCCTGGGCGACATCTCCTCTTCATTTTTGCCATCCGAAACTTCTCCAGACTGTAGATTGAGTCGTTCTCATCTCCGAAATGGGGTGGCACATTCCGTAACTCTTCCTGTATTGAAAGTTATGGCCATTTTAAGATCAGCACACAAAACTCATCCAACCTGAGACTTGTCGTTCTCGGATCATGCCCATGAACGAGGACTTGTCTCCTCATTGAACCTATACAACCTGGCCATTATAAACACACAAAAGACTAGATCAAATACAACACGGTATTTGTTATTCTCAAACCAAGAGATGTGGAAAGCAAGCTCCAACAATCTCCCCCTTTTGATAATAACAAATACCCATATGAGAAATTAGTGAGTTTATAGATAAGTGCGATAAAAGATATGCATGAATAAAAGGTTTACTGCGTGACAGATTTTACTCCCCCTAAATATATATGTCACTAGATTTCTCATTTTATTCTCCCCCTTTTGTTATTACCAAAAGTGGGTTGTCATGATCGAGCAATAGACGCTTTCCATAAAAACTTTTTAATATACTCCCCCTAAATTGTATTCTCCCCCTAAATGTATGCTCCCCCTAAATGTTATAATTAATTGCAATGGTGCATTATTTAATTATTCTCCCCTTAATCTTCTAGATTTCTTGAATTAATCTCCCCCTTTTGGTATTATCAAAAGAAGGTGGGGTGAGGGTAGTAAGGAGGCATTTAAATAACAAAGCATGATCGAGCTTTTAAATATATGAAATGATAAAGAGTTGAAGCATAGTATATAAAAGAGATTTCAAATAAAAAGATAAGAGTTGTAAGCAAGCGGAAGATTATAAGAAACATCCTTTTTGTAAGCATGAAAAGCATAAGTAAAAATATGAGTTTTAGTTCAAAATTGAAAGATGTTTTAACCTTTTTGAAATCTCAAAGTTTTTCATAAAGATACCAAGCATGAAATGAACATATTAAAGAGAGATTATACTACAATGTTACTTAATTTTAAGTTCAAGAGATACCAAAACATTGTAGAGATCATGATAGGTTATCTAGTGCATTTTTATATAAAGAGTAGTATAGATAAAGCATTAGAATCCAATACTTATGAGAAGAAGTGTTATGAAAGATAATGATGTGCACATAAGTGTATTTTGGGCAATGTTAACAATTGATTTAAATCATCAAAATACAAGACATATGTAAAGTAAAGTGCACAATAAAACATAAGTAAATTACTTTCACACACTTTTAATGCACATAATTTAATTTTTTTTAACAAAGTGGTGTAATAACTAAGGTTTGCACAAGCCACTTTACTATTCTTTCCAAGGCGCTCAACCTCACAATGCTTATGAAGACTTATCAGGAGGTTCAAGTAGTGCTTGGTGGAGTTATATTTGTCTACATATATTTTTTTTTTGTTCACATTTGTGAGACAACATTCTCCGAATACACTTGTTTTGCAAACCCAATTTTTTTTAACTTTTAACCACTTTTCTAAATTCCATAAGTGCAATTCAAATGTAGTGTAGGTAAAAAACTTATGCAAGATTTAATTCATTGTACAAATACAATACACAAGCAAGCATTTTAGATTTAGACACACATGTTGATTACCAAAATAAGTGAGTGAAATATATCATTATCAATCATAAAATATTTACTCATACTTAGAGGCGTGCTAAGCTTGGTTCTACACATTTTTCAATACAATTGATGCACTTAAATAGATATATCAAAGCATGATAATAAAAACAATGTTCATAAAAATTTCAAGAAATAAATTTTAACATTGTAAATAATTCTAAATAATAGAATTCATACATGCTTGATATTGGCAATAAAGATCATACAGTTTTTTTTTAAGTTTAATCATTTTTTTTAAATCAAATAAAAACAGAAAATCACAAAAACATATTTTTGTAATTTTTGAATTTTGAATTTTTGTAGTAGATTTTTCATAATAAAAAAAATAAATAAATAACAAAAACATATTTTTGTATATTTTTTTAATTTTGAACTTTTGTAGTTGATTTTTCATAATATGATTAAAAACACAAATAGCAAAAAAAAATTTTGTATTTTTGAATTTTGATCTTTTGTAGTTGATTTTTCATAATATAAATAAAACAAAAATAACAAATGTCAGAAACACAACAAATAAGTAGAAAATATGAACCAACATATTTTTATGGATTTTCAGAAATTTTAAAAATCAGAAAATTCCAACACCCACGCTAGCGCCGGCGCTAGCGCTAGCGCTGGAAACAGTACTCAATTTTTTGAGAATTTTAAAAATCTGATTTTTTTTATTTTGATTAAGTGTCCTTAGAGTAGTTCCATGCTGAAATTTCAGAATTTTCAGAGATGTCTTGATTGCTCAAATTTGCATAAAACTTTAGCTTTTTCAAATACATGTGTTTTACAAAAACATTTAAGCTCAAAAAGATAAATTATGCAAACACATGAGGACATTTTTATTAAACAACCCAAAATATGCATGATTTAAGTGATAAGTAAATAAAATGTTCATGCAGTACGTAATATAGGTATGTCCTAAGATTAGAAACTACCCCGACTAAATGTCTACACCCTAGCCCCGTACTAAGTGACAGATGGGCATGAGGAGCTGCACGCATGCCGTAGGTTGGGGTGTTAGTCTCATATGCACACACTAGAGAACACTCAACCTAGCACTCTTTCCCCCCAGTGCCTCGCAAGGCCCCACTGGAACCCTCCCTGGTTAAGGACAAGACATGACTTAGAGGTTAGGTCTCTAATGCATACAACCCTACGCCCCCGCTATTGTGAGATATAAAGTCATAGGTGAAATAATCTTTTGGACAACCTATGCTTTTAAATCTAAGGGTTGATATAAAAACTATGAGTTTTGTTTAATGTGATGAGTTATATAAATCCGCATTGCTTTTCTACTTTTTATGAGATGACGAAATGAGATAACTAGCACAATTACTAATATTCAATAAGTGACAATGCTAGTATGATGAGTTTTGGGTTTCATGTCATGTTATAAGATTAATATTAATATTGCATGTATTTCAAAATAGAATTTCAAATTATAGATCTAGAATGGAGTGATGATTTAGTTTGATTTATACTTTCATTACAAAGTTGATTCTAGAGTCTACAAATATGAGAGATACATGCAATCACTAGCAAAGCAAATCAATACATCAAATAATGTAAAGAAAACATTATTCATAATTTTTATCATAAGATTCATAATTCCTATTATCGATTTGAGATATGTCTTGATAGAACATGAATTATGATTTATGATTATAGACAAATTGGCATAGAATATATCTCAGATCATCATGATGTATGTAAATTCTAATTCTTCTAGACTTGTGATATAGTGATATAGTGATCTTCTTTGAATAAGCATGTTTGATTTTTAAGCCTAGAAATGATGATCATGTAAACATATTAAAGACAAAGATCACATATAGAATGTTTTGAAATTTATAATAAAATTTGCATTCAATAATTGAATCTATTGATCTTTGGTTTTGCATGATAATATATGATTTATGATTTAATATTCATATATATATTCTAATGATTAATCCATAAACTATGTGTTTGTTGGAATTTTAATATTCTATATAATTTCAAATCACATAGTTATCATGAAAGTTGAATAACATTGTAAGTGTTCTACCCAGCATAAATATATAAGCATAGACCAAGAAGCAATGCTAGGATGATGAGTTTGAATGCAATGTTATTACATAGGATTAATGGAGATTATGTTGCATGAAATATGAGAAGTTTTCAAATTAATTTTCTTTAGACCTAGAATGAAATGATTAAACTTTTGATTTGATCTTAATGATACAAGATGATTCTAAGGTCTAAGTTACATGCAAACATAGGTGACACACATCACACACATAATATAAAATATGAAACAATTATTCTAAGGATAGCGTGTGATGAAAAAATTCATAAACACAGAAATTTCCAAATCAAGCAAACTAAGATAGCTTTTAAAAACGGAGTTGTAATTGGGAAAGTTGACAGCACCAAGAGAACTCAAATGAACAAGCCTAGATTGCCATTGGATGGAGATTTTTGTGCTCTTTCCAAAAATATATTAAACGCAAAAATCAGGCGAGCGGATCAAACGATATGGATGTTTGAAGTTTTGATCGTAAACTCGCATTTTTGAAAGATTTAAACATGCATTTAGATGAATTTTTGTTTTCAATTTTTCTAGATAATATTCTTCATTATAAGGGCTATCATATGCAGCAAATAAAATAGAAGATTATCATAACATTGTGCATTTTAATTTTTAGCTTAAGCCCTTTAATAAACCATTTAAATCCATTTTAAAAAAAAAATCATTAGTCTTAAAAAAAAAATTTCAATATTCAAATGATAATGTTAATTCAAGACATAGATGGATAAAGGATTTAAAAAGGATAAAGAACAATCAAAGATGAGATATAGATCATTTTGAAAAATATATGACTTAATGTTATATGTTAGGCTTAAAATGTAAAAGTCATATTTCATAATATATCTAAGTGACCTTAGCGTGTTGGCTCAACAATAAGAAAAACAAATAAAAGAAAAAGCAATTAAGCATATCATGAAGTAGAGTAATGATATTTCATATTTAATTTATTTCTACTTCATGCAATACGATAATTCTAATGAATAAGAGATTTAGGTATCCAAAGGGGACCAAGTGGGATGGTTCCTTTGGGTACCCAAATACATCGAGTAGGCTTTTGGAGAGAAAGTGATGAATGGGCCTTTACAAGTGGAGTTAGTGTTTCGTTTTTAATTTTGGGCCTCCATTCATACTTTGGTTGTTTTTCTTTTAAATTCATATTATGATTATATGACATCTTTACATGATTATATTTGTTTGAAAAATAATTCATTTGTGATTTATGTTTATTCAAATTATTTTTCAAAATAGATTGATGATGATAATCATAATGAATTTTATTATATGGATTCTTTGAAAGTTTATAAGAGTGATTGTCTTTCTTTAGAAGTGATTGTTGAAAGAGTGGGTTACAATATGTTTTAAAAGATTGATTCTTATTTTGATGATTTTCATTTCCACTCTTTCTTATAGACATACTCTTATAATATGAAGGATTATATTTTATAGTTTGATTTTCATGAAAAAGAGTTTTTAAATTTGAGTCATGATTGAAAATATATTGAGACTTATAATAATGACTCTTAAGAATTTTGTGAGGATCATAATTCTTTTTGAAACTAAACTCCTTTTGATTTAAAGTATGAAAATGATCCTTTTTAGAAATGATTTTGTAAGTTAATTTATCATTGTTATTCAAAATCTTATGATGAAATTCCTTACATGACATTTGAAATTTTTCAACAAAAGATTTTAATTGTATTAACTTGCAAGGTAAAACATCATTTTCAATTATCAATTTTTCATTATGCCTTTTAGAAATTAAGAGCCCTTTTTCAATTTCCTTGAATTTTTCTTTTAATAAATTGCAATTAAGACAAGGAATAGGAATTTTAACTAAAGAGCGCGAAAGAGAATTTAACACGTAAATATTTGATTCTACGTTATCGTTTGCTTTTAAAGATTTATTTTCTAAACGTAATTTTGAATTAGCAATTTTTAACTTTAAAATTTTGCGTTTAGCAATTTTAAGCATACGAGATGTAGAAATAGAACTTTTTACAAAAAGAGAAGATTTAGATTTTCTTACCTTGCAATAGTTTCCATCTTCTCTTTTGCTTGATGTGTTGCCATCAACTGAGTCCAATATTGTGACGTTGTCTTCTTCATCTTCCTCTTCCAAACAAGAGTGTCCATCATCCTTTCCGCTTGATGAGCATTCTATGGATCCATCCTTTGTGTAGCTTTCTTGAATATTTGCATAGGCTTGCATATTCTCCGGTTCTTGTGAATGTTTCATACCTGTAGAAGGAGAATCATAAGTTCTTTCAAGAAAACTCCAAATTTCATATGCGGTAGGTAAAGTATAAATAAGTTTGAAAATATTTTGGTCTAACGCATAAAATATACTATTCATAGATTTTGCATTTAAAATAATTTCGTTTCTAGTTAGTACGCTAGATGGCTTCTTAATAGTAATATTCCAAACTTTTTCATCTAAGGCCTTAAGAAAATTTTTCATTAATATTTTCCACCCTTTAAAATTTTTGCCCATAAATAAAGGTGGTGATAATATTTTTTCATTTATATTAAAATTTTCCCCGCTAGTAGAAGCGAGATCATGATCAAGAGACGTCATTATTCCCGGTTGTTAAGCCGATTTGGAATAACCTTGCTCTGATACCAATTGTTAGATCTTACGGCGCCCTTAGGGGGGGTGAATAAGGGAATAAAATTCTTTCTATAATTTTCAAGATAATTACTAAATTGTTTTATAATGAAGGAGATTGAAATAAACAATTTAGATTTAGAATTGAAAACTTAGAACACAATATAATAGAGATTACGCCAAATGATAGAAATCAAGTAAACACAAAAGAGACATGATTATATTATATGAAAAAGTGTTTACATAAATTTGATTTCTATATCGCTAGAAATCGGAGGCGTACAACTGTAAATTTCTTTTTGTTTACCAATCCTTCTCCCAAGGATCGGAAGGCTATCACTTGTCTCTCCCTAGACCAAGCCCAAGCCTATCCTCTAGATCTTCCCAAGATCTAGACGTAGCACACAAGGCCACGATTTCCCACCAAGCCACGCAGGGACTTGGACGCTCCGCACAAGGAAGCGTTTTTCCCTTAAGCCACGCAAGGACTTAGACGCTCCGCACAAGGAAGCGATTTTTCCTACCAATACAAAGTAAAATGTATATAAATGAAAATACAAGATAAAATAAGAACTCCCTAGAAATTCAGATCTCTAAAAGGAAGGTTGAAGCCTCGAGATGATCCTTGATGTAGAAGCGCGTCCGATCTCGTCTTCAATTTCAAACCTTCTCAGCATAAATGGGAGTTCATGAGGTTCTGGAGCTCTCTGGATGGAATGCACTCAGGAAGGGACTTGAAATTCTGAATGGTTGTAATGCACGAACACAAGGTGTCAATTTATAGAAAATCGCTGTCGGAAATTCCGACAGTGACTGTCGGAATTTTCCGACAGCGCAAAACTGCCGGTCGTGGTGCTGTCGTGGGCAGTTGTTGTAACCTCCGAGCTGTCGCCTGGGCGACATCGATGTCGGATTTCCGACATCTCAAAACTGCTTTTCGTCGTGCTGCCGTGGGGGAAAGTAGTTGTAACTTCTCTGCTGTCGCCTGGGCGACATTGACTGTCGCCTGGGCGACATTGACTGTCGCCTGGGCGACATTGACTGTCGCTTGGGCGACAGTGACTGTCGCCTGGGCGACATCTCCTCTTCATTTTTGCCATCCGAAACTTCTCCAGACTATAGATTGAGTCGTTCTCATCTCCGAAATGGGGTGGCACATTCTGTAACTCTTCCTGGATTGAAAGTTATGGCCATTTTAAGATCAGCACACAAAACTCATCCAACCTGAGACTTGTCGTTCTCGGATCATGCCCATGAACGAGGACTTGTCTCCTCATTGAACCTATACAACCTGGCCACTATAAACACATAAAAGACTAGATCAAATACAACACGGTATTTGTTATTCTCAAACCAAGAGATGTGGAAAGCAAGCTCCAACAGCAATAGCAAGGAGGACCCTAATGGTTGCTAAGTGACACACGGGTGAGTATACATCAAAGTAATCTACTCCCCTTACTTGTGTGAAACCTTTATCCACCAGGCGTGCTTTATACTTAGCTATGCTACCATCCGGATTCAGTTTCTTCTTCAGAATCAACTTACACCCTACGGTTTTAGCCCCTTTTGGCTTATCAACCAACATCCAGGTGTTATTCTGAAGTAGGGAATTCATCTCTTCATCAATAGCTTCTTTCCAGAGTAGGGAATCCCTGGAGCTCATCTCTTCCTTATAGGTGGATGGATTAGCCTCAATGTGGCAAGTGACAAAGTCACTACCGAAGGTTCTGGGAATTCGCTCTCTTACAGAAGTTCTCCTAGACTCTAGGCCATAGTTGTCTACAGGAACGGAATAGGAAGTGCTCGGTACTGATCCAGGATCTACTTCAGTAATAGTTATTTGCATACCTGGGAGAGATAGGTTCTTATCCTTGAGGAACTTATCTTCAAAGAACACTGCATCCCTAGATTCTATGACGACGTAATTAGAAATATATAAGAATCTGTCTGCAGCACTATCCTCAGCACAACCTAGGTAGACACATGTATTGGTCCTAGGTCCAATCTTAGACTGTCTAGGGTCAGGAACCCTGACATAGGCTATACAGCCCCAGGTCTTAAGTCTAGTAAAAGACGAATGTCTCTTAAACCAAAGCTCGTAGGGTGTTACCTCTAACTTGGCATGAGGAACTTTATTTAAAATGTGATTAGCAGTTAGAAGTGCTTCTCCCCAATAAGCGGAAGGCATGCCTGCAGTCAAGAGCATAGAGTTTAATATTTCTATTAACGTCCGATTTTTACACTCAGCTATGCCATTAGACTGAGGCGAGTAAGGAGCAGTGGTTTCTGCAATGATTCCATGTTGGGCAAGGAAACATTTGAACTCACTGGACATATATTCTCCTCCTCTATCACTTCTAAACCTCTTGATTTTCATGTCTAATTGGTTTTCTACCCTGGTTTTGAAAATACAAAATTTTTCAAACGCTTCGTCTTTAGTTTTAAGAAGATAAATGTGACAAAACCTAGAACAATCATCTATAAAGGTGATCAAATACTTCCTGTCTCCTCTAGTGACAAAACTTTTGAAGTCACATATGTCGGAATGTATCAGTTCTAAGGGTGTTGTGCTCCTAGTAACCGCACTAAAAGGTTTCCTAGTGATCTTAGTCTGAGCACACACTTCGCATTTATCAGTTTTGACTGTAGTGTCTAAAGCAATCTGGTGAGTTCTAGCAATTTGGAACATTTTCCTATAGTTTATGTATCCTAGTCTCTCATATAGAGTCTTATGGCTAACTAAGTTTGTTTGAACTTGTTGAACTATTTCGTTTGCTAGACTTAATCTGTACATCCTATTTTGGACGTAGGCACATCCAAAATAGTGTTACTCTACCGCTACAGAAAGTGAAAGACATACCAGCATCACAAAGTAAGCTAATAGACACTAAGTTAGCAGTTAATGAATGAATAAACTTAACATTCTTTAAAGTTAAAGTCTTACCTAAGGATAACAACAAAGTTGCATTCCCCACCTTCAGAACGTCAGTTGTATCACCGTTGGCAACGGTCACTGATTCTCTTACATCAGCAAGTCCTATCATCAGAGTATAGTCGTTGTACACATGGCACGTTGCCCCCGAGTCAAGGTACCACTCTGTACTGGCCTTCTCATTTTCAACCATGGCAATAAAGTTGGATGGCTCAGTGAGGCTAACCATGTTAGCATGGTTGCCTTCCTGTGGTGCTTTGCCCTTTTCCTTGCGAGGAAGCCTACAGTCAGATGCACTGTGTCCCCACTTGTTGCAGTTAAAGCACTTGCCCTTAAACTTTTTAATTTGTTTACTTGGGCCTACAACCTGGGAGCTACTAGGGTTGGGTTTTGACTTCCTAGGGTTCGGCACGCGCTTAGAGTTTGTAATCATGTTAGCAGCTGCCTTCTGCTTGCTAATAACTTCTAATGCGCGTCGAATCCTATTCTCGTCCTCAATGTGCATAAAACGCTTGAGTTCGTTTAAACCCACCTGCATCTTCTTGCGGTACATTTCAGTTTTGAAATTGTACCATGTATAAGGCAACTTATACACAATTATGCCAGCAACAAAGCTATCTGGCAATGAAATATTCGCATTGTGTCAAGAATCTACTAAAAATTCAAAACCAGATGCCTGAGGGAGAATGGCTTTCTCCTCGTCGAAGGTGAAGGAGTGGAACTTGTCCACCAGGTGCGTCTTGGACAGATCCTCCTCTTGCCTGAAATGCTCATGCAGTGCATCCTAGATCTCCTTGGTTGTCTTCATCTTCATGTACGTCTTCGCCACATTGGAAGACAGGCAGTTCAACAGGTAGTCGCGGCAGAAGTCTTCATCAGGAACCCACTGAGCCTCGTCATCAGTCCCTACGACCCCAGCACGATCAGACTGAACGGTATAGAACACGTTCGGATACTTCATCCCGAACTGAGTATTCAACTTCCAGTCGTTGAACTCAGTCGTCGTGAACTTCTCGAGCTTGATCATCGGAACGGGGGACGAAAAGTTGATCCCTTCATCATTGTGCGCCCAGCAGACGGGATCAGGTCACCAAACAGAAGAAAATGGGACTCTGTAGCTAGCGCCAGCAGTAGTCGGAGCGTTATCTGGGGCGGTAGCGATAGCAGCTGCTAGCGCAAGGCGCTAGTATTATATATAAAATACTAGCGCAAGGCGCTAGTATTTTATATTATTTGTTATCTAGTGATGTTATGTAAACATATTATATATATGCAGTATTATAAGAGTTGCGGTGCCGACTACGATCGATTACTGACCCACATAACCCCAAGAAATGTCTAAGCGGCCGATATTATTTTGATGTCAGTGCACTTGCCGGGCCACTGAGCATTGTTAACTTATAGTTTAGAAGAACAGTTGTGGTACTTCTATGATTCAATGCCCAACCCGATGCATAATTCTACATTGCCATCATTGGTATATTCTATTTATTTACTTTTGGGTTGTGTTTTAGAATGTTTTTTTCCTAATGTGTTATTTTTCCCCAGATATCCAACTTGGAGCAGGATACAGGCAAGTCACTGCCACCTGGGATAAAAAATTGGGGCATCAAAACATTGGCGGAGGCACCTACACAAGAAGGAGAGAAGGACTGTGGGATCTTTGTGTTGAAGTACATGGAGGCGATAGCTAGCTCAAAAGCAGTATCTTGGGCTTCATTCAAAGGCTGGCAGAAGAAGATGACTAAATTGAGGGCTGAAAATGCGGTCAAAATGATTGAGCTTTTTTGCTCAAAGCAATAGTTAAATATCGAACATTATGGTTTAAATATCGAACAATATGGTTTAAATATCGAACATGGAGTTAATGAACTGTTAATGAAGGCATTACAGTTAATGATTGCAATTTTTTCTAGTTTACAGTTCTTCCTAACAACACAATATTAGTATATTTTTGAGCTTCTCCTACATGATATTTTATGATATATTTACCAATTGAAAAGTATATTCTGTGTTTAATCTTATATAACCGCCTCCTTTACTTGGGAAAAGTTTTGTATATGCTGAAGATATGGAGATTATGAGAGATTTAAAAATCTGAAGGTTCTGTAGTGGTTTAGGAGATTATGTGCCGGGGAAAAGTTTTGTATATGCAGCAGTTCGACGAGCGCCAGTCGTTCATCGAACAGCCAGGCCGTTCGACGAACTGGCCTGGCCGTTCGACGAACTGTCCTGGCCGTTCGTCGAACTGGCCTGGCCGTTCGTCGAATGGCCAGGCCAGTTCGTCGAACGGCCTGGCCGTTCGACGAACGGCTGGCGCTCGCGAACGGTTTGTGTGCGTGTTTATATATGTGTATGTGTATTTATATGTGTGTGTGTTTGTGTAAACATAACATTTTTTTTGGCACAGCACGGTTCAATCCCGACAGGATCCAAAAAGCATCAAAGCATTATATTTTTTCCCAGGCACAGCACAATACCATAACATTAAACTGAATCTGCCCAGAATTTCACAGAATAAAAACATTACAAAGCATGTGGAGGTTATGTTTAATACAAAAGTGTTACCAACATAAAAAAAATCTATGAATGTTCACCAAAGAAGCACATCAGGGACACTACAAAAATTGAAGGGCGCAGATAAAGACGCTTCGTCAATCGCGTCACTGAAAACATTGGGGGACACATTGTCAGGGCTTTTCTCAAAGTTGTCACTTCCTATAAAGTCGAACTCCTTTAGTTCTTCATCTAATCTTCCTGTGATAGATTTAGACTCCTTTTTCCTCCCTATATAGTTTGCACACTATTAAAATTAAACGTAGTTGCAAGAATATGGAAAGTAATTTTACAAATCAAATATAAAAATGCAAACTTACTTTGCTTCTTTGCCGGTTTTTCAAAAAAACTCTTCAATCGAGCATTTGACACTCCTTTACTGTACAACCCTCATATTTCCCGAGTCGGTGCGACCCGACCCGGATGAAGCCAAAATAGCAAGGGTGGCCAGGGCGGACAAAACGACCGCGTGGAGATGGTCGAAACCGACCAAGGCAGAAAGAGGCCGCGAGAGAGACGGAGGAAGCACCTGCTGCCCCGGCCCCCTTTGGATGAGTGGGAGAATTCCTCCCACTCACCGACCCTTCGCGGGGGGAGTGGGAGAACTTCTCCCACTCATCCGGGCGAGTGGGAGCAGCCCTCCCACTCGCCGGGCGAGTGGGAGAGGCCCTCCCACTCGCCGATCGAGTGGGAGGGGCCCTCCCACTCGCCGGTTGGGTGGGAGAGCCCTCCCACTCGTCGCCCCCTTTGGGGTGAGTGGGAGGGATCCTCCCACTCGCCCGGTGTAGGTGGGTAGGTAATTATGACCTCCCGTGAGGGGGGAGGGGAGTGGACACCTCGAGTCCCACTCGCCCCCCTCATGCGTGATCGATGGCGGTCATGGTTGGACTGCGGATAGCAGGATTTTTGCTATCCGCAGTCCATTTTTGGGAAAGTCTATAAATAGACCCCCATGGGCACCTTGGGAAGGGTTGGTCTCTACCCCCTCCCTCGCGTGTGTCTTGTGAGCAAGCACCCCCCCCCCCTCCCTTGTCATCCTTCAGCTGACAGTGAGGTGGTTCTCAGTGCCCTCCAAGGTGCCCAGGCTCAGCATTGGCTTGGGAGGGGAAGCGCTCTAAGATCTTCCGGGTATGTGGTGGGACCTCCTCGCTGAAGCTTAAGGGGTTCGTTTCTAGATTCAAGTGTTCTTCAAGGGCAAGTTCTCCTAGTTCCTAGTAACCGGTCAAGGGTCTAGGCTTAGGTCAAGTAAGGGTTAGTCGCAACCCCCTTTCGAACGCTGAAACCGGGAAACTGGTTTCAACATTCTGGTGCGGTGAGCGTGGAAGTGACTAGTTCGGAAAGCTCTGAGCCACGTCTCATGGCTGGAAGCGACGAGTTGGGAGACTCGCCTCCGGCATGCGAGTATGTAAAGAAGGGCGACGTCGATGAGTTCAGCAAAGGGATCCTGGAGCTCCCGCAGGTCGCATCCTTCACTCACGGCGAATGCTCGACACCACCTGCAGGGAGGCGATAAGAACACCCCCGTCCAACCAGGGGGGAGTAACTTCACCTGGAAGGGCCAAGAAGGAGTTGCGGAGACAGAAGAAGTGGCGAAGAAGATGACCAAGGAGCGTGCGGCCAAGTGAGGTGCCCAGGAAGGGCAAGATGTAAGTGAAGTGCCCAGGAAGGGCGAGATGTAAGTGAAGTGCCCAGGAAGGGCGAGATGTAAGTGAAGTGCCCAAGAAGGGCGAGGTGTAATAAAGTGCCCTGCAAGGGCGTAGGGTAGTGAAGTTGTAATAGACGAACTAGGAATGAAAAAGGGTTCTGGGGTAATACCCCGATCTAAGATCCCTGACTGGAGATCCCCCGCCGGGCTCAGTCATGCCGGTAGATGGGGGACTCATCAGGTCGACTCGCGGTCCAACAACCGATTGGGAAGGCGTTGAGCTCCTCTGCCTCCAGGTAAAGGTAAGCACCAAGGACGCGGATGGGTACTTCCACCTCCAATCGGTAAAGCGACTAGGAGTGCGTTGAGTCCCTCCACCCCGATTGAGCTAAGACTCCCAGGACCTGGATGGGCACTACCACCTCCAGTTAGATCAAGAGTGCGTTGAGTCCCTCCACCCCAGTTGAGCTAAGACTCCCAGGATCTGGATGGGCACTGTTGAATTTGTTGAAGTGAAAGTTTGGAGGGTTTGTGGACCTGGGCGGTCTGAGAGGAGGTCGGGCGGTCTGACGTGACCGCACGACCTGGCGGTCTGCATCTGCGGTTTGGCTGATCTAAGCCTAGCTGCGGTCTCCGGTATTGATCGCTGGTATGGGTTCAAGGCGGCTGAAGATGGAGGTCGCGCGGCCTGTCTCTGACCGCGTGGCGGGCTGTTCGTCTTCAGGTATGCGCGATCTGTGCGTGACCGCGTGGCGTGCTGTCCTCTTCAAGGCTGTGGCGGTCTGGTGTGACCGCACAGTTTGATCCAGGTTCTCTCCTGAATGCGGTCTGGTAGCTGACTGGGCTTTCTGGGGGTATTCGCGGACTAAGGGTCTTAGTCGCGCGGTCTCAGTTCGCGGTCTCAGGAGGAGACTGGTATGCGAGCTGGTTGCTGTTCGCGGTCTCAGGAGGAGATCGGCATGCGGACAGGAGTTCGCGGACTGATGGCGAACTGACTGTGTTCGCGGTCTCGTGCGAACACAGGTGGTGAATAGCTTCGGGCGGTCTGGCGTGTTCCTTGTGGAGTCGCGGTCTGCTGTGAGAGTGGCGGTCTCTCATGGCGACATTGAAGCTGGCGGGTTCACCAAAATGAAGCAGATGTAATGTTGCTGATCGCGCAGTGTGACCGGTCAGGTCGCGCGGTCTGGGGGGTGGTGATCCTATCTCATAGGGTGGTGACTGGATCAGGTCCCGCGCCTATAAATAGGAGGCCACTGTTGCAGCAAATAGACACACCAAGCGTAAGCTAAACTTTCTTCTTTCCTGCGGTCTGAGTTTATGTGACCGGGCGGTCTCCTGATTGAACTTCTCTTATGCAGCTTCTGCGGATAGTGCGGACAGCAGCGATCACCTCTTCCTCTGAAAGTGTTCGGGCGGTCTGCGGCTTGGAGTTGTGGTGCTGGAGTTCGGGAGAATCAGGAGGTCTGAAGAAGTGGGCGGTTTGATCAACGAGCTGGTGGAGTTCTGTGATCGTCAAGTTGCTGCGATCTGGCAGTCCTTTGAGATCGCAGGGAGGTCGCGCGGTCTGAGCGGTCTCAAGTTATCTTCAACTTTGTATCTTTCCTTTTGTGCTTGTGTTGGCGAAATCATGTCTCGTCAAGCATGTCTTGCCTTGTAATATTGAAGATTGTTATCAATAAAGATCAATTGTTTGCCTCCACTTGCTTCTGGTTGTTTGGTTTTTTATCTCTAAGTTGACTAGCTCCTGCTCGCTCCATAAAGATTCGAAAAAATTTCACATGGTATCAGAGCCAGGTTGGAGTGGTTGAGCAGTGAGTAACTTAGAGTTGCCATCGCCTTTGTGAAGAAGGAACTAGTGGAAGAACAATGGAAGGTGGATTTGCAAATGGTCTTGGGATTGAGGTGCTTACATCGACTAACTTTAAGAAGTGGAAGTCGTGTATGCAAAGCTATCTTGTAGGTGAGGACCTCTGGGAAGTTGTTGGAGGAGATCAGACGCAGGAAGTTGTTCCGGAAGGGGATAATGGGGCTGAGGTGAGAACTTGGAGGAGGATGAATGCGAAGGCAGAGTTCACTCTGAAGAGGGCAATCTCACCTGACCTATTTGATCACATCTTGGGGTGTGGATCAGCTGCGGAGATCTGGAGAGCCCTGGATGGGCTGTTTAACAAGAAGAATGTAGCGAGGCTGCAGTTCTTGGAGAATGAGCTGGCAAGGTCGGCTCAGGGCGATCTTTCTATCTCTACTTTCTTTCTGAAGCTGAAGAACTTGTGCGCTAAAATCTCAGCATTGGACCCTGATGAGCCTATCTCTGAGGCGAAGCTGAAGAGGCACATCATCCGCGGCCTGCGGAAGGAATATGTTGCCTTTGTGACGTCAGTGCAGGGATGGGCAAATCAGCTGTCTCTGTTGGAGCTGGAGAACTTGCTTGCATCGCAAGAAAGTTTGGCAAGGCAGATGGCGGGGGTGTCAGTGGCTGGGGGAGATGGCGAAGTGCTCTTCTCGGGAAAGAAGAAGAAGTGGGATAAGAAGAAGAAGACCGCTGGAGGAGGCCATGGGCCTTCAACTTCTGGGCAGCAGGAAAGGGGGTATGCTCCCAAGGCTGAAGGGAAGAAGAAGGGTGAAGGTCCGAAGTGCTTCAAGTGTGGCAAGTATGGCCACATCAGGAAGGATTGCAAGGTGGTCACCCAAGCTGGGCATGCTGCGGAGAAGGAGGAAGCTGAGGCCAGGCACATTCAAGGAGGTTGGGGAGGAGCCTTCTCGGCTTCTGTTGGAGCTTCTGCTCCTATCAACTATCTGGAGGACTGGATCGTGGACTCGGGGTGTGGTCATCACCTCACCGGAGACGAAACCAAGCTTTCTTCTGCACAGCCCTATACAGGTAACAATGCAATCATTACTGCTGATAATACTGTACATCCAGTGGAGAAGGTGGGGGTTGTTTCCTTGGGCAGTGATAGAGGGCCACTTACCTTGAAGAGTGTCTATCATGTGCCCGGTATGAGGAAAAATCTCTTCTCCGTGACCAACGCTGTAGACGCTGGGTATCACGTTCTGTTCGGCCTAACAGAAGTGAAGTTTCTACGCAACTTTGAGGCTGTAAAGGCCGAGGTTGTCCATGTCGGGAGACGGGCAAAGGACTTGTTCGTTTTATCGACAAGTTCCTACGTTGACAAGATGAAGACGAATGATGGTGCCGTTATATGGCATGAGAGGTTGGGGCACGTAGGGATGGACAAGCTGAAAGCAATGGCGGTGAGAGGTCTGGTCAAGGGCCTGCCAAGTCTATCCTCCTACGGAGAAGGTCATGTTTGCGAGGGATGTCAGTTCGGCAAGTCTCATCGACTACCGTTTGACAAGTCGCAGACGAGGAGTTGTGTGCCGTTGGAATGCATCCACGGTGACTTGATGGGACCTACTTCTACCCCAAGCCTCGGAGGAAGCGGATATATGCTGGTGTTGATCGATGATTACACCAGATATGTCTGGGTATATTTCCTGAAGGAGAAGGCGGAGGCATTTGCCAAATTTGTGGAGTTCAAGGAGCTTGTGGAGGGCCGGCTTGGCCTGCGGGTGAAGAAGCTGAGAACTGACAACGGAGGGGAGTTCACCTCTGGTGAGTTCTCTAGTTTTTGCAGGAAGGCAGGTATCCGGAAGGAGCTCACTTGTGCACATACTCCACAACAGAACGGAGTTGCAGAGTGGAAGATCCGTCATCTGACGGAGACCTGCAAGTGTTGGCTGCATGCCAAGAGTATCCCAAAGTCCTTCTGGGCGGAGGGAATGTCTTGTGCTGCCTACGTCATCAACCGGATGCCTTTGAGTCCCATCAACATGTTGACTCCGCATGAGATGATGTTCAAAGAGAAGCCAAGCGTGGAACACCTTAGGGTGTTTGGTTCCACCTGCTACGTGCATGTTCCAGATGCTCTTCGGACGAAGCTAGATGCGAAAGCAAGGAAGCTAGTCTTCGTGGGATACGATGAGCGGAAGAAAGGATGAAAGTGCATGGACCCGGAGACGCGGAGATTTGTGGTATCTCGCGACGTCGTGTTCGATGAAGTGACATCTTACAAGGGGTCCTCTGATGTGGAGCTACCAGAGAGCAGGGTGGAGGTGACGGAAAAAGCTGTGGAGGATCTTCAGGTGGAGCTACCTGTGTCACCAGGTGGACCATCTCCTTCTAGTTCTGAGACGGAGGCTTCTGGTTCAGGGAGCAGGGGGAGCAATGCTCCTAGCACGTCTGGAAGAGGAGCTAGGGAAGAAGCAGCTGGAGATAATGCGGTTCAGGGGAAGGAGCTGAGGAGGTCGAAGCGAGCGATCGTTGCCCCTGATCGCTATACAGGAGGAAACGCAGTGAGCTTCGTCTCATGTTTCTTCGCTGGTCCCTTGGATGAGAGGGAGCCGTCGAGCTTTGAAAAGGCCAGAGGCGTGAAGGAGTGGGACATTGCTATGCAAGAAGAGATGGCAGCTCTCGAGAAGAATGAGACCTGGTCTCTTGTGCCCAAGCCCGAGGGCGTCACTCCTATGACATGTAATTGGGTCTACAAGCTCAAGAAGAAAGCTGACGGCAGTATCGAGCGATACAAGGCTCGCCTTGTGGCTCGGGGGTTCTCGCAGCAATACGGTGAAGACTACGAGGATACTTTCAGTCCGGTGGCAAAAATGACTTCAGTTCAGTTCATCATTGCCTTGGCGGTGTTTAGTGGATGGGAGATCTGGCAGCTCGACGTCAAGAACGCCTTCTTGTACGACGAGATTGACAAGGACATCTTCATGGTCCAGCCACCTGGCTTTGTGTCTGAAGTTTTTTCGGAGCATGTCTGCAAGCTGAAGAAGGCCCTGTATGGGTTGAAGCAAGCGCCGAGGGCGTGGTACGGGAAGATCGCAGAATATCTCCTATTCTGTGGGTTTTGTGCTTCAGACTCAGACTAAAGCTTGTTCGTCAAGAAGAGCGGGGAGCTTCAAGTCATCGTGCTGCTATACGTCGACGATATGATCGTGACGGGGAACTCGAAGGAGGAAGTAGCACAGCTACGGACCGAGCTGTCTATCAGGTTCGAGATGAAGGACTTAGGTGAGCTTCACCATTTCCTTGGACTCGAGGTGCAGAGGAAGGAAGGTGGAGTGCTGGTGACCCAAGCCGGATATGCGGAGCGGATCGTGGAGCGGTTCGGCATGAAGGAAGGGAAGTGCACTTCCACACCTCTGGAGAAGGCTATAAAGCTTCGGAAAGATGAGGGGAGGATTATGCAAGATCCGTTGGTGTTCCGAGCTCTGGTTGGGAGCTTGATTTACCTGACGATCACGAGGCCGGATATTGCATATGCAGTTGGCAGAGTGAGTCGGTATATGGCAGAGCCACGGGTACCTCATCTGCTAGCAGCCAAGAATATTCTGAAGTATGTTAAGGCGACTTCGGACATGGGTCTCCTATATAGGAGAGATGCGGGCTTCAAGGTGCACGGGTACATGGATGCTGACTACGGGGGAGATTCGGATGATCGGAAGTCGACGTCTAGATTCGTCTTCATGGCGGGCCCTACAACTATATCATGGTGCATCAAGAAGCAGGATTCCGTGCGGTCTCCACCACGGAAGCGGAATACAAGGCTTCGGCCTTGGCAGCTCAAGAAGCCATCTGGCTTAGGAGGTTGGTGGGAGACGTCCACAAGGAGGTTCGGGAGCCGACTATGCTACGTGGTGACAATGAGAGTGCTCTCAAACTGGTAACCAATCCAGTTTGTCACACGAGGACCAAACATATCGAGATCGAGCATCACTTCATATGGGAGAAGGTGCTGGAGGGATCTCTTTCGGTCGGGCATGTGCGGAGTGCGGACAATGTCACGGATATCTTCACAAAGGCGCTGGCAAAGGGGTCGTTCACACGGCTAAGGGGCCTACTGGGGCTAGTTTCAACTTCCCACTTCAAGGGGGAGTGTTGAATTTGTTGAAGTGGAAGTTTGGAGGGTTTGTGGACCTGGGCGGTCTGAGAGGAGGTCGGGCGGTCTGACGTGACCGCACGACCTGGCGGTCTACATCTGCGGTTTGGCTGATCTAAGCCTAGCTGCGGTCTCCTGGCTTGATCGCTGGTATGGGTTCAAGGCGGCTGAAGATGGAGGTCGCGCGGCCTGTCTCTGACCGCGTGGCGGGCTGTTCGTCTTTAGGTATGCGCGGTCTGTGCGTGACCGCGTGGCGTGCTGTCCTCTTCAAGGCTGTGGCGGTCTGGTGTGACCGCACAGTTTGATCCAGGTTCTCTCCTGAATGCGGTCTGGTAGCTGACTGGGCTTTCTGGGGGTATTCGCGGACTAAGGGTCTTAGTCGCGCGGTCTCAGTTCGCGGTCTCAGGAGGAGACTGGTATGCGAGCTGGTTGCTGTTCGCGGTCTCAGGAGGAGATCGGCATGCGGACAGGAGTTCGCGGACTGATGGCGAACTGACTGTGTTCGCGGTCTCGTACGAACACAGGTGGTGAATAGCTTCGGGCGGTCTGGCGTGTTCCTTGTGGAGTCGCGGTTTGCTGTGAGAGTGGCGGTCTCTCATGGCGACATTGAAGCTGGCGGGTTCACCAAAATGAAGCAGAAGTAATGTTGCTGATCGCGCAGTGTGACCGGTCAGGTCGCGCGGTCTGGGGGGTGGTGATCCTATCTCATAGGGTGGTGACTGGATCAGGTCCCGCGCCTATAAATAGGAGGCCACTGTTGCAGCAAATAGACACACCAAGCGTAAGCTAAACTTTCTTCTTTCCTGCGGTCTGAGTTTATGTGACCGGGCGGTCTCCTGATTGAACTTCTCTTGTGCAGCTTATGCGGATAGTGCGGACAGCAGCGATCACCTCTTCCTCTGAAAGTGTTCGGGCGGTCTGCGGCTTGGAGTTGTGGTGCTGGAGTTCGGGAGAATCAGGAGGTCTGAAGAAGTGGGCGGTTTGATCAACGAGCTGGTGGTGTTCTGTGATCGTCAAGTTGCTGCGGTCTGGCAGTCCTTTGAGATCGCAGGGAGGTCGCGCAGTCTGAGCGGTCTTAAGTTATCTTCAACTTTGTATCTTTCCATTTGTGTTTGTGTTGGCAAAATCATGTCTCGTCAAGCATGCCTTGCCTTGTAATATTGAAGATTGTTATCAATAAAGATCAGTTGTTTGCCTCCACTTGCTTCTGGTTGTTTGGTTTTTTATCTCTAAGTTGACTAGCTCCTGCTCGCTCCATAAAGATTCGAAAAAATTTCACAGGCACTACCACCTCCAGTTAGATCAGGAGTGCGTTGAGTCCCTCCACCCTGGTTGAGCTAAGACTCCCAGGACCTGGATGGGCACTACCACCTCCAGTTAGATCAGGAGTGCGTTGAGCCCCTCCACCCCGGTTGAGCTAAGACTCCCAGGACCTGGATGGGCACTACCACCTCCAGTTAGATCAGGAGTGCGTTGAGTCCCTCCACCCCGGTTGAGCTAAGACTCCCAGGACCTGGATGGGCACTACCACCACCAGTTAGATCAGGAGTGCGTTGAGTCCCTCCACCCCGGTTGAGCTAAGACTCCCAGGACCTGGATGGGCACTACCACCTCCAGTTAGATCAGGAGTGCGTTGAGTCCCTCCACCCCGGTTGAGCTAAGACTCCCAGGACCTGGATGGGCACTACCACCTCCAGTTAGATCAGGAGTGCGTTGAGTCCCTCCACCCCGGTTGAGTTAAGACTCCCAGGACCTGGATGGGCACTACCACCTCCAGTTAGATCAGGAGTGCGTTGAGTCCCTCCACCCCGGTTGAGTTAAGACTCCCAGAACCTGGATGGGTACTACCACCTCCAGTTAGATTAGGAAGGTGTTGAGCTTTCTCCACCTCCAGTTGGGCTCGGCCCATAGGAGGGTTCTTAAGTGGAGAAAGGTTTTCCTCCCACCTCAGGTCGAGCTCGGCTCGACTAAAGGTGCTGAGTTTCTCCTCCACCTCAGGTCGAGGTTAATCCGACCCAAGGTGTTGAGCTTTCTCCACCTCCAGTTGGGCTCGGCCCATAGGAGGGTTCTTAAGTGGAGAAAGGTTTTCCTCCCACCTCAGGTCGAGCTCGGCTCGACTAGAGGTGCTGAGTTTCTCCTCCACCTCAGGTCGAGGTTAATCCGACCCAAGGTGTTGAGCTTTCTCCACCTCTAGTTGGGCTCGGCCCATAGGAGGGTTCTTAAGTGGAGAAAGGTTTTCCTCCCACCTCAGGTCGATCTCGGCTCGACTAAAGGTGCTGAGTTTCTCCTCCACCTCAGGTCGAGGTTAATCCGACCCAAGGTGTTGAGCTTTCTCCACCTCCAGTTGGGCTCGGCCCATAGGAGGGTTCTTAAGTGGAGAAAGATTTTCCTCCCACCTCAGGTCGAGCTCGGCTCGACTAGAGGTGCTGAGTTTCTCCTCCACCTCAGGTCGAGGTTAATCCGACCTAAGGTGTTGAGCTTTCTCCACCTCCAGTTGGGCTCGGCCCATAGGAGGGTTCTTAAGTGAAGAAAGGTTTTCCTCCCACCTCAGGTCGAGCTCGGCTCGAATAGAGGTGCTGAGTTTCTCCTCCACCTCAGGTCGAGGTTAACCCGACCCAACGTGTTGAGCTTTATCCACCTCCAGTTGGGCTCGGCCCATAGGAGGGTTCTTAAGTGGAGAAAGGTTTTCCTCCCACCTCAGGTCGAGCTCGGCTCAACTAGAGGTGATGAGTTTCTCCTCCACCTCAGGTCGAGGTTAATCCGACCCAAGGTGTTGAGCTTTCTCCACCTCTAGTTGGGCTCGGCCCATAGGAGGGTTCTTAAGTGGAGAAAGGTTTTCCTCCCACCTCAGGTCGAGCACGGCTCGACTAGAGGTGCTGAGTTTCTCCTCCACCTCAGGTCGAGGTTAATCCGACCCAAGGTGTTGAGCTTTCTCCACCTCCAGTTGGGCTCGGCCCATAGGAGGGTTCTTAAGTGGAGAAAGGTTTTCCTCCCACCTCAGGTCGAGCACGGCTCGACTAGAGGTGCTGAGTTTCTCCTCCACCTCAGGTCGAGGTTAATCCGACCCAAGGTGTTGAGCTTTCTCCACCTCCAGTTGGGCTCGGCCCATAGGAGGGTTCTTAAGTGGAGAAAGGTTTTCCTCCCACCTCAGGTCGAACTCGGCTTGACTAAAGGTGCTGAGTTTCTCCTCCACCTCAGGTCGAGGTTAATCCGACCCAAGGTGTTGAGCTTTCTCCACCTCCAGTTGTGCTCTCCACCTCCAGTTGTGCTCGACCCATAGGAGGGTTCTTAAGTGGAGAAAGATTTTCCTCCCACTTCAGGTCGAGCTCGGCTCGACTAGAGGTGCTGAGTTTCTCCTCCACCTCAGGTCGAGGTTAATCCGATCCAAGGTGTTGAGCTTTCTCCACCTCCAGTTGGGCTCGGCCCATAGGAGGGTTCTTAAGTGGAGAAAGGTTTTCCTCCCACCTCAGGTCGAGCTCGGCTCGAATAGAGGTGCTGAGTTTCTCCTCCACCTCAGGTCGAGGTTAACCCGACCCAAGGTGTTGAGCTTTCTCCACCTCCAGTTGGGCTCGGCCCATAGGAGGGTTCTTAAGTGGAGAAAGGTTTTCCTCCCACCTCAGGTCGAGCTCGGCTCGACTAGAGGTGTTGAGTTTCTCCTCCACCCCAGGTCGAGGTTAATCCGACCCAAGGTGTTGAGCTTTCTCCACCTCCAGTTGGGCTCGGCCCATAGGAGGGTTCTTAAGTGGAGAAAGGTTTTCCTCCCACCTCAGGTCGAGCTCGGCTCGATTAGAGGTGCTGAGTTTCTCCTCCACCTCAGGTCGAGGTTAATCCGACCCAAGGTGTTGAGTTTTCTCCACCTCCAGTTGGGCTCGGCCCATAGGAGGGTTCTTAAGTGGAGAAAGGTTTTCCTCCCACCTCAGGTCGAGCTCGGCTCGACTAGAGGTGCTGAGTTTCTCCTCCACCCCAGGTCGAGGTTAATCCGACCCAAGGTGTTGAGCTTTCTCCACCTCCAGTTGGGCTCGGCCCATAGGAGGGTTCTTTAGTGGAGAAAGGTTCACCTTCCGTATCAAGTCAGGATCAACCGAAAAGCTCGGCAGGGATGTCCCGTTGGCAGATCTTTTCGTGGATTCCCCTGAGGTCCCACCTACTCATCAAATAGGTGGGTTGGACTTTCTTTCCGAGCTTGGAACAAGCTCGCAAAGAGCGGGGATTGTGTACAACCCTCATATTTCCCGAGTCGGTGCGACCCGACCCGGATGAAGCCAAGATAGCAAGGATGGCCAGGACGGACAAAACGACCGCGTGGAGATGGTCGAAACCGACCAAGGTAGAAAGAAGCCGCGGGAGAGACGGAGGAAGCACCTGCTGCCCCGACCCCCTTTGGATGAGTGGGAGAATTCCTCCCACTCACCGACCCTTCGCGGGGGGAGTGGGAGAACTTCTCCCACTCATCCGGGCGAGTGGGAGCAGCCCTCCCACTCGCCGGGCGAGTGGGAGAGGCCCTCCCACTCGCCGAGCGAGTGGGAGGGGCCCTCCCACTCACCGGTTGGGTGGGAGAGCCCTCCCACTCGTCGCCCCCTTTGGGGTGAGTGGGAGGGATCCTCCCACTCGCTCGGTGTAGGTGGGTAGGTCATTATGACCTCCCGTGAGGGGGGGAGTGGACACCTCGAGTCCCACTCGCCCCCCCCCCCCCCCCCCCCCCCCCCCCCCCCCCCCCCCCCCCTCATGCGTGATTGATGGCGGTCATGGTTGGACTGCGGATAGCAGGATTTTTGCTATCCGCAGTCCATTTTTGGGAAAGTCTATAAATAGACCCCCGTGGGCACCTTGGGAAGGGTTGGTCTCTACCCCCCTCCCTCACGTGTGTCTTGTGAGCAAGCACCCCCCCTCCCTTGTCATCCTTCAGCTGACAGTGAGGTGGTTCTCAGTGCCCTCCAAGGTGCCCAGACTCAGCATTGGCTTGGGAGGGGAAGCGCTCTAAGATCTTCCGGGTATGTGGTGGGACCTCCTCGCTGAAGCTTAAGGGGTTCGTTTCTAGATTCAAGTATTCTTCAAGGGCAAGTTCTCCTAGTTCCTAGTAACCGATCAAGGGTCTAGGCTTAGGTCAAGTAAGGGTTAGTCGCAACCCCCTTTCGAACGCTGAAAACGGGAAACTGGTTTCAACATTTACGACGTGCTCCTTTTGGATCCTTCAGTCCGCTTGTACTTTGAAAATTTTCTTTAGTAAATCCTTTCTTCACCCCCTCTTCTCTGTCTACAATATCTTCCGTGCTTCTCCTTAATTCAGTCAAGGCAGCCAAGACATGTTGCTGGGCCGGATAACACGTATCAACTATTTGGGCTAAGTCGTAAGTGAACCGTAGAAGATGGTTTCTAAATACCAAGCTGGGTTGGACTTCTTTCATGAAAGTACTCTTTGAAAAGTTCAATTCTTTCTTGGCCGCAAGAGTGAATCTCTTTAGTATGTAACAAGAATTTATTTGTTTTATATTCTTCGATTTGTATACGCATAAGATGTGTTTGCACAACATTCCTCTAGTTTCAAAACTCTTGCATGAACACATAACATCAAATGTGTTCGAGTTAACTTTAACAACCCATTGCTTGTCGTCCACAGAAGCATCACAATGTCTATTGACATATAAAATATGATCATCCTCATATCTAACTTCCTCACAAATGCACATACTAATAGCTCCATCCATAAACATTTGTTCGAAAATGGAGAACATTTTTCTTGTGTATACTTTGGAAGCTTGTTTTAATAAATGTCAATTTTTAAATTTCAAAGTGATGGTACCATGCTTACACTTGAAATCTTCATCATGTTCAGATCTACGCCAAGATGAAATCATCTTCTCCATCCCGGTATAACACTCAACAAGGAAACTTGTTGGTTTTGCGCAGCCGTGTAAAACATTGTTCGTCGATTCGCTTCTCTGAGTAGATAGAATGTCAAGGTCTAGAATGTCCTTATTAAACGCAATAGACCATCTATTCCTAATTTTGTGCAGATCAGAAAGCCATCTGTTGTCTTTCAAGTTGCCTCTTGAAATCATCCCACTCCAATGTGAATCAAACTCAGCCGGGTCGTCGCATTTGCTCATGCAGTGGTAGAATAAAGCTCTGACACTCTTATCACTGTTAAAGGATGGAACTTTTGAAGGAGCTTTCTTCGAAATATGCCACTGACAAAGGCGGTGTCGAGTGCTTGTAAAAACCCTTGCAATTGCAACGGCCATCTCCTGATCCTGATCTGTAAAAATAGTGTTTGGTTGTTTTCCAACCGACAAATCTTAAAAATGTAAAACCCAACAGAAAGATTCAATGGTTTCCTCTGCAATGAACGCGCCACCTACAAAGACATTTTGCTAGTGATGATTTATCCCAATAAACGGAGCGCAAGCCAAGTTATATTTATTCAACTGATAGGTGATATCAAAAATAATAACATCCCCGAAAGTATCATAATCAATCTTACTATGACCATCCATCCAACAAAAACTAGTTAGACGTCCTAACTCGTCTGTTTGGACATCGTAGGAGAACATGCTATCTGCCATTTGTCTTTCCTTAAATATTTTTAGTAAACTCATGGCATCGCCACTTTCTATTAGTGCTCTTCGTTCTCGTTGTACGTAATTGTACGCATCTATTTTACAAAAACCGATGTTTTCGTATCCACCAACCTCATCGGCCATGAAGTTGTATGCTTGAATTGTTTTGATCCCAGCACCAGTCATACTCTTCAGAAGACTTCCCTGGACATTAGATATTTCCCGATGAGATCTCAACAAATGACTATCATTTTCTGGAGCGAGTGGGTGATGGTGTTCCTCTACGAATCTCACCACCTCCCAATTTTCCCCTCTTTATCAGCAGCAAAATGCAAGCAAGCCAAGCAGCCCGTACAAGTATCAAGTTTGCGGAATTTTTTTTGCGCATCCTTCTCTGGATTCAATCTTTTATAGCCTTCACATTTTGAGTATGTGTCCAATATAAGATATGTTCTTTGCGGACACTAAATCCAACTTTGCGAGCGTACTCCCTGTACATATTGTAGGCTTCCTCATCAGAGTGCACGGTCGCAAAGACAACAACGTCATTCTCCTACGGATTAAAACGAGCCATTAGTCTAAGAAAAAACAACCTTGAATTGCAAAACAGGGATATTCCGACCGGAGAATAATCCAGTAAGAGTACAAATAAACAAATTCCGACCGGATTTTACCCAATCAACATAAATAAACATATTGCAAAACCCTACAATCACACCTCCAATAGCATCAAACTTACAACCAGAACTACAGAAAATACAGAGATATGAGGACGGTCGCTTACATTGACTGCCGGAATGTTCTTCTCTAAAGTTTCTCCAGATTTCTCCATGGTGGCGGAGCTGATCGGCACTTCTCGTCGGAAGATACGTCGACGGTGGCTTGGACGAAGTTTGCGAGGACGACATCGTCGGTTGTCGCCGGTAGAAAGGAAATAAGGAGAAAGGTTTGCTGCTCGCCGTAAAAAAGGAGAATAAAGAGCGAGGCGCAGCTCGCCGGAAGAAAGCAGAAGAACAGATGCAGCTCCCGGAAGAAAGAAGAAGAAGCGATGCAGCTCGACGGAAAAATGAGAAGGGAAACTTGAGCAGCTGGCTAGAAGAGAAGAGGGAGAAGACGCGGTAAGTTGGGAGGAAAAATCCATTTTCGCGAAATGAAGTATGGGTATTTATACTCGGACCGTTTTTAGGGTCGAATAACCGGACAAAAAATTTTTCTCACCCTAGCAAAAAGCCACTCCAAACGGAGTAGTTTGCTATATAGAGAACAAGGAATGGCGGTGGCAGGCAGCGCTAATGGTGCTAAGTGGGACCCACCACGGCGAACTTTGTAAGACGACGGGAGCAAGTAGGGACCGTTGAAATCTTTCTTAATAAACGTACTGTGCTAACTAGCTCCCTACAGATAGCCCTGCCACACCCCCACCAGTCGTCCCTCTCCTCCTCGCCGCCTCCTTCTATAAAGCTCTCCTTTATCTCTCTCTCCATCCCTCCCTCTCTCTCTCTCTCCCTCATCCTCGCCCGGCCGGCGCTCACTCTGCCGCCGCCGTAAAAGAGCTTTACAAGTGAAGAGGTGGAACAAGTCGAGAGACCAAGCATGTCGGGCCGCCGGACAAGAATAACAGAGGACGAGATCAATGAGCTCGTCTCCAAGCTCCAGTCCCTTCTCCCTGAGGCCCGCCGCCCTGCCGCCGGCCGGGTAATGTCTCTAAACCAACACTCGCATATCCACTCTTTTTTTTTTCTTTCTCTCTTCTTTTCCAACCCGAGAAATGCCGGCGGCTTACAGGCGTCAGCAGCCAAACTGCTCAAGGAGACGTGCAGCTACATCAAAAGCTTAAACCGTGAGGTGGACAACCTGAGCGACCGCCTCTCCGGCCTCATCGCCACCATGGACACCAACAGCGCCGAGGCTGAGATCCTCCGCAGCTTCCTCCGCTCTTGAGCACGCTGAAGAAGTCATGAGAAGCCAGTTCCTTCTCCGTCGTTCCAATATATATTATATATATAATATTACTATATAATATATATATATATAAATGACTTCGTGCTGATGATTAATTCACTGTAAATTAATGATCAATCCGGGGGGGCTTGGCTCGAGTTGTTCTCTTCTTCCCCATATATCTCCATGTAACGTCAACCGAGCAGCCTCTCTCTCCAGCAGTTAATTTTACTATTAGCAAAAATCATGTAGACCTCTCGCTGGGTTTATATTATTATTATTATTATTATTATTATTCTACGAACCTGCTTTTCTTTTGTCTTCTCCATCCTTAACATCATTCATATGCATGTGTAGCAATTTGGCTGTGTAGCAAGGCGCTTTTTTTTATCTTGCTCCGCCGGACCAGGATATGGGCCTGCAGTTCAGACGGACCGGAGTAAAACTTGACGGTAATATCGCGGGTCCCGCAAGTTGCGGTGGGTCTGTTTGTTTTAAAGGTGAGAGTTGGAGTCGGTTCGGTGGGAAATGTGATCCACACCGAAAATGTGATCCAAAAATTGAGCTTTGGAACCGTGGCTGTGGAAATTTGAGTGTTACCAAACAGTCTTTTTAGACTCTTTGGTTCGGTATATTTTTCTTCGTTAGCGTTAGGGAGCTGAAAAAACCTGTTTGATAAAACTTTTTTTTTCATTCTCAACGCTCCAAAACGTCAGTTTTGACCTTCAACATCAAAGCTGTCTGCTCCCTCCATTCCAACCGCTACACTCTCCGCTCTCATTCACAACGCACCAAAACGCAACCGCCAAAACAAACCAAGTCCTAGGCTTCGTTTGGCGCGGTGGTGACGGTCGTGAACGTCGTGGTCATGAAATGTCGTACTTGAATGCCCTACCTTATCTAAGAAGTTCATGCATTTTATGCTCAAAACTAATTTATTTTCATCTTGCCAAACATAGATTCTATAATAATGATGTTTTTGATCAAACTCACTGGAGCAAAAGCAAGCCTTAGCATTGGCATTTCCCCGGTGAAGAGTGAAGACTGATCAAAAACGCGGAAACAAACAGAACAGAAGTGTTGAGCGGTGCTGGAGGCATGGTGGGGCCCGCTCTGATAACATGGTCCCCTCCTCCCATCAGTTGGCCCTCTCTCTCTCTCTCTCTAGCGGTTAGCTGTAAGTTAGTTGAAGAGACGTCTTTGATGCGAGTCATGAGAGAAGGATGGTGCGGGGCGGGGTGGATTTACTGAAATACCCCTACAACTGGCTTGGCCTGCTCTAGGCTTCTGTAGGGTTGTACATGGGGGTCAGTTTATTGACTCCAAACAGGGGATGAGTACAAATACATGGGACCCATGCGTATTATAATATGCACTGTATTTATCGTATGTTCTAACTCCGACGTTGTTCAATACACATGGAAATTAAAATGATCTCTCATGTAATATATATTGCCAAATAGAAATTTAAAAAGATTAAAATGATCTTGCAGAAAATTATATGATCATTTAAAAAGACTAAAATGATCATTGCGATCTCTCACAGATTCGATATTATATGCTAATAATGCCGCAGCACATTAATCATTAGCATTGTTATAACTTATAAGCAGTCTCAAAATCACAATTCACAGTCTATTGATATCTGCCGTCCGAATAAATTATTGACAGTCCAATATATTCTAAAAAATTTTAATTAAGAATAATTTACATCCTGATATTTATTTATTAAGAATTAAGAATAATTTGCACCGCAAAATTTGTTCAATAGATCCAGTCCAGTGGAAGTCAAACTTCATGGCCTGAGAAGGGTGGTGCGGACGGAGTTGGTGAGGCTTATGCAGAGGTTGGAGATATTGTTTAATCATTTGATCCCATGAGGTAGAGTGGTGGGGAAATGTCGTGTGGAGGCGCCGACCGGCAGGGGCGGGGTTCTGCGCAGGGGTTAGGGCTCGGGTGCGATTATATTAAATAAAATGACGGATTTTAGGATTTTTTTTTTCAGGTGCGAATATATGTTTTAGGATTGCTTGCAATCTTTTCGGGATATTAAAAAAAAAATTGCACGGATACTTAAATACTCTTGTAAAAAATTTATTTTAAAATAAATCATTCAATTTAAAATAAATTTATGCCCGAATATGCCTATCTCGGAATTTTAAAATCATTTATTTATTTTTTAAATACCTGAAAATGCAGTTTCATTTAAAATATATATGTAACAAAAATTAATTTTAAGTCATTTGAATTCATTTATGTACATTTGACAAATAAAAAAAAAATAATCTTTAAAATTATATTTCAAAGAAAAAAAAATACTTGTAATCAACTCCCAATAATTCTAGGTTAATTTTTTAAACAAGATTACATGAGAAATATTGCATTAAAAACTACAATAAATATTATATTCAGAAGATAAAATATTAATCAGCATCCAAAACAATCAACAAACTACTACATAAAATAGGCAAATACTCACATCATCAATTCATGATGAGCAAGAATTAAAATAATTAAGAATATCAAAATTATAGATTTTTGTAAAGCCGGTACGCCTATTTTAAGTTCTTCAATATGGAATGTTTGCCAGAGTTTTCTTCACAATGCAATTTTGTGAAATAATTTTTTATTCTCATAATATTTGCTCCGTTTGAACTTTCGCACGGTGATAGCGGTCATAAATGCGGTGGCTATGAACTGTTATTCGTGAGCTCTGACCTCACATAATGAACATCATTCACTTTTATGTTCAAAACTAAATTTATTATTTTGATGACGGTCACATTAACCTTCGTCATGCCAAATATGCATTCTATAGCGGGCGTGTTTTTGTCCAAACTCATCGGACCAAAAAAAGCCGCATCAAACGAAATCATAATCTTATCTTCAACATAAGTAATCATAATAATTATTATATAATGATACACATGTACGAGCAAGATGCCCCTACGGTGCACGTGCCAACAAATTAAAAAAAAAATTCTAATTTCATGGACATTTGATAATAAATCTCCTTTTTTTATATGTGCACATTACATAGTCTTTGTCGCATCCAAATAGAATTAATTAATTAATTTAATTTGTACGACATTAGAGAATTGATTAGTAATTAAAAGTTGATCTTAAGAAGGACATGCTCACAACTCGCACGTATATATATAATAATAATAAATATATAATGTATTTATATAGTTAAAAAGTTATCCCACTTTATTTTATTGCCAATGAGTAAATAGCTATAGACAAAGGGACAGTTTTATTAAATTGAATTGAAACCACCGAGATGCTTCCATCGCTATAAATCTATTGCCGGAGGGTGGAAGGCATTGTGGGCACCCACCATTTCCATCCAGTCAACCAGGTCAACTTCGACGGAGTCCAATGGGTTGTCGGGATTGAGGGTCGGTTTTGCGCAACGTTTTTGCTCCGGTAAGTTTGGACAAAATGCGTCGCAGTCATAAAATATGTGGTTGGGATGACAATACGTTGTGAACGCCACTAAGAAAAAGAAAAATAAACTAGTTTTGAACATGAATGTAGATGGAGTTCTTTAGGTGTGATCGAACGTTCTCGAACGACAATTCATAATCACAGCGCGTTCATGATCGCTGACGTCGTGCCAAACGGAGCTCAAGTCAATTCTAACAACATAGAGAGTCTTGCATTATAAAGAGAATTTTCTGTACGCGCAGCGTTTGATGAGATGGTGCGGGACAGTATTTTTAGTTGAAATTACGGCTGTAACTGTATTTCAGACTGTAACATATACATATGAGATTTTAAAATAATCATACAAAAAGTAAATTAATATTCTGTGATTTACTTTTTTAAAAGAACTGTATTTTGAACTAAAAATACAATCCGCGCACAGAAAAATAGAAACGTTACACATACAAAAATTTTTTTTCCTGCATTATACAATCAGTAGCCTCCGTGCAATTAACATGGTAAATATACTGGTAAAATGTTGGGAGTTAATTTTATCGCACAAATCAGTTCACTTGTATAAATTAGCAATTACAGGTTTGGGATTCAAACTAGCAGAGCTCGGCAAAATTATCGAGCTTGAGCTCGATATTTGGAGATCGAGCTAGCTATTTGGAGCTCCAGGTTGACAGGCTCGCATATATTGGCTATAACTTGAGCCCTATATAGGGAGCTTTAGTCGAGCTCGACATGGACACGAGTTTTTATGCTCATGAGCAGTATAATAAATATTTATTAAAATATAAATGTTTTACAAAAAACACATGAGCCAGGTCACGGGTTTATGAACAAGGTGAGCTCAAGCGTGGCTCGCAATCAAGCTCGAGGACAAGTCTCCTATGCTTGTTAGTGTTGAGTGTTGTTGTGTGTCTTGATCTTCGTATGTCCTGGTCAACTGTGTATCGAACTATCTTGTAATTTTGTTCAGAAGTGTAACCAAATGTTTTCTTTCTGATAGGGTTCCTCAAAACGTATCCGGTCGAATCCGTGATTTTCTACCGCGACCTCGATCGGCTCGCCAATACGAATGTAAGGGGCTCATCCTCGCGTGGAGAGACCGACGCAGATTCACCGTCCAGTAGTGGTAGCAAAACCGTCGTGCAATAACCACCACGCGGCGGCCGCGACGCCAATCGGGCCGCACCACCACGGTGCGGCCAAACCCGCCGGGGTGTGACTAAGGCCGCACACCCCACTTTGGGGTGCGGCTAAGGCCGCACCCCCTAAATGGGTGCAGTCAAGGCCGCACCCCCTAGGGTGCGGACAATTCCGCACCCCCTATGGGGTGCCGCGCCCTCCTTGAGGTATGACGGGGCCGCACCCCCCTTGGGGTGCAACCAAATTCACGTCCCTTTTTTAGTATGGCCACGGTCGTACCCCCCTTGGGATACGACGAAGCCGCACCTCCCTAGTATCGCCTGGTTGTGCCTCCAAGTTCACGGCGCGCGCTGAACGCCTCCAAGTTCACGGCTCGCGCTGAACGCCTCCAAGTTCACGGCGTGCGCTGACCGCCTCCAAGTTCACGGCGTGCGCTGACCGCCTCCAAGTTCACGCGCGCTCTGAACGCGCTCAATTTCACGGCGCGCGCGGATTGCCTCCAAGTTCACATCGGGCGCCGAACGCCTCCATGTTCACGGCGCGCGCCGAACGGCTCTACCTATATAGAGCATGCTGGATGTTTCCAAGTTTGCAGCGCTCGTAACGGTTAACCTTCTTGATTTCCCAGATTGCAGGTCTTGTTCGTTGCTGTCATTGTCATCAACGAAGCTGCCCGAATTGCCCGAACTGCCCGAACTGATCGGGGGGCAAGTCTGGAATATCCGGAAAATGGTGATCCATGTGCCCCAAATCAACGAACATGATTCGTCCGTCAGGTGGTTACGGTGGTTACAACAACAAAATTACCAGGTTACCCCTGACCAAGACTATAAAAGTAGCCCAGAGGCTTCATTTCAAGGGATATAGTATTCTGCACCCGAGAGAGCTTTTTCGAAGAAATCCCTCATAGTTCTCCTTCGTCGCTCGAAAATCTTCTTCGTCGCTCCAAGATCTCATTCGGGACTCGAAGATCTCCTTCGCTTTCGAAGACATTCTTCCTAAGTGACTTGGGGAACCTACGGGCCCTGAAAGACGACTAGAGCATCTCGCTTCTATTTCCCGCAAAAGAACTTAGTTTTTCGAGAAGTGGTGATGAGTAGGATTTGTGCATATTTTTATTATAGTATTTGAGTTATTTTTTATATAAATTTGTAAATATTATATCTACTTTGTTTATTTTCTGGAGTTTTGCTCAAAAATGGCAGTACACGCCTTCAATCACTCCTGTAACCAAGAGCGTGTCTTTCTATATCAGGTCCAGAGCTGCTGCCGCGCAATTTGAGCTTAGGCATGAAAAATAATCAAGTCACTTCCTTGGTCACGCCCGTGACCAAGGGCGTGTAGGTGGACACGCCCGTGTAACTCTCCGTCTAGCCGATCGAGGACTCATCTAGCCGATTTTGCCAGCCATCAAGACGAATGAAGTCACGCGCTAAGTCACGCCCGTGACCCAGGACGTGTCAACTTAAAGGTCATTTCCAAGCTTTCCACGTGAACTGTCAGCCACCGAATCCAATGTTGTCGCCGAAGTACACGCCCGTGACATACTGGTCACGCCCGTGTTCTCTGACTTTTCCTCCCTGGACACGCCGCAACCCACGCCGCATTAAATGAAGCAGTCCATGTACACGCCCGTGACCTGCTTGTCACAGGCGTGCCCTCTTTGACTTTTGCAGCACCGTCACACATGTCGGCCGCCGAACTTGATTGTTGCTGCCTCCCGTGCAGGTCACGCCCCAGGTCACGCCCATGACCTAGTGCGTGTACTTCCCTGAATTGTCAAAATCAAGCTGTCATGCATGCCGCACGCCGCCTTCCCTGCTTATGCAGAACAGTTGTTACACGCCCGTGACCGAGGGCATGTAACCTCAAAATTTTTCTTATAAATTCAGAAGCCTGATTCCAGTAATTCCTGCTCTTTTCCCTGCCAATTTGGGCTCTTTTTGTATAGTTTTTCTGTATTTTCATTTCTATGTTTAGTTTTTAAATAAAGTAATTTCTTTTCTTAGTTTAATTTTATGTCTTGTAATTTTATTTCATGCAAGGTAGTTTAGATTTATTTTCATGCAATGTAATTTAGTTCTTATTTGATGTAATCTCGTAATATTATGACAAATAAATTTTAGCTTCTTTTCATTTATGTAAAGTCTCTCCTTCCTTCTAATCTCTTTTTTGGTTTTCATAGCAAGTTATTTTCTTTTTTAGCAAGTATTTAGTTCTTGGTTTTTTACAAGCTTTGTTATGAAACTATTTTTGTCTTATTATCGTTCACTCTTTTCTTCGATTTATTCTCGAATATTAGCGTCGAGTTCATTTGTTGATGTATGAACTTTTTATTTGTTTTCGTATTCTAGTTAGCCGAGAGGTTCATGCGTACGAATCGATCACTCAAGAATAAAAAAGGTTGCACACAACCTTCGAGAGAGAATGACGTAAATCTTCTGGATAAAAGTCAAATCCTATAGTGTGATTTACCTCGTTAAAGCGAGTATTTGGGGTTTCGTTTATAGAATGAGAGTTCGGTCGATCAACCTAATCTCAGGTGAGCGTATTTCTCGAGAGAGGTGCGTTCATATATTAGGAATCTTCACGGTCAAGACAGATTAAAATGATAATAATTTATCTTTTACTTTTATTTCAAAGTGAGTTTTAATCAAGTTTTTATTTTCTTTGTTTAATTTTGTTCTATTTTATTTAGCTTTAATTATTTCTTATTTCCGCTCTCTCCGATAGAATAATAGTCCGTTTTCTCGAAGTAGAAGTATTCGATAGGCCCGTGTTTAAATACGACATTGATATTTTTCTTAAGTATCTTATACTATAAACGATAAGGTACAATTTCCTTCATCAGATATAAAATTGGATAACATCAACACAACGCTAAAATTCATACAAATCCTTTTATTAATTTTTATATCATGTGGCATGCTATCCTCAGAGATTCTCTTTACTGCTACTGTAACGAGCGGCGGCCTGTCGCCCTCGAGTTCTCAGCTTTTACTTGTAACACGACATATAGTGGAATTTGGCTGGCACAGATCCGACCGCATGATTTTTCACCCTTTTTGGGGTTTCCATAATAAAAATGTCTTCTTGTCAACTGCTAATTCTCTCTGTGACTGTTTGCGTGCTCGGCTCACTCTCGAGCTAAGAAAGTTCGATTCGACAGGTCTAGAAGAGCATCGAGTGACCAACAACAGTTTGACGCCGTTTGTGGGAAAGATGTTCCCAAAACTCTGCAAAGACTCTCTGAAGGCAGTATTTGCACCAAGGCAGTACTCACAACTAACAACAATGGCAAGAAGTGTCTGTACTACCAAAGGATCAGTCCAAGGAGGACGCGTCGACCCAGCTCCCTCTCACTCACTCATCAACGCACCTCTCGAGGAAGAGGCAACGCACCTCTTGAGGAAGAGGCGATGCTCGCCCCCATCACTGCATTAGAAGGACACATGCGACAAATGGATGAGCAAAATGCCGAGATGTTGGCGCTTCTAAGAAATTTTGGAGCCCCTCGAGCTCCAATTCCACCCTCGCACCAGTCAATACACCTCCCTTAGCTCCAAACCATGCCCCACCCAAGTCGATCGAGAGTAAAATGTCTACGAAGAAGAATTCTCTGACGCGGCCAGCTCAAGGCATCCCGCTCGGCCGGCTAGGGGCCTTGAAACTGACTTTCATCACAACCACCAGGAAGCAGCATGCATCGTTACGAATTTGTAAGACTTACTCACGAGGAGATATGCAAAGTGATTGCAGAAGAGTATGGACAAATCGGTCGACGGGCCGCTTTCACTCGCTGTCCTCATCAACACGGCTCCCCGCTGACGCCTCAAGTTCTAGCTCACCTAATCCCTCATGGCTTCAAACTGCCCAACATCGAGACGTTCGATGGGACAGACGATCCGCTAGAACACATCAAACATTTCACAAAAATTTTGAGGATCTACAACGCCCTGGATCAGCTTCTATGTCAAGTATTCTCGAGCACGCTAAAAGGACAAGCAAGAACCTGGTTTCACTCCCTCAGTGAAGGAACCATCAACAGCTTTGCAGAACTGACTCAACAGTTCCTGGATTAATTCATATCCAACCGTAGGATCGTCAAAGATTTTTTCCGCCGCTTTACAGCTGAGGCGCGACAAATCCCATGAGTCGACCCCAAACTTATGCGCGACATTTTCCTAGGACTCCACCCAAGAGGGTTTTATTCAGCGTTGATGAGAGAGACATTGCCGAGTTACCTAGATCTCGTTCATCGAGTAGAGGCCCAGATTGCAGCTGATTAAGCCATCGAGGCTCATTGTCAATAATTTAAAGGAAGTCAAATGAGGGGGGGGGGGGCAAGGAGGCAAGAAGAGCGCCACAACCACGAGCATCAGCAGGACCAACAGGAGGTTTGGGGTCCCCGATGTTGGATCGGTAGGCGCCCTTAGAGGGGGGGGGGGGGGGTGAATAAGAGTTTTCAAAAACTTAAGTTATATTTTGAAAAGCTTGTAATAATGCAAGATTAAGACAATAAAAAGTCAAGTAAAACAATTGAAATAAAGTAGAGACATGCTTTATTAATATCAAATAAAGTTTTACAAAAGTTGACTTCTATAACGCTAGAAATCAGTGGCGATGAATAATAGACTCTTTTTGTTTTTTTATCCCGACTCGCATCCCCACGAACCGGTGGCCCTAGCCTATCCTCGTCGGATTCGGCCTCAAGCCGCTCTAGCCAACCCTTCCCCGGATATGGCCTCGAGCACCCCCTAGACCTAGCCTAGATCTAGTCGCCAACACGAGGCAAGTTTCCGCCCTAAGTCCTACCCATACCTAGTCGCCAACACGAGGAGATTTCACTAATCGTTTACAAGAAATATGAAATGAAAATAAATAAAAACTCCCTCTTGATGAACTTCTGAAGTTGGAGACGAAAATCCGCTGTAGAATAAGCGTTGTAGAAGCGAACTTCGTTTGGATCCGGCGTGATGAGATTCTCCTTCAGAAGTTTGCAGAACTTTGGTAGGACATCAACTTTCGGCCAAGGTAGCCTCTGGAATTCTAACACTCAATCTCTCTCTCTGATGTCTCTATAAAACGAGAGAAGAGGGGTCCTTTTTATAGCCACAGCGCTAGCGCCTGCGTTAGTGGTACCGCCGGCGCTATCCCATATTATGACATATTCTGCGTGGCAGAATCTTCAATCAGAGAAAACATTTCTCTCTTGCCTACTGTGCTCCTCGCTATCGCCTGCGCTATCGGATACCGCCAGGCGCTATCTCCTTCTATAAGTACTCCCGGAATTGCGCTTAAGCAAACATTTCGTCGATTGAAATTTCGTCGAACGCAGCTAAGAGTTCGTCGAGCGAACTTTCATCGAACGCAGTTATGAGCATTTCGTCGAGCGCCGCTTACAGTTCGTCGAACGACAGCTAGCGCCTGCGCTAGTACTACCACCAGCGTTAGTATGAGTTTTGGATTTGATGGCTCAACTTTGTGGGCAACCTTCTTATGTAATTCTTGAGTCATGTGGACTTTGTTATCATGCACACTTAAACACACAAGATCAAATACTTAGGTTTTGTTAATCTCAAACCTAGGAGGTGCGGAAGACCATGTTCCAACAAACTCCCCCTTTTGATAATAACAAAACCATTAATGATAAATCAGAGCATTAATATATATAAGCATGACGAACTACTTGTGTGTGTGTGAGAGTGATGACTTATGATAATTATTGATTTTAGCATTTAGAATTGCTCCCCCTAAATGCATGCTCCCCCTAAGTGAATGCTCCCCTAATAAGTAAGCTATCATCTTAATTAAGCATGTTAGTTTTCTATTTTGATAGCAGATTATATTTATCATGTTAGTTCTCCCCCTTTTGTTATTAGCAAAAGCGGGTAAGGAGACACCACTTAAAGATTGACAATAAGATAAAGGCATGATCGAGCTTGTAGAGAAGGAAATGATAAGGAGTTTTAGAATACTTTTCATCGAAATAGATCAGAGTTTGAGTATTACAACATTTTCATAAATCAGAGTTTGTAGCATAAACAAATACAAGGTAAATGTAAAGTTGCGGAAGACTTAGAAAAGTACAATCAAACATCTTTTGTAAGACATGATGATTCATAACAGATATATGAGTTCAATTTTATAAGGAAGATGTTTTGTAAATCATTGTTCAAGTAAAATCTTTAAATTCAAAAGTAACCAAGCATGAAATAAAGTTAACAAGAAGAGAGTGCTACAATGTTATGTTAATTCACAATTTCAAAACATACTAAACATTGTAGAAAACATGCTAGGTTTTCAAGTGCATTTCATAAATAAAGAGTAGTGTAGAATTTGCATTAGGATTCAATACTCATGAGAAGAAGTGTTATGGAAGATAATGATGTGCACATAAGTGTATTTTTGAGTAGAGTAAACAAATGTTTTAATCAAAAATACAAGAAATATGTAAAGTAAGAGCACAATAAAACACAAATAATTTCACTTCCACACACTTGAATGCACAAACAAAAATGTACAACTACCAAGGTGCTTTGGACACATAATGCTCATTAAGACTTATTAGGGTGCAAAGTAGTGCTTGGGGGATCACATATTTTATTTTATTTTAATATTGAACTAGTGATCCGGTGTACTTAAGAGTAAGTGGTTTTTATTTTGAAAGAAAGATATGGTTTGCACAAGATACTTTACTATTCTTTCCAAGGTGCTCAACCTCACAACGCTTATTAAGACTTATCAGGAGGTTCAAGTAGTGCTTGGTGGAGTTATCTTTGTCACTTTATGTTATGATTTTTGTTTTGTACAAAGTTCTCCGAATACACTTGTTTTGCAGACCAATATAATTTATGAAAGCATAACCACTTTTCTTAACTTTTAAAAGTGCAAACAATGGTTGTGTAGGTAAGATACTTGTGCAATTTTAATTCATTGTACAATTACAAAACATACACAAGCATTCTTAGATTAAACACATAAGTAGACAATGCCAAAATAAGTGAGTGAATAGCGATTATTATCAAACATAAAACATTTACTCATACTTAGAGGCATGCTAAGCTTAGTTCTACACAACTTTTTCAATACAATTGATGCACATATTAATAGATGTATCAAAGCATGATGAAAACAATGTTCAAAGTAGTTTGAAAAGATAAATTGCAACATTATAGAAGTTCTAAATAATAGATTAAATCATGCTTGATTGTTACAGGAAAAATCCATACAGTTTTTTTGTTAGTTTTAATGTTTTATATTTTTGTATTTGATTTTTGCATAAAAATAGACTTTAAACAAATGACAAAAAGGCAAAACATATTTTTTTGTAATTTGGCTTTTGTATTTTTGTATTTGATTTTTGCATAAAAATAGACTTTAAACAAAAATGAAATAAAAGCAGAAGTGCAGAAATAAATAGTACAAATAGATTAATATATTTTTAAGAAATTTTCAGAATTTTAAAAATACAGAAAAACGAATAAGTGCGCTAGCGCCGGCGTTAGTGCTAGCGCGGGAAACAGTACACAATTTTTTATGATTTTGAAATTTTTAATTGTTGATCTTGATTAAGTGTCCCAATAGTAGTTTTATGCTGAAATTTCAGAATTTTAGGAGATGTTTTCGATGGTTAAAATTTACAAAAATTGCGTTTGTGAATGTGTTTTAACTCGAAAGATCTAGGACACCTAACTCAAGTCGTAATAATCAAAATCTTGCATCGGGAAGAGGTTTAGTAAATATGTCAGCGAGTTGAGAGTCCGTGCCAATGAAGCTTATGAAATCCAAAATCCTCTAGTGTTTGACTCATCCATAACGCTTGTGCACAACAATTACCCAGTGCGGTATATTCGGCCTCCGTGGTGGAGAGTGCAACCGAAGATTGTTTCCTACTAGACCAAGCAACTAAAGAGGGTCCTAAAAAGTGACAAGTACCGCTAGTGCTTTTTCGATCTAATGAACACCCGACGTAGTCCGAATCGGAATAGCCATGGAGTGTGAATGAATCATTGTGTGGGTGTAAGATCCCTTCCCCGCTCCCGGGGCCAAGCGGATCTTATGCCCAGAACCGACGCATTGCGGTGACTTCCAACACACGGGTTGGGCTACACCACGCAACGTCGACCCTGCCGGCTACGATCATAGTGCGAGCAATAGTAAAAGTGAGTACAAGAGTGAGTACAAACTAAGCAAAGGAAGTCCACAAATCACATTCCAATATGTATCAAAAGCTAATCAAAACGATATATAAATAAGTTCGAGCATGAAAATAGAGAGTACATAAATGAAAGGGCCTAAGCCCGGTACATCATGAAACAAATCTCTCACATCTCACATCCTCTCTACTTGCGGAAGCTATTTCAACATCACACATCACTATCACTCAAAATGTAATCCAGCTGATGTCTCATGGCCGCTACCCGCTGCGTCGCTGGCTGCTCAAGTCCTGCCCTCGTCTCCTGCGGTGCGTGCGACAGCTCCGTCTCCTCGGAATCCTAGATTGTTTTTCGGCCCCAATGCAAACCGTCAGTCAAAAATGACCGAGCTCGATAGGTCCCCTCCTCCTCCTGCGACTCCTAGGTACCGCGCGGGAGGAAGAAGCGGGGGACGAGCAAGTAACAAGCAGGTGACAGGGAAAGTAAACTAGTATATACATAAGTGAAAAAGGGGCTAATCTAAGCATGTATAAGCAGGATTATAAAATGAAGATGTACAGCAGTAAATAAACAGTAAGTAAAGCAGGTAAAGCGAAGCAGTAAGAACAGTAGCGACAAATAATCAATCTCATACCCTAACTTATATGAATGCCCATACAAACTTATAAGTTAGGATTTCCAGGAATTATAACTCATCATATAAAAGAGCCCATACTAATATATATGATGAGGATCTGCAAGTGCGTATGCTATGATATGCCATGAATGTTTTATGCAATGAGACTCACACACACGACTCTATGCGCATATACCTTTGTAGTTCCCTCTGTTTGAAAGGAAGCCAACCTCTTGGGTACCAACCGCTGTGACACACGGTGGTACGGACCGGGCTGTCCACTCCTAGGTGGGTATACACTCTACCAGGCCTAGACCGCACGTACGCCTCGACGCTAAACAACCGTGGAGCTCTGCGTACTCTCTGCTGGAGTCCACCAGACTGTGAGCCAAGTGAGAGGTGTCTTCGGGGAAACTGTCGTCCCGACACGCAGCCAAGCTGGCCCCTTAAACCTCTACACACCCGCTAAGTCAACGTACCACGGTCGGAGTGACGACCTGCCTAGTACCGAAGACCTGCCACATTTCTGAGAAAGTTACCGGAATAATCATCCCCTCGAGATTCCCGCTCGTCTAACCGTGCACCACAATCCCGCCACTCCCGCAACTGGGAGGAGATATACAAACTCAATCTTACCCCACTATGGCTACTCTTGCCTACTTTAATTGTTATTGTAATTTAGGGTTAACCTTGGACTTCCCGAGGTACATCCGGTGAAGGGCCCCTAACGGTACTACAGATCAATGGGCTCAACCCCACCATCCTCCTCAGGACAATTACTCTAGTCGGTGATTAACATTTGGTTCACCCTCATTATTTCATATACTTAGAGTGATTTAACTCAACACCCGTCCCACCCAAATGGGTTGGACGTACCCCCATTCCTCCTACGTTGACTCTAGCACAACCTCACAACTAACCCTAGGATTGACCCTCCTTGAATCCTTGTGTGCTATTACTCAATTACTGATTTTATACAACTTCTAAACACTACTTAGTGGTCTGAATTGTCTAAAACTCAAAATTCTGTTTCTACTAAACGCAGACCACTAATTTGAACTAGCCATCAACCCCATAAGGGAACCCTTCTAAGAGTCATAACCAAGGTCTCTAATAATTATCCTAGGCTCTCACTGACCTTATTAAGGTATGTTCAAATTTCCATAATTTTCCATATTAAATTGATATTTAATATAATTTTAAGTAGTTAAGGCCTTAAGTCACATTATACATAAACTACCCTCAAACTGCTTCTTCATGCTTCATGAGAATTATCAGTAATATAATATTCCATACCATGGTGGTTCACTGAGTATCATGACCCTAGGATGTCACTTGGCCTACTATATCATCATAATTGTATAATTACCAAAATGCCACTATCATTAGGAAAAATAGTAATTCACTTCTGAAATATCTACAAAAATTACCAGGTGTCCAAATGGGGACCTAGAGTCCACTGCCAAAAGATTGTATTATTACCATGTGTTCGGATATTTTAGGATGATTAAACATCCAAAGGCGGCAATTATCAATTTCTACATGAAGTACATGAAATATGAATCTACATGCTTCCAAACAATTTTCATGGACATATATTAACCTAAAACCACAGTTAACCAAGTATCACATCATTTCCCCATGATTTGATATTTTAAAAGGATTTAATACTCAAGGGGTGTAAATTCCAATTTCTACATGAAGTACATGAAATATAAATCTACATGCTTGAAAACAATTATCATGGACATATATTAACCTAAAACCACAGTTAACCAAGTATCACATCATTTACCCATGATTTGATATTTTAAAAAGATTTAATACTCAAGGGGTGTAAATTCCAATTTCTACATGAAGTACATGAAATATGAATCTACATGCTTCCAAACAATTATCATGGGCATATATTAACCTAAAACCACAGTTAACCAAGTATCACATAATTACCCCATGATTTGATATTTTAAAAAGATTTAATACTCAAGGGGTGTAAATTCCAATTTCTACATGAAGTACATGAAATATAAATCTACATGCTTCCAAACAATTATCATGGGCATATATTAACCTAAAACCACAGTTAACCAAGTATCACAATTTTGTCCCATGATTTGATATTTTTTCAAAATTAAATTCCCTTAAGCTAGCAAGCACTCAAAATTTCCTATACAAGGAATAACACTTCCATAACTCAGGGCAAAATTACCATAGTCTCATTTCACCCATTCCAGCCACTGATAGCATATCAAAGTCATACAAGGTCATATGACCATGCACTTCATTTTATTAAGGAAGGGGTGGTAATTCCATTTATTAAGAGGAAAAATACTTAAAAGCCTCTAAAAATTCTCATTAAATTATCTAAGACCTTTTATGCCCATACAAGCATAACTACAAAGTTCTGAGCCAAGGCTTGAACATTTGGTCCTATGACCTTCACAAATCTCAACATTGCACCCTTAAGGTCTACCCTTAGGGTTTTAGGTCACACCACCCTAATGGCTCCAAATGGACCATTAGGGTGTGACCCAAGCATTTGCATATCCATACCCACATATCCAACATGATGGGAGGATGCTAACACACTCAACTCCTCAAAATGACCTAAACCCTAATTTGACCCTTAAAGGCCCTCATTAGGGTTTCTAATTTTCCATACTAAATCAACTCCAAATAGAGTGAAATTTTAGGTAGGCACTACACATGTACAAAATGGTATGCCACCAAAGTTTGGTGCCATTTTGACATCATATGTTCCAAAAATCAACTTAATTTAAATATCCTAACTACCACACAAACCCTAGGTAAAAGTGTCCACAAAGGGCTGCCCCTTTGGCAGGGGGTGCCCCTAGGGTATACTAACCCATGGTTAAAAGCACAGCTCCAAATCTTGAAGGGTTTGACCTAGGTAAATTTTCTAATGGACTGACCTAGTGCAGGACCAGTCCTAGTAAAAAGGCTCCTCTGGGGTCTACTGACCTCCAATTGCCAACATCTTAGTTTCTAATGAAACTATATAGTTAGGGATACAATAGTGTGTCTCACACCATTTTCATGATTTGGCCATTAAGGGCCTCAATTTGGCTCCTTAAGTTAATTAAAGTTTCTGGCCTAACCCACACAAACCCTTAAGCCATCCTCACTCCAAAGAGGGTTCACCCACAAGGAGTGGTCCAATGGACCCAATATTTTTAACAGTGTGTGGACTTAGCCTAAACTCCACCCCACCCTAATATGGGGGTCCCACAAGGGGGTTTGGCCACCTAATTATCATAAATTTCATTTTCAATGTTTGGACAAAAACTATAGAAAAATGTGCCCCAAAAATTCTGATTTTTGGGCACAAAGTAGGTCAGGGATAGTTACAATAGGGTTTAAGATTTCAGCCCTAAAATCCAAGCAAAATGGGAGTTATAGTTGTTTTAGTGGTGGGAATTATTTTGTACCAGTCTCAGCAAAATGGCTCTACAGGAGTCAAATCAACTCCACATGGTTTGATCTAAGGTTCATATGAAAGTAGACTTCCAGATCTATAAAAGTTATCTCAGGGCATTTTTTGATTTATGGCCTCTAAGGGCCTTAAAATTAAGCTACAAAAAGGTTACAGAACTGCTAACAGCACACCAAGGCCATGTATTAATTAAGGCGCTGATCTTGCACAGATCTTAAAGCGGATCGGGCGGCGCTCCTTCATCGTCTTCCTCGAGCCAACGGCCCAGATCGGCCCGTCCTGGAGCCGCTTGGAACCGGAAATCCCGGTCATCCCTCCATCTCCCTGGCTAGCCACCGCCACCACCACCTCCGTTGAGGTGGTGCCGATCGATTGGCGGTGGATTGGTCGCCGGAGGAGGCGGTTTCCGGCGGTTTTACCAAGAAGCCCAAACGGCGAAAACCATGAAAAATTCAAAATGAACTCGGCTCAGTTGAGCTCGAATCCGACTTCTAACAACCCTAGATGCTAGCACAGTCAGAGGGGGGGGGGGGGGGGGGGGGGAAGCGAACCTGGAAGCGGGCTGGGCGACGAGTATTCCGGCGGTTTGCCATCTCTTTCTCCGGCTCTGGCGAGCTTGCTACAGCACTCGTTCCTCCACTGAATTCTCTGAACCAAAGATCTAAACCGACTATAAAGGAACTTCTGGAGCTCGTGGAGGGGTTTAAATAGGCTGAGGAGGGCTGCCTTGGGAGATTTGAATTGGTGGCTCACGGGTTGGGTTCGGCCGACCATCACCTGCTGCAGCCTGGCTTTCCAGCTCCTCCTCATTATTCATCTTCCTTCAGGTAAGAGCCCAAGGCTGATTGGGAGGAGGGAGAGGGGGATTGGGTTCTCTTTTTGCTTTTTGCTTTATCAACTCACTTTTTTTTGTCCCCTCCTTTAGCCCAATCCCAATTTGGGTTAGCTTGGGTTAGCCCAATCTTCCTTAGCCACACTCCACCTGGTCCTTATGAGTTTATTTTGATTAGTTAACTTAGGACTTAGGTCATTATAATGGGGGAAATGGGCTAGGCCTCTCAAGTTGGGTTTAAGCCCAATTGAGTTGACTTGACTTGACCATTTGGGTTGACTGGTCCCCCATGTAGGTCATGGACCCCATGTCACCACCTGATAGGGCTTGACCCATGGTGGGGCCCTATTTGGCCCAATTTGATCAAAAGATATGAAATTACTCAAAATGCCCTTCCTTGGGACTTTGGCCAAATTGGGGGAAATTGTCCCTTCCATGATGGGGCTTTTGGGTCTCTTAGATCCCTAATGATGTTTAAAGACTAGATGTGGAGTCAATTTTAAGGTTTGAAAGCAAATTGACCACATTTGGGTTGAGTTGACCTTTTTGCCCTAATTTGATTTTGACCAAATTGGAGAGGGTTGACCATCCCATTATGGGGCTTATGGGTCTAATAGGTCCCTAATCATGTTTAGAGAGTAGGGGGAGGGTCAATTTGATCATTGGAAGGCTAATTGGCCATCATTTGGTTGATTTGGGTTTTTGCCTAAAAGTGCCCTAATTTGGAATTTGACCAAATTGGAGAGGGTTGACCATCCCATGATGGGGCTTTTGGGTCTAATAGGTCCCTAATCATGTTTAGAGAGTAGGGGGAGGGTCAATTCGATCATTGGAAGGCTAATTGGCTCTCATTTGGTTGATTTGGGTCCTATCTGATTGGGACTTTAGGTGTGCACTTAGCAAAATTCTCATCCTAAGGGGTCCTCAAGGCTCCTCATCCCACCCTTTGAGCTCCCCATTCTCACACTAGGGGTCTAGTAGGATTGGGGATGTTACAGTGGGTACCATAATCCTAATTTAGATGACCCTAATAGATAACGAAAAATACGTTTTACAGCTTTTAAATGGGATTCTTTTGGATTGGCTTGAAAGCGAGCACATAAACATACAACAAACATTATATCTGGTCTAGATACACTTAAGTAAAAAAGAGATCCTATCATTCCTCTATATAACGTTTGATCAATGGAAATTCCAGATTCATCTTTTCCTAGTTTTAAAGAAGCACTCATATGAGTAGAAGCTTGTTTAAGATTTTCAAATCCAAATCGTTTAAGCATATTGATGAATAGTAAAATATACGTATTTTCTATATAGTTTCTTATATAGTTTTATACAAAATTTGTAATATTTCATTTAAATCATTGAATAAATGATTTGTTTTAACTTATATTTATATATTTATATTTATATGTAAAAAGAACTTTTTTAGTATATATAAATATATAAAACTATATAATATATATATAAATAGTATATATGTAAATATATATATATAAAGTTTTTAAAAATATATGTAAATAATTTTTAAATAAAAACTATATTTATATATGTAAATATAAACTATAAACAAGTTAAAAATATAATCATAAAACTAACTATTTGAAAATATAAATATATAAAGTTAATTTATATATAAATCAATATTTATATATTTGAGTATGAATTTTTTAATGTATGTATAAAATTTATATATGAATATATGATCTATAATATATATAAAAGTACTTCATAAAAACAAAATAATAATTATAATAATAATTAAGTTAGCTTATTAATATGTATTAATATAAAAATCTGTAATCATGTATAATATATATATAATAGTTCTTGTGTTATAGATAAGACCATTGGCTCAGCTGGTGCGCGCCTGTGTTAGTCTGAAAGGCATCACGGGTTCGAAACCAGGCCAGCGCATTTTGCCTGGAATTAATCCGCCAGCTGCTATCCCGCTGCCCGTGCCCTGCTGCCCGCTGCCCGCACCCGCCCCTGCTGCTCGCGCCAACTCCAGCTCATCCCGCCAGCTAGCCTTCCAGCCCTCTAACCGCACCCCACACCAACTGCTCTTCCAGCTGCCCTTCCAGCTCGTCTTTTTTTTTTACTAAATGCAGCCCCATTTTCTCTATAAATAGAGGCTGCCCCCCTCACTATTTCCCCTCTTGGATTGCCCTTTTGGGTGATTTTCCACAATCCTTGCCACCTTTTTGTGTAATTTTGTAAATTTTTATATTTTTGTAATTTTTTGTATTTTCTTTTTAAATGTTGTAATGTTTTTATTTTTGTAATTTTATTTCGTGTAAACCCGTTATTATGGCAATAAATAAATCTAGTTTTTATTTTCGTACATTTTCAATTCTGTCATTTCAATTTCATAGCGTAGTTTTAATTCTGCAATTTCATTTCTGCACTGCAATTTCAATTTCTAACTTAGTTTCAATTCTGGTTCGTCATTTCGATTCATAATTTAGTTTCATATCCGCACATCAATTCTGTAATTTTCCTTTCTTTAGCTAGATTTATTTGTCGCCATAACATCGGGTTTTTTTCGCTTAGATTCGAATTTATGAATCACCGTAATTTTTTCGTTTTTTTCCTCCTTGACACGGTAGTTTAGAATGGAATATTAGGGTTGCATTTAAAATCGCTTCAAAGCGAGCGTTTTTCTCTCATAACTTTTCTCATGTTTTCATTATCGTGTGTTTTCCCGCTTTCTTTGTTTTCGTATTTTTACTTTAAGTTTTTATTATGCGTGTTTTCTTTTATAAGTGTTTTCTCGCATTTATTTTTGCTTTCGTTTTTTTTATTTCTCGCTTTTGTTTTTATTTTTGTGTTTTCTTTTTATTTTCGCATTTTACTTATGTACTTTTGGCTTTATGGTTTTTACTTTGATTTTTATCTACGCTTTATGACCGATAAAACAATAGCAGTTAGCTCGAAGTAACTATACTCGACGGGACCCAGGACTAAATACGACCTTGATATGATTTTTATCATATATACTACACGCGATAGGTGCGCTTGCCTCCTATTTCGAATTTTTATCTATCAAGTTTTTGGCGCCGTTGCCGGGGAGCTTTTCGTCGATATTTTGAAAAGAGTTTACACTATTGATTTTATCACTACCAAAAATAAAATAAAAAATAATAAAAACCTAAATGATTTGTAAATATGAATAATTAAAAATCTAAAAATAGAAGAAAAAAATAATTGGTGAAAAATTAGGAAAAATACAAAAAATATGTTCTTCTCTTTCTTTTTGTAATTTTGTTTTTCTTCCTCTTTTCTTTTTTGTTTTTATGTTAACTTTCTTTTCTTTTAATTTTTATTATATAAATGTGCATATAAGTAAAAACTAAAAAAAATTGATGATGAAAACATTTCTTAGAAAAAGCTCCAAAAAAATAAATGTTTCTCCTTTTGTTTTTCATTAAGTTTTATATGCATATTTGAAAAGGTATTATTTCAATTTTCAAAATGGAAAAAATGATGAAAAACTTTAAAACCAAAATAAAAAAGAATTCTAGGAATTTTAAGATAGAACCATAGATCGTTTTCTCGAAGTAGGATTATTCGACAGACCCGAGAGGGGATTTTTGTCGATATTTTGAAAAGAGAAAACCCCGTTGCTCTTACCTTTTTATTTCTAATTTTTCTTCCTTGCTTTTCATCTTAAAGCTTCTCTTTATTATTTTTGTTTTTTCTTAAGTTTTAATATAATTTTGAATATGCATATTTCAAGAAAAACCAAAAATACAAAAATAAAAATGATGATAAATAGAAAATATATTTAGAAAATTCCAAAAAAAAAAGTTTTGCTTTCTTTATATATGTTTTATTCTTTTTGTAATTTAAAAAAAACCAAAACCCAAAAATATATGTTCTTTCTTTTTTATTAAGCATTAATTTGTAAATATATCTAATTAAAAATCTAAAAAAAATGATGAAATTTTTTTTACTTAGAAAAAAAATAATAAAAAAATTAATATAGTTAAATATCTTTTTTTCCTTTCTTTTTGTAAATATGTTTTTTTTCATTTCTTCTCTTTCTTTCTTATTTGTATTTTTAGGTTTTAATATGTATATTAATATGTAAATATTTGGCAAAAAAAAAAGATGAAAAAAAAGCTAGAAAAATCCCACAAAAAAAATTATTTATGTATTTTTGACTTTCTTATTTCTTCTTTTTTTCTCCCTCTTCCCTTTTTTTCTTTTTTCTTTCTTTTTGTTAAGTATTAATATATATATATCCCTTTTTTATTATACATTAAAAATCCAAAAAAATTGATGATGAAAAATTAGAAAAATCCCCCCCAAAAAAATTTAATTATATGTTCTTCTCTTTCTTTTTCTACTTTGTTTTTTTTTTCTCTCTTCTCTCTCTTCTCTTTCTCCCTTTTTTGTTTTTATGTTAAGTTTCTTTTAATTTTTATTAAGTTTTATTTTGTATATAAATGTGCATATAAGAAAAAAATGATAAGTTTTCTTTTTATTTTTCATTAAGTTTTAATATGCATATTTGACAAAACAAGATAATATTTTAATTAAAATGACAAAATAGTGAAAAGCTTTGAAACATAAATCTAAAAGAATTGTTGGAATTTTAAGATAGAATAATAGTTAGTTTTTTCGAAGTAGGATTATTCGACAAACCCGAAAGGGGATTTTTGTCGATATTTTGAAAAGGAAAAACTCTATTTCTTTTATCCTTTCATTTCACTTCTTCTTCTTTGTTTTTAATTTTAAAGTTTCTCTTTATTTTTCTTATTTTTATTAAGTATTAAGGTTTCTATAAATATGCATACTTCAAAAAAATGATGAAAATATATTTAGAAAACTCCAAAAAAATAGTTTTGCTTTCTTTATATATGTTTTACTCTTTTGTAATTTTGAAACAACGAAAAACATACAAAAAAATTTTTGTATACGTTTTTTTTTAGCTTTTCTCTTTTTTCTTCTTTCTTTTAGTTCTTAATATTTGTATATATATAATAAATTCCATCTTTATCTTCCCCCCTCTTTGTAAATAACTTTTATTATTTTGTTTTAACATATTTTGCAGGTATTAATCCGGTCACCCCGTCTCCAAATCAGGGACGTGCCTTTTTCCCCTGCTATTTCCTTTCTTACATTTTACTTTTACTCTTTTTATGCTTTGCACATATTTTATAATTGTTCCTCATACTTAATTTTAACATTGGGGACAATGTTGACTTTTAAGTATAGGGGTGTGTTTTCCTCCTTTTTGGTAATTTTTGTCCCCCTTTTAAAAAAAACCAAAAAAATAAAGAATATAACAAAATTTGTTATAACATAAAAAAAAAATTGTTTACAACAACTCTTTCTCTTTTCCTTTTTGTTACAACATAACAAATTTTGTTACAACAAAATAAAATTTGTTGCAACAAATTTGTCTCTTTCCTTTTATTTCTCTTTGTAAATAATTTAATATGTAAATATGTAACAAAATCAAAAATCCAAAAAAAATTATTAAATAACTTAGAAAAAAACACAAAAAATTTATTATTATAAATGTTCTAGTTCTATGTTTTTATTTGTATATAAAAAAACCTTATTTATCAAATAAATCAAAATCCCAAAAAATTATGATGAAAAATTTCTTAGAAAAAACCAAAAATATTTTGTATGTATTTTTACTTTTCTTAATTTTCTTCTTTCTTTGTTTCTTTTCTTTTTTATTAAGTATTTATAGATGTATTTTGTTATAAAAAAATAATCAAAATCCAAGAAAATTGATGAAAAAGTTACTTAAAAATTTGTTATAACAAAATCCACAAAATTTTGTCATAACACCCAAAAAAACAAAATTTATATATGTTTTTATTTTCCTTTCTTTTTCTTTCTTTTTTACATTTCCTTTGTTTTTAGTATTAATGTACATAATTTTAAAAATATATATATTTTGATGAAAAAAAAACATTAGAAAAAACCAAAAAATGTTTTTGTATGTATCTTTTATGTTCTTAACTTTTGTTCTTCTTTTCTTTTTATTAAGTGTTTATGTATTTTGTTATTAAGAAAATCAAAAAATCCCCAAAAAAAAATATCATATCTTAAAAACTCCAAAAAAATATATTTGAAAAACTTATCAAAAAACTCCAAAAATAGAATAAAAACCCCTACTTAGTTTTTTGTTATTTTCAAGGCTAGGTAGAGTTTATCTTTAAGCGTTTTCACTATTTTTGATTTGCTAAAACCATTTTATTTATATCATAGTTTGTAAATTTAAATTTTTGGAATTTTAGTAGTAAAGAACATCTTGTGATTTTAATTTAATTTGAGAACAAACCTTTTAGCACTACTTCGGGTTTACCCTAAATAGTTACTTTTTATATTTTATTGGCAAACCATTTTTAGATTTAATTATTCTAACTTCAAACTTGCGAAACTTTAAGAATATTTTAATCTACTAAATTTTGCTCTCAAAATTTTTTATTATCATTCTAGATTTTCTCTTGAAACCCCCCTTTGTAAACACCAATTTAGTTTGGCATAAAAAAATAAAAGAAGAAGTTTAAAAGAAATCTTGTGTCAATGGGAATAAAAAGATTCCGTAAACACAGGCACCCAATATTGTTAAAAGAAATCCTGTGTCAATGGGAATAAAAAAAAATTCCGTAAACACGGGCATTGGGTTAAGTTTAAAAATGTTCAATCTTCCCTCGTAAACCAACGGCGGGAGCCAAAGTAAACCACCAAAATGGTGGGGTGAGAGGATTAAATCCATCACCCCTAATCCAAGCACTCTTCTTTCTGCCAAAGCTTCTTTTTTTCCCCTACCCCTTAGCCAATAAAATTGAAAGCTAGATTTTAATTTAAAAAGTTTGCGAGAGCATAATTAGTAGGTTTTATTTATTCTTAAAAATTTTCTTTAAAAAAGTTAAAGTTTTTATAATTCCATTCTAAATGAAGGTGCTAGTAATTGCAATATTCGACGCTATTTAGCTAACTTTAGAAGTCTTACGCTAAAACATTTTCGCTCTTTTTAAATCATTTTCATAATATAAGACTTACCTCTTTAAATCTCCTAAATTTATTTCGATCTTACTTTTGATTAAATAATTTTTTAGTAAATTAGAAATTTTATTAACGTCTTATAGGTATCCCTTACTTTTGCTCTGGAATAGCAAAAGCTTAAGTATGGGGGTATTTGATGAATAGTAAAATATACGTATTTTCTATATAGTTTCTTATATAGTTTTATACAAAATTTGTAATATTTCATTTAAATCATTGAATAAATGATTTGTTTTAACTTATATTTATATATTTATATTTATATGTAAAAAGAACTTTTTTAGTATATATAAATATATAAAAATATATAATATAAATATAAATATATATATAAAGTTTTTAAAAATATATGTAAATAATTTTTAAATAAAAACAATATTTATATATGTAAATATAAACTATAAACAAGTTAAAAATATAATCATAAAACTAACTATTTGAAAATATAAATATATAAAGTTAATTTATATATAAATCAATATTTATATATTTGAGTATGAATTTTTGAATGTATATATAATATTTATATATGAATATATGATCTATAATATATATAAAAGTACTTCATAAAAACAAAATAATAATTATAATAATAATTAAGTTAGCTTATTAATATGTATTAATATAAAAAATTGTAATCATGTATAATATATATAAAATAGTTCTTGTGTTTACAAATAAGACCATTGGCTCAGCTGGCGCGCGCCTGTGTTAGTCTAAAAGGCATCACGGGTTCGAAACCAGGCCAGCGCATTTTGCCTGGAATTAATCCGCCAGCTGCTATCCCGCTGCCCGTGCCCTGCTGCCCGCGCCCGCCCCTGCTGCTCGCGCCAACTCCAGCTCAGCCCGCCAGCTAGCCTTCCAGCCCTCTAACCGCACCCCACACCAACTGCTCTTCCAGCTGCCCTTCCAGCTCCTCTTTTTTTTACTAAATGCAGCCCCATTTTCTCTATAAATAGAGGCTGCCCCCTCACTATTTCCCCTCTTGGATTGCCCTTTTGGGTGATTTTCCACAATCCTTGCCACCTTTTTGTGTAATTTTGTAAATTTTTATATTTTTGTAATTTTTTGTATTTTCTTTTTAAATGTTGTAATGTTTTTATTTTTGTAATTTTATTTCGTGTAAACCCGTTATTATGGCAATAAATAAATCTAGTTTTTATTTTCGTACATTTTCAATTCTATCATTTCAATTTCATAGCGTAGTTTTAATTCTGCAATTTCATTTCTGCACTGCAATTTCAATTTCTAACTTAGTTTCAATTCTGGTTCGTCATTTCGATTCATAATTTAGTTTCATATCCGCACATCAATTCTGCAATTTTCCTTTCTTTAGCTAGATTTATTTGTCGCCATAACATCGGGTTTTTTTTCGCTTAGATTCGAATTTATGAATCGCCGTAATTTTTTCGTTCTTTTCCTCCTTGACACGGTAGTTTAGAATGGAATATTAGGGTTGCGTTTAAAATCGCTTCAAAGCGAGCGTTTTTTCTCTCACAACTTTTCTCATGTTTTCATTATCGTGTGTTTTCCCGCTTTCTTTGTTTTCGTATTTTTATTTTAAGTTTTTATTATGCGTGTTTTCTTTTATAAGTGTTTTCTCGCATTTATTTTTGCTTTCGTTTTTTTATTTCTCGCTTTTGTTTTTATTTTTGTGTTTTCTTTTTATTTTCGTATTTTACTTATGTACTTTTGGCTTTATGGTTTTTACTTTGATTTTTATCCACGCTTTATGACCGATAAAACAATAGCAGTTAGCTCGAAGTAACTATACTCGACGGGACCCAGGACTAAATACGACCTTGATATGATTTTTATCATATATACTACACGCGATAGGTGCGCTTGCCTCCTATTTCGAATTTTTATCTATCACATATCGTGAACATATTTTGTTTGGCAAATAAAGATACCATCAGTTCGTTGTGAGATTTGAAAACCAAGAAAATATGATAGTTCTCCTACAAGACTCATTTCAATTTCATTTTTCATTACTAAGACTACTTCATTACACAACTCTTCATTAGTGGCTCCAAAAATGATATCATCAACATATATTTGTAAAATAATTAGATCGTTATTATTATGCTTAATGAAGAGTGTGTTGTCGGCACTTCCCATAACATAACCGTGCTTTAACAAAAATGATGTAAGTCGATCATACCAAGCACGGGGCGCTTGTTTTAAACCATAAAGCGCTTTTTCTAATTTATAAACATGATTAGGGAATTGTTCATTTATGAAACCGGGGGGTTGTTCTACATAAACTTCTTCTTTTATAAACCCGTTTAAAAAAGCACTTTTAACATCCATTTGAAATAATTTTATTCTTTTAAAACTCGCAAATGCCAAAAATATTCTTACAGATTCTAAACGAGCAACGGGTGCAAAAGTTTCTTCAAAATCTACCCCCTCGATTTGAGAATAACCTTGAGCAACTAAGCGTGCTTTATTTCTTATAGTCCTAGATTCACCATCTAATTTATTTTTAAAAATCCATTTTACGCCGATAATTGGATAACTAGATGGTCTATCTACTAGATTCCAAACTTTATTTCTTTCAAATTGACCTAACTCTTCATTCATAGCCAAAAACCAAAATTCGTCATTTAAAGCGGTGGGAACGTTTTTAGGTTCGATTTCGGAAACAAAGCAAATATTTGAAAACGTTTCATGAAGAGAGGATCGAGTTCTTACCCCAGTAGAAGGTTTCCCAAATGACTAGCTCTTTTGGATGATTTTTGGAGAAGTTCAAAACGCTTGGAGGTACATATTCATCTTCCTTGGACTTCTCCTCCTCTTCTTTGGAAGGTTCCTCTTCGTCGTGCTCCAAAGATGGCAAAGGTTCATTATTTGTACCTGTAGGAAGCTTCTCTGCACATGGAATAAACTCATCAAATTTAACATTAATAGACTCTTCAACCTTACTCGATCTTTTGTTAAATATTCTGTAGGCTTTACTGGTTGAAGAATATTCAAGAAATATTCCTTCATCACATTTCTCATCAAATTTTCCTAAATAATCTTTTGTATTAAGAATAAAACATTTACATCCAAATACTTTAAAATATGATACGTTAGGTTTCTTTTGATAATATAGTTCATACGGTGTGAGATTTTAGAGATGGGCGAAGCATGACTCTATTCATTACATAGCATGATGTGCTTACGGCTTCGGCTCAAAAAGACTTAGGTAATTTATATTCAGATAACATGGTGCGTGCTAGTTCTTGGATTGTCCTATTTTTCCGTTCAACACCACCGTTTTGTTGAGGTGTGCGTGGAGCGGAGAACTCATGCTTAATACCTAACATTTCACAAAAAGATTTAAAATTTTCATTTTCAAATTCACCTCCATGATATGAGCGAATGCATTTTATTTTTAAATCTAGTTCATTTTGAATACGAGTACATACTTTTGAGAATTCGCAAAACGCATCAGATTTGGAAGAGAGAAATAAAGTCCAGCAATATCTTGAGAAATCATCTATTAGAACGAAAGTGTATATTCTACCACCAAGACTTGCGGTGTTAACGGGACCAAAAAGATCCATATGAATTAATTGCAATGGTTTTGAAGTAGAAATTTCGTTTTTGCTTTTAAAAGATGATTTTGTAAATTTTTCTTTTTGGCATGGAGAACATAGTGAAGATAAATGTCCATTCAACTTAGGCAATCCTCTAATCAATTCCCTTTTTGCTAGTTTTAAAATGAGCTTTGTACTAGCGTGACCTAAACGTCTATGTCATAGTTCTAATTCATCATTTTTGGTTATAAAGCATTTCATAGATGATTTGGAAAGATCATGAAACGAAACTATGTAAACATTGTGAATTCTAGGTGCAGTTAGTAACACATCTTTTGTTTTAGGATTAACTATTTTGCAAAGATTAGTGGATGATTCAAATAATACGTCTAATCCTTTATCAAACAGTTGACTTATAGATATTAGGTTATATTTTAATCCTTTTACATAAAAAACATTTGAGATAAGAAAGGATTCGTTACCCACTGTACCAACTCCCATGATCCTTCCTTTACCGTTATCACCAAACGTTACGATCCCTCCTTTCTTCTTTCTAGGCTAAGGAATTTTGCTTTGTTGCCTGTCATGTGCTTGGAGCAGCCTGAGTCCAAGTACCACACGTCCTCCGTTTCCTTAGCCTTCCTGCAAATATAGAGAGAAGATGAGAGTAAAGATCCAGATACCCAAGAGGTACCACCCATAGAGTAAGTGGATTTCTTAGGTACCCAGATTTGTTTTAACGATCGTTGTTTTATATTCCTGCAAGAGCTAGACGTGTGTCCAAACTTAAGACAATTAGCACACAAAATAAAGGGGGTTGAGACCCTTTTCTGAGTTTCTACGTTGCTCTTGCTGGATGATGTTTGAACATTAGAAAAAACATAAGATTTTTTAACAGTTGAGCTACCGCCGGCGTTAGTGGCTAGCGCCGGGTGGTAGGGTTCACTTTTATATCCGACCCCAAACTTTCCAGAACCATAACATTGGTTTCCCAAAATCATATCCAGGGATTTTTGACCAATCCCGAATTTTTTTATGGCTATATTGAGGTCATGATTTTGTTTTTAAGAAATGTATTTTCTCGTACAATCATAACACATTTATTTTCAAATCCCTTTTTGTTATTTTCAATTTGTAAAAGAGAGGTTCTTAGTTTTCTCTCTAAGTCCCCCTTTTCTTTTGCAATAGTTTTGTTTTGTGAGAGGGCCTTAGAAAGAGAAACTTCAAGTTCTTTTGTCTTAAATAAAGAGTGCTCACACTCTTGACATGAAACCTTTCTCTTTTCAAGGGAGATCAATTTTTTTGTGAGATTGTGATTTTCTTTGATAATAGATTCATTTTCACGATTTAATATATTATCATCTTTTATACTTTGATCATAGGATTTGCAAGTTAGAACAAATTCATCATAGAGTTCTTCGAAAGTAGGAGGAGTTACCTCAGTGTCGCTAAGAACACTGGTGTCGTCATCGTTGCTTTTTGCCATTAAGCATAAGTTTGCTTCCTCCTTGCTGCTTGATTCAGACTCGCTTGACTCTTCAGAGGAAGAATCATCCCAAGTTGCGGCTTTCAGTACTTTCTTTTTCTCTTTTGCTTTGTATTGTTCTTTTTGCTCCTTTTGATACTTCGGGCACTGACTCCGAATGTGCCCGGTCTTTCTGCAGTGGTAGCACTCCGGTGGTGGTCTTTCTTCTTCATCTTCGCTTCCTTTTTCTTTCCATGATGAAGAGGAAGATCACTTTCGTCGAGTATCCTTTTGGAAGTATTTTCGGAATGTGTTCCTTCTTTCCGGATTCCTGATGAACTTCCTGAAGTTCTTCACCAGGAGACCTTCATCATCATCATCATCATCATCTTTGATGCTCTCCTTCTTTGATTTTAGTGCTAGCGCCTTTTTCTTTTGCTCTTTGTTGTATTCATCGTGTTGAATCTGGAGTTCTACCTCATGGGTTTTGAGATTCCCAATAAGGTTCTCGATCTGGAGAGTACTTAAGTTGTGCGACTCCGAGATGGCTGTCACCTTTGGATTGAACCTTGGAGGTAAGGAACGGAGAATTTTTCTCACCAAGTCCCCATCTGAGTAGGTCTTTCCAAGTGCCTTTGAAGCGTTGACGATCTTAGTGAAGCGTGTACATCGAGTTAATGTCCTCTTCGGTATCCATCCTGAATTTTTCATATTCAAATTCCAGTTGGAATAGCTTTGCATCTTTCACCTGCGATGTACCTTCATGAGTAACTTCCAATTGATTCCAAATATCATAAGAAGTTATGCATGCAGAAATTCTATTAAACTCAGTCCTATTTAAGGCGCAATATAAAGCGTTCATTGCTTTAGCATTATTTTAACACCTTAGTTTATCGTTATCATCCTATTTATCTTTAGGTTTTAGCAATGTCGCCTCTCCCACTACAGTTGTAGGAGGAGAGTACCTAACTTCTACCATGTTCCATACTTCTACATCCATGGTCATAAGAAAACAAATCATTCAATTTTTCCAGTAGTTAAAATCTGACCCAGTAAAGAGAGGTGGTCGACTAATCCTTTGACCCTCCGGAAAAGCGAGATCATGAGACGCGCCATTATTCCCGGTTGTTAAGCCGATTGGAATAAAACCTAGCTCTGATACCACTTGTTGGATCGGTAGGCGCCCTTAGAGGGGGGGGGGGGGGGTGAGGTGAATAAGGGTTTTCAAAAACTTAAGTTATATTTTGAAAAGCTTTGTAATATTAAGACAATAAAAAGTCAAGTAAAACAATTGAAACAAAGTAGAGACATGCTTTATTAATATCAAATAAGGTTTTACAAAAGTTGACTTCTATAACGCTAGAAATCGGTGGCGATGAATAGTAGACTCTTTTTGTTTTCTATCCCAACTCGCATCCCCACGAACCGGTGGCCCTAGCCTATCCTCCCCGGATTCGGCCTCAAGCCGCTCTAGCCAACCCTTCCCCGGATATGGCCTCGAGCACCCCCTAGACCTAGCCTAGATCTAGTCGCCAACACGAGGCGAGTTTCCGCCCTAAGTCCTACCCAGACCTAGTCGCCAACACGAGGCGATTTCACTAACCGTTTACAAGAAATTTGAAATGAAAATAAATAAAAACTCCCTCTTGATGAACTTCTGAAGTTGGAGACGAAAATCCGCTGTAGAATAAGCGTTGTAGAAGCGGACTTCGTTTTGATCCGGTGTGATGAGATTCTCCTTCAGAAGTTTGCAGAACTTTGGTAGGACATCAACTTTCGGCCAAGGTAGCCTCTGGAATTCTAGCACTCAATCTCTCTCTCTGATGTCTCTATAAAATGAGAGAAGAGGGGTCTTTTTTATAGCCACAGCGCTAGCGTCTGCGCTAGTGGTACTGCCAGCGCTATCCCATATTAGGACATATTTTGCGCGGCAGAATCTTCAATCCGAGGAAACATTTCTCTCTTGCCTACTGTGCTCCTCGCTATCGCCTGCGCTATCGGATACCGCCAGGCGCTATCTCCTTCTATAAGTACTCCCGGAATTGCGCTTAAGCAAACATTTCGTCGATCGAAATTTCGTCGAACGCAGCTAAGAGTTCGTCGAACGCAGTTATGAGCATTTCGTCGAGCGCCGCTTACAGTTCATCGAACGACAGCTAGCGCCTGCGCTAGTACTACCGCCAGCGTTAGTAGGAGTTTTGGATTTGATGGCTCAACTTTGGGGGCAACCTTTTTATGTAATCCTTGAGTCATGTGGACTTTGTTATCCTGCACACTTAAACACACAAGATCAAATACATAGGTTTTGTTATTCTCAAACCTAGGAGGTGCGGAAGACCATGTTCCAACACCCGACCCCCTCAGGAGTACACTCCCCTCATCACTTCCCGCGCGAATGTATTCTACGCAATCCAAGACAAGCCGGCGCTCCAGAGACCGCGAGAACTTCCCCCAAATACCAAGGGAGACCGATCGAAGTATTGCAAATTCCATTGAGGAGCGGGACACGCCACAGAGGAGTGCATTAAGCTCAAATACAAGATTGAACGCCTAGTTCGCCAAGGCATCCTCAGTTGGTTTCTGCAAGATCAAACCAGCAAAAACCAGCCAACACATCCTAGAAAGGAACAATTCCACCTGCACACCAGGAGGCGCAGGGGGGGCAGACAAATGGTAGGAGTGGTGGAGACCATAGTTGGCTCCCCCTTCGCCTCCAGCTCCGTCAACTCCACCACCCAGCACAGAGAGCGAGAAGATCAGAGCACACAACACGCCGCGATTATCAGTTTTGGAGATGAAGATCTGAAATGACTGCTCCTACCGCACCAGGACCCGCTTGTCATCAGTGCGGATATTGGCGACCCAAGCTTTCGTTTTAAGAGAGACATTAATCGATAACGGAAGCTCCATTAACGTTATATTCATGTCTGCCCTCCACAGTATGAAGGTCCCGAAAGAACGACTCCAGCTAGCAACATGACCGATGTGCGACTTCAATGACGGTCCCTTCCCTGTGGAAGGAACAATCACTCTGCCTATACTCTGGGCGAATTTCCAAAGCAAGTCACGCATGACGTCCAGTTCGTGGTCGTGGAATCAGACTCCACGTACAATGCCATCTTTGGCCGCCCCTCCAAGAAACGTTCAAGGCCATTCCCTTCATCCCACACCTTGCAATGAAGTTCATCACCCCAGGAGAAATTGGGGTCGTCCGTGGCAACCAGGAGGCAGCCCGCTCCTGCTATATGCAACAGGCCCAACCAGGGCAAGGAGCGACTCCAACATTCGGCGCGACTAGCACCAGGGGCACCCCCTCCGCGCATCATTCTGGATGATCGGGAGAACCCATCCAAACGTTACCCAGGAGAACCAAGAACCGAGCAGGAGAGTCCTATATTATCTACGATTTGCTTTTGTTTTGTTTTCTTACAACTATCCTCAAACATTAAGCCGCAAGTTCGCACTTACGCGCATACGTTTTTTTAATTTTATTATGTTGTGATTGCTTCTAACTTTACAGGAATACTCACGTCACTAATCGCGCACTACCGGCTCGAAGCGTCTGCCCTTCACCATCGTAGTAGGTCATGACACCGTCAGGGCCTGCCCCCCTCACGGTCGCCAACGGTTCGAAGTGTCCGCCTTTCACCGATTTTCCGGGTCTAGTCCCCCTGACCGCGCACTACAGGCTCGAAGCATCCGCCTTTCGCCATCATAGTAAATCACGACACCGCTAAGGCCTGCCCCCTCACGGTCGCCAACGGTTCGAAGTGTCAGCCCTTCACTAGTTTTTCGGGGCCAGTCCCCCTGACTGCGCACTACCACCTCAAAGCGTCCGTCCTTCGCCATCGTAGTAGGTCACAACACCCTCAGGGCCTGCCCCCCTCACGGTCAACAACGGTTCGAAGTGTTCGCCCTTCACCGATTTTCCCGGGCCAGTCCCCCTGACCGCGCACTATCGGCTCGAAGTGTCCACCCTTCGCCATCGTAGTAAGTCACGACACCGCCAGGGCCTGCCCCCTCCCAGTCTCCAACGGTTTGAAGTGTCCGCCCTTCATCGGTTTTCCGGGGCCAGTCCTTCTGACCGCGCACTAACGGCTCGAAGCGTCCGCCCTTCGCCATCGTAGTAGGTCACGACACCACCAGGGCATGCCTCCCTCACGGTCACCAGCGGTTCGAAGTGTCCACCCATCACTGATTTTCCGGGGCCAGTCCCCCTGACCGCGCAATACTGGCTTGAAGCGTCTGCCCTTCGCCATTGTAGTATGTCACGACACCGCCAGGGCCTTCCCCCCTCACGGTCGCCAACAGTTCGAAGTGTTTGCCCTTCACCGGTTTTTCTGGGCCAGTCCCCCTGACCGCGCACTACCGGCTCGAAGCGTCCGCCCTTCGCTATCGTAGCAGGTCACGACACCGCCAGGGCCTGCCCCCTCACGGTCGCCAACAGTTTGAAGTGTCTGGCCTTCACCGGGTTTCCGGGGCCAGCCCCCCTGACTGCGCACTACTGGCTTGAAGCGTCTGCCCTTCGCAATAATAGTAGGTCACATCACCGCCAAGGCCTGGCCCCCTCACGGTCGCCAACGGTTCGAAGTATCTACCCTTCACCGATTTTCGGGATTAATCCCACAGACCGCACACTACCGGCTCGAAGCGTCCGCCCTTCGCCATCGTAGTAGGTCACAACACCGTCAGGATTGACCCCTTCACGATATCCAACTGCTCAAACACATCCGCTCTTCACTGTCATAATAGGACCGCTCTTAGACTGCAGATATCGGTTCGAACGAGAAAGCTCTTCACCATCATTGTAGTTCCGCGCCCAAAACCGCGCTCACGGTTTGACAAAATGAAAGGTCCCTACACCAAAATTGTAAACCTGAATCTCTTCACCAAGCTACTCAAGCCTCAACACTGAGTGGCAAGCTCACAACTGATGAGGCCGAGATAGACGTGTAACATACTGATTTTTATTGGGTCACTAGACCCTAGTGAACCCAACAAAAGTAACCCCAAAGATAAAAAGTGACTCGAATAGGGGATATTGAGCTAGGAAACTTCAAATTGACTCACGTCAGTTTTGTTAGAGTCGTATGACCAATACGAGCGCAACGCAACTCGTTCCTTTCCGATCTGAGGTCGTTTAGGTAAAACGACCATTTTGAGTATCGCAGCGCGTCACAACCACACTGTTGTGCAATAGTGACCATACGTACTTTGAATTGACTTCCGTCAATTCCGTTAGACTCGTATGACCAATACAAGCGCAACGAAACTTGTTCCATTCCGATCCGAGGTCGTTTAGGGAAAACGACCATTTTGAGTATCGTAGCTCAGACCAACACCTCCCGAGCCCCCCTCCTCAGGTGGACATCCTCTCCTCCCCTTTCCCCACTCCGCCGGAACCATGCGCGCCGCCCCCCGTCGTCGGAGCGCCGCCAACGCCACCCGAGCCATGCCCAGGCTCGGGTGGTGGCCCGACCGTGTGAACCTAACCCCAGCGCCGGTGGTGTCGCTTGGGGGAGCAGGGCCCCACCCGGGGACCCTTGCCCCGACGAAGGGAGGCAACAGGGCCGCCGGAGAACGTGCCTCTGGCGGCACCCGCAAGACCCCCTCCTCTTTTTCCTGTACCACTATCGTGGTAATATTCGGCGGCGGTCGGTGGCGCCTGGCCGCCGGACCACCGCCGAAGATACGCCCCACTCCCGGCGACCTGGCTGAGGGCAGGAGGAGGTTCGTCTGGAGCGAGGGGCGGTGCGGCATCAACCAATATGGCCCATGCAGGCCGCGCCACCCGCCCCCGCCATCTTGCAGAAATTCGGCGGTGGCCGACAGCGGCAGGCCGCCGGACCACCACCGGATTGGTGGCCGACCCCGATGAGTCGACCGGGGGCGACGACCCGTGGCGGCCGCTGTCCGGCGGTGGCAGCGGCTGCCGCCACTTACACCACCGGGAAGGGTGGTGGCTGTCCGATCTCCACGATGAGATCAGACGACCCTGATTTCATTAAACCCTCCCCTGCATGAAATTACGTGCCCCACTGCAGATCGGCCCCGGATCCGCTGTGGGGACCAAAGGAGGTCGCGTTGTCCGGCTCGTCCCTCCTCTCCCAGTTTTCTCTATCCGCACCCCCTCTTTCCTTCCTGATTTTTATAGGGCAAATATAGGCTCCTAGGAAAAAAGTTTTGAACATGAAAAATGTTCCTTATTAAGAGGTCTACCTTCAGTAAATTTTTGGGAATTTTTGAAAATCGTTTGCTATTTTTAGAGGCCTTTGCAAGATTTAAGTGAAGGAATTAAATGCCCAAACAGCTTTGGAAAATTCATGAAAAATTATAGGCTCAATTTTAGGACCTCTTAAAGACACTATTAAAGTTTGAGATTTTTATTAACTGATTTGATGATTTTAAGAGCCCAAATATGATTTCTTCGGGCAAAACAAAGCCCCAAAATAGGCTGGAAAATATTGGGACAATTGGTGGGCCCTCAACACATTATTGTGAATATACAATTTTGGGGGGCATTCAGAGATAAATGGCGGGCTCGCCAATTTTTCGAGAAAACAATCAGAATTTACACTATTGAATTTGCAAACAAGTTGGCAAAGGACATCGTAACACGCAATCGCGTCATAATCATGGAACAACATTACGAATAAACAATAACCCGATAAATGAAGGTGTAAACTCGAAGCTCAAAGTTGTATGAAACCCTATGAAGTATTGAGTTGCGTTTAGGATAATTCCCAGATATGTGAATTCATCAATTTGAGGAAACCAAGAAGCACCTAATAAAACGATGTTTAAAAAGGTGCAAATTAACATCCTTCCTCGGACTATAACTAAGAAAGTCAGAACTGAGAAGAAACCCCTATGAAAGGGGATAGAACAGAACTTTCCTCCTATGAACGGAGATGAAATTGAAGCCTCCTGATTATGGAGTGATGAACTACTAACCAATTTATTTATTTATCTTATTGTAAATTCTTGTCCTCCAGTTTTGTACTGGTCCGTTATTTACTGTTTTATTTATTCTCTTCAATACTCCAGTCTCGTACTGGTCAGTTATTTACTGCCTTTATTTATTCTTGTCGATAATCCAGTCTCGCACTGGTGAGTTATTTACTGTCTTTATTTATTCTTGTCGATAATCCAGTCTCGCACTGGTCTGTTAGTTACTGCCTTTATTTATTATTGTCGATAATCCAGTCTCGTACTGGTTCGGTTATTTTCGCCCTTTGCTTTCGGCCTCCCTTTCAAGTACTTCCTTCAGCACTGCAACTCTGCAGTTTATTTTGAACCATAACTATTGTAATTATATCTACGGTGCTAACCCAGGTTTTGCTCTAACAGACGGTTTTTCTGCTGGTGAGGCCTTAGTTGGGGATAACCGCGAGTTGAGTATATCCTCCAGGGTTAGCCCCAAATAATGTGCCCCCACTCCCGTTGCGTCTCCCGGCCAAAAGTTGGGTAATCGGTCGAGTCAAGAAAGCCGCGGCGGACCTGAAGCATTTGTTCCTTCCCTTAAAAATGGTTGTAAATTGCTTGCTGTAAAAGTGGCGGGTCGGTCACGCCCGCAGACCATTCGTACAGGTGCGGTATGATTGATGACTCATGGCGACAGGGAGATGTACACCGCGGGTTATCACCACCTCGTACCCGCTGATTTGCCTCCACTGGTCGGCCTAAATCTTAGAATCGTCGGATGTCGCTCACATCCAAGTAGTACACCAAGTTGTACGGGAGGGCCTGGGTGATACGGTACGACTACGCTCAGAAGTGGCAGGACTGGCCACTGTCACCGACGACCACATCGGTGAGGCCCGCGGGGTTCGCTACCCTGCTGGAAGGAAAGCGGTCCAAACTGTGTCGACATGGGGTTTTGTGATCGGGTTTGAACACCCGCGGTGTGTGTGCGTGCATGTTATGACAAGTAATGTTAATGAAGTTATAAACTGCATATCTCATATATATAATGGTTAGTTTTATTAGGAGGCCCGATATATATATATACATGTTGCTAACCCTTCTTGCTTCGGCTATTTATTTTTGGTGCTTAAGCTCGTCCCCAGGATACGGATCCGGGGAGGAGATGTGTTTCCACTTAGCTCTATAACTAACGGTTATTTTTATGACCATTCACAGGAGATGGGACAACGCGAAGCCCCTGCACCGCTTGATGACTTACCTGCTCTCGAGATTGCCCGATCAGACACTCCAGCCTTACCCCCCGTCTTCCGTGACGTGAGTCCTAGAGTATAGGGCTAAATAAGGAGTCTATAAGTTGTAGTAGTTACTTTTATCCCACATGGTCGTTCATGTAAACAGTAGGCTACAACCTTTTTGCTTATATATATGGTTTTGTTAGACTTTTCTTAAGATTGCTTCCGCAATGTCTCTCTGATGTGATGTGTTGATTCTTGTGTCTGACAAGACGACCGCTCAGTGCTTGGGGGTGAGCCATTGCCACCCGGGAAGCACTAAGTAGCCACCTTGGGTAGTAAGATCCCCTCACCCCGACTTGGGTTCTGTGTGTGTGGGGGGGGGGGGGGGGGGTCTTACATGAAGTCCCTCCTGCACTAGAGCCAAGCGACGACTTCCGGAAAGTCCACATAACGACAAACTCATAACTGCCCAAGTTACAACAACTCTCCTAAACGAGCTCGCACACCCGAAGATATACATTCGAAAAATTATCGGGCTCATTTTCTACAAAAAGGACCTCCAAAAATTGAGGGACATTTGATGGGGTTTCCCAAAACATATCTAGTCGAACCGGTGATTTTTCGCCGCGACCTCGACCGGCTCGCCGATACGATTCCAACAGGCTCATCCTCGTGTGGAGAGACCGACGCAGAACCACCATCCAGTAGTGGCAGAAAAACCGTCGTACAATAACCACCGTGTGGCGGTCGCCATGCCAATTGGGTTGCACCCCCCATATAGGGTGCGGCCAAGGCCGGTCAATATACTTTTGATAATATTGGTTGTTGCTCTTTGATTTCCATCCACTCCATCAACTACAATAAATTCTAGCACCTCAACAATAGATGATCGAACATTCAGATAAAATTCAACACAGTACCGTAATGGGAACTCCATCGCGTGTCTCCAGCCATTTTAATCTCTAATGGTTAATTTATACCCCGACCTGTTTCTAGCTCTCCACAGCCAAGTTCTCGAGAAACTCTATCAATTTTTGCTGCTCTGAGATTGTCGCGATGTTTATAAGAGCCTCCCACAATATTCAATACATTGTTAATCAAGAAAAACAACTCAGCTACTTGAGAATGACCTTCTGCAACATCCACTAATATTAACTACAACTGATGAGCAAAACAATGAATATATAATGCAGACACATTTTCCCGCATAATCAATGTCTTAAGACCTATAAACTCTCCATTTATGTTGCTTGCCCCATCATAACTTTGACCACGTAATTTAGAGAAACTAAGCTCGTGCTTCATAAAAAATTGATCAATAGCTCCTTTAAGTGATAATGCAGTAGCATCTAGTACATGAACAAAATCAAGAAGTCGTTTAACAATAAACCCTTTTGTATCAATATACCGTAAAACAATTACCATTTGCTCCTTAGTTGAAATATCACAGGATTCATCAACTAAAATGACAAAACACTCTTCTCCAATCTCTGTAATAATTGTTTTTGTTGTTTCGCTTGCAATTGCGGAAACTATTTCTTTCTGAATCTTTGGTGCAATTAATTGACAGTTACTTTGAGCATTTTCTCTCACAACCGCTTTAACATCATCATTATGCGAAGCAAAAAAATCTAGTAATTCTAGAAAGTTTTCTTTGTTTAGGGATTCTTTTGACTCATCATACCCACGAAAAGACAATCTTTGGCATAAAAGAAAACGAATACAGTCAATGGATGCACATAAGCGAACACGATATTCTAAAATTTGTGTTTCTTCCTGTCTAGCAAATGCATTTTGAATACTTTGTTTTTGATCCATCAAATTGTCACACATCCTTTTGGAATCATTATACACACGGTTGTGTTTATCAACATGTTTTTCAAGTATAGTCTTATCTTTCTAATATCTAAATCCATGATTTATAAACGTTAGATCACAACCATTTTGGGGAAAGACGTAACAATACAAACAAAATACGCATCTTTTGCTTCGTAATACACCAACCATCCCTTAAATTCACTAAACCAATCTTTATTAAATCTTCGAGCTTTTTGTCCCATTAAAGTTTGTGGAAATTGGGCTAAACGTGGATGACGTGGTCTATTTTGTAAGTAATATCTTCTCACTGAATCTTGAACATTGACCTCATGACTTGATATCGATTGCCGCAAACTTGGATCTGTGGGTAAGTTCTCTAAGTTAAACTCGATTCGAGGCTCCTTACACTCTAAATTCTTTGCTACTGATTTTGAAAAAACTTCTCTATCACAACTCACAAAATCACAACAACAATTGAATCCATATTAATTGACATTCATAAGAAAACAAGACATAAGAAATCATATTGTGCAAAGCTAAAATTGAAAACTAAAACATATAAGACTGAAGTTTTTATAGAGTTCAAGGATCATTATACCCGAAGGCTGAAGTTGTTGGAGCTTGAAGAGTTGATGTATCAGAATTCAAAGAAATGGTTGCTACAATAATGAACTAGTAATTCAGGGAAAGTCAAAAAAATATTTGTATTAAAGGTCCCTCAAATAACATAGGAGTGTAAATAACTCCCATCAGAAATCAAAGTTTACAAATTATTGGAGGTTTAAAATAGCCTCAAAATGGCATCCTTGCCTCTTTGCTAATACATGTATTTATAGGCTGAAAATATCTAATGGTCATACAATGATTCAACTATTAACAAATCAAAGTAGTATCTGGTAGATATGTTATACGAATCACTGATATACAACAGTATACATCTAAGAAGATAATTTCATTACTAATAAATCTACAAAATTGTATTGATCAGTCTGATCTATAATGGACAACTGAGATAGCAATTTGTGGGCTTCAGGAATCAGGATGAATGGAATAGCTCAATGCTCATTGGAATGTTCAGAAATCAGATCTCAACAGACAACAAGTCAATAGCCACTGTCGCAAGATTGTTCAACTAGAAATAAGAAAAATAGGGCAAGAGAGGAATAGATCTACCTCAGAAATCAGAAAGTTGTCGGCGGATGAGCGGATCTGTTGCGTCTTCTTTCTCGTCGCAAGCACGCAGCGATGGCGTCTTCAAAGTGGAGATGTGGAGTCGCAGTGATGGCGACGCAGGCTCGCGGGCACGCAGCGATCTCATCGACAGGATTGCAGGAAGCCAGGAAGGAGAGGAGAGGGTTTTAAAATGGCGTTGTTCTAGGGCATGTGGCTTCGCTCTGCACCGAGGAAACGAGCGGGCAAGGGCAATATCGCGATAACAATCGAGCGGCCAGCAGGCCTCTGTAGCATTTCAAGAAAATTTGACCCGGGCACGTGCCCGGGTGTGCCCATACGTGGGGCCGCCCCCTGACTAAAGATGTTAGCAATGTAAAATTATAGGATACACTCTATATTTTGTAATTACAAAAACCTCCCCTATAAGTATACATTTCAGAACATACATGCACAAAAATACCCCCAAGGTGAAGTCCTACATCATCTGCATCACTATTTTCTTTCGCTGCAAGATCATCTTCATTGAAATTGGACATGTGTCCTAAAATTTAGATTTGACTGTCACCATCATCGCCAAACAAGCCTTTTTCATTCTCAAATCGAATATCTACGGAGCTATCTTCACAATTAGTATCATCAATCCTCAAATATTCATTGTACTCCCTCAAGCTGCAGCATAATATTGATTAGAACACAAATAGCTCTAAAATATTTGTTCCATGTTCAGTAGGCTGAGCTAGGTATGTGCTACTCCAACCCAATTGAGGATTAAAACAGATGTGACATTTGGAGTAAAAAAAACATTGTGATAAACATATTTTCATTTTTGACCATTGCCTTGTTGACGATTTTCCTAAATGATTCCAATTATTTTATTTGAAAGAGCAAAAAATAAGACATTTAAGATCAACAATAATCAAGAAATAGATTCAACAATTCCTCCTGCTACGCACTAAAGACAGATTGCGACAAAAGTTATCAGAAGTAATAGTTATACATGATAAAGAAGAGAGCATATAGACTAAACTGGCATCAGAAACACAGAAAACAGCAAGCAGCTGCGGTGGTTCATTCCTCATCGTCTTCCACGGTCGGCCGCCTTCTTGGCTGCAGCCCTTGTATTTCTGCGCTTCACACGGCCAGGACGGCCACCGCCAAATGGACTTGAGAGAGCGAAGTCTATGTGCTTGGAAGAATCAACTCGCACCATGAATGAGGGAACATTCACCAGCTGCCTGCCAACCCTGCAGTGATGGATTCACAATATGCTGCTAATAAGTATTCAGTTGAAGAGGATGTCAAAAGGAAGATAAAGGAATCACTTCTATTTTGCAGGAAGGGTGCCAAAGTAAATTTGGAGTTTCACCCAATAGACATGACTCATTGATTCAGAATAAAAACTATTAATTAATTGCTACTACAGAAGTTTCGATATCACACGAGCCGAAAATATAGAAATTGGTCATGCATGAGTACAATCTGCTTGATACATGTAGGCTCGTGCACTTCCGCGCAGTAGGTGTGGATGCCATTCTCCAAGAACACATGGAAGTCAGTTGGCCGGACAGACTTCGAGCAGTAAGACCCCGGTGAAGTTCTAAGAGAGCAAGTTGTGGTTATCGCCACAGTCAAATGTAACGGCGCCGTACAGATGGGACGGGATAAAACACAAAGGAGAGAAAGGCCAGCCCACGCCAACAATCCAAGGCTCAGTCATCCAACGGTTCTTATTATGTAGTATAAACAAATGGTTCCCAGCTTAGAATAGAGCCATTAGAATACTACCAAAACGATTTGTATAAATACGAAAGGACACTGTATATACCGGTTACGAAAAGATTAATAAAGTAATTAGTTTTTTTTCCTGTTTCATTGTCTTCTCCGATGAGTTCGCCGTAAATCCTCCCAAGAGGGTTAGATTTGGTGCTCTCATTGACCTTCCCGGTCGCCATGGCGGCAACCGATCCTCCGGGCTACCGGATTGAAGGAATTAGCAGCCGGCCAGCAGGAACTTCGAAAGGAAATGGACGCCCGACAAGAACAACATTCCTTGCAACATACCACCTTTTAACAAGAAACAAAGCAGAATTTCTCAAGACTCGAAGCCGAAATGATTAAACTCACATAGGTCACTCATCAATCGGCGGACATGATAGTGGGCATTCCCGTCACCGGCCTCAAGCGGATGATCCAGTCTCTTCATCATTGACCGGCTACCTGGGGCCACCAACACATATCTTGCAGGCTCAATGCGGGTTCCCCAGCTCGGAACATATGTCTTCGGCACCCCAAAACACATCTTCATCGATCAGTACTTTCAATCCGTCGGCACAACTGTTTCAACCACAAATTGGTTTTCCCAATTTGTCTCATACAATGATCACACCCATGGGACCTTTCGCTACCAACAATACATTTCACAACCACCGCCATTCAATACCAGAGAGCATTCCACAATTCCATCCTTCTCCCCAACATATGACAGGAGGGATACCTGCAATGTCAGGCTACATACCAACAATGAAATCTCAAACAGCCAGCACAGGGCGACGATTTCCAAACGGACTCCTATAGAGAAGATCGGGAAGATTTCGTGATCCGCTGCCGATTCCAACAGCTCGGACTCGGATCGTGAGGATCGGCGGAATACTTCGTATCAACAGATAAGATACTCGGTATGTTAACATACTAGTACCAAACAACGATGGTGGCCACCAAGAACAATGGCCCTCACACAAGGTACCAGACAACAACCACATACTCATAAACCAAGCCAAGTAAAATTCTCCTTTCCTCGCTTTTCCAACGGTGACCATCTGTGTTTGAGGATCCTATGGAAGTTAACTAAATTAACGAGGTTCTTAGCATATAAAGATAATTTTGAAGAATTATCCACTAAAATCACAGGTTTAAACCAAGATCTATTAAAATCAAGTTTTATTTCCGGCTTGAAACTGTTATGGGTCTTATTATATTATTTAATTGCTTTTAGGTCGCATTCCTATTTCGTCGTGCATGTCCAAGTCTGTAGTTATTTCCATTGTTGTTATTTTAATTCCTTTGTCATTCTTTCCTTGTGCGTCGATTGTAAGTCTACTTAAGAGACCCCTTGGGTCTTGTATTGGAATGCAAGAAATAAAGTCTATTCTTTCTCTCTAATTGTCAGATATTGGTAGCTCTCTCCTCCAATGAGCAAGCCCCGCTTAGGCAGCCGTGGTTCCGGCTCCATGGTATCCTCCTCCGCCGTCGTCACCTTCGACTCTGGCCACTCATCCGGCGACCTTTGACCAGGCCCATAACAACTTGGTATCAGAGGTACTCATCCTCTTCCGCCGAAGTCGTTGCCTCCCGCTGTGAATCAGTCAAACCAAGAGATCGGCAGTTGAGGCCGAACACTCGTGGCAATCGACCTCTGCCAGGCCAAGCGATCGACGTCAATCGGCCGAGCGTCCTCCGTCACGCTCTCCCACCCTGCGTGCAGACCGCAGTCCTCGTCGCCCTTCCCTGCACCAGGCGGCCATACCAAATGAAGCCGCGTGAGTCAATTCCGCTCGACCCGACAATCTCGACGACGCACGTCAATCACGCTCGACGCGTCTCCTGCACAAGGAAACAACGACATCCTCTGTAAAAGGAAACGCACGTCCGTCCTTTTCTCTCGAAGCTCGACACGTCTCCTGCACAAGGAAACATCGACATCATCTATAAAAGGAAACACACGCATAGCGTCCATCCTTTTTCTCTCGAGGCCTGCGTTAAAAAAAGGAATAAATTTAATTCTTTTTTGGCCGACAATCAGGGGGGCCTAGACAATTATTTATGTTCTAAAGCCAGCCAGTCCATTAGTTGCTTTGCCTCCGAAATAAAGGGAACAAATATTGGAGTTTATTGTTTTGTCAACATTGGGCGACGACGCGGATCTCGCGGCAATTCCCAAACAACCACCTTTGAGCAATCTAGCCGTGATGTTACTCGCTCCTTATCTCGTGCTATCTTTATCCACAATATGGGAGACTCGACCGACTTCTTGGATGCTATGAACCGACTACACGCAGTTATATCCGTCATGGATGCACGCCTTCAAGATGTAGAAGCACGATTTCACGATGCTGGCGCACATCATTAGGATGACATGGCAACCATCACCACCAAGCTTAATGGACTAACAACAGCACCTCCGGTGGTTACCACCCCCACCCAAGGATCACGCCAGCAGCAATCAAGTTCCGCTACCGCCGCTCATCCGCCGCGATCCACCACCACAGACCGCCCTGAAGCTGCTATTCTGCTACGCTATACCCGATTGGAATTCCCCACCTATGATGGGAAAATTGATCCCTTGGGCTGGCTCACCAGGTGCGAACAATTCTTTGGCCACCAACAAACTCCGGCAGCCGAACAACTTCCTCTGGCCTCGTTCCACCTTCTCGACTCGGCTTTGCTTTGGACCACTCATCTCCTCACCGATCAGCCGGGTCTGACGTGTGCGACCTCAAGCAATTTTAAAACCTGCGTTTCGACCCTCCCATCCACAGCAACCCCCTCGGTGCCCTCACCACATTACGCCATACGGGCTCCGTGGATGATTATCTAGACCAGTTTCAATTTCTACTGGCGCACGTCACTCTTTTCCCAGAGATGCAGGTCGCCATCTTCACCGTTGGACTTCGCGATCACCTTCGACTTGATGTCGCATTTGAGGCTCCTCCAGACTTAGTAACTGCTATGAGTCTGGCGAGGCTATGTGATTGTCGCCTCCAACTGGCCCAGGAGGCATATCCGCCCACCGACACAGGCGTTCAGCAAGGTCGTCCCGAGGGTCATTCAACACCACTAGTTCGTCGACTATCTTGGGCCGATATGTTGGAACGGCGCGCGCAGGGCTTATGTTACAACTGCGACGAACAATACACTCGCAGTCACTGGTGCAAACGACTTTTCTATCTACACATTGAGGACTCTGATGATGAAGGCATCGGATGAGGCAACCATCGTGTCAATCTCTCTCGAGCTTGAGGTCAAGCTCTTTTTCCAAGGCGGGAGAGATGTTATGAGTCTTACTATATTATTTAATTGCTTTTAAGTCACATTCCTATTTCGTCGTGTATGTCCAAGCCTATCGTTATTTCCTTTGTTGTTATTTTAATTCCTTTGTCGTTCTTTCCTTGTGCGACAATTGTAAGTCTACTTAAAAGACCCATTGGGTCTTGTATTAGTATGCAAGAAATAAAGTCTGTTCTTTCCCTCTAATTGTGAGATATTGGTAGCTCTCTCCTCTAACGAGCAAGCCCCGCTTAGGCAGCCGCGGTTCCGGCACCACGGTATCCTCCTCCGTCGTCGTCACCTTCGACTCTGGCCACTCATCCGGCGACCTCCGACCCGGCCATAACAGAAACCTCGCATTCGGCGCTCCAATACCGCACAACGCCCATTTTCCTTAAAACGAAGCCTTCTCCAACTAAACTTTTTTAGGAACAATGGCACGATGACCATTTTCCACGGCCCAATTTACCATCAACATCCAATCAGTCCCAACGACAACTTACACCCCAATATAAAAAAACCAGGTTATAAACACTTGTCCCCAACAGAAATTCAGTATAAATTTGACAAAGGCTTATGTTATACCTGTGACGAGCGCTACTTGCCAAGCCACAAATGTAAAAATAAGGTGGCATGCCTGTACATGGACGACGACACTGATGATCTCATCAAATCAGTTGACCCAATCGAACCCCACGACATCGAATTCACAGTACCTCATGAATCTGAAATAAGTCTCAACACTTTAAAGGGATCCTTTACCAGTCAATCAGTCCGCTTTGTGGGACAATTACTAGCTGCCCCAGTCCACATTCTCATTGATTGTGGTAGTACCACAAACTTCGTATATGAACGAGCAACCAAATTTCTCAAACATCCTATTACCGTCATTAAACCCTTTAAGGCTCATTAGGCAACGAAGTTATTTTATGGTGTTCGGGGACCTATTTACACGCTATCCTTACTATACAAACTCACCAATTTCCGACAAATTTTCGTGGATATTTCCCGCAGTGAAATCACCAATTTTATGGTGTTCGGGGATATTTCCCACAGTGAGTGCTTTAAATATCTGGGATCGATAATTCAAAAAGATGGAGGTGTAGATAAAGATGTGGTACATAGAATCCAAGTAGGTTGGTTGAAGTGGAGAGGCGCGTCTGGATCTTATGTGACCGTAAGGTACCATTAAAACTTAAAGGCAAGTTTTACCATACTGCAATTAGGCCAGCAATGCTCTACGGTTTTGAGTGTTGGGCAGTGAATGTTGTACATGAGCAAAAAATGGGAGTTGCGGAGATGAGAATGCTTAGGTGGATGTGTGGTCACACGAGACTGAATAAAATTAGGAATGAATGTATCAGGGATAAGACAGGAGTGGCGCCAATTGTATAGAAGATGCAAAAAGCTCGTTTAAGATGGTTCAGATATGTGCATAGGAGACCATTAGAGGCACCTATTAGGCGTTGTGAGAGTTTAGTAACTAGACATGTTAAACGGGGGAGGGGTAGACCAAAAAAGACTTGGAATGAAACTATAAGGAAAGATATAATGTACTTAGGTATTAGTGAGGCTATGATTAAAGATAGGGCGCAATGGAGACAAAGGATCCATATAGCCGACCCCACTATGATGGGATAAAGGCTTGAGTGTTGTTGTTGTTGTAGACTTACACGGCTCCGATCTTATCCTAGGGGTTATCTGGCTAGAATCCCTCGGGGATGTAACAACTAATTACAAACATAAGGCAATGACATTCACGTACAACAACGAAGTTATTACACTACACGGCCTCGCAAATAACACTACAGATGCAATTTACCCAAGCCAAATAAATAGAGTGGTATCCCATGACTCGATTTCCACTACAGTTTTGTGTTTTTATACTTTACAAGCTGATTCCCCAACACTACCACCAACACAACCACCTGACTGCTCATTTCCCCAAACACCTCCAGCGATTTCAACGTTACTATGTCAATACATTGATATATTTCAAACACCACAAGGTTTTCCCCCGCCAAGATCGTGCGCCACAAAATACCACTTAAAGAACCAAACGCCATTGTCAAAGTTAAGCCGCACCGTTACCCACATTTTAAAGACGTGCAAGTTTTATAACCTGCATCGGGTAGTCCTCCCAAATGTCTCTTTGCTCGTTTATTATTAGTTTCATTTATACAAGCTCGCTTTGATCATTTAAAAATCAAAGCTTGCTTAGTTGTTGCTACCCATATTTGTCATTAATTTGCTTATAAAAAATATTGTTTGTGATTTCTCTCGTGTTGATGAATCCTCCGAGATGTTTTTGTTCAATTGATACCTTAGTAAATCCTCGATAGCTCTTTTACTCATGTTCCTCTCTCGATCGATAACCACGATCTATCAATTGATCCGACCACTATTCTAGAGCTTCTGATTTCGCAGGTCTCCAATTCAACACGTGCTTCCCGCAGGGAGCTGCTCCAGCTCGCGGACGTCCTTCCTCTATGGATTGTAGAGATGACGATCATGCGACCGCGAGACCGAATCCCTTCGTCAAATAGCAGTAGGAATCAGGTAAATAGCCTATCGGACAGCCCAGTGCACAAAGCATCCCCGCGCAGCGAGGGTCCGGGGAAGGGTCCCACCACAAGGGTGAAATGTAGGTAAACCTTACCCTGCATTTTTTGCAAGAGGTTCCTTCCAGGACTCGTACCCGTGACCTGCCGTATGACCTTGATGTCACGGGTTCGAGTCCTGGAAGCAACCTCTTGCAAAAATGCAGGGTAAGGTTTGCCTACATTCTACGTTTTGAAAGGCGCGCCTGAGGCGCAAGGCGCACAGGGCGCAGTAGCTGGCGCTTCAGATGCCTAAAGGCGGGCGATGTGCGTTGGGCGCTCGTGAGGCGCGCCTAGGCTCGCTTTTCAGCTGTTTTTTAGGCGCAGTGAGGCGCGTCTGCGGGATTTAATTTTTTTAAAACCCCTAACTAAGTTAGGGTTAACTTCTGCGTCTGCCTTCTCATTTCATTTCCCTCTCGCCCGACATTTCCTATTTTCACTTCTTATCGACGGGTGCTTGCTCCTCTCGCCTCTCCTAGACGTCTGACATTTCCTCCTCTCGTCGCCGCTTCATGGTGCCTTCTCCTCTCGCCGCTGGCTGACAGTGCCTGCTCCTCTCGCCGCTGGCTGACGGTGCCTCCTCTCGCCGTTGCTGGAGGTCTCGACAGGGACTCCTCTCACCGCTGTTGGAGATCTCGACAGGGCCTTCTCTCGCCGCTGCTGGAGGTCTCGACAGGGCCTCCTCTCGCCGTTGTTGGAGGTCTCGACAGGGCCTTCTCTCGCCGCTGTTAGAGGTCTCGACAGGGCCTCCTCTCGCCGTTGCTGGAGGTCTCGACAGGGCCTCCTTCGTATTTCTTCTCCTGATTTTCTCGCCGGAGTTTCCTCTTTTGCATGCTATGGTACTTGCTCTCCTCTCAGTTCCGAGTCTTTACATTTTGCATACTTTGATACACCCGATTATATCGAATTCTTTGTAAAAATGGTTTAATAGGGTGGAATAGAAGGGAGCGGGTCATCTACTGCTCAATCAAGCAAAGATCCATGTTGGAAATATGTGCGGCAATTGACCCTCAATACTAAAAATGATTTGATTTGTAACTTCTGCGAGAAGGTTACAAAGGGTGGGATTTATCGAGCCAAGCAGCACATTGTTGGTGGCTTTAGGAATACTAAGTCTTGTGTCAAATGCCCCCCACATGTCCGCTTGGAACTGCAAGAGTTTATGGAAAAAAATTAACTTATAGCAACACGGATAAGCGCACATTCCCCGACTTTGCAGATATGGATACTTTTGGAAGTGACAAGGTAATGGATGACATTGGAGAGAAGGTTCATAGTAGAACTAGCGGGTCCAAGAAACCTAGGGATAAAGGACAGATGGATGTTTTTTTGCACCTAATATAGGAAAGATAGTGCAAAGTAAAGGAAAACGAAAATTTATGAAGCAAACCTCTATTAATGAAGCTTGTAAGAAGGAGTTGAGAGGGCGAGCTTGCAAGCATATAGCTCAATGGATGTATGACACAACGATCCCATTTAATGTTGTGGCTCATCCTAGTTTTGCAGTAATGGTGGAGTCCATTGGACAATTTGGAGTTGGATTGAAGCCACCAAGTTATCATGAGGTTCGTGTGCCTTTGCTGAATAATGAAGTAAGTGAAGTCAAAGACATGATGAAAGCTTATGAGGATGAGTGGAAGATGCACGGTTGTTCTATCATGGCTGACGGTTGGACAGATAGGAAGCAAAGAACTCTAATAAATTTGTTGGTGAATTTACCAAAAGGAACAATTTTCCTCGAATCTGTCGATGCATCAGATTATTCAAAGACAGGAGAGAAGATGTTCGAGTTGCTTGACAAGGTGGCGGAACGAGTTGGAGAGACGAATGCTGTCCAGATTACAGATAGTGCAAGCAATAACGTACTAGCAGGTATAACTCATTAATTATTCAATTTTCATTTCATCTTAGATATGTTGAATTTTTCTTTATATTTCTTTGTTTATATGATACATAACAAGTAAATTATTGGAAGCAAAACGGCCTCATTTGTATTGGACGCCATGTGCTGCTCATTGCATTGATTTAATGCTAGAGGATATTGGAAAGATGCCCAACATTAAGAGAACATTAAAGAAGGCAATGACCATAAATAGTTATATTTATGTTCGCCCTAGTCTTGTCAATATGTTGAGGAGCTTTACGGGGCAAGTGGAGTTTATTAGACCAGCTATGACGAGATTTGCAACTTCTTTCCTTACTCTTCAGCGCATTCACAAGCAGAGGAATAATTTGAGAAAGATGTTCACTTCACCTGACTGGTCTTCAAGCAAGTGGGCGAAGGAAAGTGGTGGTAAGGAAGTGCATAAAATTATATTGATGATCGCTTTTTGGAGAGGTGTACTGTATATTTTAAAGATATTTGGACCTTTGGTACGTGTACTGAGATTGGTTGATGGGGAGAAAAGAACAACCATGGGTTATATATACGAAGCGATGGATAGAGCTAAAGAGGCGATCATAAAGTCCTTCAATGAGAAAGAGGAAAAATATAAGGATGTTCTAAAAATTATTGATAGAAGATGGGAAACCCAGCTTCATCGACCTCTGCATGCTGCGGGTCATTATTTAAACCCAGAATTCTTTTATTCAAACCCCACTATTGCAGCAGATGGAAAAGTTATGGAGGGTTTATACAAGACAATGCAAAGACTGATTCCAAGTCATGGCGAGCAAGATAAAGTTGTTGACCAGCTATCATTATATAGAAATGTTGAAGGGTTATTTGGAATGGAATTTGCAATTCGGCACCGAAAAACAAAGTCACCCGGTAAATTAGTTATTATTCAATCAAGTTTATTCTGCATGATTCATTTTCTAAATATTTTGGGAGATTAAGTTGTATTTCTTACTTGTTACTTTGATAGCTGAATGGTGGCAATCATATGGTGCTTCAACTCCTAACCTAAGAATATTTGCTATCAAAGTGCTTAGTCTAACTTGCAGTGCATCTGGGTGTGAGCGCAACTGGAGTTTTTTTGAACATGTAAGTATTTAAATTTTATTTTGGGAGATTAAGTTGTATTTAATTTGTTGATTAATTTATATAGTTAATTTGTTATATTTCAGGTTCATAGTAAAAAAAAGAAATAGGCTAGCTCAACAGCGGATAAATGATTTAGTATTTGTCAAATACAACCGAGCGTTAAGACGACGATATGATGCACGTGATCGTATAAACCCGATTTCATTGACAGATATTGATGATAACAACGAATGGTTAGTGGGTATTATGGATGAAGATAATGAGGCTGAGGAGGATGAGGAATTTGTTTTTGATAACAAGTACCTGACTTGGGGTGCAGTTTCTAAGGCAACTGGAGTAGAAGAGGACACCTATCAGACGCGCTTATCCAAAGGAAAAAATATGATTCAAACAAGTGCAACTGCAAAGATAGTTGAAAAGGGGAGGACATCTAAGACGAGGGTTCCTACTACAGTTGTACTTAGAGAGGGTGATGTCGAGGATGAGGATGAGGAAGCTGATGAGTACAATGAAGGAGAAGAAGATTATACTGACAGCGCTTCTTCTGATGAAGACATCGGACTAGAAGAAGATTGGTGAGTAATGAATAATTTCAATAGTTAACACGTGTTTTTGTAATTACCATAGTTATTTACAATTCCTACTCATATATGCAATAGACTTGTAAGTACCATAGTTAACAAGTGTTTTTTGTGATTACCTTTGTGCAGATCATGCATATGGAGATTTTATGGATCCTTCCTCTATTCTACATATATGCAGATCCATGTATTTGATAGTACTGAACTTTTATGGATCCTTCATCTTTCATATTTTTGATGTTTGTGATTGCATTTGTGATAATATTTGACAGACTTACATTTTTTTGTTTTGCTTACATAGTGTCATGTTTATTTGTTATTGCTTACTACTCTGAATTATTCTAGTGCGGTAATTTGTTATTACCCTGAATTTATTATATGGCAAAGCAAAGATTTTTATTTCAAAAGAGAGTAGGACTGAAGCTGGGATTGCTTCAATGTCAGATTGGAATGTCAGGTAACATTTGCTACTTTGTTGTGTCATTTCTATTTTTTGTTCTCATAGTTTTAGTATTTTACATTATTTTTCTTCATATTTTGATAATTGTTACTTGTTACATTATCAATTGTTGGTATTTTATTGTCTTTTTTCAGTTGCTTTTTGAACTAGATGGTCTATATTTTAGGACTCTTAGCTTGGGGATTGCTATAAATTTCTTTAACTAGTTGTCTGCTTGTCTATTAGTTATTTCTTCAGAATACAGTGTGCGCTCAGTTCAGTGAAAATCAAAAGTAGAAAATTATGTGATACTAAATGCATTAATTCTACTGTGTTGATATGGTGGTAGATGTATTTTATGTGTATTTTGTATTTAATTAACTACATTTTATCTTTTTTCCATTTTGGCGCCTCACGTGCCTCAGGCGCGCGCCTGCGCCTTGCGCCTAGGCTCCACGACCCCTTTGCGCCTCGGTGTGCCTTGCGCCTTTCAAAACGTAGCCTACATTTCACCCTTGTGGTGGGACCCTTCCCCGGACCCTCGCGGTGCGGGGATGCCCGATAGGCTATTTATGTGATTCCTACCGCTAATTGACGAAAGGCTCCAGGCTCGCGGTCGCATGGTCGTCAACTCTACAGTCCATAGAGGAAGGATGTCCGCGAGCTGGAGCAGTTCCTTGCGGAAAGCACGTGTTGGACTATTGACACTAAGTCACATTTCCATTCAAGATCCAAACTAATGAATGCCCTAAAATGGCTATCTGCTATTTATAAGAGGATATGTTCATCAAAAGAACACAAAAAACAAAGAGACAATGATAGAAATAACTTGAATAAAATTAGTATGCTGCCAAATAGGACGCACCTGTTCGGTGTGTGCATTTATATCAATGTAACATTGAGTGTTTTCCTCCTACTATTTATTTATGGAATTGGACATGACATTACTACAATAACCACTACAATTAATTTATGGTTGGTTTAATAGTTGAGTTGTTAATCTCTCCTAATTATATAAAAGCGATTGTTACGAGCAAGCCTATTTTGGCTAGGTGCATACCTTTTCTAAGTGTGGACCAAAAGAATTTAAGTGCAGATCATTTTAATATGGGTAGAAAAAAAGATGACTTAGGAAAGGTTTGTATAATTGCACCTGTACTAGAAATTTACTGATTCTATTCATCACTTGTCCACTTCCAGCTGCCTTATAAGAACTGTGCCATCATAATTTAGAGCAAACCTCATGATAAATTTGATGCTACAGGTGTCAAAGCCAAGACTGTGTAAAGGTGGAGAAGTTTATGAATGTCGATAGAAACTCCCATGTGATGCACATCAGCACCACAGTTTGATTCGAGCTTTTTCAGAAATCAGTTATTATTCTGTTTTCTGCACATGCATTTTCATGATAAATGCATGATTTTTGCAGATTACCGGTAAACTGTTTGATAATCTCACATGCTGGGAAGCTTTGCACTCTGCTTTGCCTGTGGGAACAGTCTCCAATGTCCGTATTCCTCATCCTGTGAAGATCTTTATCACGGCTTCCAAAAGAAAATGCCTGAAAACAAGTAGGCTTTGCTCTAAGTAAGCATTTGTCCTCAAGGAGATCCATGGCAAATTTACTTTGGGATAACACAATCCCATTGTCGACTGGCAATCACGATACCAAGAAAGTATCGAGAAACTAACATATCTTTTTGTCACAAAGTGTTTCTCGTATATACTTTGGTGTCTTCCACATCAGATGCATCCTCACAGGCAAGAAAAATATCATCTACATAGAGTGCGAAAACAATAAGTTATTATCTTTATTCCTTAAAAACACTGAGAGATCGGTATGACTTTGATGAAAACCAATAGCGAAAATAATTTGACTGAATTTGTCAAACCAAGCTTTAGAGCTTTATTAGAGTCCATAGATTGCCTTCTTCAATTTGCATATTGAGTAACATCTTGGAATAATGGTGATGTTTCGTCCCACAGACTGTCAATCCCCATAGACATATGAGAACGAGTAGGCTTTGCTATAGGCAAGCATTTCTCCTCAAGAAGATCCGTGGACATATACTTTGGGATAACGCAATCCCTGTCATCTGACAATCACGATACCAAGAAAGTATCGAGAAACACATCTTTTTATCACAAAGTGTTTCTCACATATACTTTGGTGTCTTCCATATCAGATGCATCATCACAGGTAAGAAAAATATCATCTACATAGAGTGCGAGAACAATGTCATTATCTTTCTTCCTTACAAACACTGAGAGCTCGATATGACTTCGATGAAAACCAATAGTGAAAATAATTTGACTGAACTTGTCAAACCAAGCTTTAGGGCTTTATTTGAGTCCATAGATTGCCTTCTTCAATTTGCATACTGAGTAACATCTTGAATAATGGTGATGTTGCGCCCCACAGACTGTTAGACAATCACGATACCAAGAAAGTATCGAGAAACTCACATATCTTTTTGTCAAAAAGTGTTTATCATATATACTTCGGTATCTTCCATATCAGATGCATCATCACTGGTAAGAAAAATATCATCTGCAGAGAGTGCGAAATAATAAATCATTATCTTTCTTCCTTACAAACACTGAGAGGCAGGTATGACTTCGATGAAAACTAGTACTGGAAATAATTTGACTGAACTTGTCAAACCAAGCTTTAGGGCTTTATCTGAGTCCATAGATTATCTTCTTCAATTGGCATACTGAGTAACATCTTGGAAAAATGGTGATGTTTCGTCCCACAGGCTGTCAATCCCCATAGGCATATGAGAACGAGTAGGTTTTGCTTTGGGATAACACAATCCCTTTGGCAATCACGATACCAAGAAAATATCGAGAAACTCACAAATCTTTTTGTCACAAAGTGTTTCTCATATATACTTTGGTGTTTTCCATATCAAATGCATCAACACCGGTAAGAAAAATATCATCTACCTAAAGTGCGAGAACAATAAGTTATCTTACTTCCTTACCAACATTGAGAGGATGGTATGACTTCGATGAAAACCACTAGTGGAAATAATTTGATTGAACTTGCCAAACCAAGCTTTAGGGCTTTATCCGAGTCCATAAATTGTCATCTTCAATTTGCATACTTGAGACTCATCTTGAGAATAAACCCGGGATGTTGCTCCACGTACACCACTTCCTGAAAATCACCATATAGGAAGACATTCTTGACATCGCGCTGCGGCGCTGGAACAAAGGCCATGTAACACTCTACTTAACACAGTCTTATAATGCGGGGGGCCGGAACCTTCTCCATAATTCATATGCAAGTTATATATTATAAAATGATAAAAGAAGCAAGCTAAACTATCACAAAGTTCTATAGCATTGCGTAAGCTAATACATAACAAAACCTAAATGAGTGTCCGCCACTAAAGCATAGAATACTACAAGAGTGCGGCCTTATGACCACTGCAAAATATTCATAAAATGTTTACATAAACTTCAGGGCACACAGACCCGCTACAAGAATGAAACAAAACTAACACACTTTGCGCGGCTTTGCCTTTATAGCTTTTAGCGCTGGCGTGTTCCAACACTCGAGTCGGGCCCTACAACCAAATACATATGAAAGTAAAACGAGGGTCAGCTATTAGCTTACAACAACCACGTAACAACACCAGCTCCTCCTGACAACCCTAGCAAATATGAAATAATAATCATAGCCTATACAAGGTGATGTGTCTCAAGCATCCATCATGTTCTCTAGAGGTTTAACATATAAATAAAATGGGCCTATTCAATGGCGGAAGCAGAATTTTTTTGGTGTGGGTGGAATACACAATTAAAAAAAATTATAAATATAAGAGTAAATTATTGATAACCCTCCGTATCTTTTGCACCATACTCAATACCCCCCCCCCCCCCCCCCCCCTCCTCCCCTTATATTTAATAATAGGTATATAACCTCCCTTATCTTGCTTACCAAAGTCAATAATCTCCTAAATATTTAGAAATGAGTGTATAACCTCTCTTGTCTTTTTAAACCAATAACCCTCTAATCTTTACAAATAATTATTTTAAACCAAAACTACAAATTTATCTTTTACTAATTTTTTTTAATAATTTGAAAAAAAATTAATATTAAAATTATTTTCACTTAATAATTTTGTTAGATATTACAATAAAAATTAATTGAACTTTTAAAATAAATTTTAATTAGGAAAATGGGTAACGAGAACAAGTATTGGTGTGCGTGAGTACGAGGGGGCATGAGAACAAGTCGGGTTGGAACGCGCTTAAAGAAAAGGAGCATTTAGAAAGATTAGGTTTTGGAGTTTTTTTATTGGTGTTTTAATAATAAATATTGGTGTGTGACTAACGAATAATGATGTGCGTTAAATACCACTTATTTTGGAGTTTAATTTGATGTTTATTGGTGTGTGAATAAAGAATATTGATGCTAATTGAAAACTTTAATTCATTCTTATTTAAGAATTATTTGAATAGCACTATCCTACGAAGCACAGATACACCGAAAACAGGCCCGTACCCGTACCGGGTACGTTTCCGGTACGGGTACGCCTTTGGTACGCGGAAATACGCTAGTATCGCTATTTTAGGTTTTTGTCGCTCGCTGCTCCCCGCTGTTACGCGTTTTTGCCGCTCGCTGCTGCTCCCCGCTGTTACGCTGCTACGCGCTTACGCTGTTGCCGTCCTGCCAGATCGATCGCTGCGCTCTTCTTCTTCTTCTTCTTACCTGCAACTGAATCAATTTACTGAATCAATTTACCTGCAACTGAATCGATTTTTGTACAGATATAAAATTTCTGTACAGAAATACAGAAATTTCTTTCTGTACAGAAATCTCTGTGAAATTTATTTTATGTTCTGCTCTGATTTTGTCGAGCTCTGCTTTTGTGGATAAATTTATGTTGTAATTTCTGTATTGTTGTTTTTTCCGTCTTGTTCTTACTACAACAATTATGTCTCAATCACAATCTTCGATTAGTGTCACTGGTTCAACTTCTACTTCAGCAACAAGTAGATTTATTTCTGATGACGCAAACAAGGATTATAATGCGCCTCTCTGGAATTATGTATCTCTTATCCATAGTAGAGAAGTTGGTGGCGGAAACAAAAAATGGAAATGTAATTTTTGTGAGATTGATTTCAGCGGCTCTTATTCTAGGGTCAAGAGCCACTTGCTAAAAATATCTGGGAATGGTATTAGGGTATGTCCAAAGGTTACCCAAGAGTATTTAAAAGAGCTTCAAAGAGTGGTTCTTACTTCAGAAGAAAAATGCAAACCGGCTCCCAAGGTATTATCGTTTCCTAATGCAAGTCAAACTTCTCAAATAGTTGGAGAAACAAAAAAAAGAGGTGGACCTATTGATATGACTTTCCAAAATAAAGCTAGAGATGAGTTGAGGAGCCACATAGCTAGGATGTTCTATTCTGGTGGTTTGCCATTTCATCTGGCTAGAAATCCGTATTATATTAGTTCATATAAATTTGCCGCTAATCATAATCTCGATGGATTTGTTCCTCCTGGATATAATGCTCTAAGAACTACTCTTTTGCAAAAAGAAAAATCCAATATCACTAGAATGCTTCAGCCAATTAAAGATACTTGGCCCCAAAAGGGAATCAGCTTAGTTAGTGATGGTTGGACAGATGCTCAAAGGAGACCTTTGATTAATTTTATGGCGGCCTCTGAGGATGGTCCTATTTTTTTAAAGGCAGTTGATGCATCAGGAGAGTACAAGGATAGACATTATATTGCAAATTTGATGATTGATGTTATTAATGAAGTTGGAGCCGAAAATGTTATACAGGTTATCACAGATAATGCACCGGTGTGTAAGGCAGCAGGAGCAATTATTGAGACACGATTCCCACATATATTTTGGACACCGTGTGTTGTGCACACCTTAAATCTAGCATTAAAAAATATTTGCGCAGCCAATAATACGGATCGTTGTGCAACAGTTAGAGAACAATGCGGATGGATAACTCAAGTGGCTAATGAAGCTCAATCAATCAGGACTTTCATAATGAATCATCAATACAGGTTGAACATGTATAACTCTTTTGTTTCATTGAAGTTACTTGCAGTTGCTGAAACACGATTTGCTTCCACTATAGTGATGTTGAAAAGGTTTAAACTTGTAAAGATGGGCTTGCTTAATATGGTTGGATGTCCTGAATGGACTATGTATAGAGCAGATGATGTTGAGAAAACTCTAGAGATTAAGAACATCATCTATACTAACAAATGGTGGGATGACGTGGACAAGATCCTTGATATAACAAGACCCATATATGATATGCTTAGGGTTTGTGATACCGACAAACCTAACCTTCATTTGGTATATGACATGTGGGATTCAATGATAGAAAATATGAAGATTGAAATATATAGACACGAAAAGTTAATGGACTTGGAAGCTCATTGCCCTCTTTATGAGGCAATTTATGATGTCCTCGTTGATCGATGGACCAAAAGTTGCATACCACTACATTGCATGGCTCATTCTCTTAATCCAAGGTATTTTTTTTGCTTTATTTGATATTTAACATTTACAATGATTTATCTATTTACTATATGCTTTTATTTGTAGGTATTATAGTCGAGAATGGCTTGATGGAGGGCCAAATAGAGTTGCTCCAAATACAGATGAGGAGATTTCTTTGGAGAGGAATAAATGCTTAAGAAGATACTTTTCTGATGTGATGGAGAGGAATATAGTAATCAATGAGTTCTCTAGGTTCACGGGGCTTGGTCAAGCTTTTAGTGAGCCAGATAGTTTGGAGAGCAGAGCTTCATTATTTCCCAAAGATTGGTGGAGTTACTATGAAACTTCAGCACCTAAATTGCAAAAAATTGTTTTGAAGCTTTTAGGTCAACCTTCTTCATCGTCCTGCTGTGAGAGAAATTGGAGCACATACTCATTCATTCACTCATTGAGAAGAAACAAAATTCTACCACAACGAGCTGATGATTTGGTGTATGTGCATAGTAATCTACGCCTATTATCGAGGAGAAACAAAATTTATAATCAAGGAAGGAGCAGAATGTGGGATATATGAGGAGATGCATGGGCAAATCCTTTTGATGGAGTTGGCATGCTTACAATTGCCAACTTGTCTTTAGATGAGCCAGAAATTGAAGAAGCCTTGATCTCAAACAATATGGAGGAAGATGAAGAAAATGATTGATGAACATCGTTAAATTTGAATTGAATATGAATATTTCATGTCTAAGAACTTCGTGTTATATTGCATTAGTTATGGACTTGTACTTCAATTGAATATTTATGCTTCATGTTTTATTGTTTTGAGAATTTATAATTGCATTTTTAATATATATACATATATATTTATTATATTTAATACAACGTATCCTGCCGGACCCGTATTATTGGTTTTTAAATTTTGTCGTACCGCCGTACCGGATACGTAGCGTACCCGGTACCCGTACCCGTACCGGTGCTTCCTAGGCACTATCTCACTTAATATTTAAAATATTTTATACAACAATATTGCAAAAAAAAATATTTATAAGATAAAAATTAAAATGAAGCCCTTGGTCGAAATTGAACTCATGACCAAGATGCCAAAATATATGCACTCAACCAACTAAGCTAACAACAATATATTGTTAATTCTATTTAGGATGTAATATATACGATAAGTAACAAATTCACCATGACAAAGAACCCATTTTTATTTATCAAAATATACTGTTTCTAAAACTCAGTGTGGACGGCCGCCCACGCTCGCCCATATGTGAGTCCGCCCCTGGGCCTACTATGCAAACACATGCAAGTCGCGCGACCACACAGATCCGCCCCAACACCTATCACAACACATGTTTCTTGCACATCAGCAAGACATCATAATACATACATCACACTCATGGCGAGTCAGCATATGGAGGCGGACAGTTAACTGATAGGCCCTTCTACCGAACTCCATTGAAAATCAATAATGCACCACGACATCCAAGATTTATGCAGAAGACTGATTATATCGATATGCTCTTCTACGGAATTGCTTGTTGTGGAATTGGCCAGTTATAATCTTAAACCCTTCTACCACAATCCATCTTAGCCACTAAAGCACACCGACGTTCACGATTTCAATAAGATGGTCGGTTATCTACCATTCTATTTACCAAGTACGGTGAGACAACCAGGTATACCGATAGACCCTTCGATCTCTCTTCACCGTAGCCTTAACAAGCAAACACACGCTCATCGTTCTCCCACAGACGCTATTATATTTTCTACTAGAAACACATCAAATGAAGGTACTTTGCCCGCAATCCTCATCGGAACCTTACGAAATCAGAAGGACAACCAGCTCCAAGCCTATTCTAATGATTTCCATGGTTCGATTATCAATCCGACAACACTATGATTGCGCTATCACATCTAAGTCTCAAGCCCTAGATAAGCATCATATCAAACATCACCATTAAAGTCAAAACGACTACCACAATTTCACCACAATGTCTACACTTGGAATCATTCATCAAACACAAGGATTTCTAGCATGACAAGAAAGCAATCCCACGCCTCGTTGGTTCTCAATAAACCGAGCACTCGTAACCCACTAATTAGTGACGTTAAAATCTAAAATGCAAAGCAAAATAAAAAAATCTACATGAATCCTAATGTCGGGAGAAAATAGGTCGTACCTTCTTGGATCTCTTCCCGACCATGAACTCCTCAAGATAAACCACAAAGGAGAAGCGCGGAGAGATTCCCTACGCGCAACGACGACAGACCGTCGATCAGACTCTAGCTTCGGGGTCGACCGACTTCTCTTCCAGGAACACTAGGGTTTCTCCTCCTTTTTCACGCACAACAAACCATCCCAGAATAGGTTTTTGTCCTCAAAGTCCCTTTACAGAGCCTCTCAAGAAAGATCTGAATGGTTGCTTAAACTCTCAATCCAAGTTTTGGAAATGGGCTCCGTTCCTAAATCTCTATCTGAGAGCCCCGCGAATTTGACACGTGGTGCAAAAAAATACCGCGCAGCTGCGCGCTAAATCGGTTGTGATCTCCATGAAGATCACATGCGATCTCCATGAATCCTTCTTACAGAAGTTCGTTATATGTAACAAATTGTCTTCCTTGCAAAAATTTGTCCTTTAATCTATATTATTTTAAATGACAAAGAGGTCAGTGTCAGGGCAAAATTAAGAGGTTGTTGATGAACCTGATCGGTGAAGAACACCATTGACGAAACTCGTCGATGCCCTTCAAGTTTTCGGAGATGGTGCAGTCGATACCCTGATTTATCGAAGGCAAACAATGTAGGTCGTGCACTCCATGCCCTAAGCCAACTAAACCTGATCGGGGTTGCCAAGGGTAAATGGAGTTGTGAAAGGAGAGTTGAAGTCTCGTCCAATGTTACGAATGGTTAAATGGATTACGAAGGAAGATCTGAACTGTCAGTGGTGGCGGCGAGACGCAGAAGGAAGAAGTGAAGCATCGGCGGTGGCAGTTGGGCAAAAAAGGAAGAGCACGGAGAATGACTTAAGAAAGCTAACAGAGAATCGCAGGAAGGGAAAATTGATGAAGAAAGGGATTTTTGAACCACGATGACCGGAGGATTCACGATCAACTTACGGACCGACGATGAGCTGCAACTAAGGTCGGAGTTTGCATGTTTTTTCTCCATGGAAGATGAAGCTCATGATCTACGGTGATCTCCATGGAAATCACGAGCGATTTTGCTTTTTTTCTTTGCGCTACGCGTCAACATCGTGGTGCTCCCGGATCCGAATAGAGTCCGGTTTCAATAATTTTGCCAATCCAAGGGCCGAAAAATGAGCAGAAATCATAGCTCACGACGTCAGACCCTCACAGTCGGCGATCAAGCACTCACGGTCGTGATCGACTACCCTAGTCGGCGATCGACGGTGGTATTCCAATCGGCGATCGACGACTACCAATCCCAAGGTCACAACCACTCGATACCTCCTTGGTTGGCGATCGCCTGACCCCGGTCGGTGATTGACACAACACTCAACTAACACGGACACGATTCTTGAAGGAACGCACGGTCATGTGTTAAGGAGACGCATAGGCGGAAGGAAGAACCCTTACAATGACTTGAAGCATTACCAAAAATGCACGATCCTGCATGAGGTGCACGATCAGAAGGCAGAAACATGGAAAATGACTTGTAACTATGGTAAGGGCGCACAGTTGTGTTCCCCAAGCGCAAGGTCGTTCCTGAAGGGAAATTTCAGCAATTCTCCTCAAAATCAAGATGGTGAACTCCCCACACAGGATGCCCACTCGAAAAGCAATACATAAGATGAAAACAGGGTGTTACAACTCTCCTCTCCTTAAATGAAATTTCGTCCTGAAATTAAACTAGAAAATAATACCTGAATCAAAAAGTTTTGGGTATTCCTTGTGCATGAGCTACTCTTTTTCCCAAGAGAATTCTTCGCGTCCGCGGTTGTTCCACTGAACCATCACAAGTGAGAAATCCTTATTGCACAGTTTTGGGATTTTTGTATATTCAATACTCATGAGATGAACCACAGTAACCAAATCCTTCGTAACTGTCACTAAGTTTGCTTCCATGACTTGGTTGGGTTCCAACAATGTCTTTCTCAGAACAAACACATGAAAGACATCGTGCAGACTACTCAACTCTGCAGATAAAGTAAGGCGATGTGGTTCAATTACTTCAAATGGGCCCAAGTATTTGGGACTTAGCTTTTTCAAATGTCAGGCCCTCGACATGCCTTTGAATGGTTTGATTTTCAAGTACACCTTATCGCTAACCGCGAACTCCATGTTTAGATGGGGTGCATTGAAATACTTTGTCTGGCAATCCTAGGCAATCTTCAAGCGTTCTTGGATAATGCTGATGTTTTTAAAGGCCCCGCCCACCTCTTCTTTCTTCAACAACTGAGTGTCCCCCACCTCCACCTAAGACATCGGTGTTCCACAACGCCTCCCATATAAAGCCTCAAACGAATCCATCTGAATACTCACTTGAAAGCTATTGTTATCGACGAACTATATCATGAATAGGTGATCATCCCACTTCTTCTTGAAGTCCAAAACGCATATCATCCATTATTTTGTTGGTCCTCTTCGTATGATCGTCGGTTTGCGGATAGAACGTTGTGCTAAACTTAAGTTTGGTCCACAACTGTTGTTGAACTAGTTTCCAATCCTTCTCGGTGAACCGCCCATATTCTCACTAATAATACTCTTAGGGATTAATGTTTCGAACATAATGCTCCGCCAATCTTTCTACATTGTTGTCCTTCGGTTGGGGATGAAATGTGTGACCTTCGTCAGACGATCTGCGATCACCCGTATAACATCATTACCCCCTGGGACCTATGTTATTAAGGCGCGCGTCTAGGCACGCCTAAGGCATCGGGCGCACCAGGCGCACCGGGCCTCGCCTCTGCAAGGCAGAGGAGGGAGAGGTGCCTCAGGCGCACCTAGGCGTGCGTCTTACCAGCTCCCAGGCGCACCAAAGGCGCACCTAGGCCTTTCAACACCGATTATTCAGCTTGATTACTGAAATTTTTTTGGAGGTGGGCAAAAACATAATCTCAGGGTTAGATTACATGATTTCTTATATGTATCTACCATCAAGTGAGGGAAGTTTCACCGTAACGGTGAAATTACATAATTAAACCTACTCAAAAAATACAGTGGATTAAAGTTTCACCGTAACGGTGAAATTACATAATTAAACCTACTCAAAAAATACAGTGGATTAATTATCAGTATTTGCGCTTATAAACTTCACTGATGAAGAATAACAACGTGAAATCTACGTGATTGCAACAAACTGCAACACTTGCACCTATAATGATAAATATTTGTAAATCACAATCTAAAAAGTAGTCTTTAGAGTTTTGATATATGCAATTCTAGTGTGTTGATATGGTGGTAGATTTATTTTGTATTTTTGTATTTAATAAATTGTATTTTTTTTCTTTTTTTCCATTTTTGCGCCTCACGTGCCTTAGGCGCGCGACTGCGCCTTAAGCCTAGGATCCAGGACCCTTTTGCGTCTTGGTGTGACTTGCGCCTTCCTGGGAGCTAGGTAAACCGCGCATAAAATTCGTACTAATATCATCGAATTTCCATTCAGGGATAAGGAGCGATTTTAGAAATCCTCCCGCCTTAGATATTTCGTCTTCACTAAAGCGCAATCTTGGCAGTGAGCCACATACTAGGCCACATCCTTGTTCATTTCGGGCCACCAAAAGGATTTATTCAAATCCTTGTACATCTTTGTGGTACCTGAATGAATCGAATATTGTGTAAAGTGTGCTTCATACATAAGCTCATCCCGCAACTTTTCAAACTTCGGGACACTCTACCATTCTTGCAAAGGACCCCACTGTCAACTACAAGATCACCACCACTCTCTTGAGCTTCTAACACAAGGAGTTCCAACTCGTCATCCAGAATTGAAGTTTTCCGAATACGGTCAGTGATATCACATTGCACCTAGATCTAATGCGCATTAGTGATAACACCAAATATGTGATACTTCCTCTCATTTCATGATACATAACATTAAATTTTTTTTGTTTTATTTAATTAGAGATGAATTTATACATTGTTTGTATTTTTTGTTAAAGGACTCGAGGAATGAGCAATTGGGAGCTATTTGGAGCTAAAATAAGATAAAGGAGACAAACATGATGAGAAGACAGTTGAAGAGGGAGTAATCGTGATAATTATATTAAACCAACCCCTTACTCATATATATAGAGTAAGGGATAAAACCAAAAGTAACGAGGACAAAACTACCCTTAAGCGGGTATTTAAACAATAATACAATAAAGACTTGAATTCAACTCTCCCCCTCAAGTCGAATGATAGATGTCTGTCATTCCGAGTCTGTAGATATCATCTGTAAAGACATCGCTCCCCAATCTCTTTGTGAAGACATCGGCCAACTGATCTCTGGAGTGAACAAAGGGGGTAACTAAATTTCCTTTTTCGAGGTGATCTTTGATGAAATGGCAGTCAACCTCGACATGATTCATTCTGTCATGTTGTACCGGGTTATGAGCAATACTGATAGAGGCCTTGTTGTCACAGAACAGAGAGATAGGAGTATCATCCTGAAGGTCCAAGTCTTTCAATAATGTGCGCAGCCATAAGCCTTCGCAGAGACCTTGAGACATTGACCGATACTCGGCTTCAACACAAGATCTGGCCACCACATTTTGTTTCTTGCTACGCCATGTGACTAAATTTCCACCAACGAAGGTGCAATAGCCTGTAGTAGATTTTCTGTCATCACGGTTTCCGGCCCAATCAGCATCGGTAAAGACTTCAATCTTCAAATGATTGTTCTTTGAAAACATCAAACCCCGACCCGGAGCCTTCTTTAAGTAACGAAGGACACGGTATGCGGCATCCTGATGTCTGATTCTGGGGGCATGCATATATCTGCTCAGGATTCCAACATCATATGTGATGTCAGGGCGAGTGTGTAAGAGGTATAACAGCCTTCCTACCAATCTCTGGTAACTTGCAGCATTCGTGCGATCTCCGTCAGTATCTTCATTGATTCTATGGTTCTCCTCCATAGGTGTGTTAGCAGGAGCACACCCAAGCATCCCAGTCTCAGTTAACAAATCTAGCACATACTTGCGTTGCGAGATGAAGATTCCATGATCAGAGCGAGTCACTTCAATTCCCAGGAAGTAGCGGAGCCTTCCCAGGTCCTTTACTTCAAACTCCGCAGACAGGAGGGCTTTCAGCTTCGAGATTTCATCTGAGTCATCCCCAGTGATCACAATGTCGTCCACATAAGCAATAAGAACGACAATCTTCCCCTCATTTTTCCTGACGAACAGGGTATGATCAGAATGTCCATGTTGATATCCAAACTTGACCATAGCCTTGTGGAACCTGCCAAACCAAACCCCGGGGGACTGATTCAACCCGTAGAGGGACTTCCTTAGGCGACATACAAGGCTTTATTGCCCCTTCTTCACAAATCCTGGGGGAAAGGTTATGTAAACTTCTTCATCGAGGTCACCATGCAGGAAGGCATTTTTGACGTCCAGTTGATGAAGATCCCAGCACAAGCATGCCGCACAAGATAGAATAACACGAACAGTGTCCATCTTCGCAACAGGGGCAAAGGTCTCCTGGTAGTCGACTCCCTGAGTCTGAGTGTAACCACGAGCAACCAAGCGGGCTTTGTACCGCTCAACTTTGCCATCCTGATTTTGCTTGACAGAGAACACCCATTTAGAACCAATGGCTTTCTTTTCAGGAGGAAGAGGGGTGACGTCCCATGTGTGATTTTTCTCCAAGGTTGACATTTCCTCCTCCATTGCATGAGCCCATGCCTGAGTGCCAAGCGCCTCCTGCCACGTCTTAGGGATAGCGATCATGGACAAGGAGGATATAAAACCCGGATGAAGCTGGGAAAGATGACCATAAGCAACAAGGGTGATTAGTACACACAGCTTTACCTCTTAGAACAGTAAGGGGAACATGCAGATCAACATCAGAATCTGAGTCCAAAGACGGCACCAGCAGCGACGGAATCATGGAGGACTGTTCACCTGTTTGCCGACGACGATATATATGAAAAAGAGGAGAGATGAGGGGCAGATTGTGGTATGTAGGGGAAAACGACGTAGGGATAGGTGACAAGGGGGATGTAGGTGAATGGGGTGTAGGAGGAGCTGAAGGAGTGGCAGGAATAGAAGGAATCAAAGGGAGAGGCACCGAGTCAATAAGCTCATTCTCCCCCTGACGAACGGTGTGAGGCGAATCTACATAGTAAGATTCCTCCTCACGAAACGCCACGTCCATGGTACAGAAGACACGTCTGGAAGGAGGGTGGTAGCACTGGTACCCCCTTAGTGGTGACAGAGTAACCAATGAAGACACAACGTAGAGCCCTAGGATCATGCTTGTCACGCTGAGGCTGATGAACGTGAACAAAACAAACACACCCGAACACGCGGGGTAAGTATGAACAACGAAAGTCGCAGAGAGATGAGTTAGAGTAGAAAAATCTAGAACCCAGGAGGGAAGACGATTGATAAGATGAGTGGCAGTTAGGATAGCATCACCCCAATATGATTTTGGGAGATGCATGGTATGGAGAAGTCACCGGGTAACATCAAGGAGATGCCGATTTTTCCGTTCAGCGACACCATTTTGGGTGGAGGTGTAGACACAAGTAGTTTGGTGAATAATTCCATGACTCGTGAGGTACGATCCAAACGCTTCACGATCATCGTATCCCCCCCCCCCCCCATTATCGCTACGAAGAACATGAATAGTTGCATGGAACTGGGTTTGCACCATTTTATGGAAGGCTTGAAAGACAGAAAACACCTCTTTTTTTTTCTTTAAAAGATAAACTCACGCAGTGCGAGAAAAACAATCTATAAAAATAACAAACCAACGATATCCATTTAAAGAAACCACAGGGGAAGGTCCCCAAACATCATAGTGTATAATAACAAAAGGGGTAGTACTAGGAGAAGAAACATTGGAAAAAGAATGTCGAATATGTTTGGACATATCACAAACATCACATTTTAAAGTTTTAACAAGATGCGATAAAGCAGGAAACACTTTTGAAAGATAAACAGGAGAGGGATGCCCTAGACGCAAGTGCCAGTGTCGAGCATCAGCAGCAGTAGCAGCAGAAGATGAGAGAGCAAGAGACGGTCGGGAGGCATCCAGATAGTACAAGCCACCGCGATTCCTATCACTGCCAATGGTCCGCTTCGTACCCAGTTTCTGGAAAACACACGAATCAGGAAAAAAAGTTACAGAGCAGTTAAGAGACTGAGTAAGATTGCTAATAGACAGAAGATTGCGAGGAAAAGACGGTATATGTAAGACAGACGGAAGAGACAAAGAGGAGGAACAAGAAATGGTTCCTTTCCCAGCAATGGGGGACAAAATGTCATTAGCAGAAATGACCTTGTCTTTACCTGACAGGGGGGTGCAGGAGGAAAAACCTGAGGAGGAGCCGGTCATGTGATCGGTGGCTCCGGAGTCAATAATCCATTCAGACAGAGGAGTGGCAGCGGCATTGGCACTGGGCATGGCAGTAGTGGCAAAAGAAGTAGAGATAGCACTCTGTGAAGCATCAGACTGTGAATGCAAAAGACGACGGAGAGCGTCCAATTCCGATGTGGTGAAATGTCCTGGTGACTGACCCTGATGGTCATCAAGCACCTCAGTGGAGAAAGCAGCATCGTGAGAATGAGAACCAGTCGGACGATATCCCCCACGTCCTGAACCACGACCACGGCTAGGGCCACGACCACGGTTGTATCCAGGTGGAATAAGATGAGGATGAAGTTTGAAGCAACCGTCCCGAGTGTGTCCCCTACGACCACAGTGATCACGGGTCGGAACTCCACTAGTATTGTTGGAGCCACCACGACCAACACTGGTCAAGGCAGAACGATCTGGAGAAGGTGCTGTGATGAGGGACCTTCGACGGTCTTCGTCGCCAAGAACCATGTTGAACGCCTCCCGAAGAGAAGGAAGGGGAGAGCGGTGAAGAATATTTGTGCGAACCATGTCCAAGTCCATGCTCAACCCCATCAGAAACACGTGTAGACGAAATTGTTCGTCTCGTTTCTGCAACTGGACTGCATCAGCAGTACAGGCAGGGGTAAACTGATCAAAGTAATCCAATTCCTGTGCGATGCGTTCGAACTCAGAGAAGTAGGAGGACGCTGTCATGGTTCCTTGATGAAGCTCCAGCATACGTCGTGTCAGCTCGTACGTCTGAGTGGAACTGCCAATCTGAGAGTACGTCTCTCGTGCCCGAGTCCAGATCTCGTAGGCTGAGTCCATCAACATATAGCTCCTGTACACCTTCGGGGACATAGAGTGAATGAGCCAGGATACAACCAGGGAATTTTCTGAGTCCCATCGAGGCCAGGTAGGATCAGCCACAGAAGGAACCACCTTCGTCCCATCGATGTATCCAAACAACTGATGACTCTGAATGGCATGCTGAGTAGCACGAGACCATTCCAAATAATTGGTCCCATCCAAGGGAACCGTGGTGATCTTTAGGGACCCTGAATGTCCAGGAGGACGTTGAAGGTCGCACATCCAGGGGGTTACCAAACTTGGTGAAGTATGTTGGAACATGGTCTTCCGCATCTCCTAGGTTTGAGAATAACAAATCATATGTGTATTTGATCTTGTGTGTTTAAGTGTGCAGGAAAACAGGTCCACATGACTCAAGGATAACATATGAAAGAAGCGCCCAAGTTTGGAGCCAAAACTCAAAACTGGCCACTAGAGAGGGCGGTAGCTCCCGCGATAGCTCCCGCGGTAGCTGCTAGAGCAGGCGGTAGCTGCTAGCGCCGGCGGTAGCGCCTGAAAGCACAAAAGTGAAATTCAAGCTGACGGGATGCATATATAGAAGGTAGATAGCGCCGGCGGTAGCGCAAAGCAATAGAGGAAGACGGACGGCTTGCCTAAAATGAAGGATTCTCAGGCAGAGAATATTTCCTAAACTGGGATAGCGTCGGCGGTAGCGATAGCGCAGGCGCTAGCTCCAAGGCTATAAAAAGGACCCCTTGGATCCGTCTTCTTCATCCTCTCCCACTCCCAAATTCCAGAGCTTCGTGCCACTTCATATAGAGGAAGGTTTAGAGAGATACTCCCACAAATCCATGAAGGCTTAAGGAGATCCGTGGAGAAAATTTCAACACGCGTCATCATCGTGACGAAAGACCGTATCGACTACGATCATACTCTGCGGGTCTTCGTCTACTTCTCCAAGAGATCCATATAGGGAGTTTTTATATTGTTGTCTTTTTATTTCACATCTTTTCTGTAATCGTTTAGTGAACTCGCCTCGTGTTGGCGACTAGGTCTGGGTAGGACTTAGGGCAGAAACTCGCCTCGTGTTGGCGACTAGATCTTGGTTAGGTCTAGGGGGTGCTCGAGGCCATATCCGGGGAAGGATTGGCTAGAGCGGCTTGAGACCGTATCCGGGGAAGGATCGGCTAAAACCAACCGGTTCGTGGGGATACGAGTCGGTATAAAAAACAAAAAGAGTCTTTCATATTTCGCCTTGATTTCTAACGTAATTGAAATCGAATTTTGTAATCAATTTTATTAATAATAATTATGTCTCTCTTTGTGTAATAAAATTGATTTGATCTTCATTTCTCTAAATTGTTTATTATCCTCTCCTTCATTATAAAACAATTTATATCTTTATTCAAAATCACTATTTTGATCTCTCATTATTTCAAGTATTCCAAATTATAAGAAAAAGTTTTAAAACCCTTATTCACCCCCCCTCTAAGGGCGTCTACCGATCCAACAAGTGGTATCAGAGCAGGTTATTCCAATCGGCTTAACAACCGGGAATAATGGCGTCTCATGATCTCACTTCTACTAGTGGGGTAAATTTTTATGAAGAAGAAAAATCTCTTAAACCACCTTTATTTGAAGGAAGAAATTATAAAAGATGGAAAATAGTAATGAAAAATTTTCTTAAAACTTTAGATGAAAAAGTTTGGAATATTACTATTAAAAAGCCACCTAGCGTATTAAATAAAAACGAAATAGTTTTAAATGCAAAATCTATGAATAGTTTATTGTGTGCGTTAGATCAAATATTTCCAAACTAATTCATACTTTTCCTACTGCATACGAGATGTGGAATTTTCTTGAGATAACTTATGATTCTCCATCTACAGGTATAAAACAAACGCAAGAATTGGAGAAAATAAAAGCTTGCAAAGATGTTCAAGAAAGCTCCTCCCATGATGAATCAATGGAGAGCACATCAAGTGGAAAAGAAGAAATCGTGTCTTTGGAAGACGAATGCCAAAAAGATAAAGATAACAAAGGAACTCTATGCTCAAATCTCATCGCGTCCAAAAGCGTTGTAAGGAAATCAAATTCCATCTTTTGCAATTCTATTTCTGCATTACAATTGCTATAAACTTCTAAGCGTAAAATTAAGAAATTAAAAAATTTAAATTCAAAACTACGTTTAAAAAATAAAACTTTGAAGGCAAATGAGAATGTAGAATCCAAAAATGGTGTGTTTAAATCTCCATCATGCTCTTTAATTGAAATTTCAAAGCCTTGTTTTAATTGTTATAATATTAAAGAAAAATTCAAGGATTTTGAAAAAGAACTTTTAATTTCAAAAGAGCATAATGAAAAATTAGATAAAAATAATATTTTATTAAATAAACTAGAATCATTAAAACTATTTGTGGAAAAATTTACAAGTAATAAAAAATCTTTTATTTCTAGTGTATCATCTAACATGTGTAAGACTTCTACTAGTATTATAAAATCTATTAAACATGGACCTAGTAGAATAATTAATCATAAAAGCATAATGAACTCTAACCCTCATTACATATCTCCCAAATTAAATTCAAATGTGCACAAATTTCCTATGAAAAATAATTTCAAAAGTCATTATTATTCTAAGCCTAATTTCAATGAATATGAAAATTTAATGCATAATATTAAATCAAAATATGAATGGAGACCCAAAATAAAAAATCAAACATTAACTCCACTTGAAAGGATTCATTCTTTTGTGTCTCCCCAAAAATTATCACGCTATATTTGGGTACCCAAAGGATCCATTACACTTGGTTCCCTTTGGATACCCAAATCTCTTATCTACTAATATCTTTCATTTGCATGAAGTAGAAATAAATCAAAATGAATTACAAAATACTCTACTTCATGATATGTCTAATGTTCCATTTTATTTTTCCTTTTGTTCTCTTTTTTCTTCTTTTGTTTAAGCCATCATGGCATGGTCATCTAATATAATATTTGAAATTTGACTTTGTCCCCTAAAGCCTAAATGAAGTTTACAAATCAAATTAAATCAAAAGTAAAAGTCAGGTTATCATTTATAAATGACCAATCTATTATCACTAAAATCATGCATATCTATTTTGTTCAATCAAGTCTTCTTTGTTTGTATATCCTATAATATTAAGCTTAAATGGTTGTGCAAAACTCAAGAATTATGGTTTAATGAATATGGAGTTTTAATGAATATGGAACTCATGTTCTAAAATTTTAACTTTCACAACTTTTTGCGATTTCTTCTCGTCTCTTCACTTAATTAGACAGATCTTACATTGCATAAACATAATTGAGCAAAATCGGAAGTGAAATCGAAGAAAATCTAGGTTATACGATTAAAATAAGCACTCTCTATGAGCTAACGCAGGCGCTAGGACCTACCGCCGGCGCTAGCTCGAGTCTCCAATAGTCTGTGTTTTTAAAATTTTGAAAAATTAATAAAAATATGTTCTTTTATATGTACTACCTATGTTTATCTTTATGCCATTGTGTGAAGATTGAAAAATCAAATGCAAAATTCCAAAATACAAAAATGCAAAAAATATGTCTTTACTTATTTCTGAAAAGTCTTTATTAAAATAATAAAGATTTATATGTTTCATTCCTTTGGCAAAAATGACAAGCATGTTCTTTTAGAATTTAATCTTGTTATGAGCAATGAAAAAGTCTATATTGAATTATGTAGGATTGCGTTTATATGTCTCTAAGTATGAGTAATGTGTTATGTTTGATAATGATCTCTTTACACTCACACTTTTTGGTAGACTACATGTGCCCATAATTATTAATCCTACATGATTGTGTAGTGTAGTAGCTTACAATATTAAGATGTCTATCTCTATTACCTACACATTATTCAAAACTTTGTTGCACATATAGAAGTGAAATTACAAAATTATAAGTGTTTGCAAAAAACAAGTGAATTCGGAGAACTTTGTCTTGCTCAAAAAATTCAATAATAAAATGACAAAGATAACTCCACCAAGCACTACTTGAATCTCCTGATAAGTCTTCATAAGCATTGTGAGGTTGAGCATCTTGGAAAGAATTGTAAAGTGTCTTGTGCAAACTACTTTAATACACTTCTATTATGTACACTGGATCACAAAAAAAAAAGAATTCTTATTGAAAATAAAATATGTGATCCCCCAAGCACTACTTTGCTCCCTGATAAGTCTTAATGAGCATTGTGAGGGCGAAACACCTTGGTAGTTGTACTTTTTGTGCTTTGTATCAAATCTAGAATTGATGTGTAGAAGTAGTTAAAAAGATTACATGCTTAATAATGTTTCTACTTCACTATATAAGTCATGTGTTTTGGATTATATCACGTGTATACTTTTATCAAAACACTTTTTATACACATCATTATCTCTCATAAAGCTTCTACTCATGAGAATTAGACTCTAATGTTTCTTTACATAAATTCTCCAGAAAGCTTTGGTAAAAGCACTAGGTTGCAATGCATGATCTCTACAATATTTTCCTAACTTGAAATGCAAATTAATAACATTATAGTCACTATCTTCTGGAATATGTGCAATCATGCTTGCCTTAGTAGTTTTTTGAAAAATAGAACTCCCTGACTATTGTCATGAAAACCTTATTGAAAATCTTACTTGCTTACAAAAATATTCCTTTAAAATATTATCTTTAATTTGGATATTTATATAAGATTAGTTTTATCCAAATAACATCATTTGTATGACATAACATCTCTTATTACTATTATGATATTTGAACTTCCAAATAGATGTTGTCTTTGGATAAACAATTTTATAGCCTTCTAGCTTCAAATCTCTCAAAAATTATGCTATAAACCTTAAAGTTTTTAAAAGAAAAATGATTTACAAAAACATCTTCTCCTTTTGAATTTAACTCATAATTTTTTTCTTATGAATCATCATGATTACAAAAAGATGTTTCTTGTATTTCTATAAATCTTCCGCATCATAACCATATAATTATTTTTACCTTGCGCTTTCATGCTTATTTAAAGTCTTTTCTTGTATGTGCATCATCACTTGAAGCTTAAAATTCCTTTCTTTTAACAAGTGGTAGACTTGCTTGGTAAACTTTATATTGGTTGCTCTAAACATGAATACTTTTTTTTTGCTAAAAACTCTGATGTATTTCTATGAAAATATTGTTATGTTAAAAACTCTGATCCATTAATGGATTTCAATATAGCTATGTTTTTTTAATATTCAAATAAAAATATAAACTCATTGGCTATGAAATTATAATTAGATTTAAAACGCTTAAATGTTTCTAATAATTATTATCCATGATTACATATCTCATCATAGTGGGGGTGTAGGGTTGTAGACATTAGATAATCTAATCTCTAAGTCATGTCTTGTCCTTAACCGGGGAGGGTTTCAGTGAGGCCTTGCGAGGCACTGGGGGGAAAGAGTGCTAGGTTGAGTATTTTCTAGTGTATGCATATGAGACTAACACCCCAACCTACGACATGTATGCAGCTCCTCATGACCATCCGTCACTTCATACGGGGCTAAGGTGTAGACATATTGTCTGGGTAGATTGGTTACTTGGAAATCATTACATTTTTATGCTTAAAACTCTTATATAAAGGCGAGAACTAACACGATAATATTATGAAATTTTTCTAATCTTTATATTGCTCATCTTTATGCCAAAAACTCTGATCTATTTCTATGAATATTATTCTAAAACTCCTTATCATTTCCTTCTCTCTAAAAACTTGATCATGTCTTTATCTTATTAGGAATTTTTTTTGTGTGTTTTGCTTCCTTACCCACTTTTGCTAATAACAAAAGGGGGAGAACTAACATGATAAATATTAACCACTATCAAAAGGAAAAACTAACATGACTAATGATTAAGATGATAACTTACATATTATGGGAGCATTCACATAGGGAAGCATCTATTTAGGGGGAGCAATTCTAAATACCAAAATCGACAATTATCCTAAATCATCACTCTCACGCAAACACAAGTAGGTTTCATTATGCTTATATATTAATGCTCTAATTTATCATTAATGGATTTGTTATTATCAAAAGGGAGAGTTTGTTGGAACATGGTCTTCCGCATCTCCTAGGTTTGAGAATAACAAATCCTATGTGTATTTGATCTTGTGTGTTTAAGTGTGCAGGAAAACAGGTCCACATGACTTAAGGATAACATATGAAAGAAGCGCCCGAGTTTGGAGCAAAAACTCAAAACTGGCCGCTAGAGCGGGCGGTAGCTCCGGCAGTAGCTCCCGCGGTAGCTGCTAGAGCAGGCGGTAGCTGCTAGCGCAGGCGGTAGCGCCTGAAAGCGCAAAAGTGAAATTCAAGCTGGCGGGATGCATATATAGAAGGTAGATAGCGTCGGCGGTAGGTGCTAGCGCCGGTGGTAGCGCAAAACAATAGAGGAAGGCTTGCCTAAAATGAAGGATTCTCATGCGGAGAATATTTCCTAAACTGGGATAGCGTCGGCGGTAGCGATAGCGCAGGCGCTAGGTCCAAGGCTATAAAAAGGACCCATTGGATCCGTCTTCTTCATCCTCTCCCACTCCCAAATTCCAGAGCTTCGTGTCACTTCATATAGAGGAAGGTTCAGAGAGATACTCCCACAAATCCATGAATGCTCAAGGAGATCCATGGAGAAAATTTCAACACGCGTTATCATCGTGACGAAAGACCGCATCGACTACGATCATACTCTACGGGTCTTCGTCTACTTCTCCAAGAGATCCATATAGGGAGTTTTTATATTGTTGTCTTTTTATTTCACATTTTTTCTGTAATCGTTTAGTGAACTCGCCTCGTGTTGGCGACTAGGTCTGGGTAGGACTTAGGACAGAAACTCGCCTCGTGTTGGCGACTAGATCTAGGTTAGGTTTAGGGGTGCTCGAGGCCATATCCGGGAAAGGATTGGCTAGAGCGGCTTGAGGCCGTATCCGGGGAAGGATCGGCTAAAGCCAACCGGTTCGTGGGGATACGAGTCGGTATAGAAAACAAAAAGAGTCTTTCATATTTCGCCTTGATTTCTAGCGTCATTGAAATCGAATTTTTTAATCAATTTTATTAAAAATAATCATGTCTTTCTTTGTGTAATAAAATTGATTTGATCTTCATTTCTTTAAATTGTTTATTATCCTCTCCTTCATTATAAAACAATTTAGATTTTTATTCAAAATCACTATTTTGATCTCTGATTATTTCAAGTATTCCAAATTATAAGAAAAAGTTTTAAAACCCTTATTCACCCCCCCCCCCCTCTAAGGGCGCCTACCGATCCAACAAAGTAGAGTCACTGGCGGCAGACAAATCATCCATGAGGAATAATAGACAGCGGCAAACAGAAGACAGAAACAGAGAGATCAGACAGCAGGCATATCGACAGCGGCAGATAGTAGACAGCGATAAACAGCGAGAGGCATATCGCAGCAGCACACAGGGAAAACAGCGCAAAAACAGCGGCAAAACACGGCTGAAAGCAGCGGCAGATCTGCGAAAAATCAGCGGCAGGTCTGCGGAAGACAACAGCAGCGGAAAAATTGCGGCAATAGCAGAACGCAACGAGCAGAGCAGTGGAAATCAGCGGCAAAACACAGCTCCTTGGATCTGCGGCAGCGGCAAAAAACATTGGCTAGCGGCGTCCCTAGCGACCAGCATCACGGGCGTCGGCTAGGATACGCATGGACGGAAGCGAGAAAGGCCACGGGGGACTCTCAAAATGATGGTGAAGGCGTGAGAGAGAGGCAGCGGCGGTGAAGAGCGAAGCAGCAGCGGCGTCAATCGAAGAGGCGCAGACGTAGCGCGGCTAGGGCACGATTTTCTTGCTCTGATACCAAGTTGAAGAGGGAGTAATCGTGATAATTATATTAAACCAACCCCTTACTCATATATAGAGAGTAAGGGATAAAACCAAAAGTAACGAGGACAAAACTACCCTTAAGCGGGTATTTAAACAATAATACAATAAAGACTTGAATTCAACTAAGACAACATGAACAAAGCCACAAGAACAAAATGTGAGAACACACGACCCAGAGCACGCCCGTGCATACAAACACACGCTTCATGCAAGGCGTGCACCCAAACATACGGACAATGCTCTATACACATGCCATAATACAACCCATGCATTTTCAATACATTTCCAAACACATGCCAGTGCGTCCCCAAGAACGCAAGCCCGTGCGCCCGAACACACGCCCATGTTTTCTTCTCGATCTAACTCCTTTAGACATTACAAGATGAACACACACCCGTGCATTTCGACACACGTCTGTGCGTCTCCGGCAGTTGACTCCCCACTCCCCCAACAATTTCAGGAGGTTCCCTCCGTTTCGTAGGCGGTTTATTGCAGTTATGAAAAATGCACGCTCGTGCATTATCACGCGCGCCCGTGTGTTTTACCTATATATTTCGTGTAGAAGGGGCTTCTTTTCAGAAAATAAGGTCTTTTCCTGAGCCCAAGCGGATCCCACGAAGTTCTACAAGCCAAAAGGAACCATCCTATCCTCGGAGCTTTGTTTAGAGCCACTTAGATTGTACTTCCACTTGTATTTGAGAGATTTTAGAGAGAAGAACCATAGAAGATCAAGAGATCGAGTATTTGAAATCAGATTTGGAGTCTAGCATGTGAGCGTTTTCTACAAGATTGACGCCTCTAGTAGCATTTGCATTTCTAGTCTCTTTACTCTGAACTTCTTATTTATTATCATGCAATTCATTATTTTTATCTTTAATCTTCCCATGGTTTGCCCAACAATGAGAGGCTAACTCTCTTATTGGGTTATTGTGTAGTAATGTGAAATGATGTTAAGATTCTCATGAGTGATTATATTTATTTTAATTGTAATTTGTATAATTAGAGTTCTGTTCATGTGTCTATTGTGTATTCTAATATAATTGGTCACTATGCTAAGTTCATGTGTAATCATTGATATCGGACCATGAATCAATCGAATTATGGATCCGTGAATAGCACCATAGATTTAAATATCTAAGGGTCACGTGATACTAATTTAGCGGTAACTACATTTCTAAGTACCGGATGTAGTCAGTATTTATTATCATGCAATTCATTATTATTTATCTCTAATTTTCTCATGGTTTGCCCAACAATGAGAGACTAACTGATGTAGGGGTAGGCTGTGGGTGCTCAAAACCTAGGACTCTAGTGAGAGTGCACGTGCGGGGTGCTAACTTATGCTAAATGCAATGCGACAATTGGCAGCGGCGAATAATAATTTAGAGCAATGAATATTTTATAACACCACACAAAATCACAAAGAGTGAAGGCAATATTTAATTAAGCAGTTAAATGTGGCATTCCTCCGCATCGGAGGGCCAAAGCGAGCGCGCGGCGAATTTCTCCCACCTGCAATTATAATTATATCCAAACAAATACCCACCAGTACAATTCCAAACAAGCACAGAGAAAACACCAAGTAATAGTACCAAATCAAATGTCAAAGTACAACGAATACTCACAAACTAGCGGGCTGAACCGAGGAACTGGAGAACTGGAGCCCGGAGGCGTAGATCGGCGATCGATGGAGGAACCGGAAGGGTGACGGGGTGGAGGTGGCTGTCCACGGTGGGAAATGAGGAGATCGGGCCGGAAATGGATAGATCCAGCCACTAGGGGGTAGATCCGAGTGGAGGAAGGATAGATCCGGTGTATGATAGTGGATCCTTGAAGTGGGCTGATGTATGGTGGTGGAAATAACGGATCGGGGTTGGAAACTCTAGATCGGAAGTGATCTAGCGTTCGTAGGATATTTGGGAGTGGAACCACGGAGGGAAGAGAGGTGGATGGATGGCAATGGATGGGTAGTACCTTGGGGAGAAGTTTGAGCACCTAGGAGTCGTCACCTAGGGTTCCACGGCGTCGGCACCGCGGGTTGACTGCTGGAATCCGGAAATGATGTTCTCCAAATTCTGCAATGCCTCTTTCAGACCTTACAACCTCTATTTATAAAAGAAGATAAACATAGGGCATCCCCATCAACGGCTATGATTGGTCGGTGGGGATAGACCACTAAATATAAAAAACAAACTCGAAAATAATAAACTAATATATGATTTCGACTCGCAACGGCGCGCCGGACGCAACCGCGGAGTCGGATCGGCGATCTGATCACTTCTTCCTGCGCGAATAGATAAACGTGGGTCCCGCCTTGCGGCGAACCCCTCCGGGTGCAACAACTGATGGATCCCCATCAACTCCCCCCGACTAAAAAGCCTTCATCTCCGATGAATGGAGATGATCGTACTGAAGTCGAAGTCCAGGGGCGAGTCGATCGAGCTCCGACGGCAATATCCAAGCATCGTCAGCATCAAGGCGGCCTCGCCAGTGTACCAAGTAACGACAGCGCGGCCCATCCGTAGTAGGAACAAACTAGTGGGCTCTGATCTCAGTAATACTCACATCTCTCATCTCTCGAGTGGTGGAATCCGATGCGATCGTTGGTGCCGATGGTGAGACCAAAGAAGACGAACCCCCGAGTGGGTGGGTAGCAACAGAGGGTGTACTGTGGCGGCTATCGGTCAGTGGCGGGGTATGAGTGGGGGCAGGTAACGAAAGTGGAGGTGGAAAAGACTGGGCATCTCCACCGCTCGGGTCCACATACTCGTAAGGTTCGTAGTACAGTGTCAGATCCTCGACATTAAATACTGGATGAATGCCCATACTCGCCGGAATATCGAGCAGGTAGGCGTTTGTCCCAATGCGATTTATAATAGAGTAGGGGCCCATTCGCCTGACGCTCAACTTTTTGGCAGGCCCCGAGGGGGAGACTCTCCAGTTGGATTTGCATCATCACTTTATCGCCTACATTAAATACTTGCTCTCGCCTATGCTTATCTGCATGGGTTTTGTAATTTTCATTGCTCATTATTATTTTTCGGCGGACCGACTCATGTAATTCATGCAAATGTTGTGCGAAGGACTCAACAGACTCATGCAGATAATGCAAATGATGCAAATAAAACATGACAGACATGACACACTTGCTAGGGGAGAATCTGGTAATGACCGGGATGTATTTAAAATGTTGTGGCCTATCAGGAGGTTCTTTCAGTGTAACGTAGAAATATTCGTCCAGTGGGCGACGAATACCTAAATGAATTCTTGAGAAATCGGTGCTGAGCTGCAGAACTATGGGATGCCAAATACATTCCAAGGGTTGTGAACCATCGGGATGCTCACCTGGTGGTAGATAGAAAAATTCATCGTGAATAATGACATCACCCAAAGGACTGACGCAGATGGTGACAGAAGAACATAACGTAGGGGTGTGTCGAGTACTACTCAAATGATAAGACCCGTCAGGTGGCTCTCCAGGAGGTATATAAGAGAAGTCATCTCGAATGTTCAGCTCCCTAGTGCGAAAGCACATGCTAAGCATACGAAGTTGAGTGCTCCCTGGGAACAGGGGCTCGTCAAATGGGTCTCTCGGGGACTCAACGAAGGGTTTCCCAAGGGGGTCAATAATGACAAGATATTCCTCTAAAAGAAAACCGTCACCAACAATAGTGTCTATGAAAATAAATGGGACATCCATAACAAAGTCAATGCTAGACCCATGACCCTCCCAAGGGAGTAGTGACTCATCAGGAGGCTCATCGGGGGGTTCAACAATGAAGTCAATAGTAATGGGATGATCCTCCAGATGAGTATCGCCGATAGAGGTGGTGCCCTTATAAGGGGGTGAGACAGTCACTACGAGGTCAACACTAGGCTCTCGGCTCTTGGTCGCAATATGGGTCGGGACAATGATAAGAGAAGAGTGGGAGAAGTCCCTACTCAATAGTGGGCCACTAGGTATAATGTCGAGACCTGATTTTCTAGCCGAAGGGGAAACTAAGTCTAAATGAGGTGTAGAAGGTGGATATACCACTACTGTGTTACTGGGTCGCTCGTCCCCACTCTTTTGACCACACTCATTAGTCATACTAATATCACTCTTCACCTGTATGAAATGGTCATGATCGGACTGGACTCCAAGGTCAAGTGGGAACCGAGTCTCATTCGGACGAGATGACTCAAAATCAGGTGTTAGGTCTGTGGGAGCACTACTAGACACATCGGTGGCTTGACCTAAATGCCTAGGCTTTCCCCTATTGATTCTTCTTATGATAGACCTCATGTGATTAATACGAGCATCCAAACGATCAAATTGATCAAGAACTAGTCGTTGAAATTCGGCCTCAGGTATCTCTATTTGCGGAACATTAGGAGGGTCTTTATATTTGATGTGATCCTGGCGATGGTGGCCTATATAGGGCTCTTGAGAGTCATCTAGACAGTCGTTCCTAATATAATCAGATCGTGCTCGTGGGTGGACGTTATCCCTACGAAGGTGTGCCAACGGGCGAGGATGATCAACATGATAGTACGAGGACCTCTCCAGAGAAGCTTTATGGGGTCGAGCATATACAGATTCTGGTTCCTCAAATAGCAGCGAGGTGTAACGATGATGACATGAGGATACTCAACCCTACCATCATAATGTCGTGGAGAGGTGTAATGATGATAACGTGAGGAACTCTCATCATGATGGTCATCCCTAGCATAATGGAATCGTGTCGAAGGGTCCGCACGATCTCTAGAAGGAGTGTGCTGCGCTCGGGAATAATCAACGTAGTAGCGTGAGGATCTCTCAGAAGGGGCTCTATGTGATCGGGTATAGGTAGACTCGAGATCCCCAAACAGAGGAGAGGAACGCCGAAGATAACTAGTCATAGATGAATCTAAAGACTCTATATGACTTACCACTACGTATATAAATGTGGCCCAAACCTGGCTTTGATACCAATTGATGTAGGGGCAGGCTGTGGGAGCTCAAAACCTAAGACTCTAGTGAGAGTGCACGTGCGGGGTGCTAACTTATGCTAAATGCAATGCGATGATTGGCAGCGGCGAATAATAATTTAGAGCAATGAATATTTTATAACACCACACAAAATCACAAAGAGTGAAGGCAATATTTAATTAAGCAGTTAAATGTGGCTTTCCTCCGCATCGAGGGCCAAAGCGAGCGCGCGGCGAATTTGTCCCACCTGCAATTATAATTATATCCAAACAAATACCCATCAGTACAATTCCAAACAAGCACAAAGAAAACACCAAGTAATAATACCAAATCAAATGTCAAAGTACAACGAAATACTCACAAACTAGCGGCCTGAACCGAGGCACTGGAGAACTGGAGCCCGGAGGCGTAGATCAGTGATCGATGGAGGAAGCGGAAGGGTGACGGGGTGGAGGTGGCTGTCCACGGTGGGAAATGAGGAGATCGGGCCGGAAATGGATAGATCCGGCCACTAGGGGTAGATCCGGGTGGAGGAAGGATAGATCTGGTGTATGATAGTGGATCCGGGAAGTGGGGTGATGTATGGTGGTGGAAATATAACGGATCGGGGTTGGAAACTCTAGATCGGAAGTGATCTAGCGTTTGTAGGATATTTGGGAGTGGAACCACGGAGGGAAGAGAGGTGGATGGATGGCAATTTCGCGGGTGAACAGTGATTTCGATGAACAGGAATCCTGGCGAACAGTATTCCCGTGAACAGTGATCCGAAGTTATGGGGCTGCGGGTGGGGTTTCGGAGGGGGAAGAAGGAGGCAATGGATGGGTAGTACCTTGGGGAGAAGTTTGAGCACCTAGGAGTTGTCACCTAGGGTTCCACGGCGTCGGCACCGCGGGTTGATCACTGGAACTCGGGAATGATGTTCTCCAAATTCTGCAATGCCTCTTTCAGCCCTTAAAACCTCTATTTATAAAAAGAAGAAAAGCCTAGGGCATCCCCATCAACGGCTATGATTGGCCGGTGGGGATCGGCCACTAAATATATAAAAACAAACTCGAAAATAATAAACTAATATATGATTTCGACTCGCAACGGCGCTCCGAACGCAACCGCGGAGTCGGGTCGGCGATCCGATCACTTCTTCCTGCGCGAATAGATAAACGTGGGTCCCGCCTTGCGGCGAACGCCTCCGGGTGCAACAACGGATGGATTCCCATAACTAACTCTCTTATTGCGGTGATTGTGTAGCAATGTGAAATGATGTTAAGATTCTCATGAGTTATTGTGTTTATTTTAATTATAATTTATATTATAAAGTTCAATTCATGTGTCTATTGTGTACTCTATTGTAATAGGTCATGATGCTAAGTTCGTGTATAATCATTGCTATCAGACCATGAATCAAAGAACAAGCATGCTATAAACTACACCGTACCTGTCACCACGTCGGGTTGGTGTATGACCTCCTACCGGCCAAGGCTATATGCACTGGGTTGCACTGGGGCAAAGTGAGAGGTAGAGAAATCCATCGCTTTCCCTTTTTTTGCATAGCTCGGGCCTGTCGCGGTATGTGGTTATGGTAGTTACTCTCCTCTCGAAGAACCTTACGGCACTCGCGAGCTAAGTGTCCAACCTTCCAACAAGTAAAAAAACCGAGCGCAGTCTATGAGATGCCCCGCCCATCACCATTGCACTATCAGTACCAGACTGTTGAAGACATGTTTTCCTCCTCTTCCCCTTACCGACAGAATGAACAGGATGCCTTGGACTCTGTCTGGTTAACGATGAATCCCTTGTGGGGTTGAGAGCGCATGATATCCAACTCTAAGGCCATCGCGGCTTCTACCAATGAACAAAAACCAATATGCTTTAGCGCAATCAGTGGCTCGTGCAGGTTGTCACGTAGTCCTTCGTAAAAAAAGTGCGTCCTCTTGTTGTCATCGGTAATAATATTACCCGTGTACCAGCTCACGCGGGAGAATTCCTACATGTATACGTCCGCGCTCAGGCCGCATTGCTGCAATCGTAGAAATTGACCTTGGAGGGCCAAACATGTTGCGATAGGGAGATAGCGCTTCAAAAACGTTGCAGAGAATTCTCTAATGGAAATTAACTCACAAGGCGTCTAGTTAAGCTCCCACGTAACTCTTTGTTCCACCAAAACTTGACATCCCCTTCCAACATGAAGGCAGCCAATGGCACCTTTCGATCCTTGGAGGTCTTCGTAGCAAGTAGAAGCTCCTTAATCCGCAGGACCCAATCTCCGGCTTCAGTAGGGGTTCCAGTTCCCTTAAATGAAACTAGATGGAAACTCGAAATATAGTGAAGTTGCTGCTCCTTCGGGTCAGTAGGACGGTCAACCCGCATATTACAGCCAACCAGTTCCTCAGCACGGTCTTTGGGAGTGTAAGGAGTGGCATTCTCAACTGCTCGCAATGGGTGTGCAGTTTGCGCAGCAACTACTGCTTTGGCCGCCATCTTGTAAAAATTGGTCGGCGACATGTTCATGTTCAACATGCTCGGCCCAATATTGTTATTGGTTGTAACGTCCTCGTGGACCCGAGATGGACTCGCTTCGGCACCCGCGGCCTAGAACATACAAGCGGCTAGACGTTAGCACTATCGCCAAACTGACAGAGGAACACCTATGATTCCAAACAATCAATCCTAGGTAGACCACTCGCCTAAAAGTTTCTTGCTATCCTAGGACCCTGAAACATGAGGCTCTTATACTAAATTGTAACATCATGCTTGCAACAACCTTATAATATGGGTCTGGCCAGAACCCTCACCAAAATTCATATGCAAGCTAGATATTATAAAACGATAAAAAAAAAGTAAACTAAACTATAGCAGAGTTCTATAACATTGATGAAGCTAATACATAAAGAAACCCAAATGAGTGTCCACCACTAAAACATAAAATATTACAATAGTGCGAACTTATGGCCATTACACAATATTCATAAAATGTTTGCATAAAACCCATGGTACGCAGGCCCGTAACAAGAGAGAGACAAAACTAAAACACTTTGAGTGACTTTGCCTTTATAACTTTTAGCATGTGCTCCGGTATTCGAGTCAAGCCCGACAACCAAATACATATGAGAGGAAAATAAGGGTCAGCTATGAGCATACCACAACCGTGTAATAACATCACCTCCTCCCGACGACCCTTAGCGGACCCCGGGGAACCACATCACCCTACAGATCAACGCTTAAGACAAAAACAACAATATGAAAATCATAATCTACACAAGGTGAGGTGTCTCAAGCATCAATCATGCTTTCCAGGTGTTTAGCATATAATTAAAAGGGGTCTACTATGCAAATGTATGCAAGTCGGGTGACCACGTGGATCCTCACTAACACCTATCACAGTGCATGTTACGAGCACATACATCACACTCATTGCGAGAACATATGGAGGCGGGCGGTTATACAGATGGGCCCTTCTACTGAACTCCATTGCGGATCAATAATGAACCACAACATCCAAGATTTATGCAGAAGGCTGGTTATACTGATAGACTCTTCTACCGAACTGCATGTTGCGGAATTCGCTAGTTATACCCATAGGCCCTTCTATCGCATTCCGTCTTAGCCACTAATGCACACCGACGTTTACAATTTCAATAAAGATGGTTGATTATACCAATAGGCCCTTCTACTATTCTATTCACCAAATGCCCATTCTATCTCTCTCCATTGTAGCCTTACTGAGCCAACACATGCTCGTCGTTCTCCCACCGAAATCTATTATACTTGTTAACAAAAACACATCAAATCAAAGGGCTTTGCCCACAATCCTCATCAGAACCTTACAAAATCATAAGGCCAACCAACTCGAAGCCTATTCCAACGATTTTCATAGTCTGATTATCAATCCAGCGGCACTATGAATGAGTTATCACATCGAAATCTAAAGCCATAGATGAGCGTCATATCAAACATCAGTGTTTAAGTCTAAACGACTACCACAACTCCAACACAATGCCTACCTGGAATCGTTCATCAAGCACAAGGATTTCTAGCATGGCGAGAACACAATCCCATGTCTCGTTGGTTCTTAATGAACCGAGCACTCGTAACCCAATTAGTGAAGTTAGAGCCTCAAATGCAAAGCAAAATAAAGGAAATCTACATGAAATCCTAATGCCAGGAGAAAATGGGTCGTTACCTTCTTTGATCTATTCCAGGCCATGAACGCCTTAAGATAATCTACGAAGGAGAAGCGCGGGGAGATTCCCTGCAAGGGTGACGGACCGCCGATCAAAGTCTAGCCTGACGTAAGTTGACTTCTCTTCCAGGAACTCTAGGGTGTATCCTCCTCGTTCTCACAGTAACAAACCATCCCAGAAAAGGTTTTTGTCCTCAAAGTCCCTTTATAGAGCCTCTCAGGAAAGATCTGGACGGTTTGGTTTAAACCCTCAATCCAACGGTCAAAAAATGAGCAGAAAATCACAGCACACGGTGTTTGACCCTCCCAATTGGCGATCGACCACTCCCGGTCGGTGATTGACCACTCCCAGTCGGCTATAGAGGATCGGCAATCGGCTACCCCAGTCCGTGAACGGCGATCCAATTACCCTGGTCGGCGATCGGTGACAACCAAGCCCAAGCTCACAACCACTTAATACCTCCTTGGTCGGCGATCAACGATCGGCTTACTCCGGTCGGTGATCGGCTAACCCTGATCGGTGATCGACTATCAGCACAACACTCAGCTAACACATGCACAATCCCTAAAGAAACGCATGGTAGTGCGTCAAGGGGACGTACAGTCGTGCGTCAGATCCCTCAAAATGACCTGGAGCATTACCAAAAACGCACGGTGCATGAGGCGCATGGTCGTGCAGATGGTAAAAACATGGAAAATGACTTGTAACAGTTGTAAGGGGAGCACGATCGTGTTTATCGAAGTGCGTGGTCACGTATGAAGGGAAATTTCAGCAATTCTCCTCAAAATCAAGATGAACTCGCCACACACTGTGCCACACGGAAAGTGATACATTGGATGAAAATAGGGCCTTACAGGCCAACCGATGTTGACATCCATAGAGAAGAGGGGCCATACAGAGCTGGTATGAGCCACATGAGTAAAGTGTCAAAGAAATCAACTTCATATGTCCGTGTGAAGCCCTTGGCAACAAGGCTGACCTCGTATCTACCAATTTGTCCACATCTAAAAGGAACTTGATGGCAACATCAATTTGTCCACATCTAAAAGAAACTTGATGGCAACATCACTGCATAAGGGGTAGGTGCAAGACTACAAGTATTGCGAGAACAGAGAGCATGACAATTCTCCCGTTGCGCAGCACCATTTTGTCGTGACGTATGAACAGCTGGTATGATGAATAATTACATGAGGAACAAAAGGAGGAGAATAACATACTCATATATTCTTTTGAATTATGAATACTAAGAATTTTCAAAGATGAACCAAATTGAGTTTTCAAATTATAATAAACAATTGAAAAACACTAAGCTGGTTGAAACTATCTTTTAGGAGATAGACGTACATTGAGAGAAATCATTAATATAAGTGATAAAATACAAATGGTCTTGCCTGGTAGACCAAGGAGAATTGGAACCATATACATCATAATGTGCAAAATCAAGAAAAGCAGCAACTCTTAATTGAATTTTTAGTAGGAAAAGATGACAACGAAGCTCGTTAAACTAACAAGCCACGCATTGTAAAACTAACAAAGCAGAAAAAGACGAGAGTAACTAATGAAGAGGAAGAGCCGACAGATGACCAAGAAGTTGATACCGCTGAAGGGAAGAGACCCTAACAGAGGAGAATGTGTCATCCGAGTAATATAGGACACTCCACTCAGTCTCAATAACAATTTTCTTCGTTCGATGTCCTGAAAGTAGCAATAGGATGGAAAAAATAAATCATAGTAGTTTAAACACCATGTGATAGCATTAATAGAAAAAGGATGACAAGAAAATTTTGGAACAAAAATAACATTCTCTAGTGTGAGATGAGAGGTTATGGTCATAACCTCGGACCCACATCCTCGAGCAAGAGACACATCTACAACCACTATTGTAGGAATATGATTGTGTCAGTTCAGACTTCAGACTGATGAAAGTTGTCGAGTTGTTAATCATATGACTAGTAGCAAATGAGTCAATAAGTCACTTACCCTGACATGCACTACTTGAGGCAAAAAGTATTTAAGCAACAATATCAAAACTTCTTGACACAACAATAAGAGCTTTAATATCAATCTAAGAGAACCATCGCCCAGTGTTGGATGTTGAGATGGAGGGGATTAGCGAAGGGTTATCTAACACAAAAACCCCAACATGAGCTTTAAAGGAAGAATGCGGGTCTTTGACAAAGCATCAGTCAAAAAGATGACCAAGCTTGCCATAATTTTGGAACAAATTGGGTGACTATCTCCACGCCCTCCAAATTCCCTCCTCGACAGCGACCTCTTCTCCTAATAGCATGGGTAGACTCTCCAGGGGAGCGAAAGTAATGGATGAACTCCGACTCAGAAGATGAGTCGCAGGGGGCACATGAGTGGCGATTGCATTAAATATTAGGATAGTTATTTCTCCCAAAATTTGTTGGCTAATCATGTCATAAAAATTTGGTGTTGGAGATAATTGACAAGGAGAAGCTTCCCAAAGTGTTTTTGTTGTGTTGCAATGTCAACGGAGAAAAGACGATGTTGAAGAAGTTCAACACCCAATGATTGTATTTCCTGATATGCTGATGTAAACCAAAACTAGGGTTTTGAAAATGCGTTATTTTGAGCAACCGTTTTAATTTTGGAAAATAGACTGAGCGGGCCAAACCGAATTTTCGCGCGCAAAAATTACTATCAACGCTCGGACTTTGATAAGAGCGTTAATTTTTATTTGAAATTGAACTTCTAAGCGTTTAACAATTTGAATCGTCGCGAGATCCGTACAACCACAAGCAAAATACAAATAACAATTTATGAAATAATAGCAATTGAAGTAGGTAGAACGTTCGAGGTAAGCTGATAATTATTTAGTAGAAGCGCATAAAAATAAGCTAAGAGAAGGAGCAAGGATACGGTATAGTTACGTAGAGTATTTTCCAATCCAAGTCTGGTTGATCATCGCATAGAACGATCGGTAGAAATGCGTCAATTGACGGAGGAGATGCGTCGTTGTCAACGTCAACTGACAGAGGAGGCTGCAGATGGACACGCCGGAGTAGGAGACGAAGTCGACGACGTTTAAGCGGTTGGCGGTCGGCGGAATTGACTCGTCTCGGTGGATGCGGCGTGCAAACAACGGTTTTGTCGAGAGGTGGCCGCGATCCTTGTCGTCGTGGGAGCAGCTGGCTGCGAGACCTTTACTGGAATGAACAGGGAGGCGGTAGATCTCCGGAGGCGGTCGATCTCCGGAGGAGGTCGCCGGTATTACAGAGTGACAAAGGGCTTTCGTTCTTCTGTTTCACCGGTTCTGCTTCTTTCTTCAGGGATGGGCCTTTTAATAATTGATTGACCCGATTTCTTTGCCAGGATTTGCCAACTAATATTTCCATTTATTTCTCCCTAAATTTATGGCCCGATTTCATTGATTGTTGGTCTTATTTCCAAAAGCTAATTCCAATAATTTCTTTTATTTCCCAAATCTCTATCCAAAGATTTTTTTCCTGAATTACTTTTATTGATCTCCTCAATATGATTTCTTGCCCTATTTAATGGGGGGTATCTTGGGTATCTTGCCCTATTTAAATTTACGCGTCTTAAATTAATTTAAGCTTGCCTTTTTCGTTCTTACTACCAAAATTACCGGACCTATTTATTTAGGGTCTCATCGGGCGATCAAACCGATGAGTCAAACAACTTCAAAAGAAAATGCGCGAAAGAAATACATGCTAATAAATAAATGCTGAAAAAATAAAATGTGTGGCTTAGGATGCGACGAAGGATGCATCATATGCACATCAATTGGGACGAGAAAATAAGTTTGAATGGAATGTAGATTCTAGATGTCCCATCCCCTTTGAGTAAAGGGCTACCAAGTTATCCCAAGCAGTTTTCATTGTGTCATCATGTCGAACGATTGACATGCATTCATCAGATAAGTTGCTCACTAGCCAAGTGTGAATCAAGGCATCACTCGCATATCAATCCGCATCGGTGGGAGATGTAGTATCGGGTGAAGGATCGGTAATCTGGAGTTACTTCTGTTGAGACCGCGCAAGGAGAAGGAAACACTCCAATCAACGTAGTTGGGGCCGATTAACTTGGACGTATGCCACGATTTCTGAAGGCATCGTGAAAGGGTGAAGGTGCGGGCATGGTGGTGGCAGGAGTGGTCTTGGGTGTTCACATTACGAAATGAACAGTTCACTCACGGAAGAGAAAACACGACACCAAAATATCCACAAGAATGTCAGCAGGAAAAGACTTATCTCAGCATTCGCATAATGCGAAAGACATTAAAAGAAAAGGAGCATCCAACAAGGTTAAAAGAGATCTGGTGCATGGATTTTGGATGAATTAATTCATGGCCTGAGAATACAAAGAGAGCTAGGAGACAGTGCGACTGTGCATGATCAGCACTTATGCGCCAAAACCTGTGTGAGAACAGGTCTCTCGGCGCAAGTTTCAACAGCCAAGAATCTCAGTAAATGCGATATTCTCGACTTATCTAGGGTTGCGAGATATGGTGCCCGATGAGAAGAACGGGTGGGACTTCAGCGGGAGCGAGACCTGGACAGAGTGGGGAACTTCAACCAGCACTAGCACTAGCCGAGATGAGGGCTTATCTCATGGGTGAGAACACATGGAACGAACGAGGTTTCGTCATTCTCTTTTGCTAGTGCTGCCAAATCATCTACACCGTTCTTATTAAAAATAAAGATCCAGTCATTCATAATTTAGAGAAAAACAAAGAGAGAATATGAGAAGAGAGAAAGTGGGGCGCACGCAGCATTATGAGGCAGAGCCTACTTCTGGAAGACATATTATGATAATTTATTGATTTATTTACAGTTTTTGGTATAGTTCATGCATTCAAAGAAACCAATGGACAGGCGAAGCCCGTTCGCAACCAAGAGCAGTCGGGCAGGGACGTACACCCGTTCGCAACCAAGAGCAGTCGGGCAAGGACGTACACCCGTTCCCGACTGCTAGTGTGCGTGTATATCATAGCATGATCCAACACCCCTCTATATATTATAGAGGGGTTACAACAAAGTTTCATTGGAGATGTGGCACAAAAGAATACAAAGAAATGAATGGGTCATAATAATGGGTTTTAACAGTGCCAAAATACTTTCTATACATGTGGTCCCATTACAACATTATAACCATTTTTTATCTGTCGACTTTAATCATATCGATCATGCCCTCCAAGATATGGTTAAGCAAATACAAGTTTTGCAATTCCATTTCGTGTCCACACAATGTCGGTGGGTCCAAGGGCACACTACCATAGGAGGCTGAAACGGGTGTGTAATCATTTGCACGGGTTTCTTGCAAATTTTTCCAATACAAACACTAGTACTTAATTAATTATCAAACAATAAAAGCAATCCATCCACACTAGAATTTGAAAAATTCCAGCCATCACATAAATTTATTTGAAAGCATTAAAAAGCAACGAAGCAATTGGGATACTTGGATTTTTTATGTGGTTCAGTCAAACAATTTTACTTAATTCTCTCTGCATAAAATTTCTCTCGCAGAAAGTAGGCATCCACTTATGGCATGCAGAGCCGGGGAAATGAAGTGATCCAAATTTCACTTCTAAGATATCAAAGAATAAAAATTTAGGTAAAATAGGAAATGAATTTAATTTGTTGAAAGTTCCTTGGATCTAAAATCAAATTAGAAATGTACCTACATTTCTTTGGGCCAAAAAATCAAGAATTGTGATCTTCTTAGGCTTCTTGGCTAGTTCATGAAAGAGAGCAACCGCCATTTCTTCTTCTTCTTCCTTGGAAAGGTTCTGATGCGGAGCAGAGACGAGGACGAGTTTGGGACCATTCGGGGCTGAGTTGGCGACTTTTCATATATGGCGTGCCCGGATCAACGATCGGACTCCGCAGATATGTTCGGATTCGCGTTGCGAATCAATTTAATATATTAGTTTATTATTTTTGCATTTGTTTTGGTGTATTTGGGTGGCCCCACCTCCGGCCAATCATAGCCGTCGATGGTGGGATGCCCTAATCCTCCTTTTATTATAAATAGATGGTTTGTGGGCTGATTGAGGCATTGCAGATTTTGGAGAAGAGAAATCCCGAAATCCGGCGATCCCTACACGGTGCCGACTCCGTGGAACCCTAGGTGACGACTCCTAGACTTGTATCTCTCTCCCCAAGGTACCATCTAACCCTAGACTCCTTCCTCCTCTGAAACCCTCATCCGCAGTCCCTACAGCCGCCAAAACTTCCAGCCAGACTGCTGTCCAGCACTTCCTACAGCACCCGACAGCCCTGAACCATAGTAAAATTTCACTATTCATTAATGAAATACACTATTCATAACCTATAGTTCTTTCCCCCACTTCAACCACCGCCGGCCACCATAAAAATCACTCCCAAGCCGCCACCTTCCCTCTGTCCAGCAACCTGCCGCCCTTGCTGTCCAGGTCCCAGCCACCCTTCCCCAAGCAGCCCTCCTCCTTGCCGCCAGCCCACAGCAACCCTCCTCCCCCGCCGCCAACCCAAGCAGCCCTCCTCCCTGCCGCCAGTCCACAGCAGCCCTTTTCCCAGCCACCAGCCCTTCTCCCAGCCACCAGCCCTCAGCCGCCCACCCCCTTGCCTCCAGCCGCCTCAGCCGCCTCTGTTACAATATTAATTGCATGTAACCGTTATTATGTTTGTTTTGTGTAAACTTTCAAGTTCTGTGTCAGTGGGTGAAAGCGGGAACAGTTTCATAACCGCAGCTAACCGCCTGTCGCTGGTCGTTAAAGCCCTGGCCTCAATCGGGACAGGGCATGTGATGTGTTATGTTGAATGTGAATCCGTGAATTGAATTTCCCTTCCTTACCTCGCTGTCTCTAAACGACGGTGCGCCGCCGTTTATCCTTCTCTTTTACTTACTTGTGCAGGAATAGCGTGTAGCTTGGTATCAAGTGGTATCATAGCGCTTTCCGGGCCGTTGGAGATTCAGCAATGGGAGACCACAGCACCAGAAATGCCGACATCCGACGAGACGTGGATGCGCTGAAGGAAAAGATGCAGCACCTGGGAGATGAACATTGGAAGAATGCTCTGCAGGAGATGGAGCAACGTCAAGCAAAGGAATTGACAGCATTAAAGGAGATGCTCACCAATTTTTCTGTCGGACGTGAACGCAGAGGCTGCACTCCGGAAACATCTGAAACTAGTAGAGGTTTGCCAATGCAAGATGTCTACACGATGCCAACCAGAGGCGCAAGACTAGACTTCCCTGGTTTTGCAGATAACGCAGTACGAGACTGGATTTTTCGTTGTGAGCAGTTTTTTGAAATCGATGGCACGCCTGAGGCCATGAAAGTGAAAGTGGCGGTGGTGAACCTGGAAGAGAAGGCTTTAGCATGGTATCAAATCTACTAAAAATCTAGAGTTTCAAAGTTGGATCTTGACTGGGAGGAATTCTCCATGGCAATTCATGAGAGATTCTCTCCAACTCTATTCGATGATCCCATGAGTGAGATCAAGGAGTTGAAGCAGACGTCCACGGTTCAACATTATTTGGATGAATTTGAAGCCTTGCGTAATAAATTAATCATCTATGAGGAATATGCCATTAGCCTTTTCCTCACAGGATTGCGCAGGGACATATCCTTGACGGTGAGGATGTTCATGCCTCCTACTCTTCAGAAGGCGTATGCGCTAGCTAGAATACAGGAGCAGAAAAGCATCCTGGGGGGAGCCAACAGGCCTCTCATCATCAGAGTCTCCCTCTTAAGGCACCGGTGGAAGGCAACAGGCAGCTTTTCAGGGCTCCTACCACCAGTTCCAGCCGGCCCTTTCCATCCAAAACAACCAAAAGGCTCTCACCCAAGGAGATGGACGAGAAGCGCAGTAAGGGACTTTGTTTTTGGTGTGACCAAAAGTACTTCAAGGGGCACAAATGTGGGAATTCCACCCAATTGTATATCCTGGAGGTGGAAATGTCTGAAGGAGGAAAAAGGGAAAAAGATGGAGCAGAAGAGAGTGGAGAGGAGAATGAAACACAAGACCCTCTCATTACACCACAAGTGTCTATGCATGCCCTTACATGCATCATAGATTTCCACACTATGCGGGTTACTGGCTCTTATAAGGGACAGCAAATATACATCCTCATTGACACAGGGAGCACCCACAATTTTATTGATGAAACAACAGCATCTCAACTACAATGCCCCACAACAAATATTCCAACCTTCAAAGTAGCAGTGGCTGATGGAAATCGGCTAGTAAGTACCAAAATGTGTGCCAAATTCCCTTGGGCAATGCAGGGAATTGAATTTGAAGCTGATATGTTAATACTGCCCTTAGGGGGATGTGATGTAGTCTTTGGAGTGCAGTGGTTGATTACCTTGTGAGCAAGAATGTAGGCAGTGCCATTATCAACAAAAGGAAAATGTCCAACTTGATGCAGAAACCAGCACAATGTGCAATGCTAAGTGTGTGTTGGCTGCAGCAAGGAGATGATGACCATCAACAATACTCCCCCTGGCTATGGATGCACTGCAGGCTGAACCCACAGAAGAACCTCGGGTGATGGCATTACAACAGTTGTTGGATAGCTATTATCAGATTTTTGACACACCCATGGTCTGCCTCCATCCGGGAGCCATGACCACCAAATCATATTAAAGGATCCAACCAATTATTCCAACTCAAGGCCTTACAGATATCCTCATATGCAAAAAACAGAAATAGAAAAACTCATAAGAGAGATGTTGAAGGAGGGAGTCATAAGGCGCAGCAAAAGTTTTTTCTCTTCCCCGATTGTGTTAGTTAAGAAAAGAGATGGCTCATGGAAATGTGCATTGATTACAGAAGACTGAATGCCAACACAGTCAGGGATAATTTTCCCATACCAGTTATAGAAGAACTGATGGATGAGCTGCAGGGATCTACTATATATTCCAAATTGGTTTTAAGGTCGGGCTATCAACAGGTAAGAATGGCACCCCAAGACATCGAGAAGACAGCTTTTAGATCACATGGACAATATGAGTTTCTAGTAATGTCGTTTGGCCTTACTAATGCACCAGCCACTTTCCAGAGCCTTATGAACCAGGTATTCCATGCTTACCTCGGAAAATTCATATTGGTTTTCTTTGATGATATTTTAATCTTTAGTAAAAACTGGGAAGAGCACCTACATCATTTGGAATTAACCTTCCAAGTCTTAAGAAATGAGAAGTTATTTGTTAAGAGAAGCAAATGCTTGTTTGGAGTGGGACAGATAGAATACCTAGGCCATATTATTTCAGGCCGAGGGGTTGCTGCAGACCCAAAGAAACTAGAGGATATGCGATCATGGCCACCTCCAACAAACCGGAAACAACTAAGGGGCTTCCTGGGGCTTACTGGGTATTACAGAAGATTTATAAAGGGGTATGGGTGTATTGCTAGACCCCTCACAAATCTTCTGCAAAAGAGGCCATATCAGTGGGATGAAGAAGCAGTCAAGGCTTTCGAAGAACTTAAGAGTGCCATCACCAAACCCCCAGTACTTGCACTGCCCAATTTCAATAAAAAATTCATCCTAGAAACAGATGCTTCCAGTGTTGGCATTGGAGCAGTGCTCTTGCAAGAGGGGCATCCAATTTGTTTTTTCAGCAAGGCCCTGGGAAAGAAACAAATGGCCATGTCAGTGTATGAGAAGGAACTATTGGCAATTGGTATGGCTGTCCAAAAGTGGCGTCATTATTTGATAGGGACATCCTTTGAGATACACACTGACCATCAAAGCCTTAAACACCTAATGGAGCAACACCTTTCAACACCATTGCAGCAAAAATTCATGGCTAAACTAATGGGCTACAATTACACCATTAAATACAAAAAGGGAGTGGAAAATGTTACAGCAGATGCCTTGTCCAGGAAGGGAGAGGTGGAGGAATGTTCTCTATACACCATTGTTATAGGTCACACAGAGCTAGAGCAAGAGTTGAAGCTAGCACAAGATCAGGATGAAAAGATACAACAGCTGATAAGGTTGAAGTTTTCCAATCCTGATGGGAAGCCTCATTATCAAATAGTGCAGGGATGCCTGAGAAGGAAGGGCAAAGTAATGGTGGGCAAGGATGACAAGATGAGAAGGTATTTATGCCACATTTTTCATGACTCCCACATTGGAGGACACTCGGGGGTTTTTGTTACCCTTGAAAAACTTAACAAAACTTTTATTGGAAGAACATGAAAGAGTATGTATACCAATACATTAGGCAGTGTGCCATCTGCCAATAGTGCAAGGCCCCAAATGAAAGGCCATTGGGTCTCCTACAGCCTCTTCCTGTCCCGGAGACTATTTGGATGGACCTTACAATGGATTTCATTGAGGGCCTCCCCCTGTCGAAAGGATATGAGGTCATTTATGTGGTGGTGGACCGACTGAGTAAATATGCCCACTTCATGGCTATCAAACACCCGTACCCTGCCCAAACTATAGCCCAAGTGTTCATGGAGAATGTTTTTAAGTTGCATGGCATGCCTAACTCTATAATCTCTGATAGAGATGTGGTGTTCACAAGTGATTTTTGGACTGAATTATTCAAAATGCTCCAAGTACAAATCAAGACCTCCACAGCCTACCATCCCCAAACTAACGGCCAAACTGAGGTCGTAAATCGCTGCTTGGAGAGCTATCTAAGATGTGTTTGCTTCAATAAGCCCAAGTCATGGAGTGAACACCTCACATTAGCAGAATATTGGTGCAATACCTCATACCACTCTTCCATTCAAATGACTCCTATGAAGCCGTTTATTGGACACCACCACCAATCCATGTACCATATACAGCAGGTAGTACCAACAAGGTAGTACCAACAATGAAGCAGCCACCTCCACCCTCCAAAATCGAGAGAAGATTATCAACCTTCTTAAGTTCAATTTGCATAAAGCACAAAACCGCATGAAACAACTAGCAGACAAAAAAAGGAAGGAGGAGTTTAGAGAAGGAGAATGGGTGTATATTCGGCTAGCTCCATACAAGCAGACCAGCTTACGATCATCAAGCCAAAACAAACTTTCCCCAAAATACTTTGGCACATATCAGATCGAGCACAAAATCAGCCCGGTAGCATACAAGTTGGCATTACCTCAAACGGCACGGATCCACCCATCATTCCATATCTCACAGCTGAAGCAACACATTGGATCAGTACCCACTTCTACCATCCTTCCAGAAGTGCTAACAGAGGAGGGTTACACACTCAAAGTACCAGAGAAAGTTCTAAGCAGGAGGCTCATGCCGCGTAAAGGTGTACCAGTGGCGCAGGTACTCATCCAATGGGCAAACTCTCCAGCTGAAGATGCAACATGGGAGGACTATCTCTACATCAAAACCACCTTCCCAGAGTTTGATCCTTGAGGACAAGGATCGTTTCAAGGGGGAGTATTGTTACAATATTAATTGCATGTAACCGTTATTATGTTTGTTTTGTTTAAACTTTCAAATTCTGTGCCGGTGGGTGAAAGCGAGAACAGTTTCATAACCGAAGCTAACCGCCTGTCGCTGATCGTTAAAGCCCTGGCCTCAGTCAGGACAGGGCATGTGATGTGTTATGTTGAATGTGAATCCGTGAATTGAATTTCCCTTCCTTACGTCGCCGCCTCTAAACGACGGTGCGTTGTCGTTTATCCTTCTCTTTTACTTACCTGTGCAGGAAGAGCGTGTAGCTTGGTATCAGCCTCAGATCCAATCATCCCCTACAGCATACCACCTCCGATTCCGCCGCGGATCACCATCACAGCGCATCGTCTCGTGGGATCTCCATTGCCTTGGGCAACCCCCATATTTTGTGAGTTTTATTTGTTGTATGGACGTTTAATTTTCAATATTAATATATGGTGTTGGGCTTATTCGCCGCGCTGTCACGGACTAGTCCCCTTGACTATGTCGCGCACGGCCTTAGCTCCTCTTGCCACCCCTCGCGGCTAGCTAAGTCAGCCTCACTCTAAGAAAATTGTGGTGGAAATGGGAACGAGGACAAGAACACAAGAGCACAAGTGCAAAAGAGAAGAAGTAAGCAAAGAGAACTCAAAAGCTTATTCCAAACTTGGATGGTTACAAATGAGGGGGCCTTCCCCTTTTAGAGACCCCAAACAGGTTTCCCTCCAAATCAAAGAGTATTCTAGATCCCTACTATTCTAGAGTATTCTATACAATTCCGGTATATACAAGAGTCATGGACTATCTAGATTGTTCTACCGCCTTCCTATGTACAGACTCCAGATTTCTCTAGAATCTTCCCATCTGTTAATCTCAAAAGTGAGGAGATCGTAACATTCTCCCCCACCTATCCTGGCGTCGTCCTCGTCGCCTCATACTGCTGAATGAAGTCTTTGAACTGCCACAAGTCTTCTAACGTCTCCCAAGTAGCCTCGGACTCTGGCAATCCCTTCCACCTGACTAAGTATTGAGTACTTGGCGGGATTCCGCGTCGCCGTACCACCCTTTGAGATAGCACACGATCAATCTCCTTCTCAAATGATTTGGTCATGATCGGAGGTGCTCTATGTGATTCTCCTCGCCTTGGGTCTTCCTGGTCTTCATGATAAGGCTTCAACATACTTACATGGAAGACTGGATGAATCTTCAACGAGTTGGGTAGATCAAGGCGATATGACACTTTTCCTACCTTGCCGATAACCTCGAACGACCCTTCATACCTCCTTCTCAACCCCTTGTGCATGCTCCGCAACACTTTGAATTGTTGGGGTAGGAGCTTCGCCATCACCTTATCTCCTAGGCCAAACTCCTGCGGCCTTCTTTTTACGTCCGCCGATTTCTTCATGCGCTTCCTTGCTTTCTCTAGGCAGACTTTGGCCAAGTCGTTTTGTTCCTCCCAAGACTTAGCCAACTGAAGTGCTCCTGGGCTCTTTTCTTCTCCTGGGTTGATGGCTAGTGCATGCGGTGTGAGTGGTTGTCGTCTAGTCGCCAGCTCGAAGGGACTCCTTCCCGTAGACTCGCTCCTCTGCAAGTTGTAGGAAAACTGAGCAACATCCAAGATCTTTGCCCAGTCTCGCTGGTTAGCACTCACAAAGTGCCGCAAGTAGCACTCCAATAAGCCATTTACCCTCTCGGTCTGCCCATCGGACTACGGGTGGAAACTTGTGGAGATGTTTAGTTGTGATCCCATCATTCTGAACAACTCTGTCCAAAGTTTCCCCGTGAAGCGAGGATCCCGATTGCTCACAATATTTTGTGGAAGCCCCCAATGCTTTACCACTTGCTTGAAGAATGCTTGGGCCGCTTCCTCCGCTGTGCAGTCCTTCGTACATGGAATGAACGTCCCATATTTGGAGAATCTGTCTACGACCACCATGATCGATCCAAATCCCTCTGATTTGGGGAGAGCGCTGATGAAGTCCAACGGCACGGTGTGCCATGGATGATCTGGAACTGGAAGAGGCTCTAGCAATCCCGTTGGATGCTGATTCTCCACTTTGTCTTGTTGGCACACAAGACATGTCTTCACATACACGTCCACACTTTCCTTCATCTTTAGCCAGTAATATAAGATCTCCACTAGCGCCATGGTCCTCTTTTGGCAAGGATGACCTGCCCATCGAGTGTCATAACACTCCTTGATCAACTCCCTCTGTAGGTTGTCCCACTTTGGGATGAATAGTCTGTTCCCTTTGGTGAAGAGGAGTTCATCCTCTACCCAAAATTGTTTGGCTCTTCCTTCCCTTGCCGCCTTCATCAGCTCAACTGCCAACGGATATTGTTGCAGCCCTTCCTTAATCCTGGTGAGCAACTCCCCTTTCATCGTGGACATAGCGGCAAGTTCAGCCTTGCGGCTCAAGGCATCCGCAACGACATTCGCCTTCCCGGGCTTGTACTCCATAGAGTAGTCGAACTCTGCTAGAAAATCTTGCCACCTCGCTTGCTTGGAAGACAACTTGATGTGGAGCATAGGCGAGGACGAGCTTTGGGCCCATTCGGGGCTGATTTGGCGACTTACCATATATGGCGTGCCCGGATCGACGATCCGACTCCGTGGATGCGTTCGGATTCGTGTTGCGAGTCGATTTCAAATATAGCTTTGTATTTTTCGGTTATTATTTCATGTAGTTTTGGCCCCGAAACCAACGACCAATCATAGCCGTTGATTCTGGGTGCCCTAATCCTGTTTTCTTATAAATAGAACCTTAGGGCTGTTGTAATATTATTGCTGAATGTGTGGAGACTCTTCTTCCTTCATTCCGATGATCTCCTCCGCAGTGTCGACTCCGTGGAGCCCCCTTGGTTACGACTCCTTGGGTAAGTTATCTTGTATCTTTGTATTTTCCTCCCCTTTTCCCTGTTTTCCTGCAGTCGCCAGCCTTCCTCCCTGCTGTCCCTGCAGCAGCCAGCCCCCCTCCCTGCTTCCAGCAGCCGCCAGCCTCCTGTTACCAGTCGGCCAGCCACCCTAACAGCCTTCCGCCACAACCCTACTACAGCCCCCACGTCGCCACTCCCTGCAGCCCCTACTCCACCGCCGGAACAATCCTCCCACCTCTAGATCCGACCGGATTTGTCCACCCTAGCCCAGATCCGGCACCCCACAACCAACCCCGCACCCCTCCTTGGAATCCACCCAGATCTGTCCACCCTAGCCCAGATCCGGCACCCCACAGTCCCTTCCAGCCCGCTGCCCCTTCGATAGCCAGTCTTCCAACCGCACCACCCCCTCCGCCTCTTTCCCATCCCGCTAACAGCCCCAACACCTAGATCTGTCCAGATCTCTGCGAAATACTCCAGATCTGTCCAGATCTAGACATCTTAGTCCAGATCCAACATTTTACAACCCCGATCCAGCCACCTATCATCTCCCACTCGACTTTCCCTTACCCGAATAAGTCCACCACCACCCGGAACACCAAAATCTCTTCTAAACTTCAGTTTACCTTAAAACTACAACAGTCCTAGTTTCTTTCATATTTTTGTGGTGCTTGTAAGTGTTGGTTTGAGCTATTGTTCGTAGCGTAGAAATCTATTGCTTATTTTGGAATTACAGTTTATTATTATTTGTCATGTGAGCATCTCTAACTGCAGGAAGGAATTATTCGTTGTGCGCTCTTGCTTTGGCCCTCTATGCGGAGGAAAGCCTAAATTTGTTTGCCATAATAAATTATTTGTATTTTGTTGTGAATTTATCTGCGTGGGATGTTTTAATGTTTATTATCTAACTGTGGCTAATCCGTCGGGATTTGCATAGCATGTAGGGTTAGGTCACGGTTTATCCGCCACCTATAGATTCGTCATGCGTCAATTGGTATCAGAGCGAGGTTGTGCGCACTTTCCGATACGCAGTCGTAGAGTCTATAGGATTTTTTTTCATTATGTCTAGGTGTCAAAATTATGCCTCCCCTCACTTTAGAGGTCTCGAGTCCACTTGCACCCGCCCTCATAGATCCCCTTCAGGGAGACCCTCACGATACTACGATGATTATTCGCGAACGCAGTACACCACTTTCAGAGATCGTGTTGACCCACCGACACGACCCAACTATGCTAGAGACGATCAATATGATGATTGTTGTCGTTCGTATCCGTACACGCGAGCGGATCGTGTTGATCCTTCGACACGACTCGGTTACCTTAGGAATGATTATTATGAGGATCGTCGTTCCGAGAGAGATCTAGAGCGTCAGTTTCGTACTGCTGCCCCTTCCTTTGACGGCTCATCGTGTCCCGAGTCTTTTAGTTACTGGCTCGTGAGTATGGAGTATTATCTCGATCATTTTGAGTTATTCGGTGAGCGTCGCGCCAAGTTTGCGAAACTTAGACTTTTAGATCAGGAGAGGGCATATTGGTCTAGCGTTGAGAAGACCCGCGAGCGAGACCGTCTACATTGCATCACTAGTTTGGTGGACATTAAGTGTACATTGTGTCAGAGGTATCTGCCTTCGTCATATCGGAGTCGCTTGCTCGACCAATTATTTCCCTTCAGCAAGGATCCATGCCTGGCGCTGAGTACAGGGATCGCTTTGATGAGTTAGTTGTGAGGAGCGATATCCGAGAGGACCCAGCCATGACCTCTTGCAGATTTCGGACTGGCCTTCGACCAGACATTCGTACTGAGGTGGTTTATCATAGCTCGAAGTCCCTCGAGCAGACGTATCAGTTTGCTCTTCGTTATGAACAGTCTTTGAGATCCGCAAGAGCTGGTCGATGGGATTCTCACCTTGACCTCCGCAGTACGAGCCCCTCCCACACCGAGGGCACCACTTTGCCTATCATTGTTCCATCAGGCATGACTAAAGTAATACCTGATGCAGATTGCTCTCACCCCAGTGCGGTGCTTAGCCCAGTTAATGACTTATCTCTAGTTTCTGACCCGTCTCTGGTGACCCCGACTGAGGGTGAACCTGAGAGACCTATTGAGTCTGTAGTGTTGTGTCCTTCACCCACACCACCACCTCTGGCATGTCATGGGTTGATTAGCACCCCTACCCTTGACTCACATCTTGACACCGCTCCCACGGACCCATTCTTGAGCGTAGATCTATGTCGCTCTCCCATTGTTGTTACCCTGAGTCACATCACGACCGAGAGACCAGAGCCTGGTGTTGATCTCGTAGTGGCTATTTCATCCATTCACGGGGACACAACCCCTTACGATGGTACTCACCTGGAGGACCATGACCTAGTGACGAGTTCTACGACGAGCCACCAGTTGAGCCTCCGGATGATCCGCCACATCCTGATGAGCATGGGATTCAGGCGAGACCCGCTTATATGAGTATCGATTTATGGAAGCCTCTTCTATTATCGTCCCTGACCCCGCCCCAGAGGATGGATATTGTGAGGAGCATCCAATATTTAGGGCACCACCTGCCGACACAGCGCGCTCTCGCTGAGTTTTGGATGCATCACCTACTGACCCACCGGACGAGCCCTTTCTTTTCGGGGACACTCATTACACTATAGAGCCACGTCTTCTAGTCGGTGCACACGCTCTTCATTCAGATGGTCGTCGCATTCGAGATGACTTTTCTTACACACCTCCTGGTGAGCCCCCTGATGTGTCACGTTCCCTGAGAGACACTTGGATCTTTACAAGCGCGTATTTGAGTATAGTTGTCTCTCTCGATCATCTTAGCACTCGTCTCACACGAGATGAGTTTTTCTACACTCCCCCGAGAGAGCCTCCTGATAGGCCACCTCCTTTAGTAGGTTTTCATGTCATTATTAGATTTTCCCATAGAAAACATGTTGTGTCGGTCATGTTTCATTTGCGTCATATGTATGAGTTTGTTGAGTCATTTCGTCATCATTCGCATGAGTCTGTTGAGTTGTTTCGTCATCATTTGCATGAGTCTGTTGAGATGTCTATTCATCATTTGCTTGTGTGTCATGAGTCGGTCTGACGAAGAATCCATAATGATAATAATTTTTGTAAATCACATGCGGATGTTCACTGGCAAGTGCAGGTACTTCATGAAGGCGAGCAGGTGATGGCGAGAATCTGCGTTGTGAGGCTCCGTGCGAGGCTTGCTAAAAGTTTGAGAGTTCGGCGAATGGGTCCTGACTCGATCCTGAGACGCATCTGGACAAATACTTATGAGTTGGACATCCCCGCGAGCATGGGTACCCATAATGTGTTCAATGTCGAGGACCTGACACCCTACTTTACACCTCACGAGTATTCGGCCCCACATCTTCGCGGCCCACGCGAGCCTTTACCACGGTTTTTACCAGCCACCACTCAGTCTACCCCCGAGCCATTGCCACCACATTCATTGCCCCGTTCTCAGCCCACCTCTGACCCTTACTTACCCGAGATGTTGTCCCTAACGGCTTCACCATTGGCACCTCAGATCCCACCGGATCCTTCTACTAGTATGTTGAGAGATGAACTTGATCGATTCTCCCCCGGACTTCGACTTCAATACGTCCGTCTCCACTCATCGGGGATGGAAATTTTTCAGTCCGGAGGAGTTGATTGGCGAGGCCGCTTTTCAGCGTCGACACTTGGACGACCTCTGGCGGGCCTCTTCGAGTTTTACCCGGCATACGACGAGAGAATTCTGACCCCTATTCATCGGGAGATGAATTCTTTCAAGCCGGGGAGATTGATGCAGAGCATAGGCGAGGACGAGCTTTGTGCCCATTCAGGGCTGATTTGGCGACTTACCATGTATGGCGTGCCCGGATCGACGATCCGACTTCGTGGATGCGTTCGGATTCGTGTTGCGAGTCGATTTCATATATAGCTTTATATTTTTCGGTTATTATTTCATGTAGTTATGGCCCGAAATCAACGACCAATCATAGTCGTTGATTCCGGGTGCCCTAATCATGTTTTCTTATAAATAGAACCTTAGGGTTTCTGTAATATTATTGTTGAATGTGTGGAGACTCTTCTTCCTTCATTCCAGTGATCTCCTCCGCGGTGCCGACTCCGTGGAGCCCCTTGGTGACGACTCCTTAGGTAAGTTATCTTGTATCTTTGTATTTTCCTCTCCTTTTCCCTGTTTTCCTGCAGCCGCCAGCCTCCCTCCCTATTGTCCCTGCAGCCGCCAGCCCCCCTCCCTGCTTCCAGCAGCCGCCAACCTCCTGTTACCAGCCGGCCAGCCACCCTAACAGCCTTCCGCCACAACCCTGCTACAGCCCCCCACGCCGCCACTCCCTGCAGCCCCCTACTCCACCGCCGGAACAGTCCTCCCACCTCTAGATCCGCCCGGATTTGTCCACCCTAGCCCAGATCCGGCACCCCACAACCAACCTCGCACCCCTCCTTGGAATCCACCCGGATCTGTCCACCCTAGCCCAGATCCGGCACCCCACAATCCCTTCCAGCCTGCTGCCCCTCCGATAGCCAGTCTTCCAACCGCACCACCCCCTCCGCCTCTTTCCCATCCCGCTAACAGCCCCAACACCTAGATCTGTCCAGATCTCTGCGAAATACTTCAGATCTGTCCAGGACAGATCTGGACATCTTAGTCCAGATCCAACATTTTACAACCCCGATCCAGCCACCTATCATCTCCCACTCGACTTTCTCTTACCCGAATCAGTCCACCACCACCCGGAACACCAAAATCTCTTCCAAACTTCAGTTTACCTTAAAACTACAGCAGTCATAGTTTCTTTCATATTTTTGTGGTGCTTGTAAGTGTTGGTTTGAGCTATTGTTCGTAGCGTAGAAATCTATTGCTTATTTTGGAATTACAGTTTATTATTATTTGTCCTGTGAGCATCTCTAACTGCAGGAAGGAATTATTCGCTGCGCGCTCTTGCTTTGGCCCTCCATGCGGAGGAAAGCCTAAGCTTGTTTGCCATAATAAATTATTTGTATCTTGTTGTGAATTTATCTGCGTGGGATGTTTTAATGTTTATTATTTAACTGTGGCTAATCCGCCGGGATTTGCATAACATGTAGGGTTAGGTCACGGTTTATCCGCCACCTATAGATTCATCCTGCGTCACAACTTTTGCGTTTGGAAGTAACTCGTGGCCACATTGTCCGTCTTGACCACGAACTTCGCCCCGAGCAAGTAGTGTCTCCACACCCGTAAGCAATGCATGATAGCATTCATTTCCTTCTCCTGGACAGTGTACCGCCACTCCGTCTCGTTCAGCTTTCGACTTTCATAGGCAATGGGATGCCCATCTTGCATCAAGACTCCACCAATGGCAAAGTCGGAAGCATCCATCTGGACTTCGAATTCCTTTCCAAAGTCCGGCAATGATAACACCGGCTCAGTGCTCGCTGCTTGCTTTAGATCTTCGAAGGCTTGTTGACATCCCTCATCCCAAGCCCACGGTCTATCCTTCTTCAGCAAATCCATCAATGGGGTTGTTCTCCTTGAATAGCCCTGGATAAATCGCCGATAATAATTTGCAAGTCCAAGAAAAGATCTTAGCTCGGTTACCTTAGTAGGTGGCTCCCAATCTATGATCGCTTGGATCTTGGCTACATCCATCTTCAGCTGGCCATGTCCAATGAGATGTCCAAGAAATGAGACTTCCTCCATGCCAAACGTACACTTTGACTTCTTCACATATAACTCGTTCTCCCGCAAGACTTGAAAGATAGTGCGAAGATGATCCGCATGTTCCTCCATAGAGTTGTTGTAGATCACGATGTCATCGAGATAAACCACCACGAATTGATCCAGGTAGGGATGGAATATCCTGTTCATCAAAGTGCAGAATGTGGTTGGTGCATTAGTCAAGCCAAATGGCATGACCAACCACTCGTAAGACCCATAACGAGTGTTGCACGTCGTCTTCGGCTCATCTCCTTCAGCAATTCGGACTTGATAATAGCCCTTCTGCAAGTCCATCTTGGTGTAGACCTTGGCTTTCCCCATCCTATCGAACAAGTCAGCGATCAAAGGAATAGGATACTTATTCTTGACTGTTACCTTGTTGCGTGCACGATAGTCTACACACATCCGCAAAGATCCATCTTTCTTCTTCTGAAAGAGCACCGGTGCGCCGTATGTTGCCTTCGATGGACGAATTTTCCCCGTGTCAAGTAGCTCCTTCAGCTGCTTGCGGAGTTCCTCCAATTCGGGCGGAGCCATGCGATATGCCGCCATCGCAGGTGGTTTCGCCCCTTGTTCCAGCTCAATCTCATGGTCCACATCCCTCCGAGGTGGTAGCCTGTTCGGAAGCTCGGTTGGCATAACGTCTTGATTCTCCTCCAAGACTTGCCTAATGAAAGGATATACATCCTCATCCTTTGCCGCAACTTCTTCCTTCAAGGTGGCTAAGTAAGTAACCTCTCCCTTCTTGACGCCTTTGGCTATTTGCATAGCCGATAACTTCTTTCCCTTTGTTGGTGGCCCTTCCACCGTTGGGATCATGCATGGAGACTCTTTCTCCATAATGCACATGGATCTACAAAAAGGCATAGTGATAGCTCGTACCTTCTCGAAGAAGTCCATCCCAAGCACAACTTGAAAATTGTCCATTGGTGCAATGGAGAAGTCCACTTGGCCCTTCCAAGTTCCCAACTGCAACTCCACTCCGCGTGAAACTCCTTGCAGCGGTCTCGCCTTCCCATTAACCGTCTTCAACCAACCTTCACCCTTAGAGGCATGAAGACCAAGTCTCTTGGCTTCCTCCTCGGTCATGAGGTTATGAGTTGCTCCTGTGTCAAGCAAGGCCTTGGTGGCCTTCTCGTTCGCATACGCCTCCACGAACATCAATCCTTTTGGTGATGCGGCTGGAGCGGGTCTAACATTCAACGCATTAAGTAATTGTAATGATCCCATATGAGCAGAAGTACCTTCTCCTGAATTCGCTGCATCGTTGCCTTCCATGATTGCAGAAAGCGATCTCATCTTTGGACAGCTGCTCATTGCATACGGTCCCTTGCATAAGAAGCATCCCCCTTTCGGAATGAAGGCCTTCTTCTTCTCTTCATATTCCTTCCGAGTATCATGCTGATGGAAGATGGGTTTCTTGCCATCCCGCTTCTCTCCCCCACCTTTCCGGTAATCCTTGTCTTTCTTTGGCTTTGTTGTATCTGGGTGTCGTTGGTACTCAATAAGGGACTCAGCTGTGGCAATAGCTTCATCCAACGTCTTGACATCTCGTCTTTGTAATTCTTGCTTAGCCCAATGTTGAAGACCATCCACGAAGAAGAACAGCAAGTCTTCATCCGACATATTAGGAATTTGCAGCATCAAGGTGGAAAATTCTTTGACATACTCCGCAATGCTCCCCTTGTGCTTCAACTCCCTAAGCTTCTTCTTTGCTTCATAAACAACATTTGCTGGATAGAAATGTCGTTTGAGTTCACGCCGGAACTCCTCCCATATATCAATACGATACAAGCATTTCTCGATGTCGGTCTGCTTTCTTCGCCACCAAAGAGAAGCTACATCTGATAAGTAATAAGAGGTTTGTGGTACCTTAGCAGCTTCGTCGACGAGGTTACACCCCTCGAAGAATTGCTCCATCTGCCAAATGAAGTTCTCTACCACTTTTGCATCTCGCTTGCCCAAAAATGGCTTGGGCTTAGGAACCTCCATCCTTGGATTGCCCATTGTCATGTTGCCTCCACCATTAGCCACGGCTCGACGACATAAGGTGATTTCCTCCTTCATATCATCAAAGCCGATCCGCATCGCTTGAATGGTATCTTCCAACCTAGCAAGGCGTTCCTCCAATGCCGGGTGAGCATCAAGGCAAGTCTAGGTAGACTCCTTGATGGACTCGAATTCCTCTAGAACATGGGCCTCAAGAGTTTCAAAGTTACCTTCCACCTTCTCAACTCGATCGGCAGCATCATGACGGCCTGATCCAAATGAGTTCCTTCACGCGTCTTGCTATGATCTCTCTTCTTCCTGCCTTGTTGATCTACGACCTCCCTGCCGCGCTCGTCAACAACACTTGAGTTATTTGCCTCATTCGCCATAGCAGCACTACAAAAACCAAGTACAATCTCCCTTTAATACCAACTGTCACGGACTAGTCCCCTTAATTATGTCGCGCACGACCTTAGCTCCTCTTGCCACCCCTCGCGGCTAGCTAAGTCAGCCTCACTCTAAGAAAATTGTGGTGGAAATGGGAACGAGGACAAGAACACAAGTGCACAAGAGAAGAAGTAAGCAAAGAGAACTCAAAAGCTTATTCCAAACTTGGATGGTTACAAATGAGGGGGTCTTCCCCTTTTATAGGCCCCAAAGAGGTTTCCCTCCAAATCAAAGAGTATTCTAGATCCCTACTATTCTAGAGTATTCTATACAATTCTGGTATATACAAGAGTCATGGACTCTCTAGATTGTTCTACCGCCTTCCTATGTACAGACTCCAGATTTCTCTAGAATCTTCCCATCTGTTAACCTCAAAAGTGAGGAGATCGTAACAGCGCGCTCGGGCTTTGGCCCTCCACGCGGAGGAAAGCCTAAGCTTGCTTTGCCCTAGTAAATTATTTTGCCTTGCTGTGAATTTATCTGCGTGGGATATTTTAATTATTATCTAACTGTGGCTTAACCATCGGATTTGCATAACATGTAGGGTTAGGTCATGGTCTATCCGCCACCTATAGATTCGTCCTGCGCCAATTGGTATCAGAGGTAGGTTACGCGCTCTTTTTGATACGCAGTCGTAGAGTCTATAGGTTTTACATTATGTCTAAGTGTCACGATTATTCCTCCCCTCACTTTGGAGGTCTAGAGTCCACTAGCACCCGCTCTCATAGAGCCCCGTCAGGGAGATCTTCACGTTACTATCGCAACACACCACTTTTAGAGATCGTGTTAGCCCACCGACACGACCCCACTATGTTAGAGACGATCAGTATGATGATTATCGTCGTTCTCATCCGTACACACGAGCGAATCATGTTGATCATTCGACACGACTCAGTTACCTTATGGATGATTATTATGAGGGTCGTCATTCCGAGAGAGATCTTGAGAGTCAGTTTCGTACTGCTACCCCTTCTTTTGACGGCTTATCGAGTCCCGAGTCTTTCAGTTATTGGCTCGTGGATATGGAGTATTATCTTGACCATTTTGACGTATTCGGTGAGCGTTGCGTTAAGTTTGCGAAACTTAGACTTTTAGAACAGGCGATGGCATATTGGGGTAGCGTTGAGAGTGTAACATCCCGACTTCGAAAAAGGGGTCTAGCCGGTTCAGTTGAACCCTTGGAGGAGTCTAGGCCGGGTCATCAGGCAATCACGACCCGACCTTCACCACATAGAGGTAGTCATTTAGAAAAATGACTGTTTTGGGTAGCATCGTGCTTCGCCACGACGTCAAAGTTGTTTATTGAACATACGTGCTCCGAACCAACTCCTGTCAGTTGCGTTAGACTCGTATGGTCGATACGATTGCATTGGAATTCGTTTCGTTCCAATCCGGGGTCATTTAGTGAAAGTGACCGTTTTGAGTATAGTAGCGCGTCACGACGATGCAATTTTAGAATATGGAGCATACGTGCTCCGAATCGACTTCCGTCAGTTGCATTAGACGCGTATAGTTGATACGAGTGCAACGGAACTCGTTTCGTTTCGATCCGAGGTCATATGCAGAATATGACTATTTTGAGTATCGTAGCGCGTCACGACGACACAATTTTAGAATATGGAGCATATGTGCTCCGAATCAACTTCCGTCAGTTACGTTGGACTCGTATGGTCAATATGAGTGCGACGGAATTCGTTTCGTTCCGATCCGAGGTCGTTTGGAGAAAACGACTATTTTGAGTAATACCGAGCGCCGCAACGACGCCATTTTAGAATATTGGGTAAACAAGCCCCAATTTCACCCTAGTCAGTTGCAACAGACTCGCGTGATCAATTCTAGCACAATGCAATTCGTTTCGTTCAAATTCGATGAGATTTGCGAAAGGTGGCCGAAATAATCTATTTTGAGTTGCGTACTGGTTTGAGCGAGTAATTATGAATAACGAACTCGAAATCAACTTGAAATAATTTCGTTAACTTCGTGTGATTGTTACGAACACAACGACACCTCTCGCGCATTTTGCTAAGCGTAATTTGGGTGTTGTGGACCTTATGTACATTAAGTTATATAAGTAATTATATCACATAAATATATATACATATATATGTGAAACTGGAAAGAAAATGGCAAAAACCAGCGAGTAGGGCTGGGAGGAAAACAGGGGGCGGAAAACCAGGGGGCCAAAAACCAAGGGCGAGCTCGTGGGGGCAGGGGATTGGAGCTCATCGGCTATGAAAGGGCAGACCGCAGTGCCCCCTGGGGCTCACCTCTCGATCTTCCTTCTCCTCTTCGAAACCCTGCCGGAAGAAAGGGTTGACGGCAAGAAATCGGGGCACGATAAGGGGGACTCCGACTCCTCCCGCCTCTTAATCGAGTACATCTTCCTCTGGTTATGAAGCGAAATACGAACTGTAAATTCCGTCGGTTCCTTCCTCCGATGTGATGAGGAATCAAGCTGGGCGGGGACTCGACTCAGCGAGGATGGAATACGATCTCAGGCAACCCATGATCTCCCTCCCCGCCTCGGATTGGTGGTAACCCTATTCTCTCCTCCTCTTCGCATCTCTCATAATATGAAATGGAAATGGTGGCTGATTGCTTAAGTGCCTAGGATATTGCCCTCTTTTTCTCTCTTTCTATATACATACATATAGATATATATGTACATACATTTCTTTGGAGCTGATGAAACACTGATATAGCGGGTCGAACTATTGGAGGCGATGATGGATGATAGTTTGAAATGAAACGATGATAGAATTTTTCCCCACCATGTTTAGGACATCGAGGATGGCCTGGGAAGATCCTTCTCAGACAACCCGTGCAACTATTATTGTTGGAAGGACGTTGGAAGATGGGAGTTTCTTTCTTCTTTTCTCCTTTTCCTCGACTAGTTTGGATGTCATCTGAGCCTCTGGTTTTCTACCCCACCTCTCTTTCTCTTCATCCATCTTCCAACCTCTCTGTTTGTGGATTCCGGATAGCCTTACCATGTTAAACTGCTTTTAGTATTGCAATTTGGGGGCTGCTTCTAGTATTGCATTTGGGGGCTGCCTTTTAGTATTGCAATTGGGGGCTGCCTTTTAGTGTTGAAATGGGGCTGCTCCTTTCCTTGTTGGTTTGGGGGCTGCTCCTTCTTTAATTGGACTGCAGGTAGGGTGATGTGGGGCTGCTCCCTTTCCTTGTTAGTTTGGGGGCTGCTCCTTGTTGTTTTGGGGCTGCTCCTTGTTAACTTGGACTGCAGGTTGGTGGTTTGGGCTGCTCCTCTCCTTGTTGGTTTGGGGGCTGCTCCTCCTTTAGTTGGACTGCAGGTAGGGTGATGTGAGGCTGCTCTCTTGCCTTGTTGAGTTGGAGTTGCCTCTTTTGTTGTTGCTTTGGGTTGCTCCTTTCCTTGTTAGTTTGGGGGCTGCTCCTTGTTGTTTTGGGGCTGCTCCTTGTTAACTTGGACTGCAGGTTGTTGGTTTGGGGGCTGCTCCTTGTTGAGTTGGACTGCAAGTTTGTTGAAATGGGGCTGCTCCTTTCCTTGTTGGTTTGGGGGCTGCTCCTTGTTGAGTTGGACTGCAAGTTTGTTGAAATGGGGCTGCTCCTTTCCTTGTTGGTTTGGGGGCTGCTCCTTGTTGAGTTGGACTGCAGGTTTGTTAGTAGGGGGCTGCCTTGTGAGCTGTTCAATGGGGGAGCTGCTATGCTTGATCAGCTAGGAGCTTTTAGATTTTATCTTGGGGCTCCTATGCTTGATCAGCTAGGAACTTTTAGATTTAAAATGGGGGCTGCTCTTTACTTTCCTATTATATAATCTGTTTAGGGGCTGCTTCTTAAGTATTGTTTATTGGAGGCTGCCTCTTTGTTTCCGTTTCTTTGGGCTGCTCTTTTCTTGTTAGTAGGGGGCTGCCTTGTGAGCTGATGTTGGGGGCTGCTCCTTGTTAGTAGGGGGCTGCCTTGTGAGCTGATGTTGGGGGCTGCTTCTTGTTAGTAGGGGGCTGCCTTGTGAGCTGATGTTGGGGGCTGCTCCTTGTTGTTTTGGGGCTGCTCCTTGTTAACTTGGACTGCAGGTTGGTGGTTTGGGCTGCTCCTCTCCTTGTTGGTTTGGGGGCTGCTCCTCCTTTAGTTGGACTGCAGGTAGGGTGATGTGAGGCTGCTCTCTTGCCTTGTTGAGTTGGAGTTGCCTCTTTTGTTGTTGCTTTGGGCTGCTCCTTTCCTTGTTGAATTGGGGGCTGCCTTGTGAGCTGATGTTGGGGGCTGCTCCTTGTTAAAAATTGGGGGGCTGTTTTCATACATTTTGATGGGGGCTGCTTACATACTTCTTGTTAAAAATGGGGGGGGGGCTGCTCTTTACTTTCCTATTATATAATCTGTTTTGGGGCTGCTCCTTTCCTTGTGGATATGGGGCTGCTCCTTTTCCTTTTGTTTGGGGGCTGCTGCTGTATTTTAATTAGAGGGGCTGCCTTGTTCCTTTTGTTTGGGGCTGCTGCTGTATTTTAATTAGAGGGGCTGCCTTGTTCCTTTTGAATTGGGGGCTGCCTTGTGAGCTGATTTGTGGGGCTGCTCTCTTTCCTTGTTGATTTGGAGTGGCCTCTTTTGTTGTTGCTTTGGGCTGCTCCTTTCCTTGTTGAATTGGGGGCTGCCTTGTGAGCTGATGTTGGGGGCTGCTCCTTGTTGAATTGGAGGCTGCCTTGTGAGCTGATGTTGGGGGTCCTTTCCTTGTTGAATTGGGGGCTGCCTTGTGAGCTGATGTTGGGGGCTGCTCCTTGTTGAATTGGGGGCTGCCTTGTGAGCTGATTTGTGGGGCTGCTCTCTTACCTTATTGATTTGGGGCTGCTCTTGTCCCCTCTTGGTCTAATGGGGGCTGCTGCTGTATTTTTAATAAGGGGGTTGCCCTTCATAGCTCACGACAAGGTATGATAGCTTCGCCCTCTCTTCCTCCTCCTCCTACCTCAATTCTCCCTCCCATGGCAGGAAACTGCCACTTATTAGTTTTCCTTGTCGTTTCGATTTGGTGAGGAATGGAGTCGTGCTACTCCGAATCGGTAGAGATTAGGAATGCGATCATATGCCTAGGCATGAAATTTATGGGGGACTCTCACACCATAAGCATCACCCAAGAGGAACCCCTTCTCCGCCTCTTACTTGAGCCTATCTTCATCTGGTTTGGTATCCGATTGAGGGAGCTTCATCTCTTCCTCCTCCGACAAATGGTAGACTCTAAACCTTATCTATTTTCGTCTACTCTTCATCTTATTTCTCTCTTTCACACTACTGTGCTACTTCTTGTGCCTATAAAGCTTATGGGTGTCTTGGGCTTGATTACCAAGCATTCAAGTGATTGACGGAAGTTTACATAAATACAAGCGGGTCTTATGTGGATGACTGGGGATTGATCGCCAAGCACCGAAATGATCGACGAAGGTCTACATGAATGCAATTGTGCCCTATGTGGGCAGGTTGGATTTGATTGCCAGCCGAGTTAAAACAGTGTTACCTTCTCGGATGAAGATATGCTAAATATAGAGTTCGTCTTCTCTCCTCCTACAGGTTGCGAGTGGATATATTGCTGATCTTAAAGGGCGTCTCTTTTCTTCTCTTATGGAAATAGTTGCCTTCGAGAAAATAATTCCTACGGGAATACAAATGTTGCCTTCGAGAAAGTAATTCCTACGGGAATGAAATGTTGCCTTCGAGAAAGTAATTCCTACGGGAATGAAAGGTTGCCTTCGAGAAAGTAATTCCTACGGGAATGAAATGTTGCCTTCGAGAAAGTAATTCCTACGGGAATGAAATGTTGCCTTCGAGAAAGTAATTCCTACGGGAATGAAAGGTTGCCTTCGAGAAAGTAATTCCTACGGGAATGAAATGTTGCCTTCGAGAAAGTAATTCCTACGGGAATGAAATGTTGCCTTCGAGAAAGTAATTCCTACGGGAATGAAATGTTGCCTTCGAGAAAGTAATTCCTACGGGGAATAAGTTGTGCCTTCGGGAAATATTCCTACGGGAATATATCGTGCCTTGGGATAAAATCGGATGGCCTATGAGTTTTACTCTAAGGCAACCCGCGCGATGGACGGTCTGGGAGGGCAACCCGTGCGAAACTAATAGAACTACGTGGGTCTGAGGCCGTATGCAGGATGATACGGAGTACGTAGGCGGTGGTCGTGGGAAGACCGCCTCGGCCCAATAAGAGTCCAGATATCCCCTTCCTTATAATTGTTATATTATGTTTGGGTGTTAGTAGGAGTTGGATTCTGTTTGTAGTTCTAATAACTTGTCTTTAGCACAGGTGACAGGTGCGGATGAGTGACAGCACCTATGTGTGGATGAAGCCATGGATCAGGCTACGTCAGGTATAAAGTTTTATTGAGCCGCATCTCCTTTTGTTGCGCCCTATCTCAGGGTATACATATATGATGCAATGAAGCCTTGACGGATAGGATTCATTGCGGCGGCGAAATCAATATTACTCATACAGGTTTTGAAATTATGGTTTCTGTGATATTTAATCTTCCGCTATAAATAATGTCTTCCGCTAAGGGTAACAAAGCGCACTCTTTAATAATGTCTTCCGCTAAGGGTAACAAAGCGCACTCTCTAATAATGTCTTCCGCTAAGGGTAACAAAGCGCACTCTTTAATAATGTCTTCCGCTAAAATACTGCTTCCTTACTTTGTTGGTGTGTAGTGACTTTCGCTTAACACCACCCCTAGGTGTGTCTTCGGAGTGTTCCAGGAAAAGGGTTGGAGAAGCTAGTGCCTTCACCCTTCGGAGTCGCTTCGGCGTCGTGTTAAAGGGTGGTGTGCGATAAGATCCCCCGGTCGGACCGTCGATTTGGGAGGGGGGGTCTTACAAATGGATCAGAGCGTAACCGATCTTTCGACCTATTCATGATCACAGAAACACCTATTGTTCCGCTAATCGCTGTAGCGTGGTTCGGGACGAACCACTGCAGCGGAAGCGGTGGTGGACCTAAAAGATAAAAGTTGGCAACAAACTTAGCATATATATGAACATTTTCACTCGAACTTATCAAATTCAGTTTTGGTCATGCAAAATATTTTTGATAACTCAGATCGACACTTAAATGTCTTTTACTACATCTGATCTCGAACAATCATCTATCTTATTTCCATAAAACACTCCCGTAAAACCCTACAAACATCCATTTCAAATTTTGAACCCCGGGTTTAAGCCTCTTTGTTTTATTGGGGTTAAATTTTCGTTTTCAAAATTCCATTCGAGGTAAACTAATCGTATGAAATTATGTGTGCAATGTAAGGATTCTATTACGAATTTCAATCCCAAGTTTAAGCCTATTTGTTTTATTGGGATTAAAATTCTCGTTTTCAAAATTTCGTTTGAGGTGAGCTAATCAAATGAAATTTTGCGTGTATATGGAGAATTGCTCTAACAATTGCAAATATGAAGTATGATTTGACTTGATCAATTTAACGATCTGTTGAAAATAAAGTCGTGCAATCGTAAAAGAGCTATGATAAAATGTTAGTCTTTTCAATAACGTTAATACGTCAGGAAATGACTACTGAGGCGACGTGCTGGAATGAAGTAAATGTGTGGCAAATTTATAAAAGCTTGTATACAAACAATCCAAAAAGTACATTGTTAAACATTCTCAGGACTTGCGATGGTTACATACTCAGCCAGCCGGGAAGCCTCGTTAAAAAGGGTAAGCCACTGAGGACCCGAAGGTGATGGTTACCTATTTGATTGCTTGCTTGCTTTGGGAAACGTGGCGGGTCGGTCATGCCCGTAGACCGTACGTACCGGTGCGGGAAGGTTGACGACTCTAGGCGACAGGGAGGTGTGCACCCCGGGAGCTCGGTTGTATCTTACATGCCCCGTTGGGTCCCTCCGCTGGTTGACCAAATTCAGTTATTACCGGATGTCTCCTACGTCCGAGGGTACACGGGGTTGTACGTTGGGGCCTGGGTAGTGCGGTACATCCACACCCAGAAGTGGCAGGACCGGCCACTGTCACCGACGGCCACATCGGTGAGGCCCGCGGGGTTCGCTACCCTGCAAAAAGAAGCGGTCAAAATATTTCAACGTAAAGAGCAAACTGGTAAAACATTTTATGTGATTACCGTGGCGGGTCAGTCATGCCCAAGGACCGTTCATACAGGAATGGGAAGGTTGACGACTCATGAGGTACTAGGGAGTGTGTGAACCCCGGGAGGTTATTTATTATTTCCCCGCAGGGTCCCTCTGCTGGATAGCCGAATTTTGTAATTGACGGATGTTGCTCACATCCAGGAGTACACTGGGTTGTACATTAGGGCCTGGGTAGTGCGGTACGTCCACACCCAGAAGTGGCAGGACCGGCCACTGTCACCGACGGCCACATCGGTGAGGCCCGCGGGGGTCGCAACCCTGCTGGAAGAAAAGCGGTCAAACTGTTTCAACATTGTGTGTTGTGATTGAATCGTGAGTACTCGTTATGCATGGCTTGCATATGCATCAAAACATACATATTTGCATATGCATCATTTGCATCAAAACATACATATCTGCATATACCATTAACATATAACCTTCGTATGGGAGTTGGTTATATGTTTATGGATTTTTACTGCCTATTTGCAATTTTATCTGTACCATTAACATATAACCTTCGTATGGGAGTTGGTTATATGTTTATGGATTTTTACTGCTTATTTACAATTTTCATCTGTTCTACCAACATATAACCTTCGTATGGGAGTCGGGCATATGTTGATAGGTGTTACAAAAGCTTATGCAAGTTAAAACTTTTATATGTTCCACTGACAGCAACCCCGTAGTTCACGTAAGCTACTTGTATACTACATGACAGGAGCCATCAACACAGCTCGTTGGGTAAAACCAAACCTAGAGACCCTTAAAATTTGGGATCATTTGACACCTCTAGTGGTCTGCAATATGTCCCGTGTTGAATCTCCATGACCCACTCGTATTTTCGGGGACGAAAATTTTCTTTGTTTTATTGGATTGTAACATCCCGACTTCGAAAAAGGGGTCTAGCCGGTTCAGTTGAACCCTTGGAGGAGTCTAGGCCGGGTCATCAGGCAATCACGACCCGACCTTCACCACATAGAGGTAGTCATTTAGAAAAATGACTGTTTTGGGTAGCATCGTGCTTCGCCACGACGTCAAAGTTGTTTATTGAACATACGTGCTCCGAACCAACTCCTGTCAGTTGCGTTAGACTCGTATGGTCGATACGATTGCATTGGAATTCGTTTCGTTCCAATCCGGGGTCATTTAGTGAAAGTGACCGTTTTGAGTATAGTAGCGCGTCACGACGATGCAATTTTAGAATATGGAGCATACGTGCTCCGAATCGACTTCCGTCAGTTGCATTAGACGCGTATAGTTGATACGAGTGCAACGGAACTCGTTTCGTTTCGATCCGAGGTCATATGCAGAATATGACTATTTTGAGTATCGTAGCGCGTCACGACGACACAATTTTAGAATATGGAGCATATGTGCTCCGAATCAACTTCCGTCAGTTACGTTGGACTCGTATGGTCAATATGAGTGCGACGGAATTCGTTTCGTTCCGATCCGAGGTCGTTTGGAGAAAACGACTATTTTGAGTAATACCGAGCGCCGCAACGACGCCATTTTAGAATATTGGGTAAACAAGCCCCAATTTCACCCTAGTCAGTTGCAACAGACTCGCGTGATCAATTCTAGCACAATGCAATTCGTTTCGTTCAAATTCGATGAGATTTGCGAAAGGTGGCCGAAATAATCTATTTTGAGTTGCGTACTGGTTTGAGCGAGTAATTATGAATAACGGACTCGAAATCAACTTGAAATAATTTCGTTAACTTCGTGTGATTGTTACGAACACAACGACACCTCTCGCGCATTTTGCTAAGCGTAATTTGGGTGTTGTGGACCTTATGTACATTAAGTTATATAAGTAATTATATCACATAAATATATATACATATATATGTGAAACTGGAAAGAAAATGGCAAAAACCAGCGAGTAGGGCTGGGAGGAAAACAGGGGGCGGAAAACCAGGGGGCCAAAAACCAAGGGCGAGCTCGTGGGGGCAGGGGATTGGAGCTCATCGGCTATGAAAGGGCAGACCGCAGTGCCCCCTGGGGCTCACCTCTCGATCTTCCTTCTCCTCTTCGAAACCCTGCCGGAAGAAAGGGTTGACGGCAAGAAATCGGGGCACGATAAGGGGGACTCCGACTCCTCCCGCCTCTTAATCGAGCACATCTTCCTCTGGTTATGAAGCGAAATACGAACTGTAAATTCCGTCGGTTCCTTCCTCCGATGTGATGAGGAATCAAGCTGGGCGGGGACTCGACTCAGCGAGGATGGAATACGATCTCAGGCAACCCATGATCTCCCTCCCCGCCTCGGATTGGTGGTAACCCTATTCTCTCCTCCTCTTCGCATCTCTCATAATATGAAATGGAAATGGTGGCTGATTGCTTAAGTGCCTAGGATATTGCCCTCTTTTTCTCTCTTTCTATATACATACATATAGATATATATGTACATACATTTCTTTGGAGCTGATGAAACACTGATATAGCGGGTCGAACTATTGGAGGCGATGATGGATGATAGTTTGAAATGAAACGATGATAGAATTTTTCCCCACCATGTTTAGGACATCGAGGATGGCCTGGGAAGATCCTTCTCAGACAACCCGTGCAACTATTATTGTTGGAAGGACGTTGGAAGATGGGAGTTTCTTTCTTCTTTTCTCCTTTTCCTCGACTAGTTTGGATGTCATCTGAGCCTCTGGTTTTCTACCCCACCTCTCTTTCTCTTCATCCATCTTCCAACCTCTCTGTTTGTGGATTCCGGATAGCCTTACCATGTTAAACTGCTTTTAGTATTGCAATTTGGGGGCTGCTTCTAGTATTGCATTTGGGGGCTGCCTTTTAGTATTGCAATTGGGGGCTGCCTTTTAGTGTTGAAATGGGGCTGCTCCTTTCCTTGTTGGTTTGGGGGCTGCTCCTTCTTTAATTGGACTGCAGGTAGGGTGATGTGGGGCTGCTCCCTTTCCTTGTTAGTTTGGGGGCTGCTCCTTGTTGTTTTGGGGCTGCTCCTTGTTAACTTGGACTGCAGGTTGGTGGTTTGGGCTGCTCCTCTCCTTGTTGGTTTGGGGGCTGCTCCTCCTTTAGTTGGACTGCAGGTAGGGTGATGTGAGGCTGCTCTCTTGCCTTGTTGAGTTGGAGTTGCCTCTTTTGTTGTTGCTTTGGGTTGCTCCTTTCCTTGTTAGTTTGGGGGCTGCTCCTTGTTGTTTTGGGGCTGCTCCTTGTTAACTTGGACTGCAGGTTGTTGGTTTGGGGGCTGCTCCTTGTTGAGTTGGACTGCAAGTTTGTTGAAATGGGGCTGCTCCTTTCCTTGTTGGTTTGGGGGCTGCTCCTTGTTGAGTTGGACTGCAAGTTTGTTGAAATGGGGCTGCTCCTTTCCTTGTTGGTTTGGGGGCTGCTCCTTGTTGAGTTGGACTGCAGGTTTGTTAGTAGGGGGCTGCCTTGTGAGCTGTTCAATGGGGGAGCTGCTATGCTTGATCAGCTAGGAGCTTTTAGATTTTATCTTGGGGCTCCTATGCTTGATCAGCTAGGAACTTTTAGATTTAAAATGGGGGCTGCTCTTTACTTTCCTATTATATAATCTGTTTAGGGGCTGCTTCTTAAGTATTGTTTATTGGAGGCTGCCTCTTTGTTTCCGTTTCTTTGGGCTGCTCTTTTCTTGTTAGTAGGGGGCTGCCTTGTGAGCTGATGTTGGGGGCTGCTCCTTGTTAGTAGGGGGCTGCCTTGTGAGCTGATGTTGGGGGCTGCTTCTTGTTAGTAGGGGGCTGCCTTGTGAGCTGATGTTGGGGGCTGCTCCTTGTTGTTTTGGGGCTGCTCCTTGTTAACTTGGACTGCAGGTTGGTGGTTTGGGCTGCTCCTCTCCTTGTTGGTTTGGGGGCTGCTCCTCCTTTAGTTGGACTGCAGGTAGGGTGATGTGAGGCTGCTCTCTTGCCTTGTTGAGTTGGAGTTGCCTCTTTTGTTGTTGCTTTGGGCTGCTCCTTTCCTTGTTGAATTGGGGGCTGCCTTGTGAGCTGATGTTGGGGGCTGCTCCTTGTTAAAAATTGGGGGGCTGTTTTCATACATTTTGATGGGGGCTGCTTACATACTTCTTGTTAAAAATGGGGGGGGCTGCTCTTTACTTTCCTATTATATAATCTGTTTTGGGGCTGCTCCTTTCCTTGTGGATATGGGGCTGCTCCTTTTCCTTTTGTTTGGGGGCTGCTGCTGTATTTTAATTAGAGGGGCTGCCTTGTTCCTTTTGTTTGGGGCTGCTGCTGTATTTTAATTAGAGGGGCTGCCTTGTTCCTTTTGAATTGGGGGCTGCCTTGTGAGCTGATTTGTGGGGCTGCTCTCTTTCCTTGTTGATTTGGAGTGGCCTCTTTTGTTGTTGCTTTGGGCTGCTCCTTTCCTTGTTGAATTGGGGGCTGCCTTGTGAGCTGATGTTGGGGGCTGCTCCTTGTTGAATTGGAGGCTGCCTTGTGAGCTGATGTTGGGGGTCCTTTCCTTGTTGAATTGGGGGCTGCCTTGTGAGCTGATGTTGGGGGCTGCTCCTTGTTGAATTGGGGGCTGCCTTGTGAGCTGATTTGTGGGGCTGCTCTCTTACCTTATTGATTTGGGGCTGCTCTTGTCCCCTCTTGGTCTAATGGGGGCTGCTGCTGTATTTTTAATAAGGGGGTTGCCCTTCATAGCTCACGACAAGGTATGATAGCTTCGCCCTCTCTTCCTCCTCCTCCTACCTCAATTCTCCCTCCCATGGCAGGAAACTGCCACTTATTAGTTTTCCTTGTCGTTTCAATTTGGTGAGGAATGGAGTCGTGCTACTCCGAATCGGTAGAGATTAGGAATGCGATCATATGCCTAGGCATGAAATTTATGGGGGACTCTCACACCATAAGCATCACCCAAGAGGAACCCCTTCTCCGCCTCTTACTTGAGCCTATCTTCATCTGGTTTGGTATCCGATTGAGGGAGCTTCATCTCTTCCTCCTCCGACAAATGGTAGACTCTAAACCTTATCTATTTTCGTCTACTCTTCATCTTATTTCTCTCTTTCACACTACTGTGCTACTTCTTGTGCCTATAAAGCTTATGGGTGTCTTGGGCTTGATTACCAAGCATTCAAGTGATTGACGGAAGTTTACATAAATACAAGCGGGTCTTATGTGGATGACTGGGGATTGATCGCCAAGCACCGAAATGATCGACGAAGGTCTACATGAATGCAATTGTGCCCTATGTGGGCAGGTTGGATTTGATTGCCAGCCGAGTTAAAACAGTGTTACCTTCTCGGATGAAGATATGCTAAATATAGAGTTCGTCTTCTCTCCTCCTACAGGTTGCGAGTGGATATATTGCTGATCTTAAAGGGCGTCTCTTTTCTTCTCTTATGGAAATAGTTGCCTTCGAGAAAATAATTCCTACGGGAATACAAATGTTGCCTTCGAGAAAGTAATTCCTACGGGAATGAAATGTTGCCTTCGAGAAAGTAATTCCTACGGGAATGAAAGGTTGCCTTCGAGAAAGTAATTCCTACGGGAATGAAATGTTGCCTTCGAGAAAGTAATTCCTACGGGAATGAAATGTTGCCTTCGAGAAAGTAATTCCTACGGGAATGAAAGGTTGCCTTCGAGAAAGTAATTCCTAGGGGAATGAAATGTTGCCTTCGAGAAAGTAATTCCTACGGGAATGAAATGTTGCCTTCGAGAAAGTAATTCCTACGGGAATGAAATGTTGCCTTCGAGAAAGTAATTCCTACGGGGAATAAGTTGTGCCTTCGGGAAATATTCCTACGGGAATATATCGTGCCTTGGGATAAAATCGGATGGCCTATGAGTTTTACTCTAAGGCAACCCGCGCGATGGACGGTCTGGGAGGGCAACCCGTGCGAAACTAATAGAACTACGTGGGTCTGAGGCCGTATGCAGGATGATACGGAGTACGTAGGCGGTGGTCGTGGGAAGACCGCCTCGGCCCAATAAGAGTCCAGATATCCCCTTCCTTATAATTGTTATATTATGTTTGGGTGTTAGTAGGAGTTGGATTCTGTTTGTAGTTCTAATAACTTGTCTTTAGCACAGGTGACAGGTGCGGATGAGTGACAGCACCTATGTGTGGATGAAGCCACGGATCAGGCTACGTCAGGTATAAAGTTTTATTGAGCCGCATCTCCTTTTGTTGCGCCCTATCTCAGGGTATACATATATGATGCAATGAAGCCTTGACGGATAGGATTCATTGCGGCGGCGAAATCAATATTACTCATACAGGTTTTGAAATTATGGTTTCTGTGATATTTAATCTTCCGCTATAAATAATGTCTTCCGCTAAGGGTAACAAAGCGCACTCTTTAATAATGTCTTCCGCTAAGGGTAACAAAGCGCACTCTCTAATAATGTCTTCCGCTAAGGGTAACAAAGCGCACTCTTTAATAATGTCTTCCGCTAAAATACTGCTTCCTTACTTTGTTGGTGTGTAGTGACTTTCGCTTAACACCACCCATAGGTGTGTCTTCGGAGTGTTCCAGGAAAAGGGTTGGAGAAGCTAGTGCCTTCACCCTTCGGAGTCGCTTCGGCGTCGTGCTAAAGGGTGGTGTGCGATAAGATCCCCCGGTCGGACCGTCGATTTGGGAGGGGGGGTCTTACAGAGAGGACCCGCGAGCGAGACCATTTTTGTCGCGTCATTAGTTGGGTGGACATGAAGCGTACATTGTGTCAGAGGTATCTGCCTTCGTCGTATCGGACTCGCTTGCTCGACCAATTATTTTCCCTTCAGTAAAGATCCATGTCTGTCGCTGAGTATAGGGATTGCTTCGATGAGTTAGTTGTGAGGAGTGATATCAGAGAGGACCCAGCCATGACCACTTCCCGATTTCGGTCTGGGATTCGATATGACATTCGTACTAAGGTGATTTATCATAACTCGAAGTCCCTCGAGCAGACATATCAGTTTGCCCTTCGTTATGAGCAGTCTTTGAGAACCGCAAGAGCTAGTCAATTGGATTCTCACATCGACCTTCGCGGTACGAGTCCCTCCCATACTGAGGTCACCACGACGCCTATCATTGTTCCGTCAGACATGTCTGAAGTGATACATGATACAGATTGCTCTCACCCCAGTGAGGTTCTTAGCTCAGTGAGTGACCTATCCCTTATTTCTGACCCGTCTCTCGCGACCTCGACTGAGAGTGAGCCTGGGCGACCTCTTGAGCCTATGGTGTCGTGCCCCTCACCCACACCACAACCTCTGGCATGTCATGGGTTGATTAGCACCCCTGCCCTGGACTCACATCTTGACAACGCACCCACTGACCCATTCTTGAGCGTAGATCTATGTCGCTCTCCCATTGTCGTTATCCTGAGTCACATCACGAGCGAGAGACCAGAGCCTGGTGTTGATCTCGTAGTGGCTATTTCATCCATTCACGGGGACACTACCCCTTACGATAGTCATCTGGAGGACCATGACCCTAGTGACGAGTTCTACGACGAGCCCCCAGTTGAGCCTCCGGATGATCCGCCACATCCTGATGAGCATGGGATTCAGGTGAGCCCCGCTTGTATGAGTATCGATTTATGGAAGCCTCTTCCATTATCGTCCCTGACCCCGCCCCAGAAAACGGATATTGTGAGGAGCATCCAATATTTAAGGCACCACCTGCTGACACATCGCACTCTCGCTGAGTTTTGGAATGCACCACCTGCTGACCCACCAGACGAGCTCTTTCTTTTAGGAGACACTCACTACACTATAGAGTCGCGTCTTTTAGTCGGTATACATGATTCTCATTCAGGTGGTCGTCGCATTCGTGATGACTTTTCGTACACACCTCCTGGTGAGCCCCCTGATGCGTTACGCTCCCTGAGAGTCATGTTGCTCTTCATGAGCTCGCCCTTGAGTGTAGATGTTTTGCACGGTCACCTGAGCACTCGGCACACACGAGATGAATTTTTCTACACTCCTCCGAGAGAGCCTCCTGATAGGTCACCTCCTTTAGTAGATTTTCAAGTGGTTATTAGTCTTTCCCGTAGCACGTATGTTGTGTCCGTCGTGTCTCATTTACATCATTTGCATGAGTATGTTGAGTCGTTTCTTCATCATCTGCATGCGTCAGTTGTGTTGTCTGTTCATTGTTTGCATGTGTGTCATGACTTGGTCCGACGAATAATCCATATTGGTAATAAATTTTGTAAATCACATGCGGATGTTCATTGACAAGTGCAGGTACTTCATGAAGGCGAGCAGGTGATGGTGAGAATCTGCGTTGTGAGGCTCCGTGCGAGGCTTGCTAAAAGCTTGAGCGTTAGGCGAATGGATCCCTATATAATCATGAGACGGATCGAAGCAAACATCTACGATCTTGATATCTCTTCAAGTATGGGTATCCACCTGGTATTTAGTGTTGAAGATATGACGCCGTACTACGAGCCTCGCAAGTATGTGGACCCAAGCAGTGGGGACTTCCAGCCGCCCACACCTCCACTCCCGTTGCCTTACCACCCTCATAGCCCACCCACGTTTGATGGCCACTGCTACTCACCCACTTCTGACACCCACCCTCCTGGGAACTCGTCTTCTTTGGTTCTACCCACGGCGCCGCCGATCGCACCGGGATCCACCACTCGTGAGTTGAGCGTTAAGCGCATCACGAAGACCATATTCCGCCGGTACATTCCTACTACAGGCGTTGATGACATCTGGGAACTTGCAACGGAGCTTGATCGATTCGCCCCCGGACTTCGACTTCAGTACGTCCGTCTCCACTCATCGGGGATGGAAACTTTTCAGTCCGGAGGAATTGATTGGCGAGGCCATTTTTCAGCAACGACACTTGGACGACCTCTGGCGGGCCTCTTCGAGTTTTATCTGGCATACAGCGAGAGAATTCTGACCCCTATTCATCGGGAGATGAATTCTTTCAAGCCGGGAAGATTGATGCGGAGCAGAGACGAGGACAAGTTTGGGATCATTCGGGGTTGATTTGGCGACTTTCCATATATGGCGTGCCCGGATCAACGATCGGACTCCGCAGATGTGTTCGGATTCGCGTTGCGAATCAATTTGATATATTAGTTTGTTATTTTTGCATTTGTGTTGGTGTATTTGGGTGGCCCCACCTCCGGCCAATCATAGTCGTCGATGGTGAGATGTCATAATCCTTCTTTTATCATAAATAGATGGTTTGTGGGCTGATTGAGGCATTGCAGATTTTGGAGAAGAGAAATCCCGAAATCCGGCGATCCCTCCACGGTGCCGACTCCGTGGAACCCTAGGTGATGACTCCTAGGCTTGTATCTCCCTCCCCAAGATACCCCCTAACCCTAGACTCCTTCTGCCTCTGAAACCCTCATCCGCAGTCCCTACAGCCGCCAAAACTTCCAGCCAGACTGCTGTCCAGCACTTCCTACAGCAGCCGACAGCCCTGAACCATAGTAAAATTTCACTATTCATTAATGAAATACACTATTCATAACCTATAGTTCTTTCCCCCCACTTCAACCACCGCTGGCCACCCTAAAAACCCCTCCCAAGCCGCCACCTTCCCTCTGTCCAGCAACCTACCGCCCTTGCTGTCCAGGTCCCAGCCACCCTTCCCCAAGCAGCCCTCCTCCTTGCTGCCAGCCCACAGCAGCCCTCCTCCCCCGCCGCCAACCCAAGCAGCCCTCCTCCCTGCCGCCAGTCCACAGCAGCCCTTCTCCCAGCCACCAGCCACCAACCCTCAGCCGCCCACCCCCTTGCCTCCAGCCGCCTCAGATCCAATCATCCCCTACAGCATACCACATCCGGTTCCGCCGCGGATCGCCATCACAGCGCATCATCTCGTGGGATCTCTATTTCCTTGGGCAGCCCCCATATTTTGTGTGTTTTATTTGTTGTATGGATGTTTAATTTTCAATATTAATATATGGTGTTATGATTTCATGTTTGCTTGGATCTCTAGAATAGTAGTTGTTTTCTTTAGATTATTTTGTGATTTGCAGGGCTTATTCGCCGCGCGCTCGTGTTTTGGCCCTCCACGCGGAGGAAAGCCTAAGCTTGCTTTGCCCTAGTAAATTATTTTGCCTTGCTGTGAATTTATCTGCGTGGGATATTTTAATTATTATCTAACTGTGGCTTAACCGTCGGATTTGCATAACATGTAGGGTTAGGTCATGGTCTATCCGCCGCCTATAGATTCGTCCTGCGCCAGGTTCAACCACCCTAAAAATTTCTTTGGTGTGCTAGTCAACAATTAGAAGTGGTGACCCACACTGTTGTGTAGATTGGCAGCTTCAGTTGGTGGAGGGTTGTTGTGCCAAATGCGGCGACAGTTGTAGGAGTAAGGTTATTGACACTTGTCGATACTAAGGAAGGAAAGAAAAAACAATCGAAGGGAGGCCTAGTGGGTTTATCACAACCACTTATATTCATGCATAATTCTCTATACTTACAATTTCTCCCACGGAAAGTGATGCAGGACAGGCATCACCACCCGCCTGCCACCCTGGATACCTGGCATCACCACCACAGCCCAGGGGTCCCACCGGGAATCCACCCGATGAGCCTTATCAGGTCCCGCGGACCGTACACCCCAACCCATCCCCGGCCCCACAACAGGGCCGATAGGTTGTTGAGGCCAGGGCTCGATCCCCCGACCTCCCGCGGCTCAGTTGGTGATGAGAGTCCGCATGAGGACTCTTTATCAAGGAGGTCGGGGGATCGAGCCCTGGCCTCAACAACCTATCGGCCCTGTTGTGGGGCCGGGGATGGGTTGGGGTGTACGGTCCGCGGGACCTGATAAGGCTCATCGGGTGGATTCCCGGTGGGACCCCTGGGCTGTGGTGGTGATGCCAGGTATCCAGGGTGGCAGGCGGGTGGTGATGCCCGTCCTGCATCATAAAAGCACCACCACAGCCCAGGGGTCCCACCGGGAATCCACCCGATGAGCCTTATCAGGTCCCGCGGACCGTACACCCCAACCCATCCCCGGCCCCACAACAGGGCCGATAGGTTGTTGAGGCCAGGGCTCGATCCCCCGACCTCCTTGATAAAGAGTCCTCATGAGGACTCTTTATCAAGGAGGTCGGGGGATCGAGCCCTGGCCTCAACAACCTATCGGCCCTGTTGTGGGGCCGGGGATGGGTTGGGGTGTACGGTCCGCGGGACCTGATAAGGCTCATCGGGTGGATTCCCGGTGGGACCCCTGGGCTGTGGTGGTGATGCCAGGTATCCAGGGTGGCAGGCGGGTGGTGATGCCCGTCCTGCATCAGAAAGTAAGCACCAACTTATAGCATGAAGATATCAGAGATGAACTGATCCAAATTTCACTCCTAAGAACCCCGCAATAATTAATTAGATGGGATCGAGAATGATTCTTGTTTTGTGTGTGTGAAAGTTCTCCATGTCTAAAATCAAATTAGATCTATACTTTAGGTTTTTTAGGCCAAGAATTACAATAAAAATCTAAATCCTGGTGTTTCTTGATTGATACTTAATAAAGACAGCATCTTCATTTTCTTCTTCTCCCTTCGAGAGCAGGTGTTCAACTCTGAAGATCCCTGTGAGAGCTCATCAACAACCAGAGATGGCGGCCCACACAAATGTGGAGGTTGGTTACTTTAGAGTTGTAAGGGAGCTAGTTGAGAGTGTTGTGTAGGATGTCGACGACTATTGTATGGGAGCAAAGGGATTGGTGGGAACTATTACTAGGGAGATCAACAAAAATGGAAGAGATGGCTACAAAGGTTAACAACATAGAGCGGAGAGAAGTATTAGAATTTAAAGAAAAAATAGAAGAGTGATTTTTCCTGTCTTAAAATAGCCTTATATGAAAATCAAAACAAATTAATAATAATAATAATACAACGAAGTGAAATGCTTACTTTTTCTTAAAGGACTTAATCTTAATATGGTCAATCAATCCAGATTCCCTAGGTTAGCCAGTCAGTTGTACTTGTTGGATAATCAGACGGTCCAGATTTATGAGCCTCCAACTTGCTCTTAATTGTTCATTTGATTATTTTCATTCACAAATGGACTCCAAATGATCGTCGATCTCAACGTTGTGATCTACAGATCACCACACTAGTAATCTGCATCTTCTGATGTGACTATGTAGGCAACAATCAATCTAATTTATCCACGATCTAATCAAACGGATCATGAGTCCCCCTTTTAAATATAATCTCACTCACGTGACGTCAAAAGCCTAAATGAAGGTTGACTCCCAACTTTTCAACTTTCTGCATATGTGGCTTCACCAGCATAAATATTTTGTTGAATCAACTATATCGTTCTTTTGTTGAATCAACTATCGTTCTTTTGTTGCGAACATGTTTAGTCAATATGTCTTGATTTCTTGGGTAACAATGTTACCTATTTTTTCATCTACTTTTTCCACTGGACTGAATTTTTATCCTCGGGAATATTTGGCTCAGCGCACCTAACGTCAACGATATTCCTTGTTTGTTGGGTTGTCGTGCTTATTATTTAGATGGACATGCAAGCAACAAAAAAGTTATGACCATCTTTGAGATCCACATGACTTCCCTGTTAATAACCATGTTGCTCATGAGAAATTGGGATTCTTTCTCCATTATGAAGATTTTCACATCTTTGTTAGCAAACATCAAAAAAGTTGTCTGTGCGGTATGTCATACATGTCATAAAGATATGGGCTGTTAAAAGTAAGTTAGCAGATATCCAAAGGAATCACCACACGTATAATCTAAACAATGGAATATTTTTTCATGGCAAACTTGAAGTAATGTTGACAATCAATTTCTATCTATGAGCCCCTTCTAAATCCAACTTAAAGGATAGAGGTTGGAAGAGGATTGCCCAACCCTAATATTTCCACTAGATTAGTAGATATGAGGTTCATCTGGCAGCCAGTGTACATGTTGGCACCAACTAGATCCTACTTCGCCTAGATTGTCACAGTGAACTCCTTTGTATTGACACCAATTCTATATCGTTTCACAATGCCATCAAATATAGAGAAGAGTTTTCCTTATTCATTGGACTTTGCAAGGTAGTGTCCACTACAACAACATTGATTTGTCCACACTTCCAATTTTAAGAGAAGAGTTCAGAGTACAATTCATAATTCATCTTTTATGTAACTAGGTAACTAAAAAAAATCCTGGAGCTTTCTAGAAGCATTATTTTTAGAAGAAAGGATTTTGCCAATTGTTATTTCCTTTCCCTTTTTTTACTTATTTTATCCTTCAAATGAATTTTTTCCCACATAGCACTGATTTTTCCACTCCATGGTCATCATACTTGTCATCATAAACTCGTGTGGTTGAAATCAATTATCCGGAGAAAACAAAGTTTATTTTTAATTTGAGAATAAGCCCAAAGATGTATTTCAACAATGTGTGTACATCTCAAAATGGTATTCTCAAAGAGACTATATGTCGATGAAACTCTGTAATCTTGTACTGTTGTCCATAATTTATTCTTCAAATGTGTCATCTTTCATCTATCCTCATTATAACTCATGAGATAGAATTCACGACGTATTCGATTTTAAAACAATCCCCAAATTATATATTAGTGGAGCAGGACCTTGGAGATAATGTAATTTTTTGTAGGCATGTTTCCTTCTCAGTTGCATTTTGGTAATTTTATGGATTTGAGTGTTTTTATGACTAAAGATAGGGCACAATGGCGACAAGGATCCATATAGCCTACCCCACTATAGTGGGATAAAGGCTTGAGTGTTGTTATATGGATTTGAGTGTTTTCCCTATATAAGGGGTATGAGTTTTAGGGATGGAAAAAAAATTATAGTAATCTCTCCATTTTGGATAGGAACCTTTTACAAGAAATAACCCTCAAGAGTTGTATTGCGAGCTTGTCTCGCAATTGCATCCATTTTCATGTTCTAGTGGGATTTTGTTCTTCTACCACATAGAATTATCATACAATTCCTCTTTTCAACTATAGTTGTTAAAGGCTCAAGGCACATCAAAACGCAAATGAGTCTTGGAGCCTACGCGTGCGTTTGGCAAAAGCAAGGTAAAATCACGTCCAATTTTAAATAGTCATAATCAAACATCAATTCATCTTCTCGATTAGATTTTCCATCTATTCTACTCCTCTATCATTCATCGCTGTAATATCTCTTAAGAAACGGAATCAATACGATCACTTGCAGAATATTGATGCTCAATGTTTGATTATATTTCACATACACGAAATCATTCAAATGTTGTTGAGCAACTGCACTATTTCTTCTCTTTTTAAAAAAAATTACAGCAGAAACCTCACTCAAACGTGTATTTTTATGATCCAAAGTCGCAAAAAAAGATGTGTAAAGAGGTTGCGCGGACTTTTGATCTTGGTGAGCCTCGAGTCTTAGGCGCGTCTAAGGTGAGTCTTGAGCTTTAGGCATGCTAAAGTGAGTCTTGAGACTTAGGCCCACCATAGGTGAGCTTTTAACAATATAGTCACATAATAGTTACTACTGAATTAGTTGCCAAGAACATTGACACATTATTATAATGAGAGAGAGATAAAGTATTAGACAATTGAAAGTGCATTGGAACGTATTAATTATAAGAAAATTTTCTAACAAATTTTGATTTCCTTCAAGAATACAAAATCTTCATCCAAATTTTCCACACTCCAATCTCCATATTCATCAAGATCATGAAAACTCCCATTATTCTTAACATATCTTAATTATTATTTTCTAGGTCCCTGATAGGAAGCCTCGATTAAAATTCAATTATAATAAAATGATTTTCATAATGTATCGCAATTCTACTATAAAATAAACCTTGTTGTATCACTTGTTATGATTCCCCATATAATAAACACATCAATCATTTTCTAGAACATTCTTAAATTTCAAGCAACAAAATGAGTCATCGGCTTGATCAATATGTTATGCCCTTATTTTCTCAGTTAAAGGACCTACATATGAAAATATGAGATTGAATCCAAAAACTTCTGAGTCTAAGAAATGTTTATGATTTTGTTGAGAAAACCCTATTGATTTGATGGGATGAATTCAATTTAATTAATGATAACTTATGTGTGAAGCCCTTACAAATTTTTATGTATAATCATTATTTAGGTAAAATTGGTTAAGTATTGGTGACATAATTTTCACTTTGTTGAGTCTAGTCGTCAAGCAATAATAGTTGGGCAGAAGCAGAATCGTCGAACAATTAGGCAACAGTCGAACTGAACAAAGAATCATCAAACAATGTTAGTTGATTAGAGAAACGAAGTAGCTCTAAAGTAGAATCAAGAATAGTTGATAACTTAATTACTAAGCGTTGAGCTGACAGAGAAGAAACTCAGTAGAGTCGGAATTATCGTGCAAGAAATCATCAAGCAACTAACCTAAATATCAGAGCATTGAGCATTGAAGAAGTGGAATAAGCAGTAACTTAATCAACGAGTGGCTAACAATACAAATTGTTTATCGTCGACAATTATGTTCTGAAATTTGAATATAGTCATTGGAATAGTATCATTAGAAAAAATAATGAAATTGTGATAGTTGCTTTATCTTTTGGGAACTTGTTATTCAAGGAAAAAACTACACGACAAACAACCCAATTACCCTGTGAGAAACAATAGAACAGTAATAAGGTTTTGAACAATAAACTTCTGGGAGAGATAGAAAATGAGAAAAGCTCACAGTGAGGAAGAAAAAAGATTCAAAAGCTCTCAGTGAGAAAGAAAAGAAAGAGCCCAGAGTTATTGATGAAAAACAACATGAGAAATCATAGTATCTCAAGTAATGGAGTGCACAATCATTCTTTGACTAATCAAGGAGGGATAAAATCCACAATATTTCAACTAAACAATGGGCTCAATCAACTACCCAAGTTCTCTAAATAGTGGAAAAGCCTAAAACAGTGACCAACAAGGTTTAAAGTCTTCTTTCAAAATACTTTACCCTCTAAAGAATGGGTTTAGAGTCTTCTTTCAAAATAGTTGTTATAGACGAAAGTTTGGGAGAAGTTCCTACTTGGGTTGCTCGTGTTACTACACAAGCTATGGTAGTTCTGGTTTGGCATTGTGATAACTAAGTAAACAAGTCCAGATTTGGCTTGTTGAGCATACTGTTGGACAAGTGAAAGGAGCTGTAGAAGTGGTGTCCGGTGGGCGGGAAATGATATTGCTTATCACTTGAGAGGGTTTCCCGCTTCTGTGAAAGAGTGGACTACCGGATACTTTATCTAAGAACCAATATGCATGCTTGTGTACATCTATCTAGAGTTTAGTTGCACTTTTTATTCTTGTTTTATGTAATGTGGGGTAGCATAATTTTAATTAGTATATTTACCCCCATCTAGAATATAATTATTACAATAAATCCAGCCTTGGTGATTTTATCGGTCAAGTTATTAACTTTTAGTTCTTGCAAAGAAAAACTCAGAAATCCAGCAAACACATATCAGATAAATAAGTTGCAACTGGCATACAAAAAAACAATATTTTTTAGCAAAAATACCTAACATGGCGCTGCCTAATGAGACCCCTAGCATGGTTAATGGACTTGGCCATCCCGGACTTAAACACTTGGGTCTGAAGCCTGCGCCCCAGGAAGTTTTCCACGGTGAGAGCAAGAACTTAATGGAGCCTCGCCCTCAAATATCCTGCGCGGGTTCTTCTCTTCCAGGGTCAGCAATTCCATTGCCGCATTTCTGATCCGACACAGCACGAACTGCGCCGTCCATAGCTCGCGCTTGCAGCGCAGACCATGATCCCCTACCAGCCTCAGCTCCGCGTCAAGTCGGTCCTTCTCGTACGGGCGGCGGGGCTTCTTAAAGGTCTTCCCATCTGCATAAGGTTGCAAATTAGGGCTTGCAGGATGGAGAAAAACAATGCCAAATTCTATAGAAATCAAATCACTGTAACAATCAGTCCATTGTTAGAATTGAGTACTGTTACAACCGATTCATTTAACTTCACTTTAAGAAGAAATGTCCAAAAAAAAGGATCTGAAGACAGATCACTATGTCTATCAAATAAAATTGTGGAGTTCAATAGCTTAAGATGCATTCGTTTGCTTGGAATTAGGACATGGGCTTTCTGCTTTTTGTTTGGCCATATTTGTAGCGGAAATTGGAATTGACTAAAAACTTTTAGGTCTCGTTCGTTAAGGCAGAATTGGAGCGTTGGAATTTGAATTCAAATGACAATTCCAATTCCAGCGTTCGGCGGGCCTAAAATGTCATGGATTTCATTTCATTTCCCACATAAATTGAATAGAGGAAAAAGGCTCTCAAATCCGACCTAAAGAGATCAGATTTCTCGATTCTTACCAATTGGGCTAGCAGCTTCTCTCCTGCGACCGACATCAACGATCCGCTTCTCTCCCGGCCTGCTTCGCGATTGACTTCGACGAGTGACATCTCCTTCTCCCGCGACCTCCGGCGAGCCTCCTCCTCCATCCTCCACCCTCTTCTCAGGCGGCGGCACATACGACAGGCTTCTCTCTTGACCTGCTTCGCGATCGACTTCAACGAGTGACATCTCTTTCTCCTGCGAACTCCAACCTCCTCCTCCATCCTCCGCCCTCTTCTCAGGCGGCGGCACACATCTACTCTTCTCTCCCACCTGCTTCTCAGGTTCGATTTCTCCATTTTTTTCAGAAAAACTTTGGTTGCTATGATGATTTCTTCTCCCTAATATTTTTAATTTCATTCATGTGTTTTATAAGGAGTTAATATGATGTCTATGTGATTACTTAGGTCATTTGTGTAGGATTTAAGATCAAGTTTTTATAGGGTATTATTACTTATGTTTCTATTTTTTTGGTGTGTTTTCATAGTGATTTTCATGGTGAGCGGTTGTGGATGAAAATAGATGCAAATGTGATTGTGTGTGAGAGTGTATGTTTGTATGTGTGTGTATTTTTGTGTGTATGCGTGTGTATTTGTTTGTGTGTGTGTAAGTGTATATATGTGTGTATGTGTTTGTGTGTATGTTTGTGTGAGTGTTTGTGTGTATGTGTGTGTTTGTGTGTATGTGTGTGTTTGTGTGTGTGTGTGTGCGCGCGCGCGTAGGTGTGTGTATTTATTTATTTGTGTGTGTGTGTTTGTGTATTTATTTGTGCGCGTGTGTGTATTTATTTGTGCGCGTGTGTGTATTTATTTGTGCACGCGTGTGTGTGTATTTATTTGTGCGCGCGCGTGTGTGTATTTATTTGTGCGCGCGTGTGTGTGTATTTATTTGTGCGTGTGTGTGTGTATTTATTTGTGTGCGTGTGTGTGTGTGTATTTATTTGTGCGTGTGTGTGTGTATTTATTTGTGCGTGCGCGTGTGTGTGTGCGTGTATTTATTTGTGCGCGCGCGCGCGCGTGTGTGTGTATTTATTTGTGCGCGCGCGCGCGTGTGTGTATTTATTTGTGCGCGCGCGTGTGTGTGTGTGTATTTATTTGTGCGCGCGCGCGCGTGTGTGTGTGTGTATTTGTGTGTGTGTGTGTGTGTGTGCGCGCGCGCGTGTGTGTTTGTGTGTGGTGTGTGTGGTGTGTGTGGTGTGTGTTTGTGTGTATGTATGTATGTGTATTTGTTTGTGTATGTGTGTATTTATTTGTGTGTGTATGTGTGTATGTGTATGTGTATGTGTTTATGTATGTGTGTGTGTGTGTGTGTGTGTGTATGTGTGTGTGTGTATTTGTGTGTGTGTGTTTACTAAGTGTGCATCTATGTATTATTTGTAGATGGACGAAGCAATGAAGCATCATAGACGTAGGAGAGCAGCAGTTGTTGCAAATCTTGTCGCGGCCACTGTAGTGATGATGAAACAAAGATTGAACGAAATCTTGTAGAGGTCGATGGTAAGAATATTTTAAGGAGGATGTTGTTTACTCGATTATATAGTGGGATAGATGTGAGTTGTTTTAACCAACTTAGAATGAATAGAAGCTCTTTCGAAAGTCTGTGCAACATTCTAATTGGATGTGGATTATTAAGAGGGAGACAGAATGTTGCAGTTAGAGAGTTAGTTAGTGTGTTTTTATATGTGTTAGCTCACAATAAGAAATTTCGAGTTGTCGGCAGAACGTATCTACGTTCAATATATACAATCATCCGATATTTCAAGACGATGTTAAGGTAGGCCCTGACTTTATAAAGCTTCCTGATGCATCAACAACCCAAAGATGGCGTTATTTTTCGGTGAGCAATTTAATTAATTCATACATTTATGTGTACATAGTATGCTTAGATTATACTAATATGTAATGTATTACCTTATAGGATTGCATTGGCGTCATAGATGACACTCAGATTGAAGTAAAAGTTCCAATTAAAGAACAAGGGAAGTATCAGAATAGGAAACATGCCATTACAACTAACGTAATGGGCGTATGTGACTCAAATATGAAGTTTGTGTATGTATTGCCTGGATGGGAGGGGGTCATCATCGAACTCCAGAGTGTTGCCTAATACACTCGAAAGAACAGATCGTTTCAAGGTGTCAGTAGGAAAATATTACCTTGTGGATGCAGGATACACTAACAGTTCATGCTATCTTGCTATGTATAGGTCCACCAGATATCACCTAAAAGAGTGGTGAGCACAAGACAACAATCCCACCAACTACAAATAGTTGTTTAATCTCTGACACTCAAAGGAGAGAAATGTTATTGAGAGGATGTTCAGACTCCTTAAAAAATGGTGGGCAATTTTTCGAGGACCATCTTTCTATGACATCAAAGTACATGTTCAAATTATAAACATATGCTGCAATTTACATTTCTCTCCTTTGAGGACGTTCAGACTCCTTAAAAAATGGTGGGCAACATTTTGATTTAGTTTGTATCAAGTTAAAAATTGCTTATAATTTTAAACAGGTTCAAATTATAAACACATGCTGCATTTTACATAATTTTTTATAGAGAGGTGATTAGAAAATCATGTTAGATTACTAGCCGAAGTAGATGCAGAGATACTGGTGCAAGATGCAAGTCCTAATAGTTTTGAGTACGCGGATGCAGTTGGTGTAGTTCAAGCCCACATAAGATGTTTTGTTGTTATTTTGTATTATGCGACTTTAAATATATTTTGTTGTTGTTTTGTAATATTTTCTGCAACATAAATATAGTAAGAAATGTTTTGTTGTTGTTTTCTCATGTTGTTATTTCATACTTTAAATATATTATGCTACTAACAATTATTTGTTAACGTTACTATGTTTTATGTTTGACTAAAGTGCAGACATTAAATGGATAAAAGCAAAGGTAAATATGTCAAAGTAAGTGAACGGTCATATGTTTCATGGACATCACAGATGGACTATGCTTTATCTATTGCTCTCCTCAAGCAACAAAGTTTGGGGAACAAGGCGGGTAGTGGATGGAAAAGTGTCACCTACACAGCGACAATTCAAGTACTAAAGGTGGATTGCAATGTGGTCATAAGGAGAAGATAATGGCGTGAATTAACACATGGAATAAATACTACCAAGAGATATCAACAATGCTCGATACTAGTGGATTTGATTAGGATCGGGAGCGCAACATAGTGAAGGTAGACAACGAAGATGTTTGGGCAAATTATTTTGGTACCTTTGTAAAAGAACAAAGGAGATATACAAAATTGTGTCAATTACAAGGGAATTAAATTAAATCAAATTCATACTATGAAAATATGGGAACATGTAATAGAGAGAAGAATTAGACGAGAGACTAGCATCTCAGAGAATCAATTTGGATTCATGACAGGGAGGTTAACCATGGAATCTATACATCTCTTGAGGAGACTCGTTGACAACTATCATGAAAGACAAAAATTTGCATATGTTGTTTATCGATCTGGAGAAGGCTTATGATAGGGTTCCATGAGAGGTCTTGTGGAGAGTCTTAGAAAATAATGGTGTAAATGTATCATACATTGACGTAATCAAAGATATGTATACAAATTCAGTGACCAGGGTGAGGACATCTGGAGGAATAACACAGGAATTCATTATCGTTGTTGGCTTACATCAAGGGTCAGCTTTAAGCCCTTATCTCTTTACCCCTATCTTAGATGAGCTCACCGAACATATCCAACAAGCAATACCTTGGTGTTTATTATTTGCATATGATATTGTTTTGATCGATGAGACACGTGAGGGTGTAAACGCGAAACTTGAATCTTGGCGAGACACTTTAGAAAAGAAGGGTTTTAGGTTGAGCAGGACAAAGACGAGGTATATAGAACTTAAATTTAGTACTGCAAGAAGGTCGGATGACTCCATCATTTAATTGGGTGACCAAGATATTTCCCGCAGTGAGTGCTTTAAATATTTGGGATCGATAATTCAAAAAGATGGAGGTGTAGATAAAGATGTGGTACATAGAATCCAAGCAGGTTGGTTGAAGTGGAGAGGCGTGACTGTGATCTTATGTGATCGTAAAGTGCCACTAAAACTTTAAGGCAAGTTTTATTGTACTGCAATTAGACCAGCAATGCTCTACGGTTCTGGTGTTGGGCAGTGAATGGTGTACATGAGCAAAAAATAGGAGTTGCGGAGATGAGAATGCTTAGGTGGATGTGTGGTCACACGAGACTGGATAAAATTAGGAATGGATATATTAGGGATAAAATAGGAGTGGCGCCAATTGTAGAGAAGATGCGAGAAGCTCGTTTAAGATGGTTCAGACATGTATATAGGAGACCATTAGAGGCACCTGTTAGACGTTGTGAGAGTTTAGTCACTAGACATGTTAAACGGGGGAGGGGTAGACCAAAAAAGACTTGGAATGAAACTATAAGGAAAGACATGATGTACTTTGGCATTAGTGAGACTATGATTAAAGATAGGGCGCAATGGCGACAGAGGATCCATATAGCCGACCCCACTATGGTGGGAGAAAGGCTTGAGTGTTGTTGTTGTTGTAATGTTTTAATTAATTAATTAATTAATTATATGTTTAGACTTTTAAAAAATGTATGAGTCTGATCTAAGCTAAATTTGTTGGCACACCCGATGGTAAAACATTATCGCAACAAAGTGATCGTGAATTGGGGGACTTAGCTATGATATGTGGGATTGATAGAGCTACCAGAGCTCATGTTGCAACTGCATTTGAGGAAATGAACAAGATTCACATTAATAATTCAGTTTATGATAATGTGGCCGAGAAGGTCGAGCCACGGCCCAGTAAGAAGAAGAAAGCAGCTGTCATAGATAAAATTGCGGATGCAGTTTCTGCCATTGCAAAGAACATGCAACATGAGAGCAGTGTGACTTCTCGACCGACGCCACTGATCTCAAGGACAGACAGGATATATGTGTCCATGCAGCTATTATAGATCTGATTGAGCATGAGATCATACATGCCATCGATAGCTGAGTGTTGACGAGATGAAGAGCGATGTGTTCATGGCTTTGCCCGTGCCAATCAGGAGGACATGGCTCCGCTTACATTTACTCAATTGATTTTATCAGAACTTATGTTTTCATGCTGTGCGTGGACTTTATTTATGTTGTTTTATTTTTATGTTGTGGACTTTATTTATGTTATCGACATTATTTATGTTGTGGACTTATGTTTTTATTTTAATATTTTAATTCTGTTATGTTTGAACCTTAGTTTTGATTTGAGTTAGAATCCACCTTATGTATCTAAGTTTATATCATAACTCATATTATAACTTAGATTAAATATCATTAAGAAGAAAGCTAAAATATACATATATTTAATAAGGCAGAAAATAAGAAGAGAAATTAAATTTACATATAGTTCACTGGCATTCGACGAACGTCGAACGACGCTCAGCATTCGCCGGACGGCGCCCGATGAACAAAATATTTTCTATAGCAGCGCTCGACAAATTATAGCAGGGAAGCTGCGGTCGACGAAATCCGAACAACGGTCGACGAATGACGAACATCGTTCGACGAAAGTTCTCTGCAGCGAATCAATATCATTTGGCAAGCTCAGCCCGACGAATGACGAGCTGAGGTCGACGAATTTCAGCAGATGTTCAGAAACAGTAAATCAAATAATGAGGTCGACGAATCAAATGTTTGAGCTCGACGAAAGTGGAGCTCAGCTCGACGAAATTTATGCAGTATTATATTTCTTATTATATTATGCTGTCAGACTTTATTAAAGCAATAATTTATTTATATATTGTTATATATTACTGATCTAACTTTACAGCGTGCAAACATTTAATGCTGTAGCTGTTTGGCAAAATCATTAATTAATAGAGCCGTTGCAGCAAGCCAAACACGACAAGTTAACTGCTCAAGGATCTGGGAAATGAAAGATATATTTATTATATTCCTTTTTGGTCGACAAGAATTTAAATAGAATATATTACAGCAGAATATATATCAGAATATATACAGCTGTTCTCTCTTAACATATATATATACATAATATATATTGCTGTACAGATCTAACATAGATAGACAGAATACATTAACACTTACTGTACAGGAAAAGGAAGAAGAAGAGAAACAGAGGAGCAAAAAGAAGATCAGATCAAATATATTATTATATCTTTTTTTGCCTAACTTCTTTCTTGCAGATCATCTTCATCCCGAGACACCAAAAACTATTACTTGCTCAGGATCATAACTGCAAAAAGAAGAACAGAGGATTTGCTTTCTAGAGAAGAAGCTTCATACTCAAGGCTGTCATCTAAACTAAATCAGACAGGGGGAGTCTTCTTCAGCATCATCATCATCAAGATCCAACTCAACTACCAATCAGGATCTTCATCAAGAGTCTTCTCAGCAAAAAGAGAAGAACAATAAATCTTTCCCTTTCTCCTTCACCTCTCTTGTATAGGGTTAATACTCCCTTCAAAAGTGTAACTCCTTGGTGGCAAGACACCTGATCAAAAAATCTAGTTGGTTTATAAGCACCTGATCAAAAGCTTATAGGTGAATTGGGCACCTGATCAAACCTCCATTGGTGTGTGGACACCTGATCAAAAACATCTTGGTGTGAGGGCACCTGATCAACTCTCTTAGTGGATTCCTACCAGTGGGTAGAAGAGTAGATGTACCCGGGTTTTGAGGAACTACTATATTTCTTTGTGTCATCTGGATGTGGTTTGCTTATTTGTTTTATTTCTTTACTTGTACTGTTTATTCCTTATGCACTCTTAGTATTTGTGTTTATTACTCTTACAGCAAACAACACATTATATATTTATATATATATCATTTATTTTGAAAGTAAAACTTAAACAAGAGTTTTAATAACATATAATAAGAACTAAACTCTCCTTTCAATTGGTATCAAAGCAGGTTGATTTTATCAATCACCCTCATCAGAGGATATCAATTGTCCCTTTCAATTGGTATCAGAGGAAGTTGATTTTTCACACAGGCTAACACCTGAAATCACAAAGATCACTTAGTTCTTATTTTATTTTGTTTTGTTGTAAAAAGGTTTTTCAAAAATTTGATGGCACAAGCAGATTTTCTATTTTCAGATCCACCATTATGTAATTTGGATAGATTTGAGTTATGGCAAGTTATAATTAAGTTATATATGAATGTCATAGATGAAAGTATTTATAAATCTGTTTTGACAGGAACTCAATCTTCAATCTCTTCTTCAACAGATGATCAAGAAAAGTTGATTAGTGCTGATGCCATAGCCATGGAGATATTGGCTAAATCAATGTCTGATGACATTTTTCAAAAAGTGGCTGATTGCACTTCAGCAAAAGAGCATCTGGAACTCCCTCTCTAGGATGGTAAATGAACCATCTTCTTCCTCTTCCACTAACATTATGTTTGATGCAAAACCATCACTTACTCTAAGTGAAGAAGAAGAAAAAGAAGAAGAAAAGGCCATAAAATTCTGTATGATGGCAATATATGGTTCAGATTACATATCAGAATCTGAATCTGATGCAGAATTTGATGAAGGAAAGGTAGTAGAGGTAACTTCACATTTTATTTCTACATCTGATTTTACATCTGTTTTCAACTCACCATCTACAGATTTGATAAATTCTGAATCAGAATCAGAAAAAGTAATTATATCAGATTTTGAGTTAATATATACAAATATGATAAAATCTGACAAAGAAATAAAAGAGTTAAAAATAACTCCTGAACACACAAGATTTAAAATAGATTTGAAAACATCAGATAAGAAAATTTTTTCTTTGAAAAATAAATTTGAACAACCTGTTAAGAAGAAAAGTATTTATGTTCAACAAAATCAGAATAAATTTTCAAATTTGTATTTCAATGAAATAAAAAGGCCAACATATATAATTAAAAAACATTTGCTTTTACCTATTTTAAAACATGTATAATTAAATTGAACAGCAATTATATGATTCTTTTGATTTTTTTATTTTAAAAGCAATATCAGATAACTTCACTCTCTTATAGATTTTTTTTCTCCAAAATCAGTTTGAGCATTCTACTCAAGTAGCATGAATCAGAAATGATCAGAGCTCTGAGTGTGAGTCTCTTCTGATTAAGTGGATTCTATAGAAAGAAGCTATCAGATATTGTCTTTCTGATTATAAAAATTCCTAGAATCTGTTAACAGCTAGCAATTTAAATTCCTATTTAAATCAAGATTTAGGAAATTAGAAATTGCTTAGTTATAAAAGAAATTTAAAAATAATCTTTATCCCTTAAGCAGCTCAAGACTTTTATGCTTAGGAATCCTAAACCAAATAGGGGGAGATTGTTAGAACCTAGTTAATTTGGATTAGGATCCCAACTCAAATAGGGGGAGATTGTTGGAACCTTAGTTTTGATTTGAGTTAGGATCCACCTTATGTATCTAAGTTTATATCATAACTCATATCTTATAACTTAGATTAAATATCATTAAGAAAGAAAGCTCAAATATACATATATTTAATAAGGCAGAAAATAAGAAGAGAAATTAAATTTACATATAGTTCACTGGCATTCGACGAACGTCGAACGACGCTCAACATTCGTCGGACGGCGCCCAACGAACAGAATATTTTCTATAGCAGCGCTCGACAAATTACAGCAGGGAAGCTGCGGTCGACGAAAACCGAACAGCGGTCGATGAATGACGAACAACGTTCGACGAAAGTTCTCTGCAGCTAATCAATATCATTTGGCGAGCTCAGCCCGACAAATGACGACCTGAGGTCGACGAATTTCAGCAGATGTTCAGAAACAGTAAATCAAATAATGAGGTCGACGAATCAAATGTTTGAGCTCGACGAAAGTGGAGCTCAGCTCGACGAAATTTATGCAGTATTATATTTCTTATTATATTATGTTGTCAGACTTTATTAAAGCAATAATTTATTTATATATTGCTATATATAACTGATCTAACTTTACAGCGTGCAAGCATTTAATGATGTAGCCGTTTGACAAAAGCATTAATTAATAGAGCCGTTGCAGCAAGCCAAACACGGCAAGTTATCTGCTCAAGGATCTGGGAAATGAAAGATATATTTATTATATTCCTCTTTGGTCAGCAAGGATTTAAACAGAATATATTACAGCAGAATATATATCAGAATATATACAGTTGTTCTCTCTTAACATATATATATATACAGAATATATATTGCTGTACAGATCTACCATAGATAGACAGAATACATTAACACTTGCTGTACAGGAAAAGGAAGATGAAGAGAAACAGAGGAGCAAAAAGAAGATCAGGTCAAATATATTATTATATCTTCTTTTTGCCTAACTTCTTTCTTGCAGATCATCTTCATCCTGAGACACCAAACACTATTACTTGCTCAGGATCATAACTGCAAAAAGAAGAACAGAGGATTTGCTTTCTAGAGAAGAAGCTCCATACTCAAGGCTGTCATCTAAACTAAATCAGACAGGGGGAGTCTTCTTCAACATCATCATCATCAAGATCCAACTCAACTACCAATTAGGATCTTCATCAAGAGTCTTCTCAGCAAAAAGAGAAGAACAATAAATCTTTCCCTTTCTCCTTCACCTCTCTTGTACAGGATTAATTCTCCCTTCAAAAGTGTAACTCCTTGGTGGCAAGACACCTGATCAAAAAATCTAGTTGGTTTATAAGCACCTGATCAAAAGCTTATAGGTGAATTGGGCACCTGATCAAACCTCCATTGGTGTGTGGACACCTGATCAAAAACACCTTGGTGTGAGGGCACCTGATCAACTCTCCTAGTGGATTCCTACTAGTGGGTAGAAGAGTAGATGTACCCGGGTTTTGGGGAACTACTATATTTCTTTGTGTCATCTGGATGTGGTTTGCTTGTTTGCTTTATTTCTTTACTTGTGCTATTTATTTCTTATGCACTCTTAGTATTTGTGTTTATTACTCTTACAGCAAACATTACATTATATATATATATATCATTTATTTTGAAAGTAAAACTTAAACAAGAGTTTTAATAACATATAATAAGAACTAAACTCTCCTTTCACGTTAAATTTAATGTTTTTAATTAAAATTTCAATTTCGTCCATTGAATTCTGACATACAGCCGAACAACAGAATTACTAATTCCAATGCCTGTGATAGAATTCCTGCATTCAGCCGAACATCAGAATTGGAATTGACTTGAATTCCAATTCCTGCCAATTCCTGCATCTCATTTCCGGCCAAACGAACGGAGCCTTAGGTTTTGCTTTTTTCTTAAAAGGTATCCCCAAACCCAATCACTTTTGATTGGTTTGGGGGAGAGAGCTCGACGGGAGAAATACCGCAAAGAGCGACCTGCGCCATCTTCCTCTCCGATGTGATCATCCAACCATTCCATGTCTGTGACTGGCAACCTGCTCCTCTCTGGCAACCACATCTCCTCCTCGTCGGTAAGGGCACCCTCCCCTTCTCCTGTCAGTTAACATTTTTGCTCATAATCGGTCGAGCATCACCTTGGCCGACCTAGTCGAGCCATGCATGCTCTTTCTTCCTCCTCTTCAACAACCATAGCTTGGATTTTCTTCCTCCAACGTCTCTACAAGACCTTCTTCCTCCTCTTCTGCCCACTTCCTTTCTCCGATTAGGTATAACATTTTTTTCTTCCTACAAATAGATTGTTGTGATAGTATTTTTATGTCGTTTGTTTCTTGTATTAGCATTTATAGTGATAACAATTGATGGTTTGGATTTTTTTTTGATTTTCTATTTGTAAGTGTTAGCATTTTTTTTGGTTTAGATGCTTGTGTGTGTGTTTGCTGTGTGTGTTGGTTATGTGTATGGTTGTGTGTGTGTGTATTTATGGTGTGTGTATGTTTGTGCTTGTGTGTGTTGGTTATGTGTATGGTTGTGTGTGTGTGTTTGTGGTGTGTGTATGTTTGTGCTTGTGTGTGTGTTTTTGTGTGTGTTGTTATGTGTATGGTTGTGTGTGTGTTTGTGGAATGTGTATGTCTGTGCTTTGCGTGTGTTGGTTATGTGTATGTTTGTGTTGTGTGTATGTTTTTGTTGTGTGTATGTTTGTGCTTGTGTGTGTGTTTGTTGTGTGTGTTGTTATGTGTATGGTTGTGTGTGTTTGTGGTGTGTGTATCTTTGTGCTTGTGTGTGTTGGTTATGTGTATGGTTGTGTGTGTTTGTGGTGTGTGTATGTTTGTGCTTGTGTGTGTGTGTTTGTTGTGTGCGTTGGTTATGTGTATGGTTGTGTGTGTGTGTGTGTTTGTGGTGTGTGTATGTTTGTGCTTGTGTGTGTTTTTTGTGTGTGTTGTTATGTGTATAGTTGTGTGTGTTTGTGGTGTGTGTACGTATGTTTGTTGTGTGTGTGTTGTTAAGTGTATGGTTGTGTGTGTGTTTGTGGTGTGTGATGTTTGTGCTTGTGTGTGTGTTGGTTATGTGCATGGTTGTTTGTGTGTGTATGTTTGTGCTTGTGTGTGTGTTTGTTGTGTGTGTTGTTAAGTGTCTGGTTGTGTGTGTGTGTGTGGTGTATGTATGTTTGTGTTTGTGTGTGTATGTGTGTGTGTGTGTTGGTTATGTGTGTTGGTTATGTGTGTTTGTTGCGTGTGTATGTTTGTGCTTGTGTGTATGTGTTTGTTGTGTGTGTTTGTGGTGTATGTTTGTGCTTGTGTGTATGTCTGTGTTTATGTGTGTGTTGGATGTGTGTATGTTTGTGTTTGTTTATTATGTTTCGTAGATGGACACTCTGATCGGGTTCCATAGGAAAAGAAGAATGAACATGAGAAAGAGATCTATTGTAGCCACTTTATCTGATGTTGCCGCCACTATTTTGATGAAAATAAAGCAGAATCAGTTGTTCAAGCATTAGGGAACAACATAGTACTCTCAGAATGACGCTATTAAATAGGTTATATAGTGGGTCAAATATCAATTTTTATAACCAATTACGTATGAATAAGAGCATTTTCCATAGCTTGTGTAACATATTAGTTGGGAGGGGGCTTTTAAGTGAGACTCAAAATGTATCTGTGAAGGAATCGGTAGGGTAATTCTTATAAGTCCTAACACATAACAATAATTTCAAAATGTAGGTGGTACGCACTTACGTTCCATCGATATCATTAGCCGACATTTTAATATTGTGTTGAGGGCCATCTTGAAGATGAGTTTGGAGTACATCACAAGCACATAGGTGGTGGTACTTTAAAGATTATGTTGATGTTATTGATGACACACATATTGAGGTCACTGTACCAATAAGTGACCAAATAAGGTATCACAATAGGAAACAAGCTATTACTACCAATGTCCTCAGAATCTACGACGCTGACATGAAATTCATATATATTTTACCTAGCTGGGAGGGTTCTTCAACAGATTCAAGGATGCTTCGCAATGCATTGGAAAGGGAGGATTGCTTTGAAGTTCCCATAGGTAAGATTGTTCCTTATCGTGTACAATCTTGACGATAAGAGTGCTTCCCAATATATAACATATAATTTAACATTGTAGGTAAGTACTATCTTGTCGATGCGGGTTATACAAATGGACCGGGATATCTAGTGTACAACCCCGTGTTTGTCGAGTGGGGGCATCAAGCCATCCCGTGATCTGGAGCAGAAATGGGTTTGGGCGAGTCGACCAGGTGAGTGGGGCGCCTCAGTTCGTACTCGCCTCTAACAGGCACTCACCCCCCAGCTTGGTGTGAGTGGCGAGTCCCAGCTCCATCGGGCACTCGCCACTCCGGTAAGCCGGCTTAGCATAGCCTGAACTCTCCCTTTAGGTTAATGGCGTATTCTCCAGGGATCTCCACTTTGGCATGTAGTTAGCCATTCCAAACAGTGTGATTCCATAGTTGTGTGTGTTTTTGTGTGTGTTGTTATGTGTATGGTTGTGTGTGTGTTTGTGGAATGTGTATGTCTGTGCTTTGCGTGTGTTGGTTATGTGTATGTTTGTGTTGTGTGCATGTTTTTGTTGTGTGTATGTTTGTGCTTGTGTGTGTGTTTGTTGTGTGTGTTGTTATGTGTATGGTTGTGTGTGTTTGGGGTGTGTGTATCTTTGTGCTTGTGTGTGTTGGTTATGTGTATGGTTGTGTGTGTTTGTGGTGTGTGTATGTTTGTGCTTGTGTGTGTGTGTTTGTTGTGTGCGTTGGTTATGTGTATGGTTGTGTGTGTGTTTGTGGTGTGTGTATGTTTGTGCTTGTGTGTGTTTTTTGTGTGTGTTGTTATGTGTATAGTTGTGTGTGTTTGTGGTGTGTGTACGTATGTTTGTTGTGTGTGTGTTGTTAAGTGTATGGTTGTGTGTGTGTTTGTGGTGTGTGATGTTTGTGCTTGCGTGTGTGTTGGTTATGTGCATGGTTGTTTGTGTGTGTATGTTTGTGCTTGTGTGTGTGTTTGTTGTGTGTGTTGTTAAGTGTCTGGTTGTGTGTGTGTGTGTGTGGTGTATGTATGTTTATGTTTGTGTTTGTGTGTGTATGTGTGTGTGTGTTGGTTATGTGTGTTGGTTATGTGTGTTTGTTGCGTGTGTATGTTTGTGCTTGTGTGTATGTGTTTGTTGTGTGTGTTTGTGGTGTATGTTTGTGCTTGTGTGTATGTCTGTGTTTATGTGTGTGTTGGATGTGTGTATGTTTGTGTTTGTTTATTATGTTTCGTAGATGGACACTCTGATCGGGTTCCATAGGAAAAGAAGAATGAACATGAGAAAGAGATCTATTGTAGCCACTTTATCTGCTGTTGCCGCCGCTATTTTGATGAAAATAAAGCAGAATCAGTTGTTCAAGCATTAGGGAACAACATAGTACTCTCAGAATGACGCTATTAAATAGGTTATATAACGGGTCAAATATCAATTTTTATAACCAATTACGTATGAATAAGAGCATTTTCCATAGCTTGTGTAACATATTAGTTGGGAGGGGGCTTTTAAGTGAGACTCAAAATGTATCTGTAAAGGAATCGGTAGGGTAATTCTTATAAGTCCTAACACATAACAATAATTTCAAAATGTAGGTGGTACGCACTTACGTTCCATCGATATCATTAGCCGACATTTTAATATTGTGTTGAGGGCCATCTTGAAGATGAGTTTGGAGTACATCATAAGCACATAGGTGGTGGTACTTTAAAGATTATGTTGGTGTTATTGATGACACACATATTGAGGTCACTATACCAATAAGTGACCAAAGAAGGTATCACAATAGGAAACAAGCTATTACTACCAATGTCCTCAGAATCTGCGACGCTGACATGAAATTCATATATATTTTACCTAGCTGGGAGGGTTCTTCAACAGATTCAAGGAGGCTTCGCAATGCATTGGAAAGGGAGGATTGCTTTGAAGTTCCCGTAGGTAAGATTGTTCCTTATCGTGTACAATCTTGACGATAAGAGTGCTTCCCAATATATAACATATAATTTAACATTGTAGGTAAGTACTATCTTGTCGATGCGGGTTATACAAATGGACCGGGATATCTAGTGTACAACCCCGTGTTTGTCGAGTGGGGGCATCAAGCCATCCCGTGATCTGGAGCAGAAATGGGTTTGGGCGAGTCGGCCAGGCGAGTGGGGCGCCTCAGTTCGTACTCGCCTCTAACAGGCACTCACCCCCCCAGCTTGGTGTGAGTGGCGAGTCCCAGTTCCATCGGGCACTCGCCACTCCGGCAAGCCGGCTTAGCTTAGCCTGGACTCTCCCTTTAGGTTAATGGCGTATTCTCCAGGGATCTCCACTTTGGCCTATAGTTAGCCATTCCAAACAGTGTGATTCCATAGTTGGCAGACCATTTTGGGCTGCTTTTACTAAAACCATGAGGCGGGATTTGGCTATCCGCAGACCGTCTTAAGAAAACTATAAATAGACCCCCAATGGCACCTTTGGAGAGGATCTCTCACTTGTTTCTCTCTCCTCTGGTTATCTTTGGTCTGCTAGGGAGATCCGACTTGCTGCTCACCGTGGTTTCCGGGTGGGTGGGCAGGAGCTCTCTGAAACTCTCCAAGGTGCCCAACTCAGCAACTGGTTTGGGAGGGGAAGTTCTTTAGATCTTCCAGGTTAGTGGCGGGACCTCCTCGCTGCAGCTTGGGGGTCTGTTTCTAGTTTTCTACCCTTTGTGAGTGAGCTTTTTAGTCTTGAGTGCCCGGTCTGAAGATCGAGCTCAGGAGAAGTAAGAGCAAATTACACCAGTCCGAACTCCTCGAGCCGTGGTTTCCGGGCTCAAAGGTGGAGCCGTGGTTTCCGGGCTCAAAGGTGGAGCCGTGGTTTTTGGTTCAACATCTAGCTCCTTATCGGTCAACACGTTATCATCTTCAAGAATGGGCCACTCAAGAAAACACTCCTAGTACTTATATAGAGTTATTTAATCTTCGACATTCAAAAAAGAGAAACGTTATCGAAAGAACCTTCAGGTTACTTAAAAAAAGATGGGCAATCTTATGATAACTGTCTTTCTTTAATATCAAGCAATCAGTTCATCATTCAAAGAATTGAAACATAGCTTGTATGTGTGCATTATCATATATTTTAATTGTTCTCGTTTATTACAAGTTCAAATTATCAATTCTTGTTGCATTCTCCATAATTTCTTGGTAGACAAGATGCTAGTTAATGATGTAAGATTATTGGAGGAAGTTGATACATAGATATTACCACAATATATATCAAAGATAATTTTGAGTATGCAGATACAGTTGAACCCATTCAAACAACAAATGAATGGACTGCATTCAGAGATAACTTAGCTCTAACAATGTTTAATGAGTATCAAGCAACAAATGAATGAACTCATTTTTATTGGCTATCAATTTATATCATTTTATTTACAACATATTAGTATGTAGCAATCATTTTGTTTATAATATAGTAACTTGTATCTATCTTTTTATGTTGCTATCATTTTGTTTATATGAAAATTTCATGATGTTATATTTTATAGCGCCGATATGGACAAGAATAAAACTCAAGCTTCAAAAGAGAAGGAGAAATCATATATTCATTGGAACAACGAAATGAAATATGCTTTTTCTTCTTCTCTTTTAGAGCAACTATATATTGGCAACAAGGGTTCAAACGGGTGGAAAGGAGTAACATTCACCGCTGCTATCACTACTCTGTGGGATGAGTGCCGAGTTCGTGTTAGCAAAGAAAAAATATCGACAAGATTGTAAACATGAAATAAAAACTACCAGGAAATATCAACAATGCTAGATACAAGTGGTTTTGGGTGGGATTGAGAACGACATGTGGTACAAGTTGATAGTGAGGAGGTTTGAGCCGATTATATAAAGGAACTAAATTATCTTGTGCGTTTATCTCCTATGTTGCTCAAATTTGATGATTGCATTTATTTTAATAATGCTGACATATTCATCTCTTAAGCACTACAATGACAAAGTAATCGTAAATTGGGGTGATTTGACAACCCTCTGTGGGACTGACAGAGCAAATGGCGATAATGCGTCAACGAGAGTGGAATCAACTTATGATTTTGACGTGGTAGAGATTCCTGAAGAGGATGTTGCAGTAGAATCAAGTGGTCGAAGGAAGAAGAAACCCCCAAAAAACATCAACTAATGATATGATTGCAGAAGCTGTCACTCATATTGCGAATAACATGGATAATCCAGTTGAAATTTCACCAGTCGGAGTACCTTCGAGGTCGAGGATTGAAATAGTTTATCAAACATTATCTGTTATGCCAGAACTTTCAGAGGATGATCTGATAAAAGCCATATATTTGCTCAGCGTTGACGCGACAAAGTGCGATGTCTTCTTTGTTTTGCCAGAGATTGCTATGAGAAGATCGTTGCTCATTCACATAGGCAAATAGTTTGGAGTTTGTATGTTTTATTTTGCATGCATCAGATTACTGCTAATGTGTAATGATGTTTGTTTTTATATTTAGTAACCAAAATATGACATGACATTGTAACGAAATCCATTTTGCGGACATCGAATTTATGCGACTAGGTAAGTAACTTATTCTGGAATGATGTAAAATATGTTTTTAACTTGATTATATAATGATGTAATGTTGTTTCCTATCCATTTACTTGTTAAAACTTGTTTTTAACATCGGATTACTACTACTATGATTAATGATCTTGTTGTTTTTCCCCTTCTATTTTTCATATTGTTTTGGTTTGTTTGTTTGTTTGTTTGAGAGATGTAACATCTTTGGTACTATTTATTTTTCTATTTTTGAACATGATATGTCTGTAAGGTATGTTGTAACATATGTTTAGTTCTATTTTTTATGTAAGAATCAGAAAGATCTCAAGGATATGATTTGTCTATTACTGACATTTATATGCATTGATCATTTGATCTTGTTGTTTCCTTCTAGGGTTATTTTTCTATTTTTGAACTTTACTGTCATTTTAGTCTGCATTGTGTCACATTCTCATAATAGTTAGAGGTAGAAGAATGCTAGCGGGAGGTATTGCTATCTGCTGGTGGGGGTGTTCTGTTGTTCCAGATTTTGTTAGATGACAGATTTTGTACTTGACCAATGATGGTTAAAAGCCAGGTGTTGTGGCTGTGTGCATGTCAATCCAGATTTTATCATTGGGAACTACAACGCCTTGTGAAGTTTGCAATGGACTGATATTGTTGTTAAATGTGGCTTGTGAATTGATATTTTGGTGACTCAATACTTCATGCAGTGCAACATTGCTAGAAGGTAAATCCGTTTCATTCTCTTAGCATCTTAGTTCAAATTTTTTCAGGGATTGAGGGTAGTGTGCAAACATTATCCATGCGCTTTATAATGAAAAAGCTCTAGCTACAGAAATTGTGTCGAAAGAAAAGCTGAAACAAGATTTTGATGTATTCGAGCTTCACTTTTTCACCATGTTGCGATTTTCGACCCTTCCGTCATTTGGATGTGTGATTTTGATATATTCGGTCCTCAATGATTATATTTTTAAACTCAAATATCAATTCATGTCTCTAAATTTCATCATGCAACTGAACAAAAATATTAGCATATTCAATTCTTGTGACTAAAAACCTTCCTGCAAACGAACACATGAATTGGTTTTTTGGCCCAATTCCAAAACCTCTACGCCGTAGGTTTTCGACCAAACCCAAATCCTATCAATCAAAACCTACCAAACGAACGCACCCTAAAAAGTTCAAAATGCAAGAGAATTTGACGAACAAAGATTTTACAGTTTAATAAGAAACATTAACCATGGTGGTTACTCGGACGAAGCATCCTGTCTTCGGCTAGTTCCTGTAAGTGCGAGGTGAAGGATGCGGCGGACTTTTAAACCCTATATAAAACAAGAAATATTTAGGTGGGTGCAACACACGGTGATCACAATAGATCACGGTGTGGGAACAAATACAATCGTATGATCTGTGATTCAACAGTGTCGATTATGTGCGAAAATTTTCGTGTAATGCAGTCGTATTGAAAAGTGACTATATTTTAGATCAATCATGCGTGAAAATTCATGCTGGCGGGAATATTTAGTGTGATAGAGGGTCGTACACCGTGATTTATGGTGCGTTACACACACGAAAAAATTCCCCCTATAAAACAAATGTTGTTATGCCCCAAGCCAAAATCAGATTAGGGTTGCTAACCCACAGGCTCTGTTTAATTGACAAGTGGCAACGATTAATTAGAATTTTAAATCATCCCACTCATGGAGTAAATAAGAAAAGTGTTGTCTTAGAGTTTTTATAATTATGATTATTATTAGCATTACACATATGGCTATTAACACCCATTTAATTTAAATTCTGTAGGTTTTCTAAAAGATCTAATCACACTTAACCACGATTCTTTTGCAGCCTTTCGCGGAGAGATGTTTGATCACGAGCTTCCTCATCTTGCCGACGTCGATCAACGCCATACTAGTTGACAAGGAATATGAGGTTGGAAGCTTCATTAAAGCCAGCTCAACGACAACTGAGCTGGCAGAAACTGCGTCGGAAGAAATGCTAGTCTTCGTGCGAACTTTCTTCCTTGTGGAGATTGATGCAGCCGAGAATCCTTCCGGACTGCCACCCTGGCGCACCGGGGGTCCCGCCCAGCCACCCTGACGGGTTTTCATCAGGAAATGTAGGCCGCACACCCCAACCCATTTGGCGCACCAGTCTCTGGCCCCACCACAGGGCACGCGGGGTGTTGAGCATCGGGGATCGAACACCCAACCTCCTTGATAAAGAGTCCTTAGGCGGACTCTCATCACCAAAGTGCCATATGTTGGTAATCTTCTCAAGATCATTGCAGTCCAATCAAGGATTGGACCGAGTAATCATTTATTGATCTAATTACCAACATCAAAGATTCTCCTCTTACCTGCACCTGAAATTCTGCAACCTAGTTTGTTAGTGACTACTTTTGTTTGTGTCAAATCAAACGCGGTCAACAATGGTTGTATGCCACGAGGTCCCTATGGATAAGGGGACAACTGAATCATTGCTTTTGGGCACATGCAACCCTCTACAATCCATCCCATTCCATTCCTCTCGTAGAGTACTCTATGTCACACCCTGGCCCGATAAGCTCGAGTAAACGAGGCGGGAACAACTATTGGTTGGGTTCACCCAGAGGTTCACCGTAACCGCCAAAGCAAGCACGCATGAGGCTAACGTAACATCATTCCACAATATCACGGTCATGGGTACTCACAACCACATGACTTCATGCACTCAAGGCATACACTAGGAGCATCTCTCGTGAGTACTACCTCCAATCTAAGCTATGTGAATTTAGTTATCATTTGAGCATTTGCTGGTCCGGGCGATCATGCATAAAACTCAGCCTATTCCATGATCAATCAACATTAATGAGGGCAAATCTTCGTGTCGAACTGCATGGTGCGGGTTTGGTTTAGCTTTTGCCCATGTTCAAGTAATCATGACAATGGCACGATGTGGGTGCAACTTTACCACAGCCCATAAGCATTCAAGATACACTAATGCTACAAAATCAATATGATACACACCTAATTCACTCGTGAGGGCATAAGCTCAATTCACACTACCGGCATAGGAGGTCCAAGACAACTCCGCTACAATTTATGGTGAAGGTTTGCATTTTACCAAATCACAACCTTATGGATTTCGCTAGGTACTCCAAGAGCTCCCCCAATTCCATGCCTCATAATAAGATGATGCATTTCATAGAGTTATTCTTAGACATACAAACTAGTATTAACCTAAATGCAACGTCAAGTCAAGTATCACCAATTCGGGCCTACGACCACAGGTAGGCTTCATACAAAATGCCTAAATCCTCAATGACTACCAGATTTCTACATGCATTTTATACCTGGGACAGACATAATTGACCTGGGGTTCTAACGAACCAATGGAGGTCATATCCACTACTAATTAGTGGAGGAGACTCTTCTTATGCAAGAAAATCAATATGAGAATGGACATGCACGTCCTAAGACAAGAGAGAAGGATCATTATCCTCGGGGCTCTCTTTAGCGCCATAGAACGAATATTGAGAAGGATGGAATCAACCGCAATGGACTCCTCTTCGCTCCTCCAATAATGGGATCTTCCTTCTCCTTCTCTCCTCTTTCTTAACCTTGGAGAAAGAAATAACAAAAGTAAATGAGCTCAAAAGCTCACTTTTCCGGACCTAGTAGCCCCAACATTGAAGCCTGGTCATCAAATCTTTGATCAACGCAGCGAACGACCTAGAGTTTGCACCGATATTTAGTTTCTTCGTCGATTGCATGATTGTGCATTTCATAGTGCACAAATGTGCTCGAGTTAATTGCAGAACAACATAGAACCCCCTCAAAACGGGTCTCGGCGTGCGATTTTATGCACGAGCGTGCGCTGGATCATGCCCATATACATTTGATCGTGTGAGTTAAAATGCACAACCGTGCGCGGCTAAAATGCACGATCCACCCAATAATTCTTCGGAAAGCCTTCAAATAGCCCCCAAAACACACATGTTGTCCTTAGGCTCCTATGGACCTTGACCCCCTTTCTTAGTAAGAGATTTTTGGGGGTGTTACAACTCTTCCCCTCAAAAGAACTTTGTCCTAAAATTTATAAATGGAAGGGTACATTAAAATAAGTCATATCTATGGTAAATAACTCAGGGTACTCCTCAAGCATGGCCTGCTCTCGCTCCCAGGAGATCTCCTCTCATTCACAGTGAGTATCCCAGGAGATCTCGCTCACATGAGATCTCCTGTCATTCCTCAAGCATGGCCATTCTAATCGATTCGTTCTGTAGCTGCCAAACTTAAGTGTATTCAATGCAAATGGGATTGACTTTTGTCATTAACCCACCATAAATCGACACTTTTTCGGCCGCAACAATGTGAGTATGCTCTTCCACCGCCTTCTTCAGCACCGATAGATAGAATACCTCGTGTAGACTGCTCAGCTCTGTGAATAGATAAGGCTGGTAGGCAGTGTCACTGATATGTTCTATGATTTTAAACAGTTCAAAGTACCGTGGACTTAGCTTTTTCAAGCATCGGATCTTTGATAGCCCCTTGAATGATTTGATCTTCAAATAAACCAAGTTGCCAACGACAAACTCTATATTTCGGTGCTTGGCATTATACTACTTTACCTACCTATCATGGGCAATCAACAATCGCTTGTGTATCTCCCAAATCATCGTATCCACTTTTTTAATGTCTTTCCTCTTTAGCAGCTTTTGTCTCCCATTTCTATCCAAGCCAACGACGTACGACACTTTTTACCATATAGAGCCTCAAAGGGCACCATCTTAATACTTGCCTGACAGCTATTGTTGTAGGCGAATTTGATCATATAGAGGTGGTCCTCCCATCTCTTTCCAAAATCCAAGGCGCATATCCGGAGCATATCCTCCATGGTCCTATTGGTCCTCTCGGTTTGCCCATCAATTTGAGGGTGAAGGCCATGCTAAAGTTTAGTTTGATACCCAATAGATGGTGAATATGCCTCCAATATTTCAATTTAAACTGCTCATCCCCATCACTTATAATGTTACAGGGAGCATTGTGCAATCACACTATGTTGTCAACATACAACTTCAAGAGCTTATCCATGGAATCATATTTTCGGTTCAAAATGAAGTGTGACACCTTTATCAGATGATCAACAATCACCCAACTGACATCATTACCATGTTGTGACCTCGGTAATACATGCACACAGTTTATTGATATTTCGTCAAACTTCTATTCCAGAATCGACAAATACTTGAGAAATCCACTGGGCATTTGACATTCGTCCATCACTAGTGCGCAAGTGTGACTCTTCGCCATGTAGAGAGCTATGCCATTCTTCAAGCTCGACCACCAAAAAAGTTTCTTCATATCCGTATACATCTTTGTGCTCCCATGATGAATTGAATATTTAGAGAAGTGTGCTTCATACACCAATTCATCCCGGAGTTTTCCAAAACTAGGGATGCACACTCTACTACCTTTCCAAAGATGATCATCTTCGAAGGAAAACTCGATGTTGGGCCCTTCCAAGGTCTCTGCTACATAACGCTTTAAGCTCTTGACCATCAAGCTCTATATCCCGTCAGACTCGGTGAACAATGTCATATTAGGCCCCCATCCAGATCAAGCATGATCTAGTTATTGCTCTCCGGTCAACACATGTAATCTTGAGCGCCTCTAGTCCCAGACTAGACACTCATCATGCATCAAAATCCAATTTTCTTACGTGGGAGCCCGCCGAATCAACACGTCCGCAACAACATTTCCCTTCCCGGGAGTGTAATAAATATCAAATATGTAGTCCCCAAGGAACTCAATCCACCTACTTTGTCGCATATTCATCTCCTTCTAATTTAATATGTACTTCAGTATCTTATGGTCCGTAAAGATGTCGATCTTCATGCCATGCCGCCATAACTTCAGAGCGAATACCATGGCTGCCAACTCCAAGTCGTGGACCGGGTAGTTTCTCTCATGCACCTTCAACTGGCGTGAACCGTATGCAATCACCTTCCAAAACTAACAAAGAACGCATCTCAAACTGCTCCCAGAGGCATCACTATAAACTTCATAGCCTTCCATACCACATGGTGAGCATAAAATGGGCGCCTTGGTCTGATGACTCTTTACTGAATCAAGAGTATGAAACATTCAAGCAAGACAAGCAAGATTCCTTCTCTGAGTGTTATGAAAAATTCTTTAAGATTGTCAATGGTCTGAGAACATATGGAAGGGAGTTCTCAAATTATGACTTAAATGACAAGTTCCTCAGATCTCTGAATAAGGAGTGAGATATAAAGATTTGTGCCATTAGGGAAATGGGCAATCTAGCAAAGATTGAGTCCCAAAATCTGTTTGGGAAGCTTCTATCCCATGAGCTCCATCTCAACACAAGGAATGAGGAAGAAGTGGAAGGGAGACTAGCTCCTATTCACAAGAACCTTGCTCTCAAGGCTGAGTTGTCTAGGAGAAGAAATGATAATTATGTTAATCATCATGCTAGCTGTTCAGAATCAGAAGATCAAGCTGGTTACTCATCTGACTCAGATTTCTCTGTCTTCCTTCTACAAGAATTTCAGACAGCTAATTCTCAGCATGATGCAGGAGCACGACAAGGCTCAACATCCAACAAACTGCAAGGATCAATCTAGAACAAAGTCTAGACATGACATGTATTATTCTAAGCATAATAAACAGATTATACCTAATATTATATGCTATTGTTGTCAAAGAACAGGTCATGTTGTTGCTGACTGTCCTGAAAAGAGGATGAAATCTAGACAAGTTGAATCCAAGTCACACAAGGGCAAGAGAACTGAGAGGAGTTTCATTGCTAAGAAGAAGGTGAAAACCTTAAGTGGCTCAAGCAGTTCAGACTCAGAAGATGAAGCTTACTTTTGGCTGACTGCCCAATCAGAATCTGAGGGTGAAGAAATTCAGGATAAGGTCTCTCCTGATCAGGTACGCATAAGAGCACCTCTATCTATCTCAGATTCTGAATCTGAGGCAAGCTCATTACAAGAGGATGTCATGCCTGACTTAGTAGAGCAATATGCTGCCCTTCTTGAAGCTCTTAAAAGAAGCAAGAAGCTGGTTAAGGCTCAAGCAAATGAAATTGTTGTCCTTAAGGTTCTTGAGTCTGAGCTTCTTGACATCTTCGTTGACTCAAGCTAGCAAGGAGATCACTGCTCTAAAGGAGAACTCCTTAGCCTATATTGCTAAATTAAACCAGAAAGAGCTTACTATTAAAGATCTTGAGATTAAGCTCCTAAATGAAAGGAAGCTTGTGGCTAATTTCTCCAAGCCACAAATTGTACTCCCTATCATAGAAAATTTCTCTAAACCTTATAGAAGTGGTGTAGGATACACTAAAGAGCATGACAGTGGGAAAAACTCTTAAGACAAAGTAGTCCTCCAAAAGGTTATATTGTCAACTAATTCTTATGACCATGAGAATTTATTTGGTCACTTGCCAAATGAGTGCTCTACTAGTGGTTGCAAGGAACCACCAAGTAGGAATGCCAAAGTCTTCGGGACCAGTGCATCTAAAGCACAATATGAGGAGGTTCAAATGAAAACTCATGGACCATTTGTTCTAGGCTCACATGCCAAAGCACCCAAGGGTAAGAGCAAAGCTACTAGGAAAATTGTAAAGCCTAGGACTGTGCATGCTGTCCACTAGATAAAATAGTCAGTCAGTCTTAAGCTCAAGAAGAACTTAGCTCAGCAGTCCAGATGCTGCTCTCCTGATCATAGACATCAACAAGTCAAGCCTAAGATGATTCGGAAGAGGAGATATAATCCCCATAACTGCTGGTGTTGTGGTAAGATAGGCCACTATGCCTTAGACTGTTGGTTCAATCCAACAAGGCTTACAACAAATAATAATATGTTAGCTGTCAATATAACCAGGTTTCATTCTGCTCATAAAGCTAACAATGTCCTAGGAGCCAAAGCTTCTTGGATGCCTAAGGGTCTATAATTCTTGTTTTGCAGGGAGTCCAAGAGGCCATCAAACACTTGGACAAGGTGCTGTTTCCAGGCTAGAAGCTGGAACAGCAAGAGTTGTTTTTCTAACAAGCTTAATGCGGATAATTCTCCTAGGAAAGTTACAAGCTATCAGCTCATCAGTAGCATTACATTTTTAATTAGAATCAGCTGTGCATGAAGAAAACAGACCAGCATACACAACCTGATTATTCTAAAGACAGAAAAATTGCTGAAGCTGTTAGCTGCACATGCAGCAAAAAGACAGCTATTGTCTATTGCTAAATGGATGCAAACAGAAAGTCCATTAATGAATCTCAGTCTCTACCAGGAATCGATTTTTTATAATCATCCCAAAGGAAGACATTTCAGAGACTTTATTGAAGAAGTCAGAAAGGGGGAGAGATGATGATGTTGGGGGAGAGATACTAACATGAAGCTAATAGAGATCAATGAAAGGAGAGAGAAGATATGAGATCAGAATAAAGAAGAAAGATCATGGATTGATCAGATTGAGGGGGAGATGTCTCTGCATCAAGATATCTCAAAGAAGGAAGCTGAACCTGTTAACATAGAGGTGGCTGAAGAGAGGAGAAGTCTAATCCCAGACAGTGATCCAGTTGAGGGAGAGTTCCAACCCAGGTGCTCAGCCCAAGATACTGCAATGGTTGAGGGGGAGACCCATCTGGGTGATCTACCCTAGAAGCTCAGGAAATTCTTCTCCAACTGGAAGTCATCACAGAAGAAAGAAATGAAAGGCTGATCTCAATGCAAGAAACCTTGGATGATTGTTTAATTGAAGAAGTCCTAAAGCGGGAGAAGACAATTATAAATGCAGGAAGGCAGGCAAGTAGAGTCCTACCTCCAGGGAGATTGTTGGTATAATGTTTGGTAGTTTAATTCATTTGAATTGCCTAAATTTTAATTCTTTCTATGTGTGTTATTTATCATTGAGGTGAGTTAGAACTTCTTCAAATAGGGGGAGATTGTTGGGAATAGTGCCCAATAATGTTCCTGATTTGAAGAAGTACTCAGATCAATGATAAACATACTATGTATTTGATGATATATTTTATTCATGAATGCAGAAGATAAACCATGTTGGGAATATTGCCCTCAATATTCCCTTGATTTGAAGAGGCATCACTCATAATGCTAAGTACATATTGTATTTGATAAACCCATTTTGCATCATGACTATGCAAGGTTAAGATATTCCAAGCATTGGAATACTGTTAGTGGTTCACAGTCAAAACCGCTGAGACAAGCTCACTGTCTCAGTTGAACTGCTGAGACGAGGCCAAGAGCCGCTGAGATGGGGTCTGCCTCAGCTGAACAACAGATTGACAAAATCTGTTGAGAGGACAATCTGTCTCAGTGGATCTACTGAGACAAAGATAGCTCAACCGCTGAGACTGAAGGTTGTCTCAGCCCAATCGCTGAGACAGATTCAAATCTGAAAGACGACACCAATGGGATTTGTTTTTGGCGCAAATAGCTGTAAATCTAGATAAAGTATGTTATCCTTCTCCATGATGTGTCAGGGGCCTTCTAAGAGCCATTGAAGATGGGAGAAGTATAAAAGAACATAATAGGGCATCTCAGAGAGTCTGGTTGTTGTTGCTGCTGTATTGCTAAGTGCTGAAAAATCTGAGAGTCATCTACTGTTCCATTGACGACTTTCAAGAGCTCTCTCTTTCTGCTTACTGAACCAGCAAGAAAATACAAGGAGAGAAGATAGCTCTTCTATCTAGAAGATCAAGGTGATCTTTTCTCTTCTACTGAAGAGAAGGATCAGATAGGAGCAGGTCTGGAGATTTCATTCAACCCTGCTTCAAGGTTGCACTAGCTGTGCATAAGTAACAGAAGACAATATCACTGTTATCAACTGTTTTAAGCTATACTTATAACCTTTGTAGGAACTGTATTATTCTGAGCTTGTAGGGCAGTGTGCCTGAGATTTTAGGGTTGTTGAACCTGAGATTGTAGGGTTGTTGAGCTTGAGATTTGTAAGGCTATTGAGCCTGAGTTGTAGGGCATATTTCCTGAGAAGTAGGGCTTCTTGATAGGCCTGAGGTAGGAGATCAAGGTGATCTCTGAGCAGTAGGAGTGGAGGCACTCTGAGTGGGTAGGGCTGGTTAGCCTGAGGTAGGGTTTGGAGCAAACCCGAGAGATCCTGAGGGATCTGTGTTGCAAGCTCTTGGAGCTGAGATTAGAGGAGTTTGCCTTATCTAACACTCTGTTAGAAAGGTGTAGAAGGAAAGTGGACTACCCATAGACACACTGTCTTGGGGAACCACTATAAAGAACTGTGTTCTCTCTGTGTTTGCTTGAGTTTTTGTTTACTACTCACTAACTGCTAGCAACAATTAAGTAAAATTCAAAGGGACCTATTCACCCCCCTCTAGGTGAATTAGACTACTAACCTATAAACTATCAAGTGGTATCAGAGCTAGGCTAGTCAAAAAGGACTTAACAGTCTGACCAGATCCTACATAGGTTTAGTCAAATTTGAATCCAATGGCTACCAATAGAAGTCAGAAAGAGATGGGATCAATGAATTTGCCATATGCAAAAAGGAGACTTTTAGCATTTGGAAGCAAAGGGTTAGGCTTTTCATGGAGGCCTCAGACTCTATGATTTATATTACGGTCAATGAGGGTCCCTTTGTCTTCACAAAGCTCTCCACTATTGATCCTACAAGATAGGTAGCCAAATCATATACTGAAATGACAAGGGATGAAATTGCATTGACCACAATGGACAAAAAAGCACAAAATATAATAGTCAATGCAATTGATGATTCTACCTTCCAAAACTTGGTATATTGTGAGACTACCAAGGACATGTGGGACACACTAATAGTGTACATGGAAGGTACTGAAGAAGTGAGGGATGATAGGAAATCCCTCCTTAATTAGGAGTATGAAGCCTTCAAGTAACAAAACCTTGAAGGCATAGCTGACTGCTATGAGTGGTTCTTCAGAATAGTGAATGAGTTGAGGACCTATGAAAGGGTCTTCACTCATTATGAGCCAAATGACAAATTCCTAATATCTCTAACTAGAGATTGGGATACCAAGATTTGTGCCATAAGAGAGGGCGCAAAGCTAGGTGAGACTCCTCCCCACACTTTGTTTGGAAAGCTGCTCTTCTATGAAATGCAACTATCTGCAAGGAAGGAGGAGGATACATCCTCCAGGCCCCATGCAAGGGAGAGGACAGTAGCTCTCAAAGTTGAGAGCTCCAAGAAGAGCGAGGCAAGGATGCCTTCACCACCAAGGAGGGTTGTTAGGTCAGAAAATTTTGAGCACAACACATTTGAAAGCAGCTCATCAGATGAGGAGTTTGCTGCCTTCTCAAGGAATTTCAAGAAGATGTTGATGAGGAAGCAGTGGAAGAACAAGCCTTCCTCATCCTCACATCTCAGGAAGGATCACATCAGATCTGAAAGGCAGCACCCCAAGGGGGATAGGTATGATCCTAAACGTGTTAAACATGTTTCAAATAATGTGATTTGTTATTACTACAGCAGGCCTGGTGATGCGCCCAAAACATGTATACGTATTACACGCAAGTGCACGTGCCAGATCAAGTGATAATAAGTGAGTAAAGATCGTTTCCACGGAGAGGTGATGAATTTAGAGCTTGCAAATACCAGTTGTGCTCTCTCTTTAAATCCAAGTTAAACAAAATGGTGGAGTTGTAGAGCATTAAAATTAAGAATAACAAAGACTAGTAATTTAACTTTAACTATGGGTCGTAGAGAAAATTACTTGGTTATCAGTTGAGAAAGATAATATTGTACTGTGATTTCCTAAGCCTAGTGTGATGAATTTATAAAGGTGATTTTATGAGATGTGTGGTGGAATGTCTTGCAACGATTTTAAGGTAGAAGATCCGTATCTCTCGATATCGAAAATCCCTAGCCTCTATTTCCCCCTTGGGAGAGATAAGTACATCATAAAGATCGAAAATCAAAGTTGCTAATACCAAGGGTAAATCTCTTTCTCCCTTCAAATACTATATCAGATCTAGAACACACTTACGCAACTCCTCTCTCGAATTATGGAGCATAGTAAAAAGATGAAACTTTGGCCAAAAAATTCAAATAAAGATTATAGATTCGATAAAGATGTCCAACAAACATTCATAAAGTAAAAATCAAGCATTCATCATCACAAAAGGTAAAGTATTCTCACAATACAAGATTAAAAAGGAATTAGTTCATGGCGGCAGAGAGAACACAAAAAATAGTTGAGAAAATCTTACAAAACATGATGGGATTATGAACTAAATGATGGAGGATGTTTCCACTGAAGTTTCTCCTTCGATCAGCCCCGTGAAATTCTGCAGTCCTCTTGTCTCCCCTCCAAGTAAAAGTCTCAAATGGAATAGAGTATGGAATAGAATAGAGTGGAGGAAGAAGAGGAATAGAAAATCTCTATATTAATCCTCCACACTCTCTCTCCATAACCACCATTATTTTCAAAAATTCTCTCTCTAAAAACGTACAACTTCTGCCCAAGAGACACCTCCTTTCAGATTTGCAAACAACGGTTAATTTGATTTTAAAATTCTGAAATTCGTCCAGAAAAAGTTGCAACCTGTTTCAGGATCCTGCAACTCTATTCCCAGGACAGCATTTTTGAACAAAATCCTTCTTCCAAAATGTTCCTTTTGACTTTTCTTGCAACAATACCTAGGAAAAAGACTGATTTAGTCATAAATAAAATAAATATACATTTGCTTCATATTATAACTTCAATTAAACTAATTTTCTCCCCAAAACGTTAAGCAAATGGTCTAAAACAAAGACTAAATAACTTCTTTTTGAGAAGTTATCACATCTCCATACTGGGACCATTGCTAGTCCCTAGCAAAGACAATTCCAATCATCAAATTGAGTGAGGTGATATACATCAAAAGTTAAAATTGTTTAAGATCCTTTTTCGCAAGAAAGACTAAAAGAAACCTAGTTAAGAGTACCGATAAAACCCTTGAGGATATGCCAATCATTAAAAATTCAAAACATTCAAGAATTCATTAGCTTGATGGAAGAATAATCTCAATTAAAATTTCTAGTGTGGTGTGTGCAACCCTTTAAAATCATTTACTTCCCTCCACTTTTCCATCGAACTTCCTATAATGCTTAAGAATGGATTAGCATAGGACGACTCTTCGACTTAACCTATGCAAGATTTAGTAGTTAGATATGAAAAGACATCATGAAGTTTGGTGCTGAGAATGACTTTGGTTTGGTTAGAGATATGTATGGATGGTGGAATATGTCTCCCTAGATGAAAAATTCTTAGCGACTCTCCAAACTATGAGGTAAATTTGGGTCCATAGCTGGTATCATTCTAAGTAGGTGTACACACACTTAGGCCACATATCACTACAAATCTTTTCTCCTTTTTTTATATTTTATAATGATAGTTGGGATCATTCCAGGTATGAACGCACAAGCCTAGGTCGCATATCACTATGACACATGCATTTTTCTTTTTGCTAGAGTCATAGTTTGGATCATTCTAAGTAGGTGTACACATACTTAGGCCACATATCACTATGACTCTTTTCTCCTTTTTTAACAACCAATCATAAATGAAGAGCATACTAAGAATTGCCAAATAGAAGCCTAGGGAAATTATGCATAAAAAATCAAAGTTCAAGCTCAAGGGTGTAAATGGTGATAGAATTGAAGAGGTATGGCGTGAAATGATCAAAGGGAAGTACTAATCATAATAACTATCTAACTCAACGCATTCGCTTACATCTCCAAATCGGTTAACGCTCATCCTTTCATTACTATTTTTAGAAGTCCATACAGGTATATTTTTAGGAAGTAAACTATTTTGAAGAGTAATGTGGAAAAAGGAAATCCTTAAAAGAAATTTGACCCATCTTGCTAAGTTCAAATCGAAATGGTGTGAACCCTTAGGAATGACTATCCTTATAAGTTATATTTATCATGTACTGTAGAATAGGTTATTCACAAGAACTAGGATCGATAAATAAAATCAGAAAAATTCATCCTCACCCAATTGGTACGGGTTACACTACCCCCACCTCCACACTTTTGCCCTTTGATAGTCCCTAGCAAAGCGACTTTGTTACTCATGAAAATAGAATTTGAGAACGTGAAACATATACTTGAAATCGACGGAATGCAGAAAAGTTGAAATTTAAATACTCCCCTGAAATCCGAGAGGTTGAAGATATGTCAAAAACTGCTCATTGATGTATCAGTGTAACTCCTTTCAGAAATGCTGCATGATAAAATCTCCCAAAGTATGGCAATCTGTAAACTCATATTGTGTACTAGAAAAAAAATAATATTTTAAGTGCAAGTTATAGTTGCACCATGTCATAAGCACCAATATCACCAATGAAACAACATCCGTCATTAAAATATCAAGCGTTGAAAAGAGGACTACAACAGAAAATATCTAGTAGTTGCACAATGTCAAGCAAAAACCCAAAATTTCAATCAACATGTTTTAAAGATATGGGAGCAATGAAATATTGGACATTATATCACATTATCTATTCATATGAGTATATGATATGTTCAAGCAATGAGACAACATGTTTGAAAGATTAATATCATCAAGCATTGGGCTAACAATCCAACAACACCAATCAAACAATATGAGTAATAGATCATAGCATCAAGCAAAAAACCATATATCCAAACGTAGAGTTATAAAAATAGCATCGAGTAAACAACATGTGAAATAAAATTATCATCATGCATTAAGATATAGGAGCATAAAAACATGATCGATTGTCATTAGAAAATGTTATACGAAAATAGAATTATCATCAAGCAGTAAAATATAGGAGTAGTAAAATATTAGCAACAGGAAATGTCAAACTAGCATTCACATCCAGCCATATCAAAACATGAAGTCCACTTCTGAATGTAAAAATAACAGAATAAGTGATCAAAGTAAAGTGCTACTAATCATCATCAGCCTCTTCCCCGTCGTCGTCATCTTCGGTCTCCTCCTCACTAAATTTAGTCTGATATGGATCAACCACGGTGGGGTCAGCACGAGTCCGATTGCTGTGAAGAAGGAAGCCTTCTGCATCAAATTGGGACTGCAGTCGTTGGAAAGGGGCCTCAAATGGGATCTTCAAAGCACGCATTATTTTTTCCTGATTCTGACGTATGTCGCCAAATCTTGACTCAAAGTATACGTGTTGGCATCAGAGATATGTCTTTGTATACTCCGTATTTTCTGTAGCCTAGCCACATTCACCCTTATGCTTAGATCGACCGATAACGATTTTGATGGGGTCGCCCGATGTGTCTCCCTGAAATTGTTCGAACGAACCGTCCCCCTTCATCTCACTCAATTTTTGCTTCCGTCCTCTTGATTCCGCAGCCACCTTTACATTTACCTCCACTACCATTTCGGTAATATGGTGCCCTACCTGAGTTACAAGGTCGCCAGTTTTATTCCCAACTTTGTCTAACCAGCACAACTCGGTGATCAGCGTAGGAAACCATAATGGCCGCACCTTGTCTTCCTTTACTCGTAGTTCCAGCTGTTCAGCAATAATCATCCCAATGTTGAGCTTAATACCTTTGAAAATACAGTAGATTAACATGAGACGATCGAGGGAGATGTTGTTCATATGGCGCGTTGGAAGGATGATGGAGTTGATGAATAGAAGCCACACCTTTGCCTCCCTCGATAAGCTTGTACACTTGACTGCTTTGAAAGATTTACGTGCCCATTCTGGCTGCGGGACACAACAGATAGCCGTAGCAATGTCTGTTGGGGAAACTGTGGCTTGGACTCCCATCAGACTGCCCTCCACATTGTTATCCAATTCGAATAATGAGTTGATAGTGGCAACAGAGAAATTGACCAGTTTACCTCGCACGATTACGACGTCCCCTACTCAGAATCTCGCATTTGCATAAAACTCATAGACCCAAGGAAGGATGGCCTTCGTACGCGGGTGGCAGAAGGTTTCCCAGTGTAGGACTCTGATATGCTCGGCGTACGCGCGACTCCATTCGCGCACCTCCATCTTGAACCCTCGCTCGTAGATGAGAGGGGTAGACTTGAGAGCTTCATAACGATGCCACGCCTCTTCCGACAGGAATTTAACATTTTTCTTGCTCGCAACCTCCTTCCCCGCTCCTTTTCGTTTTGAAGCCATGGAGGAGAAAACTGAGCGAGATGCTTACCGTGAGATGCAATAGTGTTCATCCACCGGAGTTAGTTGCTGGGGACAGGAAAGCGGCCCTCAGAGAGAAGATCCCTTGTCGTCGGTGTGGAAGAAATCGCTCGCCGCGCCGTCGCCTGTGCCCTAAGCTGCGATGGAAGGCGAAGAGGGGAATATTGGTGGTAGGTTAAACGGGGGGAGGGTTTATCACTCACGAAGAGTTTAACTCCGCCGGCTTAGAAGATGTCCACCCGGAGTGCGCTGGTTTGCCTAAACCGGAGTCGGCCTGCCTGCATATCCGCCCTTTAGAAATCGGCAGGGAATTAAAGGTTGTAACCTCTTTTTTTCTGAGGTTGTAACACAAGCGGGTATAAACCAAATAAAGCACTGGTTCAACTGAACTGGACCCGATTCTCCACCAGCTTCCCCCTTCATAAAATGGCAGAAAAAAGGGTTGCAACCTAAATTTTTAGGTTGCAACAACTAAAGTTCAATTCTCCGTCCACCATTTCCTGTAGATTGACAATTAGGAATGAACAAAACTAAACAAATTTCTTAATTTATTTTATTAATTATATAAATAAACATATTACCGATGGGTTGCCTCCCACCAAGCGCCTAATTTTCCGTCCTGGCAAGATGAAATTCTACTAAATAAGTGTCACCCTCGACACCACCCGGTCATCGTTCCCACTCAAGTACAACTTCAGTCTTTCACTGTTGATCTTAAACTCGGTTCCATCATTTTCATTCTGAATAGTCACTACTCCATAAGGATGCACCTCTTTGACCGTGAACGGGCCCGACCAACGCAATTTGAGCTTTTCGAGGAATAATCTTAAACGAGAATTAAACAACAAAACCAATTGTCCCAACTTGAAATGTTTTTCTTTCAGACGTCGGTCATGCCATTTCTTTGTTCTCTCCTTATATATTTTGGAATTCTCATAAGCGTGCATCCTGATTTCCTCCAGTTCATTCAATTGAAGGAGCCTCTTCTCGCTCGCGTCTCTGAAATCATAATTAATCTTATTTATTGCCCAGAAGGCACGATGCTCCAGTTCTAAGGGTAAATGGCATGATTTCCCATAAACTAGCCTATATGGGGTTAGGTTGATTGGTGTTTTGAATGCGGTGCGGTATGCCCACAATGCATCATTCATCTTTTGAGACCAATCTCTACGGTTGTCACTCACCGTTTTTTCTAAAATTTTCTTAATTTCCCTATTTGATACTTCTGCTAGGCCATTTATTTGAGGATGGTAAGCTAATGCAACCTTATGTGCCACCCCATATTTTCTTAGCAATGAGGCGAGCTGGGAATTGAAAAAGTGACTTCCTCCATCGCTAATAACTGCTCTCGGTACTCCAAATCTATTGAATATATAGTTTTTAAGAAAATTTAAGACTACCTTGGCATCATTTTTGGATGTTGCGATCACTTCTACCCATTTAGACACATAATCGACTGCTAACAGAATGTAAATATTTCCATTTGAGTTTATGAAGGGACCCATGAAATCTATGCCCCACACATCAAATAATTCTACCTCTAACATTGTATTCATGGGCTTTGCATCGTTCTTTTGTAAATTCCCCACTCGTTGACACCTATCGCATTGTTTAACAAAAAAGTTTGCATCTCGGAATAAATTTGGCCAAAAGAATCCTGCATCTAGCACCTTCATGGCTGTCCGAGTACCCATAAAATGACCTCCATAAGGGTAGTTATGTCACTTTTCTAAAATTGCTCTCATCTCCCCTTCGGGCACGCAATGTCTCAAAACTCCATCGGCCCCAATCTTAAACAAAAAAGGGTCGTCCCACAGATAGGACCGTACTTGGTGTAAGAATTTTTTTATTTGTTGATATGTAAGTTTGGAGGGCATAATGTTGTTCACTAGATAGTTTACAAAATCAGCATACCACGACGTGGTACTCTCTGAAATAGCTAACAACCACTCATCGGGGAATCTCTCTTCCACTTTAGAATTCAGCGAAGGCTGTGTACTCTCAATCCTAGATAAGTGATCTGCCACCGGGTTGTCCGATCCTTTCCTATCCTTAATCTCTACATCAAACTCTTGCAAAAGAAGTACCCAACGAATCAACCTTCATTTTGCGTCTCTCTTATCCATTAGATAACGGATCGCAGCATGATCGGTGTACACTATAACCTTCGTGCATAGGAGATACGATCGAAACTTTTCGAATGCGAAAACCACTGCCAATAGTTCCTTCTCAGTCGAGTTTACTTTTTTTTAACCGTTGTGGAAACGGTGGTGGTGGATAAATTATTGCATCTTCTTTTTTCTTTTTTTTTCTTCAACCCTTGGTTCTTTCTTCCTCTCTCCTAACACTTCTACCTCTCTTTCCCTACCATTAACATCTTGCATAGCCCTCTCATTGGGGATACAATGAGTCAACTCCTCTAACTCTTTTTCACTATTATCCTTAACTTGCTCTTTTATCGACTCACAACCAAACTCCTTTCCACTTCGTAGAATAACTGCCTTACAATGTTGATTATCTCCTTTCGGATTTGGTGTGGTATCCGTTGTGAGTGTCCCTTGAGGTCTAAGATTCAATGCGTTAGCGATTTGCCCCAATTGAGACTCAATTACACGAAGTGAACCCTCTAAACTAGTAATTCGTGTATCATTCTTTTGCATGGATTCGATAAGAATCTCATCGGTTAACTTTCTAGAAGGTCTTTGTTGATTGTAATTAACATTTTGAGTTGGACATGGGTTTGAGTTGAAATCGGGCAGGTGTGCCACACCGGCGTTGTTCTTCCATGAAAAGTTAGGGTGGTTTCGCAACTCTGGGTTATAATAATTTGGAATTAAATTATAATTATTAATATATCTAGGTTGCCCTCCTATATAGTTAATCTCTTCATTATAGCTAGGAGTAGGGTGATTTGCAAGTTGTTCTATAGTGAATGATGGATTCATAGTAGGGGCCACCATTATGCTATTCACCTGTGGGTTCAATTGATTATGATTTAAGGTCGGCGCATCTAATCTTTTGTTCATGGAGTTAAATTGGGCCGTGATTTGCACAGCGAACGAGGTTAACTGATCTACTTGGTGAAGACCACCTACCGAAGAAGAAGGAGCCTGTCGGTCAAATGATTGATAATTGTTTGACGATAGATCTTCAAGGATAGCATATGCATCCTCGGGATACTTGTTCATGAGGGATCCTCCTGCAGCTCCATCTACTTGGATCATTGTAGAGGTCTGGAGTTCGTTATAAAAAGTCCACACTCGTTGGTGTATTGCGAAACCGTGGTGAGGGCATTTTCGTAGAAGTTCATTGAACCTCTCCCATGTGTCGTACAACGTTTCACCATTCCCTTGCATAAATGTACTAATGTCTCGCATTAGTTTGGCTGTTTTAGCGCATGGGAAGTACTTTGCTAAAAATAATTCAACCACTTGCTGCCAAGTGGTGAGACCGTTTTGGGAATCAAGCCATTCCTTTGCTCTGCCCGACAGAGTGAATGGAAATAAGCGTAATTTAATCGCTTCGTCTGATGCGCTATTAATCTTGAATGTGTCACACACATCCATGAACGTCCGTAAATGGGAGTTTGGGTCCTCATGATTTAGCCCACTAAATTGTTTTTGTTGCATTAAGTTCATCGCCATGGAATCAATTTTGAAATTTATCGCTTCGATGGCAGGCTTAATGATACTATAGTGTAGACCTCCTCTAAAAGGCATGTTGTATTCACGATAGGTTCTCCTAATCTCAGCAGGTTAATCATTATGTTCCACCTAACCCTCTTGTCCTAAACCATCCTGATCATTTTCATTGTGAGCGTCTTCATTATTTGGATTCATGGTTGTTGAATTGTTACGTTCTAATCGGCTCGCTCTTCTATTCTGTCTACACGTTCGCTCAATCTCGAGATTCAATGGCAAAATTTCTGGTGTTCGATGTGTAGACATACACTAAGCAGACTGCAAAATAACAAAAATGACAGTAAATAAACAAAACAATCAAGCAGCACAGCAGAAATGAAAGTAGCGATAATAAACAAAAGAAATAAACTTAAGCTATATTTACTAAAGTTTCACTAATATTGCAAGAAATAAATGCTAAATACGTCGCACCTCCCCGGCAACGGCGCCAAAAACTTGATATGCCCAAAATAGGTATATGTATTACACGCAAATGCTTGTGTCGTATCAAGTAATAATAAGTGAGTAAAGATCGTTTCCACAGAGATGTGATGAATTTAGTGCTTGCAAATACCAGTTGTGCTCTTTCTTTAAATCCAAGTGAAACAAAACGGTGGTTTGTAGAGCATTAACATTAAGAATAACAAAGACTACTAATTTAACTTAAACTATGGGTCGTAGAGAAAATTACTTGGTTATCAGTTGAGAAAGATAATCTTGTACTGTGATTTCCTAAGCCTAGCGTGATGAATTTATAAAGGTGATTTTATGAGATGTGTGGTGGAGCGTCTTGCAACGATTTTAAGGTAGAAGATCCGTATCTCTCGATATCGGAAATCCCTAGCATCTATTTCCCCCTTGGGAGAGACAAGTACCGCATAAAGATCGAGAACCAAAGTTGCTAATACCAAGGGGAAATCTCTTTCTCCCTTCAAATACAATATCAGATCTATAACACACTTACGCAACTCCTCTCTCGAATTGTAGAGTGTAGTAAAAAGATGAAATAACTTTGGCCAAAAATTTCAAATAATGATTATAGATATCATAAAAAAGTCCAACAAACATTCATAAAGTAAAATTCAAGCATTCATCATCACAAAAGGCAAAGTATTCTCACAATACAAGATTAAAAAGGAATTAGTTCATGGCAGCGCAGAGAACACACAAAATAGTTGGGAAAATCTTACAAAACATGATGGGATTATCAACTAAATGACGGAGGATGTTTCCGCTGAAGTTCCTCCTTCGATCAACCCGGTGAAATTCTGCAGTCCTCTTATCGCCCTCCAAGTAAAAGTCTCCAATGGAATAAAGTATGGAATAGAATAGAGTGGATGAAGAAGAGGAATAGAAAATCTCTATATTAATCCTCCACACTCTCTCTCCATAACCACCATTATTTTCGAAAATTCTCTCTCTTAAAACGTACAACTTCTACCCAAGAGACACCTCCTTTCAGATTTGCAAATGACGGTTAATTTGATTTTGAAATTCCAAAATTCGTCCAGAAAAGCTTGCAACCTGTTTCAGGATCCTGCAAATCTTTTCCCAGGACAACATTTTTGAACAAAATCCTTCTTCTAAAATGTTCCTTTTGACTTTTCTTGCAACAATACCTAGGAAAAAGACCAATTTAGTCATAAATAAAATAAATATACATTTACTTCATATTATAACTTCAATTAAACTAATTTTCCCCCAAATATGTTAAGCAAATGGTCTAAAACAAATGCTAAATAACTTCTTTTTGAGAAGTTATCACACCTCCACACTTGGACCTTTGATAATCCCTAGCAAAGACAATTCCAATCATCAAATTGAGTGAGGTGATATACATGAAAAGTTAAAATTGTCCAAGATCCTTTTTCTCAAGAAAGACTAAAAGAAACCTAGTCAAGAGTACCGATAAAACCCTTGAGGATATGCCAATCATTAAAAATTCAAAACATTCAAGAATCCATTAGCTTGATGGAAGAAAAATCTCAATTAAAATTTCTAGTGTGGTGTGTGCAACCCTTTAAAATCATTTACTTCCCTCCACTTTTCCATCAAACTTCCTATAATGATTAAGAAAGGATTAGCATAGGCCGACTCTTCGACTTAACATCCGCAAGATTTAGTAGTTAGGTATGAAAAGACGTCATGAAGTTTGGTGTTGAGAATGACTTTGGTTTGGTTAGAGATATGTATGGATGGTGGAATGTGTCTCCCTAGATGAAAAAGTCTTAGCGACTCTCCAAACTATGAGGTAAATTTGTGTCCGTAGTTGGGATCATTCTAAGTAGGTGTACACACACTTAGGCCACATATCACTACAACTCTTTTCTCCTTTTTTTTATAATTTATAATCATAGTTGGGATCATTCCAGGTATGAACGCACATACCTAGGCCGCATATCACTATGACACATACATTTTTCTTTTTGCTAGTCATAGTTGGGATCATTCTAAGTAGGCCTACACACACTTAGGCCACATATCACTACGACTCTTTTCTCCTTTTTAACAACCAATCATAAATGAAGAGCATACTAAGAATTGCCAAATAGAAGCCTAGGGAAATTGTGCATAAAAAATCAAAGTTCAAGCTCAAGGGTGTAAATGGTGATAGAATTGAAGAGGTATGGTGTGAAATGATCAAAGATAAGTACTAATCATAATAACTATCTATCTCAACGCTTTGGTTTACATCTCCAAATTGGTTAACGCTCTTCCTTTCATTACTATTTTTAGAAGTCCATACGGGTATATTTTTAGGAAGTAAACTATTTTGAAGAGTAATGTGGAAAATGAAAATCCTTACAAGAAATTTGACCCATCTTGCTAACTTCAAATCGAAATGGTGTGAACCCTTAGGAATGACTATCCTTATTAGTTGTATTTATCATGTACTCTAAAATAGGTTATTCACAAGAACTAGGATCGATAAATAAAATCAGAAAAATTCATCCTCACCCAATTGGTAGGGGTTACACTACCAACATCGCCAAAAACTTGATACGCCCAAAACGGGTATACGTATTACACGCAAGTGCACGTGCCACATCAAGTAATAATAAGTGAGTAAAGATCGTTTCCACGGAGAGGTGATGAATTTAGTGCTTGCAAATACCAGTTGTGCTCTTTCTTTAAATCCAAGTTAAACAAAACGGTGGTTTGTAGAGCATTAAAATTAAGAATAACAAAGTCTACTAATTTAACTTAAACCATGGGTCGTAGAGAAAATTACTTGGTTATCAGTTGAGAAAGATAATCTTGTACTGTGATTTCCTAAGCCTAGTGTGATGAATTTATAAAGGTGATTTTCTGAGATGTGTGGTGGAACGTCTTGCAATGATTTTAAGGTAGAAGATCCGTATCTCTCGATATTAGAAATCCATAGCCTCTATTTTCCCCTTGGGAGAGACAAGTACAGCATAAAGATTTAAAACCAAAGTTGCTAATACCAAGGGGAAATCTCTTTCTCCCTTCAAATACTATATCGGATCTATAACACACTTAGGCAACCCCTCTCTCGAATTATGGAGCGTAGTAAAATGACGAAACTTTGGCCAAAAATTTCAAATAAAGATTATAGATTCGATAAAGATGTCCAGCAAACATTCATAAAGTAAAATTCAAGCACTCATCATCACAAAAGGCAAAGTATTCTCTCAATACAAGATTAAAAAGGAATTAGTTCATGGCGGCAGAGAGAACACACAAAATAGTTAGGAAAATCTTACAAAACATGATGGGATTATCAACTAAATGACGGAGGATATTTCCGCTGAAGTTCCTCCTTCGATCAGCCCGGTGAAATTCTGCAGTCCTCTTGTCGCCCCCTCCAATAAAATTCTCCAATGGAATAAAGTATGGAATAGAATAGAGTGGAGGAGGAAGAGGAATAGAAAATCTATATATAAATCCTCCACACTCTCTCTCTATAACCACCATTATTTTCAAAAATTCTCTCTCTAAAAATGTATAACTTCTGCCCAAGAGACACCTCCTTTCAGATTTGCAAACGGCGGTTAATTTGATTTTGAAATTCTGAAATTCGTCCAGAAATGGTTGCAACCTGTTGCAGGATCCTGCAACTCTTTTCCCAGGACAACATTTCTGAACAAAATCCTTCTTCCAAAATGTTCCTTTTGACTTTTCTTGCAACAATACATAGGAAAAAGATCGATTTAGTCATAAGTAAATTAAATATACATTTACTTCATATTATAACTTCAATTAAACTAATTTTCCCACAAAAGCGTTAAGCAAATGGTCTAAAACAATGGCTAAATAACTTCTTTTTGAGAATTTATCACCTGGACATGTCATAACTGAATGTCCAGTCAAGAGGAAGGAGAAATGTGATAAGAAAGCTCTTCACCAGAAGGGAAGGAAGGGTGAAAAATTCTTCCTAGCTAAGAAGGAGAAAAGCTGGAGTGAGTCTGAGTCATCATCCTCAGATTTAGAAGAAGAAGAAGAAGCCTGCATTGGGTTGTTTGCTGCTGAAGAGGATGAGGACTTTCCTGCTACAAAGATTGACATCAGGTCCCCTTTGTCACACTCAGACATTGACAAAGAGTAGGATGAAGATGATAGAGAACATCATGGCTTAATAGCCATAAAAATGATGATGATGATAGTGAGGACAATCCTGATAAGGTATCAATTCCTCTCACTCCCTCCTCTGATTATGAATCTGTGCCAGAACTTGAATCATGCTCATCTAATGATGAGAGTGGATCAGATTCTGAAGTGGCTATCAATTAATTGATTGACAAGTATGATGCCTTACTGGATGCTCTGAAGAAAAGCAAGGAGCTAGCCAATAGGCAAGCTTAGGAAATTGCTTCCCTTCAGCTGGCTAAGCAAGATAAGACCGAGTCATCTACTCAGGTGGCTCAGATGAGTAGAGAGATAAGCCAACTCAAGGGAACAACAATAGTCCAATTGAGCACCATCTCCCAAAAGAACAAGGTCATCAAGGACCTTGAGGAGAAGCTTCTCAAAGAGAAGAGCCTAGTGGCTCAATTCTCCAAGCCCAAATCTATACTACCAATCATTGACACCTTTTCCTCCCAAACTAACAGGAGAGGACTAGGTTTCAATAATGTTGCAGTGGGTGATGGGAATGGAGAAAAGGGCATGGCTAAGGCTAAGCCGCATACCACCTTTCAAAAGGTGTTGCTTCCCTCCAACAAGTATGACCATGACAGTATGTATGGTCACTGGAAGAATGGGAGTTCCTATAGGATGGAAAATACTCCTTACTATAGTAGAATAAAGGGCATGGGGATGAGTGCTTTGAAATCTCCCCATGAAGAAATTCAAATGGCCCATTCTGGATCATTTGTCTTTGGTACTTCAACCCCTTCATCCAAGTATAAGGAAGCAAGCTCTTCCAAATTCCTCCTAGCAAAGCACTTAGCTGGTGTCAAGCTTGTAGTCAAGTCTGACAGCTCAGTGTCTGATGCCATCAAATCTTGCCTAGCTGCCAAGCCAAGACAAGTTGATGTCATTAAGACAAAGACTACCAAGACTGACCATAGATTGTCATTCAGCCAGATTATTGCTGAAAGGAATAGGAAGAATACTGATGTCTCCCCTCCTGAACATAAGCATATTGATGTTTCTTCCACCTCAAAGAATGTTCAGAAGAGAAGATACAACATTCATGGATGTTGGTGTTGTGGTAAGGTGGGACACTTTGCCATAAATTGTTGGCACAATCCCAATGATCTTAGTGCAAAGAAGAGCTTTTCTGCAAAGATTGCAGCAGGTGTGAAGTTATCTTTTCATGCTAACAAAGTCCTGGGACTCAAAATCAATTGGGCTCCTAAGGGTAAATAAATTGCTTCTTGTAGGATAGTTCAAGTACAAAACTGTGAATAATACAAAACTGTGAAGAATGGACCTAAGGTCATCTTTAGTAGATCTGAAATAGGCATCACCAGAGGTTATGGTATGATATCCAATGGCATAGTCTCAATCACAAGGGTGGCTTATGTTGAAGGGTTGCAACACAACCTTGTACGCATAAGTCAACTACGTGACTTGGGCTATGTCATTGAATTCCACAATGATAAGTGCTTGATCAAAAAGTCAAATGACTTAGAGATCATTCTCTCAGGCACTAGGAGTGAGAATGTTTATTGTTTAGATTTTATATGCAATTCTTCTCCATCTTCTGTGTGTCTTGTGGCTAATGAAAGTGAGTCTCTTTGTGTTCAATGGCACAAGAGACTTGCTCACATTAACTACAAGACAATGTATAGGCTATTTTAAGAAAACCTTGTTAGAAATAGTCCTAATTTGAAATGTATTAAAAGTGGTCCCTGTCATGCATGCCAAATGAGCAAGCAAACTTGGGCCACCTTTAAAAGCATTGGCTCCAAAGACACTGAAAGATGTCTTTATCTATTGCACATGGACTTGTTTGGTCCTTTGCCAATCCAGAGCCTAGGTGGGAAGTTGTATACTTTGATGATTGTTGATGATCACTCAAAGTATACACGGGTATTCTTCCTTAAGAAGAAATCTGATATTTTAGATATCTTTATAAACCATGTCAAAGCTATTCAGAGTGAATTACAATGTACTGTGGTCAAGACAAGAACTGACCATGGTACAAAATTTCAATCCGGGGTCATGACAAGGTTTTGTCAAGAATTTGGTATCACCCAAGAATTCTCCTCCCCAAGGAGTCCACAACAAAATGGTGTGGCTAAGAGGAGGAATATGACCTTAATAGAATCTGGGAGAACATTGTTTAGTGACTCCTCACTTCCAGAATATTTCTGGGCTGAGGTAGTAAATACTGCTTGTTATGTTCTCAATAGAGCATCTATCAATAAGGCCCTAGGTATAACCCCCTATGAGATTCTGAAAGGCAAACAACCAATTATTTCATACTTCAGAATCTTTGGTTGCAAATGCTACATTTTAAATAATGGAAAATCTCAATTAACAAAGTTTGCCGAAAATTGCAATGTAGGGGTTCTTGTTGGATATAACTCACATAACAGGGCCTATAGAGTATTCAACAAGAAAACTCATGTTGTAGAAGAGTTTATGCATGTAGTATTTGATGAGACCAGCCTTCTTTATAAGGGTTGGTCCAGTTCTCCTGTTTTGACAGGTGATGAACAGAAAATGCAGGATATATATCTCCAAGACATACCCAGCACAAGCAAGATCAATTCATAGGATGCTATTCCTGAAGATGAAGATCTGCAAGCTGCTGAAGATGTTGTTGCTCAAGAAGAAGAGCTAATAGCTGACAGGCTGCCTGTAGCAAACAAGCACCTAAGGGATCATCCAAGAAACCTAATTATTGGAGATGAAAACCAAGGAGTGGTTACCAGAAGTAGAGCTCATAAGAAGCTCTATTATTGAGCTTTCTATCATAAATGTATCCCAAGAAGTTTGAAGAAGCAAATGAAGACACCTTCTGGATTCAAGCAATGCAAGAGAAACTGCTTCAATTCAATATGTGCAAGTGGTGGAAGTTAGTGCCAAATCCACAAAGACACAATATCATTGGCACCAAGTGGATCTATAGAAGCAAGCTTGATGAAAATGCACCATCATTAAGAACAAGGCTAGACTGGTGGCCAAGGGGTACATGCAAGAAGAAGGTATTGACTTTGATCAAACCTTTGCCCCAGTTGCAAGGTTAGAAGCAATACGGTTATTTCTTTCCTATGCTGCCCACAAGGGGTTCAAGGTATACCAGATGGATGTCAAATCAACATTTCTGAATGGCAATCTAAAGGAAGAGGTATATGTGGAGCAGCCCTCAGGTTTTATTCATCCAACCCTTACCTCTCATGTATATTTGCTTATGAATGCTTTATATGGTCTAAAGCAAGCACCTGGGGCTTGGTATGAGACCTTGTCTAGCTTTCTCATCAAGAACAAGTTCTTGAGAGGAAAGATAAACAGTACATTATTTCTTGGGGCAACAAAGGGCAAATGTCACCTAGTCCAAATTTATGTTGATGACATAAATTTTTGGTCTACAGATGACAACCTTTGCAAAACGTTTGCCAACCTTATGCAGGGGGAGTTTGAGATGAGCAGTATGGGAGAGCTCAAGTACTTTGTAGGCCTCCAAGTGAAACAGTCTGATGAGGGAATATTCATCTCTCAGACCAAGTACATTAAGGAGCTTATTAAGAGGTTTGGGATGGAATCAGCTTCCATCATGAAAACTCCCATGGGGTCCACCATATCCCTGGACAAGGATGAAAAGGGTAAGCCCTTTGATGAATCCATGTACATGTGCATTATTGGTTCCCCGTTGTATTTAACTGCCAGTAGACTAGACATTATGTATGTTATATGTGCTTGTGTTAGGTACCAAGCATGCCCGAAGGAACCTCATTACTCAGCTGCAAAGAGGATTTTGAGATACCTTAAAGGCAGCCAACATGTTGGCCTTTGGTACCATAGGAATAATGACTTTGAACTGACTGGCTTTTCAGATGCAGATTTTGCAGGTTGCAAAGAAGATAGGAAAAGCACAAGTGGAACTTGTCAATCCTAGGAAGAAGGCTGATCTCATGGAGCAACAAGAAGCATACCAGTGTGGAAATATCCACTGCTGAATCTGAGTACATAGCTGCATGAAGCTGTTGTGCACAACTATTGTGGATACAACATCAGCTAGAAGATTACAACCTCAAGGTAAGTAATTCTCCTTTGTATTGTGACTCATCCAGTACTATCTCTATAGCTAAGAATCGTGTCTCACATAGCAGGACTAAGCATATAGAGATAAGATATCATTTTATTAGAGAGCATGTTGAAAGTGAAGATATATGCCTTGAATTTGTCCCCACTGGCAAACAAGTAGTTGATATCTTTACAAAGCCATTGGATGAGGCAAAGTTTAAAGCTTTTAAAATTGAGCTTGGTATGTTAAATCTAGAAAAGGTTTATACTGTCAAATTATCTATCTTGCTTATTATGTTATTCCTTAGCTTTATTAAAACATGTATCACAAGCTTTGATAGGATAAATTGCTATCTAAGACACTTAGTAGCGTGTTTAGAACTAGAAATTATCCTAAGTATATGGTTCACTGATAGGCAGTGAGATCAGTTGAAACAACTGAGAAAGTTTCAGCTGAACTGCTGAGACTGCTGAGAAGGTCTCAGCTGATCCGCTGAGACGGCTAAAACTGTCTCAGCGGTTGACAATATCTTGTCCCAGCGGATTGTTACTCTGTCTTAGCGATTCCGCTGAGACGGGATGGTTGAATTAAAACATGCCCTAATTGACATGTCAGCAATGTAAAATCAATCAAATTGATTAGTCTAATCAACATATACACTTAAGACAAATCTAAACCTTAGACCAACCACTATCAATAGAAAAGTGTTGATTAATTATTTACATCCTTATTAACCTAGCCGACGAGATGAACCCTCCTCCATTCCGTCTGAACGACTTGTCCTTCTGTAGCAATGGCGCCAAAGGTGGCAAAAGATCTTCAGGAAGGTTATGAGATAGTTTGAAATGGATTTAAGCATGCCCTAGCAGAGATAAGAGAAGTGATTCAACTTCTATCAGACCAAGGACTGGAATATGTTCTATCTCTGTCATCCACAATTCTCAGAACTGAAGTTCTGGAATTCTTCAATAGTGCCAAGATGTCTTCCTCTAATTCTTCAATCAAGGGCAAAATAGGAAGCATAAAGATAAAAATCTCTCCAAGGAAGATGGAAAAGGCCCTTCAACTGACCTCTTACAGTGAAGAAGAGGAAGAAGAGGTATTTGAAAAAGATAAAGATCAAGCACTACAGTGGTGTGAGTATAGTGATGCCAAGATTGGCTCACTTAAGAGAAAGTTCTTCAATCAGAGGGGCAAGATGCTCTCTGATATAGTTGGCAAAGCAATTTTGTGTAAGCCTGAATCACATGACACAATTTCCAAACATATGTTTGAATTGATGTCTAGAGTAATTCTAAAGAAGAAGGCATCATGGGCATCTGTGCTAGGATCAGAGAATGTCTGCAGGCCCCCAACCTAGGCAGAATTCTCTCACTCTACCTTCTAAACACCTACCCAGAGGATTTTGACATGACAAATGGAACAAACCTTCATTACTTGAAGAGGATGGACAACAAAACCTTGGAACCGAGAATCGGCCGAACGAGGAGTTCGGACCCCTAAGATGGGGCAACTAGCACTTACTGATCCCGTAGAAGAACTTGTCTGAAGATTCAGAACCAAACATCGACCCTTGACTGCAGCGTGGAGGTCCCACCATACACCCAGAAGATCTTAGAGCGCTTTCCCTCCCAAGCCAAAAGCTGAAGTTGGGCACCTTGGAGAGCCTTGGGAGCTAACCAAAGTTGTCAGAGGAGGAAGAAGCCAAAGAATTGGCATCCTCTCCAAAGGTGCTCTTCATGGTCTATATATAATTTTCTCAATTGAGTCTGCTAACAGCGTAATTCCGTCTTTTGGTTTTGTTAAAAGCACCCCAAAATGGTCTGCCAACAGCCAAACTCCGCTATATGAAATGGCTATTGGCAATCTCCCAAGGGTATCCAGGTAAATTCACCTCAAGATCCCACTGGGCGAGTGGTCTGTGAAGACATCACTCACCTAATATCCCGCACACCTGGCTCTCCAGATCCTACTGGGCGAGTGATCCGTGAAGGCACCACTCGCCAGATCCTTGGTCCTCAAGGCTAGTGGGGTTTCGCCCCTCGCTCGCCTGGCCGTCTGCACATCTGAATACCTAAGCGGGCGAGTGCTTAATGAATGAGGATTACACTCGTCCCGAAGCTCGATTGCCTCTCCTAACCTGGGTGAATGACTCTCTAATGTTCTGGGTGAATGCATACCTGTCCGCTTTGTTCATCCTTTTGACTGTCTTGGGGCTAGGGGCCCACTCGACTAATATGGGGTTGTACACAATCTCTGCTCTTTGCGAGCGATTTCCATGCTCGGAAAGAAAAGTCCAACCCCTATTATTCGGTGAGTGCTTACTGACCTGGAGGGAATCTTTTAGCGGGGCCCCTCCACCGTGCAATATATATCTCAGGCCACAGCGTCGGGAGTGCCTCACTTTCCCCTGACTGCTTTTACCACTTTTTCCTTCTGAGCTCTCGCTACCTTAATGGCGTTCATGAGGCCGACCCTGAGACCGCTCTCGCAAGGGCTGTTGGACCGTCTCACTGATGCACAAGAGAAGAACACATCTAAGTCCACTTGATATACTCCCTGGCTCACGTCGAAGAGGGATCCGAGATCGTCTTATCGGCCAAAGAAAGCCAAGGCGGCTCAGCGGGACCAAACAATGAGTGAGTCCGCGTGGAAGACTCCATCCCCTTCTCACAATCCTCCCAACGACCTGACCAAGTGTTGGGGAAATGATTTCTCTTAACCCCTAGAAATGAGTTAAAGAAAGAGTTTTATGAATGAAAAACAAGACTAAGTAAATATGCGTTGAATAGTATTCGACGCAACGTCGAAATGTAGTCGACGTTTTCTTCAGTATATGTCGAAGTAACTTTAGGAAGATTTCGACGTATGTGTTGTCGACGCTACTCTGATTTCTAGTCGACGCACCTCAGTCGACGCACCTTCCTTATTCTTCTCTCGACGTCCAACCAGGATGAATTCGACGCTTACGTCGAATAGTAATCGACGCACGTCGATTTATATGACAGATTTAAATATGCGCCAGATATCTTTCCTTCTTTCAGAAGATCTAATTTATATGGAATAATGTTAATATTTTATAGCCGTTCTGAATCATTCTTTCCTTCTATTTGATTCTTGGCTAATCTGATAAAACTCATTATGGATATTATTTGAATTTGGAATGAATTCTTTCCTTCTATTGGTATGCTAATTATAGAAACATTTCTATTTTTCAAATTCTCTGACTGCTAATTAATTATCCTCCTATAGCATTATTTTGAATACACAGAGCTATAAATAAAGAGGAGGTCGGCATAAAATAAAGCAGTTGAGTGATCCACCACATACTTTTGCAATAGAGGAAAAGCTCCCAAAAGAAAAGAGAGATATTATGAAACAGCTCTGCAGCAACAATCTGAAATCTCCCTGCTGCAAACTCTGATTGCTCTCACTAAAAGAGAGAAAGGCTACAAATCTTCTTCTCTCTATAGAAGAAAGATTTAATTCACTTCTTGTGCTTCCAATCTTCTTGCTAGGAAGAAGATTCATTATTGTTTCTTTCTTTCTTTCTTTCTTACTTAAATATTGTAAAAGAGTTTTTAGAATTTCTCTTCAAAAAATTCAGTGTACTGGTTCTAAGAGTCTCCTTGTCAAAAGACTCAGTTGGTTCTAAGAGTCTCCTTGTCAAAAGACTCAGGGTGGTTCTAAGAGTCTCCTTATCAAAAGACTCAGTGCAAGATAGTGAATTCCTACCAAGGGGGTAGAAGAGTGGACTACCCAAAGTTTGGGGAACCACTATATTTTCTTGTGTTGTGTTGTGATTTTCTCTCTTGCATTTACTTTAATTACTTGTCTAATTCTTATTGGTGTGTGGGAAGCTCTAATCTGTGATCATACACATATATATATTAACTTTGCACAAAATATTTTAAATCTCTATTCACCCCCCTCTAGAGAATTCTAGTGAGGTTAACTGTGCACTTTCAATTGGTATCAGAGGGAGGTTGATCTAAAAAGGATAACTCCTTGATCAAAAGATTCTACCTCTTATATATATATATCTTCAAAACTATTTTTCACATGGCACAAATCAAAGATTATGCTTCCACCAGACCACCAATGTGCAATCTTGAAAAGTTTGCAGTTTGGAAAACAAGAATCAGAATCTATATGAATTCCATTGATGCTGACTTGTTCAATATTACTGTAACAGGTCCCCCAAAGCCTTATAGAAAGGATGCAAATGGCAATATCACACAAACACTTGTTCCAAGATCTGAATGGACAGAAGATGAGAAGAAGGCAAGAACTCATGATCTAAAGGCCATGAACATACTTGTCTCAACTCTCTCAGATGACATCTTTCAAAAGGTTGTTGACTGTGAATCATCCAAAGAAATTTGGGATGCCCTCACAAAGATGGTGGAAGGAAGTGCTGATGAAAAGAAAGACAAGAAGGCCTTATTGATCTCTCAATATGAGAACTTTCAAAAGAAGGCTGAAGAAAGCATCTCTGAAATGTATGACAGATTCAGTCTGATCATCAATCAACTAAGAGACTTGGATAGAGAAATCTCTCTCACTGAGATTAATGACAAATTGCTAATGAGTCTCCCTAGTTCATGGGACTCAATAATATGGGCAATAAGAGACACAAGAGGACAAAAAGAGATCTCAACAGATGCTCTCTTAGGAAAACTCAGATCCTATGAGCAGTTGCTGAAAACTAGAGAGGAGAAGGAAAGAAGAGAAAACACTCCAATTTCCTCAAAAAGCAGGAACATTGCACTAAAGGCAACAGAAGAAGGAACCCCTGTCACTGAAGAAGAATTATTCAGTTTCTTGGCCAGAAGATTTAAGAAATGGGTCAAGACAGATGGATCAAAAAGGAGGGAGTCAAAACCAAGGTATGACAAAACCCCCACTAAAGAAATTATTTGCTATTCTTGCAGGAAACCTGGACACATTGCCCCAGAATGTCCAGAGAATGCTGAAACAGAAAAGGATCAAAAAAAGAAAGATCTGAAGAAAAAGGGGAAGAAGAAAGAAAGAGGCTTCATTGCAGAAGTCTGGAGTGAAACAAACTCTGAGGATAGTTCATCCTCTAAGAGTGACAATGAAGAATCTAGGCAAGAAGACCTATGCTTGATGGCCCTTGAAGACTCAAGGAATGATGATAAATCATGGAGTGAAACAGGATCAGAAGAAAGCATAACTTCTGATGATGAAAAAGAAAAGAACCTCATTCTCATTGAGGAATCTGAGGATGAGGATGAGGTAAGCATGTTTGATGAAATAGATTTTCAATGTGATGACTTTAGAAATGATTTTATGGGAATGTACATAGATCAACTAAAAACAAAACAAGAAATCAAAGATCTAAAAGAACAAATTAACATGGTTAAGAACCAAAGTGATAAAGAGAAAATATGCTCAAAAGATTATGCACTAAAAGCTAAAGAAATAGAAAGGGCTAAAATGGAAAACCAGTTCCTTAAAGATAAAGTAATCCAGGCAAAGGCCTTTGAAGAATCAATAAAAATGAGAAGCCAAACACTTAAGGAAATCACTGAAAAACAAAAACTAAGACACAAGAATCTTGGGCTAGGGGCTGATCCCTTAATCAGCCTAATTCCATCCAACAAACCTGCTTGGATGAGCCCTGTAAAATTCACTAAACCTGTTAATTTGTTAAACCCAGAAAAAGACCCACAGGAAGAAAACTCCTTCAAAGAAATAAAAGAATTGGATGAAACATCTTATTATTCAGCTGATGACTCACAAACTTCATCTGAAGAAACAATCAATCCAAGAAAAACAACACATAAAGGAGTAAAAATAGAGAAAGGCAAAATGAAAATTTGTGAAGGCACAGATGCGTCGACTTCATATCGACGCATGCACGATAGTGCGTCGACTTCTACTCAACGCAATCTCTCAGATGCTTCGATCTCTTCTAGATGGCTGAAAAAAGCACGTCGACTTCCAATCGACGCAACCTTTTTTATGCGTCGAAATCAGATCGACGCCATCTGGAGAAAGCGCCGAATACAAATCGATGCGACTATCAACATGCGTCGAATGGATATCGACGCACAAAAGTTCAGAGCAACTTAAATACCTTTCATCCAAAAACCTTTCACCCTAACCTCCATTCAGGACCCATTCATCCTGATCATGATCAACAACTCTATTCTAACCAAAATTTCTACCCAAAACTTAGTAAACAAAATTCTCATCCTAATTTTTTTCATAACCATAGTTTCTATCCAAAACAAAACTTCCATCCTAAACAAAGATTCTATCAAAATCAAGACTCTTATTCTAATCAATACCACCATCCCTATCTAAACTCAAACTTTCAAAATCTCAAAATACTCAAATGTTGTATATGCAACAAAAATGGCCACCTTGCCAAACAATGTTGGTATAATCAATCAAACTATCTGTAAAATCTAGTCCTAGGCTGACTTAGAAAACTTTAAGATTAGGAAGAGACAACAAGAAATAAGAACATAGAGTGGTTCTGAAAAACCAAAAGTCACGTCGACTTCTAATCGACGCACCGTCGATGACTCAGATTAACAGGTGTAATCGACGCATGCGTCGACTACTATCGACGCATACGTCGATAGGAAACCCTATCATACCAAATCAGACCATATCGACATTTACGTCGAATTCCACTCGCCGTAACGTCGACTTCATGATAAAGAGCGGCAACATTAGAATATTTTTGGTCACATCCACTGGAGTACCGAAAAAGCCTCGAATTGAGCCCTGTCTCGACGTTTCACCTGGCTTAAAAAGACTCTTCAGAAACCTCCACTACTCTGCATCTTTTATCCTTCGTGCTCCTTTGTCCAGCTGATTCTTCTTGCTTCTCTCTCACTGATCTTCAATGGCTCCCAAAATAAATTCTGGGTTCGACATCGATCTCGAATCCTTCCAAGCAGCAGCAGAGAACTATAAGAGCATCATTGCTCTCTTCACTGAAGCAGGACTGAACAAGCTCATCTCCACTAGGTGCAAGCTCCTGGAAACTGAGCTCACTGAGCTCATAACTCATGTTCAGATTTCTGAACAAGGAGAAATCCAAGGAACACTCTATGAGACACCAGTCTCAATCTCAGCAGACCACATTAGGGCCACCTTTAATCTTCCATCGGGTATATCCTACTATCATCTTAGTTTAAAAGAAATAAGGATAGACAATGAGCTTCTAAAAGAATGATTAAACAAGTCTTGATTATTCCCCTAATAGGTGATGAATCCATTGAACTCACACCTGATGAAATCAAGCATTTGCTCACCACCATGAAATTCTCAAAAGATAGACCAATCCATCTGAAAAAGGTAGACTTTTCTGATGAATATAGGCTGCTGGCTGATATAGTAGGGAAAGTTCTACTGTGCAAGATCTCAGCACATGATGCAGTACCAAAACAACAACTGAACATCATGGGGGCCCTTGTGTTGAAGAAGAAGGTAGACTGGGCCACATGGCTACTCAAGATGATAGGCTCTAAATACTCTCACAAAGAGAATGCCTACATGAGAATGATGAGTCAAGTACTGTTCTATTCCTTCCCTGACCTATGTAGGTCAAAAGGAATTCACATTCCTCCAGGAAAAAGGATGTCCATAGCCCTATTTTCTAAATGGGCCAGGCAAATCCCTAAGCCTGGTTCCATCCCTGAAAGGACTCCATCTCCTCCTATCTCTCCTGCTCATCCTACTCCTCCTCCTCCTTCTCAAACAGTCACATCTTCTGTACCTTCTTCATCCACACAAATACCACCTCAATCACATGCCCAAGTCTCATCTATTCCTCCAACTCCTCCATCAAATATACCTCCTCAAGATGATAGAATCCCCTCTCCACATCCATCATCTCCTCATCCTCCACCATCTGCATCCACTGAGGCTCTACTCACTCAGTGCATCCAATCTGCAGCCCAAAAATTCCAGGCAATGCTAGATGAGCATTGCTCCCAGATTCATTCCTCCATCCTTCACATGCACACCCAAATAGATGGGGTCAGTGCCTCTGTGCAAAATCTGAAGTCATCTCTCTCTTCCTCTAGAGTGACTAGGTCTTTCTTAACCTCCTTGGCCAAGAAGGTCAAGAAGGGGGAGAATCTAGATGAAGATCAGCTCTCCAATCCTAAATCTCCTTCTCACAAATCCCTTCCTACCTCAAAAACTGACAGTCTAGCACTGCTCAAAACCCTTGGGAATGAGATAGTACCTGAGCTCCATATTGATGAACAAACAATAGAGATACTCAACATAGCAAGAGATGTTGCAAATCAAATGACACCACTATAGGGGGAAGGAAGCAGAGCAGTGAATGAGGCTGAAAATGAAGCTGATACTGGAAAAGAAAAAGAGACAGATATTCTGTTGGCTGAAGAAGAAGGAATAAAAGGAGCTCTATCCCAGGGGGAGCTACCTGCTCAGGGGGAGTTAAATGAACTTCTTACAAGTGGGAAAGAAAAATCCTCCTCTCCTCAAACATTAGTATTCAAGAGAAAACGAAAGACTCCTCCTACCCCACCTGAGTAGTATTTGAAAACACTGCTGATATATCTCATCCTATAGTTGAAAATGAATTGGTATGAAAATAAAATCTATTTATATGATTCTGGAATATTTGATCTCCTTATCTAAATTTCACTTTTTAAAGTGACATACTTCTTATGTGCTGAGTTGATTTTATGCTAATACAATTTCTCTCTAAATAGGGTTAAGACAAATAGGGGGAGATTGTTGGGGAAATGATTTCTCTTAACCCCTAGAAATGAGTTAAAGAAAGAGTTTTATGAATGAAAAACAAGACTAAGTAAATATGCGTCGAATAGTATTCGACGCAACGTCGAAATGTAGTCGACGTTTTCTTCAGTATATGTCGAAGTAACTTTAGGAAGATTTCGACGTATGTGTTGTCGACGCTACTCTGATTTCTAGTCGACGCACCTCAGTCGACGCACCTTCCTTATTCTTCTCTCGACGTCCAGCCAGGATGAATTCGACGCTTACGTCGAATAGTAATCGACGCACGTCGATTTATATGACAGATTTAAATATGCGCCAGATATCTTTCCTTCTTTCAGAAGATCTAATTTATATGGAATAATGTTAATATTTTATAGCCGTTCTGAATCATTCTTTCCTTCTATTTGATTCTTGGCTAATCTGATAAAACTCATTATGGATATTATTTGAATTTGGAATGAATTCTTTCCTTCTATTGGTATGCTAATTATAGAAACATTTCTATTTTTCAAATTCTCTGACTGCTAATTAATTATCCTCCTATAGCATTATTTTGAATACACAGAGCTATAAATAAAGAGGAGGTCGGCAGAAAATAAAGCAGTTGAGTGATCCACCACATACTTTTGCAATAGAGGAAAAGCTCCCAAAAGAAAAGAGAGATATTGTGAAACAGCTCTGCAGCAACAATCTGAAATCTCCCTGCTGCAAACTCTGATTGCTCTCACTAAAAGAGAGAAAGGCTACAAATCTTCTTCTCTCTATAGAAGAAAGATTTAATTCACTTCTTGTGTTTCCAATCTTCTTGCTAGGAAGAAGATTCATTATTGTTTCTTTCTTTCTTTCTTTCTTACTTAAATATTGTAAAAGAGTTTTTAGAATCTCTCTTCAAAAAATTCAGTGTACTGGTTCTAAGAGTCTCCTTGTCAAAAGACTCAGTTGGTTCTAAGAGTCTCCTTGTCAAAAGACTCAGGGTGGTTCTAAGAGTCTCCTTATCAAAAGACTCAGTGCAAGATAGTGAATTCCTACCAAGGGGGTAGAAGAGTGGACTACCCAAAGTTTGGGGAACCACTATATTTTCTTGTGTTGTGTTGTGATTTTCTCTCTTGCATTTACTTTAATTACTTGTCTAATTCTTGTTGGTGTGTGGGAAGCTCTAATCTGTGATCATACACATATATATATTAACTTTGCACAAAATATTTTAAATCTCTATTCACCCCCCCCCCTCTAGAGAATTCTAGTGAGGTTAACTGTGCACTTTCACCAAGGTAATCTGATATTTCTTATCTTGTTACTAATTCTGGTTACAAGATACCCCGATGATTCTGACCACTCGCGGGAGGTGCTGGTGATGGGGGATAGCCTCAGGACCAACCCGAGGGACATCGACGTGCTCCCGCCTGCCGTTAAGGATGTCCCGCCCGCTCAGGAGTCTGGCCCTCCAGCTACTTCTGGTGGAACCTTGCTTGAACCTGGTAAGCTGTTTATTGCCTTCTCGTATACCTCTTTATCTTTCGTCGTCTCTTTCATACCCTGCCTCCCGCCTCCCCTACTTTTGAAACTACGAGACTATCTTCCATCCCGCGAGAGCACGACTCCCCTCGCGTCAGAGCCAGAGCACTCGGCAGGAAGGGATCTCAGCCACACTTCTCCCGTCGCCGATCCAGCTACCGCTTCAGCTGCCAACCAGGTATCCTCTCGCCCTGGAAGGGTGAAATCACTTCATCCCCCCGACAGGTCATTCGAAGGGCAAAGAGCCTGTACCAGGTTAGTCGCTATGTTGGGACTGTGCACTTTCACGCTACATTCGCTTTGACCCTATAGATTGAGCAACTAAATGAGGCCAGCCAATTTCCGCTCCCACAGGCTACCGAGAGGCTTCACCGATGGAACTGAGCTTTGAGGAGGGGGATGTGTTGGACATGTGTGTCACATCCCTTTGTTTGAGAATAACAAATCCCAAATTGTATTTGATCTTGTATTTTGTGTGTTTATAGTGTGCAGGAACTATATGTGCAATACTCCACAGGTAGAAGGCAGCAGAATTAAAAAAAACTTGAAGAATGCACTACCGTCAGCGCTAGCGCTACCGCCAGGCGCTAGCCGTTCGACGAAATTGAAGCTGCGCTCGACGAAAATTTTGGTCGACGAAAATTTCGTTCGATGAAATGCCGTTCGGCGAATTTGTCTCCGTTCGACGAAATTTCCGTTCGACTAACTTGAAGCTCCGATCGACGAAAGTTGTTTCTGCCACGGCGCCGACAGTTTTCGCTACCGCCAGCGCTAGCGCTACCGCCTGGCGCTATCTCAAATTTATGCACAGCGCCACGCAGTCGACAGTTTCCCAACCTCTCCACACGAACGCTACCGCATGCGCTACTAGCTACCGCAGGCGCTAGCGAGAAGTTCTATATATTGGAGCTTTGCTTCTCATTTTGGCTAATCCATCCAGAGAGGTTGCTTGTGCCACAATTCCAGTGCTGTTATGCTGCCGAAGATGGATCTCCCACAAAAAGCTTAAGGAGAATTCTGGAGGAGGAGGACAAAGCCACGCTACATCCAAAGGACGATCGCTTCGACCTTGCTTATACTACATTGATCATTCATCTCCGACTTCAGAGATCTCATATAGGGAGTTTCATTATTGTTATATTTATTTTCATTCCATAATTTTTGTAATCGTTAAGTTAATTCGCCTTGTGTTGGCGACTAGGTCTGGGTAGGACTTAGGGGGAAATTCGCCTTGTGTTGGAGACTAGTTCTAGGTGATTAGATCTAGGGGGGCTCGAGGCCATATCCGGGGAAGGATTGGCTAGAGCGGCTTGAGGCCTTATCCGGGGAAGGATATGCTAAAGCCAACCGGTTTGTGGGGATACAAGTCGGTATAGAAAAGGAAAAGAAATTTACATTTGTACGCCTCCGATTTCTAGCGATATAGAAATCAAATTTATGTAAACACTTTTTTTATATATAATATAATCATGTCTCTTTTTTGTATACTTGATTTCTATCATTTGGCATAATTTTTAGAATTGCAAATTACAATTGTTTTCCTTCATTAAGATAAATTGTTATTTTGTTCTAAGTTTCTCTAAACAATTTAGTAAAAAATTTACAAAAAATTTTATTCCCTTATTCACCCCCCCCCCCTCTAAGGGTGCCATAAGATCCAACAAGCGGTATCAATGCAGGTTATTCCAAATGGTTTAAAAACTAGGAATAATGGTGTCTTATGATCTCGCTTTTTCCGAGGGTCAGGGAATTAGTAGACCTCCACTCTTTACTGGGTCAGATTATAATTATTGGAAAAATAGGATGCGTTGTTTTCTAATGACCCTAGATATTGAGGTTTGGAACATGGTAGAAGAAGAATACACTCCTCCTACATTTGTAGTTGGAGAGGTTATGTTAGAAAAACCCAAAGATAAATGGGATGATCGGGATAAACTCAAATGTAAAAATAACGCAAAAGCCATGAATGCTCTATTTTGTGCGTTAGATAGAAATGAATTTAATAGAATTTCTGCATGTACTACTGCATATGAAATTTGGAATCATTTGGAAGTTACTTATGAAGGTACATCGCAGGTTAAAGATTCCAAGCTTTTCCAACTGGAGTCGGAATATGAAAAATTCCGAATGGATGAAAGCGAAGATGTTGATGGTATGTACACGCGCTTAACCAAGATCATCAATGCCTCAAAAGCTCTTGGAAAGACCTTCTCAAATGGCGACTTGGTCCGTAAGATCCTTCGTTCTCTTCCTCCAAAATTCAACCCGAAGGTGACGGCTATTTCAGAGTCGCACAACTTAAGAACGCTCCAAGTTGAGAGCCTCATTGGGAATCTCAAAACCCATGAGGTAGAACTCAAAATCCAATTTGATGAATACAACAAGGAGCCAAAGAAGAAGGCGTTGGCACTAAAATCAAAGAAAGAGTGCCAAGAGGATGAGGATGAAGATGAAGAAAGCCTTTTGGTGAAGAACTTCCGAAAATTCATGCGCAATCTGGAAAGGAGAAACACCTTTCGAAAATATTTCCAAAAGGGTGAAAGATGGAAAGGGTCTTCTTCAAAGAAGGAAAAAGAGAGCGACAATGAAGAAGAGAGACCTCCACCAGAATGCTATCATTGTAGGAAGACGGGGCACAAAAGGAGCCAAAGCCCAAAATTCTTGAAGGAGAAAAAGGAGAAACGACACAAAGGGAAAGAAAAGAGGAAGGTGCTAAAGGCAAAGACATGGGATGACTCCTCTTCCTCCTCCTCCGAAGAATCAAGCGGGTCTTCATCAAGCGAAGATGAGGAAGCAAACATGTGCCTCATGGGACATGGAAACGACGGCGATGACACAAGTGTTCCAAGTGACACTGAGGTAAATCCTCCCACTTATGATGAACTCTTTAATGAATTCCTTGAAACTTGCAAAGCTTTTGATAAAAATATGAAAGATAGTATTTTATTAAATTGTGAAAATGAATCTCTTATTAAAGAAAATCAAAAGCTTTCCAAAAAGGTAATTGTTTTAGAAAAGAGAAAGGTTTCTTACCAAGAATGTGATCACTCCACTAAATTGTCAAAAGATATTGAAAAGTCACTTTCTAAAGCCCTCTCCATGCCAAAACTCTTACAAAAGAGAAGGGGGAATTATAAAGGAAATTAGAAGCCTCTCTTTTGCAAATCAAAAATAGTAAAAAAGGTTTTGAAAATAGGTGTGTCATGCTTGTGAAAGAAAACTCTTCACTTAAAGCACAAGTTCATGATCTCACCATGGCCATTAAAAAATTTGGAATAGGCCAAAAATCTCTGGAAATGATTTTAGGGAACCAGTGCCATGGTTTTGGAAAATTTGGGCTTGGATATCGAGGTGAGGGCTACCGCCCGGCGCTAGCCACTAACGCCGGCGCTAGCACCTCATACCAGAAACCTAAATTTTCTTTTTCAAAATGTTTTTCTTCTGTAAATCCAACATATTCCAGCAAGAAAATATTCCAGAAAAGGGTCTCAACCCCCTTTATTTCGTGTGCAAACTGTTATAGGTTAGGTCACACATCTAGTTCTTGCAGGAAAATAAAACAAAATGCTTTAAAACAAATCTGGGTACCTAAGGCTTCCACTTACTCTATGGGTGGTACCACTTGGGTATCCGGATCTTTACTCTCGTCTTCTTTCTAGATGTGCAGGCAGGCTAAGGACAATGAAGACGTGTGGTACTTGGATTCAGGATGCTCCAAGCACATGACGGGCAATAAAGCAAAGTTCCTTAGCCTAGAAAAGAAGAAGAGAGGGATCGTGACATTTGGTGATAACGGAAAAGGAAGGATCATGGGAATTGGTACAGTTGGTAACAAATCCTTTACTATATCTAATGTTCTTTATGTGAAAGGATTAAAACACAATTTAATTTCTATTAGCCAATTATGTGATAAAAGATTAGATGTGTTATTTGAATCTTCCACTAATATATGCAAAATATCTAATCCTATTACAAACAATATTTTACTAACTGCACCAAGAATACACAATGTTTATATAGTTTCATTTCATGATCTTTCAAAATCATCTTTAAAATGTTTTATTACCAAAAATGATGAACTTGAACTTTGACATAGAAGGCTAGGACATGCTAGCACGAAGCTTATTGTAAAACTTGCCAAAAGAGATTTAATTAGAGGATTGCCTAGATTAAATGGAAATTTACCTTCACTTTGTTCACCATGTCAAAAAGGTAAAATTACTAGACCCTCTTTCAAAAGTAAAAATGTTATTTCTACTACAAGACCTTTGCAATTAATTCATATGGATCTTTTTGGTCCCGTTAGCACCGCAAGTCTTGGTGGTAGATTATATACATATGTTTTAATAGATGATTTTTCTAGATATTGATGGACAATATTTCTCTCATCCAAATCCGAAGCGTTTTGTGAATTTTCAAAATTATGTACTCGTATTCAAAATGAAAGTGATTTAAAAACTAAATGCATTAGATCGGATCATGGAGGAGAATTTGAAAATGAAAAATTTACATCTTATTGTGATATGTTAGGCATAAAACATGAGTTCTCCGCACCACGCACACCACAACAAAATGGTGTTGTGGAAAGAAAGAATAGGACACTTCAAGAGCTAGCATGCACTATGTTATGTGAATATAAATTACCTAAGTCCTTTTGGGCCGAAGCCGTAAACACATCATGTTATGTTATAAATAGAATCATGTTTCGCCCATCTTTAAATCTCACACCATATGAACTTTATTTTCAAAAGAAGCCTAATGTATCTTACTTCAAAGTTTTTGGTTGTAAATGCTTTATTTTAAATACAAAAGATAGCTTGGGAAAGTTTGATGAAAAATGTGATGAAGGAACATTTCTTGGATACTCTTCAACTAGTAAAGCTTATAGAGTTTTTAATAAAAGAACTAGAAAAGTTGAAGAGTCAATTAATGTGAAATTTGATGAGGTTGTTCCTTGTATAGAAAGACTTTCCGCAGGCAAAGAGGATGATCTATTACCTCCTTTGGAGTATGGTGATGAAGAACCTTCCAAAGAAGATGAAGAGAAGGCCAAGAAAGATGAATATGTACCTCCAAGCGTCTTAAAATTCACAAAGGATCATCCACGGGAACTTATAATTGGTGAACCATCCATCGGGGTAAGAACTCGCTCTTCTCTTCATGAATCTTTTTCAAATATTTGTTTTGTTTCCGAAATAGAACCAAAAAACGTTTCTACTGATTTAAATGATGAATTTTGGTTTTTGGCTATGAATGAAGATTTAGAATAATTTGAGCGACATAATGTTTGGAAATTAGTTGAAAGACCATCTAATCACCCGGTTGTAGGTATAAAATGGATTTTTAAAAATAAATTAGATGGTGAGTCAAGAATCTCTAGAAATAAAGCACGATTAGTAGCACAAGGATATTCTCAAATCGAGGGGATAGATTTTGATGAATCTTTTGCACTCGTTGCTAGATTAGAGTCTCTAAGAATTTTTCTAGCATTTGCAAGCTTTAAAAGAATAAAACTATTTCAAATGGATGTGAAAAGTGCTTTTCTAAACGGGTTTGTAAAAGAAGAAGTTTATGTTGAACAACCCCCCCGGTTTTATTAGTGAAAATTTTCCAAATCATGTTTATAAACTAGAGAAAATGCTTTATGGTTTAAAACAAGCGCCCCGTGCATGGTATGAAAGACTTACATCATTTTTATTAAAGCACGGTTATATTATGGGAAGTGCGGATAATACTCTCTTCATTAAGCACAACAATGATGATATAATTATTTTACAAATATATGTTGATGATATTATTTTTGGATCCACTAAGGAAGAGATGTGTAAAGAAGTTATTTTAGTGATGAAAAATGAATTTGAAATCAGTCTTGTAGGAGAACTTTCTTATTTCCTTGGTTCTTAAATATCACAAAGAATTGATGGTATCTTTGTATGTCAAACTAAATATGTCCATGATATGCTTAAACGTTTTGGATTTGAAAACCTTAAACATGCTTCTACACCAATGAGTGCATCACTAAAATTAGGAAAAGATGAATCAGGAATTTCTATAGATCAAACCTTATATAGAGGTATGATAGGATCTCTACTTTATCTAAGTGCAACTAGACCCGATTTTATGTTTGTCGTATGTTTATGTGCTCGATTTCAAGCCAATCCAAAAGAATCTCATTTAAAAGCGGTAAAACGAATTTTTAGATATCTCATTGGGTCATCTAGACTAGGATTATGGTACCCGCACAATAATTCGTTTACACTTCACGGCTACTCCGACTCGGACTATGCCGGTTGTTCACTTGATAGAAAAAGCACTAGTGGTACTTGTCATTTTTTAGGACCTTCATTAGTTGCATGGTCTAGTAGGAAACAAAATTCGGTTGCACTCTCCACCACAGAGGCCGAATACATTGCATTAGGGAGTTGTTGTGCACAAGCACTATGGATGAGCCAAACTTTAGAGAACTTTGGTTTTCATCTAAAAAATATTGAACTAAAATGTGACAACAAAAGTGCCATTGATCTCACAAATAATCTGGTACACCACTCTAGATCAAAACATATAGATGTGCGTCATCATTTCATAAGGGATCACATTAAAAAGGAAAATGTAAGGATTAGTTTCATTGGCACGGACTCTCAACTTGCTGATATATTTACTAAACCTCTTCCCGATGCAAGGTTTCAAATGTTAAGGTTGGAATTAGGAGTCTTAGACATCTTAGGATGAATAACATGTAAAACACTAATATTTTATGCAATTTGAGCAATCAAAACATCTCTGAATATTACACAATTTCTGCATAAGACTACTCTTAAGACCCCTAATCAATATCAAAAATAAAAAATTTAAAATTCTTAAAAAATCGTGCACTGTTTCCAGCGCTAGCGATAGCGCCGGCACTAGCGTGGGTTTGTGATTTTTCTGTTTTTTAAAATTTCTAAAAATCAACAAAAATATGTTAGTTTATATGTACAAATTTATTTTTGTGTTTCTGTCTATTTTATTTTTGTTTTATTTGCATTATGAAAAATCAACTACAAAATTCAAATTTCAAAAATACAAAAATATGTTTGTGTGATTTTTCTGTTTTTATTTCATTAAAAAAAATTTCAACAAAAAAAAACTGTATGATCTTTTATTGCCAATATCAAGCATGTATGAATTCTATTATTTAGAATTATTTACAATGTTAAAATTTATTCTTTGAAATTACTATGAACATTGTTTTGCTTATCATGCTTTGATATATCTATTTAAAGTGCATCAATTGTATTGAAAAATATGTGTAGAACCAAGCTTAGCATGCCTCTAAGTATGAGTAAATGTATTATGATTGATAATGATACTTTTCACTCACTTATTTTGGTAATCAACATGTGTTGTTTAAATCTAAAAATGCTTGCTTGTGTATTGTATTTGTACAATGAATTAAAACTTACATAAGTTTATTGCCTACACTACATTTGAATTGCACTTATGAAATTTAGAAAAGTGGTTAAGTTATAAAATTTGGGTTTGCAAAACAAGTGTATTCGGAGAATGTTGTCTCACAAATGTGAACAAAGAATTATATATGTAGACAAATATAACTCCACCAAGCACTACTTGAACCTCCTGATAAGTCTTCATAAGCATTGTGAGGTTGAGCACCTTGGAAAGAATAGTAAAGTGTCTTGTGCAAACCTGGGTTATTATACCACTTTATAAAAATTAGGTGCATTAAAAGTGTGTGAAAGCAATTTACTTGTGTTTTATTGTGCACTTTACTTTACATATGTCTTGTATCTTGTTGATTTAAATCAATTGTTAACATTGCCCAAAATACCTTTATGTGCACATCATTATCTTTCATAACACTTCTTCTCATGAGTATTGGATTCTAATAATTTATCTATACTACTCTTTATATAATAAATGCACTAGATAACCTAGCTTGATCTCTACAATGTTTTGGTATTTCTTGAACTTAAAATTAAGTAACATTGTAGTATAATCTCTCTTGATATGTTCATTTCATGCTTGGTATCTTTATGAAAAACTTTGAGATTTCAAAAGGTTAAAACATCTTTCAATTTTGAATTAAAACTCATATTTTTACTTATGCTTTTCATGCTTACAAAAAGATGTTTATTATAATCTTCCGCTTGCTTACAACTCTTATCTTTTTATTTGAAATATCTTATATATGCTATGCTTAAACTCTTTATCATTTCAGATATTGCAAAAGCTCGATCATGATTTATAACTAGCCTAAAGAATGCCTCCTTACTACCCTCACCTACCTTCTTTTGATAATACCAAAAGGGGAAGATTAATTGAAGAAATCTATATAGGAGAAATATAGAAGATTAAGGGGAGAATAATTAATGTAATCTATCATTTAGGGGGAGTAAAACATAAATTGCATTTATGTAGGGGGGACATTAAGATAGGGGGAGTATGCATATCATCATACTTATCATATACTATAGTTGCACTATCATCTTGCTTATCAAATACTATAAACACTATTGTTGATTTCGTGCTAAGAGGATTTGTTATTATCAAAAGGGGGAGATTGTTGGACATGTGTGTCATATCCCTTTGTTTGAGAATAACAAATCCCAAATTTTATTTGATCTTGTATTTTATGTGTTTATAGTATGCAGGAACTATAGGTGCAATACTCCACAGATAGAAGGCAGCAGAATTAAAAAATCTTGAAGACTGCACTACCGCCAGCGCTAGCGCTACCGCCAGGCGCTAGCCGTTCGACGAAATTGAAGCTGCGTTCGATGAAAATTTTGGTCGATGAAAATTCCGTTCGACGAAATGTCGTTCGACGAATTTGTCTCGATTCGACAAAATTTCCGTTCGACTAACTTGAAGCTCCGATCGACGAAAGTTGTTTCTGCCACGCCGCCGACAGTTTTCGCTACCTCCAGCGCTAGCGCTACCGCCTGGTGCTATCTCAAGTTCGTGCACAGCGCCACGCAGCCGACGGTTTCGCAACCGCTCCACACGAACGCTACCGCAGGCGCTAGCGAGAAGTTCTATATATTGGAGCTTTGCTTCTCGCTTTGGCTAATCCATCCAGAGAGGTTGCTTGTGCCACAATTCCAGTGCTGTTATGCTACCGAAGATGGATCTCCCACAAAAAGCTTAAGGAGAATTCTGGAGGAGGACAACGTCACGCTGCATCCGAAGGACAATCGCTTCGACCTCGCTTATACTACAACGATCCTTCATCTCCGACTTCAGAGATCTCATATAGGGAGTTTCATTATTGTTATATTTATTTTCATTTCATAATTTTTGTAATCGTTAAGTTAATTCGCCTTGTGTTGGCGACTAGGTCTGGGTAGGACTTAGGGGGAAATTCGTCTTGTGTTGGCGACTAGTTATAGGTGATTAGATCTAGGGGGCTCGAGGCCATATCCGGGGAAGGATTAGCTAGAGCGGCTTGAGGCCTTATCCTGGGAAGGATAAGCTAAAGCCAGCCGGTTTGTGGGGATACAAGTCGGTATAGAAAAGGAAAAGAAATTTACATTTGTACGCCTCCGATTTCTAGTGATATAGAAATCAAATTTATGTAAACACTTTTTTTATATAATATAATCATGTCTCTTTTGTATTTACTTGATTTCTATCATTTGACATAATTTTTAGAATTGCAAATTACAATTGTTTTCCTTCATTAAGATAAATTGTTATTTTGTTCTAAGTTTCTCTAAACAATTTAGTAAAAAATTTATAAAGAATTTTATTCCCTTATTCACCCCCCCTCTAAGGGCGCCGTAAGATCCAACAGGATGAGGTGATCTCGTCACCTCCCTCTCCCAGCGATCTTTCAGACTTCCTTGGCGATCCTGGAGATGCTAAGACGATGAAGGAACGAGTGACGGAAGTTCTCGGGAAAATTATCTGGATGCAGCGAGACATCCCTGGTTAGTCGAGCGGACACCGGGCAGCCATCGAGAGCAGGTTGAGCGCTCTCGAGAGAGACTACTCGCACCTCATCGGGGAGATGGAGCGGCAAGGAGCCGGGGTGTGAGGAGACTTCCCCTAGGAGGAACATCACGCGGGCAAGGGACTAAATGCGCTTGGTCAATCAAGAACTTACCGTCGTAAGTGCGTACTACTACCCACCAGTGTCACCGAGGATGGGGAGGCGAGGTCGGGGTCAATGGCAATGGATCCAGTATTGAACCTACCGTCACTCGCCCCCCGTATCCTCCTTACTGCTTCACCTACCTTGCCACTCTTAATTTTATTATCTGTAATGAATGCCGAACTTGGCCTTGTTTAGCGAACGACCTCGTTAACATAGATGTGATAACCAAACTTCTGTTCCACATGATTTCTTTTATGTTTTTGCCGAATGATGATGTCTCGCATAACGTTTTAGTTTCGCCTTGTGCTTTATCTTGCTCCTCCCGCCCTCCTGCGGAGGACTTTGCGCGAGGCACTCGCCGCCTACGGGTGAGTGGGGCGATGGTGGGGTCGGCTCAAGTTTCGAGGCGTCGGGGCAGCGTGGTCACTGCACGCACTCCCGCGCCTAGGAAACTTCTCGATTTCCTCATTTTTTTATAAATAGCCAGACTCACCCACTACATTTATTATTGTTTCATTCCTGCTTTCTTTCTCTCCTTCCCGCACTCGCGCCTCACTCTAGGCTTTTCACATGACTCAATTTCCTCATACCTTTACACAATGGTGGTCGAAATCGATGGCAGGGATAAGTGTGCCCAAGCCTTTGCTACTCACGATTTCGCTTCCTGCAATTTAACAGAAGATGAGTTTACGATGGTGATCGCGGATTACGTCCCGCCTTTGTTCATCGTGCGCCACCCAAAAAATCGTGACCGCATCACCCAGTTCTCGCCCGACACGCTTGTTATTCCCCTGGAGCATTTTGAAGTGGGATTTTTCCTCCCTCTCTTTTTCAGACATTCCTTTTCTCGGACTTTCTTCCATTTTGTTCTCTCATCCCGAATCACTTTCCGTATATCCTTCTGAACGCCTTCCCGCCCTGTCGGCTGGTGGGGGCCCGACAGCGGGATCAGCTAGGGCTACGACGTCGACCTTACCTCCGAGTGTCTCTCAGCCCTGCCAGCTAGTGAGAGTCTGACAGTGGGATCATCTGGGCAATCCATCATAACCTTTCCCTTGCCAGCCTCTCCAGAGATCGACCTGATCCATCGACTAATGAGAGCCCGGCGGCGGAATCATTTAGGGCAATCCAGCATAACCTTTCACTAGCCAGCCTCTCTAGAGATCGACCTGACCGACCGACTAATGAGAGCCCGGTTGTGAAATCATCCGGGGCAATCCAGCATAACCTTTCACTTGCCATCCTCTCCAGAGATCAACCTGACCCACCGGCTAATGAGTGCCCGGCATCGAAATTATCTAGGGCAATCCAGCACAACCTTTACTTTCCAGCCTCTCTAGAGATCGACCTGACCCACCGGCTAATGAGAGCCCGACAGTGGAATCATCCGAAAAAATCCAGCACAACCTTTCACTTGCCAGCCTCTCCAGAGATCAACCTGACCCACCGACTAATGAGAGCCCAGCAGTGGAATCATCTGAGGCAATCCAGCACAACATTTCACTAGACAGCCTCTCTATAGATCGACCTGACCCACCATCTAATGAGAGCCCGGCAGCAGAATCATCCGGGACAATCCAGCACAACCTTTCACTAGCCAGCCTCTCCAGAGATCGACCTGACCCACCGACTAATGAGAGCCCTGCAACAGAATCATCTGGGGTAATCTAGCACAACCTTTCACTAGCTAGTCTCTCCAGAGATCGACCTGATCCACCGGCTAATGAGAGCCCGATAGCGGAATCATCCGGAGCAATCCAGCACAACCTTTTACTAGCCAGCCTCTCCAGAGATCAACCTGACCCACCGGCTAATGAGAGCCGGGCAGCGGAATCATCCGAGGTAATCCAACACAACCTTTCACTAGCCAGCCTCTCCAGAGATCGACATGACCCATCGGCTAATGAGAGCCCGGCAGCGGACTCATCCGGGGCAATCCAACATTCATGCACATCATATGGACTTATAATAGAAAAGATGTAATAGTATCAATTTATACCAATTTATCACAACATAACAGTTCAAGTGTAGAAACATTTTAAGTCGTCTCTGCTCCAAGCTCGGTTGAGGGGTATCCCTTCCACATCCAGGGGTGATACCCCCCGACTTGAGTGCTTCCTCTATAATGTAAGGTCCTTCCCAGTGGGATTGAGCTTTCTAACCATGGCTCCCCTTCCAACTGCGTCAACCTTCTTCAGGACCAAATCTCCCTTCTCGAATTACTTCACTCAGATGTGTTTGTCAAAGTATCGAGCCATCCATCGCTTGAACTCTTCTTGTCGGACGGTTGCCAGGTCCAGGAGCTCTTATACCAAATCCAATGATAGTCTTTGCTCTTCCTCATTCTCCACTCGCCATTCCTCGTTTCCTTCACCTGATGTGACCACCCTTGGTGACTTTACCTCGAACTCAATCGGGAGCACAACCTTAGATCCGTGGGAGAGCTTGAATGGGGTTTCCCCTGTGGCTGTATTTGGCATGATTATCAAGGCCCAAAGGACTGAGGGGAGTTGTTCCACCCAGCTACCCTTCAGGTTCTCGACTTTCTTTTTTAGCAAGTTCACAATTATTTTGTTTGCCGCCTCCACCTGCCCATTGCTCCTGGAGTGGTGGACCGATGCAAAGTGAAGGTCTATACCCAGCTGACCGGCCGCAGAAGCTGACAAACTCGTCGCTTGCAAATTGCGGCCCATTATCAGTGACGATGGCTAATGGCAGCCCATGTCGACAGACTATTTCCCCTATAGAAAATTTCTTACAACTTGAGATGTTACCTTGGCTAGCGCCTTCACCTCCAGCCACTTGGAGAAGTAATCGATCATTATCAGCATGAACTTTCTTTGGCCACTAGCTTGGGGAAAAAGGTATACCAAGTCCAACCCCCATATTACGAATGGCCATGGAGCTGTGATGGTCCGGAATCTCTGGGCCGGTAGGGGTTAGAGAGGAGCGTATAGCTGGCACTTGGAGCACTTCTTCGCTAATTCCACCGCATCCTTGCTGAGGGTAGATCAGAAGAAGACTTGCCTCAGCACCCTTCCCTCCAGGGTCCTGCTCCCAGATTGGCTGCCACATTCCCCTATGTGGATCTCCTATATGACCCTCGGGGCCTCCTCTTCCGACACAAAATGGGCTAGGAGTCCCGAGAGGTCTTTCGGTACAATCCTCCTTCATGCAAAGAATAATATGCTGACTTGTACCTGAATCACCACTTATCTACGTCCCATCCTGGGAACTGACCCGACATCAGGAAGGTGATAAAGGGGTCCATCCATGATGCGTGCTGGTCTACCTCCATCGACTCACCCTCTTCGATAGATGGTCGGAAGAATTCTGACACCGTCCCTCCTGCCCTGCGACCTAATTTGGCCACGAGGTCTGACGGGGTGCTCTCCTCCCTCGGCACATGCTGAATTGAGAAGGAACGAAACTGCTCGATGAGGCCCTTGCCGTTCTTTAGATATCGCTGGAGAGTCGGATCCTTCGCCTCAAACTCTCCCTTGACTTGGAAAGCAACCACCATAGAGTCTGTTGAGACCTCCAAATCCCGCACCCCCCAGTTTCCTGGCTAGACGGAGTCCTGCGATGACGGCCTCGTACTCGGCATGGTTGTTGGTGAGTGTGAAGTGTATGATGATTGCCTTCTCGATCCTCGTTCCCTGGGGGCTCACCAGGATCACTCCACCCAAAGGAATGCTTCCCCGACGCCCCATCAACCAACATCTTCCATGTCACTGAGTGGGGTGGCACGAGCTCTTCTACTTCAGTTACGAAATCAACCAAGAAGTCTGACACTGCTTGCGCCTTTATTGATAGTCTGGGAATGAACGAGATGTCAAACTCGCTTAACTCCATCGAACATTTGGCCAACCTTCCTGAGTGCTCTACACCCTCTATGATGTTGTGAAGGGGTGGTCGGTCACCACCTTAATAGAGTGTGCCTGTAAATAAGGTTGGAGCTTCCGGGACGACACCACCAGGGTGAAGACCAGCTTCTCTAGGATAGGATATATGAGCTACGCCTTTCTCAGCACCCTGCTAATGTAGTAGATTGGGAGTTGCCTGTTAAAAATTTGAGAGGGTTGGAGGTGAAGCAAATTAAGCGGAACACTTCATAACTTTCCACAAGTGTAGCAACACAATGACAATGAGAAGACAGGATAATGCACTTGAAAATTGACTACAGTTCCTTCTTTACAATGCGAGGTATACATGGCGAGACATGATTCATAAGAATCACGAAGGAGAGAAGCATAAAACAACAAAAGCAATAAGTCCCGGCGAACTACCAAATAGAAATCGCCAGAAACCGCAAATCCACCAGACTGCATGGCTTACACCTGAGACCGCGCGAACAGAAGCAGGCATGATGACCTGCGAGCTACCAAACCGCAATTCTAGACCGCACAGACTGCTACTTTATTGAGTACTGAAGATAGAACCTGTTCGCACTTCAGACCTCCAGACCAAAAGGTCGCCCGATCACTGAAACTACCCGCGAACAGAACCACAAGAAACTGCTCTAGCTGTTGCCTACCCGCAACTCGAGATCGCCTGACCACCGAGGTCGCTTGATCGCCAAGCTTGTTGCGAACAACACAAGAACTAACAATCCAGATCGCAGACGGAGACCGCTGATGAACTGATTATTCAAGCCGCTGGAAAGTCACCAAGGAAACAGACTGCTCGTTGCTGGCCGCAGACCTGCGAACACAACAAAAGGTCAAACCGCTTCCAAGACCGCATAACCTCAAATTGAGACCGGCACAAACAATCCAGGCTCTAGTTCTTACAGTTCTCTGTTAGTTGTGACGGGCCCTCACCCCTATTTATAGGCAAGAGGACGGATGTCGTCACCGCCAAAAGAGGGATACAATAACCGCCCATCAACCCGCATGCGGTCTCGCAACAGACCACCCGGTCTCACAAGGACTTAAACAACAACCTTCTAAGGCAATCCCAGCCATAAGCATACCAGCGATCAACTTTCCTTATTGAAGCACGCGGCCTCCAGAACCAGACCACGCGGTCTCTTCAAGACCTTATTGAACTAAGGCACAACTGTCCAAGAAGGACAGCTCGCCAAACAACCCGGCAGACCGCCCGGTCTAAACCAGAACAAGATTACTTGGGCAAACCAGCAGACCAATACAAGACGCCAACACCAGAGACAAGCCGCCAACCAGGCCGTGCGATCTCTGCAGTCTCCAAGAACAGACCGCCCGACTTCCCTCTTCCACTTCAAAAATTCAACATTGCCTTATCCCTTATTCCGGACCAGGACCGAACTCACCGCCTCGACCCCCACCCTAGGTATAGGGACGGATCCTCTCCCTACCTTGTTTCCCGGAGTAGCGGGCCCCGGGTTAGTTGTTCCTTCAGTGCCTGGAATGCCCCCTCGCACTCGGGGGTCCATTTGAACTTTTGGTTCCCTATTAGAACCTTAAAGAAAGGTGGGCATTTTTCCCCCGCCCTTGAGAGAAATCTGCTTAACCCGACCAACTTCCCTGTGAGGCGCTGGACTTCCTTTGCATTCTTCGGTGTTCCTAGCTCAAAGATTGCTTTTACCTTGTCAGGATTAGGTACTACCCTGGCAGGGGTGAGCAAGTGGCCCAAGAACCTTACCCTGATGGCCCCGAAAAATGCATTTCTAGGGGTTGAGCCTCATCTTGTATTTCCTCAAGGTACCGAAGGTATCCTCCAGGTCCAGGAGGTGGGACTCGAGGTCCCGACTCTTAATCATGAGGTCATCCACATAGAATTCCAGGTTTCTCCCCTTCTGCTTACGGAAGACCATGTCCATCATTCGCGGGTATGTTTCTCCTGCATTCTTCAGCCCAAAGGGCATCATCTTGTAGCAGTAGCACTCGTCCCCTGTGATGAAGGAGACATCATTAATATCGGGGGAGGGGGCATGTGGATCTGATGATAACCTAAAAAGGCATCAAGAAAAAGAGAAAAACCAACGACTGAGTCAACCAGCACGTCGATTAGAGGCAAGGGGTAGCAATCCTTACGGCATGATTTATTCAATAAAGAAAACGTTTACACACATCGTCCATCGTTCGTCCCCCTTTGTACCATTATCACGTTGGAGACCCATCATGGATACTGGATCTCTGATACAAATTCGGCTTTGAGGAGCTTGTCCACCTCCTCCCGGATGGGCTCCACTAGCTTGTCGGCGATGGACCTCTTCTTTTGCCAGATGGGGCGAGTGTTGGGGTCAAGGTTGAGGCAATGACAAGCCACATCTGCATCAATCCCTGACATCTCCGTCATGCTCCTAGCGAAGATGTCCACGTTCTCCTGGACGCATGCTAGGATCCTTCCATGTACCTTGGGGCTGAGCTCCCCACTGATCTTCACCTTATCGATCACCCCTGCCTGGAAAATGACCTCCAACTCCATCACCTCTTCAACAGACTCCAGCCGAGACTGCTCCCCCAGTCACCTTCCTTCCTTCCTCCACGAGCGAGTGCTTCGATTCCCTCTTCGTCCATCATCACTTCCTCCCGAACTTCCAACAACTCCTTTGCCCCTTCTTCCCAGGCTCTAACCTCTTCTCCCCTTTCCTCTTCCATCTCCATCACCCTGGGCTCTTCCACGACTCTTTCTAATACATCCTGCCTCTCCATCTCCTTGCCCATATCTTCCGCCTCTGCCTACCAAGTGATGGTGTTGACCGCGGTAATGTAGCATTGCCTTGCTACCGATGGGTCTCCCATCACCCAGATCTGGACTCCGCCCACGTTGAACTTAATGCATTTGTGGAATGATAAGGGGACACATCAGAATTCACTAATGAGGGGACGTCCGAAGATGGCATTATAGCTGCTCAGAGCATTAACAATAACGAACCGGCAGTTGCGGGAATGTCCTCCCAAGGTTACATGGAGCCATACTCATCCTTCCACCTTCATCTCGTCGAACGCCTTCTTGAAAATGACGTTGACCGAGCTACCATTATCGGCGAGGGGTCAGGATACGGTGAAGTTCTCGATAGCCGCCTGAATCACCAGCGCATCGTAGAATGGGTCCTCGTGGTCTGGCATATCCTTCCGAGAGATGGTAATCTTCTTTTATGGGGGCGAGGTTTGAGAAGTCGAAGCCACACTCCGACGATACATGGTGTGGAGGCTCGCCTTTCGGGTCGCCTCGATCCCCACCCCCCATGGATCACCCCGATCCCTCCTTGACTTCCCACATTGGCTTTGTCTACGCACCTATCCTCCTCTTCCGCCGCTCCGATCACCTCCTCTATCCTCACCGGTTGCTGTTGTTCCCTCGGGCCTCTCGCCCTTCTGATTTCAAAGAACTCCGGGTAGGTGACCGTTGCGTGACCCTCCTCTTGATGGAAGTCACAATATGGCAAGGCCACCCCCCCTCTCTCGGCCTCCGCGGCTCGGCTCCTTCTCCTATCTCCTGCTCCACCTCCTCCCGCTCCTACTCTCCTCCCTCTTCCCCGGTCGATCCCCATGGATTGCTGAGGCGGGGAGTGAGTGGTCTTGGGCCCTGCCTCCACCCCGGGTGGTTGGGTCTTCCTTGACCTCCCTGGAAGTTGCCCCCTCCTTGGGCAAACCATCTTCCTGGGCCCTTCATGCCCCCTCCCTGCTGCCTCCACCCCAACTCCGGGGCCCTCAACTCATCTCTCCTCCCGACTTCCTGCTACATGGCCTCCGGTTCACTCAGCTTCGCCAACCTTCTCGTGAACTCCGGGTTGGCCGCCTCTCCTTAGATCTGCTCCACCGCCCTTTCCATCAACTCTTCAAAGGACAGGGAGGCCTTCCACTTCAGATTCATCTTGAAGAACCCCTCCCACAGCACCACCGTGAAGGCAAGCTGGAGGGTGAACCCGGGTTCCTCCTGGATGAGCAGGACCCCACGGGGAGCTGGTGAAACCAATCCCGCGCCTTCTCCTTCAAGGTGATTGCAAAGAGTCTGCACTTGAAAGCATCCGACACAGGCCGGATGGAGACCGTGTCCTCAAACCATTGCAGGTGTTGGACGATGTCATCTTTACTGGTGTAGTAGACCATATTCGGCTCCCTTAATCCTTCCGGGACTGGTGCGGAAAGCACCAGTTCGCAGAACAGGTTTCCTCTGCTCGTCGCTCTCGCCTACTCCACTCGCCCCACGAGCTCGCTGACCGGGCTCGCGCTCGCCGAGCTGGGGAAAGCCCTCGTCCGACGAGGTCTCGCCCTGGCGCCTTGCTAGCCTTCTCCTTGTCGGGCTTCTTCCCTGGAGCATTCTTGCCTACCCCCGACTACGGGATGACCTGGACCGCGGGGGTCGAGAACTCGCCTCGCGCTACGACGAAGGCGAGGTTGATCATCTTTAGTACTTCCCTTTGGAAGTCCACCAACATCCCAACTGTAGCCGACGAGCTGGATGGTGGAGAGCCGCCATAGCCGGCACGTTGCTCATCCTCTTCAACCATGCTACTTCCCTGGGACTTTCTTGTATAAGCCTCTTTCCACGCTTACCGCACCAAAAATGTTGGAACTGAGAATCGGCCCAACGAGGGGTTCGGACACCTAAGAGGGGGCAGCTAGCACTTACTGATCCCGTAGAAGAACTTGATCGAATATTCAGAACTAAACATCGACCCTTGACTGTAGCGTGGAGGTCCCACCACACACCTGGAAGATCTTAGACCGCTTCCCCTCGTAAGCTAAAAGTTGAAGCTGGGCTCCTTGGAGAGCCTTGTGAGCTAACCAAAGTTGTCAGAGGAGGAAGAAGCCAAAGAATTTACATCCTCTCCAAAGGTGCCCTTCAGGGTCTATATATAGTTCTCTCAACCGCGTCTGCTAATAACATAATTCGCCTTTTGGTTTTGTTAAACGCACCCCAAAATGGTCTGCCAACAACCAAACTATGTTGTTTGAAATGGCTATTGGCAGTCTCCCAAGGGTATCCAGGTAAATTCACTTCCAGATCCCACTGAGCGAGTGGTCTGTGAAGGCACCACTCGCCTAACTCCCGGACACCTGGTTCTCTGGGTGAGTGGTCCGTGAAGACACCACTCGCCTAACGATCCCACTAGGCGAATGGTCCGTAAAAGCACCATTCGCCTAACGATCCCACTGGGTGAATGGTCTGTGAAGGCACCACTCGCCTAACTTCCCACGCACCTGGCTCTCCATATCCTACCGTGCGAGTGGTCCATGAAGGCACCACTCGCCAGATCCTTGGTCCTCTAGGCGAGTGTGGTTCTGCCCATCGCTCGCCTGGCCGTCTGCACATCTGAATACCTAAGCGGGCGAGTGCTTAATGAATGAGGATTACACTTGTCTCGAAGCTCGCTTGCCTCTCCTGACGCGAATGTCTCTCTGACGTTTTGGGCGAATGCGAGCCTGTCTGCTTTGTTCTCACTTTTGTTCTCACTACCGTTCTCAGAAGAAGAAGTACTTAGCTTTCTGAGAGGTGGTCTGCCACCCTCAGAGTTCTCTCTCTCTCTATAATTGTAACGAGCAGTGGCCTGTCGCGCTTGAGTTCTTAATTTCTAATTGTAATCCCCCAGAAGATAGTGGAAGTTGGCCGACACAGCTCCGACCGCATGGTTTTCACCCTTTCTGGATTTTCAACGTTAAAAGTCTTCGTGTCACTACTAATTCACTCATTGACTGTTTGCGCGCTCGGTTCGCTTCCGAGCTAAGTTGGTTCATACCGACCGGTCTACCAGAGCACCCGAGCGACCTGCAACAGTTTGACGTCGTCTGTGGGAAAGTGCTTCCAAAACTTTGTGAAGAAGTTTCAGAGCCAGAATTCGCTTCGCAGTAATATTCCATAATGGTTAGAATAAGTGACAGTACCACCGAAGGATCATTCCCCGGGGGATGCGTCGACCCACCTCCCTCACACTCACTCATGAATGCGCCCCTTGTGGACGCATGAATGCAACCCGGAATTCCTATATAATGAGCGAGTCCCCATCAACAATATTGATTTTTCATTAACAGATTTGTTTGCACCGAGTATTTTCCAAAAACAATATGGGTTGCTGTTAACAATGGTGTGAGGCAGTTGCTGACGCAGAAATTTTTTTCCAGTGTGTTTGGAGTACACAATTTTTCGAAAAAAATAAACTCATAAATATAAGAGTAAATTATTGATGACCCTCTGTATCGTTTACACCATTCTAAATAACCCCCATATCATTAATAATAGGTGTATAACCAACCCCCCATTATCTTGCTTATCAACGTCAATAATCTCCTAAATATTTAGAAATTAGTGTATAACCTCTCTTATCTTTTTTTTTATCATAGTCAATAACCCTCTAATCTTTAGAAATAATTATCTTAAACCAAAATTAAAATTTATCTTTTACTAAAAAAATTAATAATTTGAAAAAAAGTTTAATATTAAAATTATTTTTCACTTAATAAATTTGTTAGCTTATTACAATAAAAATTAATTGAACTTTTAAAATAAAATTTAATTAGAAAAATGGGTAACGAGAACAAATATTGGTGTACATGAGTACGAGGTGGCGTGAGAACAAGTCGGGTTGGAACGCGCTTAAAGAAAAGGAGCATTTAGAAAAATTAGGTTTTTGGAGTTTTTTTATTAGTGTGTTTTAATAACAAATATTGATGTGTGCGAGTAACGAATAATGATGTGCTTTTAATACCATTTATTTTGGAGTTTAATTTGATGTTTTTTGGTGTGCGAATAAAGAATATTGATGTTAATTGTTGGAACCAGTATTTGGCCCAACGAGGAGTTCGGACCCCTGTGAAGGGGGGCAGCTAGCACTTACTGATCCCACGGCGGAACCTGACCAAAGACTTAGAATGAAAGACACGACCCTTGGCAACAACGTGAAGGTCCCACCACACACCCGGAAGATCTTTTGAGCGCTTCCCCTCCCAAGCCAAGATTGTAGTAGGGCACCTTGGAGAGCTGAAGGAGCTAACCAAAGAGACCATGAGGAGAAGCAATGATCAAGTATGCCCTCTCAAAGTGCCCCAAATGGTCTATTTATAGCCTTTTTGAACTGGTCTGCTAATAACGGGCTCCCGCCTTTTGGTTTTGTCATACGCGCCCGGAATTGGTCTGCTAACAACCAAACTCCGTTGTTCTAGAGGGCTATTGGCAGCCCACCAGGGGTATCAGGGTAAATTCACCTGCAGCCCCTGCTGGGCGAGTGGACCTTGAAGGCGCCACTCGCTAGCCTTCTTGCGAGCTGGGCTCGCGAGACCTCATCCTGCGAGTAGGGGCGTGCCCCCACTCGCTTCGCCGGACCTACTCTATGAGACCTTACGTGATTCGTTCTGCCTAAATGCACCTCAGAGCAGTCTTCAGAATAGACTCATGCTGTCGCAGCTCGCTACTCGTAAGCGAGTTCCCTGGCCCTTCTCGCCCAGCCCTGGCAGGGTACTCGCCGCGAGTCGGCGAGCACTCCCTGAATTGCTTGTGATTGATTCCTTCGCGAGTCGGTGAACACTGAGTTGTACACAATCCCCTCTCTTCGCGAGATTATGTTAAGCTTGTGAAGAAACATCCAACCCTCCGAGTTCGCCGGACGAGGATGAGCTGGCACAAATATTTGGTGGGTCCCACCCTCAGCGCTATAAATACCAACGTCTCTGGGTGATGAGGGACCCTTTCCTTCCTTTCCTTTGCTACTCGAGACCGCATTTGCTGAAGATGCCCCTCTCGGAAGAAGCTCAAGCCCGCTTGGCAGCGTCCCGTGCGAGGGGCAATCTGTCACGATCGGCTCGTCCCCTGGGGCGCCCGACAGGCTCTGCCTCCACTGCCATGAAGAGGGCACAGGTGGTGCGGCGACGCTTCGGGATGATGGGGCCTTCCCTCCGGGACATGTTGCGTGATCCCACACTCGCCGGACAGGTACTCAGATTCGCGTGCCTTTTCTCCCTATCTTCGTGCTGACATTTTATTCTTCAGAGCGCGTCTCTTGCGGGAGTCCCTGGGAGCGGGACTCCAAACGATACTCACCTCCCCTCTCCCGGGGGAAACAATTTTGGCGGCCGCCGACACGGATGTCATCGACATCAGCCTCTCGTCGCGGCATAGTAAGACTCCGATATTGTCACCTTCGAGAATTCCCCAACTGACTTTTGTGTGCTCCTTGCAGAGGACCTCCCCGCGACTCCCGAAAGGGACGCCACCCCACTTTGTTCGCCGCCCCCTCTGAAGTCTTCACCCCCGCCGGGCTCGTTGCCTTCTCCGGGCTCGCAGCCTCCGCTGGGCTTGCATCCTCCGCCGGGCTCGCAACCTCCACCGCCACCGGGCTCGCAACCCCCTTTGGATGTGTCAATCTCCGTCCCTGGGTTCCGTCTTCTGGGCCATCTGGCCCCTGGGAGCTCGCTTCCCCCCGATGCCGGGATTGCGAGCCACCTCCACCACGTCCCGGGCCAGGGGAAATAAGTCACGCAGAGGTATTATGAGGCCTTCCAGGGACAACCGAATTCCTTGGCATTCGTTCCAACAAGGTTCTCGCCCGCGAGATTTTTGCCGAGGCGAATGCCGATTCTGGAAGGCTCATTACTTGTTTTCACGTTCGCACGCTTTCGCTTACTTTTGCCAATCGATGTATACTTGTTAATTTTTTGTACCTACTCGCACACCACCATTCGCACTCTCGCAAGTGGTGTGTTCACATTAACTGCTGGCTTATACTCATACAGCACCACTCGCACTCTCGCAAGTAATGTGCGTTTGCCGATTTCTTAGGACTTATGTTGCCACGATAATTCTACCGAGAGCGCAACATTGCCGAGAGCACGACTCACCCCGAGTGACCCTTATGCTCTCCTTTAGACGAGGAGTTATCTTGGGTGTACTTACTGAGCGTAAACCTCCTTTGTTGAGACCACTCGCATTACTGTCGAACGAGTGCCTTTCCGGGCGAGTGCCTCCTCTGCTGGGGCCACTCACATACTTGACCCTTGAGATTTTCTCTTCTCATATTTTCCCTACCTTCCTGCCGCCGGGTGAGTTTACTGTCATGTCAGCTGAGTGAGAGCCTGACCATGTCGTCTTCGTGAGAGCTTGTTGCCTTGGGCCCAGTACCACCTTTACCTTAGCCAGCCTCTTCAGAGATCAACCTGAACCATCGTCCAATGAGAGCCCGACAGCGGAATCGATCTGGGGCATTCCACCTCATACATTCCCTAGCCAGCCTCTCCAGAGATCAACCTGACCCACCGTCTAATGAGAGCCTGATAGCGGAATCGATCTGGGGCATTCCAGCTCATACGTTTCCTAGCCAGCCTCTCCATAGATCAACCTGACCCACCGTCTAATGAGAGCCCGGCAGCGGAATCGATCGGGGGCACTCCAGCTCAAACTTTCCTTATCCAGCCTCTCTAGAGATCAACCCGACCCACCGTCTAATGAGAGCCCGTCAGCGAAATCGATCTGGGGCATTCCAGCTCATACTTTCCTTAGCCAGCCTCTCCAGAGATCAACTTGACCTACCGTCTAATGAGAGCCTGACATCGGAATCGATCTGTGGCACTCCGGCTCAATCTTTCTTTAGCTATCCTCTCCAGAGATCAACCTGACCCACCGTCTAATGAGAGCCCGGCAGCGGAATTGATCTGGGGCACTCCAACTCAAACTTTCCTTAGTCAGCCTCTCCAGAGATCAACCTGACCCACCGTCTAATGAGAGCCCGGCAGTGGAATTGATCGGGGGCATTCCAGCTCATACTTTCCTTAGCTAGCCTCTCTAGAGATCAACCTGGCCCACCGTCTAATGAGAGCCTGGCAGCGGAATCGATCTGGGGCACTCCAGCTCCAGCTTTCCTTAGCAAGCCTCTCCAGAGATCAACCTGACTCACCGTCTAATGAGAGCCCGACAATGAAATCGATCTGGGGCATTCCAGCTCAAACACACAAGGGCACATGGTTAGAGTAGGCATTGAAATCAGCCCACAATGAATTAATCATATAATAAACCAACATAAAAAAGTTTATGGATGGGAACGCTTTAGATCATCCCCACTTCGAGCTCGACCGAGGGGTACCCCTTCCACATCCCGGAGGTGGTACCCTCCCGACTTGAGCACTTCACCTACAATGTAAGGCCCCTCCCAGTTGGGGTTGAGCTTTCCCACCGCGGCCCCTCTCCCCGCCGCATCAACCTTTTTCAGGACTAATCCCCCCTTCTCGAACTGCTTTACTCGAACATGCTTGTCGAAGTACCGAACCATCCGCCGCTTGACATCCTCCTACTGGATGGTGGCTAGGTCCCAGAGCTCTTCTACCAAATCCAAAGATAGCCTCAGTTCTACCTCGTTCTCCAGTCCCCATTCTTCATCTCCTTCCCCTGCGGTCACCACCCTGGGTGACTTTACCTCAAACAATATAGGAAGCATGACCTCGGACCCATGATAGAGCTTGAATGGGGTCTCACCGGTGGCCGTGTTTGGGGTGGTCCTCAAGGCCCAGAAGACCGATGATAGCTGTTCTACCCAGTTGCCCCTTAGGTTCTCGACCTTCTTTTTCAGCAAATTCACTATTATTTTGTTCGCTGCCTCCACTTGCCCATTGCTCCTTGGGTGGTGGACCGACGCGAACCGAAAATCTATGTCGAGTTGGGTGCAAAAGTTGACGAACTCGTCGCTGGAAAATTGTGGCCCATTGTCTGTGACGATGGCTAGTGGGAGCCCATGACGACAGATTATCTCTCCCCATATAAATTTTTTGGCTAGTTGAGAAGTTTCCTCAGCTAGTGCTTTCACCTCCAGCCATTTGGAAAAGTAATCGATCATTACTAGCAGGAACTTTCTCTGTTCGCTCTCCTGGGGGAAAGGACCCACCAAATCCAATCCCCATATCGCAAAAGGCCACAGAGCTGTGATGGTCCGGAGCCTTTGGGCTGTAAGGAGCTGGAGGGGAGCATAGAGCTGGCACTTGGAGCATTTCTTGGCGAACTCTATTGCATCTTTGCTGAGGGTGGGCCAAAAGTAGCCTTGCCTCAACACCCTTCCTTCCAAGGTCCTGCTCCCCGAGTGGCTTCCACACTCCCCCGAATGGATTTCCTCCAGGACCCTTGGGATCTCCTCTTCTGACACGCAATGAGCCAGGAGCCCCGAGAGGGTCTTTCGGTATAGTGCACCTACATGTAGGGAGTAATATGCCGATTTGTACCTGAGTCGTCGCTTGTCCACATCCCCTTCATGGAATTTCCCTGATGTCAGGAAGGTTATGATGGGATCCATCCATGATGTTTGATGATCTATCTCCATCAGTTCCCCCTCCTCGATGGATGGTCGGAAGAGTTCCGACACTTTCCTCCTGCCCGGGGACCGAACTTGGCCAGAAGGTCAGTCGGGATGCTTTCCTTCCTTGGCACGTGATGGATCGAGAAGGTGCAGAACTGTCCGATGACACTCTTGACCTTTTCCTGATAGCGTTGGAGCGTTGTCTCCTTTGCCTCGAACTCCCCCTAATCTGACACGCCGCCACCATGGATTCCGCCGAGACCTCCACATCTTGCACACCCAACTCCAGGGCTAGTCGTATGCCTGCTATTACCGCCTCGTACTCATCCTGGTTGTTGGTGATCGGGAAGTGAATGTTGATGGCTTGCTCGATCCTTGTCCCTTGAGGGCTTACGAGGATGGCTCCCCCCCAAAGGAATGCTTCCCTGAAGCTCCATCGACTAACATCTTCCAGGCCATTGAGAGGGGTGTCTCGACTTCTTCTACCTCGTCATGTAGTCGTCTAGGAAATCCTCCACTGCTTGCACCTTTATCGAGAGCCTGGGCATAAATGAGATGTCGAATTCGCTCAACTCCACTGACCATTTAGCCAACCTCCCCGAGTACTCCACTCCTTCCATAATATTGCGGAGGGGGTGGTTGGTCACTCCTTTTCCTGAATGCGCCTGGAAGTAGGGCCGAAGCTTCCGGGCTGACACCAGGAGGGTGAAGGTCAGCTTCTCTAAGATGGAGTACCTAAGCTCGGCCTTTCTCAGGACTCGGCTAACATAGTAGATCGGGAGTTGTTTCTTCCTCTCTTCCCGCACCAGCACGGAGCTTACCGCTTCAGACCCTACCCCCAAATATAGGGATAGGTCCTCTCCTTGCCTTGGTCCCTGGAGTAAGGGAGCCTGAGTCAATTGTTCCTTCAAAGCTTGGAAAGCCCCCTCACACTCCGGGGTCCATTCGAACTTCTGATTTCCCCTTAGCACGTTGAAGAATGATGCACATTTCTCCCCCGCCATGGAGAGAAACCTGCTTAGACCGGCCAGCTTTCCGGTAAGACGCTGGACTTCCTTCGCGTTCTTCAGCGATCCCAGTTACAAGATCGCCCTTACCTTGTCGGGGTTAGGCTCCACCCCTGTCGGAGTGAGCAAGTGGCCTAAGAATTTTCCCCGGCTTGCCCCGAAGACACACTTCTGGGGGTTGAGTTTCATCTTGAACTTTCGCAAGGTCCCTAAAGTCTCTTCAAGGTCCCGGAGGTGGGACTCGAGGTTCTGACTCTTGATCATGAGATCGTCCATGTACACTTCCAAGTTTCTCCCCTTCTATTCTTGAAAGACCCTGTCCATCATCCGATGATATGTCGCCCCTGCATTTTTTAGCGCAAAGAGCATCATCTTATTGCAGTAGCACCCATCCCCTGTGATGAAAGAGACATCCTTGACATTGGGAGGGTGCATGCGGATCTGATGGTAACCTGAGAAAGCATCAAGAAAACTCATTAGGGAAAAACCGACGGCTGAGTCAACCAGCACGTCGATTCGAGGCATGGGGTAACAATCCTTGGGGCATGATTTATTTAGTAAAAAAAAGTCTACACACATCCTCCACTTACCATCTCCCTTCTTTACCATTACTACGTTAGAGACTCAGCCTGGGTACTGGATCTCGGATACAAAACCTGCCCTGAGGAGCTTGCTTACCTCCTCCCGGATGGGGCCTTCCAGCTTGTCAGCAGTGGACCTCTTCTTCTGACGGATGGGACGGGTGTCGGGGTCGAGGTTGAGGCGGTGGCAGGCCACATCCGCATCGATCCCGAGCATGTCCGCCGCGCTCCTTGCGAAGACATCCACGTTCTCCTAGACGCAGGCCAGGATCTTATTTTGCTCCTCGGGGCCGAGCTCCCCACTGATCTTTAATTTCTCTATCACTCCCGCTCGGGAAGTAACCTCCAGTTCCACGACCTCATCCATGACCTCCAGCCGGGACTGCTCCCCCGATCGTCCTCCTTCCTTTCATCGTAAGCAGGCACTTCGGCCTCTCCTTCCTCCATCTCCTCTTCCCAGACTTCCATCAACTCCTTTGCCCCTTCTGTCAGGGCTTCCTCTTCTCCTCCTCTTCTCTCCCTCGAGAAATCGAACAACGGGCCATCTGAGGCCAACACTCTTCTTGCCTCCACCTTTATCTCATCAAACGCCTTCTTGAAGATGACATTGACCGAGCTCCCGTTATCGACAAGGATTCAGGAGACGGTGAAGTTCTCGATGGTTGTCTGGATGACCAGCACATCGCAGAACGGGTCCTCATGACCACCATATCCTTCTGCGAGAAGGTGATCTTTTCCGATGGGGGTGGGGCTTGAGACATCGAAGCCACGCTCTGACTGTACATGACATGAAGGCTCGCATTTTGGGTTGCATCGATCCCTACACCCCCATGTATCACTTTGATCCCCACCGGGTCCCCACATCGGCCTGGTCTTTGCACCTTTATTCATCCTCCTCTTAAGGCAGGACCTCCTCAATCCTCACCGGCCGCTTCTCCCGCTGCGCCGACACTCTCGCCCCCCCTCATCTCCAGGAACTCTAGGCAGGTGGCCGTCGCGTGACCTTCCTCCTGGTGGAAGTCACAATAGGACAACGCCACCTCCCTTCTCTCGGCCTCCGCGCCACGATTTCTTCTTCTCACTCCTGCTCCTGCTCCTCTTCCTCCCCTTACTCTTCCTCCTCGCCCGATTGACATAGCTTGCTGAGGCGGGGGAGGCAACGGTTTCGGACCCTGCCTCCACCCGAGCTGATGAGGTCTTTCTTGACCTCCATGGAAGTTGCCTCCTCCATGCTGCCTACCCCCCAACTCCGGGGCCCTCGGCTCTTCCCTTCTCCAGACTTCCTGCTGCTTGACATCCGGTTCACTGTGCTTTGTTAGCCTCTTTGTGAACTCCTGCTTAGCTGCCTCGCTCTCGATCTCCTCCGACACCCTTTCCATCAACTCCTCGAAGGACAAGGGAGCCTTCCGCTTTAGACTCATTTTGAAGAATCCCTCCCGCAACCCCACCGCGAAGGCAAGCTGGAGGGTTAATCCCGACACCTCATGGATGAGGAGGACCTCTTCCTGGAATCGTTCCAAATAGTGGGCCAACGACTCCCCCCGTCGCTGCCTGATATTGAAGAGTGCCTCGGGGTCCTTCTTCCTGTTCTTCGAGGTCGAGAAGCGAAGTAAGAAGCTGCGGCGCAGATCCTCAAAAGCATAGATCGATCCCCTCGGGAGCTGGTGACACTACTAGAAAACAGATTTTTGGCCAGGGCAATTTGCCCTGACAAAAGGTCTAAAACCGTAGCTAAAGATCTTTTGCCACGGTCTAGCCACGGAAAAAATCCATGGCTAAAAGTCGCGTAGAGAAACAGTTTTAGCACGGATTGACCGTGGCAAATAGTATTAGCCACAAATATTTTGCCGTGGCTAATAATGCAATCTTTTGCCACGGTTTAAGACCCTGACAAAAACTCTTTAATACTATTAAAATGGACTATTTGCTACGGCTTTTTGCCGTGGCAAATAATCTGACTATTAGCCGCGGCTTGGAACCGTGACTAATAGGCAGTTTAATATTTTTAAACTATTAGCCACGGTTTGGAACCGTGGCTAATAATTAATTTTGTATTTTTTAAAAAACTAGAGCAAAAATTTAACTCTTTCTCCCCATATCTACCGGCATTAAAAAAACAAGAACAGAAAGCTTCAAAACAAGCAACAGAAGCATACAATAATTGTAAGACAAAATTGAATGGATACTAGAAATATCATATATAACACACGAACTAACTGTAGTCCATCAAATATCAAACTTCATTATAGCCTTTTTATGAAATTAACTACAGTACAAGTAAACTTATGAACTATGTTTCCAAGGAATGAGTTTATGTAAATTAACTATAGTCCATCAATAGAAGTTCTAAAAGATCCATCCTCTGCTGTTTGGTCGGGTTCCTCGCCATCTCTCTGGCTGATTTTCAGTCCAAGAGGTCTTCCCATAAGTTCCTGGAACAATCAAATTGGTTATTTCAATCAGAGTAGAGCTGATAATCGTGTTCAGATATGTCTGAAGTGTTGTTAAGGGCTATGATTGATTGATTAAAAAAAATGTTTGACAATTATGATAGTTGATTGAATAACAGAAACGAAAATTATTACATATTATGTGCTATTATTAGAAAAAAATTCTAATCTTAAATGATGTATGATCAAAATAAGGTCAATTTCAATTAACTAATTAGAACCCAAAAAAGTTTTTTTTTTAAATCCATACAAAGTGATTTTCTTTTCACAAAAGCTCCTCACACAGTTTGTCTAATCCCATCAATACCTAATATAATATCACCCTACAACAATACTTAAAGTTGAAGAACAAGCTGAATGAAAGCCATTTGGTTTTGAGAATCCAATATTAGATCGAGAAACTTAGGTAGTGTAATGTAAATATAAATCCAAAGCCCCTCCACCAATAATCAATTGGATATAAGTCAGATTCTATGTTTCTAACACAATATTAGAACAGTTAAACCCCCACAATTCACTCACATGTGGTTCAATTTAAAAAAAAAACTACATATTAAAGGCCGAAGACCCCTACAAGAGAGAGAGAGAGAGAGAGAGCATGCTAATAATTTAGCCCCTGACCTATATATATATATATATACATATATATATATATACGTATAGAGATATACGTATAGAGATATACGTATATATATACGTATAGAGATATACGTATATATACGTATAGAGATATACGTGTGTATATATATATATATCGTCGTGTGTTTGATATAAATCACGAGTCTCTAATCAAAGCACTGGGCCAACACTCAAATAATATACCACCGCTAAAATTAAATTCTTAAAGAGAAATTTGAGAATAAATATCAAATATATATTTTATCTTACCTTCCCATTCAACTCAGAAATAGCAGACAATGCTTCTTCATTTGTCGCAAAAGAAATGAACCATATCCCGATGACTTCCCTGATTGGCCATCAAAAACCACTCTAACTGAAACAGACTTGAATTTCACCTGAGAGCAATGATGTTTAGTCTCACATTTGATAAATTAAGAAAAGCTTATAGAGTGTAGAATATATATGCATATACCTGATGTCTGAAGGTCTCTTCATGTTGTAGTATATCCATCTTAATGTATTCCCTGTCATTTTGGTTAATATCAATGATTGCAGCATCATGATCTCCCAAATTCAAACCTACATCAAAACAGTTGCCAACAATAGACAGTAAGATGTGAATCAAAACAGTTTCCAGCAATAGGTCAAACTAATATCAGGTAGAGAACATGAGGAAATTATACCATAACTAATAATACTCAAACAGTGTACCACCAAATCTATATTGGATGCTCAATTTATCAAAATTATATTACTGTAGTGAGAGTTTCACTTCAAAGAATAAATCAATTAAGCAAAAACAAAAATTTAATTTTAAACATGGATTCTCTTTTTATTTGTCGTAAGTTAAAAATATAGAATATCTCCTAAAACCCATATACACAACCATTACAAAGAATCTCACAAAGCTTCACAACAATCTATAAAATTGAGCAGCTCATTTTTAAGTTCACCTAGTTAATCAATACAAAAGTTCTCTTCTTTAACGTTAGTACACTCATCAAGTTATTCAAGTTGCCTACAGTTTGGGGATTGGGATCCAAAATTGACAGTTCATATATGCACGTGCGTGCACATATAACCTCCAAACCTAACTTGCAGGCTTCTTGTGAAAATCATCAATAGGAAACACTATTGGCCTTGGCATCCCCTGAAAATGTGTCAAACATCATAAAATAAGCTTGAGCAATATCTACTGGATGCGGAAAACTACTGAACGAACTAGCTTGAGTGAAGGGAGACGACTATGGAAACTCTCTAAAAAACATGAGACTACATCATATAAAGTCTTTATATATATACTCATAAATGTTAACTCATATAACATCTTCAAAATTCATGCAAACACTTCAAACTCTTCAAAAGTCATGGTCCATATATTTCTCACACTAAAAGTGATTTGAAAAAATTTACATTCTTAGTAATGGAAGGGATTGATTTCATAAGCTTAGGTATATAACATAAAATCTAGCACTCTTCTAGTCAATAAGCTTGGAGAAATATATGCAAGAATGTGATGAGATAAATAATCCCATCCATAACTAGTTAAGATGGCAGTGCTCAACCACTAAGGTGTTAAAATGAAAGTGCATCATTTATATATATGTATGCATGGAGCGGAAGAGGAAGAGACTTGCAAAACCAACAAAAATTTTGAAACTTCACTTCTTTCATAGTTGATAAAACCTAAGCACGAAAAATCAAAGAGTAGGGGAGAAAGATATTTTTACCGGAACAATTTCTGAACACGACGAAGGCAATCGTCGATCCTTGATGAAGGCGAAGGAAGAGGATGCGAAGATCGGTTGTCGACGTGAGGTGAGCCAATGAAATCGAAGAGAGGGTGAGGTCCGACTGAGCGAGGTCTCTGTGGAGCGTGATTTTGACTGGGTCCGCCCCTGCCCTAAACGAGAAAGGGTTTGTATACCTGGTATCTGAGAGGCGCCAGAGAAGATATCTGAGAGGTGCCATAGATCTGGTTTGATGCGAAAATGGAGGAGAAGGGGGCGGGGATGTCTGGTAGAGGCGCGCGATGGCTGCGTCGAAGAGGAGAACGAGAAAGATTTTGGGAATGAGAAGGGAGGAAATGGGGAAAGGAGAGTGAGCATCACGATATGTGAGCGCCAGATATGTTTTGGTGCGCGTTAAATGAAGATTGCGATTTGCCGTGGCCATAGGGTTTGTATTTGCCATAAAATTAATATATCTTGGCAAATATTCTAAGTTTTTGCCACGATCATAGTTTTTCATGGCTAATACACAAGTATTAGCCACAATTTTTGCAACCCTGGCTAAAATATAACAATTAGCCACAGTTTTTGTAATCGTGGCTAATACCAATGTATTAGCCACGGTTTTTGGACCCTGGCAAAAAAATGTGTAGCTAAAACTCATTTTTCTAGTAGTGTGAAACCAGTCCCTCGCCTTTGTTGGGATTACTATACATCATATGTAGATAGCATATCACATATGCGCAGCGGAAATAAAGAACAAGAACAACCCTAAACAGTTCAAGGAACTTGCGATTTCATGAATCAAGAAATAGGAAAGTTGACAACAACTACATAACTTTAGGGGATTGAGTCAATACTCAACCAAGATGCTTCAAGAAGTAAACTCGAAGACAAACTCTGAGTCTCAAGCGCAGAAATCGATCGGCGCATCTACAGAAGTCCACACGAGTGTTGAAGAACCCTAGCTTCTTGTCGCAAAAGAACTAGGTCGGAGAAGAAGAGTCCTCAATGTCTCCCACGAACTGCTAGGTCCGACAACAGGGAGAGGCGTAGGGACGGTGGGAAGAGAGAGACCGATCGGAACTCTTCCGTCGTTTTGGCGGAACTCTTCCATCTCGCTTCAGGTATCGCAAAAGAATATTTCTCACTTAGGGCATAAAATCGTGGTCTATGTATACCCCAGACAAAAGAGAGTCCATCCACACACCTTAAACTATATTGGAGTTAACACATATTTTGTCAAGTATAACTCAATTCATCGAGACACTTCTCGTCGGTTCGTCGAGTAACTCAATTTGTCGAGAACAACTCAATTCGTCGAGACACTTCTCGTCGGTTCGTCGAGTAACTCAATTCGTCGAGTACAACTCAATTCGTCGAGTACTCGTGTAGTTCCTTTCACATCGAGACATTCTCGACGCAACTCCAATCAGTAATAGGATTAGACCTCCACTCATATCCAATATGAGTGAGGCCAACACAATCCTTCATCCAATTTCTCCAACACTGTTATGTGCGACCCGATAGGCTCAAATTGTGTTGGCAGTAAGACTAACTGTTTGATTGCTTTGAGATCACCTTGGAAACACTAACAACCTTCTCCTTCAACGTGGTTGTGAAGAGTCGACAATTGAAGGCGTCTGACAGGGGCCTAAGGGAGACCATATATTCGTACCACTGCAGGTGCGGGATAGGGTCATCCTTGTCGGTATAGTACATCATATCCGGCTCCCTGAACCCCTCCGGGAGTGGTGTCGAGAGCACCAACTCGCAGAACGGGCTTCCCCCAGTCGCCGCTCTCGCCTGTTCGACCCACCCCAAGAGCTCCCTGACTGGACCCGCACTCGCCAAAACAGTGCTCGCCGGCACAGCGCTCGCTGGAACAGAATTCCCCGGGGCAGCGCTTGCCGGACTCGGGAATAGCTCTCGCCATGCAAGATCTCTTCCTGGTGCCTCGCCAACCACTTCCTAGCCAGCTCTCTGGCCCGGGGAATTCTCGCCAACCCCCGATGGCTGGGCCACCTGAGGTGCTGGAGTCGCGAACTCGCCCCACGCCGCGGCGAAGGCGAGATTGATGGTCTCGAGCACCTCCCTGCAAAGATCCGCTATCATCTCAACTGTCACTGGCAGGCCAGATGGTGGCGAAACGCCGAAGTCGCCCTCTCGTTTGTTGGACATGTGTGTCACATCCCTTTGTTTGAGAATAACAAATCCCAAATTGTATTTGATCTTGCTTGTCGTGTGTTTATAGTGTGCAGGAACTATAGGTGCAATACTCCACAGGTAGAAAGCAGCTGAATTCAAAAAATCTGAAGAATGCGCTACCGCCAGTGCTAGCGCAACCGCCAGGCGCTAGCTCAGGTTCCGTTCGACGAAATTGCCTGTATTCGACGAAAACTCTGTTCGACGAAAATTTAGTTCGACGAAAATTTCGTTCGACGAAAGTTTGTTCTGCCACGACGCCGACGGTTTTGCATCCGCTACCGCCAGCGCTAGCGCTACCGCCAGGCGCTATCTTAAGTTCGTGCACAGCGCCACGCCGCCGACGGTTTTGCAACCGCTCCACACGAACGCTACCGCAGGCGCTAGGAGCTACCGCAGGCGCTATCTTCAAGTTCTATAAATTGATGGGCTCTTTCTCATTTTGGCTAATCGATCCTAGAGAGATTGCTAGGGCCACAATTCTATTGTTGTTATGATGCCGAAGATGGATCTCCCACTAAAAGCTTAAGGAGATTTCTGGAGGAGGACTACGTCACGCTACATCCGAAGGACGATCGCTTCAACCTCGCTCATACTACATCGATCCATCATCCTCATCTTCAGAAATATCATATAGGGAGTTTTTATTATTATTATCTTTATTTTCATTCCATACTTTCTTTGTAACCATTTAGTTAATTCGCATTGTGTTGGCGACTAGGTCTGGGTAGGACTTAGGGAGAAATTCGCCTTGTGTTGGCGACTAGTTCTAGGTGATTAGATCTAGTGGGGCTCGAGGCTATATCCGGGGAAGGATTGGCTAGAGCGGCTTGAGGCCTTATCCGGGGAAGGATAGGCTAAAGCCAACCGGTTTGTGGGGATACAAGTCGGTATAGAAAAGAAAAAGATATTTACTTTTGTACGCCTCCGATTTCTAGCGATATTGAAATCAAATTTATGTAAACACCTTTTTTTATATAAATACAATCATGTCTCTATTTGTGTTTACTTGATTTCTCTCCTTTGGCGTTATCTCTAAAATATTGGTTACAAAGTTTTCAAATTCAAATTACTTTATCTAAATTGTTTATTTCAATTTTTTAATCATAAAACAATTTAGTACTTTTTCTAAACTTAAAAATTATGATATTCTCACAAATTAGCTAAATTGTCATTTTGCCTTTCTCATATTATAAAACAATTTAGTAATTTTCATAGAATTATAAGAAAGAATATTTATTCTCTTATTCACCCCCCCCCCCCCCCTCTAAGGGCGCCGTAAGATCCAGCAAGTGGTATCAAAGCGTAAGTTATTCCAAACGGTTTAAAAACCAGGAATAATGGCGTCTCATGATCTCGCTTCTACTAGTGAGGGAAACTTTCTTATAAATGAAAAATCTTTAGCACCACCTTTATTTGAAGGCAAAAATTATAATGGGTGGAAATTTCTTATGAAAAAATTTCTTAAATCTTTGGATATTAAAGTATGGAATATTACAATTAAAATACCACCAAGTATTTTAAATAAAAATGAAATGCTTTTAAATGCCAAATCTATGAATAGTCTATATTGTGCATTAGATCAAAATATTTTCAAACTTATTTATACACTTCCTACTGCTTATGAAGTTTGGAAATTTCTTGAGAATACTTATAGTCTTCCTTCCACAGATGATGAACAAGAGCAATTCTTTGTGGATCCAAGAGAAGAAACTGATAAGGACTTATGCTTGGAGGAAGAAGAACACAACGTCACAATATTGGACTCATTTGTTGGCAACACATCAAGCAAAAGAGAAGACGAAAATTCAACTATGGAAGAGGAATGCAAAGAAGATGTCAAAGGAATCGTTGGTCCAAATCTTGCCTCATCCCATAGCAATGTAAGAAAATCAAAAACTCCTCTTTTTGAAACATCAAATAGCCATATCTTTTGATCCGCTCGTCCGTTTTTCGCGTTTAATACCTTTTCGGAAAGAACACAGAAATCTCCATCCAACGAAGAACCAATCTTGCCCGTTAAAATTCATTTGGTGCTGTCAAAATTGCCCAAACTCAACTTTGTTTAAAAGTTATACCAGTCTTATATTTCGGCAATTTCTGTGTCTTTGGATTCTTCATCACATGATATCCTTTGTATATTGTGTGTAATGTGTATCACCATTGTTTGCATGTTATTTAGACCTTAGAATCGTCTTGTATCATTAAGTTCAAATCAAAAGTTTAATCATTTCATTCTTGGTCTAAAAAAATTAATATGAAACCTTCTATACTGCATGCAACATTATCTCCATTAATCATATGTTATAACATTACATTCAAACTCATCATCCTAGCATCACCTCTTATTTTATGCTTAAATTTGTATGCTAGGTATAACATGTACAATGTTATTTAAAATTGATGATAACTATGTGATTTGAAATTATAATAGAATACTAAAATTCCAACAAACACATAATTTATGGATTAATCATTAGAATATATATGAATATTGTATCATAAATCATATACTATCATGCAAAACCAAAGATCAATAGATTCAATTATTGAATGCAAATTTTATTATAAATTTCAAAACATTATATATGTGATATTTGTCTTTGATATGACTACATGTTCATCATTTTCTAGGCTTAAAAATCAAACATGCTTATTCAAAAGAAAATCACTATATCACTATATCATAAGTCTAGAAGGATTAGAATTTTCATACATCATGATGATCTAACATATATTCTATGCAAAATTCTCTATAATCATAAATCATAATTCATGTTCTATCAAGAAATATTTCAAATCAATAATAAGAATTATGAATTTTATAATAAAATTTTGAATAATGTTTTTCTTTACATTAATTGGTGTATGGATATGCTTTGATATTGATTGCATGTATCTCACATATATATAGATTCTAGAATCAACTTAGGAATAATAAAGATACATCAAACTTAATCATCACTCTATTCTAGATCTATAATTTGAAATTCTATTTTTGAATACATGCAATATTAATATTAATCTTATGACATGACATTAAATCCAAAACTCATCATACTAGCTTTATCACTTATTGAATATTAGTAATTGTGCTAGTAATCACATATCGTCATTTCATAAAAGTAGAAAACTATGCGGCTTTATATAACTCATCACATTAAACAAAACTCATAGTTTATATATCAACCCTTAGATTTAAAAGCATAGGTTGTCCAAAAGATTATTTCACCTATGACTTCATATCTCACAATAGCGGGGGCGTAGGGTTGTATGTATTAGAGACCTAACCTCTAAGTCATGTCTTGTCCTTAATCGGGGAGGGTTCCAGTGGGGCCTTGCGAGGCACTAGGGGGAAAGAGTGCTAGGTTGAGTATTCTCTAATGTGTGCATATGGGACTAACACCCCAACCTACGGCATGTGTGCAGCTCCTCATGCCCATCCGTCACTTAGTACGGGGCTAGGATGTAGACATTTAGTCGGGATAGTCTTTAATCTTAGGACATATTTATATTACTCTTTGCATGATCATTTTATTCACTTATCACTTAAATCATACATATTTGGGGTTGTTTAATAAAAAATGTTATCTTGTGTCTTCATAATTTATCTCTTCTTGATTAAATGGTTTTGTAAAACACAAGAATTTGAAAAAGCCAAAGTTTCATGCAAATTTGATCCACCTAGAGATCTCCAAAAAATTTGAAATTTTAGCATGGAACTACTCTAAGGACACTTAATCAAAATCAAAAATCAAAAATTTAAAATTCTCAAAAAATCACGTACTGTTTGCCGCGCTATCACTAGCGCCGGCGCTAGCGTGGGTGTCTGATTTTTTTGGGTTTTAAAATTTCTAAAAATCTATAAAAATATTTTAGTTCATATGTACTACTTAGTTTTTTGTGTTTCTGACCTTTGTTATTTTGTTTTTATCCATATTATGAAAAATCAACTACAAAAATTCAAAATTCAAAAATACAAAAATATGTTTGTGTGATTTTTCTATGTTTATTTCATTAAAAATTTTCAAAAAAAACTGTATGATCTTTATTGCTAATATCAAGCATGAATGATTTGTATTATTTAGAATTATTTACAATGTTAAAATTTATTCTTTGAAATTACTATGAACATTGTTTGGTTTATCATGCTTTGATATATCTATTTAAAGTGCATCAATTGTATTGAAAAATATGTGTAGAACCAAACTTAGCATGCCTCTAAGTATGAGTAAATGTATTATGATTGATAATGATACCTTTCACTCACTTATTTTGGTAATCAACATGTGTGTTTAAATCTAATAATGCTTGCTTGTGTATTATATTTGTACAATGAATTAAAACTTGCATAAGTTTATTGCCTACACTACATTTGAATTGCACTTATGAAATTTTGAAAAGTGGTTAAGTTAAAAATTTGGGTTTGCAAAACAAGTGTATTCAGAGAATGTTGTCTCACAAATGTGAACAAAGAATTATATATATAGACAAATATAACTCCACCAAGCACTACTTGAACCTCCTGATAAGTCTTCATAAGCATTGTGAGGTTGAGCACCTTGGAAAGAATAGTAAAGTGTCTTGTGCAAACCTTGGTTACTACACCACTTTGTTAAAAATTATGTGCATTAAAAGTGTGTGAAAGTAATTTACTTGTGTTTTATTGTGCACTTTACTTTACATATGTCTTGTATTTTGTTGATTTAAATCAATTGTTAACATTGCCCAAAATTCACTTATGTGCACATCATTATCTTTCATAACACTTCTTCTCATGAGTATTGAATTCTAATGCTTTATCTATACTACTCTTTATATAAGAAATGCACTAGATAACCTAGCATGATCTCTACAATGTTTTGGTATTTCTTGAACTTAAAATTAAGTAACATTGTAGTATAATCTCTTTTTGATATGTTCATTTCATGTTTGATATCTTTATGAAAAACTTTGAGATTTCAAAAAGGTTCAACATCTTTCAATTTTGAACTATAACTCATATTTTTACTTATGCTTTTCATGCTTACAAAAAGATATTTCTTATAATCTTCCGCTTGCCTACAACTCTTATCTTTTTATTTGAAATCTCTTATATAAACTATGCTTAAACTCTTTATCATTTAATATATTACAAAAGCTCGATCATGCTTTATCATTTATAAGAAATGTCTCCTTACTACCCTCACCCCACCTTCTTTTGATAATACCAAAAGGGGGAGATTAATTGAAGAAATATATATAGGAGAAATATAGAAGATTAAGGGGAGAATAATTCATGTAATCTATCATTTAGGGGGAGTTAAACATAAATTGCATTTATGTAGGGGGAGCATTAAGATAGGGGGAGTATGCACATTATCATGCTTATCATACATTATAGTTGCACTATCATCTTGCTTATCCTTTACTATAAACACTATTGTCGATTTCTTGCTAAGTGGATTTGTTATTATCAAAAGGGGGAGATTGTTGGACATGTGTGTCACATCCCTTTGTTTGAGAATAACAAATCCCAAATTGTATTTGATCTTGCTTGTCGTGTGTTTATAGTGTGCAGGAACTATAGGTGCAATACTCCACAGGTAGAAAGCAGCTAAATACAAAAAATCTGAAGAATGCGTTACCGCCAGGCGCTAGCTCAGGTTCCGTTCGACGAAATTGCCTGTGTTCGACGAAAACTCCGTTCGACGAAATTGCCTGTGTTCGACGAAAACTCCGTTCGACGAAAACTCCGTTCGACGAAAATTTTCGTTCGACGAAAGTTTGTTCTACCACGACGCCGATGATTTCGCAACCGCTACCGCCAGCGCTAGCGCTACCGTCGGGCGCTATCTCAAGTTCGTGCACAGCGCCACGTCGCCGACGGTTTCGCAACCGCTCCACACGAACGCTACCGCAGGCGCTAGGAGCTACCGCAAGTGCTATCTTCAAGTTCTATAAATTGATGGACTCTTTCTCGTTTTGGCTAATCGATCCCAGAGAGATTGCTATGACCACAATTCTATTGTTGTTATGCTGTCGAAGATGGATCTCCCACTAAAAGCTTAAGGAGATTTCTGGAGGAGGACTACGTCACGCTACATCCGAAGGACGATCGCTTCAACCTCGCTCATACTACAACGATCCTTCATCCTCATCTTCAGAAATCTCATATAGGGAGTTTTTATTATTGTTATCTTTATTTTCATTCCATACTTTCTTTGTAACCGTTTATTTAATTCGCCTTGTGTTGGCGACTAGGTCTGGGTAGGACTTAGGGGGAAAATCGCCTTGTGTTGGCGACTAGTTCTAGGTGATTAGATCTAGGGGCTCGAGGCCATATCCGGGGAAGGCTTGGCTAGAGCGGCTTGAGGCCTTATCCGGGGAAGGATAGGCTAAAGCCAACCGGTTTGTGGGGATACAAGTCGGTATAGAAAAGGAAAAGATATTTACTTTTGTACGCCTCCGATTTCTAGCGATATTGAAATCAAATTTATGTAAATACCTTTTTTTATATAAATACAATCATGTCTCTATTTGTGTTTACTTGATTTCTCTCCTTTGGCGTTATCTCTAAAATATTGGTTACAAAGTTTTCAAATTCAAATTACTTTATCTAAATTGTTTATTTCAATCTCTTAATCATAAAACAATTTAGTACTTATTTCTAAACTTGAAAATTATGATATTCTCACAAATTAGCTAAATTGTCATTTTGCCTTTCTCATATTATAAAATAATTTAGTAATTTTTATAAAATTATAAGAAAGAATTTTTATTCCCTTATTCCCCCCCCCCCCCCCCCCCCCCCCACCCTCGAAGGGCGCCGTAAGATCCAACATCGCTCACCTCCTCCTACCATGTTACCTCCATGGGAATTTCTTGTACTTACTGCTTTCCACGCTCACCGCACCAAAAATGTTGGAACCAGTGTTTGGCCCAACGAGGAGTTCGGACCCCTGTGAAGGTGGCAGCTAGCACTTACTGATCCCATGGAGGAACCTGGCCAAAGACTTTGAATGGAAGACACGACCCTTGGCGACAGCGTGGAGGTCCCACCACACACCCGGAAGATCTTTTGAGCGCTTCCCCTCCCAAGCCAAGACTATAGCCGGGCACCTTGGAGAGGTGAAGGAGCCAACCAAAGAGACCCTGAGAATAAACAAAGATCTAGTATGCCCTCTCAAGGTGCCCCAAAGGGTCTATTTATAGCCTTTTTGAACTGGTCTGCTAATAGCGGGCTTCCGCCTTTTGGTTTTGCTATACACACCCCAAATTGGTCTGCTAATAGCCAAACTCCACTGTTCTGGAGGGATATTGGCAGCCCGCCAGGGGTATCAAGGTAAATTCACCTGCACCCCGTGCTGGGCGAGTGGCCCTTGAAGGCGCCACTCGCTAGCCTCCTTGCGAGCTGGGGTCGCGAGACCTCCTCCTGCGAGTAGGGGCGTGCCCCCACTCGCCTCGCAGGACCGACTCTGTGAGATCTTACCTGACTCGCTCTGGCTAAATGCACTTCAGAGCGGTCTTCAGAACAGACTCATGTTGTCGTCGCTTCCTACTCGCGAGCGAGATCCCTGGTCCGCATCGCCCAGCCCTGGCAGGGTACTCGCCGCGAGTCGGCGAGCACTCCCTGAATTGCCTGTGATTGATTCCTCCGCGAGTCGGTGAACACTGGGTTGTACATTAATTGAAAACTTAAATTCATTATTATTTAGGAATTATTTGAATAACACTATCTCACTTAATATTTAAAATATTTTATACAACAATATTGCAAAAAAAAAGGTATTTATAGAATAAAATTTAAAATGTAGACTTTGGTGGGAATTGAAATCATGACCAAGAGGCCAAAACATATGCACTCAACCAACTAAGCTAACAACAATATATTGCTAATTTTATTTAGGATGTAATATATGCGATAAGTAACTAATTCACCATTTTATTTTTATTTATCGAAATATACTATTTTTAAAACTAAGCATGGGCGGCCACTCACGCTCGCCCATATGTGGGTCCTCCCCTGGTGTCAGGATATCTATTTTTGGGCTGCCTTTAACAATTCCCATAATTAATAATATATTTAGCTTTTTAAATAAGTTATGTGAGTTGGTTAAGCATGGCGAATTATATGCGATAGGTTTGCAGTTCGAACCCAACAGTACTCACTAAGGTACCGTTTGTTTAGATGAAATTGAAATTGGATATTGGGATTGAGATCAATTCTAATTCTTCGAGGAATTAGAATTAGTCTAATTCCAATTATAGTGTTCGCAAATAAACAGAATTGGAGAATATTGTGAAATTTATCAATTTTGTTGTTCGTTTATTATATAAAACTTAATCTTAGAATTATGCGCGAGAGGAAAAAACGCGCGCTCGGGCAAAAAAGTGAGCGACCATGCGAAAAACACGCGCCCGTGAGAACATTGAGCGTTGTGGAGAAAAATGCGCGCTCAGGCGAAAAAAATGCGCCCGGACGAAAAATGCGCCCAGGGCGAAATACGTTCCCCCACGGAGAAATACGCGCGCCAGGGCAAAATACACGCGCCCGGGCGAAAAAAGTGTGCCTGGACGAAAAAATACGCCGCAGCGATAACGCGTGCGCGAGCGTTATAATCCGCGCCTTGATGAAAAATGCCGCCTGGGCGAAAAAACGCGCGCTCAGACGAAAAAAGTGCCCCAGGCAAAATACACGCGTCCGGGAGAAAATGCGCACTCAGGCGAAAAACACACTCACGGGGGAACAATGCCCGCCCGGGCGAAAAAGTGCGCGCCCGGACGAAAAATTGCGCACGGGCATAAAACACTCGTCTAGGCAAATGTATAGAAATTGCGCTCGAGCGTAAAATGCGCAAGCGTGCAAACGAACGTCAAAATTAAAATTAGACCTTTAATTCCAATTCTAGGAGCTTAATTCCGTCCAAATCAAACGGACCCTAAAATATTATACATAGAAATAATTTTTATTTAACAAGAATAATTATCATCAAAAATATGAATTCCTTACTAATTTAAAAAGGATAAAATTCATTGCTAATAAAAATCTTGCAAAATAGAAAGGAATTATTTTTTTTTCTAAAATTTGCTAGACCATATTTGTTGAGAAAGTTAATGCTGAAGACATTGAAGAGGAGAAGAAGACCAACAGCTCAGATCAAGACATCGAGAAAGGCGGCATTGAAACTTACCAGAAGACGAAGAAGAACAGGCGCAAGCAGCACCTGGGAAAATACCTGGATTGAAGTCGAAGAGGCCTCATTTAATGCTTTGCATCTTTACCTGTATTTTCTGCATCTCTAAAGATGAGATCATTTGATGTAATAAACAATGCTTTTCAATGAATGAATGAAGTTTTGCTCTATCTTTCTCATTTGTTCTTCTTACTGCTTATTCCCGTGGATCCTCCTTCCCAAAATTGATCATGATATCAAAGCATGGTTCTAAGCCATCAGAGGAAGGCTTTTCTTTCATCTAAGGCTTAGTTATTCTCGTGCTTGCACTTCTCTCATCATATGGCCACATTAAACGCATCTCATATGTTTCAGTTTATTTAAACCGGTGTTCCCATCTTTGATGGAGAACACTATGACTTTTGGGCATCTCACATAAGGCTTGTGTTTCAATCACAAGGCCTATGGCATCTGATCTAGAATGATCCACAGTGTAACACCCTTCCAGTACGAATAATATAACAGTAGGTCCGGCCGGGACCCCACGCTATACTAACCAGACTAGCTAGGCGTTAAAAGAAGATATTCAGAAAAGATCTACACCAAAGTATACTAAACATAAGCGGAAGCATAAATATTTGACATTTCTTTTTAGAATAGTCCACTATCAAAGGAATGAAACAATAAAGTGTAGAGTCACGGCCTTAAGGCCTTACATTCCAAAAATGTACAAAACTCCTTAAACATACTTCGGCACGCAGGCCGGCAATACATCAAAAGCAGAAAAGAGGTTGGCCTTCGAGGGCCAACGCAGCAAAAAGGGCCACCGCCCACTATTTCCCGCTAGGCTCACCTGCACCTGCATAAGAAGATTCCACCAAGAGGTGGCAAACAAAGCAACGGTCAGCACAACTGACCAAATTATAACGACCCCACCCCTTTCACGGGGCGGCGGAGCTTCTTCCCTGCAAACAAGTCGTACTAGCAGCAAGTAGTACTAAAAGGAAAGTGCAAACTACACAAGGTGAGGTTTCAAGCACAATCAATCTTCTAGGTGTAGCAACAAATAGAGTTGATCCTGGGAATGCACATGATATTGGTTGGGTTCACCCGAAGGTTCCCCACAACTGCCTAAGCAACGCATGAGGCTAATCATAACATCAATCCAAAACCATGACCGTGGGTTCTCACGACCACATGTAACCAGCTAAGTTAAAGAGCTTAGTGAACGCTTGAGCATTTACCTATTGGAGGAACCCTCCCAAACAGGTCTATCCCATGATCACACGGCGTCCCGAGGTTTCCCCCTCTCGCCGATAAGCATGGTGCGGGTTCGGTACAAGCTTGTGCCCGTTGCTCAAATCATCGCGTTAACAACAACGATGCGGGTGTAGCTTTGCCTCGGCCCGTTCGCAAGGAAACACCGATGGGTGTTCCCAATCGCAATAAGTTACGCACCTAAACCAACCAAGTGGACTTAGGCTTCACTAGAACAAACAACGAAGGAGGTATACAACGACTCACTTCAATTTCATGGTGAAGGTTTGCATTCCACAAATCTCCAAGCAAAGGGGCTTTCGTTAGGATCTTCACACGACGCCTAATTTCAAGTCCCGCAATACTATAGATGATCTCACGGAGTCATTCTCCGGCACGCATTCTTGGCCTAACCTAAATGCAACGTCGCAAATCAAGCATCACCGATTCGGGCTCACGGCCACGAATAGGCTTCACACACAATGCCTAAATCCGCACGACTACCGGATTTCTAAATGCAATATGCTGGGGATGGACACAATCGACCCGGAGTTCCGGAGAACTAGAGGAAATCCTACACTTCACCAATTTGGTGAAAGGGAGTCCTCATGCAAGCATAGAAAGAGAAAGAGAGGACAAAGAACACGTCCTAAGACCGGGAGAAAGAATCGTTACCCTTGGAGCTTTCTTCCCTGCCATAGATCCGAGATTCCAATCGGAGGGAAAGAAGCGCACCGGGCTGCACTTTCCAGATCTGGAAATGTCTCGCGAATCGGAGCTCCGGAGCTCCGTCAATGGCGGAATCTCCTTCTTCTTCCTCCTTGCCCTTTCTTCTTTCTCTAGCTTAGGAGAGAGGAAAGCTATGGAAATATGAGGGATTAACCCCTCTCCAAAGCCCTAAGACCCCACAGCAACAGCTCCCAGCCGTTGGATCGAATTCAAATAAATTTGATCGGCCGGATTGTCTTCTCCGCTCGTTTTTACGGAGCAGAATTAACAGGGCGCACGATCACTGGCGCACGACCAACGGTCATGCGCGAAGAGGAGAAATGGTCGTGCACACTGTTTTGGACAGTGAGCATCCCGACGGCTCTCTTCGCCTTGACAAAAGCGCAAGATCACTGGCTCACGACCAGTGGTCGTGCGCAAAGAGGAGAAATGGTCGTGCGCACTGCTTTGGACAGTGAAATTTCAGCCTTCTCCGAGCGCAGCACTACCACTCCGCCTACCTCGCTGAACAATGATTTTTGGGGTGTTACAACTCCACTTCCCTTAAAAGAATTTCGTCCCGAAATTTCAAAAACAGTATTAGCAGAAAATACAGTTATAATTACCTGAGAGAAATAGCTCGGGGTACTCCGCAAGCATCGACTGCTCTCTTTCCCAAGAGAGTTCCTCTCGCCCGCAATTATTCCAACGGACTTTCACTATCCGAATGGACTTGTTCCGCAACTGCTTCACTTCACTGTCTTCAATGCAAATGGGTTTGACTTTCGTCGCTAGCCCACCATCTACCGACACTTCGCTGACCGCAGAAACAAGATTTGGCTCCTTTACAGCCTTCCGCAACACAGAGATGTGGAATACATCATGCAACCAGCTCAGCTCCGAAGATAGAGCAAGCCGGTAGGCAACTTCACCAATGCGCTCCAAGATCTGGAACGGTCCTAAGTACCTCGGACTTAGCTTTTTCAAGCGTCGGATCCTCGATACTCCTTTGAACGGTTTGATCTTGAGATAAACCCAGTCGCCAACGGCGAACTCGACATTCCGATGATTTGCATTATAGTATTTTGCCTGCCGATCATGGGCAATGAGCAACCGCTCCCGAATAGCCCGAATCGATGTATTTGCCTCCTCCACATCCTTGCGTTTCAACAACTTAGTGTCTCCCATTTCAGCCCAAGATAACGGTGTGCGACATTTCCTACCATAAAGAGCCTCGAAAGGGGCCATCTTTATACTTGCTTGGTAGCTGTTGTTGTAAGCAAACTCAATCATATAGAGATGGTCCTCCCATCTCTTTCCGAAGTCCAGGGCGCACATCCTCAGCATGTCCTCCATCGTCCTATTGGTCCTTTCGGTCTGTCCATCCGTTTGCGGGTGGAAGGCCGTGCTAAACTTTAGCTTGGTACCCAATAATTGATGAATCAGCCTCCAATCATTTGATGTGAACCGCCCATCGCGATCACTGACGATGCTACGGGGAATCCCGTGCAACCGTACGATGTTATCGACGTACAACTTTGCCAGCTTCTCCATAGAATCATCCTTCCGGTTCGGAATAAAGTGTGATACCTTCGTCAATCGGTCCACGATCACCCAGATGGCGTCGTTTCCATGTTGCGATCTTGGCAATCCGTGCATGAAATCCATCAAAATATCATTGAACTTCCATTCCGGAATCGGCAATGACTTCAGAAACCCACCGGGACGTTGACATTCCACCTTCACCAACGCGCAAGTATGACACTTGGCCACGTAGAGGGCAATGTCTTTCTTCATACCCAGCCACCAGAAGAGTTTCTTCATATCCATGTACATTTTCGTGCTCCCAGGGTGGATCGAGTACTTGGTATGATGAGCCTCGTACATCAACTCCGCTCGTAATGTACCAACATTTGGGACGCACAATCTGCCATTCTTCCACATAAGGCCATCCTCGAAAGAGAAATCAGCGTTTGACCCATCAACGGTCTCCGCTTTATAGTGTTTCATGCTCTCATCAAGCTCCAATGCTTGTCGAACTCGGTCGGCAAGGTCGTATTGAACCTCCATCCAGTTCAAGCATGCTGAAGGAGATGCTCTTCTATCGACGCAAATGATCTCCATAACTTCTAGCTCGCGGATTAGATGCTCATCGTGCATCAAAATCCAATTTGCTTGAGCAGGAGCCCGACGACTCAACGCGTCCGCAACTACATTTCCCTTACCAGGAGTATATTTGATGTCGAAGGTGTAGTCCCCAAGGAACTCCATCCACCTCCTCTGACGCATATTCAACTCCCTTTGATCCAGCAGGTACTTGAGGCTCTTGTGGTCAGTAAAGATATCGATCTTCACGCCATACAAGTAATGCCTCCAAAGCTTGAGGGCGAAAACAACGGCCGCTAGCTCCAAATCATGGACCGGGTAGTTCCTTTCATGAACCTTCAGTTGTCGGGAGCCGTAGGCAATTACCTTTCCGAACTGCACTAGGACGCAACCCAAACCACTCCCCGAGGCATCACTTTAAATTTCGTAGCCCTCCGTACCACATGGCGAGCATAGAATGGGCGCCGTGGTCAGACGGCTTTTCAGTTCTTCAAAAGCTCGAGCGCACTCGGGCGACCAGTCGAACTTGTGATCTTTCCTAGTCAGTTTAGTGAGAGGGAGTGCGACCCTCGAGAAGTTCTCCACAAAGCGCCTGTAATAGCTGGCAAGTCCTAAGAAACTTCGGACTTCCGCTATGTTTTTCAACACAGGCCACGCTCGGATCGCTTCTATTTTCGACGGATCAACCGCAATTCCATCCCCACTAACAACATGACCCAGGAATGCTACTGACCATAACCAAAACTCGCACTTGGAGAACTTGTCATATAATTGACTCCTCCTCAGGGTGCTCAAAACTGCGTGCAGATGCTCTGCATGCTCCTCCTCCGACTGAGAGTATACTAAAATGTCGTCGATGAAGACGATCACAAATTGATCCAAATACTCTCGGAACGTTCTATTCATTAAGTTCATAAATACCGACGGTGCATTAGATAGACCTAACGGCATGACGGTGAACTCATAGTGCCCAAAGCGGGTACTGAATGCTGTCTTTGAATGTCACATTCCCTTATACGCAGTTGGTAATAGCCGGACCTTAAGTCTAGCTTAGAGTATACCGTCGACCCAACCAGTTGGTCGAATAAATCGTCGATTCTTGGAATCGGGTATCGGTTCTTCTCGGTCAACTTATTCAGCTCTCGATAGTCGATACATAGACGCAAGCTCCCGTCCTTCTTTTTCACAAAGAGGACCGGTGCACTCCAAGGCGAGGAACTTGGACGTACGTAGCCTTGCTTTAGCAGCTCTTGTAATTGAACCTTCAGTTCTGCCAATTCCTTTGGCGCTATACGGTACGGTGAGCGGGCTACAGGTTTGGCACATGGCACCAACTCGATACAGAAATCAATCTCCCTCTGAGGCGGAGCCTCAGGGAGTTCGTTAGGAAACACGTCGGCGTACTCCGCTACAACTGGGACATCGCATAACCTGGGCTTTGGCTCTGAAGCCTCCAACAGAGTGAAGAACAATTCCGCGCCCTTTCTCACCGCCTTAACCACTTGGAGAGCAGACATCAGTGTCTTGCTTGCTCCTCGCATACCTGCGAACGTGGTTTCGTCTTCGGTGTTCTTTCCTAGAGTGATCTCCTTTGAATTGCAATCTATGCATGCTCGCTGCTCCGAGAGCCAGTCCATTCTGAAGATCACATCAAATTCATCTAACGGTAATAACGACGCTTCCAAGTCGAAATCCTGATTTCCGATCCGCACCTTCACACGGCTCTTCCTATCCGCACTCATGCGAGACCCGTTAGGTAGCACTACCTCCAATCTATCTTTTGCTAAGGTTGACGACACTCTGATTCACACCACAAAGCCCATAGACAGAAAAGAGTGCGATGCTCCCGTATCGAATAGAGCTCTCGCCGGATAGTTGAAAATTAGGACGAAACCTAATTGCACACAAATCAACATAAAGTCGCACAACAGTATCAATCACACATAGCAATGTAAAAGCTAACATTTAATTCATACCTGTGATGACATCAGTTTGTCGTATGACTTCTTGCTGGCCAAGCGAGTAAACTCTCGGCTGGGTCGGAATGTGCTGGGAAGCAACAGACTCCGCAGCTTTGCCCTTTTCCGCATGACCCGCAGCACGAGCATAGTCCATCGCTCGGTTCTCTGGCCTCGGGGGACCACTGCGACACACGTTTGTTGTGTGTCCCACCTTTCCGCAAGTGAAACATGTAATTGGACCACGTGCAGTCGTAGCTCCCGACACACTTGAGCGAGTTGGTTCCGCAGACTTGAACTTCCTTTTGTTCCTCCTGAACTCCGACTTGGACTGAGAGGCCGGCGCATGAAACTCGGGTTTCTTTGCCATGCCCTGTGCTTGCACTCTCTTCATGTCCAAATCCAGAGATCTGGCGCTTTGCACCACCACGTGGAAGCCAAACGTCATTGGGCCTGCAAGGAGCAGCCTCAACTCATCCCGAAGACCTTCATAAAACTTGTTCGTCTTCATTTCCTCATCTTCCACCAAAAACCCCGCATAGCGGCCCAATCTAGTGAACTCGTGCAAGTATTCGTCCACCGAGCTATTGCCTTGAGTTAACTTCAAGAACTGGTTCTGCAACGCAATACGTTGGGCAGAGGGAATAAATCTCTGAAGAAACGACTTTGAGAACTCCGCCAAAGTGATCTCGGTAATCTCCTTACCTTCAAACTTATGCGCTTCCTGTTCGGCCCACCAAAGCTCTGCTTCTCCGTTAAGGAGAAAGGTGGATAGGGTGACCATCATAGCTTCTTCCGTTGCTGTCGCCTTTAGAGTTTTTCTAACCATTGACAGCCAGTCCTCCGCCTCCGTTGGGGATCCGGTCCCCGAAAAGGTTGGAGGATGGAAACTTAGAAAGTGCTGAAGTTGTTGATCACGCGCTCGCGCAACAACTACTCGCTCTACTCGACATTCCACCCTTGGCTCCACCGCAGGTTCCACTGCAGCCACTGGTACAGGGATCTCCACCCTCGGTTCCACTGCAGGTTCCACTGCGGCAGCTGCCACCGGGGCCACATCCGGAGTAGGCATAGCAGGCTGTGCAAGCCTTTGCGGTTGAGCATTGATCATCGCGAAGACAGCTTCTGCGATTAACCTGATCATCTCAGCAGGAGGAGTGGTCGCTGGCACCTCAGCCGACGCACTACTTTCAGCGGTGTTACGGGGTCGAGACTGCCCCGCAGCACTCCTAGTCACCTACAATCGTGCAAAACACAATTTAGTGACCGAAAACATAGCAAACAACATTCATGGAACGCTCAGGTTCCGCAAACAGGTATGTTTTTCCATTCCTAAGTGGACATTCTTATTAGTTTTTGGCGTTTTAGGTGAATGCACATCCCGTGCACACCACCCCTTAAAAGGAATTCGTCCCGAATTCGCTAAACTACGGATCGACGCCCTAAGTCCGATACCAAATTGTAACACCCTTCCAGTACGAATAATATAACAGTAGGTCCGGCCGGGACCCCACGCTATACTAACCACACTAGCTAGGCGTTAAAAGGAGATATTCAGAAAAGAACTACACCAGAGTATACTAAACATAAGCGGAAGCATAAAGATTTGACATTTCTTTTTAGAATAGTCCACTATCACAGGAATGAAACAATAAAGTGTAGAGTTACGGCCTTAAGGCCTTACATTCCAAAAATGTACAAAACTCCTTAAACATACTTCGGCACGCAGGCCGGCAATGCATGAAAAGCAGAAAAGAGGTTGTCCTTCGAGGGCCAACGCAGCAAAAAGGGCCACCGCCCGCTATTTCCCGCTAGGCTCACCTGCACCTGCATAAGAAGATTCCACCAAGAGGTGGCAAGCAAAGCAACGGTCAGCACAACTGACCAAATTATAATGACCCCACCCCTTTCATGGGGTGGCGGAGCTTCTTCCCTGCAAACAAGTCGTACTAGCAGCAAGTAGTACTAAAAGGAAAGTGCAAACTACACAAGGTGAGGTTTCAAGCACAATCAATCTTCTAGGTGTAGCAACAAATAGAGTTGATCCTGGGAATGCACATGATGTTGGTTGGGTTCACCCGAAGGTTCCCCACAACCGCCTAAGCAACGCATGAGGCTAATCATAACATCAATCCAAAACCATGACCGTGGGTTCTCACGACCACACGTAACCAGCTAAGCTAAAGAGCTTAGTGAACGCTTGAGCATTTACCTATTGGAGGAACCCTCCCAAACAGGTCCATCCCATGATCACACGGCTTCCCGAGGTTTCCCCCTCTCGCCGATAAGCATGGTGCGGGTTCGGTACAAGCATGTGCCCGTTGCTCAAATCACCGCGTTAACAACAACGATGCGGGTGTAGCTTTACCTCGGCCCGTTCGCAAGGAAACACCGACGGGTGTTCCCAATCACAATAAGTTACGCACCTAAACCAACCAAGTGGACTTAGGCTTCACTAGAACAACCAACGAAGGAGGTATAAAATGACTCACTTCAATTTCGTGGTGAAGGTTTGCATTCTACCACTCTCCAAGCAAAGAGGCTTTCGTTAGGATCTTCACACGACGCCTAATTTTAAGTCCCGCAATACTATAGATGATCTCACGGAGTCATTCTCCGGCACGCATTCTAGGCCTAACCTAAATGCAACGTCGCAAATCAAGAATCACCGATTCGGGCTCACGGCCACGAATAGGCTTCACACACAATGCCTAAATTTGCACGACTACCGGATTTCTAAATGCAATATGTCGGGGACAGACACAATCGACCCAGAGTTCCGGAGAACTAGAGGAAATCCTACACTTCACCCATTTGGTGAAAGGGAGTCCTCATGCAAGCATAGAAAGAGAAAGAGAGGACAAAGAACACGTCCTAAGACCGGGAGAAAGAATCGTTACCCTTGGAGCTTTCTTCCCCGCCATAGATCCGAGATTCCAATCGGAGGGAAAGAACCACACCGGGATGCACTTTCCAGATCTGGAAACGTCTCGCGAATCGGAGCTTCGGAGCTCCGTCAATGGCGGAATCTCCTTCTTCTTCCTCCTTGCCCTTTCTTCTTTCTCTAGCTTAGGAGAGAGGAAAGCTATGGAAATATGAGGGATTAACCCCTCTCCAAAGCCCTAAGACCCCCCAGCAACAGCTCACAGCCGATGGATTGAATTCCAATAAATTTGATCGGCCGGATTGTCTTCTCCGCTCGTTTTTACGGAGCAGAATTAACAGGGCGCACGATCACTGGCGCACGACCAGCGGTCGTGCGCAAAGAGGAGAAATGGTCGTGCGCACTATTTTGGACAGTGAGCATCCCGACGGCTCTCTTCGCCTTGACAAAAGCGCACGATCACTGGCTCACGACCAGTGGTCGTGCGCGAAGAGGATAAATGGTCGTGCGCACTGCTTTGGACAGTGAAATTTCAGCCTTCTCCGAGCGCAGCACTACCACTCCGCCTACCTCGCTGAACAACGATTTTTTGGGTGATACACCCAGCCTGCCGAGACATCCAAAGGAAAAGACACAGACGCCACAGCCATCAAAGCAGCACAGGAAGAAGCAAAGTTACAAGCTAAAGCTCTCCTCATTCTGCATCAGGGCGTAGGCAAAGGTATCTATCCAAGGATAAAGGGGGCCACCACACCAAAAGGAGCATGGGACATCCTTCACAGCGAATTTCAAGGTTCGGAGAAGGTAATCTGAATCAAACTTCAACATCAGTGGAAGTTATTTGAGAACATTGCAATGAAAGAAAATGAGTCCCTAAAAGAATTTGTAACAAGACTAATGGGTATTGTAAATCAAATAAGAAGTTTAGGGGACAAACTAAAAGATAAGAAGATTGCCCCTAAAATTCTGAGATGTTTAAACCCTAAAATTCTACCCTATTGTCACCACAATTGAAGAAACAAAGGACCTCAAAACTCTTTCAATCTCAGAGCTAATGGGATCTCTCCAAGCTCATGAGGAAAGAATAAAGGAGCCTAATGGTGAAGTTGAGCATGCCTTTCAGGCAAAGGCAAAGCTTTCCCCCACTGAAAAAACACCTCAGAGAAGCTCTCAATATACTAATAGAGGGAGAGGTAGAGGAAAACAAGGAGAAACCAGAAATAGTGAATACAAACCAAACCAGTGGAGTAGTGAGCCTAAACCTAACTCACAATATTCTGTAATCTGTGCAAACGAACAAACCACACAGCCTTTGATTGTTTTACAAATGCAAGAGGTGCAAAAAACCCACACATGCAAAAATATTGTTGGTCCAAAGACAAAGAAGAAAAGAAGGAAGATGCAAAATTCCTTAACACCACTGAAAATTGTTGATCACCACAACATGTGTTGAGAAAAGTGAGACTTGGTTTGTCGACAGTGGGTGCTCCAACCACATGTCCCCTTGCATGGAGTTTTTTGTAAAGCTAAATCCATCAGACAAATCACATGTAAGTCTAGGAGATGGGAAGAAGTTAGAGATTAGGGGGACTGGGACTGTAACAGTTAAGTCCAAAGATGGACACATTAGACACATAGATGATGTACACTTTATTCCCTTGCTCACTCAAAGCTTATTAAGTGTGGGGCAGCTCATGAAAAATGGATACACCATCACCTTTGAAGATGCACACTGCCATATCTTACACAAAGAAACAATTGTGTGTATAGCTTCAATCAAAATGACTCAAAACAAAATGTTCCCCCTCAATCTAGTCTCACCTGGTGATCAAGCACTCATATGCACAACCAACTCCACATGGCACTAGAGATTTGCTCATTAAATCAGAATGACCTCAAAAGATTGCAGAAAAAGGAGATGGTAATAGGCCTACCCAAACTGAGCAATGACAGCTCAATATGTGAAGATTGCATCATGGGGAGAGCCACAGGCTACCATTCCCAACTACAGCAACCTAGAGAGCTCAAGAGCCACTGGAACTTGTGCATGCAGATCTCTGGGGACCTGCTTCAACACCAACCATGGGAGGAATGAGGTATTACCTAAGTATTATTGATGATTTTACCAGATTTGGTTGGGTTTACTTCTTACAACAAAAGTCTGAAGCACTCTCCAAGTTCAAGGAATTTAAAGCACTGGTTGAAAAAGAAAGCGGCTTCAACATAAAGAGACTAAGAACAGATCGAGGAGGAGAGTTCACAGGAGGTGAATTCTCAGATTTCTTCAAGATCCATGACATCCACAGGGAGCTGACATCCCCTACTCACCTGAGCAAAACGGGGTAGTAGAAAGGAGGAACAGGACAATCATGGAGAAAGTGAAGGCAATGCTTCAACATCATCACCTACCACAACAATTCTGGGCAGAAGCTGTTCACATAGCAGTTTATGTTCTGAACAGGTCACCAACCAGAAGCCTAGATGATGTTACCCCCTATGAGCTCTCGAAGAAGAAGAAGCCAAATGTTCAGCACTTAAGAACGTTTGGATGCATTGCATACCGACACATACCCAAAGAGAACAGAAAAAAGTTAGAAATGAAAGCTGATAAGGGGATATTTGTGGGGTATAGCCATCACTCAAAGGCATACCGCATATATAACCCTGAATCTCAACAACTTCTTGTATCCAAAGATGTTGTTTTTGATGAAGAAAGGAGTTGGAATTGGGGGGATCAGGCTCCAGGAGGGACACATCAGTCTGCTGAGGTTGCTGAAGACCAGCCTTCCATTCATGCAGAAAATGACAGCCCTTATCCAGAAAATCAAGGAGATTTGGATCTTCTCTCAGATTCTGAGGAGGAGTCATCATCTCCAAAGAAGTATAAATCATTATCAGAGATCTACCAACAAACTGAAGCTGCATTCCTTACCATTGGAGAACCTGAATGTTACTCTGCAGCTGCAAAAGATCCAAACTGGGTCAATGCAATGAGAGAAGAGATAAAGATGGTGGAGAAAAATGAAACCTGTGACTTGTACCCAAACCAAAAAATAAAAATGTTATCAATCTGAAGTGGGTCTATAAGACAAAGCAGGATGAAGAAGGAAGCATAGTAAAATACAAAGCAAGGATAGTGGCAAAAGGTTATTCCCAAAGAGAGGGAATAGACTACACTGAAACCTTTTCCCCTGTCGTGGGAATGGAAAATATAAGAACCTTCCTGGCTGTTGCTGCACAAATCAAGCTCCAAATTCACCAACTTGATGTAAAATCGGCGTTTCTTAATGGGACAATAGAGGAGGAGGTTTATGTTAGTCAACCAGAAGATTTTGAGAAAACAGGAGAAGAAGAGAAGGTGTGCAGGCTACGCAAGGCCCTCTACGACTTAAAACAAGCTCCAAGGGCCTGGAATCAGAAAATCGACAGCTATCTCATCTCAAATGGCTTCAACAGGAGTCAAAACGAGTCATCCTTATACACCAAAAGGTTCCCTTCAAATCATTTCCTTCTTGTATGTCTTTATGTTGATGATCTCATTTTCATTGGCTCATCCAATGATATAATCAAAAATTTCAAAAGCATAATGGAAAAGGAATATGAGATGAGTGATCTTGGGCTAATGAAGTACTTCCTGGGATTACAAATAAAGCAAGAACCAGAGAAGGTGTTCATTAACCAAGAAAGGTACATAGAAAAATTCTTGATAAATTTGGAATGACCAATTGCAATTCTGCCTCATCCCCAATGTCAAAGAGCATAAAGATATCAAAAGAAAGTGCAGGAAAGGCAGTCTCAGAAGCTGAGTATAGAAGCCTCATTGGATCCCTCATCTATGTCACAAACACAAGGCCGGACATTGAAAATGCAGTCAGCATTTTGTCCAGATTCCTGTCAAAGCCTAGCTCAGAGCATCTCATCACTGCCAAGCGTGTCCTTCGATATTTAAAAGGGACAAAGCATCTGGGTCTTACTTATCATGAAGAAGAATCATCAGATCTGTGTGGCTACACTGACAGTGACTGGGGGGGGGGGGAGACACAGATGACAGAAAGAGCATCAGCGGTTACGTGTTCATGCTAGGAAGCAAAGTCATTTCCTGGTCCTCTAGAAAACAGAAAATTGTGGCTTTATCAATAGCCGAGGCTGAGTATGTGGCAGCCTGTGCAGCAGCTTGTGAAGGGGTGTGGCTAAGGAGGCTTATCTGTGATCTCTTTTTGTTGGAGATCAAAGATCCTATAAAGATCTGGTGTGATAACACGGCGGCAATCGGAATTGCAAAGAACCCTGTTTTCCATAGCCGGACGAAGCACATAGAGCTGAAATACCACTTCCTGAAGGGTCTGGTGGAGAGTAATCAGGTTGAACTTCATTACTGTCCAACCAACAAACAACTTGCGGACATAATGACGAAACCTTTGTCATCACAAGCTTTCACTGAAATGAGAGGGTTTTAGTCTCAGCATTAAGGGGGAGTGTTGAGAAAGTTAATGCTGAAGACATTGAAGAGGAGAAGAAGACCAACAGCTCAGATCAAGACATCGAGAAAGGCGGCATTAAAACTTACCAGAAGACGAAGAAGAACAGGCGCAAGCAGCACCAGGGAAAATACCTGGAGTGAAGTCGAAGATGCCTCATTTAATGCTTTGCATCTTTACCTGTATTTTCTGCATCTATAAAGATGAGATCATTTGATGTAATAAACAATGTTTTTCAATGAATGAATGAAGTTTTGCTCTATCTTTCTCATTAGTTCTTCTTACTGCTTATTCCCGTGGATCCTCCTTCCCAAAATTGATCGATATTAACTAGGAAAGATTTTTATTTCTAAATTCCATTCTAATTAAACTTAACAAGAAATTTTACTATTAAATTTAGGCTTCGTTTGACGCGGCTTATTTGCTCCAGTGAGTTTGATCAAAAACATCATTATCATAGAATGTATGTTTGGCAAGACAAAGGTTACGACCGCTATAAAGAAAATTAATTAGTTTTGAGCATAAAATGCTTGAATTTTTTTAGGTGAGTTCAGCCGTTCACGAACGACGGTTCATGACCACGACGCTCACTTTCAGCCCGCAGGTGTTGTCTTTCTGGAATTGGCTTTGGTTAGAAAGTCAATATCTGCAGGAATTGACTTTGTGGAGAAAATCAATTATGTTGTTTTAGCAAACAATTCATGCATTATATTGTATGTACGTGTAATTTGTCTATTGTGAACGTTCAATTTTAAGAACTTGGAGGTTCCATTTCATCAAGATAGCATAGATTGATAAAACTACGAGGCAGAGATACAAAAATAGGATGAACTGTGCTTGGATTAAAGACTTGTGGAAATAAATCTTTTTCTAGCCCAACAGTGAAGTGTATGAGTGAATCAACATTTATAATACACAAAGATTGCATTCAGACATTCAAAATCATGCCAACTGGAACTATATAAATAAAAAATGTGATTGGAACTTAGAACACAGCCCAATCGCTTATGTATGATTCAACTATTCGAGTTCAACCTATAGAGTACAGCTCAATCGCTCTTACCTCCTGACCTGCTGTCTTTCCACAGTCAAGCTCATCATTCATATCCAAATGCAATGAAAAATGAGGAAGCTTCAATGGCGAGTTCGGCTGCAGAAGCTTACTTCTCGTCGGCGTCGCCGGACGAGGAGATGGCGATCGGGCATTGAGAAGTTGCAGGAGGAGATGATCGCGAACCTGGGGTCGGGCTGAAATTGCATCGGTGTCGCCGGAGGAGGAGATGGGGGACAATGGAGGAGCAGACAATCGCAAAGCCCTAACCAATCGGGAGGAGACGCGGGCGAAATGTGCAGGGTCGAAATCGGGGGCGCGAGAACTGGAGCAAAACCACACAAAACCTATGTCGAGAGATAAGAATTCGGGCTTTAGAATTAGGCTAAAACCAATACCCGTGGATTTTGGTTTGAAAGCCAATGCCAGCTCAATTCTCACGCGCCGAACAGCAGAATTGTCTTTCTGGAACCCAAAGCCAATTCCAGAAAGCCAATACCTACGCGCCGAACGGACTCCTGTTATCTTAAGAAGTGTATTGTTAACAAGATTAATCAAAAAAAATTGCAGCTTTTCCTTCGTTGCTATTTATTTTAAACATCATATAACCGAACAAATAGATTTCATTGAATTTGACAAACATTATCAACAGAAGAGTTAAATGCCATTTACACAATTATTATTTACAGATGTCATACATGTCACTAAATCAAACATTTGACATGTCACCAAATCAAAGATTTTTGTACTCTCCCATGATTTTATTTTTACGTATGGATATTGTATGGGAGAATCGTGCTGGTAAAATCTTTTCCGTCCATTCTGCTATTGAACTGCTAGCAAAATTCAGAAAAAGAAAAACAAAGAGCGACGTACGATCGGATATTATTTTTAAAATAATTCTTTGATCGGTAAATATGATCCTAAAATATTTGTAAAGACCGAGTCCATATTTAATATTATATAAAAATTTCTATAAAAATAAATACATTTTTTAATAACTTTTTTTATATTAACCCTTATACTACCATACAGGACCAGTATGAAAAAATTTCCTACTCTGACAGGGCAGCCAGGTGCACCAAGATTTTGGTACTCTGATAATATATAAAAAAAAGCTAAATTAGTAAATATTATAATGGAAACTGTTAGATTGGGTAACAAAAATTATTTTTGGGATTAAATTTGCTTGGTTTTAATAATTTAGGAACTAATTTTAGGCAATTGTTATCCGGATTAGAGTTTCTGCTATTAGCACTCGAAATTAGATTTTTTTCTCCTCAATCCGGTGACCGCAAAGCACCCGCACGCCTCTTCCATTTTGTCGCAGCCCGGCTACTTCGGTCCGCCTGTTCTCGCTGCCTGCCAGGGTTGCGCCGCCAGGTATCATTTTCGCCGCCAGTTATCGTTTTCGCCTCCAGCAAAGGTTTCGCCTGCCCACATACGCCACCGGAAGGGGTTTGTCGAACCTTTCTACTGCTTGCACACCGCCGGGAAGTTATTTTCGCTGCCAGCTATCGGTTTCGGCCCCGCTAGTGTTTCTCCGGCCCTACATACGCCGTCGGACATTCCTATTGCTTACACATTGGCGGAAGCTTCTTATCGCTGCCAGCAAGAGTTTCGCAGATTTTTGGATATAATTTCTTCCTTCCCTAAACCCCAAACAAACTCTTTTACAGATTTTTTTAGTTTTTCAATAAGCTAAAAAATTTGTTTTAACCTAGCAACAAACTATTGATTTACTTGCTCTTCTATTATTACTAGATTGTTTTGTATCCGGATTCACACGATGCTAGATTCTCGAGAATTTTTGGAAAATACAATCCGTTGACTTTTGAACATTTCAAAACAATATTTACTATTTAAAAAATTTCAAAATTTTACTTTTGCTCGTAACAATTTGATTTGCGATATAATTTTATCAACCATTTAGAAGTTTAGAGACTGATTTTAAATCATTTTTATAGTTCGAGCACTGATTTTAAGAAGGTCTTATAATTCAAGAAATGATTTAACAATTTTGTCAAAGGTAAATAAATGGTCATTAATGAATCTGCAGCGATAAGAAGATAAGATCGTGAAATTTCTGCAAAAAGGTCAAAACAATAATAAAAATGAATAATAATATTATAAGATACGTGCATGTCTATATCACTGTGCCATTCCACTGTTTCACAAAGAGAATATATATATATATATATAATTTGAATAGACCCCCAAAAATAATTTGAATAATTTATTGGAGGCGTTCAGTTTACATGTCCTCTGATGATTAGATATGACATCCACTTCGCCTTTAATGGAGTTTTATAGGGCTGTAATAAGCCTGTAACCACCGAGCGAGGCCAAAACTCTGACGAACGCACCGCAGAGGAAAGGGACGCCACAACAAACACTTCACAGTTCGGTGACATAACCTTGATGAAATGTGGGGAATTGTTTTTATATTTTAAATTAAAGGAAGGTTGTACACCAAAAGATATTTGGGGAGGGGGAAGTTGCATGGCTTTTTTGGGGGGCAGCGGTAGCCACCCTCGCCTGTGCGCAAAACGCTTGAATGTGACGGCAGGATTCACCCCAAAAACCTAGAAAAATATGTGATTGGTTCAGAGATTTATCTATTAGGATGGATCAATGCTAGTTGATTTGTTTGAGTCTATCGATTTTCATTAATCGATTGCTTGTGTGAATTTACTACTTAATTGGATTGTTAGCTATTGCTGCTGCGCGGCCCCCTTTCAGAATTGGATCGTAACATTTTCCTTTGATGTTCCGCGGAATTGGAGGGCACTGAAATGGTCGGGCGTTATAATGGTGTTTTGCACGGAGCCTAAATTAGGCCATTGTTTGGGATGGCTTTGAGTGTAAGAAAAGCGGTGGTGGGAGATCGCTAGTAAGATTACAGGCATGAGGGAAAAAAAGGTAGGAAAAATAGTACGATGAGAATGCAAATACAGAGAAACTTGAAAATACGAAAAAATAATCTTTTTGGCTTTTCTGAAAGTGCGAGGGCTTCTCAGTGTATCCCTAAAAAACCGAAAATCATATTTCCCACCGCTAGAAAATTAGACGCATGCAAAACATCGATGCCGGTGGGAATAGAAATTCTTTCACCGTCAGTTCTTGTCCCAAACTGAGCCTTAGGGTCCATTTGGCACGGTGGTAGCGGTCGTGAATATGGTGTTTATGAACCGTCGTTTGTGAACGCCCGACTTCACCCTAGGAACTCCATCAACTTTACGCTCAAAACTAGTGTTTTTCTTGATTGCGGTCACAAACATTGTCATGCCTAACACACATTTCATGATGATGACATTTTTTGTCCAAACTCACTGCCCAGCGGACTTAATAAAATCCACATTTGCGACCCGGTAGCCCGCTTTTTGACAAGGTATATAGGTTATGATGGTTTGAGACACATTTCGCCATTAACAAAAATTATGAGATGACGAACTAGTCGAAATGCTCATATCGCTCGCTTAACCACACATCTTGCATCCCTATCTTGACAAGTGCCACATGGTCGCCTCTCTTTCCCCTCGCTTTTCTCTCCCTGGCCTCAAGCCACATGAGGCTCGCCGAGAAGCCCCTTACCTTATTGAGAAGCCCATTACCTCACTGAGAATCCCATAAGCTCACCAAGAAGCTATCGACTAAGTGGAACATATCTTAGTCCACCAAGTCTATTATTTCCACTACTGTTGAAACCGATTTCTCGGTCCCTTGTGAAGCTCGGGCCCTCAACGAGTTGAGGGGCAGCTAGCCCTTACTAGTCCCTCGAAAGGAGCAGACCGGAGATTTGGAAATGGACTAAGACCTTAGTCGCAGCGAGGATGTCCCAACACAAACCCGGAAGATCGTTGAGTGCTTCCCCTCCCAAGCCAAAACTGGGACTTGGGCACCTTGGAGAGCTTGAGAGTTGAACCAAAGTAACCAAGGAAGAAGAAGAAGCTCAGAGATCTGAGATTGGTCTCCTCTCCCAAGGTGCCCATTGATGTCTATTTATAGTTTTCTGCCCATGGTCTGTCAATAGCGGAATTTCGCCTTTTGGTTTCACTAAATGCACCCCAACTTGGCCTGCGAACAGCCAAACTCCGCTGTTGGAGAGGCTACCTGCAGACCACCAGGGGCAGGGGAGTAATTTCACCTCTTTAGTCTAGGGACCGAGTGGTTTATGAGAACATCACTCGCGAGAGGGGTGAGTTCGTCGAACGGAATTCGTCGAACGGAATTCGTCGAACGGAAAGATGAAATTCGTCGAACGCTGATCCGAGTTCGACGACCTCAACAAATGTTCGGCATTCGCCGAACGCTCTTCGACGTTCTGCCGAACCCTGAGACTTGGAAAGAAACCGACTTGCTTGCCCTCTCACGAACAGCCGACGAGTACCTGGCTCGCTCGCCTTCTTGCGGACAGTTGGCGAATACCCGGCTCGCTCGCCTTCTTGCGAACAGTCGGCGAGTACCTGGCTCGCTCGCTTTCTTGCGAATTGACCTTGAAGCTTGGGCTCGCGGGGATCTGACTCGCGCGCCTTCCTGCGACTTCTTCCGCTGAGACAGGGTAGAGGTAGCCGCCGAGACGGCCGTCGGCCCGATAAGCAAATTCGTCGAACGGACACTGGGGTTCGTCGAACTCAGGACTCTGTCGACCGCTGAGCTTGAGTGAAAGCATCGATCGCTGAGCTGAGGCGGGATCGTCGAGCGCTGCCTGGGTTTCGTCGAGCGCAGTTTTGAACCTCTTCGTCGAGCGCAGACCGCCGTTCGTCGAACGCAGGTAGCTGTTCGTCGAACGCAGAGAATCATATGTAAATTCTCCATCTTTGTTCGGGCATAGGCGAATATCGGGGTTGTACACAATCCCCGCTCTTCGCGAGGCTCTTTAGGCTCGCGAAGAACCGTCCAACCCTTGGTATTCGCCGGTCCCTTGGTGACGTGGCGAGAATCTTTTGGTGGGCCCCATGCCTACCACTATAAATACCACTCTCCCCGGCCGTCACTCGAACTTTTTATTCTTCTCTCCCTTTTCTTACTCGCCGCGAGCCCCAACGTGATGTCGAAAAAAAAAAACGAAATGTTGGCTCGCCTGAAGGCCTCGCAAGCGACTCAGAAGGGGAAAGCCGCCGCCATCGCCTCCTGGATTTCTCCGCGGCGCTCTCCGCCTCCGCCCTCCATAAAAACGGCAAAGGCCATTCGGCGCACGGCCGGCGGGGGTGGGTCTTCTTCTTCGTCGCTCTCTCCCGATGACGGGCTCGCCTCGCAGGTATTATCGCCAAGCTCGCTGGTTTAATGTTCTTTCCTTTCAACCTTACTTATCCTATTCGCAGAATGCTCCCCCGGATGAGAGCGCCTCGGGAAGGCCAATCACAGAGACCCACCTCCCTTCTACGGATGGAGCTGACGCTCTTCTCGTGGATGCGAGGGCCGTCGGCCGACGGGACTCGCCTTCGCAACAAGGTGAGTGATGTACCTTGTCTTCCTTCACGTCTCTTAACTCGCCGAATCACACCTACTCCTTGTGCAGTGTCCCCTCTCGCGGCCATGGAGGAACAAGTTCCTCCCCCGGCGGACTCGCCCACCCTGCCGAACCAGACCATCCCTACCCCTGGATTCGGCTTCCTGGGTCAAAAGAGCCCGGGAGGGACGTTGATTGCCGAGCCCAGGCTTGGCTCTAGACCCGCGCTCGCTCCCGGTCTGGGTAAGGCCCTTACCCCTGCCTTTGTTGAAGCATTCCAAGGCCAGCCGGGCACCTCCCGCCAGCGGCCCAGTACTCAAATTCCTCCACTAGGTTAGACTGTCGCCATTGAGTGTTACTTTTTACCGTGTCGCTGATTCCTACTCCGTAGGTAATTCCATGACCCCGCTCTCCGAGTCGGAGTCTGGAGCGTTGGAAATATCTCCACCCCTCTCGCCGAGTCAGGTCGCAGACTTTCTGGGGGACCCCAGCGATCCAGAGCGAATGAAGAGGCGGGTCACCGAGATATTCCATAAGCATACCGCCCTGCTGAGGGATCTACATGAGCAGAATAGGCTGGATCGGCTCGCCAATGAGGAAAGGTTTTCCGCGATGGAGGACGCGAACGCGCGCAGCCTCGCCGAGGTGCGGCCGACCAATCATGGCGACGCGACCTCCCCCGGGGTGTACATTGCCCGAATTGATGATTACATGCGGCTGACGAGCCAGACGAACCGGTCGCTTCGCGAGTATCACTACCCGCGAGTTCCCCCTCGCTCTGGTGTTCGGGGTCGCGGTCGCTGGAAGTGGCTGCGATATTAAGAATTCTTGCTTTGCATTCTATTGTTTTTCTTCCCCCTCCCCTTCGTTGGGAGGGGTCGTGAACAACTTTTATGAGCCTGTAATAATGATACTTTGACTCGCTTGCGAGCCCCTACTTTCCCTGTTTATTATCTTTTCTTTCACCTTGCCCGGCTCGCTCCTTCGTTGGTTATATGTGTGCTTCTATTACTCGCACTCGCGTCTTGCCCTCGCGTTTTGCTTTTTATTATTTAGCGCTAGCTCGCCAATGATTAATGGGAGAAAGTTTTGACAAGGTATCGACTCGCCGGGAGCGAATAGGACCCCGAGGGGCGGAAGAATGCCGCGCGAATCAGCTATCCGCAGACACCGACGCTTCATCTTCTTCCCGCCTTTTTTATTTCTATAAATAGTCGCCCTTTTTTTCTTTTCAACTACCGCATTTACTATTCCTCATTCGCGCTCCCTCCCTTTCTAACTTTCTCGCAAACTTAGCTCGCTCTCGCGGCTTTTGTGATTCGCAAATTCCAGACATCATGGTCGATGAGGCGGAAGCTGAGGGACGGTCCAAGTGTTCCGGGGCCTCCTTGATGGCCTTTTCTCCTGCGCCAACCTCACGAAGGAGGAATACCAGGCTACCGTTGATCAATACATTCACTCCGGGTTTGTGGCTCGCTGCCCTACCGAGAGGGACACCATCAGCGACCCGCATCCTGGTGAGCTCGCTATCCCCATCGCCCATTTTGAGAATGGGTTGCGACTCCCACTTTGGCCGGAAGTACGCCAAGTATGTTTATTTCTTGACCCTTACCTTCCTGGCTCGCTTTGTGAATGGCGCTCTAACCCTTGTTGACTTTTCCAGGTGCTCAAGTACTTCGGCATTCTGCCGAGCGAGCTAACGCCGAACGCGATCGCCGTGGTGGTCGCGTTCGCCAGTTACCTCAGGGCAGAGAAGATCGAGTTCAGCCTGCTCGTCTTCCGCAAGGTCTTCTCGTTCCGCGCATACAAGGACGGGACGGCTCACTTCGCGAGCCAGCATGTCACCGTCTGCGAGACGGTGAATAAGTCTCATTATTGGACGCAAAAGTTCGTCCTAGTGAAGGGCCCTTTCGGCAATATCTCCTACTCCCCCACCCAGCGAGACGAGGCCGCTTATCGCCCTCCGGCCTCGCTAGGGGGTTGTGATGCGGTCCTGTACCAGTACCTCAAGGGAAAAAACTTTGAGGTCGCCTTCCTCCGAGAGCGAATGGACCTCTTGCCGCCTGTCCCCCCAGGAGAAGGTTTGACTCGCACTCGCCAACTTCTCCACTCCCTTCTCCTTCGACTGTCTAATGCTTCCAGTTACCTTTGCAGGAGAGCGTGAACTCCCACTCAACCCTCCTCACACGCCTCCTTCTTCCCTCGCTTCTGGCTCGCTCATGCACATGGCCGTCGAGGCCTTCCGCGACGTCCCAAGCACCTCGTCTGGGAAGAAGCGATCCCTTCCTCCACGCCGGCCCGCCTCGCAGGGAGCGCCGAAGCAGACCAAGAAAGCCCCATCCGCCCCCAAGGCGAAGGAGGTCGTTGACCTCTCCGAACCCGACCTCCACCCTTCTCCAGCAGCGAGTCAGGAGCTTGCCAAAGAGGGCGGCGAGCCGGTGGGAGCGGCTGCCAAACCTAAGCCGACGAGCCACACGAACTTCGGGCTCGGTATGAAGCTTGCAGACGGGGTTGGCGAGCCGGTGCTCGCATGGGATCCCGAGCAGAACAAGGTCATCTGCTCCTCTCTGCACCCTTCCTGGGTAGAGGATGACAAGGCTGGGGGTGAGGCGTTCGCCCTCGCTTTCGGCCTCTACGGTCGCGAGGATGCCTCCCTCTTTCGGTACTTTACGTCGAAGGGGGTTGTATATGAAGCTATGCGAGTCCAATTCCGGGCGATGGATCTTACCCACATGGTGGGCCGCCGGTACTTCACAGCGGATAGGGAAATCAGGGAGCTTAACGTTGAGCTCCAGAAGTCCGCGGATGAAGTCGCAGAGCTTAAGGGGAAGGAGGCCTTGTCTGAGGGCCTCCCGCCAGTCTTCAAGGCGGACTGGTAAGTAATGCCTTGTGAAAGTCTTTTCCTGTCCCGCTCCGCTTTTCCTTCGCTAACCCACTTTTTGCAGGACGCCGAGTCCGTCAGCCAGCTTCACGCGTGGATCGTGGACCTGGAGACGGAGAATACATGCCTCAAGGCCTGGGTCCGCGACCTTACCTTGGCCGTGCTACCCCCCCCCCCCCCCCCCTCCACCGCGAGCTGGGATTCGCGGTCAGTCGCGAGAGGAGAAAGAAGTCGACCGCAAAAGGTCGATGGAGATCACGGAGCTCGTCCTCGACACTCTCAAAGGGGCGGACATGATTGTTCCCGACGCTATGGAGTTTACTGCGGAAGAAGTCATCCCTGACTTGTTCGCGCCCATCTCTGAGGTGGAGGATCGAGAGAGCGAATAAAGGGCGACTGGGCGAGCCGCCTTAATTTTTTGTTGTTTATAATGTAAAACTTTTCTTTTTGCCGGCGAGCCCGCCGTTGGACTGTAATTTATGTGAAGAATGAAAAGAGTCATTTTATCTATCTTCCCGATATTAATGCCTTACTTATTATTCGCACGTGCTCTTTCCTTCGTGCTCGCGTGATTTGGATTTCCTTATGCTCATGCTTTTAAAACGTTCGTTTGACGCTCGCGCCCACGTCTCTTTAATTGACGATTCTCCCTTCGCCATAATGTACCCAGGCCGCTCTCGCTCCCTTCTCTCCTGTGGTGACGGCAAGACTCAGGTCGTAGGATCTTATCCTTGTTTGGGGTGTACCTCGTTGGGGGACCTTGCGAGAGGAAACCAGTATTTAGACCGCCTTGCTCGCACTCGTCTTCTGCGAGCTCTTACCGTTATCCATGGACCACCGTGGAGACGGGCCCTCTCTGGCTCGCCATCTTTACTCGCACCACTGAAATTTGTAAGTGACTTTGTGAGCAGCCGACTCAGTCACCCTGCCGCGATCGATTCTCGTATGCGGACGGCCTCTGGTCTCGCCTCTCTCAGTCCTGGAAGTGGCTCGCGAGTAACCTATTTATTTGCCTCTCCAGAGATCAACCTGGCCCACCGTCTATGAGATCCCGACAGCGGAACCGATCTGGGGCATTCCAGCACCAACCACTTGAAACATTGCCAGCCTCTCCAGAGATCAACCTGACCCACCGTCTATGAGAGCCCGGCAGCGGAATCGATCTGGGGCATTCCAGCACCCAACCATTTGAAACATTGACAGCCTCTCCAGAGATCAACCTGACCCACCGTCTATGAGAGCCCGACAGCGGAATCGATCTGGGGCATTCCAACACCAAACCATTTAAAACATTGCCAGCCTCTCCAGAGATCAACCTGACCCACCGTCTATGAGAGCCCGACAGCGGAATCGATCAGGGTCATTCCAGCACCAAACCATTTAAAACATTGTCAGCCTCTCCAGAGATCAACCTGACCCACCGTCTATGAGAGCCCGACAGCGGAATCAATCTGGGGCATTCCAGCACCAAACCATTTGAAACATTGCCAGTCTCTCCAGAGATCAACCTGACCCACCGTCTATGAGAGCTCGGCAACGGAATCGATCTGGGGCATTCCAGCACCAACCACTTGAAACATTGTTAGCCTCTCCAGAGATCAACCTGACCCATCGTCTATGAGAGCCCGGCAGCGGAATCGATCTGGGGCATTCCAGCACCAAACCATTTGAAACATTGCCAGCCTCTCCAGAGATCAACCTGACCCACCGTCTATGAGAGCCCGACAGCGGAATCGATCTGGGGCATTCCAGCACCAACCACTTGAAACATTGCCAGCCTCTCCAGAGATCAACCTGACCCACCGTCTATGAGAGCCCGGCAGCGGAATCGATCTGGGGCATTCCAGCACCAAATCATTTGAAACATTGCCAGCCTCTCCAGAGATCAACCTGACCCACCGTCTATGAGAGCTCGGGAATGGAATCGATCTGGGGCATTCCAGCACCAAACCATTTGAAACATTGCCAGCTTCTCCAGAGATCAACCTGATCCACCGTCTATGAGAGCTCGGTAGCGGAATCGATCTGGGGCATTCCAGCACCAACCACATGAAACATTGACAGCCTCTCCAGAGATCAACCTGACCCACCGTCTATGAGAGCCCGATAGCGGAATCGATCTGAGGCATTCCAGCACCAAACCATTTGAAATATTGCTAGCCTCTCTAGAGATCAACCTGACCCACCGTCTATGAGAGCCCAGCAGCGGAATCGATCTGGGGCATTCCAGCACCAAACCATTTGAAACATTGACAGCCTCTCCAGAGATCAACCTGACCCACCGTCTATGAGAGCCCGGCAGCGGAATCGATCTGGGGCATTCCAAAACCAAACCACTTGAGACCTGCCAAAGAATTGCTCCAAAATGCATGTATTGAGTAGGAAATATAAAAAGTCAGTTATAAAAAATGGCTAAGGATAAAACCTTTTTAAATCATCTCCACTCCTGGCTCGGCCAAGAGATACCCCTTCCACATCCTGGAGGTGGTACCCTCCTGACCTGAGCACTTCACTTACAATGTAAGGCCCTTTCCAATTGGGATCTAGCTTGCCAACCGCGGCTCCTCTCCCGGCCGCATCAACCTTCTTTAGTACTAGGTCTCTTTTTTCAAAGTGTTTTATCCTGATGTGTTGGTCGAAGTATCTGGCCATCCGCCTCTTGACTTCCTCCTATCGGACAGTAGCGAGGTCTCGGAGCTCTTCTACCAGGTCCAGGGACAACCTTTGCTCTGCATCATTTTCTACTAGCCATTCTCTGTCTCCTTCACCCGCGGTGATCACCCTGGGGGTTTTGAGTTCGAACTCTATCGGGAGAACGACTTCGGACCCGTGGGAAAGTTTGAAAGGGGTCTCCCCGGTGGCTGTGTTTGGGGTAGTTCTCATGGCCCATAGGACGGAGGGTAGCTGTTCCACCCAATTGCCTCTGAGATTCTCCACCTTCTTCTTTAGTAGATTGACAATTATCTTGTTCGCTGCCTCCACCTGGCCGTTGCTCCTTGGGTGATGGACCAACGCAAACCTTAGGTCTATGCCGAGTTGGGTGCAGAAACTAATGAATTCCTCACTGGCGAATTGGGGTCCGTTATCCATCACGATGGCAAAGGGGAGCCCATGCCTGCAAATGATTTCACCCCAAACAAAATTTCTCACTACCTGGGATGTTACCTTGGCCAGCGCCTTCACCTCGACCCATTTGGAAAAATAATCTATCATCACCAGCAGGAACTTCCTTTGGCCGCTTGCCTGGGGGAAGGGTCCCACCAAATCTAATCCCCATATAACGAAGGGCCACGTAGCTGTAATGGTCCGGAGCCTCTGGGCTGGGAGGAGCTGGAGTGGAGCATAGAGCTGGCACTTTGAACACTTCCTCGCGAACTCTGCCGCATCCTTGCTGAGGGTAGGCCAGAAGTAGCCTTGCCTCAGCACTCTCCCTTCCAAAGTCTGGCTCCCGGAGTGACTGCCACACTCCCCCGAGTGGATTTCTTCCAGGACCCTCGGGGCCTCCTACTCAGACACGCAACGAGCCAGGAGGCCCGAGAGTGTTTTTCGGTATAGTAATCCTGCATGTAAGGAGTAGTATGCAGATTTGTACCTGAACCGTCGCTTGTCAACATCTCCTTCGGGGAACTTTCCCGATGTCAGGAAGGTGATGAGGGGATCCATCCATGATGCTCGCTGATCCACCTTCATCATCTCCCCTTCTTCAATGGAAGGTCAAAAGAGTTCTGACACTGTTCCCCCCGTCTGAGGGCCGAACTTGGCTAATAGGTCTGCTGGGGTGCTCTCTTCCCTTGGCACATGTGTAATGGAAAATGTGCGAAATTGGTCGATGACCCCCTTGACCTTCTCTAGGTAGCGTTGGAGGGTCGGTTCCCTTGCTTCGAAGTCTGCCCTGATTTGGCATGCCACCACCATGGAGTCCGTTGAGACCTCCACATCCTGCACCACTAGCTCCCTAGCCAGCCGCAGGCCCGCTATCACTGCCTCGTACTCGGCTTGGTTGTTGATAATAGGGAAATGGATGCTCAGGGCCTGCCCGATCTTTGTTCCTTGGGGGCTTATCAGGATGATCCCTCCTCCATAGGAGTGCTTCCCTGATGCGCCATCCACTAGCATCTTCCAAGCGACCGGGGAGGGAGGCACATGCTCCCCTACTTTAGTTGCGTAGTCCGCCATGAAGTCTGCCACCGCCTGTGCCTTGATTGACGTCCTAGGCACGAACGCGATGTCGAACTCGCTTAGCTCCACGGACCATTTGGCTAGCCTTCCCGAATGCTCCACCCCCTCTATGACTTTTCGAAGCGGGTGGTCGGTCACCACTTTGATCGAGTGTGCTTGGAAGTATGGCCTAAGCTTCCGGGCCGACACCACCAGGGCGAATGCCAACTTCTCCAAAATTGGGTATCGGAGCTCCGCCTTCCTCAGCACTCGGCTGACGTAGTAGATGGGGAACTGCCTTCTCCCCTCTTCTCGGACTTCTGGAGCTCAACGTTAAGCTCCCTGATTTCCCTATCCATTGTGAAGTACCGACGACCCACCATGTGGGTAAGCTCCATCGCCCGGAATTGGGCTCGCATAGCTTCATATACAACCCCCTTCGCGTAAAGGACCGAAAGAAGGAGGCATCCTCGCGACTGTAGAGGCCGAAAGCGAGGGCAAACGCCTCACCCTCAGCCTTGTCATCCTCTACCCAGGAAGGGAGCAGAGAGGAGCAGATGGCCCAAGATATGGAGGTGTGGATCATGGAAAGATTGAGTAAAATTTAGATAGTGGGGTAGAAGGATAGATATGTCTGGGTGCATGGAAGATTTTCCTCTGTGTGTGGTGAGAGTAGTGATGTTTCTTCTTAGAAAGGAGTGAGGAGTAGTGTAAAGAATAGAAATAGTGGCTAAGATATTGGTTCCACTAAGTCGGTTGCTTCTCGAAGATGAAACTTAGACTTCTTAGCGAGGTATGTAGCATCCCAATACGGTAGGGAGCATCTTGAAATGACAAGGAAAATCTCGGTGAGCATCATGCGGCATGGATGAAGAAGAGCTAGGGGGACTGAGATGATCATGTGTCACTCAGTAAGAGAGGGAAGCAAGATGGAGGGCTTCATAAGTAAAACGATCATCTCGGTCAGCTTATCATCTCAGAGGCATTCTGAGAAAATTTTATAGAGGGCATTGTCTGTTTCACAAAGAGGGATGTTATACAACATGCCAGAAGATGGTGCTTGCAGAAAGCATGATAATTGGTTGCGAGCTAGCGAATTACGGGTCTCGTTGTAGTGGTGCTTTGAAATTTGTGGCAGTAGTCTGATGGTGATGTATAAAGTGTTATGTGACGAGGAATTTGAATAATTAATACAAAATCCACGTATGGCCAATAGTTATCCCCGCTTTGTAAGAATATTTGAAATAAAAATTCTTGAAAAAAATAAGAGAGAGAGTCGAATTGTTGGCTAGGGGCTTTAAATAGGAGTGAGATGTATTCTCCAAAGCAATCATTTGGAAATTTTTGTGAAGCTCCTTTTGCGCTTTTGTTGAGATGTCAAGCTCTAGCACCAAAGGTGGAAGGAAGGGGAAGCCTAGGAGGACTCTGAGAGCCCTACTCAATGGGCAATGTGGAGGTCGAGCAGAAGTTCCATCAGATGCCTTAGTGAGTGATCATGTGATTTGTCGGAGCATAAAGCAAGTAGAAGGTGTCAATGACACAACATCAAAGCAGGTAATAAGGGCTGCATTGGAGGCATACATTGCTACTAAAGTTGGTGGAGAGAGGTGTGACATTGAAGTTCAACTTGATTCCCAAGAAGGCGATGTTCTGGACCTTGGCACAGGTCAAGGGTTTGAGCCTGGGAATTGTTAGGAGCTCATTGACTTGGGGGTCACAAAGAAGAAGAGGACAATGTACCTCTAAAGTGGACTCAAAATAGAGCGACTCCTCCCTCATCTGGTAAGTGACATTTATACCTAACGATTATTAACCATGGTTCATATGACAAATGCTAATGCATTTCATCTTTAGTGCAGGGAAAGAGGAGACATCTGCAAAGGCGAAAAATTATGGTATGGGGAGCCGGTGGGAGATCTTTCTTTCCATCCAGGCAAGAAGACAGATAGTGATTTGACACTGGAGTAGATGGAGGAGGTGAAATAAACATATCAATTAGGGGTGTTGGAGGAGAAGAAGGCGAATGAGGAGGGGAAGGACACCTCCCAAAGGGCACATAAAGAGAGCGAGAAGGAAAATGATAAGGAGGTCGTGGATGAGTTCTCCCTTTCATGAGATAAGGAAGGTGATATGAGGAAAATATCATTCAGAATTTTGTGGTGGGAGCCAAATAGATGGGCACTCAGGAGGTGCTGGAGGAGCTGCAAAATAATGCAGAAGCTAAAAAAGTTGGGAAGCCGTTCGTCAGGATGTCAGGAAGAAATTTAAAAGAGAAAATAAAGCTAAATAAGATGAGAAATAGGAAAGCAATACAAACGCTGCCTGAGTCTCTTCCTCGGAAGTGAAGGGGGTAGCAAGACTCCTAGCACGATTCTTGGCTGCCGTCCGGGGTCTTTGAAGTTGTCAGACCCTCTCACCCATCTTCTCGGTGGAATGCAGTGATCACGTTGAAATCCACGAAAATCACCTTCAATAGAGCTTGAATCCTTGGAGGAAGTCTTGATCTTTACAACTTTGGTGATGGGGAGGAGCCTAGGGGTGAACCCTAGCTTGGAGGGGCGAAAAGCGGTGAAATGGCTCTAAAAATTGAACAGAAAATAGGGCAGGCGGAAGAAATCGTGAAACATGCTATTTATAGGCCGCGCAGAATTTTGAACACGCACGAGTAGGTGCTCGACCAGTGGTCGTGCGTGAAGGAAAGTCCAGTACTCGTGTGCGTAGGAACTTGTACCAAAATGTTTTGGTGGAGAAAAAGTGATAAACGCGCACGAGTAGGCGCACGGCCAGTGGTCGTGCGCTAAGGAAAGTCCTCTACTCGTGCGCAAAGAAACATGCATCGAAAAGAGCTGGTGGAAGGCAAAATCGTCGAGAAGAATTTTAAGGCACGACCACTGGTCATGCGCGAAGGAGGGTCAGTACTCGTGCGATCGTCTGGAAAATTTCGGCTAAATTAAATAGCATGCACGACCACTAGTAGTGCGCGAAGGATCCACTGATCGTGTGTGAAGGAAAAACGCACGATCAGTGGCCAATGATGTGAAATGGGGTCGAAACTCCCTGAAAATTCTACACGAGATTGTACCTGCATGAAACACAGTCATAACCACCAGAAAAAAGCATCCACACAGCCACACATCTCAGATCTAAATATATAAATGAAATGAGAGGGAGAAGAGGTCTCCCTCATGCATGAAAATGAAAGCTAACATGCTCTAACTAGCTACAAAATGCACACATGACATACTATTCGAAAATAACAGGTTTTATGATGAAATCTACAAATAGATGAGAGATAACAATGGAAAAGCAAGCTAGAATAGAGTCTAAAACACTATATAAAACACACTCATCTCGGAGCACAAGGCTATCGTCGGCGGGAGAGGAAGTGGAGTCAAAGTCAGAAGAGACGCGACGAAAAACGGCAACAGTGAGTTGGAAAACGGCGGATGAAAGATAAGTGAGGTAGCCGGCGGTGCGATGGGCCTTGAGGAGGAGAACCCAAGTAATCTTCTTCACCTTATTTTTCCTTCTGCCACGAGCTTGCGGAGTTGAGGAAGCCGAAAATGAGGGTGTCATTGGTCTTTCCACAAAAAAGGGCATCGTCAACCTGCTCGCAGACGAAGGCGTCGTAGATCGACCTGCCCGTGTGCGAGGGCGTCGTCGGGCGACCAGAAGAAGAAGATGATGGCGTTGTGGGTCTGACGCTTTCGGTGGAGGGGAAGGACCTTATGAGAACAGAAGAGCGAGATGCTCGTCTTATGTAGTCAGAATGGAGATTAGCGACGACGAAAAATGAGCGGGATCGATGGATTCACAAAGGAAAAAAGACAACCTATTTTGGGTTGCGAGTAAAGGAAGTTAGTGAGGGAAAATAGACCTGGTTTTTAGAGTTTTAAGGGTGCAAATTGTTGGATCGTATGACGCCCTTAGAGGGGGGGGTGAATAAGGGTGTGTCTAAAAATTAATTTTTACTTAGTAAATTTTTTTTAAGAGATTTTACTTTACTAAAAAATTACTTATAAATACTTTCAAAACAATGCAACTTTAGTATTAAACCAAAACACAAATTTCTAAGATAAAGATTATGCCACCAAATATGTAATTAAAGAAAAAGACATAATTATATTAATCATGAAATTTGAGTACAATAAAAATGATCTTAACAATGCTTAAGATCAAGACACAATTATGTTAATAAAAAATTCTACAATTTTGGTTTACCAATCCTTCTCCCAAGGATCGGAAGGCTATCGCTTGTCTTTCCCAAGACCAAGCCCAAGCCTATCCTCTAGATCTTCCCAAGATCTAGACGTAGCACACAAGGCCACGATTTCCCACCAAGCCACGCAAGGACTTGGACGCTCCGCACAAGGAAGCGATTTTCCCCTGAGCCGCGCAAGGACTTAGACATCGCACGCAAGACGACAATTTCTCTACCAATACAAAATGAAAAGTATGTGAATAAAAATACAATATGAAAAGAACAACTCCCTAGAAGATCAGATCTCTGAACGGATTGTTGAAGCCTCGAGATGATCGATGATGTAGAAGCGCGCCCGATCTCGTCTTCAATCCTTCTTTGCACAAATGGGAGTTGAAGAGGTTCTGGAGCTCTCTGGTTCGTATGCACTCAGGAAGGGACTTGGAATTTTCAAAAGCTTGGAATGCACGAACACAAGGAGACAATTTATAGAAAATCGCTGTCGCCTGGGCGACAGTAACTGTCGGAATTTTCTGACAACGTTAAGCTGCCGCTGGAGTGGCGTCGTGCGGGCAGTTGCTGTAACCGTCGAGCTGTCGCCTGGGCGACATCGATGTCGGATTTCCGACAGTGCAAAACTGCCGATCGTGGGCAGTTGTTGTAACCTCCGAGCTGTCGCCTGGGCGACATCGCTGTCGGAATTCCGACAGCTCAAAACTGCATTTCGTCGATCTGCCGTGGAGGGAAGTAGTTGTAACTTCTCTGCTGTCGCCTGGGCGACAGCGGCTGTCGGAATTTTTCGACAGTGAAATTTCCCACATTCAAATTTAGCTCCAGCTGAAATGTGAACATCTCATACCTGTTATCTGCACACCATTAATAAAAAATAGAATCAAATACAAACGGGACTTTGTTATTATCAAACCGGAGGAGTGCGAAACGCATGCTCCAACAATCTCCCCCTTTTGATAATAACAAATCCGTATACAAAAGAAATCATGTCTATTTAGATTGTTGATTTTAACATTTGGTGTGTGCACACAAATAACATGATATATTTCTCTTAAAATAAATATTCTCCCTTTAGATGTAAGCTCCCCCTAAAAGTAAGCTCCCCCTAAAAGAATGCTCCCCCTAAATATATGCTCCTCCTAAATATATGCTCCCCCTAAATATATGATGTATTGTGTAGGTGGAATATTTAGGTGTAATAGATTTGTGATTTTTCTTTTTATACTTGTTAATTCGCCCCCTTTTGGTATTAGCAAAAGTTAATATTAGATAAAAGAGTAGTTCTTAAGGGAAAGTATATAGGATATAGAAATGAAGAGTAAGCGGAAGCACGCTGATGGAAATGATTGAAGTCCATGAAATAATAGGAATATGCCATAGTATGAATAAACCTATGAAGTGATGGTATAGCCATATGAAGTAATGAAAGAAAATAACTTAAACATGAGCAACGTCATTGGAAAGTATCATAGAAAGACACAATAGTGTATAGAAATATTGAATATTTTCGGTCCAATTCTCATGAGATGAATGTTTATACAACATAATGATGTGTGCATGTGATACTTAGATCAAACATATATATGAAGTTATTTAATTTACATGATCATTGAAATGTAGAACATAATATAAGCATATAAAGTGAACTTTGACTTTGAAGATATAGCACAAGATGAAATAGAAAACCATTTTTCTTTTGCACAAGACACTTTACAATTCTTTCCAAGGTGCTTAACCTCATAATGCTCATTAAGACTTATCAGGAGGGTAAGTAGTGCTTGGTGGAGTATCCTTGTCTTTATTTTAAACCTTTTTTTATCACAAATGTTGTGATACCTTTTTTTGAGATTTTGATATTTTTTTTTTAATTGACCAAGGATCTCTGAATTCACTTGAATCGCAAAAGATGGTGTAAATTATTGTTGTGCTAACAAATCAAGGTTGAAAGTTGTATTTATGAAGTGCTATTTTATTATGTTAAAGCAAATATGATCCATGTATATATTAAATAAAAAGTCATACGTATGGACCAAAAGAAGTGAATGTGAGAGTTCATTATGATAGATAACCAATTTCTCATACTTAGAGGCATGCGAAAACAATTTCCAATGGTCTAAACAACTAAGTAGGAGTGTCAATACGATGATAGCTTGGAAATGAAAGCATATAATCATGTAAGAGTCATTTTTGTTTTAAAACATAGAAAGCACATGGTTTGTCATCAAGTCATGAGATGAAGCAGTAATAATGACATATAACTATTGTAAATCATCAAAGGGACCCAAAATTGAATTTTTAGTAAAAATGGAGCTGTCGGAAATTTCCGACAGTCACTGTCGCCTGGGCGACAGCCAAAATTATAAATAGGGCTTTGGACCGAGTCAAACCCTATTGTGCTTCATTTTTCTGGACTGTAGAACGAGAGAAGGCTGTCGGAAGTCGGCGACAACTCTAGATCTAAGGTATGGATTTTGGATTTTTATGTTTTTGACTCAAATTTGTTAGGGATTTTTTATTTTGAAAGTAGAGAAGAAGGAAAATGTTGTTTCATCTTGATTTTTGATGATTTGGTGTAGGTTTTTGAAGTTGTGTTTTTTTTAAAATGTAGATCTAGTTTAAAGCAAGTGGATCTTGTTGGATCTTTGTTAAAAATGTTTTGATTTTGGGATTCTTGTGGTTGGAGGTTTGCTTTTGTTCATAGTTTAATTTTAAAAATGGAAGATTTTCCTTTTGAAAGAAGGTTGAAGATGATGAATAGTAAGGATATGGAGAAGATTTTGATTTGAAAAACAAATTTTTTTTTAAAATTGTTGTTGAAATAACCTTGATTTGAGTAGATCTGGAAGGGTATGTAAAAAATTTCGAGAGAAGCTCACTGGAGAGCTGTCGGAAATTTCCGACAGTCACTGTCGCCTGGGCGACAGTGTTCCAGTGCACAGCACATGTTTAATCAAAATTTGTTATGTTATTTGCAGAATGGCTTCCAGTTCCAAAGCTCGAAGGAGTACTTCGGAAGATGTACATAGTTCATATCAAGTTTTTCCTGGGGTGGAGAAAGCTATTGTTGGAGTTGCGAAGTATGTGGAATTTGATTCGCCGAAGCACGATCATATCTATGATCGGCTTGCGAATGCAGGTATTCTCTCAATAATCACCCCAGAGCCGTTCTCTTCCCTTTTGATTCGCGAGTTCTATAATCATTTGGAAGATCCAAATTGCACTGAGTTGGATGGAGGAGTAAGATCAAGAATTCAGGGTCAACATGTGGAAATAACACATGTTGATCTAAGAGAGAAATTCGGATTAGTGATTAGTGAAAATGTGCCGGATATAGTGGAGAGTTATAGAAAAGATAGAGATTGGACCCTTGTAAACATGAGTTTACATGGGAATCAAAAAAAGACTCTAACCACTGAAGTTACGTCACTCAATCCGGATGCTTTCTTAGTTCAAGATATCTTAAGGAATTCAATCATGTTGAAGAGTGGAGATACAAGAAGTATTACGGCTCAGTTGACCCTCATTACATACTACATTATGGAGGATGAGCTTTTTGATGTGGCGGACTTCATACTCTCCCAGATTAGGTATGCGTATAGATTAAAGCATCCAAGATGGGTGAAGGTTCATACGCTGCCAATGGGGGCGATAATTCAGCGTGTACTCTATAAGAAGTACGGATGGATAGCGCAAAGTTCTTATTTGGATGATTGTTATCCGGAGATATATTATACGGGTTCGATGAAAGTGAAGAAGACGCCGAAAAAAGCTCATCCGGGAATTGAGATTCGAGAGCCGCCATTGCCTAGGGCAGGATCACTACGAGAGTCCATTGATGATTTACGTGAGTCATTAGAGGATCACAAGAAGGAAGTGAAGAAGGACCGTAGTCGAATGCAGAAGTTTATGAAGTTTCTCGTCAAAGGTCTGAAGTTGAAGCCAACGCCGGAGGAAGAGGCCGAATGGCAAGTTCCGGACGAAGAACCGCCACGCCAATCGGTGAGGCGGACTCGCCGTGGTAAAGCCGTGAGACGAGGACCTCCAGAAGATTGTCCAGAGAGCAGCGGGGCTGGTTATGAAGATTCAGAGTAGTTTCATCAGGTTGCTGCTGCTGGGAGATGTCGGAAATTTCCGACATCCACTGTCGCCTGGGCGACAGTGAATTTCTTCAGATTTCTATTTCTTGTTTAATGAACTTGATCCTTATGATTTTTCTACTGTTTTATTGGAACAATATTGATGTAATGTTGATGATGTTTGAATTTTTGTTAAGTCTTTTAAAATTCTATGGTTTGATTTTAAAATTTAGACTTTTTCTTTTTAAATTGTTTAGGTTTTGTGATAATAATTTTTTTAAAAAAAAAATATAATAGGCTTTAAACAGTGATATATTCATTGTGAAATGTCTAGAATTCCCAATTCTAGCCTTAGCATAGAAAAACGGGAATCCGGTAACGGCTTAGTGAATATATCTGCTAGTTGATTTTCCGTGCCTATAAAGTTGATTTTTATATTACCCTTCTTAATATGATCCCTTATAAAATGATGTCGGACATCTATATGCTTAAATCTAGAATGTAATACGGGATTGTTAGTTAAGTCTATAGCACTTTTATTGTCACACTTTAATTCTACACTACTTTGTTATATGCCAAAATCTTCTAATGTTTGTGACATCCAAAGAGCTTGGGCACAACAACTACCTAGTGCAATATATTCGGCCTCGGTAGTAGAGAGGGCAACAGAATTCTGTTTCCTACTCGACCATGAAATAAGTGAAGGGCCGATAAAGTGACAAGTGCCACTAGTGCTTTTCCTATCTAAAGAACATCCCGCATAATCGGAATCCAAAAAACCATGTAAAATAAAAGAATCATTATGAGGATACCATAAACCTAATTTTGATGTTCCTATGAGATATCTAAAGATACGTTTCACCGCTTTTAAATGTGACTCTTTAGGATTAGCTTGAAATCTAGCACATAAACAAACGGCAAACATAATATCAGGTCTAGATGCGGTTAAATACAATAAAGACCCTATCATACTTCTATAAAGGGTTTGTTCAATTGAAACACCACTTTCATCTTTTCCTAATTTTAGTGAAGTACTCATAGGAGTGTTTGCATGCTTAAGGTTTTCAAATCCAAATCTTTTTAACATATCATGAATATATTTGGTTTGACATATAAAAATTCCATCATGTTTTTGTGTAATTTGAAAACCTAGAAAATATGAAAGTTCTCCAACCATACTCATTTCAAATTCATTTTTCATAATTTGAACTACTTCATTACACAACTCTTCATTAGTGGCTCCAAAAATAATATCATCAACATAAATTTGTAAAATAACTAAATCATGATCAATTTGCTTAATGAAGAGTGTAGAATCAGCACTTCCTATTTTATAATCGTGCTTTAACAAATATTGAGTTAATCGATCATACCAAGCACGAGGCGCTTGTTTTATCCATAAAGCGCTTTATCTAATTTATAAACATAATTTGGATATTTCTCATTTATAAAGCCAGGGAGTTGTTCTACATAAACCTCTTCTTTTATATACCCGTTTAAAAATGCGGTTTTGACATCCATTTGATATAATTTAAATCTTTTAAAACAAGCAAATGCAAGAAATATCCTAACCGCTTCTAATCTTGCTACGGGTGCAAAAGTTTCATCAAAATCTACCCCTTCAATTTGCGCATAACCTTTTGCAACTAATTTGACTTTATTTCTAATAATTCTAGATTCATTATCCATTTTATTTTTAAAAATCCACTTAACACCAACTACAGGACGATTTTTGGGTCGTTCTACAAGATTCCAAACCTTATTACGTTCAAATTGATTAAGTTCTTCATTCATAGCTAAAAACCAAAATTCATCATTTAAAGCGGTGGTAACATCTTTTGGTTCTATTTCAGAGATAAAACAAAGGTTTGAAAATAAAACATGTAGCGATGAACGAGTACTAACCCCTTTTTGCGGATCTCCAATGATAAGCTCCTTTGGATGATCCTTTGAAAATCTCAATTCACTTGGAGGCACATATTCTTCTCTTTCTTCTTCTCTTTCTTCTCTTTCTCCTTCTCTTTCTTCTCCTTTTTCTTCTTCATTTTCTCCTAGTTCTTCATCATCATTCTCCACCGAAGGAAGGGGATCATCTTCTTTTCCTGTTATTTTCTTTTCTACACATGAAGCAAACTCATCAAACCTAACATGAATGAATTCTTCAACTATTTTTGTTCTTTTATTAAAAATCCGATAAGCTTTACTAGTTGAAGAATAGCCAATAAAAATACCTTCATCACATTTTTCATCAAATTTTCCTAAGGAATCTTTAGAATTCAAAATAAAACATTTACAACCAAAAACTTTGAAATAAGAAACATTTGGTTGTTTATTAAAAATTAATTCATAAGGAGTTAATTTTAAAATAGGGCGAAGCATTACTCTATTTATTACATAACATGCCGTGCTAACCGCTTCAGCCCAAAAAGATTTTGGTAATTTGAATTCAGATAATATTGTACGGGCTAACTCTTGAAGAGTTCTATTTTTCCTCTCCACTACACCATTTTGCTGTGGTGTGCGTGGAGCGGAAAATTCATGTTTTATTCCAAACTCCGTACAAAAAGAAATGAACTTTTCATTTTCGAATTCTCCTCCATGATCCGATCGTATGCGTTTAATTTATAACTCAAATTCATTTTGAATACGCAAACATAATTTTGAAAATTCTGAAAATGCTTCGGATTTGGAGGTTAGAAATAAAGTCCAACAAAAACGAGAATAATCATCAATCAAAACAAATGTGTATTTTCTACCTCCTAAGCTAGAAATTCCAATTGGCCCAAATAAGTCCATATGTATTAATTGAAGTGGCCTAGTGGTAGAAATAATGTTTTTACTTTTGAAAGATGATTTTGAAAATTTCCCTTTTTGGCAAGGCACACATAGTGAAGAAGATAAATTTCCATTTAGCAAAGGTAAACCTTTAATTAATTTATCTTTTGAAAGTTTTGAAATTAACTTGGCACTAGTATGTCCAAGTCGCCTATGCCATAAATCTAATTCATCATTTTTTGATAAAAAACATTTTAAGGTAGAATTTGAAAAATCAAGAAATTTAATCATATATACATTATGACATCTAGGTGCGGTAAAAACAATTTCATTTGTTTTGGAATTAATAATTTTGCACAAATTTGTAGAAGATTCAAATAAAACATTTAAACCCTTATCACATAATTGACTAATAGAAATAAAATTATGCTTTAATCCTTCTACAAATTAAACATTTGAAATTGAAAAATTTTCGTTACCCACAACTCCGATGCCGATGATTTTTCCTTTTCCATTGTCTCCGAATGTAACAACTCCTCCTTTCTTCATCTCTAGGCTAAGGAACTTTTCTTTATTGCCCGTCATGTGCTTTGAACAACCCGAGTCCAAGTACCACACGTCTTCTTTGTCCTTAGCCTGCCAAAATACCTAAAAAGAAGAGGTGAGTAAAGATCTGGTTACCCAAGTGGTTCCACCCATAGTATAGGTAGAAGCCTTAGGCACCCAGATTTGTTTGATTTTACTTTTTCCTTCTTTCCAGCAAGAGTCCGTAGTGTGACCAAATCTATTGCATTTGGCACACGTAATGTATTTAGAGGAGTATAACTTTTCTGGACTTTTACTGGATGAGGATGCAGTATTTAACAATTCATTAATTTTAGAATTTTTAAAAGTGAATTTTCTGGACTTTTCACTGTCGCCGACGACAGTGGTTGTCGACGGGAGACAGCTTCCAGATGTGTATCCGAGCCCAAACCTTCCAGATCCATGGTGTTGGTATCCTAAGATCATATCCAGTGATCTTCGGCCCATTCCAAATTTTTTCATGGCTAGTGTTAAGTCATGAATCTGGTGTCTCATTTTTGTATTCTCGGATACTAGATTTACGCATCTACGTTCAAAAGATTTCTTTCCCTCATGGACTTTGGAGATTGAAGATTTCAGATCTCTCTCTAAAATCTCATTCTTGTTAGTAAGAATTTTTATTGTAGAATGAGATTTGGAAAGAGATTCTTCAAGTTCATTAATCCTTCCCAAAAAGTGATCACACTCTTGGCAAGAGATATCTCTTTTTTCCAATAGTCTTAATTTCCCTTAACAATTTTTTGTTTTCTTTAAGTAAAATGTCATTTTCAGATTTAAGAAGATCATTGTCTTTTAAGCTTTTTTCAAAAAATTTGCAAGTCTTTAAAAATTCAGAAAACAATTCATCATAGGTTGGAGGAGTTACCTCAGTGTCGCTTTGGACACTGCATTCGTCATCAGATATGACGCTCTTTCCCATTAAGCATATGTTGGCCTCCTCTTCTTTACTTGAGTCGGAACTGCTTGCATCCTCAGAAGTAGTATCATCCCAGGTTTCCGCCTTCAACACCTTCTTCGACCCTTTGTGCTTCTTTTCTTTAAGTTCTTTCAAGTACTTTGGACACTTGCTTCAAATGTGTCCTAACTTCTTGCAGTGATAGCACTCCGGTGGTGGTCTCTCTTCCTCCTCATCGCCTTCCTTTCCTTTTTTCTTCCTAAAGGTCTCCTTCTTAAAATATTTCTTAAACGAATTCCTTCTCTCCGGATTTTTCATAAATTTTCTAAATTTTTTAACAAATAAACTTTCCTCATCTTCTTCATCCTCCTCAGAATCACTAGTTTCTTCCTTCTTTGATCTTAGAGCCAATCCCTTCTTCCTTGGCTCCATATACTCTTGTTGTTGAATTTTCAATTCAACTTCATGAGTTTTCAAGTTCCCAATGAGGCTTTCCAATTGTAAGGTCTTAAGATCATGTGACTCAGAAATTGCAGTCACTTTAGGATTGAACTTCGGGGGAAGTGATCTTAAGATTTTCCTTACCAAATCTCCATTTGAGAACACCTTTCCTAGCACCTTTTGAGTCGTTCACGATTTTTGTAAATCGTGTGTACATCGTATCAATCTCTTCATCTGCCTCCATTTTGAACCTTTCAAATTCAGATTCCAGTTGAAATAGCTTTGAATCTTTTACCTGCGAAGTACCTTCATGAGTGATTTCTAATAAATTCCAAATTTCAAATGCAGTATTACAAACACAAACTCTATTAAATTCAGTGCGATCTAGTGCGCAAAATAAAGCATTCATGGCTTTTGCATTGTTCTTACATTTTAATTTATCGTTGTCATCCCACTTGTCTTTGGGCTTATCCATGGTTACATCTCCTACAACAAATGTTGGAGAAGTGTAACTAGATTCTACCATATTCCAGACTTCTATATCTAGCGCAATTAGAAAACAACGCATACGTGTTTTCCAATAATTATAGTATATGCCCGTAAAAAGTGGTGGCCTACTAATTCCTTGCCCCTCAACGAACACGTGATCGTTGTGCACCATTACTCCCGGTGGTAAAACCGTTTTGGAGTAACCTCCCTCTGATACCACTTGTTGGATCGTATGACGCCCTTAGAGGGGGGGGGGGGGGGGGTGAATAAGGGTGTGTCTAAAAATTAATTTTTACTTAGTAATTTTTTTTAAGAGATTTTACTTTACTAAAAAATTACTTATAAATACTTTCAAAACAATGCAACTTTAGTATTAAACCAAAACACAAATTTCTAAGATAAAGATTATGCCACCAAATATGTAATTAAAGAAAAAGACATAATTATATTAATCATGAAATTTGAGTACAATAAAAATGATCTTAACAATGCTTAAGATCAAGGCACAATTATGTTAATAAAAAATTCTACAATTTTGGTTTACCAATCCTTCTCCCAAAGATCGGAAGGCTATCGCTTGTCTTTCCCAAGACCAAGCCCAAGCCTATCCTCTAGGTCTTCCCAAGATCTAGACGTAGCACACAAGGCCACGATTTCCCACCAAGCCACGCAAGGACTTGGACGCTCCGCACAAGGAAGCGATTTTCCCCTAAGCCGCGCAAGGACTTAGACGCCGCACGCAAGACGATGATTTCTCTACCAATACAAAATGAAAAGTATGTGAATGAAAATACAATATGAAAAGAACAACTCCCTAGAAGATCAGATCTCTGAACGGATTGTTGAAGCCTCGAGATGATCGATGATGTAGAAGCGCGCCCGATCTCGTCTTCAATCTTCAATCCTTCTTTGCACAAATGGGAGTTGAAGAGGTTCTGGAGCTCTCTGGTTCGTATGCACTCAGGAAGGGACTTGGAATTTTCAAAAGCTTGGAATGCACGAACACAAGGAGGCAATTTATAGAAAATCGCTGTCGCCTGGGCGACAGTGACTGTCGGAATTTTCCGACAGCGTTAAACTGCCGCTGGAGTGGCGTCGTGCGGGCAGTTGCTGTAACCGTCGAGCTGTCGCCTGGGCGACATCGATGTCGGATTTCCGACAGTGCAAAACTGCCGATCGTGGGTGGTGTCGTGGGCAGTTGTTGTAACCTCCGAGCTGTCGCCTGGGCGACATCGCTGTCGGAATTCCGACAGCTCAAAACTGCATTTCGTCGATCTGCCGTGGAGGGAAGTAATTGTAACTTCTCTGCTGTCGCGTGGGCGACAGCGGCTGTCGGAATTTTCCGACAGTGAAATTTCCCACATTCAAATTTAGCTCCAGCTGAAATGTGAACATCTCATACCTGTTATCTGCACACCATTAATAAAAAATAGAATCAAATACAAACGGGACTTTGTTATTATCAAACCGGAGGAGTGCGAAACGCATGCTCCAACACAAATAGCCAATTTCATGTTGCGGTTAACAATCGCCTAAATTTAACCAACTTCAACTACACTGCAACTTGTTCAAAGCTTAATTCAGCTCGTATGAAGTATTAATATTTGGGGATCTATATTAGCAGCCCACGAATGACTATTCACAGCACCACATAACTCAAATAAAACCTAAACATCCTCTTTTTATCATTTCTAATCGAAGCCCCCTTCTTTCCTCACTTCCCCCTCGTTCATTTCCGCGAATTGTACGCCCGACCTACAACCCGCCTCCTCCTAGTGCCTCCTCTAGCCGCCCGACCTCCAGCCCCGCCTCCGCCTATTGCTTCATACCTTATGTGTTGGAGAAGATGTCAGATTAGCCGCTGGATTCCTCTTCCGCCGCCCATTCCCGTTTATCCATTCGGAAATAACCCTAAAAGTGATTTTTTGGTATGATTTTGCCCCCTTTCCCTAACCTAAACATCTTATTGAATGTTTCTCTACCATTTGGAGAGGAAGTTGTTGGAATATTTTTGCTTTATGATTTTCTTTATCAATAGGGTTCCTAAATAATATTTTTCATCTAGAGTTTCAATTTGCTCCAACATTTTCAAGTTAAAAAGGATCATTGTTGGATTATTGAAGGTACTAGCTATAGCTTTTATGAAAAAATTTCAATTTATTTTCATTTCGTTGCGGCATGTTATGTCATTTGCAATCATTTTACTATTTTTTTATATAGATATAAAGTTGGTTTGCAATTTGTAGATTAAAATGTTTTTCGAGAATATGAAACTAATGACTTATGAAGAGTATTCTAAAAAATGTCAATAGATGTTGGAATACAATTTATCACAAATAGGACTTTTTGTAATAAGGAGGAAGCAGTCGAATGGGCGCGTAATGCTGGGAAAGAATTGGGCCTTGCTGTAATCATCTTGAAGACTGACAAAGTTGATACAAGGGCAAAATCTAGAGTTAGTACAGGTTGTAATCGATTCGGGTTCTTAAGAGAAAGTCAGAATAAGAAGGGTTGAATTAAAAGAAATTTATGAAAATCGAGTTCTAAGCATTTTGGTTGCAAGTTTGCTATTAGAGGTCGTAGAGAAGCTATTGATGAATGAAAAGTTGATGTTTTGTGTTGTGTGCATAAACATGTGTTGGTTCATCTTGAAGTGCATGCATATGTTGGAAGACATGATCAGAGTGAGACAACAATTGTTAAAGACATGTTTAATGCATGGGTGAAACCGAGAAAGATATTATCGGCATAATATGTATAATCAGTAAAAAAAATTGCGGAAGGATTCTGATAATTTTTTGGATGTATGACAAAATTTAGTTATCACAAAGATTGAAAATGATGAATATAATATGCGGTTCAACCAAATGCTCATTGATTATGTTGTGAAATTTCCTGTCGTTATCTCATATGTTAAAACCACATGGTTGGATCCATAAAAGGAGAATTTTGTGTCTTGTTGGATTAATATGTATTTATATTCGGGCAACACGAGCACAAACCTTGTTGAAGGAGGGGGGGGGGGGGGGGGGGGGGGTATAGTCAGGTAAAGAAATTCCTTGAGGTATTTGTACAACCCGTATTCGCCGAGTGGGCCCCTCAAGCCAAATGGCGAGACCTGGGTCAGCCCGATCATTCGCCCCGGCTAGGAGATGGAGGTACCCTCGGTTTGGTGGGAGTAAGGTGCAGAAGAGAAGGAGCTAGGTGAGTGGTGCTCTCACGGACCACTCGCCCGGAAGCGTGGGCATTCGCCCAGCTAGGCGGGTGCCCCAGCGAGTGGTGCCCTCACGGACCACTCGCCCAGGAGGATTTGAGGGGGAAATGACCCTGATACCCCTGGTGGGCTGCAAATAGCCCTTCGGAACAGCGGAGTTAGGCTGTTAGCAGACCAATTTGGGGTGCTGTTAGTAAAATTAAAAGGCGGATTCATGTTATTTGCAGACCAGCCTAGAAATATCTATAAATAGACCCTTAAGGGCACCTTGGAGGAGATCCGATTTTAGAGAATCCTCTCCTCCAGGCTAGTTTTTGGTCGGCTGCTAGCGCCCTCCAAGGTGCCCAGTTGAGCTCTGGTTTGGGATGGGAAGCTCTCTAAGATCTTCCGGGTGTGTGGCGGGACCTCCTCGCTTCAGCCTTGGGTCTATTCATATTCTCACATCCACCGTCCAGAGAGTCTAGTGAGGGAGAAGTAAGCATCGGCTACACCCCCAGTGGGTCCGAACTCGAGAGACCTGTTGAAAGTTTCAACATTTTTGGTGAGGTGAGCGTGGACCGTAGCCGGTGAAGGAAAATCTTGAATTAGGTTCGATGACAGGAGATGGGGGGAATGGTTCTGACTCAGGTCACTCGCAGCCACCCGCGACAGGAGAGTGGCTGGAGATGTTTGAGAAGTTCAAGCGAGAAGTCCTGCAGACAGTTCTCGCAGCAAGGAGCGAGTGCGAGACCCCGGCAGTCCCCGTGGTTCCACCCCTGCAGATCGGCGAGAACGCACCGGGGCAGCGGCCGGGGAAGGAGGTGCCAGCAGAAGGAAGTGCGCGAGATCTCCCGGGGCGGCAGCTGTTCAGCAGTCCGGCGAGTGCTGAGGTGTGCGAGTTGGGTCTACGCGAGAAGACCATTCGCCGAGCAGGGGAAGGGAGCCCCTTTTGCGAGATGATCCTCTCGGCCCCCGTGCCAGAGGGGTTTCATGGGCCGGAGATGTCCTACTACACCGGCAAGGAGGATCCAGTCGTGCACCAGCAGTGGTTTGAAGACATGACATCAATCCTTCCCATGTCGGATGCTTTTCAATGCCGACTCTTCGCAACCACCCTGAAGGAGAAAGCAAGGGACTGGTTCCACTAGCTTTCCGCGGGTTCCATCTACACGTTTGATGATCTGCGCCGAGGCTTTCGGCTGCGCTTCTCGATGTCAAAAAAGAGGAAGAAGAATGCGGAGGCTCTCTTCAAGATCAGGCAGAGGGAGGGAGAGTCCCTGGCACATTACGTGGATAGGTTCCAGGAGGAGATACACCTCGTGCAGGAGGTGCCAGGATTCGCCCTCCAGATGGCGTTCATCGTAGGGTTGCGAGACGGGTTCTTCAAGATAGACCTGAAAAGAAGGCCTCCTTCATCCTTTGAAGAATTGATGGAGCGAGCAGCAGAAGAGATTGAAGGGGAGCGGCCAACCCAGAGTTCTACAGGAGGTTGGCAAAAATGAGCGAGCCCGAGGTGAGGCAGCAGGAAGGAAGAAGGCGAGATTAACCCAGGGGTCAAGGGTTCGAAAGACCGCCTCGGAATTGGAGGAATCAGGAGCCCAACAATAGGTTGGGCTGGAGGCACCAGGAAGGACCAGCGAGAGGTCAGGAAGAGGGGTACCAAGGAAGAGAAGCGGGAGGAATGAATCCGGGGTGGAGGCAGGGTCCCAGACCCCTCACCCCCCAAGGGAGCAAGCTATGGCAGTAGGCCGAGGAAGAGGAGGCAGAGGAGCAAGAGGAGGAAGAGGAAGAGCAGGGAGAGGGGGCAGGGTGGCGTTGCCTTATTGTGACTTTCATCAGGAAGAAGGTCACGCGACCGCCACCTGCCCAGAATTCTTGGAGATGAGAGAGATAGGACAGCCACGGCGGCAGCAGGCCAGGATCGAGGAAATGCTCCCAGAGGCGGAAGAAGACCGATGCGAGGACAGGGCGGATACCGGAACCAGGGGGGAATCGGGGTGATTCATGGAGGGGTTGGGATAGAGGCCTCTCGCAAGAGAAGCTTCCAGGCGATGTTCCGAAGGGACGTCGCGTCGACTTCCCAGACCCCACCCCTCTCGGAGAAGCTCACCTTCTCCTCGGAAGAGATGCCAGATTATGAGGATCCATTCTGCGACGCCCTGGTGATTCAGACGGCGATTGAAAATTTCACGGTCTCCCGGATCCTGGTAGATAACGGGAGCTCAGTGAACGTGATCTTCAAGAAGGCCTTCGACGCAATGGAGGTGGAAAAGAAGAGGGTGCAGGCCTCCGACGGACCGCTGTTTGGTTTCTCAGGAGAGCGGAAGGAGGTCGAGGGAGGTGTTGGTCTCCAGGTGACGCTAGGAGGAGTCCCAAGAAATTGCCGGTTCGTCATTGTGGATGCTCCGAGCAGCTATAACGCCATTTTCGGACGACCCCTCATCAGCGCCTTCCGGTGCGTGCCCTCATCGTACCATCAGTGCTTAAAGCTCCATAGTGGAGGAGTCCAGGTCCGCGTCCGAGGAGATGCTAAGGTGGCGAGGCAGTGCTATGTGACTGCCGTCAACACCATTTCTTGGATGGCGGATGCCGAGAAGATGGAAGAAGAGATGGCGAGGCCGGATGGGCCAGGAGAAGAAGTGGAGAAGAGAGAAGTAGGGGGAGAGGGCGATGCACGAGAGGAGAATATGGAGGTCGCTCGCGATGACCAGGAGGTCGAGTTGATGGAGGTCGCTCGTGAGGAGCAGGAAGTCGAGCCAGTGGAGGCGGAAGGAGTCGCAGAGGAAGAGGCCCGGATAGAAGGGCGAAAAGTAAAGGGCCAATGGGAAGAGCCAGCCCGGCTCGAGGCGGCAGAAGAGGTGGCGGAGATGGAGGTCCTCACCCAGGAGGGAAGGGTGAAAGAGGTGCGGATCAGCGGGGGTCTCGACCCGGAGGACAGGATGAAGATGCTGGAGTGCATCCAGAAGAACGTGGATGTATTCGCATGGAGCGCAGCTGATATGCCAGGCATCGAGGCGGACGTGGCTTGCCATCGTCTCAACCTCGATCCGGAAGCCCGTCCCATCCGGCAGAAGAGAATGAACTTCGCCAGCAAGCTCGAAGGACCCATCCGCGAGGAGGTGGCAAAACTCCTCGAAGCAGGTTTTGTATCAGAGATCCAGTACCCCGGCTGGGTCTCCAACGTCGTAATGGTAAAAAAGGCCGATGGCCGCTGGCGCATGTGTGTGAATTTTTCATTATTAAATAAGGCCTGCCCTAAGGATTGCTATCCCTTGCCTCGGATCGACGCGCTGGTTGACTCAACCGTCGGTTTTTCTGTGATGAGTTTTTTGGATGCTTTTTCAGGTTATCACCAGATCAGGATGCACCCCCCAGACGTCAAAGACGTCTCGTTCATCACCAGGGAGGGATGCTACTGCTATAAGATGATGCCCTTCGGGTTGAAAAACGCAGGAGCAACCTACCAGAAGATGATGGACCGGGTATTTAGGGAGCAAAGGGGAAGGAACCTGGAGGTCTACGTGGATGACCTTATGGTGAAGAGCAAGTGCGTGAACTCTCACATCCAGGACCTCGAGGAGACCTTCGCCACCCTACGCAAGTACAAGATGCGCCTGAACCCCCTGAAGTGTGTGTTCGGGGCCAGTAAGGGGAAATTCCTGGGGCACCTTCTCACCCCTTGGGGGGTAGAACCTAACCCGGACAAGGTTAAGGCCATAATGGAGCTGGGGTCGCCGCGGAACGCCAAGGAAGTTCAGCGCTTGACCGGAAGACTCGCAGGGCTGAGCAGGTTTCTCTCCCGAACCGGGGAGAAATGCTCCCCCTTCTTCAAAACATTACGAGGTAACCAAAAATTTGAGTGGACAAAAGAATGCGAAGAGGCCTTCCAGGCCTTGAAGAACCAACTCACCAAGGCTCCACTGCTCCAAGGTCCCAAAGAGGGGGAGGATCTATATCTATATCTCGGGGTCGGGACAGAGGACGTAAGCTCCGTCCTGGTTTGGGAGGAAGGCAAGAAGCAGCTGCCCGTCTACTACGTGAGCAGGGTCCTGAGGGAAGCAGAGCTCAGATACCCGATTTTGGAGAAGTTGGCCTTTGCTCTGGTCGTCGCAGCAAGGAAGCTCAGGCCATACTTCCAGGCCCATTCAATTCAAGTGGTGACGGACCACCCTCTCCGCCAGATCTTCGAAGGAGTGGAACACTCGGGAAGGCTCGCAAAATGGTCGATAGAGCTAAGTGAATTCAACATTACCTTCGTCCCTCGACTATCCATGAAGGCGCAGGTGGTGGCTGATTTCATGGCAGATTATGTGGCCGAGATGAAGGAAGATGGAGCCCCTCGTCACGTTCCGTGGAAGCTGCTGGTGGACGGGGCTTCAGGAAAGAATTCACTCGGAGGAGGGGTGGTGCTGGAGAGTCCCCAAGGAGTAAAGATCGAGCAGACACTAGTGATACACTTCCCAATCACCAAAAACCAGGCGGAGTATGAGGCGGTGATCGCCGGTCTACGGTTGGCCCAGGAGCTCAGTGTCCATGACGTGGAGGTCCTCACCGACTCAATGGTAATAGCCTCTCAAATCAGGGGAGAGTTCGAGACGAGGGAGCCTGCGCTCATAAGGTACTTGGCCAAAGTGAGAGGTCTCGTGGGAACGTTCAAAACTTTCTCCATCCGGCACGTCCCTCGGGAGGAGAGCACCCCGGCGGATCGGTTGGCCAAATCCGGTCCTCGAGCCGGGGGGACCCTGACGGACCTATTCCGCCCTTCAATTGAGGAGGGAGAACTAATGGAAGTGGAGAAGCGGCCCTCCTGGAAGGATCCCTTCGTCACCTTCCTTGCAACAGGAAAGTTTCCGGAGGAGGTTCCGGACCAGAGGCGCTTCCGATATAAGTCCGCCTACTATGTGCTCCACGAGGAGGACTTGTATCGGAAGACCCTCTCGGGCCTCCTGGCCCGATGCGTTTCAGAGGAGGAGGTCCCAAGGATCTTGGAAGAAGTCCACTCCGGCGAGTGCGGCAGCCACTCGGGGAGCATGATGTTGGAGGCAAGAATCATGAGGCAGGGGTACTTCTGGCCAACCCTAAGTAAAGACGCGACAGCCTTCGCCAAGAGGTGCCAGAAGTGCCAAATGTTCGCCCCACTTCAGCTCATGCCAGCTCAGAGGCTAAAGAGTATCACGGCGCCCTGGCCATTCGCCATATAGGGGATGGATCTGGTAGGACCCTTCCCCCAGGCTAGTGGGCAGAGAAGGTTTCTCCTAGTAATGATTGACTACTTCTCAAAGTGGTTGGAGGTCAAGGCGTTGGCTAAGGTCACCTCCCAGGTAATCCGCAACTTCGTGTGGGGAGAGATCATTTGTCGACATGGGCTTCCACAGGCCATAGTCACGGATAACGGTCCGCAATTTGCAAGCGAGGAGTTCATCAGCTTCTGTGGCCAGCTGGGGATAGACCTCAGGTTTGCATCCGTTCATCATCCCCGGAGCAACGGGCAGGTGGAGGCGGCAAACAAGGTCATCGTGAACCTGATCAAGAAGAAGGTGGAAAATCTGAAGGGAAATTGGGTGGAACAGCTTCCATCGGTCTTGTGGGCCCTAAGAACTACCCCCAACACCGCCACAGGAGAGACCCCTTTCAAGCTCTCTCACGGCTGCGAGGCCGTCATTCCCATAGAGTTCGAGGTTATGACACCACGGGTAAAGGACGCCGCAAGTGGAGAGGAAGATTGGAGAGCCGAGAACGAGGAGGAGTTGCGGCTCTCCCTCGACCTCATCGAAGAAGCTCGGGACCTGGCGGCCATTCCCCAAGAAGAGGTCAAGAGGCAGATGGCCAAGTATTTCGATAAGCACGTCAGGATCAAGCAGTTCGAGAAGGGAGATCTGGTGCTCAAGAAGGTCGACGCGGCCGGAAGATCCGCCGCGGTGGGAAAACTCAACCCCAACTGGGAAGGCCCCTATGTCGTGGAAGAGGCATTAAAGTTTGGGGGGTATCGCCTTTAGAATGTGGAGGGCCAACCTCTCAGCCACACATAGAGTGGTGACGATCTTAAACGTTTCTATCCCTGAAACTATGTAATAAAAATGTTTTGAAATAAGAATATTTTGTTTAACATATGTGTTTGAGATTGATACTGCAGCTTGTAGGAAAAACCCCAAACGCTCCAAAAGAAGGCCCCGAGCAGACCCGATGTCCAGGCTCTCATCTAGCTGGCAGGTCCGAAGGCTCACTCGGTGGCAAGTTCCAAGGTGTTGAGAAAGTGGCCCCGAGCAGACCCGCTGTCCAGGCTCTCATCTAGCTGGCAGGTCCGAAGGCTCATTCGGAGGCAGGTTCTATGTGAAAGAAAAGAAGGCCCCGAGCAGACCCGCTGTCCAGGCTCTCATCTAGCTGGCAGGTCCGAAGGCTCACTCGGAGGCAGGTTCTATGTGAAAGAAAAGAAGGCCCCGAGCAGACCCGCTGTCCAGACTCTCATCTAGCTGGCAGGTCCGAAGGCTCACTCGGAGGCAGGTTCTATGTGAAAGAAAAGAAGGCCCCGAGCAGACCCGCTGTCCAGGCTCTCATCTAGCTGGCAGGTCCGAAGGCTCACTCGGTGGCAGGTTCCAAGGTGTTGAGAAAGTTGCCCCGAGCAGACCCGCTGTCCAGGCTCTCATCTAGCTGGCAGGTCTGAAGGCTCACTCGGAGGCAGGTTCTATGTGAAAGAAAAGAAGGCCCCGAGCAGACCCGCTGTCCAGGCTCTCATCTAGCTGGCAGGTCCGAAGGCTCACTCGGTGGCAGGTTCCAAGGTGTTGAGAAAGTGGCCCCGAGCAGACCCGCTGTCCAGGCTCTCATCTAGCTGGCAGGTCCGAAGGCTCACTCGGAGGCAGGTTCTATGTGAAAGAAAAGAAGGCCCCGAGCAGACCCGCTGTCCAGGCTCTCATCTAGCTGGCAGGTCTGAAGGCTCACTCGGAGGCAGGTTCTATGTGAAAGAAAAGAAGGCCCCGAGCAGACCCGCTGTCCAGGCTCTCATCTAGCTGGCAGGTCCGAAGGCTCACTCGGAGGCAGGTTCTATGTGAAAGAAAAGAAGGCCCCGAGCAGACCCGCTGTCCAGGCTCTCATCTAGCTGGCAGGTCCGAAGGCTCACTCGGTGGCAGGTTCCAAGGTGTTGAGAAAAGAAGGCCCCGAGCAGACCCGCTGTCCAGGCTCTCATCTAGCTGGCAGGTCTGAAGGCTCACTCGGTGTTAGGTTCAAAATTCTCAAAGGGTGACCTCAAGAGCACTCGCATTGACCACGCGCAGGAGAGATGACCTCACTTCACTTTCATGACTACCTAAGCGCAACCCCGGTTTGGGCGAATGGTAAGAAAGTGCGAGTGGGGCAGGCAGTGGGAAGCGAAGGGGGGCGACACGCCTAGGTCACCCTCGAGCATTCGCTAGGTGGCCGGGACAGTCGCACTACAGTTTAAACGTCCTAATGAGCCTAGCGAGATATAGCGGCGACTGAGAAAGAATTAACGTCCTAGCGAGCCTAGCGAGACATAACAGCAAATGAGAAAAAAATGGAGAGCACAAAAATCGGGATCAATATAAATATCTTTCAAGGGCACTCGCCCCGTTCATGATTACATTCAAAAGATTTTAAGTAAAAGACGGCAAAAAACACAGGGCCCATCTCAGGGGTCGGCAGGCTTCTCGCCAGAAGATCTGTCGCTCTCGCCTGAATCCGGTAGGAGGGCGTCATCTCGCAGCTCGCCATCCTCATCTTCCGGGAAGGGGATCGGGATGAAGAGCTCGGGGACGACCTGTCGGGCAGAGAGGCATTCGGCCTCTTCCTTCAGGTACCCAGCCTGCCGCAACACCTGCAGCGCATGCTTCACGGCGCTCTGGGCGTTCTCCTGCATCAATTGCTCCAGCTCGTGGTGGGGATAGAAGTGCCCCCCACTCCCCAAGGCGAGTGCCGAGACCTCGGCTTCTCGCGACCGCTGGGCCTCGGCCTTAGCTAGCCGGACTTCGTCTTCAAGGCCAGCCACCCGAGCACGAAGCATCTCGGCAACTGTGGTATCCTAAAAATAATAATGAAGGTGGTCAGAAGAAGGTGCATCAATCGGCAACAAGTCACTCGCGGGGAGGGAGAAAATATATACCTCGGCAACGGGACGACTGGCGAGAAGAGCTTCCGCAGCTGCCAACTTCGTCCTGAGTTCCTGCGCCTCGGCAGAAACGACGGTCCTGGACTCCTCAACCTCCGCCAAGCTCCGCGCCAGTTTGATGCTCCGGCACGAAGACATATGCGCGAGCTCGAGCGCCCGCAGCATGGCCCTGGCGATCTCATGGGCGAGAACCTGAGTCGTCTCGGCATCATAGACTTCAGCATCCTCCCGGCCGTAGAGGGCATACGCGATGGCATAGGCCTCACCACTGGCGAGGTCGCTCTCTATCCACGACGGGTGAAGGGTGGAGAGCGAGACCCTGTTGACGTTCCTGTCCCACTTTACCAGGGGAGCCCCTGAGGGGTCCACGTACTTCTCGCCGCTGGGGAAGTTCCGGTGGTCCCTGGGCAATGGAAGCGGCGGCAACGACGATCCCGCGCGAAGGGTGGTCTCGCCTGGCGCACCCACCCCCGGGGTCTAAGTCTGAGCACTCGCCCCTAGGGTCTCGTCCAAGACCCCCTTCCCCTTGGCGGAGGGGGGATTCTTTGATTTCTTGGAGGAAGAGGAGGCCAGCGCCCCAGGTTTTCGCTTCTTCCCGCTAGGCTTGGAGGAGGAGGGTTTTTCCCGACAGGCATCCGCTGCAGCCTGTGCGAAGGACACGGAAGCCCCAGAGGGACGCGGCGGATGAAGGGGGAAGCTACGCACGCCTGCGTAATATTGCGAATGATTTAGCGAATGGTATAAGAGTCACAAAATCGAAACGAACGAAGTCCCAAAAACTTACCCTCGCCCTGCGGAATGAGCGGGAGCGAGTTGACGTTTCGCCGGAGATAGACGAGGTCCATCCTGTGCTCCAAGATGTATTGGTGGAGTTTGGCCTCGTGCCCCCCTAGGGTCGGGGGGCGGAAGGTTGACTCCTCCTCCTGCACCGGGGCGAGAAGTGTATTTCCCAGGTTCCCGCTGACGAAGAGGAAGCGCCGAACCCAGTCGTGGTTCTTATTCGGGAGCCCGTAGTGCTTGAGCGGGTTCAGACCCGAGAAGAATGAGATGCCGTTGGTGCAGCGAAAGGTGTAGAGCTTGCGGAAGACAGGGAGCGAGAACTCGATCCCCTCTTCTCGCAGGTAGCTCGCGTACCCGACCAACATGGCGATGGAGTTGGGGTTGAGCTGGCCGGGCACGACTCCATAATACCTGAAGGTCTGGCGGAGTTCCGGCCAGATGGGAAGGCGAAACCCCACCTCGAAATGCTCTAGCGGGATTGCGAGAGCACAGGGCGAGATGGAGTTTAGGCGCTCGTCCGGCCTGGGCTTTCGCGCCTCGAACCCAGGCGGGATGTAATCCGCGACCGCAGTCAAATAAGCCTCGTCGGAGAGGTCGCATGAATCGAAGGTGTGGTTGACGAACGCGCTGGCGCACCTGGCCCTGCCTTCCGCATCGCCACCCATGTCGCGAATGACGAAGGATAAGAAAGCAGCAGAGAAGAAAGAAGCGCGAGTGCTAACGCGAGGAAAGAGAAGGAGCGGATGGTAAGGTATTTAATACGGTGGTTGAAAGACCTATTTATAGAGGGGCTAAACGGCGTTTGGCTTTCGAGGTAACGGGTGTGCGGATAGCAGTCGCGCCTTCCCGACGCCTCGGAACCCGGGCCGACCCCTCTCGCCCAGTAATGACAAGTGCCCTGTGGCTATTCGTTCATCGACTACGCGAAAGAGGTTAAGAAAGCATTCGGCAATAGTAAAGCATTCGGCAATACCCAAGCAAGATATAGGAAATAAAGGATAAAGAATAGAGCATTCGCAAAACACAGGACATAAGATTATTACAAACAGAAATAAAAGTTCAGCATCCGCGCTACAGAAAATAGAAGAATTACAAGAAGGGCGAATGAAGACTGGCTCAATACTCCTCCCAGACCCACCGACCTCGCTTTCGCGACCCCGCTTCCAGGGGCATTCGCGGACGGAAATATGCGAGCATGTTGGTGATCTCATGGGAAGCCAGCTGGAGTTGGTCCCGGGCTCGCGCGGCGTGTCTTTCGGGAGACAACTCCCCTCCTTCACCCCCCAGGCGCTCCACCGTCGCGAGAATGCGCGAGTAGTCCCACTGGAGGTCCTTTAACTCACGCGCGACTCTCAGCCGCACGTCGTCCACCTGGCCGGCGACATTTCGCTGGATGTGGATGAGCTTCCCCAAGACCTCCGTGATCCGCTCCTTCAGGGTCGCGTGATCTGAGGAGTCACCCAGAAAGTCAGCGAGATCCCCAGGGGAAAGGAGAGGCGAGAGCATCCCCTCTCCCCCCTCGTAGTAGGAATCAAAGGGGGAGGCTTCCCGATAGCCTGCGAAATCACAACTAGGTCAGTAGTGGTAAAATATGTGAGTACGATAGGGGCAGGTGAGTGAACTGACCTGGGGTGGGGTCCTTGTGACCTGAAGGACGAGACGAATGGGGGTAAGTTCCAAACAGCCCGGCGGGAGGTAGGACCTTTCCCTTTCCAGGACGGTAGGGCTGTGAGGTAAGAGCTGGAGCATCCGCAGGATCATCCGCACGGCCCTGATGACCGGATCCCTTCTGGGGAGATACCCTCGGCTCATCCGCAAGAACGGAGGGGTTCCGCAGCGGAAGGTTGGGGTCAAGGGCTACAAAAAATAGTGGTCAGCAGCGAGCATCATGAAGGGTGAATCTAAAAGGGTTTACAACTTACCGGACTGCAATGAGGTTTCGCCCGGAGGAGGTGGAGGAGCAAGGTCCCGATCTGGAGGCCTCTCGTCCGGTCTCGGGCATCGAGATCCCCTGCGAATGATCAAAGCAAAGGTAGGGTAAGGGGAGGAACTAAACAGAGGGACGAGAGGAACCCTCATACCTGCGTCCCGGGGTCCGGAGGATTCCTTGCCGGAAGAGTATCCGTCGGCGAAGTCCTCGCCGGAGGAGTGCCCGCAGGGGATTCCGAGGCAGTCTCGCCTCTCTGACGATTCAGTCGAATCGACTTGGCTCGACGCGAGACGTAGGGGGCACTCGGGTCCCGCTTAGACATAAGCCAGGGAGCAAATTTGGCTGCCTTGGGGGCAGTTATAGCTTGGGCCGCGGCCAGACGCTCGATCATCTCCAGCGAGAGGGGTCTCACGGAAGGCTTGTGAGAAGACATTGATCTCGGTGAAGAGCTAAGGGAGGGAAGAAGCTCCGAATCGAGGGTTGTCAACGCTCCAGGAAGTTCTGACATGAAGAGATATATATAGGACAACGGTGGGACCCACAGAATCTTGTGAGTCCAGTCAGCAAGCACTCACTGAATGCAGGGTTGGACTGTTCTTTCCGAGCGTAGTAACCACTCGCAAAGAGCGGGGATTGTGTACAACCCGTATTCGCCGAGTGGGCCCCTCAAGCCAAATGGCGAGACCTGGGTCAGCCCGATCATTCGCCCCGGCTAGGAGATGGAGGTACCCTCGGTTTGGTGGGAGTAAGGTGCAGAAGAGAAGGAGCTAGGCGAGTGGTGCTCTCACGGACCACTCGCCCGGAAGCGTGGGCATTCGCCCAGCTAGGCGGGTGCCCCAGCGAGTGGTGCCCTCACGGACCACTCGCCCAGGAGGATTTGAGGGGGAAATGACCCTGATACCCCTGGTGGGCTGCAAATAGCCCTTCGGAACAGCGGAGTTAGGCTGTTAGCAGACCAATTTGGGGTGTTGTTAGTAAAATTAAAAGGCGGATTCATGTTATTTGCAGACCAGCCTAGAAATATCTATAAATAGACCCTTAAGGGCACCTTGGAGGAGATCCGATTTTAGAGAATCCTCTCCTCCAGGCTAGTTTTTGGTCGGCTGCTAGCGCCCTCCAAGGTGCCGGTTGAGCTCTGGTTTGGGAGGGGAAGCTCTCTAAGATCTTCCGGGTGTGTGGCGGGACCTCCTCGCTTCAGCCTTGGGTCTATTCATATTCTCACATCCACCGTCCAGAGAGTCTAGTGAGGGAGAAGTAAGCATCGGCTACACCCCCAGTGGGTCCGAACTCGAGAGACCTGTTGAAGGTTTCAACATTTTAGGTTTCAACAGTATTGGTAGTCTTTCCAAGGTATGAAAAACATTTAACCAAATGATTTTGCTACAACATACAAAAAAAATGTTCAAGCAGAGTAAGATTCAAGTTAGCACTGATTTTAAAAGTGTGTTGTACTCCGAGTTAATCGGTCATATCTCCATAGCGGTTTTGGAGAAAATTAGAAAAGAGAAGCTCTCACTTAAAGATGCATGCGCGAAACAATATTGGTGTATGCATAAGACACGGTATAAACTTGGACCTCCATGTGCACATGAACTTGTATCATACATCAATCAATGACATGTTTTTCCATTAGAATTAACTCATAAACATTGGAGAGTCTTATGTTTGAATGTGACTACAGATAATCATGCATCTAATGAGATGGAGGGAAATGAGTCAAATGATCTCGAAAAAGAACTTGATAGGTTATTAAAAAGGTATAACAACATCAGTGATCTACAGCGGAAGAAAATGAAAAATAAGCTATGTGAGATGTTAACCCTTCACTAGTCAAACTTTAGAACCCAAAATGCCTACAAAATCAAAGTGTCATCCTAAAGTTAGTTGGAAGAAATTCACAGATTATTACAAATCCACACAAAGGAATCCTTCACACTTTGAACACGTCTTGATGCTTGAACAAAAATCACTAAATACCATCGTGAAAAAGGCTGCAAGAAAACTAGTGAGAACAAAAGACAATATTATAGAGAAGATCAAAAATCAAATGGCATCTTATATCTCTTTGTATATTATAGATGTCATTGATGTGATGGTCGGTGGCCATTGCGGATAAACAGTCATTAGTGATGCAGTGTATATGAATGACAAGTGGAATCAAGTCCGAGAAGATCTTTTCCCAAAACATATCAACATGAGGTGTTGTATAATGAAGTCCTTGGGATGGCTAGAAAGGTTGAACTATTGAACTCCCTAGATTGTCAAATGGTTTCGGCGACGGTAGAGAAGTGAAAGTCGACGTCGGGCATGGGACTTGTAGTTGCATCTTGCTACAACGTCTAACTTGTGCATTTCTCCTTCGAGCAACCGTTTACTGTCGCGGGTATTCCTTGTTTGGGCAAGACATCATACAGAGGTTGCCGAACAATGAGATATATCGTTCATAACGCGACTCCACGATTAGAGTGGTAGGCACACTTATTTTTTCTTAATTTCAATACCCACTAATATTGCTTCAACATAATTTTAAACTATACTATATGTACAAGTTGTAATTTGTGGGTCTTTTGGAGCTATATAAAAAGTTTCAAAGTATGTGACTTGCAAAAATATGATAAGTAACTCAACAAAATTTATATATTATAGCTTCATAACCATTTTGAACGATATTATTTATAAAAATAATTTCTTTAATTTGATTGCGCAGGGGAAATTCATTTTGTGAGACATACCGATAAGATTGCTATAATGAAAACATTTAGAAAGTTCTATCTTAGATTTGCTATGAGCTTTTATCTTAAATTTTGTTGGGTTTTTTATGATGTAGTTTTGTGTTTGTAAATAAAATTATGGACTGTTATTTTAAATATTATTGATTTCTTTTGAAGGTTACATATTATTGTATGTTATTAAAAAAATTGGTCAGCGAATATCCAGTTGGTTGTTAATATTGTTTTATTAGACTGCTATTATGTATGTTTTGCGAATAACCATTCGTGAGCTGTTTATATAAATCCCCTAATATCACTAATATTGTGCAGTATAATCATAAGATCCGCCCCACCTCACACCCCGCTTTGAATCGCCGTGGACAACCATGAGCAGACGAGACCGGTGCCTACAAATCTCACCTTTTGGAGATGTAAGGATGAAAGGTGGTGGAAGGTAGAATTAGGTGGTAACAATATCCAGCTATATTCACAGCTTCTAATGTCAACTCAATCCAATCAATGACACATACCTAACCAATCATATCTACTCCACAAAAAGGGCAGCTTTCATAATGGAAAATATAGAAATTTCCCGCTGAAAGAGATGTTTTCCCCCACCGTGAAGGAGAAGTTGAAGAGAAACTTTTTAAGCGTGCAGGGACGGGTTGGGCGGGCCTTGTTGCTCGCCCGGCGAGCATTTTTGTTTTCCTCGGGACTAATTTAGCTGAGCGAATATTTTTTGGAATGAAACTATAAGGAAAGATATGATGTACTTAGGTATTAATGAGGCTATGATTAAAGATAGGGCGCAATGACGACAAAGGATCCATATAGCCGACACCACTATGGTGCCATAAAGGCTTGAGTGTTGTTTTGTTGTATCCGGCTCCGGATTGCTCGCCCAAACGAGCAAAAATGCTACGTGTCCCAATCTGGACGGACTCATCTAATCATACAGCACCTTTGGAGTGGTTTGAGATGCATTCGTATTCCAATATTTGCTGGCGACACAACAAAAAAAGAACCTGATCCCCGCTTTCTCTTTAGCTTTCTGTAGTACTAGAAAGATAATTTTTTTTCCAAATTCTCCATCAAGATGTGCAGAATCTGAACGCTATGGAAACGGCAGAACAAGATCAAATGATTCTATGCCTATCCCTGTGGCCTGAGTAGAATCCACAATTCTTTTAATCGCAATTTAGTCAGGAATTGATTCGACGAACTTCTGCGCCGAGAGAAAATGGCATGTGCAAGCCAGAAGAGAAAGCGTCGGCCTCCGAGCAAAAACCACGAAGGAGATAGGGTTTCGGTCAGGCTCCTTTCCTCTTAATCGAGCCTATTGCAAATGGTTTGCCATACAAATAGAGGAGTAATAAAATAGGCCTATTCGTATAAACCGTGTTTATTGAGTTGCTAATAGCGAATATGATTTGCTTATAATAACTCCCATATTTAACCTCAAAAACAAGACAAATCTAAAATCAAAACCAAATTCGAAGGCCGATGAAACTATCGAAACGGAGTAGCAAAACACAAACTTAAGTCAAAACCGAAGTTTAAAACTTCCACCACATTGAGCATCCATCCTGAAGCAAATCTGAAGCAGACTAGAAATAAAAATCTATCAGGCAACAGGTGGTCTGACATCTATGCACTTCGACGCTTGCTATATAGTTATAATGGCCAAAGATAAATACGTTAGCATGATTTTTCAGACTCATCCAGAATAAACTATGCAAGCTGGCTTCCACTTGCACTGCTCAATGCTAAATTATCCAAAAAGATGGAATTTGAACTTGGATAAGTGCAAATATCATGTGAATGGCTATCATTTTACTTTTAAATTCCTAAAAGATATGTTTCCAGATGGTTTTTGAAAGTAAAGGCATCGATGAACAGATTGAAAAATTGTCTATCCTAAGGCATGTACAGTTGATCCAGTATATATAATAAAGACCACGCGCGTGATACGGGCTTTTGTTGAGAAAACAAGCCCACAACACGAAATTCATGTGATCTTGTGCAATACCGAGCCTCTCTCTCCGTCTTCAATCAATTGATTTTAGGTTGAATGCATAGATTCTAATACAACGCCAAAGCTAAAAGAAAGAGTAAACAACTGTAGTTCAGTATACAACTGCTGTCACTGGCTTAATTATCGATAAACCTTTTTTTTTTCATTTTCAGAAAGAAATCTCATGCAAATTGACAATAGAAAAATCAATTCAAACATAAAACATGGTCTGATTGTCATGGATAGGAACACAGAGAGATCCAAAAGGTAGCTGCCATTAAGAAAATCAATTTCAACATAAGCACAGAATGTATAACCTCGAGGTATTTGTTTCACTTTGTCTCATTTATTGATCGGATAGCACAGCAAAAGCAACAATTAGAACTATTAAGCAGCGAAGTTTATAAACGAGGACAAAAAGGAAAGAAAATGAGACAAGTCTAGAATCTCAAGAACATCAGAACTTTAACACATTTGCATGTTAAAAAGGTACAGAAACAGATTGAAGTGGGACTCCAACAATTCCTGTGAGAAGCTAAAGGCTCTGTTTGGCGTGACGTTTTGAGAAGCTAAAGGCTCTGTTTGGCGTGACGTTTTTGCTCAGGTGAGTTTAGACCAAAATACAACCATTATAGAATGTGTGTTTGCCATGACAATGGTTATGACCACCGCCAAAAAAACTAGTTTTAAACATAAAAGTGGAAGAATTACCTTAGGTGAGGTCGGGCGGTCACAAACGACGGTTCATAACCACTGCGTTCACGACCGCCACCACCGTACCAAATGGAGCCAAAATCCATTGTGGCTGAACATATTACAAAGCAATAAGACATATGACTGGTTATTTCCTGAACACTGAAGAATTAAACACATCACAGAAAGAAGAAAAATAAAACTAAACTAAGGTCACAGTTTAATGATAACAAGTTATAAGGGAAATACACGAATAAAAGGAACCACTACACTGAATTATTGACCTGCCATTGAAATTTCATGATCCAATAACCTCGAAATCTCCCCGCCCTATCAGAAAATGGGGCAGAAGATAAATTCCCTTGAGCGCAAATTAAATTGAAATGGATGGAGAAGAAAAACCAAAAGAAAACAAAATTCAGAAATTACACTGAAGAAACGAGTTCTTTCAAATCATGAGTAAAATCTGAATTTCCCCTCCAAAAAAGGAAGAAGAAGCAGGGATAACCAATGAGGCAAAATCAGCATTTGGTGCCCTGAACATACACAATCCTTGCTCTCCGTTTAACAGGTGTGTGGTTTTGCGGTAAACATACAAAAAAATCAGCAGCCCATCACTGCACAGTTATACACAAAGCTCCCAGATTGCTTCCTGGCGATCATCTTCCACTCCGGCATCTCCCCCTCCTTCGGAATCCATGAATGGAGCTCGATCACCCCTCCGCCCAGAGCCCTCGGCCCCCCTATGATTATTAGTTGCTCCCCACAAGCTCTAAACGCCAGCCCCCATCCGTTCATGGACACCGGCGTCTCCGGCAGCCTTCCCAAAGTGATCCACACGCAGTTCTCCTTATCATACTTCCTCACTTCTTGACGCGCATAATGCGCCGCATACAACTCGTTGTTGACCACCGCAACGAGCGGAGGAGCGCCGCTAGCACCGTTCAAACCCAACGACATATTAGGAATAACCCTCCACGTCCCTCTTTCCGGATCAAACTCTTCCCCGCATGTCAGCAACTCAGTGTTGCTCGCCATTCCTCCGATCACGTAAAACTTCTTATCCATGAACACGCCCGAGCACATCTTCCGTGGCCTGTTCATGCTCGGCAGAGTCGTCCATGTTTGCGTCTCGGAATTGTAAAGCTCCGCGGAGCTCAATATAGCGCCGTGCGCATCACTGCCGCCGGAAACAATGGCCTTCTCCCCGAGACTGGCGGACCCAAATAAGCACCGAGGTGAGTTCATCCCAACTCCAGGTGACCATGAATTCGTAAGAATGCTATATCTCAGCACAATATGTGCGGTCACTTCTTTTCCGAAGACAAGGAGCTCGGTGCCGACGGCAAGGGACTCCTTATCCGAGCACATGAAGCATTCATTGTGGGGCATTCTGGGCAAATTGATCCATCGGGCACGATACGGATCGTAAGCTTCCCATTCATTCACGTTGCAAGAGAAGTATATCCAATGCTCCGTGATTGAATTCATACGGCGGAGTTTGTAGATCTCTCCGCTTCTTATCAGAGAACGAAATCCGCGATTGAGAGAGGCGAGTGTACCGTAATCGGAGCGAGAACACCGCATCAGACAGCTGATTGAATTGTCCCGGCCAATGGCGCCGACGAGGTTATTTGATTCGCGCCAATTGGATTGGGATGTAGAAGAATTAGTTAGTTTCGCAGACTTCTCCTGCCTCCGGTGATCCTTATCCGTGGCCTCAGTATGGATCCCAGAGACAGCATCGAGTGATCTTTTGTTGCTGGTTCTCACGAGAAGGTGGCGGGTCATGTATGCCCACTTGGGTTCTTGCTCGCAGGAGCTTGGCAATGCCCTCGAGATTAAGCAGGACTGGCCTTCCAACATCTCTAATGAAACCGGGCGCTGATGAAACTCCGGCAGCTGATTAAATCTGAAATCCTTTGTTCAAGAGAGTTCCTCTGTTTCTATGGAATTCAAAGAGAGTATTTTCAGTATGGAGATTACATGATGAAAGAAATCAAAATGAATCCAGATCAGGGAAATAAAGAAATAGAAATTCTGCAGTTAATAGCGGATCCATGGGATATTTCTGCGAATCAAATTTACAGATCGGCTAAGAAAATAGGTGAATCGGCACAAAGATGGAAGCTTTTATCGAAAGGAACAGCAATCCAACCTAGAAATCACGTCAGGAAGGGCGGACAAATGGATCTTACAATAAAATTAAAATCAAATGCACAAATTAAGCATCGGGGGAAATAACAACACAAGACAATCATCCAAAAAAAAGAAGGAAGGGAATAAAAGCACCAGCAAAACCCCTCCAAAACTAATCTCAGTAAACAAGGGGAAGAAACCCTGAAGACAAAAATTCTTTTATAGATAAAATATCTCATGCTTCGGTGAAAATCGAGGTGAATCTTACCGGCGCTCGTCCTCATGAAAAAGAGATCGATCGGCATAACTGACCAGATTCCTAAAACCTAAAAGATCGACTCAATAACGACAAAATAACCTCGAAAAACAAAATAAATTCCCTTCCTGGCATCAATCTCAAGCAGGAGGAGAAGAGAACGTGAAGAAGACAGAGAGAATGAGACTTACAGCTAGTAGAAGAGTGATTGAGAAAAAAAATTCTCTATTGATTCTTTAATTTCTATGCCCTTGTTCTTCTCTCGCCGCCAGTACCATCTGTCGTTTATTCTTTCTTCTCCTCCGCCTTCTTCTATGGCTTCTACTAAGCAGCCTTCGTCCTTGAGGTTCTTTCTTCCTTCTATAGTTCTCTCTGCAGACAGGAGGTTGAAATATGGAACCCTGCGTCGGGTTTGGGGCTGTGTCCCATTTATCCCCTTTCCTCTCTCTCTCTCTCTCTCTCTCTCTCTCTCTCTCTCTCTCTCTCTCTAGTTTACTTTTCTTTTTTATTTTCCATAATATCATAAATTATTTATATTATAATATTATTATTAAATATAATTTAGCACACTAAAACACTTTAATCGATGTTAATTAATATTAAGTGCTCACCCTGCATTTTAATGTTTATGGGTAGTTTTGGCTATCCACACTCTATTTGTATGAGTTATTACTTGTGTTTTAAAAATATGTTTTGTACATACATTTTTAGGAAAAGTGTTCAACACGAAAGTTGTAGATCTACAATTTTCGTGTTGAACACTTTTCCTAAAAATGCATGTACAAGACGTATTTCCAAAAATTCGCTATAGTTACCCGCAAGTTTCAATCAGTGTGGCAATACATCATGTCCGTGCATTTTTAAAAAAAGTATTCAACACAAATGTGTAGATCTCGACGAGATCTACAACTTTTGTAGAGTGAGGATAGCTAAAACTACAGGGCGGATATCAGTGCTCATGTTTATTGAGGAATAATTTAATTTTTACTCTAATTTCTACCTACAAAATATGATTTCCGATCCAAAATAGCAACGAAATCAATGTTTCAAAATTTGAGTTTTTGGCATACTTAGGCTTTATTTGGCGCGACGGTGGCGGGCAGAATCGGCGGGTGGAGAGGGAGGTTTGCAAACGGAGGGGAGGAGGCGGGGCTCGAAAAGCTCCGTTTTGGAGCTTTTCCCATGGCGCGGCGGGTGCAAACGCGGCAAACGCCGCCGTCGGGCGTTTATTTACCGCCTTGCGGTGGCGTTTGCCGCAAACGCCGTCCGCCACCGCCGCGCCAAATGAAGCCTTAAAGATGCATTTGTGGGCGATACGTAGGTACTATTGAAAATTTAGAGCATGTTTGACAGAGCAGTCCGACTACGGTGCGGCCAGAGGAGGACCTAAGCTCTCCCCCATGCAAGTGCTCCGGCGCGGCAGCGTCCGCACACCCAAAACCGCGTAACGCGGAGCCGTTCTGAGCTGGATACCTGGGCTCCAGTCCGTGTTCCGACACGCCTCTGGTGGCCGCCGTGTTTCGGCGCACCTCCGGTGGCAACCGTTCCCTGCAGCTATGCCAAACACGGCCTTAGAAACGTAAATTTGTTGTCAAATGTTGATGGAAATTAGTATTTCATGCCATCATCTCTCTATCTATCTATATACAAGCAGTTGTGCACGAGATTCTCTTATGCCCCGGCGCGACAATTAATAATTCCACCGTTTGACTTCTCACTACAAAAATTCATCACGCCGAGTACAAATTTAACAGAAGAGTAAAATTGAAAATATGAATGTTTCACCAAAGAGTCTTTTACCGGTTATATTATATAATACTAATACTTGGTATTCTATTTTTTTTCTTATTCCACTTTGTAATTGAAAAAAAAAAGTTGAAATTTTATTTCTGATTAGAGCAGAAATATTTTATATGCAAGTATGCAACAGACACTTTAAATATAAATATGTTTTATATTTGTAGTGAAGAGGCTTCTGGTATATTAGGCCGAAAGCATGAAGGGGGCATCATTATATTCATTGTCAAAGGCGATTCCATTGCCGGTCACCGAGGAGGAAAGAGGGTAACAATTCTTCTCCTTTTGGGTCTAGGTTTAAGTTACCGTTTTCATGATATATTTCAGTAGCATTTTCTTATTCAGCCCTAAGGCCAGATTTCGAAATGATCATGCTCATAGGAGTCCATGTGATCGCATCATGTTTCCTAAAATTACGACACGTGTTCTAGAATCTCTAGTTAGACAATATGTTATGAAGCTCATCATGTTGATTTGGTCGGAATTATCGGTGTTTGAATTATGATGTTCACTTTAGGGTTTATGACTTAAATGTCGGATCACAAAAATAATATAGAGTGCTCTATGAGAACATTGTGTATGGGGTGGATTTACCTTTGTGACGATGTGGTAAGGTTTCATGTAGAAATCTTGATATAATTTTGGGAAAGCCCTACATTGAGACCATCCATTGTACTTGATGGGGTTCCCCTATATAAAAGGGCTTGGGTTGAGTCGGACCAAATGTTTCTCATCACAGCCTCCCTCGGACCCGTAAGGCGGCTCCAACTCTGATGTCCGGTCTAAATCTTGCAGCTAAGCAGCTTCGAGTTGTCGCTACCGCTCGTTCCCGCTCTAGAAAGCGCTCTCGCTCTGTAGAGAGCGCTTCCGCTCTCGCCTGCTCCGTAAGAGTGCTTCTGCTCGCTCCTGCTCCGCAGAGAGCATTTTTGCTCTCGCCTGCTCCGCGAGAGCATTTTCGCTCTCGCCTGCTCCGCAAGAGTGCTTCCACTCGTTCCTGCTCCACAGGAGGCGCTCTCGTGCTTCCGCTCTCTCCTGCTCCACGGAGAGCACTCTCCCGCTCCCGCTCGCTCCTGCTTCATGGGAAGCGCTCCCTCTCATGTGTGGTACGCAAGAAACGCTCTCGCATATGCTTGTTCCACGGAGCGTGCCGCTATCATCCATCTCCGACGGAGATCGCCGGACACCACCACCACCACCAGGGAGGCTGCCCGGGCTGCCCAAGCTACCCAGCGTGACCGGGGGGCATACTCGTCATAATCTCAAAGTTGACAGTCTGTGTACCCCGAATCAAGCATTATCATTCGCTCATTCAGGAATCGGTTTGCCACATTACCAGAACTCCCCTCTCAAAAACTATAAAAGGGGGGGGGGGGGGGGGGGGGGGGGGCAGACCACCATTTGAAGACACTTTTTGGCATTGAGAGAAGTAGGAGCTCTTGAATTTTCCAACGAGGATTGTTGGAAGGTCTTCATGAGCCTTCAAGCTCCCCTTAGAGATCTCCCTCAGCTTTCTAGTTTACTTGAGGAACCTGGGGAGGGCTTCCGTGGCTTGGAACCAGACTACACCAGAACGTTCAGCTCTGGGCTACTTCCCAACGCTTCCACTCCAGGTTGCTCCGCAACGCTCTGATCGGGATGACATTGCCAAGTTCCTCATTGAAGGTGGTCCGCGAGCACACTCCACCGAGAACGGCCTCAAAGTGCGGAAAGGACTTAGCAAAATCTTTGTAACGAGCGGTGGCTAGTCACCCTCGAAAAACACTTCTCTCTGTAACTCGCAAAAGCTAGTGGATCGTTCAGAACTGGGCAAGACCCCGTGGTTTCTTTTTTCTTTTCGGGTTTTCCACGTAAAAACCTCGATGTCTACTGTTGGTTCTCACTTTTGACTGTTTGCACATTCGACTCACTCTCGAGCAAGGGCAGTTCAGCTCGACCGATCCAGGAGAGCGTTAAACGACCCGCAACAGCACTAAGTCCTGTAATCGACTACATTGACAAGTAAATAGATTATTGTAATGATTAGCGAATGGATTGGAAGATCATCCATACAACATATTTTTAGTGGAGACTGTGTTGCTCATGATTAAGTGTTGGAGTCATCAATGATTAAAATAACAAAGTTTGATAGTAGTCATTATGTTTTTGTTTGTTAGCCCGAAGCATGTGTGACTGTCTCAATCTTAAGATTGTTGTCGTGTGTATGATGTTACCTGTAAATTCAAATGGGGGGTAAGACTCAATCGCTAGCAACCATGATTTAGTTCTGGACAATCATGAGTGCCCAAATGTCATGGACTGACTTGAGTGTCCCACCTTTGCTTGAATATCACAAAAATAATATCAATTGATGATTGTGATGATGTGAAAACTCTTAAGACGTTTAGTATCCTATGAGCGTTACGTTAATCTCAGTATGAACTAATGAATTGTTTAAGTAGGCTCAAACATGCATGATAAAAATTTATTCGTGTGCATACTTTGTTTACTGCACCCCCTGTACTATTACTTTTGCATATAGAGAATGGTGGCATGGTTCGTTGGGGCATATTAAGACGCTCAAGAGGAGGGGAGTAGTAGCTAAGTGGTTATGGTCTGTTATCAGTTGACCTTGGTTCAAAACTGACTTGTGATTGTAGACAAACTTGTTTAGTGCTACTGATAGTTGATCTACTTGCATGATTGTTCATGAAGCGTATTTCTAGTAGCTGTTTTCATTTTATATTAAGTTATATAAAGTGCCATAAGGCATGTATATTAATTCTCCTATTTTTGAACTATGTAATGTAATGGCTATGAAACCTCTTTCATGATTTCTACTTGAATATGCAGTGCGATATGAGTTCAGCCTGTCCAAACTACAAACAAAAATGTTATAAATTGGTAAAATACTACACCATCCAAACCAAAATATACATCAGAGTAATATACATGACAAATAAAACTAAAAGAGAAAGTTCGTACCGGATCAGGAGAGCTCTAAAGCCCTGATATATTTTCTCCCGATCCGGTGAAAAGATCGAGATTGTTGTAAGAAGCTTGAAACTAAATGCAACAATCTTTTAGGGGGATAACTACAGTTGGGATTAAAAATGCCGAGAATCTTGCTATTCCAAGTGTCATAAATGATGTAAGAGTTGCAATAAGATACTTTTTTTTCTCATCATTTTGTTCATCCATATTAAAATGTTTGGGAATGTAGATAATTAAGAGTATAAAGTATGCAAATTCGATCTTTTCACATTATTAACAGGCTCATGGATTATACCTCGAGAGTTTATTTGCATGCCCTGCACACAACAACATATTCACCTTAGGGATGTAGCGGTTCGGTTTTGGAGCAAAAATGCAACCTAAATCATCCCTAGATGGTTCCAGAAATTTGTATCCGAACCGAACCGTGCAAATCATTGGAACCGAACTGTCGGTTTGGTTTATGTGGTTTAAAAAAATTAAAATATAAATACATAATCTGAGACCAAAAATAAAAATTAAACGGCATATATACATGATTTTTATTAAGTAAAAACCGGTACATAAATATATTTTTATATTATTTATAGCGAAAAATTATTTATATAAATAAATTTATGATATCATGTTATTATTATATTATATATATATATATATATAAATTTATATTGTAACATCTATAGGTTCAGTTCGTTTAACATTAAAAATCGTGAACTGAACCGAAACGTGCGGTTTTTCAAAATTTGAAATCGTAATCGAATCGCCGCCGCCTACAAAAACCGAACTAACTGAATCATCTATTTTTCAATTTGTCCATTGATAATGTGTGAACTCCCATTACTATTGCTTGATGTGGAACCCTATTTTAATGATCAAGTGTATGGATTTGTTCATCTGCTGATTAATAAGCAGCCTATTTGTCTTTTATGCAGGCAGCTCTTCCTGATTAGCTTTGTGGGGCATTTATCTTCTAGAATGAGCTAATTGATTTTTTAAGGTGTCTGGTCTTCTTAATACTCTCTCTTTTTTTCATTGCTTGCACTTCGAAGTAAGAAATTAATGTATGACAGGTGCGCGATAAAATTCTTTTTATTTTAAAAGTTGAATGGATTTTTTGTAGTCTTTTTTCATTGCAAGGAACTGCTTCTAATCAAAAAATACAAAAAAAAATTGATAACCCATAATATCAAACTTCTAGCTAGAGCTTATTTTAGATCATAGATTGTATTGTAAAGTTTCCAAATATTATTAAGACTGTCACGTTGAATAAAGTAATGTAGTTGAGCTATATATACATTATATTCTAGGAGGGGTCCGAATTTGGTACGTATGCACACGTAATTTGGGAGGTGCGCGAGCAGATCCGACTGTAGGATCTCGCGATCAACGGTCGAGATGCATCTCCCGCAATACATCTGAAATACTCCTCTAATACTGCTATCATTTTCCCGCAATACGGTCCGAATATTAATCTGCACCATTGAATCTCGCGATCCTACGATCGCAGGTGCATGTGCACCTCCGAGAGATGCGCATACGTACCAAATTATTTGTCTTCTAGGAGAGAGAGTGGCGTAGAAGAAGGCATTTCGAATACCAAATTGACTTGAAGTCTAATCATGTTTTATTGCAAGACTATGAATAAGGCAAATAATATTGGACTTGACAACTAGATTGACAATACTATACTTAATTCTTGGGTGCTAACCAGACCCCATTGTAATGAGGAAATATTGCACGTGTTAAAAGATAAATCATGTAAACTACAAGAAAAAATTGATTTGGCTAAAGAAATCAGTAAGGTTGAAAAATTTATTGTTAATTAGTATCGAATTTTGCTAGGTATATGAATTTTGCTTTTAGCTACAGAAATAACAACGAAATTTTTTGTTGCAAAAATAGAAACGAATTATTTTGTTGTAAAATACTCGTTGCTAAATAGAAACGAAATATTTCGTTGCAAAATTTTATTGCTAATTATTTAGGAATAAAATATTCATGGAGGGAAAAATTCATTTCCCTCCAAATTTTTTTCATTTCACCTTTAATAAAAACACCATGTATAATACCTTTAGCATATTAAATAAGCCCTAAACTACCCGGCCAACACCATTTATGCTCCCTGCCTACTCGCTCACCCCTCTCTGTGCGATCTCCTCGCCATGCTCCAGCAGTGCAGTCCTACACTCCAGTGATCCACTCTCTGGCGGGTTAAGGTGTTTTGATTTCTCCCATTATATTCTCCTCCACCCCTCGACGGGCGACGACGTACAGAGCTGCTGCTAGCACAGAGACGACGGGCTTCTTCGCGAATCGGCACATAGGTGCGATCCTTACCTTTTCAGCTCTTCTTCTTCCCATCGGACATTAGCTAGCTAGTGAGATCCCCTAATTTTTTTTGCGAGTTAAGCTGATTGCGTACCGTGCGGGTTCTGCCACTGCTTCCTCCTCGTCTGACAGTATACCAGAGTAAGCGAGGTTCTTAGAACCAGAGAATTTCAAACTTCCATTTCCTGAGTTTGATTTTAATTATGAATTTGGACTTCCACTTCCATTTTGATTTTGATTTGAAACTTCCATTTTGATTTCAGTTTTGATTCCGAGTTCCTACCTTCCCTAGCTAAAACAATCAGCCCTTCCCTAGCATATTGGAGCCAAGTAGTCTAGTTATAACCCTTTGCTGGCTTTCTCTGTATTACTAGGGCATTAATTAATCTTCTTGATAAAATCAGGTCACTTAATGATATTTGTCATTGGTTGTTTCTCCATTCTATGCTAAATGTTTTTTTTTAATTTGATTAGTTTCTCTTAGTTTTAATTAACATCTTGATCCACAATATCATTCAATTTATATTTTATTACATGACAGTTAATTAAATCTTCAATGGTAATTGTTAAATTTATGTGAAGTATATATGCACATTTATTAGCTAGATTCATGCCTATTTTGTCTGTTCTTATAAGTATATTAATAGCTTTTGATATTCTAGTCTTGGTTTTGTTGATTAGCTTGAATTGGAAGAGATGAGTATTTTATATCACCAATTTTAGTCCTTGTTATAACCAACTTAACATCCTTTGATATGCTTGTTTCACTTTTTGTATTGGTGTTGAGGCCCTTTAGGCAGCCCAAGTCTGAACAGGGCCTAGCCTCTCGGGAAGACGGATATTTTTTGCACATATAATTATGTTCCTCCATTTATATTAAAGATTTGCACACATTTGTTCAATATCTTTATTCAATCTTAAATACTTAAATTTTTAGGGTTAGATTATAAAAGCTAGAGATCACTGAAATGTGGTTATGAACCTCAAAGTTCCCATCCACACTATTTTCAAACTAGTGGTAAATTATGTTATGGGAAAAAATGGAATTGCCTTATATCATTAGCCGTCTCACTAGAATCTGAGAGCGCACAAAGTTTTAGCGTTTTTTTTTATAAATTTGAGAACAATTCAGAAGTTTTCTCAAGATTTCTAAGTTATCCACAAACGTAAGCTTGATTTTTGATAGACCTCTGATTGAATTGTAGCATAGTGTAGTCAACTCAATATAATACAAATTTGATAAGGGAAAAATAAAAATGTTTAAATGGTATCCACTTAGTGTGCCACAATTCCTTTTCTCGGGAGCTCAATGCTCCTCTCTTTGAAATCTTTGATGATTTGAATAAATTGTTTATGTTTCTTAGAAAATGTTAGCTCTAAAGTTTCTTTCAAAATGGATGAAATTTATACCATTTCTACTTCTATTATTGAGCATAACAGTAAAAAAATCAAAATACACTACTTTGATCACCATAGAATAAATTGTTTGTTATTTGAAAGTTAATGTCATATTTGATACAATATCATAGCTACTGCATTTATCAATAGATCAAAGTGTTGTTTTATGTAATAAGTAATCATTTGATATGTTGTATTTACAGAACAACAATTATGCATCCAGATAGAAGTTGGATTAATAACCGTGTTTGCCCAGGTGGATGGTATTACAGATGAGTATCAAATGGGGGTTGAAGGACTCATAAAATTGTGTCAACAATATCCAAGATATATGGACCGAGAAAAAATTCGATGTCCCTGTTGCGATTGTAGAAGCTTGAAATTTCTTATGCTTGATATGGTCAAGTTTCACCTCATTTCTAGAGGTTTTGGGCGTGGTTATATTAACTGGATAAGGCAAGGTGAGCCGCATTGGGATGAACCATCCGTTAAAGCACAAGTTAGTCATATGCAAGAGTAAATAGTGTATGAGCAGAGGGTCATTGAAGAACAATAAAATTATTTGATTGATATGATAATTGATGTAGCTAGTCCTAATTTTGATTGGAATACTAAAGATCATGAGCCAGAAGACCCAAATGTATCTGCAAAAAAGTTCTTTGAACTTAAGGATGCTGCAGATAGTCCGCTTTGGCCTGGTTGTGAGGAATATTGAGAGTTATCAGCATTGTCAGAACTTTTAAACATCAAGTCTGAATCAAACCTAAGCGAGAGACATTTTAATCAATTTTTAAAGGCTCCACTCAGCCTCGGGCTTCAGAAGATTAATGTTTGCGAAAATGGCTGCATCTTGTATTGGAAATATGATGAGGAGTTGCAAGAATATAAGGTATGTCGACACCCTAGATTTACGCCTAAAAATCGAGGTGGGAATAAAAAGCATAAAGATATACCATTTAAACATTTGAGTTACTTACCACTTACACCAAGACTACAAAAATTGTACATGTCCAAAACCACTGCAGAACATATGAGATGCCATAAGGAAAATATCGGTGATTAAGGGAAAATTATGCCATCCACGGGACGGTGAGGCTTGGAAGCACTTTGATAGGACTCAACCTACCTTTGCAGCCAAGCCAGGAAATGTTAGACTCTCTTTCCACTGATGTATTTAATCGACATAATCAATGATCTAGAGCTTACTCTTGTTAGTCGGTTATTGTTACACCTTATAATTTACCTCCTTGGATGTGCATGGATCGACCTTATATGTTTCTCTCTTTACTCGTGACAGGTCCAAAGATTCCAGGTAGGATCTTGGATGTGTATTTCAACCATTAATACATGAGTTGAAGATATTATGGGATGTTGGGGTTGAGACTTACGATGTGTCAAAAAATAAAATTTTCAGATGAGGGCAACAATAATGTGGACTATTAGTGACTTCCCTGCATATGGAATGTTGTTGGGTTGGAGTACACATGTAAGTTGGCGTGTCCATATTACATGAATCATATCAAGTCTTTTAGGCTTAAACATGGTCAAAAATCATGTTTCTTTGATTGTCATCGCACGTTTTTACCTCTAGATCATCCATATAGATATAAAAAATACAACTTCACCAAAGGAAGGATTGAGACAGATGTGCCTCCTACTCAGTTAATTGGTCATGAGATCGAAGCTATAGTCACATTCTTACTAAAGATTGACTTTGGTAAGACTAACGACAAGGACAAAATAGAAGGGTTTGGTGAGTCTCATAATTAGTTAAAAAGAAATATCTTTTGAGAGTTGTCATATTGGAAAAAAAAATTATTCGGCATGACCTAGATGTGATGCACATTGAAAAAAATATGTTTGATAATGCATTTAACACTATTATGGATGTAAGAAGTAAGACTAAATATATTGTAAAAGCTCATATAGACCTTCAAACATATGTAAGCGCTGTGATCTTGAGCTCAAGGAGGTGAGTGGGAAACTTCTTAAAACCAAGGCAAGTTATACATTATCTAAGGATAAACGAGAGATTGTACTGAAGTGGGTAAAAAATTGAAACTTCCAGACGAGTATGCTTCTAATTTGGGTAGATGTGTTAATTTGGAGGACTATAGTATGCATGGAATGAAGAGTCGAGATTGCCATATTTTTATGGAGAGATTATTTCCTCTTGCATTTAGAGATTTATATCAGAAGTTGTGTGGAATGACGTAACTAAATTAAGCCAATTTTTTTTAGAGATATATGCTCAAAGACTCTATATGAGTCAGATATGAAAACAATGGAGGAGAACATAGTTGTAATATTATGCAAACTTGAGAAAATATTTCCTCCAACTTTTTTTGATTTCATAGAGCATTTGCCAATACATTTGGCATACGAAGCAAGGGTTGGTAGGCCTGTTCAATATCGCTGGATGTATCCCTTTGAGAGGTAATTATCTCTTGAAAATTACTTTCTTGTTGCATGTTATATATATATATATATTAACTTTGATATTTATAGGTTCTTGAACACATTGAAACGTAAAGTAAAGAACAATGCACGTGTAGAAGGATCGATAGTTGAAGCTTACTTAATTGAAGAGACTTCAACTTTTTTGCTCTCATTTCTTTGGTTATCATGTGGAAACAAGGTCTACAAGTACATGGCATAATGAGAATGTAATTCAAGTTGAACCTTGTAGCCGTTTATCTATGTTCAGTTGTACATGTCAATCATTTAGCCCAAAAGATCTCATGCGTATTTTAATTCCACTTGAGAAGGATGCATGCACGATATATATTTTTTTGCACTGCCCTGAGATCTCTAAATATGTTGAGTAAGTAATATTATAGTTAATATTTCTTAGCTATCGTTATTGTTAATAATAATAAGTAATATTAATTATGTAAGTGATGAGAAGATATGTTTTGTAGGTTTTATGATACAAGAAACAAGCTGAACTACTAAATTTGACTCCCATAACATTAGGAGCTATGCGTGATAAAGACGTTTCCACGTGGTTTAGAAACTATGTAAGTTGATATTTTATTAATAAGTATATGATTATATTATATATATTACTAATAGAAAATTTATTTTTATGTTAATAGGTTGAGAATCCAGCCAACCAAATAGCAGACAATGCTATCAAACAATTTGCATGTGGATTTAGTAGCATTGTTAAACATTGGAATGGATATTTTGTGAATGGTTATAGATTTCATACACTTGAGTATGGAGAAGGAAAATCTACAATGAATAGTGGAGTTTGTGTCAATGGGAGTTATTATAATGATACCAGTGAAGACTATTATGGTGAATTATTAGAAATTCTTGAGTTGAGTTTTGTAGGTCCTATCACAAATACGGTAGTGATGTTCAAGTGTAAATGGTTCGATAATGGTAAACGAGTAACAAAAGTTCATCCTAGATATAAAATTGTTGATATTAATAATGATTGTAGCATGGCTGAAGATAACCCTTTTGTGATGGCTCTCAATGTCATCAAGTGTACTACACATCATATGCTTGGAGAAAGAAACCTCTTGATCGTCGTTGGCGTGCGATTTTTAAAGTTAAATCCAAAAGCACATATGAGATAAGTCATATTCCACTATAAGATTTTACCAAGAGAGTTCAACTATTAATCCAACTCATGTTGTACCAGATGATGACATTGTTCTAGTTGATATTCATTGTCAAGCAGAAGAAGTAAATCCTGATGAATTACAGCCATAAGAGATGGAACTTGAACATAATTTTGAGTCTGATGAGTTCGAAAAAAGATCAACAGAATCAGATGATGATGGATTGGATGATTTGGATTCATCGGGGGAAGAAGATGACATAACTTTCAATGATAGGCATGCTCTATAACTTTTATGATTGTGTAAGCTTGCGAATGTAACTCTCGTGTTAGTTGTACTTACTATTATTGTACATGCATTTTTTCTTTTATTGGTGTAAATGTGTGTTTTTAATATGTTTAAAGTTGTGATGAATTAATGTGAATTGCAGTTACTGTGCAGACTAGGGGCAGTGGGGGTAGACTATTATCTAACAAAAATCGAGATGATACTTTTATGAGACTCTTAATGGAAGAAATGAATCATCAATCAAGCACAAATTCTGACTCGCATTGTGATTCAGATGAGGAGAATGAGATGTCTGATGACGTGAATGCTCATGATTGCGCTCGCCTCCTGATGTTGAGACGCCTCCTAATGTAGAAAAACATGTGCCAAAAAATTCAGATAGCAAAGATGAGATTGAGTGTGATGAAGAGGGACGAGAGATATTCATCATCTCAGGAAAATGGTAATATTGTCTCTTTAAAATTCAGCTTTTTTCATTTTATTTTCTAATGTTGTTTAAATTATTAAAAGACATACAATTGATAATGTAGGTTATTTAATTATATTGCTTTATAACATGTTTGCAGCTTCATTAGTACTTATGTACCTCGTTCCATGTTGAATTGTTTGAGAGGTTGGTTCAATGGAGTTTGGCCCACATTTAGTGCAATTCCAGATAATGTAAAATAATATTTGGTTAATATATTCAAGGTAAAAAAATACTTTGATTATTTCTTAGTTTTTATCTTTTTATATTACAATGATGTGCATATAATTCAAAGTTTTTGATAATTGTAGGCAAAATATACTTGGCGTGCTCCATCGACGAAGCAACACGTGTATAAAATTTGGAAGAGTTATTTTAGCAGAGCAATGACTTCAAAAATGAGGCGCATCTGAAAAGTAGCACAGTCAAGGTCGACACCTCCTCCACCGATGTGGATGCGACAAGAAATTTTTGATGGGTTATGGAACATATGGGAAGCACGTAAATAAAAAGATCTCTAAGAAAATAATCGCAAAAATAGTCTTTCTGATAGAGATGGCTTTGGGGTAGTTAAAAGCACAAGTGGAACTATTTCCATTCATCATCATGCTCATAGGATGGTAAGCATTTTTATTATATATAGCTCTCGATGTATTGCTTTGGCCTTGCACATATATTTTCATCATCATGCTCATAGTACTAGCATCGCAAATGGGTAGCACGTAATTTTTCTGGAAGAAGTTTGTTGACTCTATAACAATATATTGTGCAATTTTATTTCTATTAATAACTTCTCAGTATGAGATTTTAATGATTTATTGGTGATAATAAGTCCCAGTTGCCCCTAGGCTTCAAGAGAAGAAAGATTCTTCTTTTCTTGTTCTTTCATTAGAGGGTCCATTCATCTTATAAGAACCACGAAACATTCCAGTTTTAGAGGTGTGAAAAGGTCTAATCATCATCGGCTACCAGTGAACTAAAAAATAGGCAATATGGGAGATGATATATATAAGCAAACTTATCGCCCAGTTCACTGGAAACCAGTGAACTGGGCGCGTCCAGATCACTGGAAAACATGCTAGACCACTGTTTGATTTTGTGTTTAGGTATTGCAGTGAAGTCGAGGAAAACCTTTTGGTTTATATCGGGATGTTCATTTGTAAAGCTCTTCAAGGAGAGATTTTGATGCATTAATAAATAATTATCCATCCATTCATCATTGGGATACCTAAGGAAGTAGATAAGAACTAGGTACACAACCTTTAGAATCGATTAGAGAATTTATGTTTTGATTATGAAACATTGATTTGATATGCACCACTTTTGAGAGTGTGAATTGATCTTTGTGCTCGATTTCTATATTCAAGTAATTTATGCATAGTTATCCCTTTAGAGCATGTAATTTATATAGAACATGTCTGATTATTGCGACAAACTGCATATATGTGTGTTGTTTTACTTTCCAACCTGTAACGTTACTTTTCATTAACTACCCTTGTCAGGTTCGTCCTCTTTAATACAAAATCTGAGATAAGTTTTTTTGTCATCTTGACATGCTTTTCTACTTTCATAGCCAACTTGATAACATCATTGAGAGAGTAGAAAGGTTGTAACTCCACCATATCAGCCATCTCCTTGTTTAAGCTTTCATGAAATAGAATAATATTCTACGATTGGGGTTCTATAGTATATTGCATTTCAATATCAAGATCTCAATCTCATGTACACACTCTTCTAAGAAAAACCATAATGTTTGAGCCCATGGAATGTCATGTAAGTTCTTGCAGTTCTTCTAAGAAAAACCATAATGTAAGTTCTTTCTTCAAAAGTACTATCTTATGCCTTTTCTCATCTGTATAGCTCTCATATTCTATTTTGTTGGATTTGCTTAATTTATTGCTCATGTTCTATTTTGATATGTAAAACATATCTTTTTCTGAAATATATTATTGCCATTGAGTAAAAATTATTTAGGCTTTCATTCAAAACATCCACAATATTTTTGTTTGTTGTTCTCATAAAAAAATAGAGTTGAAATCAAATGAAAAAAATCCCAGCATAGATGGTGTCGTGGTGCTCACAACAACAACTTTTATTGTGAGCACGTTTATTTTATTTTTTCAATTCTTAAAACTTATTCCGACATCAAATTATTGTAGATTTCAATCCTTAGTCGACAATTATAATATGATATGATTGTGATGCTTAACTAAGTGCCCAATTCTTTATTTTCAGTGAACTGGTGCCCAGTTCACTGAAAACAATGAACTGGACGCCCATCTCACTGAAAAATAGTGAACTGGGCGTCCAACTCACTGAAAAATAGTGAACTGGGCGCCCAGTTCACTATTTTTCAGTGAGTTGGGCGCCAAGTTCACTATTTTCAGTGAGTTGGGCGCCCAGTTCACTGTTTTCAGTGAGCTGGGCGTCCAGTTCACTGAAAGCAGTGAGCTGGGCGCCCGGTTCACTGAAAATTAGTGAAATTGTTGCCCAATTCGGTATAAAATTTCTCACTGAATTTTTCCCTCTTTGCCTCTTTTGGTCTCTATCAATATACATTGAATCTAAAACTAATTGGTTGTAAATAGAGGTCACAGAACCTATATTAAGGTTCCACATGATGCGACTTTTCCTAAATCCTTCTAACCACTCACTATGCCTTTGGAATTCTCTTGTGCTAGGTAATACATATTTGAGTGTTATGCTCAATGCGATATTGATGAATATGTTTGTGCACATGCTTATAATTAGATTATTATTCTTTTACTTTGTGTATATATGTTTGTGCACATGCTTATTTAACAAGCAAAATTGTTCAAGTATTTTTCTTTAGCATTGTAGGCTAAGGATAATGGAGTGATACCAGTGACTCATGAAAAAGTGTTTACTTGAACTCATAGAACAAATAAAGAAAAAGGGTCTTTTGTTGATGATAAATCAAATAAAGCATATGCAAGTTTTTCATTACTTATTTTTTGAAGACATTGTAATTTATTGATGATATTAGTTATATTTCAATTTATTGTATAGGAGATTTATACCTCAAAGCTAAATGAGAAGCAATCTCAGAGCAGTTTACTTTCTACTCAAGGTTCATGCATATATTACCTTGAATTGTGGGTTGAGGCATCAGGTGGTCCAAAAAATGGCCGTTGTTATGGCTTTGGTAATTCATATAGTGAAATTATGACTTTGTCTGGTACTAGCTCTACTGACAGCTTACAAGATGAAAATGAGAAGTATAAGGATCGTATTAAAGATTTAGAGAGACATCAAATGGAGATGAATACTAATTTTGAACGAAGAGTTGATGAGGTTGTTCAAAATATTGTTAAGAATGTTGTTTCTACTGCTCTAGAGAGGCACGGTATTTATCAAGGTCATCAATTTTCTTCAGGGCTGTTTCCTCCTCCAGGATCATATAGTTCTTCAGGCCATTTCTTTGCTCCAGGTCCTGGCTATTTTTCACCTACAACTCCTGGCTATTATACTTCTCATGGCTATTTTCAAGTACCAAGTCATCATACTCGTGTTCAATATCAAGTTGAAAGCCAAGCTCATTCTCCCACTCAACATCCACCTTCTGAAAATCGTCATTCTTTAGATCCACTGATTACTCACTCATAGTCGTTGATTTTGTAATATTTATATGTTGTTTTGGGTTTAAATTCTATGTTAGATCACTTTACTTTTGATTGATTATATCATTTTTTATTGTGTATTGATGTTTTGGTTATATATTAAACTTTGGTCATGATGTATGAAAGTTTGATGACGCATATACGGAAATTTGATGATATATCTACGAAAGTATGATGATGTATATATGAAAGTTTGATGATGTATGTAAATAGTTTGTTGATGTATGAAAAGTAGTTTCTTGGTGTATGAAAGTTTGGTTATATCTAATTAATACTTGGTATGCATCTTATATATTAGATCATTTATGTTTTTGATTATAGTGCATGTTATGAAAAATTTATGTGTGTTGTCTTGATTAATAAGGTATTGTCATAAATTATTTTTTTAATTTAGCATAATTGAAAATAAAATTAATTTAAAAGTACGTGTTATATAATGAAAATATTAAAACAAAAATGATATTTTTATTACTAATTGATTCAAAATAAAAAAAAATCATCATCAAATTATCCACAAAATAATGTATTATTAATATTTTTATTTATGATGTTTCACATTTATTAGCATCAAAATCAGCATCAATTTTAATGCTAGCTAATTTTAGGATCAAAATTATTTGATGTTGATTAGCAATGATTTTTTGTATGTGTTATATCTTGCTAAATTAGAAAGCAATATATTCCTTGTTAAAATTCCCTTGCAAAACAGCAAGGAAAATCATCATTGCTAAATTTAGCTAGGCTCAATTTAGAAAGGAAAATGTTTTATTGTTAAATCCCTTGCTAATGTAAATTAGCAACAAATTTTATGATTTAGCAAGAGATTCTTCCCCCTAGCTAATAAGGGTTTTTCTTGTAGTGAAATTTTGGGTGCAAATAGTCTAGTTGTAGCTAACCATATTCTAGGCTTAGTCTTGAGGAACTAGTTTTCATTTCAAATATTTGCTAAAGAATCATACTCCTTCAAAATGGATTGTTGCCTCTCAAACCTCTAGCGGCCCGATACATGAATTTGAGCTTAGGGATATGAGATGTACTGAGTTGAGCTACTATTCTCTTGGATGTAATGATGATAACATGGGGAATAAATTGATGATTGGTTTGAGGTGACCCCATCAATCCTCAAAATATAGGAGAGAATATATATATATGTGTCTATGTGTGTGTGCTGTGTGTGTGTGTGTGTGTGTCTGTGTGTGTGTGTGTGTGTGTGTGTCTGTGTGTGTGTACATGTGTGTGTGCATGCGCGTGCACTCAATTATTCAGTTTTGTAAAGACGAAGACGTATTTCAGAAGCTGTCCTGCTGAAGCTGCTCAAAGAAGCTGAATATTCTCCGAATTTAAATAAGATTGTCCATCGGCAGTCGATGATCGTCGACCGGATGTCTGCTTGCTAACTGAGCATTCGACGATCAAGGACTTGATCGTCAGCTGGATGACCATTTTCCAACTAGTAATTCGCCTACCAGAGACTTAAACGTCGATTGAGCTCAAGTTTATTCTCTCCAAGTTCGAAGACTTGGTCGCCGAGTGGCCAGAGCTCTTTCACTCGCCGTTCACCAATTGTCGTTTGCTGATCGAGGCTATATGATCTCCGACCGAGGCTTTATGAGCGCCGACCGAAGTTAAAGTTTTGGTGGGATTCAAAATAAAGTCAATGCTGATCATAAAAAGGAAGGCACCGCTTTCTTGGACAACAAATTAAGAAAGAAGATTTCTTAAATGAAGGTCGTACCTTCTTTAGGATATGCAGATATGGAAACTCTTCATCTTATCTGAAGGAGTTGTTTGAACCGACTTATAAAGTAAGAAGGATAACGATGAAAAATTGCAGTCCTAATAATAATGTAAATGTGAAAAACATATGATTCTATTCATCCCCAATTCTTTGATCTGAAGCTTTCAGATATCTTCCTCCCTCTCTCTCTCTCGATGAATTTTCTCTTACTCTTCCCCCTCTTTATTTGAAGAACAAGAAGATAATAATAAAGTTAAATAATTCTTCATTCATCTTCATCCTACTCTTTGAAGAAGAAGTCTCTTTTAGTTCTTCCATTTCTCTCTAAATTAAGAACAAGAAGATATTACTAATGACAGATTCCTCATAGAGCTAAACTCCAGAAGCCGCCTGAACTTGCTGAATATTGTTTCATATTGTTGAAAATTGAACAATTTAACTCAACATCAATTGTAAAGTTTAGATAATCCTTCTCTAAAGTATTCAATTGTGATTCTGAGAGTCTTCTTATTAAAAGACTCAATATTTGGTTCTGAGAGTTTTCTTATCAAAATATTTGAGATTTATTTAATAGAAGAGAAGAGAACCCAATTTTTGGGAAGCCTCTAAACAATTTATGTGCCTTCTAAATTGATTGCTCTATAACAAAGATTTTCTTTTCTACGTTTATTTACTCTACAGTAGTTTAATTTGTGAACGCGCTATGAAAGTGTTCAAGTCTGCACACAAATTTTGAATATTATATTGTTGATAGGTATCCCCTAATCCGGGTTGCGAATGGCCAAAACACCCGCCTCATTTGGTGGAGGAAATGAGGTTGACCAAAGTAAACCCTACTAGCCCCGTAACCACCCAACATTGGGGTGTAAATAGTCAATGCTTCTATCATGAGGTGCAAAAACTAAAATCCTCCAACATGTGGGTGCAAATAATAAATTTCTCCATCAAGAGGCACAAATACTAAAATCCTCCAACATGGGGGTGCAAATAGTAAATTCCTCCATCATAGGGTGCAAACACTAAAATCCTCCAACATTGGGGTGCAAATAGTAAATTCCTCCATCATGTGGTGCAAACACTAAAATCCTCCAATATGGGGGTGCAAATAGTAAATTCCTCCATCATGGTGGTGCAAATACTAAAATCCTCCACCATGGGGGTGCAAATATTAAATTCCTCCATCATGGGGGTGCAAATAGTAAATTCTTCCATCATGGGGTGCAAATACTAAAATCCTCCACCATGGGGGTGCAAATAGTAAATTCCTCCAAACGGGAGTGCGTATAACACATAATTTGGTTATGGTATGCGGGTAGCCGCATAACCACCATAACCACCGTAACCACCGTAACCACCGTAACCACCCACTATGGGTGGGTGTAAATGTCCAAAATCATATCGAGTTGCGTATAGAATAAAACCGGAATAATATTTGTCTCAAACCATATATTATGGTGTTACAGTCTGCGAATAACAATTATGGTGGTTACGGTCTGCGACTAACCAGATAACTACCGTAACCACCTCTGGGGCCTATAAATAAGACCCCAGGGCTCTCCTTCCATTCGATCCTTTTCTCCTCCTCCTTCCTCCTAAGTTCAAGAGAGAGCACTCTTGAAGATCTCCTTCATCTTCGAAGCCGCCCTTAAAGATTCTTCAAGCACTTCGAAGACAGCTCAAAGATCTTCATCCTCTATCCTCTCCTCGAAGACTCTTTCGAAGATCTTCGAGTGCCTTGAAGATCCTTCAAAGGCGTTCCTCCTCCTTCGAAGGCATTCCTCCTCCTTCGAGCGAACGTTCCACTCCAAGCGTGCCTCTATGCGCTCCGCTCTCAAGACCACTCCAAGTGCCTCCGCGCGCTCTGCTCTCAAGACCGCTCCAATCGCGACTCAACGCGCTCAGCTCTCAAGACAACTCCAAGCGCGCCTCCGCACGCTTTGCTCTCAAGACCGCTCCAAGCGCGCCTTCGCGTGCTCCGCTCTCAAGACCGCTCCAAGCGCGCCTCCTTGCGCTGCACTCTCAAGACCGCTCCAAGCGCACCTCTGTGCGCTCCGCTCTCAAGACTGCTCCAAGTGCTCTTCGCTCTCAAAACCGCTCCAAGCATACCTCTGTGCGCTGCGCTCTCAAAACCGCTCCAAGAGCATCTCCACGCTCTTCGCTCTCAAGACTGCTCCAAGCGCGCCTCTGTGCGCTCCGCTCTGAAGACCGCTCCAAGCGCGCCTCTGCGCACTCCGCTCTGAACACTGCGGCAAGCACGCTCAGCTCCAAGCGCACCTCTGTGCGCTTTGCTTTCAAGACCGCTCCAAGCGCACCCCCGCATACATAGTAACAAGCACTATGCACACTCAAGATCATCACTCCAGACTCCTCTCACGTCGTAGGAGACAAGCCGCAGAGACAAAGGCGCACAGAGCGCCCCAATCCAACCTTCAAGCAACAATTGAAAACTCTAGAGCTCTTAGAGCACAACATCCCCTTCTGCAGCATGCAAAAGATTTAGCTCTGTGAGCGGTGGTCTGTAACCCTTCGAGCACCTCTATGTCTCAACAATTGTAATGAGAGGCGGCCTGTCGCCCTCGAGCTCCTTAAAACAGCTATGTACAACAACCAACAAATAGTAGAGGTTTTGGCCGGCACAGACTCGGCCGCATGGTTTTTCACCCAATTGATGGGTTTTCTACGATAAAAAATTTGTCTCGTCAGCTTTCTCTTTTTTGTGACTGTTTATGGGCTCGAACGCTCCCAGGCAAAGACGGTTCATTCTAGACCGGTTTTAGGAGCCTCGAGTGGACCACAATAGTTTGGCGCCGTTTGTGGGAATCAGTTCCCCCAAAGCTTGAAGAAGACTCTGAAGACAGTTCCCGCTGCACAACGGTACATGTGACTAGAGATCATGGCAGGAAAAGCCATCCGCGCAATTGGAGGATCAATCCCCAGGTGGGCATGCTGATCTAGCTCCCCTCCACTCGCTTATCAGCAAACCCGAAGGAGAGCTCTCAAGTACGAATATACAAGACCGCGGGGCCCGTCCTAATGGAGGACCTGAAGTTCAGTATTACCACTATCGCCCAAAAACCCAAGCTATGAGCCTGCAGATGGAAGGCTCACCCATGAAGAAGTTCATGACATAATTTTTGAAGAGCACGAACGAGCCAGGCAGCGTACCGCTTTGTCCCCTCGCCCTCTCCATCATCGCTCACCATTCGCGCTTGAGGTTCCGGCACATCCAATCCCCCTTGGCTTCAATCTCCCAAAGATTGAGACATACAACGGAGTGGGCGACCCGTCGGAGCACGTCAGACATTTTGCGATCATGATGCAACTCTGCAATGCCCCAGATCCACTATTGTGTCAAGCATTCCCGGCGACTTTGAAAGGGCAGGCTCGCACCTGGTTCCTACGCCTGAAGGAGGGAGAAATCAGGGGTTTCATAGAGCTGACTCAACAATTCATGGACCAGTTCATCGATAGTTGCTGGATAGTCAAAGACCCCTGCCATATGTCCAGGATCCATCAAAGTGAAGGGGAAACCCTTAAAGATTCCTTCCTCGGAGGGCTCCGCCCTAGTGGCTTCCATTCTGCACTAATACGGGAGGCAGTATCCAGCTACCCCAATCTCGCTCAACGGATCGACGCCCAGATCGCCATCGACGAAGCAATTGAAGCACATCAATAGCACTTTGAAAGTTGTATAAAAAGGAGGAGGGAGCAAGATGCTTCATCAGTCTTAGGGAAGAGCAATGAATGTCATGGTAACCCACAACCTCGGCAGCGCCAGAGAAACACGCCCCTCTATACCTCCAGAACATAGTGTTTGGATCTCTCAACAAGGGACTCCGACCTCTCCCAGAACAGAGTATTTGGATCTCCCAACAAGGGACTCCGGCCTCTCCCAAAACAGAGTGTTCGGATATCCCAATGAGGTACTCCAGTCTCTCCCAAAATAGAGTGTTCGGATCTCCCAACCAGGGACTCTGACCTCTCCCAGAATAGAGTGTTCGGATCTCCCAACAAGGGACTCTGGCCTCTCCCATAGCAGAGTGTTCGGATCTCCCAATAAGGGACTCCGGCCTCTCCCAGACCAAAGTATTCGGATCTCGCAACAAGGGACTCCGGCCTCTCCCATAACGGAGTGTTCGAATTTCCCAACAAGGGACTCCGGCCTCTCCCAAAATAGAGTGTTCGAATCTCCCAATAAGGGACTATGACCTCTCCCAAAACAGAGTGTTCGGATCTCCCAACAAGGGACTCTGGCCTCTCCCAAAATAGAGTGTTCTGATCTCCCAACATGAGACTCCGGCCTCCCCCAGAATAGAGTGTTCGGATCTCCCAACAAGGGACTCCGACCTCTCCCAGAACAGAGTATTCGGATCTCCCAACAAGTGACTTTGGACTCTCCCAGAACAGAGTGTTCGGATCTCCCAACAAGGGACTCCGACCTCTCCCAGAACATAGTGTTCAGATCTCTCAACAAGGGACTCCGACCTCTCCCAGAACATAGTGTTTGGATCTCGCAATAAAGGACTCTGGCCTCTCCTAGAACAGAGTGTTCAGATCTCCGAACAAGGGACTCCGACCTCTCCCAGAACAAAGTGTTTTGGATCTCCCAACAAGGGACTCCGGCCTCTCCCAAAATAAAGTGTTCGAATCTCGCAACAAGGGACTCTGGCCTATCCCAGAACAAAGCGCTTGAATATTGATAACTTCTCTAAAAAGAAGTTATTATCTCTTTTATTTTAGTGAATATTGAGAAAATATACGAAAGATAACGATTAATTGACTAATAAACATTATATCTTTAACTGTGGACATTTTTATCATCAAAGGTGTAATATATTTATGCAGGAATGTGAAAAATCCATGAAAGAACGGGCAACTGTAGGCTGTAATTAAAGTGCAGGGCGAATTGCAGCAGTTTGGTCATGACCTGGTCATAACATAGCGGTTTAAATTAATTCCGCTGAACTAAAAACGTACAGATTTTTGAATTACTTAAAATGGGGCCAGCAACTTCTTTATGAAAGGACGCACCTATTCAGAAAAAGCTGTAGCGTGCAGAGATTAAAAAGGAGTTTTGGACAGTTGAGGAGGTACGGGGGTTACTCTTGAAAAACTAGAGAGAGAAAGAGAAAGAAAGAAGGCTTTGAAAGAAGAAAGAGAAGACAGATTTGCGTGGACTGGTAACTAAAGAGGATGAATTCCTGCGCTAATATCTAGACTCCGAACAATGTCTTGTAAGATCTTTCCAATTTGGTTTTTCATTTCAAGGAACATGAACTAAACCTTCTTATCTTGTATGTTGTGATGTACTGGGTTTTGTTGTGATGTTTAATTTACAATTTCTCCGTATGATTTCTTGCTTTGCTATCTTTATCAATATTATGACTTATTTCGAAAGATTTGAATAATGTTTATCTTCAATAATTCGTGGTGAGATTCGAGAGAGGAATCACGGTTTAATTAAGATAAATACTTAATTTTATGCGGCGAGATTCGAGAGATGAGTCGCATAGATATCTAATTTAAATCTTTTACTTCTATACTACACCGCGAGATTCGAGAGAGGAGCGGTGTGTTTGCATCATAATTTTGATATAATAAAAGAGAGAGGAAGAGATTCCATCACCTTATTAGCAAGATCGATTTGATCAGTTTAATTTACCTTGCATTTTTCTAAGTTAGAGATAACTAGAGAAGTCTAGGTTATGGGAATTTAAGGATCGAAAGATTATGATTCCTAGTCTTTAATCGAGCAAGATAGTAAAACACATATAATGCATCGGTATTTTTTAGCAAATATCACAACAGACCTAGGAAAGAAATATACAAGATTCTTTTCTCTCAAATTTGATAAAAATATAATTTAAGTACTTTAGTTTTAAAATTAGTTTTAAATTTTCTGTGATTTAGTTTCATCAAACCAATCGAATTACTAAACTTGGATTTAAGGAAAAGAGTCAGCTAATACTCATAAGCGTTAGAGTTTTCACTTCTCCGAGGGAACGATCTTATCTCACTATTATATTACTTGATCCGGCACGTATACTTGCGTATATACACTTTGGGCGTATCAAGTTTTTGGCGCCGTTGCCGGGGAAGCGGCTATCTAACGGTTTATTTCTTATGATATTAGTGAGCTCTTAGTAATTAGAGACCAAGTCTTTATTTTATTTCACTTTGAACTTTTGTCTAGTGTATGTCCCGATTCCGTAACATTGAAATATTACCTTTGAATCTAGAAATCGAACGTACTTGTAGACGGAATAGGCAAACTGTTAGAGCAAGCACTATTATTCATCAAGAGATGGATAATAATCAGCAAGGCAATGAAAATGATCATGGGGGTCAGGTGGACCCTAATGGTCAAGTCGAACACAATGGTCATAATGTTCAAAATGCTGCACCGCGAATGACTTGTCGAGACTATAACGCACAGTTAAGAGGAGGTTTGCAATTTAGCATATCGCGACCCACAATCGCTGCTAATAATTTTAAAATAGACTCTACCACAATGCAACTAGTACAACATAACAAGTTTGGGGGTCTTAATCATGAAAATGCGAACACTCATTTAAGAACATTCTTAGAAATATGTGATATGTATAAGGTAAACGGGGCTTCGGATGAAGCTATTCAATTAAGGTTATTCTCATTCTCTTTGGAGGGTCGGGCTAAAGATTGGCTTAACTCTCTACCTCCTGGTTCCATCACTACGTGGGATCAATTGGAAGAGAAGTTTCTGAATAAATATTTCCCACCTTCTAAAACAACTAAGTTGGTTAGAGACATTATCACTTTTGCCCAAAATCATGGCGAAACACTTTATGAAGCGTGGGAAAGGTTTAAATAAATGCTTAGGAAGTGTCCACATCACGGGATGGCCCAACACCAACAAGTCACAATTTTTTATTACGGGTTACAAACCACTACGATGATCCTAGTTGACGGAGCCGCGGGAGGGTCTTTATTAAAGAAATATCCGGAAGATGCTTTTGAAATTTTAGAAGATCTTACTTCTAACAATTACCAAGAATTCGAAAGGCAAGGTAATAACCATCCAGCCGATATTCATCAAGTAGATTAAATCACTTCGTTAGCAGCTCAAATGGCCACTCAATTTAATTTAATAAATAAGAGGTTAGATTCTCTATCTACCCCTTTAGCAAGTGTGTCAATGACAGTGGAACAATTAAACCAAGTAACTGAAGAAGTACATTATCTTGGAGGCCAACAAAGGCAAGGACCTTCAAATTTCGGCAATCATTATAATCCAGAATGGTGAAATCATCCCAATTTTTCTTGGAAAAATTCACAAAATGCAATGCAACCACCAGGTTTCAGTCAAAACATTAATTCTATACCAACCCATATGCATAATCAACAAACCAATAATAGGAAATTGACTGATGAGTATATTATAGGGTTGTTTCAAAAGAATGACTCTGGGATGGGTGGTATTGAGTCTTCACTCCGATCTTTAGAGTCCACAATTGGCCAATTGGCCAATTGGCCAATGCTTTAAATCAAAGAACAATAGGATCGCTACCATCTGACACCACACTTAATCCAACAAGAGAAGAACCAAATAATCATTGTAAAGCTATTGCATTAAGGAGTGGGGTAGAAATCTCAAGTGGGAATGGATTGCTAGAGAAGTTAAGGGAGGAAGAGGCAAGAGAAAATACGATTAGGAGAGAAGAGTCTATAGAAGTTAAGGAGCCGGAGGAAGTGGAAGTAGATCCACAAAATAATAAAAAGAAAGAAATTATTTACCATCCTCCACCTTTTCCATCTAGATTAAATAAAACAAAACTTGACAAACAATTTCAAAAATTTATGGAAATTTTTAAGAAGCTTACAATTAATATTCCATTTGCCGAGGCATTAGAGTAAATGCCTATTTATGTCAAGTTTATGAAAGATATTTTATCGAAGAAAAGAAAATTTCTAGATAAAGAAATAGTTGCATTAACGGAAGAGTGTAGTGCAATTTTGCAAAAGAAATTGCATCAAAAACTTAAGGACCCCGGTAGTTTTACCATACCGTGTTCCATAGGAGTAAAATTTGTCGGGAGAGCATTATGTGATTTAGGTGCAAGCATCAATTTAATGCCCTTATCTATTTATACAAAGTTAGGTTTAGGAGAGATAGCTCCAACAACCCTTACTCTCCAATTAGCCGATAGGACTTTAGCATTCCCTAAGGGAATAGTTGAGGATGTATTGGTTAAGGTGGAGAAATTTATTTTTCTGGCCGACTTTGTAGTGTTGGACATGGAAGAGGATAAGGATGTACCCATAATCTTAGGGAGGCCATTTTTAGCAACCGGTAGAACTTTAATTGACGTACAAAAAGGGGAGTTAACAATGAGAGTTAATGAAGAGGAAGTAACATTCAATATCTTAAAAGCTATGAAATTTCCAAATGAAAAAGAAGATTGTTACTCTATTGAAGAAGTGGAGATTAAAAATCAATTAATTAAGGGTAATGAAGATGACCTAGAACAAAGACTTCTCACAATTTTGACAAATGAAGAGTGGGATGATGATTTAGAATTAGATGAATGTGTGAAGGTCTTAGAATCTCATTATAAATTGCCTATCTTTAGGAGTTTTGAATCTATAACTAGGTCAAGCGAACCAAAAATTATGAAACCCTCAATTATTGAACCTCCAACTTTAGATTTGAAACCTCTTCCGGAATATCTTAAATATGCTTTTCTTGGAGAAGAAAGCACTCTTCCGGTAATAATTAATGCATCATTAAAATTTGAAGATGAAGAAAAACTACTTCTTATTTTGAAAGAATTTAAGAAGGTCATGGGATGGACTATAGCAGACATTAGTGGCATTAGCCCCTCAATTTTTATGCATAAAATAATATTAGAAGATGAGGCTAAAGGGTCAATTGAACATCAACGTAGGCTTAGTCCACCCATGAAAGAAGTAGTTATGAAAGAAATAATAAAATGGTTAGATGCAGGAATTATTTACCTTATTTTAGATAGCAAATGGGTAAGTCCGGTACAATGTGTACCGAAGAAGGGAGGAATTACGGTGGTGAAAAATGATAACAACGAGTTGATACCAACTAGGACGGTTACCGGTTGGAGAATATGTATGGATTATAGGAAACTAAATAAATCAACTCGGAAGGATCACTTTCCACTACCTTTTATTGATCAAGTACTTGACAAGTTGGCGGGTAATGATTATTTTTGTTTCTTAGATGGGTATTCCGGCTATAATCAGATTATGGTTGCTCCGGACGATCAAGAAAAGACCACATTTACATGTCCTTATGGTACGTTTGCATTTCGCAAAATGCCATTTGGATTATGTAATGCACCCGCCACTTTTCAAAGTTGCGTGATATCTATTTTTCTGATTTAATGGATGAAGGAATAGAGGTGTTTATGGATGATTTTTCTGTGTTTGGGAAGTCATTTAATTGTTGTTTGGAAGTTCTTAGGAAAGTATTAACAAGATGTGTTGAGACAAATTTAGTGCTAAATTGGGAGAAGTGTCATTTCATGGTGAGAGAGGGAATTGTCCTAGGCCATAAAGTATCAAGCAAGGGTTTGGAGGTAGATCGGGCTAAAATATAAGTTATTGAAAAGCTTCCACCTCCTAAGAATGTCAAGGGCATTTGTAGCTTTTTAGGCCATGCGGGGTTCTATAGGAGGTTTATTAAAGATTTCGATAAAGTATCAAAACCTTTATGTAACTTGTTAGAAAAAGATACTCCCTTTATATTTGATGACCACTGTTTGCACGCTTTTGACACATTAAAACACAAGTTAGTTTCTTCACCTATTGTCACAACACCGGATTGGTCGTCATCTTTTATTCTTATGTGTGATGCTAGTGATTATGCCGTAGGTGTTGTTCTAGGACAAATCCGGGATAAAATTTTTCATACTATATATTATGCTAGCAAAACACTTATTGATGCACAAATAAACTACACTACAACCGAGAAGGAACTCTTAGCCGTAATATTTGCATTTGATAAGTTCCATTCTTATTTAATAAATTCTAAAGTGATAGTTTATACGGATCATTCGGCAATCCGATATCTTTTGGAGAAGAAGGACGCTAAACCTAGACTGATTAGATGGGTGCTCTTACTTCAGGAATTTGACATTGAAATCAAGGACCGAAAAGGGGCGGAGAATCAAATAGCCGATCATTTATCGAGATTAGAACAAAGTGATGAGAAGAATCAACAAGTAGGGATAAGAGAAAATTTCCCGGACGAACAGATATTAGCTGTCACTGTGGGAAGTATACCATGGTATGCTGACTATGTGAATTACATAGTTAGTAATATATTACATCCAGATATGGATTATCAACAAAGGAAAAGGTTCCTCCAGGAGGTGAAATATTACCTGTGGGATGATCCATACCTATATAAAATCTGTTCGGATCAAATTATCCGGAGGTGTGTTGCTGAAGTAGAGGTTCTTAGTATCATAGAAAAGTGTCATTCATCACCTTATGAAGGACATTTTAAGGGAGACCGGACTGCGGCAAAAGTTCTGGAGTCAGGTTTTTATTGGCCCACTTTATTTAAGGATGTCCACTTATTCGTGAAGAGTTGTGATAAATGTCAAAGAACGGGAAACCTGAGTCGCAAAGCGAGCATGCCAATGAATACTATTTTAGAGGTTGAAATTTTCGATGTTTGGGGGATTGATTTTATGGGCTCATTCGTTAATTCGGATGGCAACCTATATATTCTATTAGCAGTTGACTACGTGTCAAAGTGGGTCGAAGCTATCGCTACGCATAAGAATGATGTCAAGGTCGTATTAAAATTTTTAAAAACTAATATCTTTTCAAGATTCGGTACACCTAGAGCGATTATTAGTGATGGTGGAAGCCACTTTTGTAATTCACAATGTACAACATTACTAAGGAAGTACGGAGTGACACATAAGATCGCTTTAGCATATCATCCTCAAACTAATGGTTTGGCTGAGGTTTCTAACAGGGAAATTAAATCCATTTTAGAGAAAATGGTAAGTGCCACTAGGAAAGATTGGTCGCAAAAATTGAATGATGCGTTGTGAGCTTACAGAACAGCATTTAAGACGCCCATAGGACTGACCCCGTATAAGATGATCTATGGAAAATCTTGCCACCTTCCTGTCGAGTTAGAACATAGAGCCTATTGGGCTACTAGAAAATTAAATTTCGATTATAAGGAAGCCGGTAAGAATAGGTTGCTTAATCTCAATGAACTCGATGAGATGCGATTTCATGCATATGACAATGCAAAATTATATAAGGAAAGAACAAAAAGATGTCATGACGCTAGAATAGAGAAGAAAGCATTTGTTCCGGATCAGTTAGTATTACTTTATAATTCACGCCTTAAATTATTTCCGGGTAAATTGAAATCTAAGTGGTCCGGTCCGTTTCGAGTTAAAGAAGTCCATCCTTTTGGGGTAGTTTCAATTGTAACGACAAAGACAGTTCTATTTTTAAAGTAAATGGTCAAAGACTCAAAATTTACTTCCATAACAATGAGCCTCGGGAAGCGATGGTGATAAATTTATCTGTCTAAGAATGGCTTAGTCCAGCCGAGACGTTAAATCAAGCGCTTATTGGGAGGCAACCCAACTAAAATAAGTAAACTAAGTAGTAAATTATAAATGTGAAAGGTTAAAATGCGTTAGGAAGGTCCGTTAAATTACCGCATTAAATTGTCATGACCAGGTTATAACCAAGGTCCTGACATTTTAATCTCTGTCATTTTGACTAAGAAAAAATGCCAAAAATTATTCGAACCGCTGGGACTCAACATTGTAGAACCGCTGGGATCAAATTTCCTCAACCACTGGGATCAAATTTCCTCAACCGCTGGGAACACTCGACCGGTTCAACCTTTTCATTTTGTCGATCCAGAGTAAACCACCGGTCCATCTTAAGAGTTTATAAACAAATGAAAAACCGGCTCAGGGTTCATTCTCTCATCCCGAGCCCTGGTTCAGATTCCGCGAAACCCTAGCATCCTCTCTACGGGGAGCGCCGAGGGTGATTCCGGCGCAACTAAGCTTCGATTCTTCTTTACAAGGAGGTGGCGACTGCTCTTAAGGCAAAGCCGCGGCATAAAAGACTCTGCTTCGGCTTCGATTCGGTAGCACTTCCCAACTCTTCTTCTTCTAGAAAAGGTAATAAAATCTTACAATATTTCTAGGGTTCATGATAGTTTCAATTTTTCATGTCAGAAAATGTCTTCTAAGCGTAAAGGAAAGAACAAACCCGTGCCCAGCAAAGACATTCGATTTCTAAACGATGAGGCCAAATTACGATATGAGGGATTGCAGGATAAACCATTCATTTTTTAGCGAGGGTTTGACATCGAAAAAAGGTCTTGGAGTTCTGAGTACGTTACCCGCATGACAAATTTCGGTTGGGAGTCATTTTGCCACCCCCGGAAGGAGGCTGTTTTACCATAGGTATATGCATTCTATGCCAATGCTCTTACTCTTGAGCACAGAAGGATTTATGTAAGAGGGAACCAGGTTGATTTTTCAGGAACTGAAATTAATCGTTTATTTGACATAGACGTTCCAAAAGAAGAAGAATTCCAGCATGTACAAGCCACAACTCCGCCGTCTGTCATTGCGGAGGAAATTTGTAATAATGTTGACACAGCCTGAGTCTCAACGGAGGGTTTAAATCTGAAAGCTAATTGTTTAAAAAGGGAAGCCAAAGTTTGGCTTTTGTTCATAAACACTAGTATAATCCCAACCAAAAACACCACAAGAGTCTCTATGGAACGTGCTTTATTAATCTACTGCATTTTAAAATGAATTCGTTTTGATGTTGGGAGTATAATTTCAAGTCAGCTACAAAAAAAGGCTCCTTGCTATGGATAGGTTGCAGCTGTGGTTTCCTACTCGTATTACTGAACTCTGCCGTGCTAGCGGTATGTACGAGGACAAAGAGACATTGATTACAAAAGTCGGACACCATATTACAAAGGTAGTCATCACCAGCAATATTAGAGACAGTTCGGACACTCATGAGAGCACACCACCCCCTGCTGGTAAAACCGACTCCCTTCCAAAGCCTGCAACTAACATTCCTTCCTCTTCCACCGCGCCAGATAAGGTTGACTTATCGGAGATCATTGACAATTTGATAAGTGTAACCGAGGAGCAAGAATATATGAAGAGTTGCCAGCGATTCAGTCATCTACTTATTAGTGAAAAATGTGATGATATCCTGAGGAATCAAGCGAGACTAATGGAGGATGTTGGGTTAGATACAGTGAAGACGGCTTACAAATATAAGTCAAAATTTGATCAACAAGGATTCTTGCTCTATTCGGATGGTGCACGGATCGACCTTAGTGACATCGGAAGCATGGATGATGATATGACCGACGTTTAGATCTTTCATTTTCTGTTTTAATCAGACAATCTATGGCGTGCTCTTTTGTTATTTTGAGGACTTTGATGCTACTGATATGTAGCTCTAATATGCTGAATTTATGCTACTTTTAATGCTGCTATGACTATTATCCTAACATGCTTAATTTATGATACTTTTAATGACTGCTATTCTAATATGCTGCTATGATGTTATTCAGTTTTGGCGGAGTTTATGCTACTTTTATGCTGATTAATTGTCTTCCTTAAATCCTGATTTCGTGATCTATATGAGGTGCAAAGTAATTAAATTGGACTATGTTCCACTCGTTAGAATACCTTCCAGGAAGTTGATTTATCTGAATGAATGATAATTGTTTGATGATTTGGACTGTTTTTCTTAAATCGATTGATATCTGCCAATTGTTTTATAACTTCTTAGATGTTTTATACTAAAAACCCTGCCAATTGCTTTATCTGAATGAGCCTTATCTTCATTTTATTCCATGATAATTGCTTTGGCCGGTGCTTATCAGAATGTCATGACCTCTAATGTTTGCATTATCACACTTCTGACTTTATTATTTTCTTGGTCAAGATTTTTTTTTGAGCTCTGCTAAATGAGGTTATTATTTTGTTATATATACTTGGCCTATCAACTAGTGCACCCCATGTAATGGAGCATCATTTCTGCCAAAAATTTCCAAGGGAGTGTTCTATTTTAATTTATTTTCTTCTTTAGATTCCTGTTTTATTTGAAAGTTTCAACGATTTTTTGTTTCACTACGTTCTCAATGAGGTCTCTGCTAGGGCCTAGCAGAAGATTTAGTGTGGGGGTGACGTCAGTTATCCTTCGTTTTGTTTCACTTATAAAATTTCTATTTATGACACATTTCGATAAGTTCTTCATTTTTGTTACCGCCAGACGGCTTACTAAAGTCATTTCGTGTTAAACTAATTGGCAGATTAATTAATTTAGTGGTTTCAAGTAATAAATTTAAAGTTAGTAAGATGCAGTTATAGCTCTCTTAAGTATTTCAATTATGCACTAGATTCTCTAAAGAATTTGTTCTCTACAAAATAATTTATTAACCTGTTAACATAATTGTGGAAGGATGAGCAAGAACTAAGTCAATGTTGTAAGCTAAAACATAGAGTGTATGTAGTTACTTGATAACAATGAATAAGGTCACCTTTGGATCAGTTCAAACCGCAAAGCCTACATTTGTTTTGATTATCCATCATTCTTTGAGCTTGAATTTTATCATTTTGATACTATTTGATCATACCCTATAATTTTACTAGTTATTTCTTAGTAACTTTCCAACTTTGTGGGTTTATAAAAAGAAGGAAAAGAAAACAAATGTCCAATGTCATAGTGATATGTGGCCTAAGTGTGTGTACACCTACTTGGAATGATCCCAACTATGATCATAAAGTAAAAGAAAATCATAAAAAAAATGTATAATGACATAGTGATATGCGGCCTAAGTGTGTGTACACCTACTTGGAATGATCCCAACTATGGGCTAAAAATTGATGATGGTTAAGAAATAGACATCAAAGTATGGAGAGTCATTAAGAATTTTAACTAGGGAAATTCCGCTCTCTATCAAAATTTATTCATAAAGTCTTCACCAAGCCAAAGTCATTCATATTGTAGCCCTTATGATTTCTTATCAAATTGAACTACTAAACTCTTGTGGAGGCATAAAGCAAAGACTCGGCAATTTCTTACCCTTTCCAATTATGAGCATGTTTAATGAGTTAAGTTGTTTGAGAGTGAACAATTTTAAGGAAGCACACACACAACACTAGAAATATTGAGAGAGCTTCACTTGTTATCTAACTAACGGAATTGTGAATGTTTGAAATATATTTTAAGAGATCTGCCTTAGTTAATTTGAAATCCTGAAGTAAGCCTAAGCTGGTGTACGTAAAGAAGATGATTCTTGCCTTGTCCCAATAGAGGTTTTCATATTTATTTGCCAGAACTGGTTAATGTTTGCTAGGGACTAGCAAAGACTTAAGTACTGTGGGGGTGTGATAACTTCTCTAAAAAGAAGTTATTATCTCTTTTATTTTAGTGAATATTGAGAAAATATACGAAAGATAACGATTAATTAACTAATAAACATTATATCTTTAACTGTGGACATTTTTATCGTCAAAGGTGTAATATATTTATGCAGGAATGTGAGAAATCCATGAAAGAACGGGCAACTGTAGGCTGGAATTAAAGTGCAGGGAGGATTGCAGCAGTTTGGTCATGACCTGGTCATAACATAGCGGTTTAAATTAATTCTGCTGAACTAAAAACTTACAGATTTTCGAATTACTTAAAATGGGGCCAGCAACTTCTTTATGAAAGGACGCACCTATTCAGAAAAAGCTGTAGCGTGCAGAGATTAAAAATGAGTTTTGGACAGTTGAGGAGGTACGGGGGTTACTCTTGAAAAACTAGAGAGAGAGAGAAAGAAAGAAGGCTTTGAAAGAAGAAAGAGAAGACAGATTTGCGTGGACTGGTAACTAAAGAGGACGAATTCCTGCGCTAATATCTAGACTCCGAACAATGTCTTGTAAGATCTTTCCAATTTAATTGGTTTTTCATTTCAAGGAACATGAACTAAACCTTCTTATCTTGTATGTTGTGATGTACTGGGTTTTGTTGTGATGTTTAATTTGCAATTTCTCCGTATGATTTCTTGTTTTGCTATCTTTATCAATATTATGACTTATTTCGAAAGATTTGAATAATGTTTATCTTCAATAATTCGTGGTGAGATTAGAGAGAGGAATCACGATTTAATTAAGATAAATACTTAATTTTATGCGGCGAGATTCGAGAGATGAGTCGCATAGATATCTAATTTAAATCTTTTACTTTTATACTACACCGCGAGATTCGAGAGAGGAGCGGTGTGTTTGTATCATAATTTTGATATAATAAAAGAGAGAGGAAGAGATTCCATCACCTTATTAGCAAGTTCGATTTGATCAGTTTAATTTACCTTGCATTTTTCTAAGTTAGAGATAACTAGAGAAGTCTAGGTTATGGGAATTTAAGGATCGAGAGATTATGATTCCTAGTCTTTAATCGAGCAAGATAGTAAAACACATATAATGCATCGGTATTTTTTAGCAAATATCACAACAGACCTAGGAAAGCAATATACAAGATTCTTTTCTCTCAAATTTGATAAAAATATAATTTAAGTACTTTAGTTTTAAAATTAATTTTAAATTTTCTGTGATTTAGTTTCATCAAACCAATCGAATTACTAAACTTGGATTTAAGGAAAAGAGTCAGCTAATACTCATAAGCGTTAGAGTTTTCACATCTCCGAGGGAACGATCTTATCTCACTGTTATATTACTTGATTCGGCACGTATACTTGCGTATATACACTTTGGGCGTATCAGATATCCTATGCAGAGACGTCGAGCTCTTACGAACAGAATGATCAGGTATCCCAAGTAGCGACTCCGATATTTTTCGAAAGACCCAACGTCCACCAGACAGAGTGAAAACTCACTCTCCTCCCCCAGTAACCTCACTACCACAACACAAAGTGTCTGCCCCTTCGCACACGTAGTAGGTTCTAATGCCACCTGAGTCTCGTCCTCTAATATCAATGGCATCCCCGGGTCGGCAATCCGGACTCCTCACTACTCAGCTCGAAGCGTCCGCCCTTCTCCCACGCAGTAGGTTCCAACGCCACTTGGGTCTCGTCCTATAAATCTCGTCGCAAGGGACTGCCCCCCTCGCACTCGCAAACCGTTCGAAGCGTTTGCCCTTCACCACTACTATTAACAACATCCTCTAGGTCAGCAATCTGGACTCCTCGCTACTCGACTCGAAGCATCTGCCCTTCGCCCACGTAGTAGGTTCCAATGTCACTTGGGTCTCTTCCTCTAAACTGCATCGTCGAGGCCTGCACACTCACGCTCGCAAATAGTTCGAAGGGTACACCCTTCACCGCTGCTCTCAGCGATGTGCCCCGGATCGGTAATCCGGACCTCTCACTACTCGGCTCGAAGCTTCCGCCCTTCGCCCATGTAGTAGGTTCCAGCACCACCTGGGTCTCGTCCTCCAACCGCCAACATCAAAGAATCAAAACACAGTTGACCTCGTAAAATATCGGTTCCAACACCACAAAAGCTCTACTATCACAAGCAGTGCTCAAAGTTTGAACAATGAGCAAACAATCAAGCAACGCTTAAGGAGCGGCCAAAGCTCCGTAAACAATGTACAAAGCTACTGCATGATGCAAATGTGCAAAGAAACGGAAAGAGCGAAGACACGCCTCATACACATCAACACCAGAGCCCCCTCTCACCCTTGAAGAGACCTCCAATATCAAGCTCAGTTATATCTCAACGGCGGGACAACGCCGTCGTACAAGGGAACTTCACCTCCTGGCTTGCAGGTATCACATACTATCACTTTCAAACATCAACATGCTCCACAACTAATGAGGAGTGCCACCGTATCAATTTCCCCTGAGAGCAACGCCTCGGTACCTGAAGGACCAAGGAATCGACCGAGTATTCACAAGCAAAAGTCCGCAGGTATGAGCCGCAACACACAATGCACATACGCCCTTCCCGCGCGCACACAATGCGCGGGTGCATGTCTCGTGCGCGCACAGCGCACAGGCACACTCCCCGCATGCGCACAACGCGCGGGCAGCCTTCACGCGCGCGCACCGCGCGTGGGTGCATATCCCGCGCGTATATTGTGCACGGGTGCACTCCCCACTCGCAGTGCGTGAGCAGCCTTCCCGCGAGCGCAGAGAAGGCGAGCATGATGTAGGCCTTGGAAAATTGCACGTTCTAAGATCCCACGAAAAGCACGCACGCCTTGTTCCTTGACTTTGTGGTGGCCGAATAATCTTGAATATTAGGATGGTGGAGAGAGAAAAGGTGGTGAATGAATAGAAGACCCCTTTTGAAGAGGGAAATGATGGCTTCTGGGTTTTGTGGAGGAGGGATGATGGTAGCGGCTTGAACAAAAGGAGAAGGAGGAGAGGTGGTGGTGGCAAGAGAAGAAGGTGGTCGAATACCACAAAGAGGAGGAAGAAGAAGGAGAATTTTAGGCAAGGGGGGAAGAGAATTTCGGCCAAAGCCAAGAGGATGAAGGAGAAAGGAAAGAGAGAAGAAATCTTAGGCAAGAGGAGAGGAGGAATTTCGAAATTCCTAGAGAGGGAGAATAGAACACTTTAGGCAAGAGATCCAAGGGAGAGAGAGGGGAGAATATTAGGCAAGAGGAGATTTCTCAATTAAGAGGAATTCAAAATTTATTCATTCATATCATGACTTATTCTATTACATGGGGGCCTATTTATAGGCTTACAAAATTAAAACATAACAAAATAAACGATGACAACATACCAAAATAAACGTACAAGGCTACATGCAGCCCAACATAATAAAATAAATACTAGACGCACCATACATGAAATATGGTTCACACAATAACATTAAACATGACATGATAATATTTAATTAATAATCATAATTGAATAATGATAATTATAATTAAATATTATAGGGATAATATTTAATTAATAATTATTATTTAATTATATTTATTAATTAATACTAGACGCACCATACATGAAATATGGTTCACACAATAACATTAAAACATGACATGATAATATTTAATTAATAATCATAATTGAATAATGATAATTATAATTAAATATTATAGGGATAATATTTAATTAATAATTATTATTAATTAATTATATTTATTAATTAGATTATTATTGTGCCGCATGCGGAGGTTGTAGCGGCGTTGGCGTTGCAGTTGCTGTCGTTGTCATGTTGAGGGTCATCGTCTCCATCAATCCTCCCCCTCTCAAAATCACTCATCCCCGATGAGTGCCATAGGAGAGGAAAATAGACGAAGGTAGCATCCATCGGTAGTACGTCCGGCTTGAACCTCCAATGGATCGTGTGTCAATTAAGAAATTGAAACAACCTAGCTCTGATACCAAATTGATGTAGGCCTTGGAAAATTGCACGTTCTAAGATCTCACGAAAAGCACGCACGCCTTGTTCCTTGACTTTGTGGTGGCCGAATAATCTTGAATATTAGGATGGTGGAGAGAGAAAAGGTGGTGAATGAATAGAAGACCCCTTTTGAAGAGGGAAATGATGGCTTCTGGGTTTTGTGGAGGAGGGATGATGGTGGCGGCTTGAACAAAAGGAGAAGGAGGAGAGGTGGTGGTGGCAAGAGAAGAAGGTGGTCGAATACCACAAAGAGGAGGAAGAAGAAGGAGAATTTTAGGCAAGGGGGGAAGAGAATTTCGGCCAAAGCCAAGAGGATGAAGGAGAAAGGAAAGAGAGAAGAAATCTTAGGCAAGAGGAGAGGAGGAATTTCGAAATTCCTAGAGAGGGAGAATAGAACACTTTAGACAAGAGATCCAAGGGAGAGAGAGGGGAGAATATTAAGCAAGAAGAGATTTCTCAATTAAGAGGAATTCAAATTTTATTCATTCATATCATGACTTATTCTATTACATGGGGGCCTATTTATAGGCTTACAAAATTAAAACATACCAAAATAAATGATGACAACATACCAAAATAAACGTACAAGGCTACATGCAGCCCAACATAATAAAATAAATATTAGACGCACCATACATGAAATATGGTTCACACAATAACATTAAACATGACATGATAATATTTAATTAATAATCATAATTGAATAATGATAATTATAATTAAATATTATAGGGATAATATTTAATTAATAATTATTATTTAATTATATTTATTAATTAATACTAGACGCACCATACATGAAATATGGTTCACACAATAACATTAAAACATGACATGATAATATTTAATTAATAATCATAATTGAATAATGATAATTATAATTAAATATTATAGGGATAATATTTAATTAATAATTATTATTAATTAATTATATTTATTAATTAGATTATTATTGTGCCGCAGGCGGAGGTTGTAGCGGCGTTGGCGTTGCAGTTGCTGTCGTTGTCATGTTGAGGGTCATCGTCTCCATCAGAGCAACCTTCATGCGGGCACAGAGCGCGTGGGCGCACTCCCCGTGTGCGCACATCGCGTGGGCGGTCTTCCTACGCACGCACAACAGCGCAGGACCGCATCCCGCATCACACAGCGCATATGAGCACATCCCACGTGTGCACAGTGCGCGGACGCACGTCCCATGCGCACAGAGCGCGCGAGCGCACTCCTTACGCGTGCACAACGCGCGGGCGCCCCTTTCACATGCACACAGCCTACAGGCGCACCTTCCTCACACCATTCTCAGCGCCCGATACGCCCCGTGTAAGTTCCTCCCTCCACACCTCCCGTGCATCTTGCTATGCGCAAAGCCGCAAGCAAGCTCTCCGCCCGGTGGCTAGCCTATCTTGTGCACATCTTAGACACTTTGTCGCATGGACACCACCACCAAACATTATGCGCGTCGTCCAGATTTCGAGTAAAAGTCCCCGCCCTCCATTTGCTTCGACACGAAGTTGCGGGGACATGGGGGGCAAATGTTAGGTATCCCCTAATCCGGGCTGCGAATGGCCAAAGCACCCCCCTCATTTGGTGGAGGAAATGGGGTTGACCAAAGTAAACCCCACTAGCCCGATAACCACCCAACATGTGGTGTAAATAGTAAATTCCTCCATCATGTGGTGCAAATACTAAAATCCTCCAACATGGGGCTGCAAATAGTAAATTCCCCCATCATGAGATGCACATACTAAAATCCTCCAACATGGTGGGTGCAAATAGTAAATTCCTCCATCATGGGGTGCCAATACTAAAATCCTCCAACATGGGGGTGCAAATAGTAAATTCCTCCATCATGAGGGTGCAAATACTAAAATCCTCCAACATGAGGGTGCAAATAGTAAATTCCCCCATCATTGGGGTGCAAATAGTAAATTCTTCTATCATGGTGTGCAAATACTAAAATCCTCCAACATGGGGGTGCAAATAGTAAATTCCTCCAAACGCGTGTGCATATAACACATAAATTGGTTATGGTGTGCAGGTAGCCGCATAAACACCATAAGCACCGTAACCACCCACCATGGGTGGGTGTAAATGTCCAAAATCATATCGGGTTGCGTAGAGAATAATACCAGAATAATATATGTCTCAAACCATATAAACTCAGCCTAAGCATAACAACTATGGTGGTTACGATCTGCGAATGACCGGATAAGTAGCGTAATCACCTCTGGAGCCAATAAATAAGACCACATGGCTCTCCTTCCATTCGATCCTTTTCTCCTCCTCCTTCCTCCTAAGTTCAAGAGAGAGCTCTCTTGAAGATCTCCTTCATCTTCGAAGCCGCCCTTGAAGATTCTTCAAGCACTTCGAAGACGACTCGAAGATCTTCATCCTCTCTCCTCTCCTCGAAGACTCCTTCAAAGATCTTCGAGCACCTGGAAGATCCTTCGAAGGCGTTCCTCCTCCTTCGAGCAAACGTTCCGCTCCAAGCGCGCCTCTGTACGCTCCGCTCTCAAGACCGCTCCAAGCGCCTCCGTGCGCTCCGCTCTCCAGACCTTTCCAAGCGCTCCTCCGCGAGTTGCGCTCTCAAGACCGCTCCAAGCACGTCTCTGCGCGCTGTGCTCTCAAGACCGCTCCAAGCGCGCCTCCGCGCCCTCCACTCTAAAGACCGCTCCAAGTGTGCCTCCGCGCGCTCCGCTCTCAAGACCGCTCCAAGCGTGCCTTTGTGTGCTCCGCTCTCAAGACCGCTCTAAGCGCGCCTCTGTGCACTCCGCTCTTAAGACCGCTCCAAGCGCGCTTCGCTCTCAAGACCGCTCCAAGCGCGCCTTTGCGCGCTTCGCTCTCAAGACCGCTCCAAGTGCGCCTTCGCGCTGCGCTCTCAAGATCGCTCCAAGCGCGCCTCCGCGCGCTGCGCTCTCAAGACCGCTCTAAGCGCGCCTCCGGGCACTCAGCTCTCAAGACCGCTCCAAGCGCGCCTCCGCGCGCTCCGCTCTCAAGACCGCTCCAAGCGAGCCTCCGCGCGCTTCGCTTTCAAGACCGCTCCAACCGCACCCCGTGCACGTAGCAACAAGCACTCCGCACACTCAAAATCATCACTCCAGACTCCTCTCACGCTGCATGAGACAAGCCGCAGAGACAAAGGCGCACAGAGCGCACCAATCCAACCTTCAAGTAGCAATCGAAAGCTCCAGAGCGCTCAGATCTCAGCATCCCCTTCTGCAGCATGCAAAAGATTTAGCTCCGTGAGCGGTGCTCTGTCACCCTCCGAGCACCTCTCTCTCTCTCTCTCAACAATTATAACGAGAGGCGACATGTCGCCCTCGAGCTCTTCAAAACAGCTCTGTACAACAACCAACAAATAGTGGAGGTTTTGGCCGGCACAGACTCGGCCGCGTGTTTTTTCACCCAGTTGATGGGTTTTCCACTTTAAAAAAATTGCCTCGTCAGCTTTTTCTTTTTCTGTGACTGTTTGCGCGCTCGAACGCTCCCGGGCTAAGACGGTTCATTCTGGACCGGTTTTAGGAGCCTCGAGTAGACCACAACAATTGTAATTCTCATTCTTTTTCGCACTTTCACCGTCCGCCATGAGGCTTCCCACATCTAGTCATATGCAGTCTGTACATGTTGAGGAAAAGGGGGATTCCTACAGAAGCCGAGAGGATGGAGTTTAGTGTTCTTGGGAGGGAGAACACTGAAATTTTCGGGTAGCGGTGAGACAACTAAGGCTCGGTTTAATTGGGGGAACTTATTTTCACCGGTCAAGTGGTTACGACCGCATGAACCGGATCTTACTTAAGGTCCGGTTCATGCGATCGTAACCGCTTGACCGGTGAAAATAAGTCCTCACAAACAGAGCCTAAGCCTTGATTTTCTCTCTTAAACTCTTACAATGTACTTCTTAGAACGAATAAGAGAAGACTTCACGTTCTAGTTACCAAATTGTTGATGTATGAAATACGTGGTAGTTTGCAGGATCACATCGCCACGATCAATCATCTCATTTCATTAGAATGAATTAAAAATGGTCGGACGAAAATAAATGGAGTCTTCCATCAACGGCTGATAATAAGAGTAGCCCAACTTGCAGTAACTAAACTTTTATATTCAGTGGTGCTCTCATCCGTGCAGCACTACTGCACCAGATTTGTTTAATGTACAAAAAAAAACAAGGACGGGCCGAAGACATACAGTGCAGTAATAATTAATAAATGAAAGATTTTTACAGGGAGGCCCCACGGAGATGCTTTTTCATGTGCATGCATAGTTGGGGCGGATCATGGAAAGTGGTGTGAACAGTTATCAGCCGCTCATCGCTGAGGCAGCAGCCGTACGATCTGTTACCTGTGGCCGTGTAACGGTCCAGACCAATGCCCTTCTCTCTCCATCTCCCTCTCTCTCTCTCTGGACCTCTTCGGCGAAACAAAGTACGAGGCTGAAGTACTCGCAACAGCCGGTGGCCGTTTATTTTGTCCTCCGATGATCTCGATCCTCACACACACATTTCGTCCGTCGTCGTCCTCCTCCTTCTATCTTGTCCTTTCCACTTTCCATTCTGAAATCTGAATGGATCGAACCAAGTACGCAGAGTACCCCTTTTCTACATTATTACTATACTATATAAATATATTATTATATAGCTTCATTATTACTATATTATTATTATTATTATTATTATTATTATTGTTATTTAGGGAACACCTAAATTGTTCTCTAGAATTTATGACCTTTTTGAAATAGGTTCTCAAACTATTTTTTGCCTGAAATTAGTTCTCAAACTTTCTAAAACTTTGAAATCGGTCCTAGTTAAAGTTTTTTCCCTAGAAAAATTAATGCGGGTCCCCTCCTGCTTGCTGTTTGCTTCTCCTCCGAGCATCTGCCCGCCACCGTCGCCAAGCAGCTGTCATGTGTCCATCTTCTATCTTAGGCTTCGTTTGGGGGGACTTATTTTCATCGATCAAGCGGTCACGACCGCATGAACGTACCAGACCTTAATTAAGGTCCGGTTCATGCGATCGTGACCGCTTGACCGGTGAAAATAAGTCCCCCCAAACGGAGCCTTAATCTCACGTATGTGGCAAGCAAGAGAAATCACCTTCTTCATCCTGCTACCTCCATTGATGCTGACCTTCAAGCTGCTTGCCGTGTCCTGCCGGAGCTTAAGTCGGTGACTACTTGAAGCTCTCGATCCCTTGAATCATCCATGTTGATTGTTACCTTCATTTGAAAATTTTCTGGAGATCGCGATCGCCATTGTTAAATGTTGCCGAAGGAAGCTGCATACGTGACATTTAACTGCATGAAGACACCTAACCTATTTTCCAGAACTTCCTTGTCGAGTTTGAGCTGGAGTTCTTATTTGCTCACCGCCATTGGAGATCAGCTTCACGAAAGTTTTGCCGGCCTAGGGAAAAAACGTTAAATGGGACTGATTTCACAAGTTTTAGAAAGTTTGAGGACTAATTTCAAGCAAAAAATAGTTTGGGGACCTATTTCAAAAAGATGATAAACTATAAGGACCTATTTAGTAGTTTTGCCTATATATTATGTAAGAAATTTATTTTGATGTGATACTATAATTAGCTATAAAAAATATTTCTACAATAGCCAATATATTACAATTATGATGTAATTTTTGAGCCTTATTAAACTAGTTTATAGATAAAGAACAAGGGTGAGAAAATACATAAAGTGAACATGTACAGAATGAACAAAATAAATAAATTGGGAGAATGCTATGATGCAATTGAAACAAATATGGTAACAATTGGAAAACTCATCATAGAGGAATCTGTAGTATAATGACCCAATCATTAGTACGCAAGACAAATGTTATTGTTCCGCAAATGGTCAAGATCTCGGTTCACAAAGTTCGGACGAAAAAGATGACCGAAAGTTACTGGCCCTTGAATTAGCAGACAAGGATATGAGACAAACAAGCGAGAGGTCGCGACTATTTTATTATCAGATGAGGTGGTCGTGTTACATTATGAAGGTCTCATTGCATACCCAGGAGTGTATATGAACTTCCCCTCCCGAACCAAATGTTGTGCGAGTTCGGGGAATGACAAACAAGGTTATCGAATCTTCTAATGGGCGACACTTCGCGGGGTATGAATTGTCTTCCATCCGTTACAATGTGGTCATATTTATAGGCAAAATATAGAGGGAACCCACCCTCGGGCAAGGTCCATAGGAGATCACCGAGAGGCTGTCGAGCTGATGAACACCTAATTAGGTCGTCGAGCTGAACACCTGATTAGACCGCCGAGCTGAACAACTGATTAGGCCGCTGAGCTAAACATTTGAGTCCGCTGAGCTAGGGTCACCAAACTGAAGACCGTCGAGCTGAAGGTCGAAAAGTTGGAGACATGAGGCCGCCGAGCTGGAGAACTGGGGCCTCGCCGAGCTGAACACATGAGGTGTATTCCTTATGCAATTCTGTTCTCGACAAATTAAGGGAATCACAATTATGTACTTTGTCTTAGTCTAATTTATACTAGATAAATCTCATATTTTAATTCTTCTTTAAGGTGACCTGAAAAACTTCCAATTTGATCACCCATTATGAGAATTATTTTTACTTGAGCACACTTATCTGAGTACATGATCGAACTCTATTATGTGCTATCAAAATAATAGACACAAATTTGAGGTCTAATAGATTACTTATATAACTCTATAGCGTTTTTCTCTAATTTGAATGTGAGATTTAGTTTAATCCTATATGCTTCTCACCTAGAAACTTACCGTGAGTAGCTATTTGTCGCAATTTCACTAAACGTATGATCTTCATCACCCTCATTAGACTGCACAGTACTATAGATTTATGATGTCAATTAACCCCACAAGCATCCGCTTGGTTTATCCTCGAGCCAAATAGCGTGTTGCAAGACTCGACGCTATTATTATTATATCAATTACTATAACGACCCAGGCTATAATTAATACATGAGATATTATCTTTTTGAGCTTAGCCCACCATACTAAATTAAATCTCATGACTTATTGAATATACCCTTTAATGAGATGTTCCAAAAGAATTTCCCTTACACTACTCATCCTGGAAGTGCTCTCACTCTAGCACATGAATCCGAGAGAAGTGCATATACGAGTGATGCAGGCAGAGTGCGCATAAAAAAATGGAAGATGGTTGTTCTGCGAATACGATGCTTGTGCACATTATATTGAGTAATTGAAGTGCGTGAAAATGAGCTATGACTAAAATTAACAAAAATGTTCAAAGGTAGTTCAAATCAACACGAGTGAGTCAAAAATCACATGGGATTGACGTGACACTTACATATGGTAAGTTAGTCCCATAGTTTGCTTTGATATTTTTGAGCAAAACACATTATGATAAACACTTTAAAGTAGAAAAACGAAGGAGACGAATTTAGATACATAAAAAAAAAAAATGTTATTCATAATTAATTAGAATATTAATCACTAGATCGAATAAATAAGTTATATTAGCATGCATTGATTTAGTTCCACAGGCTTCTGCGTTGGTTCGATAGTGTGACCTAGGCTTCGTTTGGCGCGGCGGTGGCAGTCGTGAGCGCGGAGGTCATGAACTGTCGTTCGTGAACGCCAAACCTCACCTAAAAATTTTCATTCATCTTATGCTCAAAACTAGTTTATTTATCTTGGTAGCGATCATAACCTTTGTCATGCCAAACATACATTCTATGATAATTGAGTTTTTGTCCAAACTCACCGGAACAAATAAGCCGCGCCAAACAAAGCCCTAGTTTATGACGGGCTCCAACATCCTTGCTACTGATTCCAGTGATCTCACAAGCTGAGTTATGGTCTTGGTGGGTGTTGCTGCCCAGCGATCTCAATTCAAGGACATTCAAGTACTTTCCTTCAATTGCCTTTAGATGACCCAATAGCTTAAAGTCCTCCGCGATATTGGATCCGGAGATCGCAATGCAAGAGTGTTCAAGTAAGCGTTGTGTATAGATTTTAAGAAAATATGTATACCAAACCGGCATCAAAGCGAGGGAGACTTGCGTCAGTTCGACATGATGCCGACTTGTTACGGCGTTTACGGCTGGATCAGAACTTCATTTGGTGTTGCTGGTTTGTCTGAAATTTTTCTGGTTTTTAGTGTGCTGCTCAATTGGGTTGTGTTGGTTTTGGAAATTGACACTTTTGCACGCAAGGTTTCTGTTGATTACCTCTGCCATTTGGTATCATGGTTGAGCTTTCGGCTAACATGAATTTTGATCTGGGAACATCTAGAGTTTCCAAAACTCCGAGCTAGTAGATCTTATGTCGGTGCCTGTTGGATTTGTGACACTTCACTAATCCGTGTGCTTGGATCATTGAGATCATGCCACCTCATCGATCCATGGGAGGCCATTGTTTTCTATTGAGAGGAATCCTATTATAGGAATATTAATTAGGGGGGATTCTAAATCTCCTTATTTAGCCGGGTGACCTTTCCTATTTGACCGAGCCTAATTATGGCACTCCCCTAATTAAATTGATATCTCCTTTAATGGGGTTGATATTTTCTGCCTATATATATGGGGATTGCCCCATCCGGTTTATCACACGCCAAGCAAATTCCGCAGGAGGGAGGAGGCAGTTGAGAGAGGTGAGCGGCAGCAGCGGCGCCAGTAGCTCGGCGGCAAGGAGGCGGCGGCTCTGTCCAGCGGCGACAGGCGGCCTCAGGCCAAGGGAGCTTTTCGGGCTGTTTCAGGTGGAAGCAGCGGGCGGCGGCAGCGGTGGCTTCGGGAGTTCTTCAACAGCGGCGGAGGCCCTCAGTGTGATCCAGGCCGGCGCCAGCCGCGGAACTTGGTTCTGGTGAGAGCGGCGGCAGCAGGGCGGTGGTCCAGGCGTGCGGAAGCAGCGGCGGCGGGTCTTGGGCCCGGGAGGCAGAGCGATTGGCCAGGCGGCGACGCGGCGGCACAAGGCAGTCAATCCAAGTGTGTTCGGCTTCAGGCGTGCAGTCCAGGCGGCGGCGGATCCAAGAAGAAGACAGGGCGATATCGCTCGGCGATATCAGTGTCGGAATTCCGACAGCGTTCTTCTTCAGTTTTTTGCATCTCTCTCTCTCTTTTGCTTGACCGTGTATCGGTCTCTGCTGTATCTGGTAACCTCATCTCATATTTATAGTGGATCTTTCGGCGCGCTCTCCCCGTGGAGTAGGAGTCTCATACTCCGAACCACGTAATCTTTTGTGTCGTCTGTGTATGCTAGAATCTCGTTCCGTTTTATTTTGCGCGATATTGGTTCTTGCTCATTCGTGAAATTCCGTTGCACTACCGCGGCTTAACTCGATCCGATTTCACAATAGGTGCCTTAGTGAATACTAATTCCATTATTGGCCACATTGGAGTTCCATTGCAAAATTATGAACTCTCCACTGATGACAAGAAAGTCACTACTATCACCCTTGGGCCGGGATGAGGAATTCATTGTCATGTCGCATTTTTTTCGCTTGTCACAAAATGCTCGTATTGAGGCGGGATATTCTCTTTGTGATGAAGATCCTTGCTAACTTCTTCAAGCTGTCTTGAGACATTTAACTTTACACTTATTGATAGAATAGGTCTAATTCTTCATTCTCAAAACGAGACTGACTTTACCAAGGAGTTCGTACTATAGTATGACCGAATGTTACTTGTTCTGACATCCACAAAAGGAAGAGGCGAGAAGAAGAGCATTAAATACTGTTTATTACTTGACGCGGTGATGACGTTACATTGTGGAGGTCATGCCACATATAAAAAATTGCATAGGAATTCCGCGTCAAACCAAATTTTGTGCGAGTTCGGGGGGGGGGGGGATTTTATATTTTTTCCAATGTACATTCATGTTTTGCACAGATGAAGCAAATAAAGATAAATAAATAAAGTATACAAATTTACAAGAGGAGAGAGATACGCACAGTGACATAAAAATATAAATAAATTGAATTAAGTTAACTTAAATTAATCTGAAATAAGAAAGACATATACGTAGATGAGAGAAAAATTATATTAAAACATAAAAAGTATAAGGGTCCGTTCAGTGCGTAGGTATTGACATTCGAGTAATGACATTGGTGTTTAGTAAATCAAATCCGACGTTCGGAAAGTGGTGCGGGCCAGGAATCCACCAAGCCCGCCGACTAGGAGGTCAGGCCCACCTGACACTAGCCGGCCCACCTGGAATCCACCAGGCAGGCTTTAACCAGGGCTGCAGCCCATACACCCCAACCCATCTCGCCGCAGCGCGGGTTGTTGACAACCAAGGGTATCCACCGAAATAATCCCGCTGAGGCGGGGTTTCGAACCCTTGATCTCCTTGACGAGGGAAGTCCTCATCACCAACTGAGCTGCAGCTCAGTTGGTGATGAGGACTTCCCTCGTCAAGGAGATCAAGGGTTCGAAACCCCGCCTCAGCGGGATTATTTCGGTGGATACCCTTGGTTGTCAACAACCCGCGCTGCGGCGAGATGGGTTGGGGTGTATGGGCTGCAGCCCTGGTTAAAGCCTGCCTGGTGGATTCCAGGTGGGCCGGCTAGTGTCAGGTGGGCCTGACCTCCTAGTCGGCGGGCTTGGTGGATTCCTGGCCCGCACCATAAAAGTGCACTTTTATGGTGCGGGCCAGGAATCCACCCGCCCGCCGACTAGGAGGTCAGGCCCACCTGACACTAGCCGGCCCACCTGGAATCCACCAGGCAGGCTTTAACCAGGGCTGCAGCCCATACACCCCAACCCATCTCGCCGCAGCGCGGGTTGTTGACAACCAAGGGTGGGCCGAACCCTTGATCTCCTTTATGGTGCGGGCCAGGAATCCACCCGCCCGCCGACTAGGAGGTCAGGCCCACCTGACACTAGCCGGCCCACCTGGAATCCACCAGGCAGGCTTTAACCAGGGCTGCAGCCCATACACCCCAACCCATCTCGCCGCAGCGCGGGTTGTTGACAACCAAGGGTATCCACCGAAATAATCCCGCTGAGGCGGGGTTTCGAACCCTTGATCTCCTTGACGAGGGAAGTCCTCATCACCAACTGAGCTGCAGCTCAGTTGGTGATGAGGACTTCCCTCGTCAAGGAGATCAAGGGTTCGAAACCCCGCCTCAGCGGGATTATTTCGGTGGATACCCTTGGTTGTCAACAACCCGCGCTGCGGCGAGATGGGTTGGGGTGTATGGGCTGCAGCCCTGGTTAAAGCCTGCCTGGTGGATTCCAGGTGGGCCGGCTAGTGTCAGGTGGGCCTGACCTCCTAGTCGGCGGGCTTGGTGGATTCCTGGCCCGCACCATAAAAGTGCACTTTTATGGTGCGGGCCAGGAATCCACCCGCCCGCCGACTAGGAGGTCAGGCCCACCTGACACTAGCCGGCCCACCTGGAATCCACCAGGCAGGCTTTAACCAGGGCTGCAGCCCATACACCCCAACCCATCTCGCCGCAGCGCGGGTTGTTGACAACCAAGGGTGGGCCGAACCCTTGATCTCCTTTATGGTGCGGGCCAGGAATCCACCTGCCCGCCGACTAGGAGGTCAGGCCCACCTGACACTAGCCGGCCCACCTGGAATCCACCAGGCAGGCTTTAACCAGGGCTGCAGCCCATACACCCCAACCCATCTCGCCGCAGCGCGGGTTGTTGACAACCAAGGGTATCCACCGAAATAATCCCGCTGAGGCGGGGTTTCGAACCCTTGATCTCCTTGACGAGGGAAGTCCTCATCACCAACTGAGCTGCAGCTCAGTTGGTGATGAGGACTTCCCTCGTCAAGGAGATCAAGGGTTCGAAACCCCGCCTCAGCGGGATTATTTCGGTGGATACCCTTGGTTGTCAACAACCCGCGCTGCGGCGAGATGGGTTGGGGTGTATGGGCTGCAGCCCTGGTTAAAGCCTGCCTGGTGGATTCCAGGTGGGCCGGCTAGTGTCAGGTGGGCCTGACCTCCTAGTCGGCGGGCAGGTGGATTCCTGGCCCGCACCATAAAAGTGCACTTTTATGGTGCGGGCCAGGAATCCACCCGCCCGCCGACTAGGAGGTCAGGCCCACCTGACACTAGCCGGCCCACCTGGAATCCACCAAGCAGGCTTTAACCAGGGCTGCAGCCCATACACCCCAACCCATCTCGCCGCAGCGCGGGTTGTTGACAACCAAGGGTATCCACCGAAATAATCCCGCTGAGGCGGGGTTTCGAACCCTTGATCTCCTTGACGAGGGAAGTCCTCATCACCAACTGCAGCTCAGTTGGTGATGAGGACTTCCCTCGTCAAGGAGATCAAGGGTTCGAAACCCCGCCTCAGCGGGATTATTTCGGTGGATACCCTTGGTTGTCAACAACCCGCGCTGCGGCGAGATGGGTTGGGGTGTATGGGCTGCAGCCCTGGTTAAAGCCTGCTTGGTGGATTCCAGGTGGGCCGGCTAGTGTCAGGTGGGCCTGACCTCCTAGTCGGCGGGCGGGTGGATTCCTGGCCCGCACCATAAAAGTGCACTTTTATGGTGCGGGCCAGGAATCCACCTGCCCGCCGACTAGGAGGTCAGGCCCACCTGACACTAGCCGGCCCACCTGGAATCCACCAGGCAGGCTTTAACCAGGGCTGCAGCCCATACACCCCAACCCATCTCGCCGCAGCGCGGGTTGTTGACAACCAAGGGTATCCACCGAAATAATCCCGCTGAGGCGGGGTTTCGAACCCTTGATCTCCTTGACGAGGGAAGTCCTCATCACCAACTGAGCTGCACTTTTATGGTGCGGGCCAGGAATCCACCTGCCCGCCGACTAGGAGGTCAGGCCCACCTGACACTAGCCGGCCCACCTGGAATCCACCAGGCAGGCTTTAACCAGGGCTGCAGCCCATACACCCCAACCCATCTCGCCGCAGCGCGGGTTGTTGACAACCAAGGGTATCCACCGAAATAATCCCGCTGAGGCGGGGTTTCGAACCCTTGATCTCCTTGACGAGGGAAGTCCTCATCACCAACTGAGCTGCTACTTCCCTCGTCAAGGAGATCAAGGGTTCGAAACCCCGCCTCAGCGGGATTATTTCGGTGGATACCCTTGGTTGTCAACAACCCGCGCTGCGGCGAGATGGGTTGGGGTGTATGGGCTGCAGCCCTGGTTAAAGCCTGCCTGGTGGATTCCAGGTGGGCCGGCTAGTGTCAGGTGGGCCTGACCTCCTAGTCGGCGGGCGGGTGGATTCCTGGCCCGCACCAGAAAGACATAATTTGGCAGGCACAGGGTTTCTTGCCCCATATCATTTGACACGTTATCATCTGAAGGAGTGGTCAAATCAAGATTATAACCCAACAAATTATAAAGAATTGTTTAACTTAAAGACATGCTAAAAAAATGTCATAAAGAGAACCTTTGTATTGTTGAAGAAACGATGCCGCACTTGTTGAGTGTTCATTTGTCGAATAGAGAATTTAATTACATATTTTTGTGCAGGTGCAGATTATAAACACATGCTGCATTTCACACAATTTTTTATTGGAGAAGAGATTAGAGTACTGTGATGCGCAAATGCTGGACGAGGTTGACTCTGAAATACTAGTGCAAGACCTAGGACAAGAGTTCAATGATTATATAGATGTTAGTCCAATCCAAGCCACATATGAGCGGACAAACTTTAGGGACACTCTAGCTATAAATATGTTCAACAAATATTAAAATCATTATTAATGTCATTTTAATTGCTTAATGTCACTTATAATACTCTCTGAAAGTGTTTGTGTACAATTTTGGTGTGATTTGATGTAGCTGTAGAATTTTCATGGAACGTTTTGTAATTATGAGATGTTTTTTTGCTACCAAATGAAGATAATCATATTCTGTTTTTTTTTTTGCGTTGGCCGCGGATTGATAACATTAACACATACTATGAATCTGTTTAGAGAAGCTCTTTCTATTCAGAAAGTTTTATTCGAACCGAAAAAACTGCTTTTAAGTTTTTTGAATGAGGAACTTTTTCAAGAAAAGTACTTTGGACTTTTTTTCAGCGATCGTTCCAACATACTTTCTAAAAACAGATTTATCTGGTTTTAATTTTTTCTCTTTTATTAACTCTACTTCGCTAGATATCAATTCACAATGTTGGATAATACTTTCACCATTTTTATTCTTTTTACATTTTCATCAATCATTTTCGCTCGAGTGCGGGTTTTCGAGCGGGCGCGCGTGTTCACCCTGCCGCGCAGTTTAGCCCGGTCGCGCGTTTTCGCCCGGGAATGCATTTTCGGCCAGGCGCACGTTTTCGGTCTGGTGCACGTTTTCCCCCAGACCCGCATTTTCTCTTGTGCGCGCGCATGTTTTTATCTGGGCGCACGTTTTTTATTACGAATATTTTTCTAAACTTTTTAATTATTTCCTGATCTAGTTGTCATTAACTAACAAGAATCTCACGTGTCTTGATCATATCAGACGCATGGTAATTGGTAAATTGATCTTGTGCATTATGCACGGTTCCATTAAAATTTTATTATTATTATTATTATTATTATTATTATTATTATTTTTATATTTTTATTATTCACCCGATGTGTCGGTACTATTTTAGTATTTTAAGCTCGCGAGGATCTATTTTGAAGCTCTAGAATTACTAAAGAAGGATTTATCACCTATAGTTTGTTGGACTACATCATTCAATTTTAAGCTAGATGCCATCATTCAAGATTTCAAGCTGTCGTTTGACAAACAATGGTAGTCGTCTAGTATCAAATTAAACATACAATTAATGTAACCTAAAATTCAATACACACACATACACGAGTGAGTGACCGTGCACGAGGGACCTTCCGTGCCTCGCACGACAGTACCCGCCCCGCGGCGGCGTGTTTCGCCCGACCCCGATCGGCGGACTTATTTTAATTTTTTGGTTTAATTTTTTTTTAAACGATTTTTTTTTTGTTTTTTTAAATAATTTTTTCATTTTTTTAATTATTTATACGATATTTTATTATAAATTTAAAAAAAAACTCTACGTAGGTGGTCTGCGAATAGCCAAACCGTTTAAAACTGTTTGGCTATTCGCAGAGTACGGTGTAGTGGTCTGCGAATATCCAACCAGCGCACTGAAAGGCTATTCGCAGACCACCTGCGAATGAAAATGATCATTTTGATCTTGATTTGATATCTCATATTCGTTTGTCGACCATGTTACGCCATAAGGTGATATATATATATATATATATATATATATATATATATATATATATATTGTTGGAACAGAGAATCGGCCCAACGAGGAGTTCGGACCCCTGAAAGGGGGCAGCTAACACTTACTGATCCCACGGAGGAACCTGCCAGAAGTCTTAAAGCTAGAAACCGACCCTTGGCGACAGTGTGGAGGTCCCACCACACACCCGAAAGGTCTTTTGAGCACTTCGCCTCCAAAGTCAGAACTGAAGTCGGGCACCTTGGAGAGCTGAAGGAGCTAACCAAAGGCGTTCTAAGGAGATGCAAAGATCTGGAATGTTCTCCAAAGGTGCCCTTCAGGGTCAATTTATAGTTTTTCTTCACCGGTCTGCTGATGGCGTAATTCCGCATTTTGGTTTTACTATACGCACTCTAAATTGGTCTGCTAACAGCAAAACTCCGCTGTTCTGGAGGGCTATTGGCAGCCCACCAAGGGTATCAGGGTAAATTCACCTGTGGACCCCTGCTGGGCGAGTGGCCCGTGAAGGCGCCACTCGTCAGTCTCTCTGCGAGCTATGCTCGCGAGATCCCCTCTTGCGAGTGGAGACGAGCCCCCACTCGCCTCGCCAGTCTGGTACTGCGAGAGCTCAATCGACTCGCTTTGGCTAAATGCATCCCCGAGCGATGCTAGGCTGTCTCACCTCGCCATGCGCCATTCGCGAGATCGGCTTTCTGATTCGCTTTGCTTCGCCTTGGCTGGGTGCTCGCCGCGAGTCGACGAGTACTCCTTAACTCGCCTATAGTCGATTTTCCTTTTCATCCCTTTGGTGAACACTGGGTTGTACACAATCCCCGCTCTTTGCGAGATTACCCTAAGCTCGCAAAGAAACATCCAACCCTCCGTGTTCGCCGGACGACTGCTGAGCTGGTAGGAATCTTCGGTGGGCCCCATCCCCAGCGCTATAAATACCAACATCTTTGGGTGATGGGTGACCCTTTCTTTCTTCGTTTCCCCCCACTACTCGCTACTGCACTCGCCCGAAAATGCCCCTCTCGGAAAAAGCACAAGCCCGTCTAGACGCTTCCCGGGCGGACCAGCAATCCGTCACGACCCGGCTCGCCCCTTGGGCGTCCCGACGGACTCCTCCGCTCTTCCCCAAATTGAAGAAGGCGAAAACCGTGCGGCTATACCTCGGGGATGGAGGGTCCTCGCTCAAAGACCCGTCGCTCGACCCTTCCCTTGTTGACCAGGTATTTCAATTCGCAGGTCATTCCCCCTTATTTTGAGCTAACGTGTCCGTTTTCAGAGCGCGTCTTTGACGGGGTCCTTTGCGAGCGGGAACCTGGATGATGATCTCTCTCTCCTAGAAGAGACGACTCGACGGCCACCAACCTGGGCGTCATCGACCTGTGCCTTTCTCCGCGGCCTGGTAAGATTCATGTGCTCTCTCGTTCGCTAATTCCCCAACTGAAATCTTCGGGATGCTTCTTGCAGAGCCCCTACATGCGACGCCGGGGCGGCGCGCCACTCCATCGGGTTTGCCGGCCCCTACGGGATCGCAGCCCCCACCGGACGCGACCCTCTCCATCCCTAGGTTCAAACTTCTGGGCCGTCAAAGCCCCGACAGCTCTCTCCCCGCCGACGCACAGATCGCGAGCAACGTTCCCCACCCCCCGGGCTTGGGGAAGTCCGTTACGCTGACCTACATGGAAGCCTTCCAGGGGCAACCGAGTTCCTCCCATCAGCGTCCTGGTAAAGAGATCATGGCCCTATCAGGTTGGTCAATTATTCTTGATAGATTGCATCTCGCTTTCTTCGCTAAATTCATTCTCGCAGGTGTCCAGGAGTCTCCCACCGAGCTGGACCTATGGGAGGAGGAGATGTCGCCTCCTCCCTCACCAGACAAGATTCTCGACTTCCTTGGCGATCCCTGGGACCCCGAAATGATGAAGCGACGGTCCACCGAGTTGCTCCAGAAGTACGGGCATATGTCGCGGGACCTATACAACCAGGCGTGAGAGGACAAAGTGACTTCTGAGGAGCGGTTCGCCGCGATAGATGATGAGTTAGCGAGACTTCTCACCGAGCTGCAGATGGACGCTCGTTGCGAGGTCACTTCTCCCAGGGTGCACCTCTCGCGGGCGGAGGACCAAGTATGCCTGCTGCAGCGCAAGCTCCGCGCGGTCTGCGCGTACCATTATCCACTCATACCGCCGAGCTCGGGGGTGCGAGGATGAGGCCAATGGAGGTGGATCCAGTATTGATGCTTCTCGTGCCCGCACTCGCCTGGCGAATCATGTAACAATCCTTTTTTCATTTATTTTCTTTTCCTTTTTCTGACAGTTTGCGAACTATGCCGCTAATTCGATGCCCCGACTTATCGCGGGATCTTTCTTTCTTTGTTATTATTCGCTCTACATAACTGCTGTTTGTATTGCACTCGCTAGTACCTTTATTTAATACCTTTTTCTCGCGGCTTGCCAGGGGCTCGCCTCACCTGACAGCGAACCGTCCCTGCTGCATTGCTGCGAGTGTGTGTGTGTGTGGGGGGGGGGGGGGGGGGGGGGGGGGGGGGGGGGGGGGAGGGGTTGGTTCAAGTACCGAGGCGCATTGCCCGAAGATTTCGCTAACCGCTCCCCTGACGCCTCGATTCCTCCCTATCGCCTTTAGTTTCCTTATAAATAGGCTTCGTTATCAAAGCTAACCACCGCATTTATCACTCTCGAACTCTGCTGTTTTCATCCTCGCTTCTTCTCGCTCTCTCCTCCTTTTGTTTCTCGTTCTCGCGCCCCAACCTTTTTTAGAACCATGGGCGGCGATGGAGGCGACGCAGAAGGGCGGGCCAAGTGTGCGTGGACGTTCTGCGACCACTCTTTCTTTAAGAGTGGTGTTACGGGCACACCAATTTCGGCTATGGACACACCAATTTCTAAGAGTTATTATGCGCCTTTTGAAAATACTCCTTACCCATGCATTTTTAGGAAACGTGTTCAACATGAAAGTTGTAGACCTCGATGAGATCTACAACTTTCGTGTTGAATGTTTTTTCTAAAAATGCATGCACAAGACGTATTTGCCTCCCTGATTGAAATATGGGCGTAATTATTGGAAGTACGTCTTGTGCGTCCATTTTTAGAAAAAGTGTTCAACACGAAAGTTGTAGATCTCGTCGAGGTCTACAACTTTCATGTTGAACGCGTTTCCTAAAAATACATGGGTAAAGAGTATTTTTAAAAGGCGCATAATAATTTTTAGAAATTGGTGTGTCCATAGCCGAAATTGGTGTGTCCGTAACACCACTCTTCTGTTGGAGCATGCGTTCCGCACTCGTCCGGTTTGAGAATAACAAATCCCGAATGTATTTGATCCTATTTTTGATTAATGGTGTGCAGATAACAGGTGCAAGGATAACATGTTTGCAATTGGAGCAAAATACCGATTTTCCAGAAATTGGAGCTATTGAATTTCCGACAGCTAGTTAACGGATTTCCGATAGCGCACGATTTCTTCCCAGCGGTTGAGAGCTAACGGATTTCTAATAGCGCACGATTTCTTCCCAGCGGTTTAGTGCTAACGGATTTTCGATAGTGATATCGGATATCCGACAGCCCACGATCTTCCCGCAACTCTACGACGTGCAGCAGTTACGCAAGCTAACGGATTTTCGATAGTGATATCAGATATCCGAAAGTGCACGATCTTCCCGCAACAATACGACGTGCAGTAGTTACGCAAGCTAACGGATTTCCGATAGTGATATCGGATATCCGACAGCCCACGTCTCAACCACGACCTCAACTCCGCGCAGAAACGTCGAATTAGTGGGACACGTGGCAGCCTCTGGAGATATCGGATTCTGGCGATACCTAGCTATCGGACGACGACAGCTCTTTTTTATTTAAAGGGTCCAGAACTCCGTGGATTTCATGCCTTCAGACTTTCAAGCCTTCTTCCTGAGTGTTATCGTCCAGAGAGCTCCAGAGAACGAAAATCCCCATCCTTGAAGAAGAAAAGAGAGATCGAAGCAGAAGATTGTACACGCGTTCCAAGGAGACTTTCTCAAGGATTCTTCGCTGCTTTGGTCCAGAAATTCTAAAGAGGGTTTTTAATTTGTATTTCATTTATATTTACATTCATCTTGTAATCGTTGTAGAAATCGTCGTCTTGCGTGCGACGTCTAAGTCCGTGTGAGGCTTAGGGGAAATCAACACCTTGTGTGTGGTGTTAGATCCTTGTGTGGTCTAGGGTAAATCATTGTCTTGTGTGCGGTGTCAAGTCCTTGTGTGGTTTGGGAGAAAATCGCCGTCGTGTGTGCTGCGTCTAGATCAAGATTTGATTTAGGGAGAGGCTAGTGTCTTTATCTGAGAGATATAGGCTATAGCCAACCGGTCCTTAGGAGAAGGACCGGTGAAAAGAGACAAGAGATTTTATTAATTGTAAGCCTTTGATTCCAAGCTTTATTGGAATTATTTCTACTCATTATCTTTGATGAAATAAAATCTTGTTTTTAAATTCAATTATTTGTCTCTATATTCATATATTGTTTCGTTTGTTACAAAAAATATCAAAGTTTTAAATTGCCCTTATTCACCCCCACTCTAAGGGCGCCACAAGATCCAACAAGTGGTATCAGAGGTAGGTTAATTCCTTATAAGGTTTAACCACCTGGAATTATGGCGCACCATGATCATGCATTTTCTGAGGGGCAAGGAATAACTAGACCACCATTATTTACGGGTTCCGATTATAATTATTGGAAAACTAGGATGAGGTGTTTTTTAATATCATTAGATATTGAAGTATGAAATATGATAGAAACAAATTATACTCATCTTACTTTTACAATTGGTGATATTGTCATGGAGAAACCCAAAGATAAAGGGGATGACCAGGACAAATTAAAATGCAAAAATAATGCAAAAGCAATGAACGCATTATTTTGTGCTCTTGATAAAACTGAATTTAATAGAACCTGCGCATGTCAAACTGCATATGAAATTTGGAATTTATTGGAAATTACTCATGAAGGTACCTCGCATGTGAAGGATTCAAAGCTTTTCCAATTGGAGTCAGAATTCGAAAAGTTCAGGATGGAGGTAAATGAGGATGTGGATACCATGTACACACGATTCACTAAGTTGGTAAATGACTCAAAAGTTTTAGGGAATTTTTTTTCAAATGGTGATTTAGTGAGAAAACTTCTTAGATATCTCCCCCCTAAATTCAATCCCAAAGTGACGGCTATTTCTTAATCTCATGATCTTAAAGCTCTTAATATTGAAAGCCTGATTGCGAACTTGAAAACTCATGAAGTTGAATTGAAAATTCAACAACAAGAGTATATGGAGCCAAAGAAGAAGGGATTGGCTCTAAGATCTAAGAAGGAGGAAAATAGTGATTCTGAAGAGGAAGAAGAAGATGAGGAAAGTTTATTTGTTAGAAAGCTTAGAAAATTTATGAAAAATCCAGAGAGGAGGAATTCATTTAAGAAGTATTATAAGAAGGAGACGTTTAGAAAGAAAAAAGAAAGGAAGACGATGAGGAGGAAGAGAGACCGCCACCGGAGTGCTATCACTGCAAGAAGTTAGGACACATCCGAAGAAAGTGTACAAAGTACTTAAAGAACTTAAAGAAAAGAAGCACAAAGGGTCGAAGAAGGTGTTGAAGGCGGAAACATGGGATGATACTACTTCTGAGGATGCAAGCAGTTCAAGCTCAAGTAAAGAAGAGGAGGCCAACATGTGCTTAATGGGAAAGAGCGTCACATCTGATGACGAATGCAGTGTCCAAAGTGACACTGAGGTAACTCCTCCAACCTACGATGAATTATTTTCTGAATTTTTAAAGACTTGCAATTTTTTTGAAAAGAGTTTAAAAGATAATGATCTTCTTAAATCTGAAAATAAAATTTTGCTTAAAGAAAACAAAAAATGTTAAATGAAATTAAGACTATTGGAAAAAGAGATATTTCTTGCAAAGAGTGTGATCACTTTTTGGGAAGAATTAAAGAACTTGAAGAATCTCTTTCCAAATCTCATTCTACAATAAAAATTCTTACTAAAAAGAATGAAATTTTAGAGAGAGATCTGAATTTTTCAATTTCCAAAGTCCATGAGGGAAAGAAATCTTTTGAACGTAGATGTGTAAATCTAGTATCCGAGAATACAGAAATGAGAAACCAGATTCATGACTTAACGCTAGCCATGAAAAAATTTGGAATGGGCCGAAGATCACTGGATATGATCTTAGGATACCAACGCCATGGATCTGGAAAGTTTGGACTCGGATACACGTCAGGAAGCTATCGCCCGGCGACAACCACTGTCGCCGGCGACAACGAAAAGTCCAGAAATTCTGTTTTTAAAAATTCTGAAGTTAGTAAATTGTCTAATACTGCATCCTCATCCAGTAAAAGTCCAGAAAAGTTATACTCTTCTCAATACATTACATGTGCCAAATGTAGTAGATTTGGTCACACTACGGACTCTTGCTGGAGGAAAGGAAAAAGTAAAATTAAACAAATCTGGGTGCCTAAGGCTTCTACCTATACTATGGGTGGAACCACTTGGGTAACCAGATCATTACTCACCTCTTCTTTCTAGGTGTGTTGGCAGGCTAAGGACAAAGAAGACGTGTGGTACTTGGACTCGGGTTGTTCAAAGCACATGACGGGTAATAAAGAGAAGTTCCTTAGCTTGGAGATGAAGAAATGAGGAGTTGTTACATTCGGAGATAATGGAAAAGGAAAAATCATCGGCATCGGAGTTGTGGGTAACAAAAAATTTTCAATTTCAAATATTTTATTTGTAGAAGGATTAAAACATAATTTGATTTCGATTAGTCAATTATGTGATAAGGGTTTAGATGTTTTATTTGAATCTTCTACAAATTTGTGCAAAATTATTAATTCTAAAACAAAAGAAATTGTTTTTACCGCACCTAGATGTCATAATGTATATATGATTAAATTTTTTGATTTTTCAAATTCTACTTTAAAATGTTTTTTTATCAAAAAATGATGAATTAGAATTATGGCATAGGCGACTTGGACATACTAGTGCCAAGTTAATTACAAAACTTTCAAAAGCTAAATTAATTAAAGGTTTACCATTGTTAAATGGAAATTTATCTTCTTCATTATGTGTGCCTTGCCAAAAAGGAAAATTTTCAAAATCATCCTTCAAAAGTAAAAATATTATTTCTACCACTAGGCCACTTCAATTAATACATATGGATTTATTTGGGCCAATTGGAATTTCTAGCTTAGGAGGTAGAAAATACACATTTGTATTGATTGATGATTATTCTCGTTTTTGTTGGACTTTATTTCTAACCTCCAAATCCGATGCATTTTCAAAATTTTCAAAATTATGTTTGCGTATTCAAAATGAATTTGAGTTAAAATTAAACGCATACGATCGGATCATGTAGGAGAATTTGAAAATGAAAAGTTTATTTCTTTTTGTACGGAGTTAGGAATTAAACATGAATTTTCCGCTCCACGCACACCACAGCAAAAAGGTGTAGTGGAGAGGAAAAATAGAACTCTTCAAGAGTTAGCCCGTACGATGCTATCTGAATTTAAATTACCAAAATCTTATTGGGCTGAAGCGGTTAGTACGGCATGTTATGTAATTAATAGAGTAATGCTTCGCCCTATTTTAAAATTAACTCCTTATGAATTAATTTTTTAATAAAAAACCAAATGTTTCTTATTTCAAAGTTTTTGGTTGTAAATGTTTTATTTTGAATTCTAAAGATTCCTTAGGAAAATGTGATGAAAAATGTGATGAAGGTATTTTTATTGGCTATTCTTCAACTAGTAAAGCTTATCGGATTTTTAATAAAAGAACAAAAATAGTTGAAGAATCCATTCATGTTAGGTTTGATGAGTTTGCTTCATGTGTAGAAAAGAAAATTACAGGAAAAGAAGATGAACCCCTTCCTTCGGTGGAGAATGATGATGAAGAACTTGGAGAAAATGAAGAAGAAAAAGAAGAAGAAAGAGAAGGAGAAAGAGAAGAAGAAGATAAAGAAGAAAAAGAAAGAGAAGAAAATGTGCCTCCAAGTGAATTGAGATTTTCAAAGGATCATCCAAAGGAGCTTATCATTGGAGATCCGCAAAAAGGGGTTAGTACTCGTTCATCGTTACATGTCTTATTTTCAAACCTTTGCTTTTCTCTGAAATAGAACCAAAAGATGTTTCCACCGCTTTAAATGATGAATTTTGGTTTATAGCTATGAATGAAGAACTTAATCAATTTGAACATAATAAGGTTTGGAATCTTGTAGAACGACCCAAAAATCGTCCTATCGTTGGAGTTAAGTGGATTTTTAAAAATAAATTGGATAATGAATCTAGAATTGTTAGAAATAAAGCCAGATTAGTTGCAAAAGGTTATGCACAAATTGAAGAGGTAGATTTTGATGAAACTTTTGCACCCGTAGCAAGATTAGAAGCGGTTAGGATATTTCTTGCATTTGCTTGTTTTAAAAGATTTAAATTATATCAAATGGATGTCAAAACCGCATTTTTAAACGGGTATATAAAAGAAGAGGTTTATGTAGAACAACCCCCTGGCTTTATAAATGAGAAATATCTAAATTATGTTTATAAATTAGATAAAGCGCTTTATGGATTAAAACAAGCGCCTCGTGCTTGGTATGATCGATTAACTCAATATTTATTAAAGCACGATTATAAAATAGGAAGTGCAGATTCTACACTCTTCATTAAGCAAATTGATCATGATTTAGTTATTTTGCAAAATTATGTTGATGATATTATTTTTGGAGCCACTAATGAAGAGTTGTGTAATGAAGTAGTTCAAATTATGAAAAATGAATTTGAAATGAGCATGGTAGGAGAACTTTCATATTTTCTAGGTTTTCAAATTACACAAAAACATGATGGTATTTTTATATGTCAATCCAAATATATTCATGATATGTTAAAAAGATTTGGATTTGAAAATCTTAAGCATGCAAACACTCCTATGAGTGATTCACTAAAATTAGGAAAAGATGAAAGTGGAGTTTCAATTGACCAAACCCTTTATAGAAGCATGATAGGATCTTTATTATATTTAACCGTATCTAGACCTGACATTATGCTTGCCGTTTGTTTATGTGCTAGATTTCAGGCTAATCCTAAAGAGTCACATTTAAAAGCGGTGAAACGCATCTTTCGATATCTTATAGGAACATCTAAATTAGGATTATGGTATCCTCATAATGATTCCTTTATTTTACATGGCTTTTCGAATTCAGATTATGCGGGATGTTCTTTAGATAGGAAAAGCACTAGTGGCACTTGTCATTTTATCGGCCCTTCACTTATTTCTTGGTCGAGTAGGAAACAGAATTCTGTTGCCCTCTTTACTACAGAGGCCGAATATATTGCACTAGGTAGTTGTTGTGCCCAATTGGATGTCACAAACATTAGAAGACTTTGGCATGCAAAAAAGTAGTGTAGAATTAAAGTGTTATAATAAAAGTGCTATAGACTTAGTAATAATCCCGTATTACACTCTAGATCTAAGCATATAGATGTCCGACATCATTTTATAAGGGATCATATTAAGAAGGGTAACGTAAAAATCAACTTCATAGGAACAGATTCACAACTAGCGGATATATTCACTAAACCGTTACCGGATTCCCGTTTCTCTATGCTTAGGCTAGAATTGGGAATCCTAGACATTTCACACTGATTATATCACAACTTATTATCTATAAAATAAAAAAAATATCAAAATAGCCTTACATTTAAAAAAAAACAACAAAAACTAAATCTTAACATAGACATTCACCAACATATAACATGTCCAAATCTTAAAAATTATTACAGCACTTTAACAAAAGGGTACTTAAAATGTCTCATAAAAGAAATTCACAAAAATTGAAGAAAGATCTGGGCTGGGCAGCTGTCGGATGGCGACAGCAAGATGTCGGATGGCGATAGCTCCCAGGAGTCTTTTTCACTCCGAATCCTCATCATTTCTACTGCCTGCTCCACTACTTTCTGGAATATCATAATCTGATCTCCTTATCACTGTCTTCCTTCGCCGAGCCTGAATAACCGATTGGCGACGCGACTCCTCCTCCGCCGGCACTTCCCATTCCGCGGCTTCAGAAGGCGTAGGCTTTAATTTAAGTCCTTTTACAAGGAATTTCATAAACTTCTGCATCCGTGTACGATCCTTCTTCACCTCCACCTTGTGTTCTTCAAAAGACCTTCTATGCTCTTGAAAATCATCTATATGTCTATCCAACTTTGTTTGGCACGAGTCGAGTGCATCCCGCATAGACCCTCCACGTGCAATAGGAGGCTCTCTCATTTCCGTAGTAGGCGGCTTCCTTTGATTTTTCTTACCTATAGCCGCCGTTTGATATATCTCCGGGAAACAATCTCCAAGATAAAAATTTTGATCGATCTATGCGTATTTCTTGAATAGGATATGCTGGACAATCGCACCCAAAGGAAGGGTGTGTGCCTTTTTACACTCCGGATTTTTGAGGCGATATGTATAGTGAATCATAGATAAAAGAAGATCGGCCACATCAAATAACTCCTTCTCCACTATAAAATAAGTCACAAGACTAAGTTGAGCCGTAATACTATGAGTATCACCGGACTTCAACATAATCATGTGCCTTAGTATATCTTGAACAAGACGAGCATCGTCTGTCAATGTCGTCATAGTGGTTATAAGGTTTTTTGTGGAATTTCCATGCAAAGACATATTCATTAGGGTCCAATCTCTCTCAAGTCTATAATTTTCCACTATGTCCAACACATTCTCACTCTCCATTATTCCAAATTCACTTCTTAAATCAAATGGAGTGATCTCCACATATTGGCCTTGAATTTTGGATCTAACTCCTCCATTCAAATCGGTATATGACGGATCCTCAAGATGATTATAAAATTTTCGGAATAAAAAGGAGGAGAAAATGTCTTGGATAATGACCGAGAGTATACCTACCTCAGCAAGCATATAATAGACTCGTTCATGCCGGGGGAGATCAAATTCACCGACTTTTGAAATTCCGATTTGGGTCTTTTCTATGCCCGGGAAACTTCGATAAGAAGAATGAGCGTCTCCTGACTCACCCCTTCTCGATCTCCAACTGGAAGACATATCTGCATGAGACATAAATTTTTTTTTTTTAAAAAAACAAACAACAACAAAATGGACCTGTCGGATATCCGATAGCTAAAAGTTTATGCTTCCGAAATTTTTTTCAAAAAAATCTTCCTACCACAAATCCACACAGTTTTTACACAGAAAATATTCTTCCACATTTATATAATTTTTGAAAAATTCAAAATTTTGGTGAAAATCACTATTCATCATCTTCTTCCTATAACACTTCAAAATTTTTTTTGTCATCATCTTTTTCCTATAAAGCTGATACCTATAAGCTTCTAGATCTCCACACAAATAACAAGAAAGAAAGAAAAATCATGTTTCAACACAAAAATACAACAAAAATTTCTAATTTTACTTCGAAATCACATGATCTAAATCTCTTATAAACACCAAGATCTAAAATATTTAGATCTCCTAAACATTCTACAAATTATCTTCACAAAACTCCATGAAAACCAAGAGGATTATCAAAATCACAAAACTATTGGAGAAATTTTAAACAAAACTTGCAAAATCCACATATCTCACCTTAGATCTGAAGTTTTCCGTCACCTGGAGCTCTAGATCTCGGAATTTTGCCTAAAACTGAAGTGAGGTGTCGGTCAAATGACGAAACGCATCCTTTTATCTTTTTCGAGCTATCGGATGGCGACATCTAGCTATCGGAAATCCGACAGCTCCCAAAAAACTTAAATACCTATTTTTCCCTAGCTTCTTCATTACCTGTTTCTATAAATGTTCATAAGGGAATTTTTTTTAAACTGGCATAAATGCTTCTTCATGTGTTATTTTCCCTAACAATCGCTTAACACATGCTTATGATGTTCAATGTTCAGTTATAAAAAATGACACTTTCATACAGTACTAAAGAATTGTTTTCGCATGCCTCTAAGTATAAGAAATCTTTTATCTATGACAATGAGCAAACACAAACACTTACTTTAGTAATACATGTTCATAAAATTTATTTTATACATATATCATGATTGATCAAACATAACAAAATACATTTCATAAATGCCACTTTAACCTTTGCTACTTTGCACTTATTCACATTATACCATTTTTGCATGCAAGTGAATTCGGAGATCCTTTCCATATACAAATATTCAAAAAAAGGGGGCAAATCAAAAAGCAAAACATATATTTTGCCAACACAGAAATTTAAAAGCACTAAATAAAGAATTGAAAAGGATCCTCCACCAAGCACTACTTAGCCTCCTGATAAGTCTTAATGAGCATTGTGAGGTTAAGCACCTTGGAAAGAATTGTAAAGTGTCTTGTTATGCAAAACCAAATTGGTCCTTTTATGTATACTTGCAAAGTTTCTATAAGTTCATAAGTTTGGCTTTATGTATATTTATGTTATGTTTAACAATTCCATGATCATGTATATTTTAAATATATTCATATGTATTCTTTCTCAAAGTATCACTACTACACTTCATTGTTATTTATAAAATTTCTTCTTATGAGAATTGGACCGAAACGATTCAATATTCTATATTCTCATGTGTCTTTCTCTGATAATTGAAATTGAATCTCATCATGGTTAAGTATATTTGCTTCTATACATTATAACACATTACTAGAATGCTTAGCCTAATCTCTACGGTTTCCTATCTCATATCATATAACTTACAAGGCTTCCGCTAGTGTACTCCAATTTCCCTATACTCTTTCTTATTTTTCTTCCATATCTCTATGATACTATTTCCTCGTCTCTATTCATTACTTTTGATAATATCAAAGGGGGAGAAGATAATAAGAAATCATAAGTAATCACTTAAATCACTTAAAATACTTAATTAATTAAGTGAGCATTCATGTAGGGGGAGTTTACATGTAGGGGGAGTTTATATGTCGGGGGAGAATATTTTGGGGAAATCATATCATATTAAGGGGGAGATCATGAAGATCAAACGTTCACATTTGTACACACATGATATACTTTTCAATATCTCTATAGGATTTATTCGATTTCTTTTTATAAGGATTTGTTATTATCAAAAGGGGGGAGCACGCGTTTCGCACTCGTCCGGTTTGAGAATAACAAATCCCGAATGTATTTGATCCTATTTTTGATAAATGGTGTGCAGATAACAGGTGCAAGGATAACATGTTTGTAATTGGAGCAAAATACCGATTTTCCAGAAATTGGAGCTATCGGATTTCGGACAGCTAGCTAACGGATTTCTGATAGCGCACGATTTCTTCCCAGCGGTTGAGAGCTAACGGATTTCTGATAGCGCACGATTTCTTCCCAGCGGTTTAGAGCTAACGGATTTCCGATAGTGATATCGGATATCCTACAGCCCACGATCTTCCCGCAACTCTAAGACGTGCAGCAATTACGCAAGCTAACGGATTTCCGATAGTGATATCGGATATCCGACAGTGCACGATCTTCCCGCAACAATACGACGTGCAGCAGTTACGCAAGCTAACGGATTTCTGATAGTGATATCGGATATCCGACAGCCCACGTCTCAACCACGACCTCAACTCCGCGCAGAAACATCGAATTAGTGGGACACGTGGCAGCCTCTAGAGATATCGGATTCTGGCGATACCTAGCTATCGGACGGCGACAACTCTTTTTTATTTAAAGGGTCCAGAACTCCGTGGATTTCATGCCTTCAGACTTTCAAGCCTTCTTCCTGAGTGTTATCATCCAGAGAGCTCCAGAGAACGAAAATCCCCATCCTTGAAGAAGAAAAGAGAGATCGAAGCTGAAGATTGTACACGCATTCCAAGGAGACTTTCTCAAGAATTCTTCGCTGCTTTGGTCCAGAAATTCTAAAGGGGGTTTTTAATTTGTATTTCATTTATATTTACATTCATCTTGTAATCGTTGTAGAAATCATCGTCTTGCGTGCGACGTCTAAGTCCGTATGAGTCTTAGGGGAAATCATCACCTTGTGTGTGGTGTTAGATCCCTTTGTGGTCTAGGGTAAATCATCGTCTTGTGTGCGGTGTCAAGTCCTTGTGTGGCTTGGGAGAAAATCGCCGCCGTGTGTGCTGCGTCTAGATCAAGATTTGATTTAGGGAGAGGCTAGTGTCTTTATCTGGGAGATATAGGCTATAGCCAACCGGTCCTTAGGAGAAGGACCGATGAAAAGAGACAAGAGATTTTATTAATTGTAAGCCTTTGATTCCAAGCTTTATTGGAATTATTTCTACTCATTATCTTTGATGAAATAAAATCTTGTTTTTAAATTCAATTATTTGTCTCTATATTCATATATTGTTTCGTTTGTTACAAAAAGTATCAAAGTTTTAAATTGCCCTTATTCACCCCCCCCCCTCTAAGGGCGCCACAAGATCCAACATCTTCTTTAACTGCTCGCTCACAGAGAGCGAGTACCACTCCGTCGTGGCCAATTACATCCCGATGGGGTTGTCAGCTCGCCACTCGTCGAAGACCGATGCCATCAATAACCTCCACCCGGAAGAGCTCTCCATCCCTGTGGTCCACTTCGAGGTGGGTCTTCGACTCCCCTTCTGGACGGAGATCAACCAGGTACTCGCTCGCTACTCCTCCTCCTTTCTCGCATTCGCCGACGATTTCTTTCCAACAGCTTTCTGCAAATCCGTCTGCTGCTCAAATACCACGGCGTGATCCCGGGTCAGATGACCCCCAACTCCATCGTTGTCATGGTAGGGTTCGCCTGCTACCTGCGCGAGGAGCGGATCGAGTTCAGCTTGCCGGTCTTTTGCAAGTTATTCTCCTTCCGGGAGAACAAGGATGGAACAGCCTTCTTCGCGAGCCAACATGCCAAAGTTCATGAAACGGTCAACAAGATCCACTATTGGCCGCAGAAGTTCGTGTTGGATATGTGTGTCACAACCCTTTGTTTGCCAAAAAAAAATCTCATATTGTATTTGATCTTGCTTGTCGCGTGTTTATAGTGTGCAGGAACTATAAATGCAATACTCCACAGGTAGAAAGCGACTTCAAATCAAATTCTCTGAAGGAGAGCTACCGCCAGCGCTAGGATACCGCAGGGCACTAGCGCTACCTCCTGGCGCTAGCTCGAGTTCGTGCACACAACGCCATGCCGCGACAGTTTTGTAACCGCTTCAACACGAACGCTACCGCATGCACTAGTAGCTACCGCAGGCGCTATCTCCAAGTTATATAATTTGATGCCTTCTTTTTCGTTTTGGCAAGACATCCCAGAGAGATTACTTTTGCCAAAATTCAAGAGTTGTTACTCTGCCGAAAGTTCATCTCCCACTCAAAGCCAAAGAAGATTTCTGGAGAAGGAAGCCGTCACGCTACATTCGAAGAACGATCGCTTCAACCTTGCTTATCCTACAACGATACTTCATCCTCATCTTCAGAAATCTCATAGAGGGAGTTCTTTTTATTTGGGTTATTTTATTATTGTGTATTTTTGTAGTAAAATTGCCTTGTGTTGGCGACTAGGACCTTGCGCGGCTTAGGGGGTAATTCGTCGCGTGAGTTGGAGACTAGGTCTAGGGGGTGCTCAAGGCCATATCCGGGGAAGGATTGGCTAGAGCGGCTTGAGGACATATCCGGGGAAGGATAGGCTAAAGCCAATCGGTTTGCGGGGATACGAGTCGGTGTAGAAAAGGAAAAAATATTTACATTTGTATGCCTCCGATTTCTAGCGATATTGAAATCAAATTTATGTAAACACTATTGGAACAACCCTATTACTGATTTGGGCTAGGATCACTATCTGTTTATTAGGATTAAGTTGACCCTAATGTATAGTCTAAAGGGTCAAGGTTTTAGGCTGATAGAACTAAGGAAAAGACAAGTTTTCTGTGTTCGACGAACTCAATACTGCGTTCGACGAATTGCTCTCTGCGTTCGACGAACGACTTACATTCTGCGTTCGACGAATGACATGCTCCTGCGTTCGACAAACTCGCTCTCCAGCTCGACGCTCTCAATTCTCAAGCCAGTCTCAACGGTCGATGAAATTATCCAGTCTCAGCGGTCGACGAATTTGCCAACTCATTCTGCGTTCGACGAACTCCTCTCAGTGTTCGACGAACTCAACTCTGCGTCCGAAGAATAAGTATCAGATGTTCAGATCGATAAAAGTTCTTCTCAGCTCAACTAATTCAATTCTTCAAGCCAGATTTAGTTGAGATCGACGAACTCAACATTGTGTTCGACGAAATTTGTTGAGATCGACGAAAATTCTCTTCAGCAAATTTAATTCAGAAGATCAGTTATATTATTCTCTTCAGTTCGACGAACTTCAGTCTGCGTTCGACGAATATCTTCAGGTCGACGAACTCAGCTCTGAGATCGACAAATCCAATTCTGTTCGACGAACTTGTTTCTCAGATCGACGATTTTTCTAGACAGCAGATTTCTTTCAGAAGATCAGTTATAATTTCTCAGATCTCAGATCGTCTATCATCAAAATATTCAGATCGACCTTCAGCAAGTTAAGTAAGAGATTTATTCTTTCCTTATTATATCCCTTTCTGAGAAAATAGTCGTTGGCTTATATTGGAAAAGGATATCATATTAAAAAGGAAAAGGAATTAAAGGCTTGCTTGTAGTTCCAAGGGAATATTAAATGCAGATTATTTTATTCCTTATTCTGTTGATTTGAATTTCAAATCAGAGATATATTGTAAAAGAAAAAGGAAGAAGATTATCACAGTACAACAATACAGAATAGAGAAGATTAGTCCACAGAGAAGGTTACAGGAAGAAGAAAGAAAGAAAGAAAGAAAAGCTTTACAGATCTTCTTCTTCCTCAAGCAGCACTCATTCTCTGAGAACATCAACTCTACTCTCTCAGTCATCAGCTGCTAGATCAAATCTTCAAAGAGAAACAACAATCTGAGGAACTCATTCTCTCAGATTAATCAGCTACAGGAAGATCAGTACATTCAAAAGAAAGCTTCCATCCTCAACTGTCAATAATTTTATATCAGACAGGGGGAGCTTTACAACATCAACAATCCACTAGAGTCTTCTCTCAGAATATTGACAGATAAGAACTTCATAACCCTTCTTTGCCTCATCTTGTACAGGGTTATAACTCCCTTCAAAAGTTAACCCATTGGTGGCAGGGCACCTGAATAAAAACCTGTGGTTTGGTTTGAGCACCTGATCAAAAGCTCAAGGTGATAGGGCACCTGATCAAAAACCTACTGGTGATAGGGCACCTGATAAAAAACCTAGTGGATTCCTACCAAGGGTGGTAGAAGAGTAGATGTACCCAGGTTGATTGGGGAACTACTATAGATCCTTGTGTCGTCTGTGATGCTTGTCTATTTTCTGTGATGTGCTGTGCTGTGTGCTTTGTTTTATTTTATCTTATAAATCACTCTGCAATACACATATAAGTATCACTATTTTAATTCCGCTATAAAATTAAGTGAAAAGTTTTTAATACTCTATTCACCTCCCCCCCCCCCCCCCCTCTAGAGTAAATCTAAGATCTAACCTCACTTTCAATTAGTATCAAAGCATATCAATTGACTTTCAATTGGTATCAGAGACAGGTTGAATTTATACAGGCTAACACCTAAATCAAAAGATCACTTAGATCTTAAATTTATTTTAGAGTTTTATTTTATTAAAAATCCATGGCACAGAATAAAGAATATTCAAGCACAGGACCTCCTATGTGCAATTTAAATAAGTTTGCATTATGGAAGGCAAGGATCAGACTATATATAAACTCTATTGATGAGGATATTTTCAATGTCATTTTGACAGGACCTTCAACTTCATCAACATCAACAGATGCTCAAAAGATGTTGAAAAGTGCTGATGCCAAGGCTATGGACATATTAGCTCAAGCAATGTCAAAAGACATTTATCAAAGAGTTGTTGCTTGCACTTCAGCAAGAGACATCTGGAACTCCCTCACAAGGATGGTAGTTGAATCTACTTCCACCTCAAGTGATGCAGATACAAAATCATCATCTAGTTCAAGTGAAGAAGAATAAGAAAAAAAAGCTATATAATTCTGCATGATGGCCATAAATGGCTCAAACCACAACTCAGATGCAGAATCTGAATCTGATGAAAATGAGGTAATTTTAAGTTTTGATTTTACTCCTGAAAAATTCAAATCAGATTTTAAAATGCTATGTACAGATTTATTAAAATCTGAGAAAGAAATTACATCTTTCATAACAGAGTTAACAGAAATAACCAACTTAACTTCTGAAAATACTAAACTTAAAGAAAATTTGAAAATATTAGAAGAACAAATTATTTCTTTGAAAAATAATTTAATTAAGGCTGAAATGTTTGAACAATCTCTTAATGAAAGAAATATCAAATTAATGAATATCACAAGCACTAACAATGCCAGATTAAATGGCAGCAAACATAGCTTAAGGTTTTCATCTAATATATCTCATATTCAAAAGAAAAATACTATAACTACATCTATAAAATTTGCATCTGCTATGGAAAAAGAAATAACAGAAAACTTAATATAAATTGTTAAAATTTTCTGTGTTCAACAAAATTTGTCGAACCAAGATCGACGAAATCAAATGACTTTGTCGAACACTGATCGACGAAAGCCGAACACAAAAATTAAGCATAATTTTCCTTTGATCAGAGCTCAACGAATCAGATTTCAATGAACTCTGAACACAGAGAATAAATATTACTATTCTTTAATCAGAGATCAACAAAATCACTGCACTTTGTCAACCCGAGATCGACAAAATCATAATAGTTTATCAAACATATATTTTAATGATTATAAAAGAAAAGTTTCAATTGGTAAAAGAAACTTTCAATTGGTATCAGATACAAAGGCCAATATCAATTCACTTTCAATTTGGTAATACCTTAACAGATACAAAAGCCAAATATAACTATAAGGCAATGATTGACCTATTAACTCCAATTGCAATCAAACAAAAAGTTATAAGATTCACTTAAATTTTCTATCTTAAAAACAAAGACAGATAACTTCATGTTCTAACAGACTTTCTCAGGTCCATCAAGATTTGAGTACTCTACTCTAGTTGCATTGATCAGAAATGATCATGGCACTGAGTGTGAATCTCTTCTGATGAGAGAATTCTGTAAGAAGGAAGGTATCAGGCAATGTTTTTCTGAGAAGATAAAAATTCCTTAGAATCCAATAACAGCTGTAGCAACTCAAATCTATAAAAAATTTCTATCATAAAAATTCCTTAGAATCCATTAACAGCTGTAACAATTCATCATATTAATAGAATCCTATTGAAACAAAATCTAGGATATTTTCCTTCTAATAAAGCATATAGGGTTTATAACAAATCTACTCTTAAAATAGAAGAGTCCATGCATTGTTGGAACTAACCTATTAAATGAGGAGAGGAACACCACCTCTACCAGAGATACTTTGCTTACAATGACAATCTTGCATCCTTCCCTACCTCCATCAAATGTCCCTTCTTCTAGGGGCCTAGCTTCAGGCCTTCCTGAAACTAGGCAGGGGGAGAAGTTATATGAAGAAGCTCCATATGATGCAGTTGCTCAGGCGGAGATGTTCTATGAACTAGGCAGGGGGAGAAGCTGAAGAAGCTCCAGTCTCAGGGGGAGATGCTTTATGAAAGGGAGAAATGCTTTATGAAGAAGCTACATATGTTGCAAATTTCAGATGCAATGTTTTGCTCCAGTTTAATGCAAATTCAGATAAAGTTTTCATGTTCAAGTTCAGATTTAGATACAGCTTTTGATATAGAAGAAGCAACAGATTCAAAGTAGATTCAGTATCAGTTATTGCTACAGCTCAGCTAATCAGAATTCAGAAAAATCAGAGAAAGACAATATCAGAATTCAGAATACAGAAAACAGAATTCAGAAAGTCAAAAGTTTCAATTATAATGTTTCAAAACTCAGAGTATCATAATTTCATATCTGCTGAAATATTTAAAATCTGTCAGATATACATATGCTATGTTGTTTTGTTGTTCATGTTGTTTTATTTAATTTTTGTCAAATAGTGTCCTAACCCAAATAGGGGGAGATTGTTGGAACAACCCTATTACTGATTTGGGCTAGGATCACTATCTGTTTATTAGGATCAAGTTGACCCTAATGTATAGTCCAAAGGGTCAAGGTTTTAGGCTGATAGAACTAAGGAAAAGACAATTTTTCTGCGTTCGACAAACTCAATACTGCGTTCGATGAATTGCTCTCTGCGTTCGACGAGCGGCTTACATTCTGCGTTCGACGAACGACATGCTCCTGCGTTCGATGAACTCGCTCTCCAGCTCGACGCTCTCAATTCTCAAGCCAGTCTCAGCGGTCGACGAAATTGTTCAGTCTCAGCGGTCGACGATTTTACTCAGTTCAGCGGTCGACGAATTTGCCAACTCATTCTGCGTTCGATGAACTCCTCTCAGCGTTCGACGAACTCAGCTCCGCGTTCGAAGAATAAGTATCAGATGTTCAGATCGACGAAAGTTCTTCTCAGCTCAACTAATTCAATTCTTCCGGCCAGATTCAGTTGAGATCGACGAACTCAACATTGTGTTCGACGAAATTTGTTGAGATCAACGAAAATTCTCTTCAACAGATTTAATTCAGAAGATTAGTTATATTATTATCTTCAGTTCGATGAACTTCAGTCTGCATTCGACGAATGCACCACCTGTTTCTCAGATCGATGATTTTTCTAGACAGCAGATTTCTTTTAGAAGATCAGTTATAATTTCTCAGATCTCAGATCGTCTATCATCAAAATATTCAGATCGACCTTCAGCAAGTTAAGTAAGAGACTTATTCCTTCCTTATTATATTCCTTTCTGAGAAAATAGTTGTTGGCTTATATTGGAAAAGGATATCATATTAAAAAGGAAAAGGAATTAAAGGCTTTCTTGCAGTTCCATGGAAATATTAAATGCTGATTATTTTATTCCTTATTCTGTTGATTTGAATTTCAAATCAGAGATATATTGTAAAAGAAAAAGGAAGAAGATTATCACAGTACAACAATACAGAATAGAGAAGATTAGTCCACAGAGAAAGTTACAGGAAGAAGAAAGAAAAAAAGAAAGAAAGAAAAGCTTTGCAGATCTTCTTCTTCCTCAAGCAGAACTCATTCACTGAGAACATCAACTCTACTCTCTCAGTCATCAGCTGCTAGATCAAATCTTCAAAGAGCAACAACATTCTGAGGAACTCATTCTCTCAGATTAATCAGCTACAGGAAGATCAGTACATTCAAAAGAAAGCTTCCATCCTCAACTGTCAACAATTTTATATCAGACAGGGGGAGCTTTACAACATCAACAATCCACTAGAGTCTTCTCTCAGAATATTGACAGAGAAGAACTTCATAACCCTTCTTTACCTCATCTTGTACAGGGTTATAACTCCCTTCAAAAGTTAATCCATTGGTGGCAGGGCACCTGAACAAAACCTGTGGTTTGGTTTGAGCACCTGATCAAAAGCTCAAGGTGATAGGGCACCTGATCAAAAACCTACTGGTGATAGGGCACTTGATAAAAAACCTAGTGGATTCCTACCAAGGGTGGTAGAAGAGTAGATGTACCCAGGTTGATTGGGGAACTACTATAGATCCTTGTGTCGTCTGTGATGCTTGTCTATTTTCTGTGATGTGCTGTGCTGTGTGCTTTGTTTTATTTTATCTTATAAATCACTCTGCAATACACATATAAGTATCACTATTTTAATTTCGCTATAAAATTAATTGAAAAGTTTTTAATACTCTATTCACCCCCCCCCCCCCCCCCCCCCCTCTAGAGTAAATCTAAGATCTAAACTGACTTTCAATTGGTATCAAAGCATATCAATTGACTTTCAAACACTTTTTCATATAATACAATCATGTCTCTATTTGTGTTTACTTGATTTCTTTCAATTGGCATAAATTTTATTATTGCAAATTAATTTTTGGTAAATTGTTATTTTGCTCTCATTTATTCCTAAACAATTTAGTAATTTCCTCAAAATTATAAAAAGAATTTTTATTCCTTTATTCACCCCCTCTAAGGGAGCCTATCGATCCATCAAGTGGTATCAAAGGTAGGTTATTCCAAATTGTTTTAAAAACCAAGAATAATGGTGTCTTATGATCTCGCTTTTTCGAGGGTCAGAGAATTAATAGACCTCCACTATTTATTGGGTTAGATTATAATTATTGGAAAAATAGGATGCGATGCTTTCTTATGACCCTAGATATTGAGGTATGGAATATGGTAGAAGAGAAATACTCTCCTCCTACAATTGTAGTTGGAGAGATAACATTAGAAAAACCAAAAGATAAATGGGATGATAAAGATAAACTTAAATGCTAAAATAACGTCAAGGCCATGAATGCTTTATTTTGTGCGTTAGATAGAAATTAATTTAATGGAATTTATGCATGTACTACTGCATATGAAATTTGTAACCATTTGGAAATTACTCATGAAGTTACATCGCAGGTTAAAGATTAAAAACTTTTCCAACTGGAGTTAGAATATGAAAAGTTTCGGATGGATGAAAGCGAAGATATTGATGTAATGTACACACGCTTCTCCAAGATCGTCAATGCCTCCAAAGATATCGGAAAGACCTTCTCCAACGGCGACTTCGTCCAAAAAATTCTTCATTCTCTTCCTCCAAAATTCAATCCGAAGGTGACGGCTATCTCAGAGTCGCATAATCTAAGAACGCTCCAGGTTGAGAGCCTCATTGGGAATCTCAAAACCCCTGAGGTAGAACTCAAGATCCAATATGATGAATACAACAAGAAGGCAAAGAAGAAGGCTTTGGCACTAAAATCAAAGAAGGAGTGCCAGGAGGATGAGGATGAAGATGAAGAAAGTCTCTTATTAAAGAACTTCTGAAAGTTCATGAGAAATCCGAAAAGGAGAAACACCTTCCGAAAATATTTACACAAGGAAGGGAGATGGAAAGGGTCATCTTCAAAGAAGGAGAAGGAGAGCGACGATGAGGAAGAAAGACCTCCTCTAGAATGTTATCACTGCAGGAAGACCGGGCATATTCGGAGCCAGTGCCCAAAGTTTTTGAAGGAGAAAAAGGAAAAGCGGCAAAAAGGGAAGGAAATGAGGAAGGTGTTAAAAGCAAAAACATGGGATGACTCCTCCTCCGAAGAATCAAGCGGGACTTCATCAAGCGAAGATGAGGAAGCAAACATGTGCCTCACGGGACATGGAAATGACGATGACGATGCCAGTGTTCTTAGCGACACTGAGGTAACTCCTCCCACTTATTATGAACTTTTTAAAGAATTTCTTAAAACTTGCAAAGCTTTTGATAAAAATATGAAAGATAGTATTTTATTAAATCGAGAAAATGAATCGCTAATTAAAGAAATTCAAAAGCTTTCTAAAAAATTAATTGTTTTAGAAAAGAGAAAGACTTCTTGTCAAGTGTGTGATCACTCCACTAAAATGGCAAAAGATATTGAAGAGTCACTTTCTAAAGCCCTCTCCCATGCCAAAACTCTTACAAAAGAGAAGAGGGAATTGGAAAGAAAATTAGAAGCCTCTCTTGTGAAAATAAAAAATACAAAATAAAAAAAAAGGTTTTGAAAATAAGTGTGTCATGCTTGTGAAAGAAAATTCCTCACTTAAAGCACAAGTTCATGATCTCACAATGACCATTAAAAAATTTGGAATAGGCCAAAAATCACTCGATATGATTTTAAGGAACCAGTGCTATGGTTCTGGAAAATTTAGGCTCGGATATCGAGGTGAGGGCTACCGCTCGGCGCTAGCCACTAACGCCGGCGCTAACACCTCATACAAAAATTCAATGTTTCTTTTGCAAAACCTTTTTTTTTTGTAAATCTGATTCCTTCCAGCAAGAAAAAATTCCAGAAAAGGGTTTCAACCCCCTTTATTACATGTGCAAACTGTTATAGGTTCGGTCACATGTCTAGTTCTTGCAGAAAATTAAAACAAACTACTTTAAAGCAAATTTGCTTACCTAAGGCTTCCACTTATTCTAAGGGTGGTACCACTTGGGTATCCAGATCTTTACTCTCATCTTCTTTCTAGATGTGCAGGCAGACTAAGGAAAATGAAGATGTGTGGTACTTGGATTCTGGATGTTCTAAGCACATGACGGGCAATAAAGCAAAGTTCCTTAGCCTAGAAAAGAAGAAGGGAGAGATCGTGACGTTTGGCGATAACGGAAAAGGAAAGATCATGGGAATTGGTACAGTTGGTAACGAATATTTTACGATATCTAATGTTCTTTATGTAAAAGGGCTAAAACACAATCTAATTTTTATTAGCCAATTATGCAATAAATGATTAGATATTTTATTTTAATCTTCCACTAATTTATGCAAAATATCCAATCCTACTACAAAAGATATTTTACTAACTGCACCTAGAATACATAATATTTATATAGTTTCTTTTCACGATCTTTCTAAATCATCTATAAAATGTTTTATCACTAAAAATGATGAATTAGAACTTTGGCATAGACGACTAGGACATGCTAGCACAAAGCTTATTGTTAAACTTGCCAAAAGTAATTTAATTAGAGGATTGCCTAGGTTAAATGGAACTTTACCTTCACTTTGTTCACCATGTCAAAATGGTAAATTTACTAGATCCTCTTTCAAAAGTAAAAAATTCATTTCTACTACAAGACCCTTGCAATTAATTCATATGGATCTTTTTGGTCCCGTTTGCACCGCAAGTCTTGGTGGTAGATTATATACATATGTTATAATAGATGATTTTTCAAGATATTGTTGGACGTTATTTCTCTCATCTAAATCCGATCCATTTTGCGAAATTGCAAAATTATGTACTCGTGTTCAAAATGAAAGTGATTTAAAAATTAAATGCATTCGCTCGGATCATGGAGGAGAATTTGAAAATGAAAAGTTTACTTTTTTGTGTGGTATGTTAGGCATTAAACATGAGTTCTCTGCATCACGCACAACACAACAAAATGGTGTTGTAGAAAAAAAGAATAGGACATTTCTAGAACTAGCACGCACTATGTTATGTGAATATAAATTGCCTAAGTCCTTTTGGGCCGAAGGCGTAAATACATCATGTTATGTTATGAATAGAATCATACTTCGCCCGTCTCTTAATCACACACCATATGAACTTTATTTTCAAAAGAAGCCTAATTTATCATACTTCAAAGTTTTTGGTTGTAAATGTTTTATTTTGAATACTAAAGATAGCTTGGGAAAGTTTGATGAAAAATGCGATGAAGGAACTTTTCTTGGATATTCTTCAACTAGTAAAGCTTATAGAATTTTTAATAAAAGAACTAGTAAAGTTGAAGAGTCAATTAATGTAAAATTTGATAAGGTTGTTCCTTGTATAGAAAGACTTTCTGCAGGCAACGAGGATGATCTCTTACAACCTTTGGAGCATGGTGATGAGGAACCTTCCAAAGAAGAGAAAGAGGAGGCCAAGGAAGATGATTATGTGCCTCCAAGCGCCTTGCAATTCACAAAAGATCATCCACGGGAATTAGTAATTGGTGAACCATCTATTGGGGTAAGAACTCGATCTTCTCTTCATGAATCTTATTTAAATATATATTTTGTTTCCGAAATAGAACCAAAAACCGTTTATATCGCTTTAAATGATGATTTTTGATTTTTGGCTATGAATGAAGAGTTAGAACAATTTGAGCGACATAATGTTTGGAAATTAGTAGAAAGACCATCTAATCACCCGGTTGTATGTGTAAAATGGATTTTTAAAAATAAATTAGATGGTCAGTCTAGAATCACTAGAAATAAAGCACGCTTAGTAGCACAACGATATTCACTAATCGAGGGGATAGATTTTGAAAAAAAATTTGCACCCATTGCTAGATTGGAATCTATACGCATTCTTCTAGTATTTGCAAGCTTTAAAAGAATAAAACTATTTCAAATGGATGTAAAAAGTGCCTTTCTAAATGGCTTTGTAAAAGAAGAAGTTTATGATGAACAACCCCCAGGTTTTATTAGTGAAAAATTTCCCAATCATGTTTATAAACTAGAAAAACCGCTTTATGGTTTAAAACAAGCGCCACGTGCATGGTATGAAAGACTTACATCATTTTTATTAAAGCACGGTTATATTATGGGAAGTGCCAATAATACTCTCTTCATTAAGCACAATAATGATGATTTGATTATTTTGTAAATATATGTTGATGATATAATCTTTGGATCTACTAATGAAGAGATGTGTAATGAAGTTATTTTAGTGATGAAAAATGAATTTGAAATGAGTCTAGTAGGAGAACTTTCTTATTTTCTTGGTTTTCAAATATCACAAAAAAATGATAGTATTTTTATATGTCAAACTAAATATGTTTTTGATATGCTTAAACGCTTTGGATTTGAAAACCTTAAACAAGCTTCTACACCAATGACATCACTAAAATTAGGAAAAGATGAATCGGGAATTTCTATTGATCAAACTTTATATAGAGGTATGATAGGATCTCTACTTTATCTAAGTGCAACTAGACCTGATATTATGTTTGTTGTATGCTTATGTGCTCGATTTCAAGCCAATCCAAAAGAATCTCATTTAAAAGCGGTAAAATATATTTTTAGATATCTAATTGGGTCATCTAGATTAGGATTATGGTACCCGCATAATAATTCATTTACACTTCACGACTATTCTGATTCGGACTACGCCGGATGCTCACTTGATAAAAAAAGCACTACTAGCGGTACTTGTCATTTGTTAGGACCTTCATTAGTTGCATGGTCTAGTAGAAAACAAAATTCGGTTGCACTCTCCACCACGGAGGCCGAATACATTGTACTAAGGAGTTGTTGTGCACAAGCACTATGGTTGAGCCAAACTATAGAGGACTTTGGTTTTCATCTAAAACATATTGAATTGAAATGTGGCAACAAAAGTGCCATTGATCTTACAAATAATTTGGTACACCATTCTAGATCCAAACATATAGATGTACGTCATCATTTCATAAGGGATCACATTAAAAAGAAAAATGTTGAATAAGTTTCATTGGCACGGACTCTCAACTTGCTGATATATTCACTAAACCTCTTCCCGATGCATGGTTTCAAATGTTAAGGTTGGAATAGGAGTCTTAGACATCTTATGATGAGTTATATAAAAACGCTAAATTTTTTATGCAATTTGAGCAATCAAGACATCTCCAAAAATTACAAAATTTCTGCATAAGACTACTCTAAGGACTCTTAATCAAGATCAAAAAGTGAAAATTTAAAATTCTCAAAAAATCACTTACAATTTTCCGCGCTAGCACTAGCGCCGACGCTAGCGTGGGTGTTTGATTTTTCTATTTTTCAAATTTTCTAAAAATCAATAAAATATGTTAGTTTACATGTACTACTTTATTTTGTATGTCTGACTTTTGTTATTTTTGTTTTATTTATATTATGAAAAATCAACTGCAAAACTTCAAAAATAAAAAAAATATGTTTTTGTGGTTTTCTGTTTTTCTTTCATTAATTTTTTTTCAAAACGACAAAAAAACTGTATGATCTTTATTGCTAATATCAAGCATGTATGAATTCTATTATTTAGAATTTTTTACAATGTTAAAACTTATTTCTTCATATTACTATGAACATTGTTTTGTTTATCATGCTTTGATATCTCTAATTAAGTGAATCAATTGTATTGAAAAATATGTGTAGAACCAAGCTTAGCATGCCTCTAAGTATGCGTAAATATTTTGTGATTGATAATGTACCTTTCACTCACTTATTTTGGTAATCTACATGTGTGTTTAAATCTAAAAATGCTTGCTTTTGTATTGTAATTGTGCAATGAATACACTTGTTGGGTATTGCAAAATAAGTGTATTTGGAGAATATTGTCTCACAAAAGTGAACAAAAAATATAGACAAATATAACTCTACCAAGTACTACTTGGAAAGAATAGTAAAGTGTCTTGTGCAAACCTTGGTTATTACACCACTTTGTTAAAAATTATGTGCATTAAAGTGTGTGAAATTTAATATACTTGTGTTTTATTGTGCACTTTACTCTACATATGTCTTGTATTTTGTGATTTATATTAATTGTTAACATTACTCAAAATACACTTATGTGCACTTCTTTATCTTTCATAACACTTCTTCTCATGAGTATTGGATTCTAATATTTTATCCATACTACTCTTTATATAATAAATGCACTAGATAACCTAGCATGATCTCTACAATGTTTTGGTATCTCTTGAACTTAAAAAAATTAAGTAGTATATTCTTTGTAGATATATTCATTTCATGTTTGGTAACTTTATGTAAAACTATGAGATTTCAAGAAGGTTAAAACATCTTTACATTTTGAACTAAAACTCATATTTATATTTATGATTTTCTTGCTCAAAAAAAGATGTTTTTTATAATCTTCTGCTAGCTTACAACTCTTATCTCTTTATTTGAAATCTTTTCAACACTATGTTTAAACTCTTTATCATTTTCTATATTACAAAAGCTTGATCATGATTTATCATTTATAAAGAATGCCTCCTTACTACCTTCACCCCACCTTCTTTTGATAATACCAAAATGGGGAGATTAATTGAAGAAATCTAGAGGAGAAATCTAGAGGATTTAGGGGATAATAAATAATTCATTTAATCTAACATTTAGGGGGAATATAAAACATAAATTGCATTTATGTATGGGGAGCATTAAGATAGGGGGAGTATGCACTTTCTCATGCTTATCAAATACTATAGTTGCACTTTTATCTCGCTTATCATATACTATAAACACCTTTGTTGATTTCTTGCTAAGAGGATTTGTTATTATCAAAAGGGGGAGATTGTTGGATATGTGTGTCACAACCCTTTGTTTGAGAATAACAAATCCCACATTGTATTTGATCTTGCTTGTCGTGTGTTTATAGTGTGCAGGAACTATAGGTGCAATACTCCACAGGTAGAAAGCAGCTTCAAATCAAATTCTCTGAAGGAGAGCTACAGCCAGCGCTAGGGATACTGCATGGCGCTAGCGCTACAGCAGGTGCTAGCGCTACAGCAGGCGCTAGCGCTACCGCCTGGCACTAGCTCGAGTTCGTGCACAGAATGCCACATCGCGACGTTTCATAACTGCTTCAACATGAACGCAACCGCAGGCGCTAGGAGTTACCGCAGGCGCTATCTCCAAGTTATATAATTTGATGCCTTCTTTATCGTTTTGGCAAGACATCCCAGAGAGATTACTTGTGCCAAAATTCAAGAGTTGTTACTCTGCCGAAAGGTCATCTCCCACTCAAAGCCAAAGAAGATTTTTGGAGAAGGAAGCCTTCACGCTGCATCCGAAGAACAACCACTTCAACCTCGCTTATGCTACAATGATCCTTCATCCTCATCTTCAGAAATCTCATAGAGGGAGTTCCTGTTATTTGCTTTATTTCTTTATTGTGAATTTTTGTAGTAAAATCACCTTGTGTTAGCAACTAGGTCCATGCGTGGCTTAGGGGGTAATTCGTCGCGTGAGTTGGCGACTAGGTCTAGAAGATTAGATCTAGTGGTGCTCAAGGTCATATCCGGGGAAGGATTGGCTAGAGCGGCTTGAGGCCATATCTGGGGAAGGATAGGCTAAAGCCAACCGGTTTGTGGGGATACGAGTCGGTATAGAAAAGGAAAAAATATTTACATTTGTACGCCTCCGATTTCTAGCGATATTGAAATCAAATTTATGTAAACACTTTTTCATATAATACAATCATGCCTCTATTTGTGTTTGCTAGATTTCTTTTAATTGGCGTAAATTTTATTATTGCAAATTACTTTTTGGTAAATTGTTATTTTGCTCTCATTTATTCCTAAAAAATTTAGTAATTTCCTTAAAATTATAAAATGAATTTTTATTCCCTTATTTACCCCCCTCTAAGGGCGCCTATCGATCCAACAGTTCGTGCTCGTGAAGGAGCCCTTTGGCAAGGTCCCCTTCTCGCCTCTCCAGCGCGACGAACCCACCTTACGCCCTCCGGTGCTCGGCGGGCATGAGGGCGCACTTTTCAAATTCATGTCAACAAACTTCAAAGTTGCCTACCTCCGAAGGAACATGGACTCGCTACTCCCCATGCCGCCCGGAGCTGGTTCGACTCGCTTTCGCTTCCTAACTCATTCTGCCTTTTTCTTTTTTCTAGCCTTGATCGTTATCCTTCGTAGGGAAGCGAGATCATCCGCTCCACCCCCTTGAGCGAGGGCCGAGACCATCTCCCCTGGCCTCCAGCTCGCCTCTGCCACTACTGCTGCGTGTTGGGAGATTCCCAACACCTCCGCCGCCCCCAAGAAACATCCCTCACCCGCGATCCACGGGTCGCCCCTTCCGCCTCCACCGCCAAAGAAGAAGCGGCCCTCTCCCCTTGCAAAGGGGAAAGGGCTTGCCGAAGGCATGACTGGGGCTAAGCCCCCAGTAAACCCATCCGCCGACAAGAGAGCCGGGGAGGTCACAGGGGTGGCTGCCGACGTGTTGGTCACACCCGGCCCATGCTGGAGCACCAGAACTTCGGTTTCGGCACCAAGCACCGCGACGAGGCCAGCGAGCCCCTGTTGGATTGGGACTTGGAGTCCAACAGGGTTTCGGTCTCCACCCTTCTCCCCTCCTGGGTGGAGAAGGAGACCATTGGAGGGCAGGATTTCGCCTTGTCCTTTGGTCTCTATGGCCGGGAGGATGCCGACAATTTTGACTCCCTCACCTCCCGGGTGATTGCGCATGAGAGCGCGCGAGCCCAGCTTCGAGCTCTGGAGCTCACCCACATGACCGATCGCCGCTTCCTGCAGGTGGAGAGGAACTCCGAGGACCTGAAGTGCGAGCTGAAGGAGGCGACCGAGGAGCTGGCCAACCTGAAGGAGAAGCAAGTGGTCTATGAGGGCCTCCTTGCTAGTCTCAAGGATGGGATGGCAAGTTTGCCAAGAAATTGCCTACTACTTTTTGCGACATGTCTTCTTAACCCATTCTCTTTGTGCAGGACCCTGAGACCGCGAACCAGCTGCTCGCCCGCAAGATGGAGCTAGAGAAGAAGGTCACGATGCTGAAGGCCAGAACCAAGAGTTGGTCCGGGCCACTCTTCCTCCGCCTCCTCGAAGCCTCCGGACTCAGGAGTGAGAAGCGCGCGGAGGAGGAGGCGATGCGGGACAACGCAATCAGTGCGACGAGGCACATCTTCCCCAGTCTTAAGGGGGTCGGGCTACTTTCCGCCTACGCGGTGCAGCTCACCGTCGAGGAAGTGGTCCTAGAGCTGTTCGAGCTGATCCCTCTCAGCGAAGACAGCGAGAGCGAGCAATCCGCCGGCGAGTCTCCGATGTAAACTAAACTTTTCTTTTATTTCAAAAATTTTTGTAAGGCGAGAATCGCCCCTTTTGTGTAAACCTTTTGATAATATAATGAAAGATGCTTCTTTTCTCTTTATGTCTCCTTTCTATTATTGTGCTTTTCTTATTGTCACTCGCTTGCGCGCTCGCGCCTCCGCGTTCTCATATGCTCACTCGCACGCTCGCGCTTCGTCGACACATATCACACGCGCATCCACACATTGCTCGAGCACTCGCGTATCCACACACTCGTGAAAGTGCACAGTGTGCCTCTGAAAATCCTCTAGAGGGGGGGGGGGGGGGGGTGAATAGAGGTTTAAATATTTTTCTATCCTAACTGTGTTCAATAATTTATTCTAAAGTATTATGCTTAACAATCCAGGCAGAATAAAGAAAGTAGAAACTGAAGTGCAGAATAAAAGAATGGTACAACACAGAAATTCACAACACAGACACAATGAAGTTTATAGAAGTTCCCCAAAATGTGGGTAGTCCTCTCTTCTACCACCTGGTAGGAATGCACCACCTGTGCCTGAGTCTTTTGATCAGGAGACTCTTAGAACCAATGATCTTTTGATAAGGAGATCATGAACCACTAGATCTTTTGGTAAGGAGATCTTGAACCACTGAATCCTTTGAAGAGGGATTAATAAAACTCTTTTACAGAAATAGAAAGAGAAGGGGAAGAAGGAAGGTTAAAGGAATTCTGTTCTCAGGATTCTTATGATGGCTGAATAAAGGTCAGCCTATTAGTTGTCCAAGAGATCTGCTATTGATTAGCCCCTGCTTTTGATGGTGATGGATTGCAGGAGCTTTGTATTGTCAGATTCTCTCTTCTTCTTCTGATTCAGATCTGACTGCTAAAAGATGGTGATGAAGAGCAGTTGTTCAGATTCTTGTTCTATCAGATGAAGAACACCATATCTTTCTTTTCTCGTTCACAGCTCTGTATTAGGGTTCCTGAGAGAGCAGGAGAAGAAGACAGGAAACCTTAATTTGAGAAGAGACGGCTGATTGTGATTAATGCTCTGTTCTTCTCTTCCTTCTCTATCTTTATATACCCTGTCTCTATTTTGAATTTGTTTCCTTCTTAGGTAAGACCTGAAAAGGTATATTTGATAGACATTCTCTTTCCTCCCTTAATTACTTCTCGACCCGTCCAACCAGAAGGTATATACTTCCAAGAAAGCCTTTTTCTCCTTCTTTAATGTTTCCTTCTTCTTCAGACAATTATTAAGCCGTTGGAGAACGGTCTGAAAGATATGGGCCATGATAGAAGCATCAGAAAGACAGCTGTAAAGATTGAACTTTCACAGACTGTACTCGACGTAGCGTCGAATTAACTTCCTCACTAATCGCCGCTGCTTCGAGTTCATCTAAGAGCTTCGTCGATTTCTTCTGTGCTCTGAATGAACTCAACTAGTCGACGTTGCATCGATTACTTCTCGGCGCACCCGTCGAGTTGAGTAGCATCCACTCTGACTTCCATTAACTCCGTCGAGATGAAGTCGACATTGCGTCGACTTTAGATGGCTTTGACATGTATTCCCTTTTGCGTCTAGTTTGATGTAGAAGCTGCGTCGACTTCTCGAGTTCCTTCGACAAGTCTCTGGTCTCTGCGTCGATATCTATTTCAACATGACGTCGACGAGTGTTACTTCGACAGAAGGGTTCAACCACTTGGACTTGTAGTCAGAGTAGCATCGACATGAACTCGATGTTGCATCGAATTCCATTCGACGCCATTATTAACTTTGCCCAAATTTGCAGCCCTTTAACTGGTCTTGTCACTCTAGGTTGAGTGTGACATCCTAAGAAATCTAATGACCAAATTACCCTCACTATATAATGGGTAAATTAAATCCTAGTGGATAAAATCACTTTTAATTAATTTGTTAAATTAAATTAAGGGTTTTTCCCAACAATCTACCCATATTTATCTTAACAAATTTTACATTTTGTTCTAAGTGATTTTATACAAATTTTTATAAACAACAATACATTTCATACAAAATAATGCAGACATAATAAAATGACAAGCTATTTTCTCAGATCATTTCATTTAATAATATATGTAACCCCAACTGTTTAATAATAGACTGCACTTCTTTGCAAAATACCTGAGCTTTACTGCTCTTTCTTAGGAGGGGTTTTTCCTTTTCCTTGAAAACATCTTGGGGATTTTTCTTTGAGCTACCTTTAGAGGCTGATCTTCATCATCTGCTGCTCCAGCATCCTTTTTCTCTTTTGACAGCTCCCCCTGATCATCATCATTCTTGTCAGCTTCTTAGGGAGCTTCTTGAACAGCTGTTGTACTTATAGCTTCCATTTCCCCATCCAGATTCCTCTGAATGTCTGGGGCTGGCTCCCCCTGGTTCTGTGCAGTTTGCTCAAACTCCTTTGCAGTATCATGTGCAAGCACCCTTACTGCTTCCTGTGCAATATTTGGGATTTCATCTATCATTTCCTGCTGGTTTTGAATATCTGGGAGCTCCCCTTGATCTGCTAGCTCCCCCTGGTTTTGTGCTCCCTGAAAGGTAGTTACCTTGTCAGGGACAGGCTCTTTATCAGCTTCTTCCTGAACTTCTCCCCCTAAGTTAGGACCCTCTTCCTCTAAGATATTCTCCCCCTTCTTGACATTGCTGGCCAGGGAGGTTAAGAATTCTCTTGAAACCATAGAGGTAAAGACAAATTCCTTTAATCCCTGGAGGACTCCCTTGGTATCCAGCATCACAGCCTCTACCTATAAATATTTCCTGTCAAACATCCTGGCATGATTGGCAACCATATCGGCAATGGTGGAGTAAGTAAGAGCTATAACTTTAGAGATGATTTGCTCAATGTCAATGGGAGGACGAGCTGGAGGTGGAGGAGGTGATGAAGGAAAGTTTTCTGGAATGGGAGAGAGAGGATAGTAGACATCATGGGAAAAGTGTGTTGATGATGATGGTGGTGGAGGTGGAATAAATTCAAGGTCTGGTATGAGGGTGGATGGCAGAAGAGATGGTTCAGGGATTGAAGTGGATTGGGATTGTTGTTGTTGTTGTGAATGGAGGGCTGGAATATCTTCTTGATGGGGCTTTGGAACACTATCCATTGAGGGAAGATCATCCCTTGGGGGATCTGGAATCTCCCTGTTTAGATCTAGAGGAGGTGGAGATGGAGGAGGAGATGGTGCAGCTTGGCCAGGCTTCAAGATTTGTCTGGTCCATTTTGAGAATATTCCTATGTTTATTCTTTTACCAGGAGGAATGGGCACTCCCTTTGACTTGCAAATATTTGGATAATGTTTGAAGAGCACTTGGCTCATTATCCTCATATAAGCATTCTCCTTGTGAGAATACTTGTGAGCTATTAGCTTTAAAAGGCATCTGCCCCAATTGAGCTTCTTTTTCAAAACAAGAGCTCCCATTATTTGCAATTGCTACCTGGGAATAACATCAGGAGCTGATATCTTACACAGTATAACCTTCCCCACTACGTCTGCCAAAAACCTGTACTCTTCTGCCACATCAATCTTTTTAAGGTTGATTGGCTTCTCCTTCTTGAACTGCATTATTTCTAGAACATTCCTTATTTCTTCTCCTGACAGTTCATCTGGATCATTCCCAGTGGGAAGATCAAATGTTTGGGAGAGAAGCTCTTCAATTATGCTAATATCTTGGCCATGAACTATCCCTTGAAGGTGCTCATCATCTGCAACATGTACACTGTCTTTGAACTCTGTAAGTTCGACGTCTAGGATCTTACACCTTGTTGAGATCAACTTAGTCAGGCCAGCCTCCTGAAATAGGCCAAGTATAGTTTTGAAGCTATCGCCAGCCGGGCTGAACGAGTCGATATCTACATCAAATACAGAATTGACTTTAGGAGGTGCCATTGATTGGGAATGGATGTACCTACAAAGACAGAGAGAGGACGAGAGAGAAAGAATCACGAGAGAGCAGGAAAGCAAGAGAGCAAGAGACAGAGAGTTCGAAAGCGTAAATGTTTCGACACAGTAATTGTTTAAAAGCAGATGAATCGTCACTACTTAGGGTTTAGGTCAACGTACCATCGATAATACTTTATTATTTGGCGCGCAAAGCTGTGTCGGGAATGCTTCTAGAAGCAGTTCTATGCGCGCTGATGAATCGACGTTGCGTCGGCTAGTACTAGACGTAGCTTTGAGACTATTCAAAGACCCTAAGCTGAAGAAGTCCTGTCAACGTTACGTTGATTTCCAATCGACGTGACTTCGAATTTAATCAGCAATTATCAAGTCGACGTATGCATCGATAGGAACTTGATGCTGCGTTGAATTCTATTCAAATTGTCTGCTCTGTGTGCTTCTCGACGCTGGCGTCGAGTAGAAGTCTATGGTACGCCGACTTCTATTCGACGCACCCCTTAATAAACATGTCTATTTCTTTACAAAGTCCTTGTTGTTTTTCCCAGCAATTTTGCTTATTGAAAATAGATGATAATATGATGTAATCAATACTAAGGATGATTTTAGATAGAGATTACTCCCTTGAGTAGTTTTTGTTCCTCATTCATGTCCTACATAATCCCCCCCACTCCATTTTCTCCTGAGTGGGGCCCTACATACACCTACACAGGTAACTCAAACATTAGAAGGGACTCGGGTTACCTTGGGCCTTTTGCTCTTACCATTATAGGGTTCAATGAAAGAATAGGAGGGTCTTTCATAATACCCCTGGGATGATAAGGAATGGATTTCTCAAATCAATTATTTTGATGTTTGAAATGACTATAGAATGTATCAACATATAACAAGTCAGCAGAGTGTTTTATTATCCTAGGTTTTACTTTACCTTGTTGTTCTTTGCTATTTTGTTTTCCTATGTTATTCTTACCTAAGGGTTTCTCCTTATTAGTTTTACCCACTCTATCAGAATGGTTGTGATCCTTACTCTTAGATGGAGGATTCTTTTCACTGGGTAGATGATCACTGGGTCTAACAAAAGCCACTGGATTTTTCTAGGCAGGCTTCCTAGATGGTTCTGTGCTAGTGGAGGGTTCTGCCCCTAGTCCTAGATGATTAAACCTCGTGGAGAGATTTTCAGTGATGTCTTTGAGCTTTTGACTCCTCCCATTGAGTGAGTCCTCAAAGTCCTTTGCCTTTGCTAGCTCTTCTTTTAGTTTTGTGTTTTCCTCTCTAAGATTAATCAATTCTAACTCTTTATCATTAAGTTCATTGGTTAGATTCTGATTTATTAAGAATGTTTCATCTTTCTTAAGATTTTCTAATTCAGACCTAGCAATGTTCAATTCTTTTTCTACTCTAAGATGATCTATGCAGAAATCTTTAAAACATGATTTAAAATCATCTGAAGTAAAGTCAAATTCATCAAAGACAGATGATACCTGATCATCTTCATCATCTGATGCCATTCCTAGTGTCATCATGCAAGCTGCTACTGCTTCTTCTTCTTCATCACTCTCAGATGATGATGAGCTTGATTCTGCCTCAGAATCACTCCATGTTTCAGCAATAAAGCCCTTGGCTTTCTTCTTGTCCTTTCTTCTGTAGGACTTCTTCTTCTTCTTCTTCTCCTCTCTATTACTGCTTTTCTCCCTTTGCTCTTGTGGGCAGTCAGGAGCAATGGTCCTGGTTTGTTGCAGGTATAGCAGATAACCTCCTTCTTTGGAGTCTTATCATACCTGGTCCTTGAGTCCCTTTCTCTCCTCCTTGAGTCCTCAGTCTTTACCCACTAATCTCTTTGCCAACAGACTGAACATTTCATCCTCTGGAGTGGAGGACTCTCCTTAAGCATATTTTAGAGCAAGGGACCCTTGAACAGGAGCTGGAGAGGTCTCCCTTTCTTCAGCATCTGCCCTGTTTTTCAGTAGCATCTCATAAGACTTAAGCTTTCCTAGCAAAGCTTCAGTTGATCAGATCTCTCTGTGGCATCTGGATTCTCTGATTGCCCAGATCCTTGAATCTCATAAGCTAGGGAAGCACATGAGAATCTTATCATTAATTTCAGTCAAGGATATTTCCTTGTCTAAGCCTCTGAGCTCATTAATGATAAGACTGAGTCTGTTATACATATTGGCAACAGATTCTTCAGCCTTCTTTTGAAAAATCTCATACTGGGATATGAGAAGGGACTTTTTGTCCTTTATTTCATCAGCACTTCCCTCAACCATTGTGGTGAGAGAATCCCAGATCTCTTTTGCTGATTGGCATTGAACAACTTTCTGGAAAATGTCATCAGACATTGTTGATACCAGAATATTCATGGCCTTGGCTTCACATGCCTTGACCTTCTTCTCAGTCTCTGTCCATTCCTTTCTTGGAACAGCCTCAGTTGTTGAGGATTCTCCTTCCTTTTGTCTGACTGGAGCAGAAGGACTTGTGAGAAGAACATCATAGATATCTTCATCAATGGAATTCATGTAAAGTTTTATTCAGAAGAAATCGACGCAGTTTTAGAGTTGCGTCGAGTGAAATTCGACATACCTGCATAGTCCCCTCAATAATCATTTGAAGTATGGTGTTGATTGCGTCGACATAGATTCGACGCACCCACATAGCTGCTTCGAGATGATGTCGACGCACATGCTGGAGTCAATCGAGATGCATTCGACGCATCCCAAAGATTGCGTCGAGTTCTATTCAACGTATGATTCATATCATCCATGGCTTGTGAATTTGAGTTTACCACTCTCTTAAGCAAGTGGATTTCTGACCTTAATTTATCATTCTCGATCATTAGATCATGTCTAGCTTTATTGTAGGCATTTGTGCTATTTTTAAGAGTGGAGATTAAAAAATCAATATGGGCTTGGTAGTCATTTCTATACTCCTCAAAAGTTTCATCCATCTCTTGTATTTCATTTTTGTAACTTCTGCATGTAGCACATTCATTCTTCACAGGGAGATCTAAATTTTCTAGGGGTAGTTTACCTAGGATTCCTGATCCATCACTAGTGTTTATCCTATTAAATGTGGTGATGTTGTTAGGGTTATTTATATCATGTTCTCCACAGGATTCTAAATTATCAAGCCTAGATCTAACAGATGTGCTTGGTCTGTCACAAACAAGTTTGTTTGTGAGTGATTGTGATTCTTGATCAAGATGATCAAATCTCTTAGAGAGATTTTGTGAGATCTCTTTGTTCATTTAGCTCCTTCCATTGAGGGAGTCTTCAAAAGCCTTTGCTTTTGAGAGTTCTTCTCTTAGATCTAAATTTTCATTATCTAAGAAGTATATTTCTTCTTCTTTCTTAAACAATTCACACTTCAGATTATTATTAACTGGGGATAAAGGATCTAAACTAATGGCTTTTATTTCAGACTTGATCATTACAAGTTCCTTTTGATTGTCAATATTGTCCTGGCAAAATTCTTTAAAACATCTTTTAAAATCTTTTGAAGAAAAGTCAAAATCTTCAAAGGTGCTTACCTCAAATTTATTAGTGGAATCTTCCAAAGCCATTAAGCAGGCTTCTTTTGGTCCACTAACTTCACCATCATTTGATAAGGAGGAGCTTGATTCTGAATCTGAATCAATCCAGGTCCCAGCTAAGAGACCTCTTTCTCCTTTCTTATCCTTTCTCATGAAGGATTTCTTCCTGTGTTCTTTCTTCTGGTTGTGTTTCTTGTTCTTGTCTTCCTCAGGACATTCAATAGAAAAGTGTCATGGTTTCTTGCAACAAAAAATAGATTATCTCATGTTTAGGAGTTTTATCATACCTTGTCTTGCTTAAACTTTTCTCTCTCCTTCTGGAATCTTCTGTCCTAGCCCACTTCTTGAATCTCATAGCCAAGAGATTAAACATCTCTTCTTTAGTGGTGGAGGACACTGCTTCTGCACTTTTTAGTGCAATAGTCCTCTCCTTGGAAGTGGGTGTCCTTTCTTGGGCTTCTGACTCAGCCCTGCTTTTCAGTAGGAGCTCATAAGACATGAGCTTTCCTAAGAGAGCATCAGTTGAAATCTCCCTAAGGCATCTAGAATACCTGATAGCCCAGATTCTAGAGTCCCATGTGCTAGGGAAGCACATGAGGAGCTTGTCATTAATCTCTATCAGAGAGATATCCTTGTCAAGTCCTCCCAGCTCATTTATGATGAGGCTGAATCTGTCATACATTTCTATAATGCTTTCATCAGCATTTTTCTTAAAATTCTCATATTGAGATATGAGAAGAGCCTTTTTGTCTTTCCTCTCATCAGAACTTCCTTCTACTAGTCTGGAGAGAGATTCCCAGATCTCCTTTGCAGAGTTGCAGTTAGCAACTTTCTAAAATATGTCATCAGACATAGTTGATACCAGTATGTTCATGGCCTTGGAATCACATGCCTTGACCTTCTTCTCATCCCCAGTCCATTCAGCTCTGGGAACTGAGGTTTGTATGACCTTCCCAGTGGAGTCTTTCCTTATTGGGGCTGGGGGACCTGTGAGGATGACATTGAAAATTTCATCATCAATAGAGTACATATATAATTTTATTCTAGCCTTCCAGAGTGTGAACTTATTTAAGTTAAACACTGGAGGTCTTGTTGAAGCATAATCCTTAGAGATCATTTCTTTATAAAATAAGTTTATAGAGAAGAAATGAGAGTAGGAGGTCTTTTTGATCAAGGTGTTAACCTTTTATTGATCAACCTCCCTCTGATACCAATTGAAAGTGTACAGTGTGCCTTTGAGAATCCTCTAGAGGGGGGGGGGGGGGGGAATAGAGGTTTAAATATTTTCTATCCTAACTGTGTTCAATAATTTATTCTAAAGTATTATGCTTAACAATCCAGGCAGAATAAAGAAAGTAGAAACTAAAGTGCAGAATAAAAGAACGGGACAACACAGAAATTCACAGCACAGACACAATGAATTTTATAGAGGTTCCCCAAAATGTGGGTAGTCCTCTCTTCTACCACCTGGTAGGAATGCACCACCTGTGCCTGAGTCTTTTGATCAGGAGACTCTTAGAACCAAATGATCTTTTGATAAGGAGATCATGAACCACCAGATCTTTTGGTAAGGAGATCTTGAACCACTGAATCCTTTGAAGAGGGATTAATAAAACTCTTTTACAGAAATAGAAAGAGAAGGGGAAAAAGGAAGGTTAAAGGAATTCTGTTCTCAGAATTCTTATGATGGCTGAATAAAGATCAGCCTATTAATTGTCCAAGAGATCTGTTATTGATTAGCCCCTGCTTTTGATGGTGATGGATTGCAGGAGCTTTGTATTGTCAGAATCTCTCTTCTTCTTATGATTCAGATCTGGCTGCTAAAAGATGGTGATGAAGAGCAGTTGTTCAGATTCTTGTTCTATCAGATGAAGAACACCAGATCTTTCTTTTCTCTTTCACAGCTCTGTATTAGGGTTCCTGAGAGAGCGGGAGAAGAAGACAGGAAACCCTAATTTGAGAAGTGATGGCTGATTGTGATTAATGCTCTGTTCTTCTCTTCCTTTTCTATCTTTATGTACCCGGTCTCTATTTTGAATTTGTTTCCTTCTTAGGTAAGACCTGAAAAGATATATTTGATAGACATTTTCTTTCCTTCCTTAATTACTTCTCGACCCGTCCAACCAGAAGGTGTATACTTCCAAGAAAGCCTTTTTCTCCTTCTTTAATGTTTCCTTCTTCTTCAGGCAATTATTAAGCCGTTAGAGAACAGTCTGAAAGATGTGGGCCATGATAGAAGCATCAGAAAGACAGTTGTAAAGATTGAACTTTCACAGACTGTATTCGATGTAGCGTCGAATTAACTTCCTCACTAATCGACGTTGCTTCCAGTTCATCTAAGAGCTGCGTCGATTTCTTATGTGCTCTGACTGAACTCAGCTAGTCGACGTTGCGTCGATTACTTCTCGACGCACCCGTCGAGTTGAGTAGCATCCACTCTGACTTCCATTAACTCCGTCGAGATGAAGTCGACATTGCGTCGACTTTAGATGGCTTTGACATGTATTCCCATCTGCGTCGAGTTTGAAGTAGAAGCTGTGTCGACTTCTCGAGTTCCTTCGACAAGTCTCTGGTCTCTGCATCGATATCTATTTCGACGTGACGTCGACTAGTGTTACTTCGACAGTAGGGTTCAACCACTTGGACTTCTAGTCAGAGTAGCGTCGACATGAACTCGATGTTGCGTCGAATTCCATTCGACGCCATTATTAACTTTGCCCAAATTTGCAGCCCTTTAACTGGTCTTGACACTCTAGGTTGAGTGTGACATCCTAAGACATCTAATGACCAAATTACCCTCACTATACAATGGGTAAATTAAATCCTAGTGGATAAAATCATTTTTAATTAATTTGTTAAGTTAAATCAAGGGTTTTTCCCAATTAATTTGCCAGTCTCTCCAGAGATCAACCTGAACCCACCGGCTAGTGAGAGCCCAGCAGCGGAATCGATCTGGGGCACTCCAGCTAAGCCTGTAAGCAAAAACCAACCGAACCGCCAAACCAAACCGAACCAAACCAAACCGCACGGTTTGGTTCGGTTTCAGTATGTCACGGTTCGATCACGATTTTGATTTTAGAAAAACCATACGGTTCGGTTCGGTTCATGGTTTTGCATGGCAAACCGAACCGAGTCGAACCGAACCGAACCATAATGTATAATAATATGTAATTACATTTATATTTTTTGTAATTAACTATACCAATATTTTGGTTTAATTATATCTATAGTATATCATATTTTGGTCACTGTTTTAGTGTGTTTAAATTTTTATTATATGACTAATTGATTATATATTTATATCTCTATTTCAATTCACGGCTTTTAGAGGACAGCAAATACCAAATAAGCATCGCTCGATCGCTCTCGCTCAAACGCTCAAGTAGGATTTCACATCCCCTCTCGCCGCTCGCCAATTCCACAAGAAATTGATTTGTCGAGTGCTTGATTTGTGCTCAAGAATGGTTGCGGGCTTCGCAAATTCCACTAGAAATTGTGGCAAGATTAACTGATATGGCCGAGCTTGAGTCATGTAAGATAACAAAAAAAATTAGTTTATGTTTTATTATTTATTTTAAATATTTGATTAATTATATATCTAATTTTTTTAACTTCTATATTTTCAGCTATTGCAGAGAATCCCGAACTTTGTGGAGCTTTTGCATATCATTTAAATTGACATGTTGTGCGTCGTATAGAGTAATTTGCAAATTTTTCATTTATTTTTATTTCTAAGTATAAACTCTTGTTTGTCAATATAGTGATTTTAAAACATTCTTAGATTACATATTATTTAAACCACCAAAACCAAACCGAACCGAACCGAACCATTCGGTTCGGTTCAGTTCGGTTACAATGTTTGAGTGGTTCGGTTCGGTTCCAAAGTTTTGGAACCACATAGGGGTGGTTCGGTTTGCGGTTTTGCTTAAAAACCGAACCAAACCGAACCGTTACAGGCCTAACTCCAGCACCTCAAGAAATCTTGCCAGCCTCTCCAGAGATCAACCTGAACCCACCGGCTAGTGAGAGCCTGGCATCAGAATCGATCTGGGGCACTCCAACACCTCAAGAAACCTTGCCAGTCTCTCTAGAGATCAACCTGAACCCACCGGCTAGTGAGAGCCCGACAACGGAATCGATCTGAGGCACTTGAGCACCTCGAGAAACCTTAAATGAGCCCAACATTAGAAAAGAACAATTTTCGGCACACAATAAGTTAATAAATAAGTTCAAGGGTACAAATGTTTCAAATTATCCCTGCTCCAAGTTCGACTGAGGGGTACCCCATCCACATCCTGGAGGGGATACCCCCCGACTTGAGTGCCTCCTTTACAACATAAGGACCTTCCGAGTTGGGATTGAGCTTTCCAACCGCGGCTCCCCTTCCGGCCGCATCAACCTTTTTTAGGACCATGTCTCCCTTTTCGAATTGCTTTAACCGGATATGCTTGTCAAAGTACCGGGCCATCCGCCGCTTGACATCCTCTTGTCGAATGGCTGCCAGGTCTCGAAGTTCTTCTACCAAGTCCAAAGACAACCTCTGTTCCTCTTCATTGTCCACTCTCCATTCCTTATCTCCCTCACCCGCGATGACCACCCTGGGTGATTTTACCTCGAACTCTATGGGAAGCACGACCTCGGACCCATGGGAGAGTTTAAAAGGGGTCTCCCCCGTGGTGGTGTTTGTCGTCGTTCTTAGGGCCCATAAGACCGAGGGCAGCTGCTCCACCTAGTTACCTCTCAGATTCTCAACCTTCTTCTTTAGCAACTTCACGATCACCTTGTTCGCGGCCTCTACTTGCCCGTTGCTCCTTGGGTGGTGGACCGACGCAAAGCGAAGATCTATACCCAGCTGACTGCAGAAACTGACGAACTCATCGTTGGCGAACTGTGGCTTATTGTCCGTGACGATGGCTAACAGAAGCCCATATTGACAAATTATTTCCCCTCACACAAGATTTCTCACCACCTGAGAAGTTACCTTAGCCAAAGCCTTCAACTCCAGCCACTTGGAGAAATAGTCGATCATGACCAGCAGGAACTTCCTTTGACCACTGGCCCGGGGGAATGGACCCACCAAGTCCAACCCCCATATTGCAAACGGTCATGGAGTTGTGATGGTCTGAAGCCTCTGGGCCGGAAGTAGCTGGAGGGGAGCATATAGCTGGCACTTGGAGCGCCCCTTCGCAAACTCTGTTGCATCCTTGCTAAGGGTAGGCCAAAAGTAACCTTGCCTCAACACCCTTCCTTCCAGGGTCCTGCTCCCTGAGTGGCTGCCACACTCCCCCAAATGGATCTCCTACAGGACCCTTAGAGCTTCCTCCTCCGATACGCATCGGGCTAGGAGCCCCGAGAGGGTCTTCAGTTACAGTCCACATGCATGTAAGGAATAGTATGCCGACTTATACCTGAGCCGCCGCTTGTCCACATCCCCTTCTGGGAACTCCCCCGAGGTTAGGAAGGTGATGAAGGGGTCCATCCACGATGCCCGCGGATCTATCTCCATCAACTCGCCTTCTTCGATGGATGGTTGAAATAGTTCTGACACCGTTCCTCCTTTCTTGGGTTCGAACTTGGCCAGGAGATCCGCCGGAAAGCTCTCCTCACTCGGCACATGTTGAATTGAGAAGGTGTTGAATTGCCCGATGATCCTCTTGACCTTTTCCAAGTACCGTAGGAGAGTTGGTTCCTTCGCCTCGAATTCTCCTCTGATTTGACATGCCACCACCATGGAGTCCATCGTGACCTCCACATCCTGCACACCCAGGTCTCGAGCCAGATGAAGTCCCGTTATTACCGCCTCGTACTCTGCCTGATTGTTGGTGAGAGGGAAGTGAATGTTAACCGCTTGCTCAATCCTTGTTCCATGGAGGCTTACTAGGAATACTCCCCCCCCCCCCCCCGAATGGAATGCTTCCCGGATGCACCGTCAACCAACATATTCCATGCCACCGAGGGAGGTGGCGCGGGCTCCTCCACCTCGGTCATGTAGTCGGCCAAGAAATCCGCTACCGCTTGCGCCTTGATTGACAGCCTATGCACAAATGAGATGTCAAACTCACTCATCTCTACCGACCACTTGGCCAACCTACCTGAATGCTCCACCCCTTCCATGATGTTGCGAAGGGTATGGTCGGTCACCACCTTGATGGAGTGTTCCTCGAAGTAAGGTCAAAGCTTCCGGGCCGACACTACCAGGGCAAAAGCTAGCTTCTCCAAGATGGGGTATCTGAGCTCCATCTTCCTCAACACCCTGCTGACATAATATATTTGGAGTTGTTTTTTACCTTTCTTCCGGACCAACACAGAGCTCACCACCTCGGCCCCAACCCCAAGGTATAGGGATAGATCCTCTCCTTGGAGCAACGTAGCCTGAGTTAGTTGCCTCTTCAACGTTTGGAAAGCCTCCTCACACTCTGAGGTCCACTCGAATTTCTGGTTCTTCCGCAGCACCTTGAAGAAGGGCGCACATTTCTTTCATGCACTGCAGAGAAACCTACTTAGCCCAGCCAACTTCCCAGTGAGGCGTTGGACCTCCTTCGCGTTCCTTGGCGATCCTAGCTCCAAGATCGCCTTAACTTTGTCAGGGTTAGGCTCCACCCCGGCTGAGGTAAGCAAGTGGCCTAAGAATTTTCCTCAACTTGCCCCGAAGACACTTCTGGGGGTTGAGCTTCATCTTGAACTTTCGCAAGATCCCAAAAGTTTCTTCGAGGTAGCGAAGGTGGGACTCAAGGTCCCAGCTTTTGATCATGAGATCATCCACGTACACTTCTAGGTTCCTTCCCTTCTGTTTTCTGAAGACCCTATCCATCATCCGTTGATATATTGTCCCTGCATTCTTCAGCCCGAAGGGCATCATCTTGTAGCAATAACACCCATCCCAGTGATGAAGGAGACATCCTTGACATCGGGGGGGGGGGGGGGGGGGGGGGGGGGGGGGGGGGGGGGGGGGGGGGGGGGGGCATACGAATCAGGTGGTAACCTGATAATGCATCTAAAAAGCTCATTAGACAAAAACCGACGACTGAGTCAACCAACGCGTCGATTTGAGGCTGGGGGTAACAATCCTTAGGGCATGATTTATTGAGCAAAGAGAAATCTACACACATCCTCCACCTTCCATGCCCTTTCTTTACCATTACCACATTGGAGACCCAGCCTGGATACAGGATCTCTGATACAACACGCCTTGAGGATCTTGTTCACCTCCTCCCGGATGGGTTCCTCCAGCTTGTCCACGATAGACCTCTTCTTCTGCCGGATGGGGCGAGTGCCAGAGTCGAGGTTGGGGCGATGACATGCCATATCCGCGTCGATCCCGGGCATCTCTGCCGCACTCCAGGCGAAGACGTCCACATTCTTCTGGACGCAGGCTAGGATCTTCTTTTGCTGCTCGGGGTTGAGCTCCCCACTGATCTTGACTTTTTCTACCACTCCCGCCCAGGAGGTGACTTCCAGCTCCACGACCTCCTCCACGGCCTCCAGCCTGGACTGCTCCCCCCAACGGCCTTCCTTCTCTCCTTCACAACTGAAAGCTTCGATCTCTTCCTCTTCCATCCTATCCTCTCGGATTTCCGATAGCTCCCTCACCCCTTCCTACTGGGCCTGACCTCCTTCCCCTTCTTCTCCCATCTCCTCCGCTCCGGGCCCTTCTGCGACCCCTTCCTCTACACTTTGCCTCTCCAGCTCCCGATCTATCCCCTCCGCCTCGGCTTGCCAGGTGGTTTTGACGGCGGTGACGTAGCACTGCCTTGCTACCTTTGGGTCACCCCTCACCCGGACCTAGACTCCACCTACGTTGAGCATGAGACACTGGTAGAAAGTGGAGGGGACGCATCAGAATAAGCTGATGAGGGGTCGTTCGAAGATGGCGTTGTAACTGCTCAGAGCATCCACGATGACGAACCAGCAGTTACGGGCATGCCCCCCCTAAGATGACGTGGAGCCCCACTCCTCCTTCCACTTCCTTCCTCTCTCCCGAGAATCCGAACGATAAGCCATCCGAGGACAGCACTCTCCTCGCCTCCACCTTAATCTCGTCGAATGTCTTCTTGAAGAAGACATTGACCGAGCTCCCATTGTCCACGAGGATCTAGGAGACGGTGAAGTTCTCGATGGCTGTCTGGATAACCAGCGCATCGCAAAACAGGTCCTCATGACCCAGCATATCCTTCTGAGAGAAGGTGAATTTTTCCGCTGGGGGTGGGGCTTGGGATGTCGAAGCCACGCTCCGACGGTACATGGCATGGAGGCTCGCCTTCCGGGTTGCCTCGATCCCCACTCCCCCATGGATCATTCTGATCCCTCCTTTGGTCCCCACATCGACCCGGTCTTTGCACCTTTCTTCCTCCTCCTCTCGGTGTAGGACTTCCTCAATCCATACCGGTCGTTGCTGCTACTACACCGGAACTCTTTCCCCCCTCATCTCCAAGAACTCTGGGCAGGTGGTCGTCATGTGACCCTCCTCATGGTGGAAGTCACAGTAGGGCAACACCACCCCCTTCTTTCGGCCTCCACAACCCTATTCCTCCTCCTTACTCCCGCTCTGGCTCCTCTTCCTCCTCTTCCGTGCCTGATCACCATAGCTTGTTGAGGCGGGGGAGGCATCGGACTCGGACCCTGCCTACAACCTAACTGATGAGGTCTCCCTTGACCTCCTTGGAAGTTACCTCCTCATTGGGGGAAGCCTCTCCCCGGGCCGTGCACCCCTCCTTCCTGCTGCCTCCACCCCAACTCTGGGGCTCTCAGTTCCTCTCTCCTCCTACTCTGCTACTGTCTAACTTCCGGCTCACTCAGCCTCACCAACCTTCTTGTGAATTCTGGGTTGGCTGCTTCGCTCTCGATTTCCTCCGTCGTCCTCTCCATCAACTCTTCGAAGGACAAGGGGGCCTTCCGCTTTAAGTACATCTTGAAGAACCCCTCCCGCAGCCCCACCGTTAAGGCGAGCTGGAGGGTGAATCCTGGTACCTCCTAGATTAGGAGGACCTCCTCCTGGAAACGGTCCACATAATGGGCCAACGACTCCCCTGGCCCATGCCTAATCTTGAAGAGCGCCTCATCATCCTTCTTCCTCTTCTTTGAGGTCGAGAAGCGAAGTTGGAAGCTACAACGCAGATCTTCAAATGCATAGATCGACCCTCTCGGGAGCTGGTGAAACCAGTCCCTTGCCTTCTCCTTCAAGGTGGTTGCAAAGAGCCGGCAATTGAAGGCGTCCGACATGGGTCTGAGGGAGACCATATCCTCGAACCACTGCAGGTGTTGGACGGGGTCATCCTTGCCGGTGTAGTACATCATGTCCGGCTCCCTAAACCCCTCCGAGAGTGGTGCCGAGAGCACCAACTCACAGAATGGGCTTCCTCCACTCGCCGCTATCGCCTGCTCGACTCACCCTACGAGCTCTCTGACCGGGCCCGCGCTCGCTGGGGCGACGCTCGCCGGACTAGCGCTAGCTGGGATAACACTCGCTGGGCTTGGGAAAAGCACTCGCCCCAGCGAGGTCTCGCTCAGGCACCTCGCCGACCACCTCTTTACAAGCTCTCCGTTGAAAATGTTGAAGTGTGAAGTTGGCGGTCTGGGAGGAGGTCGCGCGGTCTGGTCTAACCGCATGACCTTGCGGTCTCCTCTGTAGTCTGACTTATTCGGTCTAGCCACAGCCTGACCGCCATTCTTTCTGTCCAAGGTTGCCGAGGTGAGGCCGCGCGGTCTGGTTCGTGAGACCGTGTGGCGAGCTGGTCTGTACGGGTTAAGCCGTTAACCGCACAGGGTTGTTGTTCTGGTATTCGGCAGTCCGGTCTGGTGACTGTCTGGGTTCTTGGTGGTGCGCGCCGACTAAGGTTTTCTTATTCGCGCGGTCTCCCTTTTGTATTCGCATAAGCCGGTCCCTTGGCGATCTGCTGATGTTTGCGGACACTTGTGTTGGTCGACTTGGTGGGCTGTTGCCTTAGTCAACTTGGCTGTGTTCGCGGTCTCTGGAGGAGGTCTTGTATATGTGAACACTGGTGGTGGGCGTCCTGACCGTGTGGGTTGTCATGATCGCGCGGCTTCTTGGAGGACTGGCGATCTCCTGGTCAGGCTTGAAGTCGGCGAGCTCACAAAGCGCAGAGCGATCTTCTGCTGACTGCGCGGGTTGACCGATCTTTGTCGCGCGGTCAAGGCGGTGACTCTATCTCATAGGGTGGTGACTGGATCTGGTCCCACGCCTATAAATAGGAGTCACTGTAGCAGCAATATCAATCGCACCAAGTGTAAGCTGAACTCGCGCCTAGAACTTGCGGTCTCTTTTTTTTGTGACCGCGCGGCTTGCTGATTGAACTTTCCTTGTGCAGCTTCTGCGGATTGTGCGGACAGCCGCGATCACCTCTTCTTCTAAAGTGTCCGGGCGATCTTGCGGCTTGCAGTGTGGGTTGCTGGAGTTCGGGAGAATCACTGGAGTTCGGGAGGTCGCGGATTTTCAGTGGTGTTGTTCAAGTCGCCGACAGACTGTTCACGCGGTCTCCTTTTCTAGTCGCGCGAACATCCAGACCACGCGGTTAGGCGGCTTCTGTGTTCAGACCGCCAGTTATATTTCTTCAGCCCTGTATTTTTCCTTTTGGTTTTGTGTACTGGCAAAATCATGTCTCGCCATGTATACCTCGCTCTGTAATGAAGATTCCTGCTGTTATCAATAAAGATTGCTTTGTTTCATGTGCTTCTGGTTGTTGGCTGTAACTTTAAGTTGTACGATTCCTGCTCACTCCTAGATCTACGGAAAATTTCACATGGTATCAGAGCCAGGTTGGAGTGGATAGAGCAGTGAACAACTTAAAGTTGCCATCGCCTTTGTGAAGAAGGAACCAGTGGTAGAGCCATGGAAGCAGGTTTTGCAAGAGGTCTTGGAATTGAGATGCTCACGTCGACTAACTTCAAGAAGTGGAAGTCGTGCATGCAGAGTTATCTTCTGGGCGAGGACCTCTGGGAGGTTATTGGAGGAGATAGTACGCAGGAAGTTGTCCCAGTTGGGGATAATGGTCATGAGGTAAGGAATTGGAGGAGGATTAATGCGAAAGCAGAGTTCGCTCTAAAAAGGGCAATATCACCTGACCTATTCGATCACATCTTAGGGTGTGGATCAGCTGCCGAGATCTGGAGAGCCCTGGACGGGCTGTTTAACAAGAAGAATGTAGCGAGACTACAGTTCCGGGAAAATGAGCTGGCTAGGTCGGCTCTGGGAGATCTGTCTATCTCTACGTTCTTCCTGAAGATGAAGAACTTGTGCGCTAAGATTTCAGCATTGGATCCTGATGAGCCAATTTCTGAGGCGAAGCTAAAGAGACACATCATCCACGGCTTGCGGAAGGAGTATGTGGCCTTTGTGACGTCGGTGCAGGGTTGGGCAAATCAGCCGTCTCTGCTGGAGCTGGAGAATCTGCTTGCGTCGCAGGAGAGCTTAGCAAGGCAGATGGCGGTGGTGTCAGTGTCTGGGGGATAAGGCGAGGTGCTCTTCACAGGGAAGAAGAAGAAATGGGATAAGAAGAAGAAGACCGCTGGAGGCAATGGGCCTTCAACTTCTGGACAGCAGGAGAGGGGCTATGCTCCCAAGGCTGAAGGGAAGAAGAAGGGAGAAGGACCCAAACTCTTTAGGAGCGGAAAGCTTGGTCACATCAGGAAGGACTGCCGGGTGAATCTTCAGCCAGGGCATGCTGCTGCAGGGAAGGAGGAAACTGAGGCCAGGTCAAATGATGGAGGATGGGGAGGATCCTTCTCGACTTCTGTCGGAGCTGCGGATCCTATCAACTATCAGGAGGACTGGATCGTGGACTCGGGGTGTGGTCATCACCTCACCGGGGACGAGTCGAAGCTTTCTTCAGCGCAGCCTTACTCAGGTAATGATGTCATCATACTGCTGATGATACTCTGCATGCTGTCGAGAAGGTGGGGGTTGTTTCTTTGGGCAGTGATAGGGGGCCACTAACGTTGAAGAGTGTCTATCATGTGCCCGGAATGAGGAAAAACCTCTTCTCTGTGACCAACGCTGTAGACGCTGGGTATCACGTTCTGTTCGGTCCAACATAAGTGAGGTTTCTACGAAACAGTGAGGCGGTAAAGGCCGATGTCGTTCATGTCGGGAAAAGGGCAAAAGACTTGTTCGTTTTATCGACAAGTTCTTATGTTGACAAGATGAGGACAAATGATAGTGCCATTATATGACATGAGAGGTTGGGGCATGTAGGGATGGATAATCTAAAGGCTATGGCGATAAAAGGTCTAGTCAAGGGCCTGCCTAGTCTATCTTCCTACGGTGACAGTCATGTTTGCGCTGGATGTCAGTTCGGCAAGTCTTATCGACTACCGTTTGATAAGTCGCAGACAAGGAGTAGTGTGTCATTGGAGTGTATCCACGGTGACTTGATGGGACCGACTGCTACCCCAAGCCTCGGAGGCAGCAGGTATATGCTGGTGTTGATCGATGATTACACTAGATATGTCTGGGTCTATTTCCTAAAGGAGAAGGCGGAGGCGTTTGCCAAGTTTGTGGAGTTCAAGGAGCTAGTGGAGGGTCGGCTAGGTCTGCGGATAAAGAAGCTGAGAACTGATAACGGGGGGGGGAGTTCACCTCTGGTGAGTTCTCTAGTTTTTGCAGGAAGACGGGCATCCGGAGGGAGCTTACTTGTGCGCATACTCCACAACAAAATGGAGTTGTAGAGCGAAAGTTCCGTCATCTGACGGAGACCTGCAAGTGTTGGCTACATGCCAAGAGTATCCCAAGGTCCTTCTGGGCGGAGGGAATGTCTTGTGTCGCCTGCGTCATCAACAGGATGCCTCTCAATCCCATCAACATGTTGACCCCGCATGAGATGATGTTCAAGGAAAAGAGATGCGTGGCGCACCTTCGGGTGTTTGGTTCCACCTGCTATGTGCACGTTCCAGATGTGCTTCGGACGAAGCTAGATGCAAAAGCAAGGAAGCTAGTCTTCGTGGGATATGATGATCGGAAGAAGGGGTGGAAGTGCATGGACCCGGAGACACGGAGGTTTGTGGTATCTCGCGACGTCGTGTTTGACGAGGTGACATCATACAAGGGAAGTTCTGGTGTTGTGTTACCAGAAAGCAGGGTGGAGGATCCGGAGAGAGCTGTGGAAAATCTTCAAGTGGAGTTGCCTATGTCACCAGGTGGTCCATCCATTTCAAGTTCTGAGACGGAGGATTCTGGATCAGGAAGCAGGGGGAGCGATGCTCCTAGTACGTCTGGAACGGGAGCTAGGGAAGAAGCAGTTGAAGATAATGCAAGTCAGGGGAAGGTGTTGAGGAGATCGAAGCGAACGATCATTGCCCCTGATAGCTATACAGGAGGAAACATGGTGATTTTTTTCTCATGTTTCTTCGCTGGTCCCCTGGATGAGCGGGAACCAGTGAGCTTTGAAAAGGCCAAAGGCGTGAAACAGTGGGATTAGGCTATGGAAGAAGAGATGGCAGCTCTTGAGAAGAATGAGACCTGGTCTTTGGTGCCCTGGCCCAAGGGTATCACCCCTGTGACATGCAAATGGGTCTATAAGCTCAAGAAGAAGGCAGACGGTAGTATCGAGCGATACAAGGCTCGCCTTGTGGCTCGTGGATTCTCGCAGCAATACGGTGAAGATTATGAAGAGACATTTAATCCGGTGGTGAAGATGACTTCAGTACGGTTCATTATTGCCTTAGCAGCATTTTATGGGTGGGAGATTTCGCAACTCGACGTAAAGAATGCTTTCTTGTACGGTGAGATTGACAAGGATATCTTCATGGTCCAGCCGTCAGGCTTCGTATCTGAAGATTTTCCAGACTATGTCTGTAAGCTGAAGAAGGCCCTGTATGGGTTGAAGCAAGCGCCGAGGGCGTGGTACGGGAAGATTGCAGAATATCTCTTATTCTGTGGATTCGGTGCTTCAGACTCTGACTCAAGCTTGTTTGTCAAGAAGAACGGGGAGCTTCAAGTCATCGTGATGCTTTACGTCGACGATATGATCGTGATGGGGAATTCGAAGGAGGAGGTAGCAAAGCTTCGGGCTGAGCTATCTATCAGATTTGAGATGAAGGACTTAGGTGAAATCCACCATTTCCTTGGACTTGAAGTGCAGAGGAAGGAAAGTGGAGTGCTGGTGTCCCAAGCTGGATATGCGGAGCGAATCATGGAGCGATTCGGCATGAAGGAAGGGAAATGCATTTCTACACCTCTGGAGAAGGCCATGAAACTTCGGAAGGATGAGGGGAGGATTCTGGAAGATCCGATTGTGTTCCGAGCTCTGGTTGGGAGCTTGATTTATCTGACGATTACTAGGCCAGATATTGCGTATGCAGTTGGCAGGGTGAGTCATTATATGGCGGAACCATGGATGCCTCATCTACTAGCGGCCAAGAATATTTTGAAGTATGTCAAGGCGATTTCGGATAAGGGTCTCCTATACAGGAGGGATGCGGGCTTCGAGGTGCATGGGTACATGGATGCTGATTACGAGGGAGATTCGGATGATCGGAAGTCGACGTCTGGATTCGTCTTCATGGCGGGCCCTACGGCTATATCATGGTGCAACAAGAAGCAGGATTCCGTGTCTGTCTCTACCACAGAAGCGGAATACAAGGCTTCGGCCATGGCAGCTCAAGAAGCCATCTGGCTTAGGAGGTTGGTGGGAGACGTCAATAAGGAGGTTCAGGGTCTGACTCTACTCTGCGGCGACAATGCGAGTGCACTCAAACTAGTTACTAATCTAGTGTGTCACGCGAGGACCAAACATATCAAGATCGAGCATCATTTCATTCGTGAGAAGGTGTTGGAGGGGTCTCTTTCAGTCGAGCTTGTTCGGAGTATGGACAACATTGCTGACATATTCACAAAGGCGCTGGTAAAGGGGTCGTTCACTCGGCTGAGGAGTTTACTTGGGCTGTTTTCAACTTTCCACTTCAAGGTGGAGTGTTGCAAATGTTGAAGTGTGAAGTTGGCGGACTGGGAGGAGGTCACGCGATCTGGTCTAACCGCACGACCTTGCGGTCTCCTGCGGTCTGACCTATTCGGTCTAGCCGCAGCCTAACCGCCGTTCTTTCTGTCCAAGGTTGCCAAGGTGAGGCCGCGCGGTCTGGTTCGTGAGACCGCGTGGCGAGCTGGTCTGTGCGGGTTAAGTCGTTAACCACACAGGGTTGTTGTTCTGGTATTCGGCAGTCCGGTTTGGTGACTGTCCGGGTTCTTGGTGGTGCGCGCCGACTAAGGTTTTCTTAGTCGCGCGGTCTCCCTTTTGTGTTCGCATAAGCCGGTCCCTTGGCGATCTGCTGATGTATGCGGACACTGGTGTTGGTCGACTTGGTGGGCTGTTGCCTTAGTCAACTTGGCTGTGTTCGCGGTCTCTGGAGGAGGTCTTGTATATGCGAACACTGGTGGTGGGCATCATGACCGTGCGGGTTGTCATGATCGCGCGACTTCTTGGAGGAGTGGCGATCTCCTGGACAGGCTTAAAGTCGGCGAGCTCACAAAGCGCAGAGCGATCTTCTGCTGACCGCGCGGGTTGACCGATCTTGGTCGCGCGGTCAGGGCGGTGACTCTATCTCATAGGGTGGTGACTGGATCTGGTCCCACGCCAATAATAGGAGTCACTGTAGCAGCAATATCAATCGCATCAAGTGTAAGCTGAACTCGCGCCTAAAACTTGCGGTCACTTTTTTTTGTGACCGCGCGGTTTGCTGATTGAACTTTCCTTGTGCAGCTTCTGCGGATTGTGCGGACAGCCAAGGTCACCTCTTCTTCTAAAGTGTCCGGGCGATCTTGCGGCTTGCAGTGTGGGTTGCTGGAGTTCGTGAGAATCAGTGGAGTTCGGGAGGTCGCGGATTTTCAGTGGTGTTGTTCAAGTCGCCGGCAGACTGTTCGCGCGGTCTCCTTTTCTAGTCGCACGAACATCCAGACCGCGCGGTTAGGCGGCTTCTGTGTTCAGACCGCCAGTTATCTTTCTTCATCCCTGTATTTTTCCTTTTGGTTTTGTGTACTGGTGAAATCATGTCTCGCCATGTATACCTCGCTCTGTAATGAAGATTCATGTTGTTATCAATAAAGATTGCTTTGTTTCATGTGCTTCTGGTTGTTGGCTGTAACTTTAAGTTGTACGATTCCTGCTCACTCCTAGATCTACGGAAAATTTCACACTCTATGCACCGGGGCGTTCTCGCCGACCCCCGACAGCGGGATGACCTGAGGTGCTGGAGTTAAGAACTCGCTTCGCGCCGCGGCGAAGGCGAGGTTGAGGGTCTCGAGCACCTCCCTTCGGAGATCCGCCAGCATCCTTGTTGTCACCAGCGGACCAGATGGTGGCGAACCGCCGAAATCAGCCTCTCGCTCAACCTCCCTAGCCATGTTACTTCCTTGGGAATTTCTTGTACCAGCTGCACTCCACACTCACCGCACCAAAAAATGTTGGAACCGTGAATCGGCCCAACGGGGAGTTTGGACCCCTGAAAGGGGGCAGCTAGCACTTACTGATCCCACGAAGGAACCTGACCGAAGACATAGAGCTAGAAACCGACCCTTGGCGACAGTGTGGAGGTCCCACCACACACCCGGAAGATCTTCTGAGTGCTACACCTCCTAAGCCAGAACTGAAGTCGGGCACCTTGGAGAGCTGAAGGAGCTAACCAAAGGCGTCCTAAGGAGAAGCAAAGATCTGGAATGCTCTCCAAAGGTGCCCTTCAGGGTCTATTTATAGCTTTTCTTCACCAGTCTGCTGATGACGCAATTCCGTCTTTTGGTTTTACTATACACATCCCAAATTGGTCTGCTAACAGCCAAACTCTGTTGTTCTGGAGGGCTATTGGCAGCCCACCAAGGGTATCAAGGTAAATTCACCTGTGGACCCCTGCTGGGCGAGTGACCCGTGAAGACGCCACTCGCCAGTCTATCTGCGAGCTGGGCTCGCGAGATCCCCTCTTGCGAGTGGAGGCGAGCCCCCACTCGCCTCGCCAGTCTGGTACTGTGAGACCTCACTCGACTCGCTTTGGCTAAATGCACCCCCGAGCGATGCTAGGCTGTCTCGCCTTGCCATGCGCCATTCGCGAGGTCGGCTTTCTGATTCGCTTCGCTTCGCCTTGGTCGGGTGCTCGCCGCGAGTCAGCGAGTACTCCTTAACTCGCCTATAGTCGATTTCCCTTTTCATCTCCTTAACGAACACTGGGTTGTATATATATATATATAACTGACCTAAGATGCTAATCACCGTGAATCTTCATCCTTTGGTTGGAAAACCTTCCGAAGGTCTGGCAACTATAGGGTTGAAGAAGTCAGACTTATTGTCTCTTTTCAGTTGACTTAGAGTTGAAAAAGTCAAAGTTGTGGACTTTTTCCATTTGATGCAATATGCTTTGAAATCCAGCTGAGATGTCCTTTCAGAGAGAAACTTGGGAAACATTTATTCCTTCTTCTAAATAATATATATAAATAATTAAAGATTATACATAGAATTATGATTTAGGAGCTTGAGAAAGATTAATTTATGCCAAAAACTAGTTGATCTTGTAAGATTCATAAGGAAATAGCAAATGCAAGAAGGAAAAAAAAATCTGAAAAAAGGCATATCGGGAATCGGTCTGATTATGGCTCTGTTTGGGGCGGCGGTAGCGGTTGAAAATGGAGTGATGGGAAACCAGTGATGATATTCGAGCTGCCTATAAAGCTATTTGAAAAGGTTATAGAATGTTTGCAAATTCTCTATTTAAGTGCGTTTCAAAAAAAATGTTTTATATTTTTCTGTTGGGAAAAATAACTTTTTATAATAGTTGTTTAGCTTTTTAATATTAAAAATATAGTTTATGCTAATCATTTATCACATAAATAAGTAAATATTATATAAATCATAAATAAACAAGTTAACAAAAGGTTAGCGGCGAGAAACAAAGATCGCCAATGGATGAAGAAAACCTTTGCAGTGACGAGAAAGAAGAAAGACAAATCGTGAATGATCGGGGCTTGACTTTATTAAATCCTCGAATAAAAGGGGAAAAGTTGAAAGCAGAGAACAATTTTTAAAAAACATTGTTGTACCGACTGCTCAAAAAAGCCCCCCAACCACCAAATATGAGATACATTATAATTCTGTGAACTACGAACAAATAGTCAAATATGATGTATAACTATCTAACCCCAAAACAATGATTTTAAGTTATAAGGATGTCCAATGAAACTACGGGTAACAACAAATTAAACAGGCTCTTTAATATTTTTAAGCTAGGATATGTTAGACGAAAATGTCTTGCCAAATGTGCTGGTAGTAGACAGAAAAATAACATTAATGAACATTATTAAAGTTATGTTCTCTGGATGAAATAAATATTACGTCATGTCCATCTTAACATAATAATTTAGCATATTCAAGAAGCACTTAACACAAGAAAAGTAATATGACAACTTAAGTCTATACCGTAACACCACAAGCTAAATTAGGCTTCGTTTGCCGCGGCTTATTTGCTCCGGTTAGTTTGGTCAAAAACGCCGTTATCATAGAATGTTTGGCAAGACAAAGGTTTTTTTTTAGGTGAGGTCGGACGTTCACGAACGACGGTTCATGACCGCGACGTTAATGACCACCACCGCCAGTGGCGGATCCAGAAAATTATAAATGAGGGTGCACAAAAAATTTCTAAACACAAATGCTAGTGGGAGAGTAGGAGGGTCGTGGGTCACATGTCGGAAATTAATTTTGGGGGTGCACATAGCTGAACTTGATCTGTGAATAGCCAAATTTGGTCCGCGAATAGTCAATATTTGTCCCAAAACAAACTAGTTACGTGACGTGAGAACGCTTCCATCTTATCGGAACTGTTTCTCCCTCATCTGGCCACCGTTTTTGACATATAAGTAGTCAAAATTCATTGCCTCGACGAGAGGAATCGAAATCCACAAACAATTTTGAAAAATAATGAGAGTGCAAGTGTCCTCGAGCCCCCCTCTGAATCCGCCCCTGACCACCGCGTCAAACGAAGCCTTAGACCCCACTGCATAATTTTTTTTTATAGAAGTTTGTTTCAAGTAAAAAAAGGGTAGCGACCTACCCTTCTCACATTTGTTACATTTAAACACACGCTTAAGGAGAGATACAAGCACTGATAGCGGACCATAATTACATTTAAACATAGTTACACAATCATGTATATAAATAAATATTATAAATTAAGCAACTTCTTCAACTATATAAAAAAATATGATCGGGACGTTATTCCATACATGAACCGGTAAGAAGACAATCATAACATACAAAAACTTAAACATCCTCGTCGGCCATTGGAGGTTATACTCTGCTGGTTCCGATATTCGATCCATCCAGGAAAAACAAATTAATATTATTTCATATTTGCCCAAAGCAAATGTGAACACAGTGATAAAATATATATATATATATATATATATATATATATATATATATATTATTGTATTGTAGGAATGTGAACGGGTAAAACCTATATAATATTATTTAATTTATATTTTCAAAATGATCCAAAATTATTGGTGTAAAATGTGCAGGCCAAGTAATGTGTCGCCTTCCTGCAATGGAGCGGGATATTTTCTACGCACGCGTCTAGATAAATATGAAAAGGGGCAAATTTCATTTTTAGTCTATTTTCTTTTCTAAAAATGTAATTTTTAGAGGGGTTTTTTGAACATTTTATCCTAATGTGTTCATTCCATTTTTAATCGGTATTTAAAAATACAGATTAAAATAAACAACCCACGTATAAATTAGCCAATAAATTTATTGTTACGGGTTGCTCAGCGCACTTATGGATCGGTCAAAATAGATTGACAAATCAATTGAAGTTAACAATGCACATAGAAATTAGGAAATAAATGCATATCTATACTATATTAAAAGGGGAAAATAACATTTGGTTAAACATTTACTTTACGATTATGCCCACTTTATTTTTAAAAAATCAATTTTTTAAAATTTATTTGATTTTTTTTTAAATATGCTCTCATATAGACAAAATCTTCTTCCACAAAAAAAGGAATTCTCACTGACGCACGCAAACTCCCATGCACACCACAATATGAATGACGAGCGGAGCATAACACTAAAGGGTTTGTGAGTGGCTGGAGCGTTGGGACAATAGCGTGGCTGGGGGATAATGTCGTGGACAACAGTTAATGTACTGTCGCGGTTGATTGTAGGGGCAGAGCCCCCTGTCTATTACTCGTGTGTGTGTAGGAATTCGGAGCTGCGATTAGCCGGAATTCCATGACCCCAATAACATAGGGGGGGGGGGTGGGGGGGGGGGGGGGGGGGGGGGGGGGGGTGGAGGAAACTGGAGACTAAAAATGAAAATTCCGAGCTCGATTGCGGCCGCACGGCCCGCGGCTAACAACCCGCCGGACCCTGCCGCATCGTGCGGCCGCACGGACCGCGGTCGACGTCCCGTTGGCCACCGCCACATCGTGCGGCCTCATGGCCCGCGACCGGCGCTCGTCGGCCGCTGCTGCGCCGCCGCTCTCTTGCGACCGCGTGGCCGGCCGCTGCCCTGCTTCGCGGACGCGCGCCCACGACCCCAAGGGCCCGCAGGCGAACTCCCGGCCGGCTACCCCGGCTTGCCCGCCGCCCGCCCCCCGTCGGCTGCCCCTGCTCGCCCGCGGCCGGCCTCCGGTCAGCCACCTCCCTCCTTCTGAATGACCTCCCACCGTTGGGGACTCGTCGCCGACCACCACCACCGGTCGACCCTTCTCCGTCGTCGGCCGATCCTTCGTCGTCTGATCGTCCTCACCGTCTAATGTACGGATAACCACCCGCATAACCACCCATCGTGGGTGGGCGCGTACAGCCGAAATTATACAAGCATGAGCGTAGTAAAATATTATTAAAATGCCCAGCGAGAACTATAATAAATTGGTCTGCGAATAACATATAAGGTGGTTATGACCTGCGAATAACTGCATAACTTTCATAACCACCATAGCCACCTAGGAATCCTATAAATAGGACCCCGGGGTCCTTCAAGGGATCCTTTTGTCCTCCGACTTCTCCTCCTACATGTAAGATAGTTTCATCGGTGTTGGGAAAAATACTCTCATAATTTACCTTACAAATTCTATAAAAGTGATTTCATTCTCCAGGATTTATTGCTCATGTTGTATAGTGAGGGTAATTTGGTTTTTAGATATCCTAGGTTATCATATCCATCTACGCGTGTCAAAACCTAGTCAAAAGGAGGTCAAAAATCAGTTGAGTTAAACTTGCGCCGAATAGGAGGTCAAAAATCATTGATCTTCTTTGCCTTCGAAGACGTCCTTGAAGACTTTCAAGCACTTTGAAGATCGCTCGAAGATCTCCATCTGCCTTCAAGCTTTCTCCCGCCAGCCTTCAGCGCGTAGCACGCTGAGCGTCCAGTGCCTCCAAGTCAGCATCAAGCTTCGCGCCCCAGACTCCACCGCAAACTGCAGGATACACTTCATAGACATCAAGACGCGCAGAACATGCTACTCAAGATACTAAGCGCAAACGGAAGACTATCCGGGCCCCAGAGCACGGTGCTATCCACCGCGACCAAGAAAAAAAACTTAGCTTCGAGAGCGGTGACCTGTCACTCTCCGAACGCATCTCTCTCTCCCATGCAAGTTGTAACGAGGAGCGGCTTGTCACCCACGCATTCTCTCAAAAGCACTGTATAGCACCAGCCAGATAGTGGGATTTTGGTCCGCACCGATCCACCACGTGATTTTTCACCCATTTCTGGGGTTTTCCACGGTAAAAAAGGTCTATTGCAAGTCGTCTCATTTCTCTGTCACTGATTGCGCGCTCGGCCGCTCCCGGGCTAAGACGACCAAATCTAGACCGGTTGCAGGAGCCTCGAGTGATCTGCAACAATAATGTTCTTTCAATTAATTACACTCTATCCCAAAATTAAAATTAATGATGAAAATACATAAATTTCAAAAAGTTTTTAGTTGAGTTCCTATACCTACTATGGTATGCTATCATTAAGCATGTCAGTGGTCTTTTCGAGGAAGACTCTCATTAGGCATGTTAGCGGTGTTTTTGAGGAGTTATCATTAAACCATTTATCTTTATTAAAGTTGATTTGACATGCATAATGATATATGCATGAGGATGAAGATTTTTTTAACAAAATAGAAAAGTTATATATAACTACTTTACACATTAATTAATATTATGTTTATTTTAAGCTACATTAATATTATGTTTATTTTAAGATACGTTAAATAATTGTCATTAGAAGCATATATATTGGGTTGTCTCTAAAGCGACTTGATTGAGTTGCTTTATTGGGACTTGGGATCTTCCTTCTCTATATTATTATATCACATATACATGCCCTAGGACTCGATCTTCGCTACCATGGCCAACCGAGAACTTTTATTGGTCCCCATTCTTCGGAGTTATAAAGCTTCATAAATGTTCTCATGTGAATTGGGAGGTCATCTTGAAATCCCTAGGGCGTCCGTTTGGATGGACGAGATTGATTTTCAAGAATTGACTTTCACTCTAATATAAATACATGCAGAAATTAATATAAGTTTTAATTTCAATTTTATTACACGACCGCATAATGATTTCTATCACATGAATTTGTATTGGTCACTTTTATTTGTTCGGATGAAAATATTGGTTTTCATTATTTGAAAGAGAAGAAAATCACGAGAATACCAAGAAAAATAAAGTAATTAATTTGAAACCAAAGAGAAGACCCAAATTGGAAACTGGTATTTGAAGTTAAATTATACTACAATTTTATTGTCCAAATCGTGCGCCGGGGGAAAAATGAGTGCTCATGCGAAATCGCGGGCCCGACAAAAACTTACACCCACCGAAAAATGTGCGCCCGATGAAAACGTACACCCTGGCGAAAACGTGCACTCGGGCAAAAAAGGGCATCGGGCAAAAAACGCTACCGGGCAAAAAATGCGCATCTGATCGAAAAACAAGCGCCTGGGAGAAAATGCATGCCCGGTCGAAAAACATGCGCTCTGTCGAAAAACGCGAGCCCGAGTAAAAAACACATGCATGAGGAAAAATTGCGCGCTGGGGTGAAAAAAGCACGTCAGGTTAAAAATGCGCTCCCGGCAAAAACGTGCGCCTGCCAAAAATTCACGTCTGTCAAAAAATGTGCACTGGGCAAAAAAAGCACACCGGGCAAAATATGCGCGGCCAAGCGAAAAAACATGCGCGATGGGCGAAAATAGCCTGCGTCGGGCAAAAAATGCGCGCCTAGATGAAAACACGTGCACGTCAACAAATGCGCGCCCAGATGAAAAATGCGCACCGAGCAAAAAACACGTGCACATGCGGAAGAAACGCGCTTCGTGCAAAAAAAGCGCGTCTGGACGAAGAAACGTGTATCGGGCTTAAAAGGCGCGCTTGGCAAAAAATGTGCGTCAAGGCGAAAATTGCTCTCCCGAGGGAAAACATGCTCCCGGGGAAACCCCGTGCCCGATAGAATACGAGCATGGGCCCGAAAGCCGAATAACGAAATTAATTTGGTTTATTTACTCCAAAGTCAATTCTTGAATATCAATGTTGATAGGGTTCCCCTAAAAGGGACCGGGTTTAGCCCAGACCGAGTTTTCCTCATCGCGGTCTCGCCCGGGCCAGACGGGTGGCTCCAGCACCTTTGGACGGCCTCAGCCCCGTTGCTAAGTATTATAGCGCTACCGCTCTCTCCTGTTCTGTGGGGAGCGCTATCACTCTCGCCTGTTCCGCGGGGAACGCTACCGCTCTCGCCTGTTCCGCGGGGAGCGCTACCGCTCTCGCCTGTTCCGCGGGGAGCGCTATCCCTCTCGCCTGTTCCGCGGGGAGCGCTACCGCTCTCGCCTGTTCCGCGGGGAGCGCTACCGCTCTCCCCTGTTCCGCGGGGAGGGCTACCGCTCTCGCCTGTTCCGCGGGGAGCGCTACCGCTGTCGCCTGTTCCGCGGGGAGCGCTACCGCTCTCGCCTGTTCCGCGGGGAGCGCTACCGCACTCGCCTGTTCCGCGGGGAGCGCTACCGCTGTCGCCTGTTCCGCGGGGAGCGCTACCGCTCTCGCCTGTTCCGCGGGGAGCGCTACCGCACTCGCCTGTTCCGCGGGGAGCGCTACCACTCGCGCCACCATCGTCATCGCCGACGGCGATCGCTGGCTGCCACCACCACCAGGGAGCCTGCCCAGACTGCCTAAGGTGACCGAAGGGCAACCTCGTCATAATCTTAAAGTTGGCAATCTGTGTGCCCCGGATCAAGCCTTCTAATTCCCTCATCCAAGAATTGACATGACACAGTTACCAGAACGCCCTCCTAAAAAACTATAAAAGGAGGGTCATGCTCTCATTTGAGAGGACTTTTGGATTGAGACAAGGGAGAGCTCTTGAGCACTCCTTCAAAGACTCATCGAAGATCTTCATCGGCCTTCAAGCTCCCCCTTGAAGATCTCCCTCAGCGTCCCGTCTCTCCTTCAGGGACTCTTGGAAGATCTTGGTGGGATTCCAAACTCTCCATCGCGGGCCGCTCTGCTCCAAGCTGTTTCACAGCGCTCTGCTCCAGGCCATTTCGCAGCGCTCTGCTCCAGGTTATTCCGCAGCGCTCTGCTCCAGGTCGTTCCGCAGCGCTCTGCTCAAGGCTGTTCCGCAGTGCTCTTCTCCAGCTCGTTCTGCAGCGCTCAGCTCCAGGCTGTTCCGCAGCGCTCAGCTCCAGGCTGTTCCACAGCGCTCTGCTCCAGGCTGTTCCGTAGCGCTCTGCTCCAATTCCAGATCGCTCTGCTCCAAGCTGTTCCGCAGCGCTCTGCTCAAGGCCGTTCCGCAGTGCTCTGCTCCAGGCCGTTCCGCAGCGCTCTGCTCCAGGTTATCCCGCAGCGCTCTGCACCAAGCTGTTACGTAGCGCTCTACTCCAGGCTGTTCCGCAACGCTCTGCTCTAGGCTGTTCCGCAGTGCTTTGCTCCAAGATGTTCTATAGTGCTCTGCTCCAAGCTATTCCCGATCGCTCTGCTGCAGGCCTCTCCACCACGCTCTGCTCTAGGCCGCTCCACCACGCTTGGCTCCCGAGGATTCGAAGGACTTAGCAAAAATTACTGTAACGAGCGGTGGTCTGTCACCCTCGGAAAATAACTCTCTGCAATTCTGGAAGGTAGTGGACCGTTCAGAACTGGGCTAGGCTCCGTGGTTTTTTCCCTTTCCGAGTTTTCCACGTAAAATCATGTTGTCTACTGTTGGTTCTTTCTTTTGATTGTTTGCACGTTCGGCTCACTCTTGAGCTAATACGGTATAGCTCGACCGGTTTAAGAGAGCGTTGAACGACCCGCAAAAGTTTGGCGTCGTCTATGGGAAAAAGGTTCCCAACTCTTCGAAGATTCTTAAAAGGTAGTGCTCATCAACATTACTCTTAACCAACAGTGATGACCAGAAGAAGCACATACGTTGTCGACGGAGCAGCTCCTGAGATGCATGCTGAACACGCTCCTAACAACTCGCTCGCCTGTGGCGTGCTGCCACTCGAGGGAGTCGGTATGGCGGTGGCAGCTGCTGTTGAGGAACGCATGCGCATGATAGAAGAGCGACAAGCCGAGATGCTAGTTCTTATGAGGAACCTCGGGGCCAGCCACGCCCCCATTCCCGTTGACGCCCAAATTGCTCAGCCTCCGACAATTCCCGATCAGGTTCGACCAGAAAACGTCGCTCGCGCAGAAGCCAATGTTGAGGACAAATTTTCCAATGCTGACAGTTCTTCTCACCCTGTGCAACCCGGGGGGCATCAAGAGGGAAGGCAATACGACCCCCTAGCGGGGGAAGCAGACAGAATATGCAAATGTAAGGATCACCCGTGAAGGGGTGCGCGAGATGATCGAGGAGGGGTACGATGTCGGGAGGCGACGAGTTGCAGTTACACGACGAACCATCCGAAAGGGCCCTCTGTTGACTCCGCGGGTGCTAGCACACCCAGTCCCGCACGATTTTAAACTACCGAGCATCGAGGCTTACGACGGAACAGACGATCCGCTGGAGCACGTCAACCATTTCGCCACCATCACGAGGATCTACAATGCCTCTGACCAGCTTTTGTGCCAAGTGTTCCCAACAACACTAAAAGGACAAGCCCGCACCTGGTTCCACTCTCTGAGGGAAGGAGAGATAGAATACATTGCTGAGTTATCTCAACTATTCGTTGACCAGTTCATCTCAAACCGTCGGGCTGTTCGAGATCCTTCCACCTGTCAGGAATCCACCAGAAGGAGGGCAAAAATCTCATGGATTTCTTCCGCCGCTTCACTACTGAGGCGCGACAGATTCCAGGGGTCGATCCTGAGCTTCTACGTGACATCTTTTTAGGAGGCCTCCGACCTGGCAGCTTCTACTCAGCCTTAATGAGGGAGACTGTGCCTAGCTATCCCGACCTCGTACACCGGGTCGAAGCTCAAATTGCAGTGGACGAAGCAATTGAAGCACATCGCCAACAGTTCAAAGGAATCTCAAAAAGGAAAAGGGACCAGGAACCACAACCAGATCTCGGGAGAAACAACGAGAATCGTGAAAACCCCCGCCAAGACCGGAGAACTCGACAGCATCAGGACTACACTCCCTTAAACACCAGCCGAACCAACGTGCTCCTTGCTGTACAACCCGTATTCGCCGAGTGGGCCCCCCCAGCCAACTGGCGAAACCTGGGTCGTCCGGATCATTCGCCGGGTCACTCGCCCAGGCTAAGTGAGGTAAAAATGCCCTCAAGATGGTGGAGGTAAGCTATAGGAAAGAAGACGTTAGGCGAGTGGAGCCCTCACGGACCACTCGCCCAGAAGCGTGGGCATTCGCCCAGCCAGGCGGGTGCCCAGCGAATGGTGCCCTCACGGACCATTCGCCCAAATGGGTGTGAGGGGAAAATGACCAGGATACCCCTGGTGGGCTGCAAATAGCCCTTCGGAACAGCGGAGTTAGGCTGTCAGCAGACCAATTTGGGGTGCGGTTAGTTAAATTAAAAGGTGGATTCAAGCTATTTACAGACCAGCCTAGGAAAACTATAAATAGACCCTTAAGGGCACCTTGGAGGAGATCCGATTTTAGAGAATCCTCTCATCTAGGCTAGTTCTGGTGGGTAGCCAGTGTCCTCCAAGGTGCCCGGTTGAGCTTTGGTTTAGGAGGGGAAGCTCTCTAAGATCTTCCGGGTGTGTGGCGGGACCTCCTCGCTTCAGCCTTGGGTCTATTCCGTTTCCAGCATCCACCGTCAAGAGAGTCTAGTGAGGGAGAAATAAGCATCGGCTACACCCCCAGTGGGTCCGAACTCAAGAGACCAGTTGCTGGTTTCAACATTTTTGGTGCGGTGAGCGTGGACCGTAGCCGGTGAAAGAAAATCCCAAGCTGGTTCCGATGACAGGAGATGGGGGAAATGGTTCTGACTCAGGTCACTCGCAGCCACCGGCGGCAGGGGAGTGGTTAGAGATGTTTGAGAAGTTTAAGCGAGAGGTTCTGCAGACAGTTCTCGCAGCAAGGACCGAGTGCGAGACCCCGGTGGTCCCAGTGGTCCCGCCTTTGCAGATTGGCGAGAACGCACCGGGGCAGCGGCCGGGGAAGGAGGTGCCAGCAGAAGGAAGTGCGCGAGACCTCCCCGGACGGCAGCTGTTCAGCAGTCCGGCGAGTGCTGAGGTGTGTGAGTTGGTCCCGCGCGAGAGGACCACTCGCCAAGTAGGGGAAGGGAGCCCCTTTTGCGAGATGATCCTCTCGGCCCCAGTGCCAGAAGGGTTTCGTGGGCCGGAGATGTCCTACTACACCGGCAAGGAGGATCCAGTTGTGCACCTGCAGTGGTTCGAGGACATGACATCAATCCTTCCCATGTCGGATTCTTTCCAATGCCGACTCTTCGCGACCACCCTAAAGGAAAAAGCAAGGGACTGGTTCCACCAACTTCCCACAGGTTCCATCTATGCGTTCGATGATCTGCGCCGAAGCTTCCGACTGCGTTTCTCGACGTCAAAGAAAAGGAAGAAGGATGCGGAGGCTCTCTTCAAGATCAGGCAGAGGGAGGGGGAATCCCTGGCCAAGTACGTGGACAGGTTCCAGGAGGAGATACACCTAGTGCAGGAGGTGCCGGGATTCGCCCTCCAGATGGCATTCATCGTAGGGCTGCGAGAGGGGTTCTTCAAGATGGACCTTAAGAGAAGACCTCCTGTATCCTTCGAGGAGCTGATGGAGAGAGCCGCGGAGGAGATTGAAGGGGAGGCAGCCAACCCTGAATTCTACAAAAGGTTGGCAAAGATGAGCGAGCCCGAGGCGAGGCAGCCAGAGGGAAGAAGGCGAGAGGAGCCCAGGGGCCAGGGGTTCGAAAGACCACCTCGGGTTTGGAGGAACCAAGAACCCAACAACAGGTTGGGCTGGAGGAACCAGGAAGGACCGGCGCGAGGTCAGGATGAAAGGTACCAAGGAAGGGAGGCAGGAGGAGTGAATCAGGGGTGGAGGCAGGGTCCCAGACCCCCTCACCCCCCGAGGGAGCAAGCCATGGCGGTAGGCCGAGGGAGAAGAGGTAGAGGAGCAAGAGGAGGAAGAGGAAGAGCTGGAAGAGAGGACAGGGTGGCGTTGCCTTACTGTGACTTTCATCAGGAAGAAGGTCACGCGATCGCCACCTGCCCAGAGTTCTTGGAAATGAGGGGAAGAGGACAGCCACGGCGGCAGCAGGCCAGAATTGAGGAAGTGCTCCCAGAGGCAGAAGAGGACCGGTGTGAGGATAGGGCAGATACAGGAACCAGGGGGAATCGGGGTGATTCACGGTGGGGTTGGGATAGAGGCCTCTCGCAAGAGAAGCTTCCAGGCCATGTTCCGAAGGGACGTCGCGTCGACTTCCCAGACCCCACCCCCCTCCGAGAAGCTCACCTTCTCCTCAGAAGATATGCCAGACTACGAGGATCCATTCTGCGACGCCCTGGTGATCCAGACGGCGATAGAAAACTTCACGGTCTCTCGGATCCTGGTGGACAACGGGAGCTCGGTGAATGTGATCTTCAAAAAAGCTTTCGACGCGATGGAGGTCGAGAAGAAGAGAGTGCAGGCCTTCGACGGACCACTGTTTGGTTTCTCGGGGGAGCGGAAGGAGGTCGAGGGAGGCGTAGGTCTCCAGGTGACGCTAGGAGGAGTCCCAAGAAACTGCCGGTTCGTCATTGTGGACGCTCCGAGCAGCTATAACGCCATCTTCGGACGACCCCTCATCAGCGCCTTCCGGTGCGTGCCCTCATCGTACCATCAGTGCTTAAAGCTCCATAGTGGAGGAGTCCAGATTCGCGTCCGAGGAGATGCTAAGGTGGCGAGGCAGTGCTACGTGACTGCCGTCAACACCATTTCATGGATGGCGGACGCCGAGAAGATGGATGAAGAGATGGTGAGGCCGGAGGGGCCAGGAGAGGAAGTGGAGAAGAGAGAAGTGGGGGGAGAGGGCGATGCCCGAGAGGAGTTGATGGAGGTCGCTCGTGAGGAGCAGTAGGTCGAGCCGATGGAGGTGGAAGGAGCTGCAGAGGAGAAGGCCCGGGAGGAAGGGCGAGAAGCAAAGGGCCAGTGGGAAGAGCCAGCCCGGCTCGAGGCAGCAGAAGAGGTGATAGAGATGGAGGTTACCACCCAGGCGGGAAGGGTGGAGAAGGTGCGGATCAGCGGGGGCCTCGACCCGGAGGACCAGAGAAGGATGCTGGAGTGCATCCAGAAGAACATGGACATCTTCGCATGGAGCGCAGCGGACATGCCAGGCATCGAGGCGGACGTGGCTTGTCATCGTCTCAACCTCGATCCGGAAGCCCGCCCCATCCGGCAGAAGAGAAGGACTATAGCTGACAAGCTCGAAGGACCGATCCGCGAGGAGGTGGCGAAACTCCTCGAAGCAGGTTTTGCAACGGAGATCCAGTATCCAGGCTGGGTCTCCAATGTCGTAATGGTAAAAAAGGCCGATGGCCGCTGGCGTATGTGTGTGGACTTTTCATTGTTAAATAAGGCCTGCCCTAAGGATTGTTATCCCTTGCCTCGGATCGACGCGCTGGTTGACTCAGCCGTCAGTTTTTCTGTGATGAGTTTTTTGGATGCTTTTTCAGGTTATCACCAAATAAGAATGCACCCCCCGGACGTCAAAGATGTCTCGTTCATCACCAGGGAGGGATGCTACTGCTATAAGATGATGCCCTTCGGGCTGAAAAATGCAGGAGCAACCTACCAGAAGATGATGGATCGGGTATTTAAGAAGCAAAGGGGAAGGAACCTGGAGGTCTACGTGGATGACCTTATGATAAAGAGCAAGTGTGTGAGCTCTCACATCCGGGACCTCGAGGAGACCTTCGCCACCCTACGCAAGTACAAGATGCGCCTGAACCCCCTGAAGTGTGTGTTCGGGGCCAGCAAAGGGAAGTTCCTCGGGCACCTTCTCACCCCCTGGGGGGTAGAACCTAACCCAGACAAGGTTAGGGCTATAATGGAGCTGGGGTCACCACGGAACGCCAAGGAAGTTCAACGCTTGACCGGAAGACTCGCCGGGCTGAACAGGTTTATATCCCGGGCAGGGGAAAAATGCTCCCCCTTCTTCAAAGCGCTACGAGGCAATCAGAAGTTTGAGTGGACGAGAGAATGCGAGGAGGCCTTTCAGGCCTTGAAGAGCCAACTCACCAAGGCTCCGCTACTACAAAGTCCCAAAGAGGGGGAGGATCTACATCTATATCTCGGGGTCAGGGCGGAGGCCGTAAGCTCCGTCTTGGTTCGGGAAGAAGGCAAGAAGCAGCTGCCAGTCTACTACGTAAGCAGGGTCCTGAGGGAAGCGGAGCTCAGGTACCCAATTTTAGAGAAGTTGGCCTTTGCCCTGGTCATCGCAGCAAGGAAGCTCAGGCCATACTTCCAGGCCCATTCGATCCAAGTAGTGACGGACCATCCTCTCCGCCAGATCTTCGAAGGAGTGGAGCACTCAGGAAGACTCGCAAAATGGTCAATCGAGCTAAGTGAATTCAACATTACCTTTGTCCCTCGATTATCTATGAAGGCGCAGGCGGTAGCTGATTTCATGTCAGATTTTGTGGCCGAGATGAAAGAAGACGGAGCCCCTCGTCACATTCCGCGGAAGCTGCTGGTGGACGGGGCTTCGGGCAAGAATTCTCTCGGAGGAGGGGTGGTGCTGGAGAGTCCCCACGGAGTAAAGATAGAGCAGACGCTAGTGATACACTTCCCAATCACCAACAACCAGGCGGAGTATGAGGCTGTAATCGCCGGCCTGCGGTTGGCCCGAGAGCTCGGGGTCCATGACGTGGAGGTCCTCACTGATTCCATGATAATAGCTTCCCAGATAAGGGGAGAGTTCGAAACAAGGGAACCTGTGCTCATGAAGTACTTAGCAAAGGTCAAAGGTCTCGTGGGGACGTTCAAAACTTTCTCCATCCGGCATGTCCCTCGAGAGGAGAGCACCCCGGCAGATCGGTTGGCAAAATCTGGTCCTCGAGCCGGAGGGACCCTGACGGACCTATTCCGTCCTTCGATTGAAGAGGGAGAGCTCATGGAAGTAGAACAGCGGCCCTCCTGGAAGGATCCCTTCATCACCTTCCTTGCAACGGGAAAATTTCCGGAAGAAGTTCCGGACCAGAGGCGCTTCCGGTATAAGTCTGCCTACTACGTGCTCCATGAGGGTGACTTGTATCGGAAGACCCTCTCGGGCCTCCTGGCCCGATGCATCTCGGAGGAAGAGGTCCCAAGGATCTTGGAAGAAGTCCACTCCGGCGAGTGCGGCAGCCACTCGGGGAGCAGGATGTTGGAGGCAAGAATAGTGAGGCAGGGGTACTTCTGGCCAACCCTAAGCAAAGACGCGGCAGCCTTCGCCAAGAGATGCCAGAAGTGCCAAATGTTCGCCCTGCTTCAGCTCATGCCAGCTCAGAGGCTGAAGAGTATCACGGCGCCCTGGCCATTCGCCATATGGGGAATGGATCTGGTAGGACCCTTCCCCCAGGCTAGTGGGCAGAGGAGATTTCTCCTAGTCATGATTGACTACTTCACAAAGTGGCTGGAGGTCAAGGCGTTGGCTAAGGTCACCTCCCAGGTAATCCGCAACTTCGTATGGGGGGAGATCATTTGCCGACATGGGCTTCCGCAGGCCATAGTCACGGATAATGGATCGCAGTTCGCAAGCGAGGAATTCATCAGCTTCAGTGGCCAGCTGGGGATAGACCTTAGGTTTGCGTCCGTCCACCATCCCAGGAGCAATGGGTAGGTAGAGGCGGCGAACAAGGTCATCGTAAACTTGCTCAAGAAGAAGGTGGAAAATCTCAAAGGCAATTGGGTGGAACAGCTCCCCTCGGTCCTATGGGCTTTAAGAACCACCCCCAACACCGCCACGGGAGAGACCCCTTTCAGGCTCTCTCACGGCTGCGAGGCGGTCATCCCCATAGAGTTCGAGATTACGACACCACGGGTAACGGTCGCCGCAAATGGAGAGGAAGATTGGAGAGCCGAGAACGAGGAGGAGTTGCGGCTCTCCCTCGACCTCATCGAAGAAGCTCGGGATCGAGCAGCCATCCATCAAGAAGAGGTCAAGCGGCGGATGGCCAAGTATTTTGACAGGCACGTCAGGATCAAGCAATTCGAGAAGGGAGATCTGGTACTCAAGAAGGTCGACGCGGCTGGGAGATCCGCCGCGGTGGGAAAACTTAACCCCAACTGGGAAGGCCCCTATGTCGTGGAAGAAGCACTAAAGTCTGGGGGGGTATCGCCTTCAGAATGTGGAGGGCCAACTCCTCAGCCACACATGGAGTGGCGACGACCTTAAACGCTTTTATCCTTAGTACCATGTAATAATGATGTTTTTTGAATGAAAGCATTTTGTTTAAACTATGTGTATGAAAATGATGCTACAGCTCGCAGGAGAGACCCTGGATGTTCAAGAGGTTGGCCCCGAGCAGACCCGCTGTCCAGGCTCTCATCTAGCTGGCAGGTCCGAAGGCTCACTCGGTGGCAGGTTCTATGTTCCAGAGGTTGGCCCCGAGCAGACCCGCTGTCCAGGCTCTCATCTAGCTGACAGGTCTGAAGGCTCACTCGGTGGCAGGTTCTATGTTCCAGAGGTTGGCCCCGAGCAGACCCGCTGTCCAGGCTCTCATCTAGCTGGCAGGTCCGAAGGCTCACTCGGTGGCAGGTTCTATGTTCCAGAGGTTGGCCCCGAGCAGACCCGTTGTCCAGGCTCTCATCTAGCTGGCAGGTCCGAAGGCTCACTCGGTGGCAGGTTCTATGTTCCAGAGGTTGACCCCGAGCAGACCCGCTGTCCAGGCTCTCATCTAGCTGGCAGGTCCGAAGGCTCACTCGGTGGCAGGTTCTATGTTCCAGAGGTTGGCCCCGAGCAGACCCGCTGTCCAGGCTCTCATCTAGCTGGCAGGTCCGAAGGCTCACTCGGTGGCAGGTTCTATGTTCCAGAGGTTGGCCCCGAGCAGACCCGCTGTCCAGGCTCTCATCTAGCTGGCAGGTCCGAAGGCTCACTCGGTGGCAGGTTCTATGTTCCAGAGGTTGGCCCCGAGCAGACCCGCTGTCCAGGCTCTCATCTAGCTGGCAGGTCCGAAGGCTCACTCGGTGGCAGGTTCTATGTTCCAGAGGTTGGCCCCGAGCAGACCCGCTGTCCAGGCTCTCATCTAGCTGGCAGGTCCGAAGGCTCACTCGGTGGCAGGTTCTATGTTCAAGAGGTTGGCCCCGAGCAGACCCGCTGTCCAGGCTCTCATCTAGCTGGCAGGTCCGAAGGCTCACTCGGTGGCAGGTTCTATGTTCCAGAGGTTGGCCCCGAGCAGACCCGCTGTCCAGGCTCTCATCTAGCTGGCAGGTCTGAAGGCTCACTCGGTGGCAGGTTCTATGTTCCAGAGGTTGGCCCCGAGCAGACCCGCTGTCCAGGCTCTCATCTAGCTGGCAGGTCCGAAGGCTCACTCGGTGGCAGGTTCTATGTTCCAGAGGTTGGCCCCGAGCAGACCCGCTGTCCAGGCTCTCATCTAGCTGACAGGTCCGAAGGCTCACTCGGTGGCAGGTTCTATGTTCCAGAGGTTGGCCCCGAGCAGACCCGCTGTCCAGGCTCTCATCTAGCTGGCAGGACCGAAGGCTGCAACCGGTTGAAGGACGAGATCGAGCGCATGGTCCGACAATGTCTACTCAGAAGATTTGAGCAAGACCCAGCCCCGAACCAGCTCACACCGCGGGATAAAAATCTGGTCGAGGACCCCGCTTTGGCCCGACGTGAATGAAGTAGAAACCCTGGGCCGAGGTCTCTCCCCCGGTAGAGAGTGCAAACCACGCGTCTAATTTATCTGCAATCTCCTTTTCCTGCTTTTAGATGTTTCCTCTAATGTAATAAGCCGTATTATGAAAACTTGCGAGCGCATGTATGCTTTGTTTTCTTCAACAGCGCTGCGACAGTTTTTTGACTTCCGTTAGCAACACGGAACTCCAAAAGCAAGGCTCCTGGGGTGAAGGCCACTAACCCCGACGTCAACCCTGAATAATAAGCTTTCCAAACTCAGGGAAATTTGGCTCAACTATGAAGCAAAACACCTCGCTCCCACGCTGCAGAGCATTACGCTCCCGCGTTGCAGGGCACCTCGCTCCCACGCTGCAGAGCATCTAGCTCCCGCGTTGTAGGGCACCTCACTCCCACACTGCAGAGCATCACGCTCCCGCGTTGTAAGGCACCTCGCTCCCACACTGCAGAGCATCTAGCTCCCGCATTGTATGTCACCTCGCTCCCACGCTGCAGAGCATCTAGCTCTCGCGTTGCAGGGCACCTCGCTCCCACGTTGTAGAGCATCACGCTCCCGCGTTGTAGGGCACCTCGCTCCCACGCTGCAGAGCATCTAGCTCCCGCGTTGCAGGGCACCTCGCTCCCACGCTGCAGAGCATCACGCTCCCGCGTCGCAGGTCACCTCGCTCCCACACTGCAGAGCATCTAGCTCCCGCGTTGCAGGGCACCTCGCTCCCAGGTTGTAGAGCATCTAGCTCCCACATTGCATGGAACCTCTCTCCCAAGCTGCAGACCATCACGCTCTGGCGTTGCTGGGCACCTCGCTCCCACGCTGTCGGGCACCTCGCTCCCGCGTTGCAGGGCACCTCGCTCCCGCGTTGCAGGGCACCTCGCTCCCACGCCGCCGAGCAGCTCGCTCCCGCATTGCGGGGAACCTCGCTCCCACGTTGTCGAGCACCTCGCTCCCGCGTTGTTTGACATCTCGCTCCCACGATGCGGAGCACCACGCTCCCGCGTTCCAGGGCAACTCGCTCCCACACTGCCTGATATCTATCTGCCAGACGACATAATATCTTCGCCAAAAGTGCGAGCCTCAAGTCCTCATACGGATCCCAATCAGAATGAACACCGGTTCTCCTATGTCATTCAATAAAAGCGGACCCCGAGCCCTTCCGGGGCACACAAAAATAATATCAAAGGCCCTTTGCCGCTCCCGCTAAGGCGGACCTCGAGTCCCCCCGAAGGCAAGACAGTCCAAGCAGCTGGCGCAAAGGACGTGCGCGCGAGCGTGCCGCGCGCTCGCCGCGCAGCTACCGCGCGCGTCAGCCATACGTGGGTGTCCGCGCGCCTACCACGCGCAGGCAAGCGTGCGCGTGCCGCGCCCGCCTAGGGTGTGTTCCGCCGCGCCACTTTGAGGCGCGGAGCGTTCGTGCGTTGTTCGCGCAATATTTTTTATCACGGGTTAAAAACCGTAAAACAAACTCTTACCTCTTCCCTCGCGGCCGTGACGTTGTTCACTTGTTCAAGTGCCGGCATCTCTTTCTCTCGCAGAAGCTCCGTAGATTTTTCCCTAAAATCTATAAACGCTTAGCATCATTTTAGAGAATGGAGGTTTCAAATAATTATGAGGCCCCAATTAGTGGACAAAGAGGAGGATTAAAACTTAATTATTTTCATTAAATCGGCGAAGCGGGAGTTACATACAGTTTAAACCTCATAATCATGTCATAATTAAGGCCATATTTAACTAGTCATTAGAAACGATTTTCTCTTCAAAATTAATGTTCTAATGAAAATTACGCCGCATTCGCCCGTCATGCTCCCCCGCGTACTCGTAACGAGAGTTCTAAATTTTCGGACTATCGATTATAAATCGCGGCCTCCGAAAACTGGGGGACAATTGATAGGGTTCCCCTAAAAGGGACAGGGTTTAGCCCAGACCGAGTTTTACTCATCATGGTCTCGCCCGGGCCAGACGGGCGGCTCCAGCACCTTTGGACGTCCTCAGCCTCGTTGCTAAGTATTCTAGCGCTACCACTCTCTCCTGTTCCGTGGGGAGCGCTACCGCTCTCGCCTGTTCCGCAGGGAGCGCTACAGCTCTTGCCTGTTCCGCGGGGAGCGCTACCGCTCTCTCCCGTTCCGCGGGGAACGCTACCGCTCTCGCCTGTTCCGCGGGGAGCGCTATGCTCTCGCCTATTCCGCGGGGAGCGCTACCGCTCTCGCCTATTCCGCGGGGAGCACTACCGCTCTCGCCTGTTCCGCGGGGAGCACTACCTATTAGAACCCGGATACCGGTCCAACTGTTCGAGACTTGGGGGTCACCAAAGGCTACTCGTTTAGTGATCAACCCACGTGAGACAATGTGATAAGAAGCTAGAGAGCATAAGAACCCACTCCAACCTGCTTATAAACAAGACCCGCGTGCTACAGCGAGGAGGTCCCGCCACATACCCGGAAGTCTATAGGAACTTCCCCTCCTAAAGCCGATGCTGAGCTTGGCACAAGAGAGGCAGACAATGTACTCGCCCACCATGGGGGGGGGGGGGGGTGAAGGTGTCTTCTACTTGTGTCTTGGAGTCCTATTTATAGGCAAATCCAAATGGACTGCGAATAGCTGCTCCCGCCTTCTGAAATGGACTGCAGATAGTGGCTCCCGCCCTCTGAAATGGGCTGCAAATAGCGGCTCCCGCCCTCTGAAATGGGTTGCAGATAGCCGCTCCTGCCTTTTGACGGGGTTAAAGTTTGTACTCGCCCAGGTGGGGGAGGTCTTCTGTACTCGCCCAGGTGGGTTGGGGGGGGGGGTCTTCTGTACTCGCCCAGGTGGGAGAGGTCTGCTGTACTCGCCCAGGTGGGGGAGGTCTTCTGTACTCGCTCAGGTGGAGGAGGTCTTCTTTACTCGCCCAGGTGGGGGAGGTCTTCTGTACTCGCCAAGGTGGGGGAGGTCTTCTGTACTCGCCCAGGTGGGGGAGGTCTTCTGTACTCGCCCAGGTGGGGGATGTCTTCTGTACTCGCCCAGGTGGGGGAGGTCTTCTGTACTCGCCTAGGTGGGGGTGATCTTCTGTACTCGCCCAGGTGGGGGAGGTCTTCTGTACTCGCCCAGGTGGGGGAGGTCTCCTGCGTTGTCCTCATGCATTTCTGATCTCGACGAATTACGGGTTATTCACTCGGATCATCTCGATCGAGTACTAATGAGAGTTTAGTTAAACATGGTGGAGGGGTAAGAGGAAGACATGAAATAAAATTGTATGAAAATTAACTAAGGAAGAGAGAGATTAAGAAAAAGAAAAATAGAATTTTAATAATAATCAAAGTTGATTACAAGTAGTAAGAAAGACTACAATAATAATAAAAAGGGATTACAACTTCACTAATATATATTGCATGCAGATCTAAGAGAAGAAAGAAAATGAGAACATAAGGAATAAAAGATTAAAAACAGCAAGATTAACAACTAATAGCACCCGCACACTCAAAAATTTCTGAACCCTGGACTCATGGGATCTGCTGGATTTATTGATTTTTTTTTGTAAAGTACACGCCCCCGGTCACGCTCCTGACTAGGGGCGTGTAATATTTAGTTGACTTTGGCTGGAAAATCTTGCGGGATTGCGTCGGTCTCGGAACTTCGTGAACACGCCTCCGGTCACGCCCGTGACTTGGGGTGTGTCGAGTATGGCGGGCCACGGTTCGGCGCAAGTTGCGTTGCAACAGCCGGAGCTCATAACTTGGTGAATACGCCGCACCGGTCACGCCTGTGACTTGGTGAACACGCCCGCAGACACGCCCATGACTGGGGCGTGTCGAATACGGTGGGCCGCGGTTCGGCTCAAGTTGCGCTGCAGCACTCAGAGCTCGGCAAACAGGCCCCCGGTCATGCCCGAGACTTGGGGCATGTCGAGTACGGAGGGCTGCGGTTCGGCGTAAGTTGCGCAGTAGAAGCCGAAGCTCGGGACTTGGTGAACACGCCCACGAACACGGGCGTTACAAAGGTCACGCCCGTGACATTACGTATGTAATATGGGTTTCTTCTAGATTCGAGCTCGGGATCACATCTGCATCGGAATCGGGTTACACGCCTCAGGTCACGCCCGTGACTTGGGGCGTGTGCTTGAAAAAATTGCCAAAAACTTGAAAATCTGCAAAATATAAAATAATACCAAGTTAGAACAAAAATTTCAAAAAGAAACTAATTATAAGCTCCAAATTCATAATGTACATTAATTTAAATAAGAAATACATATTTTTACCCTTATAAATTAAACTAAATTAGCTTCATCAGAGCACATGCCAAATTGTTCTTGTTCAGCTGTAAGTGGTGTCAAAAATGATGACATCACCCAAATAATCATAATCGAGTTTTCCATGCCATCAATTCAAAAGAAACTGTGCATCCTATTCATTTTATCTATCTGCACATCAAAAGAAAACATGTTATCATCCAATTATCTCTCTTTAAATATTTCCAATAATCTTGTCGAGTCTCTATTTTCTATCATCGCTCTTCTTTCTCGATGTACAAGGTTATATGCATCTATCTTCGAGAACCTAACATTTTGAACATCGTCAACTTCTTCTGCTAAGAAGTTGAATGCATCAACGATTCTAATTCCTACTATAGTCATATATTTTATAAGCGCTGATTGGCTCTTAGATATATGGCGAAGTGATCTCAACAAATTTGTATCTTTCTGTAGTGCAAGTGGATGATTGCGCTCTTCAACAAATGTGGAGACCATCTTCAACAAATGTGGACACCTCCCAATTCTTCCCCTCTTGATCAACAGTAAAGTGTATCCACGTTAAACATCTGGTGCGGGTATCCACTTTGTGAAACTTCTTTTATACATCAGTCGCCGACATGGAAAGCTTATGACCTACTTTGACACAAGGATATGCTCTTCCCTTGATGATCCTTGTATGCGTCCAATAGTGAATATGTTATTTTCGAACACTAAAATCACTATTGGGAGCATACTTAGAGTAAATTGTGTATGCTTCTTCATGTGAATGAACAATAGGGAAAAAATAGCCTTTGATCTTGTTGGCCTGCAAAAAGAAAATGTGTATTTGGTGGTAAGTGAATGTCGACTTAATTTCCACTTCATTCATGTCAGAGTCATCAAATTTAAACATGATTTAATGTAAAATATGGTCGGTTTAGCTCAAAATCTGACCATCTTTTACTAAATGCAGTTGTTTGAGCGATAAACCCGACCATTTACCAAGATATATAACTGCTCTTCCACTATACAAACTAAGAAGAGAGACTAGTTGAGCAAGCAATAGGAAAAAAAGAGTAAGTATCTACAGTATCTATCATGAAAGTGCATAGTGTGCCTCTGAGTATTCTCTAGAGGTGGGTGAATAGAGTTTTAAAATATTTTCTATCCTATTTGTGCACACACAATAAAACAATAAGTATTATGCATTCAGCAAAACCAAAGACAGAATAAATTAAATTATGTTTGCTGAAATAAAACACAAAAAAACTAAGGTATGGACAGCACAGAAAATCACACACAAAGACACAGGAATTTTATAGGGGTTTCCTAAAATATGGGTACTCCTCTCTTCTACCTCCCTGGTAGGATTGCGCAACCTGTGCTTGAGTCTTTTGATAAGGAGACTCTTAGAACCACTGAGTTTTTTGATAAGGAGACTCTTAGAACCACTGAGTCTTTTGATAAGGAGACTCTTAGAACCGCTGAATCCTTTGGAAGAGGGATTAATAAAACTCTTTATAGTTGAAGGAAAAAGTAAGAAGAAGAAGATAGAATTTTATTCTCAGAATTCTTCAGAAGCACTTATGCTGCTTCTGTCTTTCACAGGATCTGAAATGATGAACCCTTGCTTATGATATAGATATTTGCAAGGGTTGTTTTGCTTGATCCTTTTCTCTCAAAGCTTCTTGTAATCTAGCTGCAATATGATGATGAAAAAGAAGCAGCTGCATCTATTTACTGTGCAGAGAGAGAGAGAGAGAGAGAGAGAGAGAGAGAGAGAGCTTATGTTTTCTGTCTTGGGGTTGAGCAGAATGAAGAAGATGACCCCTTTTTGACAGACGAAATAATAATCAATAATGCTCCTATATTTTTCTTCTTCTACATACTTATTCTGTATGATTGAGATTTCAAAAACCTTTCTACTTTTGGGTTGTCCTGAAAAGGAATTCATCTTTGTCACTTATTTTTCTTTCTTCTTTTGTTCTCGACCCGTCCATCACTTTTGAATACCTTCCAAGAATGATTTGATGTGTCTTGGAAAGCTCCATTCCATTCTTGGCAATCAACAGACCATTGGAGAACTGTCTATAGCCTTGTGGTTCTTCTGAAAAGGTCTCAAAAGGACAGCAAAAAAAACTTCCTTTTTTTTACTGTATTCGACGCTGCGTCGACTTCATCATTCTTCATGTCGATGCACCTCTGAGTTCTTATCGAAGTAGCTTCGAATTCCTTCTTAGCTTTGGCTGAACTCAGATGTTGTCGTTACGTCGACTCTTTATCGACGTATCCGTCAAGTTGAGGACTTCGACTTTGGGATTTAACTTCTGCATCGAATTATAGTTGAAGTTGCGCCGACTTCTTGAATGGCTTCGACAAGCTCTTCCTTCTGCATCGAATTTCTTTCGATGCTGCGTCGACTTGAATTATACTTTGACATATTGAATAAGTTGCTTTGACTTCTAGTCAAAGTTGCATCGATATCAAGTTGAAGTTGCATCGACTTTTATTCGACGCAAGTCTTAACTTAACTTATTTTGTGATTGTCTTGACTTGACCTTAACACTATAAGTTGAGTGAGACATCCTAAGACATCTATTGACCAATTTACCCTTACTATATAATGTGGCTAATGTAACCTAAGAAGTAAAATCACTTATAGATAATTTGTTAAGTTAAATCCAAAAGGAGTTTTTCCTAACAATCTCCCCATATTTATCTTAACAAATTTTACAAATTATTTAAAGTGATTTTACACATACTTTGACATAAACACAAATACAAACAAGACATACATAGATAATACAATATAATAGAATGAAACCACATACCATTTCATATATTGTCAAGTAATTATATTGTTCACCACAGTTGTTTGCTTTTAGAAAGTATAATATTGACAGAATACCTGAGCTTCAATGTTCCTTCTCAGGAGTTTTCCTTTTCCTGGAGAATACCTTTGGTATCACCCTCCTTGCAACAAATACAAGAGGTTCATTCTCTTCTTCGGGACTCCTGACAACTTCTTCATAGATTTGGTCTTCTTTTAGAGGATCCCCTTCAGATTATATATTTTCTTCAGCAGCAAGGGAAGCTTCCTTAGCAAATTTTGAAACTTCATCTAAAAGTAGCCCATCTTCTATGAGCTCACCTTGAATTGATGGAAGCTCGCCCTGGTTTTCTGCAGGCAATTCTCCAGTTGGTTCCTGAGTTATTGTAAGAAGCTCCCCCTGATTTGGTACAGGATTATCTTGAGGGTATGTAGAAGGCTCCTCCTGGATATTTGCATCTGGAGTTTCTGGCCATACTGTTTGGAATATAATCAATTTATCTTGATCAGGAACTTCATCATCCTTGTCCTTCTCCAGGCCATTCTTTTCTGGATTAGGCCTTTCCTCCTCTTGAATCTTCTCCCTCTTCTGAACCTTACTGACAAGGGAGGTTAAGAAATCCTTTGTTACCAAGGAGAACACAAAAGCTTTGAGAGCCAGGAGAGACCCACTTGAATCAAGTATCTCACTTTCCATTTGAGAGTACTTTTTATTGAACCTTCTGGCTTGAGTGGCCAGTAGGTCAGCAAAAGTGCCAATAGCCAGTCCTACTGCCTTTGCAATTTCTTGCTCAACATCAAAGGGGATGTGGAATGGGAGGTAGAGGCAGGTGGAGGTGTGTGTATGATTGCTGGAGGGATTGCAGTGGAGCTCTCATTGAGGCCTGTGAAATCTTAATGGATAAGGGAGTAGCATTAATATACTTCTGGAGTGATATGAACTGGTGGTGAGAGAGCAGACTGATTGTCTGTGAATATGATGGATTGTTGTTGCTGAGGCAGGAGAGGAACCTGAGATGCAGGTTCTGCGGAAGGGATGGATGGACTGGTGTGGCTGAACTGGGTTGGTTCAGCATCTAGAACAACAACCTGTTGAGTTGCTGGAGTGTCCTAAGGAGGAGTATTATCCTTTGGGGGATCTGGTAGACTTGGCTCTGTATTTTGTGGAGGTGGAGAAGGAGGATGTGAGGTTGGAGCTTGACCAGGCTTCAAAATTTGTCTGGTCCATTTTGAGAAGATTCCTATATTAATTCTTTTGCTAGGTGGAATTGGCAGCCCTTTGATTTGCAGACTATTGGGTAATGATGGAGCAGGACTTGGCTCATCATTCTCATATAAGCATTCTCCTTATGTGAGTATTTATGGGCAATCAGCTTAAGGAGGCACCTCCCTCAGTTTATTTTCTTGTTGAGAACTAGAACACCCATAATCTGCAGCTGCTGCTTAGGAATAACATAATGTGCTGAGATTTTGCATAACAACACATTCCCCACAATATCTGCCAAGAACCTATACTCTTTAGATACACCATTCTTCTTCAAATTTATTGCCTTCTCTTTGCTGAATTTCATAATCTGTAATGCCCTGCTGGTCTCTTCTACTGAAAGTTCAAAAGGATCACTACCAGCTGGTAGATCAAAGGTTTGACATAACATTTCCTCTGTAATGTTGATATCATTCCCTGAGATTCTCCCATTGAGAGATCCATCATCTCCAATGTTGGATGTTATCTTTCAGTTCTGTTAACTCGATATCGTAGATCTGGCATCTAGTAAAGATTAGCTTTGTCAACCCAGCAGTTTGGAATATACCAAGAATGGCCTTGAAGTTTTCAGATGCTGCATTGAAGGAGTTGGCATCCACATCAAACCTATAGTTGACCTTTGGAAGTGCCACATAATCTGTAGTACCTGCAGAGGAAAGAAAGGGAGAAAGAGAGAAAGAGAAAGAGACGAGAAAAATGTAGGAGAGCTTGGGAGAGGAGGAGCAAGAGAGCAGGAATGCGAGAATTCGAAAGCGTAATGGATTCGACGCCAATGGTGCTTAAAAGAAGATGATTTGTCGCACCTTATGGTTTTATTCGAAGCACCGTCGACAAGGATTAATAAAAAGCGCGCCACAATGTGTTGAAGCAGCTTCTAGAGATAAATCTATGCGCGCTTGTTATGTCGACGTTGAGTCGATTAGAACTCAACGCATCTTTGAATTTGACGAGCAACTATTAGTTCGATGTATCCGTCGATATGAAATCGACGTTGCGTCGAATGTTATTCGAAGAATTATCTGATTTAGGCGACTCTCGAAGCTAGCGTCGAATAGAATTAGACGGTACGTCGAATTCTATTCGACGCAAATCTGAATTAGTAGTTGCATATTGCTTTTGGAGCAGACGTCGAGTAAAATTAGATGGTACTTCGAATTCTATTCGACGCAACACTGAATGAATAGTTCTATTTTCTTAGGAAGTTTTTACTGTTTTTCCCCGCAATGATTTTTATTGAAAGAAGTATTTATACTATTATTTTCATAAACTAGAGAAGATAATATGAAGATTTAAAGTAGAAATCACTCCCCTGTTGGATTTGGGTCAATATTAGACCATAGTTCTTCCTTCCCCTTCCATTATCTCCTAGGAGGGATCCTACTTACTCCTGCACAAGTGGCTCAAATATTATAAAAAACTCAGGTTACCTTGGGCCCTTTGTTTTTACCAAGAACTCCATCACTTTTGAATACCTTTCAAGAATGATTTGTTGTGTCCTGGAAAGCTCAATTCCATTCTTGGCAATAAACGAGCCGTTGGAGAACTGTCTCTAGCCTTGTGGTCCTTCTGAAAAGGTCTCAAAAGGACATCAGAAAAAATTTCCTTTTTCTGACTGTATTCGACGCTGCGTCGACTTCATCATTCTTCATGTCGGCGCACCTCTGAGTTCTTATCGAAGTAGCTTCGAATTCCTTCTTAGCTTTGGCTGAACTCAGATGTCGTCGTTACGTCGATTCTTTATCGACGTATCCGTCGAGTTGAAGACTTGGACTTTGGGCTTTAACTTCTCCGTCGAATTATAGTCGAAGTTGCGTCGACTTCTTGAATGGCTTCGACAAGCTCTTCCTTCTGCGTCGAGTTCCTTTCGACGTTGCGTCGACTTGAATTATACTTCGACAGACTGAATAAGTTGCTTTGACTTCTAGTCAGAGTTGCGTCTATATCAAGTCGAAGTTGCGTCGACTTATATTCAACGCAAGTCTTAACTTAACTTATTTTGTGATTGTCTTGACTTGTCCTTGACACTCTAAGGTGAGGGTAACATCCTAAGACATCTAATGACCAATTTACCCTTACTATACAATGTGGGTAATATAACCTAAGAAGTAAAATCACTTATAGATAATTTGTTAAGTTAAATCCAAAAGGAGTTTTTCCCAACACATCGCCTCCTTAGCATTCCCTGACAGCAGTTCGTCGGTGGACATACTTCAGAGATTTGTCCCGGTTCCTGAACAACCAGTGAGGATTCACAAGTGTACGTTCTGAAACGGGACGCACAACTAGTCTGCTACGGATTCGGGCGAAGAACGGCGGTAAATGTCCTTGTTCAGCCGGCGCTGGATGTGCAGAGATCACACAGATTAGGTTTGTCGTCAACATGCATTCAGCGTGAGCGGAAGATTTTCAAGCGGAGGCGGAGAAGATTAAAAAAGAAACATATTTATTATTGCACGCATAGTGTTAATATGTTAATATTAGCTTAGTTTTGTATTTTATATTTAGTCTCACACCGCCTGTGGTGTTTTCGGATTCTCCCTCTCCTCTATATGTATGACCCCAAGGGTCCTCCTTCACATTCAATAAAACATAATACTTGATTGCCTCTTAAGTTTAACATGGTATCAGAGCCAGGTTCTGCCTAAAATTTTTTTTGGCTCGCTCTCTTGCCCGCTGCCCGCTGTGCCCGCTCTGCCCACTGCCCGCTCTGCCCACTGCCCGCTCTGTGCCTGCTACCCGATCTGCCTGATGCCCGTCCTGCCCTGTTGCGCCCTGCCGAGACCGCGCCTCATTGTTCTAACCTAGATCGCGACCTCTGCCAACTCCAGTCCGCCAGCTCGTCGTTCGCCAGAACGCCAAATCGCCGACCTCCTCTGACCTCTGCCCTGTCCGCCAGCAGCCAGCCCGCCCCTGCTCGCGCGATTTGTCGCCAACCCGACCTGCTGCCAGCCTGCTTGCTTCCACCGGTCTGCCCGCTCGCGATCTGTTCCCGCTCGACCTCCCCGCGCCTCCTGCGACCTGCCGAGACCGCGCCATCCGCGACCTGCCGAGACTGCCTCTTGCCGCTGCTCGCTCACCAGCAATCCCCCGCGCCTCTTGCGACCTGCCGAGACCGAGCCTTCTGCGCCCTGCCGAGACCGCCCCTTGCCACTGTTCGCTCGACCTATGAAGGCACTGTTCGCACGGCCTCCTTACCGTTGTTCGCCCGGCCTCCTTGACGCAGTTCGCCTGGCCTCCTTGCCGCTGTTCGTTTGCCCCTTGCCGTTGTTCGCTCGCCCTCATGGCCGCCCCTTTGATCTACCCACCTCTGAAGGCCACTTCTTTTCAACTCACCACCGCGAGCGACTGGTCTGACTGGGCTCTCACTGTTGAAGCCGCTCTCTCCTCCCGTGATCTCTGGGATCACATCACTGGTGCTCCTCCCATCGCTGCAACCTCTACTACTGCTGCAACCTCTAGCACTACTGACAGCTCCACTAGCACCACAGTACCTTCCCCCACTCAAGATGATGACACCTTATGGCGGCGTCGCGATCAAGCCATTCGGGCTTACCTCCTGGAGTCTGTTGTTCGTCTGCTCCTCACCTCCATCGGCCGTCTATCCTCCGCCCATGCCATGTGGGAATATCTCCGGGATCGTTTTGTCCTCCGCGGTGGAGCTCGGCGTCATCGTCTTATCTGCGACTCTCAGTCTGCTCGACAGGAAGGGCGGTCCATTCAGGAATTTTTCACCATGATGAGCACTCTCTGGCACAACTTGGACTCCATGATTCCCCTCCCATGTGCTTGCCCTCGTTCCTTAGAGTTTCAATGCCACCTCTCTGAGGGTCATCTTCACCAGTTCCTCGCAGCCCTGCGTCCTGAGTTTGCTTTCCTTGCAGGCCAGCTCCTTCATCGGGTTCCTCTCCCTAGCTTGGATGAAGCCTTGATTGCCCTACTTGATGAAGAAACTCGTCTTCGTCCTCCCATGGTCCTCCCACCTGCTCCTGTGCTCGACACTGCTATGGCTATCCGACCACGCGACGGCCCTATTACCTGCAACGACTGTAAGAAGACAGGGCACATGAAGTTTGAATGTCCTATTCGTCCACCACGTCCTGCTGAGCACAAACAGTGTGACACCTGTCGTGACGGACGTAATCGAGGACGTGGTCGTGGCCCCGGTGCACCTGCCACACCTCCTCATCATACGGCTGATGCTGCAGATCGGCTTCAACGACTAGAGGATCTATTCCGCCAATCCTCTCTGCTTCAGCCCGCAGCTCCCCCCAGCTCTTCTGACGCCACTAGCCTGTCAGCCGCCTATGGTACTGTTGCTCAGGCCTCCCCGACTATGCCTTGGTATTTTGACTCCGGGGCCTCCTGCCATCTCACCTCCGACTCAAGCGCCCTCACCAACTGTCACCTCAACCCTACTCACCTTCAGGTCACCACTGCTGATGGGAGTTCTGTCACCATCTTGCAGTCTGGATCCATCACCCCGACGTCTGGCCTTTCCGGCCACCTTACCCTCTCAAACATCCACCATGCCCCTCGCCTACACATGAATCTTCTTTCTGTCAGTTCTCTTTGTGATCTTGGTCTAACAGTTTTATTCTCTTCCTCTGCTTGTGTTGTACAGGATTCACGGACGGCTCAGAGGATTGGACAGGGCCGTAGGACTGGTGGCCTGTATCAGATGGAGTACCTTCACGTTCCACCTTCTTCATCCTCGTCAGCTTCTGCTTTTCTGTTAGCTCTGAAGCTCCTGAACGGATAACACTTCGGAGTCGGTCATGAGACAAATGACCTAAACGTCTGTGCCACAGGTCGGGTCGTGTCTCCTCTTCCCCCCTCTCTGTTTGTACGGGCTATCGTTTGGCAAAACACCTTGCTCTACCCTTCTCCAGCAGTGTTTCTCAAACCTCAGCCCCTTTTGATTTAGTTCACTTTGATGTTTGGGGTCCGGCCCCGCTTGCTTCTCATTCTGGCTATTTATATTATGTGAGTTTTATTGATGATTTCTCCCGATGCTTTTGGGTTTATCTTCTACGCCACCGGTCTGAAATACCAACTGTTTACCGTACGTTCACCGCAATGCTTCATACTCAGTTCGGACGTCGAATTAAGATTTTTCGCTCCGATTGTGCTCAGGAGTTTCTCTCCTCCACCATGCGTGACCTAACTCACAATCATGGCACAATCCATCAGCAGTCTTGCCCGCACACCCACGAACAAAATGGGGTCGCTGAACGGAAATATCGTCACATCATCGAAACTGCTCGCGCCCTTCTCATATCTGCCTCTGCTCCTCACTCCTTCTGGGCCGAGGTTGTTCTCACTACTGTTCACCTTATTAACATCACTCCCTCCTCGGCCCTCTCTGGAGTCACTCCTTATAAACGACTGTACTCACGCCCACCAACCTATGCCTCTCTTCGCACGTTTGGGTGCACCTGCTTTGTCCTACTCCCTGTTACTGAACGCACCAAACGCTCGGCTCGCTCGGCTCGATGCGTTCACTTAGGTCTCAGTGCTTCCCACAAGGGATACCGTTGTTACGACCCAATGACACATAGAAAGGTACATTACACATGCAAAAAAAAATTCCCCTTTAGAGACGCCCATACATCCGCGACATTTGCCAGTACTATTCAGGCGCTAACTTCTTTATACAATATATACAACAACAACACTCATGCCTTTATCCCACCATAGCCGGGTGGGCAATATGGATAAAATAAAATTTTACATGTAACATTTCATAGATATCTGCTAAATTTGTAGAGAAATCCATGCACAAAAATAAATTACGGCTCACTGGGCATAATTTTCCAACCCCTGTCGCTGTCCCGTAAACTTCCGAAAAGAAATTTGCGGTGGCAGGACGGAAAAAGTTGTCCACCTGATGGGCCGGCCAGAATGAATGAACGCTCGTCTCTTTCGGCGGGCCGTGGAAAGCGGAGGCGGCGTTGCGTGTCAACTTCGTCGGACATGACGGAGTGATGTGGGAAAAGATGAAGGAATACTTCTCCGTCCAACCCGAGAAGCCATGCATAGAATTCCGGCAAACTGAACTTCATTTAACGATGAGGACGATGACACCTGGAGTTGATGCCGATTTTTTTTCTCTTCGGGGAGTTCTGATAATGAAAGTTAAAGGCGTGGAGGATCTTTTTTCTACTCATTACAGGTTGGCTTCAATTAACGGCTACTTTTTCTTCTGACTGTCATACCATCATGATGTGAAGGCCAAAAGCTCTTGGGAGATGTTTTAGTTGGTGTGGGGAAGGAAAAGAAGGAACTTGATTTTGATGTGGGCTGGGTCGGCACGGCACCGCTACTTTATCATTCCTAATGGAACGGCGCGAATGCCCCTTTCTCGCGCTAGCGAGCTCTCTATGTCACGGACTTGTCTTCTTACACGCTCCCGTGCGGCCTTAGCTCTTCCCTGCCACTCCGCGTAGCCAAACTAAGTCAGCCTCTCCTGCAAGAACTAGGTGGTGATGAATAACGGATGCAAAGTAGAACTCAAGAGAACTCACAATTGCAAAGTAAACTCAAAGAACTCTATCGCTTCTCCAAAACTTGGATGCATACAAATGAGGGGGGTCTTCCCCTTTTATAGCCCCCAAAGAGGTTTCCCTCCAAAACATAAAAGTTTCTAGACTACTACCATTCTAGAGTGTTCTATACAAATCTAGTATATACATGATCATGAATTATCTAGAATTTTCTAGCATCTACCATATACAAGCTTCTAGATTACTCTGGATTCATCCGGGCTATTAACCCCCAAATGCACTCAAATGCAGATCCGTGACATCCTCCCCCTCCTATCCTGGTGGCGTCCTCGTCACCTCGTACTGCTGAAGGATATCCTTGAATTGCCATAAGTCTTCTAATGTCTCCCACGTAACTTCGGACTCTGGCAATCCCTTCCACTTGATCCGTGTTGGTAGTGGCTCCAAGAGTCCCGCTGGTTCTTTGTTCTCCACCTTGTCTTGTTGGCAAACAAGACATGTCTTCACGTAAAGCTCAATGTCGTCTCTCATCTGCGGCCAATAGTAAGAATCCTCCATCAATGTTAGAGTACGCTTTTGCCCCGGATGTCCAGCCCACTTGGTGTCGCGGCACTCCTTGATCAAATCCCTCCGCAGGTTCCCCCACTTTGGGATGTATAACCTTCCTCCTTTGGCGTAGAGTAGCCCATCCTCTACCCAAAATCTCTTTGTTCGACCTTCTTTAGCTAAGAGCATGAGTTCCTTAGGCACTGAATCCTCATTCAACCCACTCTTCACCCGCTCCAAGAGATCACTCTTTGCCATTGAGATTGTCGCCAGTTCTGCCTTGTGGCTCAATGCGTCGGCCACCACATTGGCTTTGCCTGGTTTATGTTCCAGGACAAAGTCAAACTCCGCCAGGAAATCCTGCCACCTTGCTTGCTTGGCCGACAATTTCTTCTGTGTTTGAAAGTATGTGGTCGCCAAGTTGTCGGTCTTGATCAGGAATGGTGCTCCAAGCAAGTAATGTCTCCATACATGCAAGCAGTGTATGATGGCCGTCATCTCCTTCTCTTGCACCGTGTATCGCCGTTCTGACTCATTCAACTTGCGGCTTTCAAAGGCAAGTGGATGACCCTCCTGCACCAATACTCCTCTGATAGCAAAGTCTGATGCATCGGTGTGTAGTTCAAACTTCTTTTCAAAGTCTGGGAGTGCAAGCACGGGTTCTGTGCTCACCGCCTTCTTCAAGTCTTCAAAAGCTTGTTGGCATTCCTCGGTCCAACTCCAAGCTTTCTCCTTCTTGAGCAGCTCTGTAAGTGGTACTGCTCTCTTTGAATACCCCATGATGAATCGTCGATAGTAGTTCACCAAACCAAGGAATGATCTCAGCTCCGTCACCCTTGTCGGCGGCTCCCATTCGATAATTTCCCGCACCTTGTCCATGTCCATCTTTAGTTGGCCATGTCCGATGACATGCCCCAGAAAGTGTACTTCCTCTTGCCCAAATGAACACTTTGATCGTTTCACATAGAGTTCATTCTCCCGCAGCACTTGGAACACTATGCGAAGGTGTTTAGCATGCTCCTCCATTGAGTTACTATAGACGACGATGTCGTCCAAGTATACTACCACGAATTTGTCCAAGTAGGGATGAAAAATCTGGTTCATCAGTGTACAAAATGTAGCGGGTGTGTTGGTTAGGCCAAAGGGCATTACCAACCACTCGAAGGATCCGTACCTCGTTACACAAGTAGTTTTAGGCTCATCCCCTTCAGCAATCCGTACCCGGTGGTAGCCCTTTTGTAAATCCATCTTCGTATATATCCTTGCACTTCCTAATCGATCAAACAAGTCAGCAATCAAGGGTACGGGGTACTTGTTCTTGATGGTTACCTTGTTCAACGCCCGATAGTCTGTGCATAAACGTAAAGTTCCATCCTTCTTCTTCTGGAAGAGCACAGGTGCGCCGAATGGTGCCTTCGACGGTCTGATCATCCCAGCCTCGAGCAGTTCCTGTAACTGTTTCCTCAACTCTTCGAGCTCGGGTGGAGCCATCCGATATGGTGCCTTCGCCGGTGGCTTGGCTCCAACCTCTAACTCAATCTTGTGGTCTACCTCCCTGCGGGGAGGTAACTTCTTTGGTAGTTCCGCGGGAATCACGTCCTTATTCTCCTCAAGGACTTCTACAACAAGTGGTGGAACTTCCTCCACCATCTCTCCGACTTCCTCCTTCAAAGCTGCTAAGAAAGTCGGCTCTCCTTTCTTCACTCCCTTGGCTAGTTGCATTGCCGATAGGTGTTTGGCTCCGTTGCTTGGTGGCCCCTCCACCGTGGGGACCAAGCAAGTTGCCCCCTGCTGCATAATACAAACTGAACGACATGTTGGCATGACGATAGCACTCACCGTATTAAAGAAGTCCATGCCCAACACCAACTTGTGATCATCCATGGCAGCAACCGAGAAGTTCACCTTTCCTTTCCACGTACCCATGCGAAGCTCTACGCCATGAGCTACTCCTACTAGCGGTCTTGCCTTCCCATTCACAGTCTTTAGCCATCCCTCACACTTGGTCACTTGGAGGCCAAGTCTTCTTGCTTCTTCCTCTGTCATAAAGTTATGTGTGGCACCCGTATCCACCAAGGCTTTGGTGGTCTTGTTGTTGATCATGGCTTCCACGTACATCAGTCCCTTGCTGACCACCTTCTTAGCTGGTTTCACATTCAAAGCACTTAGTAGTTGCAAGGAACACATTTGGTTTGTACCTTCTTCCCCTTCGGGTCCACTTGCATCGTCCTCCTGCAGTGCCGCGAGCGAACCAAGCTTTGGGCACTTGCTCATCATGTGCGGTCCCTTGCATAAGTAGCATCCTCCTTTTGGTGTGAAGCTCATGTTGCCGCCCTCAATATCCTTCCCATGAGTAGGAATTCGCTCTCCTCTATTTGGTCTTCGTGACCCTTGCCTTTCTCCCGCACCTTTGATGTTGTCATTCTTGTAGCCCTTCTTGGCTGTCGCATCCGATGGTCTTTGGAACTCCGTCATTGCTTCAGCCGCCGCAATAGCTTCATCTAATGTCTTGGCATCCCGTCGATGCACTTCTTGCTTCACCCAATTCTGAAGACCATCCTTAAAGTTGAACAATTGATAATCTTCGGACATACCTGGCACCATCAGCATTAAGGTTTGGAACTCCTTCACGTACTCCGTGATTGACCCCTTCTGCTTGAGTTCCTTTAGTTTCTTCCTTGCTTCATTTGCAACGTTCTCCGGGTAGAAGTGCCGCTTAAGCTCAATCTTGAACTCATCACATGTGTCCAAGTTACATGTTCCCTTCTTGATCTCTGCAAGCTTCCGTTGCCACCAAAGAGATGCAATATCCGAAAGATAGTAGCTAGCCGTCTTTACCTTGAGTACTTCCTCAGTGAGATTACATCCTTCGAAGTAGACCTCCATTTGATAAAGGAAGTGTTCAACTTCCTTGGCATCCCTATTCCCTGAGAAGGGTTTTGGCTTAGGCACATCGATCCTCTGGTTTGCCACAGCCCCATTTCCTCCATTAGCAATGGCCTTTCTGCACAAGGCCAATTCCTCCTCCAATTTGACGATTCGCTCCTCATAGTCATCCTCAAGTTGATCACACCTTTGAGTAAGCTCCGCATTTGCACCAAGACATGCTTGGACTTGGGTCTTCAAAAGTTCCAGCTCTCCGCGAGCCGGTAGCGCTTGTTTGACAGCTTCTAGTTCTCCGCGAACATATGAGTGGTCTTCCTCCACCGCCGTCATGCGCTCCTCCCATTCGGCCAGTATGCGGTCCACGTGCGCTTCATCCCGAGATTTGCTATGGCTCCGCCTCTTCTTTTCGGACTGGGGAAGCATCTCCCTTCCGCGCTCATCCACCACGCTTGAATTGTTGTTCCCTTCAGCAGCCATCGCGTCTTCTCCGACACCAACCACGAACTTGAGCAACCTGGCTCTGATACCAACTGTCACGGACTTGTCTTCTTACACGCTCCCGTGCGGCCTTAGCTCCTTCCTGCCACTCCGCGTAGCCAAGCTAAGTCAACCTCTCCTGCAAGAACTAGGTGGTGATGAAGAACGGATGCAAAGTAGAACTCAAGAGAACTCACAATTGCAAAGGAAACTCAAAGAACTCTATCGCTTCTCCAAAACTTGGATGCATACAAATGAGGGGGATCTTCCCCTTTTATAGCCCCCAAAGAGGTTTCCCTACAAAACATAGAAGTTTCTAGACTACTACCATTCTAGAGTGTTCTATACAAATCTAGTATATACATGATCATGAATTATCTAGAACTTTCTAGCATCTACCATATACAAGCTTCTAGATTACTCTGGATTCATCCAGGCTATTAACCCCCAAATGCACTCAAATGCAGATCCGTGACATCTAGCTCGTCATGTGGTGTCATCGGTCTTTCCTGATTTGTATCGGTTTAAAAATGAAACATTTGTCCCTCGTCATAATTCGTCGGATCATCCTGCGGGAGCAGGACTTGAGAAAACTAAATAAAGAGGTTTAAGAACCCCGGTCCGGGTGGACCAAAGTTTGTCGCCTGCCTTGACCTAGAATGATATATCAAAAAGGGAAATTTGACTTTTAACTCCGCGCTCGAATACCTCTGTGCAGAGACGGAGCGTATGCGCATCAAAAATCATAACTTGTCCCTGGTGGACTAAAGTTTGTTACTTGCCTCGACCTTGCACTCGGATACCTCTCTGTAGAGACAGAGCGTATATGCACCAAAAAATCATAAGCTGTTCTTGACTGAGTGAATCATACATATGAGAACTGATTAATATGCATAACCTATAACAAACAATAACAAACCCATAGAGAAGAAAAATCATATATAAACTCAAAGAGGTTATGGTAAAAAATTAAAATCCGGTAAAAACTCACATAAGTATCGAAGTCAAGCTCACAAAAGCTTCACTAATAAATGGATAGATGCAAATCACTCTCTACATACTTTTCGCATTGATCCAGCACGGATCTCCTCACCTTATAAATAATAGAAAATACTTTGGATCCCTCCTAAACTTTTTTGAACATCTTCGTGATCTTTCCTCATCTCTCTTCCTCTCTTTGTGGAACCTCAAACAAATGTCGCTCCAGGCATTGTTTACTCTCTCTAGACCACTGACCAATAATCTTCTATTCATATCTTAGTATGAGCTGTAACATCTTAATTTTGATCTGACCACCCACGGATCCTATTCGATTCAATTTACTCCCTTGAGGAGTCTATTCGGGATCACAGTAACCATGATAGCCACGTGACCCGATTACAACTCGCGTTACACCGAATTTGGACAATAACGACTTAAAATAGACTTTCTGAGTAAATTACCGGAAATTGATCCCAACCAATTGTAGTGCTCGTAGGATCAATACGAACTCAATTATATCAATTGCATCTCATTCCCGTGTGTAATTGTGAAGTTGGCTAAATTAGGCCAAATTGAGTTGTGTGACAACTTTGATATGATTGTTTGAGTAAACAAACTCAGAATTGACTCAGTTAGTTTCATTGAATTCATATGATCAATAGGAACATAATACTATTGGTTTAGTTTAATTACAATGTGATTTATGAAAGTTGATCAAAATATGACGCATTGAGCAACACGATGACTCGAATATGCAACTATGAGTAAACCAACTCGGAATCTACTATGGTTGATTTCAGTGGACTGGTATGACCTATAAGAACGCAACGACATTATTCGCACATTTTCCCATACGTATTTTTGTAGTTGCGGGTTTACTTCGTAAGTAACTCAAATATGAATATATAAATGTGTGTGCACATCAAATAAAATGATTTATTCATTAACCCTAACCTAAATTCCCGGATAAAAGAAAACTTGAGAGAGGAAAAGCTCCTGCACGAGAGGATATCTCAGCATAGGGCAAAGGATCATCATTTTTGTACAGGAGCCAGAGAGGGAATTGTTTCTCTGGTTGCGATTTGGTAAGGAAACCACACATGGAGACGAAAATCGTTCCTAGACTGGATTCAGGAATGATTCGTCGGGGAGGTTTCGGCTGAGAGAGTAAGGCCACAAATTCACTAGATATTTTGGGGAGGATAAGCTCATTGGGGACTCTGGATTGGTCGGATTTGGCTATAAGAGGGTTGTTGGTCTTTGGTCTTGTACATGCACCAACTTCATTCTCACCTTCTTGTTCTTTGGAATACTCTTCTTGTTCATCCTACTGGTTTTTTTGGATTCAGATTAATTGCTTAAGAATAAGGTTGGTTAGCTCATTTGTTCACTACAAGAAAATTAGGATTTGGCTACACTTTTATTAGCAATGGATTAAAATTCGTGGCTAATACTAGTGCATTAGCCATGACAAAGAAAACCATGGCTAATAGGTATGTTTTAGCCAGGGACATATAAATCGTGGCTAATGCAGAGGTATTAACCACGATAAACCATAATCCGTGGCTAATACTATAAATATTAGCCACGACAAATCATAATTTGTGGCTAATACTTTAGTATTAGCCACGGAAAATTATACTCCGTGGCCAATTATCCATTGAGATTTATTTGTTCCGCGCTAACCTTAACTTCATCTTCCTCAACAGATTCGTGTCTTCCCCTAGACAGATACCGACAATAACCTAATCTTGTCTCCCTCGACAGATCGGGTCCTCTGCCCCCCCCCCCCCCCCACCCCCCCCCCCCCCTTTCATCTCTTCCCGGCTCCATCGTCGAAAGATCAACACCTGTCGACTGTCCCGACAGCGTTATATCCCGACCCACATCTCAGTCTCTCGTGAACCTTCCTTCCTCCAGTCTCTCGTCGACAGATTCCGATAGCATAATATCTCCTCGTCGACAGTCCCGATGGCGTGAATCATGCTTCGTCCAGTCGAGATGAGCAACTTTCTGTTCTCGGCAAGGTGTGTTGTTATTTTCAGTTTTTTGCTAAGATAGTGCTTCATATAACTGTAGCAATGTGTGCATAGCTAAGAATCATTGTATTTGTTCTTTTTAGGCAGACTTCATCATACATAAGTATTTGATTTAGAAATTCAAACCTTCCAACTCGATCAACATGTCAAGTTCAACACTCAAAAGAACACTAAAAGAAATTAACCCATAATGTTTCATTGAATCAGGTTATTCACTCTGACATTTGCTTTATCTCCGGTTTATTTAGACTGTCGCCTAGTGTTGTTCCCTCCACTCTCTTATTTTTTGCATCAATCTTGTTGGGAATAGTGCCCACAATGTTCCTGATTTGAAGAGGCTCTCACAATATAGATGAACACATCTGTATTTGATGCATGTGCTTTCTTGTCAAGATGATTTCAGGTATATGAAAATACAAGCTCAAAATAGGGCTAGACTTAGTGTCATTAGACATAACTTTCCTAATGTAATCACTCATTATGCAAAACACCATATCAGCCTAAGATCTAGACTATATTGGACTTGTACTTACTCTCTAAAATATATGCAAGCAAAGTCTGGAAGTCAAGCAAAAGAAAAGAAGCCTAGTTGACATCAACCGAAATCAGCTAAGTTAAAATATTGACTTAACATGTAGTCGAATGCCTAGAATATGGTCTAGTCGATCGTGTGGAAGAGTTAAGCTGAATCGAGTGGACATCAATAGAAATAGACTAAGTTGGAATTCGACTAAAAATATAGTTGAATGCCTAGATGGTGTAGCCGATCGTACTAAAGCAGGTAGACTAAGGAAATATCATCTTGGTAAGCTTAAATATCGTCGAGTGAAGGTCTCGATATCGTCTTGAATACCCTAAGTTCCAAGATGATATCATCTTGTAAACTCACATCATCACTTTTATCGTCTTGTCTAGACGAAGAGAGTGTATATCTAAATATCATCTTGGTAAAATACATTCCAAGATGATATCGTCTTGACAAGGTTCAAATACCTTCATATGTCTTAGAATTACACAATATATATCTTAAAGCAGTTATATGAAGGGAGAAATTGACTAAGGTAAATATCGTCGAGGTCACTTGAAATGTCGTCGAGAAAGCAAGACGACATTTCATGAATACTAAGACGATTCGTCTAGAAGAGCTCAAATATTGCCTTGAAGATTATAAAGTGTTGTCTAGTCGATTCGTGTCGAAGATTTGACTAGAAGGAACAAGCAGTGAAATATCGTCTTGAAAACTATGAAGATATATCAAGTCGAATCGTGTAGAAGACTCAACTAGTAGGCTCACACAGTCAAATATCGTCTTGAAGACTATGAAGAGACATCAAGTCAATTCGTGTAGAAGAATTGACTAGAAGATTGAAGCAATGAAATATCATCTTGTGGAAGAGACAACAAGTCCATTCGTGTAGACAATTCGTATAGAAGAATGAAGTGTGAAATATCATCTTGTAGACCACCAGTCACCAAGATGATTCATATAGACGATTCGACCAGAAGATTATACTATGAAATATTATCTTGAAGACTATCAAAGACATCAAGACGAATCGTATAAAACTGAACAAAAGTTATACACAGTGTAGATTCATCCAGAAAAAGTAAATTCGATTAGACATCTAGTCGAATGGAGGAAAGGTCTGAATTTAAATTAAAGCGTGATTTTGGCGTCGCGTCATTATTGTCGTCGCGGATTGAGCTAATAAAAGCTGAGCTTTATGTAAAGTTGAGAACTAACATAAATGACATACGAGGAAGAGACGGTTATCAAGGGTCCTTATAAAATGGTTGAGATGATTTCAGCAAACCCTAATCTTTAGATTGGAAATCATTTTTCCTTTATTATTTCTGAAAGAAGAGCTCTCCGCTGTCAAGAGTCATACTAGTTTATAGAGCTCAAAAAAAGAAGAAATACATTCAAGCCGATCAATACTTTCTTCTGAAGAAAAGATTCAGCCTTCTTGCCGATTCTGATATTCATCATCTATTGCAAGAAGATCTGTGAAGAAGTCATTTCCCCTAAAGGCTTCAAGAAGACTCCAGTTCTACAAGATAAATATTTTTGAGTCTAAGTGTTATTTGTTAGAATAATGTTTTATATATTAACCTGTAAAATTTGTAAGGAATTCTGATTTGTAGGATCTTTCAGATTTGAGTTGTAGGATCCTTGCTAAGGATCTGAGGTATGGGACTTTGCATAGTTCCTGAGTGTAGGATCCTGCGTTATCTGAGTGTAGAAGACTTGGTCTCTGAGGTAGGAAGCCAGTGAGTGCTTCTAAGTTGTAGGGTCCTTAAGACCTGAGGTAAGAGATGCAGTCTCTGAGTTGTATGATCTGCGGATCTGAGCTTTGGTGGAGATTACCAAGTCTAGCACACTGCTAGATAGGCGAAGGGGGACTGTGGAGTGCCCTGAGACACGTTGTCTTGAGGAACCACTATAAATAGCATGTGTTTATGTTGTGATTGGTGTGTGATTGTTTGATAACTTTTTCTTTTTGATCCATCATTTTTCTCCGAGCTTCATACTTCTTTTGAAGTACTATAAACTCATAGTTCATTCTTGTTATTTCTTTGGTCTTCTCATCCACTTGAGATTTGAATGGATCAATAATTTTTATTTCTTCAGCCTGAGCTTTGACCAAAGACTTACTTTTTTAGTTCTTTCATGATAACACCATACTTACTTACTAGATCATTATATTGATCAGCTAGCTCAGAATCACTCTCATCATCAGATGATGAGTTTTCTTCTGACTCAGCATCAGTCTCAGAATCAGATTCAGATTTAGATGGAGGGGAATTAATATATACCTCATCAGGATAAGAATTATCATGCTTCTCTTCATCAGTTAAGGCCATCAGTCCATAGTTGATCTCTTCTTCTGACTCACTATCTAATAGTGATAAGGGTTCCCTTATGCACACCCTGGAAGCAGGATAGTCACCTGTCACTCATCTTCTGAAATTGCAGTGTGCTCAATGTAGGTTTCCTCTTCTGATTTAGATGATCTTGAGTAACTCTCACTCAAGGACTTGGGCTTCTTGGCAATGAAGCTCTTCTCAGGATTCTTGCCTTTGTGAGACCTTTTCTCATCAGCTCTCCTTACTTCTATTATTTTAACAGGGCAGTCAGATATGTCATGACCTAGTCTGTTGCAATAATAACAAACAATATCAGATGTAAACTGTTTGTTCTATTTAGGATCATACATGTCCCTTTTGGGATTGTGCTTTGGCATGTCAATGTTGTTGTAGTTCTTCTTTGAGCTGGAGGAGGATTATGATCAATTTTACATTGCCTCCTCTTGTTCGGCAGCTTTTTGAACTGCCTGGAGAACAAGGAAAGTTCTCCATCAGTGAGCTCAGACTCTGATGTATTGGATTCAGAGTTTTCTGATTCAGCAGGTCTCCTTGGAGAAGTGGGAGTCTCCACTCTGCTTTTTCTGGAGATTTCAGCCTTGAAAGTCACTATCTTCTCCTTGCTATTGGATTTGCTACTCCCCTCCTCAGCTTTCCCTGTATTCAGCTGGAATTCATGGGATAGCAGCTTGCCATACAGATTTGGGGTTGGATATGATGTTGGCCAAGTTCTCCATCTCCTTTATTGCACAGATCTTGATATCTTATCCTTTATTTAGGGACCTCAAGAACTTGTCATTAAGATCATAGTTGGAGAATTCTCTCCATTAGTTCTTTAATTCATTGACTATTTTAAAGAACTTCTCATAACATTCAGCAATTGAGTCCTTCTTCTCTTGCCTGGAGGCCTCATATTCGAGGTTGAGAAGAGATTTCCTATCATCTATTACTTCCTTAGTGCCATCCATGTAGACCATAAGAGAGTCCCACATTTCCTTTGTAGTTTTACAATGAATCTAATTCTGAAATGTGGAGTCATCTATAACACTCACCATAATGTTTTTAGCCCGTTTGTCCATAGTAACCAAAGTTATTTCATCCTTGGTCATACCAGAGAATTTCTTTGACACTTGCTTTGTAACATTAATGGTTGATATGACCATTGCAACAAAAAGGTCCTTCCTCTACAGTGATAAACATTATTGGGTCTGATGCCTCCATGTATAGTCCGACTCTCTCTTTCCAAATAGGAAAATTTTGTTTTGAACATATAGGGAGTTTCATGGAACTTAACTCCTTATAATTCTCTACTCCAGGCATAGTGGCGATTGAATATACCTTAGGAGACCTTGTTTAGGATATTAAGCCTTTTAGAACAACCTACCTCTGATACTACTTGAAAGAATAGGGATCTGCCACCTAGAGGGGGTGAATAGGTGTTTGGGCTATTTTTGACCATTTCTTGATAAACAAAGAAATATAAGTTGTAACATCCCACAAACTGCTAGGCCCCTAGAGAAATTTTGCCATGACAAGTCATGACAAAAATAGGATAAGTGACATAGGGCACTAGGATGACAAGTTGAAAGGAGTGAAAAACACATGGTGTGCACTCGGCCACCATGGGCCACCCTAATGTAAAGTGAACTAAAAAGAGGCTAAAACATCTTATGCATCACACATAGTCATGGAGATTCCCCTAGGATGAATCAAGTACACAAATGGGCCAAAGAGGCCCCATGAACTCAATAAGATAAGGAGGAATACACATTGGGGTGCATTTAGCAAATCTTGATGGCCTAGCCTAGGGGTGACCAGAAACTCCAGTAAGCCAACCTAACCTCACCATGACCCCATGACCATCCAAGGAGGTGAGTAGGCCACTAGTGACCCTTGAGGTCAACCAAATTGGTCAAATTGACCAAAAGTCAACTTTAGGCCACCTAGGTCAAACCTCCATAAATGAGGGCAATTGAACTCCAAATGATCAAATTGGACCCACCATCATATGTAAACCTCCCTAGGGTACCTAATGGACCCAAAAGACCCATCATAGGGCCACCAATTTGGGGAAATTGAGCCAATTACTAAAAAACCCTAAATTGATCTATTTGTGCTAAAACCCTAAATTGACCTTCAATTTGCCAAATGGACCTAGCACAACCCTCCATAAACACCAAGGGGAGTAAATGAGACCTAGATGAGCCAAGGTGCACATTCAATTTTGGAGAATTAGGGCAAAATCACCAAAATACCCAAATTGCCCCTATAGGCAAATAAGTGCAATTAAGCCCCATATGACCCCACCATGACTCAATTCCTCTTGGAATGGGTCCATATGGTCCGAGACAATAATGTGGGCCAGTCACATTAAGTGGCGTGAGCTTGAGCCAAGCCAAAACCCAAAAGTCCCCAAATTGGCCTATTTGAGTCAAGTGAGCCCAAAGCTTAAATCAAGTAGACTTAGCCCAATCCCATGAATCAATTGGTCAGCCCACATGGTGACCAGACCATAGGCATGCTAAAATTCGAAATTTGGGGGAAATGAATGCTTTGTCCAAGTGTAAGAAAGGGGGAAGAAGACAAGGAGGAATTCAAGAAGAATCCATGGAGGGATGGCCACTTGGCCACCACCCCCTAATTCCTGGAATGCTCTCAGCTTCCCCAGGAATTTCCCAGCAGGCTTGAGCTGACATGGCAGCAGTTAAGAGGGGCGGGGGAGAGAGAGCTTAACTTCACCTTGCCGGCCACATTATGGCAACCACCCCTTCCCAATGTAAAAGCAGCCAAACCTTCTCTCCCCTGGCATCAATTCGAGTTCAGGAGTGAATTCCTGATGAGTTGGAGACCTGCAGTTGGCTGGCTGAGGCGGTGGCAACATAGAGGAGGTCGCTGGAAAATGGCAGCCAGCAAACAAAACCCCCTCAGCCTTATTCATCCCCACCATTAGCTTCAGAATCGAAAAGGAGAGAAAGCCCCCTTCTAATCGGAATAATCGAGCTCAGTCGCACCCAGTTGAACATGGACGCTGGGAATGGAAATCGAGTCTTCCTCCGCCGCAATACCCGTCGCCAAGCTCGCGCACATGCAAGTTTCCTTTCCCCCTCCTCCTATGCTAGCTTCCTTTCTCTCCTCCCGTTGAATTGAGCCATGTAATGGCGGTTTCACTTTGCACTTTCCAAGTTCTTAGCCGCAAAAACGAAAGGTGTCGGAGCCCTACTTCGGCCACCCCAGCCCAATCGGACACCACCAGTCGATAGCCCTATGTCGACTGGTGGTGGTGGCTTAGGCGTTTCGCCGGAAACCGCCGGGATTCGCCGGAAAATAGCCCGCAAAACCGCCCAGTCACGGTGGATCTGAACCGTTGGCTCAACGGGGAAGACGACCCCATGGCCGTTAGATCGGGCTGGCTGCGCTAATCGCAGGCCATTTTATATTTAATGCATATGTTTTAATAATTGTCACATTTATTTATCCGATTTTGGAAGCTAAAATTGGGGCCTTTAGAGGCTATATAATGAAAAATGACCAGAGACAGCTAATGTAGATATAGATGTGTACTTTCATCTGAAAGTAAAATCAAGTCATTTGCATAACCGTAGGTCCCACAGTACTCATTTTAGTGTGACTGGTCAAAACTTGAACAAGAAATTATTAGTGTGCTCACTCTAAAATATAAGTCTGATGGACTTGAGATTTTGGCCATGCATGCATGTGCCTCATACCTAGCTTAGGTTCCAATACCAGAATTTTTGGAGGCAATTTTTCTATTGTTTTGTTCAAAACATGGAAAATTAAATAAATGAAATAACTAGAGTTATATAACTCCAAATAACCCCAAGTTTGGGTGTCATGCTTATTTAACCTATATTAGGCTAGGGTAAAAATTTGGGACCACTTGGATCCATGCATGATTGGTGAATCCAACATTTGCATTGAAAGGGTGTAGGGAAAATTGGGGTGCATTTAGCCAAAATGGGAAAAGGTGATTTTGGCCCATTTGCCTCATTAGATGCCCTTGAAACTCTGGTTATGAGTTGTTGTGGATGGAATACATCATCCTCTGAAGTTGTAGAATTTTTGGAGTTAAAATTTTAGGGTTTTATGTTTTAATTCAAAATTAGCCCCTTTCAAATTAATGAAATAAAAATGGGTAGTTGAATCTAGAAAATGCTATATCTCTGGTCATAGGTCTATAATGTTGAGTTAGACCTCTGGTGAATTATTGGGAATTTATAAAATTTATTTCATACTAGTGTTAGCACCAATTACATTTTGCCATTTTGAAGTTTATATGAATTCAATGAAAATAGTTTTATGGAAAATTATGAAATTGAATGTGGCTCAGTATTTAGAACACCTATGATTATTGGTAGAATTTTTGGAGGAGAAAAAGTAGGCTTTTATGGCATAAGGGCATTTTTGTAAATTCTTATCTTGTAGCAAACATGCATAAAATCCACTAAGAAAATTATGAGATTCTGAATAGGCCCTTTTTAGATCATTATAATTACTTAGTAATTTTCCTGTGATTTATAGTTTCATATAAATGGTAGTTGTAGTGTAAACCCTTATTGGCACACCATTTGTATTAAATGGTAAATATGGATAAATACTCCTTGGAATATTATGAAACCTAGGAACTGAAATTTTTAGGTCAATATTGTGCTACTGTAATTTTATCAAAATTTATTGTGACCTATAGATGGTAGATGTAGTGTAAACCCTTATTGGCACACCATTTGTATTAAATGGTAAATATGGATAAATACTCCTTGGAATATTATGAAACCTAGGCACTGAAGTTTTTAGGTCAATATTGTGCTACTGCAATTTTATCAAAATTTATTGTGACCTATAGATGGTAGATGTAGTGTAAACCCTTATTGGCACACCATTTGTATTAAATGGTAAATATGGATAAATACTCCTTGGAATATTATGAGACTTAGGCACCAAAGCTTTTAGGTCAATATTGTGCTACTGTAATTTTATCAGAATTTAATGTGACATATAGATGGTAGATGTAGTGTAAACCCTTATTGGCACACCATTTGTATTAAATAGTAAATATGGATAAATACTCCTTGGAATATTATGAAACTTAGGTACTGATGTTTTTAGGTCAATATCATACTTCTGTGATTTTATCAGAAATTATTGTGACCTGTAGATGGTGGATGTAGTGTAAACCTTCATTGGCACAACATTTGTATTAAATGGTAAATATAGATAAATACTCCTTGGAATATTAGGAAACCTAGGCACTGAAGTTTTTAGGTCAATATTGTGCTACTGTAATTTTATCAGAATTTATTGTGACCTATAGATGGTAGATGTAGTGTAAACCCTTATTGGCACACCATTTGTATTAAATGGTAAATATGGATAAATACTCCTTGGAATATTATGAGACTTAGGCACTGAAGCTTTAGGTCAATATTGTGCTACTGTAATTTTATGAGAATTTATTGTGACATATAGATGGTAGATGTGGTGTAAACCCTTATTGGCACACCATTTGTATTAAATAGTAAATATGTATAAATACTCCTTGACATATTATGAAACTTAGGTACTGAAGTTTTTAGGTCAATATCATACTTCTGTGATTTTATCAGAAATTATTGTGACCTGTAGATGGTGGTTGTAGTGTAAACCCTTATTGGCACACCACTTGTATTAAATGAATATTATGGACAAATACTCCTTAGAAAATTATGAAACTTAGGCACTGATGTTTTTAGGTTAATATCATACTACTGTAATTTTATCGAAATTTATTGTGACATGTAGATGGTGGTTATAGTGTAAACCCTTATTGGCACACCACTTGTATTAAATGAATATTATGGACGAATACTCCTTGGAATATTATGAAACTTAGGCATTGAAGTTTTTAGATCAATACTATGCTATTGTGAATTTATCAGAATTTATAGAGATCTGTAGATGGTACATGTTGCGTAAAACTTCACTTCCACCCCATCTATTTGAATAGAAATTATGATTAAGGATTTCCTGGAAGAGCATGAATGTAGGATTTGAGGTTGTTATATCATTACACATTGTGAACCTATGGCAAGATTTGGGAACTCATTAGGACTTGATAGGACCAAGGTTGCATCTTAAGAGTCAAACCTAGTTCAATTACACCTTGGCCTGCGAACAGTAGAAACTGAAAACATAGATTCGGACCCCTTCCATATGGTCACCACCCCCAGAGTTACAAACTCTAAGAGAATTGCAGATGCCGAATTAGGTTGAAGGATTAATCACCAAGGGCAGTCATCGGAAATAAAGTTGGGGCGCGTTTAGTAAAACTATCAATTCGGGAATTTGACAAGGACCTATTAGGGGAGGCGAAGGATGACTTAGCAAGAAGTGAAAATTGTGATTGAGAGATAACACAAGGAAATAGTCGGTCACTAGGAATGACATGGTTCGGTGTTCAATAGAACATCGACACATGTCTGTCGGAGTCAAATGGTAATCCACCCTAGGATTTTAGAGCAATTGGAGAGCAAATGGGCATATAAGAATGGGTAGCAACTAAATAAAATAAATTTCCTGGAAAGGGGGATTTGGGCTTCAGTCACCATCACATTCCTTAGTATCATTGCGAGCCCTTCACCGGGTAATCCACGGGAAGTCCAGGATTCACCCCAAGCTGCTAAGATCAACTAACAATAGACAAGAGTAGTAAAGTAGGAGAACTTGAAACATAATCTCCCTCCCAAATTTGGAAAGGAACAAAATAAGGACTGAGATAGTCCTGCGAGCGGTAGGCTCGGGTTATAAGGAAGGACTGGGATAGTCCTGCGAGCGGTAGGCTCGGGTTATAGGGATGGACTGGGATAGTCCTGTGAACGGTTGGCTCGGGTTATAAGAAAGGACTGGGATAATCCTGCGAGTGATAGGCCCATAGTTTGAATATAGACTGGTGTAGTCTAACGAGCGGTGGGCTCATAGTTTAAATATAAGACTGGTGTAGTCTAGCGAGCGGTCGACTCGTAGTTTAAATATAAGACTGATGTAGTCTAACGAGCGGTGGGCTCATAGTTTAAATATAAGACTGGTGTAGTCTAGCGAGCGGTAGGCTCGTAGTTTAAATATAAGACTGGTGTAGTCTAAGGAGCGGTGGGCTCGTTGCTTAAATATAAGACTAGTGTAGTCTAGCAAGCGGTAGGCTCGTAGCTTAAATATAAGACTGGTGTAATCTAGCGAGCGGTAGACTCGTAGTTTAAATATAGAGACTGGTATAGTCTAGCGAGCGGTAGGCTCGTAGTTTGAATAAAGACTGTTGTAGTCTAGCGAGCGATAGGCTCGTAGTTTAAATATAAGACTGGTGTAGTCTAACGAGCGGTGGGCTCGTAGCTTAAATATAAGATTGGTGTAGTCTAGCGAGCGGTAGGCTCGTAGATTAAATATAAGATTGGTGTAGTCTAACGAGCGGTGGGCTCGTAGCTTAAATATAAGACTGGTGTAGTCTGGCGAGTGGTAGGCTCTACTTTATAAATGTTGATTTAGAATTGCGAGCTGGAGGCTCGGTAGTAAGGATTAATACATATTTGCATATGCATAAGATGTGGTGGGTCTTCGGTTCTGGCTTAGTCGTCACACAGACAGCAGTTCGTTGACTCAGCAGTGCTAGTGGTTTGATTAGGGGCCAGGTTGTTTTACTGCGCGTCTGACGGGACGGATTCCCTAAACCCTGCCTGGCCAATACAATTTAGTACGCAGGAGCTCGTGAGTACCGGGTATCGGTATCACAGCGTACGTTAGGGCCTAGGTCTGGTAGTGTGACTTACCCACCTAGGTGAGGAGAAGCCCGCTCCTCTGCCACCGTTTGACCATGACGGGAGGTGCCCAAGAGGTTAGCTACCTCCGAAAAGTGGGAACTAAAGGTCTGTACGTACAGAGTCGTGTGCGTGAGTTGCATCATTGCATTGCACATCATGACATAGCATACTTGCATAAAACAGAGACCTCATCGTATAAATTAGTATGGGCTCTTTTATACAATGAGTTTACTTCTTGCCAGATCCCTTAGCTTATGTTTTTGTGTGTGTATACACATAAGTTAAGGTTACTTTCATAGCTGCTCTAGTTGTTTCTTTACTTGCTCTAGTTTCTTTATAACTACTCTAGTGTACTTTTCTAGCTGCTTAGACTATTTTATAATTGTGTGTGTATACTCACTTTGACGCTCGTTTATATACTACTCGGTTTCTTTATGGCCCCTTGATTTATTGTGATAGATTTGCTAGAAAGGTGCTTGATGTATATATATATACATGTTGTTAGCTATTGATATAATTGCTAGATGTAAATGCTTTTATATACATGTTGTTAGTTATTGATATAATTGCTAGATGTAAATGCTTTTATATACATGTTGTTAGCTATTGATATATACTGCTAGGTTAGTAATACCCGCTTGTCACCTGCTTTTGATTTACCCTTTGATGTCCTTCGCTTCCTCCTCCCGCACGGTGCCTAGGAGTCGCGGGTGGAGGCGGTAAGGAATATGCTGAGTCTTATAGACTAATGGTCGGTGGACCTCATCATTTTAGGGATGATGTGTCGGAACAGCAGGACCCGTTCAGGAGACAGGACACGAAGACGAGAAGAAGCAGAGCAACCACTACACGTCATTGCAGCAGCAGCTACAGATGCATGAAGGCAGAGTTTGATAGCTTCCGCATAGATGTAGAGTGAGAGTGTTGTTGCACTATCTTTGAACATGTATTGGGCGTAAGCCCTTTTTCTTTTAGTTCTTTCTCATCGTGGACATTATAATCTTGTATTATGATAAATATATAATGTGATTTTGTGGACTTGTTTCATTTAAATACTTTAATTAATATGATTAATGTTGGCCTGGATGATGATGAATAGTCGGCAGGATAGATGTCTTGTGGAGGCGACCATTGGGTGTAATGGTGTCGCCGCAAGACGGCGGTTCTGGGTGGTAAGACCCGGGAAAAAATGCAAAAAAAGAGGGTCTTACAAACTGGTATCAGCTTAGCCGACTTTCGATCCAAGTAAAAGAAATCCACAAACCCTGGGCCATCCCGCTCGAGTTTAGTTTGAGGACAAACTAGCAGCGGAAGCAGTGGTGTGCCCATATGGGAAATCACATAACTTTGTCCACTTAACGATAAGATTAGTCCAACCTGACTAGTGCACCGTATTTGTTTGACTTAGCAACACATCTCATAAGGTATCTTAGTCCGGCATCAACCACAAAAATATTTTGACCAAAGTTGTAGGATACCCCCAAAGTGACTAAAAGGAGTTGAAAGTGTGTGTAAGTGTTCAGGACTTACTCTCCAATATACCCACGTCACTTCCTAAGTGATATTAACACCCCTCAAACAAACAAATAGGACAATCTTAAGTGGATTTGGTGCTTGTGATTGTACTATCGGATTAGTATGAGACTCATAAGGCTTAACTTATGTGCTTAGAAGCTAATACTCCACACTTCCACCCTCGAAAAACCATCACAAAGAAAGGATGTAAAATGTGGAATGAGAATTCCAACTTAAGGAAGACCACTTAATAGGCACACGATCCTTGGAAAGTTGCGGTAAATGGCATTTTGAGGGTAGAGAACCTTACCATATACACAAATCTCAAGGACTGTATACCCATAAGGATTATGTAAATACACGAGATGTCCAAATTTTCGGATATAAGAAACTCATCACAAGATTTACGGGTGGCTAATCTTGTTTCTTCGTTTATTGGATCACTATGACGTTAACTTGGGTTGTTTTGGAAACATAAAAGTCTCTGCAATACAACTCCCCGGGCACCTATTTTGGTGCAGGGTATATAAAGTGAACCCTAGACCCAAATTTGTGTGCCCCCATTATCTGACTTATCCAAATAATCTGAATTTTACACTGTACATGTTGATTAAGTACGATACACATGTTGTCCAAGAATCAGAATTCTGGAGATAAAGTTCTATGGATTTGGAAATGATTGCATTACATACGATTGTGGTAGACCTAAGGCTTAATGGAAACCAATCAACTCAAACCTTTTATGGATGGTAGGTCTCGGAAAGAAAGGTCCCTTGACAAATTTGAGGCCATTTGGACCCTTACATATTGGTGGGTCCCACCTGTAAGACCAAGGTAGCTTAAGATAATACCCATGTTGTTACACACACAGAGTTTTAGGGATAAGAATTATTTTCCTTGGTCAACTCTCTTGAAATTTGAAACATGTGTTTATTATCAAGAGATCTTTCATCTCTGAAGGAATCAAAGACTTTGAGGATTGAGTCCCGTAGGAAATTGGGGTTTGTGAACTCCTTTTACATTAAGCAATATTGAGAATTCCAAGGTCATGTTCCCCTAGGTCAGTATAAAAATATGGAATATTACAGAAATGAGTAGATAGACTCGTGGTCTCCATTAAACTTCTGAAAATTTTATTATACTTAACTATTGATTAGTTATCATACTTCCTTCACGAAATGGGTTTTGCACCCTTAGCCGCATAATTAATCTTCTGGAATTATTTTAAGGAGGGAAACTATGAACTTCTGCTGAACACTGTCTTGAATCATGATTAGTCTCTAAAAATTCTGTTAAACCTATTGCCATTGATAACTGATACTTGGTGTACAAATTGGGGACCCCATAGTTATGAAAGAAATAAGAATGAGGCAAAAAACAAATATGATATTACGAAGAGTTGAAATTTGTAAATTACCACATACAAGACTTGGGGAATGATTTAGAGATCAATTCACGACATATTTACGATAGTTGATTTATAGGTGATCGGTCTCGTGCAAAATTTGAGCTTGTTTTGCGTTTAACAAAAATGAGGAATATAGATCTGACCGTTAATAACACATGATTTGGGATAAAAATCAGGAATGAGGCTTCAGGACGTTACTGTGATTGGGTGCACATCAAAAATTAATCTTGGAGGATTTTCAATATATGAATTTTATGAGAATTGGAATTGATGACTCACATGAATTTAAGTACCAGAACTAAGCTTTAATATTACTAGAGTTTTCTTTTAGTTTAGTAAATGACCATGACATATTAACATTTACTAAATATCATTTCGGATCTTAGAAGCATATTAAATGTTGACATAAAGTATTAAAAGAATGACGATGTCATGAAAATTAGGAGAATCAATATTGCCCAAGCCATAAGCATATCATGCTCTTGGAAGACAAGTCTAAATTCCAATTGCAAACACCTAACAAATAAGGGTATGGACATCATATTATGGATTATAAGACTCAGTGGATTCCTACACTCGCCTTGTGAATATGCAACTTTACTTCAACTTATGTCCTCCCTCCACAATGTATATCTTCATCAAACTGATAAATATTTAAGGAGACCCAGGAGAAGATCTTGGTTACGGACATAGTAAGATTTAACGAAAGTGCACTTGGGAGAAGACTGAGGATGAAGCGATGTGAACTAAACCTAACCGTTTCCAATATTAGTTGGGAGTCGTGTTGCACAAAAACTACTAAATCTTCCTGGTATATTCTGAACTCTGACTCCCGTAGACCCAACCTAAATTTCGAGGATGAAATTGTTTCTCGTTTATTGGGATTTGTAACATCCCACAAACTGCTAGGCCCCTGGAGAATTTTTGCCATGACAAGTCATGACAAAAATAGGATAAGTGACATAGGGCACTAGGATGACAAGTTGAAAGGAGTGAAAAACACATGGTGTGCACTCAGCCACCATGGGCCACCCTAATGTAAAGTGAACTAAAAAGAGGCTAAAACATCTTATGCATCACACATAGTCATGGAGATTCCCCTAGGATGAATCAAGTACACAAAATGGGCCAAAGAGGCCCCATGAACTCAATAAGATAAGTAGGAATACACATTGGGGTGCATTTAACAAATCTTGATGGCCTAGCCTAGGGGTGACCACAAACTCTAGTAAGACAACCTAACCTCACCATGACCCCATGACCATCCAAGGAGGTGAGTAGGCCACTAGGAACCCTTGAGGTCAACCAAATTGGTCAAATTGACCAAAAGTCAACTTTAGGCCACCTAGGTCAAACCTCCATAAATGAGGGCAATTGAACTCCAAATGATCAAATTGGACCCACCATCATATGTAAACCTCCCTAGGGTACCTAATGGACCCAAAAGACCCATCATAGGGCCACCAATTTGGGGAAATTGGGCCAATTACTAAAAAGCCCTAAATTGATCTATTTGTGCTAAAACCCTAAATTGACCTTCAATTTGCCAAATTGACCTAGCACAACCCTCCATAAACACCAAGGGAAGTAAATGAGACCTAGATGAGCCAAGGTGCACATTCAATTTTGGAGAATTAGGGCAAAATCACCAAAATACCCAAATTGCCCCTATAGGCAAATAAGTGCAATTAAGCCCCATATGACCCCACCATGACTCAATTCCTCTTGGAATGGGTCCATAGGGTCTGAGACAATAATGTGGTCCAGTCACATTAATTTGCGTGAGCTTGAGCCAAGCCAAAACCCAAAAGTCCCCAAATTGGCCTATTTGAGTCAAGTGAGCCCAAAGCTTAAATCAAGTAGACTTAGCCCAATCCCATGACTCAATTGGTCAGCCCACATGGTGACCAGACCATAGGCATGCTGAAATTCGAAATTTGGGGGAAATAAATTCTTTGTCCAAGTGTAAGAAAGGGGGAAGAAGACAAGGAGGAATTCAAGAAGAATCCATGGAGGGATGGCCACTTGGCCACCACCCCCTAATTCCTGGAATGCTCTCAGCTTCGCCAGGAATTTCCCAGCAGGCTTGAGCTGACATGGCAGCAGTTGAGAGGGGGGGAGAGAGAGCTTAACTTCACCTTGCCAGCCACACTAATGGCAACCACCCCTTCCCAATGTAAAAGCAGCCAAACCTTCTCTCCCCTGGCATCAATTCGAGCTCAGGAGTGAATTCCTGATGAGTAGGAGACCTGCAGTTGGCTGGCTGAGGCGGTGGAAACATAGAGGAGGTCGCTGGAAAAAATGGCAGCCAGCAAACAAAACCCCACTCAGCCTTATTCATCCCCACCATTAGCTTCAGAAACGAAAAAGGAGAGAAAGCCCCCTTCGAATAGGAAGAATCGAGCTCAGCCGCAACCAGTTGAACATGGACGCTGGGAATGGAAATCGAGTCTTCCTCCGCCGCAATACCCGCCGCCAAGCTCGCGCACAGGCAAGTTTCCTTTCCCCCATCCTCCTGTGCTAGCTTCCTTTCTCTCCTCCCGTTGAATTGAGCCATGTAATGGAGGTTTCACTTTGCACTTTCCATGTTCTTAGCCGCAAAAAACGAAAGGTGTCGGAGCCCTACTCCGGCCACCCCAGCCCAATCGGACACCACCAGCCGACAGCCCTATGTCGACTAGTGGTGGTGGCTTGGGCGTTTCGCCGAAAACCGTCGGGATTCACCGGAAAATAGCCTGCAAAACCGCCCAGTCGCGGTGGATCTGAACCGTTGGATCAACGGGGAAGACGACCCCGTGGCCGTTAGATCAGGCTGGCTGCGCTAATCGCAGGCCATTTTATATTTAATGCATATGTTTTAATAATTGTCACATTTATTTATCCGATTTTGGAAGCTAAAATTGGGGCCTTTAGAGGCTATATAATGAAAAATGACCAGATACAACTAATGTAGATATAGATGTCTACTTTCATCTGAAAGTGAAATCAAGTCATTTGGATAACTGTAGGTCCCACAGTACTCATTTTAGTGAGACTGGTCAAAATATGAACCAGAAATTAATTAGTGTGCTCACTCTAAAATATAAGTCTGATGGACTTGAGATTTTGGCCATGCATGCATGTGCCTCATACCTTGCTTAGGTTCCAATATCAGAATTTTTGGAGGCAATTTTTCTATAATTTTGTTCAAAACATGGAAAATTAAATAAATGAAATAACTAGAGTTATATAACTCCAAATAACCCCAAGTTTGGTTGTCATGCTTATTTAACCTATATTAAGCTATGGTAAAAAATTGGGACCACTTGGATCCATGCATGATTGGTGAATCCAACATTTGCATTGAAAGGGTGTAGGGAAAATTGGGGTGCATTTAGCAAAAATGGGAAAAAGTGATTTTGTCCCATTTGCCCCATTAGATGCCCTTGAAACTCTGGTTATGAGTTGTTGCGGATGGAATACATCATCCTCTGAAGTTGTAGAATTTTTGGAGTTAAAATTTTAGGGTTTTATGTTTTAATTCAAAATTAGCCCCTTTCAAATTAATGAAATAAAAATGGGCAGTTGAATCTAGAAAATTCTAGATCTCTGGTCATAGGTCTATAATGTTGAGTTAGACCTCTGGTGAATTATTGGGAATTTATGAAATTTATTTCATACTAGTGTTAGCACCAATTACATTTTGCCCTTTTGAAGTTTATATGAATTCAATGAGAATAGTTTTATGGAAAATTATTAAATTGAATGTAGCTCATTATTTTAGTATTTAGAACACCTATGATTATTGGTAGAATTTTTGGAGGAGAAAAAGTAGGCTTTTATGGCATAAGGGCATTTTTGTAAATTCCTTATCTTGTAGCAAACATGCATAAAATCCACTAAGAAAATTATGATTCTGTATAGGCCCTTTTTAGATCATTATAATTACCTAGTAATTTTCCTGTGATTTATAGTTTCATATAAATGGTAGTTGTAGTGTAAACCCTTATTGGCACACCATTTGTATTAAATGGTAAATATGGATAAATATTCCTTGGAATATTATGAAACCTAGGCACTGACGTTTTTAGGTCAATATTGTGCTACTGTAATTTTATCAGAATTTATTGTGACCTATAGATGGTAGATGTAGTGTAAACCCTTATTGGCACGCCATTTGTATTAAATGGTAAATATGGATAAATACTCTTTGGAATATTATGAAACCTAGGCACTGAAGTTTTTAGGTCAATATTATGCTGATGTAATTTTATCAGAATTTATTGTGACCTATAGATGGTAGATGTAGTGTACACCCTTATTGGAACACCATTTGTATTAAATGGTAAATATGGATAAATACTCCTTGGAATATTATGAGACTTAGGCACTGAAGCTTTTAGGTCAATATTGTGCTACTGTAATTTTATTAGAATTTATTGTGACCTATAGATGGTAGATGTAGTGTAAACCCTTATTGGCACACCATTTGTATTAAATAGTAAATATGGATAAATACTCCTTGGAATATTATGAAACTTAGGTACTGATGTTTTTAGGTCAATATCATACTTCTGTGATTTTATCAGAAATTGTTGTGATCTGTAGATGTTGGATGTAATGTAAACCCTCATTGGCACACCATTTGTATTAAATGGTAAATATGGATAAATACTCCTTGGAATATTAGGAAACCTAAGCACTGAAGTTTTTAGGTCGATATAGTGCTACTGTAATTTTATCAGAATTTATTGTGACCTATAGATGGTAGATGTAGTGTAAACCCTTATTGGCACACCATTTGTATTAAATGGTAAATATGGATAAATACTCCTTGGAATATTATGAGACTTAGGCACTGAAGCTTTTAGGTCAATATTGTGCTACTGTAATTTTATCAGAATTTATTGTGACCTATAGATGGTAGATGTAGTGTAAACCCTTATTGGCACACCATTTTAATTAAATAGTAAATATGGATAAATACTCCTTTGAATATTATGAAACTTAGGTACTGAAGTTTTTAGGTCAATATCATACTTCTGTGATTTTATCAGAAATTATTGTGACCTATAGATGGTGGTTGTAGTGTAAACCCTCATTGGCACACCACGTATATTAAATGAATATTATGGATAAATACTCCTTAGAAAATTATGAAACTTAGGCACTAATGTTTTTAGGTCAATATCATACTACTGTAATTTTATCGGAATTTATTGTGACCTGTAGATGTTGGTTATAGTGTAAACCCTTATTGGCACACCACTTGTATTAAATGAATATTATGGACGAATACTCCTTGGAATATTATGAAACTTAGGCATTGAAGTTTTTAGATCAATACTATGCTATTGTGAATTTATCAGAATTTATAGAGATCTGTAGATGGTACATGTTGCGTAAAACTTCACTTCCACCCCATCTATTTGAATAGAAATTATGATTAAGGATTTCCTGGAAGAGCATGAATGTAGGATTTGAGGTTGTTAGATCATTACACAGTGTGAACCTATGGCAAGATTTGGGAACTCATTAGGACTTGATAGAACCAAGGTTGCATCTTAAGAGTCAAACCTAGTTCAATTACACCTTGGCCTGCGAACAGTAGAAACTGAAAACATAGATTCGGACCCCTTCCATATGGTCACCACCCCCAGAGTTACTAACTCTAAGAGAATTGCAGATGCCCAATTAGGTTGAAGGATTAATCACCATGGGCAGCCATCAGAAATAAAGTTGGGGTGCGTTTAGTAAAACTATCAATTCAGGAATTTGACAAGGACCTATTAGGGGAGGCGAAGGATGACTTAGCAAGAAGTGAAAATTGTGATTGAGAGATAACATAAGGAAATAGTCGGTCACTAGGAATGACATGGTTTGGTGTTCAATAGAACATCGACACATGTCTGCCCGAGTCAAATGGTAATCCACCCTAGGATTTTAGAGCAATTGGAGAGCAAATGGGCATACAAGAATGAGTAGCAAATAAATAAAATAAATATCCTGGAAAGGGGGATTTGAGCTTCAGTCACCATCACATTCCCTAGTACTGTTGCGAGCCCTTCACCGGGTAATCCACGAGAAGTCCAGGATTCACCCCAAGCTGCTAAGATCAACTAACAATAGACAAGAGTAGTAAAGTAGGAGAACTTGAAACATAATCTCCCTCCCAAAGTTGGAAAGGAACAAAATAAGGACTGGGATAGTCCTGTGAGCGGTAGGCTCGGGTTATAAGGAAGGACTGGGATAGTCCTGCGAGCGGTAGGCTCGGGTCGAAAGGAATAATTAGGACTGGGATAGTCCTGCGAGCGGTAGGCTCGGGTTATAAGGAAGGACTGGGATAGTCCTGCGAGCGGTAGGCTCGGGTCAAAAGGTATAAGGACTGGGATAGTCCTGCGAGCGGTGGGCTCGGGTTATAAGGAAGGACTGGGATAGTCCTGCGAGCGATAGGCCCGTAGTTTGAATAGAGACTGGTATAGTCTAGCTAGCGGTAGGCTCGTAGTTTGAATAAGACTGGTGTAGTCTAACGAGCGGTGAGCTAGTAGTTTAAATATAAGACTAGTGTAGTCTAGCGAGCGGTAGGCTCGTAGTTTAAATATAAGACGGGTGTAGTCTAACGTGCGGTGGGCACGTAGTTTAAATATAAGACTGGTGTAGTCTAGCGAGCGGTAGCCTCGTAGTCTAAATATAAGTCTGGTGTAGTCTAACGAGAGGTAGGTTCGTAGATTAAATATAAGACTGGTGTAGTCTAGCGAGCGGTAGGCTCGTAGCTTAAATATAAGACTGGTGTAGTCTAGCGAGCGGTAGGCTCGTAGTTTAAATATAAGACTGGTGTAGTCTAACGAGCGGTGGGCTCGTAGCTTAAATATAAGACTGGTGTAGTCTAGCGAGCGGTAGGCTCGTAGTTTAAATATATGACTGGTGTAGTCTAACGAGCGGTGGGCTCGTAGCTTAAATATAAGACTGGTGTAGTCTGGCGAGCGGTAGGCTCTACTTTATAAATGTTGATTTAGAATTGCGAGCTGGAGGCTCGGTAGTAAGGGTTAATACATATTTGCATATGCATAAGATGTGGTGGGTCTTCAGTTCTGGCTTAGTCGTCACACCGACAGCAGTTCGTTGACTTGGCAGTGCTAGTGGTTTGATTATGGGCCAGGTTGTTTTACTGCGCGTCCAACGGGACGGATTCCCTAAACCCTGCCTGGCCAATACAGTTTAGTACGCAGGAGCTCGTGAGTACCGGGTACCGGTATCATAGCGTACGTTAGGGCCTAGGTCTGGTAGTGTGACTTACCCACCTAGGTGAGGAGACGCCCGCTCCTCTGCCACCGTTTGACCACGAAGGGAGGTGCCCGAGAGGTTAGCCACCTCCGAAAAGTGGGAACTAAAGGTCTGTACGTACAGAGTCGTGTGCGTGAGTTGCATCATGGCATTGCACATCATGACATAGCATACTTGCATAAAACAGAGACCTCATCGTATAAATTAGTATGAGATCTTTTATATGATGAGTTTACTTCTTGCCAGATCCCTTAGCTTATGTGTTTGTGTGTGTATACACATAAGTTAAGGTTACTTTCATAGCCGCTCTAGTTGTTTCTTTACTTGCTCTAGTTTTCTTTATAACTACTCTGGTGTACTTTTCTAGTTGCTTAGACTATTTTATAACTGCGTGTGTATACTCACTTTGACGCTTGTTTATATACTACTCGGTTTCTTTGTGGCCCCTTGATTTATTGTGATAGATTTGCTAGAAAGGTGTTTGATGTATATATGTATATATATATACATGTTGTTAGCTATTGATATAATTGCTAGATGTAAATGCTTTTATATACATGTTGTTAGCTATTGATATAATTGCTAGATGTAAATGCTTTTATATACATGTTGTTAGTTATTGATATATACTCCTAGGTTAGTAATACCCGCTTGTCACCTGCTTTTGATTTACCCTTTGATGTCCTCCGCTTCCTCCTCCCGCACGGTGCCTAGGAGTCGCGGGTGGAGGCGGTAAGGAATATTCTGAGTCTTATAGACTGACGGTCGGTGGACCTCATCATTTTAGGGATGATGTGTCGGAACAGCAGGACCCGTTCAGGAGACAGGACATGAAGACGAGATGAAGCAGAGCAACCACTACATGTCATTGCAGCAGCAGCTACAGATGCATCAAGACAGAGTTTGATAGCTTCCGCATAGATGTAGAGTGAGAGTGTTGTTGCACTTTCTTTGAACATGTACTGGGCGTAAGCCCTTTTTTCTTTTAATTCTTTCTCATCGTGGACATTATATTCTTGTATTATGATAAATATATAATGTGATTTTGTGGACTTGTTTCATTTAAATACTTCAATTACTGTGATTAATGTTGGCCTGGATGATGATGAATAGTCGGTAGGATCGGCGTCTTATGGAGGCGACCATTCGGTGTAATGGTGTCGCCGCAAGACGGCGGTTCTGGGCGGTAAGACCCGGGAAAGAATGCAAAAAAAGAGGGTCTTACACAAGCAATCACAGAATAATCATAGCATAGAAAACACAAAATTTATTGTGGTTCCCCAATATAGTTACATCCACTTTCCCCCTGCGCCTATCGAGTAGTGTGCTAGCCTCAGCAAACTTCTCCAAATCTCAGATCTCCTTCACAGATCTTACAACTCAGAGTCCTTGACTCTTACCTCAGAAACAAACCCGGTTCCCTACCTCAGACTTCAAGACTAAGTCCTACACTCAAACTCAATAGATGAATCCTACCTCAAGTCCTCAATAGGAACCCTACCTCGGGCCTTCAACATGAGCCCTACACTCAGATTCAATAATTGAATCATACCTCAGGTCCTCACCAGGAACCCTACCTCAGGCCTTCAACAAGAGCCCTACACTTAGACCTTTAACAAGATCCACACACTCAAATTCAACAAATGAATCCTACCTTAGGTCCTCAACATGAACCCTACGGCTGGCCTCAACAAGAGCCCTTCACTCAGGCCTTCAACAAGAGACCTACCTCAAGTTCTCACATAACTCTACCTCAGATCTCAGGGAGATCTTACAGAAAGATGATTAGAATTTCTTACAACAAAAGTATGAATAGACTCAATATGATCTTCACTTGATTTGCAAGAGACTTCTTTAGGCTTTGATGAAGACAAACTTCATAGCATCAACAACAAAAATCTTGAATATTTCTTATCACAGATTGATTAGGAGAACTGGATTGATGCTCTGAGTGTATCTCTTTCTTCAGATTTTGTTCTCCGAACTTCTTTTTCTTCACAGGATAAACGTGCTTTCTTGAAGAAAAGAATATTGCTCTATCAAGCCGCTCTTTGATTTTCTTAATGATAGATTCTCTGAGTTCTTATTAGGGTATCCATCATATCTGTATTTATAGCATCGACAAACCCTAACGATCGAAACGAGAATGTCTTTATGTTAGAAATCGCATACCTTAAAAGTATGTACTTATTGGATTGATTGACGACGGTGATTAATGTGTTCTGCGAATTTGAATTGTCACGATAATGTTTCATCTCATCGCGACGCTCTTTCATTAGGTCACGATGACATTTCAACTCTTCATGATGATACTTGTACTTTTTAGATTCTAAGTACACTTCTGCCAAAGTGTTAGCTTATTACAACGATAAAGCTTCTTCTTAGATATACTTGTTGTCTTCATGACGATGTTTCATATCGTCATGATGATCTTTCATCTTGTCATAATGACATTTCAATCTTCTAGCCGAGCCTTTAGTTATTCGATGTTACTAGGATCTTCAAGATAATATTTGAGTTCAACATAAATATAGTCTTCAAGTCGAATGAATAAGCTTATCAAGACGAATTCTAACCTCAATACGACCATTGTCTTCAAGTCGAATGAATAAGCTTATCAAGATGAATTCTGACTTCAACACACTGTCTTCAGGTCGAATGAATAAGCTTATCAAGATGAATTCTGACTTCAACGTTGTCTTCAAGTCGACTGAATAAGCTTATCAAGATGACATTTTAGCTTGTCATGACGATATGACTTAACACTTAGATCTGAGCATTGTCTTGGCTACAGGGGAGCCATATCTAGACACTATGGTCTTGAGTATTCTCAATTCAACATCTCTTTTGAAATGTCGAACACTCTTCTCGACGACATTTTGTTCTTCCCGATGACATTTGACTTGGACTGAATTAACTTGCATGGATTGGATTCCATACGATGAAATATCTTTTCACAATGATCTTAACTTAGTCTTTAGAACAAGTGTACTCCTTTGTCTTTGTCTCGACAGTAATTAGTTGAATGAATCCCAACAAGATGATACGTGAGTGATTGAGACTTGTCAAAATGATATCGTCTTCACCAAAGTGTTGTCAAGATGATATACAGATGTTTAAGCAACACCTAGTCTTCAACACGATTAAGACTAAGAGAAATTGTCTTCAAGACAATATTACTTGTTGCACATAGAGATCACGACAATATATTCCGTCTGTCTCAACGATATTTGGCTTAGCATAATTCTGAGAACTATCTAAGTATTCCTTGAGAATGACCATATCATTGACTTATTGTGAATGATTTATTAAATTGAATTAAATAAACTTCTGCACAATAAATTAGAGAGTCATCAAATACAAAGAGCATGTATCATTGACATGAGAACTTCTTCAAATTAGGAACATGGTTGAGCAATGTTCCCAACACATGTCGTCCTACTCCTCGCAGAACCAGCGAGGCTGACTCTTTTAGAATTCACTGTCGAGCCCGTCGCTGTCGAGCTTACCTTGCCAGCGAGCTCTTCTCTCAGGTGGCGGCGACTCACTAACGAGCTCACCAACGTACCTACTGTCCTTGAGCTTACCTCGCTAGTCGTCATCGAGCTCTTTTCTCATCCGTCCAAAACTCCCTGACAAGCTCATCATTAAGAACTCGACATATGGCGACTGATACGTATAGTCTTTTCGCCCGGTGTTCCCCATGGTTTTCATTCATTTTAGTGCCCGATGTGTGCATTTATGTTCAAATTAGATATATTGCTACTTGGGACTATTTGGATGAATGTTTGCCACATGTGTGGATTTTTGGCTATTTACAAGGGAGGTGCTGTCAAAATGACCTGTGCACGCCCGTGCATAATTTTCGCACGCACATGTGCCCCTTTCCCTCTTGTAATGTCATCTTTCCAGCAATATGAATTTGTGCGTGTGTTTCCCATGCACGCGTGTGCGCATGCACACTCATTTTTCTCGTGCAATTTCCGCACACGTGCATGCCACATGCATTTGTGTGTGCCCCCCATTTCTGCTCATTTCATCAGCTTGGGAACGATCTGAATTTGTGCATGCATTTTCCACTCGTGTGTGTGCGCCATATACGTGAGCCCATGTTTTCCCTGATAGTTGACCTACGCACGTGCGTGCATAATTGGCGCATGCGTGTGCACCCTATTTTCCTTTATAGTGGATGCTCGTGATTTTGACAAAATCTGACCTCTTCTCCGATGTTTTCACTTCTCCTTCGCCCAAATATCTAGAGTTTCGTCCATAGAGTCTTATCCAACATCCCCAAACATTCCAAAGGTGTAGAAGGGAGATTCCTGTGAAATTTTTCCGAATCTTTATGGAGCGAGCAGGAGCTAGTCAACTTAGAGTTAAAAAACCAAACAACCAGAAGCAAGTGGAGGCAAACAACTGATCTTTATTGATAACAATCTTCAAAATTACAAGGCAAGGCATGCTTGACGAGACATGATTTCGCCAACACACACTAAAGGAAAGATACAAAGTTGAAGATAACTTGAGACCGCTTAGACCGCGCGACCTCCCTGCGATCTCAAAAAACTGCCAGACCGCAGCAACTTGACGATCACAGAACACCACCAGCTCGCTGATCAAACCACCCACTTCTTCAGACCTCCTGATTCTCCCGAACTCCAGCACCACAACTCCAAGCCGCAGACCGCCCGAACACTTTCAGAGGAAGAGGTGATCGCTGCTGTCCGCACTATCTGCAGAAGCTGCACAAAAGAAGTTCAATCAGGAGACCGCCCGGTCACATAAACACATACCGCAGGAAAGAAGAAAGTTTAGCTTACGCTTGGTGTGTACTTTGCTGCTACAGTGGCCTCCTATTTATAGGCGCGGGACCTGATCCAGTCACCACCCTATGAGATAGGATCACCACCCCCAGACCGCGCGACCAGACCGTTCACACTGCGCGATCAGCAACATTACTTCTGCTTCATTTTGGTGAACCCGCCAGCTTCAATGTCGCCATGAGAAACTGCCACTCTCACAGCAGACCGCGACTCCACAAGGAGCTCGCCAGACCGCCCGAAGCTATTCACCACCTGTGTTCGCACGAGACCGCGAACACAGTCAGTTCGCCATCAGACCGTGAACTCCTGTCCGCATGCCGATCTCCTCCTGAGACCGCGAACAGCAACCAGCTCGCGTACCAGTCTCCTCCTGAGACCGCGAACTGAGACCGCGCGACTGAGACCCTTAGTCCGCGAATACCCCCAGAAAGCCCGGTCAGCTACCAGACCGCATTCAGGAGAGAACCTGGATCAAACTGTGCGGTCACACCAGACCGCCACAGCCTTGAAGAGCACAGCACGCCATGCGGTCATGCACAGACCGCGCATACCTGAAGACGAACAGCCCGCCACGCGGTCAGAGACAGGCCGCGCGACCTCCATCTTCAGCCGCCTTGAACTCATACCAGAGATCAAGCTAGGAGACCGCAGCTAGGCTTAGATTAGCCAGACCGCAGATGCAGACCGCCAGGTCGTGCGGTCACGTCAGACCGCCCGACCTCCTCCCAGACCGCCCAGGTCCAAAAAACCCTCCAAACTTCCACTTCAACAATTTCAACACTCCCCCTTGAAGTGGGAAGTTGAAACTAGCCCCAGTAGGCTCCTTAGCCGTGTGAACGACCCCTTTGCCAGCGCCTTTGTGAAGATGTCCGCGACATTGTCCGCACTCCGCACATGCCCGACCGAAAGAGATCCCTCCAGCACCTTCTCCCGTATGAAGTGATGCTCGATCTCGATATGCTTGGTCCTCGCGTGACAAACTGGATTGGTTACCAGTTTGAGAGCACTCTCATTGTCACCACGTAGCAGAGTCGGCTCCTGAACCTCCTTGTGGACGTCTCCCACCAACCTCCTAAGCCAGATGGCTTCCTGAGCTGCCAAGGCCGAAGCCTTATATTTCGCTTCCGTGGTGGAGACCGACACGGAATCCTTCTTCTTGCTGCACCATGATATAGCTGTAGGGCCCGTCATGAAGACGAATCCAGACGTCGACTTCCGATCATCCGAATCTCCCCCGTAGTCAGCATCCATGTACCCGTGCACCTTGAAGCCTGCATCTCTCCTATATAGGAGACCCATGTCCGAGGTCGCCTTGACATTCTTCAGAATATTCTTGGCTGCTAGCAGATGAGGTACCCGTGGCTCCGCCATATACCGACTCACTCTGCCAACTGCATATGCAATATCCGGCCTCGTGATCGTCAGATAAATCAAGCTCCCAACCAGAGCTCGGAACACCAACGGATCTGCATAATCCTCCCCTCATCTTTCCGAAGCTTCATAGCCTTCTCCAGAGGTGTGGAAGTGCACTTCCCTTCCTTCATGCCGAACCGCTCCACGATCCGCTCCGCATATCCGGCTTGGGTCACCAGCACTCCATCTTCCTTCCTCTGCACCTCGAGTCCAAGGAAATGGTGAAGCTTACCTAAGTCCTTCATCTCGAACCTGATAGACAGCTCGGCCCGTAGCTGTGCTACTTCCTCCTTCGAGTTCCCCGTCATGATCATATCGTCGACGTATAGCAGCACGATGACTTGAAGCTCCCCGCTCTTCTTGACGAACAAGCTTGAGTCTGAGTCTGAAGCACAAAACCCACAGAATAGGAGATATTCTGCGATCTTCCCGTACCACGCCCTCGGTGCTTGCTTCAACCCATACAGGGCCTTCTTCAGCTTGCAGACATGCTCCGGAAAATCTTCAGACACAAAGCCAGGTGGCTGGACCATGAAGATGTTCTTGTCAATCTCGCTGTACAAGAAGGCGTTCTTGACGTCGAGCTGCCAAATCTCCCATCCACTAAACGCCGCCAAGGCAATGATGAACCGAACTGAAGTCATTTTTGCCACCGGACTGAAAGTCTCCTCGTAGTCTTCACCGTACTGCTGCGAGAACCCCCGAGCCACAAGGCGAGCCTTGTATCACTCGATACTGCCGTCAGCTTTCTTCTTGAGCTTGTAGACCCACTTGCATGTCACAGGAGTGATGCCCTTGGGCTTGGGCACAAGAGACCAGGTCTCATTCTTCTCGAGAGCTGCCATCTCTTCTTACATAGCAATGTCCCACTCCTTCACGCCTCTGGCCTTTTCAAAGCTCGACGGCTCCCTCTCATCCAAGGGACCAGCGAAGAAACATGAGACGAAGCTCACTGTGTTTCCTCCTGTATAGCGATGAGGGGCAACGATCGCTCGCTTCGACCTCCTCAGCTCCTTCCCCTGAACCGCATTATCTCCATCTGCTTCTTCCCTAGCTCCTCTTCCAGACGTTCTAGGAGCATTGCTCCCCCTGCTCCCTGAACCAGAAGCCTCCGTCTCAGAACTAGAAGGAGATGGTCCACCTGGTGACACAGGTAGCTCCACCTGAAGATCCTCCACAGCTTTTTCCGGCACCTCCACCCTGCTCTCTGGTAGCTCCACATCAGAGGACCCCTTGTAAGATGTCTCCTCATCGAACACGACGTCGCGAGATACCACAAATCTCCGCGTCTCCGGGTCCATGCACTTCCATCCTTTCTTCCGCTCATCGTATCCCACGAAGACTAGCTTCCTTGCTTTCACATCTAGCTTCGTCCGAAGAGCATCTGGAACATGCACGTAGCAGGTGGAACCAAACACCCTAAGGTGTGCCACGCTTGGCTTCTCTTTGAACATCATCTCATGCATAGTCAACATGTTGATGGGACTCAAAGGCATCTGGTTGATGACGTTGGCAGCACAAGACATTCGCTCCGCCCAGAAGGACTTTGGGATACTCTTGGCATGCAGCTAACACTTGTAGGTCTCCGTCAGATGACGGATCTTCCGCTCTGCAACTCCGTTCTATTGTGGAGTATGTGCACAAGTGAGCTCCCTCCGGATACCTGCCTTCCTGCAAAAACTAGAAAACTCACCAGATGTGAACTCCCCTCCGTTGTCAGTTCTCAGCTTCTTCACCCGCAGGCCAAGCCGGCCCTCCACAAGCTCCTTGAACTCCACAAATTTGGCAAACGCCTCCGCCTTCTCCTTCAGAAAATATACCCAGACATATCTGGTGTAATCATCGATCAACACCAGCATATATCTGCTCCCTCCGAGGCTTGGGGTAGCAGTAGGTCCCATCAAGTCACCGTGGATGCACTCCAACGGCACACTACTCCTCGTCTGCGACTTGTCAAATGGTAGCCGATGAGACTTGCCGAACTGACATCCCTCGCAAACATGACCTTCTCCGTAGGAGGATAGACTTGGCAGGCCCTTGACCAGACCTCTCACCGCCATTGTTTTCAGCTTGTCCATCCCTACGTGCCCCAACCTCTCATGCCATATAACGGCACCATCATTCGTCTTCATCTTGTCAACGTAGGAACTTGTCGATAAAACGAACAAGTCCTTTGCCCATCTCCCGACATGGACAACCTCGGCCTTTACAGCCTCAAAGTTGCGTAGAAACTTCACTTCTGTTGGGCCGAACAGAACGTGATACCCAGCGTCTACAGCGTTGGTCACGGAGAAGAGATTTTTCCTCATACCGGGCATATGATAGACACTCTTCAAGGTAAGTGGCCCTCTATCACTGCCCAAGGAAACAACCCCACCTTCTCCACTGGATGTACAGTATTATCAGCAGTAATGATTGCATTGTTACCTGTATAAGGCTGTGCAGAAGAAAGCTTGGTCTCGTCTCCGGTGAGGTGATGACCACACCCCGAGTCCACGATCCAGTCCTCCAGATAGTTGATAGGAGAAAAACCTCCAACAGAAGCCGAGAAGGCTCCTCCCCAACCTCCTTGAATATGCCTGGCCTCAGCTTCCTCCTTCTCCGCAGCATGCCCAGCTTGGGTGACCACCTTGCAATCCTTCCTGATGTGGCCATACTTGCCACACTTGAAGCACTTCGGACCTTCACCCTTCTTCTTCCCGTCAGCCTTGGGAGCATACCCCCTTTCCCGCTGCCCAGAAGTTGAAGGCCCATAGCCTCCTCCAGCGGTCTTCTTCTTCTTATCCCACTTCTTCTTCTTTCCCGAGAAGAGCACTTCGCCATCTCCCCTAGCCACTGACACCCCCGCCATCTGCCTTGCCAAACTTTCTTGCGATGCAAGCAAGTTCTCCAGCTCCAACAGAGACGGCTGATTTGCCCATCCCTGCACCGACGTCACAAAGGCAACATATTCCTTCCGCAGGCCGCGGATGATGTGCCTCTTCAGCTTCGCCTCAGAGATAGGCTCATCAGGGTCCAATGCTGAGATTTCAGTGCACAAGTTCTTCAGCTTCAGAAAGAAAGTGGAGATAGAAAGATCGCCTTGAGCAGACCTTGCCAGCTCATTCTCCAAGAACTGCAGCCTCGCTACATTCTTCTTGTTAAACAGCCCATCCAGGGCTCTCCAGATCTCCGCAGCTGATCCGCACCCCAAGATGTGATCAAATAGGTCAGGTGAGATTGCCCTCTTCAGAGTGAACTCTGCCTTCGCATTCGTCCTCCTCCAAGTTCTCACCTCAGCCCCATTATCCCCTTCCAGGACGACTTCCTGTGTCTGATCTCCTCCAACAACTTCCCATAGGTCCTCACCTACAAGATAGCTTTGCATACACGACTTCCACTTCTTGAAGTTAGTCGATGTAAGCACCTCAATCCCAAGACCCTTTGCAAATCCACCTTCCATTGTTCTTCCACTGGTTCCTTCTTCATAAAGGCGATGGCTACTCTAAGTTACTCACTGCTCAACCACTCCAACCTCGCTCTGATACCATGTGAAATTTTTCCGAATCTTTATGGAGCGAGCAGGAGCTAGTCAACTTAGAGTTAAAAACCAAACAACCAGAAGCAAGTGGAGGCAAATAACTGATCTTTATTGATAACAATCTTCAAAATTACAAGGCAAGGCATGCTTGACGAGACATGATTTCGCCAACACACACTAAAGGAAAGATACAAAGTTGAAGATAACTTGAGACCGCTCAGACCGCGCAACCTCCCTGCGATCTCAAAAAACTGCCAGACCGCAGCAACTTGACGATCACAGAACACCACCAGCTCGCTGATCAAACCGCCCACTTCTTCAGACCTCCTGATTCTCCCGAACTCCAGCACCACAACTCCAAGCCGCAGACCGCCCGAACACTTTCAGAGGAAGAGGTGATCGCTGCTGTCCGCACTATCCGCAGAAGCTGCACAAGAGAAGTTCAATCAGGAGACCGCCCGGTCACATAAACACAGACCGCAGGAAAGAAGAAAGTTTAGCTTACGCTTGGTGTGTACTTTGCTGCTACAGTGGCCTCCTATTTATAGGCGCGGGACCTGATCCAGTCACCACCCTATGAGATAGGATCACCACCCCCAGACCGCGCGACCAGACCGTTCACACTGCGCGATCAGCAACATTACTTCTGCTTCATTTTGGTGAACCCGCCATCTTCAATGTCGCCATGAGAGACCGCCACTCTCACAGCAGACCGCGACTCCACAAGGAGCTCGCCAGACCGCCCGAAGCTATTCACCACCTGTGTTCGCATGAGACCGCGAACACAGTCAGTTCGCCATCAGACTGCAAACTCCTGTCCGCATGCCGATCTCCTCCTGAGACCGCGAACAGCAACCAGCTCGCATACCAGTCTCCTCCTGAGACCGCGAACTGAGACCGCGCGACTAAGACCCATAGTCCGCGAATACCCCCAGAAAGCCCGGTCAGCTACCAGACCGCATTCAGGAGAGAACCTGGATCAAACTGTGCGGTCACACCAGACCACCACAGCCTTGAAGAGGACAGCACGCCACGCGGTCACGCACAGACCGCGCATACCTGAAGACGAACAGCCCGCCACGCGGTCAGAGACAGGTCGCGCGACCTCCATCTTCAGCCTCCTTGAACCCATACCAGCGATCAAGCCAGGAGACCGCAGCTAGGCTTAGATCAGCCAGACCGCAGATGCAGACCGCCAGGTCGTGCGGTCACGTCAGACCGTCCGACCTCCTCCCAGACCGCACAGGTCCAAAAAACCCTCCAAACTTCCACTTCAACAATTTCAACAATTCCAAGGTGCCATTGGATTTCTATTATCAAAGCCCTTGATGTAGAGGTGACAGACCCGAGAGAAAACATGACTAGGGAATGGTGACATCTTCTACCGTATTGTGGACGAAATCCACAGTGGAGTTTAAAGAGCTGGTGGACCAAGCCATGCTTTCGTACAAATCCAAGGAAGAGTTTGTCGTCTTCTCTGTATCTCGTAGTGGTAACTTGTAGTTTTACTCTCTCATTTGGATTGTTTGTAATTGTATAGTGATACTCTCTAAAGCATTTGCACGCCATGACCATTGGGTGTAGATGTTTATATGTTTATCTTCTATTGTGGATGATTTGGTGAAGCTTGTGATATTGTGTTTTGTTGTTGTTGTAATTGTGGTGTTTGTTAATTGTTTGTGTGCGAGTGGCCGGGGTTGCGTTGTTGTTGAGCTAGGCGCGAGAATGGTGAGGCATTAGGTTGGTCGTTGCATTTGCACAGTGCAACAAGTGAGGCAGAGGCTTGAGACTGCATTGTTTACCTCTGCAATTGCAAATGTGAAATGGGTGACACGGTGCTTACAACCTATGGTGGTGTGATAAGGTGCTTGTGACCCGTGGTGGTACGATATAGTGCTTGCGACTCGTGCAGTACGATATGGTGCTTGCGACCCGTTGTGTTGCGAAGCGGTGCATACGCCCCGCTTAATTAGTCTAGTTTAGTTTATTTTCTATCCATTACGAAAACCAAACCAACCCCTCCCCCACCCCCGTTAACATCGTCTTAAGACTTCTATCTCAAGTATTTCTTTGAAGAATACTCCACCCTATCGTGTTCCATGTGATTTGATGCTCGGGGATTTATTCCCATTTTATTACTACTTAACAGCGACCAGTTCTCTATCGCGCATGTGCTTTTGCACCATCAAGTTTTTGGTGCCTTTGTCGGAGAGCACAGTATGTGTGAGCATCTACTGAGTGAGTCCTGAGAAGGAAGTTCTTCCCTTTTAGATTGCACTCTTTTGCTTTTCGTTTCTGTTTCTTGTTTGCTTCTAGTTTTTTCATTTTTAATCTTCGTCTTCCTACAAATTTATTGCTTGCTTTTGATTCTGGAGAGGAGACGGGCTGATTTAATACCATTTCACCCTGAAATCGAGCTAACACTGTGAAATCTGATAAAAGAGAAGGCTCGGGTCATGGCTAATATCCCCCATTTGAGTATCCATTGTATTAATGATGTGGCCCCTGATTCAAATATTTGTGTTGATGAGGTAGTGGTGCAGCCGCGTGCTCGTACAATGTAAGAACATTCGACCCCTACCATGGGCAGTGTGTATCCTATATTGAACATGGCCATCACTAATCGGTAGTTCGAGATCAAGTCATCTATTTTGAATATGCTAAGAAATTCTTTTCAGTTTTGCGATCTTCCTTTAGAGGCTCCCCACCAGCACATTTATAATTTTCTAGAAATCTGTGATACCTCTAGAATCAACGGGGTACCTGATGATACTATCTGAATTATGCTTTTCCCTTTCACTCTTAGGGACAAAGTAAAATCTTGGATCCATTATATCACCGTTGGAAGTATCAACACGTGGACGGATCTCTTGATTGCATTTCTAACTAAGTTTTTCCCCGCTGCTAAAATTTTATCAGCTCGCAATGAAATCCACACCTTACAGCAGTGTGATCGGGAATCTCTGGCTGAAGTATGAGAGCGGTTCAATGAGCTCCTAAGGATATGTCCTCAACATGAGGTATCTCTTTGGACGCTTGTGAACACCTTTTATGGGGCTCTTGATCCGAACATTCGTGTGAATGTTCATTCTGCTGATGGTGGGTCTATGATGGGGAAAACCCTGGAGGAGATGTGGAGGATCTTGAAAGATCTAGCGCATCAAAATGCCCAGGGAGGCGATGGGAAAGGTAACCCTAAGAAGGTGGTAGCGGGTCTTTACGAAGTTGATTCTTATACCACTATTTTGACCCAATTAGGATCCATGTATAAAAAATCAAAGAATTAAGTTTGAAGGGGAAGATCACACCCGCCGCAGCCCCTATTTTAGTTGTATCTTGCCAAAGTTGTGGTGCTCCTGGGCACCACTCCTTTGAATGCCATTTGGGAAGCACACATGCTGATTCTCTAATTTCTAATGTGTATGAAGATGTGAATTATATAGGTAATCAATAGAGGGGCATCTCAATACATACAACTCCAGGTGGCGATCCCACCCAAATTTTAGCTAGAGAGATGGGCCACAGCAAACGCATGCGGGGCAAAAGAGTGGAAGTCGACCTCCGCAACACTTTATACCTCCCCAATATCAGAATAAGCAAGATGAGCAAGAGCCGTGGGAAGATAAGTTGGATCAGCATATTGATTTTACTAAATCATTCATTGCAAATCAAAATGCCACTGTAAAGAATCTTGAAACTCAAATTTCTCAACTTGCAAAACTTATCACAGAAAGAATGTCAGGTACCCTCCCAAGTCAGTCGAAGAATACTCCACGGGAGCAAGGCTGGAGTTCCTCTGACCTTACTCCCAATTTTTGTGGAGGTATTGTGGTAGAGTGCAAGATTAATAGTATGCCGACTTAAGTTCTACTGGACACGGGCTCTGCCCGGAATATCATCGCCCTTAAGGATGTTGACAAGTTCAACATCCATACTAATGAGGAAGAGGTCATGCCACTGATTTTAGATAATGGTGAAGGTGTAATTACTGTTGGGGCGGACAAGGATGTCGAAGTCACCTTAGAGGGGAACTAAATCACAATGGAGTTCCAAGTGATGGGCCCGCCGGAAAATGATTCACCACCAGTTTTCAGTCTATCATTACTTACAACTCAAGGCGCCACTCTGCACTTTACAGAGGGATACATCTCCTTCCCTTCCAATGTGACACTCTTCGGCCCCGTTTCTACTTATGTTGATGACACTATACCTCAGTGTAGTGAAATTTTTGATTTTTTGTCTATCCCGTGTGCAGGTTTAGAGAATGAAGAAGAAGATAGGAATAGGAAGAAAGTTGATGGTGAGCATGGTGAAGCTCTTGCTAGTGAATAAGATGTGCCGTTGGTGGAGCCTCGATTTGAGATGGTAGTTGTTGATGAAGATGTTGATGAACATATTGTTTTTGTGGGTGAAGCAGCCCGGAGTTTGGGGCTTGTTGAACCTAAAACTTCAAAGAAAGCCTGCTGGGCGAATCTTGTTTCTACCACCGCAGTGGAGAAGGTCTCCACCTCAGAGCTCCCTTTAAATTTTTCTTCTCGTACTGAACTTTTATCTCACAATGCTGAAATTATTATTGCCAGGTGGAGATCTCCATGGGTAGAATTGCGGAGAAAGTAACGAGAGGACACTACAACAAACTGCACCTTTAGTAAGGACTAAATTATAACGAAGAAGAAATTTGTTACTAATAACTACATTTGGTAACGAAATATTTCTATCGTTACAAAAGATTAGTTTTTTGTAACAAGTATTTTATATTTTGTTACAATAACTAAATGTTTGTTACAATAAGTGCAGATATTTGTAACAAAATCAGTTTAACGTTACAAATAGTAAAATATCCTCACAATAAATAGCAATTGTAACAACACCTGAAAGTATTTGTAACAACTAGAATTTCCTTACAATCAGTATTATTTTGTAACCAAAGTTTTGTTACAATAAATATATTAAATTTTAAAATATGATGGCGCATTTAGGCCATAGAGCGTATTTTTTCGCCCGAGCATGCGTTTTTCACTTGTGCGTGCGTTTTTTGTCCGGTGGCGTGTTTTTGCACTAGCATGCATTTTTGCCTGGGCGCATTGTCTCCCAGGCGCGCATTTTTGTCCGGGATTTTATTGTTTTCGCCCGAGAACGCATTTTCGAATCATCACTCATGCGATCCAACGGTTGAGATTGAATTTGTGGTTATATTTGGCCTCAAAATGGGCCTAAATGTTTTACTCTATATAATATAAATATAACCGGTTATAGCATAATTATAAATTTAATTATATATAAACTTGTATAAAATTTTATATAAAAGTTTATAAAACATTTTTATAAAAATTTCATATAAAGTTTTTATATAAAACTTTACGAGTTGCTCCGCACGGGCTTTGCCCGTGCTCGCTGGCTCTTAGCTGGCTGTGCACTCATTCGAGTGGGCTGCGCCCAGATTCTACAGTACCCGACTGGCGACGGCGGGTTTCGCCCGTCCCCGGCGGGCTTCGCCCGCAACATATACATATGAGTACTCAAAATGACCGTAAAAAATATACATCAATATATTTTATAATTATTTTTTTCAAAAACATTTATATTTTAACAAAAGATCTTTTTAAAGTTTCTTTATACATAATAGTTAAAGATATATAAAGTTTCTTTATATAAAACTTTATAAAAACTATTATATAAAGTTTTTATAAAGCTTTAAAAATCTTTTTATTAAAGTTTTTCTTGCTCTCCCCCCTCTCTCTTAGGTGAACGAAATATATGGAGGAAAATTTCTCTCCATAAAATTTTGAAAAAAAATCAAAAAACTAAAAACATTAAATTTAAAAATGAATGTCAATTTGACATTAATTTATTAACATAATTTTAGAATAAAAAAACTATCGCGCACGAGCCCCGCACGCACGCAAAGACACTCTCGTGTGCACGCGCAACCACCTCCGAGCACAAGCGCACGCACGGCGCGGGCTCGGGAGAGCATTTTTGGCCCGAGAGTATTTTTTCGGCCGGGCACGTGTTTTTCACTCGGGCGCGCGTTTTTTGCCCGAGCGCACGTTTTTTGCCCAGCCGCGCGTTTTTCACTTGCATGCATTTTTGACCGGGCGCATTGTCTCCCAAGCGTGCTTTTTCGCTTGGGAGCGCGTTTTTACTTGCTCCGGAGCACGCTACTTGTGCAGCCTCAAATCGGAAGCTTTCTGGTGCAAAGCCGGGTGAGAAATTTTCTCAACTGGGACGAAGCACCGACACTGCGCCCTCTTCCTCCCTCCAATCTGAGATGTATTTTAAATCGGCGTTTAGCTGATTTCTTGTTGGGCTGTGATCTGAACTTCTTTTCAGTTTTTTCAAACCATCTTTTATTTTTATTGCTGAACCATTTGATGCTTGAACATTATTATAAACTGATAATATAGGTATTTAGTCTTGCTTAAGGATGTTAAACAAAGTGCTCTTGGAGGCACCCCAATGTTATCCATCTTTTTATTTCAGTTTTTCAAATCATGTTTGATTGTATGCAGCATGAGTCCAGCTGCGGACTAACCCAAAAAAGCAACCTTAGATGAAATTTTTGAGTGTGTTTGCATGATTGCCTCTTTTTCTACTAATCCATAGTTAGTTGTTTTGTTTCCTTTTTTTTACATTTACCTGTGCAGGTCCCGGCTGATTCGTGTTTTTTCTTTGGTCAAACTTAGATTGGGAGCACTTCTTGATACTATTCCAGATTGCAAGTCGTCTCGGAATGCCTCATCTCGGGCATTGGATAACGCCTCTCTCCCCTTTATTTCCTTTTTGGATGCATTGAGGTCAATGCAAATTTTAAGTCGGGGGGGGGGGGGGGGGGGGGGGGGGGGGGGGGGGGGGGGGAGGGGGGGGTTTAGTTGTGTTACCCACTATGCTCACGCACTTCATGTTGCATTCTGAGCACATCACTTTCTATTCATTTGTGCACCAATCTACATGTCATTTAAAAAACAATTGCATGTTTGCTTTCATTACCGCACCCACACGCATAGGCTTTGAATTATTGTTAATTTTCTAGCTTATTCATTCCATTTCACAAGCATTAGATTAGATTAAATTTCATTTAGAACTTGATTATGGGGGTGTGTAGTGACTCATGTAGTGTTCTAGTTCGGTGCTCATGTTTTGTAAAATTTTACACTAGTTTTAGTTTCTTTATATATGCTTCTTATGTTATACTTTTCTACTTCATATCAAGGATTCATATCCACTCTTAGCTTGAAACCGAGTGTGTTCGTAGATTAGCGTAGGATTATGTGTAGCACATCACTAGTTAAGCGTTCTCAGACTTCGATGAAAAGATATTCTTTCTCGATATCTAGAACTTGCCCCTAGTGATTCTCAAAGCATATGCATAGGCTATTTTATTATGCAAACATGACGTAGGCCTTTCTTTGGATAGTTTGTGTTTTTACATCCGCATCTAGATTTTCTACCATTGCATACACAAGTTGGGTCTTACACCCATCCTTTGTTTCACCCCCACCACATAATCACCAATGCCTAAATGATCAACCTAATTTCACATTTTAAACTAGAGCTTAATTTCAAAATTCTGAAATGATTTTGGTGTGGTTTACTGTTGAAGAGCTGTGATGTGGTGTGTTTTGAAAAAGCTATATTTGGGTGCTTTTGAAAAATTTAAAGTATATCTTGTGAAGAAAAAAATTATGAAAAAGAAAGGAGATATTTATCTCAAAAGGTGATTGTGTTTTGGCCAAGGTGGAAGTGACCACGTATGCAAAAATCCAAGTATGGGGGTGTCACTTCCCAATTTTCATCCTTGGTAGTCTTTTTTCTGTTGTTAAGCTCTCATTTTTGGTTTAAATGTGTTCAAGCCCTCATGTCTATCCTTGTTTTACCGCACCTTAAACTCAATCCTAATGTTTCATCCTATGTATAGGTCCTATTGATTTGTTAAAGTAGAGTTAGCCTCCGTGGAGAGAGTGTGACTGGGCAATCCTATGGCCATCGACATTGATGGATTTCGTCTTTGGGGGCCATCAGGTAGTCTTAGAAGGATTTTGCAAAACCCAGTGGCATGTGGCTACACTTCCCATATGCTTCATCTAGGACGATTCGATTTTCATACTTATGAATGGATATAGCTTGTGATATGTTGTTTTGAAATTTATAGATATTTAGTATATTTAGAAATTTCTACTAGTATTCTTTTTATTACATCATGAACATAGAATTTCCTTATCCACTCCTTACTTTCAATTTCTAAAAGTAAATTCAGTCGTTTCAAATTCTTGTGGGTAGAATGGTTTGCTCGAGACAAGCAATCATTCAAGTATATGGGTATTTGATATGTTATTTTTATATAGTCTTTTCTCTTTGTGTTCCCCGTGGTTTTCATTCATTTTAATGCTCGATGTGTGTGTTTAATGTTCAATATTTGATATATTACTGCATGGTACTATTGGGATGAATGTTTGTCACATGTGTGGATTTTTGGCAATTTACAAGGGAGATGCTGTCAAAATGACCTACGCATGCCCGCGCGTAATTTTCGCACGCGCGTGCACCTTTTTCCCTCTTGTAATGTCATCTTTCGAGCAATCTGAATTTGCGTATGTGTTTCCCACACACGCACGTGCACATGCGCACCTCTGTGTGTGCGCCCTCATTTTGCGTGTGTGTTTTCCATGCACGCGCGTGCACGCACGTACATCTGTGTCTATGCCCCATTTATGCTCATTTCATCAGCTTGGGAATGATCTGAATTTGTGTGTGCGTTTTCCACGCACGCGCGTGCACCATGTGTGTGCGCCCTTATTTTACCTGATCATTAACCTACACACGTGTGTGCATAATTGGCGAATGCGCGTCTGCCATATTTTTCCTATATAGTGGCTGCTCGCTATTTTGATGGAATTCGACCTCTTCTCCGCTGTTTTCATTTCTCCTTCGCCCAAATCTCTAGGGTTTTGTCCATACAGTCTTCTGCAACATCCCCAAATATTCCAAAGGTGTAGAAGGAAGATTACAAGGTGTCATTGAGGTGACAGACCCGAGAGAAGACATGACTAGGGGAAGGTGCAACTTCTCCCGTATCGTGGACAACATGTAGCCACAATGGAGTTTGAAGAGCTGGTGGACTAGCCATGCTCTCCTACGAAGCCAAGGAAGAGTCTTTCGTCTCCTCCGTATCTCGGAGTGGTAACTTGTAGTTTACTCTCTCATTTGGATTGTTTGTGATCGTATAATGATACTCTCTAAAGCATCTACACGCCATGACCATTGGGTATAGATGTTCATAGAATTATCTTCTATTGTGGATAATTTGGAATGGTGAAGCTTGTGATATTGTGATTTTCTGTGTTATGATTATGGTGTTTGTTAATTGGTTGTGTGCGAGTAGCTGGGGCTGTGTAATCGTTGAGCTAGACACGAGCATGGTGAAGCATTAGGTTGGTCGTTGCATTTGCACGGTTCAACGAATGAGGCGGAGGCTTGCGACCCACATTGTTGACCTCGACAATTGCAATGGTGCAATGGGCGATACGATGTTTATGACCCGTGGTGATGCAATACGGTGTGTTGGGCAAAACCCCATGTGATTTATCTAACAAATTATCTTAAAGTGATTTCCTAATCTAGGATGTATTACCCATATTTTATAGATATGGTAATTTGGTCATTAGATGTCCTAGGATATCACATTCACATTAGAGTGTCAAGACCAGGTCAAAATGAGCACAAAATATAGCTGAGATAAACTTGCATCGAATAGAAGTTGAGTCGAATAGAAGTCGGCGCAACTTCAACTAGAAGTCAACGCAGCCTTGATTGAAAGTCGAAGTAACTCAGACTGCTTGTCGAAGTATCAAGTGAAGTCGACACAACGTCGAAATGAACTTGACGTAGAAGGAAGAGCATGTCGAAGCCATCTCATAAGTCGACGCAACTTCGATTTCAATTCGACGCAGAAGATGAAGTTCAAGTCTAAGTCTTCATCCCGATGGAGACGCCGATAAGAACTCGACGTAACGTCGACATCTGAGTTCACTTAAAGCTAAGAAGGATTTTGAAGCTGCTTCTATAAGAACTCAGAGGTGCATCGATATGAAGGATAATGAATGTGACACAACATCGAATACAGACAAAAATAGTATGTTTTCTGCTGTCCTTTCTGATCCTTCTCCAAAGTATTTCAAAGATGAAATTTGAATTACAACGGCTCGTTTATTGCCAAGAATGGAATGGAGTATTCCAGAGAAATAGCAAAGACATTCTTGGAAGATATTCAAATCAGACTTGATGAGTCGGGAACAAAAATTGAAGGGAACATTTATTGTCCAATGGACATTCCTTCTAAGGCCAGACCAGAAGAAGAAAGAAATTCAAACACTAATGGTCAGAGAATAAGTATGCCGAGGAAGAAAGACAACCTTGATGATTTTAGTTATTCTTCTGTATGCTTCTTCTTCCTCAAGCTCTACAAACATAACAAGAAGAACAAAAACTCTGTGCAGGAATACACAAAGGCTTTGTTTTTGCTTCTAGTTCTTCTTCTACATCTCACGGCAGCAAGCCAACAAGTCTACAGAGATTCACAGGATCAGAAGAATTTAACCCTTGCATTCTTCTCTATCATAAGCAAGGGTTCATCATATATAGATCCTGAAGAACACCTAAACATAGCATCCAGTGTGATAGCTGTTATAAGATTCATATTGTAGAATCCTAGTCTTCTTATTCCTTACTTCTCTATTCTTATTCTATAACTGTAAAAGAGTCCTAAGAATACCTCTCCAAAGGATTCAGTTGGTTCTAATAGTCTCCTTAGCAAAAGACTCAGTGGTTTTAAGAGTCTTCTTATCAAAAGACTCAGTGAGTGGTTCTAAGAGTCTCCTTATCAAAAGTCTCAGTGTTGGTTCTGAGAGTCTCCTTATCAAAAGACTCAAGCACTTATAGTGTAATCCTACCAAGGTGGTAGAAGAGTGGTCTACCCATATTTTGGGGAACCACTATAAAAATTATGTGTCTTATGTGTTGCTTTTCTGTGCTGTCCCAGTTTACTGTTTACTATTTTTTTGTGATTACTTTATTCTGCATTGGTGTTGATGATTGCATAGTACTTAGTAGTTTTTATTGTGTGTGTATATTAGGTTAAAAGGTTTAAAACTCTATTTACCACCCCCCCCCCCCCCCCCTCTAGAGAATACTCGGTTCAATTAGTATCAAAGCGAGGTTAATCATAAAAAGGCTAACACATTGATCAAAAGATCTCCTCTCATATTTTTTTCTGTATTCAAAAACTATTGTAAGAAAAATGAGTTCTACGTATTATGCAACAACAAGACCACCAGTGTGTAACTTAAATAAGTTTACACTCTGGAAGGCCAGAATAAAGCTCTATATGACTTCCATTGATGAAGACATCTTTGATGTCATTATTTCAGGTCCCCCAGCACCAAACAAAAAGGATGTCAATGGATTTGCAACATAGGAAATTATGCCAATGGCTGAGTGGACAGATGCTGAAAAGAAGAAGTCATGTGATGTCAAGGCTATGAACATTCTGGTCTCCACCATGTCAGATGACATCTTCCAGAAAGTAGCTGACTGCCAATCAGCACAAGAGATTTGGGAATCTCTCTCCAGACTAGTAGAAGGAAGTTCTGATGAAAGAAAGGACAAAAAATCCCTTCTCATATCCCAATATGAGAACTTTCAAAAGAAAGCTGAGGAAAGTGTTGATGAAATGCATGAGAGATTCAGCACTATATTAAATGAGTTGAAAGGTCTGGATAAAGAGATGTCCTTAACTGAAATAAATGATAAGCTTCTCATGTACTTTCCAAGCTCATGGGACTCAAGGATCTGGGTCATTAGAGAATCCAGATGCCATAGAGAGATCTCTACTGATGCTTTGCTAGGAAAGCTCAAATCTTATGAGCTGCTACTGAAGAGCAGGGCTGAGACAGAGACTAAGGAGATAGTCTCAACTCCTATCCAAAGGAGTCTTCCCGTGAAGGATGCTGAAGTAGAGCCTTCCACTCCTGAAGATGAGTTGTTCAGTCTGTTAGCAAGAAGATTCATAAAGTGGGTCAAGACAAAAGACTCAAGAAGAAAAGAGTGGAGCTCAAAACCCAGATTTGATAAGACTCCTAAGCAGGAAGTGATCTGCTTTTCCTATAGGAAACTAGGACATATAGCTTATGAGTGTACTGAAGAGCAACATGATAGGAGCAGTAGTAGAAAGGAGCACAAGAAAACACCTTCAAGGAAAAGGACAAGAGGAAGGGAAGGGGTTTCATTGCTGAAACCTGGAGTGACATAGAATCTGACTCAAGATCCTCGTCAGAGAGTGATGAAGAAACTACTGCTGAAATTTCCTGCTTGATGGCATTGGAGGTCTCCTCAGATGATGAAGGAGATCAGGTAAGTCTTTTTGAAAACTTTGACTTTAATTCAGAAGATTTTAAAATTTGCTTTAAAGAATTCTGTAATGACTATCTTAAGGTGCAAAAAGAAATAGAAACAGTTAGAGAAGAATTGGAAAACTTCAAGAAAGATGATCTATACTCAGTAAATCAGGATTTAAGAAATCAAATTCATAATAAGAAATCAAAACTAACTGAAATAACAAATAAAAACTCAAAGATAAAAGAAGAGTTAACAAAGGCAAGTGCCTTTGAGGACTCACTCAATGGGAAGAGTCAAAATCTCAAAGATATTACACAAAATCTTTCCATGAGATTTAAGCACCTAGGCCATCCACTAGCACAGAAGTCCCTAGTAGACCTGCCTGGAAAAATCCAATTTGGTTTGTTAGACCTAGTGACTATCAAATAAATGAGAGCAGCGTAGCCTTTAAAGAATAGAACTATAATAATCCTGATAAAATTACCACATTTAATATAGCAAATTCTAATAGTAAAAAAAACTGTTAAGAAAAATAATCCAGACAAACCTATAAATCTAAATCAAAAAGGTAGAATCAAAAGTAGAATCATTAGACATTTTGCAGATCTATTATATGTAGATTCATTCTATGCACATTTTCAGTACCAAGATAATAATCCTAGGTTTGGTAAACCAATCCTCTGCCATCCAAAAGGATACCATGAAAGACCATTCTATTCTTCCATATCTCCTTATAATGGTAAATGCAAAGGGCACAATGTAACTTGGGTACCTTCTAATGTTTGAGTTACTTGTGCAGGAAGATGTAGGGTTCTTTCCCTCAGAGTTAGTGAAGGGAAAATAAAGAACTAAATGATCAATAATGAACTACATATATTCAAAGAGAGTGATCTCCACTCTAAAATCCTTTGTTGATTTTAGAAATCCTTTGTTGATTTTAGAGTTCATAAAAATACTATTATAAATACTATTTTTAATAAAAAATATTGCTGGGAAAAATAGCAAGAATTTTCCAAGATAATAGAACCGTATATTCAGAGTTGCGCCGAATAGAATTCGACATACCATCTAGTTCTACTCAACGCTAGCTTTGAGAAGCATCTGAATCAGATATTTTGAATAGCATTCGACGCGACGTCAATTTCATATCGACGTATACGTCGATTTAATATTTTCTCTACAAATTCGGAGGTGCGTCGAGTTCTAATCGACGCAACGTCGATATGACAAGCGCGCGCAGTTTCACTTCTAGAAGCTACTTCGACACATTTTGGCGCGCTGAATATTAATCTTTGTCGACGGTGCTTCGAATATAGCCCTAAGTTGTGACGAATTGTCTTCTTTTAAGCAACATAGGCGTCAAATTTATTACGCTTTCGAATTCTCTTCTTCTTGCTCTCGTGCTCTCTTTCTCTCCAGCTCTCTTGCGTTCTTCTCCCTCTCTCTCTCTATCATCATTGCAGGTACTATAAGTAAGATCCATTGGCTCCTCCGAAGGTGAACTCAGGATTTGACATTGACATAGAATCATTCAATGTTGCAGCAGAAAGTTTCAAAACGATCTTGGATCTCTTTCAAGCAGCAGGACTCACAAAACTGATTTCTACAAGATGCAAGATACATGATGTAGAATTAACAGAGCTGAAAGATAATATCCATATTGAAGAGGATGGGTCCCTTCGAGGGAAAATTTCTAATACAGACATTCATATTACTGAGGAATTGTTGAATCTCACCTTTGACTTGCCGGTAGGAGAGGAGTCATCTGAACTGACAGCTGAAGAAACTCAACAAGCTTTGCAGATCATGAACCTCACTAAAGACAAGCCAATCAATCTTAAGAAGAATGACTTTTTTGAAGAGTATAGATTTCTGGCAGACATTGTTGGAAAGGTTTTACTATGTAAAATCTCTGCTCATGATGCAATTTCCAAACAGCAACTACAAGTAATGAGAGTTCTGGTTCTGAACAAGAGGATAAACTGGGGGAGGTGCCTCCTGAAGATGATAAGACACAAATATGATAATAAGGAGAATTCTTACATGATAATGATGAGCCAAGTTCTGCTCTATCATTATCCAAATGTATGTACATCAAAAGGCGTGCCAATTCAACCTGGCAAAAGAATCAACATTGGAATCTTCTCCAAGTGGATCAGGAAAATTCCAAAGCCTGGTCAGGCAGCCCCCTCTCCTCCTTCTTCTCCAGTTCCACAGGATCATGAATCAATTCTACCAGATCCCTCAAGGAATACTATTTCAGAGGATGTCAATGCTTAAAACCTCCAGATCATTTCATCTACTCCAGCTCCAGAACCTACACCACATATTTCTCTCCAACCACAACAACAACAACCATCCATCACCACCTTTGTTGACAACCCTCCAGACATCCATTCTGCTTCTCTACCACAATCTCTCATAACTCCAGAATATAATCAATCTCAATCCCCTATCCACCAAGATTTCTCAGACATCAATGTTGTTTCAACAGATATTCCTCCAGTCATCATATCCACACCTCCACTTGACACATCTCTTGCCTTTACCTCCCATTCTACACCTCCATTTAATACTGAGCAAGTTATCTCTAAAGCAGTAGGGATGGCTACGGGTACATTTGCTGATCTACTGCTGACTCAAGCAAGAAAGTTCAACAAAAAATACTCACAGATGGAGAGTGAATTGTAGGAATCAAAAGAGACTCTCCTGGCTCTCAAAACATTTATGTCCTCCTCCATGGTGACTAAAGAATTCTTAACCTCCCTGGTCAGTAAGGTTCAGAAGGGGGAGAATTTCCATAAGGAGGAAATGCTTAGTCAAGAAAAAGAGGGTGGCCAGGAGAAGGACAAGATTGTTGAAGTTTCTGATCCTAACAAGCTTACTGTATTTCAAACAGCAATTCCAGATATTCCAGATGTTTCACATCCAGATGCACATATCTAGGGGGAGCCTCTTGCAAATCCTCAGGAAATCCCTGCAGTAATCCAGGGGGAGCTCTCTATTCAAACTCAGAGGGAGATGCTTCCATTAATCTAGGGGAGCCCCTAGAAGATGATCAGTTTTTGGATGAAGTTTCACTGATTGCAAAGGAGGTTGTCCAGTTAGCTGAAAAGGAAGCACAAACTCAAGGGGAGCCTCTCAATGAAGATGGCACTCATCAAGAAGCAAATAGGACAGATGAAGAGGAGAATGAGCCTCTGGTGTTTGCCTCAAGAAAGGTGATACCACTAGTCTTCTCTAGAAAGAGGAAAACTACTCCACAAGAATAGAAACAATATAAGTATTCTGCAGATGAACAATCTCTATTATATCATCTCAGTAAAAATACTTGAAGATGTAGCTATGAAAGACAATCTTATCAATTGCAAATTTGTCATGTTGATCTATGCATCTGTGCAATTATGTCATTTTATGTATATTGTAAATTTGTTTGTACCTTTCTTTTATTCAACCGTATGTTTGAAATCACTTACATTATGTGTAAAATTTGTTAAGATAAATATGGGGAGATTATTGGGAAAAACCCCTTGTGATTTATCTAACAATTTATCTTAAAGTGTTTTCCTAATCTAGGATGTATTACCCATATGTCATTAGATGTCCTAGGATATCACACTCACATTAGAGTGTCAAGACTAGGTCAAATTGAGCACAGAATATAGCTGAGTTAAACTTGCGTCAAATACAAGTAGACGCAACTTTGACTAGAAGTCGACGCTACCTTGACTAAAAGTCGAAGTAACTAAGACTGTTTGTCAAAGTATCAAGTGAAGTTGACGCAACGTCAAAATAACCTCGACGTAGAAGGAAGAGCATGTCAAAGTCATCTTAGAAGTCAACGCAACTTCGATTTTAATTCAACACAGAAGATGAAGTTCAAGTCCAAGTCTTCAACTCGACGGATATGCTGATAAGAACTCGACACAACGTCGACATCTGAGTTCACTCAAAGTTGGGAAGGATTTTGAAGTTGCTTCTATAATAACTCAGAGGTGCGTTGATATGAAGGATAATGAATTCGATGCAACGTCGAAAACAGACAGAAATAGTAAGTTTTCTGTTGTCCTTTCTGATCCTTCTCTAAAGTCTTTCAAAGATGAAATTTGAATTACAACGACTAGTTTATTGTCAAGAATGGAATGAAGTATTACAGAGAAACAACAAAGACATTCTTGGAAGATATTCAAATCAAACTTGACGGGTCGGGAACTAAAATAGAAGGAAACATTTATTGTGCAATGGACATTCCTTCTAAGGTCATGTAACACCCCAAAAATCGTAACTCAGCGATGTAGGCGGAGTGGTAGTGCTGCGCTCGAAGTGGGCTAAATTTTCCCTGTCTGCTCTTAGCGCACGGTCAGTGGCCTCTTCGCGCACGACCAGTGATCGTGCGCCAATGATCGTGCGTTAATTCGAGAGGAATCGGAGTTCTGTCGCGGGTAGTGCGCACGACCATTTCCCTCTTCGCGCACGACCACTGACAGTGCGCCTGTGATCGTGCGCCCTGTTTATTCTGCTCCGCGATTTTGAGCGGAGAAGACGATCCGGCCGTCCAAATCTTTTGGAATCCGATCCAATGGCTAGGATTAGATGCTGGAGGCTATTAGGGCTTATGAGAGGAGATTAATCCTCATTATTTTGAGGTGTTTCTCTCTCCTAGGCTAGAGGAAGAAGAAGGAGGCAAGGAAGAAGAAGAGTGATCCCGCCATTGACGGAGCTCCGGAGCTCCGTTTCGCGAGCCGTTTCCAGATCTGGAGAGTGCAGCCCGGTGCGGTCGTTTCTCTCCGTGTGGAATCTCGGATCCATGGCGAAAAAGAACGCGTCTAGGGTAACAATTCTTCCTCCCAATATTTGGGCTTGTCATTTGTCCTCTCCTTCATTTCTCTATGCTTGCATGAGGAATCCCTTTCACCAAATGGGTGAAGTGTAGGATTTCCTCAAGTTCTTCAGAACTCCGGGTAGATTGTGTCCGTCCCCGGCATTATTGCATGTAGAAAATCCGGCAGTCGTGCGGATTTAGGCATTGTGTGTGAAGCCTATTCGTGGCCGTGAGCCCGAATCGGTGATGCTTGATTTGCGACGTTGCATTTAGGTTCGGCCTAGAATGCGCGCCGGAGAATGACTCCGTGAAATCATCTATAGTATTGCGGGAATTAAGTGTAGGCGTCTTGTGAAGATCCTAACGAAAGCCCCATGCTATGAGATTTGGATGAAGGCAAACCTTCACCACGAATTTGATGCGGAGCGCATTGTACCTCCCTTGTTGAGTATTTGTGAAGCCTAGATCCATGCGAAGGGGTTAGGTGCGTAGCGTATAATTTGTGAAGCACTTGAAAGTGCTAAACCCTTACGGGCCGAGGTGAAGCCGTACCCGCGTCGTGCGATAGATCGCGACGATTAGAGCACGGGCAAAGCTAAACCGAACCCGTTTCCATGCAGATCGGTAAGAGGTCCCTTCCTCACGAAAGCCATGTGATCATGGGAGAGGTCGCGGAAGGTGTCATACCTAGACCGACCAAAAGCTCTTGTTCCCACCTAAGGCTGTGACCCTTAGGGTGGAGTGTTGTGGAATTAATATTATGATTAGCCTCATGCGATTGCTTAGGCGGTTGTGGGGAACCTTCGGGTGAACCCAACCAACATCATGTGCATACCTAGGTTCCCTTCTTTTTGATGCTCAACCTAGAAGATTGATTGTGCTTGAAACCTCACCTTGTGTAGTTGCACCTTCTTTATATTAGTACTTGTGCTAGTATAGCTTGCTTGCAGGGTAGAAGCTCCGCCACCCCGGGAAAGGGGTGGGGTCGTTATAATTTGGTCAGCTTTGCTGACCGTTACCTTGTTTACCATCGCTTGGTGGAATGTTCTTGCAGGTGCAGGTGAGCCTAGCGGAAAATAGCGGGCGGCGGCCCTTATGCTGTGTTGGCCCTCGAAGGCCAGCCTCTTTTCTGTTTTCCTTGTATTGCCGGCCTGCGTGCCGATGCATGTTTTGAGTTATAGTACATTTGCTGAATGTAAGGCCTTAAGGCCGTAACTCTTTTAGTAGTTTCATTCCTATGATAGTGGACAGTTCTAAATGAAATGGTTTAATCCTTTATGCTTCCGCTGATTTTTAGTGTACTCTGGTGTAGTTATTTTCTGTGTATCACCTTTTAACTCCTAGCTAGTGTGGTTTGTATGGCGTGGGTCCCGGCCGGACCTGCTGTTATACTTTTCGTACTGGCAGGGTGTTACAATTTGGTATCGGACTTAAGGCGTCGATCCGTAGTTTAGCGAATTCGGGACGAATTCCTTTTAAGGGGTGGTGTACACAGGTTGTGCATTCACCTAAAACGATAAAAACTAATAAGAATGTCCACTTAGGAATGAAAAAACATACTTGTTTGCGGAACCTGAGCGTTCCATGATTGATGTTTGATATGTTTTGGGTCACTAAATTATGTCTTGCATGATTATAGGTGACTAGAAGTGCTGCGGGGCAGTCTCGACCCCGTAACACCGCCGAAAGTAGTGGGTCGGCTGAAGTACCAGCGACCACTCCTTCTGCTGAAATGATCAAGTTAGTCGCGGAAACTGTCTTCGCGATGATCAACGCTCAACCCCAAAGGCTGGCTCAGCCTGCTACTCCTACTCCGGATGTGGCCCCGGAGGCTGTTGCTGCAGTAGAACCTGCGGCGGAACCAAGGGTGGAGGCCCCTGTGCTTTTAGCTGCAGTGGAACCTGCGGTAGCGCCGAGGGTGGAACGTCAAGTTGCGCAAGTAGTTGTGGGGCGAGCGCGTGACCAACAATTAAAGCACTTCCTGAGCTTTAATCCTCCTACCTTCTCAGGATCTGAGTCCCCAACGGAGGCAGAAGACTGGTTGTCAAGAGTTAGAAGAACTCTGAGGGCGACAGCGACTGACGAAGCCATGATGGTCACCTTAGCCACTTTCCTTCTCGATGGAGAGGCTGTGCTGTGGTGGGAAGAGCAGGAGTTGCATAAGTTCTGCGGTAGAGATATTACTGAAATCACAATGGCTGAGTTTTCAAAGTCGTTCCTCCAGAGGTTTATCCCCTCTGCCCAGCGCATTGCGTTACAAAACCAGTTCTTGAGGTTGACACAAGGTGATCGTTCTGTAGACGATTACTTGCATGAGTTTACCAGACTGAGTCGCTATGCGGGGTCCTTGGTGGAGGATGAGGAGACAAAGACAAATAAATTCTACGAAGGGCTTCGGGATGAGTTAAGGTTGCTCCTTGCAGGCCCTATGACGTTTGGCTTCCAAGTGATGGTGCAAACTGCCAGATCTTTGGAGTTGGACATGAAGAGGGTACAAGCAAGGGGTGTTGTAAAGAAACCTGAGTTTCATGCGCCGGCCTCTCAGTCCAAGTCGGAGTTCAGAAGGAACAAAAGGAAGTTCAAACAGGCGGAACCAGCTCCTTCAAATGTTTCGGGAGCCACGACCGCGCGGGGTCGTATTACGAGTTTCACCTGCGGGAAGGTGGGACACAAAGCTGCGGTGTGTTGAAGTGGTCCCCCGAAGGCTGGAAATCGAGCGGTGGACTATGCTCGTGCTGCGGAAAAGGGTAAAGTTGCGGAGTCTTCGGCTTCCCAGCACATTCCAACCCAGCCGAGAGTCTATTCGCTTGGCCAACAAGAAACCATACGACAAACTGACGTTGTCACAGGTATGAATTAGAAGTTAGCTTTTACATAGCTAGTTGTGATTATACTGTTGTGCAACCTTATGTTTATTCGTGTGCAATTAGGCTTTGTCCTAATTTTCAACTATCCAGCGAGAGCTCTATTTGATACGGGTGCATCGCACTCTTTTCTATCTGAGGACTTCGTGGTGCGAATCGGAGTGTCGTCTACCTTCGTAGAGGATAGATTGGAAGTAGTGCTACCCAATGGATCTCGCATGTCTCCGGATAGGAAGAGCCGTGTGAAGGTGCGGATCGGAAATCAGGATTTCGATTTAGAAGCATCGTTATTACCGTTAGCTGAATTCGATGTGATCTTCGGCATGGACTGGCTCTCGGAGCAGCGAGCATGCATAGATTGCAATACAAAGGAGATCACTCTGGGAAGGAACACCGAAGGAGAAACCACGTTCGCCGGTATGCGAGGAGCGAGCAAGACGCTGATGTCTGCTCTCCAGGTGGTTAAGGCGGTGAGAAAAGGCGCCGAGTTGTTCTTCACCTTGTTGGAGGCTTCGGATCCAGGCGCCGATGTGTTTCCTAACGAACTCCCTGGGGCTCTGCCTCAACGAGAGATCGATTTCTGTATCGAGTTGGTGCCAGGTGCCAAACCTGTGGCCCGCTCACCGTACCGAATAGCGCCAAAGGAATTGGCAGAGCTGAAGGTCCAATTGCAAGAGCTGCTAGAGCAAGGCTACGTACGATCAAGTTCATCGCCTTGGAGTGCACCGGTCCTCTTTGTGAAAAAGAAGGACGAGAGCTTGCGTCTCTGTATTGATTATCGAGAGCTAAACAAGTTGACCGAGAAGAACCGATATCCGATTCCAAGAATCGATGATCTATTCGACCAACTGGTTGGGTCGACGGTTTACTCCAAGCTGGACCTAAGGTCCGGCTATTATCAACTGAGGATAAGGGAATGCGACATTCCAAAGATAGCGTTCAGTACCCGCTTTGGGCACTATGAGTTCACGGTGATGCCGTTCGGTCTGTCTAATGCACCGTCGATATTCATGGACTTAATGAGTAGGACGTTCCGAGAGTATTTGGATCAATTTGTGATTGTCTTCATCGACGACATTTTGGTATACTCTCAGTCGGAAGGGGAGCATGTAGGGCATCTGCACGCAGTTCTGAGCACCTTGAGGAGGAGTCAGCTATATGCCAAATTCTCCAAGTGCGAGTTTTGGCTACCGTCAGTAGCATTCCTTGGTCATGTCGTTAGTGGAGAAGGAATTGCAGTTGATCCGTCGAAGATAGAAGCGATCCGAGCGTGGCCTTTGTTGAAAAACGTAGCGGAAGTCCGAAGTTTCTTAGGACTTGCCGGCTATTATAGGCGCTTTGTGGAAAACTTCTCGAGGATTGCACTCCCTCTCACTAAACTGACTAGGAAAGATCATAAGTTCGTTTGGTCGCCCAAGTGCGCACGAGCTTTTGAAGAGCTGAAGAGCCGTCTGACCACGGCGCCCATTCTATGCTCGCCACAAGGTACGGAAGGCTACGAAATTTATAGCGACGCCTCAAGAAGTGGTTTGGGTTGTGTCCTAGTGCAGTTCGGGAAGGTAATTGCCTACGGCTCCCGGCAACTGAAGGTTCATGAGAGGAATTACCCGGTCCATGATTTGGAGCTAGCGGCCGTGGTTTTCGCCCTCAAACTTTGGGGGCACTATCTATATGGCGTGAAGATCGATATCTTTACCGACCACAAGAGCCTCAAGTACTTGCTAGATCAAAGGGAGTTGAATATGCGTCAAAGGAGGTGGATGGAGTTCCTTGGGGACTACACCTTCGACATCAAATATACTCACGGTAAGGGAAATGTAGTTGCGCACGCGTTGAGTCGTCGGGCTCCCGCACAAGCAAATTGGATTTTGATGCACGATGAGCGTCTAATCCGTGAGCTGGAAGAAATGGAGATCATTTGCGTTGATAGGAGAACGTCTACTTCAGCATGCTTGAACTGGACGGAGGTTCAATACGACCTTGCCGACTGAGTTCGACAAACATTGGAGCTGGACGAGAGCATAAAACGCTATAAAGCGGAAACCATTGATGGGTTAAACGCCGATTTCTCCTTCGAAGACGACCTTATGAGGAAACAGGAAAGGTTGTGCATCCCAAACGTTGGCACTCTACGGGCGGAGTTGATGTACGAGGCTCATCATACCAAGTACTCGATCCACCCGGGGAGCACTAAAATGTATATGGATATGAAGAAACTTTTCTGGTGGCCGGGTATGAAGAAAGACATTGCCCTTTACGTGGCCAAGTGTCATACTTGCGCGTTGGTGAAAGCGGAATGTCAACGTCCCGGTGGGTTTCTGAAGTCCTTGCCGATTCCGGAATGGAAGTTTGTTGATATTTCGATGGATTTCGTGCACGGATTGCCGAGATCGCAGCATGGAAACGACGCCATCTGGGTGATCGTGGACCGTTTGACAAAGGTATCACACTTCATTCCGAACCGGAAGGATGATTCTGTCGAGAAGCTAGCGAAGCTCTATGTTGATAGTATTGTGAGAATGCACGGTGTCCCTCGTAGCATCGTCAGCGATCGTGACGGGCGTTTCACATCGAAAGATTGGAGGTTTATCCATGAACTGTTGGGCACGAAATTGAAGTTCAGCACGGCCTTCCACCCGCAAACGGATGGACAGACCGAGAGAACCAACAGGACTATGGAGGATATGCTCCGAATGTGCGCTCTAAATTTTGGGAAGAAGTGGGAAGATCATCTCTATATGATCGAGTTCGCCTACAATAATAGCTACCAAGCCAGTATACAGATGGCTCCTTTCGAGGCCCTCTATGGTAAGAAGTGTCGTACGTCGTTGTCTTGGGCAGAAACGGGCGATACTAAGCTATTAAAGCGAAAGGATGTTGAGGAAGCAACTTCGACGATCCGAACTATACGTGAAAGGCTATTGATTGCCCAGGATAGGCAAGCAAAATATTTCAACGCAAGCATAGGAACCTAGAGTTCGCCGTCGGTGACCGGGTTTACTTGAAGATCAAACCGTTCAAAGGGGTATCAAGGATCCGACGCTTGAAAAAGCTCAGTCCAAGGTACTTAGGACCGTTTGAGATCGTGGAGCGTGTTGGTGATGCGGCTTATCGGCTTGCACTATCTGCAGAGCTGAGCGGTCTGCACGACGTGTTTCACATTTCAGTATTGAGGAAGGCAGTGCAAGAGCCTACTCATATCGTTGCGGTCGGCAAAGTGCCAGTTGATAGTGGGTTGTCGACGAAAGTCAAGCCCGTACGCATCGAATATACCGAAGTAAAGCAGCTGCGGAACAAGTCCATTCGGATGGTAAAAGTCCGGTGGGATAATTGCGGCTGAGAGGAGCTCTCTTGGGAGAGAGAGCAAACGATGCTTGCGGAGTACCCCGAGCTATTTCTCTTAGGTATTTTATAACTGTAATTCATGTTATTGCTGTTTTATAAATTTCGGGACGAAATTCTTTTTAAGGGGGGTGGAGTTCTAACACCCCAAAAATCGTAACTCAGCGATGTAGGCGGAGTGGTAGTGCTGTGCTCGAAGTGGGCTAAATTTTCCCTGTCTGCTCTTAGCGCACGGTCAGTGGCCTCTTCGCGCACGACCGGTGATCGTACGCCAATGATCGTGCGTTAATTCGAGAGGAATCGGAGTTCTGTCGCGGGTAGTGCGCACGACCATTTCCCTCTTCGCGCACGACCACTGACCGTGCGCCTGTGATCGTGCGCCCTGTTTATTCTGCTCCGCGATTTTGAGCGGAGAAGACGATCCCGCCGTCCAAATCTTTTGGAATCCGATCCAATGGTTAGGATTAGATGCTGGAGGCTATTAGGGCTTATGAGAGGAGATTAATCCTCGTTATTTTGAGGTGTTTCTCTCTCCTAGGCTGGAGGAAGAAGAAGGAGGCAAGGAAGAAGAAGAGTGATCCTGCCATTGACGGAGCTCCGGAGCTCCATTTCGCGAGCCGTTTCCAGATCTGGAGAGTGCAGCCCGGTGCGGTCGTTTCTCTCCGTGTGGAATCTCGGATCCATGGCGAAAAAGAACGCGTCTAGGGTAACGATTCTTCCTCCCAATATTTGGGCTTGTCATTTGTCCTCTCCTTCATTTCTCTATGCTTGCATGAGGAATCTCTTTCACCAAATGGGTGAAGTGTAGGATTTCCTCAAGTTCTTCGGAACTCCGGGTAGATTGTGTCCGTCCCCGGCATTATTGCATGTAGAAAATCTGGTAGTCGTGCGGATTTAGGCATTGTGTGTGAATCCTATTCGTGGTCGTGAGCCCGAATCGGTGATGCTTGATTTGCGACGTTGCATTTAGGTTAGGCCTAGAATGCGCGCCGGAGAATGACTCCGTGAAATCATCTATAGTATTGCGGGAATTAAGTGTAGGCGTCTTGTGAAGATCCTAACGAAAGCCCCATGCTTTGAGATTTGGATGAAGGCAAACCTTCACCACGAATTTGATGCGGAGCGCATTGTACCTCCCTTGTTGAGTATTTGTGAAGCCTAGATCCTTGTGAAGGGGTTAGGTGCGTAGCGTATAATTTGTGAAGCACTTGAAAGTGTTAAACCCTTACGGGCCGAGGTGAAGCCGTACCCGCGTCGTGCGATAGATCGCGACGATTAGAGCACGGGCAAAGCTAAACCGAACCCGTTTCCATGCAGATCGGTAAGAGGTCCCTTCCTCACGAAAGCCGTGTGATCATGGGAGAGGTCGCGGAAGGTGTCATACCTAGACCGACCAAAAGCTCTTGTTCCCACCTAAGGCTGTGACCCTTAGGGTGGTGTGTTGTGGAATTAATATTATGATTAGCCTCATGCGATTGCTTAGGCGGTTGTGGGGAACCTTCGGGTGAACCCAACCAACATCATGTGCATACCTAGGTTCCCTTCTTTTTGATGCTCAACCTAGAAGATTGATTGTGCTTGAAACCTCACCTTGTGTAGTTGCACCTTCTTTATATTAGTACTTGTGCTAGTATAGCTTGCTTGCAGGGTAGAAGCTCCGCCACCCCGGGAAAGGGGTGGGGTCGTTATAATTTGGTCAGCTTTGCTGACCGTTACCTTGTTTACCACCGCTTGGTGGAATGTTCTTGCAGGTGCAGGTGAGCCTAGCGGAAAATAGTGGGCGGCGGCCCTTATGCTGTGTTGGCCCTCGAAGGCCAGCCTCTTTTCTATTTTCCTTGTATTGTCGGCCTGCGCGCCGATGCATGTTTTGAGTTATAGTACATTTGGTGAATGTAAGGCCTTAAGGCCGTAACTCTTTTAGTAGTTTCATTCCTATGATAGTGGACAGTTCTAAATGAAATGGTTTAATCCTTTATGCTTCCACTGATTTTTAGTGTACTCTGGTGTAGTTATTTTCTGTGTATCACCTTTTAACTCCTAGCTAGTGTGGTTTGTATGGCGTGGGGTCCCGGTCGGACCTGCTGTTATACTTTTCGTACTGGCAGGGTGTTACAGGTCATACCAGAAGAAGAAAGAAATTCAAACACTAATGGTCAGAGAATGAGTATGTTGAGGAAGAAAGACAACTGCGATGATTTTAGTTATTCTTCTGCCTGGTTCTTCTTCCTCAAGCTCTACAGACATAACAAGAAGAACAAAAACTCTCTGTACAGGAATACACAAAGGCTCTGTGTTTGCTTCTGCTTATTCTTCTACATCTCACAGTAGCAAGCCAACAAGAGTATAGAGATTAACAGGATCACAAGCATTTAACTCTTGCATTCTTCTTTATCATAAGCAAGGGTTCATCATATACAGATCCTGAAGAACACCAAAACACAGAATCCGGTGTGATAGCTGTTATAGGATTCATACTGCAAAATATCATTCTTCTTCTTATTCCTTACTTCTTTGTTCTTATTATGTAACTGTAAAAGAGTCCTAAGAATCCCTCTCCAAATGATTCAGTTGATTCTAAGAGTCTCCTTAGCAAAAGACTCTGTGGTTCTAAGAGTCTCCTTATCAAAAGACTCAGTGAGTGGTTCTAAGAGTCTCCTTATCAAAAAACTCAGTGCTGATTTTGAGAGTCTCCTTATCAAAAGACTCAGGCACTTATAATGCAATCCTACCAAAGTGGTAGAAGAGTGGACTACCCACATTTTGGGGAACCACTATAAAATTATGTGTCTTCTGTGTTGATTTTTTGTGTTGTCCCAGTTTATTTTTTTCTATTTTTCTATGATTACTTTATTCTGTATTGGTGTTGATGATTGCATAGGACTTGATAGTTTTTATTGTGTGTGCATATTAGGTTAAAAAAATTTAAAACTTTATTCACCCCCCCCCCCCCCCTCTAGAGAATACTCAGAGGTCACATTGTGCACTTTCACGGTGCTTGCCACTCATGGTAGTACGATATGGTGCTTGCGACCCATGGTGCAATACGCTGCTTGCGACCCGTGGTGGTGCGATACGCTGCTTGCGACCCGTGATGGTATGATACGGTGCTTACAACCTGTGGTGTTGCGAAACGGTGCTTACGGCCCGCCTAGTTAGTCTAGTTTAGTTTATTTTCTGTCCATTACGAAAACCAAACCAAAACCCCCTCATTAACACCGACTTAAGACTTATATCTAAGTATTTATCCGAAGAATACTCCACCCTACCGTGTTTCGCGTGATTCAATACTTGGGGATTTATTCTCGTTTAATTATTAATTGACAACAACCGATTCTCAGTCACGCATGTGCTTTTGCACCATCAGTGACCTCGCCAAAGATGATCTCAAACAGCTCACCAGGTACCCAGTATCTCAAGGGGAGACTATTTGCAGTCCATATATCCCCCTGAATTGCCTATAAATAGGACCCCAGGGCACCAGTTGAAGGCACATTGACCCCCCCCCCCCCCCCCACAAGATTCCCAAAAACCTCTTTGTGCCTCTCTTGCGCTGAGCTCAGCTCTGGTTTAGGAGGGGAAGTTCCTATATACTTCTGGACGTGTGGCGAGACCTCCTCGCTATAGCTCGCGAGGTCCTGTTTATAGGCAATCAGGGAAAAGCTCTTCCTCTCCACCTCAATCTAATTTAAGTCCGCCTGGATCGACCGCTTGATAAGTGCCCTTTGGTCCCTCTCAGGTTGAGCATTTGTGAACCAGGATCTTCTTGGTTTAAATCATGATTTTCTTGGCTCCAACCCTACTTGTACAACTCAGTGTTCACGGACTCGCGGAGGAATTAATCACAGATAATTCAGGGAGTACTCACAGACTCGCAGCGAGTACCTTGCCAAGGCTGGGCGAGGAGAACCAGAGACTCGCGAGTAGCGAGAGGCGATAGCATGAGTGTTTCGAAGACTTATCTGGGGTGCATTTAGCCAGGGCGAGTCAGATAAGGTCTCGCAGTGATAGTCTGGCGAGGCGAGTGGGGGATCCCCTCCACTCGCAAGAGGGGATCTCGCGAGCCCAAGAGTGGCGCTTTCATGGACCACTCGCCCACCAGGGGGTGCAGGTGAATTTACCCTGGTACCCCTGGTGGGCTGCCAATAGCCCGTCAGAACAGCGGAGTTTGGTTGTTAGCATGCCAATTTGGGGTGCGTTTAGTAAAACCAAATGGTGGAATCCCGCTATTAGCAGACCAGACTAGAAGAGCTATAAATAGACCTTGAAGGACACCTTTGGAGAGGACTCCAGTTTCTTGGCTTCTTCCTCCCTAGGTTCTTTGGTTAGCTCCTCAGGCTCTCCAAGGTGCCCAGCTTCAGCTTTGGCTTGGGAGGGGAAGCGCTCTAAGATCTTCCAAATGTGTGGTGGGACCTTCGTGCTGTAACCAAGGGTCTGTGTTAAGCTCTTAGTCTCCGGTCTGTTGCTTCCGCGGGATCAGTAAGTGCTACCTGCCCCTCTAAGAGGTCTGATCTCCTCGTTGGGGCCAAGTCTTGGTTCTAACACTACTGGCCTTAGAGAATGATTCCTGCGGGAATAATGTGCCTTTAAGAGTGCCTTCGAGAAATATTCCTACAAGAATATTGTGCCTTCTTACGTGCATTCAAGAATGATTCATACGTGATTGTTGTGCCTTCGAGAATGATTCCTACATGAATAATGTCTTAAGAATGATTCATATGGGAACCTTTGATAATGATTCCTACAAGAATATTGAGGCTTCAAGAATAATTCCCGCGGGAATTCTACGGGAATACTGTGCCTTCGAGAATAATGTGCCATCGAAAAATGTGTATCTCAAATGATTGAACTACCTGGGTCTAAATCTATATACTGTAAATACGAAATACGTAGGCGGTAGTTGAGGAAAAACCGCCTCGATCCAACGATAGTCCAGGCCCATTCCCCCTAAATACATATTATGAGTTTATAATTACATTTTTCATATATACCGTACTAATGGATTTTAGTGCAGGTATAGGTGACACGCAAATAGATACTAGAGTAGTTACGGATTACCGAAAACTATGAACTGAATCGAAGCCGAATTGGAACCTCAAGGGACCGAACCATACGCGAATTATATGGTTCTTGTTTTAATTTTAGATCTGTGAACAATAATGGTTCGGGTGTTGTTCCTTCGTTTTATTATTCGGACCGGAACCGAAACTGGAACATATAAGTCTCAAGCGATTTCAAAATTTCTAGACTGAATCTGAAGCAGAATCGACAGCAACCCGCTATTATTATTATTTTATTCTAATATATTTTTATTATATAATATTATGAGTTAATAATATATTTTAATTACATAATATAATAATATTTTTTATCCGGATATCCCAGTCCCTAGCTTCTGATTCTCAGAAAGCCTGCAACCAGTTATCAAAACTTAGGGCCTGTTTGGGAAGGCTTTTTAGCTCCTTTTCGTTTTCTGAAAAACGCCACCGAACCTACAAAACCGTTTGGATTGTCTACCGGTGGGAAAAGCTACCACGGAAAACTCCTTTTTCTCCTCTTTTTGAAAAGTCACTTGGCCCCTACTTTTCATCCTTTTCGGAAAGCACTTCCTCATCCCGATACAAGGTTATGTCATTTTCCGCCCGAGAGCAAAATTTTCACTCGTGCGAACCTTTTTCTGCCCGGGCAAGCATTTCTTCGCCGATGGGCACATTTTAGCCCCGGACGCGAATTTTTCGCTCGGTCGCGTATTTATTTCCCGGTCGCACATTCTTCGCCCAGGCGTGCATTGTTTCGCACAGGCGCGCATTTTTTGCCCGGGCGCATTTTTCACCCGGGCGCGCATTTTTCGCGCGAGCGCACATTTTTCGCGCGGGGAAGCTTTTTTTGCCCGGGCGCACATTTTTCGCCCCGGAGCACATTTTTCGCCCGAACTCGCATTTTTTCGCCGGGGAGTGAATTTTTCGCGCAGACGCACATTTTTTCCTGTGGGCGCGCATTTTTTTGTCCCGGGCGCGCATTTTTCGCCCGTGCTCTCATTTTTCGACGGTGTAAGCATTTTTCTTTCAGGCAGCTTTTTTCGCCCGGGTGCGCATTTTTCGTCCGAGCGTGCATTTTTCGCCCGCACGCGCATTTTTGCCCGACGGCCCATTTTTCGCATGGGCGCTCATTTTTCGCCTGGACAAGTATTTTTCACTCGGGCGCGCATTTTTCTCCCTAACGCCTATTTTTCACCTGGGCGCGCAGTTTTCGCCCGAACGCCCATTTTTCGCCCGGGCTCGCAATTTTTCGCCCGGGTGCGCATTTTTCGCTCGGGCGCGCATTTTTTCGCCCGGACGCACATTTTTCGCCCGGGCACGCAGTTTTTGCTTGAGCGCTCATTTTCCCTCGGGCACGCATTTTTCTGCCCGGGCTTGCATTTATAATAAAAGTCACCGCAACGGAGATTTGTCAAACAGTTTATAAAGTGCTTCTCATTTTTTAAAATATCTGCAAAAGGAGTTTACCCAAACAGATCTCCTTTTGCGAGAGACATTTTCGAAAAGCACATTTTCCTACCATCCTTTTGCCACCACTCCTCCTTTCTGAAAAGCCCTCCCAAACAGGCCCTTACTCTAGGAGTCAAGGGTTTCTCACTTTCTCTCGTTTGTCTCGACTCCAAGCTCGCAATCGGAGGAAGCATTAATTTGTCACCGGCAGCAAAACCACCAACTTTGACGCCGACGAAGGAGGCGGACAAGTCACGCAGTCAGCGCTTGCCACAGGCCCACAACAAGGAACGCTGCACGTATTAAGTCTCCACATCGATCTTCATTTTGGTTCACATCTTCTTTTTCTACCTGATTTTGACTCGGCCTTTGTGGTTTGGAGAAAGAGTGGTGACATTAGTTTTTCTTTGTTGTGTTGAATGATTTGGATCAAACAGATAGTGTGTAAATGTGCTTCATGTTAAGGTATATTTATATAAGCGTTAATGGGTCCATAATGGGTCGTCGGGGATTTAGGGTTTCGGCCATTAAATATCCCTGCTGGGGGTAACGTGTAGATCATTCCAAACTAGATGGTCACACGGAATGCTTTGAGCATCATAGCATTCTCGAAGTTTTTGTTGTGTGTGGCCTAGCCGCCACCTCTCCCGCCCCTCGTCCGTCTCTCGTACGATAGAAGGAGCCGCCGCCCCTCTCTCCCTTTCGCTCGTCCGCCTCACGTGCTCCAAAGGGATATCGCGGCTGCCGCCCCCTCCGTCTCTCTCGCATGAGTAAACACTGACTGCCTTCTCTCTCGCACAAGGAAGAGCCACTGTTCTGCGCGATCGTGAAGGAGTCGCCGCCTGTGTCGTCAATCCAAGGAAACGCTGCCGCCAAGCCCTCTCCAGTGCGCAGTCGCCTTCTTCCCCTCTCTCTTGTGCGGCCTTCTCGCGTCAAGGAGGACACATCGTCGTCGGTTAAAAGAGCAGCGTCGCCTCTCCCTCTCCGTTGATCAAGGCAGTGCCACCGCCTCTCACTCTCTCAGTTCTTGACGAGATCGAAGGAGGTCCTCGCCTTCGCCAAAACTTTCGCGCCTCACCGCCGCCGCACTCGTAATTTGTCGTTGCCGTCTCCACCGCCGCAACACACCGAGGAAGAAGAAGACGGTGCTTCTGCGCGCATTAGCGATAGCCACCACTACCGCCAGTCGTTAGTGGGTAGCGCCGGCGCTAGCGCCGATTGTAAGCTGCCGCTCCTCGCCTTCGTGGGTGGTGTCTTCGGCAACTCCATATCTAGCCGTAACTGTTAGAGAGATAGGATGTTGAAGGGAAATAATTTGTCCTCTCTTGTGTCGATGATCAAGTTGGAGAAATTTTCAAACTCTGAATTTAGTGCCTGGAAACGGAACACGCAGTTCGGTATGAAGTACTTGAATATTTTCTATACACTGCTATCCGATTTTGCAGATTTCAAAGGAAGAGATGATGAAGCTCAGTGGATCAGCGACGAAGACTTCTGTCGTAGAGAATTATGGCAAGTTAAAGACCGCAAAGGAGATCTGGATTGCTCTGGAAGACTAGTTCAAGGAAGAAGAGAATATGTCCATGACGCACCTGGTGGACAAATTCATGGCATTCACCTTCACTGAGGAAAGGGAAATTCTACGGCAGATTGCAGACGTGAAGAATCTTGTGGCAAAGCTGAACAGTGAGAACGTCCCTCTGCCAGATGGGTTGGTTGCCACAGACTGCACACCAAAGGTGGAAAATAAAGCGATCATGCTTTATCAGACTGCGCCTACCCACTTTGTTGTCATGGTGGGGAACTGGAAGGCCAGTACATAGTGGTGGCTAGATTCAGGTGCTACCTGCCATGTCTGCAACAATCCAGCTCTTCTGAAGGATCTCACTGCTGCGAATGAGACAGTTACTGTTGCAAATGGTACCACTGCAGAGGTTCTCCAGACTGGGACTGCGGATTTGCTACTCTCTTCAGGTACGCATTTAATTTTGTAGAATATTAAATTTATACCTACATTAGCTGCTAATTTAGTTTCAATTAGCCTGTTATGTGATGTCAGTATGTCTTTTAACATTAGTGGTGGTAGAGTAACTTTAATGTTTAACTCGAATTGTTTTGGTTGTCCATATATCTTAAATGTGATGTATAGACTAAGTCTAGCAAATGAAGTAATACACGTATTTAGTTCAACCTTGATAGATCCTAAGACTTTACATGCAAGACTAGGACATGTGAATTACATAAAACTACTTTTGCTAGCTAAAACTCACAATATCCCTCTAGACACAAAAACCAAATTCGACAAATGTGAAATGTGTGCTCAAACCAATATAACTATAACATCTTTTAGTCAGGTTTCTAGGAGCACACAATTACTAGAGTTAATGCATTCCGACATTTGTGATTACAAAAGTTTTGCCACCCGAGGAGGTCGAAAGTATCTGATAACCTTTATCGACGATCACTCTAGATTCAGTCACATTTATCTCATTAAATCCAAGGATGAAGCCTTTGAAAAATTTTGTATTTTTCAAAGAAATGGTAGAAAATCAACTAGACATGAAAATTAAAAGGCTAAGAAGTGATAAAGGAGGAGAGTATTTATCAGGTGAATTTAGATATTTTCTAGCCAGCAGTGGCATTATCCCTGAAACTACCGCCCCGTATTCACCTCAATCCAACGGTATTGCAGAGCGCAAAAATAGGACTTTAACAGAAATGTTGAACTCCATGTTGTTGACTGCTGGAATGCCTGCGGCTTACTGGGGTGAAGCTGTCCTCACCTCAAATCATATTCTTAATAAAGTTCTTCATGCAAAGTTGAAACAAACACCCTATGAGCTTTGGTTTAAGAGACCTCCTAGATTTGATAATCTTAAGACTTGGGGTTGTATCGCTTATGTTAGGATACCTGACCCAAGGAGATCCAAGATTGGACCTAGAACCAACACCTGTGTCTATCTAGGATGTGTAGAGGATAGTGCTGCAGACAGATTTCTAGATCTCTCAACTAATACAATCATAGAATCTAGAGATGCGATTTTCTTTGAGGATAAGTTCCTCAAAGACAAAAACCTGACTCTTCCAGGTCTGCCAGCCCCCAGTACTAAAAATCTTGTTCAGAGTGAAATGAGAATCCCTGACACTGAGCCGATAAACACTAGTGTTTTAGAGCCCACAAGGTTATCTAATAGAGAAAATGTGCCCAAAAGCTTTGGTACAGACTTTGTGACTTACCAAGTTGAAGTTGATCCATCCACATATAAGGAAGTGATGTGATCTAGAGATTCTCTGTTATGAAAAGAAGCCATTGATGATGAGATGAACTCTCTCAAGAAAAACCACACTTGGACTCTAGTTGACCTGCCCAAAGGAGCTAGAACCATAGGGAACAAGTGGGTTCTGAAGAAAAAACTAAATCCTAATAGGAGTATCGCTAAATACAAAGCACGTCTAGTTGCCAAAGGCTACACTCAAGTGAGTGGTATAGACTACTTTGATATATACTCACCTGTTTGTCACATTACGATGATTAGGATTCTTCTCGCTATAACATCTATTGAACATCTCAATGTTCATCAGATGGACGTCAAGATTGCATTTCTAAATGGAGATCTGATTGAGGAGATCTACATGCACCAACATGAAGGGTTTGTCATCGAAGGTTTAGAAAATAAGGTCTGTAAGTTCATTAAGTCACTCTACGGATTGAATCAAGCACCAAAGTTGTGGCACGAAAAATTTGACACTTGTGTTAAATGCATTGGTTGTAAATCAAGCCTATCAGATAAATGTTTGTACATAAGAACGAGTTCAAGTGCAGTTGCCCATATATGCTTGTACGTTGATGACATGCTAATTCTGGGTACTGACCAGTCTGAGGTGGAAGACGTCAAAGTCACCCTGAAAAATAGTTTAGCATGACAGACATAGGTGTGGTAAAAACCATCCTAGGAATGGAAGTGACCTTCACTGACAAGGCAATTACCCTAAGTCAGAGTCACTATATCCGAAATCTATTAGAAAAGTGGGGATATGATAAGAGCAAAAAGATTGAGACTCCATACGACTATAATAATAGACTGTAACCTCATGATATAAGACCCCCCCTCCCCCTTACTAGGAGGGTTACCCAGGTCTTATGCCCAGAACCGCCGTCTTATGGATGACACCAACACAAGGGTTAGTCGCCACCGCAAGACACCAATTCTGCCAGCTAATACGATCATTTAACCATTAGGCCAATAGAGAATAGAATAAGAAATAGTAATAAGCAAGTCCACATCACAATATTTCATAAAAGAAGCATAATAGTCCAGCAATGAGCACAAAAAGAGAGTAAGGGCTTATGCCCGATACATAACCAACAGAAATACAACAAAATAATCTCTCTCTCTCTCTCTCAACAACTTTACGCGGAAGCTAAACACTCTCATCATCCAGCACCTGTCTCGTAGTGGAATTAATGCGCGGCACCTGCTCATCAGTTCCTACCACCCTATCTTTCTGGTCGTGCTGGTGCTCCATCTCCTCAGGCTCCTACGGTCCAACCGACTGTTAGTCATAAAAACTAAGCCAATTTTGTCCCTGCCTCCCCCCGTGACTCCTAGGCAAGTATATACTAGTGGAATAACAAATGCATGTGACAAATGCAGGTGACAAGGGAATCTATACTAGCAAGTATTACATAACAAGGTAAACTACTAGCAGATATATATATCACAAGGTAAACTATACTAGTAGTATAAGCAGGTAAGCAGTAATGAACAGTAAAGGAAGTAAGTAAGTAAAGCAGTGTGCGCAAGTATAGTAAACAAGTAAAGTATCCTGCCATTACATAAGTATCTTAACTTATATGAATGCACATACAAACTTATAAGTTAAGATTTCTAGAAGTTTAACTTATCATATAAAAGTGCCCATACTAATTTATATGATAAGGGTTTGCATGTAATGTTCTATGGTTTATGTATGTTATGATATGCATGATATGATATGATTCATACAAGTGCAACTTACCCACACGACTCTGTGATCACAGACCTTTCATTTCCATTTTTTGAGCTAGCTTCACTCTCTGGTACCACTGTTGTGGCTACGATAGCAGTGAAGTGGGTGCCTCCACTTCCTAGGAGGGTATAAACACTACCAGGACTAGACCCTTTGTACGCCTTAGTACACGTCCTAGGTGCACTCTAGAGTCTTGCGTACTCTTTACTAGAACCCACCAGTCTTTAAGGTTGGGTGTACGTTTTTGGGGATTGTCCTCCAGACCGCAACATAAACAACCTACTGGCCCCTCAAACCCTCGCACCCGCCTAAGTCAATCTACTGTCGTCGGTGTGATGACCGGTCCAGTACCGAAGACTCGCCACAAATTATGCACATGCAAGTTATCACAACCCGAGCCTCCAGCTCGCAGGACCAACCCGTCCTGATATACAACTTCCCGAGCCTCCAGCTCGCAGGACTAACCTATCCTGATATACAACTTCTCATCCCTTAACTCGGGATGATGTTACCAAATCTCTTATTCATTTAGTTAGACTACTTTTGTCTAATCATTGTTATACTTAGAAGTTTAGGGTGAATCCTGGACTTCCCGATGTTTACCCGGTGAAGGGCTCTCAGCGGTACTAGGAAATGCGATGGGCTGAAGCCCAAATTCCCCTTTCCAGGACAATTACTATATTGGTGGCTACCTTTTTTCTAAAAACACACTCTCCTTATTACTCCGTATAACTTAGATGTTTTATGACTTATCCTTCACTATATTCTTAAGCAAACGTTCTCTTGAACGATGCTCAACACTTAAGACCTCTCATCCTCTAAATGGTGTGGGTCTTGTGTGATTCTCAAATGTCCCTAATCACACTCTAATGATATATCATGAACACTTCCCCATGCTGAATAATTATTATAATCTCATAAGGTAATAACTGCTTATTTATGCATAGTGCGACAAGAACCTAAATTATTCCCTAAACTATAGAACAAATGTTCTCCAAAAATTCCATAACTTCTAGGGGCTGATATAAATGATATGTTACTACTATGATCCAAACTTTACTGATTTTCTAAGTGATCTTGCTGATCAAATCATCACATTAAGTTTTTACTATTCGCAGTCCAAAATGAGGTTGAACTAGATTTGATTCATATGATGCAATCTTGATCATATCATATTCAAATGAGCTACAATTCATACCATATGTTCATATTGGATAATTTAAGTTGTGTCTAGAGTTTTGACATATTTCAAATTAATTTGATCTCTATTTAAAATTCATTAATCATTTGACATTCCAAATTACAAATGAAGTACCATGTCAGTAATTTCAAACTTGTTAATCTATGTCTTCCAAAAATTCTGAGAAAATTACTATAGTATTGTAATGACCTAAAAACATCCTATCCAGAATTTCATAATTTTCCAGAAACATTTCACCATAGATATTTCATAAATTAAAAAGTGTGACAAACTGAATATGTGGAATTTTGCCATGTGTAATACATCCAAAAATTCTACCAAAAAATCCGAGAGATTCATAATTAGATTCCAAATGATTCTCCAGAGTTTCAAAAATTTCTCAATCTTTTTTCTCAGTAAAATTTCAGTTATTCAGAAATGTAACATATGATAATTTTGATAATTTTTAAAGAAATAATCTCTGCAAATTTTTGTTCTAGTTGGTGTTACAAAGGATTCCTCGGAGTTTCAAAATTTTCCATAAGATTTTAACTATGAACATTTCACTAATACATAAATGTGAGATATTTCAAATTTATCAAATACTTAGGATTTTTTATCCCAAAAATCCTAATTTTTCCTGTGGTAATGTATTATGTTATAAAGAGGGTGTGGCCAAAATCTCAGAGGCTAAGACTAAGTCATATATGTCAAATACACTAAATATCCTTTTTGTCTATATGCACACCATATCACATAATAAGCAAAGACATGCAAGTGGAATTACCCCACATGCAGAGGTCCAATTGCTTCCAAATTTTAACCAAAGTCTAGTAATGGTCTATTAAGCATGACACCCAAATTTGGGGTCATTTGGAGTTACACAACTCCAAGAATCTCATTTAATTTATTAATCACATTATGAAAAAAACTATAGAGAAATGTTCTCCTAAAATTCTGATTTTTGGAGGGGTAATGGGTTCTCTATTGACTCATCTATGTTTCAAATTTCACTTGCATGCAAGAAATTTTACAGATATTTTCACAAAATACACATGCACACACACTTTGTAAACCCTACACCAAAACTAGTACTCATGGGGCTCTGATGCGCCAAATCATATGAAACCAGTGCCCAATTAAAGTTAAGACAAAGATCTACAATTTTCATATTCAAAGATTTTGTTAATTCGGCCTCTAAGGGCCTTAAAATAGCTAATCAATATACTGAAATAAATGTGACAGATCATTTAATTAAAATTAATGTGGTCTGCGTTTAACAGATCACCCAGATCCAAGGCCCAGGAGGTCGTCTTCTTCTTTGAGCCAAGGGCTCAGATTGTCCCGACCTGGATCTCTTGATCCCCCATTTCCCGGCCACCCTATGCTCACAACTGCCGGCCACCACCTCCACCACCTTTGTTGAGGTGGTGGATACCGCCAGGCGGCGACACGGCCGCCGGAGATGGATTTTCCGGCAATCCTGAGCTGGAACAAAAGCTCGAGAAATCTCCCTCAAACTCACATGGGATCGAGCTCAATTGAGCCCGATTTCTCTCCTAATTGGATATAGAGGCTAGCACAGAGGGAGAGGTGGAGAAACTGACCTGAATGGTGGCTTGAAAGCGGGTAATTCATCGGGGTGGCATGGCGGTGAGCTTGCTCAACTCCTTGATTCTCCTCCAAAAGCAGTGAACTCAAGGGCTGGCTCGACTGCTTAGAGCTCTCTGAAGCTGATGGTGAGTTCAAATGGAGAAGAAGAGGGCTCTTAGTGTGTCTCCCATTAAGGCATGGTTTGGTCATGCCTCGTTTGTTCCTCCGAGCCGCCAAGTGGCATCTGTTCAGCCCAATTTTGGCTGGGCATTTACTGAGGAGCTCAATTATAACTTTGGGAAGAGGAATGGAGTGCCAGATGGCCTTCATTCCTCAAAATCCTCTTTGTCTTTAATGGATTTTGGGGAAAAACCCAGTTTACCCCTTTGCATGCCCTTGCATGTTGGAACCAGAGGGCATGGCTGGTAATTAGGCGTGTGGGCTGCAGGATAGGCTTTGGTTGAGGCCTTAGCCCAATTGAATTTGATTGGGGCTTTTAATTTCTTCCTCAAAAAGAAATCGAAAGGGGGTTCTCGTCGATCGACGGGAGGTCCCGTCGATCGACGGAATTCCCCATCGGTTCCTACTTTGGCTGCCAGTCCCGACGATCGACGGGATGTCTCGTCGATCGATGGGACCATCCATCGATTTTTCCTATACCCTACAGTTAATTCCATCGACAGGTTGTCCCATCGATCGATGGGACCACCCATCAATTTTTACTTGATACAACTAATTCCATCGGCGGGATGTCCCGTCGATCGATGGGACCACCCGCCAATTTTTACTTGACAGCCAATCCTGGTGATCCTTACCTGATACAATTAATTCCTGCACTAATCTTTATGCAGATCGTAGGGCTCCTCGTCATCTTCCTCCTCTAGTGGACCACATGTGAGTTCTCTCAATTCAATGTGACCTAAGGTCACCACCTAGCTCAAACCCACCTCACTCACCACATGCCCTACCCAAAGTGAAGTCAAGTGGTCTAGTAGGAAATGGGATGTTGCAAATCCCAATAAACAAAAAAATAATTTCATCCCCGAAATTTAAGTTCGGGTCTACTGGGTTCTTTTCACAACTTAAATAAGTAAATCTTGAGGGGTTTAGGTTGTACCTGAAGTGAAGAGTCTCGGGTACTGTTGCTGCATGAGATCCATAGGCTCCCATGTGTATTCCTCCCGTCCATGATTGGACCACAGCACCTTGACTAAGGGAACTTTCTTCTTCCGCAGGACTCGGACTATTGTATCGTCAATCTGGACTAGCTCCAGACGGACTGATCTATCAGACACTGCCGAGCCCGAGGTGGAAGTGATGTGCTGCTCTGGCCTAAGTAGATCTCTCTGTAGTGAAGAGACATGGAAGACGTCGTGCATGTTTGCCAACTCAAATGGCAGCTCCAGCTTGTAAACCAAGGGACCGATCCGCTCCAGGATCCTATAAGGTCCCAAAAATTGAGGGTTGAACTTCTTGTGTCTTCGCACCCGCGAGACACCATGCACCGGGCGTATCTTCAAATAGACTATCTCCCACTTGGAACTCCACCTTCCGATGCCTTGCATCATAATACTTGGCCTGCCTACTCTGAGTCTCTAGCATCCTGTCCCTGATCATCCGAACTGTAGCGTCTGTGTCCCCAACGAACTATGATCCGAGTGCCATTTGGTCTGCATCCTAGACCCAGGAAAGCGGTGTTCGGCACTTCCTACCGTATAGTGCCTCATACGGTGTCATCCTAATGCTTGCCTGATGGCTGTTATTGTATGAAAACTCGATAATGGGTAACAACCTCTCCCAGGGCTTTCCCGTATCCAAAATGCACAAGAGTGGCAGGTCCTCCAAGGTCTGGATGGTCCGCTCTGTCTGCCCATCGGTCTGTGGATGCAAAGTGGTGCTGAACGTAAGCTGAGACCCCAAGTATGCATGCATCGCTCTTCATTCCCTAGAGGTGAACCGGCCGTCACGATCTAAGACAATCGTTCTGGGTACGACGTGGTACCTGACGAACTGTTCCATAAATAACCTTACCAGAACCACAACTGAATCGTCCTTCCTGACCGTTATAAACTGTACTACCTTAGTCAATCTGTCTACTATTAACCAAACAGAATTGTGCCCAGAGTGGGATCGAGTCAATCCGTGTACGAAATCCATGGTTATGTCCTCGAACTTCCACTCTGGCAGTGGTAGTGGTTGTAGAAGTCCTGCTGGGCTCCTACATTCTACCTTCACTAGCTGGCAAGTATCGCAGTGTGGGACAAAAGATACGATCTCTTTCTTCATTCCGGGCCAATACATGTCTCTCCGCAGGTCCGTCGTCATCTTGGAGATCCCGGGGTGCGCTGAGTACTGAGTGCAGTGTGCCTCCCTGAGTATTTCTTCCTGAATCCCACCTCCTGCGGGTATGTAGACACGACCCTGGAAATGAATGATATCGTCGCGCAATGAATAATAATCCTCCGACTTGCCCTCTTCTAAGGCTCTGAATATAGGCTCCAAAGCTGAATCATGCATCTGTTGTGCCCTGATGCGGTCTCATATATCACAGGTGATGCTCAGGGATGCCAGGTACTCCCTGTGGACTTCGGGTTCTGCCTTAGAAACCATGGTAATGTGCATATCCTCTAGCATCCTCACCAGCTCCATGGCCATCATCTGGGGCTCCGGTCCAGAAGTGTCGGCCCTCCTACTCAGGGCATCTGCTACAGTGTTCGCCTTCCCTGAATGATAGTGCATGGTATAGTCATAGTCGCACAAGAACTCTAGCCACCTCTGCTGGCATAGGTTCAAATCCTTCTGGGTGTCGATGTACTTGAGATTCTTGTGGTCAGAGAAGATCTCACAATGAATCCCATACAGATAATGCCTCCAGATCTTCAAGGCGAAAACCACCGCTCCAAGCTCTAGGTCGTGTACCGGATAATTTTGCTCATGCTTCTTCAATTACATCGAAGCATATGCAATAACATGACCATGATGCATGAGAACTGCACCCATCCCCTGGTAAGATGCGTCAGTGTAGATCTGGAATCCTTCCTTCCCATATGGGAGGGCAAGGATAGGGGATGATGTGAGTCAGTCCTTCAACTCCTGGAAAGATGCCTCGCACTTCTCTGTCCACGTGAAAGCCGCATCCATCTTCGTCAAGGACGTGAGGGGAAGTGCAATCTTTGAGAATCCTTGCACAAACTTACAATAATATCCTGCTAATCCCAGGAAGCTGCGGACATCCGAGGCTGACTTCAGTCGTGGCCAATCTCTTAGTGCTTGCACCTTGGCTGGGTATACTGCCAACCCGGCCCCACTGATGACATGTCCTAGGAATGTCACCTCCTGTAGCCAGAATTGGCATTTTGAGAACTTCGTGTACATCTGGTGCTACCACAACTTGCCCAAGACCTGAGCCAAGTGCTGGGTGTGCTCCTCTTTCGTCTTGGGGTAGATTAAGATATCATCAATGAATACTATGATGAATCTATCCAGGAAGGGCATCACCGTGAACTCATATAACCTGTAGCGGTAACTGAAGGTCATCTTCAGGATATCCTCCTCCCGAATCCGCAGCTGCTAATATTCAGATCTCAGATCGAGCTTAGAGAACCATAAGGCTCCTTGCAGATGGTCAAATAACTCGTCGATCCTAGGTAACGGATATGTGTTCCGCACCGTCAGCCGGTTCAACTCCCGGTAATCAATGCAGAGTCGCAGTGACCCATCCTTCTTCTTCACGAATAATACTGGTGCTCCCCATGGAGATGAACTCAGCGTGACAAATCCTGAGTCCACCAGCTCCTGAAGCTGGGTCCTGAACTCCGCTAGCTCCTTCGGTGCCATCATGTATGGTTCCCGAGACACCGGCCTTGCTTCGGGTACCAACTGGATCCGAAAATCCATATCTCTGGACGGGGGTAGTCCGAGTAATTTCTATGGAAATACATCGGAGAAAACCCTAACTACCGGAATATATGCTATGGACACCTCCGTCTCCTCCTTCTCGAAACAGATTAGGTACACCTCGTCTCCCTTCTCATGGGCCATGACAACCTGTGCAGATGATAATAAAAGGTGGGAGGTAGGTTTAATACCTTCGATCACTACATCAGAATCTTCATGCCTCAGCACAATTTCCTTTGTCGAGCAGTCGATCTTAACATGATTCCAGTGTAGCCAGTTCATGCCCAGAATTAGGTCAAAATCTGGCATCTTCAAAAGCATTGTTGGCGCTTCGAATAGCTTTCCTCCAATCTCCACGTTCATATTGCACTTGGCACATGTTGCTATCTTCGATCCGTCCGGAAGTCGCACCTTCCTCCGGATGCCCTAAAATTGTTGTATTTGGTCTAGGTCATCTACGAATTTCTCTGACACGAATGAATGTGAGTCACCCGTATCGAATAGAGTGTATGCGGGTTTGACGTAGACAAGCACTATACCTGGGTGGTTTTGTTGTTTGGGTCATAAATTAAAGTACAACTGCGGTTTTGAAAGGTACTAAGTAATCGTAAAGGAAAATAATAAAGTACCTGTAATGACCTCATCAGGGCTCCGGGGTTCTGCGAGATCCAGTGCATACATCTGCTCTAGACATCGGCCTCTGCCATGAGGCCTTCAGCCCCGACCTCGACCTTGGCCTCGGCCCTGCTGGGCTGGAGGGGCTGTCAGAGGGGGAGGAGGAGGAGGACGAAGAAACTACTGAGGGCAGTTAGCTCTGATATGCCCCGGCTGGCGGCACCCATAGCATATCACTGGTTGGAGGCCCCGATCATTATGCCTCCCCAGCTCTTGGATCCGTAGTGGTGGAGGAGCCATCACTGCAGGAGGCTGCTGCTCTGGTCTGAAGTTGGGATGAGGACGTCCCCCACCTCTACTGTGACTCATAACTTTGCCCCGCTGCGGGCCCTTGCTGCTCTCTCCAAGGTATGATCTATCGGCCGGTCTCTTTCCCATGCTCTACACCATCAAATGGTCTGCCTCCAACTTTTTGGCCATCTCGATGATCTGAGTAGACGTGTCATGCGATATGAAAAGTAGAGCCTGCCTCAATGAATCCCTAAGACCTCGATAGAACCTCTTAGCATACTTCCTATCATCCAAGTCATGTACCCCTCAAATCTGGCCAGGTGGGAGAACTCCCTATGGTATTCAATTACTGACCGGGTCCCCTGACAGAGGTTCAAGAATCTCTCTTCTAGCTCGTCCCTATCCGTGGCAGATACAAAGTGCTCTAAGAAAACATCATTGAACTCGTCCCATGAGATATCTGGCATCTCCCGATCTGCAAATGTGGAGTCTAACACTGACTTCCACCATCTTTTTGCATGTGCATCCAAAGCAGACGTCACCAATGGGACAGCTCTGTTGACTGGGCAGCTGATGCCTGCTAGCATCTCCTGAATAGAATCAAGGCACTCCTCCATCTTCACTGCGTTCTCTGTTCCATGGTACATTGGATGAGACAAACTCTTGAAGGCATTTAGCCAATTTGATCCGAGGTTCGGCTGTGCAGAAGGAACCTGCTGAGCTCTGAAGGAATCCAGAATAGCCGTCAGAGTTTTCCCCAGCTCCGTCTGCTGAAAAGGAGTGGCATTCGGAGGGGGGGACATCATCCCGTGGATCAGCGAACTGCGGGGACTACACAAAAGTAAGGTTGTTTTAGGATTGGCCTAACTAAATGCTTAAATGGACTATTTTCTGTGATTTTTACACATAGGCACATCATAGCTTCCGCTGCTTAGTTTGTCCGCAAACTAAAGCTCGAGCAGGGTGGCCTAGTGTTGTGGACTTCTTTCCTTTATGATCGTTTGTTCAAGTGATACCAGTTTGTAAGACACCCCCCCCCCCCCCCCATCCCCCTTACTAGGAGGGTTACCCGTGTCTTATGCCCAGAACCGCGGCCTTACAGATGACACCAACATGCGGGTTAGTCTCCACCGCAAGATGTCAATTCTGCCGGCTAATACGATCATTTAACCCTTAGAACAATAGAGAATAGAATAAAAAATAGTAATAAGCAAGTCCACATCACAATATTTCATAAAAGAAGCATAATAGTCCAGCAATGAGCACAAAAAGAGAGTAAGGGCTTATGCCCGATACATAACCAAATGAAATACAATAAAATAAACTCTCTCTCAACAACTCTACGCGGAAGCTAAACACTCTCATCATCCAACACCTATCTCATAGTGGAAGTAATGTGTGACACCTGCTCCTCAGTTCCTGCCACCCTGTCTGTCTGGTCGTGATGGTGCTCCATCTCCTCGGGCTCCTACGGTCACAATCGACCGTTAGTCATAAAGACTAAGATAATTTTGTCCCTGCCTCCCCCCGCGACTCCTAAGCACTGAGCGAGAGGAAGGAAGCGGAGGACAACAAAGTGGAATAACAAATGCAGGTGACAAGGGAATCTATACTAGCAAGTATATACATAACAAGGTAAACTATACTAGCAGATATATACATCACAAGGTAAATTATACTAGCACTATAATCAGTAATGAACGGTAAAAGAAGTAAGTAAGTAAAGAAGTGCGCACAAGTACAGTAAACAATTAAAGTATACTACAATTATATAAGTATCTTAACTTATATGAATGTCCATACAAACTTATAAGTTAAGATTTCTAGAAGTTTAACTTATCATATAAAAGAGCCCATACTAATTTATATGATCAGGTTCTGCAAGTAATGTTGTATGGTTTATGTATGTTATGATATGTATGCTATGATATGATTCATACAAGTGCAACTCACCCACACGACTCTGTGATCACAAACCTTTCGTTCCCAATTTTTGGAGCTAGCTTCACTCTCTGGTACCACCATTGTGGCTACGGCAGCAGTGGAGCGGGTGCCTCCACTTCCTAGGATGGAATACACACTACCAGGCCTAGACCCTTCGTACGCCTCTGTACACGTCCTAGGTGCACTCTAGAGTCTTGTGTACTCTTTGCTGGAACCCACCAGTCTTTAAGGTCAGGTGTACATTTTCGGGGATTGTCCTCCAGACCGCGGCATAAACAACCTACTGGCCCCTCAAACCCTCACACCCGCCTAAGTCAATGTACTGTCATTGGTGAGACGATCAATCCAGTACCGAAGACCCTCCACTAATTATGCACATTTGAGTTATCACAACCCAAGCCTCCAGCTCGCGGGACCAACCCGTCCTGATATATAACTTCTTGAGCCTCCAGCTCGCAGGACTAACCTGTCCTGATATACAACTTCTCATCCCTTAACTTGGGATGAAGTTACCAAATCTCTTATTCATTTAAGTAGACTACTCTTGTCTAATCATTGTTATACTTAGAAGTGTTGGATCGGTCGGCGCCCTTAGAGGGGGGGTGAATGAGGGTTTTCAAAAACTTTAGATTATATTTAGAAAAACTTCGGAATATTGCAAGATTAATAAAGAGACATCAAGTAAAACAATAATAAAGAGATATGCTTTATTAATATCAAATAATTTTTTACAAAACTTGATTTCTATGACGCTAGAAATCGGAGGCGACTAATAAAAATTCTTTTTCGTTTTCTATACCGACTCGTATCCCCACGAACCGGTTGGCTTTAGCCGATCTCTCCCCAGATACGGCCTCAAGCCGCTCTAGCCGATCTATCCCCAGAAAGGCCTCGAGCACCCCTTAGACCTAACCTAGATCTAGTCGCCAACACGAGGCGAATTTAAGCCCTAAGTCCTACCCCAGACCTAGTCGCCAACACGAGGCGATTTCACTACCGTTTACAGAAAAGATATGAAATGAAAAGACAATAATATAAAAACTCCCTCTATGTGGATCTCTTGGAGAAGTGGATGAAGGCCCGCAGAGTATGATCGTAGTCGATGCGGCCTTTCGTCACGATGATGACGCGTGTTGAAATCTTCTCCACGGATCTCCTTAAGGCTTTATGGAATTGTGGGAGTATCGCTCTGAATCTTCCTCTCTCTACTGTGGCACGAAGCTCTGGAGTTTGGGATTGGAGGAGGATGAAGAATTCGGAGCCAAAGCATCCAATTTATAGCCTTCACGCTACCGCCGGCGCTAGCGCTACCGCCGGCGCTAGCCCGGATTAGGAATGATTTTGCGCGGCCGAATCTCCCATTTGTGGCAACAATTTTCTCTATGCCTCTTGTGCGCCATGCTACCGCCAGCGCTAGTAGCTACCGCCGGGCGCTAGCTCCTTCTAAAAATGCCGTCGGAATCGAGCTAATCAATGCTAGCGTCGGGCGCTATCGCTACCGCCGGCGCTAGTGAGCTTGTTCGAATTTTGGCCTCAAATTTGGGGGCAGACATCATGAGTACTCCTTGAGTCATGTGGACTATGTTAACCTGCACACTTGAACACACAAGATCAAATACACATAGGATTTGTTATTCTCAAACCTAGGAGATGCGAAAGACCGTGTTCCAACAAACTCCCTCTTTTGATAATAACTAATCCATTAATGATAAATCAAAGCATTAATAAATAAGCATGATGAGACTATACTTGTGTGTGTGAGAGAGTGATGACTTTAGGATGATTATTGATTTTAGCATTTAGAATTGCTCCCCCTAAATATAAGCTCCCTCTATGTGAATGCTCCCTTAATATGTATGCTATTAACTGAAATGTTGGGTTTATGATAGCGGGTTACATTTATCATTGTTAGTTCTCCCCCTTTTGCATTTTATCATGTTAGTTCTCCCCCTTTGTTATTAGCAAAAGTGGGTAGGGAAACAAAGCACTAAAAAATATGTAAATAAAAGAGAAGGCATGATCGAGCTTTTTAAGTAAATGATAAGGAGTTTTTGACTTGTCTTTCATTGAAAATGATCAGAGTTATGACTTATTTTATCCCTTTTGTTTGTAGTTCTCCCCCTTTTATATATCAGAGTTTAAGCAAAAAATAATGATTTCCCCTTTAAATAAGAGTTTTAAGCCTAAAAACAATCATGATTTCCAAGTAACCAATCTATCCAGACAATATGTCAACACCCTAGCCTCGTACTAAGTGACGGATGGGCATGAGGAGCTGCAAACATGTCGTAGGTTGGGGTGTTAATCCCATATGCAAACACTAGACAAAAACTTAACCTAACACTCTTTTCCCCCAGTGCCTCGCAAGGCCCCACTAGAACCCTCCCCGGTTAAGGAATAGACATGAGTAGAGATAAGGTTATCTAATGTCTACAACCCTACGCCCCCGCTATGGTGAGAAATGAAGTCATGGATAACAATTATTGGAAACATTAAGCATTTAAATCTAATGGGAAATATCATAGCATATGGGTTTATATTTTTATTTGAATTTTTGAAATAAAACTCACATAGCTATATTGAAATTCATGAATGAATCAGAGTTTGAGTATTGCGGAAGATTTCGAAAAGAAACATCATAATACTAAATAAGAGTTTAAGTTAAAAAAGAGATGTTTTATAAGCAATATTTCACTTGTTGGAGGACTGTTTAGAATAGAAATAGATCAGAGTTATAAGCAAAAAAAAATTCAACCAATATAAAGTTTACCAAGCAAGTCTACCACTTGTTGCAAGAAAGGAATTTGAAGATTCAAGTGATGATGCACACAAGATGAAAGATTTTAAATAAGTATTAAAGTGCAAGGTAAAACAATTATATGGTTATGATGCAGAAGACATATAGAAGTACAAAAAACATCTTATGGTAATCAATGATGGTTCATAAAAAGATATATGAGTTCAATTTCAAAAAGAAGATGTTTTTGTAAATCATTTTGCATTTAAAATTTTTGTTTTGACAATACAGTAACCAAGCATGAAATAATCTTATCAAAAAGAGATTACTACAATGTTACTTTAATTCATAATTTCAAAACATACCAAACATTGTAGAAAACATGCTAGGTTATCTAGTGAATTTCATAAATAAAGAGTAGTATAGAATTAGCATTAGGATCCAATACTCATGAGAAGAAGTGTTATGGAAGATAATGATGTGCATAAAAGTGTATTTTGAATAGAGTAAACAAATGTTTTAATCAAAAATACAAGTAATATGTAAAGTAACGAGCACAATAAAACACAAATAATTTTACATCCACTCACTTCAATGCACAAAAAAAATGTACAACTACCAAGGTGCTTTGCACACACAATGCTCATTAAGACTTATCAGGGTGTAAAGTAGTGCTTGGGGGATCACATAATTTTATTCTTCAATATTGATTTTTTTTATTGTGATCCGGTGTACTTAAGAATAAGTGGTTTTTATTTTGAAAGAAAGTTATGGTTTGCACAAGATACTTTATTATTCTTTCCAAGGTGCTCAACCTCACAACGCTTATTAAGACTTATCAGGAGGTTCAAGTAGTGCTTGGTGGAGTTATCTTTGTCACTTTATTTTATGATTTTGTTTTGTACAAAGTTCTCCGAATACACTTGTTTTACAAACCAATATAATTTATGAAAAAGATAACCACTTTTCTTAACTTTTAAAAGTGTAAATAAAGGTTGTGTAGGTAAGATACTTGTGCAATTTTAATTCATTGTACTATTACAAAACATACACAAACATTCTTAGATTAAACACATAAGTAGACAATGCCAAAATAAGTGAGTGAATTGCGATCATTATCAAACATAAAACATTACTCATACTTAGAGGCATGCTACGCATAGTTCTACACAACTTTTTCAATATAAATTATGCACATATTAATAGATGTATCAAAGCATGATGAAGGCAATGTTCAAAGTAGTTTGAAAAGAAAATTGCAACATTATAGAAGTTCTAAATAATAGATTAAATCATGCTTGATTTTCAATGAAGTTCATACAATATTTTTGATATTTTTAAAGAGTAATTTTTAAAGTTTGAACTCATAAAATTGATCTTGGACTTCCCGAGGACTACCTTGTGAGAGGTTCGCCCGGTACTAGGTGATATGATGGGATGATAGCCCAAATCACCCTTTCGCAAGATACATAGAAAAGTTAAGTTCAGAAGAATAATTTTGATACTTGTTTTTGTTTTGTTTTATATTTTTTTAGTTGATTTTTACAAATAAAAGCATATTTTTGTAATTTTTGCTTTTGTAATTTTTTATTTGATTTTTGCATAAAGATGAACTTTAAATAAAGGAAACAACACAAGCGAAAAAACAAAAACATATTTTTTGTAATTTGGTTTTTGTAGTTTTGTATTTGATTTTTCAAAAAATAAAGAAACACAGAAGTGCAAAACTAAGTAGAAAATATAGATTTATATATTTTAAGGGATTTTTAGAAATTTAAAAAATATAGAAAAATGAACATGGACGCTAGCGCCTGCGGTAGCGCTAGCGTGGGAGATAGTGAACGATTTTTTAGGATTTTAGAAATTTTGATTGGTGGTCTTGATTAGGTGTCCCAGTAGTAGTTCCATGCTGAAGTTGCAGATTTTTAGGAGATGTTTTGGATGGTCCAAATTGCATGAAACGTAAGCGATTTCTTATATGACTTGACAAAATAATCATTGCATGAGATATATTTACTTATGTTTTCATTTTGACTTTTCTAAAAACTTGTGCTTATAACAAAAAAAATAGGAAATGAAAACCCAAGATATCATGTTTGAACAAATCAAATATGCATGGTTTCGGTGAACAAGGAGTAATGTTCACGCAAATAGTAACATGGATATGCCCTAACATAGATATAAATATTCTTTAGGTGACAATGTTAGTACGATAAATTTGAGATTAATGTTTTACCAAAGTTTGATTGTGTTTCAACTTAGAGACCTAGAATGGAGTGACAATTCTTATTTGATTTGATATCAAAATGATTCAAAGGTCTAAACTAGAAATAAATCACAATACACACATAATATACCAACCATAGTAAGCAATTATAATACCAATTGTCATTATATAAAATGTGATAGATGATTCTTGATATGAATTATGATTTTAGAAAGTTTTAGCAAAAGATATCAATAGATCATGGTGGTGCGTATGGCATCAATATTTATGACAATTAATCTTTCAATATGTCTTATGTGTTTTTCTTTTTAATTTAGATAAATATCTCATAGCAAATTCAGAATTTTATCCACTTGTTGGTGAAGGCTAAAAATCTAGTAACCGGATTTAATTTGAAATATCTTATAGCAAATTTAGAGTTTGATTCATATGGATAATATAAGATATTTAGAAGCAATGAATATAATAATAAAAGATAGGTCATCAAAATATGATTTTGAATTTTGATCAATTTGTTTTATAAAACCATATTAAGCTTTTAAGAGATAAAATCATATTTTCAATATTGTATAGGATGACCATGACATGATAGTTTAAAAGAAAACAAAAAGAAAAAGATAGAAAAGACATTAAAGCACATCATGAAGTAGAAATTTGTGTATTTCATTTTAATTGATTTCTACTTCATGCAAATGATGGGATACTAATGAATAAGAGATTTAGGTATCCAAAGAGGACCGGGAGTGACGGTTCCTTTGGGTACCCAAATACATCGTGTTTTCTTTTGGGGAGATATGTTTGAATGGGCCCTTTTGTTTGACATTAATGTGTCATTCTTAAGTATAGGTTTCCATTCGTACCATGAAAAAATGTAATTTTTGTTTTTCAAATTTCCATAATCATTACTCTTGAATTTTTTATATAATGGAAATTTGTTTTCATTTGAATTTAAGTTGGGAAAAGAATGTGATGAATGGATCCTTGCATTTAAGTTTTCATTTTTGCTTTTTGGTCTCCATTCAAGACTTGGTTTATGATTTCCAAAAGCTTTTTGTTTCTTATTCCCAATATTAGGTTTAAGTAAGATATTCATATTTGTATTCATCTTGCTTTTGGATATTGTTTGATTTTGTGAATTTGTATTTACAATTTTCATAAATAAGTTGATTTTTTATTTTAATTCATCATTTTTAATTCTTAAATTATGTCTAGCTTTATTATAAGCGATTGTGCTATTTTTAAGAATGGAAACAATTGAATCAATATGATCTTGATAGTTGTTTCTATATTCATCAAATGTTTCATCCATCTCTTTAATTTCAATTTTATATTCTTTACACTTAGCACAATCATTTATCAAAGATGAATTTTCTAAATGTAATTTTTCATTTTGTTCTTTCATTAAAATAATTTCTTTTTCAAGTTCCTTAAATTTTTCTTTAATATTATTGCAATCAAGACAAGGTTTTGTATTTTCAATTGAAGTGACATGAGTAAAGCTAGATAAATCAGATTTTGATACTACTTTAACTTTTGCTTTTAAATTTTTATTTTCTAAGCGCAATTTGCATTTTGCATTTTTTAGTTTCTTAAGTTTGCGCTTTGTAATTTGTAGCAATTGTAAAGTAGAAATGGAAGTACAAGCGATGAAGTTTGATTTCCTTACATTGCTTTTGGATGAGGGAGGATTTGAACATAATGTTCCTTTGTCTTCTTCTTGTCACTCCTCTTCCAAAAGTAAGATTGCTTCATCTCTTTCCTTTGATGTGTGCTCCATTGATTCGTCATGAGGAGGGCATTCTTGATGATTTGTGCACGCTTGTATATTCTCCGGTTCTTGCGATTGTTCCATACCTGTAGATGGAGAATCATACATTTTTTCAAGAAATTGTCATACTTTATATGCACTTGAAAAGCAATATACCAATTTGAAAATTTCATTAGATAGACCGCAAAACAAATAGTGTTTAGCTTTTGCATTTAATTGAAGTTCTTTTTTATTTGATTCATTTGCGGGTCTTGCTATTGCTAAATTCCAAACTTCGATGTATAAAGTTTTAATTAATTTTTCAATTAAGATTTTCCATCCTTTATAATTTGTCCCTTCAAATAAAGGTGGTGCAAGTGATTTTTCCTCTTCACAAAAATCTCCCCCACTAGTAGATGCGAGATCATGAGATGCCATTATTCCTGGTTGTTAAGCCGATTGGAATAACCTGGCTCTGATACCACTTGTTGGATCGGTCGGCGCCCTTAGAGGGGGGGTGAATAAGGGTTTTCAAAAACTTTAGATTATATTTAGAAAAACTTCGGAATATTGCAAGATTAATAAAGAGACATCAAGTAAAACAATAATAAAGAGATATGCTTTATTAATATCAAATAATGTTTTACAAAACTTGATTTCTATGACGCTAGAAATCGGAGGCGACTAATAAAAATTCTTTTTCGTTTTCTATACCGACTCGTATCCCCACGAACCGGTTGGCTTTAGCCGATCTCTCCCCAGATACGGCCACAAGCCGCTCTAGCCGATCTATCCCCAGAAAGGCCTCAAGCACCCCCTAGACCTAACCTAGATCTATTCGCCAACACGAGACGAATTTCAGCCCTAAGTCCTACCCCAGACCTAGTCGCCAACACGAGGTGATTTCACTACCGTTTACAGAAAAGATATGAAATGAAAAGACAATAATATAAAAACTCCCTCTATGTGGATCTCTTGGAGAAGTGGACGAAGGCCCGCAGAGTATGATCGTAGTCGATGCGGCCTTTCGTCACGATGATGACGCGTGTTGAAATCTTCTCCACGGATCTCCTTAAGGCTTTATGGAATTGTGGGAGTATCGCTCTGAATCTTCCTCTCTCTGATGTGGCACGAAGCTCTGGAGTTTGGGATTGGAGGAGGATGAAGAATTCGGAGCCAAAGCATCCAATTTATAGCCTTCACGCTACCGCCGGCGCTAGCGCTACCGCCGGCGCTAGCCCGGATTAGGAATGATTTAGCGCGACCGAATCTCCCATCCGTGGCAACAATTTGCTCTATGCCTCTTGTGCGCCATGCTACCGCCAGCGCTAGTAGCTACCGCTGGGTGCTAGATCCTTCTAAAAATGCCGCCGAAATCGAGCTAATCAATGCTAGCGCCGGGCGCTATCGCTACCGCCGGCGCTAGTGAGCTTGTTCGAATTTTGGCCTCAAATTTGGGGGCAGACATCATGAGTACTCCTTGAGTCATGTGGACTATGTTAACCTGCACACTTGAACATACAAGATCAAATACACATAGGATTTGTTATTCTCAAACCTAGGAGATGCGGAAGACCGTGTTCCAACAAGAAGTTTATGGTGAATCCTGGACTTCCCGAGGTTTACCTGGTGAAAGGCTCTCTGCGGTACTAGGGAATGCGATGGGCTGAAGCCCAAATTCCCCTTTCCAGGACAATTACTATTATTGGTGGCTACCCTTTTTTATAAAAACCCACTCTCCTTATTACTCCTTGTAACTTAGATGCTTTATGACTTATTCTTCACTCTATTCTTAAGCAAACGTTCTCTTGAACGTTGCTCAACACTTAAGATCTCTAATCCTCTAAATGGTGTAGGTCTTGTGCGATTCTCAAATGTCCCTAATCACACTCTAATGATATATCATGAACACTTCCCCATGCTGAATAACTATTATAATCTCATAAGGTAATAACTACCTCTTTATGCATAGTGCGACAAGAACCTAAATTATTCCCTAAACAATAGAACAAATGTTCTCCAAAAATTCCATAACTTCTAGGAACTGATATAAATGATATGTTACTGCTATGATCCAAATTTTACTGATTTTCCAAGTGATATTGCTGATCAAATCATCACATTAAGTTTTTACTATTCGCAGTCCAAAATGAGGTTGAACTAGATTTGATTCCTATGATGCAATCTTAACCATATCATATCCAAATGAGCTACAATTCATACCATATGTTAATATTGGATAATTTAAGTAGTGTCCAGAGTTTTGACATATTTCAAATTAATTTGACCTCTATTTAAAATTCATTAATCATTTGACATATTCCAAATTACAAAGGAAGTACCATGTCATTAATTTTAAACTTGTTAATATAATTTCCATAGGTGATAAATGATAAAATAACATGGTTTCCAATGTTCCACAATTTTTCAGAGAATTTATAATCATAATTTCCATATAAAATAAAAGGGGTGAAAATGTAACTTTACACAACAAGTACTAATCTATGTCTTCCAAAATTTGTGAGAAAATTACTATAGTACTGTAATGACCTAAAAATGTCCTATCCAGAATCTCATAATTTTCCAGAAATATTTCATCATAGATATTTCATAAATTAGAAAGTGTGACAAACTGAATATGTGGAATTTTACCATGTGTAATACATCCAAAAATTCTACCAAAAATCCCAGAGGTTCATAATTAGATTCCAAATGATTCTCCAGAGTTTCAAAAATTTCTCAATCTTTTTCCTCAGTAAAATTTCAGTTATTCAGAAATGTAACATATGATTATTTTGATAATTTCTACAGAAATACTCTCTGAAAATTTCAACCAAAAATTTCAAAAGTTTTAGTTGGTGTTACAAAGGATTCCCCAGAGTTTCAAAATTTTCCACAAGATTTTAGCCGTACACATTTCACTAATACATAAATGTGACATATTTCAAATTTATCAAATACTTAGGATTTTTTATCACAAAAATCTTAATTTTTCCTGTGGTAATGTATTATGTTATAAAGAGGGTGTGGCCAAAATCTCAGAGGCTAACACTAAGCCATATATGCCAAATACACAAAATATCCTTTTTGGCTATATGCACACCATATCACATAATAAGCAAAGACATGCAAGTAGAATTACCGCACATGCAGAGTACCAATTGCTTCCAAATTTTAACCAGAGTCTAGTAATGAGGCCTACTAAGCATGAAACCCAAATTTGGGGTCATTTGGAGTTACACAACTCCATGAATCTAATTTATTTGATTAATCACATTATGAACAAAACTATAGAGAAATGTTCTCCTAAAATTCTGATTTTTGGAGGGGTGATGTGTTCTCTTATGACTCATCTATATATGTTTCAAATTTCACTTACATGCAAGGAGTATTTACAGATATATTCACAAAATACACATGCACACACACTTTGTACACCCTACACCAAAACTAGTGCTCAGTGGGCTCTGGTGCGCCAAATCGCATGAAACCACTGCCCAATTAACGTTAAGATAGACAAAGATCTACAATTTTTATATTCAAAGATTTTGCTAATTCTGCCTCTAAGGGCCTTAAAATAGCTAATCAATATACTGAAATAAATGTGACAGATCATTTAATTGAAATTAATGTGGTATGCATTTAACAGATCACCCAGATCCAAGGGCCAGGAGGTCGTCTTCTTCTTTGAGGCAAGGGCTCAGATTGTCCCGGCCTAGAGCTCTTGATCTCCCATTTCCCGGCCACCCTCTGCTCACAACTGCCGGCCGCCACCTCCACCGCCTCTATTGAGGTGGTGGATACCGCCAGGCGGCGAAACGGCCGCCGGAGACGGCTTCTCTGGCGATCCTGAGCTGGAAAAAAAGCTCGAGAAATATCCCTCAAACTCACATGGGATCGGGCTCAATTGAGCCCGATTTCTCTCCTAATTGGATCTAGAGGCTAGCACAGAGGGAGAGGGGGAGAAACCAACCTGAATGGTAGCTTGAGATGGGGTAATTCATTGGGGCGGCATGACGGTGAGTCTCTCCGGCGAGCTTGCTGAAGTCCTCGATTCTCCTCCAAAAGCAGTGAACTCAAGGGCTGGCTTGACTGCTTAGAGCACTCGGAAGCTGATGGTGAGTTCAAATGGAGAAAAGGAGGGCTCTAAGTGTGTCTCCCATTAAGGCATGGTTCGGTCATGCCTCGTTTGTTCCTCTGAGCCGCCAAGTGGCATCTGTTCAGCCCAATTTTGGCTGGGCATTTACTGAGGAGCTTAGTTATTGCTTTGGGCAGAGGAATGGAGTGCCAAATGGCCTTCATTCCTCAAAATCCTCTTTGTCTTTAATGGATTTTGGGGAAAACCCCAGTTTACCCCTTTGCATGCCCTTGCATGTTGGAACTAGAGGGCATGGATGGTGATTGGGCATGTGGGCTGCAGGATAGGCTTTGGTTGAGGCCTTAGCCCAATTGAATTTTATTGGGGCTTTTAATTTCTTCCTCAAAAAGAAATTGAAATGGGGTTCTCGTCGATCGACGGAATGCCCCGTCGGTTCCCACTTTGGCTTCCAGTCCCAACGATTGACGGGATGTCCCGTCGATCGACGGGATGTCCCGTCGATCGACGGGACCATCTGTCAATTTTTCTTATACCCTACAGTTAATTCCATCGATGGGTTGTCCCGTCGATCGACGGGACCACCCGTCGATTTTTAGTTGATATAACTAATTCCATCGACAGGATGTCCCGTCGATCGACGGTACCACCCGTCGATTCTTACTTAACATCCAATCCCGATGATCCTTACCTGATACAATTAATTCCTGCACTAATCTTGATGTAGATCGGAGGGCTCCTCATCAACTTCCTCCTCTAGTGGACCACATGTGAGTTCTCTCAATTCAATGTGACCCAAGGTCACCACCTAGATCAAACCCACCTCACTCACCACATGCCCTACCCTAATTGAAGTCAAGGGGTTTAGTAGGAAATGGGATGTTACACATGACGGTTCACCTATCAAGCAGTTGGATTACTCCAAACTCATAGGAAGTCTCATGTATGCTACTACCTGCACTAGACCTGACATAGCCTTTACAGTTGGCATGTTAAGTAGATTCACTAGTAACCATGGAAAAGACCACTAGGATGCTTTAGAAAGGCTAATGTGATACTTAAAGTACACTGAAAAGTATGATTTATGTTACAGTGGGCATCCTCCTGTGATTGAAGGGTATTCTGACGCCTCCTGGTGCTCAGACATTGGTGATAGCAAATCCACTAGTGGATTTATGTTTACACTTGGAGGAGCTGTCGTAGCTTGGAAGTCTAAGAGGCAGACGTGCATTGCACTATCCTCTATAGAATCAGAACTCTATACTCTCGCCTCGGCTGTAGAAGAGGCATAGTGGATTATGGATCTAATAATGGACATTCCAATGACGAGTCTAAAAATGAACTTTATATCAATTTTTTGTGATAATCAAGCCAAAAAAACATTGCAAATAATACTTTTTCAATGGAAAGTGAAGGCAACTACAGATGAAACAGGCCTGGTTGACCTATCTCACTAGTTAGGGAATAATTTCTCTACTAGATGTGAGATCAAAAGATAATATAGCAGATGTCCTTACTAAGGGCTTATGTAAGGTTCTTACATCTAAAACATCGGGGGATATGGTATTAAAGTCTACTTTGTAGGACTTAATACCTATTTTATGTTTAAGATTTTAGAACTGAATCTGCATGCATTCAAGCATCTACGTGGAGCACACTGAAGTATTTCAGATGCTGCCTACTGAAGGCCTGAGACTGAATAGTTGCTTGTCATTCCAAACTTGATGACTTACACCACTATTTCTGCTCAAAGGTTGGATTAGGTATCATTCCAAAAAGGAATACTAAGGTTGTTGTTTTGTGTCCTGATATTAGGATTATTAATCATATCATTCCAAACTTGATGATATAGTGGTCACAACTTGTTGTATCATTCCAAATTTGATGGTATAACATAATTGTGAAATAGTTAATAATAATCCAAATAATCGAAGGAACATAGGTTTGATTTCATAAAATCAAATATTCTAATTTTGTGTAAATTAGATAGAGATGCTGATTTATGATTCTTTCTTCCTAGTTAGAGTATTACATTCTTATTTGTTAGAATGAATCACTTTATTTTGATAGTAAATGTTGGATTCATAGAGTTTAATCTCATGACATTCTTGTTGTAACTGTTTATAGATCAAAAGGAGTATGAAGGAGAGAAAGTGGTTTTTCGACCATGATAATGACGATCTGATGTTTGAATAGACTGAAGATCAGTTATCTGTTTTTTGAGTTTTTCAGTTCTTTCCTTTCATGTTTGGAACCCTGGTTTGAGTTTAGATTTTCTAAAACTCATATATATGTTTCTGAAAATTCATTTGGTCGTTATCTACATATTTTCTAGTATAACCTGTTTTGTGATACCTGTTATATAAATATAGGAGGAGAATGTTAAGGTATATTTAGATAAGCGTTAACGGGTCCATAACGGGTCGTCGGGGATTTAGAGTTTCGGCCTATAAATACCCCTGCTGGGCGCAACGTGTAGATCGTTCCAAACTAGACGGTCACACAGGATGCTTAGAGCACCATAACACTTCATAGATGCTTCTTCATTTCTTCCCTGCTCGATGTGCATGCTCTTTAACCTTTTGCCCCGCATGGTATTCGCTACTGTAGCAATTGATTGGTGTTATCATGGTTATTGGTGTAAATTGTCCACTTGCTGTTGATGGAGTCTTCAACTCATTTTTATATTTAATACTGTTCAATTTATGTACTTTAATTAAAGATTCTCATCTGTAATGCTCAATTTACATACTTCATCACTTTTATTAATTTTTTATAAGTTACTGATGCATCAAAATAGTAATAAGCTCATAGTTTGTGTAAATCTAGCATAAATTGGGATAATTATCTGATCAAACTAAACTCTTAGCGTAAACAGATCTTAATAAATCAAGGAATTTGGTTAGCAAGAGTTTAACCATTGGAAGAACTAGATTATTGATTTGAATTAGGAAAAAAATACTTTAAAGATTGGTTTTGAATAGGAACCGAATCAAAACTGCATAGAACCGAACCGCTAATGAATAACTTGGTTTTGGTTCTTGTTGAACCGGAACCTTAGGCACGACGGTTCCCAAAATATACTATAATCGGAATCGGAACCGGAACCGGTCAAACCAAATAAAGTTTTGGTTCTAATTTGAAGAACCGTTGCATTAACGATTTGGGTCACGGTTTTAGTAGAACCGAACTGGAACCATGACAGCTCTAACAGATACACATCAAGGATATATGTAAAAAGCGTACGAGAATACGATAATGATTTATGTGGAAAGCATGCAAGTAAATAGCATTTTGTATATCAAAGTAAAAGTCCGAACAAGATATGAAAGGCATATTCTCACCTTGTCGAAATCCTTTATATGTCGATATTATACTTAGAATCGTATCTGTGTAGCATTATACTGTTTAGTTATTTACTTATGTCAAGATATTCTTGTCGTTGTCGGTAGACTATATATACAATATTTTGTGATACAATGTGGTATGTAATCATCTGAATATGTCTTCCGCTATTTAAGATGCTAGCTAACTATGTCTAATGTGGGATTGATATTCGCTTAGCTCAATCATTGTTGCGTAACATTAGGGTTGATCGATGCAAGAGGTTGGAGATGTTCATACCTCCACTCTTCCGTTAGTCACTTTCATGTTGTATATTAGCAGTTATGTGCAATAAGATCTTCATGTAGGCACCACTTTCCCGAAGGTGGTACATTGCATGAGCATCGCAATAAATCCATTAAAAAGTCAAATACCAAAAAAAGGTGAAATATTAGCATAAGAACACTAATGGTTTCACAAAAGCTAAAGAACTAATTGTGGTACAATGAAATTGTAATTCATTGGTGATTCCATATGTTTGCCAAACGGATGATCTTATTTGGACGAATATCTATTCATTTGTACTTTTCTTCTTTTTCTTCTTCTTCTTACATTCACCTTTTATACTATTATTCTATGTTGCATGCTTTGACCCTTTCTCTGGCTCATCTTGTAGTTTTTTACAAAAATACTAGTATTGGTACTATTTATGTTACTATTCTATGTTCCATGATTAGACACTTTCTCCAAATCATCTTGTAGTTCTTACAAAAAATTTCTCTTTTATTCTAAGCAAAAAAACAAAACAAAAAAATGCTCTTTTCTTTCTTCATGTATACATTCATTGTTACAAGATCATAACCGATATCAAAATCAAGTATGGCTTCTAGATTATGTTTCAATCTCCTTTCTTTCTTCATGTATACATTCATTGTTACAAGGCGCACAAACACACACACGCTCACACACGCACACACACGCACACACACACACATGATAGTATCCCGACTGTGACAGTACTCCGATTGTGATAGTACCCCGACCGCGACAGGCGTGCCAATTAATACAAAAAATAGTTCTAAACTATTTTCGGTTTTTGTTAAAAAAAATTATCAGTACTCATATATTACTAATTTTTCATCGTTACTTTAATAAATTAAATTAATTGTTTTTCATCTTTACTTTTCAAATCAAATCTAATAAAATTGAAATAAAGTTGGCATGTCTAATGATAGTCTACCATAGTAGGTACGATAGGCTCTACAAAAACTTTTTCAATTTTATGAATTTTTATCATTATTTTAAATTTTGAGAATAAAGTGTAATTTCCTAAATGTGCATTATATTTATTTATTTTAAAATAGATTATAATATATATCAAGTCATTAGATGAAAACAATAAGGCTATATTTGACAATTATGAATGTTTCACCAAAGGCACTATTCCCTTTTAATATAGTAAAGATATATAGAATTAAAGTTTGTTGATATATATTAATGTATTAAATTATTTTTTAAAAATTAAATTTGATCATAAATTTAAGATACTGTTGCGGGTCGCCCGGTTTTCCTCCGGTCCGGAGAATTGGACCATCTAAGCTCCAAGTCAGATCGGGCGGGCAAACAGTCAAATGGAAACCAAAGCAGCAATAACACGAGGTGTTTTAGCATGGAAAACCCGGAAAGGGTGAAAAACCACGTGGACGGATCTGTGTCTGGCCGAAATCCACTATTTTCCTTGAGTTTACAAGAGTTTGAGTTCCCTGGAGGGTGGCAGGTCACCTCTCCGTTCACAAGCTTTAATACAGAAAAATAAGGAAAATGGCTAAGTCAACAAAGTTTTGGAGAGAGCGTCCACGAGCGCGTTCTTCTAAGTCTTTTCCCGTGCCCGTTGCTGCATCCATGAGAGCGGTGAGTGTGAGCAGACTAGAAAGTGAGCAGAGCGAGTTCCGAGTGATGAAACGCTCTAAGTCTCACGTCCTCGTCGGGAAACCTCAGAGCTCTCTGGTTGCTTGTCATCAAATGAAGGCCAGAGGGCCTTTTTATAGCTTTCTTGAAGGGACGCGTTATAATTGTGCACCGCTGAATCCTGAGTTGGCGAATGACGTTGCTCCATTTCGGTCACCCGGATCACCAATTTTCCTGAAATGATGAACATGCCCCCCGGGCGGTCCGGGAAGCCCGGGCATGTTGCTCGGAAATGGTCGCGGCGGAGGCGGCCAAAGACGACGAAGGCGGCCAAAGACGGCGGAGGCCTCGGCGGCGCGCCGGAGGCCGGCGATGCGCTCGGTGCGTGTGCACACGCATTGGTTGTGCGCGCGCAGGCTGGCCGCACGCTGGCTGGACGCACGTGCGTGCGCACCCTGGCACGCGCGCTGGCTGGACGAGCACGTGCACCCGTGCGCATGCGCATGTTGGCTGGGTGCATGCTGGCTGGACGCGCGTGTGTGCACACGCTGGTTGGACGCACGCGCGCGAGGACCGGGCGATCGCTAGCTGGCTGAATGCATACGGGGGCCGACCGCACGTGCGCTGGCTGACCGAGCGCACGCGGGATGCCGCCACGCACACGCTGGCTGGCTGGTCGCGCATGAGCGGGTCGTGCACGGTGCCTTTGTGCGCTTGGTTCTGTCCCCCCTTTCGGGGTGATTTTGGACCCTTCGAGCGGGCGCGACTCGCTCAGTCGGGTTGTATTGCTTGAGCGTTCTCGTAGAATTCATTCCGGTTTGGCTCAGGAATCTTTAGGGGGAACCTCATCAAATGCCCCCAAATTTTTGCGGGTCATGATCCGCGAAGCGACGAGCCCGGAAATTTCTGACCTTTATTATTTTGCCTTGGGGTAATGCACTTTGAATTATTGCTTCGAATTATTTTTCCTGGCGCCACATGGTGTCATTCTAGAGAGCTGAAAATCCCGCTGTGGGTGCTAGACGGTGATTTTGGAGGTTATTTGCACGCGCATCGTTCTTGCTTGTTATGTGGCCCTTGCAATGCTTTATAGGGACGTTCTCCCACTTCGAGTCTTGTGCGTTGTGTTATCTCGAAAGCGTTTTGCCTTCCATGTTCCTCTTTGTATGAACGCACGAGTATAATGTTGTGCGTTAGCTCGAGCAGTTGCCGTTGGGCAATAGTGCCAAGGGAAAATGCATGAACGCAGTGTGGAGGGGCATTCTGCCCCCCCTTGTCTTGGTGCCACGGAAGGGCGCAGCGGGTCCGTTCCTACTAAAAGACGCGAAAGGAATTGGTGTCCATTCTTGCGTGGAAGCACAAAAGGACTCGGTGTTCGTTCAGATTAAGAGTTGAAACAATGTTGTTTAAGGCGGAGGCTGAGCTAGTGCGATCGGAGGAGGAGAAAGCGTGGATGGTTGTCGTTCCTTAGGGCGTCAACGCGGCGCGGACTTTTGTGCTCGTCGATCACAAGGAGTCATAGGTAATTCCTCGGATGACGATCCTGAAGCCGTCACTCAGGGATGACATGCTTGTGTCCACCTTATGCTTGGAGCATTGTATCTCTTGTTTGCCTTTTTCTTTCGTTGTTGTAGGCGTGGCTTAGCCTCGCAGCCCGCTTTTGCTGGTGGCATTACAGAGTTGCTCTCTTGTTTGAGCCTTGTGTATCTCGATGAGTGTGCATTTGACGCAGGGTGTTGAGTTTGTGACCTCCATTGGGCGTTGGTGTTGGGGGTTGATGCTCGGGTGTAATGCGGAGGGTCGTTTGCCCCCCCCCCCCCCCCCCCCCCCCCCCCCCCTTTGTTCGGATGATGCCCGAGGACTCAGAGTCCATTTTTAGCAAAGTGGTGCATGAGGACTTGTGGCCCATCCTGGCCGAACTCCATAGATGGGTTTGGTGATTGCTCTTGCTTTAAGGTGCAGAGGGACCATTGTCCTCTCTTTCTCAAGCAGAAGGAATCGGGGTCTGCTCCATTGGAGGTGGTGAAGTACCTTTGTCCATTCGTGCCCGGGAGGACTCGGGGTCCGTCTGGTTGGAGGTGGCGAAGAACCTTTGTCTGTTCGTGCCTCGGGAGGACTCGGGGTCCGTCCAGTTTGGAGGTAGTGAAGGAACATTGTACTTCTGTGTCTCTGGAGGACTCGAGGTCCTCCCTATTAGAGGTGGCAAAGGACCTTTGTTCGTTCATGCCTCAGAAGGGCTTCGAAGGACTTGGTGCCCGTTCATGTTGGACGGTGTCGAAGGACTTGGTCCAACGAAGCTACCCGGCGAGGGCAACTGCTAAGAGTGCGTTAACCGGTGAGGGCAAATGCTGAGAGTGTGTTACCCGATGAGGGCAACTGCTGAGAGTGCGGTACCCGGCGAGGGAAATTGCTGCGAGCGCGCTACCCGGCGAGGGCAACTGCTGAGGGTGTGTTACCCGGCGAAGGAAACCGCTAAGAGCACATTACTTGGTGAGGGAAACTGTTATGAGCACGCTACCCTATGAGGGAAACTGCTCAGTGGGGAACCTGGTCCTTGCTTGGTTCCGGAGCGGGAGCATGCCACCCTTCCCCGAAGGTCGTGTTCTCATTCTTCAGAGATTGGTTTCTTATGGCAGTCATGACAAGTGAAGTTAAAAAGCAGCTTAATCATAGACGTGTGCACAAGCTTGACATTGCGACTTATTACGATGAGAAGGAAATTGCAGATGCTAATAGGAGGGCGCAGGTCCTACGCGTCGTAGGTGAGGGAATGAGTCCTCCTGCCCGGGATAATTATTCTCAGGGTTTCCCCGCGGGCCCGTCTAGGGTTGACCGCCCTAGTTCTGGCTCTTTCAAAAATGCTCCAAGAAGTCCTTGACCGATGAGACACTCGATCTCCTCTCTTAGCCGAGTACAATCTTCAGTCTTGTGCCCATGCCCACGGTGAAAATTGCAATACTGCGATTGGTTGTTTGTGTTCGGGGGGAGCGGCGTTGACCTTTTAAGAGCGTTGTTGTTGTTGATAGCAAGAAGCACATTTGTCCGAGACGTGTTGAGGGGGAGTTCTGACGCTGTCAGTGCCCCTCGTCCCGTTGGGAGTTGTCACGACACCCACCGTTCCACTTAGGTGTCGGCGGGGGACCTTGTTCCTTCTTCTATTTCAGGCTTCCCTTAAACTGTTGTTGGTGCACTTTAATTACTTCGTCTGCTGATATCTGAGCCTAGACTCGGTGGACGAGGTCAAGATAGTTGGGCACCTTCTCATTCATTAGCGTTGAGTAGAATCTTCATGGGCGGATCCCCCCGAGGAAAACACTGTGTAGGAGCTCTGGATCGACCCCAGGAATTTGATACGCCTCGTTAGTGAAGCAGCGGAATAAATCCTTAAGCGACTCCCCCTCGCCTTGTCAAATCCTAGAGATGTGTGAGGGATCTCGAATGATCCGACGGTTGTCCACGAACTGGTCGGCGAATAGCTGGGTTAGTTCTGCGAAGTTATCGATTTATCCTTCCATTAGAGAATAAAACCAGGTGCGAGCATGTCCCTTAAAAGTTATCGGGAACACCTGACACAACAGTTGGTCGGGGGAATTGCAAATCCGCATGATTGCCACAAAGTGATTGATATGCTCCAAAGGATCGTCAATCCTGTCGTAAGTCTCGATATTTGGTGGTTTGAATGCATGTGGGAAGGGGTGCGCCAGAATTTGTGGAGTTAGCGGGGAGCTGTGGCGAGCAGGCTGTCGTGCTTAAGCGGCTTGACGTTCGTCGCGCTCGTATCCCTCTTCTATCATGTTCCTCACTTTCTCGTGAATAAGCCTTCTGTTTGTCTGAGCGGTAGCTTCTTTTGCCACACAGGGGTTGAACTTCGCATGCCCGGGAAGCCCATTGGGTAATGCGAGATGTGAGGAGCCGTAAGCACCAGGCGACTCGTCAGTGATGGGATCCTCAGAGCGGCCAACGTCTTCTTGAACCATATTGTTTGTGATTAGTGGCGGTCGACCTCCTAGAGCGAGGGTCAAGTTGGGGGCACGAGGGGCCCCTAAGTCTCTTAGCAAGGTGAGCATTTCAGCTTGGCCTTCTTCCATCGGGCGCATTCCTCCAATGTTGTGTCGTTGTCCACAGATGTTGTCGACAGGCCTTCTTCGTTGCTTGCAGATGGATTGGTCGGGGCCAGATTGGTGCATTCCTCCAGTATTGTGTCGTTAGCGGTGCATGCGCTTCTCCTTATCACTGTTGTCGGTCAATGTGCTTGCACGGGTCAAGCACGGTCCTTAGAAATTTTTTGTAGAGACGGGAACACCTTCCCACTGACGGCGCAAAACTATTGTGGGTCGCCCGATTTTCCTCCGGTTCGGAGAATCAGACAGTCTTAGCTGCAAGTCGGACCGGGCGCGCAAAGAGTCAAATGAAATCAAAAGCCGCAATGACACGAGGTATTTTCGCGTGGAAAACCCGAAAAATGTGAAAAACCACGTGGTCGGATCTGTGTCGAGCCGAAATCTACTATTTTCCTTGAGTTTACAAGAGTTTGAGTTCCCTGGAGGGTGACAGGTCACCTCTCCATTCCCAAGCTTTAAGTACAGAAAAATGGGAAGAAATGGCTAAGTTCCACGAAACTTTGGAGAGAGCGTCCATAGGAGCGTCCACGAGCGCGTTCTTCTAAGTCTTTTCCTGCTCCCGCTGCTGCGTCCACGAGAGGGGTGATCGTTAGCATACTAGAAAGAGTTCCGAGCGAGTTCCGAGCGATGAAATGATCTAAGTCTCACGTCCTCGACGGAAAACCTCAGATCTCTCTCTAATCATCCTGGTTGCTTATCATCAAATGAAGATCTGCGGGCCTTTTTATAGCTTTCTTGAAGGGATGCGTTAATAATTGTGTCTGGCTGAATCCTGAGTTGGTGAATGATATTGCTCCGTTCCGGTCACCCGGACCACCAATTTTGCCGAAATGATGAACATGCCCCCCAGGCGGTCTGAGCATGTTGCTTGACAACGGTGGCGGCAGAGGCGGCTGGAGACAGTGGAGGGGCATCGGCGTGCCAAAGGCCAGCGGAGCGCGCGCGCACGGGAAACGGCCGCATGTGCGGGCCGTGCGCGGTGCCCTTGTGTGCATGGTTTCATCCCCCTTTCGGGGTGATTTTGGACCCTTCAAGCGCGCGCAGCTCGCTCGGTCGGGTTATATTGCTTGAGCGTTTTGGACGAAATCATACCGATTTGGCTCGGGAATTTTTAGGGTAAACCCCAACAAATATATTTGTAATATATATACCCTTTAAATAGAATTTAAAAAATATATTTGTAATAATTTTTATTTTTCTAATATCATTGTATATATACATCAGTTTGACCCTGGATAAACCGACTAGACCGGTTCAACTTTTAACCTTTTTGTTCACTTGTTCTATACCCGGTCTTACAATATTTGTGTAGATGCTCTTTTAGGTTACCACCTTTGTGTAACCTTTTTTTCCTTGGGTACTCAATTGTATAGAACTTCAAAATTAATCTTTAATTAATTAAGCATATACTTTGACTTGAAAAGTATAACACTAGCAACATTAATATAGCATTAGCGACAAATATCTTAACATTAATCGCTATCGCTAGGCATATTCGAGTTAATGTTCTTTTTTCTCCTTTTTAACTTTTTATTTATCGATATCTCTGCATCATTCATTTTATATGCCGTGTCCAACATATAAAACTATGTGAATTCCCAATATATGCTTATTTGAACTAGTTTTGAAAAAAAAACTATGCTCAGTTTAACGATTATGACCATCATACAAAAAAATTAGTTTTGAACATAAAAGTCGATGAAATTATTTAGAGGAGATCGAGCATTCACGAAAAACGGTTAATAACCACCGCGTTCGCGACTGCTGCCACCGCCGCCTCAAACTGGGCCATTATGAATTAGGAAGATGCTTGTACGCTCATAAAAGAATATAAATGTCAATAAATCGATTTATTGAAGCACGACCTATTATTTGACTCACCTGCTCCATGCCTCCATTCATATTTTTTTATTTCTTTTTTAATTATTATTATTTTTAAAATTGGTCATTTCTCTATCAATGCGTCTCATATCAAGACCCATGATAATCTTCTCACACGCAATTAAATTTTCTTTTGTTAATTATATGTCTCGAATCCTAACACAAAGACGAAGTTGACGCTGATCCGCCCACTTCCTTGTAAACCGGCTCTATTCTTGATCTAGTAAAAACATATTGTTGTTGCCCGTGGGCGTAGCCCATCTTAGGCACGTAAAACTTTGTCTTCTGTATTGTGATTTTCTATTTTTTATTTGACCGTTCTAGTCTAGTTTCTGCAACACTTTTCACTATCGAATTTCATTGTTTGCCCAACTACCAACTAGGGAGAGTTTAATTCGGGAGTGACTAGCCGATTATAGCGTGCCACTAGCTTGCAGTATGGTCTCTACTATGAGTAGAGAAAAAAGCAGTGCGAGTCTTACCCTGCCCATTAATATTCAACATCAAGAAATCTTCTCCGTTTCGTAAGACCTACCACTTCCCGTAATCCGGATTTGGAGAGTTGAAAAACCTCAGTATTTTTCTCTAGTAATCAGGATATGTGAGAAATTGTTGTCTTCTTCCTCATTGTTGCATGTAACAATTCTTCTCTAGCTAGACCTTGTGTTGAGACCAATCTCATTGTGGCTGGGCTCATCACACCTCTTAGGGAGTGGGAGGCGGCCAAGATTCTTGGTTGATTTTGGGAGGAGTTATCTCTATGTACACATCATTGCCATCCCACTATTTTATTATCATTTGGTGGGCATGCTTGGTTGGGGGAGGTCGGCTTGAGGATGATACCCTCGAGGGAAGTTTGTCATCAATTTTTTCATTTTCTCTGTCAATCTCAATTCTGGCTCGCTTAGGTTTGGAAAGAGGCTTTCCCTCTTATAGTTCGTTGCTTCATCGCGCTAGTTTGACACAATGTTGATGGAATGTCATTGTCAATGGAAAGTATTTTGTCGAGTAGTGTATATCATTCAATTCCACATTCCTCTGCAATGTACGATACTACGATTCATGAAGTCACCGAGTGACATGCATGTTCCACAATAGTGGTCCAAACCAATATTTTGATTGAACAAGCAGCTTTCTCGTAACATAACTTTTGATGTTGATACATTTCATTCTCACATAAAATATATATGAGAAAATATTTTTTACAATGTCTCAACGTAGCAACATATGAGCATTGGCCAAGTACTGTCCACTTAGCAACACGCGTTTAAACCGATTGTGCTCAATTATGCTTGATTATGTTCACTTGCAAACAATTTTTCTTTCTCGGCATAGATGGCCGTGTTATTTTCTCCCAATATACAGGGTTGATATAAGTTTTTGAATTTCATTACCCTATGTACTTAAATATTTAAATAATTTTACTATCTATACTTATGAATTATCTATCAGAGCTTACCTCAATAATAATTTATTAGATTTTAACTAGCAAATTTTGAGCCTAATGCAATAGAGCTTATAAAATGGAAACGCAGTCAATATAGCCTGCAGGTTTCAACGGAAAATAATTATGTCCATAAAATAATATAATTTCTCGTATCAATCTTTGACCATAAAATTTTTTTTTTTTTTTTAAATATTGACTGCGGGGTAGGGAAATAGACGCGTGGCAATAATCTGTGCCGTAGGCACTAGGTGCCAATTTGGGCCGTGGGCCAGGTGTGTCGGGTCAAAAAGCCTTTTTAAGAGTTGTGCGAAGGAGCACGACAGATGAGTGGGCAAGACGTATTCAAAGAGTTCCACATCAAGGCTTAAAACTTTCTCTGCACATCCATTTTTATTTTTATTTATTTATTTATTGGGTCTCAATCAAGTGCCCGAGTCAACATCTTCTCCTGTGCCGGGTCAAACTTAACTCTCCGTCCGTATCACCGTCAATCTGTCATCATCACCGCCGTCCATAAAAATTATCATGCAAATTTCTATAATTATAATCATAAATTTGAAGGCCCAGCAAAATTCTCAATTCCAGTATTTAGAGGCAATGTTATAAGCAGTCTATTCATATTCGTAGTCCAATAAATTTAAGTATTTTTAAGACTGCAAATAACTGTTTTAGATTTTTGTAGGACTGTGAATTGTTGTTGTAAAACTAGGGCACCGTCTTTTTTTGCACTGCCATATGTTAGTGTGACAACGGTTATTGCCACTATCAAAAAAGAGAACTAGTTTTGAACATTTTATGGATGAAATTCCTTAGGTGAAGTTCATAACTGTTCACGAACTCAACCCCCGTGTCATACTGGGCCAGAATTTCAGTCAATGTATGTGTTCTCTGTGAAGTGTTAGAAAGATGTCAAGCATGTAATCTATGACATTGGAGTTTTTCTCTAAATTCACCCCAGCAAAAACGCTACCCCAAACGGAGCCTAAGCCATCACCACATTTCTTCTCGTGCATAATTTTTTATTATTTTCTCATTATATTTTATATCTTTAATTTTTTCTTAATGTTTTCAGCCCCTTTCTAATAATTGAAAGGTAGAATCTTATGTGGCTCCCGATATAATGTCTACATTTTCTCATCTATGAATTCATTTGTTTTCTTTTGACATCTCATCAGGCGGGCACATCCGATCACTTCCCAAGTTTAATTTTCAGCGAAAAATAATATGTTCGTTCATATGAATTATAAAAGTTTAAAAAATGTTTTTTTTTTCAAATATAAAAGCGGTGTTAGATTCATCGTAGAAAAAACATAGAAAACAAAGTCCTTAATTAAAGATATATTTTCATGGAATATTGATGATGCTTTATTTTAACACATCGAATTTCCTGAGCTGATTTCTACAGATCATGTTATAGGATTAAATAAGCATAGTCATTATTGGACTTGTAGAAATTATTTGAAAATTTTCTATAAATTTTGTAACGATCATAAAACTTTATTTTTTGTTCGGTTGTCACCACTACCAAACATCCTTCTTCTGTCATATGATTCAGCAGGTAATATTTTTCCTTGATAATGTTGATGATATACGTGATATAATTATAAAAACTCTACTACTCGAAATTCTTGCTATAAAACGTAACTCAAAATTCTCGAAAAGTGGGTATTCAGAGAAATTTCATATTAGATTTTACAACTCTGCCTTAGACTTGATTGAATTTTTCAGTGGACGAGGCCTTCCGCTCATCTCAAGAGTTTACATTTTTTGTGATGTCATGAAGTCTGCAATTCATCCTAAATGAGTGAAAAATTCCGACCGAGCAAACTCTACTACTCCACCCAAATTCGGTGAAATATTTCGACACACCGAAGAGTATCCCGGCCATAGTTTTAATTTATTGAACTGACTCATGAGAACATTACTCAGCACACAATATTTTAATTTTTAGTTGATTTCTGAGCTGAGTTAAAACTCTAATCCCGTCACTGCATCTTATTCATAATGTAACAAGCAATTCATTTTAAATTTATGGCCGTGTTGCTAACATTATACACCCCAAGGAAATGTACTCTCTTCTTGCTATAGTTTGCATCCAGCTAGAAAAAGGAATATAATATAAATGGGGTAGAAAAGAGTAAAAGGAATATTAAATACTTATATAAAGCAAATTGAATTAGAAAAAAAATAACACGAGAGAGAACTAAAGTTAGAATATATAGATACAATCAAAAATTTAGTAGCTAGAGAATAAAATCGTGTCCTAGTTGTAGATACTCTCCATGCGCTGACGCTATAAAAGCTCTGTTTGAGACGGTGGTTGCGGTGGAAAAGTTCTACTACTCTCACCATTATTGATATTTTGTAATCTAATACTCTCACCATTATTGAAAAGTTCTACTACTCTCACCATTATTGATAAAAAAAAAAATTCATGTTTTTGTGGTTCTTTTCTCGAAGCTCTATATCTTGACTCTCGTACTACTATTTTTTGCCGCTGCATTTCGTGACAATCTAATACAACCACTAATTTCTCACTGCTTCTTTTGTGTCATCACAAGCAGAGTTAAAGATAAAGTGATGGGACGGCCCATGTGGCTACCGGGGGAGTAAAGTGCACTTGTTGCACTTTACGGTGTAGTGCGGCATCCAACGGATGCGAGCTCATCTCAGCTCGCGCGGAGATGCGTGCACATCACATCTCGCTTTGAGATGTGTGCGCACGAGCTGAGATGAGCTCGCATCCGTTGGATGCCGCACTGCACCATAAATTGCAGCAAGTGCACTTTACTCTCTCCGGTTCCAGTATATATTAGGGTTTGAGGATTTACCCTTTCATGAATTTCGAGCCTGTTAAGGGGTTGGGAATTGCAAATGAGTAGCTGGACTAAGCTTTGGATAGGCTTAAATTTAAGAGTAAATTTTAGGTACGGGATCGTATATGGTCATGGTGCGGGAAATTCATTTATACGCTACATTTCTATTTTTTCTTAAAAAAAAGTAATGAAATTTTGATCCATGTATATATATTTTGGGGTGAATATAAGCATGCATATAAAAAATTGAAATTTACAGGTGTTACTGAAAATACAATTATAGGTGTTATTGAAAATACAATTATAATTTGGCAAGAAAAAAAGGACTCCTAAGATCCTCTGGCTATCGCACAAAATTTGCTCTGAATTTAAAGCCTTAGAGCCCAGCCTCATATTAATGATGGGCTTTTCAAAGCTAAACTACAAGTCACAAGCCCAACAAGCTACTCTGATTTGTTGAATACAGATGAAGATACGAGTCTGGTTGAATATTATATTCATATAATATTTTGTAGATTTAATTTACAAGCATGATTAACTGGGGATCCACGGAACATTTTTTTAGGTCCAGTATTTAAATTTTATTTAAAGAAATAATTTTTTGCTAAAACAATTCGTGAGTAGGACTCCTAGAAAAATAAAAAACACCATTAAAATCGCAGTAAGACTTCCTCTCGCGACTTCCTCTCACCGTTAAAACCGATGTTGTCGGCCTTTCTAGTAAGACGCCCTCGCACAGCCAGCAGTCTCTTCTTCGCTCTTACTCGCCGACCTGCTTCAAAATTGTCGACCTGAAGCCCCGTCGTTGAAACCACAGCCACTGTCACCGATTGCCGCCATGTTATTGCCGTCGTGGAGGTTCTGAGTTGATCAGCTTCTCCACCAGATCGCCTGCTCGAGGTCGCCGGCGCTGTTATTTGTTGTTTGTAGATGAGACTGTGAGCAGGTTTATAGAGAAAATAGGTGTCGGGCTGGTGTGCCATTAAAGGTGCTTAGGAATTAGATTTTTGTGTTTATTTAGTTATTTTTTGATGTGCACATAAACATTATTGGTGTGCCTATAACACCACTCAAAAAAATATATGATCTCTATGATTTGAATCAAATGATTTCTCGAGAAGAACAAAGTTATGTTTTTAATTGTCAATAAGGCTTAACCAAATTCACTAAGCTGAGGCCCTATGATATGAAGGTCATGGGTTCAATTCTCACGTGTGAGCTTTGTCTGTTTTTATAATATTTTGTTGATTGTTTAATGAATCCAATTATTTTTATAGACGGTGATGCTTAATATTTCTCGTGTGATAATGCTTGTTTATTTATTCAAAAAAAATCTATCTTTTTAATTACATTGGCAAAAACAAATTATATTGAGAATTTTATAGAAAAATTTATCGGCTATTTTAGTTTTAATGTAGAGTAACACTCTTAAAAGAGCAAATAAGTAAAAAAAAAATATGTTCAAATAAACCCCAAAAATTCTAAATATAATTCAATATTGTTTTTAAAATTTTAAAGAGCAGATAAGTTAAAAGAATTAAGTTCGTGGCACTAATCTAGCTCATCAATTAATTTTTATTTATTTTCATGAAAATATGAAAATTATGTTTTAATATTTATAAATTGAAATTAAATTTTGTTTAGATTTTCATAATTTGAAAATATGAAAATTATGTTCCCCACAATTTTCCTGGAGATTACTCGCACAAAATAAATTCATGAAAAAATATATTTACCACTATCTCTCTCTTTTTGAATATGATCAACCTCCCTCTTGCGCATTTTGTGCATCGTGGGCCTGACTTAAAAAGCGGGCCTGGTTCAGAAAAGCAAAAAAGAAACAGTATAAAAGTGGCCCTGATGCATGATGCAATATTATATCGCACGTATGAAGTCATTGGGATGGTGCTTTTATAAGGTGTCTTACGTGCCGGTCTGGGCAACTCAAAATTGAGGTAAACATACTTTCGCGAGTCAATTTCGTGTGAGTAATCTCTATGGGTCTGTTTGTTTCGACGAAATTGAGCTACTAGAATCGGAATTGAAGGTCTAATTTCAATTTTGTCGTTCGTCTGTCGACTTGAACGTTGAAATTGAATTTTTAATGAATTTCATGCAATTCATTTTGAACTAAAGTCAATTCTTTCCAATCTATATAAGAATTGGAGAATTCGGCTGAGGCGTGTTTATCGCCTATGACCTGTTTTTTCGCCCAAGGAAGCATTTTTTTTCTCCCGGGCAAATATTCTTCACACAGACGAGCATATTTCATTCGGGCACATGTTTTCGCCCGTGCGTGCGTTTTATCGCCTGGACACGTCTTTTTCGATAGGGCGTGTTTTCCGTCAAGGTGCATATTTTTTCACCCTAACTATATACTATAAACTTAAATTTATAATTATTCTAAAATTTATAGTTTTTTTCGTATAAATAGTCATCTAGATAGTTATAACAATTTGCTAGTTGATATAATGATTGAGTCTTTATTCAATATATGAGTGGTTGTGGGTTCGATCTCATGGCAACGAATTTTGCAATTTTCAATGTAGATAGAGGCAAACTCGTAATTTCACGTCGTTGGGCAGTGACCTGAAAATATAGGTAGGACACCCTACCATAGTAGGTATAAGAGTTCTAATAAAATTAACATGAGGCTAACTTTGATTTCAGCTAAATCGAATGGCTTAGATTAGCCCTACGGGTTTTATATGTAGTTTAGATAGATATAAAAAAATGAAGTATTTTATCAATTTGAAAATGAGATTTAAATAAATTAATAAAATTCAATTTCCAAAATTATCAAATTGAAATTGAGACTTAAATAAATTAATTAAATTCAATTTCCAAAATTAATTCATGGTGTGAAATGTAACGACCTGTCTAGAGCGCCACAACTAAACGTTATTTGCTTCATTTAAATTAGGCTAACACTATTTTTCTCCTTTTGTAAATGTACTATGCAATGCAATTTTTATAGTAGCAAAAGATTGTGCATTGTATAACATAAAGAGGCACAAACTAAACTGCATTATCATAGCTCAAATAGTCAAAAAATGCATAGTATCCTTAGTACAACTATATATATAACAACTATCATATGATATTGACTACTATCATATATATAACAAATATCATATGATACTGACTACTATGCATATATATAACAACTATAATATGATACTGACTACTCACATATATACAATATGTTAGGAATTAGGGCGCTCAAGATATTCTACTATACCCATCAAGTTTGGAATGGGGTTAAATAGTATCTCCAACTTAGGGGCGGAGCCCTAGGTCGACACGCAACCCGTTAAGGCTTATCGTGTCGGTTCGGACACGCGGACATATTAGTTAAATGCGTTAACAATCTCCTCCTATGTCCGCGGTAAACCGACGACGATTAGGGTGGTTTGTGTAGATTCAACCAAAACGTGAACAGTACACAACCGTGTCCAACACCTGCAAAAACTGATTAGACTTAACAGAAAATGTATGCACGCATAAAGATAAACAGTAAATCTCAGCTGCACTACAAAACAGTCTAAAGTACGATCATAGCACAAGTCCATCAAACATAGTGACTAGAATCAACAAAAAGAGCAATAGTCTAATAGCAAGTGAAACAAAGAGAGCTAAACAGTGCTCTAAGCAGAGATAAAACAACAGAAAGCAAATAACACTCTAACTGTCGTCGGCCTCAGACGTCTAGTAAATCATCCTGCTCAGGATCCCATCCTGCCAGTGCTCCTCCATTAACAGCAACTCCTGTAATTTTCAACATGGAATGTCATTAGAAATGAATTCATGCTTTTGAAAATGTACAAGTATCTAGTTCAGCAAAAAGGAACGTAGTACTTAATAATTAAGTTTGAAGGAATATTTAGAGTATTATAGGTTCAACCTCAGAATCTAATATCAATTTCTAACGAGACGATTTATAGACTTCTGGACACCGCAGCGATATCTGTGTTCCAATGTGGAATGTCCGGGTTACTGTTCTTCTAAAGCTAAGTGGAGATCATCAAGTTTGGAATGAAAACCCCTTAACTAAAGAAGAGTCAAACCGAGTCAGATTGTGTTATCAAATTTGGAATAACACTCTCCTCCAAGGTAAGAGAAGACGAATCCAGGTAAAGTTATTAACATCAAATTTGGAATGAAATAACTCACCAGATTCGTACTCAGCAACCAAAAACATCAACGGAGCACAACATGCTTGCTTTGACAAAGGAAACCAGGAGAAATCAAAACATTGATGTAGGCTAAGGTGATCTAAATCGCCTGTAGTCCCATTTCCCCCACTGTTTTGATTAACTGGTCTTTGGACATTCCTTTCGTCAATGGATCAGCTAGATTATCTTTTGATCGCACGTCGACCAAAGAGATAATTCCTTGTTCTTTCAGATAGTTTAGCAGAGCGTGTCTCAGTCGTACATGTCTCCTCTTAGTATTGTAGAGGGCATTTTTAACAACTTGGGCTGCTGCTTGGTTATCGCAATACAAGCTCAGTGAGTTGACTTGTAACCTAGACAAGGGAATATCTAGTATCAGATTCCTGATCCAGTCTGCCTCTTCACCAGCCGAAGCTAAGGCAAACAACTCGGCTTCCATAGAAGACAATGCTATACAGGTCTGTCTTTTGGATTTCCAAGTGATAGCAGCTCCACCTAGAGTGAATATGTATCCACTGGTAGATTTGCTGTTACTGACTTCTGAACACCACGAGGCATCAGAATATCCATCCACAGTAGGTGGGTAACCAGTGTAGCACAGGGCGTGATTCTTAGTACCTGACAGGTATTTCATCAGCCTATCGAGAGCATCCCAATGCTCTTTGCTCGGACTACTGGTAAAGCGACTCAGCATGCTAACAGAGTAGGCAATGTCTGGTCGAGTACAGCTTGTGGCGTACATGAGACTACCAATAATTTTGGAATATTTGACTTGATCAATGCTTGTTCCAACACTTGGACTCAATTTTATATTATGATCGAAAGGTGTCTCTACAGGCCTACAGTTTTCATATCCCCAGGTCGAAAGAAGTTGCTCAATGTAATGAGCCTGACTAAGAGTAACTTTACCCTTATCAACTCTAACCTTCATACCTAACAGGGTATCGACTGGACCTAGGTCCTTCATATCAAATTCTTTTGCGAGTGTGGATTTGATATCTTTTACTGCAACAAGATCTGAACCCAGGATCAACATGTCATCCACATATAGACATATGATGACTGTTTTATTTGACATAGAGCGGTGGTAAAGGCATTTGTCTGAAAGACTAGACTGAAAGCCAAAACTTTTTACCACTTGGTCAAACTTCATGTGCCACATCTTGGGCGCTTGTTTAAACCCATAGATGGATTTGTCTAATTTGCACACTTTGTCTTTTAGATCTGGATGGACATAACCTTCAGGTTGTGCCATGTAGATCTCTTCATCGAGCTCTCCATTCAAGAAGGCTGTCTTGACATCCATCTGATGAACTATGAAGTTCTCGATAGAGGCCAAGGCAAGAAGAATTCTAATCGTGGATAGGTGACACACAGGTGAATAGACATCAAAGTAGTCAATTCCCCCTTGTTGCTTATAGCCTTTAGCGACTAGACGTGCTTTATATCTAGCTATAGACCCATCACTGTGCAATTTCTTCTTCAGCACCCACTTGCATCCAAGTACTTTGGCTTCTTTAGGGAGGTCCACTAGATGTCAGGTGTTATTCCGTAGCAGCGAGTCCATTTCATCATCTATGGCTTCTGCCCACATTAAAGAATCTCTAGATCGCATTGCTTCCTGGTAGGAAAATGGATCATCCTCTAAGTGGTAGGTGACAAAATTTTCACCAAAATTCTTAGGGACTCTATCTCTTGTAGATACTCTTACAGGGATAAGATTATCCTCTACAGGTTGGGAAGCAGTGCCAGAGGGGCCAGCTTCGAGTGCTACAGGTGATTCAGAAATCATCTCAGTAGACCCAGAGACGGTTAAACCATGATCTTTGATAAACTTGTTTTCAAAGAAAATAGCATCCCTAGATTCTATCACAGTATTGGTGGACAGATCTAGAAACCTATCTGCTGCACTATCTTCTGCACTACCTAGATATACACAAGTTGTTGTTCTAGGTCCCACCTTAGGTCTCTTAAGGTCTTGTATCCTAACGTAAGCAATACAGCCCCAAGTCTTTAGAGTGTCAAATCTACAAGGATGGCCATGCCACAGCTCATACGGAGTGGAAGTGAGCTTAGCATGAGGCAATCTATTCAGAATGTGATTAGCAGTTCAGACTGCTTCTCCCCAAAAGGAATTAGGCATGCCAGCAGTAAGGAGCATAGAATTCAGCATTTCTGTTAATGTTCTATTCTTTCGCTCAGCAATACCATTAGACTGGGGTGAGTAGGGAGCAGTGGTTTCTAGGATTATACCCGCAGAGGCACAAAAGTCTTGAAACCCTATTGCAGTGTACTCTCCTCCTCGATCACTTCTAAAATGCTTAATCTTCAGGTTTAATTGATTTTCAACCCGGGATTTGAAGATCTTGAAGATCCCAAAAGCTTCATCTTTCGATTTCAATAAATAGACATGACAGTATCTGGAATAATCGTCGATGAACGTGATGAGATACTTCTTTCCCCCTCTAGTGGCGTGACTCTTAAAATCACAGAGGTCTGAATGTATCAAATCAAGAAGTTGTGTACTCCTAGAGACAGACTTAAACGGTTTTCTAGTGATCTTAGTTTGTGCACACACCTCACATTTATCAAATCGAATAGAAAGATCTAAGGGGATGTTATGACTATTAGCTAGATCACGCATTTTCCTGTAGTTCACATGTCCTAATCTGTTATGTAACAATTTAGGATCTATTAAGTTTGAACTCACTTGGTTTATGCTATCATTATTAAGGCTAAGTCTATACATTCTGTTGATCAAGTAAGCACAATCATAGTAATGGGAATTAACAGTTAAAGTTATTCTACCGCTAGAGGTTGTGAAAGACATTCCTGCTTTATCTAACAAACTAATAGAAATTAAGTTTTTAGTTAAACTAGGAACTACTCTAACATGTAATAAAGTTAAAATTTTACCTGAAGAGAGAACCAGGTGTGCTGTCCCAGCATACTTGACTTCAGTCTCTCCTCCATTGCAGTTTTCTACCTTGTCTCTGACCTCAGTAACGTCAGTGAGAAGAGCTCTGTCATTCGTCACGTGACAGGTTGCACCACTGTCTAGCCACCACTCTGAAGACGTGCTGCGGTGACTGCTTCCAATCATGGCCACGAATGACGAAGGACCGGAGATGTCAACCAGCATGTTTGTAGTGTTCGGTGGGGCTTCCTCCTTCTTCTTCTTCGGTCCTTTGCATTCAGCTGCCCAGTGACCCCACTTGCCGCAGTTATGGCACTTGCCTCTTTTCCTTTTGAGAGATGGCTTTTTGGCCTGTACCTGTGCAGAGGCATCATTTTTGGGAGCTGCGGGATTCCGAGGAGGCTTACTGGGTCGTGAAACGAAGTTGGCAACCTGTGAGGGTTGACCAGCTTGCTCCAGGCTTTTGCCAGCAGCGTTTTGGTCTTCGATGTGAATGAACCTTTTGAGTTCATCCAATGCGATCCGCTCCTTCAGTCTGTGCATTTCAGTCTTGAAGGTATTCCATTCAGGAGGCAGCTTGCTAAGGATCAGACTGACGAATAAATTATCGGACATGTCAGATTGTTCATCTTCCAGCTTGAGGCGCAGATTCTCCAGATCGATCAGCTGGGAGGTGACTGACGAGTTTGCATTGAACTTGAAATTAAAAAATTTCTCGCCCAGGAGAGTCTTCGACAGTCCCTCTTCTTTCTGGAATTGCGCGTTCAGTCGATCTCAGATTTCCTTTGCAGTTTTGTATGCACTGTAGGTCATGGCGAGGCGAGGGTTTAGAGAATTCAGGAGATAGTCTCTGCAGAAATCCTCGTCCTTGCTCCACTGGTACTCGTCCACGTCTTCGCGCGTCGTAGCAAAATCACTGAGTACGGTGTAGAAAATTTCGCGCTCTTTCATGCCCAATTGGACATGAATTTTCCAGACATGAAAATCCGTAGCGTCGAAAGACTGCAACTTCACTATGTCGTAGGAGCTACGCTTCGACATTTTTTTTTTACACGGAAAAATGAAAATAAACCAGAAAGCTGTCACCTAATTAGCGCGAAGACGATCGAGAACCTTCGGATCCAATCCAGTAGTTGTTTGATTCTTCAGAAAAACCTTCCGGTGACGATCACAACCAAGACCACTATGCCTACCACCACAAACTCAATGAAGGAGGGTTGTCGGCACCGGCGATAGAGAGCAAGATCGGAATACGGCAAGTTCAAATCTGCCTTCAAAGTAAGGAATTTCTCTTCTTCACCAAAGCAGCAGCAGTAATAGAAAAGATAAACTTTCTGAAAGCTGTAGATTTCAGGACTTTTAATTCTTCATGGATCCTTGTGTAGATTTGTAGCTCCTGATGGGAAGAAGGAAAGCCTAACAAATTGATTTGATGGTTGACTGATGACCAAATAAATTTGTTAGCTTGCAAGATTTTCAAATCCACGGGACTGCAAAGATTTTCTGATCTGCGGAAGATTTTAGAGTGCAGTCTTCTTGAACCAAGAGAAAAACAAAATAAAACACTCCCTCCAGATCTGGAACCACAGGGATCTCCTTCCCAATCGGCACAGAATTTCTCTCGCAGCCGGCAGCAGGGATCTCCTTCACGAACGACAACTAGATCTCTCTCAAGATCGGCAACGGGGCCGACCTTCCTCCTTAGAGAAATGGCGAGATCTGGAGACAGCAACCCTCTCTGCGATTTCTAGCAAGAAAAAAAAATTCCTTGATCTGGATCGCAGGAAGAAGACTGGCGACGGCGGAAAAACTCTACTCTCCTCGATCGCCGAACAGAGCAACGAGTAGACTTGCGATCCCGATCTCCCACTTGCGACGTCAAGATCAACGGCAGAGGCGGCAACAGGGAGAAGCAATCGATCCAGACTACTTCGACAGGGAGAACGGAGAGAAAACCTCCTCCTCGATCTATCGTTCTGTAGAAAACTACGAGCGGCGGAAAGGAATCGAGGACAACGGAGGTCGCGAAATCGAGAGAGGCTGAATCGCTAGAGCGGAAACCCTAAAGCGTTATCTTGAGAATGTTAGGAATTAGGGCGCTCAAGATATTCTACTATACCCATCAAGTTTGGAATGGGGTTAAATAGTATCTCCAGCTTAGGGGTGGAGCCCTAGGTCGACACGCAACCCGTTAAGGCTTATCGTGTCGGTTCGGACACGCGGACATATTAGTTAAATGCGTTAACACAATATACATAGATGGGTCATCTAGTATATATAATGTACATAAGTAGGGTCAACTAACATAGTAAACTAAGCACTAAGGATATACACTACTCTCTCCCTCTAGTTTATATTCATTTTGTAAGGGTCTTCCTTAGCCCACTTCTCATTATACTCTTATAACATCACTGTGACAACTAGCACTCAAGGTCTATACTTGTCCTCAATCATCTTCTGTCATCATTTTGATTATAACTTACTAGTATATAATCTCGTCTTCGTCCTTGCCCTATCCCTAAAAAAGTTAAAATATAAAAGATTAGTCATATAAATATGACTAAGCGAGATCTTACCTCTTGAAACTTCTTCCTTGCGAAATAAAATAAAGTTAACACAGTAAAGAATAAATCAGCTGGTAATGAAAATGTTATATGAAATAAAAAACTGCATATGGAGGCATTAACATTTGTAGATTAAAAAATATATTAAAAATTTTGCATTTGTAAGAAAGAAACAATTGTACATGCGTAACATGTTCAAAATCAATTTTCTAAGGTACTTTCATTTGTTGATGAATTGCATATTCTTTTTCAAATTCCTTTCATTTATATTGTTTTTTGTTTGTTCGATATGGTTAATGGTATCTTAGTTCATTAGAAATAGATATCAGTAGCTTTTAGTAGAACTAGTTGGAATTAAGGTGTACACATGTTTGATTTAGGGCTATCGAACTAGCGTAAAATTTTCTTATAGAACTCGGTATGAGACCTGAATCAGGTCGATTCACACCCCCTCATACTAAGAAAAATTCTTGAAAATCCTTATTTAGATACTTTGAAATATCCCACTTTAAAACCACTTATGATAAGACTGTCATTTAATAACATACCTAAGTCCCATTTTCCATTAAAGAGGCATGCCCTGCTTCATAAAACGTCGTTTGGAAAATTAATCGAGAATAAAATTTCTTTTGTTTCTCAAAATACCTAGCTGATGTCCATCCCTATCGATCTCCCTCCAGCCACGCTACCGTCCTCTCCTGAGCTTGCTTCCAGCAACTGACATCACCTCACATGGCCTCATTGTCGCTACTGCAAGGCCTCCCGATCTCCAACGACCACTCCTCTCCCATAATAGATTCAACGAGCTCCTCGCCGAGTCTAGAACTTATAGCCACCAATTCTACTGTTACTGCAGTTGCTTGTAGTTTCCTCCCTCATCTCTCTCTAGAGAACCCTGATATACTCTCATCCACTCCATCTCTAACCCACCATTGGTTTGCTTTTTGAGCGGTCCTCATATGCTCCCCTGGAGATCTAAAGCATTGCTCCTTGTTGTTCCAAGCTTCGCCCGTTTTGAAGTATAGGTTCTCGTCCAACAACCTACTTAATTAGAATTAGAAGAAACCAGAGATTCCATCCATCCATGCGGACTTGTCGTCAAACTTACTAGCCTACGTTATACCTCTCTCATTTTCTCTTGCTCTTATCTTATGAGAATAATTTTATGTGTGTTAATTGATCGCAAATTATTAGAGTTTTCCAAAGTTAATATTGTTCGTGTTTATCATAAATTAAAACTCTTGTGTTGTGTGTGACTTTAATCCTCGAGTTTGGGGAATTATTATCTTACGCATAGTCGATGTTCGATTGTTAGACCTTTACATGTATACAACAAAATCCTAGATCAATTATTTCCTTTTTTTAACAAGTTGACACGAGCATTGCCTAATTTATTCAAAATTATAACTTTATTTAAAATAAAATAAAAACTTTGAGTATTGGTTTACATCAATAGCCACTGAAGTGCAACTACGAGTGTATCAATATCTCAAGTTGTGATGATTCATACAGATGATAAAGTGATGACCCAACGTATAATGTCTCCACTGCTAAAATGCGAAGACGAGACCCATCAATTCATTCATGTAAGCTTATCGAGAACGGACTATGTTACAAACGGATTAGCTGAAGTATGTGAATTGAAGGGTATTCTGCATGAGAATTACTCAGATGCATGTTCTCAAAGCGCCACATTCGACAACGGAAGATTGAGAGAAGTTAGACATGACGAGTATTGGTGCAATCACCAAAGCCTGTGGCAAGGCCGCATAGTCAGGCATGTCGAGAAATTCCAAGGAGGAAACCCTAGGTTGAATATTACAAATAACAAAGCCAAATTCTTTCATTTATAAGAGAGCTTACATGCCTCAAAACAAGAGCACTGATATAAACACTTAATCAAATAGTAAATGTGATTAGCATAAACCGTGTTTAATAAAATAATAATAATAGTGTCAAGCTATGAGATGTTTCCTGATAATCATGTCAATCTAAATAGGATTGACATGTGCTAGCATCCAGTACTCTTTTGTGTTGGTCATCCTCATCTTGTGGAAAAGTTTAACCACATGATGTCACTTTTAAATAATTCATAATCAATTGTTCATACACCGAGATAAATAAGCTAAGGAGACAATCCATTATTTATTGATTTTGACACAACACTTCTTATTTGTATGGAAAGGAGATGTAAATTAATGTGAAGAAAGCTCATCCAAGATACCATAGTGCTGCCATATTTTCTTAACCATACATTTGATGGAACAATATTTTAACAAGGATCCCCAAATTCATTGGCAATGAATGGATAATCTAAGAATGTCTATGAGCATGGATCTAAAGTTTGCCCAAGTATGCTTTAGTTGCATGTGCATGAAAAGATTCTGAAGACTAAGGTAGTTTCCATATTACAACTTTTCGACTATCCTTACACATCTTTGTAACATTTTGTCTAATTTTTGCAATAAAAGAAAATTGTTTCTTGTACAATAGTCAACAATCTTCCGAAAGTTTAGAAATGCTAGCTTCGTCAGTCAACTCCTTCACTCATAAGTTTATTTCATGTTCAAATTACCAATTTGGATAGATAAGTTTAGTTGGTTAGAACCAATGTCTTTTAAGTTCATAAAACACTCAATGTATTCCATAGATTGAACGTCAAACATCATGTCACAAGTCCATTGAGCAAACTTGAAAGGCATCATGATTGAGCTAATTAATAACATATATAAATAACATATTATCTTATGAAGCCTTTTTACCCAAGTTCCACACAACTGTTTTGAGATGCAGGACTTGACGCACCGAGTGACCGTTTACTTTAGTTGCGAGATTTCAAGACAAGAATTCTGAAATTGTGAGATTGCACACATTATTCGCTCAGGCGCACATTTTTTTGCCCGGGAGTGCATTTTTCAGCTCGGTCGTGCATTTTTGCCTGGGTGCACACCCGAGATAGATGATGAAATTCTCAATGATGAGTAGTCAAGCTATATCAGGTCTACCACCAGGCACCAACATGCGATCTTAGACTAATCTCATAGAAAATTAGCCCCTAAAACATTATAATTGATGGTGGTACGTAGTTCTAACAAATTATTTTTCCATTCATATCCATTTTTTTACAATTACCCATACATGTAATAAAAAAATTCCCCTTGTAATGGAACTATGCATGAGTGCAGAGGATTGTGCAAGGACATTCAACAACTCACAAAATACAAAATACACCACAAATTTATGTGTGCTTGATATAGAATGATTTATTGTAATATTAGGCATCCAATAGTTGCAAACCCTTTGGCATATAACCACCACTTATATCAATTACATCATGTCGTATATCAGCACGGAAGGCACAATCACATTAATTGCGCAAAAGATAGCTCTCATTGATGTGTTTCATCATCACAGTTGGCAAACGATGAATGTCCCTACAATCCACTCATTATATTTAGTCTAAGCCAAAATTCCATTCGCCCATCATAAAGAATCCAACAATGTTGAGAATCATACATTACAAACAAAGGCACTGCAGACATTATTGAGTTGTTTGTTAGGAAGCTACATTTAGATTTCTTAATTAGTAACTTTTTTTTGGGAAATTATTTCTAAGGCTTTTTCTAAATGAATATAATGCTCCCTCTGATTGGTTAAATACTAGAATGTCACCACAAAATACTACTATGAATTTTTTCAAATAGGGTTGAAAAATAGTATTCATTAGTGCTTGAAAATTTGATTGCACATTGGATAATCCAAACGACATTACAATAAACTTGTAATGTCATTGGTGCATCCTTAAGGTGGTTTTATGGATATCACCTTCTACCATCCTAATTTCATGCTATCCTGAGCGCAAGTCTTGTTTTGAGAATATCCGAGTTTCAAAAAATTCATCAGGTAGTTTAGGGTTAGTATAAGAAATTTATTTTTTGTCGTAAGCTTATTTAGTGCTCTGTAATCAACACAATCTCCAATGTCCATCTTTTTTAACTAGGATTACTTGTGAGCTGAAGCTCGAACTGCTGGGTCATATTTGATAGTAAGGGTATCTAAACGGTTTAATGTTGGGCGGAGAGGAATCAGGTAAGGGAAAAACTTATTAAAATAGCTACTCTGATTGATGTATTTTCGAGCTCGTGTACTCGGCCCCACTGTTCGAAGATGTCAGGATAGACGAGTCTGGCGATAATGAACTATCATTTAACGCATTGCCGGAACTCCTATTGTCGATTTAAGTTATCCCACCACATTCTAGGAACCTCCAGTCGCCTCCGGGCGTCTCCGAGCTGGAAGTCTCTGGCCCTCTGCCAATTCCTTCAATAGTCCATTACTCTTCCAAAAAACCTGGTGGCCAAGGCTAGGAACCCAGGAAGATGCATTCATATAACATATAAACATGATCACACAACAGTTCCTTGATAGTAATTATTGACATTTTCATAACGTTAAATAACTCACAATTAAATTTTGAAATACAACGTCGAAGTCAAGCTTGACACCGAGGATAATGCACAAAGAAAATGCGACACAGATGGTCGTCGTGAAGTATGAAAAGTTTCTGGCAGGAGAGAGCAGGATTTATTTATTGGCAACTCAAATGAAGCAGATACATCGCTGGCAAAAAAACAATAGCTACAGATATTCACCTTACAAGTATTATAGATCCATTGATCGCTATGATAAACATGACAATGACCAATGTAGGATGCAGCATGTTGTACTTCGTCCTTTGAGCTTCCTGATAGAAAATGCATCTTTAGGCATAAAAATGTAGAGCATTGTGTAATAAGTTCATAACTAAGATGAAAGTGGCATACAATTGATCTTCATTGGCAGGTGTGCATTATCAATGAGAATAAGCTTTATAACTAAATCAATAGAGGCTCTCCAATGAGCCATTTCGAGAAATCAAGCATACAAAAAATACGGTGGGCTTTACCAACAGATGTCATACATAGTACTTTTTTGATGTCATACATAGTACTGTTGATTAAGGGCATTTTAGTCTTTTTGATCTGCTCTAAATTCTCCTATAAATAGGAGGGGTTATGCTCTTATTAGTGTGTAGTTGTATTGAGTAACCCTCTTTTCTTTCGCCCCACGTTGATAGTGAATAACCCCTCCCCGTGGACGTATGCTCCTCGTCGAACCACGTATATTGCATCATGTTCATTGTTTGTTGTTGTTTGAATTTTGTTTTCCGCATCATTCGTACAACAAGTGGTATCAGAGCTAGGTTGGGTGCGATTTGTTTTCAATGGCCATGCGAGCAAAAGTGAGAAACAAAGAAAAAAATTAGGGTTCTTTCCTTTTTTTGATGTGGCACGATGACGACGCAAACAAAAATACTTCGGATCTTTGGTAATAGGCGACGCTAATAGAGACGAGAAAGTGCCTTTCTCGTTTTTCGGTGGAATCGGCGTCAACTGAAAAAATGAGGTTTTCGACGGGCGAGGAAACAAGAAAACAAAAGAAAATAGAGGCGGTGCAAATCGGCACATGTGGCCTCATTATAGGAGTTTTTAGCTTCTTCCTCACTACGGCACAACCGACACCAACGTATCTCTTTGGTTACGGAGGTGTGCGCCGCGAGAGAAAGCAAATGCTACATCTCCTGTTTCAGAAGAGGTTGTGCTTGGAGTTGTAATCTGCAAGAGGTAACATTTTTTTGTTTTTTGGGGATTAACTAACAAAAAAAAGGAGAAATTTTGTTTTTTTGTTTTTTTGTATTTCCTGTATTATTTCTTTCTTGGAATCAACCGAAAAAAAGGAGACACCAGGAAGCTGCATCCTTGATAGAAATTATTGACATTTTCATAACCTTAAATAACTCACAATTAAATTTTGAAATACGGCAATGAAGTCAAGCTTGACACCGAGGATAATGCATAGAGAAAATGCGACACAGATGGTCGTCGTGAAGTATGAAAATTTCTGGCGATCGCTGGCAAAAAAACAATTGCTACAGATATTCACCTTAAAAGTATTATAGATCCATTGATCGCAATGATAAACATGACAATGACTAATGTAGGATGCAACCTGTTGTACTTCGTCCTTTGAGCTTCCTGAAAGAAAATGCATCTTTAGGCATAAAAATGTAGAGCATTGTGTAACAAGTTCATAACTAAGATGAAAGTGACATACAGTTAATCTTCATTGACAGATGTGCATTATCAACGAGAATAAGCTTTATAACTAAAGCAATAGAAGCTCTCCAATGAGCCATTTCGAGAAATCAAGCATACAAAAATACGGTGGGCTTTACCCACAGATGTCATACATAGTACTGTTGATTAAGGGCATTTTAGTCTGTTTGGTCTGCTCTAATTTCTCCTATAAATAGAAGGGGTTAGGCTCCCGGATTAAGGGTTCACATTCGGTGAAAATTGATGTTACCGAATTCGGCTGAAAGGGTAACTTTGGCTAGTGGCGATGTAAGATCCCTCTCCCGCACCTGGAGAGCTCCCGAATCTTATACCCAGAACCACCGCCTTACAGTGACACTAACACCCGAGTTAGCTGCCTCCGCAAGACGTCGATCCTGCCGGCAAGAACGATCAAACAGACCAACAAGAGAAGAAAATTAACTAAAATATACCAAGTCCGCAATCACACATAACTGTATATATTTCAATATTGAATACAAGTCAATCAATGAGTACATTAAGTGAAAGAGAAAAAGGGCTATGTCATGTACATGTCCAAATAAAGTGCAACAACTCTCTCACTCTACATCTATGCGGAAGCTATCGAACTTTGTCATCACGTGTTTGTAGCTGTTGCTGCAACAACAGGTAGTGGTTGTTTTGCTTCATCCCGTCCTCCTGACCTGTCTCCTGAACGGGGTCATGCTGCTCCGGCACATCATCCCTAAAATGATGTGGTCCACTGACCGTTAGTCGAAAGACTAAGCCAAATTCCTCATCCCCTCCCCCCCCCCCCCCCCCCCCCCCCCCCGCGACTCCTAGGCACCGTGCAGGAGGAAGAAGCGGAGGACAACAAAGGGTAAATCAAAAGCAAGTGATAGTAGAGCTAGCTAGCTAGTATGAGTATAGATCAAAAGAATCTATTCTAGCAGTTCTACTATACGGACTATATAAAGAGTGCAATAGACAAGAAAAAGCTATAGAAACAGTAACAAAGAGCAACGAGCAGTTGAAATGTAAACTGGAACAAGTAAAGTAACAACTAGAGCCGCTGTGAAAAATAACCTTAACTTATATGCGTACACACAAAGCACATAAGTTAAGGGATCTGACACCAAGGTAAACTCATTGTATAAATGAGCTCATACTAATTTATACGATGAGGTTTCTGTTTTATGCAAGGATGTTATGCTATGATGTGCAATGCAATGATGCAACTCTCCCACCCGACTCTGTACGTACAGACCTTTTGTAGTTCCCTCTATTCGAGTGTGTCAACTCAGGTACCCAGTTGAGGCAAACAGGGCAGTGGACCGGGCTATCCACTTCTAGGCTTATGCCACGCATCTCTCAGCCTAGACCTTACGTACGCCCCTAAGAACACACATGAAATCTGTGTACTATCTGGTAAGCACCACCTCTATACCGCTTTTCGAGTCTCTGCTCAGGTACACCCCGTTGAGGCAAACAGGGGCAGTGGATCAGGTCCTCCACTCCTAGGCAAGTATGACACCTCCCGGCCTAGACCTCTTGTACGCCCATGAAGAACACACTAGGGTATCCGCGTACTACTTGATACAACAATGCCTCTAAGTGAAACATCAAGCTCTTGGCTCGGAGGACTCGACCAGTCCTTTCTTATACTACCGTGACTACCGCTCGTAGGACCTACCATCCCTTCCTTATATACCGAGCCTACCGCTCGCAGGACTAACCAGTCTTTCCTTATATATCGAGCCAACCGCTCGCAGGACTATCTAGTCCTTCCTTATATACCGAGCCTACCGCTCGCAGGGCTATCCCAGTCCTTACTTATATACCGAGCCTACCTGTTGAAACTGGGACTTGGTTTCTTTGTGGAGCTCGGGCCCTCAATGAAGAGGGCAGTTAGCACTTACTAATTCCTTGGAAGGAACCGACCGGAGACTCGGAACTAAACACAGACCCTTGGTCGCAGCGAGGAGGTCTCACCACACACCCGGAAGATCTTTGAGCGCTTCCCCTCCCAAGTTAAAGCTGAGACTGGGCACCTTGGAGAGCCTGAGAGCTAAGCCAAGATAACCTAGGGAGGAAGAAGCTCAAAACGCTGAGATTGGAATCCCTCGCCAAGGTACACTTCAAGGTCTATTTATAGTTTTTTAAGTCTGGTATGCTAATATCGGGATTCCGCCTTACACTATTGCTATACGCAACCCAAAATGGTCTGCCAACAGCCAAACCCTGCTGTTTGGAGGGGCTAATTGCAGACTACCAGGTGCTTCTAGGTAAAAACACCCATGGACCCCTATTGGGCGAGCCGCCCAAAAGGGCCCCTCTCGCGAACTGAGAGGCCCGACTCGCTCGCCCTCCTGCGAGCAGCCGGCGAGAGTCTGGCTCGCCCGCCTCCTGCGAGCAGCCGGCGAGAGCCCGACTCGCCCACTTCCTGCGAGCCTCCTTTGGGACTCTGGCTCGCCCTTCTTCTTACTCCTCTCGCCTGCTGATTCCTTAGTTTCCGCTCACCTCCTGGCGAATATCGGGGTTGTACACAATCCCAGCTCTTCGCGAGGCTATCTTAGGCTCGCGAAGAAACGTCCAACCCCTGGTGTTCGCCGGCCCCTTGATGGCGTGGTGAGACTCTTTTGGTGGGTCCCACGCCCACTGCTATAAATACCATCCTCTCTGACCGGTACATAAACTTTTATCTCCTTCTTTTCTGTCTCGCTGCTCACTACTGTTCCCTTCAAGATGTCCAAGAGGGAGGAGCTATTGGCTCGCCTCAAGACCTCGCAGGCGGCACAAAAGGTCAAAGCCACCGAGTTCGCTCCCTAGATTTCCCCGGAGCCTGCCCCGCCTCCGCCTCAAATGAAAAAGGCGAAGACCATCAGACGGTCGCCGGGGGAGGACGGGTCATCACCTTCGTCCCCGCCTCCCCACCACGAGCTCACCTCGTAGGTTCTGTGACAGAATGTTCGACGAACCCAATGGTATTCACTTAACTCTGTTTTCTTACCCGCAGAACCCTCCTGCCGAGGAGAACCTTATTAGGCCATCGCCAAAGGGGTCTCGCCCCGCGTCCCCCGAGAGGATGGATTCCCCCATGATGTGAGGACCACTAACCTGCGAGCCTCACCCTCGCGTCCCGGTACGTCATTTTCCTTGCCTTCCACTGCTCTTCTCTGAACGATGACCCGCATTATTTCTTGTCACAGGGTCTCATACCCCGAACCCAGAGCGCCGAGTCCCCGCTCCAGTGGTCTCGCCCCGCCCCCAGAACCAGAACATCATCACTCCGAGATTCGGCATTCTGGGCCGCCGGAGCCCAGGCAGCTCGCTGCTCGCCGAGCCCCAGGTCACCGACGAGACGACGCACCGCCCTAGCTTAGGGAAATCCCTTGCCCCGGCCTTCACTGAAGCCTTTAAAGGCCAGCCAATTTCTTCCCGTCCGCGACGCCGTACCATTCTCATCTCGCCAGGTTAAACAATTTTTGCATGCTGCCTCTTTTACTGCCTCTTATGCTGACTCTTCACTCGCATGTGTTCCCACGACCACGCCTACCGAGTCAGAGCACGGGGAGGTGGAGATGTCCCCCCCGCCCTCGCTGAGCCAGGTCGCAGATTTCATGGGGGACCCTCGCGACCCGGAACAGATGAAAAGGCGAGTCACCGAGATATTCCAAAAGCACACCTTCATGCTGCGAGAGCTATATGATTAGAATCGGATGGACCAGATCGCGTATGAAGAGCGGTTTGTCGCGATGGAAGATGTGAACGTGCGCATCCTTGACGAGGTGCAGTAGGTCGCTCGCGGCGAGGTCACCTCACCTGGGATGCGCCTCATGCGAATCGAGGACTACATGTGGCTGATGCAACGTGAGGTCCAGTCGGACTGCGATTACCACTATCCGAGGATTCCACCGCGCTCCAGTGTGTGAGGCCGCGACCGCTGGAAATGACACAATTATTGAACAGTTATATTTTGTTGTTATTTGTCTCTCGCTCTCGCTACTATCCCCCCCCCCCTCTGGGGGTTCTGAACGATTAGGGACATTGTAATAAGGATATTCCCGCTCGCTCGCGGGCTTTCTTTCTCGCTTCGTATGATTTTTATCGCTACGCTAATAGTGCTCGCGCCTTGCTTTCTTGCTCGAATATGTCTGGCTCGCGAGATATCGTCTCGACCTCGCGGTTTTTGCTTTTCCTTTCTGCAGTTTTGGATCACCGGTGGCGAGCCAGCGGACTTCGCCAGGACGCCACCCCGCTTGGAGCGGATAAGACCCCGGGGAGCGAAAAAATCACCGCGCGATCCCGCTATCCGCACCCCCGGCGCTTCGTATCCTTCCCGCCCTTTCCATTTCTATAAATAGCCATCATATTTTACTTTCTAACTACCACATTAACTGCTCTCTAGCCTCTCTTTTCTCTTCCAGGCCCTCTCGTAAGTTTCAACTCGCACTCGCTCTTTTCCCGGTTCGCAAATACTACCGTCATGGTTGTCGAGGGCGAATCCGAAGGGCGAGCTAGGTGCGCTGGGGCTTTTCGCGACCACACGTTCTTCGGTGCCTCGCTCACCGGTGACGAGTTCCCCGCCGTCGTGGACAAGTACATCCCTTCGGGGTATACTGCTCGCCGCCCGCCGAGCACCGCCACCCTCAATGATCCGTCCACCGACGAGCTCGTCATCCCCATTGTTCATTTTGAGAATGGGTTGCGACTCCCACTTTGGCCAGAAGTTTGCCAGGTAATTTATTCTATCCTCGTCATTCTTACTCGCCTCGCAGGGAGCATGCTAACCATACCATGGTGAATTTTTTAGGTACTCAAGTACTACGACGTCCTATTGAGCCAGCTGTCACCGAACGCGATCGCCGTGGTGGTCGCGTTCGCCTGCTACCTGCGGGAGGAGAAGATCGAGTTCAGCCTGCTCGTCTTCCGCAAAGTCTTCTCCTTCCACGCGTACAAGGATGGGATGACCCACTTTGCGAGCCAGCATGTCACCGTCTGCGAGACGGTGAACAAAGCCCATTACTGGCACCAAAAATTCGTCTTGGTGAAAGGACTGTTCGGCAACATCCATTTCTCCCCCTTCCAACGGGATGATGCAACCTACCTCCCTACCGCCTCGCTCGGCGGTGACGACGTGAGGCTCTACCAATACCTGGACGGTAAAAACTTCGAGGTCGCCCACCTCCGGCAGAGGGGGGACTCGCTGCTGCCGTTCCCGCAAGGGGAAGGTTCGGCTTGCACTCGCAAGCTCCTATATATTTTTTCTCATTCTATCTGCTAACTCTTTTTATGCCTTTGCAGGGGAGCGGGATCTTCCCATCCATCCCGGCTCAGCTTCTGGTAAGAAGCGGACGTCGTCTGCGAGCCAACTCACCGTGAAGCCCCCCGCCAAGAAAAGGAACAAGGAAGCCCCTTCCACCACCAAGGGGAAAGAGGTCGTGGACCTCAGCGAGGCCGAGGCTCTGCTCCCTCTGCCCGCGGGCCAGAAGGCCGCCGAGGAGGGCAGCGAGCCAAGGGATGGCCCCGGCGGGCCCAAGCCCTCCAGCCACAAAAACTTTGGCCTGGGGGCGAAACTCCCAGATGCCCTTGGCGAGCCGGTGCTCGCGTGGGATCCTGATCTCAATAGGATCTCTTGCTCTTCGCTCCTCCCCTCCTGGGTAGAGAGTGATAGGGTTGGAGGCGAGGCGTTCACCCTCGCCTTTGAGCTATACGGTCACGAGGATGCCGCCAATTTCAGCGCCCTGCGATCCCGACTGCTGGTCAACGAGGCCATGCGAGCCCATTTCCGGTCTATGGAGCTCAGCCACATGGTGTCTCAACGGTACCTCACCGCAGAAAGGGATTCTAAGGAGCTCCAGCGTGAGCTCAAGGAGGCCTCAGATGCGGTTGCGAGCCTCAAGTGGAAGGAGGCCATCTCGGAAGGTCTCCTCGCCAGCCTCCAAGGGGGAATGGTAAGTCCTTCACACAACTTCTACCTCGCTCGCCATATTTTCCTTTGCCTGACTTAAACTTTTCTTTTACAGGATGCTGAAACAGGAAGCCAAATCCTCTCGCGGAACGCTGACCTGGAGAAGGAGGTCGCGTTCCTCAAGGCGCAGGTCAGCGAGCTGACCAGAGTGGTGCTCCCGCCACATCCTCCGCAAGCCGGGACTTGCCAACCATCGCGAGACGAGAAGGAGGCGACCCGTAAGAACTCCATGGGCGTCGCAGACCTCATCTTCGAGACCCTCAATGGGGCAGGCTTGCTCTCTCCGGGTGCCTTGGAGCTCGGCATCGAGGACATCATATCGGACCTGTTCGCGCCGATCCCGGAGCCTGAAGAACGCGAGAGCGAGGAGGAGCTATCTGGCGACCAACCTTGATATCCATATTTGTTTTTTCAATGTGTACTTTCATTTTGACTGGCGAGCTCGCCGTTACATGTAATCAACTTTTCCTCGAAACGAAACAAGAAATATTTTCCCATCTTCAATTTGTAATTTTGTCTTGCTCGCCAAAAATACCTTCAACCATGCTTGCGCTCAATGCTTTTTACTTTGCTCTCGCCCAATGCTTCACTCATGCTCGCGTTATTTCTTTCTATCAGGCTCGCGCTAATGCTTTTATGATACTCGTGTTCCCGCGTTTTTCCTTTGCCATGGTTATAAGGTTCACCGATTTATTGTGCTTCCGTTTTGTCTCGCTACCATACCCCGCGCACCCCCAAAAAGGCGTTCGCGCAGCTTCTCTCGCTTAGATGTTTGTTAGATAAACTTTTTTGTACGCCTTCATGCCTGGGTAGAATGCGGTTCGCCCCGCGCCTATGGCTCGCCCGCTATGTGTCCTTGCGTGCAGGGTTGATATTACCCTGCCTCGCTCGCCACAACCCATGCGCGCGACCCAAGGTTATTCATCAATTACCACGACTGCGGTTCCCCCTGACTGGCATATCCAGGTGTAGCTTAGAGACTCTCCGAGCGCTCCGCGAGCCAGGGATTGCGTCGTAATATTTTGTTGCCAATGTGTTCAACCGCCTTGCCATAACCACTTAGATATTTTCCACCCGACATCTCTTTTTTATCTTTATGCGAGCGACCCCCGGGGCTCGCCCAGCCTAGACCTCGCATTGAGAAATTCTGCGAGCCAGGGCGAGTATGAGTCGTCTCCTTGCCACCCCACCATCTATGAGAGCCCGGTAGCGGAATCGATCTGGGGCACTCCAGCACAAAGGACCTGCCACCTTGCCAGCCTCTTCAGAGATCAACCTGGCCCACCGTCTATGAGAGCCCGGCAGCGGAATCGATCTGGGGCACTCCAGCATAGAACACTTTCCACCTTGCCAGCCTTTCCAGAGATCAACCTGACCCACCGTCTATGAGAGCTCGACAGCAGAATCGATCTGGGGCACTCCAGCACAAAAGACTTGCTATCTTGCCAGCCTATCCAGAGATCAACCTGACCCACCATCTATGAGAGCCCGACAACAGAATCGATCTGGGGCACTCCATCATAGAACACTTTCCACCTTGCCAGCCTCTCTAGAGATCAACCTGACCCACCGTCTATGAGAGCCCGACAGCGGAATCGATCTGGGGCACTCCAGCATAGAACACTTTCCACCTTGCCAGCCTCTCCAGAGATCAACCTGACCCATCCTCTATGAGAGCACGACAGCGGAATCGATCTGGGGCACTCCAGCACAAAGGACTTGCAACCTTGCCAGCCTCTCGAGAGATCAACCTGGCCCATTGTCTATGAGAGCCCGACAGCGGAATCGATCTGGGGAACTCCAGCATAGAACACATTTCACCTTGCCAGCCTCTCCAGAGATCAACCTGACCCACCGTCTATGAGAGCCCGACAGCGGAATCGATCTGGGCACTCCAGCATAGAACACTTTCCACCTTGCCAGCCTCTTCAGAGATCAACCTGACCCACCGTCTATGAGAGCCTGACAGCGGAATCGATCTGGGGCACTCCAGCATTGAACACTTCCCACCTTGCCAGCCTCTCTAGAGATCAACCTGACCCACCGTCTATGAGAGCCCGACAGCGGAATCGATCTGGGGCACTCCAGCATAGAACACTCGAGGACTCCTGCTTAAAAAAAACTTCAAGACCAATATATGGAAAGTAAAACATACAACAAGTCAATTACAAAAAACTTCAAGGATAGAATCGCTTCAAGTCATCCCCACTCCTGGCCAGGCCGAGGAGTACCACATCCACATCTCGGAGGTGGTACCCTCCTGACCTGAGCACCTCGTCTGCAATATATGCCCCTCCCAGTTCTGATTAAGCTTTCCTACCGCGGCTCCCCTCCCGAAAAAAAGAGAGGAATGTGGACATGAACACATAAAATAAAGATGAGAGGAAGAAGAAGGCCGAAATGTTTATCGGCGGCAAGGAAATCGCCGGCGTCGAGGCAGACGGCGAGGGCGAAAGATGGAAATCGCGGCTCTACGTTTGCGCTGTCGCAAAACCGGTGAAAATCCATCCCAGACCGTGGTTTTTCGGTTTAGGCAAGATTAAAAACCGTGGGTTTTGAAAGCAAAACCTAAACTGGGTTAAAACCGATGAACCGAACACCAAAATTGATTTACTTATGCTCAAAATCAAAATCACGGTTCAAAACGGGTGAACCGAACCAAAACCAAAACCAAAGTCCAAAACGGGCGAACCAAAGTTGATTTACTTATGCCCAAAACCAAAACCAAGGTCCAAAACGAACCAAAATTGGTTTACTTAGGGTTTTGGGTTCTTTATATATCGCCCGACCAAACTGCCCTCATCTCCTCCGCCAAACTTTGCCCTCCCGTGAATCAGATCGTCATCTCTCGGATCGCGAGCTGCCTCTTCCAAAATCCATCCGCGCGCTGCCTCTTCCCAGCCATCTGCTAGCGATTCAGATCGACATCGACCTCCCATTGAATCCCTCCGTGCGCGGCCTCTTCCCGGCGACCTGTCAGCAACCGCTCCGATAAACGTATGCTCATCTATCTCTAAACCTCTCTCTCCCCCCTATGTTTACCCAGATTCTACTGCAAGGGCTTGATTATTTGGGTGAACCGTAGGATCTACTTTATTCTATTCTCACATTGCTAGGTATTTCTAGATCATTTATCTGCATATCTACATTGAAGTACGGTCGCCGCTGCTCCCTTCGGAACCTGTTTACTGCCCCTCCGGCGCGTCTCTCCCCGGCTCTGGCGTTTTCCCGCTGATCTCGGTGTTGACCTGCAGGTATTATATTTTGTTTTTCCTTCTCTCTCTCCGTGAATATCTGTCTAACTCCACATGATCAAACAAGATCGTTGATCCCATTGAGTCTATGTTCATAAACAAATAGATTAGAAATATGTGTATGCGGATTGGATCCTCCGACAATCTCATGGGTTCTGTATGTGAAATTATGCACTAATTTCCTTTAATCGTTTTTTTGTGTGGCGGAGATGCTTTATCATGTATATGTTTGCATTTTGTGGTTAGTATGTGTATGTGTGTGTATTTACTCCTATTTTGTGTGTGTGTGAGTGTGTTTGTGTTATTATTTGTGTGTATTCTAGTTATAATTTGTGTGTATGTATTGTTTGTGTTTGTTTGCCCATTTATGTTAGTATTTGTGTGTATGTATTGGTATGTGTTTGTATCTGTATGTGTCTTGTGTTAGTATTTTGTGTGCGTAGTTGTATTTGTGTATGCGTGTTTACTTGTATGTTTATGTGTATGTGTGTGCGTGTTTATGTTATGCGTGTTTATGATGGTGAATTTGTGTGTGCGTGCACTTATGTATATCCATGTTCTTAATGGTGGATGTGTTTTTGTGTGTTTTTATATGTGTTTTTCTGTATGCACGTTCAAAAAGGTGGATTTGTGTGCATGTGTGTTTGTGTGTATTTATGTTTATATTGACACATGCGCGCATTTGTTTTTGTGTCTGTGTTTATATTTGTTCATGTGTGTATTTGTGTGTATGTGTTCATAACGGTGAATTTGTGTATTTATAATGGTAGTGATGTGCACCTGCAGATTTATAGGATCTACTGGGGTGCGTTTAGAGGAGGCTCCACTAAGGAGAGGTGGAGTTAGTGGGGTCAAAGTCCAACCCATGATCATGAGAGTGGAGAAACCCGCCGCGCGCAATTCGCGCTCTATCAGCGTCAGGCACAGTCAAGACCGCACTCCACTATTGGGGTGCGGTCAACCCGCACCCCATTATTGGGGTGCGGTCAGCCCGCATCCCACTAGTGGGGTGCGGGTAGCCCACACCCTCCATAATGGGGGTGCGGCCAAACCGCACCCCCAAGGGGGTGAGGCCAAATCGCACCCCCTTGGGGGTGCGGCCAAATCGCACCCCCAATGGGGTGCGGCCCATACACCCCAACCCGTCTCTGCATCCATTCTAAGTGCAGCGGGTTGTTGAGGTGGGGATTCGATCCCCCGCCCCTTGATAAGAAGCCTTTAACGCGGCCCTCATCTCTAACTGAGCCGCGACACTTAGAATGGGTGCAGAGAAGGGTTGGGGTGTATGGGCCGCGACCCTGTTAAGAATAGTGGGAGGGCTCGAGGAGGGCGGATCCGGACCTAGCCGGACCGTAGCTGCCGAGTGGCCTCGTCGTTGCGGGCTGAGGTGGACCCAACCACCCTGTCCGTAACAAAGGTGAATTCAATGAACCAGAAATGAAAGATTTTATGAAATATACAAAACTTGAAAAATGTGGAGTATCATACTTAGTGGTCTCTATAGTCGGTTCACAATATTGCGGTATGTTACTTTATTCATTTTTTAATGTTCCTATTATTCCAGCTATGCAATGTTTAACGATCTTTTTAAGTACCTTATAGGTAAGTGTATGCAAAACCATATATTTGTTTCCGTAGGCAGTATTCATCTAATCATTTTAATATTCTTTACTTCATTTAAAGGATTATGCAGATACACATGCCTCCTTTGCAACTTTTCTTGCCATACTTCAAGGACAAAAAATCTTTATTTCTTTTCATCTATTATATGTTCTTTGATATTTAAAGTAAAAAACTCGCACAAAAACAAAAAAAGTTGAATTACTGCAGAATCTATGATTTACCTAATAGATTTGCTACTGAGGAAAAAATAAGTTATACACAATAACTAAGGTAAGAAAAAAGAGATCTTGAGATTGTTAAAGCTAGTTACATAAAAAATGTAAATAATATGATCTTAATTAAAAATAAAGACACCAAAAGATAATATTTTGAGAATTAAATGAGATCTTAAGTAGAAAATGTTTTGGAAGAGCATAATGAACATTATAGTGATGTATATTGTAGATTGACTCAAATATTTGAAGTAAAATTAGGTTTGAGGAAGATACACATATTTTTGATAATTTGTAGAGATTTGGAGAGTTATGAGAGATATTACAGTGGTTTGTTTGATAAGTCATTTCAATAGAATTCTGAAAATTAATAGGAATATATTGTGTTAAATATCTAGAAATGAAATATTTTATTACTAATATATTTCAGAAAACGAGGATTGCATTAATTTTGAGAAAATCAAATGGTTTCATACTAGAAAGATTTACTTTGGAAGAGATTTTTGCATTAAGACAATTAGTGGAGAAGTATTTAGAATCATGAGAATATCTTCAAATGATTTTATTTAGCTTTGAAAAGATATATGATCGAAATCATAAAATTTGATTTGGTAAGTATTAACAAAAAAGTTTGTTGAATTTATTGAAGATATGTAATTAATAATTAGTAATAAAAATTATTGTGAGGAAAATGCTCGCCCGGTTGGAAAACGCGTCTCGGCTTAGCTTTCTAGTCCTCTGTCAACCTTTTGTAAGTTCGTTCTCCTTTTCTATCATTTTTTGTACACATGAACCATTTTAACAAATAAAATGTCATGACAGTGACTAATGCTATGCATATAATGAATTTAAATATTCAACTATGGAAATATTTTCATACTTATTTATCTGTTTTATGCTTCCTTTTTTTTAGCTTTTGCATGCCCCCCACCTCTTTTCCTTTTTTGATTTTGCTCATATTTTTCTTGTAATTGTTTTATCTTCAGTTTAATTATGTTTTTGTTTCTTATTTTATTTACACTTACATAATAGTATAGTCACTGTAATTAAATAGTTTTGTAACAGTTTGCTTGCTTAATATGGCATAATGGGCAGAGAAAATATTGTTAAATCATCTTATTATGAAGTCTAGTTATCTTGTTTAATGCTATGTTACTTACCATACCCATCTGGTTACAAGCACTTGCAAATATTTTTCTTAACCATGATAAAATTGGTAATTGGAAAAGAAGCAACCATCTTATTTAATGCATGCATGTCTTATTTGCAGGTATGAGAGAGAATAATAAAGCTTTCCTAATAATTGATGAAGAAGGTGAATTCAATGAACCAGAAATGAAAGATTTTATGAAATATACAAAACTTGAAAAATGTGGATTATCATACTTAGTGGTCTCTATAGTCAGTTCACAATATTGCGGTATGTTACTTTATTTATTTTTTAATGTTCCTATTATTCCAGCTATGCAATGTTTAACGATCTTTTTAAGTACCTTATAGGTAAGTGCATGCAAAGCCATATATTTGTTTCCGTAGGCAGTATTCATCTAATCATTTTAACATTCTTTACTTCATTTAAAGGATTATGCAGATACACATGCCTCCTTTGCAACTTTTCTTGCCATACTTCAAGGTCAAAAAATCTTTATTTCTTTTCATCTATTATATGTTCTTCGATATTTAGAGTAAAAACTCGCACAAAAACAAAAAATGTTGAATTACTGCAGAATCTATGATTTACCTAATAGATTTGCTACTGAGGAAAAAATAAGATACACAATAACTAAGGTAAGAAAAAAGAGATCTAGAGATTGTTGAAGCTAGTTAGATTAAAAAAATGTAAATAATATGATCTTAATTATAAATAAGGACACCAAAAGATAATATTTTGAGAATTAAATGAGATCTTAAGTAGAAAATGTTTTGGAAGAGCATAATGAACATTATAGTGATGTATATTGTAGATTGACTCAAATATTTGAAGTAAAATTAGGTTTGAGGAAGATATACATATATTTTTGATAGTTTGTAGAGATTTGGAGAGTTATGAGAGATATTACAGTGGTTTGTTTGATAAGTCATTTCAATAGAATTCTGAAAATTAATAGGAATATATTGTGTCAAATATCTAGAAATGAAATATTTTATTACTAATATATTTCAGAAAAAGAGGATTGCATTAATTTTGAGAAAATCAAATGGTTTTATACTAGAAAGATTTACTTTGGAAGAGATTTTTGCATTAAGACAATTAGTGGAGAAGTATTTAGAATCATGAGAATATCTTCAAATGATTTTATTTTGTTTTGAAAAGATGTGATCGAAATCATAAAATTTGATTTGGTAAGTATTAACAAAAAAGTTTGTTGAATTTATTGAAGATATGTAATTAATAATTAGTATTAAAAATTATTGTGAGGAAAATGCTCGCCCGGTTGAAAACGCATCTCGGCTTAGCTTTCTAGTCCTCTGTCAACCTTTTGTAAGTTCGTTCTCCTTTTCTATCATTTTTTGTACACATGAACCGTTTTAACAAATAAAATGTCATGACAGTGACTAATGCTATGCATATTTTCAACTATGGAAATATTTTCATACTTATTTATCTATTGTATGCTTCCTTTTTTTTAAGCTTTTGCATGCCCCCCATCTCTTTTCCTTTTTTTGACTTTGCTCATATTTTTCTTGTAATTGTTTTATCTTCAGTTCAATTATGTTTTTGTTCCTTATTTTATTTACATTTACATAATAGTATAGTCACTGTAATTAAATAGTTTTGTAACAGTTTGCTTGCTAAATATGGCATAATGGGCAGAGAAAATGTTGTTAAATCATCTTATTAAGAAGTCTAGTTATCTTGTTTAATGCTATGTTACTTACCATACCCATCTGGGTACTAGCACTTGCAAATATTTTCCTTAACCATGATAAAATTGGTAATTGGAAAAGAAGCAACCATCTTATTTAATGCATGCATGTCTTATATGCAGGTATGGGAGAGAATTCTTTTCCTTTTTTGACTTTGCTCATATTTTTCTTGTAATTGTTTTATCTTCAGTTCAATTAGGTTTTTGTTCCTTATTTTATTTACACTTACATAATAGTATAGTCACTGTAATTAAATAGTTTTGTAACAGTTTGCTTGCTTAATATGGCATAATGTGCAGAGAAAATGTTGTTAAATCATCTTATTAAGAAGTCTAGTTATCTTGTTTAATGCTATGTTACTTACCATACCCATCTGGGTACTAGCACTTGCAAATATTTTCCTTAACCATGATAAAATTGGTAATTGGAAAAGAAGCAACCATCTTATTTAATGCATGCATGTCTTATTTGCAGGTATGAGAGAGAATAATAAAGCTTTCCTAATAATTGATGAAGAAGGTGAATTCAATGAACCAGGAATGAAAGATTTTATGAAATATACAAAACTTGAAAAATGTGGAGTATCATACTTAGTGGTCTCTATAGTCGGTTCACAATATTGGGGTATGTTACTTTATTCATTTTTTAATGTTCCTATTATTCCAGCTATGCAATCTTTAACGATCATTTTAAGTACCTTATAGGTAAGTGCATACAAAGCCATATATTTGTTTCCGTAGGCAGTATTCATCTAATCATTTTAACATTCTTTACTTCATTTAAAGGATTATGCAGATACACATGCCTCCTTTGCAACTTTTCTTTTCAACTATGGAAATATTTTCATACCTATTTATCTGTTGTATGTTTCCTTTTTTTAGCTTTTGCATGCCCCCATCTCTTTTCCTTTTTTGACTTTGCTCATATTTTTCTTGTAATTGTTTTATCTTCAGTTCAATTATGTTTTTGTTCCTTATTTTATTTACACTTACTTAATAGTATAGTCACTGAAATTAAATAGTTTTGTAACAGTTTGCTTGCTTAATATGGCATAATGGGCAGAGAAAATTTTGTTAAATCATCTTATTAAGAAATCTAGTTATCTTGTTTAATGCTATGTTACTTACCATACCCATCTGGGTACAAGCACTTGCAAATATTTTCCTTAACCATGATAAAATTGGTAATTGGAAAAGAAGCAACCATCTTATTTAATGTATGCATGTCTTATTTGCAGGAATGAGAGAGAATAATAAAGCTTTCCTACTAATTGATGAAAAAGGTGAATTCAATGAACCAGAAATGAAAGATTTTATGAAATATACAAAACTTGAAAAATGTGGAGTATCATATTTAGTGGTCTCTATAGTCGGTTCACAATATTGCGGTATGTTACTTTATTCATTTTTTAATGTTCCTATTATTCCAGCTATGCAATGTTTAACGATCTTTTTAAGTACCTTATAGGTAAGTGCATGCAAAGCCATATATTTGTTTCCGTAGGCAGTATTCATCTAATCATTTTAACATTCTTTACTTCATTTAAAGGATTATGCAGATACACATGCCTCCTTTGCAACTTTTCTTGCCATACTTCAAGGTCAAAAAATCTTTATTTCTTTTCATCTATTATATGTTATACAGAATCTATGATTTACCTAATAGATTTGAATTACTCGCACAAAAACAAAAAAAGTTGAATTACTGCAAAATCTATGATTTACCTAATAGATTTGCTACAGAGGAAAAAATAAGTTATACACAATAACTAAGGTAAGAAAAAAGAGATCTAGAGATTGTTGAAGCTAGTTACATTAAAAAAATGTAAATAATTTGATGTTAATTAAAAATAAAGACTCCAAAAGATAATATTTTGAGAATTAAATGAGATTTTAAGTAGAAAATGTTTTGGAAGAGCATAATGAACATAATAGTGATGTATATTGTTGATTGACTCAAATATTTGAAGTAAAATTAGGTTTGAGGAAGATACACATATATTTTTGATAGTATGTAGAGATTTGGATAGTTATACGAGATATTACAGTGGTTTGTTTGATAAGTCATTTCATTAGAATTCTGAAAATTAATATGAATATATTGTGTCAAATATCTTGAAATTGTGGAGAAGTATTTAGAATCGTGAGAATATCTTCAAATGATTTTATTTAGTTTTGAAAAGATATGTGATCGAAATCATAAAATTTGATTTGGTAAGTATTAACAAAAAAAGTTTGTTGAATTTATTGAAGATATGTAATTAATAATTAGTATTAAAAATTATTGTGAGGAAAATGCTCGCCCGGTTGAAAAACGCATCTCGGCTTAGCTTTCTAGTCCTCTGTCAACCTTTTGTAAGTTCGTTTTCCTTTTCTATCATTTTTTGTACACATGAACCGTTTTAACAAATAAAATGTCATGACAGTGACTAATGCTATGCATATAATGAATTTAAATATTCAACTATGGAAATATTTTCATACTTATTTATCTGTTGTATGCTTCCTTTTTTTAGTTTTTGCATGCCCCCCATTTCTTATCCTTTTTTGACTTTGCTTATGTTTTTCTTGTAATTGTTTTATCTTCAGTTCACTTATGTTTTTGTTCCTTATTTTATTTACACTTAATAATATAGTCACTGTAATTAAATAGTTTTGTAACAGTTTGCTTGCTTAATATGACATAATGGGCAGAGAAAATGTTGTTAAATCATCTTATTAAGAAGTCTAGTTATCTTGTTTAATGCTATGTTACTTACCATACCCATCTTGGTACAAGCACTTGCAAATATTTTCCTTAACCATGTTAAAATTGGTAAATAGAAAAGAAGCAACCATCTTATTTAATGCATGCATGTCATATTTGCAGGTATGAGGGAGAATAATAAAGCTTTCTTAATAATTGATGAAGAATGTGAATTCAATGAACCAGAAATGAAATATTTTATGAAATATACAAAACTTGAAAAATATGGAGTATCATACTTAGTGATCTCTATAGTCGGTTCACATTATTGCGGTATGTTATTTTATTCATTTTTTAATGTTCCTATTATTCCAGCTATGCAATGTTTAACGATCTTTTTAAGTACCTTATAGGTAAGTGCATGCAAAGCCATATATTTGTTTCCGTAGGCAGTATTCATTTAGTCATTTTAACATTCTTTACTTCATTTAAAGGATTATGCAGATACACATGCCTCCTTTGCAACTTTTCTTTTTAACTATGGAAATATTTTCATACATGTCTTATTGGTAAATGGAAAATAAGCAACCATCATATTTAATGCATGCATGTCTTATTTGCAGGTATGAGGGAGAATAATAAAGCTTTCCTAATAATTGATGAAGAAGGTGAATTCAATGAACCAGAAATGAAAGATTTTATGAAATATACAAAACTTGAAAAATGTGGAGTATCATACTTAGTGGTCTCTATAGTCGGTTCACAATATTGCGGTATGTTACTTTATTCATTTTTTAATGATCCTATTATTCCAGCTATGCAATGTTTAACGATCTTTTTAAGTACCTTATAGGTAAGTGCATACAAAGCCATATATTTGTTTCCGTAGGCAGTATTCATCTAATCATTTTAACATTCTTTACTTCATTTAAAGGATTATGCAAATACACATGCCTCCTTTGCAACTTTTCTTTTCATCTATGGAAATATTTTCATACCTATTTATCTGTTGCATGTTTCCTTTTTTTTAGCTTTTACATGCCCCATCTCTTTTCCTTTTTTGACTTTGCTCATATTTTTCTTGTAATTGTTTTATCTTCAGTTCAATTATGTTTTTGTTCCTTATTTTATTTACACTTACTTAATAGTATAGTCATTGTAATTAAATAGTTTTGTAACAGTTTGCTTGCTTAATATGGCATAATGGGCATAGAAAATGTTGTTAAATCATCTTATTAAGAAGTCTAGTTATCGTGTTTAATGCTATGTTACTTACCATACCCATCTGGGTACAAGCACTTGCAAATATTTTCCTTAACCATGATAAAATTGGTAATTGGAAAAGAAGCAACCATCTTATTTAATGCATGCATGTCTTATTTGCAGGCATGAGAGATAATAATCAAGCTTTTCTACTAATTGATGAAGAAGGTGAATTCAATGAACCAGAAATGAAAGATTTTGTGAAATATACAAAACTTGAAAAATGTGGAGTATCATACTTAGTGGTCTCTATAGTCGGTTCACAATATTGCGGTATGTTACTTTATTCATTTTTTAATGTTCCTATTATTCCAGCTATGCAATGTTTAACGATCTTTTTAAGTACCTTATAGGTAAGTGCATGCAAAACCATATATTTGTTTCCGTAGGCAGTATTCATCTAATCATTTTAACATTCTTTACTTCATTTAAAGGATTATGCAGATACACATGCCTCCATTGCAACTTTTCTTGCCATACTTCAAGGTCGAAAAATCTTTATTTCTTTTCATCTATTATATGTTCTTTGATATTTAAAGTAAAAAACTCGCACAAAAACAAAAAAAAGTTGAATTACTGCTGAGTCTATGATTTACCTAATAGATTTTGCTACTGAGAAAAAAATAAGTTATACACAATAACTAATGTAAGAAAAAAGAGATCTAGAGATTGTTGAAGCTAGTTACATTAAAAAAATGTAAATAATGTGATCTTAATTAAAAATAAAGACACCAAAAGATTATATTTTGAGAATTAAATGAGATCTTAAGTAGAAAATGTTTTGGAAGAGCATAATGAACATTATAGTGATGTATATTGTAGATTGACTCAAATATTTGAAGTAAAATTAGGTTTGAGATGATACACATATTTTTGATAGTTTGTAGAGATTTGGAGAGTTATGAGAGATATTACAATGGTTTGTTTGATAAGTCATTTCAATAGAATTCTGAAAATTAATAGGAATATATTGTGTCAAATATCTAGAAATGAAATATTTTATTACTAATATTTTTTAGAAAAAGAGGATTGCATTAATTTTGAGAAAATCAAATGGTTTTATACTAGAAAGATTCACTTTGGAAGAGATTTTTTCATTAAGACAATTAGTGGAGAAGTGTTTCGAATCATGAGAATATCTTTAAATGATTTTATTTAGTTTGATTTTATTTAGTTTTGAAAAGATATGTGATCGAAATCATAAAATTTGATTTGATAAGTATTAACAAAAAAGGTTGTTGAATTTATTGAAGATATGTAATTAATAATTAGTATTAAAAATCATTGTGAGGAAAATGCTCGCCCTGTTGAAAAACGCGTCTCGGCTTAGCTTTCTAGTCCTCTGTCAACCTTTTGTAAGTTCGTTCTCCTTTTCTTTCATTTTTTGTACACATGAACCGTTTTAACAAATAAAATGTCATGACAGTGACTAATGCTATGCATATAATTAATTTAAATATTCAATTCTGAAAATATTTTCATACTTATTTATCTGTTGTATGCTTCCTTTTCTTAGCTTTTGCATGCCCCCCCACCTCTTTTCCTTTTTTGATTTTGCTCATATTTTTCTTGTAATTGTTTTATCTTCAGTTCAATTATGTTTTTGTTCCTTATTTTATTTACACTTACATAATAGTATAGTCACTGTAATTAAATAGTATTTAGAATCATGAGAATATCTTCAAATGATTTTACTTAGTTTTGAAAAGATGTGATCGAAATCATAAAATTTGATTTGGTAAGTATTAACAAAAAAGTTTGTTGAATTTATTGAAGATATGTAATTAATAACTAGTATTAAAAATTATTGTGAGGAAAATGCTCGCCCGGTTGAAAACGCATCTCGGCTTAGCTTTATAGTCCTCTGTCAACCTTTTGTAAGTTCGTTCTCCTTTTCTATCATTTTTTGTACACATGAACCGTTTTAACAAATAAAATGTCATGACAGTGACTAATGCTATGCATATTTTCAGCTATGGAAATATTTTCATACTTATTTATCTATTGTATGCTTCCTTTTTTTAAGCTTTTGCATGCCCCCCATCTCTTTTCCTTTTTTGACTTTGCTCATATTTTTCTTGTAATTGTTTTATCTTCAGTTCAATTATGTTTTTGTTCCTTATTTTATTTACACTTACATAATAGTATAGTCACTGTAATTAAATAGTTTTGTAACAGTTTGCTTGCTTAATATGACATAATGGGCAGAGAAAATGTTGTTAAATCATCTTATTAAGAAGTCTAGTTATCTTGTTTAATGCTATGTTACTTACCATACCCATCTGGGTACTAGCACTTGCAAATATTTTCCTTAACCATGATAAAATTGGTAATTGGAAAAGAAGCAACCATCTTATTTAATGCATGCATGTCTTATTTGCAGGTATGAGAGAGAATAATAAAGCTTTCCTAATAATTGATGAAGAAGGTGAATTCAATGAACCAGGAATGAAAGATTTTATGAAATATACAAAACTTGAAAAATGTGGAGTATCATACTTAGTGGTCTCTATAGTCGGTTCACAATATTGGGGTATGTTACTTTATTCATTTTTTTAATGTTCCTATTATTCCAGCTATGCAATCTTTAACGATCATTTTAAGTACCTTATAGGTAAGTGCATACAAAGCCATATATTTGTTTCCGTAGGCAGTATTAATCTAATCATTTTAACATTCTTTACTTCATTTAAAGGATTATGCAGATACACATGCCTCCTTTGCAACTTTTCTTTTCAACTATGGAAATATTTTCATACCTATTTATCTGTTGTATGTTTCCTTTTTTTTAGCTTTTGCATGCCCCCATCTCTTTTCCTTTTTTGACTTTGCTCATATTTTTCTTGTAATTGTTTTATCTTCAGTTCAATTATGTTTTTGTTCCTTATTTTATTTACATTTACTTAATAGTATAGTCACTGTAATTAAATAGTTTTGTAACAGTTTGCTTGCTTAATATGGCATAATGGGCAGAGAAAATGTTGTTAAATCATCTTATTAAGAAGTCTAGTTATCTTGTTTAATGCTATGTTACTTACCATACCCATCTGGGTACAAGCACTTGCAAATATTTTCCTTAACCATGATAAAATTGGTAATTGGAAAAGAAGCAACCATCTTATTTAATACAATGCATGTCTTATTTGCAGGCATGAGAGAGAATAATAAAGCTTTCCTACTAATTGATGAAGAAGGTGAATTCAATGAACAAGAAATGAAAGATTTTATGAAATATACAAAACTTGAAAAATGTGGAGTATCATACTTAGTGGTCTCTTTAGTCGGTTCACAATATTGCGGTATGTTACTTTATTCATTTTTTAATGTTCCTATTATTCCAGCTATGCAATGTTTAACGATCTTTTTAAGTACCTTATAGATTAGTCGGTTCACAATATTGTGGTATGTTACTTTATTCATTTTTAATGTTCCTATTATTCCAGCTATGCAATGTTTAACGATCTTTTTAAGTACCTTATAGGTAAGTGCATGCAAAGCCATATATTTGTTTCCGTAGGCAGTATTCATCTAATCATTTTAACATTCTTTACTTCATTTAAAGGATTATGCAGATACACATGCCTCATTTGCAACTTTTCTTGCCATACTTCAAGGTCAAAAAATCTTTATTTCTTTTCATCTATTATATGTTCTTTGATATTTAAAGTTAAAAACTCGCACACAAACAAAAAAAGTTGAATTACTGCAGAATCATTATTTACCTAATAGATTTGCTACTGAGGAAAAAATAAGTTATACACAATAACTAAGGTAAGAAAAAAGAGATCTAGAGATTGTTGAAGCTAGTTACATTAAAAAAATGTAAATAATATGATCTTAATTAAAAATAAAGACACCAAAAGATAATATTTTGAGAATTAAATGAGATCTTAAGTAGAAAATATTTTGGAAGAGCATAATGAACATTATAGTAATGTATATTGTAGATTGACTCAAATATTTGAAGTAAAATTAGGTTTGAGGAAGATACACATATTTTTGATAGTTTTTAGAGATTTGGAGAGTTATGAGAGATATTACGGTAGTTTGTTTGATAAGTAATTTCAATAGAATTCTGAAAATTAATAGGAATATATTGTGTCAAATATCTAGAAATGAAATATTTTATTACTAATATATTTCAGAAAAAGAGGATTGCATTAATTTTGAGAAAATCAAATGGTTTTATACTAGAAAGATTTACTTTGGAAGAGATTTTTGCATTAAGACAATTAGTGGAGAAGTATTTAGAATCATGAGAATATCTTCAAATGATTTTATTTAGTTTTGAAAAGATATGTGATCGAAATCATAAAATTTTATTTGGTTAGTATTAACAAAAAATTTTGTTGAATTTATTGAAGATATGTAATTAATAATTAGTATTAAAAATTATTGTGAGGAGATTGATAAAATCCTACTATGTTTGCATCAACAATAAACATGCATATTTTTGTGTGGTAGTTATAAGGTTGTAAATATTATACGTTAGCAATATCTCACGACGAGTTTTATAATATCAAATGCTGGAGACATATTCTTGATTTTTAATAAAAGTGCAACCCGGTGAACAGAACATCCCCGCACAATGAGGGTCTAGGTAATGATCCCACCACAAAGGTGAAATATAGACATATAAGTATACATATATGTTCTAAAACTAAATTGTTTTTAGCTTAACAACTAGATAAGCTCTAAGTTATGTATATCCCATCGAAAGTAGAAAAATATCTAAAACAAAATATTAGTAACACAATGCGATTGACAATAGTAATTAAGTGCTCAAGGCGCATCAAAGTTTAAAGGGATCTTAGAGACTAACGTTAGGCTCAAGATGCATGCACACGCCTGACAAGGGCAACACGCAACCATATTCATTTTAAATAATCAACATCAAACATCAGTTCATTTTCTTGATCAAATTCATCATCTATTATACTTATTAATCATTCATTACTATCATTTATATCTCTTAAAAATAGAATCAATGTGGTCACTTGCATTATATTTAAGTTGCAACTCTCGATTATGTTTCACAAACACTAAATTCTTCAAATATTATTAAGTTTGTTGGAGAGGTTCAATATTAATTCATTCATTAGGGTAAAGAGGCACTCTCCTATATATAGGAGAGAAATACAGGGTTAAATAAATGTGACATAAAAACTCATATTCTAACACTCCCCCTCAAGTTGGGCGTGTGATATCTTGCATGCCCAACTTGCACATAATTTTTCCAAACACGTTCTAACTCAACCCCGTGGTGAGAGCATCCGCTAACTGTTGATCAGAAGGGACAATCGGTGTGCTCATAGCTCCTCTTTCTATATTCTCTTTGATGAAGTGACGGTCAACCTCCACATGTTTTGTGCGGTCATGTTGGACAGGATTGTGAGCAATGCTAATGGCGGCTTTGCTATCACAGTAAAGCCTCACATGATCCTTGTTTTCCATGCCAAGATCTTTTAGGAGAGATTTAATCCACAGTCCCTCGCAAATCCCATGAGCCATGGCTCTGAATTCTACCTCAGCACTAGATCTGGCAACTACATGTTGTTTTTTACTCCTCCACGTTACCAAGTTACCACCAACTAACGAACAATAGCCAGATGTGGACCTCCTGTCGTCAACTGAACCGGCCCAATCAGCATCAGTATAGACTTCAATGGTCAGCTCTTTGCCCGGGGAGAATAGGATACCTTTTTCAGGAGAGGACTTGAGATACCGGAGGATTCGATGAGCAACTTCTAAGTGACGGGTTCGTGGTGAATGCATGAACTGACTAATAACACCAACAACATATGAAATATCCGGGCGAGTATGAGATAGATAGATAAGACGCCCTGCCAATCGTTGAAAACCAATGATATCATCTACCACTTCCCCATCATCTCTACCCAATCTGTGATTAACTTCAATTGGGGTATCAGTAGGTCTACACCCACTCATCCCACATGATTGGAGCAAGTCAAGAATGTACTTTCTCTGAGATATGAATATGCCATGATTTGATCGAGCGACCTCAATTCCCAGGAAGTATTTGAGATTTCCCAGATCTTTTACTTCAAATTCTTTTGTCAGTCTTTGTTTCAGGACTTGAATTTCTTCAATGTCATCACCCGTGATAATGATATCATTCACATAAACAATAAGAGCAGTGAGTCTCCCATGTCAAATAAGGTATGATCGGCCTTTCTCTGAGAATATCCAAACGCAATCATAGCTCTGTGAAATCTCCCAAATCATGCCTGAGGAGACTGTTTTAAACCATATAAGACTTTCTTCAACCTACATACCTTTCCATCAGATCCGGCTAGGGTAAGACCAGGCGGTAATGACATGTAGACCTCTTCTTCCAAGTCCTCATGGAGAAAGGCATTTTTCACATCTAACTGAGTCAAAGTCCACCCTTTGCAGGCAGCACACGAGAGCAACACCCTTATAGAATTCATCTTCGCCACAAGAGCAAAGGTTTCTTGATAGTCAATTCCCATAGTCTGAGTATAGCCCCTAGCTACCAGGCGAGCCTTGTATCGCTCAACAACACCTTGAGAGTTCTGTTTGATGGAGAACACCCACTTACACCCCACCACAGTCTTACCAGGTGGCAACGGGACCAAGTTCCATGTGCAGTTCTTCTCCAGAGCCAACATCTCCTCAAGCATAGCCTCTTGCCACTTTCGGTTAGTGATAGCATCCTGCCAAGTTGAGGGAATAGAAATGGAGGAGAGAGAGGCAATAAATTGTTTATGTGAAGGGGATAATGAGTTATAGGACACAAAGTGGGACATCGGATGTTGGGTGGAGATACAGTTACCTTGAGTCCCCAAAGAAGGATCAGATGTTGGAGCGGGTAGCCTGAGAGATGCCGATGTACCTTGACCCCTCTTGCGTCGTATACACCTGTAAAGGAGGAGCGGTCACAGGAGTCGGAACGGGAGTAGGCAATGATGTAGGCATAGCAGGCATAGGCACATGAGTAGGAAGATATGAGGGAGGAATAGGTAGGGGAAGAGAGCTCACTTCCGTTGGGTAAGTCTCCCCCTGAAGTGAGGGCTCGTAAAAGGACTCTGACTCCCGAAACGTGACGTCCATAGTAACGAATATCTTTCGGGAAGCTGGATGGAAGTATTTATATCCTTTCTGGGTAGGCGAATACCCAATAAAGATACACTTGAGGGCACGAGGGTCAAATTTAGACGTGGGGCGAACATGGACAAAACACACACACACACCCAAAAATACGAGGAAGGAGATGTGTGGGAGAGACAGAAAGAGCCGCAAGAGGGGATTTGTAACCGAGGACACGAGTCGGCAGACGATTAATAAGATACGCCGCCGTAAGAACAACATCCCCCCAAAAATGCTTCGGGAAGTGCATCTTCAGGAGGAGGCATCGAGCAACCTCCAGAAGATGGCGATTCTTACGCTCGGCGACCCCATTCTGAGCCGGGGTGTAAACACAAGATGTCTGATGTATAATGCCCTGATCACTAAGATAACGCTCAAAGGAAGAGTCAACATACTCACGACCATTATCACTGTGCAAAATTTTTATGGCAGCATTAAATTGAGTGGCCACCATCTTATGAAAACGTTGAAATAAGAGAAAGACATCATTCCCGTCGTCAACTGAACCGGCCCAATCAGCATCAGTATAAACTTCAATGGTCAGCTCTTTGCCCGGGGAGAATAGGATACCTTTTTCAGGAGAGGACTTGAGATACCGGAGGATTCGATGAGCAACTTCTAAGTGATGGGTTCGTGGTGAATGCATGAACTGACTAATAACACCAACAACATATGAAATATCCGGGCGAGTATGAGATAGATAGATAAGACGCCCTGCCAATCGTTGAAAACCAATGATATCATTTACCACTTCCCCATCATCTCTACCCAATCTGTGATTAACTTCAATTGGGGTATCAGTAGGTCTACACCCACTCATCCCACATGATTGGAGCAAGTCAAGAATGTACTTTCTCTGAGATATGAATATGCCATGATTTGATCGAGCGACCTCAATTCCCAGGAAGTATTTGAGATTTCCCAGATCTTTTACTTCAAATTCTTTTGTCAGTCTTTGTTTCAGGACTTGAATTTCTTCAATGTCATCACCCGTGATAATGATATCATCCACATAAACAATAAGAGCAGTGAGTCTCCTATGTCAAATAAGGTATGATCGGCCTTTCTCTGAGAATATCCAAACGCAATCATAGCTCTGTGAAATCTCCCAAATCATGCCTGAGGAGACTGTTTTAAACCATATAAGGCTTTCTTCAACCTACATACCTTTCCACCAGATCCGGCTAGGGTAAGACCAGGCGGTAATGACATGTAGACCTCTTCTTCCAAGTTCTCATGGAGAAAGGCATTTTTCACATCTAACTGAGTCAAAGTCCACCCTTTGCAGGCAGCACACGAGAGCAACACCCTTATAGAATTCATCTTCGCCACAAGAGCAAAGGTTTCTTGATAGTCAATTCCCATAGTCTGAGTATAGCCCCTAGCTACCGGGCGAGCCTTGTATCGCTCAACAACACCTTGAGAGTTCTGTTTGATGGAGAACACCCACTTACACCCTACCACAGTCTTGCCAGGTGGCAACGGGACCAAGTCCCATGTGCAGTTCTTCTCCAGAGCCAACATCTCCTCAAGCATAACCTCTTGCCACTTTCGGTTAGTGATAGCATCCTGCCAAGTTGAGGGAATAGAAATGGAGGAGAGAGAGGCAATAAATTGTTTATGTGAAGGGGATAATGAGTTATAGGACACAAAGTGGGACATCGGATGTTGGGTGGAGATACAGTTACCTTGAGTCCCCAAAGAAGGATCAGATGTTGGAGCGGGTAGCCTGAGAGATGCCGATGTACCTTGACCCCTCTTGCGCCGTATACACCTGTAAAGGAGGAGCGGTCACAGGAGTCGGAACGGGAGTAGGCAATGATGTAGGCATAGCAGGCATAGGCACATGAGTAGGAAGATATGAGGGAGGAATAGGTAGGGGAAGAGAGCTCACTTCCGTTGGGTAAGTCTCCCCCTGAAGTGAGGGCTCGTAAAAGGACTCTGACTCCCGAAACGTGACGTCCATAGTAACGAATATCTTTCGGGAAGCTGGATGGAAGTATTTATATCCTTTCTGGGTAGGCGAATACCCAATAAAGATACACTTGAGGGCACGAGGGTCAAATTTGGACGTGGGGCGAACATGGACAAAACACACACACACCCAAAAATACGAGAAAGGAGATGTGTGGGAGAGACAGAAAGAGCCGCAAGAGGGGATTTGTAACCGAGGACACGAGTCGGCAGACGATTAATAAGATACGCCGCCGTAAGAACAACATCCCCCCAAAAATGCTTAGGAGGCATCGAGCAACCTCCAGAAGATGGCGATTCTTACGCTCGGCGACCCCATTCTGAGCCGGGGTGTAAACACAAGATGTCTGATGTATAATGCCCTGATCACTAAGATAACGCTCAAAGGAAGAGTCAACATACTCACGACCATTATCACTGTGCAAAATTTTAATGGCAGCATTAAATTGAGTGGCCACCATCTTATGAAAACGTTGAAATAAGAGAAAGACATCATTCTTGTTTTTCATTAAGTATACCCACGTACAACGAGAAAAACAATCGATAAATGTAACAAACCAGTGAAAACCTGAAATAGAGGCAACAGGGCAAGGACCCCAAACACATGATTAAGAGAAGTACGATGATGTTTACCAAGAGCACACATCACATTTAAAAGTTTTCAAAGATACATTTGACATATTCGGAAATAAAAAATGCATAGTAGAGGGAGAAGGATGGTCCAGGCGGCAGTGCCAAGAGTCCGCAGAGATCTGAGCAACAGAAAGGGCCTTCGGAGGTGGAGCAGAGCTGAAGGGGTCGAACAGGTAGAGGCCATCCCGCAGTCTACCAGAGCCAATCACCGTCCCCGTCTTTAGGTCCTGAAAGACACAGGAGGAGGGAAAGAAGGTTACAGAGCAATTCATGGAATTAGTAAGGTGACTAATAGAAAGCAGGTTGCGAGTAAACTTAGGAACATGAAGCACTGAAGAGAGGGTGAGGGAGGAGCAAGGTATGGACCCTTTCCCGGCGATGGGAGACAAGGAGCCATCAACAATGCTCACTTTGTCCCTCCCAGATAAAGGTATATAAGATACAAAACCTGTAGCAGAGCCAGTCATATGGTCTGTGGCGCCAGAATCAATGATCCACTAGGTGGGAGAGCAAGCGGAGGCAGAGTGAGCACCTGGAGTCCCCTGGTGGGCATAGGAAGAGCTAGCAGACTCAGACGAGTGGCCCAGCATAAAGCGACGAAAGGCTTGAATCTCCTCAGCAGAAAGAGCGGAATGAACCGCAGGGGCATCAGATCCTTCATAAGAAGCAGGATCATCAACAGTATCAGAGAGATGAGCCGAGCGAGATGGAGCGGACCGACCCAGAGTGCGCCCAAATCCACGGCCACCACGAGGGGCAGGTCCACCGCGAGGAGGAAAATCGTGAAGCTTGAAGCAAGTGTCCCGAGTATGACGTGCCTTCCCGCAATAATCGCATGTCAAATGGTCCTTGTCCATAGGTTTATACCTTGTGTCCCGGATAGAGCGACCACCGAGATTGAACCGAGCAGCAAGAGCAGAGCCCTCAGCAACAGTATCTGGTAGACGAATCTGCCGGCGATCATATTCTTGTTGAACCAAACTATAGACCTCAGGTAAGGAAGGTAGAGGAGAACGACCAAGAATCTGAACACTGATGGGATCAAGGTCACAGTGGAGACCATGAAGAAACTCGAAGATCCGATTGCGTTCCTCCCGAGCACGGATCAGCACTTCATCCTCAGGGGAGACAAGAGTAAGAGCGTCAAAGTGATCATATTCCTGGTAAAGCTGGGTAAACTCCAAGTAATAAGCAGCGGGGGGCCGATCCCCTTGGCGCAGGAGGAAAATCCGACGCCGCAATTGGAAGATCTGAGCAACGTTCCCGCGACAGGAGTAGGTAATCTCGGCACGTTTCCAAATGTCGGCCGCCGTATTCAGAAATAGATAGTTGCGGGCAATAGCCTCCTGCATAGAGTTGGTCAGCCAAGACATCACCAAGGAGTTCTCAGATTCCCATTGGGGCCAATCCAGAGAGGTAACAATGGGAGCCCTAGTAGTGCCGTTGACGTAGCCAAACAGATGGCGACTCTTGAGAGCCAGAGTAACGGAGCGGGCCCATGGAAGATAGTTAGTGCCATCCAACTTGATAGTAGTAGTCTGAGGAGTCCCGTGATCATGGTTGGCATGAAGAGATCCAGTAGAAGGCAGAGGTTCATGAGGAGCACTCCCACCAGAGGAGACATCCGGAGTCTCACTACTTCCTGGCATAGCATGAGAGGAAAAACGACACAAATCCGGGTGCCTAGAGACAAGAAATCTCACTCATAGAAAGAGGAGATGCGTTGGTGGAACACAATACGCAATAAGAGAGAGATACATTCCCACAAGAAGGGAGAACGGACGCCGGAATAGCAATCACGGACTCAAGCCTGCATAGATCCGGCGAGGCTCAAACAGCCATGCGGAGAGGGCTGCGCCGACGGGCGAGAGAGGAAGGCGACGGGGCCGGAGGAAACTGGCCGTCTAGGGCGGGCTGGCCGGAGAAACTCCGGAGAAGGACGAGCTTGAGACGCGAGGAGCGCTGGAGAACTGGAGACGCAAGAAGCGCTGGAGAACTTTCGCGCTGAAGGACTGACGGGAGAACCACGGGTTGGCGCTGGAGGAAGAACGACGGACGAAGAACGCGCGCTGGAGGAAGAACGACGGGCGAAGAACGCGCGCTGGAGGACGCCGACGAACGGACGCTAGAGAACGACGGGCGACGACGCAGACGGGAGATGCGTTAGGTCACACCACGCTCTGATACCATGTTGGAGAGGTTCAATATTAATTCATTCATTAGGGTAAAGAGGCACTCTCCTATATATAGGAGAGAAATACAGGGTTAAATAAATATGACATAAAAACTCATATTCTAACAAAGTTCTTACATTATTCTTTTCTTTATTTTTTTAAAAGTTTATATTAAAAATCTCACCCATGCGCGCCTTTTATGCTCCAAAGGTGCATGAGCCTTGAACCTTAGACGCACTTGATGCATGTCTTTAACAACATAGTTAACAATTATTAAATATCTGTAAAGCAAATATTTACATATTGTAATACGTTTAATATTTAGATAATACTAAGTTTTACAGTAAGAAAGAAGATTAAAGTTAAATGTCTTGATTGATAAAGCTAACAAGATTAAAGTAATATGTCTGCTAGACATGGGGATAAGACCAACGGGTGGCTTGATGAGGACAAAAATTTGGCGCTAGTGAGCCGTACTATGGCTTGCAGCTCACTGGGCTCGAGGAAATGTGAGTGCATTGCTTTGCGGGGGGCTCAATGAAGTTATTGCGACCAGAAGGAGGCGTTGCAGGTTCGTGCGACGACGAGAGACATTCTGGTTGGACGCTGCGATCTGTGGAGATGATGTAGCCGAGGAAGGATGTTGTCGAGCAGAGGTCGCTGGGGATATTGACGACATATGCGGTCGACGGTGGAATATCGATGATGCAACCGAGGAAGGATGTCGTCGAGAAGAGGTCCCTGAGGAATATCGACAACACATCAAACTATGATTGTAAAACACAACGTCAAATAATATAATTGAGTGTTGATGAAACATTAATGAATAAATAAATATGATTACTTACATTGACACAATGCTTATGTTGGAACCAAATTAAATTTGAAGAACACACTAAAACATTCACAGTTTTGGGATTAAGAGCACTTCTGTAATCATCAAGTACTATCCATCAAGTACTAAAAGCTGATTCGGAAGCCACAATTGTGATGAGTATTGTGAAGATATCTTTTGTCATCTTAGGAGCTTCACATACTTTATTGAAGATATTTTTCACCATTCTAAGACATCAAATCTATCTCTACTCTAAAGAGGAGGTTGTATATGTGCTTTCTCTAGATATATTTCAAGTTCATTTTTAAGCGGTTGTGTAGAAGAATTTGAACTAAAAAATTATCAAACCCAAGAAGAACAGAATTCGTGATAAGTTGTGATTGAGTTGTTGCACTTAATGTCCCACTCGTGTTGAAGAAGATGATTCAGAGCTGATAATTGAAGTATTATGCCCTGTGCTACTGCTACCACATTCACTTTTTGGGCTGCTTGATAATTATTATACAATTTATTGAAAGCATAAGTGATGAACAACAACTTTTGCCGAGGATCACAAATAATGGCAAGAGGCATGAGTAAGTGGTAATCACTCCAATATTTGTCAATTTTGATTTTCATTGGTTTGACCAAGCCACGTATGAACTCATCATTGGATGTCGAGGATTTGTCGAATACTTGGTAACAATCAATGCAGATAAAAATAAATTACATGTTGGATAAGAAGTTCCTGATTTTTTTTTCGCGAATTCAAAGACTTGCAAGATGCTCTTAATCATATAAAACAACCGCCAAGTTTCCTCGGAAAAGTCTCATACCAAACCTTTATCTTTTCTAAACAAGTCATGAATAACATATCTAAAATGAAAAGCACGGTCAAGCATGTAATAAGTAAGATTCAAACCACTGCAATCCCTTCGTCGTCGGTCTCCTTCGTCGTCGATATCCTTCGTTGACAATCCCTTCGGGGCTAGTCTCCTTCATCATTGTTCTCGGTTTTCCAAGAGGTGAGGCTAGTCTGGTATCTCCCGAGAGGGATTTGACGGGACACATGGATGCGTTCTTGTCTAGGTCTAGAAGAAAAAGGAAGTTAACATCTAGGGCCTCCGACCTTGGAAATTGAAAATGAAATAAATGAAAAGTTGAAACTTGGAAAATGAAAACCCTTGACCCTAAGGGTCCGCTCGTTTGAATGGAATTGAAATTGGATATTTGAATTGACATCAATTCAGGAATTGGAATTGGAATTGGTTTAATTCCAATTATATTGTTCGCCTAATAAATTGAATTGGAGAATATTGTGGACTTGATCAATTTTGTTGTTGGCTTGTTAGATAACATTCAATATGAAAATTACGCGCGAGGGCAAAAAATGCGGGCCTTAACAAAAAAATGTGTCCGGGTGAAAAGTGCGCGCTTGGGCGAAAAACGCCCGCCCGGGCAAAAAACATCAACCCCGGACGAAAAGTACGCACGAGCGAGAAACCGCAAGCTCGGGTGAAAAGTAAGCACTAGCGAAAAACGCGTGCCCGGGCGAAAAACACTCACCCTGGCGAAAATAGCTCGCCCTGGCAAAATAGCGCGCCCTGGCTAAAACACGCGTCCCGAGCAAAATGCGCATCCCGGGGAAAAATGCACGCCCGGTTAAAAAACTCGTCTCGACCGTAATTATCCAATTCTTATATAGATTAGAAAGAATTGACTTTAGTTCAAAGTGAATTTCATGAAATTCATTAGAATTCCAATTCTAACATTCAAGCGCGCAAACGAACGACAAAATTGGAATTAGACATTCCATTCCAATTACAGAATCTCAATTCCGTCCAAACGAACGGATCTTAAAGGAAAATTTGAAAAAATATTTAAATCGCGCCTTCTCGAATCAAAAATTGAGCGACTCATATGAGGCTCGAAATCGATTTCGAGCCAATTTTGATTCGATTCAAATTTTTTATTTGGAGTTATAAAAACTCTAGCGATTTCGAGCGACTATCGAGTTTCGATTATTATGCTCACCCCTACATACACACACATAGACGCACACGAGCCTTCTCTGTGCCCTGATAATATAATCACTCTTTGTGAGAAACCACCCTGAATAATTTACAACTTCACAACCGATGTAAAATATCATTTATTCTAAAATAATTGCGAACCTGACAAATGATCACAATGTACTAAACTTGATTGTTATTAATGTCTTTCATGGGAATTTAGCAATTTCTGATTTTGACACAATAAGGCACCTTAACGGCATTTCAGGAGAAATTTTACTAATTTTGCTCATTTCGAACTTATTACACATTACTCATGGTCTCGTTTTTTATTTTTTTATTTGAGCTTGTGTGTTAATTTTTTTTATTATTATTTCATGTCATAATTTCTGCACTTTTCCTATCCTCACCAGTTGTACCTGTTTGACTGAATATGCAATATCGTAGTTGTTTTAATCATAGTAGTGTTTATAATTATTACTCCATGATTCAACTAGTTTTGGGTTATGTTTCATGTTCTCTCTGTGATTTTCTCATTATGTGGTTGGTGTTTGTCTTCGTGGGTTGCTATTGGCTCACATCACATTAGATGCTGAGTTATTTGTAGTCTTTACTAAAAAACAACTGCTATTAAGAGCTTACTGCACATGGTCCTCAGTTAAAAATTGCTGTTTAACACTAGACTTGTAACTTTTTTTTCACAGGTTACTACAAAAAAAATCCAAGCAGGTTGATTGAAAAGTGAGGAGGCGCGTCTGGGATCTTATGTGATCGTAAAGTACCATTAAAACTTAAAGGCAAGTTTTACCGTACTGCAATTAGGCCAATAATGCTCTACGGTTCTGAGTGTTGGGTAGTGATTGGTGTACATGAGCAAAAAATGGGAGTTGCGGAGATGAGAATGCTTAGGTGGATGTGTGGTCACACGAGACTGGATAAAATTAGGAATGAATGTATCAGGGATAAAACATGAGTGGTGCCAATGTGTAAGGCTGCTTATCCATTTTTGTTTTCATGATGATGCATCAATGATTACTTTCATGATGACGCATCCATGGTTATTTTGATCAATGTGTTATGCTGTTTCACATCTTCTTGGTTCGTGCATCTCTCTTCTTGAGGGCATATTCGAAGTAATTCTCTGGTTGCATGTTTGATGAAATTAAATAATCTTTCGTTCTAGTTTTTTAATTGGAATTACCTTGCCACTTTCTTAACAGTTCAGTATGTCTAGCCTTCGAAAAACAAAATTAATCATTGTCATACATGATATGACTAATGTGCGTGATTTCTAAGCCTTTTGGCTAGTATTTCAATTTTCTTTTGCTATGTATGTGTACATACTGAATGTGCACGACTGGCTTTCTATATGTAGACATCGCTAGCGCTCTTGCAGGATAACGTGCGGGGTGAACTTGAAAAGGAAAGTGCTGATTGTTGTTAATTATTATATTTTATATGTATATATCCGTTATGTTATTTATTGTTTAGCATGCCATCGTTTTTGGTTACAGATTTGGAATTCTATCATCAAAGGAGACGCACATAAAGTTGCTCCACTTTATAAATTTTTTGATGTAAGTATTTAAATTAGTAATAGGGGTATTTTCTTTCTTCACTAATGAATAAATATTCTTATTGTTTTTGGATTCATTTCAAACATAGGTAGAAATTGTTGGCTTGCCATGTTTTGATGACAAGGAGAAAATTTTTAAGGAGCAGGTAAGTTCCATGTAATTATTATTTTTATGTCTCTATTTTCTATGCACTGCTTTGGTGTTGTGGAATAGTCTCTTTATCAACTCATATTTGATCTCATGCATAGGCAGATCTAGATGGGGTCAAAGGGCCATCTGCCCCCATTATTTTTTGCGATGTGTTGTAAGCACACATATATTCTCTTATATCCGACCCCACTATAGTGGGATAAAGGCTTGAGTGTTGTTGCTGCGTTGTTGTAAATAACAAGAAAGATAAATTAATCTAGTATATTTATAATTATCTCTAATGATCACACACAAAACTAATACAAACCGTATGCTTTATCATTTTTTTAGAGGAAATATCAATTGGTGGTTGTTTCAAAAGAATTTAAACTTGTGGCTAAATGATGTTCATAAAAAAAGTAATTCAAATCCATAATTTGTGTAAAAATGGAGCAAAACAAATGGAATGTAAATTTGTTTTTAAAGTAGCATTCTAGTGAACATGTCATCAAATCAAAATTTTGAAGACTGAAATCATAAAGTAATAGATAGTGAGATGCATCATAATATGAAATGTCAAATTATTCTCCTCCTAACTTAAACTATGCATAGTATGCAATTGATAAACAAATAGGTATTTAAAAGATAAAGTAACGAGAGGATTAAAAACAACCGGTGGTATGCGGATGTTCCTTTAGTCATTTGGCTCTTGATATCAATTTTTATTAAAGACGATTTGAGAGGATTTCCTGCATAAAATTAAATACAAGCAAACAATTATCGTGCAAACCCAATATATAAACAAATAAAAGTTGCATAGAAATAGTACGAATTGCATATCATGCATAGATGAATGGATGCTTAAAGTCTTATAAAACCAAATATCAAATTGTTTTTCTTAATACTAACAAATTAATAACTACTGAGGTGGTGGAAATGGTCTTATGACGGAAAGCTCTGATCATCGCTCCCCTAGGGGTTGGTCGTGTGGCTGCTGGAGGCGTAGAGGTGGAGAATCGGGCACTCTTAAATGTGTAGAAATGTTGTACAAAGTCTCCTTCACCCGTGCGTTGGACACCTCCAAGCTCTGAAATCTCGACTCTACAACCTCTCAAGAAGGAAAACCGACACCCTGGCAATGTTGTTGTTGTTGCTGCTGCTCCCGCATACTTGTGTTACCCGCTGTTGTTGCCACTGCATTACCATCTCCTGCACTCCGGTTTGAGGTACTGCAATCAACTCATGAACATATCTTCATGCAACCTTAGTTATTAAAGGCTCAATGTACACCAAGGCGCAAAGGGAGTTGAAGCCTAGGCGTAGGTGCACGTCTGTTGAGGACAAGGGGCAACCACATCCATTTTAATTAATCAGCATCAAACCTCAGTTTATCTTCATTAGATTCTTCCTCTATTCTACAAATCAATCATCCACTATTATCATTTATATTTATTAAAAAATAGAATCAATGTGTCCGCTTGCAGTATTTCTAAGTATCAACGCTTGATTATGTTTCACAAACACAATCATGCAAAAATTATTGAGGTTTTCATTATTTCTTTCTTTATATTGAAAATAGTTCACAACAAAATCTCACCCAGACACCTTTTATGCTTTAAAGGCGCACTAAGACATAAACCTCCGAGCCTGGTGAGCCTTAGGGCGCCTTTAACAACATAGTCTGCTACAAATAAGTGGCGACATATCTCACGCCGGCTTCCTTACAAGAGATCTATTGGATTGCCACTAATAAATGTTTGCGGCAATTTCCTCCAAAAGATCATAACTCTCTTCGTATTTTTTCATCAAAGATCCACCTGCAACTGAATCTACCTAAGCATGGTTATGTTCAAGAAAATTACTGTAAAAAGTTTGAACTATGAGCCAAATTGGGAGTTGATGATGCTTACGTTTACTTGAGATCCTTGAATCTCTCCCAAGCTTCATATATTCATTCTTGATCTAGCTAGTAGGAAATCGTGATTTTCGTTCGTATCTTCGCATTTTTGGATGGTTGAATATGTTTTGCTAAAAAAATATGGGCAAGAGCGTCCCATGTCGTAATGGATCCAACTGAAAGTGAGTTCAACCAACTCTTGGCTCAATCATGTAATGGAAATGGAAATAACCGCAGCCTAAAACTATCACTTGTGACATTATGATGTTTAAATATATTGCAGATCTCTAGAAATTTTGTAATATGTTAACTATATATTGTTTTGGATCATTTGAATTATAACAGGTTTGATTTCAAAATTATTAGCTGTGATGGCTTGTAGAGTGATACTTAAGCTGAGGCCATCAATGGTCGAAACTAAATAATCAGACATGACACAGTATGGTTGATCCCCACGGGCTTCAACATGATTGTTTGCCATGATATTTCTATTAACTCTTCTCAATTGTGAAATAGCTTGTTCAATTTAAGATTGAGAGGTAAGATTTCTCTTTCTCTAGAATTATGCATATAAAGTGAAACAAAATGCAATGTTACAAAAATAAATTATGATAATGAATAAATTCAGAACATATATATATATATATATATATATATATATATATAGACACACACACACACACACACGAGTGACAGTGCACGGGTGCCCCTGTGCGGGGTGGCGACATTTGGCAGGGGTGGCGACATTTTGCCGGGCGGCGACATTCCGCGGGGGCGTCGACATTAGGCGGGGGCGGCGACAATAGGCGGGGGCGGCGACATTAGGCGGGGGCGGCGACATTAGGCGGGGGCGGCGACATTAGGCGGGGGTGGCCCATATTTATATACTTATATATAAAACATAGTTTAATGTTGTTTAACAAAAACCATTTGGTGTGGTGGTTGTCATCTTTGCTTGTCATAGTGAGAACCTGGGTTCAAATCCCACCATTGGCAACTTTTGTGAGATTAAAAATCGGGCCCTATAGCCCTCCCTTTTTCTTTAAATGTAGAGGTAAAATCGTAATTTCATTTTGTAGGGCACCATACACCTTAATATAATCTTAAATCCTATCATAGTAGGTGTAAGAGCTCTAGTAAAAATAAACGTAGGTAATCGGATCGGATCGGACGGTTAGATTTGATTTCAGTGATATCGGACGGTTCAGATCACTCTGATAGTACACACGGTTACGCCATTACAACCTCAAAACTATTTTTTTTGCATATATATAATTATATATATATATCCTTTAAAAAAAATAGAATTATAAACAACCTAGGATAAGATATAGAAGAAATAACTACAAAGTTGTTGCCTAAGATTTCTCAACAATGGCACCTAAAACTCGATGTGCACGTTTAACACATGAATGGCAGTGCAATTACTTTTAACGCAATTTTCTTAGACTAACAATTAGTTGAAGTTAATTAATTCTAGATTTAAAGATAAGAAGAAAATAACTACGACTTTAAAAATACTAAAGTAAATGAATGAATTAAAATTTAAAACTGATGAGAATTCGAGTTAAGGTGATTGCTTCGTGCTATGAGTTTTTACTAAAATTAATCATTTGTGGAAAGGTATACTTTTAATAAAAATCTTTGTATGGAATGACAACGAGTCTTCTTAAGTACATAAAAACTCATTGGTCGCGGCGAATCACTTATAATTCACTAGCAAACGACACGTCGTGGGCCGAACATGTCTAGATGATAGCAAAGGCTTTGATGATCTATGAAAAATACTCACTTCATCCAATATTTTGAATGAAACTACCGCATAAACCTATACCACGTGACTCGTAAGTATTTAAATCTGTGAATCTATTCAGGGATCCGTAAATCAATTGATTCATGGTCTTATATCAACGATTATACACGAAATTAGAGGAGTGAGCAACTAAACTAGAGTACACATTATGCATATGAATAGAACTCAAATCATCAAAGAATTAAAAATAAAGAAAGATTTATACTTGAGTTCAGATAGCAAGTACATAAAAGAGAATACAGAAGCAAACTGTGCAATGGCATTGTAATTTATGTTCCTTCAACCTCCAATGATTCTCCTCTCTAAATCCTCTTTAAGGGTTCTCTAAAATGCTCTGAAAGTGAAGTATAGTAGGAGCCCCTAGGGCTGATATCGAGTCGACTTCGAGTGATTTTGGCTCGACTCGAAATCGAAATTTTTGAGTCGAAATCGGCTCGAAATCAATTTCGAGTCGACTCGACTCGAAATGGCTCGATTTCGAGCTGGCTCGAAATCGAATCGAGCTGGCTCGAAATCGAATTGAGCTGATTCAAAATCGAATCAAACTGGCTCGAAATTGAGCATTTTTTCTCTTTATTCGTAATTGGCTCGAAATTAAATTGGGAAACATCTAAATTTAGCAAATGAAACACTTAAAGTCTTCAATATTTTTATTTAGGTTTAAAATTTAGTATTTTTAATTTTAAAATAATAACATATTAATAAATACATAATATTTTTAATCAATTCGAGTTGATTCAAATCATATTTCGAGCGATTCAGGGCTGGCTCGAAATCGACTCGAAATCGACTCGAAATCAGATTCGAGTCAAATTGAATCGACTCAAATTGAGTCGAATCAATTATAACCGATTCCGATTCGGCTCAATATTCGAGTGATTTTCGAGCGACTTTCGAGCGACTTTCGAGCGACTTTCGAGTTTCGAATAATATGCTCAGCCTTAGGAGCCCCTCTTAGGGATATTTTTCAAAAGCTCTAAAAAAACTTCTTATATAGAAACTAGTAAAACGCCCTCTGATGTTGACGCAGGACGGTCCAATGTGATGGGAAAACACATGAATGAACTCCTACATGCAACCATACATATCCGACGAATTCAACTTGCAATAATAATTAGTTTTATAAATCAAAATAAACGTATGCCACAATAGTTAAAGTTCTTAAATATGGAAACACGTGAAGTCGTATAATTGCAAGAGTGCTAGAAAATCAAATACTATTTTAAATGAGAAATTACAAAGACAAAACGATTGAAACAAGACTTACAAGCCACTATCTCTACAAGTAGAGAATAAACACAAAACTCAATGCTAAAAGGAATGACAACACACCTTGTCTACCAACAACTATTGAGAGGCGAGGGATGGAGATGCTCACAGAGGGCTGTCCGTGGCTGTTTTCAGTATTCAGATGATGTATGACACTGTCCAGAAAATGGGACAGCAACTATGAGGTGTGCCGGGAGGCAATTCCTGCAGGCTGTAGGGAGATATGGCTGTCCTGAAAGCTGGACAGCCGCCTAGCCCTTGGCTGGAGGGATTTAGGGTGGCCGACAGTGGGCTTCCAGGAGGTGGGGATGTGGAGAAGAGATGGGGAGTGTCCTGGCTGGGGTTCTAGGTTGCTGTAGAGTGTCTGGACAGCAATTATACAGCAGCTTAGGTGGAGTTTGGGCGGCAGGATGGTAGCAGAAGGGAAGGGCAAATTTGTTGATGGAAGGAGGGGAGAGGTGGTGGCTCCACGTGTTGGAAATAGGAAAGGGGAGAGGGGGTAGAGCCGGCTGGAATGGGGAGGTTAGAGAACTGAGGGGAGTGGGGGTTCAGTTACAGGTGGGAAGTGGGCTGAGAGGTAGGGGTTGGTTATCCTCACATTTAGGAATTAATTCCTAAAATTTAGGAGAGTGGAAATATGGGAGAAGTGGGGAGTTATGGAGGTTATGGGCAGTGGAGGTGGTGGCTGGTGGTGGTCGGAGGTGGTTGCCGGTGGCGGTGGTGGTTGCCGGAGACGTTTTCCTGCGATCGCCGAAAAACTCCAAATGATGGAAATATGTAAAGGAGGTAAGGGAGAACCACCGGAGGTGGCCGGAGAGGAACTTCGGTGATTGCCGGAGATGTCTTGATGGGAGTATTGGGGCTGTTTTGGAGGAGAATTGGAGGGGAAATATGATGGCTGCTGCTAGAAGGTGGAGGAGGGTAGTGGGTGATGAAGGGGGCTCCACGACAAGGTGAGGGAGGAGGGAGATGGAGGGCTGCTGTTTGTGGAGGAGGAGGGGCTGTTGGCCGGCTGTTGTAGGTGGTGGAGGGGTTGGTTGGCCGGCGGCTGTACGTGGAGGAGGGGCTGTTGGCCGGCTGTTGTAGGTGGTGGAGGGGTTGGTTGGCCGACGGCTGTATGTGGAGGAGGAGGTGTTGCTGTAGCCGGCCAAAGGAGGTGGGGGAAGGGGAAACCGAGGCTTCACGCCAAGGATGGACAGGGGGAGGGGGGGGGGGGGGGGACCAAGGCTTCGCACCCCGGCTCGGCTTCGGCACCGAAATTACCAAAGATTAGGCTTCTATGCTCCAATCTTCAATGCTTAAATGAGATCCGACGGTTTACTTGCAACAATGAATATTTATAAAGCAATATTAATTTGATTGACCACAAAGAGTTAAAGCTCTCAAATATGAAAACACGTGAAGTCGTATAAGTGCAAGAGTGCCAGAAAATAAAAAACTATTTAAATGGGAGATTACAAAGACTAAATCAATTGAATGCAAACTTATAAACCACTATCTCTACAAGTAGAGAATAAACACAAAACTCAATGCTAAAAGAAATAACAACACACCTTAAACTTTGCAAACGAAGGAGAGGCGAGGGCTAGATGCACTTTCGAGGATTGTCGGGGCTGATTTTCAGCAATCAGGAATGCCAATTGGCTGCTCAGAAACGGGAACAACAAACGGATGATGCAGGGAGGCGGTTCTCAGCAGCAAGCAAGTGGAATTTGCTGTTCTGGATGGTTTGAACAGCAATCGGGATGGTAGGGTGGCTGTTTGAGATGAGTGGAGGCTTGGCCGGGGTTTTGGATGGCTGTAGGGTGGCTGGACTGCATTCAGGCAGCAATTACAGGGAGGTTTTGGGGGCTGCTGGGGGTGGTAGAAGGTGGTTCCACGTGAGATTCTGAAGGAGAGGGCTGCTGTAGGGAAACAAGGAGGTGGTAGGTGGTGGTTCCACGTGAGGTTCTGAGGAGAGGGCTGCTGTAGGGAAACAGGGAGAGGAGGTTCGGCTGTCAGGATGTTGAGGGAGTTAGAGGGCTGTCAGTTAGGGGGATTTATAAAAGGTTCCACGTGAGAATTAATATGGGAATAAATGTGTGGACGGCAGCAATTTGTAGGGGAAATGGGGAGGAGTTATGACTTGAAATTAGGAATTAACTCCTTTAATTTAAGAGGTAGGGATAATGGGTGGTTATGAGGTAGTGGATAGTTATGAAGGAGGTTATGGTGGTTATGGGTAGTGGTGGTGGCTGGTAGTGGCCGGAGGTGGTTTCCGGTGGTGGTCGTCGCCGAAGACGTTTTTCGGCGTTCGCCGGAAAACTCCAAATGCAGGAAATATGCAGGGTAGGTGTAGGAGGTACACTGGAGATGGCCGGAGACGAACTCCGGTGATCGCCGGAGATGTTCTATGGGGTGTTGGGGGCTGTTTTTGGAGAGGAGATATGAGGGTTGCTGCTTGTGGAGGAGGAGGGGTTGTTGGTGTAGGAGGCTCCACGGCAAGGAGGGGGGAGATGGAGGCTGAATGGTTCCGATTCCCCATCAGATGTGCTTCAAAATGCACGATCGTTCCTTGAGTTTAACTGTAGAGAAGGTTGAGAAATCGGACAAACACAGGCGTGTTTGAATACACACGGGCGTGCTTCCTTAAGAACGCACAACCATGCGCTCATTTTAAACTGAAGGCGCGCGATTGTGTAGGGATGCACTGTTGTAACGCACGGGTGTGCGCTGTGTAATTTTGGGACTACGTTTGGATGCATTAGCGTGGGTCTTTATTTTGCTTCATTTGAGAAAAGATACAATCGCTGAAGTGAATCGTGCGTGAAACACATTAGTGTGTTTAGGGCGCGCATTTCTATATTTTTCTCTTATGCCTTTGCCACTGCTCCAATCTCGTCCCAAGTGCTCCCATTTACTCCAAATTTCTCTCGATTTCTCTAACAGCACATTAACACAAAAATACAAGAATATATGTAAGTTTGTCTTCTTGATATGCAAATACATTGATCATCAACACTATGTTTGGGTGAAATGATGAGAATAAATTCGTCTTCTTGATATACAAATACATAGATAATCAACACTATGTTTGTGTGAAATGATGAGAATATGTCATCTATTTGAAGTTATGAAATACCTCCCAACTTAAACTTTGCTATTTCAGGGCAATGAGAATTTTAAATCAAGAAAAATAACGAAGGATGCATAGTTTCTCTAGGTGTTCTTCAACAAGATTTCTTTCCATGTTTTCATGTATAACATGATTTGCACATGACTTCATTGTATTCAAGTGGGAGAAGAGAGACGGGAATTGAGAGAGGAGAATGGGAATTGGGAAGGCATTTAGGAAAAAATAGTTTTGGAGCATTTCAGGAATCTGCTCGATGATCAAGAGATTTTGTTATTAATGAAATTTAAAGCAGTTTCTTTGGAGCATTTATTAGTATTGTTCCGAGTACTTTTGAAGTGGTTAATTCATGTAAATTCTCTTGACGATTTTGAGAGTTCTCTTTTTATTATAGTTGGGCGTACTTGTACATGGGTGTTCTTGATTTACACTGATGTGGTGACTTATGTTTTTAGTGGATCAAATCATCTCTCCCATGAACTAAGTTTCTATTGAGGTAGAACCATGCAAATCTTGGTGGTCTTTAGTATGCTTGGTCTTTTTGTATTTATTTTGTGATCTTATTTCACTCTTAGAGGTGCTCAACATTTAGTTGAGTATTCAGTGTAACGTTTTGGTTGTTTAATTACTCTATTTCTAGTCATGTTATCTTTGTCAACAATGTACTTGGTTGTATACTCTGCGTATTCCTCAGGTTCCAGCAGCATGGACATTGATCACCCCAGTCCAGTGCATCAAATTGTGGGAGCTGTTTCTGTTAAATACAGAATATATGGTGACAAGAGCCCTAAATGATCAGGCATGTTTCTAAATCTTAACTCCTTTCGATAATGTCCTCACAGTCAAGATTATCGGCATTGGAATATTGTTAACATTTTTTCCTTCAGAGCTGTGTGAAGAGTTGCTTGTATGTGTGTGCACACACACATTATCATAGTTACAGGTTGCACCCCACTATCTTTTGAAATTACAAAAATTTCCCTGCAAGTTTACATTTCATAACATGCATTTATTCAGGAGGTATTTGTGTACATGCATGTTATGAATTGTAAACTTGTAGTGGAGGTTTTTGTAATTTCAAAAGATAGTGGGGTGCAACCTGTAATTTTACAAATTTATTGAAGAGGTTCCAATAAAAGACCTTATATATATAGCTTTGTCCTTCAATTTGGATGATAATGGTATAAACTTTATAGCATTTTTTCAGGAATAGAAAGAAAATAGCAAACGCATGAGCAGAAGACACTTGTATATTTCTTGGATTTTCTCAGTTTCATGCAAAATACATCACACTACTTTGATTAGGGGTTTGGTTTGTTTAACTCTCAGCCTTCTCTTTTGAGGCCTATGGCAGGATGGAATCTAATACCATGAAAGGACATAATTGATGATATTTTATATAGTTCTGTTTCTTATAAAAATATTTTGGTGTTAGTAATGGATTGGTTTGGCAAAAGTTATGTAAAAAAATTTAAATTATTGAAGATTAAATGCAATGGGACTGTGAGTTGAGAAATGGAGAAATATAATTTTCAATCTAGTTATTAACTAGTACATGACACTTCTATAAGTACACAAAGGAGGAGAGGCCAAACTAAGATTAGAGGAGTGAGATTAAAACAAGCAATAAAAATATGGGCTTTATAGTGGACCATTATAATGGGCTCTAGTTTACTTACTATCCAATACAACTCTTCCCCTCAAGATGGGAGATATATCGATCTTTCCTGATTTAGAGATATTATCAGCGACATTGTCACAACTCGGGCCCTTGGTGAAGATGTCTGCTAGCCGATCTTATGATTGAACGAACGGAGTGCAAATGGTTCCTGTTAGATGGGTTTTGGAAGATTTGGTGCCTCAATAGAGGCGCAAACATTTATTTATATATTGTATGAGGAATCCATACATACGACATTACACAATATGAGACTAATACATCTAACACTCCCCCTCAAGTTGGGTCGTGGGAGCTATCCAGACCTAACTTGTTACATATAAATTTCATTCTAACACCTGTAACTCCCTTAGTAAGAATATTTGCAACTTGATCCTCGGTCTTCACATGACTCAGAGAAATAAGACCTTCATACTTCTACCTCACAAAGTGACAGTCGACCTCAATGTGTTTTGTGCGTTCATGAAACACAGGATTAGTAGCTATTTGTATCGCAACTTAATTATCGCACCATAGAGGAGTGAGATCTTGAACTGGATACCCGATTTCACAAAGAGTGATTAATCCACATAATCTCAGCAAGAGTGTGTGACATGACCCGCTATTCCGCTTCTGCACTAGATCTGGAAACCGTGAGTTGTTTCTTACTTTTCCAGGATCTTTCTTTATGTACCTGATAATCCAGGGTACAGATTCCCACTGAGAGATAGTTGGAGCAACCATGAACTGACTGACCTTACTGCACATACAATGTCGGGATGAGTCATGGTAAGGTAGTTTAGTTTTCCAACTACTCTTCGATTCTTTTCTGGTGAATCAAATAGTTTGCCTTCAACATGAAGTCCTTTTTCCCCTGGTTCAAGTGGAGAGTCTATATGGCCACAGTTAGACATTCCAAGGACAGATAAAAGACTGAGAGCATAATTCTACTAACAAATAAAGATAGTGTTAGCATAGTCGGCAACTTCAATGCCTAGGAAGTACCGTAATTAGCTTAGATCCTTGGTTTGGAAGTTGGAGTGTAAAAATATCTTGAGATTTAATATCCCTTCAGAGTCACTGCCCATGATAACAATATCATTGACATATACCATTAATAGGACGGTACCTGTCGGAGAGTTCTGATAAAAGAGAGACGAATCTTTCGTACTCTTGGTAAGATCAAACTGAGTGGCGACAGATCGAAAATGAGCAAACCAAGCTCGGGGGGATTGCTTCAATCCATATACTGACTTCTTGAGATGGCACATCTTGGTTCTCTCCCCCTCAACAACGAACCCAGGTGGTTGTTTCATGTACACCTCTTCGCCCAAGGACCCATCAAGAAAGACATTCTTGATGTCCAATTAGTGCAGGGGATGAGCTTTGGTCTCAGGGACGGTAGATGGAAGATGGTATTGATCCAGAGTGGAGTGCAGAGTAGTATGAGAAGCCGATAATCCCTGGTAAGAGTTAACAAATAGAGGATTGTTCTGACAAGCCCGACTTCCTTTCCGAGCTGCAATGGGAAGTTCCTGGCTGGCAGGCAAATGATCCACATGCATACTAGCAGAGTCTTCCCGATGAACTGTCTTCAGACGATCATGGGAAGAGGGAGGTGGAGTTGGTTGTGCTAATGTACTATCAGAAGACTCAGGAGGTAATCTTGGGCGACTAGTGTAAACCTGTCACCAAAGAGCACTCAGGAAGTCATCTGGAGAAAGGACAGCATGTTAGGGACAAAGAACCAAGATGGTATCAAGTAAAGGGTCAGGAGGTGTGGATCCACGAGGAAGGTAAGAGTCATATTCAAGAAAGACAACATCCGCCGATATAATGTATTTGTGCAAGTCAGGAAAATAACATCGATAACCCTCAGTAGTAGGTGAATACCCGAGGAATATACATTTTAAGGAGTCAGGATCAAGTTTGGAGACACAGGGGCGAGCATTCGAACGTTGCAAACACACCCAAAGACACGTAAAGGAAGGAAGAGACCATAGTGCTCTGGATAAAGGGTATGGTAGGGTGTTTCTCCTTGTAGGATGTGGGTGTCAAGACGATTGATAAGATGTGCATCGGTAAGACCTGCATCACTCCAGAAGTATCTGGGTACGTGTTTATGATGAAGAATGGCCTGTGTGACCTCAAGGAGATCGCATTTTTTTCCTTTTGGCAACATCATTTTGTTGGGGGTATCACGACAACTTGTTTGATGTAGAATATCTTTGTCGGAGAGAAAGGTAGACATAGACTGCAATAAGTATTCTCTATCATTATCAGCACGAAGACACTTAAGACGAACAGAGAATTGAGTAAATATTTCATTCCACAAGTTTTTAAAATAGAAGGTAGCTCGGAATGCTTTTTCATTGAGTACACCCAAATTAGAAGAGAGAAATCATCAATAAAAGTAACATAATATTTGTGACCTAACAATGTAGGGACAAGACATGATCCTCAAACATCAGAATGAAGTAAATCAAACGGTGTAGTAGCACAAACCTCAAGACGAGAGACATAGCTAACTTTGTGGAGTTTAGCAAAAAAACAAGACCCACTGTTGAGATGAGAAACTTTCTCAAACTCAGAATACAAACGATGCATAACATGCACAGACGAGTGACCATGACGACAATGGAGATCCAAAAACTTGGTGGAGGCAGCAGAACAAGCAAGATGTGAGACTTCATCCAGAACATACACGCCACCACTCAACTTTCCTCTACCAATAATACGGTTCGTTGACTGTTCCTAAAAAATACAACCAGAAGATGTGAAAGTAGCAATACAATTTAAATCACAAGTAAGCTTACTAATCGACAATAAGTTGTAAGCAGATTGGGGAACACGAACAATCGAAGACAGATTCATGTCTGATGTCACATCACAACTACTAAATCCAATAATGGGTATTGTCGATCCAAAAACTTTGCTTGTTTTCTATACAGACTCACCCCTTGAACTGGTTGGTCTTAGCCTATTCTATCCCCAATAGGCATCAAGCCCCCTGGACCTAAACCTCAGCCTAGGCACCTCTACAATGCAAATTTTCTGTCGTAGGTCATACATCAGACCTAGAGTAACCGAAATCAAAGAAGATAATGGAAGAGAGAGAATAAAAAATATTTTGAATGCAAACACTCCCTAAAGGATTTCTGAAGGCGATGCTGAAGGGGTGCTCAAGATCTTTGTCGTATGTGCGCTCAATCTTCGTCAGGAATAAGTTTTAATCTTCAACGACTTAGAAATCTCTTCCAATCTTGGATCATTTATAGAGCTATGGGACGAAAAGGCTCTCAAAAATATTTGTGTTGGCTCTCGAGAAACGGAACAAAATTATCTTTAAATAGATCTTTGTGAGCTATCACCTTCGATAGCACTATCATCGGGCGGTAATGTAAGTAGTTCAATTTCTCGCTTCCTCAACTCTTAATTTGGAAGGCGGTGCAGGCATCTTTGGCAACGGGTACCGCAGTGTTGTAAGACTATCATCGTGTGGTAACATGATATATCTCCGTGCCCAAACGAGATAACTTGCTTCATTTGGCTCTCAGATTGACGAAGTTGCCTATATTCAACTCTTTGATTCCGCAAAGTCTTATTTTTTTCTTGACAGCTGGTCGTTCTAGAACGAGGGATACTGCGGGTCGGTATCTCTATCACCGGCGGTACGTGACAATTCCTTCCATATCCGCCATTGGATGTCTCGAGCGTGCTACCAATCCATGAATAAGTCTCACGAGCCTTATTCCATATTTCAAAAGTCGAGTCCATAAACATATAACCACAATAGACTGAGAACATTGAAGTGGAGAATCCACGAGACACAAGAGAATTGCCAACGTTCCACTTCCTCCAAGTAGGATCAGTACTGGGACTGGGAGGTTGAGCAACAATCCCATCTATACCCATATAGTTGATGACTACGAATGGCATGATGCGTCACACTGGACCACTTAAGATAATTGGAGTCCAAACGTACGGTGGTAATCCAGAAGGACCCGAAGGAACACCATGAGTCGACGAAAAATTATTACCCGGAGGATTTGTAATAGTAGAGGGGATTTGAACACTTAAATCTGAGGAACTTGCCATTTAGAAATGCCAAACCGGAAAAGAGCCGAAGCTGACACAATTCGCAATAAGTTCGCTGGAATCAGAGCTCGCAGCATGCGCATACACCGATGGAGTTCGCAAAAAAATAGTTCCAGCGAAAAAGGCTATGAAATGAGAATTGGTTCCATTTTACCCCGGAAGAAGCGAAAAGCTTGATGTGGAGACCAAAAAGGTGCGACAAAAATGCCTCGCTCTGATATCAAGTTGAGAAATGTAGAGAAATATTATTTCCAATCTAGCTATGAACTATGGCATGACACCTCTATATACACTAAGGAGAACCCACACCCAAATTAGAGGTGTTGGATTAAAACAATGAATAGGAATATGGGTCTTTCTAGTGGGCCTTTACAATGAGCTTTAGTTTACTTAATTTATCTAATTCAACTTGGTAAACTAAGGAGCATAAGCAAAATTATTACATACCGAAGGAAATCCCTATAGAACCTCACCTGGAAATTTCTATACATATGGCTCATTTGTGATAACTTCTCTCCTCGCTTCAACTTGGTACACTAACAACGAGCATGAGCAAAATTATTACATACCGAAGGAAATCCCTATAGAATCTCGCCCGCAAATTTCTCTTCATATGATTTGTTTGTGATAACTTCTTTCCTCGCATCAAGCATTTCATTTCTTCGAGTAGAAGAGTGAGATTGATTCGCCCATGGAGCTAATTTCAGAAACTCCTTCGCATGATTATTTGTAAGGAGAAATTTTAGGGAAGTTTTTGTCTTGTAATCACTATTTTCTTTTATCTTCATTGTGTTTGGTTGACATTATGATAACGTTATTGTTGATGACTAGAGTTTCGTATTCCAGGGCTTTTAACGTCATGTCTGTGACAACTAGCTCTAATAGTTGCGGTCTATTTATCATCTTGTCTGTGGAATCTTGTCTTTAGACTAGGGAGAAGTCTATACTCTTGACAAATCTATTTGTTCTATCGTGGTCACTTCATATAAGTGGTAGATTACTCATATTTCACTCAACCATATCCCCCACCTTGTATCTTTGGCTCAAGCCCGCCTTGTTTATTGTTCTCATTTGTAAGTACTTGATTTATCAAATGGCTGTTTGTAGAGCCTCTACTACCTTAGTTATAATCTTATTCTCATTGATAATGTGTTATGGGTCGCTCATTCACGGGCCTAATCCCGCTGGTCGAGCCACATAAAAGGTCCGCGACCCACACACCCCAACCCATCTCAGCACGTGTTCTCGACGCTGCGGGATGTTGAGGCTGGGTCTCGAACCCTTTACCTCCTTAATGTAAGCTCTTAACGCCAACTCACATCACCAACATAATGCCACATCTGCCAATGGAGATAAACCGTATTTAACTTTCACCTTGATTATGTGCTTATTACTGCAATGCTGCATTTTTGTGCATAAAGATTCATGCTTCTTTCAGAATGCCCAGAGGATCAATAGCGGGATCTTCAACAAGTGGTGTCGTTGTTGGTTCAGCATTACCATATTGATTTGCTTGGTGTGCATGACTGTTTCATTTATTGTCGGCCTGATTGTGGGTTTGATTATATGGTATTTAAGATAATGAAAATGTTAATAATTTCTATCAGTAATCTTCTGTGATCCTGATCATATGCTTCATGAATGCAGGTTGAGCTACAAGCGTTGACTACAAGGTTGCTTCCAATAATAATACTTTATGAATGCAGGCTCCTGAGCTCCAACCCAGTCAACCAATATTGCTATGATACATTTCCCCAAAAGTTTAAAATGTTCATGATATGCGCTCTCATCGTATTCATTTTTAGTGATAAATTTACGTACTCTACTTTTAAAAAGCAATCATACATATTGTGTATGGCATACGATAGGTTAAACTAAAGGTTATATCTCATGAAGTTCTTAGACTCTAATGCTTCGATTTGGCTTCAGGATGAGATATTATGTAGATTTCTCTTGAGATTTGAAAACAAAATTTTTTTATTAATGTGTAATTTATTTATAAAATTGTCCAACGTGGCCTATGAAATTATGAGTTGGATTTGAAATTATATATCAATGATATGCCAACTTTAGATTGATATACAATGAAAATAAATCTGAAGATACAAAAAACTAAGCATATTCTTACATCATTCAATAAAGATACAAAAAACTAAACTAAATATGCATGAAATTCAGGGAGGAAGATATGGAGAATACAAATATTTAAGATTGTACAAAGTGAAGGATTTTTTGCGTGAGATGTCTTCTTTCACCCTTAGTGTTCTTATTCAGAGGTTTATCACATTAGAGTGACCAAATCTGGTATGAGTTCTTAAGGATGAAATCATCTGTTTATAGTTGTGAGTAGGGGTGTAATAGTTCAGTTTAGTTAGATTTTTTTTTTGTAAAATTGCAAACTGAATCTTCCGTCTGAGGTTCCAAAAATTTGGAATTGAACAGAAGCTTGCAAACTATTGGAATCAAACTAAAGCATGCGAAGCATCTTCAAAATGCTTTGAATTACTCAAAATTACCATGTCTGCTTCTATAAAGAGATTCGAATTTGGCTCTGGGCCGGTTGCCTGACTTGGGTCTGAGCCCGGTTAGGCCTGAGCTCGTAGGCTCGACCCTAAACCCGGCTAGGCCTAAGGGGGCTCACCAAGCCAAGTTATTTGGCCAAGGCCTGGCCCGATACTTGGCCCGACTTGGCAGTAGTGCCCGCTTAGCTGAGCACTGCTTAGCTTTAAATGCTGGGTGTGGCTGTCCAACAATTTTGCTGCCAAACTGCAGCACTTGCTGGTGTTTGGCAGCCTCTAGATGTCTACCAAAAGGCAGCTAACTTTGCTTTGGTTTATTCGAGGGCCTGTGTAGGCCCAGTCTGGTAGGTTCAGGTAGACCCCCTTATTTTACTGAGACCTGAGTTTCGCCTGGTTCCGATTTGAGCAGGGTCGAGCAGCAAAAAAACTTGGGCACAGGGCCTAAGCCCAGTCTTTTATGATTAAAAATATAGAACATAAGTCAATTTTAGTCGTGATTATAAGAATATGACTATTTGGTTTTGTGACGTTATAATTTTAGTTTTCAACAGAAAAATGATAATAAGGGTTCATTTGGCGCGGCGGTGGCGGGCGGCGTTTGCGGCAAACGTCGTCGCAAGGCGCGTTATCAAATGGTGGGTGGTGGCGTTTGCCGCGTTTGCACCCGCCTCGCTATGTTTCGATCCCCCGCCTCCTCCATTCCCAACCTCCCCTTTTTACCCGCCGGTTCTTGCCCGCCACCTCCGCGCCAAATAAAGCCTAAGACTCAAAAAAAGGATACTATTTGTAACGGTGTTAGGATAAGTTCAAAAATATAATTCAAAAGTGGCATGTATCATCTTTTTTTAATCATATTCTTAAATATATGTTTCAAAAATATGAACTAATAAATTATATTATTCATGAGAAATCAAATATAAAAAATAGGCATAATTTTTTTTAGCGTTTATAGTCGAATTACTACACTTTTATCAGTTTATGTCTAATGGGTGATTAAAATACATAATAATTTTACATAAACAAAGCTTTATTTTATTTATAAATGTACGTATAAAGTAAGTGTGCAAACATTTTTTGATATGAGCAATATAGAAAGAGAGCAACAATTAGCAAAATGAATGTTGAAGCCACTCCAAATGTTCGACCTGAGTGTAGCCGAAAGTAACTAATCCAGTGGTCGGACGCCACAACTCTAATGACTAGAGCAGGAGAGAGAGAAATGTCTATAAGCACACCTCAAACGCTTCAGCAGGGAGGTCTCGCCACATACCCGGAAGTCTAGAAGAGCTTCTCCAAAACCAAAGGCTGAGCTAGGTACGAGGAAGACACGGACTAGGCGAGTATCTCGCATGGGAGGGTTCGACCTCTTCCAAAAAGTGCCTTTCCTGGTACCCCTAGGGGTCTATTTATAGACAAATCCTGTGTGTGTGTGGGGGGGGGGGGGGGGGGGGGAGGGTAGTTACCTGACCATACTCGCGATTTGCATTGGGTACTCGCAGATGCTCGCTCATGCTCGCCGATACTCGCCCATGCTCGTCGGTGCTCGCCCATGCTCGCCTCCTTGAGGATGTTCAGTACTCTACTGGCGAGTTCTGCGAATAGCTGTCTCCTTAGGCATTTCTGATCTCGACGAATTACGGGTTATACAATGAACATGTCATATAATACGCATTCAATATAGAAAATGAAATTGAAAAAAAAAACATATTAGAATTAGGGTGGTGTTAAAGGCACACCTATAATGGCTATATGCACATCATACAAAAAATTAAAACACCACACCAATCCTCTGAAATCCAATGTTAATGGCAGGCCTCGATAAAACCCTAATTTTCATTCCGCCTCTCTCATTTCCGCAATTCTTCTTTTTCATATCTATACTTATATATAAAGATATTCCTGATTTGTACAGTGCGCCCTGCCTGTCCGTCGCAAACGAAGGCCATCGCACCGTTCGTTCTTCTTCTCGCAGACAATCACAACGGTCGGTTCGCGTCGTTCGTTCTTTCCCTCCGCGATATCTTCCCGTGCCCGCTTCCGCCCCCTCAGCGATTTATCTTCCTCGCTTCTGGCTCCTACATCGCATTCCGCTTCCCTTCTGCAGCAGGTACAAAAGTCTCCCGTTACTTCGATCAACCTTCATGGATATCAACCTTCCGGCTCCTACGATATCCTCAACTTCAAGGTGGGATCTGCTCTTCTTGGATATCGACATCCTCAACCTTCATCTCTTCTTGGTTTTTCGGACTTCAATCTCCTTCCTTCCAGCTTCCTTCGAGTTGCAAATTCCCATTGCAAGACTCCTTCTCTGCCTCCTCCGCGCGGCCGCTAGGGGCACCCTCGCAATCCATGTTCGAGCTGCTCTTCTCGAGGGACTTTGCTCTTATGTTTGAATTGCAGAGCTGGATTCTTTGATCGAAAATCTGCTTTTTTCTGATGATTTTGCTTTTTGGCTTTCATCACTGGACTGGGTTTTCTCATTAACCTGAAACATAAGGCTCATTCTCAGTCCCTTGCTGCAGTTCAAATGTTGGCTAAGTTTCTCACTTTCTTATGTATATATTTAAATGTTGGCTAAGTTTCTTACTTTCTTTTGTATAGATATCTCCGATTTCTTGGTGTTTTTATAAGGATCGCCTTCTTATTTTCATTCCTTTTGTAAGACAAATTTTTTTGGCTCATAATGTGTTTGATAAAATGCCCAAATGAGACATAAGTTCTTAAAATAAAATTATCTCAGCGATAGCTGATAAAAGGTAATTATGTTTTAATTTATGTATCACTTTTGGTTCATATTGAACTTTAATCCTTAGGTATTAGTTTGTGCACACTCACACGCACGCGCGCATAAAACGTTGATATTGCCATGCTTGCTTCAACAATAATAATCTTATGCCCACTAAAGTATCCCAATAATCTTATAACAACCGGAACACTAAAGAATCTCATTCGTCGGCATCATTGGGCTCAGCTCCGATGGAATCTGTCAGTGGCCGATGCTTCTTCCGCCTGAGCTTGGGCACGAACCTTGCCTGCGACATAGAATTTTACTTGAAGATTTATTTGATCAAGATGTTTCATGCTCACCAGCTATATGCAAAATAATGTTTATGATTTTGTAGTTTGTTTTGGCACCTGCTATATGCATAATAATTCTCAATCTTACTCTCTCTCTCTCTCTCTCTCTCTCTCCACGTTGTTGTGTTGATTCCGTCTCCTCCCATGCCTTAGATAACTGATGCAGCTGCTTCTCATTTCCTTTTTGGTTTCTCTCCAGATCTGCTCTATCTACTGCCCGAACTACCTACAATTTGCCAGGCTGTTGGTTCATCTTCAGCAATTGACCTCTGGCAGGTAAATCATATGTTCAACGGGATAATGTTTATTGTTTCTTTATTCAATCACTTTGGATAGTGCTCCATTGAAACTGGCCGGCCTGAACTTTTTGCATCCGTCAATTTTTATATTGCCTCATTAGACATTTTCAATGTTGCAGTTTTCCCTTATCAGCTGTGTAAGATTAACGTTGTCTGCCTATTTTTGCCTACTGTTTATAATGTTTATAGCTTCGGTAATTATTTAGATGCTAAATCTTTTCTGCATTTAATTTTCTTTAATAGCTTGCATCTTTTCTGAATTTCTTGCTCAATTGGCAAATGCATCGAGAAAGTCTTCAAGTGATGCATCGATCAGGAGATTTTGTTGCCTGCAAAAAGCGGGCTTGGGATGATTATTTCTAATAAGAAACTCAACTCAAAATAAGAAAATAGCCCACACAAGTTCTATATTTGGCAGAAATCTGAAAAGATTTTAGGAAATCCAAACTGAAAAAAAAAACAAAAAACGAAATAGAAAACAAAATCAAAAACGAAATCTAAACTGCAGGCGGTAATGTTTCAAGCATTTCTGTCACCATTGTTTGAGTATTGGTTTCCATGTATAAAACAAAAAATTGTGATGATTATTCTGCTTGATTTGTAGCTATTGATCTTCTGTTATGTTGGAACAAGAAGATTTCTTCAAGTGTATTGGCCGGTGCCTATTCTTATCTGGGTGTTCTTTGAATGTATATTATAAATATGATTGAGGTACTCTTGGTCTGGAAATATGTATATAGCCTGTAAACTGAGAAATATTTAGGTACGCGTGCTTACCATGCTGGTCGTGCGGGTACAATGCTGACCGTCAGATTGGGGATCGGGCCGCCGGTAAAACACAGCGAAAAGAAAAAAATAGAAACAAGCACTAGATCGAACGGCGAGCAGGATGGATCGGACGGCGAGTAGACCATCTTGCGCACCATTTCCCTGCAAACCAGTGGGAGGAGGAAGCTAAGTCGTCGGCAATTCTTTACTTTAAACACGCTTTCATCTTCTAACTGTTTTATTATTATAAGTATAATTATTTAAACGATTCCAGGAGTGACTTTTGAATGATTAAAAAAAAAGCAAAATACTTAATATCGCCCTGCCAAATGTATATACATTTAAATTTAAAGAAATTAAACCATCATTTAGAGTTTTGTTATTTATAATGGATTAAACACAACAACATTAGATTTATTTTACTTTGAAAAAAAATAGTTGTGCATATATATATACGAGCATCTTCGCACGGGCTACGCCCGTGCTCGATGCTCTCCGCATCGACAGTACCTTAGCAGCGACAGTACCTCCGCTTAAACTCGCCCGCTCTAGGACGCTCAGTCAATTGACAGTGCATATGTAGCCCCCGTGCCCCGCGCGGCAGTGCCCCTCCTCGACATTGTCCCGGCGCTAGGCGCTCCCTCCGCTCGCGAACCCCCGTGGGCACAACAGAATCGGGATGGGGGAGAGAACCACGGGGGTTTGCGAGCGGAGGGAGCGCCTAGCGCCGGGACAATGTCGAGGAGGGGCACTGTCGCGCGGGGCACGGGGGCTACCTATGCACTGTCAATTGACTGAGCGTCCTAGAGCGGGCGAGATTAAGCGGAGGTACTGTCGCTGCTAAGATACTGTCGATGCGGAGAGCATCGAGCACGGGCGTAGCCCGTGCGAAGATGCTCGTATATATATATATATATATATATATATATATATATATATATATATATATATATATATGGAAGCCACTTTTGGTGTAACACATGAGGCCCATCAGGCGAATTTGAACCGTCCGATCAAGATCCAAACGATCCTATCCATTTTAGGTGGTCTGCGAATAACCTTTCAGTTTTGCGCTGGTTGGCTATTTGCAGACCCAGGTGGTCTGCGAATAGCCTTTCAGTTTTGCGCTGCTGGCTATTCGCAGACCACCGTAGTCTGCGAACAACCAAACAGTTTTGCGTCGGTTGGCTATTCACAGACCACTTGCATAGATTTTTTTTTATTTTTGAAAAATTATAATAAAATAGTGTATAAATAATTTTAAAAACTGAAAATTTTTTATTAAAAAATAAATACAAAAAACTGAAATAATTTAAAAAAATTATAATATTTAAAAAATAAGCCCGCTGGTAGGGAGCGTCCGAAGCAAGCCGATCAGGGGCGGGTGAAGCACGCCGCCGCGGGGAGGGTACAGCCGCGAGGGGCACGCCCCCCCCCCCCCCCCCCCCCCCGGTGCACTTTCACTCGCATGTGTGTGTATATTTATAGACACACACGAGTGACAGACACTGTGCTCCGCCCTTACGGCCAAAGTACTCTGATTATTAATTACTTAATGTGAAAATAGTTATACACAATTTTTAGATTTTGTTAAAAAAATCTTATCATTATTGATATATTATAAAAAAAATCATTATTTTTATAAATTAAATTAATTGATTTCATCATTACCTATCAAATCAACTTTAATAAAGCTGACATGCCTAATGATAGTCTATTTTAGTAGGTATAGGAGTTTTACTAAAAACTTTTTCAACTTTACGAATTTTTATCATTATTTTTAATTTTAAAATTGAGTGTAATTACTTAAATGGACATTGTATTTTTTTAATATATATTATAATGTGTTAAGCCATTAGATGAAAATAATAAGGCTAGATTTGATAATTTTGAATGTTTCGCCAAAGACAACTTTTTTCATTTTAATATAGTAAAGATATATAAAAGTCATGCTTTTAAACGCTTTCTATGCAATCTCATCTGTATCAGGCATGAAAAATAATAACTGTTCGATGATTTTCCGATTAAAAAAATGAAAATGTATAGATCTAAGCCTAGAGAGAGAAAGAAAGAGAGGAGATGGGGAGAGAGTGCGGCGGGGAGGGAGAGAGAGAAAAAATAATCTTTTTAAGTATTGATAGGGTTTCCTTGAAGGCGCTAACCGCACCCCATTCATGGGTGTGCGGTTATCCAAAGAAACCCCACTATCCCCGTAACCACCCAACATGTGGGTGCAAATAGTAAAATCCTTCAACATGGGGGTGCAAATAGTAAAATTCTGCATCATGGGGTGCAAATAGTAAAATCCTCCAACATGGGGGTGCAAATAGTAAAATCCCTCATTATGGGGGTGCAAATAGTAAAATCCTCCAACATGAGGGTGCAAATAGTAAAATCCTTCAATACGGTCTGCGTATAGCAAATAATATGGTTATGGTGTGCGCATAACCATATCCGTCATATGAATACATATCACCGCAAAACTATACAAACTGGTGTACGCGTAGCTATATTCATGATAAGTGTGCGTATAACACATAAATTGGTTATGGTGTGCGGGTAGCCGCATAACCACCAAACTACCCTAACCACCCATTTAATTACGAAAGTGCCACCCTCAAAAACTATAAATAGAACCCCAAGGCTTCTCTTTTGAGGGATCTTCTTCTTCTCCTCCTCCATCTCTCCCCTCTTTTGAGACTTTCTCTCTCTCCGGCCGGGAAATCCTCCTACGGATTTTCTCTCTCCTCCTTCTTCCTTGCGCGCTCACAAGCGCGCCTCCTCCTTGCGCGCTCACAAGCGCGCGTCCTTCTTGCGCGCTCACAAGCGCGCGTCCTCCTTATGCGCTCACAAGCGCGCGTCCTCCTTGCGCGCTCCCAAACGCGCCTCCTCCTTGCGTGCTCACAAGCGCGCGTCCTGCTTGCGCTCCTCCTCCTTGCGCGCTCACAAGCGCGCCTCCGTGCGCTCCGCTCTCAAGACCGCTCCAAGCGCGCCTCCGTGCGCTCCGCTCTCAAGACCGCTCCAAGCGCGCCTCCGTGCGCTCCGCTCTCAAGACCGCTCCAAGCGCGCCTCCGCGCGCTCCGCTCTCAAGACCGCTCCAAGCGCGCCTCCGTGCGCTCCGCTCTCAAGACCGCTCCAAGCGCGCCTCCGTGCGCTCCGCTCTCAAGACCGCTCCAAGCGCGCCTCCGTGCGCTCAGCTCTCAAGACCGCTCCAAGCGCGCCTCCGCGCGCTCCGCTCTCAAGATCGCTCCGCTCTCAAGACCTCTCCAAGCGCGCCTCCGTGCGCTCCGCTCTCAAGACTGCTCCAAGAGCGCCTCTGCGCGCTCCGCTCTCAAGACCGTCCAAGCATAACCCCGCGTACTCAGCAACAAGCACTCCGCGCACTCAAGAACAAACGCTCCAGTCTCTAGCAAGAACATCACTCCAAACTCCTCTAGCGCAGCAGGAGACAACCGACAGAGACAAAGACGCACAGAGCACATCGATCCAACCTTCAAGCTGCAGTCAAAACCTCTAAAGCGCTTAGAGCGCAGCATCCCCATCTGCATCAGACAAAAATCTTAGCTCCAGGAGCGGTGGCTTGTCACCCTCCGAGTATCTCTCTCTCAACAATTGTAACGAGAGGCGACCTGTCGCCCTCGAGTTCTTTAAAATAGCTTTGTACAACAACCAACAAATAGTGGAGGTTTCGGCCGGTACAGACCCGACCGCGTGGTTTTTCACCCAGTTGACGGGTTTTCCACGTTAAAAAAAATTGCCTTGTCAGCTTTCTCTTTTTCTGTGACTGTTTGCGCGCTCAAACGCTCCCGGGCTAAGGCGGTCCAATTTAGTCCGGTCTACCGGAGCCTTGAGTGATCCGCAACAGTTTGACGCCATCTGTGGGAAGGAGTTCCCCGCATTCCAAGAAGATCTAAAAGACAGTATCACCAGCCCAACGATACTCGTGACTTGGCATCATGGCAGGAAAAGCCATCAGCGCCGCCGAAAGATCAATCACCGGGGGGCAAGGTGACCTAGTATCCTCCCGCCGGAAGAGGCTATGCAACCTGGTCGAATTTTCATTCGCCAGCGCCAACGCGGTCCTCTCAATCGAAAATAGGCGGCACAACCTGGATCGAATTTTCATTCTCCAGCGCTAGCGCAAGCCTCCATCTGCAGCCCCCAGATTGAATTTTCATTCTCCGGCGGTCCCCTCAACCGGAAAAGCCAACACAACCTGGATCGAATTTTCATTCTCCAGTACCAGCGCAGATCTTTGCTCGCAGCTCTGGATCGAATTTGCATTCTCTAGTAGTCTTTTCTCCCAGATCGAATACTTGCATTCTCTGACCCGTGGCTAGGCCCCGCAACCAGATCGAATTTACATTCTCTGGCGCTAGATCGAATTTACATTCTCTAGCATGACTGCCCGCCGACGTCCGCCATCGCCAGGGCCTGCCCCCCTCACGATGGCCACCAGATTGAATACTTACATTCTCCGGCAAAGCCGCGAGCAATCCTCGTGCAAACAAAGCCGCGAGCCAGACTCGTGCAAAAAGCCGCGAGCCAGACTCGTGCAAAAAGCCGCGAGCCAGACTCGTGCAAAAAGCCGCGAGCCAGACTGGTGCAAAAAGCCGCGAGCCAGACTGGTGCAAAAAGCCGCGAGCCAGACTGGTGCAAAAAGCCGCGAGCCAGACTCGTGCAAAAAGCCGCGAGCCAGACTCGTGCAAAAAGCCGCGAGCCAGACTCGTGCGAAAAGCCGCGAGCCAGACTCGTGCAAAAAGCCGCGAGCCAGACTCGTGCAAAAAGCCGCGAGCCAGACTCGTGCGAAAAGCCGCGAGCCAGACTCGTGCGAAAAGCCGCGAGCCAGCCTCGTGCAAAAAGCCGCGAGCCAGACTCGTGCGAAAAGCCGCGGGCTAGACTCGTGCGAAAAGCCGCGAGCCAGTCTCGTGCAAAAAGCCGCGAGCCAGACTCGTGCAAAAAGCCGCGAGCCAGACTCGTGCAAAAAGCCGCGGGCCAGACTCGTGCAAAAAGCCGCGGGCCAGACTCGTGCACCTATTTTATTATAAAGCCGCGGGCCAGACTCGTGCACCTATTTTATATAAAAGTCGCGAGCCAGACTCGTGCAAACTAATTTTTTGACTAACATAAAAGCCGCGAGCTCAAGTCCGCGCAAACTCATCTGTAACTTTGAAAATAATCAAGCTACGCAGGTGCTAACAACCAGATTGACAAGGCTGGAACAGTAAACAAACACTCAAGCAACGCTCAAGGAGCTACCAAAGCTCTGTAAGCAAAGTACCAAGTTGCTGCATAATGCAAATGTGCAAAGAAACGATAAAGATGGTGCCACGCCTCATCCACATCAACACCAGTCTCCCTCTCTCCCTCGAAGAGACCTCCGACATCAAGCTCAGATATGTCTCAGCAATGCGACAACACCGCCGTACAAGGGAACTTCACTCCCGGACTTGCAGGCATCCCATACCGTCACTTTCAAACATCAACATGCTCCACAACTAATGAGGAGCGCCACTACATAAACTACCCCTGAGGACAATGCCTCGCTCCCTGAAAGGCCAAGGAGTCGCCCGAGTCTTCACGAGCAAAGGCTCGTAGGTATGAGCCACATCACACAGGTGCGCTCCCCGCGCGCTCACCACATGTGGGCGCCACTCCTACATCTGCACAGCATGCGAGCGCACCTTCCTCACACCGCTCCGCTACAGGAAGTCCTTTCCGAGACTCTTCAAGCACCTCCTTCCATACCACGTTGCTGACTCCACCACAATCGCCACAACTATTCCGCACAAAAAGTCCCCGCACCTCTCTCGCCCCGGCTCTGAACTTCGGGGACTTGGGGGGGGGGGGAAATGATAGGGTTTCCTTGAAGGCGCTAACCGCACCCCATTCATGGGTGTGCGGTTATCCAAAGAAACCCCAATATCCCCGTAACCACCCAACATGTGGGTGCAAATAGTAAAATCCTTCAACATGGGGGTGCAAATAGTAAAATTCCGCATCATGGGGTGCAAATAGTAAAATCCTCCAACATGGGGGTGCAAATAGTAAATTCCTCCATCATGGAGTGCAAATAGTAAAATCCTCCAACATGGGGGTGCAAATAGTAAAATCCTCCAACATGGGGGTGCAAATAGTAAAATCTCACATCATGCGGTGCAAATAGTAAAATCCCTCATTATGAGGTGCAAATAGTAAAATCCTTCAACATGTGGGTGTAAATAGTAAAATCCTCCAGCATGGGGGTGCAAATAGTAAAATCCTTCAATACGGTCTGCGTATAGCAAATAATATGATTATGGTGTGCGCATAACCATATCCGTCATATGAATACATATCACCGCAAAACTATACAAACTAGTGTGCGCGTAGCTATATTCATGATAAGTGTGCGTATAACACATAAATTGGTTATGGTGTGCGGGTAGCCGCATAACCACCATAACTACCCTAACCACCCATTTAATTACGAAAGTGCCACCCTCAAAAACTATAAATAGAACCTCAAGGCTTCTCTTTTTAGGGGATCTTCTTCTCCTCCAATATCTCTCCCCTCTTTTGGGACTTTCTCTCTCTCCGGCTGGGAAAATCCTCCTACGGATTTTCTCTTTCCTCCTTCTTCCTTGCGCGCTCCCAAGCGCGCGTCCTCCTTATGCGCTCACAAGCGCGCGTCCTCCTTGCGCGCTCACAAGCGCGCGTCCTCCTTGCGCGCTCACAAGCGCGCGTCCTCCTTGCGCGCTCACAAGCGCGCGTCCTCCTTGAGCGCTCACAAGCGCGCCTCCTCCTTGCGCGCTCACAAGCGCGCGTCCTCCTTGCGCGCTCCCAAGCGCGCCTCCTCCTTGCGCGCTCACAAGCGCGCGTCCTCCTTGCGCGCTCCCAAGCGCACCTCCTCCTTGCGCGCTCACAAGCGCGCCTCCGTGCGCTCCGCTCTCAAGACCGCTCCAAGCGCGCCTCTGTGCGCTCCGCTCTCAAGACAGCTCCAAGCGCGCCTCCGTGCGCTCCGCTCTCAAGACCGCTCCAAGCGCGCCTCCATGCGCTCCGCTCTCAAGACCGCTCCAAGCGCGCCTCCGCGCGCTCCGCTCTCAAGACCGCTCCAAGCACGCCTCCGTGCGCTCCGCTCTCAAGACCGCTCCAAGCGCGCCTCCGCGCGCTCCGCTCTCAAGACCGCTCCAAGCGCGCCTCCGCGCGCTCCGCTCTCAAGACCGCTCCAAGCGCGCCTCCGTGCGCTCCGCTCTCAAGACCGCTCCAAGCGCGCCTCCGCGCGCTCCGCTCTCAAGACCGCTCCAAGCGCGCCTCCGCGCGCTCCGCTCTCAAGACCGCTCCAAGCGCGCCTCCGTGCGCTCCGCTCTCAAGACTGCTCCAAGAGCGCCTCTGCGCGCTCCGCTCTCAAGACCGTCCAAGCATAACCCCGCATACTCAGCAACAAGCACTCCGCGCACTCAAGAACAAACGCTCCAGCCTCTAGCAAGAACAACACTCCAAACTCCTCTAGCGCAGCAGGAGACAACCGACAGAGACAAAGACGCACAGAGCACATCGATCCAACCATCAAGCTGCAGTCAAAACCTCTAGAGCGCTTAGAGCGCAGCATCCCCATCTGCATCAGACAAAAATCTTAGCTCCAGGAGCGGTGGCTTGTCACCCTCCGAGTATCTCTCTCTCAACAATTGTAACGAGAGGCGGCCTGTCGCCCTCGAGTTCTTTAAAGTAGCTTTGTACAACAACCAACAAATAGTGGAGGTTTCGACCGGCACAGACCCGACCGCGTGGTTTTTCACCCAGTTGAGGGGTTTTCCACGTTAAAAAAAATTGCCTTGTCAGCTTTCTCTTTTTCTGTGACTGTTTGCGCGCTCAAACGCTCCCGGGCTAAGGCGGTCCAATTTAGTCCGGTCTACCGGAGCCTTGAGTGATCCGCAACAAGTATATACCTATATTTTTTTACAAAATAAATATTGTAATATTGATGCATATTTTTTTACAGTCATTTTGAGTACTCATATGTATATGTTGCGGGCGCAGCCCGCAGACGCATCTAGCATGGGCAAAGCCCGTGCGGAGGCGGGCGAAGCCCGCCTGGATGCGGCCGAAGGCCGCCCGACATCATCGCGTCAGGGGCGGGCGAAGCCCGCCATCGCCGGCCGGGTACTGTCGCGCTTGGTCGCCGTGTCGGGCACTCATGTCAGTGTGTGTGTGTGTGTGTGTGTATATATATCTTTATTATATAAACCATTATAGATATCTTGAAAGCACACCATATATCGCATCTGGACCGTCCGATCAAGCAGGATCAAAATTTGGCCGTCGGATGCAAGGGGGGAGGCCTGCGTATAGCTTTTATTCCAAAACAGTTACTGTTCACTCAGGAAAAAATCCCGATAAACAGCTCTGCCTCCCTTCCGCCTCGCCATTTTCCGACGCCGCCGGCGGCCTGCAAGGCGCACACCTGTGGGTTCGCCGGCCTCCGGCGAACCCGCCGGAGGTTGTCCGGCGGCGAGCGGGCAGGGCCACCGCCGGCGGTGGCCCTGCCCGTGAGCTTCAGTTTTGGAGCTCACGGGCAGGACCACCGCCGGCGGTGGCCCTGCCCGCTCGCCGCCGGACAACCTCCGGCAAGTTCGCCGGAGGCCGGCGAACCCGCCGGTGGGCGACGGGCAGGCCGCCGGCGGCTCCGGCCCCGACGGCGTCGGGAAATGGCGAGGCGGAAGCGCTGTTTTTTATTTTTATTTTCTGCTTTTATTTATGTTTTTATTTCGGTTTAATTTCTGTTTTTTTCCTGTTTTGTTTTATGTTTTTTTTTTAATTTCTGTTTTGTTTCTGTTTTTTTTTTTATTTCTGTTTTATTGTTTAATTTCTATTTTTTTAATATCTGCTTTTATTCAAGAAAGGAGAACTGCGAATAGTTTTTCCACCAAAAGACCTACTGTTCACTCCTCAAATTTTAGATAACTTTAAAATTTTAAATATTCAATAACTGCCCGGGCGGGCGAAGCGCGCCTGAATGCGGCCGAAGGACGCAGCGCCACATCGATAACGGGCAAACCCCGCTTGAATGCCAAGCGGGCGAAGCCCGCTTGGTTACGGGCGAAGCCCGCAGCGACACATCGAGAACGGGCATCAGACAAAAATCTTAGCTCCAGGAGCGGTGGCTTGTCACCCTCCGAGTATCTCTCTCTCAACAATTGTAACGAGAGGCGGCCTGTCGCCCTCGAGTTCTTTAAAGTAGCTTTGTACAACAACCAACAAATAGTGGAGGTTTCGGCCGGCACAGACCCGGCCGCGTGGTTTTTCACCCAGTTGAGGGGTTTTCCACGTTAAAAAAAATTGTCTTGTCAGCTTTCTCTTTTTCTGTGACTGTTTGCGCGCTCAAACGCTCCCGGGCTAAGGCGGTCCAATTTAGTCCGGTCTACCGGAGCCTTGAGTGATCCGCAACAAGTATATACCTATATTTTTTTACAAAATAAATATTGTAATATTGATGCATATTTTTTTACAGTCATTTGGAGTACTCATATGTATATGTTGCGGGCGCAGCCCGCAGACGCATCTAGCATGGGCAAAGCCCGTGCGGAGGCGGGCGAAGCCCGCCTGGATGCGGTCGAAGGCCGCCCGACATCATCGCGTCAGGGGCGGGCGAAGCCCGCCATCGCCGGCCGGGTACTGTCGCGCTTGGTCGCCGTGTCGGGCACTCATGTCAGTGTGTGTGTGTGTGTGTATATATATCTTTATTATATAAACCATTATAGATATCTTGAAAGCACACCATAGATCGCATCTGGACCGTCCGATCAAGCAGGATCAAAATTTGGCCGTCGGATGCAAGGGGGGAGGCCTGCGTATAGCTTTTATTCCAAAACAGTTACTGTTCACTCAGGAAAAAATCCCGATAAACAGCTCTGCCTCCCTTCCGCCTCGCCATTTTCCGACGCCGCTGGCGGCCTGCAAGGCGCACACCTGCGGGTTCGCCGGCCTCCGGCGAACCCGCCGGAGGTTGTCCGGCGGCGAGCGGGCAGGGCCACCGCCGGCGGTGGCCCTGCCCGTGAGCTTCAGTTTTGGAGCTCACGGGCAGGACCACCGCCGGCGGTGGCCCTGCCCGCTCGCCGCCGGACAACCTCCGGCAAGTTCGCCGGAGGCCGGCGAACCCGCCGGTGGGCGACGGGCAGGCCGCCGGCGGCTCCGGCGCCGACGGCGTCGGGAAATGGCGAGGCGGAAGCGCTGTTTTTTATTTTTATTTTCTGCTTTTATTTATGTTTTTATTTCGGTTTAATTTCTTTTTTTTTCTGTTTTGTTTTATGTTTTTTTTTAATTTCTGTTTTGTTTCTGTTTTTTTGTTTAATTTCTGTTTTTTTAATATCTGCTTTTATTCAAGAAAGGAGAACTGCGAATAGTTTTTCCACCAAAAGACCTACTGTTCACTCCTCAAATTTTAGATAACTTTAAAATTTTAAATATTCAATAACTGCCGGGGCGGGCGAAGCGCGCCTGAATGCGGCCGAAGGACGCAGCGCCACATCGATAACGGGCAAACCCCGCTTGGTTACGGGCGAAGCCCGCAGCGACACATCGAGAACGGGCATCAGACAAAAATCTTAGCTCCAGGAGCGGTGGCTTGTCACCCTCCGAGTATCTCTCTCTCAACAATTGTAACGAGAGGCGGCCTGTCGCCCTCGAGTTCTTTAAAGTAGCTTTGTACAACAACCAACAAATAGTGTAGGTTTCGGCCGGCACAGACCCGACCGCGTGGTTTTTCACCCAGTTGAGGGGTTTTCCACGTTAAAAAAAATTGCCTTGTCAGCTTTCTCTTTTTCTGTGACTGTTTGCGCGCTCAAACGCTCCCGGGCTAAGGCGATCCAATTTAGTCCGGTCTACCGGAGCCTTGAGTGATCCGCAACAAGTATATACCTATATTTTTTTACAAAATAAATATTGTAATATTGATGCATATTTTTTTACAGTCATTTGGAGTACTCATATGTATATGTTGCGGGCGCAGCCCGCAGACGCATCTAGCATGGGCAAAGCCCGTGCGGAGGCGGGCGAAGCCCTCCTGGATGCGGCCGAAGGCCGCCCGACATCATCGCGTCAGGGGCGGGCGAAGCCCGCCATCGCCGGCCGGGTACTGTCGCGCTTGGTCGCCGTGTCGGGCACTCATGTCAGTGTGTGTGTGTGTATATATATCTTTATTATATAAACCATTATAGATATCTTGAAAGCACACCATAGATCGCATCTGGACCGTCCGATCAAGCAGGATCAAAATTTGGCCGTCGGATGCAAGGGGGAGGCCTGCGTATAGCTTTTATTCCAAAACAGTTACTGTTCACTCAGGAAAAAATCCCGATAAACAGCTCTGCCTCCCTTCCGCCTCGCCATTTTCCGACGCCGCCGGCGGCCTGCAAGGCGCACACCTGCGGGTTCGCCGGCCTCCGGCGAACCCGCCGGAGGTTGTCCGGCGGCGAGCGGGCAGGGCCACCGCCGGCGGTGGCCCTGCCCGTGAGCTTCAGTTTTGGAGCTCACGGGCAGGACCACCGCCGGCGGTGGCCCTGCCCGCTCGCCGCCGGACAACCTCCGGCAAGTTCGCCGGAGGCCGGCGAACCCGGCGGTGGGCGACGGGCAGGCCGCCGGCGGCTCCGGCGCCGACGGCGTCGGGAAATGGCGAGGCGGAAGCGCTGTTTTTTATTTTTATTTTCTGCTTTTATTTATGTTTTTATTTCGGTTTAATTTCTGTTTTTTTCCTGGTTTGTTTTATGTTTTTTTTTAATTTCTGTTTTGTTTCTGTTTTTTTATTTCTGTTTTTTTGTTTAATTTCTGTTTTTTTAATATATCCTTTTATTCAAGAAAAGAGAACTGCGAATAGTTTTTCCACCAAAAGACCTACTGTTCACTCCTCAAATTTTAGATAACTTTAAAATTTTAAATATTCAATAACTGCCGGGGCGGGCGAAGCGCGCCTGAATGCGGCCGAAGGACGCAGCGCCACATCGATAACGGGCAAACCCCGCTTGAATGCCAAGCGGGCGAAGCCCGCTTGGTTACGGGCGAAGCCCGCAGCGACACATCGAGAACGGGCATAGTCCGTTCGAAGCCCACTTGAATGACAAGCGGGCGAAGCCCGCAACGACGCATCGCGAATGGTCGAAATAATTAAATTTAGAAAACCCTAAAATACGTTAAGTTTTTTTAAATTTTAAAGAAATGTTGGGGGGGGGGGCGAAGCCCGCCGAGGGTGGGTGGGGGGGGGGGGGGGGGCGAAGCCCACAGAGGGTGCGGGCGAAGCCCGCCGAGGAGGCGGGCGAAGCCCGCTTAAATGCGGCCAAAGGCCGCAGCGCCACATCGAGAACGGGCAAAGCCCGCTTGAATGCCAGGCGGGCGAAACCCGCTTGGTTTCGGGCGAAGCCCGTAGCGACGCATCGAGAACGGGCGTAGCCCGTTCGAAGATGCTAGTATATTATAAACAAATATGCATATCTCAAGCATACCAAAAATCAGATCAAGACCGTCCGATCAAGCAGCCTCTAAAACTGGCTGTCAGATTCAAGGAATCGGGCCTGCAAATAGCCAAACCTCCAAAAAGACCCCTCCCTCAACTCCACGAAATCCGATCCCCCTTCCGCACAAAAGTCGCCCAGGAGGGCTGCACCTCCTCCCTCGGCCGCCGCCGTCCTGCTCGTCGTCTCCCGAGGGGTTCGCCGGCCTCCAACGAACCCGCCAGGGGTTGCCTGGCCGCGAGCGGGCAGGGGCACCGACGTCGGCGGTGGCCCTGCCCGTGAGACCCAAATCTGGGTCTCACGGGCAGGGGCACCACCGGCGGTGGCCCTGCCTGCTCGCGACCAGATAACCCCCGGCGGGTTCGCCGGAGGTCGGCGAACCCTCCGGTGGGCGCCGACAGGCTGCCGGCTGCTCCGCTGACGACGACAGAGGGAGTAGGGGCAGCCCTGCTTGGCGGAAGCGGAAATGGGGGGGGGGGGTTTGGATTTTTTATTATTTATTATTTATTTTCTATTTTAATAATTAATTAAATAATGGCGGAAGCGGAAATGGGGGGATTTGGATTTTTTATTATTTGTTTTTATTTTTTATTTTCAATTTTAATAAATAATTAATTAAATTAAATTTCTTAATAAAATTAAATTTTAGAAAACTGTAAAATTTTTGGGTTTTAAATAACTGACGGGGGGGGGGCGAAGCCGGCCGAGGGGGCGGGCGAAGCATGCCTTGTATGTCAAGCGGGCGAATCCCGCTTGGTTGTGAGCGAAGCCCGCATCGACGCATCGAGAATGGGTGAAGCCCGTTCAAAGATGTTAGTATATATATATCATACGTTCTTTCCTGCGGATCGCGATCAACCTCTACTTCCGCGAGATCCCGACCCCACTCATCGGCGAATGCAACTCCTCCTCGCGAGCTCCCGAGCCCAGTCGGCCAAAGCCCGAGGGGCCGTTTGCCTAATCACGCTTATCACCAAATGATTGATGATTATGGTTCTTGGCTTTCGTTTTCGATTTTTGTTTTCTTTTTTAAGAAGGAAGAGCTCGATCCTTATAAAGGTCTTGGTCATTTTGATGAGTCTCTTCCCATTTTTTACGTTTACTGCTCTCCCTCTGTTAGGTATCTGACAGCTTCATTGGGCAGGAATGACCTTGCAGGTCAATAAGAGAGAGAGAGGAACGACCTTACAGGTCGGAAGGAGAGATAGTGAACATTGGAAGGAGAGAGAGAAATAAACTAGAAACTTTATTAAAATCTTTCAATGCCACAATACAGCTACAGGGGTTTTCTTATATAAGTCCCGATGTGACTGTTGGAGAGAGGAAGGCACAAGTCGCAAGCTCATCTCTCCCACATTATATAATAAATGCCCCTACGTTATATAATAAATACAACGTTTTATTAACGCTACATCCCTACCATGCCCGCTAAGCTGCCCGTGCCCGCTGTGACCGAAACTACTTCTATTTAAATGGATGCGATGGGTTTTGGGAAGCCAAAAACCCTAAAACTTCTAAGTGCGCTGCTTCTGGAGAGTTCTGCGCCGTCGCGTAGGTTGAGGGAGGCGCCGTAAGCTGCGCTGGAGGGAGGAGACCGACCGCAAAGAGTGACGTGGAGGGAGCATAGTCTGGGATGTCGCCGGAGGTTGCAGATCTGGTGGACTCGTCGAACCGCTTCCAAGTACTCTAGCAGATCTTCTAGATTTCATATATGTGGATGAATGCTTGTGTTGTGGTGTTTGTAGTAGCGGATCGTCGACAATAGAGTCGTCGTCGATAGTTTTGCGTGGATATTTATGTGTGGTTGTCAAAGAGGGCGAGTGCGAAGCCGATCACAGATTTGGCTGTGTCGTGAGCGAAAAGTGCACTGGACTGTCCTTTCTCGCTGAGCTTGGAGAGATGGGAGGGGTCGAACTGAGTAGCACCTGTGTTGAGCTCCAGTTGTTTTCCTGAGACGGCAAATCACATGGGTTAGTAGACTCAGTTGATATTGAAGTGGCTGGGATGACATTAGGTAGAGGGGTGGCGAGTATTTCCTTGTCGGGTGCCGGGGAGCGGAGCGTTTGTGAGATATCCTTGTGTTCACGGTAAATCACATTTTTCGTTAAACACAGTTGATATAGTAGTAGATGGGATGACATCAGAGAGAGGGTTGACGAGTATTTCCCTGTCGAGTGTTGGTTGTCTGGTCGTTTGTGAGAGAGCTTGGTTGTGTACCTGCGGGAAAATGGTATTCAATTTAGTAGCAGATGTAGTTGTAATTGTGGGGATGACAATGTTTTGTGAGTGTACGAGTGTGAGGCCCCTATTTGGACCCCACATACATTTGTATCTAAGCTATGTTCTTACATGTGTCCCAGGTTGAAGTAAGGCTAGTGAATATGAAATAAACAACACATAATATAAATTTACTTTCATACCTTGCATTAGTCGCTGAATCTTTTCTGTTCTATCTTAATAAGTTCATTTGGTTGTGCGTATCCCAAGTCATGTCCGTTACCTACAAAATTTGACGACGGGCTTAGTCATAAAAATATGACTAAGTGAGGATATACCTCTTTCATTGCTGTAAATATTTAAAGTAAAACTTACGCATGTTAAAATATGTTTTTCATATTAACCATTTATCTGTCTCAGTAGTGAACTTATGAAGCATATACCTACATGAACATATTAGTATCACTAAAACATTATGGGCAATATAAGATCATAACCATATCCTGTACCATGTAACTTTAAAGCAGTGTGTCTGTGTATCAGTATCTATGAGAGAACATAATAACTGGGGGAAATATATCAGTATTCATAAACAGTATAAGGAGCTATAGCATTCATATGAACTATGGAACATGTAAACAATGCAAGTATCATAACTGTTTCTATATCATGGAAGCAGTGCAAATACATAACTTTATATCAGTTTTCATGTCTATAAACATTTATCCATGTATCTTAATAACTTTATATCAGTATTTCCATGACTATTTCTTTTCTTAGGATATATTAGGGGCGATTGAATTGACATTCAACTTCATTTTCATTTTCTATGGGCCCGACCCCTCTGGGTCATCTATCCGAATCAGAACGTGCCTCGCGTTTCCGCCTACGGCCGACTGACTCGGTAAACTGGCCCGACCCCTCTGGGTCCTGTATCCAAATCAGTACGTGCACACGCGTTTCCGCCTACGACCGACTGACTTGGCAATTCATCATATTCATTTCATTCATATGCATGCACTTCAATTCGCCCGTAACATAACCTCGTGTCGACACGCTTACATAAAGTGAGTTATTCATTTTTATAATCCCCTCAGAAATATCATTCGCCTGTTTGCCTTTTTCAAGGCCATACAATATAGCGACATTTAATATCAGTGATATCAACTATGCATGTAACATTCAGTATAAAAAAAAAGAGTGTGTATATAAAAAGAAAGTAAAGCCATAAAACATAAATGAGACAGGTAGCTATCACCATCAGTAACTCATGTCATTGTCATGACTATTTTGAGGTGCCATCCGCCACGGTATCTGTATAAGCATCATATCATTTAGGGTCGTTTATATCGGGGTTGCACCTCGCTATAGTTACAGTATAGACTATTTTGATTACATCATTTGGATACTACTTTACTAGCCCTCTATGTTGTATAATCAAATAAAAACATAAGCTCATAACATTTACAAAACTCAAACCCAAACTACCATTCTTATGCCTGGTCCAAAAGATAAGCATAACCGGCCTTGCCAATATTAAAACCATATCATTTCTCTTTTTAAAACAAGTGGTGTAGTATAGGCAATTCAAATCAATGTGCCGTATAGAGCCGAAAACATCATAGAAACCCCCAAATACTAAAGCTTATAAAGAGGAGAGCTCCTCAAAGTAGTTAGAACCTCATAACCACATGTTATCAAAGCCACTTAGATTTCCCCCCTTCAAACCATACTGCCGGCTAAAACCAACCCAAAACAGCTCTTTAACTGCACATGTGAGAAAAAACAAAACAGCCCAAATGTTGTTACTGTGCAAACAGCCGAAAATCAAGGGCAGAAATCCCCATAAACAAGCACATAAAAGGAAACTTGCAGCATAACATAACGATACAGGAAGGAGAACAACCCACCCTCCTTAAACCAACGGCCACAAAACCAGGAAGGAAAATAGCCCAAGAAGGAGAACATAACTTAAACAAGAAGGAGAACAGCCGACCAACAAATCCAGCAAGAACCCCCAAATCACTTCCAAAGCTACCTCCAATATCGTCCCAGAATCCAACTGGACTAGGCAGAAATTAAGGGGAAAAAGAACTAAAGCTTACAGTGATTTAGAAGAGATCTTATCGAGGCTTTGCTTCCAAAATCCCAAAAACGACACAGCTTCAGCTCAACCAAAGCCGCAAGCCGCGAATCCTTGCCCACAATTCTTGCACAGCCATATAGTTACAGCCTTTTCGTGAGATTAAGAGAAGAGAGGGAGAACGGAGGAGGAGATCGACGCCGTGCCCTAGCGCGACACAGTCGAGGGAGAAGGAAGAAAATGAGGAGAAGTCGGTCCGTGAACGAATAAAGCCGTGTATAAAACAATTCCATCGCTTAAAACCTCAAGCCAAGATGGCTATTTGCAGCCCCAACATGACTCTATTTGCTGCCCAACATGATCCAATGCTATTAAGGGTTAACCCACTCAAAAGCTATTGGCACACCAAGTTTAACAGCACCCCATTTCAGTATAATGAAGCCCCCATTTCAATAACTGCCAACATAACCCTCTACTAGCACCCCACCTTTCAACCATAAGAAAACCCCGCATAGCACATTAATATCAGCTAGGAGGCAACCTTTATCAGCATTAAATTTCAATTATCAGGGAACCTTTATTAGCAGCTCACCTTATTTCACTGATTTATATATTTCATCATAGGGGATTTTAACTTCGATTCTTTAATATGCAATGTTCATCATAGGGGAATATATATATAAAATATTTAAATTGAGTTTTATTATCGATTTGCGTCATTTCACATTTTGAGCCGTTACAAATTCCTCCCTTCTTATAAAAATTTTCGTCCTCGAAAATAGGTATCTTATTTACGTTCCCATTTATTCAAACTTTCGATCGCTTTCCCGTGTTCCGACTATTAGATTTATAGCGATTGACAAATCGCCACAAACAATAAGAAAAGAAAATTAGTATTCTATGAAACATTGAGCGCATTTCAGTACATTTTACAGGAAAACATTTTCACATGTCATTTTCATAGTTCTTTCTTTATTCACTGTTTGGATTTTGACGATATTGTGCTATCAACATGCTATACAGTGCAATCGATCACATTACGATATTATCTTGCCTTCTTTACACATCTTGGTAATCATATTTCATTGTCATAGGTTTTATTGAACAACACTGCTCGAGGATATTAGTATATCGCAATTTCTCATTCTTTGTACTATTACGACTACCCTTGGCACGGTAGTAATGATCATGAAAGTTGTGGCTAGTAACCGTCAGTTATAAACGTCTCGCCTTTCATATGGACTTTCGTCCGATGTTATGTTCAAAATTATTTTCGTAGTGGTGGTCATCATCGCCGTCATGCCACATATATATCCTGTCCAAACTTACCGGAACAAAAGCGCAACCCAGTTCAGAGCCTAAGTGTTTGACCAGGTCGAATTTTCACATAAACTTTGACTTACTGATAGTGCTCAATTTAATCAATGCTATACGACTAATCAGTTCCTTTTATTGGTAACACATCACCGATAGTGAAGTCCCATGTACAAGGAATACAACGGTTCCCATGATAATATGCTTAGTGACGTAAAGAGTTTATCCATCGGACCCTTGTGTACCTCTTTGCGTTTGTTATCCACTAATCAGGAATATCACGGGTCCACAAATGATTTCAATGTTTTAACAATGACTATTGTCCTGAAATTTTTCTACGGACGTTTAACAATGTTGCCATGACAACAATATATAATGTGTAACTCGAAGTTAACTTTTCAACTTCTTAAACTATATAGAATGAAAGAGAATATACAACATTACAGTCTTTACTTTGCTTCATTTCTTTCCATGTTACATACCCATCATCACATTCTCCTTTTATTCTTAACCGTCAGTATTTCATGATCTTTATCTATAATTCATATGGTCGTTATCGCTTTCACATCACATGTCATTATTTCAACTTACTACGGATATTTAAGCGTACTTACATTGAAAATAATCGTGTCTTTTATCTGTGCATTTTTCATTCTCTAGTCCACTTTCATATTATTATGCTGCATCGTAGAAATAAGTCTACATCATTAACCTTCACCTTAATGTCTCAGCCTTAACATGTCACTTCTTATTTTACTTTGCGAACATATTACTTACTTTTCTTATTTTACTTTGCGAACATATTACTTACTTTTACATATGTAAGAAATATTTCAACTTTAAATTAGAGCTAAATCCTTTTTGTCCATACGGCCGCAACATTGTAAGTACAATAATCTTCGGTAATGTTTCGTATGTCATCAAATCAAAATTATTTTAATTCCTACTATGACACCATAAACTGGATTTGATAGGTTTACCCGATCTAAATCCACTACATTGAGTTATGAAAATACATTTGATCGTGTTGAACAAGACATCATTTACTTTTAATAGAAACGAGTCGTTACTACGTTATCTTCTCTGCCTTACATACCTTAATTATCCCATTTCCTTGTCATATAGCAATTTCATACTTCCCATGTCGTTTACTCGAAGCACAAATAGGACTTTCATTATTCATATATCCTGCGTCGAATGTTTAAATCGTTGCTTATCCTATCATGCCTTCTTTGTAACTCTTCGTTCAGGACGACCTATAACAATATTCATTTTCTTTAACCTCATATTTTTTTTTATAGTCACAGTGTTATCGTTTGCAACTTCCTTTTATCCTTTACCTCAATCGTGGTTTCAGTTAGAGCTTATAACGTCTCACTTATTCTCATATTTCTTAAAGTCATTACATATGATTGAAAAGACGCACTTGAAAATAATTGCAATTGTAATCGTCTTTCGTTTTCTTTGCACATGCTTGTGTAACACGTTGTTTTCATAAAAATTTATAACCATTTGCTTCTTGTCGAAAGTTAAAGCCCGTTAATTGTACATCCTTCGTTGTGTGTTCACCTATTTTACCTCTGAGTTTTTGTTCCTTTCTAAGCATGTTCAACTTTCAATTCTTCCGTGTTTATCATGTTCAACTATCTAGTTCAAACAATACGGAGACATTTCTCTTTGACAACGTTTACGTTGACTTGTACACTTATAATAATATCAATGTTTACTTGAATTCATTTCGCTCTATGTGATTGCTATCCTTTCATGAACTCCCTCTATAATTCTTCAACATAACTTGATTTAGACAGATTGTGAAAACAAGTTCTATAAGCGATCTTCTCACCTAAATAGCATGTGTGCTTATTCAGTACTCACTACAACCGAACTTCTTGAAAACCTGGCTCTGATACTAAATTGTGAGGCCCCTATTTGGACCCCACATACATTTGTATCTAAGCTATGTTCTTACATGTGTCCCAGGTTGAAGTAAGGCTAATGAATATGAAATAAACAACACATAATATAAATTTACTTTCATACCTTGCATTAGTCGCTGAATCTTTTCTGTTCTATCTTAATAAGTTCATTTGGTTGTGCGTATCCCAAGTCATGTCCGTTACCTACAAAATTTGACGACGGGCTTAGTTATAAAAATATGACTAAGTGAGGATATACCTCTTTCATTGCTGTAAATATTTAAAGTAAAACTTACGCATGTTAAAATATGTTTTTCATACTAACCATTTATCTGTCTCAGTAGTGAACTTATGAAGCATATAACTACATGAACATATTAGTATCACTAAAACATTATGGGCAATATAAGATCATAACCATATCCTGTACCATGTAACTTTAAAGCAGTGTGTCTGTGTATCAGTATCTATGAGAGAACATAATAACTGGGGGAAACATATCAATATTCATAAACAGTATAAGGAGCTATAACATTCATATGAACTATGGAACATGTAAACAATGCAAGTATCATAACTGCTTCTATATCATGGAAGCAGTACAAATACATAACTTTATATCAGTTTTCATGTCTATAAACATTTATCCATGTATCTTAATAACTTTATATCAGTATTTCCATGACTATTTCTTTTCTTAGGATATATTAGGGGCGATTGAATTGACATTCAACTTCATTTTCATTTTCTATGGGCCCGACCCCTCTGGGTCATCTATCCGAATCAGAACGTGCCTCGCGTTTCCGCCTACGGCCGACTGCCTCGGTAAACTGGCCCGACCCCTCTGGGTCCTGTATCCAAATCAGTACGTGCACATGCGTTTCCGCCTACGGCCGACTGACTTGGCAATTCATCATATTCATTTCATTCATATGCATGCACTTCAATTCGCCCGTAACATAACCTCGCGTCGACACGCTTACATAAAGTGAGTTATTCATTTTTATAATCCCCTCAGAAATATCATTCGTCTGCTTGCCTTTTTCAAGGCCATACAATATAGCGACATTTAATATCAGTGATATCAACTATGCATGTAACATTCAGTATAAAAAAAAGAGTGTGTATATAAAAAGAAAGTAAAGCCATAAAGCATAAATGAGACAGGTAGCTCTCACCATCAGTAACTCATGTTATTGTCATGACTATTTTGAGGTGCCATCCGCCACGGTATCTGTATAAGCATCATATCATTTAGGGTCGTTTATATCGGGGTTGCACCTCGCTATAGTTACAGTATAGACTATTTTGATTACATCATTTGGATACTACTTTACTAGCCCTCTATGTTGTATAATCAAATAAAAACATAAGCTCATACCATTTACAAAACTCAAACCCAAACTACCATTCTTATGCCTGGTCCAAAAGATAAGCATAACCGGCCTTGCCAATATTAAAACCATATCATTTCTCTTTTTAAAACAAGTGGTGTAGTATAGGCAATTCAAATCAATGTGCCGTATAGAGCCGAAAACATCATAGAAACCCCCCAAATACTAAAGCTTATAAAGAGGAGAGCTCCTCAAAGTAGTTAGAACCTCATAACCACATGTTATCAAAGCCACTTAGATCTCCCCCCGCCTTCAAACCATACTGCCGGCTAAAACCAACCCAAAACAGCTCTTTGACTTCACATGTGAGGAAAAACAAAACAGCCCAAATGTTGTTACTGTGCAAACAGCCGGAAATCAAGGGCAGAAATCCCCATAAACAAGCACATAAAAGGAAACTTGCAGCATAACATAACCATACAGGAAGGAGAACAGCCCACCCTCCTTAAACCAACGGCCACAAAACCAGGAAGGAAAATAGCCCAAGAAGGAGAACATAACTTAAACAAGAAGGAGAACAGCCGGCCAACAAATCCAGCAAGAACCCCCAAATCACTTCCAAAGCTACCTCCAATATCGTCCCAGAATCCAACTGGACTAGGCAGAAATTAAGGGGAAAAAGAACTAAAGCTTACAGTGATTTAGAAGAGATCTTATTGAGGCTTTGCTTCCAAAATCCCAAAAACGACACAGCTTCAGCTCAACCAAATCCGCAAGCCGCGAATCCTTGCCCACAATTCTTGCACAGCCATATAGTTACAGCCTTTTCGTGAGATTAAGAGAAGAGAGGGAGAACGGAGGAGGAGATCGACGCCGTGCCCTAGCGCGACACAGTCGAGGGAGAAGGAAGAAAATGAGGAGAAGTCGGTCCGTGAACGAATAAAGCCGTGTATAAAACAATTCCACCGCTTAAAACCTCAAGCCATGATGGCTATTTGCAGCCCCAACATGACTCTATTTGCAGCCCAACATGATCCAATGCTATTAAGGGTTAACCCACTCAAAAGCTATTGGCACACCAAGTTAACAGCACCCCATTTCAGTATAATGAAGCCCCCATTTCAATAACAGCCAACATAACCCTCTACTAGCACCCCACCTTTCAACCATAAGAAAACCCCGCATAGCACATTAATATCAGCTAGGAGGCAACCTTTATCAGCATTAAATTTCAATTATCAGGGAACCTTTATTAGCAGCTCACCTTATTTCACCGATTTATATATTTCATCATAGGGGATTTTAACTTCGATTCTTTAATATGCAATGTTCATCATAGGGGAATATATATATATATAATATTTAAATTGAGTTTTATTATCGATTTGCGTCATTTCACATTTTGAGCCGTTACAACGAGTTCATCCCTTTCTGTTGCTGGTAGGTTAGAAGGAGGCAGAGCTGTCTCCGATTGAGATTGACAGTCACAAAATCGATCGATGAGGGTTTGTGTTTCTCTGTCCAGGTTACCAACATTTTCCCAAGTAGCTTCTTCAGGTAATAATCCTTCCCAGCGGATCAGTCCATGTTTAACTGCCTGTCCATTTTGTTCAACGATGCGAGTATTCAAGATTTCCAGGCCTGCTTTTTGTGTGAGTGTTGTCGGATGCAAATCCGGAAGGTTGTGTATGGTGATTGCCGTGTTAGAAAAATAAGGTTTAAGAAGGGATACATGGAATACAAGATGTATTTTACTGTAGGGTGGTATATCTAGTTTATAAGCAACATTTCCGATTTTTGTTAAAATTTGAAAAGGTCCGTAATATCTTAGTTTTAATCGCTTGCATGTTTTACTATGCAGGAAAATTTGCTTGTGTGGATGGATCTTGAGGAGCACCATGTCTCCTGGCCTGAATTCTATTTCCTTCTTGTTTTTGTCTGGCATTTTTTTCATTTTGTGTTGTGCCTGCTGTAATTGGTGTTGTAAGTGTAGTAGTAACACTGCTCTGGAAGGCACCTCTGGTAAGGGAAACTCAGTTGCTTGTCCCCCTGCAAAATAAGGAACAAAGTAGGGTGGTCGTCGGCCGAACATTGCCTCAAAAGGTGACATTCTGGCCGACGAGTGATAGGCTGTGTTATAGTGATACTCGACCCAAATAAGTAGCTGAGCCCAATGTTTAGGGTGCTGAAATAAAAATATCCGTAAATATTGGTTAATGCATCAGTTTACTCGTTCGGTTTGATCGTCGGTTTGGGGATGGTAAGCAGAACTAAACCGAAGCTTTGTGTCGTTAGATTTAAAAAACGATAACAAAAAATTGCTCAGAAAATTAGAGTCGCGATCCGAGACAATTGCCTCTGGAAAGCCATGTATCTTCCCGCAGTAGTACCAAAAAACCTGTGCAACTAGTGGGCCTGTGTAGTGGGAAGGTAAAGGTGCAAAATGTTCTCCTTTGGATAGACGATCAACCATTACTAAAATTGTCGTATACGACTTGGAAGACGGTTAATGAGTGATAAAATCTATAGTAATATCAAGTCATATTTGAGTTGGTATAGGTAATGGTTGTAATGTCCCGTAGGGTAAATAATTACTACTTTATTTTTTTGACAAAGGTCGCAATGACGTATGTATTGGTAGACGTCCTGTTGCAGTCCCGATCAGTAAAAATAATGTTGCATTCTTTTGGTTGTTGCCGTGATACCGGAATATCCGCTAATATGTGTATCATGAGCATCACTAATTAAAATGGAGTGAATGGCGGAATTTGGAATGTATAACTTTTGTTTAAAAAATAAGTGTTTGCCGAGCAGTGTCCAATCTGGAAGATTGGCCGGGCAGGTTTTTAATTTCTCCAAAATATCTATAGCTTTTTCATCATTTAAATATAATTTCTCTAAATTTTCGAATAACTTTTGTAAGACCCCCTCCTCCCGGAACACAAAACATGGCCGAGGGGAGTCTTATGCCCAGAACAACCGCCTTGCGGTAGCGTTAGCACACGGGCTAACCTGTACCACAAGACGCCTATTCTGCCGGCTAATACCAATATCATTTGTCAACCCATCAATAAATTTAATATTTTCAAGAGCACATAATTCACAAAGTATAAATGTCCACAAATAGATAAATGACAGGATGCAAAAAGAGCTCCCAAATATACAAGAACAAGGTATAGCGGAAGTCTACAACAAGAAGTACAATCCCTCACAACCGTATCAGAAGGTGTTGTTGCAAAAGCTGCAACATATCTCCAAGTCCTATCACCTGTCAACTTAGGTACCCAGTTGAGGCAAACAGGGCAGTGGACCGGGCTGTCCACTTCTAGGCTTGTGTAACACCACCTAACCTAGACCTTTGTACGCCCCTAAGAACACACAGGGTATCATCGTACTATCTGGTAAGCACCACCTCTAACCCTTTATTCGAGTCTCCGCTCATGTACCCAGTTGAGGAAACAGGGCAGTGGACCGGGCTGTCCACTTCTAGGCTTGTGTAACACCACCCAACCTAGACCTTTGTACGCCCCTAAGAACACACAGGGTATTCGCGTACTACTTGATACAACAATGCCTCTAAGTGAAACACCAAACTCTTGGCTCGGAGGACTCGACCAGTCCTCCTTATCAAACATGGAACCTACTTTTTGCAGGACAACCCCAGTCCTCCCAATAGGATCTCGAGTCTACCGCTCGCAGGACTAACTCAATTCTTCCTTATATCCCGAGCCTACCGCTCGCAGGACTAACTCATGCTCTTAAGCAAGCGAGGGCTCCAAACCGAGTCCCTTCCCACATTAACTTAGGATGTCGACCCATCCCAATCACTAAACCAAGCCCTCAATGCTACCCGTAGGGAGTTAGCATACTCTAAGCAGTGAGACACACAAGTCCTGAGATTCCACTTCCTACGAACCTAACCTAAGGACTACTTGAGCACAATATCATGTCCTCAAAACTAAAGATCAATGACTAAGCTCTACTTTTAGTCAAGGGTTATTTCTTACTCAACCCTGTTAGATTCAACATATATATTTAAATGCTAATTCATTCTACGTCATCAATCGTTCATCACATCCGAACACTTGGGTAAAAAGAGTGGTTTTATAATGTAGTTATTCATCTAACGACACATCACGAACAGTATGATCCCCAGGTGCATATCCCGACATCGTATAAATATATTCCTCTACATTAGTGGCAACTCGTATGTCTTATAAGTCAGCATTAGTTGACTGGTATGAGTGTATAAAAAACTGATCATAACATTGATATTTACAAGTACCATATCATGGAAGAATCAACCATGAAGTAGACGGTTAAGTATTTTATTTCTTCGAGTACAGTCAAGTCGTGTCTTACCATCATGAGAACATGTACAAACGACCTCCAATTAGCAAGTTTTAGGTTCATTACATGATTTGCCCCAATATTTAGATCAATCACCTCCAATATCGTATTAGAATCATAATAATAACCTTTACTTACAATGTAAATCGGAGCACTGTTCAAATCACTACTTGCCTAAAGTTTCATGCCATACTTATTGTCCTAGAGCGTCACCAAACAAGTAATTAATCAAGTGGCTATATCAAACCCAAGACTTCTAAAATTCCTACTATATGTCGTGGTTAGCATCTTGAGCGTTTACACCATATCTCAGCTCATTCAGACTAGTCATGATAACAATTTACGACACAAAAAATTTTAATAACATAAAATTGACAAAATCACATCAAACTTATATCCAAATATTATGAAATTTAAGAGATGTGTTCATATTGTCATCAAACATTTATCTACCAATTACAAACATCTTCCGATAAACAAAACAAGGTAAATCGCCAAATTAATATGAATCCGTACGCCTTCCTCGCTGCGCGCTAATCATATTATTTAACAGTAACTAATATAAACTACACGGATCTAAGTGTTTATCAAACAACGTCCGGTCATCTTCTTCCTCCAGCCTGGGGCTGTGAATTGCCCGACCTGGAGTCTATAAAATCTCTCACATCAGCCACCTTATTTCCCGTCCGACCATCCAATACCACCACCCCTTTCTCGTATATGAGGTGCATCGACGGGCGGCGAATCGGTGACCGGAATAAATAATACAGACTTCAGCCATCCCTCCATGGCTTGCTCTCAAATCAACTCAATTGAGTTTGACATCTCGCCTAGTTTGATCTAAGAAACTAGCACCAAAGGAGAGGGGAGGAAGCTCACCGAGTGTCCATACATGCTACCCAATAGCCGCGTACGCGGCATTTGTCCATCGCTCCCGGTCATGGCCGGATCTCGTCGGACGTCGTCGAAGAGGAGTCGGCCCCTCGAGTGGGCTGTTTTGGTTTGGAGAGCGAGGGCTCGCTGTTTTCGGTCTTCGGAAGAGGAGATCTCGCCAAAGAACTGAGCTAGGCAGCACTCGGCTTGGAGACCACCGTAAATGTGAGCAGACCGGCAGTTCTGGAGAAGAAGCCGGAGTTGGAGAGCATGCCGGAGGAGGTTCACCGGAGTAGATCTGAAAGTTTCGACCATGGGGATTGTAAAGAGAGAGAGATCAAGATCTGAGAGAGTGAAACGGAGAGTTCTGTGAGAGAGTGGAGAGGTGGAGGAGCTTTCGGAGTCGCCATCACTGAAGGAGTGGAAGCATCGGCCATGGAGGAGTTTGTCGAAGAGAGATCGCTGGAGGGAGAGCTTCGGCCATGGAGGTTTGTCGGAGCTTGGAGGTGGAGTTCGACCATGGCTGGAGGGCTGCTCGGAGAGGAGCTCGCCGAAGAAGATGGAATATCGTCAGAGGAGAAGGGATCTCGCTGGAGAAGAAGAGTTGTCTTAAGCTTTGGGGAAGATGACGGCGCTGCATATGCTGGGAGGTATCGGGCAAGTTTCTAACCTAAGCAATATCTATATATATAATACTTATTATTATTATTATTATTATTATTATTATTTCATTTAAAGAGGATTGATTGGATTTCAATCAAACCCGTGTAGATTTCTCTAGGAATCTCGGAATTTATCTTGGAAGGGCTCGTTACGAGCATCTCGTTGACATGCATCCAACGAAATGATCAGAGGTCAATTCCGAGTTCATTTGCTCATTTTGCGCTCTCCGGAGCGTTAACGGCCTAATTTACTTATATGTCAAAAACCCTTCAAACGATGCCGGAATCGCAAACAAATAAATCCGTTGAACTCATACTATTGTTACGAGTCTAACAAGACTGATTGGGGTCAAATGCGAGGTCGTTTGCTCGATTTCACAAACGTGGATAAATACGCTATTCGCAGGCCGTATTATGATTTCACTGATTCTCATCAGAATCAAGCGCGAGCAATTTTGTTGAACTCGTATAGGCGTCACGAGTCTAACAAAACTGACTGAGGTGAATTCCAAGGTCGTTTGCTGCATATCACCTTTTTGAATAAAAACGCTATTTGAAAACCATGTCATTTGAGCTAACGTACGCATTATAATTCCTTCAAGGAGGCACGCTTCCTTCGAGTTTTATTGCTCAAATTATGCTCTCCGGACGGCTCGGATCCCGATACAGCAAACATCGGGACAAAGAATAGAAATTGTACTCGTCGCATTCGTCGAGTGCACTTCCCCGGCTCAAGTGTAAGCCTGGCCCTCAGTTCACCCCGAGCCCGAGTCAACTTGCTTGACTTAAAAATGCGCACAAGGGGTCTAGCTCGAATCGGGATGTTACAAATCCAATAAACGAAGAAACAATTTCGTCCCCGGAATATTAGTTTGAGGCTATGAGGATTTTCTGGATGAGAGTAAAGTATATACTCATTATATTCATTCATGGGCACTTCACCCACAATAATTTCAAGCCTTTATATGCATTCTCAATTGTTGCGGTTTATACATAGAAACTAGATTGCATGCGCACTCTTGCCTTGTGAAGTCATACGAACTAATAATGACACACACTATTTCAAAAATCACTACATCAGTCTAACTGATTATGTTGTGATTAAATCTCAAGCACACAACATACAAGGGAGAATTTATCAAGGACTTGGTGTGAACGACATCAAGCAGGCTACTCATTTATAAAACTACGATGCAACAGGCCACCACTACCAACTTCTATATCGCTGTACAGGTTCTATGAACCAACAAGACGGTCGAGTCACCAGCTCGTTTACACCTTGCAGGATTGGATCTCAAAACACTATATCTCTATAGCAGGTGTCATCAATAGTTTTCTTGCATCAATATCATACCTGCCTGCCACGAGTCTCCAACACACATCCTCGGTAATTTTATTAATTTACAATATCATCACATTATGTACGCAAATCAGTGCATAGACACCATTGTTGTGAATTTGTTAACTTAACAACAACGTTGCAAAACCTTGGCACTATGAGTGCTACGATTTGAACCAATTATCCTAAATATGTCATTTTTAAACACACCTCTTTGATCAACAATCAAATACAACTCCAACTAAACAAATTTCAAGGCGTCCCCCAAAATTTGTCGCGCGGCCGTCTGACCGACCATTGATCATTGAGAGGCACTACAACACTATCAAGATGATTCAAGTTTCCACTTAACTACACCCATGAGGTTCTAATGATGGAACTCATGCTATCAGAACCCAAGGACTACCACCAAGTCCTTATGTCATCCAAGCACTTGCCAGGATCCGACTAGTGCATAACAACACTCAAGGACTGCCAACTCAAGTCCTTACCATCACATCAGGATATCATCGCATCCTTCACATAGTATTTACATCCATCTAAAACCATGCAAAAATTTCTCAACGTTACCCACAAAGGTCCTAATTGGCACATAGCGGGATGTATTCATATCCTCAATTACCCAGCTATATGATTTATCCAGGAGTTCATGTATGAAAACCCGACAACCTCGGTGTATATCCCAAAAGGTTTTAGATCACCATTTCTCCTTGGTCTACTTCTCCGCATAACCTTCGATCAGAGCGAAGACATAACCATCCTTTAGGTACTCACCTCTGTTATTCTGGTAGGGGACTCAACGTAATCCAAAACTTGGTGTTTAACCATCCACCTTGCTTAAAATGCTCATTCATCAAGGAGTACATAATTCTAATATCGTTGACTTGTAACGACTTAGATGAGAAAACCTCATTAAAGCAAGGCTAAGTGAAGCAGTCTACAAATATTTTTAACTCCCAGTGAAACCTCAGTTGGTCCATTAGCTAGGCCAATAAATGAAGAAACAGGGTTAGCCCTTATACACCTGAGTTATGTTTCTTCGACCACCAGTTTGGTACATTCACCCCCTGTATGCACGCCAACCCTATGGGCATGTCGTCCTCGATTAGGAGTTTTACCCTATAAGCACTTGCCACAGGGCACTTGAATAACAGTTCCTAGAACCTATTAAAGTGTTCTAGGCCCTCAAAGCTACCATTTTCAACAACATTTTTATGGGTCGACAAGTTCCGGACTACAAAATGGTCACTTTCTAGACTCGCAGTCTTATTGGATGTACACTACAGTGAGGAGCATCACATTATGGGTACGAACATCAAACTTAGAAGTCTCTTACTACCCCAACAGTAGATAATAAACACTACTTCTAACCGCGATACTAGTCATGAGTTGCTCTCACTATAAGTGGGGTCTTAACATTTATCATGTGATTTCACTATATCTACTGTTGATAATTAAAATTTATTTCCCAAAATCATGAATCTTTTTAAAGGCGATCATGATATCTTTGATTTATGTGTTCTGACTCTCTATATCATCATATCTATAGTAAAAAGGATTCATACATATAGTATACATCTTCCAAATTAAGCAAGTGATTGGCTAACTTTTAACTTTTTTTTTTGGGGGGAGGGGGGTAAGGATATTTCCAATGTCATGTCATGGCGAAATATTCATGTGTTTAATCATCAAGAATTTTCACCATTTATCTTTTAGTTCATAAAACAATCGAGTTCGCATTCACACAATTTCACTTGCCACGATGATATCCTATCTCGATCCACAAATCCCCAGCATGATGTTATTGCCTCAAGAATTTAAGCTTGGACAAATTTATATTTTCAACGATTCCCAAAAATCAACATTTGTTCGACCTGTGATGTTTAACAATTTGTCTTTGTGATGTTACGAACCATCGTTGCGGGCTTACATGAAGGTATATCTATCACTTCCTTCTAAGAGCACAAGGACCCGAGCCAGGTATTACTTTGGTCTAACCTAGATCATATTTAGACTTCCACCGAATTCAGAATTCGTGCCAAATTTCTTTTGGGATCTAGATAGTTCCATTTAAAGGGCCTCTTATCGTGAAACCTTGTCTCATTATAGAGTTATGATATCGAGCCTCTAGAAATCTACCTTGCCAAGGCAATAATATTACACATAACCCTTTCTTGTTCAAATATAGCGTATAAACTCCAAAGTTGCCCACAATCGCCGCTAGAGATTGCTAATGACATGTTTATTCCATGATAAACATTTGAGATTTTTAAATCACTTAACAAGTCATACTGTCCTTGTCATCTTCATAAATCAAACGTAGTCGAATCAATGAAGCCACATTCATTTTTGGCCTTTTACTAGTCGATTTGGATCTATTAATTTTCCCTAACATCCCTTTAACATACAAGTCATTGCAAATTTCCTAACTTCCTGGGATGGTTGATCATTAAACCACTCGTACATATACAAACTTCATTATATCATCATGAGGGTACATATTTTCATCAAGTACCAAGCTATAATGTCATCAAAAGTTAAGTATAGATCGATACAGATATTTACCAAAAGGGCTAACTTACTACTTTCATCGTCTTCTTATTCACATAGTCTTAAAAAAAGTGTTGGGAGCAAATACACATCCTTGAAGTACTATCATCTGTTATTCTGTCAGTAAAATTTCATTGATCCAAACTTGACATTAGTAGTCCACCTTGCCAAGGATGAACTACTTCATCAAAAACCATCAATATCAATTGTTGAAAATTTACGAAGATTCTCAAATCGCAAAGAAACCCAAGTTGGTAACACTGGCCCAATAAACGAAGAGATAAGCCCATCGTAATTCTTGGGCAGAGTCTCTTCGATCACTAACGTGGTACATCCACCCCCTATAAGCACACATCCTTAGAGCATATAATCCTCGACCTGGAGTTTCACCTCGACGATTACTGATACAGTCTTTTCTTTAGGCATTTAGATCTACCATTTACAACAATTTTTTTTTGTGTCAACACGTGACCAAGTCAAAAAGAGATGGGCCTCTTCTAAGATTTAGATTCTTATTCAACCTCTGGTATTTATCATGGTAATAGCTTCACTATGAACAAGATGGAGAGTATTAAGTTATCAATTAGACTTACGAGTCTCTTACTCCTCCAGTTAGTAGATTATAGGCATCAATTCTCCTCTGGATGGTTCTATTAGTTTGGGTAAGATGTTGGTATCACTTAATGAACGAAGTAGGAATATCAAAGTATAAGCCTTGAGCACATACTCTTGCAATAAACTCTTCCCTGAATCACTTGGGTATTCACATACCTCAACCAAGTGTATACCTGAGGCCGACTCTTAGACTAGGATGCGCCATAAAACATGTTGGTAAGTCAAAATAAGGTGGTGTCCTAGTTAGGTTGGCACTCGTTCTAAGGATTAGTGGACATACTTAGAGTGAATCCCATATGGGCACACCACAGCTTCAGCTGCATCCGTTTGTCCTCAAACTGAATGACCGAGCAGGGGTGGTGTCATGGGTTAATGGACTTCTTTATCTCAGGATCGTTGCGCTTTGATACCATTTGTAAGACCCCCTCCTCCCGGAACACAAAACATGGCCGAGGGGAGTCTTATGCCCAGAACAACCGCCTTGCGGTAGAGTTAGCACATGGGCTAACCTGTACCACTAGACGCCTATTCTGCCGGCTAATACAAATATCATTTGCCAACCCATCAATAAATTTAATATTTTCAAGAGTCCATAATTCACAAAGTATAAATATCCACAAATAGATAAATGACAGGATGCAAAAAGAGCTCCCAAATATACAAGAACAGGGTATAGCGGAAGTCTACAACAAGAAGTACAATCCCTCACAACCGTATCAGAAGGTGTTGTTGCAAAAGTTGCAACATATCTCCAAGTCCTATCACTCTGATCTGTCTGATACTACTCCAACTGGGTGTGCTCCAAAAAAAAGTGGTGTAACAACCGTTAGTCGTAAAGACTAAGTGGCTTCACATTCTCTCACCCCGGCGACTCTTAGGCACCGTGTTGAAGGAGAGAAAGAAAAGCTGCAATATAACAGTATGCACAATATGCAGGTGACAAAGAGGTATTACTAACCTAGCAGTTATATATCAACAACTAACAACATGTATATAAAAGCATTTACATTTAGCAGTTATATATCAATAGCTAACAACATGTATATAAAAGCATTTACATATAGCAGTTATATATCAACAGCTAACTACATGTATATAAAAGCATTTACATCTAGCAATGTATCAAGGAACAATACATATAAGGAACTGGAAATGAGCTTAACTTATAAGGATGCCTATATAAGCTTATAAGTTAAGGGTATGGTGCAGAAATAGTAACTCATCATATAAAAGTGCTCATACAAATTTATATGATGAGGATCTTATGCGGTGCAATGCAATGCGATGCAATGCAATGATTATGATATGATGACTCACCCATGCATACTCACGCACTCTGACTCTGTACGTACAGACCTTTTGTAGTTCCCTCTGTTCGAGTATGTCAACTCAGGTACCCAGTTGAAGCAAACAGGGCAGTGGACCGGGCTGTCCACTTCTAGGCTTGTGTAACACCACCCAACCGAAACCTTTGTACGCCCCTAAGAACACACAGGGTATCCACGTACTATCTGGTAAGCACCACCTCTAACCCTCTATTCGAGTCTCCGCTCAGGTACCCAGTTGAGGCAACAGGGCAGTGGACCGGGCTGTCCACTTCTAGGCTTGTGTAACACCACCCAACCTAGACCTTTGTACACCCCTAAGAACACACAGGGTATTCGCGTACTACTTGATACAACAATGCCTCTAAGTGAAACACCAAACTCTTGGCTCGGAGGACTCGACCAGTCCTCCTTATATAACATGGAACCTACCTTTTGCAGGACAACCCCAGTCCTCCCAATAGGATCTCGAGTCTACCGCTCGCGGGACTAACTCAATTCTTCCTTATATCCCGAGCATACCGCTCGCAGGACTAACTCATGCTCTTAAGCAAGCAAGGGCTCCAAACCGAGTTCTTTCCCACATTAACTTAGGATGTCGACCCACCCCAATCACTAAACCAAGCCCTCAATGCTACCCGTAGGGAGTTAGCATACTCTAAGCAGTGAGACACACAAGTCCTGAGATTCCACTTCCTACGAACCTAACCTAAGGACTACTTGAGCACAATATCATGTCCTCAAAACTAAAGATCAATGACTAAACTCTACTTTTAGTCAAGGGTTATTTCTTACTCAACCCTGTTAGATTCAACATATATATTTAAATGCTAATTCATTCTACGCCATCAATCGTTCATCACATCCGAACACTTGGGTAAAAAGAGTGGTTTTATAATGTAGTTATTCATCTAACGACACATCACGAACAGTATGATCCCCAGGTGCATATCCTGACATCGTATAAATATATTCCTCTACATTAGTGGCAACTCGTATGTCTTATAAGTCAGCATTAGTTGACTGGTATGAGTGTATAAAAAGCTGATCATAACATTGATATTTACAAGTCCCATATCATGGAAGAATCAACCATGAAGTAGATGGTTAAGTATTCTATTTCTATGAGTACAGTCAAGTCGTGTCTTACCATCATGAGAACATGTACAAACGACCTCCAATTAGCAAGTTTAGGTTCATTACATGATTTGCCCCAATATTTAGATCAATCACCTCCAATATCGTATTAGAATCATAATAATAACCTTTACTTACAATGTAAATCGGAGCACTGTTCAAATCACTACTTGCCTAAAGTTTCATGCCATACTTATTGTCCTAGAGCGTCACCAAATAAGTAATTAATCAAGTGGCTATATCAAACCCAAGACTTCTAAAATTCCTACTATATGTCGTGGTTAGCATCTTGAGCGTTTACATCATATCTCAGCTCATTCGGAATAGTCATGATAACAATTTACGACACAAAAAAATTTAATAACATAAAATTGACAAAATCACATCAAACCTATATCCAAAAATTATGAAATTTAAGAGAGGTGTTCATATTGTCATCAAACATTTATCTACCAATTACAAACATCTTCCGATAAACAAAACAAGGTAAATCGCCAAATTAATATGAATCCGTACGCCTTCCTCGCTGCGCGCTAATCATATTATTTAACAGTAACTAATATAAACTACACGGATCTAAGTGTTTATCAAACAACGTCCGGTCATCTTCTTCCTCCAGCCTGGGGCTGTGAATTGCCCGACCCGGAGTCTATAAAATCTCCCACATCATCCACCTTATTTCCCGTCCGACCATCCAATACCACCACCCCTTTCTCGTATATGAGGTGCATCGACGGGCGGCGAATCGGTGACCGGAGGTGACCGGAATAAAAAATACAGACTTCAGCCATCCCTCAATGGCTTGATCTCAAATCAACTCAATTGAGTTTGACATCTCGCCTAGTTTGATCTAAGAAACTAGCACCAAAGGAGAGGGGAGGAAGCTCACCGAGTGTCCATGCATGCTACCCAATAGCCGCGTACGCGGCATTTGTCCATCGCTCCCGATCATGGCCGGATCTCGTCGGACTTCGTTGAAGAGGAGTCGGCCCCTCGAGTGGGCTGTTTTGGTTTGGAGAGCGAGGGCTCGCTGTTTTCGGTCTTCGTAAGAGGAGATCTCGCCAAAGAACTGAGCTAGGCAGCACTCGGCTTGGAGACCAACGTAAATGTGAGCAGGCCGGCAGTTCTGGAGAAGAAGCCGGAGTTGGAGAGCATGCCGGAGGAGGTTCACCGGAGTAGATCTGAAAGTTTCGACCATGGGTATTGTATAGAGAGAGATCAAGATCTGAGAGAGTGAAACGGAGAGTTCTGTGAGAGAGTGGAGAGGTGGAGGAGCTTTCAGAGTCACCATCACTGAAGGAGTGGAAGCATCGGCCATGGAGGAGTTTGTCGAAGAGAGATCGCTGGAGGGAGAGCTTCAGCCATGGAGGTTTGTCGGAGCTTGGAGGTGGAGTTCGGCCATGGCTGCAGGGCTGCTCGGAGAGGAGCTCGCCGGAGAAGATGGAATATCGTCAGAGGAGAAGGGATCTCGCCGGAGAAGAAGAGTTGTCGCAAGCTTTGGGGAAGATGACGGCGCTGCATATGCTGGGAGGTATCGGGCAAGTTTCTAACCTAAGCAATATCTATATATATAATACTTATTATTATTATTATTATTTCATTTAAAGAGGATTGATTGGATTTCAATCAAACCCGTGTAGATTTCTCTAGGAATCTCGGAATTTATCCTGGAAGGGCTCGTTACGAGCATCTCGTTGACATGCATCCAACGAAATGATCAGAGGTCAATTCCGAGTCCGTTTGCTCATTTTGCGCTCTCCGGAGCGTTAACGGCCTAATTTACTTATATGTCAAAAACCCTTCAAACGATGCCGGAATCGCAAACAAATAAATCCGTTGAACTCATACTATTGTTACGAGTCTAACAAGACTGATTGGGGTCAAATGCGAGGTCGTTTGCTCGATTTCACAAACGTGGATAAATACGCTATTCGCAGACCGTATTATGATTTCGCCGATTCTCATCAGAATCAAGCGCGAGCAATTTTGTTAAACTCGTATATGCGTCACGAGTCTAACAAAACTGACTGAGGTGAATTCCAAGGTCGTTTGCTGCATATCACCTTTTTGAATAAAAACGCTATTTGAAAACCATGTCATTTGAGCTAACGTACGCACTATAATTCCTTCAAGGCGGCACGCTTCCTTCGAGTTTTATTGCTCAAATTATGCTCTCCGGACGGCTCGGATCCCGATACAGCAAACATCGGGACAAAGAATAAAAATTGTACTCGTCGCATTCGTCGAGTGCACTTCCCCGGCTCAGGTGCAAGCCTGGCCCTCAGTTCACCCCGAGCCCGAGTCAACTTGCTTGACTCAAAAATGCGCACAAGTGGTCTAGCTCGAATCGGGATGTTACAAATTTGAACAGCTAAAGGAAATATTTTGAAAACTATATAAATTTGCATCTATTTGTGCGTCCGGTAAATGAGAGAGTGCGTCCGCCGCATTATTTTCTTTTCCCGATTTATACTGGATGACGTAGTTAAAACCTAACATTTTTGCCAAAAATATCTGTTGCTCTGACATTGTTATAACTTGAGATTTTAGGTTATATAGAGTTTTGTGATCGGTAAGAATTATAAACGATGAACCTATTAGGTATTGTCTCCACTTGCCCACTGCTGTGGTGACCGCAAGCATTTCCGGGATATATGTTGATTTTTGCTTGTTCCCTAGGGGATAACTTTTTGCTAAAGTATGCAATAGGATGTCCTTTTTGGGATAAAACTACGTCGATGCCTACCCCTGAAGCGTCGCATTCAATCATGAATGGAAGAGTAAAATCTGGTAATGATACTGAAGTTGAGACCAGGAGTTGTTTAATCTTTGTGAAGGCTTGGTCAGAAGATGGAGCCCAAACAAATTTTTCTTTAACTAATAAGTCGGTTAATGGAGCTGTAATTGTCGCATATTGTCGGATAAATCTGTGATAATATCCGGCCAAACCTAAAAAAGCGCGTAGATGTTCGATCGTTTTGGGTGTAGGCCAGAGTTGGATGACATCGATTTTATTCAGGTTAGGTTGGACGCCTGCCTCGGAAATTAGATGTCCCAGAAATTCGATGGAGGAGGTAGCAAAGGTGCATTTGGACGATTTTAAGGAAAGAAAATTCTTGTGTAGGATTTCCAAAACCTGACGTAAACGTAGTATATGGTCCGCCTCGGTCAAACTGTAAATCAAAATATCATCGCAAAAAATTACTACGAACCGTCTTAAGAGGGGTTGAAACAACGAGTTCATTAGCGCCTGAAAGGTAGCCAGTGCATTTGTAAGCCTGAATGGCATGACGAAAAATTCGTAAAGGCCATGATGGGTATGGAAGGTTGTTTTGTGGATATCGGACGGGTTCATTCTAACTTGATGGTAACCAGACTGTAGGTCAAATTTTGAAAAAATAGTAGCGTTGTGTAGTTTGTCTAAAAGTCCATCAATAGTAGGCATATGAAAACTATCCTTGATTGTTAATCCGTTTAAAGCCCGATAGTTGACACAGAAACGTCACGAGCCGTCTCGTTTTTTTAATAAGGAGGACGGGTGAGCTGAATGAAGAATTACTAGGGCGTATTAATCCCTCTTTGAGCATTTCATTGATTAGGCGCTCGATTTTGTTTTTGTGAATAAAAGGATATCGATAGGGTTTGACTTTGGCTATTTGAGTTTCATCCATCAGAGGAATTATATGATCTATAGATCTAGAAGGAGGGAGTCCGGAGAGTGTTTGGAAAAGTGTATAAAATTATGACAGTAATGCTTGAATAGGTTGTGAGGCCAAGGTCGATTGGGTGTGAGGGCGTGCTTTCAGAGGTGTTTCTACTGTCTCGGATTGTAGGCATAGCATCATAGATTCAATTGAGTCTTGTGCCATCAATTTATATAATTGGGCTGGTGAGACAATATCTGAAGTTAGTGGTTGAGCTCCATTGATTTTACACGGTTTATTATTATAAGTAAATGACATTTCTATTATGACATAATTGGTCGTAATAGGTCCTAAAGTTGAAAACCATTGAAAACCAAGAATGACGTCTGCGCCATAAAGATCTGTAATAAACAAGTCCAGGATGAAACAAATTTCCTGAATGAATAGTTTGACTTGAGAGCATTTCTCCTTACAGTACATAGTATTTCCATTTCGGACATGGATTTTAAATGGTACGATGGAGGTAACTGGTAATTTCAGGAAATTTGCAGCGCGTTTAGTGATAAAATTGTGCGTAGAACCATTATCTAGAAATATGTGAATTGCTGATTGGCCAATTTTTCCTTGCACACGTAAGGAATTTGTTGGGAATGTGACCATTATTGCGTTAACGCTTATTTCATAGGTGATTATTGTGTCAGTGGAGGGTTCTAATAGGTCTTCGACATTGGAGCATTCAACTTCGTCATCTTGTTCGCCTTCAAAGTAATATAATGCTGAACGTTTTTACACCTATGACCAGGGAAAAAACGTTCCTCGCGGGTAAAACATTGGCCTTTTTCGCATCTTACCTGTACTTCGGCAGAGGGTAAACGCTTAACGACCATTCTAGTCGGTCAGCCATGGGCACCAGAACCCGAGGCTTGTTTGTGCGCCCATGGTTTGGGTGAAGTGGAGTCCTCACGAAATTGGTTTTCGAAAAGACGTGCTAGTTTGAATGTATGATAAAGTGTACTTGGTGGCTGTGCTATTATTGCGTGACGAATATGTGGTTTAAGACCCGATAAAAAATTGCGGTGTAGTGTGTCTTGTGAAAAGCCATGGTTTTGACAAGCTAAGGCTTCACAGTTTTCCTGATAAGCCGCAACAGTGGTAGTTTGAGTAAGTTTCATAAATTTACTTAGCGGATCGTCGTAGTCCGAAGGACCAAAACGTTCTTTGATGGCCTCTTTAAATGAATGCCAGTCTGCACATAATCCATCGCGTAGCAGACCTTGGAACCATGTTGATGTCGGGCTGTCCATGTATAAAGAGGCGATGAAAACATAATCGACGGGGTTAATGTTATTGTACCTGAAATACATCTCCGTCTTGTAGATCCAATCGGTGGGATCACCTGTAGTGAAACGTGGGAAATGGACTTTGGCGAGTGAATGTCCAGCTTGATCTGTATGTTGAAAACCTGGTGCATGTTGAAAACCTGGTGCATGTTGAAAACCTGGTGCGGTATTTGTGGGTGAAGCCAATCTTGATTGTGTCGGGGCTTCATACGTCGAATATGGGTGAACATGATATGGTGAGAGGTTGTTAAGAACTAGGGTTGATGATATGCAGGTTTGTGGAAATGGCGATGGTGGTATATACGAAGTGGATATGAAAGGCGGCGGGGGTATGGAGACATAAATGAGAAATACGTTGGGAAAGGCGTTGGGTGGGGAGGGGTGTAAGGTGAGGAAGATGGAGGTAGGGCGGAGGATGGGCGGAGGATGGAGGATGGGCGGAGGGTCGAGGTTGTGCTGACGGGAAGATTCCAAGAAGGCTAGGTTGGGAGAAATCAGACACAATGGGTTCGATTATAGGTACATGAGGGCGATTGGGGGCTTCAATTTCCCTGTAGTAAGGGGCAAACTGATACAATTCCAATTCAGACCTGATGTGGATGAAGTCAGCGAGCCACATTGGTCGGACATTGGGGCAGGTGAACCCGCGGGTGCAAGATGGCTGACCGCAGGTGTTAGAATCCGCATAAATGACTGCAGTTCGGAACGGAGGTCCTGAAACTCCTTGTAGAACGATGAATATGAGTCCTGAGCGCGTTCTTGGTGTTATTGAAGGCGTTCTTGTTGTTGGTGCAGGCGTTCTTGTTGTTGGTGTAGGCGTTCTCGTTGCTGCTGGGAGTTTGATAATGAATGTTGAATCTGCTGGAAATTAATCCTGGGCAAATCGCATTTGTGTTGATTGTAAAGATTCGCACAAGGATGAGTGTTGTTCCATATATGTGGCATGTCGCATATCCAAATCTTGTCATGTAACCGGTGTTGATGTAAGAGCAGGGTTGTCCGTTGAGAGGGGAGGCGACACCTCCATAGAGGGCGAACTCAACGAGAGCATCATTGTTAGGTATCCGACAGCTTCATTGGGCAGGAATGACCTTGCAGGTCAATAGGATGGAGAGGAACGACCTTACACGTCGGAAGGAGAGAGAGTGAACATTGGAAGGAGAGAGCGAAATAAACTAGAAACTCTATTAAAAAATTTCAATGCCACAGTACAACTACATGAGTTTTCTTATATAAGTCTCGATGTGACCGTTGGAGAGAGGAAGGCACAAGTCGCCGGCTCATCTCTCCCACATTATATAATAAATGCCCCCCCACGTTATATAATAAATACAACGTTTTATTAACGCTACACCCTCACTCTCCCATGCCCTAGGAGTTCCTTGCAGCTGATTGCAACCAAGCCTGGCGGCATTCACGCCCTTCACTTGACTCTGCAGTCTGCTCTCCCTCTACCTCTCCCGAAGCTGGCGGGAACTCCTCCTCCTAGATCTTTAGTCAGCTTTTCTCCTCCTACAATGGATGCAAGTCATCGACGATGTAGCAAGCAACATCTTTCTCCATCGAAGCCCTCTAAAACTCGAAGCTCTCTCTCTCTCTTTCTCCCTACCGGAATCGACGCCCTGGTGTTAGGAAATTGGTGGGAGTTAACGTGATTGATAATAACATTTACTCAGATGAAGGCCAAGGGTGGCCGGGGTTGAGGAAGAAGCAGAGTGGGGTTGGGGAAGAAGATGAAACTTTTTCATTAAGCATAAACTTGATTATTACGAAGATAACATGACTATTTATACTTAATTAAAATAGCCGTTAATACTCTTGAATTACACGTTTAATTAATAGCCCAATTATAAAATAGCCGTTGCTGGTTTATGTTGTCCGCTGCTTTATCAAATGGCTGTCCGCACTCCCCTCCACGTGGCATTTGTTGCTGCTATCTGCTGCTTTATTCAAGGCTGTATTAATTGGCTACAACACCTCTCTCCACGCGTCATTATGAGTCTCCTTCTGATCCATCACAAAGTGTTGATTGATGTGACCGTGCGGTGTTGTATTCAAGGGACGTTGGATGGGTGGCGTTCATGCTGGGATCCGGATCCCCTTGGAGTTCATGCGGGAACTCCAGGGGTGGAGTTCATGTGGGAACTCCAGGGGTGGAGTTCATGCGGGAACAGGAAACATGCGAGAAAGGAGGAAGCGGGCCCACCAGTTCGATTAATCCATGCGAGAAAGGAGGAAGCATGCCCACCACTGCGAGAAAGGAGGGAGCGAGCCCAGCCCTTGGATTTAATCCAAGGGCTATTAATCTCGAAACCCCGCCCCTGGAGTTCCCGCATGAACTCAAGGGGATCCATTTCCGGCTGAATAATATCGTCCGTCTGATTGTTTTAATTGTAACACCTGGCCGCCATCACAGTCAGAATCCACGCCCTCGCCGCCATTGCAGTCAAAATCCACGCGCTCACCGCCATTGCAGCTGGAATTGACCCAATTTAAATTGATGGAAAAGCTGTCCGCGCTTCTGAGTAGAGCTTCTTCCATTGATATACTTTCTATTTCTCTACATCTTCCTCCCTACCTCTATCTTCCCACCTCTTTCCTCCTTTTTCTGCCTTTCACCTTCTCTCCCTGTCTCCAGCTTCTGTACCTTCACAGGTCAGGTATATGTTCTCAGACCGGAATCCACACACCTCATGTACCTTCACAGGTATATTCACTCCGTCTCCTCCACAGATTCCTTCCATTTGGGAACTTCTCCATGTTTGGTGGCTGCTAGAAATTCGGCTTGCCAAAGTCTCACTGGTTTTCGAAACTTGCTATGGTGTTTTTCGATTTCATTTTATTTGTATAATTGATTAGACACAAACTGCTACTGAAAAACATGAAATCTAGAATTGATAAATTCTATTTAGCAAGGGATAATTGAATTCTATTTACTTAGGAACCCAATTTTCACATTTATATGCATTTCTCCTGCATCAATTAAGGAAAAAAAAGTATGATATATCTGTTTTTTTTTTTTGCAGAAAACTGCCATTGTTAATGTATGGTATGAGGTGCTATCAGTTCTGCATCTAATGTCTGAAGGCCTCTTGATTCCTGACGGCGTGCGATTTCACACGCAAGATCGGTGCCTCTGATTTCACTCTTCTCTGGCCAAACCCATCGCCGCTCCGTCGGTAAGCCTGATTTGTTTGCGATCTGTTTTTTTTGCTAATGAATTAAAAACAGAGTGATAGTTGTTATCTAATACTGTCAAAACAGAGTGATAGCTATTTTATTAGAGAACTATCACTCTCTGTACTTTATAAAGATATTCATAATGAAAGCTATTTCAAAAATATTTCATTATCACATTTAGCACATTCTTGATCAATTTTTTACCTGAGAATAAGGATATCTACAGTGATAGCAATCAGCAAAATGTGATATCACACAAAATTAAATCCAGATATCTATAATGATCACATTTAGCTCACATTATGAGAAAAATGTATCTAAGAATAAAGATATCTATAGTGATAGTAATCATCAAAATGTGCAAAAGAATATACCTATCTTTAGTGAAAGCTATCACTATAGATTTTTTTCTGACATTTTGAGCATATATATATACATATATGTGCAAATACCACGCAGAGCACTTCACTTCTTCATTTCTTCCTCCCGTGCCCTAGGTGATTTTTCTTGCTGCGCATCGCGAGAGGCCAAAATCGGTCTCTGATATTTGATGAAGTTCTTTCATATGCACTTAAAGTATGATGTTTGTTACTTTTTTTTGTCACGCCCTCTCTTAATATTTTTATTCTTTTAATTATTTTGTTTAGATCAGCTTATTTATAATGGATGTTGAGACTGACATAGAAGAATCTCATGTTCGTGCTAGAGAATGAGGTAATTAATGAACTAGAAAACTCAGCTGAAATGAAATTATGTTCCCATCTTGTTTGAGGAGACTAATATCTGTTAAGAGCTGCTCGAAGCATTCGGAGGCGATCAAAGTGGAATTCACTCTCCGTTGCCCCTAGCGGGGTATATATAGGCAAACCCTAGGAGTGTCTACCGGTATCAGGTATCCATGTACTCGACCGACCCGTTTAGCCTCCGAACAATATTATTAGTCAAAATATACATTAACAATCTCCTCTTATATTTGTGACAAATAACATGTACGTTTCGAAGTGCAGAAAGTAGTAAAAGCACAATAAGAGTTAGCACAATAAGTAACAGCAGGATTTTACACAAAATATAAACCATCCAGAATAAAGTGATACTCAATAAAATAAAGTCTGAAAACATAATGACAAGGATAAACATATGATAATTCTACTCGTCTAGTAGATCATCAGCATCCATGTCAAATACTACTTTCTCTCCATCTCCGCCAAAGCCTGCAAGGAATTTCATGAGTTAGAAAACTCTATGAATTCATGAACATATGCAGTAACGTAGAAAGAGAACTAGCTCTTACATAAGTGAGCTTAGAACATGTAGCATTGGTGAAGTAACACTGTCAGCATCTCTATCTGGTCTAGCAGGAACCAGTCTAGTGTTGATTTTGTAAATCAACCGTTATCTTATCCATTAGTGATCATTATGTGCCTCATCAACAAAAGTTGAATGATATGACACAACAACGTTTGCAACATTATCAGGTGTGGAATAATGTGCTATGATCATCAATGTTAGATAACCGACTACAATGATTTTCTATTCCTAGTTGAATAATTTTCGAATCAACTTACAATGAGAAAGATGCTTAGTTATCAAATATGGAATAACAAGCATCTAACCATCTTGGGTTTTTATCAAGAAATTATTTGGGGTTTTCAGTCTGTTATTAGATGCTTGAATGTTGCGACTATATAGGTTCTCACTATGAAAACATAAACAACGGAGGACAGTTTCATACATCCATGAACTTTAGTCTCATCTCCCCCGATGTTTTTATTGTGAGAGCTCTATTCAGGCCTTTGGTCAAGGCGTCTGCAACATTATCTTTCGATCTCACATCAATTAGGGTCATAATCCCTTGACTTGTGAGTGAGGTCAACCAAGATTGTTTCAGACTTAGTTGTCTTCTTTTGCCATTGAACAAAGTGTTCGCAGCAATCGTTTTCGTAGCCTGATTGTCACAGTAAACTGCAACAGAACTCATTTTCAAGCTCGACAGAGGAATGTCCATCACCAAATCTCTTAACCACTCTGCTTCTTCTCCTGCTGATGCTAGAGCGTAGAGTTCAGATTCTATAGAAGAGAGAGCAATACAGGATTGCCTCTTGGACTTCCAGTCTACAACTCCTCCTCCTAGTATGAATACGAACTCACTAGTGGACTTGCTGTTGTTTAATTCCGAGCACCATGATGCGTCAGAATATCCTTCAAGCACTGAAGGATGACCAGAGTAGACTAAAGCATACTTTTGGGTGTGCTTTAAGTATCTCATGAGCCTATCTAAGGCGTTCTAGTGGTCTTGGCCAAGATTACTAGTGAATCTGCACAACATGCCGACCATAAAGGCTATGTAAGGTCTAGTGCAGACCATAGCATACATGAGACTACCAAGCAGTTTATAGTAATCTAACTGTCTAACCATAGCTCCTTCATTGGACTTTAGGTCGTTAGTGTAGTCGTAGGGAGTCTTAAATGCTCTACTGTCACTGTATCCCCACGTGTCCAACATGGACTTTATATAGTGGCTTTGACTTAGGGAGATGTCATTCTTCACAAAGCTCACTTGCATGCCTAGTATAGTGTTAGCTATACCTAGGTCTTTTATGCTAAATTCTTTAATTAGATCTGACTTAACGTCATCCACTTCGGATTGATCAGACCCTAGAATGAGCATATCATCTACGTACAAGCATATTATGGCGACTTTATCCGATCTATTATGTATGTAATGTAAAAGTCGCTCCACCCCTACCAGGGGAGGGAGGACTTTTATTGCCCAGAACGACCAACTTGAAGTCAGGTTAGCCCAAGCTAACCCAACCGCAAGTCAACCGCTCTGCCGGCTAACATCAACATCGCAGGCCAACCATAAGTATGAAGAATTATACAAAAATATAATCATCAAGTCCAGATTTACATGAGTACAAAATCCACAGAAATAAATAATAAACAGGAATTACAAAAACATTCCCGAATAAAATCATCAGAGTCTGGTAGATAGTACAAAAAGGGGTGCCACAAGGGCTATAAGTAGTCACTCAAAACTCACATCCGTAACAGACGGAATGGAAGGCAACGTAGTATCAGGCCCTGTCTCCCTGGCCTGGCTGTCTTCTGGGATGTGGCATAACAGCGGCTGCTGCTCCTGCTGGGGGTGCTCCTAAAAAGAGGGAAGCAACAACCGTTAGTCATAAAGACTAAACAACTTCTCATCCTCTCCCCCGGCGGCTCTTAGGCACCGGGCGGATGAAATGAATCAGGAGCTCAATAATAGCAGTAATATATAAAGCAGGTGACAAGAAGGTGAAAACTAAGCTAACATGTGATATCATATTTCTAGCAGTTATAATCAAAGTAAGCATTTATCCAACTTCTAGCAGGAGTAAGAGCTAACAAGTAAAGAGCAGCAGTTTATAGAACAACAATTTAGTACCTTAACTTATATGAATGTCCATACAATCTTATAAGTTAAGGCTTCCAAGTAATTTAACTTATCATATAAAAGTGCCCATACAAGTTTATATGATAAGGATCTTTGGCAATGCAATGCGATGCAATGTCATGTTATTAATGATGAATTGCCCATGTACTCACACACACGTGCTATGTCGACACAGACTTTAGTTCCCTTTCTTTGGAGGTAGCGAGCCTCTCAGGCATCTCCCGTCGTGGTCAAACGGAGATAGTGAAGCGGGCCCTCCACTCCTAGACAGGTTACACACTACCTGGCCTAGGCCTTCGTACACCTCAAACGCTGGTACAACTGCGGAGCCCATGCGTACTAATGCTCGACGATCAAGACCAGTCGAGTCTTTTGGTACAGAAGGGGTCCTTGGGAAGTAAGCACCAAGGAACACAACCCACCCTGCCGAGTCTAACTGCCAGCTCCCGACAGTGTGACGAACGGCGAGCCCGTAAACCCACCACATGCAATCCACGTACAAGGATCATCAAATACAACGTGTTACAACGCATTTGTCAACCCAACACGTGCTCATAAGCACCCAAGGACCACCAACGTGTCCTTCACAAAACCAAGGATATAACCATATCCTTTCTCACTACACCAACCAACGGTTGCTACTCATAGGGAGTTCTCGTAATTCTAACGCAATGTGGTGTGCACGGGCTAAGGGGATTGCCCTCTATCAATGATCCTGGTAGACTACATGTGTACTCAATTACTTCGTGATTTATATATACATAACTCAAGGGCAGCATACTTTTCACTCAGGCCCTAAATTGGTTAACACATGTAATAGATATAATAACAATATATCAATTACTTCATAACAAAGATTTTATTCAGTCGAATCCAATCTGCTCAATATTTTACACCAAAATATTTAAATAAGGATTCAATTTAATTTTTGATTTCGCTGAAACTTCTAACATAGTCTTGCAATCTTGTTGTGATCACATTCACAAGGTTTTAGCACCATCGATATCCACAATAATCAACCACGGTGCAATACAATGATAATTTGCATTTGTCAAAATGACAATAAATATTCAACCAAGAGTTATGAAAGCCTACAGGGGTCTGTACATTATCATTAATATCTTCTCTGCCAGTTTTCTTGAGCAACCATCAAGTATTATAAAAATTATTCCAAAATTATCAAAATATTAGGCTACCGTAACACATAATATTGAAACTGAAATTCTGAGAGTTTTACTACACCAAAAATTAAGTGCCACCCCAATCCGGAAAGGTAACACCAAGGGATACAACCTTTAAGTTGAGCTCGAGGTCCAATTCCAAGCGTTTCATCCTCAAATAATCTCAACAAGCTGGCTGTGTAAAACAGGACAGTAACTAACCAACTTAAATTATAGTGTATGACACAGTCTGCTTTCAAAGGTCATCTAGGGAGCTACAGGGCTCCCCAGAAAATGCACAACCACTCGTCTCGAAGGATTTTCCGAGAGCTACAACTTTCGTGTTGAGCCCGAAACTTGAATCCGGCTTTATCATGCCCAAAACTGGACTTGAACACAGCTGCGCGCAGAAAAACAGATTTCTGCATCGGTCTGCAGATATAATTTCTGCACGTATCTTAAGGTAAATCTAACGTCAACTGTTCATCTTCTTCCTCCAGCAAGGGGGTAAAATGAACAGCACCACTTCCTCAAATACTCCCTCAAAAGACCACCAATCTTCACGAGATCAAGTCCTCTCTCTTCATATTGAAGAGAGGGGTTGATTGAAGCAAATTTCGCGGCGATCGTCGCCCTAGAACAGAAGTTCTAGCGTGGTCTTCTTCTATGGAAACACCATAAACTCACAAGGTTGGGTCCTCTTGGCCCAACATCTCTCCTATGTGATCTAAAGATCTAGCACCAAGGGAGAGGAGAGGAAGTCACCTCATTTGCGGCGGCCATAGAACGGGTCAACCTTCTCGGCGGCATGACGGCGCTTCTCCAAGCTCCAAAGCTCCTTCCAAGCTTTGTCCTTCCAAGTTCCTAGCTGGTTCAGCTCTTGGAGAGATGAGGAAGATGAACTGAAGTCTAGCAATGGTGAAGGAAAGTTTTCAACGGATGAAAACTAGTCTTTTATTGTTATACTAATTTTGACAAGACTTGCCATGTGTCGCTTGCCTGTTAGAACACTATTTAACTTTTGCCTTGATTTGAGAAAGATAAGGCATGGGGTAAGTCAATGTCAGAGAATATAAAAATAAATAAGGTGGAAAATATCTAAAAATGACAAAGAGTAATGCAGTCAGGTCAAGCGTCGACCTGTCTCGACGCTTAGCTGAGCTGTCTCGACGCCTTCTGACCAGTCTTACTAAAAAATGATTTTCCGGAGCTACAGAGCTCCCCAGAAAACGTGCAACCACTCGTTGGAAAGGTATTTCCAAGGGCTACAACTTTCATGTTGAGCCCAAGATCTGAATCTGAGTGGAAAATATCTAAAAATGACAATGAGTGATGCAGTCAGGTCAAGCGTCGACCTATCTCGACGCTTAGCTGAGCTGTCTCGACGCCTCCTGACCAGTCTTACTAAAAATTAATTTCCCGGAGCTGCCGAGCTCCCCAAAAAATGTGCAACCACTCGTTGGAAAGGTATTTTCAAGGGCTACAACTTTCATGTTGAGCCCAAGATCTGAATATGAGTGGACGACACCTAAAAATGACATGGAAGTCTAAATCCAACTTTTAACAGATTCAAACTAGATTTCTGGGAGCTACATAACTCCCCAGAAAATGTGTCACCACTCGTTGGAAAGGTATTTTCAAGGGCTACAACTTTCATGTTGAGCCCAAGATCTGAATCTGAGTGGAAAATATCTAAAAATGACATAGAAATCAAGACTGGGTCAAAAATTGCTTTTGACTTGGCCTAATTCAACCACATTACCCCTAATTCGTCGTCATGTGTCATATTGACCATGACTCGACTTAACCACTTCAGGAGCTAGGTGCAACATCCAGCCCGAGTCGAGTCTTGACGTCAAGTCATCGACAAGGGGTCTAGCGCGAAATGGGACGTTACATGTAAAGACATTTATCTGAGAGACTCGACATGAATCCCATGTTCTTTACACTATAGTCGAACTTCTCATGCAATAATTTCGGTGTTCGCTTTAGTTCGTATAAAGATTTAAGTAATTTACAGACATTTGTTTCGTGACCGTCTACAATGAAACCTTCAGATTGACTCATGTGGATCTCTTCGGTCAGACCTCCGTTCAAGAACGCAGTCTTAACATCCATTTGATGAACAATAAAGGTCTCAATAGATGCAATAGCAAGGAGGACCATAATGGTTACTAAGTGACACACGGCTGAGTAGACATCAAAGTAATCTACTCCGCTTACTTGTGTGAAACCTTTAGCCACCAGGCGTGCTTTATACTTAGCTACGCTACCATCAGGATTCAGTTTCTTTTTCAGAATTCACTTACACCCTACGGTTTTAGCCCCTTTTGGGTTATCAACCAACGTCCAGGTGTTATTCTGAAGTAGAGAATACATCTCTTCATCAATAGCTTCTTTCCAGAGTAGGGAATCCCTGGATCTCATCGTTTTCTTATAGGTGGATGGATCAGCCTCAACGTGGCAAGTGACAAAGTCACTACCAAAGGTTCTGGGAATTCGCTCTCTTACAGAAGTTCTCCTAGACTCTAGGCCAGAGTTATCTACCAGAACGGAATAGGAGGTGCTCGGTACTGAAGTAGGATCTTCTTCAGTAATAGTACCTGGGAGAGACAAGTTCTTATCCTTGAGAAACTTATCTTCAAAGAACACTGCGTCCCTAGATTCTATAACGACGTTATTAGAAATATCTAAGAATCTATATGCATCACTATCTTCAGCACAACCTAGGTAGACACATGTATTGGTCCTAGGTCCAATCTTAGACCGTCTAGGGTCAGGGACCCTGACATTGGCTATGCAGCCCAGGTCTTAAGTCTAGTAAAAGACGGGGTCTCTTAAACTAAAGCTCGTAGGGTGTAACCTCTAACTTGACATGAGGAACTCTATTTAAAATGTGATTTGCAGTTAGAACTGTTTCTCCCTAATAAGCGGAAGGCATGCCTGCAGTCAAGAGCATAGAGTTTAACATTTCTGTTAACGTACAATTTTTACGCTCACCTATGCCGTTAGACTGGGGCGAGTAAGGAGCATTGGTTTCTGCAATGATTCCATGTTGGGAAAGGAAACATTTGAACTCACTGGACATATATTTTCCCCTCTATCACTTCTAAACCTCTTGATTTTCATGCCTAATTGGTTTTCTACCCTGGTTTTGAAAATACAAAAGTTTTCAAACGCTTCGTCTTTAGTTTTAAGAAGATAAATGTGACAAAACCTAGAACAATCATCTATGAAGGTGATCAAATACTTCATACCTCCTCTAGTGACAAAACTTTTGAAGTTATATATGTCGGAATGTATCAGTTTTAAGGGTGTTGTGCTCCTAGTAACCGCACAAAAAGATTTCCTAGTGATCTTAGTCTGAGCACACACTTCACATTTGTCAGTTTTGACTGTAATGTCTAAAGCTATCTGGTGAGTTCTAGCAATTTGGAACATTTTCCTATAGTTTACGTGTCCTAGTCTCTCATATAGAGTCTTAGGGCTAACTAAGTTTGTTTGAACTTGTTGAACTATTTCGTTTGCTAGACTTAGTCTGTACATCCTATTTTGAACATAGGCACATCCAAAATAGTGTGAGTTAACTGACAGTGTTGTTACTCTACCGCTACAGAAAGTAAAATACATACCAGCATCACAAAGTAAGCTAATAGACACTAAGTTAGCAGCTAATGAAGGAATAAACTTAACATTCTTTAGAGTTAAATTCTTACCTGAGGATAGCAACAAAGTTGCATTCTCCACCTTCAGCACGTCAGCTGTCTCACCGTTGGCAACGGTCACAGATTCTCTTGCATCAGTAAGACCTGTCATCAGAGTAGAGTTGTTGCAAACATGGCACGTTTCCCCCGAGTCAAGGCACCACTCTGTACTGGCCTTCTCGTTTCCAACCATGTCGACAAAGTTGGATGGCTCAGTGAGACTAATCATGTTAGCATGATTGCCTTCCTGTGATGTCTTGCCCTTTTTCTTACGAGGAAGCCTGCAATCAGATGCGATGTGTCCCCACTTGTTGCAGTTAAAGCACTTGCCCTTAAACTTTTTGATTTGTTTACTTGGGCCTGCAACCTGGGAGCTACTAGGGTTGGGTTTTGACTTCCTAGGGTTCGGCGCGCGTCTAGAGTTCGTAATCATTTTAGCAGCAGCCTTCTGCTTGCTAACGACTTCTAGAGCGTGTCGACTCCTATTTTCGTCCTCAATGCGTATAAAAGCTTGAGTTCGTTTAAACCCACCTGCATCTTCTTGCGGTACATTTCAGTTTTGAAATTGTACCACGTGGAAGGCAATTTATACACAATTGTGTCAGCAACAAAGCTATCTGGCAACGCAATATTCTCACTATGTAAAGAATCTACTAATACTTCAAAATTTGATACCTGAGGGAGAATGACCTTCTCCTCGTCGAAGGTGAACGAGTGGAACTTATCCACCAAGTGCGCCTTGGACAGGTCCTCCTCCTGCCTGAAGTGCTCCTGCAACGCATCCCAGATTGCCTTAGCTGTCTTCATCTTCATGTACTTCTTCGCCAGATTGGAAGACAGACAGTTCAGCAGGTAGTCTCTGCAGAAGTCTTCATCAGAAACTCACTGAGCCTCATCAACAGTCCCTACGACCTCAGCACCATCAGACTGAACTGTGTAGAACACGTTCAGAAACTTCATCCCGAACTGAGTATTCAACTTCCAGTCATTGAACTCTGTCGCCGTGAACTTCTTTAGCTTTATCATCGGAACGGGGGACGCCATGTTGTTCCCCTTCATCATTGTGCGCCCAGCAGTCGGGATCAGGTCACCAAACAGAAGAAGAAGGACTCTGGCGCTAGCGCCGGTGGTAGCTGGGGCGTTAGCGTTAGCAGCTGCTAGCGCCAGGCGCTAGTAGTTCGCTGACGGTAGCGCTAGGGCTGCACTTCCGAGGGCTTGGAGACGGCGGCGGCGGATGGGGGGGATCTGGAGGCGGAGGCGACGGTATTTCCTACAGCAGCGACAGCGGCGACGACGGATCTGGATCACGGCGGCGGAAGATCTGGATCCCAGAACTCCTTTTATGCGCGCGGCGGCCTGCCAAGAACAACAACAGCGAAAGACGGGGACGGCTACCAGATTCGCGACCTCCAGAGCTTGCACACGGCGGGAATGGGAAGAAAACCGCGAACGAAAGGGCGACCTCCAGAAAAAACAGCGGCGACGGTGACGACGAGGAGGAAGCACGAGGACCTTCTTCCTTGCGAACGACGACTGGGCAGTAGAGCGCAATCGAAATCGCGATTTGGGAGGCGTGGCGAACGGTCAGGAAGCGCGAACTACTTCTTCTTTCGCGAACGACAGCGGGAGGGCTCCAGCGAACGACGGCGGCTGGGCACGAACAACGATCTCCACGAACAGCGAGCGTCGACGGGGAAGATGGCAGCGACGGGGAGACGCGATTTACTTCACGAACGGCGAACCAGCAGCGGCGAGAATCGTGATTCCTTCGCGTGAACAGTCACCGGGCGGACGGACGAGCGAATCCTTAGGGCAAACTTCGAGATTGTGAAGAGTTGCTCGAAGCATCCGGAGGCGATCAAAGTGGAATTCACTCTCCGTTGCCTCTAGCGGGGTATATATAGGCAAACCCTAGGAGTGTCTACGGGTATCTGGTATCCGTGTACTCGACCGACCCGTTTAGCCTCCGAACAATGTTATTAGTCCAAATATACATTAACAATATCTACTGAATCCAATTGAATCCATCTTGTACGTGCCCCAATAACTTTCACATGACAAACTTGCCAAGAATTTTAGGTGCAATCATGCTTTAGCTCTTTATAAATTTATATTTTTGGCTTCAATCTTAATTAGCAAGAGTTTATTGTTCTCCTACGCATTATGCTATCAATTACACGTAATTGATTATGTATTCAAAGTTTGAGAGAGACATCATGCGGAGAACAGATGTGGTTCTTAATTATGATTAAATATTTATTATTCTATCTGATATACGAGCATCTTCGCACAGGCTACAGAACGTGCTCGATGCTCTCCGCTTCGACAGTACCCCAACAACGACGGTACCTCCGCCCAAACTTGCCCGCTCAAGGACTCTCAGTCATTTGGCAGTGCATGGGTAGCACCCGTGCCCCGCGCGGCAGTACCCCCGCCTCGACAGTGTCCCGACGCGATGGCGCTCCCTCCGCTCGCGAACCCCCGTGCACATGACAAAATCAGGACGGGGGAGAGCATCGTGCACGGGGGTTCGCGAGGGGCGGGAGCGCCGTCGCGTCGGGACACTGTCGTTGAATCGTTGATTGATTAGTGATGGTTCAACAAACGTGGGATGATAATCGTTGAGCTCGATCGCACTTTAAAAATCTGCTGAGTGAGGGATGGGTTGAATTGTTGATTGATTAGTGATGGGCAAACAAACACTGATTGATAATCGTTGAGCTCGATTGCACTTGAAAAATCAACACCCGGCACGGGTGAAGGACGTTCGTAAGCAAGGGCGTAGCCCGTGCACCCTAGCACGGGCTACGCCCATTTTCCTACGACACAATCTGCTTACGTGCAGCCATAGCCTGCAAGAGAGCATGCATAGCCCGCTCTCCTGCGGGCGAAGTCCGCAGGAGAGCATCGAGCACGGTCATAGCTCGTGTAAAGTGTAATACCCAGTCTTGTCTGAATCTAATTAGCATAATGTAATTGTATAACAAAAAATTTATAATACAAGTATAGTATGAATGAACCTAAAATTTAGTAATACACGAGTCCCTAATGCCAAGTTTTATTTGATTTTGATTGATTTCATGTTTTGTTTAGGTTACTTCACCTTTCGAAGCTAAAATTCCTTTTCATCCTCCCGCCCGGTGCCTAGGAGTCATCGAGGGAGGGGTGGACGAAACCGCTTAGTCTTTTTAACTAACGGTTGGATGTGACCATGACAACCAGGAGCACACGAAGCAGGAGCAATAGCAGCAGGCCTGGGTGGTAGAGCTTGAGGAGCCGATGCAGCATACTACGACTATCCCTCAGACTGATGTGAGTCTTTGAGAGTTTAGATTGCTTCCGCGAGATTTATTTTGAGAGATTTGATGTGCTAGGCATAAGCCCTTTTCATATTTGTATCTCATTTGTCGACTCTTATTCAGACTTTTATACTATCTGTCTGATGTGGATTTATGGTATATCTTGCTTCTTACTTATAATTTGTGGTTGGCCTGGAATATTTGAATTAGCCGGCAGGATCGGCGTCTTGTAGTGATGACAAACCAAGTGTTGGTGTCACCGCAAGGCGGCGGTTCTGGGCATAAGACTGCCTTCGGACCGGTGCGAGGCCCGAGGAAATGAGGAAAGAGGAGTCTTACAAAATTACTCATGGCCACTTACGGCCAAAAAGAATAAAATTGCGTCGTGGTGGCGCCGCAACCATATGCTTTGGGAGGGGTCTATGCAGGACTTGGTTGTGACAGTGGTCTTAATTCGTGCGTCTTTGTTGCAGCCCCCTAAAAATTCTTCGCCTACTGCACCTCCTTCTTTGGGTGGACCCCACCCCCTGTGGGGGTTGTTAAGATTAACTTTGATGGTGCTACCCGGGGTGATCCAGCCTTGGTTGGTGTTGGTGTTATCACTCGGGGCTATTTTGGCCATTGCTTGGTTTGACGTTCTGCGTCTTGGGCTCATTTGTCATCTCCGATGGTGGTGGAGGCACTTGCGGCTCGGTTGGCGGTGGATCTGGCGCTAGAGTTTTGTCGGCCATCTGTGTTGGTTGAGGGGGATTGCACTTTCATTATTGGGCATTTGCGGTTGGTGTGGCGCCTTTTTCGATGGATTGACCTATTATTTCTCATATTTTAGTGTTGGCTCGGGGACTTCCTTGTGTCGAGTTTATCTTCTCCGGGCGTTTGACTGATCGGGCGGCGAATGCTTTTGTGTCGATTTATTTCCAGTCGCCCTCTACTTTTCCTACTCATGTTTTGAATTTGCTCTCTTCGGATTGTGATAATGAATGAATGTATATGCCTTTGCTTTAAAAAAAATATATTCATGCACATGATTTTAATGTTCACCACCAAATGAATTGTTTTCTACCTTAGATTCATAACTTTATTCAAGAAAAAAAAATGATTAATAGATTCTCTACTCCAGAATATTTTTTGGCAATCTGCTTTCCTATTTTACAGTGGCATGAATTCTAGCTTTCCTGCTTTTATTCACTCTTCGTTCTTCTGCTGAGAAGAAGGAAAAGGAAACTAACATCATTCAATATCAGCATATGTTCTCCATTTTTTTATTATTTATTTGATTTGTTCAATCGAGTTTAATATCTATTCTAACAACTATGCTTTTGAATGCTAGAGCTTCCCATGGATGAAGAATTGTCAAATGCTGAGATTAGAATGATTGATTTTTCTGCCTTAAAAAGGCTACAAAAAGATTTGCATATGCTGTTTATCGATCTGGAGAAGGCTTATGATAGGGTTCCAGGAGAGATCTTGTGGAGAGTCTTAGAAAAGAAAGATGTAAATGTATCATACATTGACATAATCAAAGATATGTATACAAATTCAGTGACCAGGGTGAGGACATCTAGAGGATTAACACAGGAATTTCCTATCGTTGTTGACTCACATCAAGGGTCAGCTTTAAGCCCTTATCTCTTTACCCTTATCTTAGATGAGCTCACCGGACATATCCAACAAGCTATACTTTGGTGTTTATTATTTGCAGATGATATTGTTTTGGTCGATGAGACGCGTGAGGGTGTAAACATGAAACTTGAATCTTGGCGAGACACTTAAGAAAAGAAGGGTTTTAGGTTGAGTAGGACAAATACAGAGTATATAGAGCTTAAATTTAGTAGTGCAAGAAGGTCGTATGACTTGGTCATTAAATTGGGTGACCAAGATATTTCCTGCAGTGAGTGCTTTAAATATCTTGGATCAATAATTCAAGGTGTAGATAAAGATGTGATACATAGAATCCAAGCAGGTTGGTTGAAGTGGAGAGGCGTGTTTGGGATCTTATGTGATCGTAAAGTACCATTAAAACTTAAAAGCAAGTTTTATCGTACTGCAATTAGACCAGCAATGTTTTACGGTTCTGAGTTTGGGCAGTGAATGGTATACACGAGCAAAAAAATGGGAGTTGCTGATATGAGAATGCTTAGGTGGATGTGTGGTCACGTGAGACTGGATAAAATTAGGAATGAATGTATCAGAGATAAGACGGGAGTGACGCCAATTGTAGAGAAGATGCGAGATGCTCATTTAAGATGGTTCAGACATATACATAGGAGACCATTAGAGGCAGCTGTTAGGCGTTGTGAGAGTTTAGTCACTAAACATGTTAAACGGGGGAGGGGTAGACCAAAAAAGACTTGGAGTGAAACTATAAGGAAAGACCTTATGTACTTAGGCATTAGTGAGACTATGATTAAAAATAGGGCGCAATGACGACAGAGGATCCATATAGCCGACCCCACTATGGTGGGATAAAGGCTTGAGTGTTGTTGTTGTAAAAAGGCTACAAACAATTTTGCAATACAAAATAAGCTAGGGCAAGGCCTGTTATTACAGGGTGAAGATACTTTATTATTATTATTATTGATGAAGTTCCCTTAAAATGGAAATGTTCTAGCAGGAGTTTTTCTCGGCAGCCTTGGCCGGCTCACGAAGACGATTCCAGCAGGCTCAGTCTCGCGTAATTTCGAGTCTATTTGATCCCCTCAAACGGACTCTGGAATGCGCGGGGGGAGCATGCGCGAAAGCTGCGCATGCCCGCGTGACGAGCGTGCAAACTCATGTTGAACTCTAGACGACCCACAACAACTATTATTATATTTGTATGCGTTTCAAATGTAAGCATCCAACCAAAAATTAGTTGGTATGAACCAAAATCTCAACATGATAACATTATGCTGAGATGCCTTGGGCCTCGTTTGGCGCGGTGGCGGGCAGACTGGATTTCATCCGCGCCGCGAGACAACGACCGCGGTTCCCTTGGCGTGGATGAAATATGCGTTTTTTTAAAAAAAATGGCGGCAGGCGGATCCCCACCGCCCGGTCACCGCCCTGCCAATCGTGAGGAACCCGCGGCCGGGCGGCGCCGTCCGTGCGACCAGCGCGGATCCGCCCCGCCAAGAGGGGTCTTGATTTCTAATTTCTCTAAAGCCCATTTAATCGATCTCCGTGGTAATGTGCGATATGCGATGTGCTCTGCGTGTCGCTCGATTTTGCCGGGCGCATGGGAGTTTGCGACCGGCGGGAGTTTCGTCGCACCAGGAGCATGGTCGTGCCAGGATAATATCGTGTCTGGGTATTATTGCGAGGGGCATAGTGTGCCTCCCGTGCACCGTCACTTCACTTATTTATATATATATATATATATATATATATATATATATAAATATATATGTTTGTATGCAGGGGCGGATTTAGAGGGGGGCCCAAGGGACACTGGCATCCCTTTTATGTTTCAAAATTGTTAGTGGATTTGGATTCCTCTCGTCGAGCTAATGAATTTTGACTACTTATATGTCAAAAACGGTGGCCAGATGAGGGAGAAACAACTCCGATAAGATGGGAGCGTTCTCACGTTACGTAACTAGTTTGTTTTGGGACAAATGTTCACTATTCGCGGACCAAAGTTGGCTATTCACAGATAAAATTTGGCTATTCGCAGACCAAGTTCAGCTACGTGCACCCCCAAAATTAATTTCCAACATGTGACCCACGACCCTCCTACTCACCCCGCTAGCATTTGTGTTTAGAAATTTTTTGTGCACCCATATTTATAATTTTCTGGATCCGCCACTTTTTTTATGTATGTATATCAATTTGAATTGAGAGCTTAAATGTCATCATCACCTTTAAACATGAATGTCTAACGCAAACCCGGGTTGTCTCACCCGTTCACATGCCCATCATTATCTAAGTTGGCGGTCAAGCAACAACTATCAAATCCCAGCATGCAAACTGCTCATGAAAACTCTCCTCTGATTCAAGCTTCCAATAAGAAGGGAGGCCTTGTGGCCCTAATTTTGTAATTTTGTCTTACTGAATTTAGGCACGTGGGCTTCCGTGTGATCCCGTGTGTTTGCGGATTAGAGTTTGTTGGGCCTCACCAATTGATGGGTTCATTTGAAGTTGACATTATTTGAATGAGTCAAAAATTACTTGGGGTCTGTCGTTTGAACGGAATTTGTTTTTCGAGGAAAATTAATATCTGCATGAATTGACTTTGTATATAATTTCAATCATATTGTTCGACCGCACGATTGAATTCTGTCAATAGAATTAGAACTGAGTCTCGCCAATTAATGAATTGAAATTATAAACTATATTTCCTCAAACAAATATACTTTATAAGCTAATTATACTTTATTAGTAGATAGACATGACTGCTAAATATCCAATTATTCTCATAAAAACACGACTTTGCAATCTTCCAAAAGTTACATAATGATAGTTATATGTAATTACAACTTACTATTTTACACAAATTATTATTTTTCAATCAAACATACAGATTAATCGTTTGTAGTACGTATTACTTAGCTTTAAGGTTGAGCATATTATTCGAAACTTGAAAGTCGCTCGAAAATCGCTCGAATATTGAGTCGAACCGAAATCGGTTACAATTGATTCGACTCAATTTGAGTCGATTCAATTTGACTCGAATCTGATTTCGAGTCGATTTCGAGCCAGCCCTGAATCGCTCGAAATATGATTTGAATCAACTCGAATTGATTAAAAATATTATGTATTTATTAATATGTTATTATTTTAAAATTAAAAATACTAAATTTTAAACATAAATACAAATATCGAAGGCTTTAAGTGTTTCATTTGCTAAATTTAGATGTTTCCAAATTTAATTTCGAGTCAATTACGAATAAAGAGAAAAATTGCTCAATTTTGAGCCAGATTGATTCGATTTTGAATCAGCTCAATTTGATTTCGAGACAGCTCGATTCGATTTCGAGCCAGCTCGGAATCGAGCCATTTCGAGTCGAGTCGAGTCGACTCGAAATCGATTTCGATTTTGAGCCGATTTCGACTCGAAAATTTCGATTTCGAGCCGAGCCAAAATCGCTCAAACTCGACTCGATATCAGCCCTACTTAGCTTATGCTATTAAGGCTCGGTTTGGGCTGGCGGTCACTAACATGATAGTTGTGCATTTCATAATATTTTATTTAACATTAATATCCATCTTTTGAACACAGGTACCTAATAGGACTGTTTAACCCTTTTGTTTTTGCTGTCATTTTTTTTTCTTTCAGACAATTCATTTTTGTTAATACTCATTAAACCTTATGTTTTATGGGTACCTCGTGTATCATTCAACATACACATACACATTGTGCATATCAAATTCAATATTATTTACTTCTTAATTTATACATTGTTAATTTGAACATGTAACTCATTTGTACATTATATGAGAATTAGGTAAGAATAATATGAACTTTTAGAATTGATGTGCACCCATAGATTTATAGACATTTTCGGGGTGCGCTTAGAGGAGACTCCACTAAGAAGAGGTGAAGTTAGTGGAGTCAAAATCCAACCTATGATCATGAGAGTGGAAGAATCCGCCGCGCACAGTTCACACCCCGTTAGCGCCATGCGCAATCAAGCCGCACGTCACCTTAGTGGGGTGCGGCCAAACCGCACCCCACAAAAATGGGGGTGCGGCCAAACCGCACACCCCATAATAAGGGGTGCGGCCAAACCGCACCCAAGAGGTTGCAGCCAAGCCGCACCCAAGGAGGTGCGCCCAAGCCACACCCCAAGGGGGTGCGGCCAAGCCGGCCCCCCCCCATGTCGGGGTGCGTCCAAGCCGCACCTCCCATGTCGGAGTACGGCCAAGCCCCCCAGCCTTGCAGGGGGAGGTGACCGAAACCACATCCCCTCGTCGGGTGCGGCCGGAGCCCAATTCCCCCTTGGGGACGCGACTTCTCATCTCCCCGTTCGTTGCGCGCTCAGAACGCCCCCGCGTTGATTGCGCGCTCAGAATGCTCTCGTGTTCGTTGCACGCTCAGAACGCTTCCTCGCGCGCTCAGAACGCTTCTACATTTCCGACACACGCGTAGTTAACGTTTCCTAATTTCTCAGATTGCAGGTTTCGTTTGTCGCCTTCATCATCTTCAACGAAGCTGCCCGAACTGCCCAACCTGCCTGAACTGCCCGAAGGGCGAGACGATCATTTACGAAAAATGGCGATCCGTGTGCTCCAAACTGGTGAACGTGATTCGCCAGTCAGGTGATTATGGTGGTTACGACTGCAAAATTACCGGGCTACCCCCGACCAAGGCTACAAAAGGAGCCCAGAGCCTTCATTTCAAGACACCTTGCCTTCTGCACCTGAGAGAGCTCTGCGAAGATTTCCTTGGAGATCTCCTTCGACCTTTGAAGATCTCCTTCATGGACTTAAAGATTTTCTCCGCTCCGGAAGACCATCTTCCTAAGCGATTCGGGAATCCTTTGAATCCCGAAAGGCGACTCCACGTTCTTACTTTAATTCTCAGAAGAAAAAAATACTTGGCTTTCCGAGAGGTGGTCTATCGCCCTCAGATTCCTCTCTCTCTACCATTGTAATGAGCAGCGGCTGTCGCACTCGAGTTCTTAATTTCTAATTGTAACCCCCCAACAGATAGTGGAGTTTGGTCGGCACAGCTTCGGCCGCGTGGTTTTTCACCCTTTCCGGGTTTTCCACGTTAAAAGTCCTCGTGTCACTCATCAATTCATTCATTAACTGTTGGGTATTGTATCCACAATAGCCCTGATTTGAAGAAGTCCCCTTCAAACTAGGATGAATTGTAATTGTATTTGATTATGCACTTTAGCTGTGTTGTGACAGGTCATTCCACTCTAGGTACAAACCAATGTCAGTTTTCAATGAGTCGTCAAACACAGGCTTGTGCAATGTAATCCCTCATTGTATAGATCAAAGTGTTGGCTCATGTGAGATCTCTCTATTGGGATGTACCTCATTTCCTAAGTGCAAGAGAAGGAGGACTGGAGCTGATGGTGGACTTTTCATAGAAAGGGATTTTTTCCCATGTAAAATTCGGTTATATCATTCAGAAACATATAGTCGAATTCGACTATATATTTGGGATGGATATAATCGAATTCGGTGAATCATAGTTCGAATTTCCTTGAAGAATTAGAATAACCGAATTCGGTTATTGCAATTCGGTTATATCATTTAACCGAATTCGATTCGGTTATTGCCATTCGGTTATACCATTTAACCGAATCGGTCTGCAGTAATTCTTCCGGTTCGTTTTTGAATGCGCGTTTCTTAGGGCTTCTCCTATGTTCAGTACACGTGGAATTAGATCCGTATTTCGCGCATATGACCGTTGTAGAAGACCGTATAAATACTCCTGATGTATTTCCGTTTAGCCCTAATCTAATCCAATCAAGCTGAATCGAATCAAAAAAATCGCGAATCAAACAGAAAGAATCGCAAGTCTCGACCGATATCTCTCGCGCTCAAGTTTCGTCTCCGTCAAAGCTGCGATTCGTGATTCGTCTTCTACAGATTCAAGCATCTCAGATCCAGTAAAGAATCGCTCAAGATTTCTTCGTTCTTCCTCTAAACGTATTGAGATTCTTTGTCAAGAAGAAGAAATCTATTTCTCAAGATCTGAAGAAAAACTTCATCTGAAGTTTAAGAAGATTGTTTCAAATCTACGTTGTGTTGTAATAAACAATTTTATAAACTTTGTAGGAAGCTTGCTTCCGAGTGTTGTGTAGATCCTTGTTTAAGGATTGAGTTGTAGGAGTTGTTTTTTACTCAGAGTTGTAGGAGTGGTGCACTCCGAGTTGTAGGAGTTCTTACTCCGAGGTGTAAGATTATCTTAATCTGAGTTTGGTGAAGTAGCCGAATCTAGCCTCGAAGAGCTAGATAGGCGAGGCGGGAAAGAGGAGTACCCACATCGGGGAACCTCTATAAAATCCTTGTGTCTGTGCTGTGTTTTTTTTTTGTGTGCTTTTCTGTGTTATAATTTTTAATTCCGCGTAAAGACATAGAATCCACCTATTCACCCCCCTCTAGGTGATTTAGGCCGCAACTAGATACTTTCAATTGGTATCAGAGGCAGGTTGTTCGCTATAAGGTTAACACCTTGAACAAGGCCTCCTCATCTAGTTGCCTGAACAAGTATGTCTGGCATGGATAAGACCAAGGATTCCGTCAAGCTTCCAGTCTGCACAAAAGAGAATTTTCCTATGTGGAAGGAGAGAGTCAGATTCTTCATGGAGGCTGCTGATCCAAGAATATTTCAGATTGTGGAAGAAGGTCCTCATGTTCCTATGAAACCATCTTCCATAAACTCTACAATTATGGTCGCCAAGAAGATGCTGGAACTTACAAAGGATGAGATTGCACTGGTCTCTCTGGACAAGAAGGCAAAGAATATCATTGCAGGTGCAGTCGATGATTCCATGTTGCAGAATCTTCTTCACTGCAAGTCCGCCAAGGAAATGTGGGACTCTCTGGTTGTTCTGATGGAAGGAACAGATGAAGTAAGGGATGATCGAAGATCATTGCTGAACCAAGAATACGAAGCCTTCAAGCAACGCTCTGGTGAATCCATTTCTGATACTTATGAGAAGTTCTTTAAGATCGTAAATGGTCTTAGGAACTATGATCGTGAATTCACTACTGGCGAACTTAATGATAAATTCCTAAGATCCCTGACCAAAGAATGGGACACTAAAGTTATAGCCATTAGAGAATTCGGAAAACTCGGATCAACGGAGCCACAAATGTTGTTTGGGAAGCTCCTGTCCCATGAATTAAAGTTGAACACCCGTAAAGCTGAAGAAGAAGGAATCAGAGCCTCTGGAAGGGAGAAGTCCACTGCACTTAAAGCTGTAAGTTCAAGAAAAGGCAAGGCTCTCCCACCTGTCAGGAGATCCTCCTCTGATGAAGATAAATCTGATGCTAGCCCCTCAGGCTCAGAAATGTCAGATGAAGAGTTCTCTTTACTCTCCAAGCAGTTCAAAAAGTTCTTTAACAAACAAAGGAACATGAGAGGTCAAACCTCGTCTTCTCGTCATAGAAGATCAAACCGTAATGAGGATCATCACAAAAAGAAGCATGAAGATGACAGGTATAAATCTAAACCTAGTAAACATTCTTCTAACGATATCATTTGCTATTGCTGTAATAAGCCAGGACACATGATTGCGGAGTGTCCATACAAGAAAAAGGAAGGCTCAAAGAAAGAGGATAAGAAATCCTACAAAGGTAAAAGGAAAGAAAAGAGCCTCATTGCAAAGAAGCCAAAGACTCTGAGTGACAGCGACTCAGAGGTGTCAAGCACTGATGAAGAAGCCTACTTTGGGCTTATGGCACAAACGGATGATGAAGCAAGCGACACCTCATATAAGGCAAAGGTAAATCTTTATACTCCTCTTTCTGCCTCTGAGTGTGAAACTGCATCCAGAGCAAATGAAGACTATTATTCACAGGATGAGTCAGAATTAATGACTCAGTACAAAGCTCTTTTGCAAAGTTTTGACAAATGCCGCAAGGTTGTCAGATCTCAAGCAAAAGAAATTGTCTCTCTCAAGAACGTGGAATCGGCTCTGAGAGAGGAAATCGAAAGATTAACTCCCCTCGGAAATGAAGTCCAATCCTTGAAGGAGGAATTAAGAAGCTCTACTGAATCATCAATTCTGAAAGAGAAACGTATAACTGAACTGGAAGAAAAGCTGGTGGCAGAGAAGAAAATATCAGAAAGCTTCAACAAGCCAAAAAATGTTCTTCCTCTTATTTATAAGTTCTCCACTCCTGGGAAGGTTAGTGGCATTGGTCATGAGGCTGAAAATAGTAAGGCTGCCGAGATAAGAGCCAAAAGAGGTAAAGGGAAGGCCGATCAAAGTCAACCTTCGTTCAAGAAGGTCGTTTTTCCGACAAACCCGCTTGACTTTGAAACATCCTATGGTCATCTCACTAGACCAATACCTGTTAAATCTAGCAATAGATATCAGGGATGGAGCCGACCTCGAAACTTTGACTCGACTCCTTTCAAGGCGCCTTATGAAGAAGTAATTCTCAAAGACCATGGTCCATTTGTTCATGGATCAGTTGCAAAGAAAGCACCAAAAGTTAAATCTGTTAGTGCTAAGCCTAATGAGAAGATGGAACCCTGTGTTTGCTATAAACACGAGGCATCCACCTCTAAGAAGGTTGCTCCTACTAGACCTCCCGTTCAAAAGGTAAAGCAGGAGAACAAGAGAAGGTACAACCGATTTGATTGTTGGTGCTGTGGCAAAGTTGGTCACTTCGCCATAGATTGCTGGTTTAATTACAGTTATGTTAAGACCCCACGAGGTAACAATGCAAGAGTGACTCCTCGCACTGTTAACACTCAAATTGGTGGTCATCTGACAAGAAGCCAAGGACCCAAATCTGTTTGGGTTCCTAAGGGCAATTGATTATTGATTGCAGGTATGTCCAAAGGCCAATTCAAATCCAATATGGTACTTGGACAGTGGATGTTCTCGGCACATGACCGGAACAAGAAGTTTGTTACAAGAGTATACACCCGTGAAGGATGGACCAAAAGTTATTTTTGGCGGATCTGATCGGGGAATCACGAAAGGCTACGGTATGATAACCAACGGTATAGTCTCTTTCACAGATGTAGCTTATGTCAAAGGATTACAACATAATCTAATTAGCATAAGTCAACTATGTGATAAAGGCTATATGGTTGAGTTCTACAAGGACAAGTGCTTGATAAAGTCGTCTGATACGTCAGAAACTATTTTAACAGGCACTCATAGTAGGAATATTTTCTGCTTAAATTTTCTTTGTTTAGACTCTTCTACACCAGTGTGTCTTTTAGCAAAAGACAGTGCATCTCTTTGTGACCAGTGGCACAAGAGACTAGCACATATTAATTTCAAAACAATAAGTATGTTATTCTCTCACAACTTAGTTCGTGATGCTCCAGATGTTAAGTGCATTAAAGAGAGACCTTGTCACGCCTGCCAAATGGGTAAGCAGACTCGGGCTACCTTTAAAAGCATTATTGGCAAAGATTCTACCAGATGCTTATATCTGCTCCATATGGACTTGTTTGGTCCCATGCCAATCCGAAGTTTAGGAGGCAAGTCTTATACGCTGGTTATTGTTGATGATTACTCACGCTTTGCTTGGGTATTCTTTCTGAAACACAAGTCAGACACCTTTGACTCGTTCACCACATTCGTCAAGCAAATTCAGAATGAACTGGAATGTTCTGTGGTCAAAATCAGAAGTGACCACGGTACAGAATTCAAGTCTGGGGCTATGACCGAATTTTGTGAAAGCCTAGGTATCTTTCATGAGTTTTCCTCTCCTCGTACTCCACAACAAAATGGAGTAGCTGAGAGAAAGAATAGAACACTCATAGAGGCTTGCAGAACAATGTTGAGTGACTCTTCTCTCCCAGAATACTTCTGGGCTGAAGGCATCAACACTGCCTGCCACGTGCAAAACAGAGCACTAATCAACAAGAACCATCATAAGACTCCTTATGAACTCCTGAAGGGCAAGAAGCCAACCCTGTCTTATTTTAGAATCTTTGGCAGTAAATGCTTCGTGCTTAATAACGGGAAATATTACAAAACTAAGTTTAGTGAAAAATGTTTTGAAGGTATTTTCGTAGGATATAGTAGCCATAGTAGGGCATATAGGATTTTCAACAAGAAAACCCTGGTTGTAGAAGAAACTTATAATGTTATATTTGATGAAACTAGTATGCTTCAAAGCAGTTCTTCTAGTGTTTTTGTTGAAGATGCAGATGCAAGGTTCAAGGACATAAACTTGGAAGAAGCTGTAAAGGAAGATGCTCCAAAGTCTATTGAAGTCAACATTCCATCCGCACATGAGGAAGATGAACCTCAAGAAGATGAAGATGTACCGGAAGTGCAGGAACCCCGTGGACATCCAAATGCTGGAATGATCCGACACTTAAGGGACCATCCTGCAGAGCAAATTATTGGAGATACCCATGTTGGTGTTAGAACAAGAAGAGGCAGTTGTTGTGCACAATTGCTCTGGATAAGGAACCAACTTGAGGATTACAACCTAAAGCTCAAAGAAATTCCTATGTACTGTGATTCATCAAGCGCCATAGCAATTGCCAACAATCCCGTGTCTCACAGCAGGACAAAGCACATAGAGATTCGTTATCACTTCATCCGAGAGCATGTGGAGCACAAGGACATTGATCTTAGCTATGTCCCGACGGATCGGCAAATTGCAGATATTTTCACTAAGCCGCTCGACGAATCAAAGTTCAATTATTTCAAAATGGAGCTTGGTATGTTAAACAAAGACTCTTAGAGACTCTCAGAATCTCAGAAGTCAAAAAGATGTTTTGTCGAACCTTCATTTAACCGAATTCGGCGATTCTATTTAACCGAATCCGGCGATATCGATTAACCGAATTCGACTAATTCCTTTAGCCGAATGACGAATTTTCTGGAATTCAATTCTTTCCTAAATGGAATTCGAAGGGTCACGGTTCAAATCTCAGGTACGCACTCTCTCTAAATCTTCATAACACTATATAAATGTTCCTTAAGAGAGAAATTCGAAACCCTTGACTCCGAATCGTGCGACGCTTCATCTCCCGATTCGTGCGTCCGTTCGTGGTTCTCTTCTCCAACCGCCGCTCGTCTGGTTCGCTCGCATCCTCACCTCCTTCAACCGATTCCTCCTCACCATACCTACGCAATGCCTAAGAAAGCCTCAGAGAAGCTGCTCTTCGGAAGTGAGCTAGTCAGAACTGGTTTCGACACCTCAGTAGATGAATTCAGAAACGTCGTTCTCATTCTTGAGGTGGCCGGTCTGGGCTATGTTCTAGAACATCCTTGCAAGGTGTTGGAAGCAGAGGTTCTAAAATTCTTCAAGCATGCAGAACTGAGAAAGCAAGGGTCTGTGATAAAAAGCAGGATTGGTGATGTCCAAATCAAAATTTCTTCTTCAAGTCTGACCAAGCTTCTCAAGCTACCAGAAGTTTCAGAAACAGATACTCTATCTCCAAAGGATTTCAAACAAGCTCTCCGGTTTTGTGGTTTGCCCAAAGGAACAAAATCCATTTATCGAAAGCAGATGAATGAGGAAGGAAAATTACTGTCTGATATTATGGGAAAGGTTCTCCTCTGTAAAGTCGGCTCTCACGACTATCTCTCTAATGATATGTTCAAGCTACTGGGTTCAGTTATTTGCAGAAAAAGGGTTGACTGGGGAAGTGTGTTGTTTGACAGAATCTCCGCTAGTTTAAATACCCCAAATTTTGGGAGAATTCTCTCTCTATATCTCTACCGTCTGGATAAAACAAGATTCAACATGAAGAATGGAACTCCCCTCCATCACTTCAAAAGAATTGACTCCTCTATGATTGAGAGGTGGTCCAGGAAAGTTGGTGAGTCAAGAGTGATATCTCCCAGGGCTCCAAAAGTTAAGAAAATTCCCCGCATTGAATCTGACAGTGAAACAGAAAGTGATCCATCCAGTAAGAAGGAGAGTGAACAGGAAGCTGAGCAACACCATGAGAACCAAGATGGTGAGAAAGAAAATGAGAAGCAGGGTGAAGACCTGAATGAGAAAGAAGGTGAACCCTCCAAGGGGGAGTGTTCCAAGCTGCCTGAACCAAATCCTCCCCTCTCTCCAGTGGGTTCTACAGTCGTATCTCCCAAGATTCCATCTCCTCACAGCTCTCCTTCTAAAGAAGAAAATGCTGATAGCCACATTGACAGTGATGGAGATGATGAAGGGGGAGATGATCCTAATATTGATGCTGTGAAGACAGGTCAATCAGAGAAAGGTCAAGCTGCTCCTCCTGAGGCTGCTATCCCCGCTCAAATTGAGGGGGAGAATGTTCATTCTGATCTCTCTGCTCCTGAAGAATATAAGCAAGAGCAGGCAGACCTTCCTACAACCCCTGCACATGTTGCTATCCTCATAGAAGATGACAGTGTTGCAGGGCCCTCTGCCTCAACTTCAAAAGTTAAGGGAAAATCTGTGCAAGCTCCCAAGGTGCACAAAATCCAAATAACAGTCGAAGACAGAAGAAATGAAGAACCCTCCCCTCCTCCAGCTCAAAATGAAGAAACTCTTGATGTTCAACAGTTTTATCACTATATGAAGGATGTGGATTCAGCAGATTTCCTCGTAGCGGAAGATGATTTTGGAATCTCTTCTCGCTTGCAAGATCAACCTCCCTCTGCCGTCGACTCAATGCTACTCAGTATGGAAGAAATGCTTATCAAACAGAAAAAGTACTTTGAATTTGTTATTCATCAAATCTTTGACAAGACCAGAGATATAGACAAAGGAATGGGCAATCACTTGCAATCTATAGCTCACAGCATGGACAAGGTAAAAGAAAAACAGGATGAGTACTTTTCTCTGGGTGCATCCACCCTTAAGCATGTTGGGGAAGGATTACAAGCCGTTTGTGAGAATACTACAAAGCTTTCTGAAAATCAAGAGTACATGTTTCAGCATGATCAACAGGGAAGATCTTCAGTTCAGAACTCTCTCCAAGCTATCAAGACAGAGATCATCCAAACCCTAACTGAAGAAGTCAGAAAGGGGGAGGAAAGACTGCATGAACGAATTCAAACTCAAATCTTTGATTTAAATAGAGAGTTAGAAGGAAGGATTCAGGAATCACAGTTAAATGTTCAATCTCAGATTGCTGAAGTCTCAAGGAGTATTGATAGCAAATTTCAAGACTTATATGGTTATCTGCATCAAAATCAGGTTTGGTTGCATAATGAGCTATCAAGAGGCTATGCCCATGGTTTCCAAGGGACAGGTCAATCTTCTGAGCAGCCAGCCTTTCCTTCTGAAGAATTTAATCCAGACAGTCAGTTTGCTGCTCCTCAGGGTGAATATGATCCTCCCGAAGGCTATATCTGGTCTGATGATGAAAATAAAATATCTAGAAAAAGGGTGAGATCTGAAAGATCTGAAGCTGCTGGATCTGGATTCATGAGAGATGCTTTCAGAGCAGCAAATCCAAGGCAGGATACTCAGAGAGCTGAAGGCTCAAAAGTTGTTAGTACAGGAGCTCCTCACCAAAGAAGGATTGATGGCGAAGTCTGGAGCCCTGAATCAAGAAATATCATCCTGGATCATTTCAGACTTATCAGCTGTTCAAATGAACTTCCATCAACTTTTTATGACCGGGAAGAAATTAACAAATGGCAAGCTTCAATGCTGAAGAGAAAGATTCATTTCAGAAATCATAAAGGAGATGAAAAGCCTCCACTACCTCCTCCGAAGTATTTTCCGAAGCCGAAGGCTTATTTTGAGAGACAGCTCAAGAAGTATCAAAAGGGAAAGAAGCATGATAACTGATCTCTTTTAAGAACATTTATATAGTGTTATGAACTTCAATCTTTTGTTTATGATGACTATATATAGCTTCATAGTTCAGTTCTTTACTTGCTTATATTTATTTTTCTCCTAGCAATTCACCTCAGTAGATAGGGTTCTGACTTCTTCAAATAGGGGGAGATTGTTGGGTATTGTATCCACAATAGCCCTGATTTGAAGAAGTCCCCTTCAAACTAGGATGAATTGTAATTGTATTTGATTATGCACTTTAGCTGTGTTGTGACAGGTCATTCCACTCTAGGTACAAACCAATGTCAGTTTTCAATGAGTCGTCAAACACAGGCTTGTGCAATGTAATCCCTCATTGTATAGACCAAAGTGTTGGCTCATGTGAGATCTCTCTATTGGGATGTACCTCATTTCCTAAGTGCAAGAGAAGGAGGACTGGAGCTGATGGTGGACTTTTCATAGAAAGGGATTTTTTCCCAAGTAAAATTCGGTTATATCATTCAGAAACATATAGTCGAATTCGACTATATATTTGGGATGGATATAATCGAATTCGGTGAATCATAGTTCGAATTTCCTTGAAGAATTAGAATAACCGAATTCGGTTATTGCAATTCGGTTATATCATTTAACCGAATTCGATTCGGTTATTGCCATTCGGTTATACCATTTAACCGAATCGGTCTGCAGTAATTCTTCCGGTTCGTTTTTGAATGCGCGTTTCTTAGGGCTTCTCCTATGTTCAGTACACGTGGAATTAGATCCGTATTTTGCGCATATGACCGTTGTAGAAGACCGTATAAATACTCCTGATGTATTTCCGTTTAGCCCTAATCTAATCCAATCAAGCTGAATCGAATCAAAAAAATCGCGAATCAAACAGAAAGAATCGCAAGTCTCGACCGATCTCTCTCGCGCTCAAGTTTCGTCTCCGTCAAAGCTGCGATTCGTGATTCGTCTTCTACAGATTCAAGCATCTCAGATCCAGTAAAGAATCGCTCAAGATTTCTTCGTTCTTCCTCTAAACGTATTGAGATTCTTTGTCAAGAAGAAGAAATCTATTTCTCAAGATCTGAAGAAAAACTTCATCTGAAGTTTAAGAAGATTGTTTCAAATCTACGTTGTGTTGTAATAAACAATTTTATAAACTTTGTAGGAAGCTTGCTTCCGAGTGTTGTGTAGATCCTTGTTTAAGGATTGAGTTGTAGGAGTTGTTTTTTACTCCGAGTTGTAGGAGTGGTGCACTCCGAGTTGTAGGAGTTCTTACTCCGAGGTGTAAGATTATCTTAATCTGAGTTTGGTGAAGTAGCCGAATCTAGCCTCGAAGAGCTAGATAGGCGAGGCGGGAAAGAGGAGTACCCACATCGGGGAACCTCTATAAAATCCTTGTGTCTGTGCTGTGTTTTTTTTTTTGTGTGCTTTTCTGTGTTATAATTTTTAATTCCGCGTAAAGACATAGAATCCACCTATTCACCCCCCTCTAGGTGATTTAGGCCGCAACTAGATACTTTCATTAACTGTTTGCGCGCTCGGTTCACTTCTGAGCTAAGGTGGTTCAATTCGACCGGTCTACCAGAGCATCCGAGCGACCCGCAACTATTTGGCGCCGTCTGTGAGAACGTGGATTCCCAAATCTCTGCAAAGATTCATTGAAGGTAGTACTTGCCAGCGATTGTAATGGCAAGACGAAGTGCTCGTACTACTGAAGGATCAATCCCGGAGGGACGAGTTGATCCAGCTCCCTCTCATTCTCTTATCAACGTACCTCTTGCGGAAGAGGCAGTGTCTGCGCCCATGACAGCACTAGAAGTACGCATACGACAAATGGAAGAACAGCAAGCCGAGATGCTGACTCTCGTGAGAAATCTTGGGGCTCCTCGAGCTCCCGTTCAACCTCCAACATTGAACATTCCGCCTCCCCAGACTCCAAATCATGCTCTGAATGAAAGGATCGTTCGGGAATAAGATGCCTCAGGAGAGGTCTGATGCCGCAAGCTCCACTCATCCTGCTCGGCCGGCCAGAGGACCAGAAGCCGATCACCATCACCAACGCCAGGGAAGAGTTGGCCCCGGTCAAGTGATAGGAAGAACCACTCGAGAAGAGATACACGATATGATAGCAGAGGAGTACGGTCAGGCGGGGCGACGCGCGGCTCTCGCCCGCTGTCCCATGCACCACAGCTCACACTATCACCTCAGGTCTTGGCTCATCCAGTTCCCCATGGCTTCAAGCTCCCCAACATAGAGACGTTCGATGGGACGGACGACCAACTGGAGCATGTCAACCATTTCACTACTATCATGAGATTCTACAACGCTCCAGATCAACTCCTCTGCCAGGTGTTTCCAACAACCTTGAAAGGACAAGCACGCACTTGGTTCCACTCTCTGCAAAAGAAGGAACCATAAACAGCTTCGCAGAGATGGCACGACATTTTACAGACCAGTTCATTGCCAATCACAGAATTGTCCGAGACCCCTCTAATCTTTCAGGAATCCGCCAGAACGACGGAGAAACACTCAGGGATTTCTTTCGCCTCTTCACCACAGAGGCCACACAAATCCCGGGAGTTGATCCCGAGTTCCTGCGAGGTGTCTTCCTTGGGGGACTCCGTCCAAGTGGTTTTTACTCTACCTTGATGAGGGAAACAATGCCAAGTTATCCCGATCTCATTCATCAAGTAGAAGCTCAGATAGCTGCAGATGAGGCTATCGAAGCGCACTGGAAGCAGTTTAAAGGCAACCAGAAAAGGAAAAGAGGGCTAGAGCAAGCCCCCGGAAGGCAGGAAGAGCGGCGTAGTGAAGAACGCCGCTTCGACGAATGTTGTCGCAATCCCCAGAGAGATCCGGATCTGAGACCGCCCAGAGTGTACACCCCATTGAACAGCAGCAGAACCAACGTATCCTACGCCATCCAAGATAACCCAGAACTTCATAGGCCAAGGGTACCTCCCCTGAATCCAAGAAGCGACCAATCAAAGTACTACGAGTTCCACCGAGGAACCGGGCATACCACCGAAGAATGTTCCAGGCTTAAGGATGAGATCGAACGTCTCGTCAGTCAGGGACTTCTAGGAAGATTTCTGCAGTGTCAGATTCTCAACCAACCTCATCCACCTATGGAGACAAGGGAACAACCCCCCGCTCCCCGAGGCGCTGCAGGAGGTAGGGCAATGGTGGGAGAAATCAAGACTATCACCGGACCCAACTCTCTAGCCGCGCAGATTCTCTCAATTGCCAAACCCCCCAGAGACCACGAGGACAAGAAGCTCAAACAGGATATCACAATCACTTTCGGGGAAGAGGATTTGCAAGGGTTGCGGCTACTGCATCAGGACCCACTCGTAATCAACACAGGAATTGGGGACCCTTGCTTCAATGTTAAAAGGATATTAGTCGACAATAGAAGCTCAGTCGATGTCCTATTCCTGCCCACTCTATAAAACATGAAACTCGCAAAGGATCAACTCAGCCCCACGGCCGGGCCCGTCTATGGATTCGACAACCGACCTGTCCTAGTCCAGCGCATGATCACCCTTCCAGTCACATTGGGAAAATTCCCGAGGCAATCAACACATAACATCCAGTTCGTGGTAGTGGAGTCTACCTCTGCCTACAATGCCATCTTTGGAAGACCTCTTCAATCCATCTTTGGAGCAATTCCATCTATTCTGCATCTGACAATGAAGTTCCCAACCGCCGTAGGAATAGGGGTCGTAAGAGGAAACCAAGAAGCAACACGAACGTGCTTCCTAAAGCAGGCCCGGACGATGGAAGCCACCTCTCTCAGCATTGACAACTTCGACTTACGGGACGAAGCCACTCTACAGCGCGAATCGCCCGTCAAAGGACTCATAGAAGTACCACTCTCCCAGCAGGATCCGACCCGGACAGTTCAGGTCGGGTCAATCCTGTTCGAGAAAGAGAGGGAAGAATACACCCTCTTCCTCCACGTTAATGAAAACATCTTCGCATGGAGTCCAGAAGATATGCCTGGGGTAGATCCTCAGGTCAACTTTCACTCTTTGAACATTAACCCTGCTTGCAGGTTAGTGATCCAGAAAAAGCAGAACTTCGCCCCGGAGTGGCTCAAGGCGATCGAAGAGGAGGTGGAGAAACTCTTGGAAGCACGGTTCATCCGCGAAGCAAAATACCCCACATAGTTAGCAAATGTGGTTATGGTAAAGAAGGCCTCTTGGAAGTAGCGGATGTGCGTCGACTACAACAATCTGAATCAAGCTTGCCCAAAAGATAGTTTCCACCTTCCAAGAATCGATCAGCTAGTCGACGCAACAGCCGGGCATGATCTCCTAAGCTTCATGGATGCATGCTCAGGCTACAACCAAATCAAGATGAATCCGGAAGACGAGGAGCACACCGAATTCCGAACAAATAAAAGAGTCTATTGCTACAAAGTCATGTTTTTCGGCCTCAAGAACGTCGTGGCAACCTACCAGAGGCTAATGAACAAAGTATTCAAAGACCTCATCGGAAGCACAATGAAGGTTTATGTGGACGACATGCTGGTAAAGAGCATCCGCCTCCATGATCACTTAGAAGATCTGGAAGGGTGCTTTCAGCTCCTTCGCCGTTTCCAAATGCGGCTCAACCCCATCAAATGTGCATTTTGGTGTAACGGCAGGAAAGTTCCTGGGGTTCATGGTGACCCATCGAGGGATCGAGGCAAACCCAGAAAAGATCAAGGCGCTGGGAGACATGTCACCACCCCGTTCCATCAAGGAGGTACAACACTTAAATGAAAGGATTGCCACTCTTTCGTGGTTTCTGGCGCGGACGGGAGATAAATATCTCCCCTTCTTCAAAATCCTTCGAGGGGCACATCATGCTCTGAGTTCCAGTGGACGGACGAATGTCAGATGTCTTTCGAGCACCTTAAACAGTACCTGGCCTCGCCCCCGCTTTTATCAAAACCTATCCCTGAAGAAGTCTTGTTCCTTTACCTAGCGATATCCCCCACGGTCGTCAACTCGGTGCTAGTAAAACACGAAAGAGGAGTCTAATGGCCTATTTATTACCTCAGCAAGGTCCTAACCGACGTCGAATCCAAATACCCGATGGCCGATAAGACGGCCTTCGCCCTCGTCTCTTCGGCAAGAAAGCATCGGCCCTACTTCCAGGCTCATACGATAAAAGTGTTAACCCAGTTATCGTTGCGGGCCATCCTCCAAAAGCCGGAAGTATCCGGAAGGTTAGTAAAGTGGGCAGTCAAGCTGGGCGAGTTTGATATCCACTTCTTGTCGCGGACAGATATCAAATCCCAAGTGCTCGCCGACTTCATCGTAGAAAATACTCTTCCTTCGGAAGAAGCTCCCATTAAAAATATCTCCACCGCTCTTTGGCCTCTCTACGCCGACGGGGACTCTGCGGTTGAAGGAGCAGGAGCAGGATTGCTCCTAATTAGTCCAGAGGGCATCACTTTAGAGTACGACCTCAAGTTGAAGTTCCCGACAACCAACAACAGTGCTGAATATGAGGCTCTAATCGCTGGACTACGACTCGCCGTCGACTGCAAGGCGGAGAACCTGACAATCTACACCGACTCGCAGCTCATGGTCTCGCAAGTCGAGGGGAACTAAGCGGCAAAAAAATGACCAAATGGCACAATATTTCATATTCATGAAATCCCTCCTACAAAAAGTACCATCATACCAAGTTCTGGACATCCTCAGGGAGAAAAATTCCAGAGCCGACACACTCTCCAAACTCGCGACCTCTCCTTCTAACTATCAATCCCGAAGGCGCCGAATCGAAGACATCATGATTCCCAGCATTCCCGGGGCATGGGAGATCACCGAAATTAGCGAAGAGGGACCATCTGGAAGACATCCCTCTGAGCATACATTAAACGCGGAGACCTGCCCAATGACTGTTTAGAAGCACAACGGTTGCGAATGTGAGCCGCCCCGTACGTTATCATCGAAGGGGAGCTTTACAGGCGAGACTTCTCTGGGCCCTACCTAAAGTGCCTTTCGGCAGCGAAAGCAGAATACACCTTAAAGGAATTTCATGGCGGGATATGTGGAGAGCACCTGGGCGCAAGAGCTCTGGTTCAGAAGATCTTGCGTCAGGGTTTCTATTGACCGACAATGAAGAAGGACGCAGCCGAATTCGTTCACAGGTGTAAAAGCTGCCAACTCCACACAAACATCCCTCATCAACCCCCAGTAGCGCTTACGACACTCCGAGGCGCCTGGTCATTTGCTCAGTGGGGGATCGATCTCCTAGGTCCCCTCCCCATGGCCTCCGGCCAGAGAAAGTTTATCATCATGTCTATCGACTACTTCACCAAGTGGGTAGAAGCTGAACCCCTCGCCAAAATTACTGAAGAAAACACCAAACAATTCGTGTAGAAGAACATCGTCCACCGCTTTGGAATCCCAGCAATAATCTTCGTCATACGACCGTAGCTCACCAACAAACAAATGGTCAAATTGAAGTAACGAATCGCACCATCCTCAAGGGACTCAAAACCCGCCTGTAGGCAGAAGGGGTGGTGGGGCAGTGGGTAGATGCACTTCCGAATGTTCTGTGGGCATACCGTACCACGGAAAGGACTCCCACAGGGGAAAACCCGTACAATCTTTACTACGGCACAAAAACAATCATCCTCGTCGACATCGACGTACCCAGTAGTCGCACAAAAACTTTCGATCCCGAAAAGAATGACGAGCTGCTCTGAGAAAACCTAGACTTGATTACAAAGGTCAGGGATACGGCCGCCCAGCGCATAGCTCACTACCAAGGGCGCGTGGCCCGACTTTACGATCGAAGGGTGAAGCCCGGGCCAATCAACGTTGGAGATCTTGTCCTACGCAGCATCGAGGCGGCTGGTAAAGGCCCACAGGGAGATAAACTCTTGCCTACTTGGGAAGGATCGTATGTTGTCACTACAATCGTACAACCCGAATGTACGGGCTCAGAACAGTGGAAGGGAAGACCCTACCACGCACTTGGAATGCCCAGAACCTGGCCGCTTTTATCAGTAATTTGAATCCTATATTATGTAAAAAGTCGCGAGCTCAGACTCACGCAAACTTATCTTCTATTATGCAAAAAGTCGCGAGCTCAGACCCTCACAAAGTTATCTTATATAATGTAAAAAGCTGCCAGCTTGGATTCGCGCAAACTAACTTTCCGCTATGAAAACTATGTTTTAAGACCAACACCTATGTTTGAGCAAAAATATTGTCTACATTTCTCACCGTCACATTGAATCACGACACCGTAAGGGCATGTGCCTTGCTCGTACGCCAACATTTTGAAACACACACACTTTTTATCGTTAACTTTGCGTCCCTGCCCCTGGGACCTCGCACTGCCGCCGGTCGAAGGACAGTCCTTCTCCCCGCAGTAAGGTCCCGACATCGTAAGGGCCTGCCCCTCTTATGATCGTCCTCGGTTTGAACGCATACGCTCTTCACTGACCACTTTGGGTCCCTGCCCCTGGGACTTCGCACTGCCGCTGATCGAAGGTCGGCCCTTCTCCCCACAGTAAGGTCCCGACGTCATAAGGGTCTACCCCTCTTACGGTCGTCAACGGTTTGAACGCACACGCTCTTCACCGGCCATCCTGGGGCCTGGCCCCCTGACCATCGCTTCGACAATGACTAAAATGACCAACGCTTCGCCATCTTGAGATCTTGTCACCTGCCATCCTGGGGCCTGACCCCCTGACCAACGGAAACGAAAGCGAACTCGTACTCACCCTCCAGCAACGATGCCGACCTAAGACATCACGAAGATGTCAATGATCGGAATTACCGCAGAAAAATCAAAACCTCTGAACTCCTCCGCGCAGTAATCCAGACTCCGAAGGTTGGGGGGCTAATGATGTGCACCCATAGATTTATAGGCACTTCTGGGGTGCGTTTAGAGGAGGCTCTAGTAAAAAGAGGTGGAGTTAGTGGGGTCAAAATCCAACCCATGATCATGAGAGTGGAAGAATCTGTCGCGCACAGTTCACATCCCATCAGCGCTAGATGAAATCAAGACCACACCCCACCTTAGTGGGGTGCGGCCAAACCGTACCCCACAAAATGGGGGTGCGGACTAACCACACCCCCCATAATAGGGGGAGCAGCCAAACCACACCCAAGAGGGTGCGACCAAGCCGCACCCCCCCATGCTGGGGTGCGACCAAGCCCCTAGCCTTGCGGGGAGGTGGCCGAAACCACACCCCCTCATCGGGTGCGGTCGGAGCCCAATTCCCCCTTTGGGATGCGACTTCTCATCTCCCCGTTCATTGCGCATTCAGAACGCTCCCGTGTTCGTTGCGCGCTCAGAACGCGCTCCCGCATTCATTGCATGCCCAGAACGCTCCCGTATTCGTTGCGTGCTCAGAACATTTCCTCGCGTGCTCAGAACGATTCCATGTTCCCGACAAGCGCACAATTAACTTTTCCTAATTTCTCAGATTACAGGTCTCGTTTGTCGCCTTCATCACCTTCAACAAAGCTTCCCGAACTGCCCAACCTGCCCGAAGGGCGAGACAGTCATTTACGAAAAATGACGATCTGTATGCTCAAAATTGGCGAACGTGATTCTCCCGAGAGAGCTCTAGGAAGATTTCTTTGGAGATCTCCTTCAGCCTTCGAAGATCTCCTTCGTGGACTTGAAGATTTACACCGCACCGGAAGACCTTCTTCCAAAGGGATTCGGGATTCCTTCGAATCCCGAAAGGCGACTCAGTGTTCTCATTTTTGTTCTCAAAAGAAAAAATACAGCTTTCCGAGAGGTGGTCTGTCGCCCTCGGATTCCTCTCTCTCTGCCATTGTAACGAGCAGTGGCCTATCGCGCTCGAGTTCTTAATTTCTAATTGTAACCCCCATCAGATAGTGGAGTTTGACCGGCACAGCTTCGGCCGCGTGGTTTTTCACTTTTCCGGGTTTTCCACGTTAAAAGTCCTCGTGTCACTCATCAATTCATTCATTGAATATTTGCGCGCTCGGTTCGCTTCTGAGCTAAGGTGATTCAATTCGACCGGTCTACCAGAGCATCCGAGCGACCCGCAATAAGAATGATGCAATTTTACATAACGAAGAAAATCATTGTTACCCACTTCTGAATATGAACTTGGTCTGAAGCTTTATACACCAACTTTGCTCAATGACCTTCTTAAGCTAACTTACGAAATATGTGTACAAATTTATGATTAGTAAAACTAAATTTATTTAACATAGCTTATTACTTATTTTCATCTATTAAGATACATAATATAAACATTAATTTATTCCTTATAAATGCATACTAGAATAATTTCATTCAAAGCTTGAAAAATAAGAGGTCTTTGCTACGTCCAACGAGAAAATGGAGGGAAATAGACCATATCTCAATGATTTATGGAGAAGGGATAGATCATAGAGAACTTAGTGTAAAGAAAGAACTTTCAAAAGTTCTCAAATGAAAATCCTAAATAAACTCGTCGGAAAAGGCAAGGAAAAAATTATTGCTCAAACTTAGTTGTGAGCAATGAACATTGCAAAGAAAATACTTTCACAATGATGACGAAGGCAAGTGGAGAGATGAAGGAGCGACTCTTCACCTGTAGCGTTCTAACGAGAGTAAAAAATCATAGTATAAAATCCAAAAATTGATGATGACGATGGTCTGATGAGGGTGAAGTGTAATATATATCTCAAATCTGATGATGGTTGTTCGATTAGGGTGGAGGGTGTTTTGGGGGAATAAAAGCTCGGAAAAAGACAACTCTTGGCATGCTTTTAGGATGGTAGCCTTTTAGGTGAAAGAAGGTGCAAGAATGAATTAAACTGTCCATCAGAATTGGAGGAAAACTTACTAACCTAAGTTATACTTTGAACACACAATATTAGAGATGACTTTTCGGAGCAAGTGGTATGGTTATGTTGGAAACTCTATAGTTAAGTATGATATAGTGGGAGTACTCTTGATATAGTTGAACTCCATAAAATTACTCATGGCCACTTAAGGCCGAAAAGAATAAAATTGTGTGATTCAACTTAGTATGAGATAAGATAAACCAAAGCGGACGAGACCTTGTTACACAAGGAGTGTCTCTGAACAATGAAGTGTGAGTAAAGGTAGTGAAAGTGAATAATGATACTTGAGATTTACTCTATAGGGGGTGGATATTGATTTAAAACTTTTTAACAATTAATTATAGTGCATGCCACAAATTATAGAAATAGCAATAAAGATTATGCAATAAAGTAAATCTAAACTATAGAGCGAGCATCAAGATGACACATGTTTTATAGAGGTTTCTCAAATCTGAGTACATCATCTCTTCTATCACTTGGTAAGAATTCACTAAACAGTGCTAAGTTTTTTTATAAGGAGACTTTTAAAACCAATACTGAATCTTTTGATAAGAAGATTATTAGAATCACTAAATCCTTTAAATAGAGATTCTTATAACTCCACCACTGAATCCTTTAAAGAGAGATTCTTAAAAATCTATCTATGAATCTTTTAAAGAGAGATTCCTTAAACTTTATCTCTGAATCCTTGAAAGATGGATTCTTGAAACTCATTTGAATGGATGGATGTAGCAGGCTATTCCACAATGAGATTCTTTTTTTAACAGGCTCTGAAAGAATCTTGTAATTTCATAATCTGTATGGAAACTGATATTTCTTTGATCGGCTATTCTTGACGAAAGGAAGAAGATAGAACAACAATCAACACTTTCTTATTATTTTCTTAGGTCTTGCATCAAATTAGCCCCTTTTTAGATCGAGAGAGAAGAAGAGAGAAAGAGATGAGACTCGGAGAGAAGATGAGTCTTTTTTGGATTGTGAGAGAAGAATTGATCAACACTTCCTCTGTTTCAATTATATGTATATATACAAGACCATTTGATTCAAGGCTTTCTTTTTTCTCCGTGATTCGTTATAATCACTTTCTTTAAATGGAGCACAAACTACTATATTTGAATTGCAATCATGACCATTCTCTGCTCACTTCCTTAACTGGCATCCTTTGGAGAATTCAATGTAAGTTTATCAAAACGTCGATTACTTCTTGATGTACGTTGATTTCTATGTACATAGGAAATTGACGTAAGATGAATTCTCTTATTCTAAACATTGACTTCTTCTGTATAGCTTTCAGTGAACTCGACGCAAACTATCTTAGCTCTTCAACATATGTCGAATACTTCTCTACGTATTTCTCTCAACATTTTTCCTTTGTCATTTCAGTCTTCAATACTGACAGTTTTTCCTGCTTACACACATTACATCTATAGCTTTTCTATACATTCATAAGACATTCCTAAATCACTTATTTAATATGATATATCAAATCAAGAAATTCTTCCCAACAATCCCCTTATTTGGTATAACATATTTTATAAACTTAATAAGTGATTTTACATAGAGAAAGAAGAAGAAAAAAAATACATAATGAGAAAATTTTACTGAGCATAAAGAATAACAAAAGTATTCATTCATCTATTTCAGAGCATACTTCTGTACAATCTTTCCTTTAATTTCTTCTTGTAATAAAATTTTTACAAGTTCAGCTCTTCTTTAAAAACTACTACCAAAAAGTCAAAGATAGTAGAAAGCATTTTATCCTTACCTTTAACATATATATCATGAATTCCTTGTAGGATCTTGTAGGATTCTCTTCCAGAGATTTCATTATTGTTACTAATCTCCTCAGCTATTCAGGTGCAAAACTATATACTTTTGTTAAATCAGCCTTTCTTCTTTCTAGTTCTCTAATCAGCTTAAAAATCATAGACATTTTAGTTTCAGCTTTCACATCATATTTTCCTTTGATAATTTTTACTCTATCCTTGTTCTGCTGAGCAAGTCTTCTTGGGAATCTTATATGTTGGAATAGGAACCAAGGAGGAAGGGCGATGTAAGTTAGGGGTTGTCTCACCTAGAGGGGGGTGAATATAAGGTGATGTCGGCTTTTTTGATATTTAAAGCGGAATAATAAAGTCAACCACAACAATCACACAGTCACAGAAAAATGTACAACTCAAACACACAGAAACTATAGTGGCTCCCCGAGTTGGGTAGTCCACTTCCCCCTTCGCCTATCTAGCAGTGTACTAGACTCGCAATCTCCACCAAAGCTCAGATCGATGGATCTTACAACTCATGGACTGTGTCTCCTACCTCAGGTCCCAAGGACACTACAACTCAGAAGCTCTCACAGCTTCCTACCTCAAAGACCAAGTCTACTATCTCAGGCCACGCAGGACCCTACACTCAGAAGCACTTACTGTCTTCCTATCTCAGAGATATCGTCTGTAAGATCTCTTTTTCCAAAACCCGATCGGTACTTGAAAACTCAAACCTCTCCCGCATCGCACGGTTGAGGTGGATCTTCGCCCAGAATCGCTGCCTCACGGTGTCGCCAACACTCGGGTTGACCAACACCGCTTAGCACCAACCCTGCCGGCTATACAATCATAAGTAAAATATGCCAAAGAAGTAAGAACAGAAGAAAAGGCATGTCCACAGTGTCACAGCATCATATATATATATATAATGAAAACAACAGTCCAAAAGAGAAGTACAAGCAAAAAGGGGCTTATGCCCGATACATAACCAAAATAATGTACTATCTCTCTCTCACTACAACATGCGGAAGACTACATCAAAACACTCAAAAGTGCGGAAGACTAGCTATCTAATCATCAACCTGTGGCGTCGTGGTAGTGCGTTGCATCTGCTGCTCAGGTCCTGCCATCTCGTCCTGCTACGCGTGGAACAATTCCATCTCCTCGGACTCCTGCGGTCACACCGACCGTTAGTCATAAAGACTAAGCCATTTTGTCCTCGCCTCCCCCTACGACTCCTAGGCACCGAGCGGGAGGAAGAAGCGGAGGACAAACAAGGGGTAAACAAGAAGGTGGTGGCATGGCATTTCTCTAGCAGGTATAAGTAAAGTAGTAAAATCTAGCTAGCAGTATAGTGCAGGTATAAGGCAGTAATGTAGAGCAATGAAGTAAGCAGTAAATGGAAAGAAAAGCAGTGCAGTAAGTAAATCTAAACTACCATCACAGATTCGTACCTTAACTTATATGAACGCCCATACGACATATAAGTTAAGATGTCCAGGAAACCCATCATATAAAAGAGCCCATACTAATTTATATGATGGGGGTATGCTATGTGTATGTTATGTTATGCTATGGTTATGATGTTCTAATGAATTTATGCAATGAGACTCACCCACACGACTCTATGCGCACAGACCTTTATAGTTCCCAATTTGTTTGAAAGGAAGCCAACCTTTTGGGTACCGACCGTCGTGGCTCACGGTGGCAGTGGATCGGGCACTCCACATCCTAGGCGGGTATGGTCACTACCAAGCCTAGACCTCATGTACGCCTCAACGCTAATAACACAACAGCGGAGCTCCTTCGTACTCTTGCTGGAATCCACCAGACTTTAAGGTCGGGGTGGGTTATTAGGGATTGTCCTCCAGACCGCGGTATTCAAACTTACCGGCCCTCTAAACCTCACCCTCACCTGAGTCAACGTACTACCGTCGGTGACACGACTAGCCTAGTACCGAAGACTCGCCACTAATTGAATAAGTAATAGGTGTTAACCTGTCCACCCGAGCTTCCAGCTCAGGGACTAACACACCAGCAGATCCAACCCACCTCCTTCACTGAGGAGATCCATACCAGTCTGCATATCCACTTAGGCTACTCTTGCCAACAATTTAGTTCGTGTTATATTTAGAGTGAATCTTGGACTTCCCGCGGTGTACTCCGTAAGGGGCCCCTAACGGTACTACAGATCAATGGGCTCAACCCCACAATCCTCTTCAAGATAATTATTTTAGTTGATGGATAACACTTGGTTCACCCTTAATCATTTTATATAGTAAAGTGATTTAGCTCATCCCCCCGTCCCACTCAATTGGGTTGGACGTACCTCCTTTCCTTCTACAATGACCTCAGCACAACCTCACAACTATCCCTAGAATTGACCCTCCTTGAATCCTGGTGGGCTATATCTCATTTACTGGTTGGGTATAACACCTACCCACTACTTAGGGATCTAAATTGTCAAAAACTCCAAATTCTATTTTTACTAAACGCAGTCCACCAAATTCAGTTTTTACTAAAAGCAGTCCACCAATTTTTCACTATCCCTCAACCCCATAAGGGAAATATTCTAAAAACTCATCTCCAGGGTCTAGTATAATTATCCTAGGCTACTACTGACCTTAATAAGGTATTGTCCAATTTCCATAATTTTCCATATTAATTTGTATTTATTTTAATTCAAAATAGTTAAGGACTTAAGCCAAATTACACATGAACAACCCTCAAAATGATTCCTCATGTTACATGAAAATTATCAGTAAGGTAATATCCCAAATAAAGGTGGTTCACTGAGTATCATGACCCTAGGATGTCATTTGGCCTACCATAACATCATTATTGTATAACTACCAAAATGCCACTATAATTAGGAAAAATAGTAATTTCACTTCTGAAAATTCTACAGAAATTACCCAATATTCATATGGGGACCTAGAGTCCTCTGCCAAAAGAATGTGTCATTACCAAGTGATTTGACATTTTAAAAAGATTAAGTACTCAAGTGATTTAAATCTCAATCCCTACATGAAGTATGTGACATACAATTCCAATAGCTTCCAAACAATTATCATGGGTATAGGTTAACCTAAAATCACAGATCACCAAGTATTATGACAAAGCCCTATGATTTGATATTTTGAAAAGATTAAATACTCAAGTGATGTAAATCTCAATTCCTACATCGAGTATGTGAAATACAATTCCAATAGCTTCCAAACAATTATCATGGGTATATAATATTATTTAATGACAGTTAACCAAATATCACATTTTTTCCCCATGATTTGATATTTTTCAAAATTAAATTCACCTAAGATAGCAAGTACTTAAAATTTTTTACACAAGGAATAACACCTCAATAAATTATAACAAAATTACCATAGTACAATTTCATCCCTAATCAGCCACTGATGAAGTTTCAACACCATACAAGGTCCTATGACCATGCATTTCGATTTATTAAGAAAAGGGGTGGCTATTTCATTTATTAGGAAGAAAATACTTAAATGCCTCTAAAATTCCCATTTAAATTTCCTAAGACATTTTATGCCCCCACAACCATATCCACAAAGTCTTAAGCCATGGCAAGAACATTTGATCCTAGGTTCCTCTCAAACCCACCTTGCACCCTTAAGGGTTCACCCTTAGGGTTTTAGGTCACACCACCCTAAGGGCTCCAAATAGACCATTAGGGTGAGCCTCAAGCATTTTCATGTCCATACCAACATATCCAACAGATAGGAGGAGGCTAACACACTCAACTCCTCAAATTGATGCAAACCCTAACTTGACCCTTAAAGGTCCTCATTAGGGTTTCAAATTTACCATAGCAAATCAACTCCAAATGGAGTGAAATTTTAGGCAGGCACTACACATATACCAAAGAGCCATCCACCAAAGTTTGGTGTCATTTGGACATCATATGCTCCAAAACTCAACTTAATTTAAATATTCTAGTTACTATAAAAACCCTAGGTAAAATTGTCCACCAAGGGCTGCCCTTTTGGCAGGGGGTGCCCCTATAGTATACCTAGCCATGGTTAAAAGCACAGCTCCTAATGATGAAGGGTTTGACCTAGGTAATTTTTCTAATGGACTGACCTAGTGTAGGACCAGTCCTAGTAAAACAGCTCCGTAGGGAGCTGTAGGTCACCAAATGACCTAAACTCAAGGCCAAATGAAATGTAAGACCAAGGTCTACAACTTTCATGTTGGGCACTTTTTCTAATTTGGCCATTAAGAGGCCTTAATTTCTATTGGAAGTGGACTGAAAAATTAGGGCAGAAAAGCTCACATAAGGAATTAATTAATTCCAGAATAAATAGAGTAGCACTAATCTTGGCGCAGATCAAAGGGCAGCGCGTCGTCTTCCTCCTTGAGCCGACGGCCATGATTGATCCGCACTGGGCCGACTTCCTCCTCCATTTCCCGGCCACCTGGTGGCCACCACGGCCGACCACCACCGCCACCACCTTCGTGGTGGTCGGGGCTACAATTTACCGGCGACATGGCGGCCGGAGGGAGGGTTTTCCGGCGAGCCTGGGTGGCTCAAAACGAGCCGATTTCCATGAAATCGACGGATGGATTCGGGCTCAATTGAGCCCGATCCTTCAATCTCTCGTGATGGGAAGCTAGCATGAGGGGAGGGGAGGAGAAACGAACACTTGTTGGCGCGTGGCGGCGGCTGGCCATGGAAGTGCTCAGCTCCGGCGATCCTGCTCCCGATCCCGATTCTCCAGCTACAGCTCTGCTCCAAGGCTCGTTCCCGTCTGCTTTCTCCCTTCTGAAGGTGATGGAGTGGTCGAAATGAAGTGGGGAGGCCTCTACATGCTGTTTTGAACCTTGGCCTCCTCGGAATCTCCCATGGCTGCCACCCTCCTGCACCAGCTGGTCCATTGCTTCCACCTGGGTCAAGCTCAGACCCACAGCAATCAGGGGAGGGTCCAAGACTGATTGGGGGAGGAGTGTAGAGTGGGGAATTGCTTTATGCTTTAAACTTTATGCTTTTTGATTAACCTTTTGGCCCCCCCTCCATTTGATTAATCAAGCCATAGTTTAGGGTTCAGTCCAAGGCTGATATGGCTTGACTTAGGTCTATGGGTAGGGTTAATTGATTGGTGTTGGGGTCACATTCAATTTAAGCTTGGAATTCACTTTAAAGGGCAAGGTTGACCATGGTTGACTTTGGTCAACCAAGGTGGGTGGGTTGACCCCACTTGGGGGTCATGGGTCCCTTAACATCACCCAACATAGGTTAGGCCATGGTGGGGCTCCAATTGGTTCAATTTAATCAAAGGGTGTGGATTTGACCAAAATTGGGTAAAGTTTGACTTTGGTCAATTGGGGTCAATTGGTCCCACCATGATGAGGCTTTTGGGTTCAATGAGTTCCTTAAGGTGTTTAGAGTGTGGTGGTAAGGTCAATTTGAACATTTGAGGGTCAATTGAACCCTAATTGACTTGGTTTGGTTAATGTTGACCTAATGTTGACTTTGGTCAATTTCATGCAATTGGGTCCCACCCAAGTGCAATTCTCAAGGCAATGGTCTCCCTTAGTGGTTAGGATGGTATGGGGGAGGTTAATTTGGTGAATTGAGGGTCAATTGGCCTAAGGGAGTGGTGTTGGGCTATGTTGATTTTGTGTCCTTGGTGTGCATTTAGCACACTCCACTTGGCCCAAGGGCCCTAGAGGCCACTCTGCACACCACCCATGCCCTAACAACATTTAGGGGTCTAGAAGGATTGGGGATGTTACAAATCCCAATAAACAAAAGAAATATTTCGTTCTCGAAATTTAGGTTTGGGTCTACGGGTTGCAAGTACTTATAAGAGTAAAGGATTTCAAAGACGATTACTTTGCACCTGAGGTGAGGAGTTCCGGGAAACATTGTTGCATGAAGTCCAAGGGCAACCAACTGTGCTCCTCTTGCCCATGATTGAACTATAATAATCGGGCATCAGAATCTCTTTCCACGGAAGAACTCGGACCTCTACTATATGAGAACTCCAACCGGAGCAACATTCTTTACCAAAATTTCTCATTGCACTTCTACTATTACTTGATAAGGTTGTTGGCAATATTCCCACTAGGGGTTAATTGAAGGTTTAACCCGCCGCTCAGACCATCGTGCCATTAATCAAAACGCGGGTTCTACCTGCTCCATCCCGGTAATGAATAGAAAATAGACACTTCAGAGAAATCAACACAAGCTAACCAGGCGCGGGCGTTACCAAATCATTACACTCCCGAAGGAGGATCTTCCTGAAATACATAAGAACTTACCGAGTTAATTCATAATATCATGCTGCGCTAGATGGCATCAAAACCTTCGAGTTCAACTTAACTTCAAAAGGTTATATTCACGAACCATGCTTACTTAACACGCTGCTCATAAATCGATTAGCCAGGACGCGATCATTTAGCCAACCGTCATTGCCTATTCTGATTCTTCACTATACGACTCTCTTACACGTAGGAGTTCAACACCACCTACACCAAGAGACCTTATCCCTTAACATATGAGGTCTTGGCTGATAAACCATTTCCGATTCCGCGGAAACAAGGTCAGGTTTATCAGTTACAAAGCAATAACAAAAACCCTGATTACACTTGGACCAGAGTCTCTTATGTCCTACGAACGTTACACGAGGTTAACGCTTCTACACGTTAAATAAATGTAGATATCTTCCAAGCTTTTCTTGAGGAACATACGTCTGCAGTTTAAAAAAAAGATGCTCGTGAGATGGCACTCATCTACTTTCCATTTCCATTTAACTTACGAGGGTAAAACCCCCTTTTTATCATGACATGTTTTGGCACAATTTGATTTCAACAAGAAGGGTGTCTCATAAAAACCCATTACTCCATGAGAAGTTTCATCAACTATATCTGGAAAACACACATGTCCCCCTTATTCTTGAATCTCCCTAACTGGGATTATAATTCTTGGAGAAATTGCAAGCTCTGGTTCTTAAGATTGGAGGATTCTTGTAGATTATATATCTTCAATGTATCATTCATCAAATTTCACCTTAGATTTCCACTAAAGAGTGGGTTAAAAATTCAAAGACAGGAGGTCTCCTCTCACTTAAGCTACAAATTGTGAATTAAAGGTTTCATCATAATGACCCTTCTCATAGTTATGTCATCCAAAAATTACGTCGCTACGTATCATCAAGTAAAGTTAACAGTTTTAAGCGGGAGTTGATAGCAACGACCACTAATCAATCGTTTTAACTCCCCATTCCTCAATATTTCAGCACATGACGGTCGTTGTCATTTTTCCCAAGATCCGAACACAGTAAGATTCTCCATCTTAGCCCTAAATAGATTAAACCATCGTAATACAAGATCCAAAGAGTCACCTACCCAAGCTCTCTGGTGGTGCAAAAACCAACTCTAAGAGTAAAATGATCTTAACTAAATTTTCACCAAGGAGAGGGCTTGAATTTTAATTAAAAATACTATCCGAAAATTACCCTTGAAAGCCCTGGAGTGCAAGAAACTTTAGTTGTAATCCTTACTTGCGAAGACTTGACTCCAAATTTCAAAATTCCATGATGTGACACTTTTATCCCAAGCTAATAAACCTGGCATTCTTTCTTGTTTTCAATACTTGACTAAAACGAGACATTTGTTCGGACGCCCATGATTATTAATTGTTTGGATAACTCTACAAATCGATGTCTCGAGGTTAAGAAGGTGTATCTAAAATAATACACTTGCAAGTTTGATACGATAAACTCATTATTTATTATGGTCATGTGGATTTAGAGCCCCGTCTTACTTCTATCCACTCTACATTTTACTTGGTCATGCACTCAATTTGTCATTTACGACGTTCTTCCCTTGTGATTGGTAAGAGCTTGATGACCAAATGTCCTTATAGAAGACAAGACCACATTGCTTGGATCCGGAAAATAGTGAAATTCCCTAAATTCTTGACCTGACTTTCTTGATTCCGAGAGTCTTATGCTTATACACTGGACAACCCTTTACGTATAACCAAATGATTAACGAGTTGATCACTTTGTCGCCTTAGAATCATCCTTGGAGCAATAAGATGAGTGCACGCTCACTCTTGAAGTGTACCATTCACTTGACTTGCTCGCATAACTAAAGCGATCACAACTTGGTATAAACACTCTGTGCTATTTAAGGTGAAGAAATTCTCCAAGGGTCTCAAACTTCTAAGGAGGGTTGGTCCACAAAGCAAAAGTGTATGAATAAGATCTCGTCATCACCTGAGTTTCATTGAATACTCCAAAACTCGAGATTACTACGAAAATGTCAAAACCTTTTCTAAACAAAGTCTAATGGGTAATCCAAGTCGGTATTTTATTGGCCCAATAAACAAAAGGATAAGCCCCTACCGATTTGGGCTAAGTCTATTCAATACTTCTACGGTATAATCATCTTACATACATACATAAACCTTAGGGCATAAAATCTCTGACTTGGTGTTCCACCCTGAGACATATTGTTATGATAAGACTTAGGCTCCCAATGTTATAAGTTATGTTATCTTTTCTGAGTTCCCTATATGATTAACTAGGGAAGGGGCCTTTTCCAAACAAAATATTCAAATTCCAATTCGACCTCTGGTATTTTATGGTGGTTGTCTCAACGTACTGTAATGGGAAGTATCAAGTTATGGTAAGGGGTTATGCTTATGGGTCTTCTATTACCCTAAAGAAGACTACAGACACCCGATCTCCTCGAGATGGTCCTACCACTTGATAGTAAAGCGTAACCTTTAGCGTGAAAGTCTCAACGTCAAGACTTATACTAACTTCTTCCCTTAGCTATGTTGGGTAACTTTAACTCTCAACCCAAATCTAGACCCGAGGTCATTCTTTAGACTAGGGTGCGTCACCAAATTGTCTAAGTAAGTCAAAATTTGACCTAACTTGCTGCTTAATGGACTATTTTTTGTGATTTCATACATGGGCACACCACAGCTTCCGCTGCATAGTTTGTCCTCAAACTACACTCGAGCGGGGTGACCCAGTATGTTGTGGACTGTTCTCTTATGATCGTTCGTTCAGTGATACCATTTGTAAGATCTCTTTTTCCAAAACCCGATCGGGTACTTGAAAACTCGAACCTCTCCCGCATCGCACGGTTGAGGTGGATCTTCGCCCAGAATCGCTGCCTCGCGGTGTCGCCAACACTCGGGTTGACCAACACCGCTTAGCACCAACCCTGCCGGCTATACGATCATAAGTAAAATATGCCAAAGAAGTAAGAACAGAAGAAAAGGCATGTCCACAGTGTCACAACATCATATATATATATATATAATGAAAACAGCAGTCCAAAAGAGAAGTACAAGCAAAAAGGGGCTTATGCCTGATACATAACCAAAATAATGTACTATCTCTCTCTCACTACAACATGCGGAAGACTACATCAACCTGTGGCGTCGTGGTAGTGCATTGCATCTGCTGCTCAGGTCCTGCCATCTCGTCCTGCTGCGCGTGGAACAATTCCATCTCCTCAGACTCCTGCGGTCACACCGACCGTTAGTCATAAAGACTAAGCCGTTTTGTCCTCGCCTCCCCCCACGACTCCTAGGCACCGAGCGGGAGGAAGAAGCGGAGGACAAACAAGGGGTAAACAAGAAGGTGGTGGCATGACATTTCTCTAGCAGGTATAAGTAAAGTAGTAAAACCTAGCTAGCAGTATAGTGCAGGTATAAGGCAGTAATGTAGAGCAATGAAGTAAGCAGTAAATGGAAAGAAAAGCAGTGCAGTAAGTAAATCTAAACTACCATCACAGATTCGTACCTTAACTTATATGAACGCCCATACGACATATAAGTTAAGATGTCCAGGAAACCCATCATATAAAAGAGCCCATACTAATTTATATGATGGGGGTATGCTATGTGTATGTTATGTTATGCTATGGTTATGATGTTTTAATGAATTTATGCAATGAGACTCACCCACACGACTCTATGCGCACAGACCTTTATAGTTCCCAATTTGTTTGAAAGGAAGCCAACCTTTCGGGTACCGACCGTCGTGGCTCACGGTGGCAGTGGATCGGGCACTCCACATCCTAGGCGGGTATGGTCACTACCAAGCCTAGACCTCATGTACGCCTCAACGCTAATAACACAACAGCGGAGCTCCTGCGTACTCTTGCTGGAATCCACCAGACTTTAAGGTCGGGGTGGGTTATTAGGGATTGTCCTCCAGACCGCGGTATTCAAACTTACCGGCCCTCTAAACCTCACCCTCACCTGAGTCAACGTACTACCGTCGGTGACACGACTAGCCTAGTACCGAAGACTCGCCACTAATTGAATAAGTAATAGGTGTTAACCTGTCCACCCGAGCTTCCAGCTCAGGGACTAACACACCAGCAGATCCAACCCACCTCCTTCACTGAGGAGATCCATACCAGTCTGCATATCCACTTAGGCTACTCTTGCCTACAATTTAGTTCGTGTTATATTTAGAGTGAATCTTGGACTTCCCGCGGTGTACTCCGTAAGGGGCCCCTAACGGTACCACAGATCAATGAGCTCAACCCCACAATCCTCTTCAAGATAATTATTTTAGTTGATGGATAACACTTGGTTCACCCTTAATCATTTCATATAGCAAAGTGATTTAGCTCATCCCCCCGTCCCACTCAATTGGGTTGGACGTACCTCCTTTCCTTCTACAATGACCTCAGCACAACCTCACAACTATCCCTAGAATTGACCCTCCTTGAATCCTGGTGGGCTATATCTCATTTACTGATTGGGTATAACACCTACCCACTACTTAGGGATCTAAATTGTCAAAAACTCCAAATTCTATTTTTACTAAACGCAGTCCACCAAATTCAGTTTTTACTAAACGCAGTCCACCAATTTGAACTATCCCTCAATCCCATAAGGGAAATCCTCTAAAAACTCATCTCCAGGGTCTGGTATAATTATCCTAGGCTACTACTGACCTTAATAAGGTATTGTACAATTTCCATAATTTTTCATATTAATTTGGTATTTATTTTAATTCAAAATAGTTAAGGACTTAAGCCAAATTACACATGAACAACCCTCAAAATGATTCCTCATGTTACATGAAAAGTATCAGTAAGGTAATATCCCAAATAAAGGTGGTTCACTGAGTATCATGAGACTAGGATGTCATTTGGCCTACCATAATATCATAATTGTATAACTACCAAAATGCCACTATAATTAGGAAAAATAGTAATTTCACTTCTGAAAATTCTACAGAAATTACCCAATCTTCATATGGGGACCTAGAGTCCTCTTCCAAAAGAATGTGTCATTACAAAGTGATTTGACATTTTAAAAAGATTAAGTACTCAAGTGATGTAAATCTCAATCCCTACATGAAGTATGTGACATACAATTCCAATAGCTTCCAAACAATTATCATGGGTATAGGTTAACCTAAAATCACAGATCACCAAGTATTATGACAAAGCCTTATGATTTGATATTTTAAAAAGATTAAATACTCAAGTGATGTAAATCTCAATTCCTACATGGAGTATGTGAAATACAATTTCAATAGCTTCCAAACAATTATCATGGGTATATAATATCATTTCATGACAGTTAACCAAATATCACATTTTTTGCCCCATGATTTGATATTTTTCAAAATTAAATTCACCTAAGATAGCAAGTACTTAAAATTTCCTACACAAGGAATAACACCTCAATAAATTATAACAAAATTACCATAGTACAATTTCATCCCTAATCAGCCACTGATGGAGTTTCAACACCATACAAGGTCCTATGACCATGCATTTCGATTTATTAAGAAAAGGGGTGGCTATTTCATTTATTAGGTAGAAAATACTTAAATGCCTCTAAAATTCCCATTTAAATTTCCTAAGACATTTTATGCCCCCACAAACATATCCACAAAGTCTTAAGCCATGGCAAGAACATTTGATCCTAGGTTCCTCTCAAACCCCACCTTGCACCCTTAAGGGTTCACCCTTAGGGTTTTAGGTCACACCACCCTAATGGCTCCAAATGGACCATTAGGGTGAGCCTCAAGCATTTTCATGTCCATACCAACATATCCAACAGATAGGAGGAGGCTAACACACTCAACTCCTCAAATTGATGCAAACCCTACCTTGACCCTTAAAGGTCCTCATTATGGTTTCAAATTCACCATAGCAAATCAACTCCAAATGGAGTGAAATTTTAGGCAGGCACTACACATATACCAAAAAGCCATCCACCAAAGTTTGGTGTCATTTGGACATCATATGCTCCAAAACTCAACTTAATTTAAATATTCTAGTTACTATAAAAACCCCAGGTAAAAGTGTCCACCAAGGGCTGCCCTTTTTGCAGGGGGTGCCCCTATGGTATACCTAGCCATGGTTAAAAGCACAGCTCCTAATGATGAAGGGTTTGACCTAGGTAATTTTTCTAATGGACTGACCTAGTGTAGGACCAGTCCTAGTAAAACAGCTCCCTAGGGAGCTGTAGGTCACCAAATGACCTAAACTTAAGGCCAAATGAAAGTTAAGACCAAGGTCTACAACTTTCATGTTGGGCACTTTTTCTACATTGGCCATTAAGAGGCCTTAATTTCTATTGGAAGTGGACTGAAAAATTAGGGCAGAAAAGCTCACATAAGGAATTAATTAATTCCAGAATAAATAGAGTAGCACGAATCTTGGCGCAGATCAAAGGGCAGTGCATCGTCTTCCTCCTTGAGCCGACGACCATGATTGATCCGCGCTGGGCCGACTTCCTCCTCCATTTTCCGGCCATCTGGTGGCCACCACGGCCGGCCACCACCGCCACCACCTTCGTGGTGGTCGGGGCTATGATTTACCGGCGACATGGCGGCCGGAGGGAGGGTTTTCCGGCGAGCCTGGGTGGCTCAAAATGAGCCGATTTCCATGAAATCAACGGATGGATTCGGGCTCAATTGAGCCCAATCCTTCAATCTCTCGTGATGGGAAGCTAGCATGAGGGGAGGGGAGGAGAAACAAACACTTGTTGGCGCGTGGCGGCGGCTCCGGCGGCGGCTGGCCATGGAAGTGCTCAGCTCCGGAGATCCTGCTCCTGATCCCGATTCTCCAGCTACAGCTCTTCTCCAAGGCTCGTTCCCGTCTGCTTTCTCCCTTCTGAAGCTGATGGAGTGGTCGAAATGAAGTGGGGAGGCCTCTACATGCTGTTTTGAACCTTGGCCTCCTCGGAATCTCCCATGGCTGCCACCCTCCTGCACCAGCTGGTCCATTGCTTCCACCTGGGTCAAGCTCAGACCCACAACAATCAGGGGAGGGTCCAAGACTGATTGGGGGAGGAGTGTAGAGGGGGGAATTGCTTTATGCTTTAAACTTTATGCTTTTTGATTAACCTTTTGGTCCCCCCTCCATTTGATTAATCAAGCCATAGTTTAGGGTTCAGACCAAGGCTGATATGGCTTGACTTAGGTCCATTGGTAGGGTTAATTGATTGGTGTTGGGGTCACATTCAATTTAAGCTTGGAATTCACTTTAAAGGGCAAGGTTGACCATGGTTGACTTTGGTCAACCAAGGTGGGTGGGTTGACACCACTTGGGGGTCATGGGTCCCTTAACATCACCCAACATAGGTTAGGCCATAGTGGGGCTCCAATTGGTTCAATTTAATCAAAGGGTGTGGATTTGACCAAAATTGGGTAAAGTTTGACTTTGGTCAATTGGGGTCAATTGGTCCCACCATGATGGGGCTTTTGGGTCCAATGAGTTCCTTAAGGTGTTTAGAGTGTGGTGGTAAGGTAAATTTGAACATTTGAGGGTCAATTGAACCCTAATTGACTTGTTTTGGTTAATGTTGACCTAATGTTGACTTTGGTCAATTTCATGCAATTAGGTCCCACCCAAGTGCAATTCTCAAGGCAATGGTCTCCCTTAGTGGTTAGGATGGTATGGGGGAGGTCAATTTGGTGAATTGAGGGTCAATTGGCCTAAGGGAGTGATGTTGGGCTATGTTGATTTTGTGTCCTTGGTGTGCATTTAGCACACTCCACTTGGCCCAAGGGCCCCAGAGGCCACTCTGCACACCACCCATGCCCTAACAATATTTAGGGGTCTAGAAGGATTGGGGATGTTACATCGTCTCCTACCTCAGGACACGCAAGGACCCTACACTCAGAAGCACTGACTGGCTTCCAACCTCGGAGACAACGTCTCGAACCTTAGGCCACGCTAGGGCCCTACAACTAAGATTCCTTAAAGGAATCCTACAACTCAGATTCCTGAAAGGAATCCTACAACTCAGATCTCAAAGAGATCCTACATATTCGTAAGTTTTGTTTACAGAAACTTTTTATAGACTCAGATGATATGCTTGAATGCTCTGGAGTCTTTTATAAGCCTTGATGAGGTTGGATTCCACTGAGGTCTTCCGTCAGAGATCTCGAATAGGAGTGAAGTTTCTTCTACACTGATGAAGACCTTTCCACTTGCTTGAAAGATTGTAGATTTTCTTGATTAGCAAGAGAAATCGTCTATACTTCTTGAAGAAGCAATAGATTTATCTTTTTTGCTTCTCTTCTTCTACTTCTCTATCATTTCTGATAAAACAGTAGTCTCTGTAAGCAGCGGCGGAAAAGCTTCTTTATATTCTTTTAGATTTTACTTAGCCGATTAGCATATTAGGGTTTGCATTTCCATCGCATTCCCTTTTATAAGAACTCAAATGTCTAACAGTTGTTTATGGTACTAACATAAGATCAGAGGTCGCCTTCCTTTTACTGACATGACACCATCCCTTTATCAACAACAACATTAATGGAGAATACTTAATTTGAATTCCGCCTACCGCAAGATTCGACTAGACATTAGGTAGAATCTCATTCCTTTAAGTCGAAAGTTCTTTCGCTAAGTCAAACTGTTGGGACCATTGTCCACAATGTCTTAGATTTGGAGAAGTCAATTCCTAAGTCAAAGATATACCTCAGAATGTATTTGATACACTCTCTAGAATCATTGTGCAGAAGATCAGGTCAAGCAAAGTGCTCAAGGAATTCATCCAAGTTCACAAGCGTCGAGACACCACACATCGCTCGACGCATGTGACCCAGAAGCGTCAACCCATGTCTGCTGCTCAAATAGACAAGGTCGCCGCTGAAGATCTGAGACCAGGTTTGGAAGCGTCGAGCCAAGGTATATCGCTCGACGCCGTGGAATGAGAAGTGTCGACCAAACTTCAGTTAGTTCAACGCCAACAAAAGGAGTCTAGATATGAAGGCACAGATAAAAAGCGTCGAATGACTAAAGATTGATCAACGCCTAAGAAGGAGCTAGGAGTTGAGAGTTTCAGTCTAAGAAGTATGTGTCGAGTATCAACATATCGCTCGACACCTGATAGAAAAAGCGTCGACAGAGATACATAGTGCTCAACGCCTTTTTCTTTGAATGCTCTGAGCTGAGAAATTTCATCTACAGCTAGCTGAGCCTTTGTTTATTCAGAAGCCATTAAAGACCATTGAAGACTTAACGTCATGCTGCCGTGGATGAGCGTAACAGATGTTGCAGATGGAGGGCTATAAATAGAAGGCATGACCTATGGGTTTAGTAGTTGAACATATTCCTATTTTTGAAAGCCATTATCTTCTCCGTCGTTTTGAGGAAAAGTCTGAGAAAGAATCTGAAGAAGTCGTCTCCTCTTTCAGAACTGTTCTAACTTTAAGAATTCTTTCAGCAACCTGGTGCTGATACATCTTTCTGAAAAGAGAAGATTAAGAAGGAAGAATCTGTCTTTCTAAGAAGAAGAACAGTCATCACAGCCAGATAAATCAAGAAGACCAAATTGCTGTTGCTGATCTGTTGAAGATTTCTGTCTGATCATTCAGACAGATCAAGAAGACTCAACCCTTTGAAGAATCTGAGTCTAAGTATTGTTACTATCTTTATCAATCCCTGTAGGGTCTGAGTTGTCAGATCTGAGTGTAGGATCTTTCGAGGATCTGAGCTGTAGGATCAGGTGTGATCTGAGTTGTAAGATTCTGGAGTGAATCTGAGCTGTAAGCCTATAATTATAAAGGCTGAGATAGGATCTGTTGAGATCTGGTTTGGTAGGATCTGTGAGATCTGAGTTGGTAAGATCTGCTGAGATCTGAGAGAGTAAGATCTGTTATGATCTGAGTCTGTAAGATCTATTGTGATTTGAGCTGTAAGACCTATTTGTGGTCTGAGATCTGGAGAAGATATAAACCCTATCTAGCACACTGCTAGAGGGGAGAAGGGGGAAAGTGGATTACCCAAGATAAGGAGAACCACTATAAAATTCTGTGTGTTTTTCTGTGTGTGTTCATTTTCTTGAAAGCTCTGATCATTCTTTTAGGTTATAATCAAGAACTGCAAATAGTTTTTAAAATAACCTATTCACCCCCCTCTAGGTAATTTGCTACCCTTAAATAAAGTCTTTCAAGTGGTATCAGAGGTAGGTTGTTCAAGAAAAGGTTTAACAGCCTGAACAAGATCTTCTAAGGGTAGATCTGTTAAGTCGTGATGGCTAATAGTGAAGGAAACAAGGAATTCACATCTATGAAGCTACCAATCTGCAGAAAAGAAAACTTTGGGATTTGGAAGGAAAGGGTCAGATTATTCATGGAAGCCTTTGACCCTAGGATATACATAACTGTACTAGAGGGACCTTTTGTTCCTATGAAGGTTTCATTTACAGATGGAAGTATCAAGACTCCTAAAACATATTCTGAGATGACCAAAGATGAAGTGATTCTGGCCTCCATGGATAAGAGAGCTCAGAATATCATTGTGAGTGCTATTGATGATTCAACCTTCCAAAACTTAGTTCATTGCAAAACTGCCAAAGAAATATGGGAATCTCTCATTGTCTATATGGAAGGGACTGAAGAAGTCAGAGATGACAGGAAGTCTCTTCTAAATCAGCAATATGAAGCCTTCAGACAAGACAAGAAAGATTCAATAGTAGTCTGCTATGAGAAATTCTTCAAAATTGTAAATGGTCTGAAAACCTATGGAAGAACTTTTACAGATTATGAGCTGAATGATAAATTCTTAAGATCACTGAACAAAGAATGGGATATCAAGATCTGTGCAATCAGGGAAATGAGAAATCTGGGAAATATTCAGCCACAGAATTTATATGGGAAACTTTTGTCCCATGAACTTCACCTGAATACCAGAAAAGCTGAGGAAGGACACAGCAGGGAAAATCCTATTGCTTTGAAGGCAGAAAGTTCCAAGAAAAGCAAAGAAAGAATGTCATTATCCCCCAGGATACCATCTGAATCAGAAGAATCAGAGACCAGTAATTCTGACTCTGAAATATCAGATGGTGAACTGGCACTCTTCACCAAACAGCTAAAATGGATGCTCAGAAGAAAACAACACTGGAAAACTAGACCCTCTCAGTCATCCAGATCTAAGAAGCACTCCAATTCTTCAGAGGGTTTTAAACAAGACTCCAAGAAGGACAGGTATAACTCTAAACAAAATAAATATAATTCAGAAGAAATTGTGTGCTTTGGATGCAGGAAATCATGATACATGATTGTTGATTGTCATTCAAAGAGAAAGAACAACAAGAAGTCTGATGAAAGAAGGCACAAATCTGACAAGAGACATGAGAAGAGTCTAATAGTCAAGAAAGGCAAAGTCACTCTCAGTGACAGTGAATCTCAATCATTTGACTCAGATAGTGAAGAGGCACTCATAGCTCTGGTGGCTATCAATGAAAGTGAAGACACTCTGAATCATAGACCTATGATAAGAGCCCCACTATCAAGGTCTGATAGTGAAGAGGATGAAGAAGAAAATACAGGACTCATGGCACTCAGTGATGAAGTGGATCAGGAGACAATTTCTAATGTGATGGTACTTGATAAAACTCCTTTATCTGATTCTGATTCTGAACCTGAAATTATTTCTAAACCTGAAATAAATTCATTTTCTTCTGATGAGAATGACTCAAAATCTAACTTTCATGAAGATGAAATTATTGAGAAATATGAGTCACTTCTCAAAGCCCTTAAAAAGAGCAAAAGGCATAAAAAAGCTACAAAAAGAAATATCAGAATTAAAGCAAACTAATTCCCAAAACTCTGAGGCAGCTGAGAGGCTGAATCAGGTAAGCAAGGAACTTAGCAAACTAAAAGTCATGTCTATTATTCACATTCAGACTTTATCCACTAAGGAGAAATTAATAAAAGAATTTGAGGCAAAACTCCTAGCAGAAAGGAAGCTTGTGGCAAAGTTCTCAAAACCACAAACTATCCTTCCCATAATAGACACATTTTCTGCACAATACAGATCAGGCATAGGATACAATGGAAAGGCAGAAAGTAAATCTAAAAATAATGACAAGGCACTTATGCAACCTATAAAATTCAACAAAGCCATGCTTATCACAAATGAGCATGATCAAAAAGTTGTGCAGAAGTTCTGTAAGGGTGAATGTTCTAATAGCAAAGATGACTCAATTCAACCAAGTAACAATGATGCCAAACCTCTATGCAAAGAAAAAGTATTAACTCTTCATGACTCCTTTGTATTTAAAGCAAACACCTAGTTCAAAAGAGAGGAACTAAGACCTGTAGTGAAAACCACTGCTGTCAAGAAAACTAAACCAGTAAATTTCACTAAAACAACTTACAAAGCTCCTTTGAATAAGGCAATTAAGCAAAATGTGAGTCAACCTAAAGAAGTGAGAAGACCTCCAAGGAGATATAACAGATATGAATGTTGGTGTTGTGGAAGGGTTGGACATTTTGCTCTTGATTGTTGGTTCAATCCAACTGTTCCAAGATTCAACTCTGGGAGACAAGTACTCAGACCTATGGCAACTCTCACAGCACCAAGGATTATACAACAACTAAATATTCCAGCTCATACTAACAAGGTTCTAGGACCCAACATGGTGTGGGTTCCTAAGAAAAGGTAATTTCTTCTTGCAGGAATGTCCAAAGACCAATCAACCTCCCATCTGGTACTTGGACAGTGGGTGCTCTATGCACATGACAGGAACAAAAAGTCTGCTGAATGATTATACTCCTGTGAAGAATGGACCAAAGGTTATCTTTGGAGGGTCTGAAAAAGGTAAAACTAAAGGTTATGGTAAAATCACAAATAGAATTGTCACCATCACCAAAGTTGCTCATGTTGATGGATTGCAACACAATCTCATCAGCATAAGTCAATTATGTGATATTGTGTATGACATTTCATTTCACAAGGATGAATGTCTGATTAAGAAAGAGAATGAAATAATTCTCTCAGGCACTAGGAGTGGCAATATTTACTGCTTAAACTTTATATGTTCTGATCAAGTAAACTCCATATGCTTAGTAGCAGAGAATAAAGTCTCTAGTAGTGTTCAATGGCATAAAAGGTTAGCCCACATAAACTATAAGACTATAAATAAGCTAATTTCAAAAGACCTAATGAGAGCTGGGCCTAAGTGGAAGTGTGTGCAGGAGGGTCCCTGCCATGCTTGTCAAATGGGTAAGCAGACCAAGTAATCCTTCAAACCAATTTGTGAGAAAGATTCAATTAGATGTCTATATCTACTTCACATGGATCTATTTGGACCAATGTCAATCCATAGCCTAGGAGGAAAGATTTACACCCTTGTAATTGTTGATGATTATTCCAGATTCACATGTGTATTCTTCCTTAAACACAAGTCAGATACTCTAGAAATATTTACCACCTTTTTTAGGCAAATCATAAATGAACAAGGAATTCTGTAGTTAAAATTAGAAGTGATCATGAGACTGAATTTCAGTCAGGTGCTATGACCAAATTTTGTGAAAATCTAGGCATCTCACAAGAGTAGTTCTCATCTCCTAGAACTCCCCAACAAAATGTGGTTGCAGAGAGAAGAAATAGAACTCTCATTGAAGCTAGTAGGAGTATGCTAAGTGACTCCTCTCTTCCTGAGTATTTCTGGGCTGAAGCTGTAAACACAGCATGCCATGTGCAGAATAGGGCTCTTATCAACAAAAGACTGAATAAGACCCCTTATGAGTTGTTGAAAGGTAGAAAACCCACTTTAGCCTATTTCAAAATATTTGATAGTAAATGCTTTGTATTAAATAATGGAAAGCACCATCTCACTAAATTTGCTGAAAAAGCACATGAGGGAATTTTTGTTGGCTATAGCTCTCAAAGTAGAGCCTATAGAATTTTCAACAAAAGGTCAAATAGGATAGAAGAATCTATACATGTTGTATTTGATGAAACCAGCCTTGTTTATAAGGATCTGGGAAGTTTATCTAGTAGTGCAGGTTCTACACAGAAATTGAAGGAGATGAATATCAATGAACAACACAATGAGGATATTGAAGAAACTAATGAGACTGTGATTGTGACTAGAGAGGATGAGTCTCAAGTAGAAGACAATTATGAAGAACCTATTGCTATTGAAGAACCACAACATCCAGAACCTCTAGAACAGCCAACTCAAACAGATGCACCATAATCTCAAAGGGAAAATGAGAGGTGGAGGAATGCAACCAAACATCTGAAGGATCATCCCAAAGAACAGATTATAGGAAATCTAAATGAAGGTGTGCAAACTAGAAGAGGAAACTCAATATATGAGGCCTTGCATCACAACTTTCTATCCAAAATAGAGCCTAAGAAGTTTGATGAAGCCAATAAAGACACTTCATGGATATTAGATATGCAAGAAGAGCTAAATCAATTTGAAAGATGCAAGGTCTGGATATTGGTTCCAAGACCAAAGAAACACAAAGTCATAGGGACCAAATGGGTATTTAGGAATAAGCTGGATGAAAATGGTGTGATTATCAAAAACAAAGCAAGGTTGGTTGCCCAAGGATATAGACAGGAGGAAGGCATAGATTTTGATCAAGTGTTTGCTCCTGTGGCAAGATTGGAGGCAATCAGACTATTCCTGACATTTGGAGCACATACTGGATTCATAGTTTATCAAATGGATGTAAAGTCAGCATTTCTTAATGGAACTATACTGGAGGAAGTATATGTAGAACAACCCCCAGGTTTTATTGACTCTACTCATCCAAACCATGTATATCTTTTATTAAAAGCTTTGTATGGCCTGAAACAGACACCTAGAGCCTGGTATGAGACATTATCTAGATTTCTCATTGAGAACAAATTCTCAAGGGGAAAAATAGACAAGACATTGTTTCTTAGGATAGTTAAAGGTCATATTATTCTAGTACAAATATATGTAGATGATATAATTTTTGGCTCAACTGATAATAACCTTTGCAAAAGGTTTGCAAACCTTATGCAAGGGAAATTTGAAATGAGCAGCATGGGTGAGCTCAAATACTTCTTAGGACTCCAAGTGAAACAGTATGAGGAAGGAATATTCATTTCTCAGACCAAGTACACCAAAGTGATTATCAAGAAGTTTGGAATGGAAAATTCCACTGTCATGAAAACACCAATGGCAGCCAATGTGTCACTGGACAAGGATGACAAAGGGAAACCTATTGATGAAACCTTGTACAGAGGCATCATTGGCTCATTGCTCTACCTAACTGCTAGCAGGCCAGACATTATGTTCTCAACATGTGTGTGTGCTAGGTATCAAGTGAACCCTAAAGAATCTCACTACACTGCTGTCAAAAGAATTCTGAGATATCTGAAGGGTACTCTTAATCTTGGCCTTTGGTATCCTAGAAGCAATGACTTTGAACTAACTGGTTTTTCAGATGCTGACTTTGCAGGATGCAAGGTGGACAGAAAAAGTACATCAGGGACATGTCAATTCCTTGGCAAAAGACTAATATCTTGGAGTAGCAGGAAGCAGACCAGATAGCTATCTCTACAGCATAATCTGAGTATATCTCAGCTGGAAATTGCTGTGCCCAGCTACTATGGATTCAACACCAACTCCAAGACTATACAGTTCAGCTAAGTAAATCTCCTTTATATTGTGATTCAACTAGTGCTATTGATATAGCTAATAATCCTGTATCACATAGCAGAACTAAGCACATAGAAATTAAATATCACTTCATTAGAGAACATGTAGAAAATGGAGATATCATAATTGAATATGTCCCCACTGACAAACAAGTTGCTGATATATTCACTAAACCCTTGGATGAAACAAAATTCAATAACTTCAAAATTGAATTAGGAATGCTAAAAATGGAATAAAGTTGTCTTGAAATTAAATAAAATAAAGCTAAAATAAATGACAATTCTCAAATAAGTATAGAAAATGAAATAAATAAATGAAAATAATAATTAAGTCCTAAAAGGTGAGTGGAGATATATCAGGCGTCGAGAGAAGATACCTGGCGTCGAGAAGATACCTGGCGTCGAGCGAGGAGAAATGGCGTCGAGCTATGTCAATGCTTGTGCAAACATAGCTAGGCCGTCTCGACAGGGTATATTTGAACCATTTGATTAATCTTGTTAAACAAGTCCGGCGCGCGGCTATTCATCTTGAATTAGAAATTCTATAAATAGGGAAGACACTTCGTTAGTACATATGCCCTAGATTTCTCAATTCGAAATTATCTGCCCTAGAAAATTTCTCCATCAATTCTTTCACTCTTCGATCAACAACCACAATGCCTCCCAAGAGCAGTGATTACCTTTACGAAGGAGGCGAGCTTGTTCGAAATGGATTCCAATCAGCACCAGTGGAAATCAAATCAACCATCGAGCTAATCTACAAAGCAGGACTAGAATTCGTGCTATCTGAATCGACTCTAATTTGGAAACGAGAGGTCTTAGAACTTTACTCCAATATAGTAATAGACACCGCCAATTCAAAGCTTAAAACTACTGTAAATGATAAGAAGATTAAGATTTCTCCTTCAAGACTCGCTAAGGCACTAGAACTGCCAGGATTAAAAAGTAATGAAGTAGAAGAAGAAGTGAGCTCTGAGCAGATTAGATTAGCACAAGTCTGGCGCGGAATTGAAACATCACATGAAATCTCTGGGAGTATACTTAGGAAAGGAATGAATTCAAAAGGAAAACTGCTAACAGATGTGATCGGAAAGGGTCTGTTATGCAAGACTGGATCTCATGATAAAATTTCCAGGAAAATGTTTATTCTCCTGACCAGGATTATTCATGCTTTGAGAACAGATTGGGGGAGGGTGGTGTTTGACAGAGTAATCGAATGTATCTAAACACCCAACATGGGTAGGATATTATCTCTATATTTAGTAAAAATCATTCCAGATTCTTTAAATAACAAACTTGGATCCAAGATAAATCATATAAAAAAATGGACATCAGAATGATAGAGAGATGGGAAAGAGTTTTATCAAATCATCCACCAGTAGAACTTTCTCCCAAGCAGAAGAAAGCTAAGAAGCAAAAGAAGAAGAAGGTCTCTTCAAGCTCATCAAGCTCATCCTCTTCCAAAAGAAAATCAAGATCCTCTCCAATTCATGATCCTAATCTCACATCATCTGAAGAAGAAGAAGGGAACAAACCTAGGGACAGTACTCCTGACACACCAACAGGTACTGATCCATTACTGGAAGGGGTTGACAAGTTCAATAAAGAAAAAGATTAGAATGAGAAAGAAGAAGAAGAGAGAGGAAGTCACCTTGAATCCCCTGCTAGAGTTGAAGGAAATTTTCAAAATGAGCGGGAGGCTCCAGATGAGATCCCTGCTCAGGATAATTCTGAAATTAGCAAGGCAGCAGTTGAGGGGGAGGCTCTGGATGAGATCCCTGCTCCAGACAACAATGACCTTAACAATGCAGAAATTGAGGGGGAGCCTCAAGATGAAATCCCAGCTCAAGAAAATCTTGATCAAGACAATGCACCATTTGAGGGGGAGTATCAGCCTGAGGTCCCTGCTCAAGAGAATCCTGCAGTTGATGATATGAATGTGGAAGGAGAGCCTGAAGCCACAAGGAAAGAGGATGAGAAGGTGATCAAGGTAGAACCTTCTAGCTCACATATGAGCCAGAGAGATGACTCTTTCATCAGAGAAGAAAGTAGTAGAGGTGATGGAATGGCAAGAGAAATCAATGTGGATCTAAGTCCAATACTACCTCAGCTGGAGGTGTTGCTTAATAATCAAAGAAGATTATTGGAACAGTATATTGAAGAAAATAACACAAAAATGAAAAATGAAGTAGATTTCCAGATGAAATTGGTTAGATTTGAAGTTAATCATCAGATGACTGCTCTGAGAAAGGAAATGGTAAAATTTTTCAAAAGAGCTGGTGCCTCAGTGGATTACACAACTGAACAACTTGATGCAATCAAAGAGACATCAAAGGCTATTAAAGAGACACAAGCAGGTATCTCAAAGACAGTAGATGATGTTCAAACAAATCAAGGAATTCTAAGTAACAATATGCAAGTGTTGTACAAAGAACAAGTTGCACAAACTCTTACAGGTACAGCTAAGATAGAAGCTAGACTGCAACAACATGATACTGCTATTATAGCCAAAATTGATGAGAGCTCTTCAATTCTAAAAGATCAAGTAAAGTTGAATACAGATACCATAGATGACCATCTTCTTAAGGTCAAGAAAACCATTGAAAGTGGAATACATCATCTGGAGGGCCAAGTCAGGTTTCAAAAAAATGTTATAAGAGATCATATAGTTGAAGAAGTCCTAAAGGGGGAGAGGTCAATGATTAAAGCCAGCTCTGAGCATGCTGTGTGGACCTCTAATTCTATAAGAGAAACTTTTGTCTATCCTCCCATAGATTATGATAATGATCAAGTTTCTGAGACCAAGCCAACATCTCTTACTCAAATCCAAAAGCAAAATTGCCAAAATGTATAGTCCTGAGGATAAAAGCAAGAGAGAGAACTTTACCAGTGAACAAGTAGAATCTAGCAAAAGGAAGTTCAGAGAGGAAGTTCAATCAAGGGTCGATTTTGAACATTGGTCTCCCTATTCAAGAGAAATGATTCTGACAGCATGGGAAGCTGTGAAAGGTAATCCAGAAGAAAGAGGGAAATGGTATTCTGAAGCTGAATGGTTGAAGCACATGGATCAAGAGGAGCTGAAGATAAAATTCAAGGCTGACAAATTGGCTGGGAAGGTTCAGGCAGGTGATAAGGAGCCAATCAGATACTTTCCAAAGCCGTTTGGTTATTTCAAGAGAAGAAAAGAGGTTGCTGAAGTCCTTTCCAAGAGAGCCAAAAGAGGAATAGAGATCAAGGATCCTGAACAGCATTGGGATTCTAATCTTTATTAAGAATTCTCAGAGAAATGTATTTGATATATCTTTGAACAATATTGATGAGCCCCTAGAGTAAATTATCTGTTATTATCATATATATACATGCCTGTGATGTGATTCTTTTCTTATCATGACATGCTTTATTCTGAACTGTTTGTGACTTTGTGCTTATATGAGAAATCATGTCTGGGATAATTTATGTTGATAGAATGTTTTGATAATCGAATTTTATAAGGTATTATACTCATTATATTTTGATTACCTGTATAAAAAATATTGATTATCTTTGTAAAGAGGGATATATCATTGACTGAGGTTATGACTTCTTCAAATAGGGGGAGATTGTTGGGACCATTGTCCACAATGTCTTAGATTTGGAGAAGTCCATTCCTAAGTCAAAGATATACCTCAGAATGTATTTGATATACTCTCTAGAATCATTGTGCAGAAGATCAGGTCAAGCAAAGTGATCAAGGAATTCATCCAAGTTCACAAGCATCGAGACACCACACATCGCTCGACGTCTGTGACCCAGAAGCGTCGACCCATGTCTGCTGCTCAAATAGACAAGGTCGCCGCTGAAGATCTGAGACCAAGTTTGGAAGCGTCGAGCCAAGGTATATCGCTCGACGCCGTGGAATGAGAAGTGTCGACCAAACTTCAGTTAGCTCAATGCCAACAAAAGGAGTCTAGATATGAAGGCACAGATAAAAAGCGTCGAATGACTAAAGATTGATCAACACCTAAGAAGGAGGAGTTGGGAGTTTCAGTCTAAGAAGTATGTGTCGAGTATCTACATATCGCTCGACACCTGATAGAAAAAGCATCGACAGAGATACACAGTGCTCAACGCCTTTTCTTTGAATGCTCTGAGCTGAGAAATTTCATCTACAACTAGTTGAGCCTTTGTTTATTCAGAAGCCGTTAAAGACCGTTGAAGACTTAACGTCATGCTGACGTGGAGGAGCGTAACAGATGTTGCAGATGGAGGGCTATAAATAGAAGGCATGACCTATGGGTTTAGTAGTTGAACATATTCCTATTTTTGAAAGCCATTATCTTCTCCATCGTTTTGAGGAAAAGTCTGAGAAAGAATCTGAAGAAGTCGTCTCCTCTTTCAGAACTGTTCTAACTTTAAGAATTCTTTCAGCAACCTGGTGCTGAAACATCTTTCTGAAAAGAGAAGATTAAGAAGGAAGAATTTGTCTTTCTAAGAAGAAGAACAGTCATCACAGCCAGATAAATCAAGAAGACCAAATTGATGTTGTTGATCTGTTGAAGATTTCTGTCTGATCATTCAGACAGATCAAGAAGACTCAACACTTTGAAGAATCTGAGTCTAAGTATTATTACTATCTTTATCAATCTCTGTAGGGTCTGAGTTGTCAGATCTGAGTGTAGGATCTTTCAAGGATCTGAGTTGTAGGATCAGGTGTGATCTGAGTTGTAAGATTCTGGAGTGAATCTGAGTTGTAAGCCTATAATTATAAAGGCTGAGATAGGATCTGTTGAGATCTGGTTTGGTAGGATCTGTGAGATTTGAGTTGGTAAGATCTGCTGAGATCTGAGAGAGTAAGATCTGTTATGATCTGAGTCTGTAAGATCTATTGTGATTTGAGCTGTAAGACCTGCTTGTGGTCTGAGATCTGGAGAAGATATAAACCCTATCTAGCACACTGCTAGAGGGGAGAAGGGGGAAAGTGGATTACCCAAGATAAGGGGAACCACTATAAAATTCTGTGTGTTTTTCTGTGTGTGTTCATTTTCTTGAAAGCTCTGATCATTCTTTTAGGTTATAATCAAGAACTGCAAATAGTTTTTAAAATAACCTATTCACCCCCCCCCCCCTCTAGGTAATTTGCAACCCTTAAATAAAGTCTTTCACAAAATTTCATTTATTAAGTCGAATCTTAATTTTCTGTCTGCTTCAGGTCAAATGCACCCCATCAGGTTGAATTCAGCTTGTTAAGTCGAAGTCCGTCTTCATTAGCGCCTTCCGGTTGAATTCAGACTCATTAAGTTGAATCTGCTTCTTATTAGGTCGAATTATTACTTAGCGCAATTTCACTGAATCATTTAGTCGAATCGTCTTGACCTTTCAACTCGATCGTGTAGATGATTTAAATGAATCTGCACTTAGCACTTTTAGCTATTCTTATCATCTACATGAATCGTCTTGATTCATCTGCATGATCTGCATGATCTGCTTGATGTTCAGTCGAATCTTCACAAACTCTTCTCATTATCAGGTCTTGAAGCTTTATTCATATTTGTTTAGTTGATCGAATAGTTGACCAGTGAATCCACTCCCTTTATTGATGTTTACCTAATTTGCCAAATTATTGTTAACATTTACATGTTATGATATCATGAATGCTATGTAATACATTATCATGATAAGTTCTTTTTATGGCTATGTATCTTAGCACTGGTGTATGTTTTGCCTTCTTCAAATAGGGGGAGATTGTTGGGAATATTAACCTCAATGTTCCCTTGATTTGAAGAGGCATCACTCACAATGCTAAGTACATATTGTATTTGATAAACCCTATTTTGCATCATGTCTATGCAGGGTTAAGTTATTCCAAGCTTTAGGATAAGGACAGTGGCTTACTGTCAAAACCACTGAGATGAGCTCACTGTCTCAGCTGAACCGCCAAGATGAGGCCAAGAGCCGCTGAGAAGGGGTCTGCCTCAGTTGAGCTGCAGATAGACAAAATCTGCTGAGAAGACAATCTGTCTCAGCGGATCCGCTGAGACCAAAACAACTCAACCGCTAAGACTGAAGACTGTCTCAGCCCAACTGCTGAGACCAAGATAGCTCAACTGCTGAGACTGAAGATTGTCTCAGCCTAACCGCTGAGACAGATTCAAATCTGAAAGATGACACTGGCGGGATTTGCTTTTGGCGCTAATAGCTGTAAAGGTAAGATAAAGTATTCTATCTTCTTCCATACTGTGTCAGGGCCCTCCTAAGAGTCGTTGAAGATAGAAGAAGTATAAAAGAACATCTTAGGGAATTTTAAGAGTGTGTTGGTGTGCTAAGTATTAAAAAGTTGCAAAAGCTTTCTATTGTTCAATTGACGGCTGCCACAAGCTCTCTCTTTCCGCTTACTGAACCAACAAGAAGAAACAAGGAGAGAAGATAGCTCTTCTCTCCGGAAGAGCAAGGTGATCTTTCCCCATCTTCTGAAGAGGGGGATCAGATAGGAGCAAGGTCTGAATATTTCATTCAGCCCTGCTTCAAGGTTGCACCAGCTGTGCATCAACAATAGAAGACAATAAATCACTGATGTTATCTGTTGTAAGCTAAACTTATAACCTCTGTAGGAACAATATTGTTCTGAGTTTGTAGGGCACTTTGCTTGAGCTGTAGGGTTGTTGAACCTGAGATTATAAGGTTGTTGAGCCTGAGATTGTAAGGTTGTTGAGCCTGAGAGTGTAAGGATGTTGATCCTGAGAGTGTATGGATTCTTGATAGGCCTGAGGTAGGAGATCAAGGTGATATCTGAGCTGTAGTAGTGGGTGCACTCCGAGTTGGTAGGGCTGGTTGGCCTGAGGTAGGGTTTGGACCAAACCTGAGAGATCCTGTGGGATATGAGTTGTAAGCTCTTGGAGCTAAGTTTGGAGGAGGTTGCCTTGTCTAACACACTGTTAGAAAGGTGTAGAGGAAAAGTGGACTATCCATAGACACACTGTCTTGGGGAACCACTATAAAATATTATGTGCTTTCTGTATTTGCTTGAGTTTTTGTTTATTATTCATTAACTGTTAGCTACAATTAAGTAAAAGCAAAGAGACATATTCACCCCCCCTCTAGGTGAAGTAGACTACTAACCTATAAACTATCAAAGATGATGGCCATGAGACCATAAGAGACCGCCTTGTTCTTTTCCTTAAGGGTGGCGAGGCGAGATAGAATATCTTTGGAGGGAGGAATGATGGTGAGGAAGCGACCGGTCGAGGGGAAGCAAGGAGAGGAGGTGGGTGGTCCTTGGAGTTGCCTCCCCTCCCCCTTGAAATATATAACCCTGGTGGGTCCCACTAAAAGATTATTTCTAATTCAGTCCACTCGCCAAATACTTGAAGTTGAACTTTCTTTCCGAGCTTGAGGCAAACTCGCAAAGAGCGAGGATTGTGTGCAACCCCGTATTCACCGAGTGGACTCAACAGACCAACAGGTAGAAGGGGAGAGGCCTTGTGAAAGAGGGGAGAGTGTGGCTAGGGGGACAAGTACACTCGCCAACCATGGGCGAGTGTACCCCTGACAAATCACACTCGTCCCTAGCCCTGGACGATTTTGAGTACCCAGCCTCACCGTTTACTCTCCACCCCTGGGCGAGCACGCCTCAAGCAGCGTGAACTCGCCCCTAGGGAGGTGTTCCTTTTCTCCAAAAAATCCCATTTTGGCTTGTAGTTAGCCATTCCAAACAACATGATTTCGTTGTTGGCAGACCAATTTAGACTGCAACCAGTAATTCCAAAAGGCACGATTCCGCTATCCATAGACCATTTTCAGAAAACTATTAATAGACCCCCAAGGGCACCTTTGGAGGGGGCTTCTCTTTGGCTTGTTCTCTCCTTTGGCTGGTTCTGGTTGTTGAGAGCTCCAGCACTTTGCTCACCAAGGTTTCCAGGTTTGCATTCTGGTTCTCTCAAGTCCCCTCCAGGGTGTCTGGCTGCAGCTTAGGTGTCTGAATGCAAACAAAATTGAGGGTAGAGTTAAGAAAACAAAAAGAAAACTCTATAACTAATTGAGCTCCTCACATTGTCTGTCCCGGGAATTTCAGCAACAACACTTCCCACTAGCACGTCCACTACTCCGTCAAGTATGTTCGTGCGCTGCTCCATATGTCAGTGCTCTTGGTGGTGTCAACGAACATATAAATATTACTAAGTGAACTTCACCCTTCCCCAAGCCCGTAAATGCTCAAAAGAGGGTAGAGTTGCTATGTTGCAGTAAGTGTCAGAAATACAAAACGTATATATAGTTTGTATGAGCAATAAAATGGAAGAGTGCGGGAAATATAGTGCATATTTAAACATAGTAAAACCATATTAAGGTACTATCCTAACCATGTTCGCAATTCACTACACTCATCAAGGTGTCAACTAGCATAAAAATTTACCTCTATGGATTATTCTGCTAACATATTAAATGGTATTCAAATTACTCATTTTAAGCTCATTATTTGGCTTCCATATAATCATTACAAATACTCCCAATGAGAGTTTCACAATATTCACATAAACACATCCATTACCAACCATATATTTATTTCACTCTATATCGACATGGACTACACACACCTTTTTGTGGGTAGCGAACCAGACGTGCCCCACACATTGTGGTCAGATGGTGGCAGTGGAGCGGTGTCCCTCCATTTCTACGATGGTGTCACACCAACAGTACTACACCTTCGTGTACGATAGTAGGTCTGTACTCAAAATCATCGTCCCTAATATGGACGACATCATCATATCTATAACCAAGGTCCTAGGTTTTAATTAGATTTTGCGGTAGTTAACATCTAGGAAACATGAACCCAAGCTAGGGCTCCCATTAGTATGGACTCAGACACCTAAGTATCAGAATCGGCCTACAAGCTCTCCATTAGTGTGAATCAGACAGAGCCGGTACGACCCGCCACAAGCATCAATCACTCATCATAACACCTCATTCATATCACATACATTTTCATCGTAACACCTCATTTCATTTCACATACATTTTCATCGTAACACCTCATTTCATATCACATACATTTTCATCGTATATTTAATAGATCCTCCTATGATCATGACCTAATTATGTCTCGGTGCCACCGTGCACCTAATCATTACCTTAATATTATATTATATTTGAGTTCACACTTTCGTTCTATCTTGGGAAAACGTGCCTAGATTGGGTACCTAGTAGGGTCCTTGAATTACATAATTGTTAGGTTAGCCTAATACTTATCTTTAATGGATTAGAATATTGTTATAATATGGAATTCTAATATCACACAATACTATGATCTCTTAATTGTATTATCATATAAGACATACAAATGAGAGATTCCTTGAAGACAATACTCTCAAAATTTCATTTCCTTATTCCAATTCTTTTTCACCTTGATCAGGGGAGAACATGTGAGGAGAGCCTCTAATTCAATTAATTATCATAAATATATTGCCATTAAATTAGTTAAAATATCAAACAATTTCTCCAATTTTTGATATTTTTATAGTAAATTCCACTAATCATTTTAGGCATTTTTCATGTTACACATTTAGGGGTGATCATTAGGGAAAATCCCCAATTAAGTTGTTAATAACGAAAACTACTTAAGGGAGTTAATTTAAATATTAAATCGCCTTCAAAAATTCTCAAAACTTTATGGTGGTGGGGGTGGAAAAAGTGGGGGTGAGAAATTAATTGTGGCATTACAGCTGTCAAAAAAAATTGTTTGAAAAAGTTGTGTATTATTTGAAAATTTTTCATCTAAGTACTTTTTAAAAGTTTTTTTTTTACATTTTCTATTTCGAATAACAACTTTTTAATAGTAGGTTTTTGAATTTTTTATAATGTGAGTCGTGGTAAAAAATGCGCTCCCGGGGAAAAAATGTGCGCCCGGGCGGAAAATGCGCTCTCGGGCAAAAAATGCGCGTTCGAAATATGCGCCTCGGGTGGAAAAATGTACGCCAAGGCGAAAATATGCATGCCCGCGCAAAAAAATGTGGGCCTAATCGGGAAATGCGCAATTGCACGCTTGGGCAAAAAAATGTGCGCCCGGGCAATAAATGTGAGCTCAGGCGAAAAATGTGCGTCCGGGTGAAAAATACGCGCTCTGGCAAAAAATGCGCGCCCGTGGCAGAAAATGTGTGCCCGGGCAGTAAATAGGCGCCCAGGGCAAAAATTACGAACCATGGTGGAAAATGCTCGCCCGGGCGAAAAATGCGCGCTCGGGGGGGAAATGCGTGTCCGGGTAGAAAATGCATGTCCGGGCGGAAAATGCTCGTCCGACCAAAAAATTTGCACGCATGGGCGGTAAATGAGCGCCCGGGCGAATAATGCGCACCCAGACTGTTGGAATAACCCTATTTCTGATTTGGGCTAGAATCACTATATGTTGACTAAGGACAAAGTTGACCCCAATGTATAGTTTATGGGTCAAAAATTTAGGCTGTTAGATATAGAGAATTCATTCTGATTCTGCGTTCGACGAACTCCACACTGCGTTCGACGAACGGCTAGCTGCGTTCGACGAACGACAAGCTCTCTGCGTTCGACGATCGGCATATATTCTGTGTTCGACAAACAGCTCAAATCTCAGCTATCGAAAAATTTGTCTAAGTGCAGCGCTCGACTAATTACATTCTGCATTTGACGAATGGCTTGCTTCAAGCTCGTCTTAGCGGTGGACGATCTCGTCTCAGCGGTTCAGCGGTCGACGAACAGATCCCAGCTCAGCGCTCGACGCTTTTACTCAAGCTCAGCGGTCGACGAAATTATCCAGGCTCAGCGGTCGACGAATACTTCCGTTCGACGAACTCAAGTCTGCGTTCGACGAATACATTCAGATCGATGAAGTTCTCACAGATCAACAAAATTAATTATTCCAGCAAGATTCAATTGAGGTCGACGAAGTAAATGTTGTGTTCGACGAAAATCTTGAGGTCGACGAATCTGCGTTCGATGAATTTTGTTCAGATTAAAGAATTCTTATTTAAGTTCAGAAATTTCAACAGGATTATACTTATTTCATTCTCTGATCTCAGATCGACGACAGCAACGGCTCTTTCCATCAGATCAAGTAAGGAAAATATATTTCCTTTATTATTCCAAGTTTATAGCCGTTGACATTTCCTCGGAAAAGGACATATTCATGGAAAAGGAAAGAATTAAATGGCGCAGCAGATTTATGTTCCCAAAACAACTCTTCAGAATAATACATTCCTTAATACAAGAAATTTGCATTTAATTTCTGTCAGTGATTTCAAAAGAAAGAAGGAAAGAAGATATTACAGAATAATTTTACAGCTTTAACGATAGCATCAATACAGATCAGATTACAGTCTTGCTGTACAGAAAAAATGTACAGAGAAAAGAAATAAAGAAATATATAGGAAGAAAAGAAATTGAAAATCACTTCTTCTTCCTCCTCAAGCAATTTCAGAATACAGATCTTCATCTTCTTCCTCCTCCAGCAGCACACATTTTCTGAGAATAACTACACTATCTCTCAGATTTCTTGTTGCAAAGAATCAGATCAAGAAAGAAGAAAAACTTCAGGAAGAGAAGAGAAAGAAGAACAAAAAGAACATCATCTTCTTCTTCCTCAACAGCAGCAACTTCATTCAACTGAGAATAACATCAACATTATTTTCTCAGTCATTAGCTGCAAGCACAGATCTTCAAAAGAGAAACAACAAACTAAAGCATTCTTGTCTCTCAGTTTAATCAGCTAACAGGAAGATCATTTCTTCAAGAAAAGGCTCCAGCAAAATCAACTGTCAAACATCTCATATCAGACAGAGGAGTTCTTTTCAACATCAACATCCACTAGAGTCTTCTCTATACATCTTGACAGAGAAGAACATCTCAACCCCTCTCTATCTCATTCTATACAGGGTTAAAACTCCCTTCAAAAGTTTACCCCATTGGTGGCAAGACACCTGAACAAAAAATCTAGTTGGTTTTTGGGCACCTTATCAAAAGCTCATTGGTGTGAGGGCACCTGATCAAAAATTCTTGTGGATTCCTACCAAGGGTGGTAGAAGAGAAGACGTACCCAAGTTTAGTGGGGAACTACTATAGCTCCTTGTGTCTTCTATGTTTGATTTCTTTTATGTATTGTGTTGTGTGCTGTTTTTCATTATTCATTTTATTTCAGTTTTTATTTATCACTCACTCTATACACATATACTTATATCAGTATCTTTAATTCCGCTATAAAACTAAGGGAAAAGTTTTAAACTCTATTCACCCCCTCTAGAGTTAATTTAAGATCTAACCTCCACTTTCAATTGGTATCAGAGGTAGGTTGATTCTTTATAGGCTAACACCTGAATCATAAAGATCAATTAGATCTTAAATTATTTTAGAGTTTTTATTTAATTTATTTTCTGTTAAAAACTCATGGCACAAAACAAAGAGTATTCAATCACAAGACCTCCTATGTGCAATCTCAGTAAGTTTGAACTGTGGAAAGTAAGGATTAGGTTATATATGAACTCAATTGATGAAGAAAATTTTAATGTAATTTTGACAGGACCTCCAGCTCCCACAGCAACAACTAGTGCAGAAACCACAACTGCCAACAATGCTGTCCCACCTCTTGAATGGACAGAAGCTCAGAAAAAGCAAAGGAGTGCTGATGCAAAAGCCATGAACATTCTGGCTCAAACAATATCTGATGAAATTTTTCAAAGAGTGGTGGAATGCACCTCAGCAAGAGAAATATGGATTTCTCTCAACAACATTGTTGAGGGATCTGCTGATGAAAGGAAAGACAGAAGATCCCATCTTATTTCTCAATATGAGAACTTCAAGAAAGGAGAAAATGAAATAGTAGCTGATATGTACAATAGGCTCAGCCTCATAATAAATGAGCTGAAGACCTTGGATAAAGTGATCTCTATCACTGAGATCAATGACAAGATCTTAATGTGCTTCCCCAGCATATGGGATTCTAGGATCTGGTTTATCAAGGAAGCCAGAAGCCTCAATGAGATTACCACTGAAACTTTGTTGGGCAAGCTCAAATCCTATGAGCAGCTCATCAAATCCAGAGAAGCTGAATCATCCACTTCATCTCCAGCAACAAAGAGAGAAAAGAGTATTGCTTTCAAAGCAGCTGAAGAAGAAGAAAAATCTCAAAGGGATGAGGAGTTCATGAGTCTACTTGCCCAAAGATTCTACAAGATGACAAGAAAAGATTTCAGGAAAAAGTCATCCAGGTGCCATGAAAAGCCAAGGTATGACAAGTCAAATTCTAAAGAAATCATTTGTTATGGTTGCAGGAAACCTGGACATATTCTGCCAGACTATCCAGAAAATCAAAACAAAAAGGACAAGAAGGAAAAGAGAAAAGAAAAAGAAGAAAGAAGACATTCCAGCAAGTCTTCCTCCCACAAACACAAAAAGAAGGGAAGATGATTTGTAGCAGAATCCTGGAGTGAAACTGAATCAGAACAGTCATCCAGTTCTTCAGATGATGAAGAAGAAACAAAAGAAAATGACCAATGTTTGATGGCCATTTATGACTCAAGCAGTGAGTCAGCAGATGCTTCTTCATCCAGTGATGATGAAGATAACGAAGAAGAGAAGAATTTCTGCATGATGGCAATCAATGCCTCAGCCAACAATTCTGATGAAGAAGAATCAGAAGTAGAAATTGATGCAGATCAGGCACACAGCTGTCCAAGAATAAATGAAAAATGGTATTTGGACAGTGGCTGTTCAAAACATATGACAGGAAACAAGGTCAACCTGAACAACTACAAGGCAAAGCTTGGACCAAAAGTTATATTTGGAGACTCCAACTATGGACAGACCAAAGACTATGGAAAAGTCAAGGTTGGAGAAGTCACCTTCAAAGAGGTAGCTTATGTCAAGGGACTAAAGCACAACCTCATCAGCATAAGTCAATTATGTGATGAAGGGTATCAGGTAACCTTTAATAAATTGAAATGCCTTATTAAATCTTCTGATAATGTTATTGTTTTATCAGGTATTAGGCAAGGTAATATATACTTAGTAAATTTTAATTCATCAAAATCAGAAATTTGTTTATTTAATGAATTAAGCAAACCTAGTGAACTTTGACATAAGAGATTAGGATATGTAAACCTTAGGACCATTGCTAAATTATCTAAGGACAATCTTGTTAGAGGTTTACACTTAGGTTCATACAAGAAAGAAGGTCTTTATAGGGCATGCCAACTAGGCAAGCAAACTAAAAATAGTTTTAAATCATTATCTAAAAGTGATTCACCTAGAATCTTATATTTGCTACATATAGACCTTTTTGGACCTATTGCAACAAAGAGTTTAGGGGGGAAGTCTTACACTCTAGTTATTGTAGATGACTTCTCTAGATTCACTTGGGTGTTCTTTTTGAGAGAAAAGTCAGATAACTGTAAAGTTCTTACAGACTTTCTTAAGAGCATAAAGATTGAGTACTCTACTCATATTGCATTGATCAGAAGTGATCATGGCACTGAGTTTGAGTCTCTTCTCATGCAAGAATTCTGTGATAAGGAAGGTATCAGGCATTGCTTCTCAGCTCCTAGAACTCCTCAACAAAATGGGGTAGTTGAAAGGAAAAATAGAACTCTAATTGACTCAGCAAGAACATTACTTGCAGATGCTAATTTGCCCCTATCCTTTTGGGCAGAGGCTGTTAGCACAGTAAACTATGTGCTGAATAGAAGTTTGATGCAAAAACTTAAGGGTAAGACTCCTTATGAATTACTTAAAGGGAAGAAACCTAAAGTTAACTATTTTAGAGCATTTGGTTGTAAATATTTTGTTCATAATAATGATAAGAAATATCTTAGGAAATTTGAACCAAAATCTGATGAAGGAATTTTCTTAGGCTATTCATTAGTCAGCAAAGCATATAGGATTTATAATAAATCTTCTCTTAAAATAGAAGAATCTATGCATGTTTCTTTTGATGAAACTAACATGTTTTACAAGGAGAAGAATTCTTCTACCATAGAAAATCTGCAGGTGCCTACACTATGTGAGCAGATAGATCAATTAGCTCTACATAAAGAAGGATTTCTAAATCCTGAACTGCAGAATGCTGAAGAAAGTGAAGAGGAAAATCACCCAGATTTTGCTGACAGTTTAAATCAGATAACAGCAGATCATCCTCCACAGGATATAGCAGTTGAACAAATTCCCCAAGTGGAAATCATTGATGATACCACTATGCCTGTTGATTATGTCAATATTAAAGATCACCCCAGATCTCAAATAATTAGAGACATATCAACTGGTGTCCAAACAAGGCATCAAGTAAATCAGAATATGATGCATACTTGTTTTCTCTCTCAGATTGAACCTCAATCCCTACAAGATGCAGAACAAGATCCCAACTGGATCATTGCTATGCAAGAGGAGCTCAATCAGTTTGAGACAAACTAAGTTTGGGAATTGGTTCCTAGACCAAAGAATCATCCAGTCATTGAACTAAATGGGTCTACAGGAATAAACTAGATGCAGATGACAACATTGTGAGAAACAAAGCTAGACTAGTAGCTCAAGGATACTCACAAGAAGAAGGAATAGACTATGATCAAACTTTTTCACCTGTTGCAAGGTTAGAAGCAATCAGAATTTTCCTTGCATTTGCTGCATACAAGAAATTCAAGGTTTATTAAATAGATGTAAAGAGTGCATTTCTGAATGGAGAAATCAAAGAAAAAGTCTATGTGGAACAACCACCAGGTTTCATCTCTCCAACTCACTCTTCTTTTGTATTTAAGCTTAAGAAAGCTCTCTATGGTCTTAAACAAGCTCCCAGAGCATGGTATGAGACCTTAGCTAGTTTTCTTTTAGAGAATAAATTCTGTAGAGGCATAGTAGATAAAACTTTATTTTACAGGATACATAAAAATCAAACCTTACTAGTTCAAATATATGTAGATGACATTATCTTTGGCTCTACTGATTCAAACTTATGCAAAAGATTTTCTAATCTAATGCAATCTAAATTTGAAATGAGTAGTATGGGTGAACTATCATACTTCCTTGGTCTTCAAGTGAAGTAAACCCCAAATGGAATCTTTATATCCCAATCTAAGTATGCTAAGGAATTAGTGAAAAGATTTGGTATGTCTGATTCTTCCACCATGAAAACACTCATGCCCTCTAATGCTGTTGTTGATACTGATGAATCAGGGAAACCTGTTGATCAGAATGTATATAGAGCAATTGTTGGCTCATTACTTTATTTAACAGCTAGTAGGCCTGATATAATGTTTGCTACTTGTATTTGTGCTAGGTTTCAAGTTAACCCCAACGAATCTCATCTAATTTTATTAAAAAGAATTTTGAGATATATAAAGGGTTGCCCTAATCTAGGACTTTGGTATCCAACAACATCTGAATTTGAATTAACTGGATTATCAGATTCAGATTATGCTGGATGCAGAGTAGACAGGAAAAACACATCAGGAACTTGCCAGTTTTTTGGCAATAGGCTTGTGTCTTGGTTTTGTAAGAAACAAACATCTGTGTCTACATCAACAGCTGAAGCTGAATACATAGCTGCAGGTAGTTGCTGCTCACAGATATTGTGGATACAAAATCAGCTCCTAGACTATGGTGTCAACTTAAATAATTCAATTATATTTTGTGACAATACTAGTGCAATATCTATAACACAAAATCCAGTTCTCCATAGTAGGACTAAACACATAGAAATTAGGCACCACTTCCTTAGGGATAATGTGGATAAAAATAAGATTTGCCTACAATTCATCTCTACTGATTTGCAAAGAGCTGACATTTTCACCAAGCCCTTGGATGAAAAGAAACATATATTCTTTATAAATCAGTTGGGAATGATAGATAGAGATTCAATATGATAAAAAATTAAATTTTCTATTTACCCCTCATTCCTTATCATATCAAACTAAGTTTTTTTACTTTATAAATTCCTACAGAATTGTTTCTCTTTCTAGTCCCCCTTTTGCACTTGATCTCTATTTTATTGTGCATGAATAATAGCAATGACAATCTTGCATCCTTCACTACCTCCATCAAATGTCCCTTCTTCAAGGGGCCTAGCTTCAGGCCTTCCTGAAACTACGCAGGGGGAGAAGTTTTTATGAACAAGCTCCATTTGATGCAGTGTTTTTCTCAGGGGGAGTTGTTCCATAAACTAGGCAAGGAGAGAAAGCTGAAGAACCTCCAGTCTCAGGGGGAGACACTCTCAGGGGGAGTTGTTGTATGAAGAAGCTTGATAAAGCTCACAGCAGTTTGTTGTTTCAGAAAAATTCAGATACAGTTCATGATCAAGTTCAGATCAGTTATTGCTACAGCTCAGCTCAGAAGAAGAATTTTGATATAGCAAATTCAGTATCAGTTATTGCTACAAGCTCAGCTAATCAGAATTCAGAAATCAGATAAAGATTCATATCAAAATTCAGAACAATACAGTTCAGACAATATCCAATTTCAGACTTCAGAAAGCAGAATTCAGAGAAATCAAAGGTGCTGATTGTATTTCTATTAGTTTTATTTTCATTATAATGTAATTTCAAAACTCAGAGTACTATTCATTTTATATCTGATAAAATATTCAAAATATATCAGATATATTCATGCTCTGTTGTTTTTCATGTATTAGTGTTTGTTTATTTTTAATTTTTGTCAAATAATGTCCTAATCCAAATAGGGGGAGATTGTTGGAACAATCCTATTTCTGATTTGGGTTAGGATCACTATATGTTGACTAAGGACAAAGTTGACCCCAATGTATAGTTTATGGGTCAAGAGTTTAGGTTGTTAGATCTATAGAATTCATTCAGATTCTGCGTTCGACGAATGGCTAGCTGCGTTCGACGAACGACAAGCTCTCTGCGTTCGACGATCGACATATATTCTGCGTTCGACGAACAGCTCAAATCTCAGCGGTCGAAGAATTTGTCTAAGTACAGCGCTCGACTAATTACATTCTGCGTTCGACGAACGGCTTGCTTCAAGCTCGACTCAGCGGTCGACGATCCCGTCTCAGCGGTCCAGCGGTCGATGAACAGATCCCAGCTCAGCGCTCGACGCTTTTACTCAAGCTCGGCGCTCGACGCTTTTACTCAAGCTCAACGCTCGACGCTTTTACTCAAGCTCAGCGATCGACGCTTTTACTCAAGCTCAGCGCTCAACGCTTTTACTCAAGCTCAGTTCTCGACGCTTTTACTCAAGCTCAACGGTCGATGAAATTATCCAGGCTCATCGGTCGACGAATACTTCCGTTTGACGAACTCAAGTCTGCGTTCGACGAATACATTCAGATCGATGAAAGTTCGCACAGATCAATAAAATTAATTATTCCAGCAAGATTCAATTGAGGTCGACGAATCTGCGTTCGACGAATTTTGTTCAGATTAAAGAATTCTTATTTAAGTTCAGAAATTTCAGCAGGATTATACTTATTTCATTCTCTGATCTCAGATCGACGACAGCAACAGCTCTTTCCATCAGATCAAGTAAGGAAAATATATTTCCTTTATTATTCCAAGTTTATAGTCGTTGACATTTCCTCGGAAAAGGACATATTCATGGAAAAGGAAAGAATTAAATGGCGCAGCAGATTTATGTTTCCAAAACAACTCTTCAGAATAATACATTCCTTAATACAAGGAATTTGCATTTAATTTCTGTCAGTGATTTCAAAAGAAAGAAGGAAAGAAGATATTACAGAATAATTTTACAGCTTTAACGACAGCATCAATACATATCAGATTACAGTCTTGCTGTACTGAAAAATATACAGAGAAAAGAAAGAAAGAAATATATAGGAAGAAAAGAAATTGAAAATCACTTCTTCTTCCTCCCCAAGCAATTTCAGAATACAGATCTTCATCTTCTTCCTCCTCCAGCAACACACATTTTCTGAGAACAACTACACTATCTCCCAGATTTCCTGTTGCAAAGAATCATATCAAGAAAGAAGAAAAGCTTCAGGAAGAGAAGAGAAAGAAGAACAAAAAGAACATCATCTTCTTCTTCCTCAACAGCAGCAACTTCATTCAACTGAGAACAACATCAACATTATTCTCTCAGCCATTAGCTGCAAGCACAGATCTTCAAAAGAGCAACAACAAAGTGAAGCATTCTTGTCTCTTAGTTTGATCAACTAACAAGAAGATCATTTCTTCAAGAAAAGGCTCCAGCAAAATCAACTGTCAAACATCTCATATCAGACAGATGAGCTCTTTTCAACATCAACATCCACTAGAGTCTTCTCTATACATCTTGACAGAGAAGAACATCTCAACCCCTCTCTATCCCATTATGTACAGGGTTAAAACTCCCTTCAAAAGTTTACCCCATTGGTGGCAAGACACCTGAACAAAAAATCTAGTTGGTTTTTGGTCACCTTATCAAAAGCTCATTGGTGTGAGGGCACCTGATCAAAAATCCTAGTGGATTCCTACCAAGGGTGGTAGAAGAGTAGATGTACCCATGTTTAGTGGGGAACTACTATAGCTCCTTGTGTCTTCTGTGTTTGATTTCTTTTCTGTGTTGTGTTGTGTGTTGTTTTTCATTATTCAATTTATTTCAGTTTTTATTTATCACTCACTCTATACACATATACTTATATCAGTATTTTCAATTCCGCTATAAAACAAAGGGAAAAGTTTTAAACTCTATTCACCCCCCCCCCCCCCCCCCCCCTCTAGAGTTAATTTAAGATCTAACCTCCACTTTCACAGGCGAAAAATTTGCGGTTGGGCGGAAAATGCGCAATAACACGGAAAATGTGTGTCAAAGCGAAAAATGTGCGCACGGGCGAAATATGAGCGCCTAGGTGGAAAATGCGCGCTCATGCGAATAATGCCCGGCCGGGTGAAAAAGGCGTGCCTGGGCGAAAGGTTGCACTCCTGGGCGAAAAAAGCGTGCCACGGCAGAAAATATGCGTTAGGGAGAAAAATGCGCACCCGGGCAAAATATTTGTGCTCGGGCGGAAAAATGCGCGCCAATGTGAAAAATGCGCGCCCGGGAAAAAACATGCGCCCGGGCAAAAAATGCGGGCCTGGGTGGAAAAATGAGCTCGCGGGCAGAAAATGCACTCCCAGGAGGAAAATGCGTGCCCAGGTGAAAAATGCGCATTTTGGCGGAAAATGTGTGCGAAGGTGAAAAAAATTAGCACTCGGACGAAAAAATGTGTGCTTGGGCAGAAAAATTGCGTCAGGGCGAAAAAAGTGCGTCAAAGTGAAAATGCGCAACTGGGCGGAAAAATGCGCTCTTAGGCAAAAAAAAACTCGTCCAGGCGAAAAATGCGCCCATGAGAAAATGTGTGTCTGGGAAAAAAATGTCGTCCAAACAACGAATATTTATGAAAAGTAGATTTTTGTAAAAAAGCTCTTTATGAATGTAGGTTGTCTTTAGTGTCGAAGCTTGAAAAATCCAGGCTTCAAATATTCGAATCAATGCAGCCTAATGTTACTGGTCTAGCGATCCAACTTGACGGTTTGATGGGCAAGGACAATGAGACTAATGAGCAACAACATGACCCCAGGTGCTGCGGTAGGGAGGTCTCACCACGTACCCGGAAGCTTAGAAGAAACTTCCCCTCCACAACCAAAAATGGTCGAGCAGGGTCCGAGAAAGGCACTAACTCGGCGAGTATCTAAGATGGCGACCAAGGGGGTGATCAAGATCTCACGGTCCAAGTCTTAGGAAACGGGTTCCAAAAGTTCAGCCAAGAGTGCAATTCTTGGTACCCATGAGGTCCTATTTATAGGCAAATCCAAACGATGGGTCTTATTTATAGCCCAGACCTACTGACGACTATGCGACTATGGGAGGATCTCGCCTGGCTTGGGCGAGTATCTCCCATGGTCGCCCACCTGACGAGTATGGGGGATGCTCGCACATACTCGACAGGCTTTCTACTGTCTTGATCTTTGACCCTTGACTTCTGTTTTAGCCTTTTTTACTTTGAATTATGCTTACGTGGCTTGAATAGGTCCACCCTCGATAAATATGGGTTGTACACAATCTCCACTCTTTGTGAGCTACATAGGAGCTCGGAAAGAAACATTCAACACACTTTTTGGTGAGCTGCTACTGGAGAGTATCTAAGTTACTCGACACCACCTTGCTGACTCCTGACCTCTATAAATAGGGGTGTGGTGGATCTTTCTTTGTGTTCCTTTTTTGAACTCGCACGAGATGTCGCTCACTGCCGAGGAAGCTCTTCATAGAAGCATGGCCAAGTCGGAGGGATATTTGAAGCCGAAGACTTTAAAACATCCTCGCGAGGGCGACGATGTTGCCGAGTTTCTCGCGACGAAGAAGAAGATGATCGCGAAGAAGAAGAAATAGAACTAACGACCCATTCCAGAGAATGATGCCAACCAACTTGAGATCCATGTGAACACCTAGGAGATACTCGAGTGACTAGGTCTTGATGATGACATCGAACAACATGCTCCTGAGGCATCTCGCCTCCCCACGCAGAAGGTCACCCTACAGAGGACCTTACAGGGTCCCAGACCCAGACGCAACCTGAACATGCCTCATCGTGAGGTTAGGGCTTCATTGTCGCACTTTAGATTGTCGCCAATTTTGTCATACTCACATTGCTGATCTTTCTTCTCTTTACAGTGCTACCAACTATTGGAGCTCCACGCGAGCATCTGACGGTGCCTCCCATGCGATCAGTTCTGTTGATCGCCCTTGAAACCTAACAGGGGTCGCGAGCTGGTCAACCTGTCCAGATTAACATCGGCAGCAGGAAGACAGCTTCCAGGAAGCGGGTCCCTTCTGGAGCGACAAACGACCTCCTCCAGACAAGACGGCGCAGCCCGAGGTATGCAAGACTTCTTCACCCCCTGCGAGCAACCCAGATGTCCCTCCCGCGAGCAAACCAGATGCCCCTCCCGCGAGCAACCTGCCTCTACCACCTCCGAACACCATGCAACCAGCACTTGCGAGCACCTCGCAGTTTACTGCGAGCAACTTGCCGCCACCACCTCCTTTGTCGTGAACATCTTCTACTCTGGCCGACATTCGCCCAACATCGGCCTCAAGAGGGGGAGGACAAGTATTTGATAGTCGAGGCAGAGGGCAAGCCTCTGACGTACCCAGGCGGCCAGGATCGTTGCCACCGCGCTCTGTTCAGGCTGATAGGGATCACTGCGGGGGCTCTTCTCTAGGGCAGCGAGATTCAACTCATCGCAACCTTTCTCCTCATCGGGCTCGAACTCCTCATCAGGATCGATCTCGCAGCCCTCGTCGCGAGGCGAGGAATAACACTCATTGACCTGGTAATGCCTTGCTTATGAATAGTAGTTGTTTGTTCGTTGGGATCCTCGCTAACTGGACATTTATCTCCTGCTTGATAGGTCGCTCTTCAACTCCTGGAGGCATGCTGATCGACGTTATCGACCTTCCCCTTCACGAGTATTAGGAGAGGAGTGCTCGCACCTACCTCGAGCTGGAGGCCAAGTTCGATCAGCTGGCCATTTACGAGCGACTTCCTCTTCCGCCATTTTGAGGTCGGCATGCGACTTCCTTTGTGGCCAGAGTATTGCCATATACTTCGCTACTATGGGATAGTCCCGTCCCAGATCAATCCCAACGATGTGATGACGACCGTGGGCTTCTTGTGCTTCCTGCAATATGAGAAGATTGTATTCTATCTTTCTGTCTTCAGGAAGATCTTTTCCTTCGGTGCGACCAGTGAAGGGGTCGTCCTCGGCACATCGAAGAAGGTTCATCACTGGGGAGAGCGACTAGTCGTTATCGACAGTGGCCTTGAAGGGGTTACTCGCCGATCTCAGCAGACACCCGAGGCCATCTTTTTCCCTCCATTACTGGAGGGACCGAGGGAGAAGTTGTTCAACACGTTCCGAGGTAGCAAATTTGATGTCTTCTTCCGGCGACAATCTGTCAACGAACTGGGATGGATCTTCCCGGGTGAAGGTAATTGTGGAGCGAGCATATGCCCCACTCGCACTCTTCTGAGCACTTCTCACCTTTAGACTTGGCGACTAATCTTTATCTTCTCGCTTTCTGCAGCTTCTCGCATTCTTCCGCGTGAAGCTCTCCCGGTGGCGAAGGAGTCGTCTCCTTCTCGGCATGACGTGAGGAATTAGTCGCACGATGATGAAGAGTCATTGGGATCTCCGATAGACCTGTCGTTAATTCTATACGACATTGTTGTGGAGGCGGACATCTTGCCCTCTGCATAAGGTAATACTCACCCAGAGAGGGGTTAGTCGTCGCAAAATAGGAAGAACAAGGGAAAGGGCAAGGCCAAGGAACTGGCAAGGAAGAAAAAGAATCTCGCAAGCAAGGTCCTTGGCGAGGATGCAGATCCCTCAAATCTTGGCGAGCCTCACCTTCATCCTAACTTCGGAGAAGGGGGCGGTAGCGAGGATGCCTATGATCGCCCGTTGGTGACTTGGGCTGATGGCGAGCATTCAGTAGCCCTTATCACCAACTTGCCTGCATGGTCGGAAGACTAGGAGGATAGAGGCAGAGCGTATGATATCGTCTCCGCACTCTATGGTCGCGCCGATGCTGACTCAATGGACGCCACGTCATATTACCTTGTGCACCAATCTTCATGCTCGCTCCGGCGGTATCTGGAGCTGACTCACCAGATGATGAGGAACTTGCTCACTGCTGAGGCGAGGATCAAAGCGCAGGACAAAGCCATCCTCGCGCTTGGGGAGAAAGACGCGAAGTGCAAGGACTATGAGGTAACTTCGGCTTGAGTGAAACACTCCCCCTTTATCACTTCTGGATGGTCGCTAGTTATGTACTCATGGCTACCTTTCTTTCTTTGCAGGATGTCGAGATCGAGACATTAAAGAAGGTGTCCAAGCTGGAGCAGGAGCTGGCTGACTATCGAGCAGCTCTATTAGTCTCTCAAGTAAGGGTCACCGAGCAGGAAAATCGCCCGACCGAGCAGGCGTCATCAGCGGCGGGACCCTACAGGGAGGGCAAGAGGATCCTGATGCACGTCGACAAGATGTCGCATATTCATCGCGACATCGTGTGAGCAACTAGGAACGTCATTTTGAAAAAGTTAAAAGTTGAATACTATCTCTTACCGGAGGTGACCAATGTGACAGTAATGGACCTCATCCCGACACCGCTCATCGAAGAATCCAAATCTCCTGACTGTGCTTTACCTTCTGGGTCAGAGAATGCTAAGGATGAAGATGTCGAGGACGAGGATGCTGAAGATGAGGATGCGGAAGATGAGGATGACGTCGTTGTAGACGGCGATGAGGATGAAGATGAAGAATCTGACGATAAGGAATATCTCGGCGGAGATGATGCAGGCGATGATGATGCCTAGTCGACAGGGATCATTTTGACCAATCTTCAAGACTTGTAGAGATTTTTTGTGATGTAATACTCGCCTGTTTTAAGAAAAAATGATATTTTTTGCTCGCCTGCTTCTTTCATGCTCGCCCATTTATGAGATTCGTTAGGCTCGAATGCGATGAATGCCCGCTAGGCTCATAGGCTTGCGGTAAGTTCGAGTGATCGCCATCTTGGCTTGCGACCTTCAAAGCACCATACTCGCATATATGCATAATTGCCTATATGAATACTCTCCTTCTTGATAGGTTCCATACTTGGACAAGAGAGTGGTGCTTAGGGGGCCCCACAGGATGCACACTCTCAAGACTTTTACTCCACCTGGTGAGAAGTTTGAGAGAGCATGAAGATAGAGAATGACAATAGGGGGTCCCGTAGGACACACACTCTCAAGGCCTCCATCCTATCACATGGTGGGAAATTAAGAGGACATGTAGATAGGGAATGATAGTCGAGGGGTCCCATGGGACACGCACTCTCGAGGCTTCCCTCCTATCTTATGGTAAGAAACTAAGAGGACTTATAGATAGGGAATGACAGTTGGGGGGATCCCGTGGGACACACACTCTCGAGGCCTCCGTCCTATTCAGATTCTCTCTTTCCTTGGAAGGTCTTCACCCTGTCACTCAATAATCTAAAGGGAGTTAACTGCACCAACTCTTAAGATTGGAAGAAAATGATAGTGTACTTCATATGAGAGATGACTTTTTGGCGAGCTCTTAACTCTTTGGGGCTGATGAAAAAATTATGAAGGGTCCCTTTGTCAGTTAAATTGACCATCTCTTCGTCGAGTTGTGAGGTTGGCGTCCAGACACTCTCCTGATAACCTCTCCAGTCGGATGAGAAGTGCGATTGGGGGATAACTCGGCCAATGTGCAATATGGGAGCTGATCTCGATCGTCAATGCATAAGCTTGGTCTTAGGAGAACGCAGTAAAAACCCGACACAGTCCCATCACCCACTCTGGGTTTTATGAGAGTCAAGTCAGAAGCTCGTTTCCCAAACCGTTCGTGGAGATCGATTTCACCTACTCTGCCTTTTGGGATATTTGTTGAAAAAAGACTCACACATTCTCGTGTTTCAGGAAGTGAGGAAATCATTTATATGAATAAATATGTACAAGATGAATATACCCTTTTTCGCTAGGGGTAGAACCTTTTCAAGTCATCACAGCTTCAGGTGCTTCCAAGCAGCTCTCTGTCATGGTTTTGCAGGAGATATCCTTCAGCCATTAATGACTTGTGGACAATGAACGACACTTCCATGTTCGGGTGTAACTTCCCGACAGCACCCAATCTTTCTGCTGCATCCAATTTTTTCATGATGAGGTCCCCTGCCTGGAATTGCTTGAAGCAGATGTGCTTGTCAAAGTGCTTCGTCATTCGTCTCTTGATCTCTTCATGATGAACCGAGGCTAGGCCTCGAATCTCTTCAATGAAGTCGAGGGAAAGCCTTTGAGCTTCTTCATTTTCTAAGTGCCACACCTTATCTCCTTCCTCTGCCGCAACCACTATTGAACTTCTAACCCGTAGGATAGCTTGAAAGGAGTCTCCCTCATGGCCGTGATAGGAGTTGTTCTCAGAGCCCATAGGATCGATGGGAGCTACTTCGCCCAGTTCCCTTTTGGATTTTTCGACTTTTTCTTCAAGAGATTGAATACTAGCTTATTGGAGGCCTCCACTTGCTCATTACTCCAAGTATGGTGCACCGAGGCAAACCGAAGGTCCCCAACTGCCTGCAGAAATCTTCTAGCTCCAAACTGGCAAACTGCGGACCATTGTCGGTGATGATGGTGAGAGGAATCCCGAATTTGCAAGCGATCTCTCCCCAGATGAAGTTCTTCGTGACATGAGATGTGGTCTTGGCTCGAGTCTTAGTCTCGATCCACTTGGAGAAGTAGTCGATCATGACGAGAACGAACTTCCTCTGACCACTAGCTTGGGGGAAGGGACCTATCAAATCCATTCCCCAGATGGAAAACGGACAAGGGTCGTGATCGAACGAAGTTTTTAGGCTGTCTGCAACTAGAGAGGAGCGAAGAGCTGACACTTTTGGCATTTCTTCGAGAAGGCTTAGGCATCCTTTTGGATGATTGGACAGAAGTAACCTTGCCTCAGGATCCTTTGCTCTAGAGTGTGAGTCCCAGAATGACTTCCACACTCTCCAGAGTGAATTTCTTTCATAACTCGAGGTGCTTCGATCTCTAACACGCATCTGGCCAAGGGGACCAAGATGGGTTTAAAGTACATCTCCCCACCATGCAGCAGATAGTAAGTTTCTTTGTATCAAAACTTTATTCTATCTCCACCATCCGTTGGGAGCTGGCCAGTAGCTATGAATGCTACGAACGGATCCATCCGGGAAGCTCGCTGCTCGATCTCCATCATCTCCCCTTCTTCAATGGATGACCGAAATAACCATGTGATCGTGCCTCCGGCCCTCAGGCCATATTTGGCCAAACAATCCGCCGACGAATTCTCCTCCCGCAGTACATGTTCGACAGAGAAGGATTGACAGCCTCCCATCATGCTCTTTACTTTCACCAAGTACTTTTGCAGGATGGTGTCACGCACTTCAATCTCTCCTTGAATCTGTGATGCGACCACCATTGAATCTGTGAAAGCTTTGATGTCTTGGATCCTCAACTCCTTTGCGAGCCGCAAGTCTACCACTATGGCATCATACTGTGCTTAATTGTTTGTAACGGGGAAAGGATCTCGACTGTTTGCTCGATCCTAGTTCCCTGCGGGTTGATAATCACGATGCCCACTCCCACAGAGATTTTTCCTGAATCTCATTCCACAAACATCTTCCAGGAAACCATGCTTAATGAGTCTTTGCCTTCGTCCTCCTCTACCGAGAAGTCAGCTAGGAAGTTTGTCACTACCTGCGCCTTGATCGCCACCCTGGGCGAGAAAGAAATGTCAAACTCACTGAGTTCTACCGACCATTTCGCTAGCCTCCCTGAGTGCTCCACCCCATCTAAGATACTTCGGAGGGGATGATCCGTTATGACTCAGATGGAGTGAGCTTGAAAATAAGGCTGGAGCTTTCGCGCCGACACCACCAAGGCGAAAGCTATCTTCTCCAGGATGGGATACTATATCTCTGCTTTCCTGAGCCCCCAACTTACGTAGTATATGGGTAGCTACCCCTTCTCTTCTTCTCTGACAAACATCGAACTTACTTCATCCGCTCCCACTCCCAGATAGAGGAGTAGGTCCTCGCCTTCCTTCGGGCCTTGGAGTAGAGGTGCTTGGGTTAGTTGCTTCTTGAACTTTTTGAAGGCCTTCTCACACTCCTCCGCCCACTTGAACTGGTAGCTGCTTCGGAGAGTTTTGAAGAAAGGAGAGCACTTCTCTCTGGCCTTAGACAGGAAGCGGTTAAGACCTTCCAACCTTGTCGTCGCCTCTGGACTTCTTTGGTGCTCTTCATCGACGTCATTTCCAGAATAGATTTAACTTTGTTAGGATTAGGCTCCACTCCCTTTGGGGGTGAGAAGGTTCCCCAAGAACTTTCCTCTCCCAGCCCCAAATAAGCACTTCGCCAGATTGAGTCTCATCTTGAACTTTCGAAGCATTGTGAAGGTCTTTACCAGATCGATACCATGCTCTTGGATGCTCCTGCTCTTAACCAAGAGATCAACTACGTACACCTCCAAATTCCTCCCCTTTTTGCTCCTTGAAGACTAGATCCATCATTCGTTGGTAAGTAGCCACTGCATTCTTCAACCCAAAGGGCATCATCTTATAGCTATAGAAACCATTGCTGGTGATGAAGGAGACATCACGACAATCATGAGGATGCATCCGAATTTGGTGGTGTCTTGAAATGGCATTAAGGAAGCCCATCACAGAAAAACCGACGGCGGAATCAACCTGCGCGTTGATTCAAGGTAAGAGATAACAATCCTTTGGGAAAGCTTTATTTAACAAGGAAAAGTCGATACACATTCTTCAGCCCCCTTTGGCTTTCTTCATCATTACTACATTCGACACCCATCCTGGATATTGGATCTCCCACACAAAGTTTTCCTCAAGCAACTTCCTCACTTCCTCTCTAATGGGCTCATCCAACGTAGTGGCACTTGCCCTCTTCTTCTAGCGGACGTGCTTGACCTCAGGGTCCATATTAAGGCGGTGGCAGGCAACCTCTGCATCGATCCCTAGCATCCCTGCAGCGCTCCAAGAGAAGATGTACACGTTATATTGCAGGCATGCCACCATCTCTATCTTCTCGATGATCTTCAAAGATCCTCCAATCTTCAGCAACCCAGACTCTCTGCCTTCCGAGAGCACCTCCACTTCTTCCACCTCTTCTACGGCCTCCAACCTAGCCATTTCTTCCAACACCTTTTCCATCTCCTCCATATCCTCCATTCAGCTGATGGTGCTTACTGCATTGAGATAACACTCACAAGCGTCTTTTGGATCGCTCCTGATCCTCTCATGGACGTCTCCTTGGCAGTATTTTAAGCACTGGTGGTAGGAGGATGGAACGGCCTTGAAGAAGTTGATGAGCGGCCTCCTGAAGATCGCATTATAGCAACTTGGTGCATCGACGATGATGAACCAGCACTTAATTTAGGTGCCACCGAGTGTTACCATAAAGTCTACTCCTCCCTCCTTTTCTTTCTTCTCTCTCGAGAATCCAAAGAGGGGACCATCGAAGGCTACCACCCTTCTTGCATCTACTCCTAACCCGTCAAACGTCTTTTTGAAGATGACATTTTCCGAGCTCCCATTGTCCATGAGGATTTCAGTCGACGGTGAAGTCCTCCACTACAACCTGGATCATGAGGGCATTATGAAAGGGGTTCTCATTCCCCCCAACATGTCCTCCTTCGAGAAGGTAATCTCTTCTGATGGGGGGGGGGGGGGGGTGCCTGAGAGGTTGTGGTGATGCTCTTGCGGTAAATCTGATGGAGGATCTCCCCTTGCGGGAATCTCCTGGCCCTGCTCCTCCATGGATCACTCTTAATACTCATCCACCTCCCTGTACAACCTCTCCATGACCTCCTTGGTCGATCTGGTCTTCATTCCTCCTTTGAACGGGGCCTTGAAACACTGTCGGCTCGACTGGGGCTTCCTGCCTTTGAGGCTCTCCTATGCCCCCTCCTGCTTCTAGCCTCCTCCTCGCTTCCCAAAAATTTGGGCAAGTCATCGCCTCATGCCATTCCACTTGATGCAACTCATAGTAGAGGGGGATCTCCTCTACTTGATGACTCATTTGGTTGTTCCTTCGGTGATGCCTATTACCCTGTCAGGCAATGGTCATCGCTCCCTCGCGTCCTCCTTCCTAACGCCTCTCCTGCTAATTGAAGTTTCTCCTCTCCGGGGAGAACCTTCTTCCTGGACCTTGGCACTGGGGTCTTCCCGCCGACCTCCATGGCGGCCTATTTGCAGGAACTTGGTACTTCCTCTCATCTTCCCGAAGCTCCAAAGCCACAAAGGGTCTCCTCACGTCTCTCCTTCTAGGCTCCTATCATCTAGGCTCTTCTCTCCTGAGCTCTTACCTTCTTCTCGTCTCTTCTCACCTTCTCTCCACCCGCTCCTTCCCTTTCTGCCTCTGAGGCTCCTCCTTCTCGCGCACCCGAATTTTCTCCTCTTCATTATTTTCCTCCCTGGTCTCCCTCATGAGCCTTGCCAAAAAGCCACGATTCAACAACTCTCCCTGGACATACTTGTTGTTCCTCTCAATCAACTCTTTATAGGATAAGGGGGATCCCTACTGATCTCCATCTTGAAGAGGCCTTCTCTCAGGCTGAACGTCGAGGCTAGTTGTAGGTTAAAGTCATCCACCTCTTGGATTCCAAAACCTCCTCCTGGAAGCGGTCGATGCAATTCCTCAGTGTCTCGCGCACCCCTTGCACTATATAGAAGAGGGACGTTCTCCTTCTTCCTCTTCTTTGTCGCGACAAATCGTATCGTCACTCCTCGACACAAATCCTCAAAATAGTAGATGGAACTTTCTGCCAGTTGGTGGAACCAATCTCTGGCCTTCTTTCGGAAGGTAATGACAAAGAGCCTGCAGTTGAATGCATCTAACATGTTCTGGATGAAAACAACATCTTCAAGCCACTGGAGGTGACAGGCGAGATAGATCATCTCTCCCAGAATAGTAGCTCAAAATGGGCTCACTGAACCCCTCCGGAACTAGGGCAAAAAGGATCTCATCACAGAATGAGCTCCTCCAACTTTGCTGGCGATGATCCTCGACTTGGCGATGATCCTCGACTTGGCGAGAAACTCCCCCATACTCGCCATCTGGGGAGTATCTTGGAATCTCACCGGATTCTCCACTTCTCATAATCTGATTCCCTGAGAGCTCATCAGGTAGAACTGTGATTACACTAGTCACTCCGGCTCTTCCACCACACGCTCCTTCCCTGGTCGCCTAGAGGGACCACCATCCTCCGACGGAGACATGCGACGAGGCATGGTCATCGTGACCTCCGTGCAAGGAAGCAACATTGCTCGCAAGGTTCCCTCGATCCTCCTCACGAAATCATTGAAATCAGCCCTCGTCATATACTCGCCTCCACCTGCCGAGTTGTTGATTATATCTTCATGCTCGCCAACTTACATTTTCTCGCCTTCTTGCTATATTTTCCTCCTCTGGTTGCGATCCACACTCACCGCACCAAAGTGTTGAAGCTTGGAAAATCCCAGGTTCAAATATTCAGATCAATGCAGCCTAAGGTTATTGGTCTGACGATCCAACTTGACAGTTTGATGGGCAAGGACAAAGAGACTAAGGGAGCAACAACAAGACCCTGGGTGCTACGGCAGGGAGGTCCCACAACGTACCCGAAAGCTTAGAAGAAACTTCCCCTACACAACCAAAAATGGTCGATCATGGGATGAGGAAGAAACTAACTTGACGAGTATCTAAGATGGTGACCAAGGGGGATGATGAAGATCTCGCGGTCCAAGTCGAAAATAGGGTCCAAAAGTTCAGCCAAGGGTGCAATTCCTGGTACCCATAGGGTTCTATTTATAGGCAAATCCAAAGGGGGGTCTTATTTATAGCCTAGCCCTACTCGGTGACTATGCGACTGTGAGAGGATCTCATTGGCTTGGGCGAGTATTTCCCATGGTCGCCCACCTGGCGAGTATGTGGGGATGCTCGCACATACTCGATGAGGACTTCTACTGTCTTGATCTTTGACCCTTGACTTTCTTCTTGACTTTTTGACTTTGACTTTTGCTTATGTGGCTTGAATGGGTCCACCCTCGATGAATATGTGTTGTACACTCAGCTTTTTGAAAAGACTTCAAAAGTCTATTTTTTAATAAGCTCTTCTGCCACCGCTGCGCAAACAAACCCTAATAAAACTGTGGTGGCGGTGGGAATAGAAATTTTCCCACGGCCACCATCGTCCCAAACAGGCCCTAAGTCTGGTTAATAATTATTTTTAGCCTTCCTTTAAATATTTTTTATATAAGATATTACCTTAGAAATTATTTAAAATACTTAACTAAATCCAAAAATTCTACAATATTTACAGTGGGTTCCTAATATTATTTATAATCTTTTTCATATTAGTCGTAACACCGAAAACCTAAAGGAAGGGTTTATTATTGAATTAAAACAGTGAAAATATCACTTTTTAATTTAATTTAAATATTTATTAAATTCAAAAAACTATACAAATTTTATAGTATGTCCATTTTGTTATTTCCAATGTAATTTGTGTTCAAAGATTTCTCATTTTCTCATTGATTTGGCCGGAATCAAATGATCTTGGTCGGGTTCTTTATTTAAAACCTAAAACATATTTTAACCAAATCTGATGGCTAATTTTGTATCAGACATGGTGGAATCAATGGCTCACATAGGATCTAGAGATGATCCCATGTGGAACCCAATCATGGCTAGCGATTTTTAATAAATCATGGTCGTTGGATCCAAGCGACGTAGATCCAACGATGGTTGTAGCTCATCTCGGTTTATTACGATAAACTGAGTGGAGGAGGCAGAAATCTATGATGACGATGCCACTCCCTTCCCGGGGGAAGGACCTTACCGAGGGTCACCAGACCAAGATACATTAGTGGACAAAGTTTCACGACAATGGTTGTTGGAAACAACCAGTGGTTCTCAACCCGAGAACGATAATCACCTCTTCCACCGAAAATCCATTTTCCAGTGATGATAGAGCTTCAGAGTCCACAAGGAGACTTTGATAAATTCCTCCCTCAATCTACACCCTTAATGCAGCTAGAATATGTGGGTTTGAGTTGTGGAGGAGGCTGAGTGGAGCCAAACTCGATGAGCTCTGACTACCGGAGCTCCGAAAGAAGCACCTTAAGTATATATATCTAGGGCTTAAGGGAGTTTAGAAGTTCACCTGGATATGATGCAAATGAAGGTAACTGCGTAGATGTCTGTTGGAGTACATGCAAGATTAGTTTTTCAATCCATCCGAGATTTGTTTCAGCTACACCGTCAATGGAAGAGGTGAATAGGTGAAGTCAACTTTTGTTCTTGGTGGACTGGAGGAGGGGAAGTTGATGAGAGGTCGGGCTTGGAGTTGGGAACCAAAGGTGGTGAGGGGAAAGCTACTCTTCCCTTTATGCTTATGGTTTAGGTGGGTAAGGGTCAATCTTAGGGTTTCCATTTGATGGGAGGGGTCATATGGTGTCATTTAGTCGGTTAGGTCATTCCTAGGACAAGTCAAGGTTTACCAAAAAAGGATCATTTGCTCCTAAAATTTATTATCCTTCCTAATACCTCTTAACAATTAGCTGGGGTTACAATTAGGTGTGCCCTAGTTTTGTCCAGCTGGTTAGGACATAATACAACATGGGGTGGGTTCCCAAAATGGACCAGGGTTTAACTTGGTTTCATTTATTAAATTTTACTTAATAGACTCAAGTCAGCCATAGTTCAACATGGTAAACATGTCAAGTTTGACTCGGGTGATCCAGACGATCTCTTTTTAATTCTACAGGTCCATTGCAACTGACTGAGGTCAAATTCGAGTTCTTTTACACATTTCCCTATATTTGATTCATTGTGTCACTCAATGCATGTACTTTTGGTAAATTCCTCTAATCATTATCCAAATGTCGTAAAACTGACATTTTCATGTTTGCAATGATCATACGAGTCCATTGCAACAAGTTGAGATCGATTTCGAGTTCGTTTGGTTTAATTGGGTAGGGTGACCCAACCGATTAAAACATAGGTCAATTGAGCCATGTGGAGGAACACTCATGAAACAATTGACAGGGGGGGGGGGGGGGGGGGGGGTGGAATGTTATAATAAGCCAGTTAATGAATGCCGAAATACCCTTTCATTCGATGATCGGCTACCCCCCCCCCCCCCCCCCCCCCCCCGGTGTAACGGCCCAAGCCTCATTGTCTTGGACCGTTAGACGCCTGGCCCCATTGTCCAGGACGCCCGGGCTGCAGCTCGCTTTGAAACACCCCAACGCCTCTCTGAGCCTGTTTCTCAGCTACAGTGCGTTGTTGATGGCGGGACTAGAACACCCGTCCACCCTTGATGAGAAACCTTCAACAGTTCTCATCACCAACTGAGTTGCAGCTCAGTTGGTGATGAGAACTGTTGAAGGTTTCTCATCAAGGGTGGTCGGGTGTTCGAGTCCCGCCATCAACAACGCACTGTAGCTGAGAAACGGGCTCAGAGAGGCGTTGGGGTGTTTCAAAGCGGGCTGCAGCCCGGGCGTCCTGGACAATGGGGCCAGGCGTCTAACGGTCCAAGACAATGAGGCTTGGGCCGTTACACCCGGTTAACAATCAGTGACTACCAAGACCCAATTAAGCTCCAGCACACAGCTGGTCTACACACTTTCGATAGGCTATCAACAATTGGTGATCAGCTACCCCAGTTGGCAATCGATGGTAGATACCATAGTCTACGATCGTCGATTTGCTACCCCGAAAATTATTATTCGCTTCTCAAAGTGTGCATAGTATCTAGAAGGGGCACACATTCATGCATGAAGTAAACACATGAGCGGAAGGCAAAAATGTAACACCCCGGATTTTGCTGAGCGTTGATGCTAGAATGCCCAAGGAATAATGCAGGTATTCTGTAGCTGGGAGCTAGCGTCGGCGCTAGTGGCTAGCGCAGGTGTTAGCTGCCTCATCGAAAAGATTAGTGGTTTCGACGGTTTCGTCGAGTGGTTCCGTCGAAATGGTTTTTCATCGAAAGGACTTCGTCGAGTGTTAGCGCGGGCGATAGCGCTAGTGCCGGCGCTAGTCTTCGACGTATGTTGCAGTTCCGTCGGGACAACAAGTTGGATTTCGTCAAAAGAGTTTCGTCGAATGGATAGCGCGGGCGATAGCGCTAGCGTCGGCGCTAGCGTGCGGAACCAGATCGGTAAGTAACATTTTCTGGCTGTCTGATATTCATAGATCTTGATACAAAGGCTCAAATAAGTGCGTCCTAAAGCACTAAATAGGGCAGAGGAGTTCTATTCTCATTTTTTAAAGGCATTTGTGCTTTTCGAGGCTAAGGAAAAGGAAGGGTTTGGAGGAAGAAGAAGAAGGCATCTTCCGCCATTGACGGAGCTCCGAAGCTCCGAATCACGAGACGTTTCCAGATCCACGGAGAGCAGCCCGGTGCGGTTATTTCCATCCGGTTGAAATCTCGGATTCATGGCGCCAAAGAGAACGAGAAGGGTAATGATCCTTCCTCCCGGTCTTAGGATGTGTTCTTGTCCTCTCATTCCTTTTCTATGCATTTTGAGATTGTGTCTTTCACTAATTAGTGAAGTGTAGGACTTCCTATAGTTCTTCAGAACTCCGGGTAGATTGTGTTCGTCCCCGACATTATTTGCATGTAAAAATTCGGTAGACGTACAGATTTAGGCATTTTGTTTAAAGCCTACCTGTGGCCATTAGCCTGGATCGGTGATGCTTGATTGTGATGTGCATTTAGGTTAAGCCTGGAATGTATGCTGGAGAATGACTCTGTGAGAAATGACATCGTATTGCGGGACTTGTAAGTTAGATGTCTTTCGGAGAGCCCAACGGAAGCCCCACGCTTGGATTATGGTTGGAAGCAAACCTTCACCACGAGATTTGAAGTGGAGCGGTCTTGTACCTCCTTCAGTTGTTATGTGGGAGAATCCTAAGTTCTCTTGGGAGGATTAGGTGCGTAACCATGATTTTGTTTAGCACTTGTATGTGTTAAACCCTTACGGGCCGAGGCAAAGCCGTACCCGCATCGTGCAGTGACCACGGCGATTAGAGCACTGCCAAAGATGAACCGAACTCGTTACCATGCAGAACGGTCAGAGGTACTTACCTCTTATAAAGCCGTGGGATCATGGGAGAGGCCATAGAAGGTGTTTACCTAGACATGCCAAAATCTCTACTTTTCCCACCTAAGGTTGTTGCTTATGGTGGAGTGTATATGGATTGATGTCTGTTAGCCTCATGCGGTTGCTTAGGCGGTTGCCGGAATCCTCCGAGTGAACCCAACCAACATCATGTGCATACCTAGGTTCCCTTTACTTTGATGCTCAACCTAGAAGATTGATTGTGCTTGAAACCTCACCTTGTGTAGTGGTAGTTACACTTTCTTTTATGATTACATGTTGTATGTACGACTTGCTGGCAGGATTAGCGGTGACACACCCCTGAGCCGGCTAGATGGCCGGGGGGGGGGGGGGGGGGGGGGGGGGGGGGGGGGTGGGATCATTATGCGGTTTGTGGTCAGCTCATAGCTGACCCTCGTTTACCTCTTATTGGATGTTAGTGCAGGTGCTGGCGAGCCAAGTGGAAAGTAGATGGCTGAAGCCATATGTTGTGTTGGCCCTCGAAGGCCAACCTCTCCTTTACTGTTTTCCTTATATGGCATGCGTGCCGATGCATGTTTTTGAGTTAAAGACATTGTATGAATGTAAGGCCATAACTCTTACTTATTTCATTTCTGGGATAGTGGACAATTCTGAAAGTAATGTTATTTAATGCTTCCGCTTACGCTTTTGATACTCTCGTGTAGTTCTTTTCTGTTGTCATCTTATTAACGTCTAGCTAGTGCGTTCAATGTGGCGTGGGGTCCTGGCCGGACTTATTGTTATATTGTTTGTACTAGGAGGGTGTTATAATTTGGTATCAGACTTTAGGAGTCGATCCTTAATTTTGCGAATTCAAGGCCGAATTCCTTTTAAGGGGGTGGAGTGCACGTGTTGTGAGTTCACCTAAAACGATAAAAACTAATAAGAATGTCCACTTAGGAATGAAAAACAAGCTTGTTTGCGGAACTTGAGCGTTCCTTGATTGCTTGTTGCTATGTTTTCGGTCACTAAAGCGTGTGTTACACGATTATAGGTGACTAGGAGTGGTGCGGGGCAATCTCAACCCCGTAACACTGATGAAAGTAGTGCGTGCGCTGAGGTACCAGCGACCACTCCTTCTGCTGAGATTATTAGATTAGTCGTTAAAGCGGTCTTCACGATGATCAATAATCAGCCTGGGCGGCTTGCATAGTCTACTACCCCTACTCATGATGTGGCCCTGGCACCTGTTGCTACTGTGGAACTTAGAGCAGAACCTGCAGTAGAGCCCATGGTGGAACATAGAGTAGAAAATATAGTTGTGGGAAGAGCGCGCGACCAACAGTCAAAGCCTGAGTTCAGGAGAATTATGAGGAAGTTTAGGTTCACAGAACTAGCTCCCTCTATCGTATCGGGAGCAACGAACGCATAGAGTCCTGTTACGTGTTTCACTTGCGGGAAAGTGGGACATAAGGCCCGAGTATGTCGAAGTGGTCCCCCGAGCAGTGGACTATGCTCGTGCGGTGGGTCTATCTTATATGGAGAAAGGAAAAATCGCATGGAGTCCCATGATGTGTTTCACTCTTGGAAAGGTGGGACACAGAGCCCGAGTGTGTCGAAGTGGTCCCCCGAAGGTGAAAAACCGAGCAGTGGACTATGCTCGTGCGGCGGGTTCATCTTATGCAGAGAAAGGTAATGCTGCGGAGACTTCTACTTCCCAGCAACCTCCGACCCAGCCGAGAGTCTACTCGCTTGGACAACAAGAAGCCATACGGCAGAATGATGTCATCACATGTATGAATTATAATTTATATTTTACAACTTGACGTGATTTATACTTCGTGTACGACTATACGTTTGCTTACGTGTGCAATTAGGCTCCGTCTTAATTTTCAACTATCCGGCGGGAGATCTCTTCGATACTGGAGCATCATACTCCTTCTTGTCTAAGGACTTCGTCTTGCGATTCAGAGTATCGTCTACCCTGGTGAAGGATAGATTGGAGGTAGTGTTGCCCAACAGATCTCGTATGAGCATGGATAGGTTGAGTCGCGTAAAGGTGCGGATAGGGAATCAAGATTTTGACTTGGAAGCGTCATTACTACCAATAACTGGATTTGACGTAATCTTTGGCATGGATTGGCTCTCGAAGCAGCGAGCATGCATTGATTGCAATCAGAAGGAGATTACTCTGGGAAAGAACACCAAATATGAAACCATATTTGCTGGTATGTGAGGAGTGAGCAAGACTCTGATGTCTGCTCTCTAGATGGTTAAGCGGTGAGAAAAGGCACAGAGTTATTCTTCACGTTGTTGGAGGCTTCGATGCCTAAGCCTAGTATAAGTGATGTCCCGATAGTGGCAGAGTACGTTGACGTGTTTCCTAACAAACTCCCTAGGGTTCCCCCTAGTAAGAGATTGATTTCTGTATCGAGTTGGTGTCAGGTGCCAAATCTATGTCACGTTAACCGTACTGAATAACGCCAAAGGAATTGGTAGAGTTGAAAGTTCAGTTGCAAGAACTGCTAGAGCAAGGCTATGTACGTCCAAGTTCATACCCTTGGAGTGCATTGGTTCTCTTTGTGAAAAAGGATGGGAACTTGCGTCTATCCATTGATTATAGAGAACTAAATAAGCTGACCGAGAAGAGTCGTTATCCGATTCCGAGAATCATTGACTTATTCGACCAACTGGTTGGGTCGACGGTATATTCTAAGCTAGACTTAAGGTCCGACTATTATCAACTGAGAATCAGGAAATGTGATATTCCAAAGACGACGTTCAGTACCTATTTCGTGCACTACGAGTTCACAGTCATGTCGTTCGGTCTTTCCAATGCACTGTCGGTATTTATAGACTTGATAAATAGAATGTTCCGAGAGTACTTGGACCAATTTGTGATCATCTTCATCGACGACATATTGGTATACTCTCAGTCCAAAGAGGAGCATGCAGAGCATCTGCTCGCAGTCTTGAGCACCTTGAGGAGGAGTCAGCTATATGCCAAGTTCTCCAAGTGCGAGTTTTGGCTGTCATCAGTGGCATTCCTTGGTCATGTTGTTAGTGGTGAAGGAAGTACGGTGTGAAGATTGACATCTTTACGGACCACAAGAGCCTCAAGTACCTGTTGGATCAAAAGGAGTTGAATATGCGTCAGAGGAGGTGGATGGAGTTCCTCGGGGATTACACCTTCGACATACGTTACACTCCCGGGAAAGGAAATGTTGTTGCAGACACATTGTGTAACACCCCAAAAATCGTAGTTCAGCGAGGTAGGCGGAGTGGTAGTGCTGCGTTCGGGATAGGCTAAAATTCCATAGCTGTTCAGTGCGCACGACCAGTGTCCTCTTCGCGCACGACCAGTGGCCGTGCGCATGTGATCGTGCGTTAATTCGAAGGATTCAGAGTTCTGTCTCGAATAGTGCGCACGACCAGTGTCCTCTTCGCGCACGACCAGTGACCGTGCACATGTGATCGTGCGCCCCGTTTATTCTGCTCCGCGATTTTGAGCGGAGAAGGAGATCGGTCCGTCCAAATCTATTGGAATTTGATCCAACGGCTGCGATGGTTGGCTGGGGGGTTTTAGGGATTGGTAGAGGAGTTAAACCCTCATTATTTCCAAGGCTTTCTCTCTCTTAGGTTGGAGAAAGGAGGAGGAGGCAAGGAGGAAGAAGAAGGGGAATCTACCATTGCCGGAGCTTCGGAGCTCCGTTCGCCGATCCGAGACCGGCAGTGCGTAGAGGGCATCAAGGCGCTTCTTCTCCACCGTGTGGTTGCAAGCTTCTCATGGCTAGGAGGAGATCTCAAAAGGTAACGACATTTCTCCTCCCGGTCTTTAGGATGCGTGTTTGGCATCCCTTCTTTTTCTGCATTTTGGCACCGGATCCGTCGAGTGAGAGGGATCCGGGTCGCCTTGGTTCAAGATAAACCACCGGGTTGATTGTGTCCGTCCCCGGCATGTTTTGCATTAGAGATCCGCTCCGTTAGCGGATTAGGCATTGTGGGTGAAGCCGGATTTGTGGCCGTTGGTCCGATCCGGTGATGTTGATTTACGCACATTTTAGGGATTTTGTTAGAAATCCGATTACGGCGAACTCGTCGTGGTGATGCCTTTATAGCTTCGTGTGGTAATGAATGTTGGGTTAGGGCGGAGAAATAATGTGCGGATTTTGTGGCTTGTGATGCCTAGTGTTGTGCAAAGGCGCGATTGGTCTTTGTGGTCGGCTGGCTATCCCGTGAAGACTGAGATTCACGTGTGGAGAGTGTCCCGGCAAGATTAGTCCCTTCGATTGTTGACTGACGAGAATGTCTGTGCTACGGTTGAGTCCGTTGACGGTCGCCAGGCGAGGCAATCGGTGGACGTTGTCCCGAAAGTAAGTCCAGGGCCTTGGGACGTTTTGGTTGGCCAGAATTCTTAGAATCGGTCTTGGTGCGTTATTGGCGGCCCAAGCGTGTGAGCTGTCAGACAAGCCCGATGGCATGGTGGGCCAGGCGAGGTGGGTCTCAGCGAGAGTGCTTGGCCTTGGGTTTTGGTGCCCTTGTGGGGAAGTAATGAGTACCCTTGTGTTGGTGATGTATGATGATGTGTTAGATTCATACGCTTTAGGGCGCCTTGGGTGAAACCCGGGCTTGCACTCATTTTGCATTGTTAGGCCCCTTTTATTACCTGCTCAACATAGAAACGTGGATGATGCTTGTGACACTCATGCCAGTATTTATGTTGCTTTCCTTTATGTACTTTTGCATACGAAGTGCTGACTTGCAGGGTGAAGTAGTTCCCCGGGGTCCGCTAGGACGGCCGGGAGGAGGGATGTTGTTACACCGCTTGTGGTCAGCCATAGCTGACCCTCGTTTACCGCTCTTTGTGATTTGGTTGCAGGGCAAGAATCGCAGGCTGGACCCAGCGCGCCGGCCAAAAAGGCCTAAAGCCTCACGAAGTGCTTAGTTGATTTCCTGCATTACTTTCTTCATACTTTGGTATACCCGGCTTGCATGCTGAGGCAGTATAGGGAAAAAACTATCCTTCCCCTTTTGTTGGGATGTCTTTTATTATGGAATGTTTGATGTTTTGGACATTGTTTTGTAAGGCCTTAAGGTCAGTTGGACTCCTTTGTAGTATGGACAATCTCTGCGGCTTAGTTTGTTTCCGCTGTGTTGTCTGAGTTATGAGATTGGGTAGTTAATATCATCTTTTAATACTAAAGCTGTGGCGGTTATATGCTGTGGGGTCCCGGCCGGACCCATATTATATGGTCATTACAGGGGAGGTGTTACAATTTGGTATCAGAGCATGGTTTGTTCTAGTATTCTTGCGAGGTCTAGTGTTTTTGGATCGCGTAAGAGATTGTTCACATAGGAGTATTGTGCGGGATCATGAGTATCCCTGCGTTCGGGTCTTGCGTTTAGATCCTGATGAGCGTTTATTTGTTTCCTTGCTTATTCTAGGATGTTGGCGACGATGCGGGGACATCGAGGAGGCAAGAGGAGCCTTCGGGGAGTAGTGCTACTGCTCCAGGCCTCATGAATGTGGGCATGTCCCCGGCTGATTTCTGTCGCATGCTAGCGGAGGCAATGGTAGCGGCTCAAGCTGGAGCGATGCCACGGGTTCCTACGCCGGTGGTGCAAGTTGCGACCCCTGTCACTCCGGCGGCTACGCCGGATACACCGAATGTCGAAGTAAGGCAAGCAGAGCCTCTAGCGGAGAGAGCTATTCCGATGGGTGATCGATTCATGAAGTATTTCTTGAGTTTCCACCCTCCGACATTCAAGGGAGTGGGCACTCCAACGGATGCCGAGGATTGGCTTTCGAGGATCCAGGAGCTCTTGAAGGCAATTGAGACCCCAGCTGAGAGGCAGTCTCACTTTGCGAGCTTCATGTTAGAGGGCGATGCGAAGTTGTGGTGGGTGAACCATAACGGTCGACTTTTTGTTGGGCGTGTTCCGTCCATGGAGGAGTTCGGAAACGCTTTCCTAAAGCGTTACATTCCGGCTTCAACAAGGTTAGCACTGCAGCGGCAGTTTCTGCATTTGGTGCAGCGGGAGAAGACGGTGGATGAATATCTGCAAGAGTTCACTCGGTTGGGTCGGTATGCGGGCACGACAATGGCAGATGATGAAGAGAGAGATAACCTCTTTTATCAAGGGTTGAGGGAAAATTTAAGGCAACCACTCATAGCCTTGAAGAATGCGGGATTCAATGAGTTGGTCGAAGCCGCTCGCACGCTGGAGAGCGACTTGGAGCGAACTCAACGGCGAAAGGGTGTTGCGGCAAGGCAGGGAGAAGGAAAGCCTTCTAAGTCTCAGTCCCAGTGGAAGTCCGAGGGCAGCCGATGGAAGAAGAAGCCCCGTCCTAATCGGCCTGGGGAGAGAAGTGGCGCACCTTCGGGAGATTTCCGTTCCAAAGGTCCGGTTACTTGTTACCAGTGTGGCAAGGTGGGTCACATTAGTCGTTTTTGTACCGAGGGCGGAGCTGGGCCAGAGCCGAGACAAGAACAATCGGTGCGTTCGGGTCCCGGTGTTGCAGAGAAGGGGAAAGCGGCGGAGTCGAGTGCTTCGCGGTTCCCTCCAGTGCAGCCTAGGGCCTATAATCTTGGGCAACAGGAAGCGATACGTCAACCCGATGTGGTGACAGGTACGAAAGGCTTAAGTTCCGTTTGTTACTATAATGTAGTTTGCGGCCTTTCATGTTTGTTTTGCACGTGGTTAGGTTTCGTGCTAGTTTCGGGCTACCCCTCTCGAGTGTTGTTCGACACGGGGGCGTCACACTCATTTCTTGCGGAAAGTTTTATCCGGAAGATTGGTGCTGAGCCCGTAGTGGCAGGAGTGGAGCTGAGTGTGCGTATGTCGAATGGGTCTTTCATGACTACCATGAGGAAGGGACGCATTGTGATGCAAATTGGCGATTGTGATTTCGTGTTGGTAGCAGCGATTCTGCCACTAGCTGAATTCGATGTTATCTTGGGAATGGACTGGCTTGCGGAGCAGCGAGCTAGTATCGACTGCCAGTTGAAGGTGGTAACCCTGAGAGCTGAAGGTAGAGCAGAGGTCAAGTTTGAAGGCCTAAGCGGAGTGGCTTGCTCCCTGATTTCCGCTATGCAAATGAGGCGTGCGGTGAATCAAGGAGGCGAGGCATTTTTAGCTTTGTTGGAGGCTCACTCCACAAAGTTGGCTATTAGAGAAGTTCCGGTGGTGGAAGAATTTGAGGATGTATTCCCCGAGGAGCTTCCGGGAGCACCTCCTCAGCGTGAAATCGATTTCTCGATAGAGTTGGTACCGGGTGCGAGGCCGGTGTCGCGTCCTCCGTTTAGGATGGCACCGAAGGAACTGGCCGAGCTAAAGGTTCAGTTGCAAGAGTTGTTAGAGCAAGGGTACATTAGGCCCAGCTCTTCGCCGTGGAGCGCACCGGTTTTGTTTGTGAAGAAAAAGGACGGAAGTATGCGGTTGTGCATTGATTACCGTGAGCTAAATAAGTTGACCGTCAAGAATAAATATCCGATTCCCCGAATCGATGATTTGTTCGACCAGTTAGTGGGGTCGGTGGTGTACTCCAAGTTGGATTTGAAATCGGGGTACTACCAGTTGAAGATTCGAGAAGAGCGCGTTGCCAAGACAGCGTTTGGGACTCGTTATGGACACTACGAGTTTTCGGTGATGCCGTTCGGACTGACGAACGCGCCATCTGTGTTCATGGATTTGATGAACAAGGTTTTTCGCCCGTTCTTAGATTCGTTCGTGGTGGTGTTTATTGACGATATTTTGGTGTATTCAAAATCGGAGGCAGAGCATGAGTCTCACTTGAGGCAAGTATTGCAGACTCTAAGGGAGAATCAGCTTTATGCTAAGTTCTCAAAATGTGAGTTTTGGATCGAGAAGGTGGCTTTCTTGGGGCACATAATTAGTGGAGATGGGGTGGCGGTAGATCCGGCGAAGATTGAAGCCATTAAGGGTTGGCCTATTTTGAGAACCGTGGCGGAAGTCCGGAGCTTCCTTGGACTAGCCGGTTATTACAGAAGATTCGTGGAGAACTTTTCGCGGATGGCGTTGCCCCTCACCACACTCACTCGCAAGGACCAGAGGTTTGTTTGGACACCAGAGTGTGCCCGGGCATTCGAGAATTTGAAGGAAAGATTGATGTCTGCCCCAATCCTTAGTCTTCCTAGTGGGACGGAAGGATTTCAGATCTTTAGCGACGCGTCAGGTTGCGGGTTGGGTTGCGTGCTGGTGCAGCACGGCAAGGTGATAGCGTATGGGTCAAGGCAGTTAAAGACTCATGAGAGGAATTATCCCGTCCATGATCTGGAGTTGGCGGCGGTAATCTTTGCGCTAAAACTGTGGAGACACTATGTTTATGGTGCGAAGGTGGAGATCTTCACGGATCACAAAAGCCTGAGGTATCTCCTAGACCAAAAGGATCTGAATATGCGGCAGCGTAGGTGGGTCGAGTTCCTTGGGGACTACGACGTGGAGATTCAGTATACGCCGGGTAAAGCCAACGTGGTGGCGGATGCTTTGAGTAGGAAGTACTCCGGGCAAGGTAATTGGATGGAGGCGCATAGCGAGCGTTTGATTCGAGACTTGGAGTCTCTTGACATTTCTTGTGTGGCTAGAGGTGAGTCTAGCATAGCTCGTTTGAACTGGATTGAAATGCAGTGTGATATAACGGATCGGATCCGAGAGGCGACCAGTGCGGACGAGGAGTGCCAACAGTTGGTGTTGGAGGCTCAGCAAAGCGAAGGCACTGCCTTGGAGATGGTTGGTGGAATTCTGAGGAGAGACGGGAGGATCTGTGTTCCGCGCTTCGGCAAGCTTCGCGAGGAGTTGATGTTTGAAGCTCACTTTACGAAGTACTCAGTTCATCCAGGAAGTACAAAGATGTACGCGGATTTGAAGAAATCTTTTTGGTGGCCTGGGATGAAGCGGGATGTAGCCGAGTACGTGAGCCGATGTCAGACTTGTGCCTTGGTGAAGGCTGAGTGCCAAAGGCCCGGCGGGTTCTTGAAGCCTCTTCCCATCCCCGAATGGAAATTTGATGACATCTCTATGGATTTTGTGCATGGTTTGCCTCGATCGCAGCAGGGTAACGATGCGATTTGGGTGATAGTGGATCGCCTGACGAAGGTGGCCCACTTCATTCCAAATCAGAAGAGCGATGGCGTGGAGAAGCTCGTGGAGCTTTATGTTCGAAACATTGTGCAGTTGCACGGGATTCCGAAGAGCATCGTTAGTGATCGCGATGGGCGATTCACATCGAAGGACTGGAGATTAGTGCAGAAAAGTCTAGGCACGAAGCTCAAGTTTAGAACCGCGTTCCATCCGCAGACCGATGGTCAGACGGAGCGAACGAACCGTACGTTGGAAGACATGTTGAGGATGTGTGCTATCGACTTTGGCAAAGGTTGGGAGGATCACCTTTTCATGGTGGAGTTCGCCTATAATAATAGCTTCCAGGCGAGTATCAAGATGGCGCCATACGAAGCTTTGTATGGAAGGAAGTGTCGAACGCCGATGTCTTGGGCAGAGGTGGGAGACACTAAGCTTTTGGGAAAGCAAGTGGTGGAAGATGCTTGCGAGATTGTGCGGACGATTCAGGAGCGCATGAAGGTTGCTCGGGATCGACAAGCGAAGTATTTTAATGCGCGCCACAGAAATGTGGAGTTTGCAGTGGGCTACATGGTCTACTTGAAGATCAAGCCGTTCAAGGGTGTTTCGCGGGTGCGGCGACTCAAGAAGTTGAGTCCGAGATATTTGGGTCCGTTCGAGGTTACGGAGCGTATAGGCGAAGCAGCCTATCGTTTGGCGTTGTCCGCAGAGCTGAGTGGATTACATGACGTTTTTCATGTCTCCGTACTGAGGAAAGCTTTGGTGGAGCCGAGCGTCGTGGTCGAAGCGGCGGCGGTGCCGGTGATGGAGAACTTGGGGGCGAGGGTTCGCCCGGTGTGCGTGGAGGATTCAGAAGTCCGGCAGTTGCGTAACAAGCAAGTCAAACTTGTAAAGGTGCGATGGGACAACTGCGGGCGAGACGAATTCTCTTGGGAGCGTGAGCAAGCGATGCGGGAGGATTTCCCGGAACTTTTCGCTCCAGGTATGCGTTATGAATTCCCTGTTTAAATTCTGAAATTTCGGGACGAAATTCGTTTAAGGGGGGTGGAGTTGTAACACCCCAAAAATCGTAGTTCAGCGAGGTAGGCGGAGTGGTAGTGCTGCGTTCGGGATAGGCTAAAATTCCATAGCTGTTCAGTGCGCACGACCAGTGTCCTCTTCGCGCACGACCAGTGACCGTGCGCATGTGATCGTGCATTAATTCGAAGGATTCGGAGTTCTGTCTCGAACAGTGCGCACGACCAGTGTCCTCTTCGCGCACGACCAGTGACCGTGCGCATGTGATCGTGCGCCCTGTTTATTCTGCTCTGCGATTTTGAGCGGAGAAGGAGATCGGTCCGTCCAAATCTATTGGAATTTGATCCAACGGCTGCGATGGTTGGCTGGGGGGTTTTAGGGCTTGGTAGAGGAGTTAAACCCTCATTATTTCCAAGGCTTTCTCTCTCTTAGGTTGGAGAAAGGAGGAGGAGGCAAGGAGGAAGAAGAAGGGGAATCAGCCATTGCCGGAGCTTCGGAGCTCCGTTCGCCGATCCGAGACCGGCAGTGCGTAGAGGGCATCAAGGCGCTTCTTCTCCACCGTGTGGTTGCAAGCTTCTCATGGCTAGGAGGAGATCTCAAAAGGTAACGACATTTCTCCTCCCGGTCTTTAGGATGCGTGTTTGGCATCCCTTCTTTTTCTGCATTTTGGCACCGAATCCGTCGAGTGAGAGGGATCCGGGTCGCCTTGGTTCAAGATAAACCACCGGGTTGATTGTGTCCGTCCCCGGCATGTTTTGCACTAGAGATCCGCTCCGTTAGCGGATTAGGCATTGTGGGTGAAGCCGGATTTGTGGCCGTTGGTCCGATCCGGTGATGTTGATTTACGCACATTTTAGGGATTTTGTTAGAAATCCGATTACGGCGAACTCGTCGTGGTGATGCCTTTATAGCTTCGTGTGGTAACGAATGTTGGGTTAGGGCGGAGAAATAATGTGCGGATTTTGGGGCTTGTGATGCCTAGTGTTGTGCGAAGGCGCGATTGGTCTTTGTGGTCGGCTGGCTATCCCGTGAAGACTGAGATTCACGTGTGGAGAGTGTCCCGGCAAGATTAGTCCCTTCGATTGTTGACTGACGAGAATGTCTGTGCTACGGTTGAGTCCGTTGACGGTCGCCAGGCGAGGCAATCGGTGGACGTTGTCCCAAAAGTAAGCCCAGGGCCTTGGGACGTTTTGGTTGGCCAGAATTCTTAGAATCGGTCTTGGTGCGTTATTGGCGGCCCGAGCGTGTGAGCTGTCAGACAAGCCCGATGGCATGGTGGGCCAGGCGAGGTGGGTCTCAGCGAGAGCGCTTGGCCTTGGGTTTTGGTGCCCTTGTGGGGAAGTAATGAGTACCCTTGTGTTGGTGATGTATGATGATGTGTTAGATTCATACGCTTTAGGGCGCCTTGGGTGAAACCCGGGCTTGCACTCATTTTGCATTGTTAGGCCCCTTTTATTACCTGCTCAACATAGAAACGTGGATGATGCTTGTGACACTCATGCCAGTATTTATGTTGCTTTCCTTTATGTACTTTTGCATACGAAGTGCTGACTTGCAGGGTGAAGTAGTTCCCCGGGGTCCGCTAGGACGGCCGGGAGGAGGGATGTTGTTACACCGCTTGTGGTCAGCCATAGCTGACCCTCGTTTACCGCTCTTTGTGATTTGGTTGCAGGGCAAGAATCGCAAGTTGGACCCAGCGCGCCGGCCAAAAAGGCCTAAAGCCTCACGAAGTGCTTAGTTGATTTCCTGCATTACTTTCTTCGTACTTTGTTATACCCGGCTTACATGCCGAGGCAGTATAGGGAAAAACCTATCCTTCCCCTTTTGTTGGGATGTCTTTTATTATGGAATGTTTGATGTTTTGGACATTGTTTTGTAACGCCTTAAGGTCAGTTGGACTCCTTTGTAGTATGGACAATCTCTGCGGCTTAGTTTGTTTCCGCTGTGTTGTCTGAGTTATGAGATTGGGTAGTTAATATCATCTTTTAATACTAAAGCTGTGGCGGTTATATGCTGTGAGGTCCCGGCCGGACCCATATTATATGGTCATTACAGGGGAGGTGTTACACATTGAGTCGTCGGGCTCCCACGCAAGCAAATTGGATTTTGATACACGATGATCATCTAATCCGCGTTCTAGAGTCCATGGGGATCACTTGTGTCGATAAGAGAGTGTATACTTCAGTATGTTTAAATTGGACGGAGGTTCAATACGACCTTGACGACCGAGTTCGACACGCTTTGGAGATGAATGAAAGCATGAAACATTACAAAGCGGAGACTGTGGATGGGTCTAACGCTGAATTCTCTTTCGATGATGGTCTTTTATGGAAAGATGCTAGATTGTGCGTCCCAAAAGTGGCCAATCTACGGGAAGAATTGATGTACGAGGCTCACTTTACCAAGTACTCGATTCACCCTGGGAGCACAAAGATGTATATGGATATGAAGAAACTCTTATGGTGGCCAAGAATGAAGAAAGACATTGATCTATATGTGACAAAGTGTCATACTTGTGCATTAGTGAAGGTTGAATGTCAAAGGCCTGGTGGGTTTCTCAAGTCTTTGCTGATTCCGAAATGGAAGTTTGACAATATTTCGATAGATTCCGTGTGCAGATTGTCGAGATCGCAACATGGAAACGACGTTATTTGGGTGATCGTAGATCGGTTAACGAAAGTATCGTACTTTATTCTGAACCGGAAAGATGACTCCGTAGAAAAGCTAGCAAAGCTGACGTTGATAATATTGTATGACTACACGATGTTCCCCGTAGAATCGTTAGTGATCGTGATGGGCGATTCACATCAAATGACTAGAAGCTGATCCACCAACTATTGGGTACTAAGCTAAAGTTTAGGGTTTAGGGTGATTCACACGACCTTGATCCTTCCACCCGCAAACGGATGGGCAGATCGAAAGGACCAATAGGATGATGGAAGACATGCTAAGGATGTGCGCCCTGGACTTCGAGAAGCGATTGGAGGGCCATCTCTATATGATTGAGTTCGCCTACAACAACAGCTACCAATCAAGTTTAAAATGGCTCCGTTCGAAGCCCTTTATGGTAGGAAGTGTCGTACGCCATTGGTTTGGGCCGAAATGGGCAACACGAAGTTATTAAAGCGCAAAGATGTGGATGAAGCGAGTACGCCAATTCAAGCAATTCGAGAGCGGTTTCTCATTGCCCGGGATAGGCATGCAAAGTACTACAATGCGAATCACCAGAACGTCGAGTTTGCCATTGGTGATTGGGTGTACCTGAAGATCAAACCGTTCAAGGGAGTATTGAGGATCCAACGCTTGAAAAAGCTGAGTCCAAGGTACGTAGGGTCGTTTGAGATATTGGAACGCATTGGTGAAGCTGCATACCAGCTTGCTCTATCTGAGGAGTTAAGTGGTATGCACGATGTATTCCACATCTCTGTATTAAGGAAGGCTGTGAAAGAGCCTACACTTATTGTTGCAATTGACGAAGTGTCAATTGATGGTGGGCTAGAGATGAGAGTCAAGCCCATATGCATCGAAGACACCGAAGTGAAGCAATTGCGGATCAAGGCTATCTGAATGGTAAAGGTCCGTTGGAACAATTGCGAAAAGAGGAACTCTTTTGAGAAAGAGAGCAAACAATGTTCGCGGAGTACCCCGAGCTATTTTCCACAGGTATACGTTAAATTGTGTACCTTACTATTTTCGTAATTTCGAGGACGAAATTCTTTTAAGGGGGTGGAGTTGTAACACCCCAGATTTCGCTGAGCAGAGGTTGGAATGCCCAAGGAAGAATGCATGTATTCTGTAGCTAGGAGCTAGCGTCTGTGCTAGTGGCTAGCGCAGGCGTTAGCTGCCCCGTCGAAAAGATTAGTGGTTTCGACTGTTTCATCGAGTGGTTCCGTCGAAATGGTTTTTCGTCGAAAGGGACTTCGTCGAGTGCTAGCGCGGGCGGGTAGCGCTAGCGCCGGCGCTAGTCTTCAACGAAAGTTGCAGTTCTGTCGGGACACCAAGTTGGATTTCGTTGAAAGGGTTTCGTCGAATGGATAAGGCAGGCGGTAACGCTATCGCCGCCGCTAGCGTGCGGAACCAGATCCGTAAGTAGCATTTTTTGGCCGTCCTATCTTCTTAGATCTGGATCCAAAGGCTCAGATAAGTGCGCCCTAAAGCACTAAATAGGGCAGGGAGTTCTATTCTCATTTGTTAAAGGCATTTGTGCTTTTGGAGGCTAAGGAAAAGGAAGGGTTTGGAGGAAGAAGAAGAAGGCATCTTTCGCCGTTGACGAAGCTCCGAAGCTCCAAATCGCGAGACGTTTCCAGATCCACGGAGAGCAGCCCGGTGCAGTTCTTTCCATCCGGTTGAAATCTCAGATTTGTGGCGCCGAAGAGAACGGGAAGGGTAACGATCCTTTCTCACGGTCTTAGGTCGTGTTCTTGTCCTCTCATTCCTTTTTCTATGCATTTTGAGGTTGTCTCTTTCACTAATTAGTGAAGTGTAAGACTTCATATAGTTCTTTAGAACTCCAGGTAGATTGTGTCCTTCCCCGGCATTATTTGCATGTAGAAATCCGTTAGACGTATGGATTTAGGCATTTTGTGTGAAGCCTACTGATGCGCAAAACTATATCCGCAAACGATAACGGCAAGTGTACCGTATCGAATGTACTATAGGTTATAAAAAACCAAGGTCGTATTAGACTCGGGGCGGTTGATTACTCTTACTTCGAAAAATCTCTATTATTTTATCGAATAAAACTTGGGTTGGTTGTTTGCAAGAAAGAGAAATAATTTGTTAAAACTATGATTAAAGAACTAGCACTCGACCTTGAATCACCTTGGAAAAATAAATAAATTAAGAAATAAAACTTCTAATTCTCTTTAAAAGAATTGCTTGACCGTGGAGGTTCCCGAATTATAAACGTACCTCTCTCGAGGATACGTCTAACTAAGATTAGGTTGATCAACCGAACTCTCGTTCTATAATTGAAACCCCTAAACTTGCTTTAACGAAGTGAACCCCTCTATGGGATTTGACTCCAATCTGGGAGATTTATGTTGTCCTCTTTCGAGGAGTGCATTCAAATCTCTTTATCCTTGAAATGATCGATTCGAACTCAAAACCTCTCGGTTATTAGACTACGAAAACAAGAATGAGATTTATATATCGATAATATAATCTCAATCAATTTAAATTCAAGGATAAATCTAAGCGATCTAAATAAAAGAGAAAGAAGTTCTAAACAAAATTATGAATTATTTTTTCCTTGGATCATCTTGGCCGAGTACTAATAGAATTTAGTTACTCATAGAGATGGAGGAAACAATGAAATGAAAGAAGTGCATAATGAAAGTTGAGAGTAAAATAAGAGAAAAAGTACTATTTTATTAATTAGCAACAGAAATTACAACTAGAAAATTGAGTTACAAGCTTGGGAAATAAAAGTGCAAGAAGAAAAGGGCATACAAGATTAAAACTAGTGCAAGAAAATAAGCTAGAACTCCCAATTTTCGTCGCTGAACATCTGGAGAAGGTCCCCTTAAATAGCTGAAATTTTGGTGTTACACGCGCTTGGTCACGCCCGTGACCAGGGCGTGTCGGGGCGTGATCAGCTGGGTGAGGGAAGGGCGCCGTCTGGCTTCAATGCAGGCGTTTCGGACGCGTCACGCCCTTGGCCACGCCCGTGACCTAGGGCGTGTAATCTCAATTAAGTGCTACTGGCGGGAAGCTTCGGCGGGAAGGCGCGCTGTTGAACTTCGTCGATCTCTTTATTTTCGTCGAACGCAGCAGCCGGGCGAAGTTCGTCGAGCGCCGTTCGCCAGACGGGAATTCGTCGAGCGCCGTTCGCCAGACGGGAATTCGTCGATCGCCGTTCGCCATACGGGAATTCATCGATCTCCTTAATTTGTCGAACGCTGCTCATATCCAGTGGTCACGCCCCCAGGTCACGCCCGTGACCTGGGGCGTGTAACTTTAAAATTATGTGGCAGGCGTGCTGGCAGAGGGTGGTGGGTTCCGACCGTGACTCTGATGTCACGCCCTTGGTCACGCCCATGACCTGGGGCGTGTACTTGGCGTATTCTTCACCGAACGACTCTGGGGCGGCTGAAACCTGTCTGGAACACTTCGTAGGTTACACGCCCATGGGTCACGCCCGTGACCTGGTTCGTGTAAATGCATTTTCTGCTCCAAATGTCCAGAATACCTGAAAATATAAAATAAACATAAGTTAGCTTATGAAAGTAACATAGGAAAGATTTATACGATATAATTTATAAAAATAACATAATTTCATAATAAAATTGTAGTAATACTATACTAAAAGATGAGTAAATAAATTACTCATCAAACACCCTCATACTTGCTCGTTGCTCGTCCCGAGCAAACCATTATTCATAAGGGTAAGAAAAATTAATGCAAGACAGAATTATGAAAACTAGAGAGTAAAATGCAAAGTTTTATGCTGACATGCGTAGATGTTTTAGTAAAAAGACGTTCTTGACATAAATACTAATTTATGAAATATTCAAACTGCGTTATAATTATTTATTATCACTTTTAAAATGAGTCGACGGTCAATCAAAAAGTCATGTAAAGGAAGAAAATAGCGTGATTGTTGAGATTTAAATTACTAGACTTGAACGCTCGGGGTGGCCTCCAAAGAAATCCATCAATGTCGACGGCCATAAGCTTGCCCGTTGCACCTTCTCCACTACATTTCAAACTAAATCAACTCTATGGATCTTTAGGACTTAAATAGGGTATATTTTAAGGCTTGGGTTTAAGGGAGAGGCAAACAATGATAAACATGAAGGCGCATTCCACTTAAACAAAAAGTTTTGAGCTAAAATAATGACTACCACAAAATAAAGAAGCTTTACCCCCATACTCATATTTTTCTATGGGAAACACTCTCGTTCTTTTTTTAATATATATATATATATTTTCTTTTATATCACGAATCTTCATAATTGGGATCATTCCAAGTATGCATGTGCATACCTAGGCCGCATATCATTATGAGATTATTCTCTTTTCTTTTAAATTGATACCCAAATATATTTTTTTCCATAGAATCGTACCCAGATATTTCTCTTTTTTTTTCTTCTATATTTTTTTTCAATTTTAGCTCAAAATTTCAAGTGTTCATTTGGGTTTTGAGCTTTTTAGCTTTGGTGCCGAAATGATGAGGGTGATTCAAATAAAGGTGTAAGGCTCAAATTTGTGTGAACAATGGTAGTAAATCTAGGTTGGGTGGAAAGGCTCAAGCTATCCAAAGAAAGGCCTAAATTATTTCCGTAAAGTTAATTTTGACTAAAGTGCACATGTTTCAAAAATAGCTTGGGGCAAGTTCTAGACATCGAGAATGGACACCCTTCTGTTTAAATCGAGTATTAGCTTTCTAACAATCTTCTACACACTCACCTAAACTACCTTTAGATAAGATCGGATTCAATTTTTAAAAGTGAAATAAATTATCACTACGCAATTTAATAAAACATAATTTTAGATTTATGCCAAGAAATTAATTTTACACAAACCCTACTCAAATACAAGCATATGACTAGGAGCACTACATGAGTCAACAATTTTACTCAAAAGTTTCAAAAAACTATTCTTGCACAAACAATTCTTAGTCCAAATGAAAAATAAGTCTACTTTAGAACTACAAATTAGCAAGTTGGGATGTTTTGACAAGCTAAACAAAAAGAACATTTTCTAAAATATATATATATATTTATATATATATATATATATTTTGTATAAATTTTTTTTTTTATTCTTGGACTTCCCAAGATCTACCCGGTGAAGGGTTTGCAAGGTACTAGAGGCTGTGATGGGAATTCAAGCCCAAAGCGTCCTTTCCAAGAAATTTAATTTCGATTTTCTAATTTTTTTTTAAAAAAAACTAAGCTATATTAAATCAGGAAAACTGCACCCTCATACTTAAAGTTAAACATTGTCCCCAATGTTTAAAACTAAGTATGGAGACAAAAACTTAAATGATAATAGAGAAAAGTAAAATAAAATAAAATGACTAAAGGGTGAAGAGGGCTTCCCTGAGTGGTAGACGGGGTTGCCGGACAAAATACCTGCAGAATTTAAAGTAGAAAAACAAATAAGAAAAAAAAACGTTTACATTGGGTTGCCTCCCAAAAGCGCTTTGTTTACCGTCGCGTAGCTTGACTAAGTGGCAATTTTAAAGATTTTGGAAGTTAATGGTTTCGATGTTTCCGGACGCTGGGTCGCCGAGGTGATATAATTTTAAACGTTGTCCGTTGACTTTGAAAGAGCCATTTTCCGGGTGCTCTATTAGCACCATTCCGTATGGCCAAATTTCTTTAACTATGAAAGGACCGGACCATCGTGATTTTAATTTACCCGGAAAAAGCCTAAGTCTAGAATTAAATAAAAGGACTAAGTCTCCCGGTGAAAACGTTTTTTGATTTTTGATTTTTTTATCATGATAAAACTTTGTGCGCTCCTTATAAATCTTATTATTTTCATAGGCGTTTGCGTGCCACTCGTCTAATTCATTTAATTGCAGTTTTCTATGCTCGGAGGCTAAGTTTAAATCCAATTTAAAAAATTTAGCGCCCAAAAGGCGCGATGTTCTAATTCCACTAGTAGATGGCAAGCTTTTCCATAGACTAATCGGTACGGTGTACAACTGATGGAGGTTTTGTACGCTGTCTGATATGCCCATAGTGCGTCGTCTAATTTTAGCGACCAATCCTTCCTATTAACGGACACAGTTTTTTCTAAAATTCTTTTAAGTTCACGATTCACCACCTCCACTTGGTCATTTGCTTGTGGGTGGTAGGCGGTGGATAGCTTGTGGGTAACTCCATACTTTGCTAAAATTTTAGCGAGTTGGTTGTTACAAAAATGTGTGCCCCGATCGCTAATTAGTGCTCGGGGTGTGCCAAATCGTGAAAATAATTTTTTTTAAAAATTTACGACGACTCTCACGTCGTTAGTGGGAAAAGCTTGTGCTTCCCCCACCTTGACACGTAATCGACCGCAACAAGGATATATTTATTATTAAAAGAGGAGGGTAAATGAACTACGAAATCTATTCCCCAAAGATCAAAAATTTCGCATTATAAGAAAATATTTTTGGGCATTTCGTCCCGGTTAGAAATGTTACCTGACCGTTGGCACCGATCACAATTACTCACAAAATTATGAGCATCTTTGAATAAGGTGGGCCAATAGAAGCCCGCTTTTAGCGCTTTTCTTGCGGTCCGGTTTGCTTGATAATGGCCACTGGTTGGCCCTTCGTGGCAGTGCCGCAGAAGTTGGACGCCTTCCTCGCACGAAATACACATTCTTACCACTTGGTCCGCGCAGACACGAAATACAAAGGGGTCCTCCCAAAAATAATTTTTCAAATCCGAAAAGAATTTCTTCTTTTGTTGACTTGAAAAATCTTTTGGTAGGACCCGGGCCACTAAATAGTTGGCCAAATCCGCGTGCCAAGGGGTGGAAGACGTCGTTACCTTTTCGATGGCAAGGAGGCGCTCTTCAGGGAATTTGTCATCAATTTTGGCCTCCACTAGCGCTCCTGCAGCCGGATTCTCTAACCGTGAGAGGTGGTCGGCTGCAACATTCTCCGCTCCCCTTTTGTCCTGGATCTCCAAATTGAATTCTTGTAGTATGAGGATCCACCTTAGCAGTCGAGGCTTTGCATCTCCTTTTTGTAGTAAGTACCGGAGAGCGGAATGATCTGTAAATACAATAACTTTTGAAAGCGTTAAATATGATCGAAATTTATCAAATGCAAAAATTATTGCCAAAATTTCTTTTTCCGTTGTTGTATAATTTGCTTGTGCGGATGTTAGCGTTTTGTTTGCGTAATAAATCGGGTGAAAATATTTATTCACCCGTTGGCCTAAAACTGCACCTACAGCAAAATCGCTCGCATCGCACATGATTTCAAACGGAAGAGACCAATTTGGCGCGATTAAAATAGGAGATTTTATTAGTTCATTTTTAATTTTATTAAACGCTTTTAAACATTCCTCATCAAAATTAAACGCGGATTCTTTTTCTAGAAGATGAGTTAGCGGTTTCGTAATTTTTGAGAAATCTTTTATAAACCGCCTATAAAAACTCGCATGTCCTAGAAAACTCCTAATAGATTTTACATTAGTAGGAGGGGGGAGTTTTTCTATGACCTCGATCTTGGCCCTATCGACCTCGATCCCCTTACAAGAAACTTTTTGTCTGAGGACTAACCCCTCTCAGACCATAAAGTGGGACTTCTCCCAGTTGAGTGCCAAATTTGTGTCTTCGCAGCGTTGAAGAACACGATCAAGATTATTTAAACAATTAGTAAAAGAATCGCCAAAAACAGAAAAATCATCCATGAATACTTCCATGACGTCTTCTATAAGTTCATTAAAAATTGTCAACATACATCTTTGAAATGTAGTCGGCGCGTTGCAAAGACCAAACGACATTCTTCGATAAGCGAAGGTGTCGAACGGACAAGTGAAGGTGGTTTTCTCTTGATCTTCGGGAGCAATTGGGATTTGAAAATATCCCGAAAGACAATCGAGAAAACAATAGTGCGAATGACCGGATAAGCGTTCTAAAATTTGGTCAATAAAGGGTAACGGAAAGTGATCCTTGCGGGTAGCATCATTTAATTTTCTGTAATCGATACATACTCACAAATCCGTAACAGTACGGGTTGAAATCAACTCATTATTTTCGTTAGTGATTACTGTTTTTCCTCCCTTTTTGGGCACGACTTGCACTGGGCTAACCCAAGTGCTATCAGAAATTGGATAAATAATTCCTGCGCCTAATAATTTTATAATTTCGGCCTTAACGACGTCCTTCATATTTGGGTTAAGGCGTCGTTGAAGCTGAATAGCGCCGTGAGAATTATTTTCTAAATTTATTTTATGCGTACAAAACGAGGGGCTAATCCCCTTTATATTTGAAATTTGCCATGCAATTGCATGACGGTGATTATTTAAAATTTTAATTAATTCGGAAATTTCCGAATCGTTAAGTGCGGAATATACTATTACGGGCAGTTTTGAATTTTTTTCTAAAAATATGTATTTTAAATGTTCCGGCAATTGTTTTAGTTCTAAACTCGGTGGCTCCTCGTAAGATGTTTTTATTTTAGAAATATTTAAGTTTACTTCTTCAAATTTGGTTGGCCGGAGTTATTTCTTCTAAACAAAATAAATTTGTAATTTTCAGATTTTCAAATAAAGGCAAAATTATTTCAGAAAACGACGTTATTTCCTCTTCAAAATTTGTTTCTAGGGTAAAACACAAGAGTCGTCGTATGGAAACGTATTTCTCATTGATTGATTTATATTAAAAGTAACTTCTTCTTCCCCAACTCGTAGGAGAAGGTTTCTCTTACTTACGTCAATTATAGCCCGAGCGGTGGCTAGGAAGGGTCGGCCGAGTATGAGTGGTACTTCGGCGTCCTCTTCGATATCGAGGATGACAAAGTCTACCGGAAAGATAAACTTGTCAACCTTTACTAGCACATCCTCAATGATCCCGATTGGATACTTTACGGACCGATCCGCTAGTTGGATGCTTATATTAGTTGGGCTTGGGGTGCCCAAACCAAGCTTCTTAAATAAGGAGAACGGCATAAGATTTATGCTCGCCCCTAGATCGGCCAAGGCGTTTTAATTAATAAATTTCCGAACAAACACGGGATGGAAAACCGTCCCGGATCATTTAATTTTTCCGGTAATTTATTAAGAACTATCGCCGAACATTCTACATTAAGAGAAACACGCGAAATATCTTCAAGTTTCTTTTTATTTGATAATAAATCTTTGAGATATTTCGCGTATTTAGGCATTTGAGAGAGTGCCTCGCAAAATGGTACATTGATTTGTATTAAAATATTTATAAATTTTTTATACTGCTCCTCGTTGCGCTCATTTTGTAAATTAGAAGGATACGGAATAGAAGGTGTTTGAATAATGCGCGGAGCTAAATCAGAAGAGTTTAAATGCGGAGTTGGAGTTGAAACGTTTACCTTAGGCTCGGCCAAATTTGAACTATTTACCTCCTTTCCGCTGCGGAGGGTTATAGCGTTGGCGCTCTCCCGTGGATTGGGCTCAGTATTGCCGGGTAGAGCTCCCTGCTGGCGTTCGGAGAACATCTTGGCGAGTTGTCCAATCTGATTTTCTAGGCTTTTAATAGATCCAGAAAGGTTCCGAATGTTGGCATCAGTAGAGGCGTCCTATTTGGTGAAGACCTCTTCAAGTGACGGGGCCTTTGGTGGTTGTGGTGGAGCGAATCCGGGAGGATTCGCTTGTGGGGGGGCGTTGAGCATTATTGGGGTTGCTCCATGAAAAATTCCGGTGGTTCCTTAAACCCGGATTATAACTATTAGGAAGATTATTAATTGGGTTATAAGGAAGACGGTAGGAGTTCCCCATATAATCTACTTGCTCTTGATTAAAATTGTTATTATAATTATAATAATAATTATTATAGTTATTAGCCTCGTTAGTGGCGGAGGAAGCAGACATCTCCGTCATTTGTTTAGTGAGTCATTCTACTTGATATGCTAAATTCGGGGTGCCCTCGACTTCAAAGAGTCTGGTCGATTTGTTAGGACGCGACCGTGGCGCATTCCACTGATAAGCATTCATGGTCATCTCCTCAAAAAGCTCTTGAGCGGCATCTGGGCTTTTGTTATTTAGAGTTTCCCCAGCTGCCGCATCAATCATTTGCCTCGTTTGGAGATTTAAACCATTGTAGAATGTTTGAACTTGTTGCCATAAAGGAATGGCATGGTGATGACATCTCCGCAATAATTCCTTGAAGCGCTCTCATGTGTCATAGAGAGACTCCGAGTCTATTTGCGTAAATGAGAGAATGTCCGTACGTAATTTAGCGTACTTCGCCGGAGAAAAATATTTAGTTAAAAATTTCTCCGTCATCTCGGCCCACGTAGTGATGGAACCTTTAGGAAGAGATCCCAACCACTGCTTGGCCTTAGTCCGCAAAGAGAATGGAAATAAACGCAAATGAATGGCGTCATCGGTGACGCCATTGATTTTAAACGTATCACAAATTTCCAAAAAAATTAATAAATGTAAATTTGGATCTTCATCTGGTAAGCCGTCAAAGATGACTGTTTGCTGTACCATCTGAATGATACTCGTTTTAATTTCAAAATTATTATTCGTCACCGCCGGGCGAATAATGCTAGATTATGTTCCCTCCAAATTTGGCCTCGCACAATAGGACATATTCCGTAGCGGGGCCTCATTATGGTCGGGATTATCCATTAAACCTTCGTTAGTCTCTCCGATTGACTCTTCTTGAATTATTGGTAGATCACTAAATCGGAGACGACGCCGCAAGGTGCGCTCGATTTCCGGATCAAACAAAATTCAAAATTAATTGAAGAGTTTCCTCGGGTCATAAACCAAAAGAAAAGAAAAGATGCGGAAAAAGAAAAATGGGAAATAAGATTTTAGATTAATATATTTATTTTTATTTTATTATATTTTTTATTTTATTTTATTTTTATTAGGTGATTTAAAATTAGTCCTGGACTTCCCAAGATCAACCCAGTGAAGGGCTTGCAAGGTACTAGATGCTGTGATGGGAATTCATGCCCAAATCGTTCTTTCCAAGAATTTAGTTACACCTTAATAGAAATACGAAAATAAAAGATAAAATTAATAGATATTTCGCTTTTCGAAATATCAACCGAAATCCCCGGCAACAACGCCAAAAACTTGATGCGCAAAACTATATCCGCAAACGATAACGGCAAGTGTACCGTATCGAATGTAGTATAGGTTATAAAAAACCAATGTCGTATTAGACTCGGGGCGGTTGATAACTCTTACTTCGGAAAATCTCTATTATTTTATCGAATAAAACTTGGGTTGGTTGTTTGCAAGAAAGAGAAATAATTTGTTAAAACTATGATTAAAGAACTAGCACTCGACCTTGAATCACCTTGGAAAAATAAATAAATTAAAAATAAAACTTCTAATTCTCTTTAAAAGAATTGCTTGACCGTGGAGGTTCCCGAATTATAAACGTACCTCTCTCGAGGATACGCCCAACTAAGATTAGGTTGATCAACCGAACTCTCGTTCTATAACTGAAACCCATAAACTTGCTTTAACGAAGTGAACCCCTCTATTGGATTTGACTCCAAACTGGGAGATTTATGTCGTCCTCTTTCGAGGAGTGCATTCAAATCTCTTTATCCTTGAAATGATCGATTCGAGCTCAAAACCTCTCGGTTATTAGACTACGAAAACAAGAATGAGATTTACATATCGATAATATAATCTCAATCAATTTAAATTCAAGGATAAATCTAAGTGATCTAAATAAGAGAGAAAGAAGTTCTAAACAAAATTATGAATTATTTTTTTCTTGGATTATCTCGGTCGAGTACTAATAGAATTTAGTTACTCATAGAGATGGATGAAACAATAAAATGAAAGAAGTGCATAATGAAAGTTGAGAGTAAAATAAGAGAAAAAGTGCTATTTTATTAATTAGCAACAGAAATTACAACTAGAAAATTGAGTTACAAGCTTGGGAAATAAAATTGCAAGAAGAAAAGGACATACAAGATTAAAATTAGTGCAAGAAAATAAGCTAGAACTCCCAATTTTCGTCGCTGAACATCTGGAGAATGTCCCCTTAAATAGCTGAAATTTTGGTGTTACATGCCCTTGGTCACGCCCGTGACCAGGGCGTGTCGGGAGCGTGATCGGGTGGGTGCGGGAAGGGCGCCGTATGACTTCAATGCAGGCGTTTCGGACGCATCACGCCCTTGGCCACGCCCGTGACCTAGGGCGTGTAATCTCAATTAAGTGCTGCTGGCGGGAAGCTTCGGCGGGAAGGCGCGCTGTTGAACTTCGTCGATCTCTTTATTTTCGTCGAACGCAGCAGCCGGGCGAAGTTCGTCGAGCGCCGTTCGCCAGACGGGAATTCGTCGAGCGCCGTTCGCCAGACGGGAATTCGTCGATCGTCGTTCGCCAGACGGGAATTCGTCGATCGCCGTTCGCCAGACGGGAATTCGTCGATCTCCTTAATTTGTCGAACGCTGCTCATATCCAGTGGTCACGCCCCTAGGTCACGCCTGTGACCTGGGGCGTGTAACTTTAAAATTACGTGGCAGGCGTGCTGGCAGAGGGTGGTGGGTTCCGGCCGTGACTCTGATGTCACGCCCTTGGTTACGCCCGTGACCTGGGGCGTGTACTTGGCAAATTCTTCGCGGAACGACTCCGGGGCGGCTGAAACCTGTCTGAACACTTCGTAGGTTACACGCCCAAGGGTCACGCCCGTGACCTGGGGCGTGTAGATACATTTTCTGCTACAAATTTTCTGAATACCTGAAAATATAAAATAAACATAAGTTAGCTTATGAAATTAACATAGGAAAGATTTATACGATATAATTTATAAAAACAACATAATTTCATAATAAAATTGTAGTAATACTATACTAAAAGATGAGTAAATAAATTACTCATCACCTACCTGTGGACGTTAGCCCGGATCGGTGATGCTTGATTGTGACGTGCATTTAGTTTAAGCACAGAATGCGTGCCAGAGAATGACTCTGTGAGAAATGGCATCGTATTGCAGGACTTGTAAGTTAGATGTCTTTCGGAGAGCCTAACGGAAACCCCCTGTGGAGCGGTCTTGTACCTTCTTCAGTTATTATGTGGGCAAAGCCTAAGTTCTCTTGGGAGGATTATGTGTGTAGCCATCATTTTGTGTAGCACTTGTATATCTTACACCCTTACGGGCCGAGACAAAGTCATACCCGTGTCGTGCAGTGACCACAACGATTAGAGCACGGGCAAAGCTAAACTGAACCTGTTTCCATGCAGAACGGTCGAAGGTACTTACCTCTTGTAAAGTCGCGGGATCATGAGAGAGACCGTATAAGGTGTTTACCTAGACAGGCCAAAAGCTCTATTTTTTCCACCTAAGGTTGTTGCTTAGGGTGGAGTGTTTATGGATTGATGTATGTTAGCCTCATGCGGTTGATTAGGCGGTTGCGGGAATCCTCTGGGTGAACCCAACCAACATCATGTGCATACCTAGGTTTCCTTTACTTTGATGCTCAACCTAGAAGATTGATTGTGCTTGAAACCTCACCCTGTGTAGTGGTAGTTGCACTTTATTTTATGATTACATGTTGCATGTACGACTTGCTTGCAGGATTAGCAGTGACACGCCCCTAATCGGGCAAGATGGCCAGGGGGTGGGATCGTTACGCGGTTTGTAGTCAGCTCATAGCTGACCCTCGTTTACCTCTTATTGGATGTTGGTGTAGGTGCTGGCGAGCCAAGTGGAAAGTAGCGGGCTGAAACCATATGCTGTGTTGGCCCTCGAATGCCAACCTCTCTTTTACTGCTTTCCTCATATTGCTGGCCTGCATGCCGATGCATGTTTTTGAGTTAAAGACATTGTATGAATGTAAGTCTTTAAGGCCATAACTCTTACTTATTTCATTCCTGGGATAGTGGACAATTCTAAAAGTAATGTTATTTAATGCTTCCGCTTACGCTTTTGATACTCTCGTGTAGTTCTTTTCTGTTATCATCTTATTAACGTCTAGCTAGTGCGTTCAATATGATGTGGGGTCCCAGCCAGACCTATTGTTATATTGTTTGTACTGGCAGGGTGTTACAAAAAATATCAAGAATAGACCAGAAACAGTTAGTGATACGCGGAAAATAGTATTACGTAAGTGCACATGCTGGACCAAGTAATAAAGAGTGAAAAGTGATCGTTCCCTCGAGGAAGTGAGTGAATTAGTGCTTGCAATTACTAGATTGATCTTTTCTCTAAATTCAAGTGACAACTTTAAGGTGAAATTCAGGATTAATTTTTAGACTACAAAATGAAAATGAAACTAATCGATTACTATTACTAGACCTTTGGTTTCAAATTTTGGAGAGATAATCTTGCATTTTGTTTTCCCGTGCCTATTATGATGAGATTTCAAACATAATCCTCATGAATTGATTAATCTCTTTCCTACAACGATTTTTAATTGGATATCATCATCTCTCGATCTACGATATCGGCTATTCCAAATCCACCTAGTCATCTCTAACTTAGGACGAAAAAGAATAACATAAAATGTGAAAATCACAATTGCTAGCCCAAGAGGAAATCTCTTTCTCTCTTGAAACTAAATTGGATCTTATGATATACTTACGCCACACCTCTCTCGAATCTTGCAGTGTAGTAAAAGATGGAAATTTGATTTAAGAAATACGTGACTCCTCTCTCGAATCTCGCTACGTAGAATAGAGGATTCAACCCTAGATTAGCGCAACTCCTCTCTCGAATCTCGTCACGCTAAATAGAAGAAGAATACTTGCTCAAAATATCCACAACAATGAACATAAATCCAATAAAGAAAGAAGATTATTCAACCATGAAGAGGAAAGTAACATCAATCCATCACAATAAACACGGTACTCACATCATACAAGACATATAAAAATTAGTTCATGGAGGAAATGTTTAACCACACAAACGGAAAGATCTTACTAGCCATTCCTTAGATAAATATGAGCGTTGTAGGGATCCGCTTTAGATGTGTTCTTCTCCCTTGATGGCCGACCAGTCCGTCTCCCAAGAACTCTTCTTCAAGAATGGCGAAATCCCTTCTTCTTCTCTAGCTCCAAAAAACCAACTCCCTTTTTTTCTTTCCTTCCAAAAGCCCCCCCCCCCCCCCCCCCTTTCTTCTATTTCCATCCTCAAATTCGTCCAAAATAATTGCCCCCAAAACTGAAAGGACGTGTCCCTTTAATTCAAACTTTCTGCAGTTAAAAATCTGTAATTCGGAATTTAAAATTCGCAGATGTGTTGCAACACCCCATTTTAGGTGTTGCAACACCTTTGTCAAAATTCAGCAGAACTGCATAGCTCGACCCAGATTACCACGGATTCAAATTCTTTGATAAATCTAACAAGAAACAATGGAAAATGTTAACATAAATCAGCATTGGACATAAATATAAATAAGGAATATTTTTATTCATTTAACGCCGTTTTCTCTCATTTAGTTCCAAAATTATAACAAAATAAGGAGCTACATCACTTGAAAATGAAGTTATGTCACACCCCCCCACACTTAAGCATTTGTTAGTCCCTAGCAAATATAATCAATTCAAAACTTGAATAGAGAACTAATAATAAAGTGCAAACTCAGATAATCACACATCCTTAAACAACAAATTAACTAAGGCATATTCAAGAAATCTGCTGTACTCAATTGATAAGCCTATAAATCAATAAGAATTCAATCATTCACAAATCCATTAGCTCGAATGAAAAGGTAAAGCTCAAATAAAGTCATAAGTGTTGTGTGTGCTTTTCCTTAAAATTATTTACTCCTAAACATCTTTTAACATTAGATCTCCGCAACATAGGGGAGGATAAGAATAAGCTAAGTTATTGATTGAGCTTACGCAGAGATTAGTAGTTCAATGAGAGTAGAATTGACTTGGTTAAGCGTTCAAGGCTAATGTTGATAGCGGAAGGATATTCCCTTAGTTCGTAATCTTAGTAATTCGCCAAATTATGGGGTTTATTGACATTTGTACTTTTTTTCTTCTATTCGTAGTAGGGATCATTCCAAGTATAAGTGTACATACTCAGGCCACATATCACTATGATACATTTTTCTTTTTGATTTTTATAATTTACTAGCATTGTAGGGATCATTCCAGGTATGTATACATATACTTAGGCCCATATCACTATGAATCTCAACCTTTTTTTAAGTTAAACACCCATAAAATGGCTAATATGCTAAGACGTAACTAGTAAGAATTTTGGGAAGGTAAGCGTGGAATAATATGTATCAACATGAAAAGAGTTTAAGCACAAAGATTGGGTCAAAATGGTTTAACTACATAAACTCATGTTTCAGCCAACATCACTAACTCAGTTCTTGCTCACACATCCCCATTATATTTTAGAAAACCATATCAAAAGCTAGGTTTTGAAGTAAACTTTTTCAAGGAAAAATGTGTCTAAATCAGTCTTAAAAAAGTGCTTTGCCAAAAAAATTCTCAATATTTTCAAATTCAGTGACTGAAATCTTTAGATTATTCGGCCATACTAATCGATTATCATTGGATAACAAGAATATCCTATAGTTTAATTGCAAAAACAAGAATGAAATTATTGAGTTCGCACATGTAAATAAATAAGTCTTTATCCAAGCAGTAGGGATTAAACTCTACCCACCCCCACACTTAACGCTTTGCTAGGCCCTAGCAAAGATATTAGTTTGGAGAAAACCATCATTCCAGATCTATAATAAAATGATATAGCAGTAGTGCACACAAATATTAATATCGAAAATGAGAACTCCCTTGGAATTTGGAAAATATGAGGCACTGAAAGCTCCATTTTTTTGAACCAACACCCTTGTCCCAAAGCTCCTCAATCTCAACTAGGACTTGTCATCGTAGAACAATCCTACAAGCTTTGTTAGTGCAGACAGAGTATTTCCACAATACAAATTTGATGTTGCTAGTTAAAATTAAAATTATAATAATCTAGACTCATCACATATATCTTTTAAATTAAAATTGATGATTTAGAGGTATAGCATTTCCAAAAAAAAACAATAAAGCTTAGATAAGCAATTAAGCAAAATGTAAGTGAATGAGCATAGAAATAACTAAGAAATACCAAACATAAAAAATTATCTTAATTAAAATCATAATAGTATCCAAAATTTTAAGTCCACGCACAGCAATGTCATTAAAAAAATCGCAGATGCGTTGCAATACCCTGATTTTGGTGTTGCAACACCTAGCACTCCATTGAAATTCAGAGAGTAAAAGGTTGCAACACCCCATTTTTGTGTTGCAACACCCGGTGCCCGCTGCTTCTAATGAAATTCCGAGAGTAAGAGGTTGCAACACCTCGTTTTTGTGTTGCAACACTTTTACTAAAAAAAAATTGTTATCGATTTCGGCTAGAATTTTGATTCTTCCAAAGCTCTCCTACCAATTTCAAACATAATATTCTCAATAATACATGGCTACCTTTCCTCAAGTAAGTGTTATCCTCCTGACTATGAAAACAAAACATCTCCAATAATTAAAACACAACGAAAAGAGAGATGGGTTGCCTCACACCTAGCGCCTCATTTACTCGTCTCGGCAAGATGTTCATTTCTTCTTCTCGCTACTGAAATTTCATCACCACGGCATCATGATGGTCACCTCCCTCATAGTACGTCTTGAGTCTTTGACTATTCACCTTGAATGTCGACCCATCCTTTTCATTGCAGATTATTATCGCACCATATGGGAACACTTCTTTTATGCGAAACGGTCCAGACCATCTAGATTTTAGTTTCCCTAGGAATAAACGAAGTCGTGAATTATATGGAAGCACACGTTGTCCAATCCTAAATTCCCACTTCTGCAATCTAGAATCATGTCATTTCTTAATTCGATCTTTATATAACTTAGTGTTCTCATACGCCTTAAATCTCATTTCTTCCAATTCGTTAAGGTGTAGAAGTCTACTCTTACCCGCTTCCTGAAAGCCAACATTTAATTTCTTAATGGCCCAAAAAGCTCTATGTTCCAATTCTACGAGTAAATGACAGGCTTTTCCGTACACCATTCTATAAGGAGTCACACATATGGGTGTCTTGAAGGCAGTCCTATAGGCCCATAAGACGTCATTCAACTTCAATGACCAACCCTTCCTAGTTGTACTTACCGTCTTCTCTAATATAGACTTAATTTCTCTATTGGAAACTTCGGCTAATCCATTGGTTTGCGGGTGATATGATAGGGCCACCCTATGTGTTACACCAAATTTTTTTAAAAGTGCTTTAAATTGTGAATTGCAAAAGTGTGAACCCCCATCACTAATTATCGCCCTCGGAGTGCCGAATCTCGTAAACATATTAGATTTAATAAATTTGAGTACAACTTTGGCATCGCTTTTCTGTGTAGCAATGGCCTCTACCCACTTTGACACATAATCTACCGCTAGTAATATGTAAAGATTCCCACCAGAGTTCACAAATGGCCCAATAAAGTCAATGCCCCATGCGTCAAATACCTCCACCTCCTGGATGCTAGTCATTGGCATACTTTCCCCCCGATGGATATTGCCCGTCTTCTGGCATCTATCGCACTCCTTGACAAACACATGTGCATCCTTAAATAATGTTGGCCAATAGAATCCAACCTCTAGCACCTTCATAGCCGTTTGTTCTCCCATGAAGTGTCCTACGTAAGGAGATGCATGACACTTTTCTAGGATATCACGAACTTCCACTTCCGGCACACATCTACGAATTACTTGGTCAGCACAAATCCTGAACACATGTGGGGAATCCCATAGATAAAATCTAGCCTGATGCAGGAATCTCTTTTTCTGCTGATAATCTAGATCAGGAGGCAAAATATTGCTCACAATGAAATTAACAAAATCAGCATACCATGGGGTGCTAACCTCAAATACTACTAGTAATCTCTCGTCAAGAAAATTCTCTCTAATCTCAATATGTGCATCCTTCTCACACTCATAATCTAGACGAGATAAGTGATCAGCTACAGGATTCTCAGCCCCCTTACGATCCTTGATCTCTAAGTCGAACGCTTGCAAGAGGAGAACCCACCTAATGAGTCTCGGTTTAGCATTCTTTTTCTCTACTAAAATCGTATAGCTGAATGATCTGTATAGACAACCACCTTAGAATTTATCAAATAGGAGCAAAATTTGTCAAAAGCAAAAACAACCGCTAATAACTCCTTTTCGGTAGTTCTGTAGTTTATCTGAGCGTCAATCAGCGTCTTGCTAGCGTAGTAGATGATATGGAAGATCTTGTCGTGCACTTGGCCTAATACCGCGCCCACAGCAAAGTTGCTAGCATCACACATAATGGTAAATAGAAAAGACCAATCAGTTGCGGTGATGACCGGTGAAGAAATAAGACTTTGCTTCAAGATATTAAAAGCGGCTAGATATTCCTCATCAAAATTAAAGGGTGAATCTTTTTCCAACAAATGACTTAATGGCTTAGAAATTTTAGAGAAATCTTTAATAAAACGACGGTAGAAACCTACGCGTCCTAAAAACTACGCACTCCCTTAACATTAGTTGGCGGAGGCAATTTCTTATAACTTCTGTCTTGGCCCTATCTACTTCCAAACCTTTCTTTGATACCTTGTGCCCAAGAACAATCCCCTCCCTAACCATGAAGTGACATTTTTCCCAATTCAGGATCAAATTGGATTGAATGCACTTGTCCAACGCTTACTTCAACACCTCTAAACAATCATCAAACGATTTCCCAAACACCAAAAAATCATCCATAAAAATATCGATGCCTTCATCAATTAAATCAGTAAAAACAACGATCATGAAACGCTGGAATGTGGCGGGGGCATTACATAATCCAAAGGGCATTTTCCTAAATGTGACTGTCCCAAAAGGACAGGTGAAGGTTGTCTTCTCCTGATCTTCGGGGGCAACCATGATTTGATTATACCCTGAGTAACCATCTAAGAGACAGAAATACTCATTGCCCGCCAACCTATCCAGAACCTGGTCGAGGAATGGAAGTGGGAAATGATCTTTCCTAGTCGCTTTGTTCAGCTTTCGATAATCCATACAGATTCGCCATCCAGTTACAGTTCTAGTGGGAATCAACTCATTATTCTCATTTTCAACTACAGTAATGCCCCCCTTCTTCGGCACATAATGAACTGGACTTACCCACTTGCTGTCGGAGATTGGATAAATAATACCCGCATCTAACCACTTGATTATCTCCTTCATCACCACTTCTTTCATTGGTGGGCTAAGTCTTCGTTGGGGTTCGATGGACTCCTTTGAGTCATTCTCTAGAAGAATTTTGTGCATACAAATTGAGGGGCTAATCCCTCTAATGTCTGCAATGGTCCAACTCATTGCTCTTTTATACTCATGAAGAACCTTAAACAGTTTTTTCTCATTTTCTTTTTCTAAAGATAAATCTATAATAACCGGTAGTGTGTTTTCCTAACCAAGAAAAGAGTACTTTAAATATTTAGGTAAAGGTTTCAACTCTAATGCAGGTGGTTCTAAAATAGAAGGCTTCATGACCTTAGACTTATTTGGTCTACTTATTAGTTCAAACTTTTTATCATTTGGTAAATGCTCATAATTCCCTAAAGCTTTCACAGATTCCATTAAGTCTTGGTCCTCTTCTACTTCTTCATTTGTCAACACACTAATGATCTTATGATCTAAATCATTCTCATCATACATCATTTGTGTAAGTGTATTTACCTCCTCAATGGAGAGACACTCCTCTTTCTCATCCGGAAATTTCATTGCTTTAAGGATGTTAAATGTCACTTCCTCATCGTTAACTCTCATAGTCAGCTCACCCTTTTGCGCATCAATGAGTGTGCGCCCAGTGTCTAAAAATGGTCTACCAAGAATGATTGGGACATCTTTATCCTTCTCCATGTCTAGTACAACGAAATCAGCGGGAAAGATTAATTTTTCCACTCTAACCAATACATCCTCAACAATCCCTTTAGGATATACGAGAGATCTATCGGCCAACTAAAGAGTAAGAGATGTAGGTGTGATTTCCCCTGTACAACCCCGATATTCGCCAGACGAGGAGGCGCGGTTTGAGAAATCAATACTATGAAGAAAGTAATAAGGCAGACCAAAGTCCTCACAGGAGGGCCAGGCGAGAAAGGTGCTGACCAACGGCTCGCGTTCAGGCGAGCGAGACTAATATTAGGTTCGGCGAAGGGTGTTCGGCGAACCCTTCTGCGCTCGACGAACTCTCCTGTGTTCGTCGAGCTCACCTGTCGAGGGGCGGTCCTGCAGAAAGGGGCGGTCTCGCAGAAAGGCGGGGGGGGGGGGGGGGGGGGGGGGGGTCTCGCAAAAAGGGGGGGTCTCGCAGAAAGGCTCGCGAGACCGGGCCTTCACGTTCGACGGACTCAATTCTATGTTCGACGAATTGCCTCCTGCGTTCGAGAACAGCAGTCGCGGCGGTCGATGAACAGTTTAACATTGAACGTTCGTCAAGCTCGTCTGTGTTCAACAAAATGAGTTTTATGTTCAACGAAGTCAAGAGGCGGTCTCGCAGGAAGGCTCACGAGCAGGACCCACGAGGTCCTCGCAGGGCGACCGCCAAAAGGGGGCCAGCGAGGTCCTCGCAGGGAGATCTCCTAGAAGAGGCATCACAAGCAGGACCCGCGAGAAGGCCGGCGAGAGCTTCGGTAGTAGTGTTCTCGCAGTTCCTTGCCCATAGGATGATGGGGCCAAATTACCCCTTTTTACCCTTGGTGGTCTGCCTCTAGCCTCTCCAAACAGCGGAGTTTGGCTGTTAGTATACCAATTTGGGGTGCGGATAGTAAAACAAAAGGCAGAATCATGCTATTTGCAGGCCAAATAAGAAATCCTATAAATAAGACCTAAAGGGCACCTTTGGAGAGGACTTCACTTCAGCTTCTCTCTCCAGAGCTCTCCAAGGTGCCCCAAGTCTCAGCTTTGGCTTGGGAGGGGAAGCGCTCAACGATCTTCCGGGTTAGTGGAGGGACCTCCTCGCTGCGACTAAGGTCTTAGTCATTTTCCTAGTCTTTAGTCTACTTCTCCGAGGGATCAGTAAGGGCTAGCTGCCCCTCATTTCGGTGAGGGCCCCGAGCTTCACAAGAGGCCGAGGAATCTGTTTCAACATTTTGGTGCGGTGAGCGTGGAGCATGGCTGGTCCAAGAAAATTCCAAGGAGGAGATGGCAGGAGACGAAGATCAAGGCGAGGGGTTCAGCGGGTCACCTTAGGTGGTGACGCCGATGATGTTCGTGGATTTCAGGAGGGAGTTGCTCGACACCTTCGGGCTCACTATCGCAGCACTGCGAAGTGAGTTCGCGACCCCAGCACCTCAGGCAACCCCTCCCCCCAGCAGCGGTCGGCGAGAATGCCCCGGGGGGAAGGGCCGGAAAGGAAGTCGTCGGAGGGTCAGTACATGAACTGGAGGGGCGAGAGCTGTTCGCCAGCCCGACGAGCTCTGTGCCGGCAAGCTCTGTGCCGGCGAGCGCGGCGCAGGCGAGCACGCGCCCGGAGGATGCGGCGACTGTAGGGGTGGTTCAGGCGAACGCCTCCCTCGCGAGCGCGGTCCTCGCGAGCCCAAGTCTAGCGAGGGAGCTTGGGGGGAGTGTGGAGCGAGAAAGGGTGGCAGGAGGAGGAAGCCCCTTCTGCGAGTTGGTACTTTCTGCGCCCGTCCCGGTAGGGTTCAGGGAGTGGGATAGGGTGTACTACAATGGCAGGGATGACCCCGTCCAGCACCTCCAGTCTTTTGAGGACTCGGTCTCTATCAGGCCGATGTCAGATGCTTTCAAGTGTAGACTTTTCGTCGTCACCCTCAAAGAAAAGGCCAGGGACTGGTTCCATCAACTCCCTACAGGATTGATCTACGCCTTTAAAGATTTGCGCCGATGTTTCTTGTTGCGATTCTCAACTTCAAAGAAGAGGAAGAATGACGCCGAGTCTCTCTTCAAAGTGAAGCAGGAGCCGAAGGAGTCGTTGGCTCGCTACGCGGACCGGTTCCAGGAGGAGGTGCTGCTCACTCAGGAGATGACTGGGTTTGCACTCCAGCTCGCCTTCACGGTCGGGCTGAGGGAAAGTTTTTTCAAGATGGCTTTGAAGAGGAAACCCTCGTCTCCTATGAGGAGCTGATGGAGAGGGTGGCGGAGGAAATCGAGAGTGAGGAGGCCAACCCGAAACTTACCAAGAGGCTAGCGAAGCTCAGTGAGCCGGAGGTCAGACAGCAAGAGGTGAGGAGAAGGGAAGAGCCCAGGGCCCCGGAGGGGGAGTGGAGGCAGCATGGCGGAGGAATGCAAGGCCAGGGAAGGGGTTACGCCCCGGGGAGGGGTAACTTCTATGGGGGTCAAGGAAGACCCCATCAGTTGGGATGGAGGTATGGTCCGAGGCCGATGCCTCCCCCACCCCAGCAAGCCATGACAATCAGGCGAGGAAGGGGAGGAAGAGGAAGGAGAGAAGAGGCGAGAGAAGAAGCAGGAGCAGGAAGGAGAAGAAGGAATAGGATGGCGGAGGCCGAGGCGGGAGAGGTGACGCTGCCGTACTGCGACTTCCATGATGAGGAAGGTCACGCGACGGCCACCTGCCGGAGTTCCTGGAGACAAAAAGGGCCCGAGGGCCCACGCCGCGACAACAGCAACCGGTGAGGATCAAAGAGGTCGAGCCTCGGGAGGAAGAGGAGGAAAGGTGAGAGGACCGGGGCTTATTTGGGGACCCGAGGGGGGATCGGGGTGATCCATGGGGGGTAGGGATCGAGGCAACCCGGAAGGCGAGCCTCCATACTATCTATCGTCGTAGCGTGGCTTCGACATCCCTAGCCCCGCCCCCGACAGAGAAGATTTCCTTCACCCAGAAGGACATGTCAGGTTATGAGGACCCGTTCTACGATGCGTTGGTCATTCAGACGGCGATCGAGAACTTCACCGTTTCCCGAATCCTGGTGGATAACGGAAGTTCGATCAACGTTATTTTCAAGAAGGCATTCGATGGAATGGAGGTGGAGGCGCGAAGGGTGTCGGCCTCGGATGGTCTGTTGTTTGGATTCTCTGGGGAGAGGAAGGAAGTAGAGGGAGGAGTAGGACTCCATGTGGTTTTGGGAGGACAGTCCAGGAACTGCCGCTTTGTCATAGTGGATGCCCCCAGCAGCTATAGCGCCATCTTCGGATGGCCGCTCATCAGCGCATTCCGCTGTGTCCCCTCCATATTCCACCAGTGCCTTAAGTTCAATGACGTAGGAGTCCAAGTCCGAATCAGAGGAGATCCGAAGGCCGCAAGGCAATGCTACGTGACAGCGGTCAACACCATCTCCTGGATGGCCGGGGTAGAGAAATGGGACCAGGAGATGGGTGAGCCGGCAGTACTTGGAGGAGAAGACCAGAAGGAGGAGATGGAGCAGAGGTCGGAGGAGCCGATGGAGGAGGAAGAGGTGAAGGGTCGAGCCCAAGAGGAAGGGGCGGAAGAGGTGATGGAGGTCCAGGAAGAAGGACAGGAGCAAGGAGGAGACTAGGGAGAACAGGCCCGGCTGGAGGCCGTGGAGGAAGTCGTGGAGCTCAAAGTCACCACCCGAGCCGGGGTGGTGGAGAAGGTCAGGATCAGCGGGGAGCTCAGCCGGGAGGAGCAGAAGCAGATTCTTATCTGCGTTTAGGAAAACGTGGATGTCTTCGCTTGGAGTGCCGCGGAGATGCCAGGGATCGATGCAGATGTGGCCTGCCACCGCCTCAATCTCGATCCTGGCACCCGCCCCATCCGTCAAAAGAGGAGGGCCATAGCGGACAAGCTGGAAGGACCCATCCGAGAGGAGGTGGGTAAGCTCATACAGGCGAGGTTTGTATCAGAGATCCAGTATCCATGCTGGGTCTCTAATGTGGTCACGGTGAAGAAGGGGGGAGGTAAGTGGAGGATGTGTATTGACTTTTCTCTGCTTAATAAATCGTGCCCCAAGGACTGCTACCCCTTGCCTAGAATCGACGCGCTGGTTGACTCAGCCGTCGGTTTCCCTGTAATGTCTTTTTTAGATGTTTTTTCATCACGGGGGATGGGTGTTATTGTTATAAGATGTCTCCTTCATCACGGGGGATGGGTGTTATTGTTATAAGATGATGCCCTTCGGGCTCAAGAATGCAGGTGCCACGTACCAAAGAATGATGGACAGGGTCTTTCGAGAACAGAAGGGGAAAAACTTGGAGGTCTACATCGATGACCTCATGGTAAAGAGTCGGGACCTTGAATCCCACCTTCGAGACCTTGAAGATACCTTTTAGGACCTTGCGGAAGTATAAGATGAAGCTCAACCCCCTGAAGTGTGTCTTCGAGGCTAGCCGGGGAAAATTCCTGGGTCACCTGCTCACTCCGGCGGGGGTGGAGCCTAACCCGGATAAGGTAAGAGCAATAATGGAATTGGGATCTCCAAGAAATTCGAAGGAGGTTCAGAGCCTCACCGGAAAGCTGGCCGGACTCAGCAGGTTCCTCTCCAAGGCGGTAGACAAGTGTGCACCCTTTTTCAGGGTGTTAAGGGGAAACAAAAAATTCGAATGGACCCCGGAGTGCGAGGGAGCCTTTCAGGCTTTGAAAGAGCAACTCACCCAAACTCCCCTACTCCAAGGGCCGAGACCGGGAGAGGACCTATCCCTATACTTGGGGGTAGGATCGGAGGCAGTAAGTTCAGTATTGGTCCGGGAGGAGGGGAGAAGGCAATTCCTCATCTACTACGTCAGCCGAGTGCTGAGGAAGGCGGAGCTCCGGTACCCGATTCTGGAAAAGTTGGCCTTCGCATTGGTAATGGCGGCCCGGAGGCTACGACCTTACTTTCAGGCACATTCTATCAAGGTAGTGACTGATCACCCGCTTCGCAAAGTCATGGAAGGGGTGGAGCACTCGGGAAGGTTGGCAAAGTGGTCCGTGGAGTTGAGTGAGTTCGATGTTACGTTCGTGCCCAGGACGTCGATCAAGGCCCAAGCAGTGGCAGACTTCATGGCTGACTACGCAACCGAAGTGGGTGAGCATGAATCCCCACCCCCGGTGGCCTGGAAGATGTTGGTGGATGGAGCATCAGGAAAGCACTCCTATGGAGGGGGAATAATCTTTGTGAGCCCCCAAGGGACAAAGATCGAACAAGCTTTGAACATCCACTTCCCGGTTACCAACAACCAAGCTGAGTACGAGGCGGTGATAGCGGGCCTGCGGTTGGCTCAAGAACTGGAAGTGCAGGATGTGGAGGTCTCAACGGACTCCATGGTGGTAGCATGCCAAGTCAAGGGAGAGTTTGAGACAGAGGACCCGACCCTCCAGCGGTACTTGGAGAAGGTTAAGGGGGTCATCGGGCAATTCTGCACTTTCTCCATCAAACACGTGCCAAGGGAAGAGAGCACCCCCGCGGACCTCCTCGCCAGGTTCGGTCCCCGAGCAGGGGGGACGGTTTCAGAACTCATCCGACCCACCATTGAGGAAGGAAAACTGATGGAGGTGGATCAGCGGGTCTCGTGGATGGATCCCTTCATCACCTTCCTATCACCAGGGAAGTTCCCTGAAGAAGACATAGACAGACGACGCTTCAGGTATAAGTCAGCTTATTATTCTTTACATGCAGGAGGGATGTATAGGAAGACACTCTCAGGACTTCTGGCCCATTGTGTTTCCGAGGAGGAGGTCCCGAGAGTTCTAGAAGAAATTCACTCCGGGGAGTGTGGAAGTCACTCTGGGAGCCGAACTCTGGAGGGGAGGGTGTTGAGACAAGGCTACTTCTGGCCTACTCTCAGCAAAGAGGCGGCGGAGTTCGCAAGAAGATGTTCGAAGTGTCAGCTCTATGCGCCGATCCAACTCCTCCCGGCCCGGAGGCTCCGGACCATCACGACCCCCTGGCCTTTTGCTATCTGGGGGTTGGACCTAGTTGGTCCTTTCCCACAAGCCAGTGGCCAGAGGAAGTTCTTGTTAGTTATGATCGATTACTTCTCCAAATGGGTAGAAGTGAAGGCCCTAGCCAAGGTAACATCACAAGTCGTAAAGAATTTTGTGTTGGGAGAGATAATTTGCAGACATGGGCTCCCTCTAGCTATAGTGACAGACAATGGGTCACAATTTGCTAGTGAAGAGTTCATCATCTTCTGCACCCAACTCGGCATCGACCTCAGGTTCGCATCGATTCACCACCCGAGAAGCAACGGTCAGGTGGAGGCGGCGAACAAGGTAATCGTCAACCTACTAAAGAAAAAGGTGGAGAACCTCCGGGGGAACTGGGTGGAGCAGCTACCATCTGTTCTCTGGGCCGTGAGGACTACTCCAAACATCGCCACCGGGGAGACCCCGTTCAAACTTTCGCATGGATCCGAAGCAGTCCTTCCCATAGAGTTCAAAGTAAAAACCCCCAGGGTGATCGCCGCAGGTGAGGGAGATGAAGAATGGCTAGCGGCTAATGAGGCGGAGCAGAGGCTGTCCTTGGATCTGGTAGAAGAGCTTCGGGACCTGGCCACCATCAGGCAGGAGGAAATCAAGCGACGAATGGCCCGATATTTTGACAAGCACATCCGAGTAAAGCACTTTCAGAAAGGAGATCTGGTCCTGAAGAAGATCGACGCGGCCGGAAGAGGGGCCGCGGTGGGTAAGCTTAACCCCAACTGGGAGGGTCCATACATTGTAAGTGAAGTGCTCAAGTCGGGGGGGGGGGGGGGGGGGGGGTATCACCTCCGGGATGTGGAAGGGGTACCTCTCGGCTGAGCCAGGAGTGGAGATGATCTGAAGCGATTCTACACTTGAAAGTTTTTTACTATATTGTTTGTTGAATATCTTACCTTTTTTGTATGATGGTTATAACTGCTATGCGAAGATAATAAAGGTGACAAGTATTGGTGCTGGAATGTCCCAGATCGATTCCGCTCCCGGGCTCTCATTAGACGGGGGGTACAGGCTGATCTCTGGAGAGGCTGGCAAGGTGACAAGTATTGGTGCTGGAATGCCCCAGATCGATTCCGCTCCCGGGCTCTCATTAGACGGCGGTACAGGTTGATCTCTGGAGAGGCTGGCAAGGTGACACGTATTGGTGCTGGAATGCCCCAGATCGATTCCGCTCCCGGGCTCTCAATAGACGGGGGTACAGGTTGATCTCTGGAGAGGCTGGCAAGGTGACAAGTATTGGTGCTGGAATGCCTCAGATCGATTTCGCTCCCGGGCTCTCATTAGACGGGGGGTACAGGTTGATATCTGGAGAGGCTGGCAAGGTGATAAGTATTGGTGCTGGAATGCCCCAGATCGATTCCGCTCCCTGGCTCTCATTAGACGAGGGGTACATGTTGATCTCTGGAGAGGCTGGCAAGGTGACTAGAATTGGTGCTGGAATGCCCCAGATCGATTCCGCTCCCGGGCTCTCATTAGACGGGGGGGGGGGGGGGGGGGAGGGGGGTACAGGTTGATCTCTGGAGAGGCTGGCAAGGTGACAAGTATTGGTGCTGGAATGCCCCATATCGATTCCGCTCCCAGGCTCTCATTAGATGGGGGGTACAGGTTGATCTCTGGAGAGGCTGGCAAGGTGACTAGAATTGGTGCTGGAATGCCCCAGATCGATTCCGCTCCCGGGCTCTCATTAGACAGGGGGTACAGGTTGATCTCTAGAGAGGCTGGCAAGGTGACAAGTATTGGTGCTGGAATGCCCCAGATCGATTCTGCTCCCGGGCTCTCATTAGACGAGGGGTACAGGTTGATCTCTGGAGAGGCTGGCAAGGTGACAAGTATTGGTGCTGGAATGCCCAGATCGATTCCGCTCCCAGGCTCTCATTAGACGGGGGGTACATGTTGATCTCTGGATAGGCTGACAAGGTGACAAGTATTGGTGCTCGAATGCCCCAGATTGATTCCGCTCCCGGGCTCTCATTAGATGGGGGTACAGGTTGATCTCTTGAGAGGATGGCAAGGTGACAAGTATTGGTGCTGGAATGCCCCAGATCGATTCCGCTCCCGGGCTCTCATTAGACGGGGGGTACAGGTTGATCTCTGGAGAGGCTGGCAAGGTGACTAGAATTGATGCTGGAACGCCCCGGATCGATTCCGCTCCCGGGCTCTCATTAGACGGGGGGTACAGGTTGATCTCTGGAGAGGCTGGCAAGGTGACAAGTATTGGTGCTGGAATGCCCCAGATCGATTCCGCTCTCGGGCTCTCATTAGACGGGGGTTACAGGTTGATCTCTGGAGAGGCTGGCAAGGTGACTAGAATTGGTGCTGGAATGCCCCAGATCGATTCCGCTCTCGGGCTCTCACTGTACGGGGGGTACAGGTTGATCTCTGGAGAGGCTGGCAAGGTGACAAGTATTGGTGCTGGAATGCCCCAGATCGATTCCGCTCCCGGGCTCTCACTAGACGGGGGGTACAGGTTGATCTCTGGAAGAGGCTGGCATGGAGATGAGTTTTTCATGAGGGCGGGTTGGTAAGTCTCATGTTGGCAAGTCTTCGGCGCTGGCTAGGGCCTTCTCGCTCGGCGGGAAGAAAGACTTCGCATGACAGTATGGGGGTGGCGAGAACTATCCCTAAGCATTCCCATGTACCTAGCACCCGGCGGGGGAGTCGCCGACCCAAAGTGAGAGGCGAACTCTCGCCAGAAAGGAACGCACCTTGCGAGACCTAAAAGGAAGTGCACGCCTGAAAAGTTATAATCCTGAGGCAAATAGCGAAAGGTCAGGGCAGCCCATAAAGCCCTGTATTTATTTATCCGATTGCGTAATGTGTGAAAACTAACATGGCGAGAACGGCCTTCACGAAGATGAATATAGTGTTAAGCGAGAACGCGATATCAACACGAGAAAAACAATAATGCTGAAAGAACGAACACAGTACAAGGTAAAAAAACATGCATGTATGCATTTCGCGATTTGATCTACATGAAGCGGCGGTCTCGCCGGCTAAAATGAAGAAAAGAACAAAAAGTAAAAATTATAAGTATCAGAGATCACTCGTGGACCCCTCCTCGTCATCGCTACTCTTCACTGGCGGGAGTGGAATGAAGAGCTCCGGGACGATGTCTTCCAGAGTAATGTCGGCCGCGTCGGCGGTTAGGAGGCCAGCCGCCTTCATCGTCTGGAAGATATAGCGAGCCGGCTCGGTTGACTCCTCGCGGATTTCCTCGTCTCGCGCTCGCCGCTTTTCCTTCAGGCGGCGGGGGGAAGGGGGAACGGCGGCATGGGACAGCTCGCGATTAAGAGCTTTCAACCCAGCCACCTCGCCCTCTAGGCCTTGAATGCGAGCGTCAGCTCTTTTGGCAGCTGCGACATCCTACAAGTAAAAGACAAGTTCAAAAAGCGAAAGGGTTGAAAGAGAGAAGTGGCGAGGTCTAGGTAACTCACCACACCGCTCGCTGTGGCGAGCAGCTTCTCCTTCAGCTGCGCATTCTTGGCGAGGAGCACCTGTTAAGCCCTCGCGAGCTCTACATTCTGTTGCTCTAGTTGCAGGCATCGCCTTCCTGTCATATGGGCGAGCTCATCGGAGCGCAGCTGGGACCTCGTGTTATCATAGGCGAGGGTCTTTGAGGTCTCATCCTTATAGGACCCGACATCCTCGCGCCCATAGAGGGCGAAGGAGAAGTCATAGGCATGGCCGCTGACGGTCGACTTCTCCACCCAGGAAGGAAGGATGGTGGAGACTTCAGCTTTGTTAACCTCCGGCTTCCAATACACTAGGAGCTCGCCGGTCTCATCCGTGCGTCTTTGGCCGGGTCCGAAGTTCTAGTGGTTGACTTGAATAGGCGGGCAGGCGGTCCTCGCAGCCTCCTCGCTCTCCCCATCGACCTCCCTCCCTTCGGAGAGGATGGTGAGATCGATATCGCCAAGGTTGGCGTAGGAATACTCCTTTCCCTTAGAGGAGATGAGCGAACCCTGACTCTTCTTACTTCTTTTCTTGGGGGGAGATTTTGGGGATGGGCCCCGGATGCTGGAGGCCTCTATCCTCTTGCGAGAAGACGGCGCAGCCGGGGTGATGGAGTCACGGCAAGCCTTCGCTCCCATGGTCGCGAGAGCGAAGTTGGGGGCAGACTTCCGTTTGCTCGCATAGGGAGGGTTGAGGGGTAGTTCTCGCTCGCCTGAAAAGGGGGGGGGGGGGTCGACAGTTAACGCATAAAATGATGGAATAGTGGAAATTAGCGAACGAGAGCATTACCTTCCCCGACGAGCACTGGGAGCAGCGAGTCGAGGTTGCGGCGAAGATGGACAACCTCGAAATCCGTCTTGCAGAAGAACTGATATAGGGCGGCGTCGTGACCGCCAAGAGCAGAGGGCGGTAGGTGGTCTCGCTGTACTGGGCAGGCGAGAAAGGGATGTTGCCAAAGTTCCCTTTGATGATGAGAAACTTCTGAGCCCAGTAATGGGCCTTGTTGACGGTTTCGTCGACCTTGGGACCCGAGCCCATAAAGTAGGCGGTCCCGTCTTTATAAGCGCGGAAAGAGAACAGCTTCCGAAAAACCGGAAGGCTGAACTCGATGTGCTCCTCGCGCATATAGCAAGCGAACACTACGATCACCGCCATGGCGTTCGGGGTGAGCTGGCCCGGGACGACGCCAAAGTGTTTGAACACCTGGCAAGTAAAGCAGAGCGAGATTAGTAGGTCGCGAGCGAGATTTAATCCGGCGAGATGTAGAAGCTGGCGAGAAAGATAGGTACCTGACGTATTTCTGGCCATAGGGGAAGGCGCAAGCCAACCGTGAAGTGAGCGGTGGGGATGGCCAACTCTTCGGTGAAAGGGGTGTTGATCGCCTCATCCTCGCTAGGGCAGCGCACCACGAAGGTAGGGGGACATATTCGGGGAGCGAGGTGAAATATTCCTGCTCGGTCAGATTACACTTCGCAAACTCATGCTCGGCGAAAGCTTTAGCGCACTTCCGCCGACCGTCCGACTCCGCAACGTCACCCACCATTTTGAGGACCTGCGAGAAAGAGGATAGCGCAAGAAAGAGGGAGAAAGGCGAGAGCTCTGGAGTAGTGGGAGAGAAGGGTTGACGGTAAATGTGGTGGTTGACACAGTTATGACAGCCTATTTATAACAAAAGTAAAAGGGAGGGAAGAAGCCCAAGCGCCGTTGAGTGCGGTTAGCCAAAACATGACATCAGGATCGTGGGCGAGAACTCCCTGCGAGGTTAGCATAAGCAAATTCTTTGCAAGGGCAGCATGAGCAAATGGAATAACGAAGAGAACCCATCGCGAGACAGTTTTAGCGAGAGTAGAAGGGCTCGTTGCGAGAATAGCATAACAAAGAAAGTGCGGATATACAAATCGCGAGCGAAAGCTAATAAACGACTATCAATAATTACTGCTGAACGAGAACTCACAAATATAAGTTGCAAGTAATTAGGAGATAGTTCAAAGTAGCAGCGAGCATTAACAGATAATTAAAGTTCACAGAAACGTAGGAGTTAGCGGGGCTCGTGGGGCAACCATTTCCATCTGCCGCCACCCCGCGACCCGGACCTCGGCGGTACCCTGAAATTATAGTAATCCTGGGCCGCACGACCCTCTCGATCCATCAGGAAGGCATAATCCCTCATCCTCGCGATGTGCACCTCCGGCGACGTGGCCATCTAGTCTTGGGCGCGAGGCACCGCGGCTCGGAGTCTCGCGCACTCCTCCATCATAACAGCTTGCATATCCTCAGCGACCTCTCTATCCCGTCTCGCTTGAAGATTAAGGTCCAGCAGCATCATACCATGTTTCCGAAGCAACTCGGCGGTTCGCCGCTTCATCGCCTCGGGATCTCGCGGGTCCCCCAAGAAATCCTCCACTTGATCTGGGAGGGGGGACACCTCGTCATCTCCGAACTCGGAATCGGTAGGCGGATTCTCGGAATTTTCTACAAAATATTACGGAAAGCTTAGATAACCCATTTAAGTTCGCGCATTGCATGGGGGCGCTAGAATGCTTACCCAAAGGAGGGCGAGAACCCTCAGGGCGGCCCTGGAAGACATTGTCGTAGTGGGGGTAGAGGGATTCGCCTAAGCCAGGAGGGTAGGCTGTGTTGTTAATTATGGGAATATTTGGCGGTCGAGAGCCACCAGTGCCCTCGCTCCCCAGGAGATCGAACCTTGGCATGTCCACAGTTTTGTCAGGAAGGGACGGAAAAGGAAGCCGCAAATCTTCGCGAGCCGGGGTCTTCCGGGGCGAGACTGTGAAAAACAGGAAATAAGAGGTTGATAGTCAACGAAAGGAGAGTCAGTGAGCGAGATTAAGGGCGTACCTTTGGCGTTTTTGCCAGCGAGATGTGTGTCCGATGGCGGACTTCGGCGAGATCCACCTTCAAGCTCGCCAACGTCCTTGTTCGGCAAAATCTCATGCGAATAAGCATGAATCACAGAGGCAAATTTATTGGCTTAGCTAAAGGAATAACTACCTTCTCGGGGGGGGGGGGGGGGGGGAGGGGCAGTTATCAGGGGAAGAGTCCAGCATCACGGAGTCGTCCCCGGTTCGGCAAGCCGCTTTCGCCTTTTAGTCTTCGACGACTGAGCGGGAGGCCGGCCATCCAGGCGGGGACCCTGGTCGTGGAGGATAGCCCGCCAACTTTCACAGCCTTCAGGCGAACCTCAGCTCCTTCGGAAAGCGGCATCTCCCGGCAGCTGCAGTATGGGAGAAAAGGAAAAAAAGAGTGACGGCGTGCGCCACTGAGGCTCGGGACGATATTTATAGCCCCTAGGGTGGGCCCTACCGAAGATTCCTGACAGATCATCAAGAGTCTGGCGAATACCAGGGGTTGGATGTTTCTTCGCGAGCCTGAATAGCCTCGCGAAGAGCGGGGATTGTGTACAACCCCGATATTCGCCAGACGAGGAGGCGCGGTTTGAGAAATTAATACTATGAAGAAAGTAATAAGGCAGACCAAAGTCCTCACAGGAGGGCCAGGCGAGAAAGGTGCTGACCAACGGCTCGCGTTCAGGCGAGCGAGACTAATATTAGGTTCGGCGAAGGGTGTTCGGCGAACCCTTTTGCGCTCGACGAACTCTCCAGTGTTCGTCGAGCTCACCTGTTGAGGGGCGGTCCCGCAGAAAGGGGCGGTCTCGCAGAAAGGCGGGGGGGGTGTCTCGCAAAAAGGGGGGTCTCGCAGAAAGGCTCGTGAGACCGGGCCTTCACGTTCGACGGACTCAATTCTATGTTCGATGAATTTCCTCCTGCGTTCGACGAACAGCCAGTCATGGCGGTCGATGAACAGTTTAACATTCAGCGTTCGTCGAGCTCGTCTGTGTTCAACAAAATGAGTTTTATGTTGAACGAAGTCAAGAGGCGGTCTCGCAGGAAGGCTCGCGAGCAGGACCCGCGAGGTCCTCATAGGGCGACCGCCAAAAGGGGGCCAGCGAGGTCCTCGCAGGGCGATCGCCTAGAAGAGGCATCGCAAGCAGGACCCGTGAGAAGGCCTGCGAGAGCTTCGGTAGTAGTGTTCTCGTAGTTCCTTGCCCATAGGCTGACGGGGCCAAATTACCCCTTTTACCCTTGGTGGTCTGCCTCTAGCCTCTCCAAACAGCGGAGTTTGGTTGTTAGCAGACCAATTTGGGGTGCGGATAGTAAAACCAAAAGGCGGAATCCTGCTATTTGCAGGCCAGATAAGAAATCCTATAAATAAGACCTAAATGGCACCTTTGGAGAGGACTTCACTTCAGCTTCTCTCTCCAGAGCTCTCCAAGGTGCCCCAAGTCTCAGCTTTTGCTTGGGAGGGGAAGCGCTCAACGATCTTCCGGGTTAGTGGAGGGACCTCCTCGCTGCGACTAAGGTCTTAGTCATTTTCCTAGTCTTCAGTCTACTTCTCCGAGGGATCAGTAAGGGCTAGTTGCCCCTCATTTCGGTGAGGGCCCCGGGCTTCACAAGAGGCTGAGGAATCGGTTTCAACATACCCTAGGCCTAATTTCATGTAGATGGATAGTGGCATCAAGTTGATGCTAGCCCCAAGGTCACATAAAGCTTTCACGGTTAGCTTTAATCCTATCGAACATGGTATTGTGAAACTACCGGGGTCCTTTAGCTTGGGTGGCAATTTCTTCTGCAAGATAGCACTACACTCCTCAGTCAATGCAACTATTTCTCTATCAACAAACTTCCTCTTCTTTGCCAAAATATCCTTCATGAACTTGACATAACTGGGCATTTTCTCAAGAGCATCAGCAAATGAGATATTTATGGTTAGTTTTTTGAACATATCCATAAACTTTTGGAATTGTAAGTCAAATTTGGATTTGGCAAGCCTAGATAGAAATGGGGGTGGGAGGTAAATAACTTCTTTCTTTTTACTAATTAATTTCTCCTTTTGTTCCTCTCCCACTTCCTTTTTCTCACCTAGATCTTCTCTTTTTAGCATACTCGGTTCACTAATCTTCTTATTCTTCTCTTCTTCCCTAACTCTCTCTAGCAACCCTTCCCCTCTTGGGATCTCTACACCACCCCTCAAGGCAATAGCCTTACAATGATTATCAGTTGTTGGATTGGGCGTGGTATCAGAAGGTAGAGTACCCATGGGTCTTTGGCTTAAAGTATTTGCAAGTTGTCCCAAAGTCGTCTCTAATGATCTTAATGAAGATTCTATCCCTACCATTTTAGAATCATACCTTTGGAACATGCCAAGGATAAAATCTTCTGTCATCTTTCTTTGGTTTACTTGTTGGGGTTGAGAGTTATTATTATTAGGGTGATTCAAATTTTGATTAAATCCTGGCGGTTGACTCATCCCTTGATTATTCTTCCAAGAAAAGTTTGGATGGTTCCGTCATTCGGGGTGATAGTGATTGGCAAACCCAGGAGGAATTTGCCTTTGTGCCCCTCCCAAATAATTTACTTCTTCAGTCATTTGATTCAATTGCTCCACGGTCAATGGAGCACTAGATGAAGGTTATGATAAAGAATCTAATCTCTTATTGATTAGATTAAATTGTGATGCCATTTGGGCGGACAAGGATGTGATTTGATCCACCTGGTGGATTCCAACTGTGTTATTATTCCTTTGTCGCTCATAGGCTTGGTAATTGTTAGCCGTAAGATCTTCAAGGATTGCATATGCATCCTCGGGATATTTTTTAAGCAACGATCCTCCAGCAGCTCCATCAACTAAAATCATGGTTGCAGTTTGCAAACCATTATAGAAGGTCGAGACTTGCTGATGTTGGGCTAACTTATGATGGGGACATTTCCTTAACAACTCCTTAAAATGCTCCTAAGCGTCGTACAGTGTCTCCCCATTATTCTGTGTGAATGTGGTTATATCCCTTATCAACTTTGCGGTTTTTGATGGAGAAAAGTATTTATGCAAGAATTTCTCAACTAACTGCTCCCAAATGGTGATACAATCATTAGGTAAAGAGTCTAACCAATCTTTAGCTCTTCCTTCTAACAAAAATGGAAACAGTCTCACCATAATCGCATCATCGGATGCCCCGTTAAACTTAAACATGTCGCATATAGCTAAGAAAGTTCTTAAATGCGAGTTTGCATCTTCATGACTAAAACCCCCAAACTTGTTATGTTGAACTTGTTGCATAATTAATGAGTCCATCTTAAAGTTATTAACTGCAATTGTCGGACGGGCAATGCTGAAGTGCAAACCTCCCCTTAGAGGTGTGTTATAATCATAGCATGTCATTCGTGGAGTAGCTGGTTGACCATTTTGGTCAACCTGACCCTCATTGTTATTGTTCATATTATTATTATCATTCAAATTAGCATCCATTGCAGGCTGAGCACTGTTCAATGTTCTAGATTCTCTCCTATTTTGTCTACCCGTGTGTTCGATTTCAAAATTCAAAAACAATAAATTTACTTGCCTATATCTGGAAATACACAAAGCAGGATTCCAATAAGTTAAATGAAAACAACAAAAGTAGACAAATAATTAAACAAATACTTAATCTCTAAATACTAAGATTTCACCAATATTGCAAGAAAATAGACACTAACACAGTGACACCTCCCCGGCAATGGCGCCAAAAACTTGATACGCGGAAAATAGTATTACGCAAGTGCACGTGCCAGACCAAGTAATAAAGAGTGAGAAGTGATTGTTCCCTCGAGGAAGTAAGTGAATTAGTGTTTGAAATTACTAGATTGATCTTTTCTCTAAATTCAAGTGACAACTTTAAGGTGAAATTCAGGATTAATTTTTAGACTACAAAGTGAAAATGAAATTAATTGATTACTATTACTAGACCTTTGGTTTCAGAATTTGGAGAGATAGTCTTGCATTTTGTTTTCCTGTGCCTATTATGATGAGGTTTCAAACATAATCCTTATGAATTGATTAATCTCTTTCCTACAACGATTTTTAATTGGATATCATCATCTCTCAATCTGCGATATCGACTATTCCAAATCCCCCTAGTCATCTCTAACTTAGGACGAAAAAGAACAACATAAAATGTGAAAATCACAATTGCTAGCCCAGGAGGAAATCTCTTTCTCTCTTGAAACTAAATTGGAACTTATGTTATACTTACGCCACTCCTCTCTCGAATCTTGCAGCGTAGTAAAAAGATGGAAATTTGATTTAAGAAATACGTGACTTCTCTCTCGAATCTCGCCACATAGAAACCCATCCTGGGTATTGGATTTCTTCCACGAACCCTGCGTCTAGCAACTTCCCCACCTCCTCTCTAATCAGCCCAGCGAGGGTGGGCGACACATTCCTCTTCTTCTGGCGAATGGGGCGGACGTTTGGGTCGAGGTTGAGGCGATGACATGCCACATTCACATCAACGCCTGGCATCTCCGCAGCGCTCCACGCGAAGATGTCTACATTCTGCTGGACACATCTTCGAATCTTCTCTTGATCCTGCCCGCTCAGCCTTCCGCTGATTCGTATCTTCTCCGGCCTTCCGCTGCCGCCTATGACCTCCTTCTCACTCACTTCCTCTGCCACTTCCAACTTGGTCAGATCACCCAACACATGATCTGCCTCCTTTACCCTATCAACGGATGCAACTTGTTGGGAGGAGGCGAGTTCCCCGGCTCTTTGCTTCCTGCCATGAGACTTGGCTCAGAGCTTTCCAAACTAGCCGCTTCCACGCTCACCGCACCATAATGTTGAAACCAGTAACCCGGTTTCAGCATTCGAAAGGGGGATGCAGCTAGCCCTTACTTGATCCAAGCTAATACCCTTGACTGATCGCTAAGAATTGAGAAACCTTGCCCTTGGAGAACACCTAAGTCCACAAACGGACCCATTAAGCTGCAACGTGGAGGTCCCACCACGTACCCGGAAGCTCTCAAGGAACTTTTCCTCCTAAGCCAATGATGAGCCTGGGCACCTTGGAGGGCACTAAGAACCACCTCACCGTCAACATTCGATGACAAGGGGAGGGGGGTGTTTGCTCACAAGACCATGCGAGGGAGGGGGTAGTAACCAACCCTTCCCAAGGTGCCCATGGGGGTCTATTTATAGACTTCCCAAAACATGGTCTGCGGATAGCCAAGAATCCACTATCCGCAGCCCACCAACCAACCCGAACGACTGAACTCAAGGTCACCCCACCTGCGCGAGTGGACATCGATCCATTCGCGAATTTGGCCGCGAGTGGGGGAATCCCCCACTCGCCCAAGGGGCGGGCGAGTGGGGGGATACCCCACTCGCCCCTTGGGCGGGCGAGTGGGGGATCCCCCACTCGCCCCTTGGGCGGGCGAGTGGGGCAAGGGGCGAGTGGGGCAAGGGGCGAGTGGGGCAAGGGGCGAGTGGGGGATCACCCCACTCGCCCCTTGGGTGGGTGAGTGGGGCGATCCCCCACTCGCCCCTTGGGCGGGCGAGTGGGGCAAGGGGCGAGTGGGGTAATCCCCCACTCGCCCCTTGGGCGAGCGAGTGGGGCGATCCCCCACTCGCCTCTTGGGCGGGGGAGTGGGGCGATCCCCCACTCGCCTCTTGGGCGGGCGAGTGGGGAGATCCCCCACTCGCCACTTGGGCGGGCGAGTGGGGTGATCCCCCACTCGCCCCGCTACTGCCTTTCGCTGGTCACCCCTCCACTTGCCCCGCCGCCTCTTTTTGCCTTGACTGGTCTTGATCGCCTTTGAGCGGTCGCTCTACTTGCCTCAACTATCTTCTCTATCACGACCTTATCCGTGTCGGGTCACACCTACTCAAAAAATATGAGGGTTGTACACAACTGATTATTTCTCGGGGCATTTTTAAGACATATTTACCAATTTTTTCATCAATATCTGCCGGCCACTAAAGAAGTTCAAGAAAATTTCCCTGTGTTGAAACTGAAATCTTGCGAACAAGACTTGGTCTCTGTGGAGTTCGGGGTCCAAAAAGAGGGGTGGCCTCACACCTACTTCGCTCAAGCTAACAATCTAGGCACAAAACTAGGAACTCAAAGGACAAACCCAAGGCCTCAGCGTGGAGGTCCCACCACACACCCGGAAGACTAACAAGCACTTCCCCTCCGAAGCCAAAGACTGAGACAAAGCACCATTGGAGGACTCTCTTGGCCAACCAAAACATCTAAGGGGAAATCCCAAACCGAATCCCCCTCCTAAAGGTGCTCTCTTGGGTCTATTTGTAGCGTTCCTCGTCCGGGCCGCCAATAGCATAATCCCGACAAACAGTCTGACTATACGCAGCCCAAATGGGACTGCCGACAGCGTAACTCCGCCATTCTAAGAGTTAATTAACTGACCCTTAAGGTCTTCCCGGTAATTTCACCTCGGGGTTCCCACGGGGCGAGTGGTTCGTGAAAACACCACTCGCCTACGATAAAAATATAAGCTACATAAAGAGGGCATCACAGGCATTTTAATTTACAAGAGCATAAGCTCCATACTTCGGCACGCAGGCCAGCAAATATAAATAAATAAGCCCTTCTCGGGGCGGCACGACTTCGGGCTTAAGCCCATAACTCCCTGCTTGGTACTGCGACACCTGTACGCCAACGTCTCGCCATGCGGTAGCAAACTGAGCCTCGGCCAATTGAAGCAAACTGAGCTACATTGCCCACACCCCTTTCCCGAGGCAGCGGCATTTTATAAATACGGGCAAATAATAAATATCTTCCCGTTGAGTCTTCTCCTTGATCCTCAGGACATCACCAATCCGGCACCCACGTCCGGATGGGCTTCACACAGAAACATCACCAATCCGGTCTACACACCCGGATGGGCTTCACACAGAATGCCTAAACCCGTACTCACACTTCCGGGCGCTAATGTGGTTAATTTCGGGGATGCGCACATCAACCCGTCGGAGAGCACACCTCCTCCACCTGATGGTGGAGGGGAGCTTCCATGCAAGTATGAGAATTGAAGGCTTCACCTGCCCAAGTAGAAATTCGTTACCCTTGACGCGTGCTTTCGACGGAGTCGCAACCGAAGACCTTGCGCGAGCTCGACATCCAGCGGCCATAGCGGCCATAGCGGCCGTCCACGCTCTGATCTAGCTCCAAATGGCCGCGGGAGAGGAGCTCCCGGCCAACCTTGCTCCAAATGGCCGCAAGAGAGGAGCTCCCGGCCTTTACGTTGTTGGGAGGCAGCGACGGGAAGAATAGTGCACAGCGGCCCTTTGCCCTAGGCGGCGACGAGAGAGAGAGAGGAGGAGGATCGGCCTCCTTTTTCCATGGGCGGCGACGAGAGAGAGAGAGATCGGGGGTCGGGCTCTGCTCTAGGTCGACGGGGAAGGAGAAGCGGCTGCTCCAGGCGGCGACAGGGAGGAGAGCTGGGGCTCTGTCTCTGCAGGTGGCGACGGGGAGGAGAGCTCCGGGGGTCGGGCTCTGCTCTACGTCGACGGGGAAGGAGAAGTGGCTGCTCCAGGCGGCGACAGGGAGGAGAGCTGGGGCTCGGTCTCTGCAGGTGGCGACGGGGAGGAGAGCTCCGGGCGGCGGATCGGCCGCGGCGTGCCCTAGACGCGCGCGAACAGGAAGGGGGGGTCTCGGCTCCTCTTGCGGCTGGGAAGGAAGGGCCCCCTTTTGAGTTTATTTTTTTAGGTTTTATAAAAAACCCTAGCCAAACTTGGCTATCCGCAGCCCTCTTTTCTAAACGCACACCAAACTCCGCTACTCGCACCCCTATTCCTTGCTTATTTAAGAATATGGATCCTAACCGCACCCCGGTCAATGCTAGTCAATCACGGGACACCACGGGTCCCCGCTATCTGGGGAGGGTCCTACCCGACGGGTACGGGGTTGTACACAATCCCCACTCTTTGCGAGCGTGTCTCACGCTCGGAAAGAAATGTCAAACCCCAAGTATCCGACGGGTGGGAACCGACCCGAAAAAAAATTATGGGTATATAATCATATGAATGATGATTCTTCTCTTTTTTGTGCTCATATTTGTCTTGATGTGATAACTTTTCCCTTTGTTGCCTTCAATTGATCAATTTGGTTGTCAACAACCTTGGTTATACACTATGCCTTCTTTTTTATGGTAGAGATACTATGCCCTTCAGGTTCTCAGAATGACATGCCACTTAATGTCTATTAGCAAGCAAACTCATAATTTAGAGCGCAGTTCTTTTTACTGTTGCATATTGTGTTCAAGAATGGGCATCAAGGATGATTGATGGTGCTGAGGAATAGAATGCTCACTATTATCTACAATGATTACATAAACAATCATGCATTGACAATTCAAAAGGAATCTGATTTTGTTTCTAAAACTAATCAAATAAGGTTGCGCCATTGTAGGATTTATTATCTTAAGCTTCTGTTTTCAAAACTATTCTTGAAGAACTTCGATTGTCAGTGAAAAACTATCAATCTATCAAGCGTAATTGATTCCTTATATGCTAAAGCCTTTGGGACCTGCCACCGAGTGAGCCTACGGCCCTGCCAGCTAGGTGAGAGCCTGTTCAGCGGGTCTGCTCGGGGGGCACTTTTCAAAAATAACTTTTCAAACCATCAACCCTCGAGGTATACCCACCCTGCCGGCTAGCGAGAGCCCGGTCCGTGGAACCGTATCGGGGACACTTTTCCAAAAATCAACATTTCTCAAATCGTCAACCCGAGAGGTATACCCACCCTGCCGGCTAGCGAGAGCTCGGTCAGTGGAACCGTCTCGGGGGCACTTTTCCAAAAAACAACTTTCCTTCGAATGCCTTCCAGCCCTGCCGGCTAGTGAGAGCCTGACAGCGGGATCACTCGAAGCAAAAACAATTCATCTCCATGAGGCCTTCCTGCCCTGCCAGCTAATAAGAGCCTGACAGCGGGATCACTCGGAGCAATCCAGGCCCTACTAGCCTTAGCATATACTATTATTTTGTTACTCTCAAAGCACATCATTGCAGCACCAACATATCCAACCTTGCCAGCCTCTCCAGAGAACAACCTGAACCCCCCGTCTAGGTGAGAGCCCGGGAGCGGAATCGATCTGGGGCATTCCAGCACCAACATATCCAACCTTGCCAACCTCTCCAGAGATCAACCTGAACCCCCCGTCTAGGTGAGAGCCCGGGAGCGGAATCGATCTGGGGCATTCCAGCACCAACATATCCAACCTTGCCAGCCTCTCCAGAGATCAACCTGAACCCCCCGTCTAGGTGAGAGCCCGGGAGCGGATTGGATCTGGGGCATTCCAGCACCAACATATCCAACCTTGTCAGCCTCTCCACAGATCAACCTGAACCCCCCGTCTAGGTGAGAGCCCGGGAGCGGAATCGATCTGGGGCATTCCAGCACCAACATATCCAACCTTGTCAGCCTCTCCAGAGATCAACCTGAACCCCCCGTCTAGGTGAGAGCCCGGGAGCGGAGTCGATCTGGGGCATTCCAGCACCAACATATCCAACCTTGCCAGCCTCTCCAGAGATCAACCTGAACCCCCCGTCTAGGTGAGAGCCCGGGAGCGGAATCGATTTGGGGCATTCCAGCACCAACATATCCAACCTTGTCAGCCTCTCCAGAGATCAACCTGAACCCCCCGTCTAGGTGAGAGCCCGGGAGCGGAATCGATCTGGGGAATTCCAGCACCAACATATACAACCTTGCCAGCCTCTCCAGAGATCAACCTGAACCCCCCGTCTAGGTGAGAGCCCGGGAGCGGAATCGATCTGGGGCATTCCAGCACCAACATATCCAACCTTGCCAGCCTCTCCAGAGATCAACCTGAACCCCCAGTCTAGGTGAGAGCCCGGGAGCAGAATCGATCTGCGGCATTCCAGCACCAACATATACAACCTTGTCAGCCTCTCCAGAGATCAACCTGAACCCCCCGTCTAGGTGAGAGCCCGGGAGCGGAATCGATCTGGGGCATTCCAGCACCAACATATCCAACCTTGCCAGCCTCTCCAGAGATCAACCTGAACCCCCCGTCTAGGTGAGAGCTCGAGAGCAGAATCGATCTGGGGCATTCCAGCACCAACATATCCAACCTTGCCAGCCTCTCCAGAGATCAACCTGAACCCCCGTCTAGGTGAGAGCCCGGGAGCGGAATCGATCTGGGGCATTCCAGCACTAACAAATCCAACCTTGCCAGCCTCTCCAGAGATCAACCTGAACCCCCCGTCTAGGTGAGAGCCTGGGAGCGGAATCGATCTGGGGCATTCCAGCACCAACATATCCAACCTTGCCAGCCTCTCCAGAGATCAACCTGAACCCCCCGTCTAGGTGAGAGTCCGGGAGCGGAATCGATCTGGGGCATTCCAGCAACAACATATACAACCTTTTAGTCACCAAGCCAACATATGAGTCACAATAGTCAAAGAATTTAATAGTTATATATATAAAAGGAAAGAACTTTCAAGGATAAAATCTTTTCAGGTTATCTCCACTTCTAGCCCGGCCGAGGGGTACCCCTTCCACATCCTGGAGATGATATCCCCCGGACCTGAGCGCCTCATTTACAATATACGGCCCTTCCCAATTGGGTTCAAGCTTCTAAAACGCTATCAACTTCTCGACAATGGATAGGGTAAAATAATCTAGGCATAACCCGGAATCTCATGAGAACGGCTCTCATAGAATGGGACAAAATCGCAAGAGCGGCATGATAAACAAAATCGGAAGCCTTGTGAAGCCAAAATCATAGTGCAGGCCGGACCAAGCCTTATTGAGCGCACAATTCTTGAACCAAGTAAAAAGTACTAACACCGCCTATTTTGAGATGTAAATAACTTTCTTCAATGTTAAGTGTAAAACTGGCCATAAGATCAAGTAAAACACAATCTGTATGGTTCTTACCCTTATTTTTGAAAAAGACTTGCACCTTAAATAAAAAGCTTAGCAGTAGCGTATGCAATTTTACCCTTCTTCGACAAAAACTCGGTCAATAAAATATTTGGGCTAGTGATTAGCACATTTAACTTACTATCATTTTAACATTATCTTTATCACCAGTGTGATCGTTGAGGTGCTCTGTTATGAGGTTAACTTATCACACCGCTTAATTCTTAATTTATTTTACGTATTTGCTTATGGGGTGGAAGCTAATCCAAAGAAAATGTAGGATATGTTATAGTGACCAGTTCCAAATTTAGTTAGGTAGTTAAGAGGCTTCATAGGTTTAAATTACTATTACAAAAAAATCTCATGAACTACGAGTTAATATCTCTACTACTGACAAATCTATTGAAGAAGTGATCTTTCCAGTGAACTATTGAAGCAAAAGAAGCATTCAAATAATTAAAATTAGCTGACAGCAATCCTCCAATCCTGACATTACCATATTTCCCTAAGACGTTTATAGTGGAGACACGTGCTTCAAATCTGAGAGTGGCAGCGATATTAACTCAGGATCATCATCATATTGTGCATTTCAGTAAGACTTTAAGACCTAAAAATGCCGCATTATCAATTTATGAGAAAAACTGCTCGTAATAGCTTTAGCTATAAAATTGGAGACATTATCTGATAGTGGAACACATTTTTATATCAGCACAAACCATCATGGTCAAAATATTTGATGAGGCGGAGAAACACCACTCAACAACACCAAAAATATATCACCAAGTTTCTGGGATATGACTTGCATATGAAAAATGTAGTGAAAACAACCGTGCAAATGGTTTGTCAAGACAACACCAGGAAGTTAACACCAGGAAGTTGAGACACGACTAGCGGCCCTAGTAATTATGACATCTTATCTATTGCAAAGAATCAAACGTACATGAGGCTATTGGGGTCACATTTTATAATAGAAGAATTAGTTAAGAAGAAAGGAGATAATACATATAAGCCCGAATATCAGGGTGTTAATAGAGTGTTGAAGAGGAAGTGAAAGTTTGTAACTGGAGATGATGAAGTTAAGAAACTTTAATTACAGTTATATCATGACACTGGAATTGGTGGGCATTCAGGAATAACAACCACTCAATTGCTCAAACAACTCTATTATTGGAAGAAGCTCAAGGTCACCTTTCACGACTATATCAGTAAATGCAGTGTCTAGATCTCACTGGAAGGAAATAATCTTTGTTGTGGTAGACCATTTGAGTAAATTGACTCTCTCTATGACATTATGTCATCCATATTTGGCAACAACCGTGGCGTAGAGCTTCCTGGACTTAACTGATACAAGAAAATAAAAGTTTTAAACACGATGTTAATAGATGCTCACAAGAAAACTCTGAGATGACAATGTCTCCTCCGAAATGAGCATTTATCCGGTTGAAGAGACTTTGCATTCTCCATCTTACTAAAAAATGACTTTGAACCACGAAACCTCTCAATGATTCACTTCACAGCATTAGTTGCTAGTACCAGATCTCTTCGTCTTACGTCTAGAATTTCTTTATGACGTATATTTGGCGTGTGCAAAAGTGAATGTCGTAGGGGAGAAAAAATGGTATATACATTTTTCGGGATCACTTCAAGTAGAAAAAAGTTCAGAAGAAGATTGGCACGTAGAATATTTTCCGGCATAATAACATTAATCAGACAATATCACTCATTCTCCTTCGACCGAAATAACCCTCATCCAATATTTTGGACTAGAGCAGGGAAACTGGAGAACATGGGGCTTGAATTGGAATCAAAGGATGAGGTGACTTCTATGATTCGATCGACAGGGTTAGATTTTAGGACAGATTCTGGTTTTACTCATGATATTGGGGTCAGCAATTACTCGGATTTCAAGAGCCTTCTGATTCTAAAAGATATTTTAAAGTTCAATTGAAAGATATACTTGACATCGTGCAGGTACTTAAACCTTTTCCTATATACTTCTGCACAACCTCCTGACAAGGATTAAATTTCATTGAGTATCTTTCACATGAGAAGGAAGGAAATTAAGGAAAACGAAAACCTAAAACGTGAACACTCGCCCCAAGATGGCGTCACGATCAACTGGGGCAGGTGGTGTTGAGCACTTGGCATGCGCAGCGAAAGTGTGCCGCAAAGTCTCCATGACCTCCCGCCGAAACTCTCGCCGGAATCCCTCGGACTGAGACTACGAGACCCCTCCCGCGGGTGTCAGCGCATTACCTTGGTCATCACTCAGTTCCTCTTCTCTAGCCATGATGTCCGCCCGAGCTTTTCTGTGTTGGCCACTCTCCACGCTCACCGCACCATGTGTTGAAACCGAAATCTTGCGAACAAGACTTGGTCTCTGTGGAGTTCGGGGTCCCAAAAGAGGGGTGGCCTCACACCTACTTCGCTCAAGCTAACAATCTAGGCACAAAACTAGGAACTCAAAGGACAAACCCAAGGCCTCAGCGTGGAGGTCCCACCACACACCCGGAAGACTAACAAGCACTTCCCCTCCGAAGCCAAAGACTGAGACAAAGCACCATTGGAGGACTCTCTTGGCCAACCAAAACATCTAAGGGGAAATCCCAAACCGAATCCCCCTCCTAAAGGTGCTCTCTTGGGTCTATTTGTAGCGTTCCTCGTCCGGGCCGCCAATAGCGTAATCCCGACAAACAGTCTGACTATACGCAGCCCAAATGGGACTGCCGACAGTGTAACTCCGCCGTTCTAAGAGTTAATTAACCGACCTTTAAGGTCTTCCCGGTAATTTCACCTCGGGGTTCCCACGGGGCGAGTGGTTCGTGAAAACACCACTCGCCTACGATAAAAATATAAGCTACATAAAGAGGGCATCACAGACATTTTAATTTACAAGAGCATAAGCTCCATACTGCGGCACGCATGCCAGCAAATATAAATAAATAAGCCCTTCTCGGGGCGGCACGACTTTGGGCTTAAGCCCACAACTCCCTGCTTGGTACTGCGACACCTGTACGCCAACGTCTCGCCATGCGGTAGCAAACTGAGCCTCGGCCAATTGAAGCAAACCAAGCTACATTGCCCACACCCCTTTCCCGAGGCGGCGGCATTTTATAAATACTGGCAAATAATAAATATCTTCCTATTGAGTCTTCTCCTTGATCCTCAGGACATCACCAATCCGGCCCCCACGTCCGGACGGGCTTCACACAGAAACATCACCAATCCGGTCTACACACCCGGATGGGCTTCACACAGAATGCCTAAACCCGTACTCACACTTCCGGGCGCTAATGTGGTTAATTTCGGGGATGCGCACATCAACCCGTCGGAGAGCACACCTCCTCCACCTGATGGTGGAGGGGAGCTTCCATGCAAGTATGAGAATTGAAGGCTTCACCTGCCCAAGTAGAAATTCGTTACCCTTGACGCGTGCTTTCGACGGAGTCGCAATCGAAGACCTTGCGCGAGCTCGACATCCAGCGGCCATAGCGGCCGTCCACGCTCTGATCTAGCTCCAAATGGCCGCGGGAGAGGAGCTCCCGGCCAACCTTGCTCCAAATGGCCGCAAGAGAGTAGCTCCCGACCTTTACGTTGTTGGGAGGCAGCGACGGGAAGAATAGGGCACAGCGGCCCTTTGCCCTAGGCGGCGACGAGAGAGAGAGAGAGGAGGAGGAGGATCGGCCTCCTTTTTCCATGGGCGGCGATGAGAGAGAGAGATCGGGGGTCGGGCTCTACTCTAGGTCGACGGGGAAGGAGAAGCGGCTGCTCCAGGCGGCGACAGGGAGGAGAGCTGGGGCTCGGTCTCTGCAGGTGGCGACGGGGAGGAGAGCTCCGGGGGTCGGGCTCTGCTCTAGGTTGACGGGGAAGGAGAAGTGGCTGCTCCAGGCGGCGACAGGGAGGAGAGCTGGGGCTCGGTCTCTGCAGGTGGCGACGGGGAGGAGAGCTCCGGGCGGCGGATCGGCCGCGGCGTGCCCTAGACGCGCGCGAACAGGAAGGGGAGTCTCGGCTCCTCTTGCGGCTGGGAAGGAAGGGCCCCCTTTTGAGTTTAATTTTATAGGTTTTATAAAAAACCCTAGCCAAACATGGCTATCCGCAGCCCTCTTTTCTAAACGCACACCAAACTCCGCTACTCGCACCCCCATTCCTTGCTTATTTAAGAATATGGATCCTAACCGCACCCTGGTCAATGCTAGTCAATCACGGGAGACCACGGGTCCCCGTTATCTGGGGAGGGTACTACCCGACGGGTACGGGGTTGTACACCCCGGTTTAGTGAATATTGGCTTTCATCATGACCACGCAGGGACAATCCTTGACACAAAAGAAATCTCAAACATTTAAGAGATGCTTGTAATCGTGCTTTATGTTTATGCTTAGTAGTGTCTGATTGTTTATCAAGAGCAACAATGATAGACCTATTGAGCTCTTTTAGAGCTTGATATTTCTGTAATGCTAGCTGATGAGCACTATTAATCTTGCCTACAGGTTTTTGGAATCCTTCAGGTTTATTCCATGATCTGTATCTTCCACCAGTGAAAAAGCATCACCCCAACAGTACTGTTTGCAGTATCATTCTTGAACAAGTAACACACATAACAAAATGATGCATCCTTTTCAACACTATACTCAAGCCAATCAAACATATCAAACCAGGTGATAACAAAACGACGATCTCGATCTCCCATTTTTCTCTGAGGAAAAGAATGACCTTTTGGTTGACAATGACCTCTTAGTATATATGTATTTCTTACCGCATCTTGTTCATTTAGAGGAAATGTCGATACATTTTTTCCTTTTTCTCGGATCATGTGGAAGCAACTCCACATCGTATACACAATCCATAATAATATCTTGAGTTTGTGGTGATGGTGAAGGAAACACATTGACAATGTCATCGGATGAACAAGGGGGAATCTCCTCATTTTCACTCTCTAGTGGTAATGGTGAAGGAGACTCTTTAGATTTTAACAAAAAATTAAGGCATTAAGCAACAATTGATATTTAAACAGAGAATGACTTTTTGATTTTCAAAAACAAATTTAGGCGTGAACAACTGAACAAGAATATGCAGGGTTAACATTTTGATCAAATTTTTCTTGGGAAATATTAGGGTGATGTTACGGCAAACCGGTTTTAGCGTGCAAACCATCAAAACCTACAAAAATATGCGCTTTTGGAAAATACGCCTTATAGGTGCACTTTTAGGAAAAGTGTTCAACATCAAAGTTGTATACCTCGTCGAGATCTACAACTTTCGTGTTGAACATTTTGCCTAAAAATGCACGGGTTAGACGTATTTTCAAAATGCACGAAACATTTCACAATAATCTCGCACATTTTGAAAATACGCCTAACCCGTGCATTTTTAGGTAAAATGTTCAACACTAAAGTTGTAGATCTCGAAGAGATCTACAACTTTGATGTTGAATAATTTTCCTAAAAATGCACCTATAAGACGTATTTTCAAAAAGTGCGTATTTTTGTAAGTTTTGATGGTTTGCCCATAGCCAAAAGCGATTTGCCCATAACATCACCCAAATATTATGTCATAGGGGGTAGTAGTTTTCTCGATTTGTAGATCTAAAACATCTACAGTTGAAAACATTTTCAACATCTAAAAATAGCCATATAAAAATTCCAGATCAAAATGTTGCAAATCAGATGTTGAAAATGATCTAAAATCAAAACATTTTCAACATCTAAAATCAGAAAAACATTTTCAACATCCATGCTAGAAACTAACCAGATCTACTGCTGCGCCTGCGTGCCTTCGTCGGTCCCGTAGTCGCTGTAACCGGTAGCGACGTAGTGTGACCCTGAACTCTGAAGCCTGAAGGCCTGAACTCCGATCGGCGGTCTGCGGTGCGGCGATGGCGCGGTGCGGCGGTAGAAATGTAGGGTTCGCCGAATCGCCGTTCGCGGAATCGCGGGATAAGGAGTTAAGCCTGTAGCGCCCTAGCCAGGTAGGGTTTTAATTTACAGTGAGCGTGAACTTGAATCGCAGTATTCGCGAATCGCGCAGCCCGCGTGACGAGTTACGTTGAACGGTGAACCACAATAATCTAATCCGGTGTGCGAATAGCCATATAAAAATTGAATTTTTTTTATTTTTTCTTTTCTCTAGCGAATCTCAAAAAAATTTGAGGTGGGGGGCACGTGTCCCTATGGCCCCCCTATAGATCCGCCCATGAACTCAAGTAAGTCATTATGAGTAAACAGACTCAGAATCGACTTCGGCTACATTCCTTAGACTCGTGTGTCCGATACGAGTGCAACGACATCAACTTCATTTCTGACCTTTGTTGTTCCCCATTTCTTCTTCTCGGCTCCAGAGTAATGAATTCAAGGACTTCTTTTGAACATATTTAGGGATATGGAATTTCTCCATCTCTCTTCTTCTCAATTGTTCAGATTTCGTCGGCATTTTAGTTATTGCAAAACGAAGTAAGTTTCACACCGGCCTTGACCTCGGCACATCGAGGATGGCTCAGATTTGAGCAACCCGAGCGGCCTCACTACCTGCGATCCTTCTTCTTCATCTCCAATCTTATGGTAGCTTCTTCAAACCTTGATCTTCTCCTGGTTAATTAAATTGGATGTTTGAGGTATTAGCCATTGGATGGCTTCATGTTTTAATTCATCTCGACCTTTTCTCCTTCCATGTTTTCCCAAGTTTGTGTCATTTCTTAATTCTATTTGGGCAAGTTTGAGTTGTCGGCAAACTTGAACCTGAACTCTCACATTTTTTTTCGACAAGATTATTCCTTTGGTATAATCTTTGATTGATGTTCTTTCACTCTTATCATATATTTTTTCGCTGTGCTACTCTCTCCCTTAGCTCGATCATGACTTACTTTATGTTTACACAAAACTCTTAATCCTCTCTTAGTTATGTCCCATTTTTTGTCTTTGTTATTCTAGTTCTCTAGAAACAAGGTTATCTCTCACAATTTTGGTAACCACCAAGCTCTTTGGGTTAGTTGCCTGAAACTTCAATTTGGGCTTAATCGTTAGCTCAGCAAAGAGTTTGGTATTTCTTTGATTTGAAGTTGTTTTGATTATTTTGAACTAGGTCCATTATTACTTATATTTGAAATCCCATGCTTATGTTAACTCAAGAATTTTGCCAAGAATTTTTGAACTCATTGTCAAGAGTTCTGGAATGTCTATGATTCTTACTTTAATCACCGTATTCAAGATCGCCACCGCCATGCCAAACGGAATGCGGTGGTTATGAGCTGTCATTCGTGAAAGTCAGACCTCTCCTAAGAAACATCATCCACTTTTATGTTCAAAAGTAGTTTTCTTTTCTTGGCGGCGATCATAATCGTTATCAGGCCAAACATACATTCTACGACAAATTAGTTTTTTATCCAAACTCATCAGAGCAAAAACACCTTAACCTCTGTTTGACACGGCGGCGGCGGTCGTGAACGCGGTGGTTATGAGCCGTCGTTTGTGAATGCCAGTCCATTTTTATGTTCAAAAATAGTTTTCTTTTCTTGGTGACGGTCATAACCGTTGTCAAGCCAAACATACATTCTATGACAGTGCCATTTTTACCTGAACTCATCGGAGCAAAAACGTCACGTCAAATGGAACCTTAACCTCTTATCTCGGCCCGACCAGATAAAGTTCTCGCCTAACGCCTTCCTAGCTCCATCAATTTCTATGAGGGCTTTGGGGACCACATGAGGAGAACCTCACATGACTCATGCTCATAAGAGAAATTGCCGGACTAAAAGATTTCACTTTCTCATGCCGAGTGTCTTCTCTTTAGTGGACGAAATTAGCCGGGCCAAAATTATACCGCTCGTAGAAGAAATTTTTATTATATATATCTATAAACTAAAGTTGAAAGGCGTCAAAATTATGAAACTAATGCAGTAGCGCTCGGATCTGGTCAACACCTGTTACGTTGACCGGCTTTCTGTCACATATTTTCGATTATTTTTTAGCCTCCAGCTGTCCGGCTTGTTAACCGTGGGTTCTTTTTGAGTGCAGTTTTGCAGGTGATCATAACATCCGATATTTTCACCCAGGAATTACACTATCGAAACTGTTCTCCACATCCTTCCCCATTTCTGTAATTTAGACTTCAGGATGCCGCTGCGTATCCAGTGTTATCAAGTTATAATCACCTCATGCATCCGTAGTCTTATTCATTAGAGCGCCAACAGTGGTATGCTTACCTACGGTGATATTATCTAGCTAAGAAATATACCGGAGCACAACGCTCTCGTCAAGTTCTCAGAACTCACGGGTTGTTTCAGTCTTTCTTCGTTTAGAGTGAGTGAAAGAAGCAACAATCACTCTTTCTCTGCTCCAAAAGCTCTCGGTCATGTCCGAATGGGGGCAGCATCGTAACCGGAGCTGCGATCTCCGTCTTTCCGGCCGCCTAAACTGATCACCGGTTAAACGCCGCCGTGTGTCCCCCAACCTTAATTAACCCCGTAGACTATTAGGTGAAACGGTCTCTTGTGCGACTGACGTCTTCTGCAATGGCGGAAGCGGCGGAAGGTAAGGTGACGGTGGAGGCCGAGAAGAAAAAACCAGAGCAGAGCCTGGCGTACTATGAGCTATTCTCGTTCGCCGACCGGTTCGATGCTCTGCTGATGGCCGCCGGCAGTCTTGGAGCAGTTGTGCACGGCTCCGCCATGCCTGTATTCTTCCTCCTCTTCGGAGATCTGGTGAATGGATTCGGAAAGAATCAGGCTAATCTCAGTAAAATGACCGATGAGGTCTCCAAGGTCTGTTCACCCACCTCAATGCATGGATCTCCACTCCAGTTGCTCTCGTCACATTTCGAAATATTTCGCATATGCTGCGTTACTCACATTCGCCGTTTTTTGATCTTTCAGTACTCTCTGTACTTCGTCTACCTCGGGCTGGTTGTGTGCATTTCTTCATATGCAGGTAAGAGCCGCCACTCCCGTCCGTTTTCCTCCCCATTTAATGTTGTCGGAATTGATTGGGATAATGAGAGCGATGGTCGGCTGTTGAAGACGGGAATACCCGGATTCTCCACCCCCTCCGTACACCGTTGTCTTTGCCTCGTTTATACCATGATTTCTTCCGTCACTTCCGCGTTCTGCTAGGCCTTTTTGTTATTTTCGTGCAAGGTGCACGCTCCATCCATTTCTGTAAGCTTCCCGCCTCATTTCCTCATTGCCCGCAGAGATCGCTTGTTGGATGCATACCGGCGAGAGACAATCCGGCGCTCTGAGAAGGAAGTACCTGGAGGCAGTCCTGAAGCAGGATGTAGGGTTTTTCGACACCGACGCGCGAACGGGAGACATCGTCTTCAGCGTCTCCACGGATACACTCCTCGTTCAGGACGCCATTAGTGAGAAGGTAAGCTCACCTCCACTTTGGTCGACGAAACCATTAATTTGATCCTCTTTTGTAACTAGGAATTTCGTTTATTTTATTTTAATTTCGCGGGAGGTCGGTAGGTGGGGAATTTCATTCATTATTTGGCCACTTTCCTCGCCGGTCTGGTGGTGGGCTTCATATCGGCGTGGCGGCTGGCTTTACTTAGTGTAGCAGTGATCCCGGGGATTGCCTTCGCCGGTGGGCTATATGCCTATACTCTAACCGGGCTCACTTCGAAGAGCCGGGATTCATATGCCAATGCCGGTATTATCGCAGAGCAGGTATTTACTGATTTTCCCCTCACATTTTCAGATATTCTGTGCATTTTGGTTTATCTTTCTTCAACGATTGAGCGTAGACTATTTTGATAATTGACTGGAAATATTAGGTTTTGTCTTTAGTCTGTGGTGACCTCACTGTGTGCTCATTCTTTGCCTTTTTCCTCTTCATGTTTTTTTCAGCTGTGCTTTCGTTGGACATTTGTTTCGAAATTAGAGGAGTGAAAATGTTTTTTCCCCTTAATTTTGATGTTATTTTGTATCTTGAATTGGATACTATGTTTGCCATTTCAATGCGGATTGTCTGCACTAACTGGTTGGATCTTATACAATACTGATCAGAATCTACTTTTTTTCTAAGTTTTGTATATAGTCTATAATGTAAACATATGAAACGAATGAAGTACCAAATAATTCTGTTGCTGGTTTACCGGGTATTTCTTTGTGATTGTAGGTTCAAGTTGAGACTTCATTACACATACTGGAAAGTGTGTAGATCGGATATCTGTAGCTATTTACCATCATAGTGAACACTTTTGTCTTCCTACCTTGTTAGTGTTACTCATCCTCACTGGATTACATTTCTATTATTTTTCAAATTGAGCTGCAAGTAAGGAAGCACTCCATTACAAGGAAATACTTTTCTAACATAATATCTTCAAATAAAACTGAGGTGTTTGTTATCATGAAATTATATTTCAATGGCGCAATTTTTTTCTTTCCCTTCACTTAGGGGATGGTTGGTACAATTTGATATATGTGTAAAGTGTCTACATGCATTTTGTGTTTGGGCGTTGTTGTTATAATAGAAGTAGAGAGTGTTTATGTAATGTTGTTCCTTGCAGGCTATATATATAGCCATAGTGGTTATTCTATAATGAATTAAACCCTTACCCTCCTAATTTCGCAACTTGGTATCAGAGGGAAAAAAAACCTAACTCGCGCTCCCTTCGATCTACCCGTCGCGTGTTCCCTTCGGTTTTCCGCCGCCGCCGTCTCCTACGGCTGTTGACGCCGCCTCTAGCCACTGCTGCCAGCGTCCCCATCTGCTGTCATCGCCGCCCTAAGCGGTAATTACATCGGCTCTCCATGACATCGGCTGCGGCCAAGGAAGCTGCAACAGATATTCGCCGTATCCGCACGTTGTGACTACTTCCCTAGGTCGGGGGTGCGGCATTTTCGTGCCGCGCACGTCTGCGACACGTCCCGCACACTCCGTCAACAGGATGTGGTGATCAGATTTAGGAAAGGAGGAGGCATCGCTTGAATCAGTAACATGATGTGGTGATCGGTGAAGGAGCCGATCCATGACGATGAAGGAGACGATCCATGACGATGAAGGAAGGTACGATGGAGGATGTCTTCAAGATGTTGGGCCATTCTGAGATGGCCACGTTGTTGAGGGTGTTGGGTTCATCGCACAGACTGGCGAAGTTGGAATTTCCACCGCTTGATCTGAAGCTCGATGGACCGACCACTTACCTGGGTTGGTTATGCTGCGTGAAGAAAGCCCTTGCAGTGAAGCAAGTTGGGGTTTTCTTAACAGAGGAGTTGAAGAAGCCAGAGAACACTGCTGGAGGAGATGAGTTGGAGTCACCCCACATGACAGTGTTCTTGTGGCTTCTCAGCTCGGTAGTCCCATCGATCGCTGCCACGTTAGATGGCCTGGAGACGGTCATCGAGGTTTGGGACAAGCTGAGGAGTATATATGATGGAGTGGGAAACACTCTGCGGGTCCTCCAGGTGAAGGGAGAAATTGACGACAGCGAGGGAGAGAAGACGGTGCAGAAGTACGCCTCAGAGTTGGATCTCCTATGGGTGGAATACGATCACGCTTCTAGCGGGATGAGTTCAGTGACTCACAGTGTCGGGCCTCCAAGGTCATCGTAGAGGAGAGGACGATGAAGTTCTTGAATGGATTAGATGACAAGTTCGATCAGGGGAGAGCCCTACTTCTGTCTGGTACGAAGATTCTTACACTTACAGAGGCCATCTCAGCCATGATCCAGGAGGAGACACATCTCGAACTTCAAGTAGGGACAGGAGGGTCCACTACAGTGAAGTCAGCACTAGCGACAGCTGGCTATGGTGTTACAGGACATAGGGAAGAAACCCGGTAGTACTACAACTGTGGGGAAGCGGGTTATCTGAGGTATGCCTGCCCCAAACCACCCAAGGAGGGAGATTCGCGTGGTGGACGGGGCTGTATCCGGACTTGTGGCGATCGAGGAGGCTATCAGGCCAAGTTGGGCAGGACTGAAAGTGAGGAGGAAGTTGACATTATCTATACTGAGGAGGAGCAGACCCTACTGAGCATGACGGAGGGCATCAAGAGGAAACAGACTGGTGACAGAAGCAGGAGTGAAACTTGGGGGGGGGGGGGGCAGCTATGTATGCCCACCCAACATATGGCAATGATGGATCTCTTGCTCTAGCATCCATATCCTCCTCCAGGGCATCAAATTGGATCACCGACTCAGGTGCATCACGACGTGTGACAGGAGATGCGGGTGAGTTCTCCTACACCCGCCTAGCTGCAGATAACATCCAGACGACAGATTGGACTTTCCAACCAGTGGTTGGTAAGCGTACTGTCAATTGCACATGTTCATTAAAACTATCTAATGTCTTACATGCTCCTTTTCTAGTTAACCTCTTATCCATTAGTTCCATAATCATTCAACTGAGATGTGTTGTTTCTTTTGATATTCTCAAGGTGACTTTCCAGGAGAAAGGGATGAGACAGATACTTGGGACTGAGACTTGGCATGACGGACTATGGTATCTGAATCGGGAAGGATTGAACGCAGCTCTTATATTTGTGGCAGAGAAGGCAGGAGTTGGAGGGCAGAAGATGAGTGCATAAGATATATTGATACTCCATCACCAACGATTGGAGCACTCTTCTGTTGGCACTTTAGGTAGATTGTTTTCTGTTATTTTTGAAAAAGAAAATAAAAACAAACTAGTATGTGATGCTTGCGACTTAAGCAAGCTTACTAGGAGTTCTTATGTTAGTACGGGCCAGGAGTTTTTCTCTTTTTGATTTAGTGTATTCTGTTGTATGAGGGCTTTGTGCCGTAAGTTTTTTGAATGGATATAAGTATTTTATGATATTTATTGATTGTGCATCTCGTGTTACTTGGTTATTTTTGATGAAAAATAAGACTGGGGTATTTACTTGCTTCCGGGACTTCCATAGACATGTCCAGACACAGTACACGACAATGGTAAAGGTACTACGGTCGGATAATAAGACAAAGTACACTAATAGGGCAATGGAAGAGTACCTATCAGCCCATGGGATACTGCATCAGACCACCCGTTCATACACACCATTCGCCGCCCATTTGCCGCCAAGCTTCCATGGAGATCTAGCTGAGGAGGTGTATATGGAGATACCACCAGGGTTCGGTACAACCAAGACAGAAGGCAGAGTCTGCAGGTTGAAGAAGTCCCTCTATGGACTGAAGCAGTCTCCTCAAGCGTGGTTCGACAGGTTCAGGAAGGCCATGATTGGGATGTGATATCAGCAGATCAATATTGATCACACGGTGTTCTTCAAACAGAAGGAATGCCACATTACCATGCTTGCAGTGTATGTGGATGATATGATCATCACAGGGGATGATGAGCAGGAGATTGACCACCTCAAGGGGGCTTTAGGCAAGGAGTTCAAGGTGAAGGATCTGGGTCTTCTTAGGTACTTCCTTGGGATTGAGATTGCTTGCGAGGCAGAGAGAATGGTTCTTTCCCAAAGGAAGTATGCCTTGGATCTCCTCATAGAGACGAGGATGTTGGGGTGCAAGCCTGCTGCGCCACCAATCGATCAGAAGTGCAAACTAGATGCTGAGGTCGGAGAACTAGTTGATTGTGAGATGTATCAGAGGCTAGTTAGGAAGTTGATTTAATTGATTCACATACGCCCGAACATCTCTTTTGCTGTGAGCGTGGTGAGCCGCTACATGCATGACCCAAGGAAGGGCCATATGGATGCAGTGTACCAGATTCTTCAATACTTGAAGAATGCCCCTGGAAAGGGGCTGATGTTCAGAAGGAACGGGCACGTGAAAATTGAGGGCTACTGTGACTCTGATTGGGCAAGTTGTGCAGATGACAGGAGGTCCACCTCAGGCTATTGCGTATTTGTGGGAGGCAACCTGGTCTCCTGGAGGAGCAAGAAGCAGTCAGTGGTGTCCAGATCGACAGTAGAGTCAGAGTATAGAGCTATGGCATTGGGGGTTACAGAGCTCTTTTGGTTGAAGGGCATGTTGGTGGAGCTGAAGCTGGACCGAGGAGATAAGAGGAAGTTGTGGTGTGACAGTCAGTCAGTCATCAATATTGCAAACAATCCATTCCAACACGATCGAACCAAGCATATCGATATCGATAGTTTCTTCATAAAGGAGAAGCTGGACAGTGGGCTACTGGAACTGAGTCACGTCTCGACTAAGGGTCAGACAGCAAATTGTTTGACCAAGAGACTCAACTTAGAGGATATGATCAAGGTATGTGATAAGATGGGCTTAGTGAATATCTTACGCCAATCTTGAGGTGTTGAATCCAAAATGGCACCTCCACGATCTACTCGAGGAAATAGGGGGAAAAGGAGGCCGCGCGAGCAGCTGGTTACTTGAGTCGCAAATGAAGAGCTGAGTGAGAGAGAAGAAGAGAGAGCCGCTAGCTTGCGGCGAGGCCAGACTTCGCCCGCCGCGGCAAATGCCACTCCTGCGACGGGCTTTTCCTTTATTTAATAATCTGTATTACAACTCATTGTGTTTAATACATGGAAACAGAATGATACAAGAGATTTGCGAGTAAGAAAAGAGTAAGTTGCGTGGGCTGTTTGCCGAGGTCGCCCGGACAGGTCGCTGAGGTCGCTCGGACAGGTCGCCTGGACAGGTCGCCCGGACAGGTCGCTGAGGTCACCCGGACAGGTCGCCCGGACAGGTCGCCCGGACAGGTCGCCCGGACAGGTCGCCCGGACAGGTCGCCCGGACAGGTCGCCCGGACAGGTCGCCCGGACAGGTCGCCCGGACAGGTCGCCCGGACAGGTCGCCCAGACAGGAGCGGTCTGGTTGTTTCTAGCCGCCAGTTCTGCCCCCAACTTGCCCGTGCTTTCTTCATGGTCGAGGGTCCTATTTATAGGCTCTGGGTCGATTTCGTCACCTCCGGTGAGCCGGTGACTGGAGTTCAACCCGCGCGGTCTGAAGGAGGAGGCCGCCTACCCGCGCGGTCTGAAGGAGGAGGCCACCTACTCGCGCGGTCTGAAGGAGGAGGCCGCCTACCCGCGCAGTCTGAAGGAGGAGACCGCCTATCCGCGCGGTCTGAAGGAGGAGGCCGCCTACCCGCGCGGTCTGAAGGAGGAGGCCGCCTACCCGCGCGGTCTGAAGGAGGAGACCGCCTACCCGCGTGGTCTGAAGGAGGAGGCCGCCTACCCGCGCGGTCTGAAGGAGGAGGCCGCCTACCCGCGCGGTCTGAAGGAGGAGACCGCCTACCCGCGCGGTCTGAAGGAGGAGGCCGCCTACCCGCGCGGTCTGAAGGAGGAGGCCGCCCCACCTGGGCGACTTAAAGGGAGAAGCCGCCTTACCTGGGCGACTTGAAGGGAGAGGCCGCCCCACTTGGGCGGTTTGAATGGAGAGGCCGCCCCACTTGGGCGGTTTGAATGGAGAGGCCGCCCCACTTGGGCGGTTTGAATGGAGAGGCCGCCCCACTTGGGCGGTTTGAAGGAGGAGGTTGCTCCTTCTTACCACTTTGGGTGTAAAAAGAGCCTTTGCGTGAGGTCTAATCCTTCTTGGGCGCATAATCTGCAAAAATGTAGCAAAAGAGGCCTCCCAGGGGAGGATCGCCGATTTCTGGGTCAACATAATCCCCGCACTTTTTCAAATTTCCAAGAAACTTCGAAAAAGTAGGTATTGACCCACAAAAAATCGTGATCCGCTTCGCTTCTGGTAAACTATCAAAAGAGCGGGAAAGACAAAGAGGGAACGAGTACCTGATGCCTCTCCACAAAGGAACTAGTGTACGCCTATTCTTTCTCCTGTGAGGGAGGAGAGTCATAGCAAATATAAAACACAATTCACAAGTACCTGAAGGGAACTTGCGAACATCGGCTCACTCTGTCCTCTGAGGTTGACTAGTAATCATCTACTAGTCTCTGAGGAGAACTCGATAAGTAAAGAAAGAACGTGGCGCGAGTACCTGAAGAGAACTCGCGAATACCTGCTAACCTCTGCAAAAGAGAACTCAAAGCAGGTATATGAGTAACTATAACGCGAGTATCTGAGGAGAACTCGCGAATACCTGCTAACCTCTACAAAAGAGGACACAAAGCAGGTATAAAATATAACGCGAGTACCTGAAGAGACCTCGCGAGCACCTGCTAATCTCTGCAAAAGAGAACTAACGACATGTATAAAATATAACGCGAGTACCTGAAAAGAACTCGCGAACACCTGCTAATCTCTGCAAAAGAGAACTCACGGCAGGTATAAAACATAACGCGAGTATCTGAAGAGACCTCACGAGCACCTGCTAATCTCTGCAAAAGAGAACTCACAGCAGGTATAAAACATAACGCGAGTACCTGAAGAGACCTCGCGAGCACCTGCTAATCTCTGCAAAAGAGAACTCATGGCATGTACAAAATATAATATAACGCGAGTACCTGAAGAGAACTCGCGAACACCTGCAAATCTCTGCAAAAGAGAATTTAAAGCAGGCAAAAGAATCTATAACACGAGTACCTGAAGAGAACTCGCGAACACCTGCTAATCTCTGCAAAAGAGAATTCAAAAGCAGGTATAAACCATAACGCGAGTACCTGAAGAGAACTCGCGATCACCTGCTAATCTCTGCAAAAGAGAACTTAAAAGCAGGTATAAAACATAATGCGAGTACCTGAAGAGACCTCGCGAGCACCTGCTAATTTCTGCAAAAGAGAACTTAAAAGCAGGTATAAAACATAACGCGAGTACCTGAAGAGAACTCGCGAATACCTGCAAATCTCTGCAAAAGAGAACTTAAAGCAGGCAAAAGAATCTATAACGCGAGTACCTGAAGAGAACTCGCGAACACCTGCTAATCTCTGCAAAAGAGAACTCAAAGCAGGTATACAAATATGACGCGAATACCTGAAGAGACCTCGCGAATACCCGCTAACCTCTGCAAAAGAGAACTCATAGCAGGTATACAAACATAACGCGAGTACCTGAAAAGAACTCGCGAACATCTGTTAATCTCTGCAAAAGAGAACTCACGGCAGGTATAAAACATAACGCGAGTGCCTGAAGAGGCCTCGCGAATACCTGCTAATCTCTGCAAAAGAGAACTCAAAGCAGGTATGAAATATAATATAACGCGAGTACCTGAAGAGAACTCGCGTACACCTGCAAATCTCTGCAAAAGAGAACTTAAAGCAGGTATAAAAGAATATAACGTGAGTACCTGAAGAAAACTCGCGATTACCTGCTAATCTCTGCAAAAGAGAACTGAAAAGCAGGTATAAAAGAAACTTCATAATGCGGGTACCTGAGGAAAACTCGCAACCACCTATTCATCTTTTCATATAAACATTTATAGAAAAGAAGTTTTTGGGTGTCTCGATACAATATGGTGATATTCACCTCATTTGTAAGCAAGAAGCTAGCATAACATCTGTATCATATGCAAAAGAAGCAGTAATGCTCAATTGGAGCAACCACTATAATGTGGATATAAAGATGAAACTGTAATGGGGCGACCATCAAAAGATGGGTTCAATTACTTTTAAAGATTTGGGCGACCATCGAAAGATGGGTTTGATTGCCTTTTTAGATTTTGGCGACCATCAAGGGATGAGTTTGATTGCCTTTAAAGATTTGGGCGACCATCAAGGAGATGGGTTTGATTGCCTTTAAAGATTTTGGCGACCATCAAGGAGATGAGTTTGATTGCCTTTTAAGATTTTGGCGACCGTCAAGGAGATGGGTTTGATTGCCTTTTAAGATTTTGGCGACCATCAAGGAGATGGGTTTGATTGCCTTTAAAGATTTTGGCGACCATCAGAAGATGGGTTTGATTGCCACAACATTCACAAGCCATATTTAACCATGTACGCATTTGAAGGAAAGAGCTAATGCAAACATAGCTGAAAGAGTTTTAAGACGAGCTTTAAGACAAACCTTTCTGCCAATGAAAGTAGATCTAGCATCGAGTGAATAACCGATATTGCTAGAAAAGATTTTACAATAATATTTTTATGCAACATATTCCCGCAGTTTGCCTTCTTTTAGTAACTTCTCTACAAGCTTATGTAGAGCACGACACTTTTCTGTATCATGACCCACACACATGTGATATTGACAAAACAAGTCTTTGTGACAATTCCTATGATCAGGTCGCATGAGAGAAGGTCTCGCAAAACCAGGATCTTGCTGGATAATCTGAAGAGCTTCTTTCATTGAGATAGTTAAACCTGTATACCTTCTTCGGAGCTTATCTTGCTTATACGGGCGAGGAAAATTACATGACTTGTAATCATAAGCCTGAGTTGGGATATGAGGGTTGACAAGGCATAGCTCTGATTGATTTAGCTGCAGGATACTTGGAGAAGCAGATAGATGCTCATAATCATAGCATATTTCACGTTGAGATGATAAGTTGGGACCTTGTTCATATTCTAACAAATAGCCACCGCTATTGATTGGAAGATGACCATAAGAGGTATAATCCTTCTGTTGTTGTTGCGGCCTCTGAATTAAGGAAGCAAAATAACTAGGGTTTGCATTCTCACCCTTAATGAATTGATTTGCTATTTCAATAAGATGAGCATAAGATTCTGGCTCATTCATGGTGACTTCAAACTTGAGAGGACCTTCCTGGAGACCATTAATTAAGGCATGTTTATAGAAACTCTGATCAGCGTTAACAACATCAAGGATTTCTTTTTGAAAGCGATCGATGAAGTGAGCGGTAGATTCGTTGTCCATTTGCTTGATCTGAAAAAGAGTTGGTGTACCTCTCTTACGCTTCCTTAAAGTACTGAACCTTAAATAAAATTCTCTTCGAAGATCCCCGAAGCAATTGATCGATTGAGGTGGTAAATGATAGAACCAATCTAGAACTTGACCGTCAAAGGTCATGATGAGAAGTTTACACTTGATACCATCTGATAGAATTCTTAGTGAAGTAGCTGCCTCAAAGGCTTGCAGATGAAAAACCGGATCACTCATTCCAGAATAGACTGGTAGACGAGGCTCCTTGAAATCATTTGGGACTACTTCCCAACGAATTTTGTATGATAATGGGGAAGGCTCTTGTTCTTCTCCTGCAGTAATTATTAGTCTATCAACAAGGTAAGGGGGGATCACCCATACTAACCTTATGAGACTCATGATGAGGAATAGAGAGTCCTGCTGCTTCAGGTTGTAACGAATGTTCTAGATGACTGCTAGAAGGCTTGTCATGAGTAGCTGCTATAGTTTTAAGTTGAGAATCCACTTGTCTTTCAAGGTGGGCGATCCCTGCTAATAGGGGGTTTATGTCGCTACTTTGAACAGGAACTTCAAGATGATTGGAAGGATGCTCGAGGCCTTCTGACGGATGATCCATGAAAACAAGAATTGGCGAAAGAGAAAAACTGAAATAACTTTCAAACGGAGCCGAATTTTTGAAATCTGAGGGCTGAAAAGTGCCTGAACGGGGAACCCGGTTCATTTTTTGGATAGTTCAGCTCGATCTGGTCGCAACGGGCTTTGAATTTCTAAATTCCGACACCCGGATCAAAAGTTATGACCGTTTTAAAATTGAATGTATTTTAGGCCAAATCTTGCGTCTTCACCGCAACTGTTGTTCATCAACCACTCGCTATCTGAAGGTCGCGTGTTTCTGTTGAATCCAAAATGGCACCTCCACGATCTACTCGAGGAAATAGGGGGAAAAGGAGGCCGCGAGCAGCTGGTTACTTGAGTCGCAAATGAAGAGTTGAGTGAGAGAGAAGAAGAGAGAGCCGCTAGCTTGCGGCGAGGCCAGACTTCGCCCGCCGCGGCAAATGCCACTCCTGCGACGGGCTTTTCCTTTATTTAATAATCTGTATTACAGCTCATTGTGTTTAATACATGGAAACAGAATGATACAAGAGATTTGCGAGTAAGAAAAGAGTAAGCTGCGCGGGCTGTTTGCCGAGGTCGCCCGGACAGGTCGCTGAGGTCGCCCGGACAGGTCGCCCGGACAAGTCGCCCGGACAGGTCGCCCGGACAGGTCGCTGAGGTCGCCCGGACAGGTCGCTGAGGTCGCCCGGACAGGTCGCCCGGACAGGTCGCCCGGACAGGTCGCCCAGACAGGAGCGGTCTGGTTGTTTCTAGCCGCCAGTTCTGCCCCCAACTTGCCCGTGCTTTCTTCATGGTCGAGGGTCCTATTTATAGGCTCTGGGTCGATTTCGTCACCTCCGGTGAGCCGGTGACTGGAGTTCTACCCGCACGGTCTGAAGGAGGAGGCCGCCTACCCGCGCGGTCTGAAGGAGGAGGCCGCCTACCCGCGCGGTCTGAAGGAGGAGACCGCCTACCCGCGCGGTCTGAAGGAGGAGGCCGCCTACCCGCGCGGTCTGAAGGAGGAGGCCGCCTACCCGCTCGGTCTGAAGGAGGAGGCCGCCTACCCGCGCGGTCTGAAGGAGGAGGCCGCCTACCCGCTCGGTCTGAAGGAGGAGGCCGCCTACCCGCGCGGTCTGAAGGAGGAGGCCGCCTACCCGCGTGGTCTGAAGGAGGAGGCCGCCTACCCGCGCGGTCTGAAGGAGGAGGCCGCCTACCCGCGCGGTCTGAAGGAGGAGGCGCCTACCCGCGCGGTCTGAAGGAGGAGGCCGCCTACCCGCGCGGTCTGAAGGAGGAGGCCGCCCCACCTGGGCGACTTAAAGGGAGAAGCCGCCCTACCTGGGCGACTTGAAGGGAGAGGCCGCCCCACTTGGGCGGTTTGAATGGAGAGGCCGCCCCACTTGGGCGGTTTGAATGGAGAGGCCGCCCCACTTGGGCGGTTTGAATGGAGAGGCCGCCCCACTTGGGCGGTTTGAAGGAGGAGGCTGCTCCTTCTTACCACTTTGGGTGTAAAAAGAGCCTTTGCGTGAGGTCTAATCCTTCCTGGGGCCATAATCTGCAAAAATGTAGCAAAAGAGGCCTCCCAGGGGAGGATCGCCGATTTCTGGGTCAACATGAGGAGTGTTGTTATAATAGAAGTAGAGGGTGTTTATGTAATGTTGTTCCTTGTAGGCTATATATATAGCCATAGTGGTTATTCTATAATAAATTAAATCCTTACCTTCCTAATTTCGCAACGGGTGTCTACAGTAAATTGGAATAAATGCAAATGTAAAGCCACTCGTATTCATATATATATATATATGTATTTGACCTTTGTTTATTCTTATTTTTATAGACTGAGGTTTTTATTATCACAAAATATGTAGTTAAGTACATTCTATCTCCTATTCTTAGTGAAAATTATTTATATATAAAAAGTTGAGTTGTATACAATTATATTTGTTGATTATATCTTCTATATAAAATAACTATTATGTACATTTGAGATTGTCTACAGACCACAAAAAAGAGGAAGGTAATCATATACTTACTTTAATAAGCATTCAGTTTAAATGTTACATCAAACTAAACAAAATAAATAGTTCTTCTCATGTTTTAAATATCTAAGTATATAACTCCAGTTAAACAGAAATGCACAATATTTAGTTTACTATGCATTCTCAGAATGCATGCATTAAAAATCACAAACTAAACTACCCTCCAAAAGGCATATCTTTGTCAATTCTAGAAGGTTCATTAAACTTCAAAGGTAACATACACTAAGAATAAGTCTAATTTTCTCATGTTTAATTTTATTGTCAAGTATATATATATATACTAACTATTATTTTTTAAAATTATTTGATATAATATGCCACAATATTGATTAAATTCTAAATTATTGGCATTCTCTTTATAACAGTAAGAACAATACTTTGATTAAGAGTTAGGATATACATAGAAAATAAATGATTTAGAAAGAAACGAAGTACTTCACACAAGTAAATCTAATACTATATAAAGTTAACCTTCCATTGTGTTCTTTATTTTATATCTTTGTTATCTTCTTCACATGTGCATTGAAGAGAAAGAGACGGAGAAAAAGAGACACATGGGGGAGAGAGAGCGGGTGAGAGTAGCATGCACTAGTTTTTAGTACCAAAAGTACGAATGTTTTAATAAAATAATAAATATTTATTCATCTATCTTTCTTCCCACGAGGGTATAGATTACTTAGATGGAAAAGGACAAGGAGACGAGGACACGACGTAGAAGTCAACGTCGGGGCCAAGGTGACAGGACACAGATCCGAACTCGACGACGGACATTCGCTAGTAAGGCACACGGATGCAGCGCAACTGTCAACCTTATCTTTTATTATCACACGTGTATTTCGGTCCGTGAGTTATTAACCATTTGCCCTTGCGCACTTTGGAATGAGGCACTATATAAGCCTATATGTATCTTTCATTTGAGCCATCTTGGAAAGATAATGAAAAAGGAGCCCTAGGGGATGAAATTTGTCTCTCTTGTTCTTCCTCCTCTCCTCCTCTTCAACTCTACCACCTAACATTATATATGTTAAATTATTTATAAATATTTTTTTTATTTTCTTTCCCCTCCCAACCAAGAGTTGGGATTAATAGTTTACATTATTAAAAAACAATATAAGATAAATCCCTTTTGTTTTCTCTTATCTAAATCTCTTTTTTTTTTCTTTCTTCAACTCCAAATCAGAGTATCAATGATACAAGATTTCCTTGCTTTTCACTAAAACATAAATTATTTTTGTCATTTTAAAAGATTATTTATGGCAATGAAGACCATATATTAAATAAATGTGATAATGATATCTCAACAATATTTAATTGATTTTAAATATGGGCATTCTCTTTAAACTAATGAGAAAGGAGAACAAATAGTTTGACACTAACTTTGTTCTTCAAACTAATGACACATCTTCCATTTATGTTTTTTTTTGTTAGGATATTTCCTTAGGGCGTTCAAAGATAGTTTTATAGATAAACCACCCTGACAACTACTAGATTTGCAATGCATTAAATGATTCCTTGAGTTATTCACCGTGCAGTGTACTTGCTTCAGCTAAAGCAAATTTGGCAGACATCACCAGCTGTCCAGTCTGTCAAAATTTCTCTTTGAAATTCTAAGGGTCCATTCGGATCGCAGGTTTTGGTTTTGAAGAATTGGAATTCACTCAAAACCAAAACCAACAGATTTTGGTTTTGCCTGAATTCCAATTATGTTGTTCGGTTGCAGGAAGGTTTTGAGCTGTAGGAATTGGAATTGGACAATTCTGCTGTTCGGATGCTGGATGAAATTCATCCACAGTAATTGCATGAAATCTAAAATTATGTTTCGAAGTACAAAAATGCATGCTATCATTTTTGTAAAGCAACATAACACATGTGTTTGGAAGACAAACACAACACAAAATAATAGACACGCAAAATGTTCCAATACACACACATCAACAATGCAAATTAAAATGTTCCAATACACAGCAACAACACAAATCAAAATGTTCCAATACACATCAACAACACGAATAAAAATGTTCCAATAAAATAGCAATAAAATGGAATTACACATTGCAGGAATTACACATTGCAGGAATTACACATTTCTGTGTTTACCGTTGAACTGCAAGCAATAAAATAGCAAGGATGATGGCGAGAGCTGGTATGAAAACAATGATGATGTCCTAATTCAAACTGCTATTTTCCCACATCCTGCATTCTACCTGTCCTAATTCGAAAAAGCCCTGTGTAATAATTTCTCAGCACTCAAACTTCATAATGGAATCGATGATCATTCTCAGCCCAGGGGGATGCGATTAAACTAAAAATCAAGTGGCCAAAGAAATTGTGGAAGTGGGTTGCTGATCGATCAGGAACATCGACCAAAGAAAGACGAGAAATTGCATATCTATGGCAGGGAAACAACAATTTGTGCTGTGCACGACGAGATTCAAGGAAGAGGAAGGCCGAAAGAGATGCAGATCTAGGGTTTTTTCATCTTCAGATCAGGAACATTGACCAAAAACAAAAGACTCGAGGGGAACACGTAGATGGAGATGCGAGGAAGAGGAAGGCCGAAATATTTACCGGCGGCGAGGAAACCTCCGGCTGCAGAGATCGACGGCGAGGGAGGAAGGAGTCGCTGCTTCTTCGCTTGCGCCGTCCAAAACCCGAGAAAAAACAGCGGAACACTTGTTTTTTGGGGTTAGGCATATATGAAAACTTTGGGTTTTCAAACAAAACCAAAACCGGTCCAAAAACTTTGAACCGAACACCTGCATTTGCTTTATTAAAGCCCAAAACCAAAAACCAGCTCCCATTTCATTCGAGCCGAACGAACCCTAACTGTTTTCCTATTGCCAGTGATCCACTAAGAAAATAATAAATACCTCCATATCCAATCTACTTTTGCTTAAATGTAGTGACCTTTAGTTGAAAAGTTCGTGCAATGTCATCTCCTACTTTAATAGTCATAATTAGTTGCAGTTTTAAAGGCTGAACTGATATAAACTTAATAACAAATAATGCATAGAACTTTATAAATATTAACTTTAACTTGTAAACTAATGCTTGTAATATATCCATGTTTGACTTTTGATGATGCTATGAAACAGGGAGAAAATCAATTTAAATGTTATTCATGTTTTTTTTTGTATTTGAATTATGATTGTCAGTCTTCTCGCAGGCTGATAATGCTGTTTTGGTATTCTCACAGGCAATTGCTCAAGTAAGGACTGTGTATTCATTTACTGGGGAGAGTAAGACACTTAATACTTATTCTGAAGCAATCCAGCACACACTTAAGCTGGGCTACAAGGCAGGTATGGCCAAAGGCCTGGGGATTGGATGCACATATGGAATTGCATGCATGTCATGGGCATTAGTGTTTTGGTATGCTGGTGTCTTTATTCGGAATGGGCAGACTGATGGAGGAAAGGCTTTTACAGCAATATTTTCTGCCATTGTTGGTGGAATGTATGTCCAAACTCCATGTATTTTCTTTTTATTGCGATCACTTCCACTTCCAATGCTTTCCATTTAAAATTATTAAGCAAAAAATGTCAAGAACAACAGACTTTTCACATTCTTCATCATCACACATGCATGTCATCTAAGTTCTATTATCTTATGCCAATCGTTTTCATGCAATACAGGAGCTTGGGTCAGTCATTTTCAAATCTTGGAGCATTTAGTAAAGGGAAGGCGGCTGGCTACAAACTTATGGAGATAATCAGGCAGAAGCCTTCTATCATTCAAGACCTTACTGATGGAAAATGTTTGGATGAGGTTCATGGAAATATAGAATTTAAAGATGTTACTTTCAGCTATCCATCACGGCCCGATGTTATCATCTTTAGGGAATTTTCGCTTTTCTTCCCTGCTGGGAGGACATTTGCTGTTGTTGGAGGTAGTGGGTCTGGAAAGAGTACAGTGGTGGCTTTGATCGAAAGGTTCTATGATCCCAACCAAGGTAAATTTATATCATTTGGCATATGCAAAATAGCCAAGTGTTACTACTGTATCTGTTCCTTTATGCTAATTGTGTTATTTCTATTTGCAGGACAACTTTTACTTGATAATGTGGACATAAGAACACTGCAATTGAGATGGCTTAGGGACCAAATTGGTTTGGTCAACCAAGAACCTGCATTGTTTGCAACTACCATACTGGAAAATATACTGTATGGAAAATCTGATGCAACAATTGTTGAAGTTGAGGCTGCTGCCGCTGCAGCAAATGCTCATAGTTTTATCGCCCTGCTTCCAAATGGCTACAATACCCAGGTTATATGAAATAATTTGTTTCCTTTCTTACCAAAGTGCTTTGTCTTCTATACAAGTTTAATATCTTTTACTATCTATTAGGAGCTTGAAACTTATCCGTAGTGTGAATCGGTTATTATTATTATCTTAGGGTCACAAATTGAGCACACATTAATTTATCTATTAGTAAGTTTCACAATAGAAGATAATTCATGAAAGAGTCTGATGCTTCAACCCATAATCACAATGAACCAATTGCAAGAGCGGGGATCTACCAACTGAGCTATATGAGCGGGGATCAATAGTTGGGAACTCTTAGAAGTTGAATTTCTTGTAATCATACTATGTATTGTAGGATTGGAGACTTTACAAGATAATTTTATTGATATTAGGGAGAGCATATACCTAAAGATCCAATATAGTATCATTATTGTCTAGACAATTAAAACATCCAACCCATAATCACAATGACCCAATTGCAAGAGCGGGGATCTACCAACTGAGCTATATCCCTTCGAGTTGTGTGAAGCATGCATGAAAGAGTTTAATGCTTCAGCTATTCTTTTTCCTGGCACAGCTGGGCCATTTTGGAGTTGAACCAGAGACCTCATCTGTGAAGCAAATCGCCGCATGTATGTTCCTTTCAATAAGGGCACTGCTCTTACTAGATCTGCTAAATAGTAGATCGACCAGAGGTTGGACTCCCTTTTATTTGTTTGAATTCCATTTGCGAAGCATATGGGCTTCTCTTACTAAAGGATGTTGGGGGGATATTACTCCCATACTTTTTTTCTTTGATGTTGAAAGATAAGAATAGAGATAAGTGGTTGAGGAGGGAATCAGTTTCGAAAGAAGGGGGTAGGTAACAATAGAATATGATCGGAAGAAACCCCTTGTTAGGCCAGAAAATGGTTAGCGGGGTGAAGCTACTTCTTTAGAGGGGATGAACCCCTATCTTTCTTGGGCAACAAAGCAACTAAGACAAAGAAAGACAAATAAACTGAGGGACGGGGACACATAAGCTCGACTGAAATGTCGGGAAAGAATCCAAGACAATCTTTCACTGAAAGCTAAATCTCAATATCCTTGCTAGGGAGTCAATCAAGGTTGTCCAAAGAAGTGGCTGGATCAGCGGATTCCTCGTCTCCAACCAGTTGAGTGGAAGAGACTCGATGCATTCTTTTCCTGAGAGATCCATCCTTCCCAAACACAATATGCAACTCTCCATTGTATTATGCTATTCTAATGTGCTTGTTTTCCCCTTTCCCCTTTCCATGGCAAGTCTTTGTGGAATCATTCCAATGAAAAGAAAATTGAAGGCATTAAGATATCCTCTTGGCCCAACCCCAGGCAGTCTCAGATCTTTTTTTAGTATTGCATGAAAATCAACATGAAATTATTATTATTATTATTATTTATATTTGGTTACAAAGTATTAGGTATGATATTCAAATTGATTTGCTTTGGTGTATGTTTTTTGGAGGAATGATTCTAATTAGGGGGAAGACATGTTGAAAAAAGTGAAATATTATAGCAATGGAGATAATATAAATGACTTATATTAATAGAGCAAAGACCGAGTATAATGTTATACAATTTAAGTGAGCCTGATGTTAGAATTCTCAATAATATTATTGGAAGATGAAGTGATTCCTAGGTATAATAGATTCAAACAACTTGGATTTATTATAGAAAAATATGTTGTGAGTTCTATATAAACTTTATAATGAAGTGTGTATGTTTAAATGGACAAGTGGTTCATCAGTAGTATGCACTAAAGTGATGACATGGAGACTTAATTGGATAAAAATGCAATTAAATTGACTATGTTGTATTTTTCCGATTATGTGCACTAGAAGGTCTTTGATTTCTAAGTGAGATGGAAGTTTACAATGTACGTGTGACAAAAGTAAGAGGGATAAGTTGAGGAATGAATATATTGAAGGGAACTGTTAGAGGGACAATCTCGTGAAGATAAGATAGTAAAAAGTATAAAACACACTTTAGGTGGAGAAATAAAAGTAGTGTTGGAGGATTAGGGAGAACAGACAGACCTAGGGTAACATGCATACAAGTTGTACAAAATTGTTTGCAAAGAATATGTGCAGGCATTAGCACCTCATTCAACCCTCAGTAGGAACAAATGGAAGGTGAGGATCTATGAAAGAACCCATTATTGATGATCATGATGGTGATGATGAAGATTATACTCAAGTCTACAGATGAAATGAGCGCTATACAATTTTTAATGATATCCTTGGTGCTGTAAAAATAGAAAATTCTCATGTTTTTATGCACACTTAAACATGGTCCTCATCCTAAATTGTGGATATCCAAAACTTCTTGCCTTCAGAAACTTTTTTATTTATGATACAGGAAAGGATGATGATTTTATAGGCATGCCATCAAGAATTTGAGCAGTCCTGGTTGCTTTACTGAGTAATTTTTTTTCTGCCTGTCACTCAATGAAAAGTGTGTTTACTAGTTTTCATCTTCTCTGATCAATTTAGGTTGGAGAAAGAGGAGTACAGCTATCCGGTGGCCAGAAACAGAGAATTGCTATTGCTCGCGCTATGTTAAAGAACCCAAAGATTCTCCTCCTCGATGAAGCAACCAGTGCCCTTGATTCTGGCTCCGAGAGCATCGTCCAAGAAGCACTAGATCGTCTCATGGTTGGAAGAACTACAGTGGTTGTTGCGCACCGACTTTCAACCATAAGAAACGTCGATACAATAGCTGTCATCCAACAGGGGCAAGTAGTTGAAACCGGAACACACGAAGAACTGATTGCGAAAGGAAACACGGGAGCTTATGCCTCTTTAATTCGGTTTCAAGAGATGGCGAAGAACAGGGACTTCTGTGCTCCTTCAGCTCGTAGATCCCGCTCATCCCGACTGAGCCATTCTCTCTCCACGAAGTCCCTCAGTCTACGCTCGGGAAGTCTGAGGAACTTGAGCTATCAGTATAGCAGCGGAGCTGATGGCCGTATAGAGATGGTTTCTAATGCGGATAATGATCGCAAATATCCCGCTCCCGACGGCTATTTCTTCAAACTTCTCAAGTTAAATGCGCCGGAATGGCCTTATGCCATCTTGGGTGCTCTTGGTTCAGTCCTCTCAGGGTTCATAGGTCCAACATTTGCACTAGTGATGAGCAATATGATAGAGGTGTTCTATTATCCTGATCCAAACACAATGGAGAGGAAGACTAGGGAGTATGTTTTTATATATATTGGTGCAGGACTATATGCAGTTGTGGCTTATCTGGTGCAGCATTACTTCTTTAGTATTATGGGGGAAAACCTCACCACTAGGGTCAGGAGAATGATGCTTGCTGGTGAGTGAAATTACTCACCCCTTCATTCAATCTTTATTTTCTTAAGATTAGAAGGCTCAAAACCATGGTGGAATGCAGCTATACTGAGAAATGAAGTCGGATGGTTCGACGAGGAGGAGAACAATTCCAGCCTCATCGCTTCCCGTTTGTCTACTGACGCGGCTGACGTGAAGTCCGCTATTGCGGAGAGGATTTCTGTGATACTTCAAAATATGACCTCGCTACTCGCATCATTCATCGTTGGCTTCATTGTTGAATGGAGAGTCGCTCTCCTCATTCTCGCTACTTTTCCGCTTATTGTCCTTGCAAACTTTGCGCAGGTACTGGTTTCGGATCTATCTACTTTACTCACTTGAATTATTGTCCTTTTTATATAGTGTTTCAGTATAAGGTAGTGATTTATTTTTATAGAGTATATGCGTGGGCTATTCGCTTCTGAGTTTGATGGATCATTTAGGGTGGTAAACTTGTCTGGTTGAACTTGAGCCACATGAGACAGACTATTTAATGGAATTTGTGTTAAATTGTGGTTCCGTCAGCCTTACCCCTCTGATTTATTTTTAAAAAGATAATATACTCTCAACCTGAGGAGGTGTTAACCATTTTTACTATTATAAAAAAGAATTAAAAGTAGAATAAAATTGGGGAAAAATTGCTGTCTCCAAATGTTACCCAGGCGGAACACTGTGACTACTGGAGTTATGCTGCCGCTGGTCGGGATACTTCCTTCGCGGGACAATGTGCGTGTTACGAGCGTAGCCCATAACGTCATTGGAGGTGGCGGTGGAGATACAAGGGGACCCGAGCTCTACCCGCAGAGAATGCGAGGGGTGAGGAAGAAGGGGAGCCGTGCTCAACCCTACCCCTAGAAATTGAGGAAGAAGAGAGAACTAGATAGAGGATTAGAAACTTGGTTCATTCATAATTCATACAATGACCCAAGAGGTTTATTTAAAGACTTACAAGTGAAACCGGTGTAAATTCCCAAAAATAAAAGTAGATGTGCAAAATACTAAAACCTGACGACTCTAATTAGTCGTAATTATGACTCGACTCGAACACTTGAAATAACATACATAAAGTTACTTAAATGAAATATGCGTAACTAGTGATGGATGGTGGGGACCCATAACAATGTGATGGGAGATTGTCCCCTGCTGAACACTGATAATGTGGCACTTTAGGGAGAGATAATATGATATGTTGAGACAAGGAAGAGAACTTGGTTTTTAAAATTTCTTAATAATTATCAGTGTATTTGTTGTTCAGTATAATATTTAAACTGGTTGGCTGATGAGCCAGTTTTGGACTTGGGTTCAACTTGGCTCATCAGCTAATTACTTCGAGCTCTTACATTAGTTAGACACAGTGTTGATAAAATTGTTAGAAGTTTGTCTTTAAGAAAAGGAACTGGAAATCTATTATGGTGGGGTATAACTTCTGCAACACTGCGGCTTGCATGTGCCATTGTCAACTTTTTTCCTTTTTCTGTATTGTCTAGAGACTATTCCCCTTGGCTCTTCAAATACCCAAACTTTCTCTCCGTGATTTTGTTTGGGCGCTGATATCCGCACCACACAAATCGCTATCCACACTCAAAATTTGATTTTTTAGGGCTTTTCTTAAACCTATTAGCACGCATAGTTTTCCCGTTCTCACACTTCACGCGAGAACACTTCACGCCTTTCACGATTCCGCATCTTGTCGCACTTCACGCGTCATCCAACCTTCTGTCGGTGAGCATCTTTCTGTAGCCGGTGGCGAGAACTCTTGTGCTCGACGTCAAGAAGTCCTCAAGCTTCCTCCTGGTAGGCCGGCGACCCTTCCTCCATTTTTCTGGCCGGCCCCCTTTTTTCTTCGAAATCCAAGTTAGCGGCGAGGAATACTTCCAGTTTTCCGGCGGCGGGCTTGTCTTCCTCTCAAACAACATCTCCGTCCGATTGGTAACTATTATTCCTCTCCTATTTCAACCTAGTGTTTATATATTCATGTGTTCTTAGATTTTTTTAGGTTTAGGGTTTAATATTGGGGGAAATGAGTTCCGAAGATTTGATAACTACATCTTTAGTTATAACCAGTATAGTCACACTCACAATAATCTTTGTTTCACAATTGTTTTGTATGTCATTGAGATTTACTTGTATTTTTTTGTATAATATGAAATCCCAAAAATTCAAATGATGAAAATGATCAAAAGATTGAAGTTGATTTGAGCCAGCATTTTTGAACTAATAAAGCTTTTTGTTCGAATGAGGAGTTAATAGAGTGGGCTCGATCTGTTAGTAAAAGTCTTGGTTATGTTGTCACAATAAAAAATTTGATAAAGTTGTTGGGCGTCTCACACCTCGTGTAATACTAGGGTGTGATAGAAGCTGTTACTATCGAGAGAATCAAAATAAGAAGGGTTGGGTGAAGAAGGGCTCCGTAAATCTACCTCCAAACGATGTGGTTGTTTATTTTCTCTTAAAGGAGTGAAGGTAGCAAATGTAGATGAATGAAGAGTTGAGGTTCTTTGTGGGGTGCAAAATCACGAGAAAGTTCACTTGGAAGAACATTCGTATGCGGGGAGGTTAGGTGCAAAGGAGAATAATCTAGTAAGCAAAATGTATAGTGCTGGTGTGAAACTACGGAAGATACTATGAACTGTGAAAAATAAAAACAATGCAAACACTACTGTTATAAGAATAATTTACAATGCACGAGCTAAATTGCAAAAAAAGGATTTCCATATATCTTTCAATAAATTAGTTGTGCAATTTTCTGCATTGTATTATGATGTTCTAGAATATGTTACTACAACTTGAATAGGGTCATACAAAGACCATTGTGTTTTAGCTTGGATCGATAAGTACATGCATTTGAGAAATTCAAGCACAAAACGGGTTGTGAGGAGTCATAATTTATTGAAAAAGTTCATGGAAGTATTAATTGGAAACTTGACGACTGCATGAAAAATTTTTGATCAGATGATAAACCTACAATACATCGACATTAGAAGATCATTTGGAGAGAGTTTCATCAAAATTAGTAATATGACCACGTGTTCATTGTATTCTGAGTTGATAGGAAAAATTTCTACACTAGCCTTGCAACTCATTAAAGAGAAGACGTAGTCAACAAATGGGTACATATTAAGCAAGCTGATGAATGCTCACAAGTAAAAAGATTCACATTGGGTTTGCCATGCGCACGAGTTATATCCATATATTACTAACTCATAAGGATTCTCGTTATGGTTGATAAATGGACATTGGAAACAACTATTTTTAAATGACAATTAAAGTGGACATTGAGAACAACATAGACAACGAGCTTAAAGAAATAGTCTTAAAACTTTATGACTTAGGTGAACAACCAAGGAAGGAAAGAAAACGGAAGTTAAGAGAGATTGTAAATCCGTCATTGAGACAAACCATGAAACTTTCTATACCTTTGATGTTGAGAGGGAGGCCAAAAGGTAGTTATAAAAAAATTAAAGAGATTTTATCAACAAAATGACTACTCCCACATTGAGTATGCATTGTTGTAGGACAAAATCTTGGAAACCAAGAAAAAACAAAGAAGAAAGAAGCTGGTTATTCGAAAGTGCAAAAAGTTTGTTGATAATGTTCGTCGCCAATTTACATTATATTGGTTGGAACACATTGTAAGTGCATTTAATGTGTTGGGAGATGGTCACTGTGGGTACTGTATTATTAGTCATGCCTTGAATGTTATCAGTGATTGGCCACAAGTCAGAAATGATCTACATTTGGGAGCTTGAAAATCATAGAATTTTATATGTTCACATTTTTGGATGTCATAGATATGATGAGTTATTGGAATCTCTAAAGTGCATAGAAACTCCGGCATCATTTGACAAATGGATAACAATGCTGGATAAGTAACTGTTATCAGTTCGTGCTACAACAGTGCTTTAGTTCAACTATTTAAAGTGCAAAGTCTAACATTTAAGGCTATCCGTAAGCAGTCTACTATTACCACATTTTTGTAGATTTTTTTTTTAAACTTAGAGAGATACAATATTTGGAAACATTTTCATGGCCAAAACAAAATATCATGTCAAAACATAACACCTTTTCAAAACGTAAAATAAATCATAGCCAAACATCATATCCAAAACATAAAATATAGCCAAACATCATATCCAAAACATAAAATATAGCCAAACATCATTTCCAAAACATAAAATATAGCCAAACATCATTTCCAAAACATAAAATATAGCCAAACATCATATCCAAAACTTAAAATATAGCCAAACATCATATCCAAAACTTAAAATATAGCCAAACATCATATCCGAAAATATCATAAAATTTGTTTGTCCTTGATGAACCTCCAATGATGGCTTCCCTTCATTTGTAATACCTACATAAATGCAATAAGAATTGTTAAATAAATATATTATAAAAATTTGGACATAGTGAGTACAAAAATTAAAATCACGTACTTCTTTTCATGCAACATCATCCAACTCAACCAACATAGTTCTTTAGGCAGGAGGTTGTGAAATTGTAATCCATGGTTTATAATATCATTCTTAATCTTCCGCTACCGCTTCATGATATCTCATCCAACTTGGAACAATGTGCGGTACTAGAGAGCAATCATTTAATGTCATTTGAATGAAGTGATTTTCATTTCAGAATCTAATGCAAACAAGGTTTGGTATTTGCCGGCATAGACGAATGAAATGGATTAAATGTTAGACTTTGCACTTTAGATAGTTGAACTAAAGCAATGTTGTAGCACGAACTGATAACAGTTCCATATCCGGCATTGCCATCCATTTGTCAAATGGTGTTGGAGTTTCGATGCATTTTAGAGATTCCAATAACTCTTCATATCTATGGCGGCCAAAAATGTGACCCTGTAGAATTCTACGATTTTCAAGCTCTCAATGTAGATCATTTCTGACTTGTGGCCAATCACCGATGACATTTAAGGCATGACTAATAACACAGTACTCATAGTGGCCATCTCCCAACACGTCAAATGCATCTACAATGTGTTCCGACCAATATAATGTAAATTGGTGACGGACATTGCCAACAAATTTGTTGCACTTTCGAATAACCAACTTCTTTCTTCTGTGTTTTCTTAGTTTCCAAGACTTTATTCCCCAACAATGCATACTCAAAATGTGAGGGTAATCATTTTGGTTATAAAACATCTTTAAATTTTTTATAACTACCATTTAGCCTCCCTCTCAACTTCAAAGGTATAGATGGTTTCTGGTTTGGCTTGATGACGGATTGACAATCTTTCTTAACTTCTGTTTTATTTCCTTCTTTTGTTGTTCACCCGAGTCATAAAATTTTAAGATTATTTCTTCAAGCTCATTGTCTATGTTGGTTCTCAATGTCCACTTTAATTTTGTCATTTAGGACTAGTTGTTTCCAATGTTCATTTATCAACCATAACGAGAATCCTTTTGAGTTAGTAATATATGGATATAACTCATGCACACATGACAAACTCAAAATGTATCTTTTTATGTGTGAGCATTCATGAATTTGCTTAAAATGTACCCTTTTGTTGACTACATCTTCTTCCTCTTTAATGAGTTGTAAGACTTTTGTAGAAATTTTTCCTATCAACTCGGAATACAATGAACCCGTGTAGTCATTTTATTTTTGATGTAACTCTCTTCAAATGATCTTTTAATATCGGTATGTTGTAGGTTTATCATTTGATCAAAAGTCTTCCATACAGTCGTCAAGTTTCCAATTTGTACTTCCAAGAACTTTTTTAAAAAGCTATGACCCCTCTCAACCCGATCCGTGCTTGAATTTCCCAAATGCATGTACTTATCGATCCAAGCTGAAATAAAATGGTCTTTGTACGACTTTATCCAGGTTGTAGTAATATATTCTAGAATATCAGAATACAATGCAGAAAATTGTACAACTAATTTATTGAAAGATATATGAAAATTATCCTTTTGCAACTTAGCTTGTGCATTGTAAATTGTTCTTATAACAACAGTGTTTGCATTGTTTTTATTTTTCACACCCGACAGTATCTTCCATGGTTTCACACCAGCAGTATACATTTGGCTTACTAGATTTTCCTCCTATATCTAACCTCTCCGCATACGCATGCGCTTTCAAGTGAACTTTCTCATAATTGTGCACCCCACAAAGAATCTCAACTCTCCATTCATCTACATTTGCTATCTTCACTCCTTTAAGAGAAAATAAACCACCATATCACTTGGAGGTAGATTTACGGAGCCCCTTCTTCACCCAACCCTTCTTATTTTGATTCTCTCGATAGTAACCGCTTCTATCACACCCTAGTATTACACGCTTAGTTATTGAAGGCGCATGCGCACCAAGGCGTAAAGGGGTCTTGGAGCGTAGGCGCAAGACTCAAGGCGCATGCGTACGCTTGATGAAGGCAAGGCGCAGGTGCATGCCTGACGAAGGCAAAGCGCAATCACATTCATTTTTAAAACATAAGCATCAAACATCAGTCTATATTCTTGATCAGATTCTTCATCTATTCTACTAATTAATCATTCGTTACTATCATTTATATCTCTTAAAAATAGAATTAATGTGATCACTTGTATCATATCTAAGTCTTAACACTCGATAATGTTTCACAAACAATAAATCATGCAAAAGTTCTTATATTATTTTTTTCTTTCTTTTGGAAAAAGGTTTGCAATAGAAACCGCACTCAGGCGCACCTTTTATGCTCTAAAGGCGGAAAAAGACGCACGAAGGCGCAAGCCTCTGAGTCTGTTGAGCCTGGAGCCTTAGGCGCGCCTTTAACAACATAGATTACACGAGGTGTGAGACTCCCAACAACTTTTTCAGATGTTTTTATTGTGATCACATAGCCAAGACTTTTACTAACAGATCAAACTCACTCTATTAATTCCTCCTTCGAACAAAAAACTTTATCGGTTCGAAAATGCTTGCTCAAATCAACTTAAATCTTTTGATCTTTTTCATCATTTGAATTTTTGGGATCTTCCTATTATACAAAAATAAAAGTAAATCTCAATGACATACAAAAAAATTGTGAAACAAAGACACTATTGTGAGTTTGGCCGTATCAATTATAACTAAAGATGTAGTTATCAAATCTTCAGAACTCATTTCCCCCAACATTAAATCCTAAACCTAAAAAAAATCTAACACATGAAAATCTAAACACTATGTTGAAATAGGAGAGAAATAATAGTTACCAATCGGACGAAGATGTTGGTTGAGGAAGATAAGCCCCTCTTCCAGAAAGCTGGAAGTAATCCTCGCCGCTAACTTGAATTTCGAGCAGGAAAGGGGGCCGACCAGAAAAATGGAAGGGTCGCCGGCCTACCAAGAGGAAGCTGGAGGAGTTCTCGCCGCCGTACACGAGAAGTTCTCGCCACCGGCCTACTGGAAGATGCTCACCGAAGGAAGGCTGGAGGGGGCATGAAGTGCGACAAGATGCGGAGGCGTGAAGTGCGAAAACGGGAAAACTGTGTGTGCTAATAGGTTTAAGAAAAGCCCTAAAAAAATTCAAATTTCTAGTGCGGATAGCGATTTGTGCGGTATCAGCGCACTAAAATAATTTATTGAGTTAGGTAAGTCATCCTAAGGAGGTATTGAATAAGCTTCCTACAGTAGTTTTTGGTAAGTGTCGCACCCGTCGGAATGCAATCTAGCAAATTTGAGCATTTCTGAACCATAACCTAGAGCTTTGTTCCTCTAGGTGATGCGATAGGTGCCTTAAAATTTTAAAATAACATTTTATTTTCTTAAGGCACTTTGAACTTAGAGAGAATTTTAGGTACGCGTGCATACAGAGAGCAACGTAGGGGACTGTATTTTCTTTACAAGTTACAGTTGTATTTTCAGTTAAATATTACAGTTGTATTTTCAGTTAAATATTACAGTTGTAATTTAGTTCAAAAATTTCACTTTTTTATCGGTGTATATTCATCCCAAAATATATACATATGACTACTTAAAATGATCGTAAAAATACATGGATCAATATTTCATGACTTATTTAAATAAAAATAAAAATTGTAGCCTATAGACATTTTCCAGCACCGGTCGAGCCCCGTACATAATTAAAAATCTTGAACTTAGGGGCAGCTGCATCTGTGGGCAGCAGATAATAGTTACGAGGACCACCCAAATACAGGATTCTCTGTCGTTTCATAAAAGCTTGAGTCCCCGTGTAGATAACTGAGACGGATGACCAGGATGAAGAAAATATTAAACTACAGTTAAGTATATATATATATATATAACTCACACAAAGGCACAAAGGTGAATAGGGTTCCTCGTGTGCTTGTGTGGTAGTAATAGTATTCGGTGATTCTTTGTATTCCGGCATTTGGTAAAAAAAATTGGGTGAGAATATTGAGTGACTAGAAAGTGTTGTTACTAAAACCCACTCTTAAGCAACCTGGAACATTATATAAAGCGCAGATGCTTTTGAAGCAGCATGCTTTAATTAAAAATATTGAAGCACAGAGTTTAAAACTCAATTATGCTTTATGATTAATTTATCTTTTTAGTTATTCGATATAATTCACCCTCTATCTCTGCATCTGAAGTCTCTTATGCCTTTCACTTTGCCCTCCACCTCTCCCTTGTTTCCTGAAATTTGTTTCCTATGCTTTCATTCAATGAACTGCTTGTGTTTTATTCGATTTGTTGTATTCAGCTCATTAAAACTGGATCCTCTTCTTTGTCCATCTCTTTCAGCATTATCTCCCCTTTTCTGATCATCCCCTCATGAAATCTTGCTGTGAAGGCCAGAAAACATTAAACATGATAACATAATGTAAAAATGGCGAATGGCAGGGTCAAATATGGGATTTATTGCCCATGTGTTCACACATGTTTGATGTTTATTAATGTAATGTTTATATATTGTGTAAGCACAAGGGAATGGGAAAAATCATTATATTAATCAATTAAAAAAAAGCGTGAGCTTAGCTATAGAATAGTAAGTTGGCAGCATGTGGTCCAAATGCAACAGTTTGGATTAGCCTATACTCTATAGCCTTCTGCCGGACTGAGAGAGTCAGTCACATGCTTGCTCAGAGATTCTCTTTACCCTGACAACCTTTGCATTACCTTTTTCTAAAAGCTTATTGTGTCTTTTCTGTATGCTGCATGCTAAAGTGAAGAGAATAATGGGTACGCCACACCCACTGCACTGTAGCCGTGCGCCGGAACATCCAGCCGTGCACTTGCACATCAAAAATCGTGCGCCTGATTTGATGTGCAAGTGCACGGCTGGATCGCCACTCGCACGGCACGGTAGCTGTGCGAGTGGGGCGTACCCAAAAATTGTTCAAGTGAAGAGGGGAGGATAGAGACACAAAAGCTAAATAGTATGTGGCATTAGAATCTTTCGTTTTTGAATGGAATTATTTTATATATTATTAGTCTTTTTAGTATGGAAATAGCAATTGACAGCTATTTATCTTTATTGTATATTTAACCTATATATTATGTACTCTTGAAATTTGTGAAAACTTAACAGTCACTTTGGATTTATTTATTTTTTAATTTTAGTTCAGAGCTTAAGCTTTAGCATAATACTGTTTATTTCCTGTCAGCAACTTTCCTTGAAGGGTTTTGCGGGGGACACAGCGAAGGCGCATGCCAAGACGAGCATGATAGCTGGGGAGGGAGTGAGCAACATCCGCACTGTGGCGGCTTTTAATGCCCAAAACAAGATCTTGTCGCTCTTTCGTCAAGAGCTCCAGATTCCCCAGCGCCGCAGCCTCAGCCGCAGCACGACTTCTGGCTTTCTTTTTGGTCTTTCCCAGCTTGCCCTCTACGGTTCGGAGGCCCTCATTCTGTGGTACGGCGCCCACCTCGTCCGCTCCGGCACTTCAACTTTCTCCCGTGTCATCAAAGTATTTGTCGTTCTTGTAATCACCGCCAACTCTGTTGCCGAGACTGTAAGCCTTGCTCCTGAGATAGTTCGTGGAGGGGAATCCATTCGCTCCGTCTTCTCCATTCTAAACCGCATCACTCGCATCGATTCCGATGACCCCGAAGCAGAGCTGATGGATTCTGTTCGCGGCGAAATTGAACTCCGGCATGTGGACTTCTCCTACCCATCCAGACCGGAGATCACCATTTTCAAAGACCTGAACCTCCGAATTCGCGCCGGCCAAAGTCAGGCTCTTGTGGGTGCCAGTGGGTCCGGCAAGAGCTCCGTGATCGCACTCATCGAAAGATTTTATGACCCGACGGCAGGGAAGGTCATGATTGATGGAAAGGACATCCGCCGGTTAAACCTCAAGTCCCTAAGGCAGAGGATTGGGCTCGTTCAGCAAGAACCCGCGCTCTTTGCAGGGACCATCTTCGACAATATAGCCTACGGAAAGGATGGCGCCGCAGAGGAAGAAGTCGTTGAAGCCGCACGAGCCGCGAATGTTCATGGTTTTGTGAGAGAGCTTCCGGATGGGTACAAGACGCCGGTCGGCGAGCGAGGCGTGCAGCTGTCCGGGGGACAGAAGCAGCGGATTGCCATCGCCAGAGCTGTGCTGAAAGACCCCGCAATTTTGCTGCTCGACGAGGCCACGAGCGCGCTCGACGCCGAGTCAGAGTGCGTGCTGCAGGAGGCACTGGAGAGGCTGATGCGGGGGCGCACCACCGTTTTGGTGGCGCACCGGCTGTCGACGATCCGAGGAGTCGACTGCATCGGGGTGGTGCAGGATGGGCGAATCATCGAGGCTGGGAGTCATGCGGAGCTTGTGGTGCGGCCGGAAGGGGCCTACTCCCGCCTCCTGCAGCTTCAGCACCATCGTGTCTGATGCTGATCCGTTTTGGGCTCCTTGACATTTTTATTTAAAAATGCTCGATGGGGGTTTAGAGGTGCGTAGAAGTATCGGTAGATTTAGTTGAATGTGTTCCGGAATATCTCTAATTTAACGCTCCTACAATGTATTGTATTATAATGTGTGGACTTTGGCTTTGTTCCTCTTTGATAAGTGAATGGGTAGGTTGCAGTCTGTTCGGTATGTTTGTGGGTGAATATTTCGTGTATAGGGTTGTGGATTGTCAACTGTTACCTACCTGCTACCTGTAGAGAGGTCCATTTCAGTTGGTTGCTCTATAGCCATTAGATCTACTTTATGCGGTTAGGATTTAATTCACATTGCCCTGAGCTCCTTTTATAGTCTTGGGCAGGGGTAGCCTGGTAATTTTGTTGTTGTAACTATCATAACTACCTGACGGGCGAATCACATTGGCTGATTTGAAGTACACGGATCGTCATTTTTTGAAAATTCCCATCATGCCCCTTGTACGTTTTGGTAAATTCGTGTCTTCGTTGACGGCGTTGAGCGTGGTGAACATGACCTGAAATTTGGAAAAAGGAAAGGTTAACTGCCGCGCGCGTTGAGATCACGAAGGTGTTCTGAGCGCGCGATGAAAGCGGTAGCGTTCTGAGCGTGCAACGAACACGGGAGCGCTTTGAGCGCGCAATGTAAGCGTTTTGGGCACGCAATGAACACGGAAGCGTGTGGAGACGCTTCGCTCGCTTTGCGGATCAAAAGTCGGAAATGTGACCGAGTGCCGACGGAGGGGCGTGCTTGCAAGAGCAAGGGCGTGCCTATTGAAGACCGTGCCCCCAATACGGGGAGCCGCACCCGACCTTGAGAAAAGGGGAGTGTCGGGGCTCCGACTGTGCCCCCGAGGGGGCGTCGGACTTGCCGTGCTCCCTACGGGGGAGTGGGCTTAGCCGCTCCCCCATAGGGGGTGCAGCCGCCAAGCGCGGCTTGGGCCGCACCCTCTATGGGGGGCGCGGCTTGGGCCGCATCCCTGCTAAGTGGGGTGCAACCCGCACCCGCATAATAATCAATGCTCGGCCATTACTGTGAGTACTTCAATGAATTTTCATTTTTAAAGTTTCATGCAAAGCATACAGAATCTTTTTAAACATCAACATACCAAGCAAAATGATAGCTTGTTTTCAAAATAAAACATAAAAAAACTACCGCAATATAGTTAGCATTGTTTTTATATTAAGCTGCACTCATTAAAGATTCATAATACATGTGAAACCTATGAGAAGTTACAAAATGTTAAAAAGTACGCTAACATGTTGAAAAGGTTGCTTGAGAATTCAGTGTATTTATTGCATTCTATTGTATGAAATATGAAAAAAAAATAACAAAATAACTCTCATGCTATTTAAGCAATATTGATATTGAGACCCTTTTTCTCCAATGAGCCCTACCCTAATCCCCAAAGTTCCAGGATTTGGTCAAATGATAACCAATTGATGTTCTTTCAGATGCCAAGGTAAGTAGAACGCTTATTCTTTGTAAAAGAGTTCAACCTTCCCCAAAACCCATGAAGAAAATGTTGGGGTCCAGCCCCTAAAGAGTGGATAAAAGGATCAAGGAGCTGTGTCGTCGAGACGACTGGGAGCTGTGTCGTCGAGACGACTGGGAGCTGTGTCGTCGAGACGACTGGGAGCTGTATCGTCGAGACGACTGGGAGCTGATGGCTAGCGTTGATGGCGGGCTGTATCGTCGGGAAGATCACCTGTGTTGTCGGACGAATGTGAAGTGCGTTCGACGAACGGCTAGCATAGCGCGTTCGTCGAACGGCTAGCGTAGCGCGTTCGTCGAACGACTCATCGAACGGCTAGCCGTCTGATTGTCTTGGAAGTGTCTTGGATGACCAAGATCACTTCGTCTATTTACCCTAAATAGGCAGAATCGGTTTGGCAGACTGAGTTAGTTCCTTTAGAGCCGTCACGGTGAAAATCGTGCGAGATAAGAAGGGGCTTGTTGCCATTGTTGTTGGAGGACTTCTTCAAGGAGGAAGAACAGTTTTCTCAGATCGGTGACTTCGTCTCTGCTGTAAAAGTGTTTTTGCTTTGTCTTGTCTTCGCTTGCCATTGTGCTTGGAGAGTGATTTGAGTTCTTACTCTTTGTTTTGGAGAGAAGTTAATTTTACCGTGGTTGGGAAGAGAGATTCAATCTGTGAATCCAAGGGGGATCTAGGTTGGGCAAACTTAGATTGTTTGTTGTAATCTGTTATTATTTTATAGTGGATTGTTCGTGTGCCCCGCCCCGTAGTTTTTCCTCATTGCTTTTGAGAGGGTTTTCCACGTAAAATTCGTTGTCCTCTGGATGTGTTTTATTGTTCTGTGTATTCCTGCGATTAATTTTTTATCTTTTAGTGTGCCCAGATTGTGTGAGAGGGTTATATCCCTACAAGTGGTATCAAAGACAGGTTTATTCCTACAGGTCTGTCTGGACATTCTTATTTAGATTTGGGTCAACGATATGTGACGGCATTGGTCCGCTCCCTACCTTCCTAAATCTGATCAAGGCTTTGTCTCAGACCTTCGGGCTATTGTAGAAGATGGAGCAGAACAACAGAATGGTAAGCATGAATGGAAAGAACTGGACTATATGGAAGCCTCGGATGGAGGACCTCTTGTTTTGCAAGGATTTTTATACTCCATTATCAGGGAGACCGGCTACCATGTTAGATGAGGATGAGTGGAAGAAGATGGACCAGAATGCAGTGGGGTTCATCCGGCAGTGGCTAGATGATTCTGTCTCCCACCATGTATCCACTGAGTCATCGACTCGGGCTTTATGGAGAAAGCTTGAAGCGCTGTACGAGAGGAAGACAGCAGATAACAAGGCTTTCCTGATCAGAAAGCTTGTGAACTTGAAGTATAAGGAAGGTTCTCAGATGACAGAGCATTTGAACTTTGCCCTGAGCATCATCAATCAGTTGGAGGCAATGAAGATTGTTGAAACCAGTCACCCGGTTTTGACGTTCGCAAGGGGATGCAGCTAACCCTTACTTGACCTGAGCGAGACCCTTGAACAGTCACTAAGAGCCGAAGAACCTTGCCCTTGGAGAACATCTAAGTCCACAAACGGACCCCTTAAGCTGCAGCGTGGAGGTCCCACCACATACCCGGAAGCTCACAAGGAACTTCCTCTCCCAAGCCAATGCTGAGCCTGGGCACCTTGGAGGGCACTAAGGATCACCTCACCGTCCACATTCAATGACAGGGGGAGGGGAGGGGTAGTGCTTGCTCACACGCGAGGGAGGAGGGGTACCAACATCCCTTCCCAAGGTGCTCATGGGGGTCTATTTATAGACTTCCCAAAAAAATGGTCTGCGGGTAGCCAAAAATCCACTATCCGCAGCCCGCCAACCAACCCGAACGACCGAAACCGAGGTCACCCCGCCTGTGCGAGTGGACATCGGTCCACTCGCGAACTTGGCTGGGAGTGGGAGGGTCCACCACTCGCCCAAGGGGCGCGCGAGTGGGGGCATCCCCCACTCGCCCAAGGGGCAGGCGAGTGGGGGCATCCCCCACTCGCCCAAGGGGAGGGCGAGTGGGGGGATCCCCCACTCGCCCCTTGGTCGGGCGAGTGGGAGGACCCCCACTCGCCCCTTGGCGGGCGAGTGGGCGGGAGCCCCCACTCGCCCCTTGGCGGGCGAGTGGGGGGATCCCCCACTCGCCCCTTGGAGGGCGAGTGGGCAGACCCCCACTCGCCCCTTGGCGGGCGAGTGGGGGGATCCCCCACTCGCCCCTTGGGCGGGCGAGTGGGCGGATCCCCCACTCGCCCCGCTTCTTCTTTTCGCTGGTCATTCTTCACTCTTGCTCGGGCTCGGTCTCCTCTGAGAGGTCGACTCGCTTGCATCGGCCACCTTTTCTATCACGACCTCATCTGCGTCGGGTCATACCGACTCGGGAAATATGAGGGTTGTACACAATCCCCGCTCTTTTCGAGCTTGCCTTAAGCTCGGAAAGAAAGTCCAACCCACCTATTTGACGAGTAGGTGGCACCCTAGAGTGATCCACGAAGGGCCCTGCCAACGGGATGCTCCTGCAGAGTTTTTCAACCGAACCTAACTTGGGGCGGAACGCGAACCTTTCTCCACTTAACCACCCTCCTATGAGCCGAGCTCAACTGGAGGTGGAGAAAGCTCAACACCTTAGGTCGAATTGATCTCGACCTTAGGTGGAGAAAGACTCAACACCCTTAGTCGAGCCGAGCTCGACCTGAGGTGGAAGGCAAACCTTTCTCCACTTAACCACCCTCCTATGAGCCGAACTCAACTGGAGGTGGAGAAAGCTCAACACCTCAGGTCGAATTGATCTTGACCTTAGGCGGAGAAAAACTCAACACCCTTAGTCGAGTCGAGCTCGACCTGAGGTGGAAGGCAAACCTTTCTCCACTTAACCACCCTCCTATGAGCCGAGCTCAACTGGAGGTGGAGAAAGCTCAACACCTTAGGTCGAATTGATCTTGACCTTAGGTGGAGGAAAACTCAACACCCTTAGTCGAGCCGAGCTCGACCTGAGGTGGAAGGCAAACCTTTCTCCACTTAACCACCCTCCTATGAGCCGAGCTCAACTGGAGGTGGAGAAAGCTCAACACCTCAGGTCGAATTGATCTTGACCTTAGGTGGAGAAAAACTCAACACCCTTAGTCGAGCCGAGCTCGACCTGAGGTGGAAGGCAAACCTTTCTCCACTTAACCACCCTCCTATGAGCCGAGCTCAACTGGAGGTGGAGAAAGCTCAACACCTTAGGTCGAATTGATCTTGACCTTAGGTGGAGAAAAACTCAACACCCTTAGTCGAGCCGAGCTCGACCTGAGGTGGAAGGCAAACCTTTCTCCACTTAACCATCCTCCTATGAGCCGAGCTCAACTGGAGGTGAAGAAAGCTCAACACCTCAGGTCGAATTGATCTTGACCTTAGGTGGAGAAAAACTCAACACCCTTAGTCGAGCCGAGCTCGATCTGAGGTGGAAGGCAAACCTTTCTCCACTTAACCACCCTCCTATGAGCTGAGCTCAACTGGAGGTGGAGAAAGCTCAACACCTTAGGTCGCATTGATCTTGACCTTAGGTGGAGAAAAACTCAACACCCTTAGTCGAGCCGAGCTCGACCTGAGGTGGAAGGCAAACCTTTCTCCACTTAACCACCCTCCTATGAGCCGAGCTCAACTGGAGGTGGAGAAAGCTCAACACCTCAGGTCGAATTGATCTTGACCTTAGGCGGAGAAAAACTCAACACCCTTAGTCGAGCCGAGCTCGACCTGAGGTGGAAGGCAAACCTTTCTCCACTTAACCACCCTCCTATGAGCCGAGCTCAACTGGAGGTGGAGAAAGCTCAACACCTTAGGTCGAATTGATCTTGACCTTAGGTGGAGAAAAACTCAACACCCTTAGTCGAGCCGAGCTCGACCTGAGGTGGAAGGCAAACCTTTCTCCACTTAACCACCCTCCTATGAGCCGAGCTCAACTGGAGGTGGAGAAATGTAACACCCCAAAAATCGTAGTTCAGCGAGTTAGGCGGAGTGTTAGTGCTGCGCTCGGGATAGGCTAAAAATTCCATAGCAGCTCTTCGCACACGACCAGTGTTCCTCTTCGCGCACGACCAGTGATCGTGCGCCAATGATTGTGCATTAATTCACAAGAATTCGGAGTTCTGTTGCGGTAAGCGCGCACGATCAGGGGAAGTGCTTCGCGCACGACCACTGACCGTGCGCCCTGTTTATTCTGCTCCGCGATTATGAGCGGAGAAGACGATCCGACCGATCAAAAAAGTTGGAATTCGATCCGACGGCTGTGATTAAATGCTGGGGGGTCTTAGGTCTTTGGAGAGTGGTTAATCCCTCATTAATTCAAGGCATTTCTCTCTCCAAGGCTAGAGAAAGAAGAAGGAGGCAAGGAAGAAGAAGGAGAGATCCCGCCATTGACGGAGCTCCGGAGCTCCGTTTTGCGAGCCGTTTCTAGATCTGGAGAGTGCAGCCCGGTACGATTCTTTCCCTCCGATTGAAATCTCGGATCTATGGCGGGGAAGAGAGCTCCAAGGGTAACGATTCTTTCTCCCGGTCTTAGGACGTGTTCTTTGTCCTCTCTTTCTCTTTCTATGCTTGCATGAGGACTCCCTTTCACCAAATGGGTGAAGTGTAGGATTTCCTCTAGTTCTTCGGAACTCCGGGTCGATTGCGTCCGTCCCCGGCATATTGCATTTAGAAATTCGGTAGTCGTGCGGATTTAGGCATTGTGTGTGAAGCCTATTCGTGGCCGTGAGCCCGAATCGGTGATGCTTGATTTGCGACGTTGCATTTAGGTTAGGCCTAGAATGCGTGCCGGAGAATGACTCCGTGAGATCATCTATAGTATTGCGGGACTTGAGATTAGGCGTCGTGTGAAGATCCTAACGAAAGCCCCTTTGCTTGGAGAGTGGTGGAATGCAAACCTTCACCACGAAATTGAAGTGAGTCGTTGTATACCTCCTTCGTTGGTTGTTCTAGTGAAGCCTAAGTCCACTTGGTTGGTTTAGGTGCGTAAATTATCGATTGGGAACACCCGTCGGTGTTTCCTTGCGAACGGGCCGAAGTAAAGCTACACCCGCATCGTTGTTGTTAACGCGATGATTTGAGCAACGAGCACAAGCTTGTACCGAACCCGCACCATGCTTATCGGCGAGAGGGGGAAACCTCGGGACGCCGTGTGATCATGGGATAGACCTGTTTGGGAGGGTTCCTCCAATAGGTAAGTGCTCAAGCGTTCACTAAGCTCTTTAGCTTAGCTGGTTACGTGTGGTCGGGAGAACCCACGGTCATGGTTTTGGATTGATGTTATGATTAGCCTCATGCGTTGCTTAGGCGGTTGTGGGGAACCTTCGGGTGAACCCAACCAACATCATGTGCATTCCCAGGATCAACTCTATTTGTTGCTACACCTAGAAGATTGATTGTGCTTGAAACCTCACCTTGTGTAGTTTGCACTTTCCTTTTAGTACTACTTGCTGCTAGTACGACTTGTTTGCAGGGAAGAAGCTCCGCCACCCCGTGAAAGGGGTGGGGTCATTATAATTTGGTCAGTTGTGCTGACCATTGCTTTGTTTGCCACCTCTTGGTGGAATCTTCTTATGCAGGTGCAGGTGAGCCTAGCGGGAAATAGCGGGCGGTGGCCCTTTTTGCTGCGTTAGCCCTCGAAGGCCAGCCTCTTTTCTGCTTTTCTTATATTGCCGGCCTGCGTGCCGAAGTATGTTTAGGGAGTTTTGTACATTTTGGAATGTAAGGCCTTAAGGCCGTAACTCTACACTTTATTGTTTCATTCCTATGATAGTGGACTATTCTGAAAGAAATGTAAATCCTTATGCTTCCGCTTATGTTTAGTATACTCTGGTGTAGTTCTTTTCTGTATATCTCCTTTTAATGCCTAGCTAGTGTGAGTATAGCGTGGGGTCCCGGCCAGACCTACTGTTATATTATTTGTACTGGCAGGGTGTTACAATTTGGTATCGGACTTAGGGCGTCGATTCGTAGTTTAGCGAATTCGGGACGAATTCCTTTTAAGGGGTGGTGTGCACGGGATGTGCATTCACCTAAAACGCCAAAAACTAATAAGAATGTCCACTTAGGAATGGAAAAACATACCTGTTTGCGGAACCTGAGCGTTCCATGATTGTTGTTTGCTATGTTTTCGGTCACTAAATTGTGTTTTGCACGATTATAGGTGACTAGGAGTGCTGCGGGGCAGTCTCGACCCCGTAACACCGCTGAAAGTAGTGCGTCGGCCGAGGTGCCAGCGACCACTCCTCCTGCTGAGATGATCAGGTTAATCGCAGAAGCTGTCTTCGCGATGATCAATGCTCAACCGCAAAGGCTTGCACAGCCTGCTATGCCTACTCCGGATGTGGCCCCGGTGGCAGCTGCCGCAGTGGAACCCGCAGTGGAACCTGCAGTGGAACCGAGGGTGGAGATCCCTGTGCCAGTGGCTGCAGTGGAACCTGCGGTGGAGCCAAGGGTGGAATGTCGAGTAGGGCGAGTAGTTGTTGCGGGAGCACGTGATCAACAACTTCAGCACTTTCTAAGTTTCCATCCTCCAACCTTTTCGGGGACTGGATCCTCAACGGAGGCGGAGGACTGGCTGTCAACGGTTAGAAAAACTCTAAAGGCGACAGCAACGGAAGAAGCTATGATGGTCACCCTAGCCACCTTTCTCCTTAACGGAGAAGCAGAGCTTTGGTGGGCCGAACAGGAAGCGCATAAGTTTGAAGGTAAGGATATTACCGAGATCACTTTGGCGGAGTTCTCAAAGTCGTTTCTTCAGAGATTTATTCCCTCTGCCCAACGCATTGCGTTGCAGAACCAGTTCTTGAAGTTAACTCAAGGCAATAGCTCGGTGGACGAGTACTTGCACGAGTTCACTAGATTGGGCCGCTATGCGGGGATTTTGGTGGAAAATGAGGAAATGAAGACGAATAAGTTTTATGAAGGTCTTCGGGATGAGTTGAGGCTGCTCCTTGCAGGCCCAATGACGTTTGGCTTCCATGTGGTGGTGCAAAGCGCCAGATCTTTGGAATTGGACATGAATAGAGTGCAAGTACAGGGCGTGGCAAAGAAACCCGAGTTTCATGCGCCGGCCTCTCAGTCCAAGTCGGAGTTCAGGAGGAACAAAAGGAAGTTCAAGTCTGCGGAACCAACTCGCTCAAGTATGTCGGGAGCTACGACTGCCCGTGGTCCAATTACATGTTTCACTTGCGGAAAGGTGGGACACAAAGCAAACGTGTGTCGCAGTGGTCCCCCGAGGCCAGAGAACCGAGCGATGGACTATGCTCGTGCTGCGGGTCATGCAGAAAAGGGCAAAGCTGCGGAGTCTGTTGCTTCCCAGCACATTCCGACCCAGCTGAGAGTTTACTCGCTTGGCCAGCAAGAAGCCATACGACAAACTGATGTCGTCACAGGTATGAATTAAATGTTAGCTTTTGCATAGCTATGTGTGATTGATACTATTGTGCGACTTTATGTTGATTTGTGTGCAATTAGGTTTCGTCCTAATTTTCAACTATCCGGCGAGAGCTCTATTTGATACGGGAGCATCGCACTCTTTCCTGTCTACGGGCTTCGTGGTGCGAATCGGAGTGCCGTCAACCTTAGCAAAAGATAGATTGGAGGTAGTGCTACCTAACGGGTCTTGCATGAGTGCGGATAGGAAGAGCCGTGTCAAGGTGCGGATCGGAAATCAGGATTTCGACTTGGAAGCATCGTTATTACCGTTAGCTGAATTTGATGTGATCTTCAGCATGGACTGGCTCTCGGAGCAGCGAGCATGCATAGATTGCAATTCAAAGGAGATCACTCTGGGAAAGAACACCGAAGACGAAACCACGTTCGTCGGTATGCGAGGAGCGAGCAAGACGCCGATGTCTGCTCTCCAGGTGGTTAAGGCAGTGAGAAAAGGCGCTGAGCTGTTCTTCACCTTGTTGGAGGCTTCGGAGCCAAAGCCCAGGTTATGCGATGTCCCAGTTGTAGCGGAGTACGCCGACGTGTTTCCTAACGAACTCCCTAGGGCTCCGCCTCAGATGGAGATTGATTTCTGTATCGAGTTGGTGCCAGGTGCCAAACCTGTGGCCCGCTCACCGTACCGGATAGCGCCAATGGAATTGGCAGAGCTGAAGGTTCAATTGCAAGAGATGCTAGAGCAAGGCTACGTACGTCCAAGTTCATCGCCTTGGAGTGCACCGGTCCTCTTTGTGAAAAAGAAGGACGGGAGCTTGCGTCTATGTATCGACTATCAAGAGCTGAATAAGTTGACCGAGAAGAACCGATACCCGATTCCAAGAATCGACGATTTATTCGATCAACTGGTTGGGTCGACGGTATACTCTAAGCTAGACTTAAGGTCCGGCTACTATCAGATGCGTATAAGGGAATGTGACATTCCAAAGACAGCGTTCAGTACCCGCTTTGGGCACTATGAGTTCACCGTTATGCCGTTCGGTCTATCTAATGCACCGTCGGTATTTATGGACTTAATGAATATAACGTTCCAAGAGTATTTGGATCAATTTGTGATCGTCTTCATCGACGACATTTTGGTATACTCTCAGTCGGAGGAGGAGCATGCAGAGCATCTGCACGCAGTTTTGAGCACCCTGAGGAGGAGTCAACTATATGCCAAGTTCTCCAAGTGCGAGTTTTGACTATCGTCAGTAGCATTCCTGGGTCATGTTGTTAGTGGGGATGGAATTGCGGTTGATCCGTCGAAAATAGAAGCGATCCGAGCGTGGCCTGTATTGAAAAACGTAGCGGAAGTCCGAAGTTTCTTAGGACTTGCCGGCTATTATAGGCGCTTTGTAGAGAACTTCTTGAGGGTCGCACTCCCTCTCACTAAACTGATCTTTCGACTGGTCGCCCGAGTGCGCTCGAGCTTTTGAAGAACTGAAAAGCCGTCTGACCACGGCGCCCATTCTATGCTCGCCATGTGGTACGGAAGGCTACGAAATTTATAGTGACGCCTCGGGGAGTGGTTTGGGTTGCGTCCTAGTGCAGTTCGGAAAGGTAATTGCCTACGGCTCCCGACAACTGAAGGTTCATGAAAGGAACTACCCGGTCCATGATTTGGAGCTAGCGGCCGTGGTTTTCGCCCTCAAGCTTTGGAGGCATTACTTGTATGGCGTGAAGATCGATATCTTTACTGACCACAAGAGCCTCAAGTACCTGCTGGATCAAAGGGAGTTGAATATGCGTCAGAGGAGGTGGATGGAGTTCCTTGGGGACTACACCTTCGACATCAAATATACTCCTGGTAAGGGAAATGTAGTTGCAGACGCGTTGAGTCGTCGGGCTCCTGCTCAAGCAAATTGGATTTTGATGCACGATGAGCATCTAATCCGCGAGCTAGAAGTTATGGAGATCACTTGCGTCGATAGAAGAGCGTCTCCTTCAGCATGCTTGAACTGGATGGACGTTCAATACGACCTTGCCGACCGAGTTCGACAAGCATTGGAGCTGGATGAGAGCATGAAACGCTATAAAGCGGAGACCGTTGATGGGTCAAACGCTGATTTCTCTTTCAAAGATGGCCTTATGTGGAAGAATGGCAGATTGTGCGTCCCAAATGTTGGTACATTACGGGCGGAGTTGATGTACGAGGCTCATCATACCAAGTACTCGATCCACCCTGGGAGCACGAAAATGTACATGGATATGAAGAAACTCTTCTGGTGGACGGGTATGAAGAAAGACATTGCCCTCTACGTGGCCAAGTGTCATACTTGCGCGTTGGTGAAGGTGGAATATCAACGTCCCAGTGAGTTTCTGAAGTCATTGCCGATTCTGGAATGGAAGTTCGATGATATTTTGATGGATTTCGTGCACGGATTGCCGAGATCGCAACATGGAAACGACGCCATCTGGGTGATTGTGGACCGATTGACGAAGGTATCACACTTTATTCCGAACTGGAAGGATGATTCTGTGGAGAAGCTGGCAAAGTTGTACGTCGATAACATCGTACGGTTGCACGGGATTCCCCGTAGCATCGTCAGTGATCGCGATGGGCGGTTCACTTCAAATGATTGGAGGCTGATTCATCAATTATTGGGTACCAAGCTAAAGTTTAGCACGACCTTCCACCCGCAAACGGATGGACAGACTGAAAGGACCAATAGGACGATGGAGGACATGCTGAGGATGTGCGCCCTGGACTTCGGGAAGAGATGGGAGGACCATCTCTATATGATTGAGTTTTCTTACAACAACAACTACCAAGCAAGTATAAAGATGGCACCTTTCGAGGCTCTTTATGGTAGGAAATGTCGCACACCGTTATCTTGGGCTGAAACGGGCGACACTAAGTTGTTGAAACGCAAGGATGTGGAGGAGGCAAATACATCAATTTGGGCTATTCGGGAGCGGTTTCTCATTGCCCAAGATCGGCAGGCAAAATACTACAATGCAAATCATCGGAATGTCGAGTTCGCTGTTGGCGACTGGATTTATCTCAAGATCAAACCGTTCAAAGGAGTATCGAGGATCCGACGCTTGAAAAAGCTAAGTCCGAGGTACTTATGACCGTTCGAGATCTTGGAGCGCATCGGTGAAGCTGCCTACCGGCTTGCTCTATCTTCGGAGCTGAGCGGGTTGCATGATGTATTCCACATCTCTGTGTTGCGGAAGGCTGTAAAGGAGCCTAATCTTGGTGTTGCGGTCAGCGAAGTGTCGGTAGATGGTGGGCTAGCGACGAAAGTCAAACCCATTTGCATTGAAGACACTGAAGTGAAGCAGTTGCGGAGCAAGTCCATTCGGATGGTGAAAGTCCGTTGGAATAATTGCGGGCGAGAGGAACTCTCTTGGGAAAGAGAGCAGTCGATGCTTGCGGAGTACCCCGAGCTATTTCTCTCAGGTAATTATAACTGTATTTTCTGTTAATACTGTTTTCGAAATTTCGGGACGAAATTCTTTTAAGGGAGGTGGAGTTGTAACATCCCAAAAATCGTAGTTCAGCGAGTTAGGCGGAGTGTTAGTGCTGCGCTCGGGATAGGCTAAAAATTCCATAGCAGCTCTTCGCGCACGACCAGTGTTCCTCTTCGCGCACGACCAGTGTTCCTCTTCGCGCACGACCAGTGATCGTGCGCCAATGATTGTGCGTTAATTCACAAGAATTCGGAGTTCTGTTGCGGTAAGCGCGCACGATCAGGGGAAGTGCTTCGCGCACGACCACTGACCGTGCGCCGATGCTCGTGCGCCCTGTTTATTCTGCTCCGCGATTATGAGCGGAGAAGACGATCCGACCGATCGAAAAAGTTGGAATTCGATCCGACGGCTGTGATTAAATGTTGGGGGGTCTTAGGTCTTTGGAGAGGGGTTAATCCCTCATTAATTCAAGGCCTTTCTCTCTCCAAGGCTAGAGAAAGAAGAAGGAGGCAAGGAAGAAGAAGGAGAGATCCCGCCATTGACGGAGCTCCGGAGCTCCGTTTCGCGAGCCGTTTCCAGATCTGGAGAGTGCAGCCCGGTGCGGTTCTTTCCCTCCGATTGAAATCTCGGATCTATGGCGGGGAAGAGAGCTCCAAGGGTAACGATTCTTTCTCCCGGTCTTAGGACGTGTTCTTTGTCCTCTCTTTCTCTTTCTATGCTTGAATGAGGACTCCCTTTCACCAAATGGGTGAAGTGTAGGATTTCCTCTAGTTCTTCGGAACTCCGGGTCGATTGCGTCCGTCCCCGGCATATTGCATTTAGAAATCCGGTAGTCGTGCAGATTTAGGCATTGTGTGTGAAGCCTATTCGTGGCCGTGAGCCCGAATCGGTGATGCTTGATTTGCGACGTTGCATTTAGGTTAGGCCTAGAATGCGTGCCGGAGAATGACTCCGTGAGATCATCTATAGTATTGCGGGACTTGAGATTAGGCGTCGTGTGAAGATCCTAACGAAAGCCCCTTTGCTTGGAGAGTGGTGGAATGCAAACCTTCACCACGAAATTGAAGTGAGTCGTTGTATACCTCCTTCATTGGTTGTTCTAGTGAAGCCTAAGTCCACTTGGTTGGTTTAGGTGCGTAAATTATCGATTGGGAACACCCGTCGGTGTTTCCTTGCGAACGGGCCGAAGTAAAGCTACACCCGCATCGTTGTTGTTAACGCGATGATTTGAGCAACGAGCACAAGCTTGTACCGAACCCGCACCATGCTTATCGGCGAGAGGGGGAAACCTCGGGACGCCGTGTGATCATGGGATAGACCTGTTTGGGAGGGTTCCTCCAATAGGTAAGTGCTCAAGCGTTCACTAAGCTCTTTAGCTTAGCTGGTTACGTGTGATCGTGAGAACCCACGGTCATGGTTTTGGATTGATGTTATGATTAGCCTCATGCGTTGCTTAGGCGGTTGTGGGGAACCTTCGGGTGAATCCAACCAACATCATGTGCATTCCCAGGATCAACTCTATTTGTTGCTACACCTAGAAGATTGATTGTGCTTGAAACCTCACCTTGTGTAGTTTGCACTTTCCTTTTAGTACTACTTGCTGCTAGTACGACTTGTTTGCAGGGAAGAAGCTCCGCCACCCCGTGAAAGGGGTGGGGTCGTTATAATTTGGTCAGCTGTGCTGACCGTTGCTTTGTTTGCCACCTCTTGGTGGAATCTTCTTATGGCCTAGCGGGAAATAGCGGGAGGTGGCCCTTTTTGCTGCGTTGGCCCTCGAAGGCCAGCCTCTTTTCTGCTTTTCTTGTATTGCTGGCCTGCGTGCCAAAGTATATTTAGGGAGTTTTGTACATTTTGGAATGTAAGGCCTTAAGGCCGTAACTCTACACTTTATTGTTTCATTCCTGTGATAGTGGACTATTCTGAAAGAAATGTAAATCTTTATGCTTCCGCTTATCTTTAGTATACTCTGGTGTAGTTCTTTTCTGTATATCTCCTTTTAACGCCTAGCTAATGTGGTTAGTATAGCGTGGGGTCCCGACCGGACCTACTGTTATATTATTTGTACTGGCAGGGTGTTACAAGAAAGCTCAACACCTTAGGTCAAATTGATCTTGACCTTAGGTGGAGAAAAACTCAACACCCTCAGTCGAGCCGAGCTCGGCCTGAGGTGGAAGGAAACTACACACCTAACAGGGAGCCGAGCTCACATGGAGGTGGAGGAACTCAACACCTAAAAGGGAGCCGAGCTCACCTAGAGGTGGACGAACTCAACACCTAACAGGGAGCCGAACTCACCTGGAGGTGGAGGAACTCAACACCTAACAGAGAGCCGAGCTCACCTGGAGGTGGAGGAAACTACACACCTAACAGGGAGCCGAGCTCACCTGTAGGTGGAGGAACTCAACACCTAACAGGGAGCCGAGCTCACCTGTAGGTGGAGGAACTCAACACCTAACAGGGAGCCGAGCTCACCTGGAGGTGGAGGAAACTACACACCTAACAGGGAGCCGAGTTCACCTGTAGGTGGAGGAACTCAACACCTAACAGGGAGCCGAGCTCACCTGGAGGTGGAGGAAACTCAATCATCTCGCAAAAGCAGCTGGAGGCAGAGAACCAGTCCACGTCCTAGGTGCTTACCCTCACCGAGGGACAGAGGGATTCAGCCATCTTTCCAAATCCACTGGGGCAGAGATCCAATCCACGCCCTAGGTGCTTACCTTCACCTAGAGGCAGAGGAACTCCGCCATCTTGCCAAAGCAACTGAGGCAGAGATCCCACCCACGCCCTAGGTGCTTACCTTCACCTAGAGGCAGAGGAACTCCACCATCTTGTCAAAGCAACTGAGGCAGAGATCCCACCCACGCCCTAGGTGCTTACTTTCACCTAGAGGCAGAGGAACTCCACCATCTTATCAAAGCAACTGAGGCAGAGATCCACTCCACACCCTCGGAGCTTGGCTTACCTGGAGACAGGGGAACTCAACGCCCTCCCAATCCAATTGGAGGCGGAAGTACCCACCCGCGTCCAAGGTGCCTTGCTTACCTGGAGACAGGGGAACTCAACGCCCTCCCAATCCAATTGGAGGCGGAAGTACCCACATGCGTCCAAGGTGCCTTGCTTACCTGGAGACAGGGGAACTCAACGCCCTCCCAATCTAATTGGAGGCGGAAGTACCCACCCGCGTCCTAGGTGCCTTGCTTACCTGGAGACAAGGGAACTCAACGCCCTCCCAATCCAATTGGAGGCGGAAGTACCCACCCGCGTCCTAGGTGCCTTGCTTACCTAGAGACAGGGGAACTCAACACCCTCCCAATCCAATTGGAGGCGGAAGTACCCACCCGCGTCCTAGGTGCCTTGCTTACCTGGAGACAGGGGAACTCAACGCCCTCCCAATCCAATTGGAGGCGGAAGTACCCACCTGCGTCCTAGGTGCCTTGCTTACCTGGAGACAGGGGAACTCAACGCCCTCCCAATCCAATTGGAGGTGGAAGTACCCACCTGCGTCCTAGGTGCCTTGCTTTCACCTGGAGGAAGAGGAGCCCAACACCTTCCCAAGCCACTTCGCATGTGGCGAGTCGACCCGATGAGTCTCCCATCTACCGGCATGACTGAGCCCGGAGAATGGTCTCTAGTCGGGTATATTACCAACTGGGGGGCGGAGTACCCATCCACATCCTAGGTGCTTACCTTCAACTGGAGGCCGAGGAATCCAACACCTTCCCAGAGGCTTTAGCTAAGGTTCTATCTCTACCTACTTTTTATTCAACATGGGGAGGTTACATATTTATTACAACGCGCCTTCTTGCGCCTACTCGGCCACATGCATCTCGGCCATCTCTTTTATCACCTCCTCCATTTTCTCTGCCTTCTCATTTCTTCTCTTTCTCCTGGTCCTTCCTGCTTCCCTGGTCGACCTGGAGGTGGGAGACTTGCCTCTGGAACCGATCTGCGTAGCTTCCTTGCGTCTCCCTATGCTTTTGTTGAATCCGGCACAGGTACTACGCCTCCTTCCTGGTGAGACGGAGGCATCCTCCCTACCCCCTCACTCGAGGCAGCTGGTCCCAGGGGAGCTGTCGAAGAGCGCTTGCGCTTGGAGGTTCAGGCCTTCTTCCGAGGCTGGCCCCTTCCCTTGCCGACATGCTTGCTCTATCTCCATCAAAGATGGCGAGGCGAGCACAGGTGTTGGCGATGCCGAGCACCCTCCCTGAGGGGGGAGTGCAAACCGCAAGACTTCTTGGATTGACTTCCTGAGCTCCTCGAAGTCACCTTTCTTCATGCACTTTCCGGCAGGGGTGAGTCCCCCAGTTCATCGCTTCCAGCCATGAGACTTGCCCAGAGCTTTCCGAACTAGCTGCTTCCACGTTCACCGCACCATAATGTTGAAACCAGTCACCCGGTTTCGACGTTCGCAAGGGGGATGCAGCTAACCCTTACTTAACCTGAGCGAGACCCTTGACCAGTCACTAAGAGCCGAAGAACCTTGCCCTTGGAGAACACCTAAGTCCACAAATGGACCCCTTAAGCTGCAGCGTGGAGGTCCCACCACATACCCGGAAGCTCACAAGGAACTTCCCCTCCCAAGCCAATGCTGAGCCTGGGCACCTTGGAGGGCATTAAGGATCACCTCACCGTCCACCTTCAATGACAGGGGGAGGGGAGGGGTAGTGCTTGCTCACACGCGAGGGAGGGGGGGTACCAACATCCCTTCCCAAGGTGCCCATGGGGGTCTATTTATACTTCCCAAAAAATGGTCTGCGGGTAGCCAAAAATCCACTATCCGCAGCCCGCCAACCAACCCGAACGATCGAAACCGAGGTCACCGCGCCTGTGCGAGTGGACATCGGTCCACTCGCGAACTTGGCTGGGAGTGGGGGGGTCCCCCACTCGCCCAAGGGGCGGGCGAGTGGGGGCATCTCCCACTCGCCCAAGGGGCGGGCGAATGGGGCATCCCCCAATCGCCCAAGGGGCGGGCGAGTGGGGGGATACCCCACCCGCCCCTTGGGAGGGCGAGTGGGCGGACCCCCACTCGCCCTTTGGCGGGCGAGTGGGCGGACCCCCACTCGCCCTTTGGCGGGCGAGTGGGCGGACCCCCACTCGCCCCTTGGCGGGCGAGTGGGCGGACCCCCACTCGCCCCTTGGCGGGCGAGTGGGCGGACCCCCACTCGCCCCTTGGCGGGCGAGTGGGCGGACCCCCACTCGCCCCTTGGCGGGAGAGTGGGGGGAGCCCCCACTCGCCCGGGCGAGTGGGAGGATCCCCCACTCGCCCCTTGGCGGGCGAGTGGGCGGACCACCACTCGCCCCTTGGCGGTCGAGTGGGGGGTTCCCCCACTCGCCCCTTGGGCGGGCGAGTGGGTGGATCCCCACTCGCCCCTTGCGGGCGAGTAGGGGGGATCCCCCACTCGCCCCTTGGGCGGGCGAGTGGGCGGATCCCCCACTCGCCCCGCTTCTTCTTTTCTCTGGTCATTCTTCACTCTTGCTCGGGCTCGGTATCCTCTGAGAGGTCGACTCGCTTGCCTCGACCACCTTCTCTATCACGACCTTATCTGCGTCGGGTCATACCGACTCGGGAAATATGAGGGTTGTACAAAGATCACCTTGGGGGACGAACTACATGCCTTGATGATCCTTAGTTCCTTACCAGAGAGTTGGGAGACTCTTGTGGTGTCGTTCAGCAATTCAGCACCTGAAGGTGTCGTGTCAATGGAGATGGTGACGAGCTGTCTATTGAACGAAGAGCTGAGAAGGAAGGACTCAGGAACCTCTACTTCAGATGTCTACCTCATGGAGGGAAGGGGCAGGCCGATGCAGAAAGAGGGGAAGTAAAGAGGCAACTCCAGGAGCAAGTCCAGGAGTAAGTCCAAGAAGGAGGTTGAGTGCTTCTACTGCAAGAAGAAGGGCCACTACAGAAAGGACTGTTTCAAAATGCAGAGAGATCAGAAGGGGAAGGCGAAGGAGTCAGGAGAATCCAGTGAGGGTGGTGGTGCGGCCTCGATTGCTGAAATTGAGTCGATGTGCTTACATTGCAGTGGGTCGGCATGCCAGGAGTGTGTTGACACTGATTGGGTAGTGGATGGTGGTGCATCCTACCACTGCACTCCTCGCAGAGATTTCTTTCACTCGTATGATATAGGAGATCTTGGCATTATTCGGATGGCGAATGCTGGTGTGTCGAAGATCGTTGGTCGTGGAGACGTCCACCTGGAGACTGATCTTGGGAAGGTTATCCTCAAGGATGTCAGGAATATTCCTGATTTGAGGATGAACCTCATTTCTGTTGGTAGGCTAGATGATGGAGGCTTTACCAGCATTGAAGACAGAGGTGCCTGGAGGTTGGTGAAGGGCTCTTTGGTGGTGGCAAGGGGCAAGAAGTGTTGCGGTTTGTACTGAGCAAAGACCAAGATCTGCAGCCCGAGTGTGAATGCTGCTGAAGTCAACTCCATGGAGTTGTGGCATCACAGACTTGGGCATATCAGTGAGAAGATTCTGAAGATCTTGGTGAAGAACAAGGCTCTTCCAGAGTTGTCAGGAGAGCTTCCTGACACTTGTGCTCAGTGCTTGGCTGGCAAGCAGAGACGAGTATCCTTTGCGCAGGCTGAACCAAAGAGGAAGGCGGAGTTGCTGAACCTGATACACACTGATGTGTGTGGTCCTATTGAGCCCAAGTCAGTGGGCGGAGCAGCTTACTTTGTCACTTTCATAGATGATCACTCAATGAAGGTCTGGACTTATGTCTTGAAGCATAAGAGTGATGTCTTGGCAAAGTTCTTGGAGTTCAGAGCAAAGGTAGAGAAGATGACCGGGAAGCAGATCAAATAGGTAAGATCTGATAATGGGGGTGAATACATTGGTGCCTTTGATGCCTACTGCAGGGAGCATGGCATCGTGCATGAGAAGACAGTCCCGAGAACACCGCAACAGAATGGGGTGGCGGAGAGGATGAATAGGACGATTATTGAGAAGATCAGGTGTATGATCTCTCAAGCAGGTATTGGCAAACAGTTCTGGGCATGGGCTGTACAGACTGCAGTGCACTTGGTCAATCTGTCCCCCTCCGCACCTTTGGATGGAGATATCCCAGAGTGTGTTTGGTCCGGGAAGGAGGTGTCATATGGACACGTGCGAGTGTTTGGTTGCAGGGCACATGTACATGTCCCCAAAGAGGAGAGATCGAAGCTTGATGAGAAGTCCCGTGAGTGCATCATATTGGGATTCCCAAATGAAGAGTTTGGCTATAGATTATGGGATCCAGTGAAGAAGAAGCTCATCAGAAGCAGGGATGTGGTCTTCGTGGAAGACCAGATTATTGGTGAGCAAAGACTTGCTGAGCCACATGATCCACAGGTTGTGGAGAGTTTTGAAGCAGTTTTTGAGCCAGAAAAGGCTGGTGCTGAAGAAGGGCATGCTGAAGAAGCAGATGTACAGATTCCAGATCAGGATGAGGTTCCAGATGAAGGGGGGGCTTTGCCTGTTGATGTTCCACCGATGGTGGAGGTGCCCCTCAGGAGGTCTGACAGAGCACGGAGGCCCAGCACCAGATATCCACCGCAAGATTATATCTTGCTTACTGATGGTGGTGAGCCTGAGTCTTTTGTGGAGGCTCAGAGATCTGAAGACAGAGAGTTTTGGGCAGCAGCAATGGAGGAGGAGTTGGACTCGCTCCAAAAGAACGAGACCTATGACTTGGTTAGACTACCAAAGGGGGGGGGGGGGGAGTTTTGAAAAATAAATGGGTCTTCAAGCTGAAGACTGATGAAAATATCTCCCGGCCCAGGTACAAGGCAAGGTTGGTAGTCAAAGGGTTCAGTCAAAGACATGGTGTAGACTTTAATGAGATTTTTTCACCAATGGTAAAAATGTCTTCTATCAGACTGGTGTTGGGTTTAGCTGCCTCCATGAATCTTGAAGTTGAGCAGATGGATGTCAAGACTGCTTTTCTGCATGGAGATCTGGAGGAGGAGCTGTACATGGAGCAGCCCGAAGGCTTTGGGCCAAGGGCAAGGAGCATTTGGTCTGCCGACTCAAGAAAAGTCTTTATGGGTTGAAGCAGACACTCAGGCAGTGGTACAAGAAGTTTGACTCCTTCATGCTGAAGAGCAAGTTCCAAAGGACCAGGGCTGATCACTGTGTCTATGTGAAGAGGACTGAAAGGACCTTTACAGTTCTGCTGCTGTATGTGGATGACATGCTGATTGTTGGTGATGACAAGACCAGCATTGTTGAGCTGAAGAAAGAGCTCGGTGAGTCCTTTGAGATGAAGGATTTGGGACCAGCAAAGAAGATTCTAGGGATGAAGATCACCAGGGATAGGAGTGCGGGTCTTTTATGGCTATCTCAAACTGAGTATGTAGAGAAGGTGCTGAAGAGGTTCATGATGGAGAAGGCCAAGGTGGTTGCTACTCCGTTGGGTGGACACTTCAAACTATCTAGCTCTCAGTGTCCTTCATCTGAAAAAGAAGTGGAGGAGATGAGCCAGATCCCCTATGCATCTGCAGTAGGGAGCTTGATGTATGATATGGTCTGCACGAGGCCAGACATAGCTTATGTAGTGAGAGTAGTGAGCAGATATCTGGCGAATCCAGGGATGATCCATTGAGATGCGGTGAAGTGGATACTTTGATATCTCAGAGGTACCACAAGTATGTGCTTGCAGTTTGGTGGAGGGTCGCCAATGCTGGTGGGGTACTCTGACTCAGATATGTCAGGTGATGTTGATTCCCGAAGGTCCACATCTGGATATGTCGTTACTTATGCAGGGGGAGTTGTGTCGTGGCAGTCAAGGTTGCAGAAGTGCGTGACACTGTCGACGACGGAAGCAAAATATATTGCGCTGACGGAAGTATCTAAAGACATCTTGTGGATGAAGAAGTTCATGCTTGAACTTGGACTCCAGCAAGAGGTGTTCACTGTTTTCAGTGACAGCCAGAGCGCCATTTTTCTGGCTAAGAACCCCGCCTACCACTCCAAGACAAAGCATATTGATGTAAGGTATCATTGGATATAAGACACTGCCGAGGAGAAGCTGCTGAAGGTGGAGAAAGTCCACACAGATGAAAATCCTTCGGATATGATGACGAAGGTCGTGCCAAGGGAAAAGCACGAGTTGTGTCGGTTGTTGATCGGCATAAAGTCCACCTGAAGGTGTCAGGTTAGGAAACTCCTCTTTACGGTCTGGAGGGGAGTTTGTTGGGGTCCAACCCCTAAAGAGTGGATAAAAGGATCAAGGAGCTGTGTCGTCGAGACGACTGGGAGCTGTGTCGTTGAGACGACTGGGAGCTGTATCGTCGAGACGACTGGGAGCTGATGGCTAGCGTTGATGGAGGGTTGTATCATCGGGAAGATCACCTGTGTTGTCCGACGAACATAAAGTGCGTTCGATGAACGGCTAGCGTAGCGGGTTCGTCGAACGGCTAGCGTAGCGCGTTCGTTGAACGGTTCGTCGAACGACTAGTGTAGCGCGTTCGTCGAACGTCTCATCGAACGGCTAGCCGTCTGATTGTCTTAGAAGTGTCTTGGATAACCAAGATCACTTCGTCTATTTACCCTAAATAGGCAGAATCGGTTTGGCAGACTGAGTTAGTTCCTTTAGAGCAGTCATGGTGAAAATCGTGCGAGATAAGAAGGGGTTTGCTGCCATTGTTGCTGAAAGACTTCTTCAAGGAGGAAGAACAATTTTCTCAGATCGGTGACTTCGTCTCTGCTGTAAGAGTGTTTTTGATTAGTCTTGTCTTCGCTTGTCATTGTGCTTGGAGAGAGATTTGAGTTCTTACTCTTTGTTTTGGAGAGAAGTTAATTTTACTGTGGTTGAGAAGAGGGATTCAATCTGTGAATCCAAGATGGATCTAGGTTGGGCAAACCTAGATTATTTGTTGTAATTTGTTATTATTTTATAGTGGATTGTTCGTGTGCCCCGCCCCGTGATTTTTCCTCATTGCTTTTGAGAGGGTTTTCCACGTAAAATCTGTTGTCCTCTGGATATGTTTTATTGTTCTGTGTATTGCTGCGATTAATTTTTTATCTTCTAGTTTGCCCAGATTGTGCGAGAGGGTTATATCCCTACAGAAAATCCCCAATAATAGAAGACAACAACCAACTAGATATGAGTATAGAATTCTTTTAAAAAATAAGATTGAGACTTGAATAAAACCCCCAATACTATAAGAAATCAGCCTTCTTTAAAACATTAGGCTTAGTCCGTGTTTAAAACCAGCACACAAAGAAATCCCCATAGAAATGTAAGACAGCAACCTAATAAAATCCCCAATCATAAAAAGACAGTAACCCACATAGTATGCTTTAAAAATAAGCCTATATTAAAACAGTGTACAACACTAAGAAAGAGCCATCAAAAAGAGCTCGGGATTAGCACTAAAATGAACAAAACCTCAAAGGTGTTTAAGCCATAAGTTCCTCAAATCGATTCTCAAAAATTCCAGCACTCGGACCAAGGCCAATGCTAACTGCCATCAAATTTTTAGAACTCGGAAGCGGGGTTAGAAGGGGGAAAAGAGAGAAAGAGAAGCTTTTCACAATCTAGAATAGAGAACTCGGGAAACATTTGGGTGCAAGAAAACTGTATAGGTTAACTACCTCCAAAATGAAGCCCAAGAAAGCTCAAGTAAGACAAAGTAATCACAATAAAGTGCAAAGAAATCATAGCCAAGAGGGGTTCATAAATAAAACCACTCCTTTTCTTCCAACACAACAATTAAACAAAAAAGTGATATCCCTCCTTTTCACTTATGAATTTGAGTGTTGAAACCCAAAAAATGGGATTCGAACAGGTCGAAATTGGGGAAGGCATCTTGCCCTTACTTCTCTCGGGTGAAGTCCCACGACCGGTCACTTAGAGCCTAGGAACCTCTCTACTTGTGGACTTAGATGAAAATAGACTTCGCGAGCTGCAGCGAGGAGGTCCCGCCACTAACCCGAAAGATCCGAAGATCTTCCCCTCCCAAGCCAATGCCGAGCCTGGGCACCTCGGAGAACACTAGCGAACACCTGACCGCTTGCCTAAGGGACTTGGAGAGCGGAAGACAGGGACGCCTGCTAACCGACAACACACTAAGGGGGTGGGGTAGAGAGATGCCAACTCTTCCCAAGGTGCCCATGAGGGTCTATTTATAGACTTCCTAAAAAATGGTCTGCGGATAGTCGAAATGGTCTGCCAATAGCCGACTTCCGCTGTTTGAAAATACTAAAACGCGGGTCGAAACATTACTTCCCGAGTCTTCCCTGGCAACCATGCAACCCTGCGACCCTGCAACCCTGCGACCTTGCGACCCTACAACCCTGCAACCCTACGATCACCACCAAGGCAGGCGAGGGGGGGGGGGGGGGGGGGGGGGGGGGGGGGCGAGTGGGACCTGAAACGTCCACTCCCGCCCTTGTCGGAGGTCCAAACGTGATTACACGAGACCCTACTCGCCCAAGAAGGGCGAGTGGGAGTTTCCTCCAACTCCCCCAAGGGGGCGGGCGAGTGGGGAGGGGGATCTCCCCCCACCCGCCCCCAAAGGGGCGAGTGGGGGTCTTCCCCACTCGCCCCCAAGGGGGTAGGCGAGTGGGGAGGGGGGTCTCCAACCACCCGCCCCCAAAGTGGCGAGTGGGAGTCTCCCCCACTCGCCCCCAAGGGGGCGGGCGAGTTGGGAGGGGGGTCTCCCCCCACCCGCCCCCAAAGGGGCGAGTGGTGGTCTCCCCCACTCGCCACCAAGGGGGAGACCTTGAACCTTGATTTGTCTGAAGTCTGTTTAAATTATCCCCTTCCATTTATATTTGAGTATGAGAAGATATAGCCAAATATGCAGGTACTCTCGCCGACATCAGATATCGACGGGAACTTTTGTCGATATGCGTGTTCATACCACATACGCCCTCTAAGACAGAGCCAAAGCAAATATATGTACTCTCACTTTGAATTCACATGAAAAATCACTTTCAATAGAGACTGAAAGATTAACTATTGGAGGAAAAAAGACTATCTATGTGCCCCCAGATAATGCTATTAATAAGAACCAACCATGAACCAACCATGCTAAAAAGAAAAAAAGATAATCACAACACAACTTTAAGTAAACATCACAAAGCTGAGTAGATAATAAGTAATCAAATCGTCATGAGGGTTACCATTAACAACAAAGAAATCAAAACAGGAGGGGATTTAAACTCAGGATTTAACAACAAAGAAAACCTTGCAACAATTATTCGAGAGGACTTAAAATAACTCAAGTATTAAGCATACGAAAGGCATGTTGGTGCTTATGTTACACATCTCTTAGTTTGAGAATTACAAATCACACTATGTATTTGATCTTGCTTGTATTTATAGTGTGCGGGTACTATAGGTACATATCTCTATGAATTGGATTGTTATTAATGATGATTCTCTGAAAAGAGATCTAACGCTCGACGCTCGGCGTTAGCAGTTAACGCCCCGCGTTAACTTTCGTCGAGAAAGAATCCGTCGAGATGAAATGACGTCGAGTAGGAATCCGTCGAGAAGCCAGAGACAACGCCAGAGTTGGAGTTAACGCTCGCGTTGAGTCCACAATCTTCCATGATCCCGACGGTTGCACGATCTCAACCACAACCGTACACGATCCTTAATGCCAGGCGTTATCTCCCATGTCTATTTAAAGAGCTGATTTCGTTGCTCAAATGCTAATCTTCCAAACCTTCACTCCAATCTTCTGTGAGAGCATTTCATCCCCGATTCAGAGAGCACTCCCTACACCACCATTGAGAAAGAGATTCCCAACGGTCAAATTTGAAGAAGGACGCTTGCTTCAACTCCGACTATGGTCATTGCGTGTCTTCAAGATCTCCTTCAGAGCTCTTCATTATAAAGAGTTTTTATTCTGAATTTACTTTTATCTTTTCCTTATTTTCTTGTAAACAATAGTGAATTCGCCGTCTTGTGTGTGGCGACTAGGCCGGGTTCGGTTTATGAGGTAATTCGCCGCCTTATGTGTGGCGACTAGGTCAAGGGTAATCTAGTGGGTGGCTAGAGGCCTTATCTGGGGAAAGATAGGATATAGCCAACCGGTCCTTGGGAGAAGGAATGGTGAAGGAACAAAAATTGATTTTACATCATCGCCTTTAATTTCAAGCGTTATTGAAATATTATCTTTGTAATTATCTTTGTAATACAATATTCATTTTAATTATCTCTGATTTTCTGGAATTGTATTTCAATAAAGTTTTGATAAGTAAAATCATCTTGACATAATTCTGAGAAGCTTAATTTCTTGGAGAGCTAACGCCCAGCGTTAACTCTTAACGCCAGACGTTATCAACAGTAAAGAAAAATTTTGTTTTTCTATAAATCTCTCACTTTACAGAAAAAGTCGTAAACCCCTTATTCAACACGTCGTAAACCCCTAAGGACGTCATAAGATCCAACACGTGGTATCAGAGATAGGTTATTCCAAAACGGTTTCACAACCGGGAATAATGACGCATCATGATCATGCTTTCTTGGAGGGTTAAGGGATAAGTAGACCTCCACTATTTACTGGTACTGATAATAATTATTGAAAAACAAGAATGTGTTATTTAACTGCTTTAGATAATGATGTTTGGGGCATGGCAGAAGTTAGCTACTCTCCACCAACATTTGTTGTTGGAGATGTTATTATGGAAAAACCTAGAGATAGATGGGATGACAATGATAAGTTGAGATGCAAGAATAACGCTAAAGCAATGAATGCGTTATTTTGTGCTTTGGATAGAACGAAATTTAATAGAACTTGTGCTTGAAAAACAACTTATGACATATGTAATTTATTAGAAATTACTCATGAAGGTACTTCGCAGGTCATGGATTCAAAACTCTTCCAACTTGAATCCGAATATGAGAAATTCAGGATGGAGGCGGATGAAGACGTAGATTCAAAGTACACAAGGTTCACCAAGATCGTCAACGACTCAAAAGTACTTGGAAAGGTGTTCTCCAACGACGACTTGGTGAGAAATTTTCTAAGGTCTCTCCCTCCAAAGTTCAATCCAAAGGTGACGATTATCTCGGAGTCGCAGGATTTGAAGAAGCTCTAAATTGAGAGCCTCATTGGGAACCTCAAGACCCATGAGGTTGAACTCAAAATTCAACAACAAGAGTACAACATGGAGCCAAAGAAGAAGGCTTTGGCCTTAAAATAAAAGAAAGAGGCTAACGGAGATGATGATGAAGAGGACGAGGAGAGTCTTTTTGTGAAGGAAGTGGTTAAGAAGGAGATTATTAAGTGGCTAGATGCGGGTATTGTATACCCCATCTCGAATAGCCCATGGGTACACCTGTGCATTGTGTACCCAAGAAGGGAGGGATGACAGTTATAAATAATGAGAATGATGAGTTGGTCTCTACTAGGACGATTACGGGGTGGAGAATTTGCATAGACTATAGGAAGTTAAACAAAGCCACCAGAAAAGATCATTTTCCTCTTCCCTTCCGCGATCAAGTCTTAGGCAAATTGGCGGGGAATGATTTTTTCTGCTTTCTTGATGGGTATTCAGGCTACAACCAAATAACTGTCGACCCCGCCGATCAAGAAAAGACCACATTTACTTGTTCATATGGTACTTTCGCATTTAGGAGAATGCCCTTTGGTCTTTGTAACGCACCTGCCACATTCCAGCGTTGCATGATTGCTATTTTCTCTGGTATTATGGACCATGGTATTGAGATCTTTATGGATGATTTTTCCATCTTTGGTAAATCATTTGACGAATGTTTAGGGTGTTTGGAGAAGGTACTTACACGTTGTGTAGTGACGAACCTAGTATTGAATTGGGAGAAGTGTCACTTCATGGTTTGAGAAGGCATAGTGTTGGGTCATCATGTTTCTAGGAATGGGCTAGGGGTGGACAAAGCAAAGTTAGATGTGATAGAAAATTACCTCCACCCACAAATGTGAAAACGCTGCGAAGTTTCCTAGGACATGCCATTTTTTATCGAAGATTCATCAAAGAATTCGCGATAATAGCTACACCATTGAGTGGGCTGCTAGAGAAAGACGTAAAGTTTGATTTTAGTGATGATTGCTTGAAAGCGTTCGAAGAACTTAAAAATTGTTTAACCACCGCACCTATTGTAGTGACACCTGATTGGGAAGAGCCTTTTGTCCTGATGTGTGACGCAAGCGATTACGCGGTAGGAGTTGTTTTGGGACAAGTGCGGGGTAAGATATTTCACACTATTGCCTATGCTAGTAAGACCCTAATCGATGCCCAAATCAACTACACGACCATCGAGAAGGAACTATTGGCGGTGGTTTTCGCATTCGAAAAGTTTCGCTCGTATCTCCTATGCACAAAGGTTATAGTATACACTGATCACGCTGCGATCCGTTATCTCATGGATAAGAGAGACGCTAAGTCGCGGTTGATTCGTTGGGTACTTCTTTTGCAAGAATTTGATGTAGAGATTAAGGATAGGAAAGGAACGGACAACCCGGTGGCGGATCACTTATCTAGGATTGAAGGTACACTGTTGTCGCTGAATTCTGAAGTGGAGGAGAGATTCCCCGATGAGTGGTTGTTAGCTATTTCGGAGAATACCACGCCGTGGTATGCTGATTTTGTAAACTATTTAGTTAGCAACATATTGCCTCCCGAACTCCCTTATCAACAAAGAAAAAAATTCTTACACAAAGTACGATCATATCTATGAGACGACCCATTTTTGTTTAAGATTGGGGTCGATGGAGTGTTAAGACGCTGCATACCCGAAGGGGAGATGAAAGCAATTTTAGAAAAGTGTCATAACTCTCCATATGGCGGCCATTTATGGGTACTCGGACAACCATGAAGGTGTTAGATGCAGGATTCTTTTGGCCAAATTTATTCCGAGACGCAAACTTCTTTGTTAAACAATGCGATAGGTGTCAACAAGTGGGGAATTTACAAAAAAACGATGCAATGCCCATGAATATAATGTTAGAGGTAGAATTATTTGATGTGTGGGGCATAGATTTCATAGGTCCCTTCATAAACTCAAATAGAAATATTTACATTCTGTTAGCAGTCGATTACGTATCTAAATGGGTAGAAGCGATCGCAACATCCAAAAATGATGCCAAGGTAGTCTTAAATTTTCTTAAAAATTATATATTCAATAGATTTGGAGTACCGAGAGCAGTTATAAGCGATGGAGGAAGTCACTTCTGTAATTCCCAGTTCGCCTCATTGTTAAGAAAATATGGGGTGGCGCATAAGGTTGCATTAGCTTACCATCCTCAGACAAATGGCCTAGCGGAAGTATTAAATAGAGAAATCAAGAAAATTTTAGAAAAAACGGTGAGTGTCAACCGTAGAGATTGGTCTCAAAAGCTTAATGATGCATTGTGGGCATACCGCACAGCATTCAAAACACCAATCGGCCTAACCCCCATATAGGCTAATTTATGGGAAATCATGTCATTTACCCTTAGAACTGGAGCACCGTGCCTTCTGGGCTATAAAGAAGATTAGTTATGATTTCAGGGATGCGGGCGAGAAGAGGCTCCTTCAAGTGAATGAACTGGAGGAAATCAGGATGCGCGCTTATGAGAATTCCAAAATATATAAGGAGAGAACAAAGAAATGGCATGACCGACGTCTGAAAGAAAAACATTTCAAGCCGGGACAATTGGTTTTGTTGTTTAATTCTCGTTTAAGATTATTCCCCGGAAAGCTCAAATCACGTTGGTCGGGCCCGTTCACGGTCAAAGAGGTGCATCTTTATGGAGGAGTGACTCTTCGAAATGAAAATGATGGAACCGAGTTTAAGGTCAACGGTGAAAGACTGAAGTTGTACTTGAGTGGGAACGATGACCGGGTGGTGTCAAGGGTGACACCTATTTAGTAGAATTCCGTCCTGCCGGGACGGTAAATTAGGCGCTTGGTGGGAGGCAACCCATCCTTAAAATAGTTATTTATATAAGTGATCATGCCAACTACGACATTTTTCGATTTAATGTTCATAAAAGAGTTGTATCTGGAAGACACGGCGAGAGGAGAATTCTTAAGAGTAAAATTTCGAATGTTGCAACCTAAAAAAAAACTAGTGTTGCAACTTTTATTTTTCTGCAAAATCCTGAAGGGAAGAGCTAGAAATCAAAATTGGTCCGGTTCAGTTGAACCGGCGCCTTATCTTGGTTAATTCCGTTTGTGTTGCAACCTCAGAAAAAAGAGGTTGCAACTCTTTATTCTCTGCTGATTTCTGAAGGCCGAATCTGCAGTTAGCCCGCTTCCGGTTCAGTTGAACCGGCGCACTCCGGGTGGATAAATCTTTAACTGTGCATTTAATCTTTTCGACAATGATAAACCCCACATTCACTAATTTGCGATCGACGAACCGTCCGTTCGACGCACACCAATTTAGTCGGCGTTCGACGAATCCACTAATTTGCAATCGACGAACCATCCGTTCGACGCACACCAATTCAGTCGGCGTTCGACGAATCCACTAATTTGCGATCGACGAACCGTCCGTTCGACGCACACCATTTCTGTCGACGTTCGATGAATCTACTTATTTGCGATCGACGAACCGTCCGTTCGACGAACCCAATTCAGTTCCGCGTTCCACGAATCTTAATTCATGACAAAAAAAATTAGGGATCTTAATTAATTCCACGATTAAAATCCCCCAGGAAACCGTTCCCCGATATACCCCCCCCCCCCCCCCCTCCTCTTCTCCTTCGCGATCTAGTGCACGACGACTAAGCAGCGGGCGAACGCGGACGATTAGTCAGGCAGCGGCGGGAGATCCCCTCTCGAAGGCGCACAAAACCATCGCCGGCCACCTACGCCAGCGGAAGGGTGACCCTACTGATCACGGTAAGCTTCTCGCTCAGTTTTCTCCTCCATGGCTTCGAAACGAAAAAGAATGGGGAAGGAGGTTGCGAGCAAGAAAAATGTGAAATTTCTGTCGGAGGAGGCGTGACATCATTTTGAATCTCTCAAATCTACACCTCTCATCTACGAGCGAGGGTTCAAGATGGAGATTCGGGCGTGGAGTCACACATACGCTGAGCACATTCGTGCACTCCATTGGGAAACTTTCTGCCACCCGCGTACGGAGGCCATACTTCCTTGGGTATATGAGTTTTATGCAAATGCGAGATTCCGTGTAGGGGACGTCGTGAACGTGCGAGGTAAACGGGTCGATTTCTCTGCTGCCACTATCAACTCATTATTCGAATTGGATAACAATGTGGAGGGCAGTCTAATGGGAGTCCAAGCCACAGTTTCTCCAACCGACATTGCCAAGGAAATCTGTTGTGTCCCGCAGCCAGAATGGGCACGTAAATCTTGCAAAGCAGTTAAGTCTACAAGCTTGTCGAGGGAAGCAAAGGTGTGGCTTCTGTTCATCAACGCCAGCATCCTCCAAACGCGCCATATGAACAACATCTCCCTCGATCATCTCACATTAATCTACTGTATTTTCAAAGGTATAAAGCTCAACAATTGGATGATTATTACTGAACAGCTGGCATTAAGAGTAAAGGAAGACAAGGTGCGGCCATTATGGTTTCCTATGCTGATCACCGAGTTGTGTCGTTTAGCCAAAGTTGGGGCTGAAACGGGTGACCTTGTAACTCAGGTTGGGCACCATATAACCGAAATGGTAGTGGAAGTAAATTTCAAGGTGGCTGCAGGATCCGGAGGACGGAAGCAAATATTAAGTGAGATGGAGGGGGAAGGTTTGATCGAGCAAGTTCAGGGAGACACATCGGGCGACCCCATCAAAATCGTTTTCGGTCGGTCTAAGCATAAGGGTGAACGTGGTTTGGTTACGAAAAATGCGGAGTATATGAAGATATATCTTCGGTGTCAACACGTATACTTTGAGTCAAGATTTGACGACATACGTCAGAATCAGGAAAAAATAATGCGTGCCTTGAAGATCCCATTTGAGGCTCCTTACCATCGACTGCAGTCCCAATTCGATGTAGACGACTTCCTTCTTCACAGCAATCGGACTCGTGCTGACCCCGCCGTGGTCGATCCCTATCAGACTGAATTTAGTGAGGAGGAGGAGTCTGATGATGACGACGACGGGGAAGAGGCTGATGATGCATAATAGCACTTTACTTTGATCACGCATTCTGTTATTTTTATATTCAGAGGTGGACTTCATGTTTTGCTTTGGTTGGATGTGAATGCTACTTGACATTCCCTTTTGCTAATATTTTACTACTCTTATATTTTACTGCTTGGTGATAATTCTATCTTCGTATAAGATCTTCCACTGATAATCGATTATGTTTTAATGCTCATATATCTTATTGCGGGAAGATAATTTTATTTCACATGTTGTTTGCTTGATGCAATGATCTACTACTCATATTGTTGGATTGGTGTTGTAGGTTGATAACCCAATGTCTGATGATATTAATCTTTTAAACACGTTGCCTCATTGATTGAACATATCGTATACTCATATGCGTAGATAATGTGCTATAATGTCCAATATTTTGTTGCTCTAATATCTTTCAAACATATTGATTGAACATTTGGTTGGATGCTGGACCTTGCGCAACTATTACTAAATATTTTCTGCCGTACTCCTCTTTTCAATGCCTGATATTTTCATGATGGATGCTGTTTCATTGATGATATTGGTGTTTCATTGATGATATTGGTTGGATGCTGGACCTTGCACTTAAAATATTTTTTCTAGTACACAATATGAGTTTGCAGATTGCCATACTTGGGGAGATTTTGGGATGCTGCATTTCTGAAAGGCGTTTCACGGATACATCAACGAGCAGTTTTTGACATATCTTCAAACACTCGGATGTCAGGGGAGTATTTAAATTTCAACTTTTCTGAATTCCGTCGATTTCTTGTATTTGTTTTAAGTTCTCAAATTATATTGTCATGAGTAGTAAGGTCGCTTTGCTAGGGACTAGCAAAGGGCAAAAGTGTGGAGGTGGAGGTAGTTTAACCCCTACCAATTGGGTGAAGATAATTTTTCTTTATTTGATTTTATTTATCGATCCTAGTTCTTGTGAATAACCTATTCTATAGTACATGATAAGTACAATTTATGAGGATAGTCATTCCTAAGGGTTCACACCATTTTGATTTGAAGTTAGCAGGATGGGTTAAATCTCTTTTAATTTTCTTTTATTTTTCCACATCATTCTTTAAAAGAGTTATCTTCCCAAAAATAGACATGTATGGACTTCTAATAATAATAATGAAAGGTGAGCAATAACCGAGTTGGAGATGTAAATCAAAGCGTTAAGATAGATAGTTATTATGATTAGTACTTCTCTTTGATCATTTCACGTTATATTTACTCAACTCTATCACCATTTATACCCTTTTGACTTTGAGCTTTGAATTTCTATGCGTAAATTCCCTAGGCTGCCATTTGGTAATACTTAGTATGCTCTTCAATTATGATTGGTTGTTAAAAAAAATGTGGGAGTCGTAGTGATATGTGGCCTAAGTGTGTGTACACCTACTTAGAATGATCCCAACTATGGACTCTACAAAAAAAAAATTATGTGTCATAGTGATATGCGGCCTAGGTATGTGCATTCATACCTGGAATGATCCCAACTATGATTATCGAATAAAAAAAAGAGAAAAGAGGCGTAGTGATATGTGACCTAAGTGTGTGTACACCTACTTAGAATGATCCCAACTACGGACCCAAATTTACCTCATAGTTTGGAGAGATGCTAAGAATTTTTCATCTAGGGAGTCACATTCCACCATCCATACATACTCTAACCAAACCAACGTCATTCTCGTCACCAAATTTCATGACAACTTTCATACCTAACTATTAAATCTTGCGGAGGTTAAGTCGAAGACTCGGCCTATGCTAATCCTTTCTTAATCATTATAGGAAGTTCGATGGAAAGTGGAGGGAAGTAAATGATTTTAAAGAATTGCACACACCACACAAGAAATTTTAATTGAGATTTTTCTTCCATAAAGCTAATGAATTCTTGAATGTGTTGAAACTTTAATGATTGACATATCCTAAAGTAGTTTTATCGGTACTCTTGACTAGGTTTCTTTTAGTCTTTCTTGAGAAAAAGTATCTTTCACAATTTTAACTTTTGATGTATATCACCTCACTCAATTCGATGTTTGGAATTGTCTTTGCTAGGGACTAGCAAAGGTTCAAGTGTGGAAGTGTGATAACTTCTAAAAAAAGAAGTTATCTAGCCTATCTTTATGACTTTCTTACTCATCATTTCTGGGAAAATAAGTTTAATTCAAGATAAAATGCGAGTAAATACATATTTATTTTATTTTTGACTAAATCGGTCATTTTCTTAGGTATTGTTGCAAGAAAAGCCAAAAGGAACGAGTTGGAAGAAGAATTTTGATCAAATATGCTGTCCTGGGAAAAGAATTGCAAGATCCTGAAAAAGGTTGCAACCTTTTCTGGACGAATTTCAGAAATTTAAAATCAAATAAACCGCCGTTTGCAAATCTGGAAGGAGGCGTCTCTTGGGCTGATGTTGTTCGTTTTTAGAAAGAGAAATTCCGAAAATAATGGCAGTTAAGGGAGGAGTAAAAAGGATATTAATATAGAGATTTGAATGCCTCTTCATCTTCTTCTTCATGCCATTGATAAAAACTCCATTGGAGACTTTCACTGGGAGGAGACGACAAGAGGGCTGCAAGAATTTCACCGGACGGATCGAAGGGGGAACTTCAGCAGAATCATCCTCCTTCTCTTAGTCGATAATCCCATCATGTTTTGCAAGATTTACTCAACTATTTTGTGTGTTCTCTCCGCCGCCATGAACTAATTCTTTTAAATCTTGTATTGTGAGAATACTTTGCTTTTTGTGATGATGAATACTTGAATTCTACTTTATGAATGTTTGTTGGAGATCTTTATCGAATCTATAATCTTTATTTGAAATTTTTGGCCAAAGTTTTATCATTTTACTACGCTCCATAATTCGAGAGAGGAGTTGCGTAAGTGTGTTATAGATCTGATATAGTATTTGAAGGGAGAAAGAGATTTCCCCTTGGTATTAGCAACTTTGGTTTTCGATCTTTATGCGGTACTTGTTTCTCCCAAGGGGGAAATAAAGGCTATGTATTTCCGATATCGAGAGATACGGATCTTCTACCTTATAATCGTTGCAAGGCGTTCCACCATACATTTCATAAAATCACCTTTATAAATTCATCACAATAGGCTTAAGAAATCACAGTACAAGATTATCTTTCTCAATTAATAACCAAGTAATTTTCTCCACTACCCATAATTTATTTTAATTAGTAGTTTTTATCATTCCTAATTTGAATGCCCTACAAACCACCGTTTTGTTTAACTTGGATTTAAAGAAACAACACAACTGGTAATTGCAGGCACTAAATTCACCACCTCTCCGTGGAAACGATCTTTACTCGCTTATTATCACTTGATCTGGCACGTGCACTTGCGTGTAATACGTATACCTATTTCGGGCATATCACCCATCCGGCCCCCTCATCTCCCTATCTACCTCCTCAGCCTCCGCCATCCAGGAGATGGTCTTGACGGCAGTCACATAGCACTACCTCGCGACCTTTGTATCCCCCCAGATTCGGACCTGGACTCCTCCGATGTGGAACTTTAGGAACTGGTGGAAGGACGAGGGAACGCATCGAAAGGTGTTGATGATAGGGCGTCCGAAAATTGCATTATAGTTTTCGGAGCGTCGACGATGACGAACAGGCAGTTCCCCGGGACCCCCCTTCACCTAGAGGCCGACTCCTCCCTCGACCTCCTTCCTCTCCCCCAAAAATCTAAACAACGGACCATCCAAGGCCTGCACCCTCTTTGACTCCACCTGCATCGCGTCGAAGGACATCTTGAAGATCACATTCACGGAGCTCCCGTTATCGACCAAGATCCGGGAGACCGTGAAGTTCTCGATAGCTGTCTGGATCACCAAGGCATAACAGAACGGGTCTTCATAGTCTGACATGTCTTCTGACGAGAAGGTGATCTTCTCCGTGGGGGCGGGGTTTGGGAGGTCGACGCGACACTCCTCCTAAACATCGCTTGGAGGCTCTTCTTGCGAGTCGCCTCAATCCCAACCCCGTCGTGGATCACCCTGATCCCCCCTCTGGCTCCCACATCTGCTCTGTCCTCACACCTATCCTCCCCTTCTCTGGGTATCACTTCCTTGATCCTCCCCGGTCGTTGCTGCTCCTGAGGGGGGAGAGGGGGTCTGGGACCTTGTCTCCATCCTGGATGGTTGGCCCTTCCTTGCCCCCTTCCCTAAAAGTCCCCCCCCCCTCCCTGGTATCCTCTTTCTTGACCTCGCTCTGGTCCCTCCTGGGGTCTCCATGCTAGTCGGTTATTGGGCTCCTGATATCCCCAATCCCGTTGCTGCCTCTGAAACCCCTGACCTCTGGTTTCATCTCTCCTTCTACCCTCCTGCTGCCTCGTCTCTAGCTCACTCAGCCTTGCCAACCTTTTTGCAAACTCCGGGTTGGCAGCCTCCCCTTCAATCTCTTTTGCCGCCCTCTCCATCAATTCTTCAAAGGACAGAGGGGTCTTTCGCTTTAGCTTCATCTTGAAGAACCCCTCCCGCAGCCCCACTATGAAGGCCAGCTGGAGGGTGAACCCATGCACCTCCTGGATGAGCAGGACCTCTTCTTCGATGTTGAGAAGCGCAGTCGGAAGCTCTGGCGCAGATCCTCGAACGCGTAAATAGAACCCACGGGGAGCTGGTGGAACCAGTACATCGCCTTCTCCTTCAGAGTGATGGCAAAGAGCCGGCACTGGAAGGCGTCCATCATAGATAGGATAGAGACCATGTCCTCGAACCATTGCAGATGTAGGACTGGGTCATCCTTGCCGATATAGTAAAACATTTTCGGCCCTCTAAACCCCTCCGGAACCGGGGCAGAGAGGATCAGCTCACAAAAAGGGCTTCCCTCCCCCACTCGGCGAGTGGTACTCTCTCGCGGAGTCAGCTCGCAGACTTCTGCACTCGCCGGGCTAGAGAATAGCTGCCGGCCGGGGAGATCTCGCCCACTCGCTTTCGCTTCCACCTCCTTCCCGGGTCACTGACCGGGAGCTTTCTCACCTATCTGCTGGGGCACGACCATCGGGACCGCGGGATTCTCAAACTCGCTCCTCGTGGCGAATGCAAGCTGCAAGGTCTGCAGGATCTCTCGCCTGAGGTCCTCAAACATTTCCAATGTTACCTCTTTCGCGGGTGGTTGCGAGTGGCCGTGGTCAGATCTTTCTTCCTCACCTCCATCCATGGAGCTCAGCTAGAGATTTTCCTGTGCAGGCTACGGTCCACGCTCACCGCACCAAAAATATTGAAACCGTCAACCGATCTCTTGAGTTCGAACCCACATGGGGTGTAGCCTACACCTACTTCTCCCTCACTTGCACTCTTGACTGTGGATGAAGAACTATGAACAAACCCAAAGCTGTAGCGAGGAGGTCCCGCCACACACCCGGAAGATCTTAGAGAGCTTCCAATCCCAAACCAATGCTCAGCCAACCAACCAAAAACTACCTAGGAGGAGAGAGCCCAAAAGATCTGATCTCCTCCAAGGTGCCCTTAAGGGTCTATTTATAGATTCTCTAGTCTGGTCTGCAAATAACATATATCCGTCTTTGGGTTTTACTAATCGCACCCCAAATTGGTATGCTAACAGTCTATCTCCGCTGTTCTGAAGGGCTATTGGCAGCCCATAAAGGGTATCTGGGTAATTTCCCCACTAAAGTCTTTTGGGCGAGTGGTCCGTGAAGGCACCACTCGTCGAACCTCTCGCACACTAGGTTCCACTGGGCGAGTGGTCCGTGGGGCCACCACTCGCCTGATACTTGGTCAGCTTGGCGAGTGGGTTCCAGCCTCACTCGCATGGCCTTCCGTGCATTCGCACTCCTAAGAGAGCAAGTGCCTTGCGGATGAGGCTCGCACTCGCCCTGAGGCTCCTCTGCCTCTCCTGACCTGGGCGAGTGCCATTCTTGACCTATCTTACATGCCTTTTGAACCTTTGTGACCTGGGGACCCACTCGGTGAATATGGGGTTGTACATCTGGGATGTGAGATTTGGGATCCTAAATTTGAGATTTAGGATTTGGGATTCGATATTTAGGATTTAGGATCTGGGATTCGATTTGGGATTCAGGATTTTGGATTTGAGATTTGGGATTCGGGATTTGGGATCCAGGATTTGGGATCTGGGATTTGGGATCCGAGATTTGGGATCTGGGATTTGGGATTTGGGATCCAGGATTTGGGATTTGGGATCCAGGATTTTGGATGTGGGATTTGGGATCCGGGATGTGGGATTTGGGATATGGGTTTGGGATCCAGGATTTGGGATCCGGAATCTAGGACTTGGGATCCAGGATTTGGGATCCTGGATTTGGGATCAGGGATTTGAGATCCGGGATCCGGGATTTGGGATCCGGGATTTGGGATCTGAGATTTGGGATCCAGAGTTGCGATTTGGGATTCGGGATTTGGGATCTAGGATTTGGGATTTAGGATTTGGGATTTGAGATTCGGGATTTAGGATCTAGGATTTGGGATCTGGGAATTTGGATTTGGGATCCGGGATTTTGGATTCGGGATTTGGGATCCGGGATTTTGAATCCAGGATTTGGGATTTGGGATCCGGGATTTGGGATCCAGGATTTGGGATCTGGGATTTGGGATCCGAGATTTGAATTCCGTTGTTTGGGATCTGGGATTTGGGATCCGGGATAGAATTATAGTTTTTGGAAATAATAATTTTGCAACTTTGAAAACTTAAATTTCCTCAAATCCCAAGCGTCGACTAGTATTTGACGTACATCGAATAGTATTCGACGTATGGCGAATCTGTGTGTCAATTTTCTTTCAACGTTTTCTCTCCGCATTTACAAATCACCGTGCGCTGATTTCTCCCATCCTAGAAATCGATGTACGCCGACTTCTCCTTCTCCACAGTGTGTCGTTTTCTTCAAGCTATCATTATCGACGTGCGTTGATATCAAATCTACAAACTTCGATTTCTTCTTTACCATACATCAATTATTTAACTTTCGCGCGTGATTTTCGTGCGTGTTTCTTTACGTGTTTCTACAACATTAATACTACGTTGAAAATATATATTTCTATTCACAACACATTTTCTTACTATAACTATTAGAATTAATTATGTCTTTATTACTTGCGGGTTTTCAAGACTCATATATAAGAGATTCTTTTTAAAATGAATTTTTCTTCTTCTTTCATAAGCTCGTATTCTCTCTTATAATTTCTGTTTTCTTGACATTTGCTTCATCAAGTGAGAGTCTGGGTACTCTGGTATCTGCGCACATTGGATTTTTCAGGATCCAGCCGGGTGTTGTATCTTGGAGGAGTGGGCATTAGTTGAAAGCTTTGTCAATGTTGGTTTAACTTCTTTAGGGAAGTGATCGCACGCCTTACCCAGACTCGATTTCTCAAATAAATTTTATTCTACAATATTTTGATTTCTTTATATATTATTTTAGGAATATTGTATGCAATATTCCAACATAACCCAGTGTGGGTTCAACTTCTGAATGTCTTTCCCAATTCAACAAAAACTTTATTGATTTGACAACATCAAATAAATGAAAGATTGGATCATATGTTGCTTTATGATTGGTTCTATTAGGGGACTGATGAAAGCTAACTTAAGCTTTCACTAATCCAGTGCCCTTGTTCCTTTTCAGTCAGTGCAATTATGAGCATGCATGTACTTTTAGCATAATGCAAAATGTACAAAGAAGACCCTCATATGAGATTCGTGGTTCCATCAGACAAAGATAATGAAAGGAAAATCCAAATTGCTTACTCATCGACTTGAGTTGAATAAGTTTTGCCAAGATATGGTGGAAGCTTGACTTAGAGGCAGGGAAGCACGACATGGAGCAGGAGAGGGTCGACATATAAGTGATTCATGAATAGGAAATCTTCGACTTCTCCAATAATCGGTTCAGTTTTTTCTAGCCATCGTTGCTTGTTCGCTTGTCCTAAGGGATGCTCCTTTCGAGAGAGGCGAATAAAGTGAACTTCATTAGAGTGATTGGTTTGATGGGGAGAAGGAAGCGAAGTTCAGAGGTGGATCGATAGTTTTCGCGTCGTCGACGACATCCTGCCCGACGACTGCGATAATGTTTGTCACCGCAAAGGAGGGAAGAATCGATGACGTCCTGACCGACGACTGTGATAATGTTTGTCACCGCAAAGGAGGGAAGAATCAAGAGGAGGAGCTCATCAATTTGGCGAGCAGAGAGGGATTCAAACCAGTCATGGTATCTTGCAGTTCGGCGAGCCTCGAGGAAGAGATGTCGTCGTAGAGGAACCATCACCATGGAGGAGCTTTGAGCGGGATGAATCGACTTGCCAAGAGGAGAGGGGAAGAGGAAGTCGCACTAGGGCGGGAATGTGGGAAGTCACGCGGGCTGGATTGGGGAAGCTGCGATGATTTTGAAACTCTGCGTTTGAATTGGCTGGAATCAGACGGTTTTTTTATTTCAGATAGATCGGACGATCCAGGATTTGGGAATTTGGAATTGGAATTTTGGATTCGGGATTTGGGAATTGGGATTTCAAATCCAGGATTTGGGAATTAGGATTTCAGATCCGGAATTTGGGACTTGAGATTTTGATCAAGGATTTAGGAATTGGGATTTCTAATCCAAGATTTTGGAATTGCTAATTGGGATTTTGGATCTGAGATTTAGGAATTGGGATTTCGGATCTGGGATTTGGGAATTGGGATTTCAGATCCAAGATTTGGGAATTAGGATTTATGATCCAAGATTTGGGAATTGGGATTTCAGGTCTGGGAATTAAGAATTGGGAATATTGATTTTGGATCCAAGATTATGGAGTTGAAATTTGGGATTTTTGATCCGGGATTTGGGGTTGGGATTTTGGATCCTAGATTTGGGATTTTGGATCCGGGATTTGGGAATTGGGACTTGGGGTTTCGGATTTGGAATTTTAGATATGGGATTTGGGAATGGGGATTTCAGATCCGGGATTAGGGAATTGGTATTTCAGATCCAGGATTTGGAATTGGGATTTTGGATCCGGGATTTGAGAATTGAGATTTCAGATCCAGGAATTGGGAATTGGGATTTGGATACAGGATTTGGGAATTGGGATTTCGGATCTGGGATTTGGGGATTGAGAATTGAAATTTCAGATCCGTGATTTAGGAATTGTGAATTTGGATTTTGGATCCTGGATTTTGGAATTGGGAATTAGGATTTTGGATCCGGGAATTGGGAATTGGGATTTGATATCTGGGAATTGGGAATTGGGATTTCGGATCTGGAAATTGGAAATTGGGATTTTTGATCCGGGATTTGGGAATTATGAATTGGGATTTCGGATTCGAGATTTGGGAATTGGGAATTGGGATTTAGGATCCGGGATTTAAGAATTGGGAATTCGAATTTCGGATCTGGAATTTGTGAATTGGGATTTCATATCCGGTAATTGCGAATTAGGATTTTAGATCCGAGAATTAGGAATTAGGATTTCGGATATGGGATTTGGGATATGTGGTTTGAGATTCGAGATTTCAGATTTGGGATCCCAGATTTGGGCTTTGGGATCCCGAATTTTGGATTTTAGATTTAGGATCCGGGATTTTGGATATGAAATTTGGGATCCGAGATTTGGGATTTGGGATCCAGGATTTGAGATCTAGGATTTGTGATCCGGGATTTGTGATTCAGGATTTAGAATTTGGGATTCGGGATTTGGGATATGGGATTTGGGATATGAGATTTGGGATTTGTTATCCGGGATTTGAGATTTGGAATCTGAGATTTGGGATTTGGGATTTGGGATTTGGGATTTAGGATTTAGGATTTAGGATCCATGATTTATGATCCGGGATTTGGGATACGAGATTTGTGATCCGGGATTTGAGATTTGGGATCTGGATTTGTGATCTGGGATGTGAGATTTGGGATCCTAAATTTGGGATTTAGGATTAGAGATTCGAGATTTAGGATTTAGGATCCAGAATTTTGGATTTGAGATTTGGGATTCGGGATCTAGGATTTGGGATCCGGGATTTGGGATCCGGGATTTGGGATCCGGGATTTGGGATCCGGGATTTGAGATCCGGGATTTGGGATCCGGGATTTGGGATCCTGGATATGGGATTTGGGATCCAGTATTTAGGATGTGGGATTTGGGATCCGGGATGTGGGATTTGGGATATGGGTTTGGGATCCTGGATCCTGAATTTGGGATCTGGGATCTAGGACTTGGGATCCTGGATTTGGGATCCTGGATTTGGGATAAGGGATTTGGGATTCAGAAATTGGGATCCGAGATTTGGAATCCAGGATTTGGGATTCGAGAGTTGCGATTTGACATTCGAGATTTGGGATTCGGGATTTGGGATCTAAGATTTGGGATCCGTGATTTGGGATCCGGGATCCAGGATTTGGGATCTGGGATTCAGGATTTGCGATTCAGGATTTAGGATCCATGATTTGGGATCCGGGATTTTGGATTTAGGATCCGGGATTTTGGATTCGGGATTTGGGATCCGGGATTTTGAATCCAGGATTTGGAATCTGGGATTTGGGATCCAGGATTTGGGATCCGAAATTTGAATTCCGTTATTTGGGATCTAGGATTTGGGATCCGGGATTTGGGATCCGAAATTTGAATTCCGTTATTTGGGATCTGGGATTTGGGATCCGGGATAAAATTATAGTTTTTGGAAAAAATAATTTTGCAACTTTGAAAACTTAAATTTCCTCAAATCCCATGCGACGACTAGTATTTGAGGTGCATCGAATAGTATTCGACGTATGGCGAATCTGTGTCGATTTTCATTCGACGTTTTCTATCCGCGTTTACAAATCATTGTGCGTCGATTTCTCCTATCCTAGAAATCGATGTACGCCGACTTCTCCTTCTCCACAGTGCGTCGTTTTCTTCAAGCTATCATTATCGACGTGCGTTGATATAAAATCGACAAACTTCAATTTCTTCTTTACCATACATAAATTATTTAACTTTCATGCGTGATTTTCGTGCGTGTTTCTTTACGTGTTTTTACAATATTAATACTACGTTGAAAATATATATTTCTATTCACAACACATTTTCTTACTATAACTATTAGAATTAATTACGTCGTTATTACTTGAGGTTTTTCAGACTCATATATAATAGATTCTTTTTAAAATAAATTTTTCTTCTTCTTTCATACGCTCGTATTCTCTCTTATGATTTCTGTTTTTTTTGACATTTGCTTCATCAAGTGAGAGTTTGGGTACTCTGGTATCGTCGCACATTGAAATTTTCAGGATCTAGCCGGGTGTTGTATCTTGGAGGAGTGTGCATTAGTTGAAAGCTTTGTCAATGTTGGTGTAACTTCTTTAGGGAATTGATCGCACGCCTTACCGAGACTTAATTTCTCAAATAAATTTTATTCTACAATTTTTTGATTTTTTTATATATTATTTTAGGAATATTGTATGAAGTATTCCAACATAACCCAGTGTGGGTTCAACTTCTGAAGATGTCTTTCCCAATTCAAACAAAACTTTATTGATTTGACAACATCAAATAAATGAAAGATTGGATCATATGTTGATGTATGATTGGTTCTATCAGGGGACTGATGAAAGCTAACTAAGCTTTCCCTAATCCAGTGCCCTTGTTCCTTTTCAATCAGTGCAATTATGAGCATGCATGTACTTTTAGCATAATGCAAAATGTACAAAGAAGACCCTCGTATGAGAATCGTGGTTCCATCAAACAAAGATAATGAAAGGGAAATTCAAATTGCTTACTCATCCGCTTGAGTTGAATAAGTTTTAACTCTTAACAAGATATGGTGGAAGCTTGACTTAGAGGCAGGGAAGCACGAAATGGAGCAGGAGAGGGACGACATATAAGTGATTCATGAATAGGAAATCTTCGGCTTCTCCAATAATCGGTTCAGCTTTTTTTAGACATGCTTCGCTTGGTAGGGAGCTTCACCGTCGAGGTTGAAGAAAAGAGCAACCTCAGGTCCTCAGGGATGCTCCTTTCGAGAGAGGCGAATAAAGCGAACTTCATTTGCGAGCTAGAAAAGAAAGAGTGATTGGTTTGATGAGGGAGAAGAAAGTGAAGTTCAGAGGAGGAGCGATAGTTTTCTCGTCGTCGACGACGTCCTGCCCGACGACTGCGATAATGTTAGTTATCGCGAAGGAGGGAAGAGTCGAGAGGAGGAGCTCATCAGTTTGGTGAGCAGAGAGGGATTCAAACCGGCTAGGGTATCTTGCAGTTCGACGAGCCGCGAGGAAGAGATGTCGTCGTAGAGGAACCGTCACAGTGGAGGAGCTTTGCGCGGGATGAATCGACTTGCGAAGAGGAGAGGGGAAGAGGAAGTCACACTAGGGCGGGAATGGGGGAAGTCACGCGGGCTGGATTGGGGAAGCTGCGACGATTTTGTTGAATTGGCTGGAATCGGATGGTTTTTTTTTTACTTCAGATAGATCAGACGATTCAGATGAACCTGATGGTGCACACAATTACAGCTGAATGAGGACTGAATTTCTATTATACTTTTGAAAAATGATTTAAATTAATCATGAAGACAAATAATTAAGACACGATTAAAACAAACATCAACACTGAACAACAACAAGCACATTTAACTCACACAACTGGAGACTCAAAAATGGGAAGTTGTCTATTCCTTTTTAAAGGCCTACACCAGTTTTCCCTTCGGAACCCCAAAAGAATCTAGATTATTTCATACAAACATCAAATTAGATTCTTTTATGCTCTTCTGCACCCTCATGAATCACTACACACCCTCCAACTCTTACATTTTTCACACTCTTATATAATATTCTAGATTACCCTACAAAATACTAGAACATGCTAAAATTTATAACACAACGTTAGAATATTCTAGATTTGTCTACACACATCCACACACTCCTACATAACACTAGAACATTGTATACCTTTTTATACTATTTTAAAAGACTCCACACATTAATCTTGAATTATCTACACATTTCTGCGATATATAAGATTCTTCTAAAGACTTCTATAAAATACTTTGTAAAATAAGGGTGTTTATATTGGCGGGCCGCAAATGACTATTGACAGCCTCAATAAACTAAAAAAATCACACAAAATCTAATTTGACTCTTCTCTAATAGCAACCATGTTAGTGCGCTCGAAGCAACCGCGTGACTGTCAAGTTTGGAATAACTTATTCGTTGCCCCTAGCAGAGTATTTAAAGGCGAACCCTAAATCCCCAACGGGTAAGTGGATTCCTATCGGATCCTAACCAAATCACCAAGTATTTGTTAACTCATTATATCGATATACCTCAACAAACCCCACTTAAAGACTTTTCATTTTCGCCCATTTTTTCCTCATTCTCATCGAAATCCCACGAAAATTTCTAATTTCTCGCCGCCGGTCGCCCACTACCGCCGGAGAAGAACCCTTCGACATCGTCGAACTCCTCTAGATATTTTTTGACGACACCGATGAATCCTTTCAAAATCTCGTATATTTTCTCCTACTTTTGATTTTAGGGTACCTCCTAAATAATATTTTTCATTTATTTTTTCATTTAATGAGAAAATAGATGGATTTTTTTCGCTAAATATGATTTATTTGACTTAAATTTATCTTCATTTTAGGCTGTCAATATTCATCGGGCTGTCAATATCACTTTATTGGACTGCTATTATTATTTGACTGCCAATAGTCATTCACGAGCTGTGAATATAAACACCCTAAAATAACCCCTGTGGCTAGAACTAATAGTAGAGAGGCGGGTTAATCTTCGAGCCGTAACATTTTTATAAAAAATATATTTATAAGAAAATCTGTATATAGCTGCTCCTATAGATCACTTTCTCCTGCAATTATTTCCACGTTGGAACATTCTGGCACCAGCTGTAGAATTTACATCAGTGTCACGAATGAAGCTCATTATTACGATGAAGACCACTACAGGTGGCAGAGGGATTAATCAATATTGCAAGGATTAATTTTAGCTTATTTAAATGTACTGCTAGAATTTCTGGGAATTCATTTATAATTAAAATAAAAAAAAATTAATCTATATATGAATTGAATAATTCCGTCATGTTCCACACGAGTGAATACGTAGATGTGATATTTTCTCTATTTAAGGGTATGTTTGGCACCGTTATGGTCGTGATTGTAGTGGTTACGAAACGCCTGAGCTCATTTATGGCTCATTCGTTTGGATGGAATTGAAATTGAATATTGGAATTCAGATCTAAATTTAATTATAGTGTTCGCCCAATAAATAGGATTGAAGTATATTGCGTAATTGTTCAATTTTGTTATTCTTTTGTTAGATAAAATTCAACATAAGAACTATTATTTTTATCATTGACGATAATGAGCCAAACATTCTCTCACATGTATTATGAAAAACCCAAGGTCTTAAGAACCGGACCGGAGAACAAACCGGTGAGATCAAAAGTTCAAGGTCGGACCGGTTGGACCGGGGTTGAACCATGATGTTAGATAATGTAATAAATATTAGGGTTTATGGTTAAGAAGAATAAATTCGATATATTATATATATATAAGTTAGGAAGAATAAATTTATTACATTAACAAATATGAGTAATATTATGAGCGTGAAATAAAAATTAAGATATTTGACCCAATTGATGACTTTTTAATACGTGTTGGAATGAAATAATACTTGAATAATATATTATAGTTGTAGACAGAAAGAACCGAATGGCATGGTGGTTATCCTCTTTTCCTAAAATAAAAGTGGTCTTTGTTCGAATCCTAGCAGGTTCATATTTTGCATATTAAATCATAGGCTCCTTCGCTCGCCCGGTTAAGCAAATCCGCGCCCGGTTCCCGGCTCACCGGTCCGCCCGCCCGATTTTCGCATTCTTGGCCGGTCCGCTGTGCCACTGGGCCTCTAGCCTTGACCGGGCCGGCCGGTGGTCCGGTCCGACCGGCTGAACTGGCCGGTCCGGGACGTTTTAAAAAGCTTGGGAAAACCTAACATTTACTCTCATATATTATAACATAATATTCTCACATATATTAATATTAATTATAGCATAATACATTCAATAAGAACCTAACATTTTTCACCGGGCGAAAAATGTGTGCTCGGTGGAAAAATACGCGCCCAGGCAAGAATATGCGCGCCGTAGAGAAAAAATTCGCACTTGGGCGCAAAAAGCATGCTCCGGCGAAAAAGGCACACCCGGAGGAAAATAAGCGCTCGAGCGAAAAAAAAACGCACTCATGCGAAAAACACACGCCTAGGAGAAATATGCGTGCACAGGCAAAATAACACAAGCCTTGGTGAAAAGCGCGCACGGGTGAAAAAAGCGCGCACGGGTGAAAAAAGCACGCTCGGGCGAAAAAAACACGTGCTCGGGCGAAAAAACATGTGGCTGGGCAAAAAAGTGCATGCCCGAGCGAAAAAAGCGCGCACGCTGGTGAAAAGTGTGCCTGTGCAAAAAATGTGCCCCTAGGTGAATTTCACGCACAGGGGTAAAAACTCTGTGCCCAGGCGAATAACCGGGGACCGGGTAAAAAAACATGTGCCCAGGAGAAAATTTATCGCACAGGTGAAAAAAGTGCCTCCTGGAGGAAAATTATGCCCCGAACGAAATACGTATCTGGCCGAAATTACCCAATTATTAAATAAACTAGAAAGAATTGTCTTTAGTTAAAAATAAATTCCATGGAATTACATAGAATTCCAATTTCAACGTTCAAGCGCACAATTAGACATTCAATTCAAATTCCAGAATCTAAATTCCGCCCAAGCGAATGGATCCTTAAGGAACTTCATCTATTTTATGTACAAAATTAGTCTTTTTCTTGGTGGCGCTAATAACCATTGTCATGTCAAACACATTTCATTACGGGGGCATTTTTGTTCAAACTCCCCGAAGCAAAAACGTCACGCTAAAAGGCTAACAGTTCATAAACGGTGTTCACGACCGCCGCCGCTGTGTCAAACCATCCCTAAATCTTATATATGTTTCTTGTTGCTTCTTCTCACGTCAGTAAATCACCGGTGGTAAGCCTTATTAAAGGGTCTTTATATTAGCAGCCCGTATACGACTATTAGCAGCCCCATTTTTTGAAAAAAAAAAGATTAAAAACATCATTTTATCACCCGCTAAAGGCAGCCCCTCCTCCCTCCCCCCCCCCCCCCCCCCCCCCCCCCCCCCCCCCCCCCCCCCCAAATTTTATTTCTACCTAGGGTTTGCTGGATCCGGCCAGTGAGAGGGCAGTATATGACCCGGTCGGCAAGGATCAACGACGCGAGGCCTCTCCATAGAGGCTGAGGAGGTTTCCAGTTCGGAAGAATGGGCAGCGGAGAGGGCGGAGGCCACGAGTTTGCGAAGTTGTTGATGATCTCTTCAGGGGGGATTGACAGGCGAAAAACGAGGGGGTGGAAGTGGCGCCGGAGATGGAGCAGAGGGGTCCGCCGCCGGTGACTCCATGAGTTTGTCTTGCTTTGATCGATGGGGTATCTGAAAAAGGAGATTAGGATTATTTGCAGGGGGGGAACGAGAGAAGGGCGGTTGAGAGAAGAGGAGTAGGAGAGGGCGGAAAGGGGCGGCAGATTCCATCTCCGGGTTGATCGGCTTTAACGATGCCAGGATAGATTGCCCGCCAATATGGAAGCCATTGCCGGGAAGGAGGGGCTGCTAAGCGGGTGATAAAATGATGTTGTAAATCTTTTTTTTAAGAAATGAGGCTGCTAATATAAAGACCCTTATTAAAATGCAATCTATGAATATTATGTTAATTATTATTTTTGCTTTAATTCCATTTGGAACTAGTTGGGCTGTGAAATATAAAAAACAGGGCCCATCTTCCATTCTACCAAATCTCCACTAGTAAAAAGAGCTGCGCCTTGGGCCATTTCAAGCACTCACTGAATTTTTCAAGCTGCTGGGCCTGAAGAAAACAAAAAGCCCATAGGGCCTCTTGTTGGTTCCTAGATCGGGTTTCTCTGGCAAATGAAACAGACGTTGAGCGATAAAAAACCGTAAAGAAAAAGTGAACCAGTTTCTATCTTCATATATGGAGCTCCATTCGATCTCTATAGAGATCATCACGGAGTCCGGGACGCGGATATAATTTTTTTGCTTGAGCGACAGTGATTTTCTCCCGATAATAGAAGCGGTCCAGTTCATTTTTCCTGCTTCATTTCTCTTCAGTAGCAGCCCGGGGTATCATTGCACTTTCACAGGAAGGTTATCATTTGTTCTATTTCATCATGTGCAAGGCTGATGAGACGAAAACTTCTTGGGATTCCCCTATAGTTTTCATGTACGCGTGTATGTGTATGTCTTGAGACGGATATGGAGTAGCGTATTATGTTGTCTCCTTATTTCAAAGCATTTTTATTGTTTTCATATTTGGGTGTTCTTCTTCAAGTTTGGTTGTACATCATTGGGCATTGTTTCTTCACATCGATCTGATCTCCGAATCTCTGAAAATTACCACCAAAAGCTGTCACCGAAAATAATATTAAAGTTGTCCGGTCATCTTGGAAATATTATGGAAGTTTATTCTCGATCCGAGCACCGGATCTTCGACGATCTCCATCGGACCATCGTTGCAAAAAAAAGTGAAGTAGTCGGTTCGTTCTCAGATTTTTCAAGGAAGCGTCATATCTTTGTTCTGAGACCATTGGTGTGACAGTTTTTCGATACGATTGTTGGATCTCCCGCAACTTCGTTAGTTATCGTTTAAAAAAATGAAAGTTGTCAAATTGTTCTCAGATTTATCATCACCATGGGCGGACCTATTATAGGCCTAGTGTGGGCAGCCGCTCACACTCATTTTTTTCGCAAAACTAGGGTTCTGGCGTCTGCGCTCCTGCTGGGCTCTGCGAAACAGCGCACTCCTCCTTCGACCTCGACGAACGCCAGCCGCTACTCTTCTCTGGGATTAACGAACACCGGTCACGACTCGTCGACTCCTCCTCAGTCTCCTATGAGGCTTTGCAAACGCCCTACAAACCCATTTCGTGCTTCGGCGTCGGCGAACGGGTATCTCCCGATCTCCGCTGCTCTGCGCCTCCGCGTCAGGTAAGAAAGCCCGACGATGCTGCCTGTCGATGCTCTGTAAGTCTGTAACTCTGGATTTTGGCTTGATAACTGATAAGAACAGGATTTGGGATTTCAGATTTTTAGGCGGGGCAGACATCGAACTTTCGAAATCGCCCTAAATAAGAACTCCCAGCAGACCGGCTCCCACAGTCCCACTCCGATCAATTGACCATCCTCCCGAACCTGCCAGGAGAAAGAGCCACCATCACATCTTCTTGGTTTGATTCTTCTCACATCCTTTCTTCAAATTTCACACTAAATGAAGTAAACCCTTTCTTCAGATTTCAGATTTTCACACTTAAATGAATATTAGATTATCTTCAGATTGATAGAAGATGAGCATCATAATTCTATTACTCCACTTGAACTTGCTAATATCATTCTGAATTGAGTATGTGATATGTAGATTTGTAGAGAACAATTGTTAAATGTTGAAATTCTCTTATTCTCTGTATCAACATCACTGCAGTTTTCAAATTTGAAATTGATATTAGCTTTTTATCCTGAGCAGGTTATAAAGTAATAACTAAGACAAGGCGATCATTTAGCAAGTTAGCAAAGCAGGATCTGCATCTTGATATTGGCATATTGCTCTTCTATTCAGGTAATTAAATATAAGTTATTTTAGGCAATCAAATCTTTAATTTTCATGTGAAAATGTAGTCATTTCTTTTCGTATGTATCCATCTTTTGTGTCATTATTTTATTGGACGCCCCACTGAAAAAATCCCGTTGGGTCCGCCTATGATCATCACCCCGAGATTGCTTGTGGTGACAATTACTTGATTTGATCACAATATCTAGCAATGACGGTCAATACAATAAAAATGATCAATTACAAATTTGCACGCTAAATTGCATTATCTATCAAACAACAGAATTGAAATTAAGGTCAATTCCAATTAATGCAGGAATAAGAATTGATCATAATTCCTGAATTCAATTTCAATCTTGTCCAAACGAACGACCATAAGGGTCCGGTCGTTTGGACGGAATTGGAATTTGATATTAAAATTCGATATTGAGATTCAATATTCAGAATTAGAATTTATCTAATTCCAATTCTATCGTTCGCTAATAAATAATATTTTTGAATATTGTGAAATTAATCAAATTTTTTGTTCGTTTGTTAAATAAAATTCAATCTAAGAATTAAAAAATATTATAAAAAAACTAATATTTTTTAGATATATAATAAAAAATGCACGTCATGGCAAAAAATGCGCGCCCGGGCGAAAAATTAGGCGCCCGGGAGAAAAATTAGGCGCCCCGGCGACAAAACGGGCGCCAAGGCGAAAAGCGCTCCCCCGAGCGAGAAACGGGCGCTCGGGCGAAAAACGTGCACTCGGGCGAAAAACGCACGCCCGCGCGAAAAACTCGCACCCGGGCGAAAAACACGCGCCCTGATGAAAAACTCGCGCCCGAGCGAAAACTATGCGCACATGCGAACAATGCGTGCCCGTACAAAAAATACGTGCTAGAGCGAAAAACACGTGCCCGGGCGAAAAATGCGCGCCCGGGAAAAAAAGCGCGCCCGGGCGAAAAATACGTGCCCGGGCGAAAAAGCGCGCCCGGGCGAAAAACGAGCGCCCGGGCGAAAAAACGCGCGCCCGGGCGAAAAACGCGCCCCCGGGAAAATAACTCGCGCACGGGCGACAAAACGCTCCCCCGGGCGAAAAACGCGCTCCCAGGCAAAAAAAACGCCCGAGAGAAAATTCCGCGCCCGGGCAAAAAATTGCGCTCCCGAGCGACAAAACGCGCGCCAAGGCGAAAAATGCGCCCGGGCTAAAAACTCGCGCCTTGGAGAAACTTTGCTCGCCCGGGCGACAAAACATGCGCTCGGGCGAAAAATGCGTGCCCGGGCGAAAAAAGCACGCCCGGGCGAAAAACTCGCGCCCGGGCGACAAAATATGCACTCGGGCGAAAAGCGCGCCCCCGGGCGAAATACGCGCGACCGGGCAAAAAAACGCGCGACAGGGCGAAAAACGCGCTAGGGCAGAAAATTTCCGCCCGGGCAAAATTTGCGCGTCTCGGCAAAAAACGCACGTCCGGGCGAAAAACGCACATCCGTGCGAAAAACTCGCGTCCGTGCGAAAAACTCGCGCCAGGGCAAAAAATTGCGCCTCGGGCGCATACACTCGTGCCCGGGCGAAAAACGCAATAAATTGAGCGTGCCAGGCTCGCCCAATTCCGATATGTCCAGCTAGATTTTGTGTTTAGGCTAAAATTTAATTCCATGATATTCAACTCAAATTCCAATTATTAAAGCTACCTAACAAGCGAACGACATAATTGAAATTCGACGTCGAATTTCAATTCCAAGTCTTCAATTCCGTCCAAACGAACGGGCCTTAAGTGAATTGAGGTGACCGCCCACTCACTTAGGTGCAAGTCCCATGATCATAAATAATAAATGTGATCATTATGTGACATTGCAAAAAAGTATCATTCATTGATAGGCACAAGAGGTGGGCATTAGGACTAGGCCCATCAGGCCGCCCTCGGCCTGGCCCTGGCCCGGTAGAAGACCGAAAGACCCGAGCCTGAAAAAGCCCGATCCAGGCCCGGGCCGGGCTTTGGGGGCCTAACAAGGCCCCCATTCCTTCTAGTTGCCCGGCCTGGTGCCCAGCCCGGGCAAAGCTCAGGCACTAGGCCCGGCCTGGAACCAGGCCAGGCAAAGCCCGGGCAAGTCCTGGAAAAGCCTGGCCCGGCAGAGTGCTGTTGATCAACGACTCTCAAAAGAGCCATTGATCAAGCGTTGATCAACGACTCTTTTGAGAGCCGTTGATCAACGACCATTCCTGGCAGCTGCCAGGAATGATTAATTCCTGGCCAGCTGCTAGGAATTAATTGCAGCCTAGGCGTAGGCTGCCATTTTTTGGCAGCCTACGCCTAGGCTAATAATTTTTTATTTTTTTAAATCTTTATAAAATCCCCCTTCTCATTATTCGAATTTTTCTCTCTCTCTCTCTCTCTCTCTCTCTCTCTCTCTCTCTCATACTCTCTCTTTCCTCTTCATCTATCATTCTCTCTCTCTAAATCCCTCTCAAAATTAAGTGAGAAAGATGGCATCTTCCTCCTCTATGCCTTCGTCCTCTGCATCGACTACGCAGGAAATTGTGGAGCATAAGCATACAACTCCAGTCTGGGAGCACTTTAGAATGTGCGGATCGACACTGAATTTAAGGCGAAGTGCAAACATTGTTCGAAGCTGTTAACGGTTAGCGGAAATTCAACGCTCGCCCGACATATCAAATCATGTCTGGCTAAGCAAGCCCCGGAGGCCACTCAAGCGCAAATTTCTGCAGGCGGGCAAATCTGGACGTATGATCAGATGCGTCAACGAGAGCTTCAAATGAGGAACGCCATTAGACGTGGATTGTCGTTCGGTCACTACGACAACGAGGAGGAAACTGAATACATACACCAAGGGCTTCAGCCTAAATATCAACAGGTAAGTAGATCAACACTTAAGCGTGATGCGTTTAAATCTTATATGCAATCGAAACAGGACAATAAATTATTTAGAAACTTACGACGGTAGAGTTAGTCTGACGAGTGATGTTTGGAGTAGCAATATAAAAGCAGGAGTATCGTATATATGTATTACTTGTCATTGGATCGATTTCGTTTCATGGAAGTTAAATAAACGTATTATATGTTTTGATTTTTTCGAATATCCACATACTGGTCAAGCTATTTATCACGTAATTACAAAATGTATTCGTGAATTTAAAATTAAAGACAAAATATTAAGTATTTCTTTCGATAACGCTAGCAATAATACGGTCGCAATCGATTATTTAAAATGTGATTTGAGACTAATATTAAGTGTGATAATTTTTCATACACACACTATATGTCACGTTTTAAATTTAATTGTGCAGGATAGTTTATCGTATATGGATCCCTATATTAATAAAATTTGTATTTTGGTAAAATAGATTTATACTTCTAAAAAACATAAATAAGATTTTAAAAAATTTGTAAATGCACAAGAGCTTAAATTTTTAAAACATGAATTTGATATGCCTATAAGATGGAATTCAACATATAAAATGATAAAAAGAGCAGTGCGGCAAAAAACACAACTAATGGAATTTATAGTATGTCCGAAATTCATGATTTTCAATATTCTGATTGGGATGTAATTGAAAATTATATGAAATTATTAGAAGTTTTTTATAGATTGACAACTATTTAATCTGGCGTTTATTATTCTACTAATTCACTCGTTATCGAAAATTTTGTATTAATTATAGAAAAATTTCAAGCTTATAAAAAATATGAAGGCTGGCGTCCGTTAATTCAAATAATTGAAGAATTTTTTTTAAATATTATAAGGAAATGTCATTTATGTTTTCATGCGCCGCAGCTTTTAATCCTTTAATTGGCGTAGATGACGTATAAAATCTTATAAAAGAAATAAACAATAATTTAAACTTATCTGCAACCTATCAATTTTTTGATAATATAAGTGTTTCAAAATTTAATACTGATTTTACAGAATTTTATAATTATTACGATCAGTTATATAGATCGCGGCCTAGAGAAGAAAGAACCCAACCAAAAACCAAAGATATTCTAAAAAACAAGATTTTAGAGTTAGCCGCCCGGAAAAAACAACGAACTTCTAGTACTTTAAATGAATTAGGATTATATACGAAAACACAATTTCAAGATTGCATGAGTTCAAATGAGATAGAAAATTTTGATATTTTACAATGGTGGAAAAATAAAATTAATATATATCCTGTTATGGCCTTTATGGCCAGAGATTTACTAACAATCGAAGCTAGTACTGTAGCTTCGGAGTCTGCATTTTCTTTGAGTGGCAGGATTCTGAATGATCGAAGGAGCCGCATGAGCGACGAGTCTTTGGAAATGTGCATATGCTATAAAGACCACTTGGATGCTATGAAGAGGAGGCAGCATGTCGCATCGATCGAAGATAGCTCATCCGAAGTTGAAGATGAGCTAGGCGGCCTAAATTTGAGCACAGAAGATCAAGCCTGAACGTCATTTCCGAGGGCTCAACTCTAAAGTGCCAAGACTAATATTGTATTATTGTAGATTCTTTAAAGATCAAATATTTGTATTCGTATATTTTGTATTTTCATATTCATAAAAATATCTTAACGTATTTAATTTCTATTATCGCATATTTTTGTAGTTAATAATTTTATCAATAATAAATTTTTTTTTTCATTATAATTTTGAGTACATGTTTGCATGAGGATGATTTTTTTCCTTAAATATGTATATATTGTGGGCGCAGCCGGCTGAGACGAAGCCTATCCGCACTCTAACCTGCCAGTCCAACCGACGAAGCCTATCCGCACCCCAGGTCCCAGCGGTTGGGGCTGACTTCGTCTCAGCGGTTGGGCTGAAACCGCTGAGACGAAGTCCAGCCCCAACCGCGTCTCAGCGGTTGGGTCTCAGCGGTTGGGGCTGGACTTCGTCTCAGCGGTTGGGCTGAAACCGTTGAGTCGAAGTCCAGCCCCAACTGCGTGTCAGCGGGGTCTCAGCGATTGGGGCTGGCATTCGTCCCAGCGGTTGGGACTGGACCGTTGAGACATGGTTGTGTCTCAGCGGTTGGGTCCCAGCGGAGGCGGCCAAAGGCCACCGTCGCGGCGGCCGAAGGCCGTCGAGGAGCAGTGAGCACGGGCGAAGCCCGTGTGGAGCTGCTAGCCCGTGGAGGAGCAGCGACGGGCCGCCATCGCGGCGGCCGAAGGCCGTCGTGGAGCTGTGGCCGCTGTCGCGGCGGACGAAGGCCGTCGAGGAGCAGCGAGCACGGGCGAAGCTCGTGCGAAGCTGCTAGTATTTATATAAATTTTTATTTACATGCATAAAATTAAATTTAAAAAAATCAAATATTTAAATTTGCCGGGCCAGACCCAGACCCGACCTGCAAGGCCTTGGTAGGCCTCCTCCTCAAGAGGAGGCCTGGGCCTGACAAAAACCAGGCCCAAGCCAAGGCTTTTTCCAAAAGGCCTGGGCCCAGCATGCCCGGGCCCAACCTGGGCCTGGCGGTCTTTTTGCCCAGGTCTGACAATTATACAAGTGTGACCATTATGTGGCAATGGTCATAAATAGTAAATTATGACATTTGAGGGATGATCAAAGGAGAGCATGATAATATAACAAGGACAAAATACATAATATATAGTGCCTTTGGGCTCGTTTGGCACGGTGATGACGGTCGTGAACGCGATGGTTATGAATGTTCGTTCGTGAATGTCCAACCTTACATAAGAAGTTTCATCACTTTTATGTATTAGGTTATTTAGTTAATTTGTCCGCACGTATCAGGACCGACTCGGAACGATCAATTGGGTTTCATGTCACTAGGGTTGAAGGGCTCTATGCTGGAGATACTATATAAGGTAATTCCATACTTGATGAGCCTTATTGGACTATCTTGAGCGGAGCCTCTAACATTCTCAAGATAGTTTTTTAGGGTTTCCGTTCAAACCTGTTTTCTTTCCTCTGCACCGCTCCCGATCGTGATTCCTGAAGTCGTTTCCGTCGCTGATCGCAAGGAGGGCTGCCATTTTCATTCACCTATTCTGTCGCAGATCGCTGTTGGTGCTCCAAATCGTCCTGTTGTCATGCCAAACACATATTCTATGACGGGTGCATTCTTATCCAAACTCACCGAAGCAAAAATACCACACCAAGCGAAGTTTTAGTCAACCCCTTTATTGTTTGACGAGTGTTGTCCCTAAATATTTCTATGAAAAATTATCTTTATTAAGGTGAGAGGTTGTGAAGATTAACATAGACATTAAATTGAGAATTTGTGGGAATTTGTGTTTAAATTCTCTCACCAATGAAACTATATTTGGTTTTGCTTGAATAGGTATACAAATTGCCCAAAACATTTTGGTTATCGATTTAAAATTAGTCAATTTTTAAAAAAAAAAAAATATCTTAATTATTTTCAAATTAATAGTTAATTGATATTGTAGTCATCAACCCTTGCCATAGCAAAATAATAATAATAATAATAATAATAATAATAATAATAATAATAATAAGCCTTTGTCATAGCAAGAACTTATATATATAAGGAGAGATGCCCCTTAAAACATGGTGAATCATATCACATGATGTTCATCTCTTTTATCACTCCTAATTTTGGATGGGGACGAAAATGATCTTCTTTACATTACCAATATGAGAACACTAATAAGAAAATGATCTTCTTTACATTACCCATATGAGAACACTAATAATCGTAAAAGGGCCGTCATAATGCACACAATTTTTCTTTAAACTGATTATTATTAATTTGATATTTTTTACCATCCTTAAGCGGGCCCCACTTATTTGAGCTTCTCATTTTCGTTCCTCAGACACGCCATGCAGCGGACACACCAATTGTCGTAGCGAAACTGCATGTGCAGTTAGAGTGATGAGTAATTAGTTTTCAACGACCAATGAGGCTTGACACAGTTGGCTAAGCCGATCGCGAAGCACCATGACATGGAGGTCATGAATTTGATTCTCACCATGATGTGAGCCTGTCTACTTATGTCGTAGTTTGGTGATTGCTTTGGATGCTGTTTACTGATTTATCTTTTGAATGTAATACTCTGATGATGCTTAGTATTTTTCATATAATTTTGTTTGTAGATTTACTAAAAAAAACAATTAACAGAAATATTCCCGCAATATTTTAAGTGTGTTGTTAAAGGCAAACCAGAATTGGCTATTGGCAAACCAATTTCTATGAGTTATTACGTGCCTTTTGAAAATACGCTTTGTACATGCATTTTTAGGAAAAGTGTTCAACATGAAAATTGTAGTTCTCGTCGAGATTTACAACTTTCATGTTGAACACGTTTCCTAAAAATGCATGTACAAGGCGTATTTTCTTGTTATTTTCACAAATTCACTATAGTTACGATCAGAGCGACAATACGCCTTCTGCGTGCATTTTTAGGAAAAATGTTCAACACGAAAGTTGTAAATCTCGACGAGAACTACAATTTTCGTGTTGAACACTTTCCCTAAAATTGCATGTACAAAGCGTATTTTGAAAAGGCACATAATAACTCATAGAAAGTGGTTTGCCAATAGCCAATTCTGGTTTGCTTTTAACAATCCCTATTTTAATCGTCAAATTGGCCGACTTCTGGGCCCACAAACTTGTTTCAAATCAACATTATTATTATTATTATTCTCTGCAAAAATATAAACTTCTAATTCCAAAAATACGCTGTTTATAGTAGTAGTGTAGAAGAAGCCAATATTCATATTCCTTGTTTAATTACTATGAAATTATTTTGCCTTTCTAAGTTTTTTGCTAATTGCTAATTCACCTATTGGAGAGTGGCATCACATGCGTCCGAGCAAGAATAATAAGTACGACATAAATAATAATATGTCCATAAAGTATAAGAAAAATTATATGCTACTATCAACACATTTTTATAAGCTGCGGTGAGTATATAATAAGGTTGAGAATATTATTTGAAATTCGAAAGTCGCTCGAATATTGAGCCTAATCAAAATCGGTTACAATTGATTCGATTCAATTTGATTCAACTCAATTTGACTCGAATCTGATTTCGAGTCGATTTCGAGTCAGCCCTAAATCGCTCGAAAAATGATTTAAATCGATTCGAATTGATTAAAAATATTATGTATTTATTAATATATTATTATTCTAAAATTAAAAACACTAAATCTTAAACTTAAATAAAAATATTAAAGGCTTTAAGTGTTTCATTTGCTATGTTTAGATGTTTCCCAATTTAATTTCGAGCTAACTATGAATAAAGAGAAAATTTGCTCAATTTCGAGCCAACTCGATTCAATTTCGAGCCAGCTCGATTCAATTTCGAGCCGGTTCGATTCAATTTCGAGCCAGCTCGATTCAATTTCGTGCCAGCTCGATTCAATTTCGAGCCAGCTCGAAATCTAGCTATTTCGAGTCGAGCCGACTAAAATCAAAATTTCGATTTTGAGCCAAGCCAAAATCAACGAGGGGGTATATAATATTTCAAAATATAATAGCATATATGTATATACCACCGACGGAAAAATAATAAGACAATAAACAGAAGCGCAAGTTCTTGCACAGCAGGCAGTAGATCTACAGCGGCGTTGATATGTCCGAGTTGATGGATGACTTGGGCGGGAGCTACAAGAAAGTCCACACGTTTATTGACTTTTGTTGTAATTCGCGGTGCAATTAATGATTTTTTTATATAAATCTTTTCTTACAAAAATTAATAGAAAATATAACTTCTGGTTTTAAGAAACAGGCATTGAATAGTGATTCTGAAATTTGAAAGCCTCTTCTTCAACTTGTAAATATACTTATGGATGGTGGCCGGAGACATAACACGTGGATGCTCTATGACGATAGTCTTGTTAATTGCTACATAAAGAAAAAAAATGTTCATTCACGTCGAGTTATCGAAGCTTCATTGCAATTATCGTACGAACTGTCATAGTTTTAGTCACGTGGCTAAATATCTCATCGTAGTCTTCTCCATACTTTTGTGAAAACCTGCTAGTAACATGATGAGCATTGCACCACACGACACTCACATCAGCTTTCTTCAACACTTTATAAATCTACTTGTAGCACAGATTGCCTCATTCACCTTGGACACACGACCACACGTCTCATACTAATGAGAGCACCAATTTCTTACTACATGATATCTTGTAATTCTTTCTCGTCTATGACACCATTAAAATAAGATGGGTCTGACTCATAATGACCGTGTCCATTGAAACAATGAAGCGATGTGTATGAGGGTCTATACACTTTATTGAGTTCATCATAGCCAATGGAGATTTCTTTCCTCACATCTACGTCCAACATTGTTCTCTTGGAATCTGGAACATGCACATAAAACTGGTGCCCCAAACACCTTGAAGTGCTTCACACATGGTATCCGCCAAATATCAACTGGTAAGGCGACTTCAAGTTGTTTGGACTAAGTGGAACACTATTGATTAAATAAGCTGCACAAGTCATGCCCTCCGCCCATAAGACTTTGAGTATGCATGCCTTTTGCATGTATCCAACACTTACATGTTTCTAGAAAATATTGTATCTTCTGCTCCATAATTTTGATGTAGAGTGTGTGCACATAAAATTTAATCGTGTTAAGCTATGCATAATATGATGATCGTAGAATCATGAGTGCAATCGTGACTTTAAAAAATTATTAGAAAGTCTAAATCACAAATTAAGTTTTAAAATGCCAAATTGAGCAAACTTTTAGAAAACAGAGTCTGTAGTTAGACTCCGAACTTGTCAAAATACTTACGAATCGACATATTATTTATCGAAATCATGACTTGTATGTAAAATTACAATTTCACTAAGATTCGTAAATAATTTGGAGAAACGAAAACTGATAATGGTTCCAGAACGTCGAAAAGCCCATGATAATCATTTTCAAAATTTTTTGACGACCTAAAGGCCCCAAAAGGGGCGAGGCCGGTGGCGACGTGAATGGCAGTGACGCCGGTGGCCACACGGTGCATGCACGGCGCTTGGTCACGGAGTTGAGGATCAAAGCCTTGTGAATTGATCGAGGAGGTGAATTTACCTAAACCAGTTCATAAAATTTTGTCACGACGAGGGTATTAAAAGAGAGCTTACTGCACCTGGGTCTCCTCAACAAAATGGAGTAGTTGAAAGGAGGAATCGAACTATTGTAGAGATGGCCAGATCATTGCTTCATGCAAAGAATCTTCCAAAAACATTCTGTGAAGAGGCTACGCAAACAGCTGTATTCTCAACCGGGTACCTACTAAAGCTCTCTTCAATAATACTCCTTATTTAATGTTAAAACAGAAGAAACCAATAGTTCTGTTATGAAAACCGGATCCGAGTGCAGATGAAAAATTCTGTTCCAAATAATCTTTCTAACGGCCAAAATAACGAAGAGCGATAAACACAAAAATGATAGAAAATAATAAATGCAAGCACCGCAATCAAGAACACCCGATGTAAAGTGGTTCCCCAAAATTGGGTATGTCCACTGTGCAGGCAGAGATAAATCCACTATTAATTTCTCAAACATACAATATGACTAAAAATGGAGGAGAAGAATAGACCGAGAAAAATGATTGAAATATCGAATCCTCCAAGGTCCGGTCGTACACGTTGCAACGAGAAAAAATAGATCCAACGGCGAGAGAGGAACACGACGACGAGAGAAGAACTTGGTGGCGAGAAGAACTCGTCGGCCGAGAGGAAGAAGTCGAATATCTCTTTGCCGAAGAAGAAGCTCTGCGCTTTACCGGGGAAGAAAAAAGTTGCTGCTCTGCACACTCTCCTAAGGGTGGCCGACCACACCTATTTAAGGAGGAGGAAACCCTAAGAGGGTAAGGAGGATGTGTCGGCTCAATAATGGAAGTAGATCAATCCCTTCCAAAAAAAAACCTCCAACAAACACCGGAATAAAGGGGATGCCAAATTTGGAGCGATCTCCAAATAATAGTGGGGCCGGCCAGGTGAAAAATTAGGCGGAATATAGGGAAAAACGGCAACAATGGAAGGAGATCAAAGATCTCTTACCAGAAATCCTCAATCAGTGGAAGGAAATATATTCTGCCACTAATGCTCCTCCATAATTGCTGAAATCTGGGAATTCCAAAAGGAGGAGCCACAAATTGAGCAGTCGCCAAAAAAAGACGCCGGCCAAGAAAGGGAAGATGCGTCATCGTCGCAACAATCTCCACCTTGACGCCTCTTCCATGACATGCTCCACCTGGCTGAGATAACTCCTAGATGCCATAACGATCACCAAGATAAAAAAAAAGCCAAAGAGAATGACTGAATGAACTTCGGCCGAGAACAGATCATAAGAAAGAAACTCCTATGATTCTGAGTGGCACACCAACTGGACTAACGTGACTGACTCAAAAAAAAAATGCTCCACATAGAGCTAACAAACAGCTGCTCCACCTCCAGCAGTGGTCTCCCATAGCAAAACTGAACCTGTCAAAACTTCTGGCCTTTGATGTGCGCGCGGGAGAGAAATTAATAAATGCAGACACACCAACAAAAAATGCAAAACAAACTGACATCATCATGGAAATAATTAAGCCCTATGAGAACTGATCAAAAAAGATTGATTATACACACTCTAAGCTCATGAATGAGGAGTAACAATGAAAGAGTTTAGGTAATAGAGGGTGACCAAACTGCATTCACAAATGATGTTCTTGACCAGGAAAGATAACTAAAAAAAGAGTTATACGAAAACAAACATAGAAATAGCATGACCCAAAAAAGGGAAAAATTGGGTGTAGAAGATGCCATAGAAAATCAAACAGAGAAAATCTGCACTGAGACCGAGGCGACCAGATAAATTCACGGATCAAGATTGGGAAGATAGGGAGCGGACCGATGTCGTCACCTATCGTTGACCCAACTCGAAACGGAACGTCCAAATAGTCGCCGATCGAACCTAGCTCTAATACCACTTGTTAAGAAAACCGGATCCGAGTGCAGATGAAAAATTCTGTTCCAAATAATTTTTCTAACGACCAAAATAACGAAGAGCGATAAGCACAAAAATTAGAGAAAAATAATAAATGCAAGCACCGCAATCAAGAACACCCGATGTAAAGTGGTTCCCCAAAATAGGGTACGTTCACTGTGCAGGCAGAGATAAATCCACTATTAATTTCTCAAACATACAATACGACTAAAAATGGAGGAGAAGAATAGACCGAGAAAAATGATTGAAATCTCGAATCCTCCAAGGTCAGGTCGTACACGTTGCAACGAGAAAAAATAGATCCGGCGGCGAGAGAGGAACACGACGACGAGAGAAGAACTTGGTGGCGAGAAGAACTCGTCGGCCGAGAGGAAGAAGCCGAATATCTCTTTGCCGAAGAAGAAGCCCTGCGCTTTACCGGGGAAGAAAAGTTGTTGCTCTGCACACTCTCCTAAGGGTGGCCGACCACACCTATTTAAGGAGGAGGAAACCCTAAGAGGGTAAGGAGGTTGTGTCGGCTCAATAATGGAAGTAGATCAATCCCTTCCCAAAAAAAATCTCGAACAAACACCGGAATAAAGGGGATGCCAAATTTGGAGCGATCTCCAAATAATAGTGGGGCCGGCCAGGTGAAAAATTAGGCGGAATATAGGGAAAAGCGGCAACAATGGAAGGAGATCAAAGATCCCTTCCCAGAAATCCTCAATCAGTGGAAGGAAATATATTCTGCCACTAATGCTCCTCCATAATTGCTGGAATCTGAGAATTCCAAAAGGAGGAGCCACAAATTGAGCAGTCGCAAAAAAAAGACGCCGGCCAATAAAGGGAAGATGCGTCATCGTCGCAACATAGTTCAACATCTTAAAGTGTTTGGATGCACTTCATACACTTACCTTCCTCCTGCAGCTAGAGAGAAATTGGAAAAGAAACGTGAGAAATGTATATTTATAGGCTATGTTGGAAGCGCGATGTACGGGCATACGTCCTCTCAATCTCCCGATACAACACTTGGCGAACACCTCCACGGCAAACGCACCCGACTTCTGCGAGCACCACTCACGGCGAATGCTACACATCCCCGAGCTCTTCTACTCTCGGCGAGACACAGCCCACGCGAGCTGGACCGGCAAGAACACCACCAGGCGAGTGCGAGCTGCTCCCCTTCTCTTCCACGTCCACGCGAGCGGGCTGCTCCTCGCCTCCACGTCCAGGTGAGATCTCCTACGCGAGTGAGTTGTGGGACTCCTCCAGGCGAGATCTCCAACAGGCGAGATGGCGGGACTCCTCCAGGCGAGATCTCCTACAGACGAGCTGGCGGGACTCCTCTAGGCGAGATCTCCTACAGGGGAGCTGGGGGTGGCGAGAGGGAATGGCGAGATCTTTTAATTATTCCTGCGGGAATAACACTTTATCTCTCTCTCTCTCCCTACACTCTCTCTCTATTAATTCTGCCCAAAAACTTCCAAAGTTTTCTCTCTATTTTCAACTCCAAAACAAATTACAAGTGGCCTATTTATAGGCAAAGAAAAAACACTTTCTACCTCTCTCCGCAATAAATGCGCTTCTTCTCTCTCCTTCCTTTAATTAATACAAAAATACATATAAAAATAAGATAAATTAAGTTGACTAAGTCAACAAGACTAAAGCCAACAGGCTACAACGAACAATCAAAAGCCTATAGATTATATAATCCAGTCTCTAACAAATTGATTATTACTCGAATTGTTGTATTTAATGAAGATGTTGCTTGGGATTGACAAGTTGAAGTTCAGAAGGTAATCAGCCCAAATGATGGTTGAGCATCGTAGTAGCCCCCTCAATTTCAATTTGGATGATAATCATGGAGATAGTATTGATGAATATATCTCCTCAGATCCAAGTCTTATCTCACCTTCATGATCATCACTTGCAGTATATAAGACATATATCAGGAAACTGAGAGAGCATTTCTCACCTATGCTCCAACTTGTTACGAAGAAGCTAAATTAGATCCAAGATGGCAAGAAGCTATGGATGAAGAGTGGGAAACCATACATAAAAATAAAACATGGACTTTAGTTGATCTTCCTCCTCATAAGTCACCTATTGGACTGAAATGGCTGTTCAAAATAAAATATACTGAGACGGGAGAAATTTCAAAGTATAAGGCTCGATTGGTAGTGAAAGGTTACTCGCAAAAGCCTGGAGAAGATTTTGATGAAATGTTTGCTCCAGTGACACGTATGGATACTATACATTTAGTAATAGCTTTTGCAGTCCAAAATAGCTATCCAGTCTTTCACCTAGATGTAAAAGTTGCATTCTTAAATGATACTGTAAAAGAAGAACTCTATGTTCATCACATAGGTTATATTCAGCAAGGAAATGACAACAAGAAAGTTTATATGCTATATAAAGCTCTCTACAGCTTAAAACAATCCCCAAGAGCTTGGAATGCTAACATCGACCATTACTTCCTTCAACAAGGGTTCCATCGATGTGCAAATGAACCTTCTTTGTACATCAAATGCAAAGGCACTAATCAAATTTTAGTGGGACTATATGTGGATGACATGTTGGTCACTGAAAATTCTCTCAACATGATCAATGAATCTCGACAGTCAATGCAAGTAAAGTATTATATGAACGTTCTAGGTCTTATGAAATATTTTTTGGGACTTCAAATTCATTAATTACCTACATGTATTAGTCTTACACAACATAAATTTATAGCTGATCTATTGATCAAAAAGACAATTTGATCAGTGAAATCCTTCTTTGACACCCATGGAGACAGAAGAATTACTTAGTAAAGAGAATGAAGAAGAGTATGTTGAGGCAAAGAACTTTAGATCTCGTCTCCCTGATGTATATTACTAATACTCGTCCTGACATTGCAAATGCACTCAACAAAGTAGCTCGGTACATGCAACAGCCCACAAAGAGTCATCTGCAAGCTGTTCAATGCATTCTTCGCTACTTAAAAGGCACGCAAGACTATGACATTATATATAAACAAGAACATACTGTAGATCTGTGTGGCTATGTCGATTCTGATTGGGTGCAAGCCTAGATGATCGAAAGAGTACCACTAGATATCACTTTCTACCGGGCTCTAAACCAATCGCTTGGGGAGTTCGAAAATAGCCAACTTTTGCATTATCAATGACTGAGGCCAAGTATATGGCACTCAGCACAGCCAGTTGTGAATGCTTATGGCTTAGAATAATTCTGGCCGAAAGCAGAGTGCAAGAAGAAGTAACTCCCACAAAACTCTTCTGTGATAATACTTCTATTATTTTCCTAACAAAAAATCCGATCATTGAGAGAAAGAGTAAACACATTGATCTCAGATTTCATTTCATACGAGATCAAGTTGAAAAACGTGTCATGATGTAACCCATTGTTCGACGGAAAAGCAACTTGCAGATCTCTTGACCAAACCTCTACATCGCCTTCGATTCACAAACTTGTGAACGAATATGGGAGTTGAAAATGTGCGGTGTTGAAACCAGTTTCCCGGTTTCAGCGTTCGAAAGGGGGTTGCGACTAACCCTTACTTGACCTAAGCCCAGACCCTTGACCGGTTGCTAGGAACTAGGAGAACTTGCCCTTGAAGAACACTTGAATCTAGAATTTTCGCCCGAACGCAATTTTTTCGCCCGAACGCGAAATTTTCGCCCGAACGCGATTTTTACGCCCGAACGCGAATTTTTTCGCCCGAACGCGAATTTTTCGCCCGAACGCGAATTTTCGCCCGAACGCGATTTTTACGCCCGAACGCGAATTTTTCCACCGAACGCGAATTTTTCCCCCGAACGCGAATTTTTTAGCCCAAACGCGAATTTTTCGCCCGAACGCGAATTTTTCGTCCGAACGCGAATTTTTCGTCCGAACGCAAATTTTTCGACCGAACGCGAATTTTTCGCCCGAACGCGAATTTTACGCCCGAACGCGAATTTTACGCCCGAACGCGAATTTTACGCCCGAACGCGAATTTTTTCGCCCGAACGCGACTTTTTCGCCCGATCGTGAATTTTTCCGCCCGAACGCGAAATTTTCGCCCGAACGCGACTTTTTCGCCTGAACTCGAATTTTTTAGCCCGAACGCAAATTTTTCGCCCGAACGCGAATTTTTCGCCCGAACTCGAATTTTTCGCCCGAACGCGAATTTTTTCGCCCGAACGCGATTTTTTCGCCCGAACCCGATTTTTTCGCACGAAAAATTCGTGTTCGGGCGAAAAATTCACGTTCGGGCAAAAAATTCGCGTTCGGGCGAAAAAATTCTCGATCAGGCGAAAAATTCGTGTTCTGGCGAAAAAATTCACGTTCGGGAGAAAAAGTCGCGTTCGGGCGAAAAATTCGCGTTCGGGCGAAAATTTCGCGTTCGGGCAAAAAAATTCGTTATCGGGCGAAAAAGTCGCGTTCGGGCGAAAAATTCTCGTTCAGACGAATTTTTTTTAATATGAAGCCAACCAGTGGAATTACTAATTCCAATTCCCGTGTCATAATTCCTGAATTTAGGCGAACGACAGAATTGGAATTGACTTCAATTCCAATTCCTATGGGAATTTGAATTGAAGTCAATACCAATTCCTACGTATCAATTCCTGCGAAACGAACGGAGCCTTAGTGAAATTGTAATTTTACATACAAGTCATGATTTCGATAAATAATATGTCGATTCGTAAGTATTTTGACAAGTTCGGAGTCTAACTACAGACTCTGTTTTCTAAAAGTTTGCTCAATTTGGCATTTTAAAACTTAATTTGTGATTTAGACTTTCTAATAATTTTTTAAAGTCACGATTGCACTCATGATTCTACGATCATCATATTATGCATAGCTTAACACGATTAAATTTATGTGCACACACTCTACATCAAAATTATGGAGCAGAAGATACAATATTTTCTAGAAACATGTAAGTGTTGGATACATGCAAAAGGCATGCATACTCAAAGTCTTATGGGCGGAGGGCATGACTTGTGCAGCTTATTTAATCAATAGTGTTCCACTTAGTCCAAACAACTTGAAGTCGCCTTACCAGTTGATATTTGGCGGATACCATGTGTGAAGCACTTCAAGGTGTTTGGGGCACCAGTTTTATGTGCATGTTCCAGATTCCAAGAGAACAATGTTGGACGTAGATGTGAGGAAAGAAATCTCCATTGGCTATGATGAGCTCAATAAAGTGTATAGACCCTCATACACATCGCTTCATTGTTTCAATGGACACGGTCATTATGAGTCAGAACCATCTTATTTTAATGGTGTCATAGACGAGAAAGAATTACAAGATATCATGTAGTAAGAAATTGGTGCTCTCATTAGTATGAGACGTGTGGTCGTGTGTCCAAGGTGAATGAGGCAATCTGTGCTACAAGTAGATTTATAAAGTGTTGAAGAAAGCTGATGTGAGTGTCGTGTGGTGCAATGCTCATCATGTTACTAGCAGGTTTTCACAAAAGTATGGAGAAGACTACGATGAGATATTTAGCCACGTGACTAAAACTATGACAGTTCGTACGATAATTGCAATGAAGCTTCGATAACTCGACGTGAATGAACATTTTTTTTCTTTATGTAGCAATTAACAAGACTATCGTCGTAGAGCATCCACGTGTTATGTCTCCGGCCACCATCCATAAGTATATTTACAAGTTGAAGAAGAGGCTTTCAAATTTCAGAATCACTATTCAATGCCTGTTTCTTAAAACCAGAAGTTATATTTTCTATTAATTTTTGTAAGAAAAGATTTATATAAAAAAATCATTAATTGCACCGCGAATTACAACAAAAGTCAATAAACGTGTGGACTTTCTTGTAGCTCCCGCCCAAGTCATCCATCAACTCGGACATATCAACGCCGCTGTAGATCTACTCTCTTGGAATGTGTTGAATGGAGAAGGTGTGGAACCATCCGACGAGGTCCCTAACCTTCGCCAGATACCTCTGGAGGGTTGGCTCCTTTGCTTCGAACTCCCCTCGAACCTGGGAGGCCACCACCATTGAATCTGTGAAAACCTTCACGTCCCGGATCTCCAGTTCCTTTGCCAGACGGAGCCCTGCCACCACTGCCTCATACTCGGCCTGGTTGTTGGTCACAGGGAACCGAATGTGGATCGCTTGCTCGATCCTGGTCCCATGTGGGCTGACCAGGATCACCCCTCCGCCGAGGGAACTTTTTCCCGATGCTCCATCCGCGAACAGATCCCATGCCACCAACCCGGCGGGCTCTGGCCCGTCCACTTCTTTGACGTACTCTGCCAGGAAGTCTGCTACCGCTTGTGATTTCATCGACAACCGGGGGATGAAGCTGACATCAAACTCGCTGAGCTCCACCGACCACTTCGCCAACCTGCCCGAATGCTCTATTCCCTCCATAATGTTGCGAAGGGGATGGTCGGTCACCACCCTGATCGAGTGAGCCTAAAAATATGGGCGGAGTTTCCGGGCCGAGATGATCAAAGCAAATGCTAGCTTTTCCAGGACAGGGTACCTCAGCTCCGCCTTCTTCATGACTCTGCTAACATAGTAGATCGGCAGCTGCTTCTTCCCCTCCTCCCGGACCAGAACCGAACTCACTGCCTCGACCCCTACTCCTAGGTAGAGAAAGAGGTCTTCTCCTTCCCTTGGCCCCTGGAGCAAGGGGGCTCGCGTTAGTTGTTCCTTCAAGGCCTGAAAGGCTTTCTCACACTCCGGCGTCCATTCGAATTTTTGACCCTGGCGCAGGGCCTTGAAGAAAGGAGAGCACTTCTCTCCCGCCCTAGAGAGGAACCGACTCAGCCCTGCTAACTTCCCAGTCAGCCTCTGAATTTCTTTCGCGTTCTTCGGCGATTCCAACTCCAAGATGGCCTTTACCTTGTCTGGATTGGGTTCGACCCCCTCCGGGGTGAGTAGATGGCCTAAGAACTTTCCTCGACTTGCTCCAAAAACACATTTGGAAGGGTTCAGCCTCATCTTCAACCTCCGAAGGGTAGCGAAGGTCTCCACTAGGTCTTGCAGGTGGGACTCCACATCCCTGCTTTTAACCATCAAGTCATCCACGTAGACCTCTAAGTTGCGCCCCTTCTGCTCTCTGAAGACCCGATCCATCATCCTTTGATAGGTCGCCCCTGCATTCCTCAACCCAAACAGCATCATCTTGTAACAATAACACCCATCGTCCGTGATGAACGAGACGTCCTTGACGTCGGGCGAGTGCATTCGAATTTGATGGTAGCCAGAGAACGCGTCCAAGAAACTCATCACATGGAATCCGACCGCTGAATCTACCAACGCATCGATCCGGGGCAACGGGTAGCAGTCTTTGGGGCATGCTTTGTTCAACATAGTGAAGTCCACACACATTCTCCACCTCCCATCCCCCTTCTTCACCATTACTACATTTGAAACCCACCCTGGGTATTGGATTTCTTCCACGAATCCGGCCTCGAGCAGCTTCCCCACTTCCTCTCTGATAGGCCCGGCGAGGGTGGGCGACACCTTCCTCTTCTTTTGGCGAATGGGGTGATAATACTTCTATTATTTTCCTAACAAAAAATCCGATCATTGAGAGAAAGAGTAAACACATTGATCTCAGATTTCATTTCATACGAGATCAAGTTGAAAAACGTGTCATGATGTAACCCATTGTTCGACGGAAAAGCAACTTGCAGATCTCTTGACCAAACCTCTACATCGCCTTCGATTCACAAACTTGTGAACGAATATGGGAGTTGAAAATGTGCGGTGTTGAAACCAGTTTCCCGGTTTCAGCGTTCGAAAGGGGGTTGCGACTAACCCTTACTTGACCTAAGCCCAGACCCTTGACCGGTTGCTAGGAACTAGGAGAACTTGCCCTTGAAGAACACTTGAATCTAGAAATGAACCCCTTAAGCTTCAGCGAGGAGGTCCCACCACATACCCGGAAGATCTTAGAGCGCTTCCCCTCCCAAGCCAATGCTGAGCCTGGGCACCTTGGAGGGCACTAAGGAACACCTCACCGACCACCTTCAACGTCAAGGGGAGGGGAGGGGTAGTGCTTGCTCACGCGCGAGAGAGGGGGTAGGAACCAACCCTTCCCAAGGTGCCCATGGGGGTCTATTTATAGACTTTCCCAAAAATGGACTGCGAATAGCCAAAATTGGACTGCGGATAGCCAAAATTGGACTGCGGATAGCCAAATGAACCGAGCTCACCATGCCTGGGCGAGTGGACATCATCCACTTGCTGACCTAACAGGCTGAGCAGATGCCCAAGAGGCGGGCGAGTGGGGGATCCCCACTCGCCCAGGAGGAGGGCGAGTGGGGGGAATCCTCCACTCGCCCCGGGCGAGTGGGGAGATCCCCCACTCGCCCAGGAGGGGGGCGAGTGGGGGGAATCCTCCACTCGCCCCGGGCGAGTGGGGAGATCCCCCACTCGCCCAGGAGGGGGGGCGAGTGGGGAGATCCCCCACTCGCCCCGGGCGAGTGGGGAGATCCCCCACTCGCCCAGGAGGTGGGTCAGTGGGGGGGGGGGGGGACTCCGCCCTCCCTCTGGCCCCGCTGACTCCTTCCGCTCTCCTGCCTCGACCGGCTCCGGTCACCTCTGAGCGGTTACTCTACTAGCCTCGGCTAACCTTGCTGTCTCGACCTCATCCGCGCCGGGCCGCACCGACTCGGAAAATATGAGGGTTGTACACAATCCCCGCTCTTTGCGAGCTTGCCCCAAGCTCGGAAGGAAAGTCCAACCCACCTATTTGACGAGTGGGTGGGACCTTAGGGGAATCCACGAAAGGATCCGTTATCGGGGAACCTCTGCCAAGCTTTTCAGCTGAAATTATTTTGAGACGAAGGGGAAATCCCTTCTCCTATACACACCCCTCCTTTGAGCCGAGCTCAACTGGAGGTGGAGAACACTCGACCGAAGGTGGAGGGAAACTCAACACCTCAAGTCGAGCTGAACTCGACCCGAGGTGGGGAACGAACCTTTCTTCACTAAACACCCCTCCGGCGAGCCGAGCTCAACAGGAGGTGGGGAAAGCTCAACACCTGAGGTCGGACTAAGCTCGACCGAAGGTGGAGGGGGACTCGACACCTCTAGTCGAGCTGAACTCGACCCGAGGTGGGGAACGAACCTTTCCCCACTAAACACCCCTCCGGCGAGCCGAGCTCAACAGGAGGTGGGGAAAGCTCAACACCTGAGGTCGGACTAAGCTCGACCGAAGGTGGAGGGGGACTCGACACCTCTAGTCGAGCTGAACTCGACCCGAGGTGGGGAACGAACCTTTCCCCACTAAACACCCCTCCGGCGAGCCGAGCTCAACAGGAGGTGGGGAAAGCTCAACACCTGAGGTCGGACTAAGCTCGACCGAAGGTGGAGGGGGACTCGACACCTCTAGTCGAGCTGAACTCGACCCGAGGTGGAAGGTGGGAAGTCCACACCTACCAGGGAGCCAAGCTCACCTGGAAGGGGGGGGGGACTCCACACCCACCAGGGAGCCGAGCTCACCTGGAGGGGGAGGAAACTTCACATCTACGAGGGAGCCGAGCTCACCTGGAGGGGGAGGAAACTCCACATCTACCAGGGAGCCGAGCTCACCTGGAGGGGGAGGAAAATCAACACTTTCTCGAACTACTGGGGCCGGAGGACCAGTTCACATCCCAGGTGCTTACCTTCACTGAGGGGCAGAGAGATTCAACCATCTTACCGAACCGATCGTCCTTCTTGAAATCTTACCTGCCGCGAGTCCACCTGATGAACCTCCCATCTGCCGGCATGACTGAGCCTGGCGAATGGTCTATAGTCAAGGATCTTACCGATTGGAGGCGGAAGTACCCGTCCGCGTCCTAGGTGCTTACCTTCACCTGGGGGCAGAGGAACTCAACGCCTTCCCAACCTGACTGGAGGTGGAAGTACCCATCCACGTCCTAGGGGCTTAGCTCACCTGGATGCAGAGGAACTCGACGCCTTCCCAATCCAATTGGAGGCGGAAGTACCCATCCACGTCCTAGAGGCCTAGCCTACCTGGAGGTAGAGGAACTCAACGCCTTCCCAGTCCAGCTACCAAGTAGCGAGTCGACCCGATGAGCCTCTCATCTGCCGGCATGATTGAGCCCGGAGGATGGTCTCTAGTCGGGGATCTTACCGATTGGAGGCGGAAGTACCCGTCCGCGTCCTAGGTGCTTACCTTCACCTGGAGGCAGAGGAACTCAACGCCTTCCCAACCTGACTGGAGGTGGAAGTACCCATCCACGTCCTAGGGGCTTAGCTCACCTGGATGCAGAGGAACTCAACGCCTTCCCAATCCAATTGGAGGCGGAAGTACCCATCCACGTCCTAGGGGCCTAGCCTACCTGGAGGTAGAGGAACTCAACGCCTTCCCAGTCTGACTGGAGGTGGAAGTACCCGTCCATGTCCTTGGTGCTTAGCGCACCTGGAGGTGGAGGAACTCAACGCCTTCCCAGTCCCCTTACCGATTGGAGGCGGAAGTGCTCGATGCTTTCGCGATGCAATTCCTCTTCGTGGAACCTTACCAACCTGTGCTCCCATCGGCCAGAGTAACTATTTTAAGCTGGAGTAAGAGGTATGACCAAAGAGACAATCAATATATTCATTAAGGATAAAAACTTTTAAGATCGTCGCCACTCCAAGTATTACCAAGGGGTATTCCCTCAACATTCTGGAGGCGATACCCCCCTGACCTGAGGGCCTCCAAGATCACATAGGGCCCCTCCCAATTGGGCTGGAGCTTTCCTACGTTCGCTGACCTTCCCGCAGCGTCGACCTTTTTGAGGACTAGATCTCCTGGGATGAATTGTTTGATTCTAATGTTTTTATCGAAGTACCTGGCCATCCGACGCTTCACTTCCTCTTGCCGAACCGTGGCGAGGTCCCGAAGCTCCTCAACCATATCCAGCGAGAGTCGTTGCTCCTCTTCGTTGCCTATTCTCCAGTCCTCGTCCCCTTCCTCGGCAGCTATGACCCGGGGGGATCTGACCTCGAACTCCACTGGGAGCACGGCTTCTGACCCGTGGGAAAGTTTGAATGGCGTTTCGCCCGTTGCCGTGTTGGGAGTCGTTCTCAAGGCCCATAAGACCGAGGGAAGTTGCTCCACCCAGTTCCCTTTCAGGTTCTCCACCTTCTTCTTCAGCAAGTTGACGATGACTTTGTTGGCGGCCTCCACCTGCCCGTTGCTTCGAGGATGGTGGATAGAGGCGAAGCGGAGGTCGATGCTCACTTGACCGCAGAAAGTGATGAGTTCATCGCTAGCGAATTGTGGTCCGTTGTCCGTTACAATGGCAAGGGGGAGTCCGTGTCTGCAGATTATTTCTCCCCAGATGAAATTCTTTATCACCTGCGAGGTCGTCTTCGCCAAGGCCTTAACCTCCACCCACTTGGAGAAATAGTCAATCATAACCAGCAAGAATCTCCTCTGACCGCTAGCCTGAGGGAATGGGCCGACCAAGTCCATCCCCCAGATGGCGAAGGGCCAGGGCGCAGTGATCGTCCTGAGCCTCTGCGCGGGTTGAAGTTGGAGCGGCGCGAAGAGTTGACACTTCTGACACTTTTTTGCAAACTCCATGGCATCCTTCCGCAGAGTCGGCCAGAAGTACCCTTGCCTTAGCACCCTCTTTTCTAGGGTCTGACTTCCCGAATGGCTCCCGCATTCTCCGGAGTGGATTTCCTCCAAGACCCTTGGAACTTCATCTTCCGTCACGCACCTTGCTAGGAGCCCAGCCAAGATTTTTCTGTACAGGCTTCCCTCGCGCATCACGTAGTATGCTGACTTGTACCTGAACCGCCTCTTATCTAGGTCTCCTTTCGGGAACTTGCCCGAGGCCAGGAAGGTGAGGATCGGGTCTATCCACGAGGTTCTCCGATCAATCTCCATCAACTCGCCTTCCTCGATGGATGGGCGGAACAGCTCGGTCACCGTTCCTCCTGCGCGAGGACCGTGCTTCGCCAACTGGCCCGCTCGGGCGTTCTCCTCTCTTGGAATGTGTTGAATGGAGAAGGTGTGGAACCATCCGACGAGGTCCCTAACCTTCGCCAGATACCTCTGGAGGGTTGGCTCCTTTGCTTCGAACTCCCCTCGAACCTGGGAGGCCACCACCATTGAATCTGTGAAAACCTTCACGTCCCGGATCTCCAGTTCCTTTGCCAGACGGAGCCCTGCCACCACTGCCTCATACTCGGCCTGGTTGTTGGTCACAGGGAACCGAATGTGGATCGCTTGCTCGATCCTGGTCCCATGTGGGCTGACCAGGATCACCCCTCCGCCGAGGGAACTTTTTCCCGATGCTCCATCCGCGAACAGATCCCATGCCACCAACCCGGCGGGCTCTGGCCCGTCCACTTCTTTGACGTACTCTGCCAGGAAGTCTGCTACCGCTTGTGATTTCATCGACAACCGGGGGATGAAGCTGACATCAAACTCGCTGAGCTCCACCGACCACTTCGCCAACCTGCCCGAATGCTCTATTCCCTCCATAATGTTGCGAAGGGGATGGTCGGTCACCACCCTGATCGAGTGAGCCTAAAAATATGGGCGGAGTTTCCGGGCCGAGATGATCAAAGCAAATGCTAGCTTTTCCAGGACAGGGTACCTCAGCTCCGCCTTCTTCATGACTCTGCTAACATAGTAGATCGGCAGCTGCTTCTTCCCCTCCTCCCGGACCAGAACCGAACTCACTGCCTCGACCCCTACTCCTAGGTAGAGAAAGAGGTCTTCTCCTTCCCTTGGCCCCTGGAGCAAGGGGGCTCGCGTTAGTTGTTCCTTCAAGGCCTGAAAGGCTTTCTCACACTCCGGCGTCCATTCGAATTTTTGACCCTGGCGCAGGGCCTTGAAGAAAGGAGAGCACTTCTCTCCCGCCCTAGAGAGGAACCGACTCAGCCCTGCTAACTTCCCAGTCAGCCTCTGAATTTCTTTCGCGTTCTTCGGCGATTCCAACTCCAAGATGGCCTTTACCTTGTCTGGATTGGGTTCGACCCCCTCCGGGGTGAGTAGATGGCCTAAGAACTTTCCTCGACTTGCTCCAAAAACACATTTGGAAGGGTTCAGCCTCATCTTCAACCTCCGAAGGGTAGCGAAGGTCTCCACTAGGTCTTGCAGGTGGGACTCCACATCCCTGCTTTTAACCATCAAGTCATCCACGTAGACCTCTAAGTTGCGCCCCTTCTGCTCTCTGAAGACCCGATCCATCATCCTTTGATAGGTCGCCCCTGCATTCCTCAACCCAAACAGCATCATCTTGTAACAATAACACCCATCGTCCGTGATGAACGAGACGTCCTTGACGTCGGGCGAGTGCATTCGAATTTGATGGTAGCCAGAGAACGCGTCCAAGAAACTCATCACATGGAATCCGACCGCTGAATCTACCAACGCATCGATCCGGGGCAACGGGTAGCAGTCTTTGGGGCATGCTTTGTTCAACATAGTGAAGTCCACACACATTCTCCACCTCCCATCCCCCTTCTTCACCATTACTACATTTGAAACCCACCCTGGGTATTGGATTTCTTCCACGAATCCGGCCTCGAGCAGCTTCCCCACTTCCTCTCTGATAGGCCCGGCGAGGGTGGGCGACACCTTCCTCTTCTTTTGGCGAATGGGGTGATAATACTTCTATTATTTTCCTAACAAAAAATCCGATCATTGAGAGAAAGAGTAAACACATTGATCTCAGATTTCATTTCATACGAGATCAAGTTGAAAAACGTGTCATGATGTAACCCATTGTTCGACGGAAAAGCAACTTGCAGATCTCTTGACCAAACCTCTACATCGCCTTCGATTCACAAACTTGTGAACGAATATGGGAGTTGAAAATGTGCGGTGTTGAAACCAGTTTCCCGGTTTCAGCGTTCGAAAGGGGGTTGCGACTAACCCTTACTTGACCTAAGCCCAGACCCTTGACCGGTTGCTAGGAACTAGGAGAACTTGCCCTTGAAGAACACTTGAATCTAGAAATGAACCCCTTAAGCTTCAGCGAGGAGGTCCCACCACATACCCGGAAGATCTTAGAGCGCTTCCCCTCCCAAGCCAATGCTGAGCCTGGGCACCTTGGAGGGCACTAAGGAACACCTCACCGACCACCTTCAACGTCAAGGGGAGGGGAGGGGTAGTGCTTGCTCACGCGCGAGAGAGGGGGTAGGAACCAACCCTTCCCAAGGTGCCCATGGGGGTCTATTTATAGACTTTCCCAAAAATGGACTGCGAATAGCCAAAATTGGACTGCGGATAGCCAAAATTGGACTGCGGATAGCCAAATGAACCGAGCTCACCATGCCTGGGCGAGTGGACATCATCCACTTGCTGACCTAACAGGCTGAGCAGATGCCCAAGAGGCGGGCGAGTGGGGGATCCCCACTCGCCCAGGAGGAGGGCGAGTGGGGGGAATCCTCCACTCGCCCTGGGCGAGTGGGGAGATCCCCCACTCGCCCAGGAGGGGGGCGAGTGGGGGGAATCCTCCACTCGCCCCGGGCGAGTGGGGAGATCCCCCACTCGCCCAGGAGGGGGGGCGAGTGGGGAGATCCCCCACTCGCCCCGGGCGAGTGGGGAGATCCCCCACTCGCCCCGGGCGAGTGGGGAGATCCCCCACTCGCCCAGGAGGCGGGCGAGTGGGGAGATCCCCCACTCGCCCAGGAGGTGGGTCAGTGGGGGGGGGGGGGGGGGGGGGGGACTCCGCCCTCCCTCTGGCCCCGCTGACTCCTTCCGCTCTCCTGCCTCGACCGGCTCCGGTCACCTCTGAGCGGTTACTCTACTAGCCTCGGCTAACCTTGCTGTCTCGACCTCATCCGCGCCGGGCCGCACCGACTCGGAAAATATGAGGGTTGTACATGCGGCTTAAGGGGGGATGATGGCCTAATCCGCCTGGAGATGAAGACAAGCAGCCGAAATCCTTTGTGAAGATATCCGCAATATAATGGTTAAATAAACAAATATATAAAATATGTTATCCTCTATGTACCATTTAAAAATGTTTGACTAATGAAAGCCTTTATAAAGGGGCAAGGCTGTGTAACATAGCATAATCCTTTTTCTGAGATAATAAAACTAGAAGTAATATTGGGTATTCCTGTGAGTGCAAGTTTATGTAAGAAAATTTCTCATGAGCCCTGCTTTTCCCATCAAATATGACTTCGTACAACTCTTACATTTTGTATAGATTGTTTACCTGCGTAGTTCAACTTTAATCGCATGCCCTCTAACAAAGCCCCTCCTTCCATATACGATATACAATTCTTTTCTACAAAATAACTTAACAATCACAGTTAAAAGTTTGGAGCTTTGATAGCATTTAAATAATCCAAAACCAAGGATGCACAAACTAAATCTAGAGAGAACACCATTATGAATGCAAGAAATACTTTGATATATAGAATAAAAGATAATCCATGACAACAACCTCTTTCAACAGATACAAACACACATGAAAATAGGAGATAAAGTAGGAGTAATGTCACATCCGATCCTCTCACTAGAGTAAACTGAAGCAAGATGGCGCCTAAATCCAAGAGAAAGAACTACACTGAATAGGAACCTTAAAACAAGAAGATATATCGTTGGCGCTGCTCTTTCCTATCCTGGAGGGGGAGGAAACCACTATGTTGTTGCTGCTCAACTTTCTGAAAGAGAACCTGATAGAATACAAGGGTTGAAAAAAGACATAGCTAGCTTACTTAATGTCCATGGGATACTCAAAACTGTTGAGTTTTGAAGTGAGCTAACGCCCGGCGTTAGAGCTAACGTCGACATTATCTCCTTCTCGCTGAGCTAACGCCAGCGTTAGCTCCTTCTCGCATCTTCCCCCTATTTTTGTCTATAAATAGAGGGGTACCCCCCCACAAAGAGTATGCATTCTGAAAGTGGCGAGTATCCTCAACTTTGAGCGAGTTAGAGATACCAGAGTGCTACCCGGCGAGCATCGAACTTGAAGTAAGTTCGGCAAACGACCTAGGGAGAGTTTCTTACACGCGAGTTAACGCGGAGCGTTACGAGCTAACTTGGGGCGTTGAGTGTGGCGAGCTTCGTCTAGTTTCGACTAGGGAGCTGAGGAGTGAGAGCAGCGAGCTTGCGAGTAGTAGAGCTAACGCCTGGCGTTAGAGTTAACGCTGGCGGTAGAGAGCAGCGAGTATCACCTGCGCGGTGTGCTCCGGAGGAGAAGCGGACCTTGTCCGTGACCAAGTTCTTTACTTCTTTGGCTGTCGTGAATCAAGTTGGATGCAACTTGTATTCAGCCCTGTCCTTTTTGTAACTAGCTGCCGAGTATTAGTATTTGTGAAAGCTTGTGTTCATTTCTTGGTGTCCTTATTCTCCTATTGGTTGACGTGTTCTTCCGACTTCAAAATATTTTCACATGGTATCAGAGGGATAGTGGGAACAAGGACTGAGCAACCAAGATGGACGGCGGAGGAGGGTATGCTAGGGGACTTGGCATCAAGCTGCTCACCCAGACCAACTACAAGAAGTGGAAGTCTTGCATGGAGAGTTACCTGCTTGGAGAGGACCTATGGGAGGTCGTTGGAGGAGAAGAGCAGGCAGAAGTCTTTCCAATCGAAGACAATGGTCAAGTTGTGAGAGCTTGGAGGAAGACCAACGCCAAGGCGGAGTTTACCTTGAAGAGAGCCATTTCACCTGACTTGTTTGACCACATCATAGGTTGCAAGTCAACGTCTGAGATCTGGATAGCCTTCGATGGGTTATTCAACAAGAAGAATGTAGCGCGGCTACAATTTCTAGAGAATGAGTTGGCGAGGTCGACTCAAGGCGAGATGGCGATATCCACCTTCTTCCTGAAGGTGAAGAACCTGTGTGGGGAGATCTCGGCCTTGGACCCTGAAGAGCCAATCTCAGAGGTGAAGTTGAAGCAGCACATACTCTGAGGCTTGAGGAAGGAGTATGTCCCCTTCATTACTTCCGTGCAAGGGTGGGCTACTCAGCCCTCCTTACTGGAGCTAAAGAACCTGTTGTCGTCACAAGAGAGCTTGGCGAAGCAGATGACGGGAGTATCCATCTCAGGGGGAGATGGCGAGGCATTGTTCTCAGGAAAGAGGAGATCCTGGGACAAGAAAAAGAAGAACTCCGGAGATGGACCTTCAACGTCCTCTCAGGGAGATGGGAGGAAGTTCCTCCCTGCGCGCGATGAGATGGGGAGATCCCTTTGCTTTGCCTGTAGGAAGTACGGGCACATGGAAAAGGACTGCCAGTCCAATCTGAAGGCCGGTCATGTTGCTAACAAGGAGGGAGATCACCAGAGAGGTGGAGGAAGATGTGGAGGTCACCAGGGCGGTGAGAGGGGGGACAATTGTTTCCTGGCAGAGATGACGGTAACTTCAGTCGATTTCTTAGCCTCCATCAACCTCGAGAATGACTTGATAGTGGATTCCGGTTGCGGGCATCATCTCACAGGAGATATGTCGAAGTTTGTCTCCTTGGAAGCATATGAAGGAACGGATGCTATCATCACTGCGGATGATATGGTACATCCCGTGGAGCGAGAAGGGAAGGTGTCCCTTGGGAGTAGAGAGAAGCCAGTGACACTGAAGAGTGTGTATCACGTGCCTGGTATGAAGAAGAATCTCTTCTCGGTTGCTAACACAGTGGATGCTAGATACCACATGCTGTTTGGACCGAAGGAGGTGAAGTTCCTGAAGAACCTCTCGTCTGTCGATGCTGACATCACGCTCACCGGGAGAAGGGTGAAGGATTTGTATGTTCTGTCTGTAAATACCTACGTGAACAAGCTAAAGACAAACGACAGCGCAGTGATCTGGCATGAGAGGCTGGGTCATGTGGTGATGGACAAGCTGAAGATGATGGCGACAAAGGGCCTAGTGAGTGGCCTGCCTCATCTCTCTTCCTACGGCGACGACCATGTGTGCGACGGATTCCAATATGGAAAGTCACATCGACTTCCATTTAACAAGTCGAAGACCAGGTGTAAGGCACCTCTTGAGTGCGTACATGCTAATGTTATGGGGCCGTGCGCCACCCTTACTTATGGAGGCAATAAGTATGCACTGGTTCTGGTGGATGACTACACCCGCTACACGTGGGTATACTTTCTGAGAGAGAAGTCAGAAGTATTCGAGAAGTTCCTAGAGTGGAAGGAACTTGTGGAAGGGAGGCTGAACCGCAGAGTGAAGAAGCTGAGAAGCGACAATGGAGGGGAGTTTACCTCAAATTAGTTTGCTTCTTTCTGTAGAAGGTTCGGCATTCGGCAGGAGCTCTCCTTCGCTCACACCCCTCAGCAGAATGGGGTGGCAGAGAGGAAGATCCGCCATCTGGTGGAGACTAACAGGAGTTGGCTACATGCCAAGAGCATTCCCAAGGCCTTATGGGCGGAGGGAATGGCGTGTGCTACCCATGTGATCAACAGGCTACCTCTGAGTCCTAACAGGATGGTGTCTCTACACCAGCTCATATTCGGGGAGAAGCCAAATGTGGGTCACATGAAAGTGTTCGGTTCTACCTGCTTCGTGCACGTCCCGGACGCTCAGAGAACCAAGTTGGAGCCAAAAGCGAGGAAGTGTATCTTCATCGGCTACGATGAGCGGAAGAAGGGGTGGAAGTGCATGGATCCGCAGACCCACAAGTTCGTCGTCTCGCGCGGCGTAGTGTTTGAAAAACTGGTCTCATACCAGGGAGTCTCTTCTGTGGTGCTGTCGGAGAGTGGAGAATCTAGCATGGAAGAAGAGAGGGTCACTGAGGACCCTACTGTGGAGTTGGAGCTATCTCCCAGTGCTTCAATGCCATCTGGCTCAGGAGGAGCTTCTGGCTTAGGGGGGAGCTTCGAACTCTAGAAGCAGGAAGAGAATTGTTTCAAGAGGAGTTCAGAGAGGAGCTCAAGAAGAGGAGTCTACCGGAGTGGTAGATAGTGGCCAAGCCTTGAGGAGGTCGAAGCGGACCATCATCCCGCCTTCTTGCTATAAGGAGGGGAACTTCGTGAGTTTGGTCTCCTGCTTCTTCGCAGGACCACTCGATGAGAGGGAACCTGCCTGCTTTGATGATGCAACTGGCATCAAGGAGTGGGACGCGGCCATGACCGAGGAGATGGAGGCCCTAGAGAAGAATGAGACATTGGACCTGGTTCCCATGGTGGAGGGCATCAAACTTGTCACCTGCAAATGAGTGTACAAGGTTAAGAAGAGAGCAGATGAAGAAGTAGAGCGGTACAAGGCGAGGCTTGTCGCTCGGGGCTTCTCACAAACCTACGGAGAGGACTACGAGGAGACATTTAGTCCTGTCGCAAAGATGACGTCGGTGAGGACGGTGATCGCTCTAGCGGCGTGCCGAGGTTGGAAGCTGTGGCAGCTTGATGTGAAGAACGCGTTCCTATATGGAGAGATTGACAAAGACATATTCATGGTGCAACCACCTGGATATGTGTCCAAGTCACTGCCACATCACGTCTGCAAGCTGAAGAAGGCCCTCTACGGGTTGAAACAGGCGCCGAGAGCCTGGTATGGAAAGATTGCGGAGTATTTGCAGTTCTGCAGCTATGATGCCTCAGACTAAGACTCTAACATGTTCGTGAAGAAGAGTGGAGGTCTTCACGTGTTGGAGCTGCTGTACGTCGATGACATGATCGTGACAGGGAACAACCTTGAGGAGGTCGCGACGCTGAGACAGCAGCTCTCCATACGATTCGAGATGAAGGATCTTGGTGAGCTGCACCATTTCCTTGGCCTCCAAGTTGAGAAGAGAAGAGGCGGGCTGTATGTTTCCCAGAGGGCGTATGCCGAGAGGATCGTCGAGAGATTCAGCATGAAGGAGGGGAAGAGCAGTTTCGTTCCTCTGGAGGCCGGGCTGAAGCTTCGGAAGGAAGAATGGAGGATTATTCCTGATGGGGAGTCTTATCTACTTGACTATCACGAGGCCGAACATCGCCTTTGCTGTCGGCCGAGTTAGTTGGTATATGCAGGAGCCGCGGAAAGCCTCATCTGGAGGCAGCTAAGGGGATACTGAAGTACGTGAAGGGAACCCTTGAGATGGGGTTGTCCTATGGAGAGGAGTCTGACTTCAAGCTGCATGGGTACACGGATGCAGACTACGGAGGTGACACTGATGATCGCAAGTCGACATTAGGGTACGTGTTTTTGTGTGGAGCTGCTGCTATATCGTGGTGTAGCAAGAAGAAGGACTCTATTTCTCTTTCTACCACGGAGGCCGAGTACAAGACATCGTCCTTAGCAGCTCAGGAGTGTGTCTGGATAAGGAGACTAGTGGAGGATGTGGACGAGGAGGTCAGTGGACCTACTGTGCTTCGCGAGGACAATGAGAGTGCATTGAAACTGATAACCAATCCAGTGTGTCATGCAAGAACCAAGCACATTGAGATCGAGCATCACTTCATCAGATAGAAGGTGCTGGGTGGCTTGATCGCTGTGGAGCATGTGCGGAGTGAAGATAACCTTGCGGATATATTCACGAAGTCCCTATCTGCGGGGCCATTCCGGAGGCTTCGCTCGTTGCTTGGAGTTATTCCCGGAGCTCACTTCAAGGGGGAGTGTTGAGTTTTGAAGTGAGCTAACGCCCGACGTTAGAGCTAACGCCGACGTTATCTCCTTCTCGCTGAGCTAACGCCAGCATTATAGCTAACACCAGCGTTAGCTCCTTCTCGCATCTTCCCCCTGTTTTTGTCTATAAATAGAGGGGTACCCCCCCAAAGAGTATGCATTCTGAAAGTGGGGAGTATCCTCAACTTTGAGCGAGTTAGAGATACCAGAGTGCTACCCGGCGAACATCGAACTTGGAGTAAGTTCGGCAAACGACCTAGGAAGAGTTTCCTACTCGCGAGTTAACGCGGAGCGTTAGGAGCTAACGCGGGGCGTTAAGTGTGGCGAGTAGCGAGCTTCGTCTAGTTGCGACTAGGGAGCTGAGGAGTGCGAGCAACGAGCTTGCGAGTAGTAGAGCTAACGCCTGACGTTAGAGTTAAGGCTGGCGGTAGGGAGCAGCGAGTATCACCTGCGCGGTGTGCTCCGGAGGAGAAGCGGACCTTGTCCGTGACCAAGTTCTTTACTTCTTTGGCTGTCGTGAATCAAGTTGGATGCAACTTGTATTCAGCCCTGTCCTTTTGTAACTAGCTGTCGAGTATTAGTATTTGTGAAAAGTGTCCTTATTCTCCAGTTGGTTGACGTGTTCTTCCGACTTCAAAATATTTTCACAAAAACCTGGGCGCACTGTAATAAAATGAAAAATTGATTCAAAACCATACATTGAGTTGGAGAGTGTGTACATGGGTCATTCACATTTTAATTTTAACAAAAAAGATCATTATTTATTACGTTCACAAATATTCTCATAGTATTTTTACATTTAGCTAGATGTGTCTAGATAAAGGATAAAACCTTATTACAGTAGACAAAACTTAAACGATAGAGTTAATTTCATGTCTAATGTGCTTATATATAAACTCTATGAAATTCAAAATTTATATATTTCCTACACAAATAGTTACTTTAAGTAAATGAATATAATATTAACATTCACATGTTGATGCGTTTTGAGGCATTGTTATATGTAGATCAATTTGACGGATTTGGTCGAACACCACTCCCCCTAAAATGAGTGTTCTAACTTGACTTAATATCCAACGGCTTGGAATATAATTTACCTCGCTTCCAAATGTTCAGGCTACTCCACACCTCACATTGAGTCATGTGACCATCTGTTCTCTACATGCTCCTTATCCACTTCTATATGGAATCACTTTGGAACACTTCTTCTATCAAATTAACATCACACACTAACCATTCAACATATATAGATGTCATATTTGATTAAAGCATGCTAGATGACTTAGTAAAAAATTAACTCAAAAAATAAATTTTTACGGATTTTATTTGCTGCATTTGGGGAAAACCTGGCGGGAAAGATGTGCTAGATTTTACTCGGGCTCTTCTCGCCACATTAACCAAATTATTTTGAATATTACCTCTGATATTAAGACATGTATCATGAAATTTAAGTCACATGCCTACCTCAATAATGTTGGTTGGTCCTGTTTGATCTTCTATTTGATTCAACGCATAGGAGTCCGATAGGGTGATTAGTATAAGGTAGTGACTCGATAGACCTAAGTGCGACGAGTGGTTTACGTTAGATCTGAGTTTTAGTCTAGATCCTCTAGATGGGAGGATGGGCAGTCCAGATCGTTTAGTGTAAACCCTAGAGGCCCTGGTTTGCAATAAAAGGGAATTAAACACATCTTTTAATTCCTGTCCGATTTTCTCACGCCAAACTAGAAGCCTTCAAGGAGTGCAAGTTCTTCTCCCTTACAGGATGGAGTTTATGCTTCTTCTTCCTTCAAAGCGGTGAGCACAAGACAAGGAGGGCAACAGACAACACAACCCTAATTCTTCTTCCTTCTTAGGACTGAAGCCGACCGTCCATATCAAGCTCTAATGGCCGGAGGTCCGGTATAACTTCCATCTTGCATTTTCTATTCTCGATCCTCCTTCCGCTGCGCACTGGATATCATGTTCATCTAGCACTTGATATCAGGGCTTTAGAGGATAGATCTTGCTTTTCTAAAATCTGTGATAAAATTTTTTCTTTCTGGTTGGAGTTGCCCGTTGCCTCCCCTGTGCTGGAATGTAGTATTTTTTCAATTCATGAAATTTATTCATGGGTTTTGGATGTGCTGTAAGAGGCAACGTCTACTTCGTGTTCTTGATCCAAATCCAAATCCTCATATGGTTCTTCCCCGACCTCTCTCCCTCGCTGTCCGCTCTCAGTCTCATGTCGCTGGCGAGTTTGAGCTCTGGCAATGGACTGCACAGGTCCTTCGGGAAAGTGCAAGCGTGCAACAGTGGATGCGCCGACATGCAGCTTGAGCGGACGGACGTACATGTAGATCTTCTCCAGCGTGGTCAGGAGAGCGGGCATGGGTCTCCAGCGAAGTCCATGGGTTGTTTCATCAGGCGGACATAAATATTGTCTATCTTGCATTTTCAACAATGATTGTCTATTTTTTTTTTAAGTCAAATGATTTTGCCCATCGACAGACACAAAGAGGTTCACTTGATAACGTATTTAATTAATTTATTATTTAAAACATTTGTACGTGCTAAATCAATTAAATACTTGAGTGCACTAATTAGTATAAAGTTTACCGAGCATGTCAAGAGTAGCCAAAGCATCCTGACAAGTCCAGTAAAGTGATTTCCAGTGAATGTGTCATGATGTAAGTTCAAAATCACAAACAACCTAATTTTTTGCACATTGCAATTAAATTTAAACTAATGTTTGATTACCCGGCCCCACAGGGAAGTAATTGTTAATGTATATTTGGTCAAATAACAGGTTCGAAGGTATAACAGGTCAGTTGGGTACACGGATACTCATCCCCCGTAGGTACTCCTAGGGTTTTCCCTATATATATCCGCTAGGGGCAACGGGGAGTGGATTCTACTTTGATCCTCCTCCGGATGCTTCGAGCAAACCTCTCACAATCTCGAAGTTTGCCCTAAGGGTTTTCTCGCTCCCGTCCGCGAGGTCCCTGTTCACGCGAAGCCTTCGCGATCTCCTGCCGCTGCCGCTCGCCATCGACGAAAGAGGAAGTTCGCGTAACTGTTTGCCTCCCCTGTCGCCGTTCGCAGCAGTCGCTCCTCGCCGCCGCTCGTCTGGGAGAAATCGCGAGCTTCCGACTTCGTCCCCGTCGCCGATCGATCGCAAGGATCGTCGCTCTGTTCCCTGACGCCGATCATTCATCGATCTCCTCGCTCCCGTCGCCGTTCGCAGCAGTCGCTCCTCACCGCCGCACGTCCAGAGGAAGCCGCTCGCTGCTGCTGTTCCTTGCGACCGCCATCCGCGAAGCTTTCGCGAAGGAGATCGCGATCCAGATCTGTTCGACGTTCTCGTGAAGGTGTTCGCGCATCTGCCGTCGCCGTTCGCCTGCATCGAGCGCGTGCTTCCGCCCTTTCGTCCTCATCGCAGATCGCGATTCTGCTGGGCTCCCGCGCTGTCGCACGTCGTCTGTAGCGGAGAAAGTTTTCGTCGGCAGTGCTTGCTTCCGCCCAGCCGCCGCACGTCGCGTGAAGGAGGAACTCTCGCGTTGCTCTCGCGATCCAGTCCTGCAAGCCGTCGCCTCTGCCGTGTGCAGTCGCCGGAATCACCGGATCCAAAGCCTCCCGCCTCAGATCCGCCGCGCCGCCGCCTCCGTCGTCCAGATCTGCCGCAGCGCCGCCGCCTCCGCCTCCAGATCCCCCTCAGCCGCCATCAGATCTCCCGCTGCCGCCGTCTCCAAGCCCAAGGAAGTGCAACCCTAAGCGCTACCGCCAGCGCTACCTACTAGCATCTGGCGCTAGCAGCCGAACAGGCTACCGCCCAGGCTACCGCCGGCGCTAGCTACAGAGTTTTGATTCCTCTGTCTGGTGGCTTGTTCTCGTCTGTCGGGCGCACAATGATGAAGGGGAACATCATGACGTCCCCCGTTCCGATGATAAAGCTGGAGAAGTTCACGGCGACTGAGTTCAACGACTGGAAGTTGAATACTCAGTTCGGGATGAAGTTTCTGAACGTGTTCTACACAGTTCAGTCTGATGGTGCTGAGGTCGTAGGGACTGCTGAAGAGGCTCAGTGGATTTCAGATGAAGACTTCTGCAGGGACTACCTGCTGAACTGCCTGTCTTCCAATCTGGCGAAGACGTACATGAAGCTGAAGACAGCTAAGGCCATCTGGGATGCTTTGCTGGAGCACTTCAGGCAGGAGGAGGACCTGTCCAAGGCGCACTTAGTGGACAAGTTCCACTCGTTCACCTTCGACGAGGAGAAGGCCATTCTCCCTCAGGTATCAAACTTTGAAGTTTTAGTAGATTCCTTGCATAGCGAGAATATTGCGGTGCCAGATAGCTTTGTTGCTAGCACAATTGTGTATAAGTTGCCTTCTACGTGGTACAATTTCAAAACTGAAATGTACCGCAAGAAGATGCAGGTGGGCTTGAACGAACTCAAGCGTTTTATACGCATTGAGGACGAAAATAGGACTCGACACGCTCTAGAAGTCGTTAGCAAGCAGAAGGCTGCTGCTAACATGATTACGAACTCTAGACGCGCGCCAAACCCTAGAAAGCAAAATCCCAACCCGAGTAGCTCCCAGGTTGCAGGCCCAAGTAAACAAATCAAAAAGTGTAAGGGCAAGTGCTATAACTGCAACAAGTGGGGACACAACGCATCTGATTGCAGGCTTCCACGTAAGGAGAAGGGCAAGATACCACAGGAAGGAAACCATGCTAACATGGTTAGTCTCACTGAGCCATCCAACTTTTTTGCCATGGTTGGAAACGAGAAGGCCAGTACAGAGTGGTTCCTTGACTCGGGGGCAACGTGCCATGTTTGCAACAACCCTACTCTGATGACAGGTCTTACTGATGCAAGAGAATCTGTGACCATTGCCAACGGTGAGACAGCTGACGTTCTGAAGGTGGGGAATGCAACTTTGCTGCTATCCTCAGGTAAGACTTTAAATTTAAAGAATGTTAATTTTATTCCTTATTTAGCTCCTAACTTAGTGTCTATTAGCTTACTATGTGATGCTGGTATGTCTTTTACTTTCTGTAGCGGTAGAGTAACACTGTCAGTTAACTCACACTATTTTGGATGTGACTACGTCCAAAATAGAATGTACAGATTAAGTCTAGCAAATGAAATAGTTCAACAAGTTCAAACAAACTTAGTTAGCACTAAGACTCTACATGAGAGACTAGGACACGTAAACTATAGGAAAATGTTCCAAATTGCTAGAACTCACCAGATAGCTTTAGACACTACAATCAAAACTGATAAATGTGAAGTGTGTGCTCAAACTAAGATCACTAGGAAACCTGTTAGTGCGGTTACTAGGAGCACAACACCCTTAGAACTAATACATTCCGATATATGTGAATTAAAAAAGTTTTGTCACTAGAGGAGGCAGGAAGTATTTGATCACCTTTATAGATGATTGTTCTAGGTTTTGTCACATTTATCTTCTTAAAACTAAAGATGAAGCGTTTGAAAATTTTTTTATTTTCAAAACCAGGGTAGAAAACCAATTAGGCATGAAAATCAAACGATTTAGAAGTGATAGAGGAGGATATATGTCCAGTGAGTTCAAATGTTTCCTTGCCCAACATGGAATCATTGCAGAAACCACTGCTCCTTACTCGCCACAGTCTAACGGCATAGCTGAGCGTAAAAATCGCACATTAACAAAAATGTTAAACTCTATGCTCTTGACTGCAGGCATGCCTTCCGCTTATTGGGGAGAAGCAGTCTTAGCTGCAAATCACATTTTGAATTAAGTTCCTCATGCCAAGTTAGAGGTTACACCCTACGAGCTTTGGTTTAAGAGACCCCCGTCTTTTACTAGACTTAAGACCTGGGGCTGTATAGCCTATGTCAGGGTCCCTGACCCTAGACGGTCTAAGATTGGACCTAGGACCAATACATGTGTCTACCTAGGTTGTGCTGAGGATAGTGCTGCAGATAGATTCTTAGATATTTTTAATAACGTCGTCATAGAATCTAGGGACGCTGTGTTCTTTGAAGATAAGTTCCTCAAGGATAAGAACCTGTCTCTCCCAGGTATGCAAGTAACTATTACAGAAGATGATCCTACTTCAGTACCGAGCACCTCCTATTCCGTTCTGGTAGATAACTCTGGCCTAGAGTCTAGGAGGACTTCTTTAAGAGAGCGAATTCCCAGAGCCTTCAGTAGTGACTTTGTCACTTGCCACGTTGAGGCTGATCCATCCACCTATAAGGACGCGATGAGATCCAGGGATTCCCTACTCTGGAAAGAAGCTATTGATGAAGAGATAAATTCTCTACTTCAGAATAACACCTGGACGTAGGTTGATAATCCAAAGGGGGCTAAAACCGTAGGGTGTAAGTGGATTCTGAAAAAGAAACTAAATCCTGATGGTAGCGTAGCTAAGTATAAAGCACGCCTGGTGGCTAAAGGTTTCACACAAGTAAGCGGAGTAGATTATTTTGATGTCTACTCACCCGTATGTCACTTAGCAACCATTAGGGCCCTCCTTGTTATTTGTGTCTATTGAGAACTTTATTGTTCATCAAATGGATGTTAAGACTGCGTTCTTGAACGGAGATCTGACTGAAGAGATCTACATGAGTTAACCTGAAGGTTTCATTGTAGACGGTCACGAAACAAAGGTCTGTAAATTACTTAAGTCTTTATACGGACTAAAGCAAGCACCGAAATTATGGCATGAGAAGTTCGACTATAGTGTAAAGAACATGGGATTCATGTCGAGTCTCTCAGATAAATGTCTTTACATACGTTATAGATCGGATAAAGTCGCCATAATATGCTTGTACGTAGATGATATGCTCATTCTAGGGTCTGATCAATCCGAAGTGGATGACGTTAAGTCAGACCTAATAAAAGAATTTAGCATAAAAGACCTAGGTGTAGCTAACACTATACTAGGCATGCAAGTGAGCTTTGGGCAGACTGGCATCTCCCTAAGTCAAAGCCACTATAGACAGTCCATGTTGGACACATGGGGATACAGTGACAGTAGAGCATCTGAGACACCATACGACTACACTAACCGCCTAAAGCCCAATGAAGGAGCTATGGTTAGACAGTTAGATTATTCTAAACTGCTTGGTAGCCTCATGTATGCTATGGTCTGCACTAGACCTGACATAGCCTTTACGGTTTGCATGTTGTGCAGATTCATTAGTAATCCTGGATAAGACCATTGGAACGCCTTAGATAGGCTCATGAGATACTTAAATCACACCTAAAAGTATGCTTTAGTTTACACTGGCCATCCTTCAGTTCTTGAAGGTTATTCTGATGCATCATGGTGCTCGGAATTAAATGACAGCAAGTCCACTAGTGGGTTTGTATTCACACTAGGAGGAGCAACTGTAGCCTGGAAGTCCAAGAGGCGGTCTTGTATTGCACTCTCTTCTATGGAATCCGAACTCTACGCTCTTGTTGCAGCAAGCGAAGAAGCAAAGTGGTTAAGAGATTTGGTGATGAACATTCCTTTATCGAGCCTGAAAATGAGTTATGTTGCATTTTACTGTGACAATCAGGCTACGAAAATGATTGCTACAAACACTTTGTTCAATGGCAAAAGAAGGCATCTCAGGCTGAAACAATCCTGGTTGACCTCACTCACAAGTCAAGGGATTATGACCCTGATTGATGTGAGATCTAAAGATAATTTTGCAGATGCCTTGACCAAAGGCTTGAGTAGAGCTCTCACAATAAAAACATCGGGGGAGGTTAGACTAAAGTTCATAGAAATATGAAACTTTCCTCCGCAGTTTATGTTTTGATAGTGAGAACCTATAGTCGCAACATTCAAGCATCTAAATAACAGACTGAAAACCGCAAATAATTTCTTGATGAACACCCAAGATGGTCAGATGTCTATTATTCCACATTTGATAACTAAGCATCTTTCTCATTGTAAGTTGATTCAAAAATTATTCAACTGGGAATAGAAAGTCGTTGTAGTCGGTTATCTAACATTGATGATCATAACACATTATTCCACACCTGATAATGTTGCAAACGTTATTATGTCATATCATTCAACTTTTGTTGATAAAGCACATAATGATCACTAATGGATATGATAACGGTTGATTTACAGAATCAACACTAGACTGGTCCCTGCTAGGCTGGATAGAGATGCTGACAGTGTTACTTCACCATTGCTACAGGTTCTAAGCTCACTTATGTTAGAGCTAGTTCTCTTTCTACGTTGCTGCATATGTTTATGAATTCATTGAGTTTTCTAACTCATGAAATTCCTTGCAGGCTATGGTGGAGATGGAGGAGAGAAAGTAGTATTTGATATGGATGCTGATGATCTACTGACGAGTAGAATTGTCATTTGCTTATCCCTGTCATTTTGTTTTCAGACTATTTTTATTGAGTGACACTTTATTCTGGATGTTATATATTAATCCTGCTGTTACTTATTGTGCTAACTCTTTTGTTTATGTTAAGTTGAAAACTCCTTTTTTGCTTTTACTACTTTCTGCACTTCGAAACGTATACATTATTTGTCACAAATATAGGAGGAGATTGTTAATGTATATTTGGTCAAATAACTGGTTCGAAGGTATAACGGGTCAGTTGGGTACACGGATACTCATCCCCGTAGGTACTCATAGGGTTTTCCCTATATATACCCGCTAGGGGCAACGGGGAGTGGATTCCACCTTGATCCTCCTTCCGATGCTTCGAGCAAACCTCTCACAGTAATCAATAATAATACAATTGGTATATAGTAGTAAGTATATAATAAGTTTAATGGGTCCTCATGCCCACAAGTACGAGATTCCATTAATTTTAGTATATCACTTATTAGTTATATAAATCAAGTTCGATTAAATCCAAAGCGGTAGTAGTTTTTGCCCAAAGGGAGACTGGATTTCTATCACTAATAATTAACATGGGTTAATTATTAGATAAAATATATATGATTATTTCGATGCTTTCCACTATATGTTGCTTCAAAAACAAATCATAAGCATGTTTTTTCTCCTTATCTATTTGCAGTTTTTAACACCTTAATCGACCCGAACTAGTTTATCCCCACTCTCACCGGGGATAATTATAAAATATGGAAAGATAAGGTGCTTATAGCCTTAGGGTGCATGGATTTAGATCTGGCTCTTCGTACGGAGGAGCCAGCTCTCCCCACGACGGAGAGCACGCCAGCTGACTGTACCTTATACGAGCGATGGGAGAGATCCAATCATCTCAGTATAATGGTAATCAAGACCCACGTCAGCCAGAGCATAAGGATCTATCCCCGAATGCAGAACTACTAAAGAACTGATGGGGGTCATTGATGAACAGTTCGTCAGCTTGGATAAAGCTCAGGTCAGCACTCTAATGGCAAAGCTCTGTTATATGAAGCTCAAAGGGACAGAAAGCGTAAGTGGACACATTATGGAAATGAGAGACATAGCTGCTCAGCTGAAGACTTTAGATGTCAATTTTTCAGAGTCATTTTTGGTCCACTTTATCTTGACTTCTTTGCCTGCTAACTACATTGCATTTAAAGTGTCTTATATGACACATAAGGAAAAGTGGTCAGTGAATGAGCTGCTGAACATGTGTGTTCAAGAGCAAGGCAGGATGAAGCAAGATAAATTGAAATTAGTCAATCTTGTGTCTCACAAGAAAGGACAGTCCTACAAACCTAAGAGTGATCCAAAGGATAAAGGCAAGGGGGTAGCGGTGTCCATAAAGAAATCAAATAACCATAAGCTATCCACTTGTTTTTTCTGCAATAAAAAGGGTCACATGAAGAAGGACTGCCAAAAGTACAAGGCATGGCTCAGTAAGAGAGGAGGTATGACATCTTTAGTGTGCTATGAATCAAACTTTGTGAATTCTCATAATTTTCATAACACGTGGTGGATTGATTCAGGCTCTACAATCCATGTTTCTACTATCATGCAGGGGTTTCAAAGCCTAAGGAAACCCAGTGATGGAGAACTCTGCGTCTATTCGGGGAATAAGATGTCATCTTCTGTTGAAGGTGTTGGGACATACAGATTAGGCCTAAAGATTGGATACATTTTGGATCTGGAGAAGACTTTTTATATTCCCAGTTTTTCTAAGAACTTGGTATCTGTATCTAAACTAGCACCTACGAGCTTTAATTTTCAGTTTAAAGACATTTCTTTTCTGATTGTTAAAGATTCAGTTATGTTGGCTCTGGTATATTAACAGATGGTTTATATAGTCTGGATCTAGATTTAAATTATATGCAATCATTTACTACTATGCATGACGATATAAGTAATATCAATGTGAAAAACACTCATTCATCTAGCTTATGGCATATGAGATTAAGTCACATCTCCATAGAGCGCCTTAATAGATTGGTTAAGGAAGGTGTCATTTAGACACTTGACTTCACCGATTTTGGTACTTGTTTGGGTTGCATAAAGGGAAAGCAAACTAATAAGTCCAATAAAGGAGCTAGAAGAAGTGATGAGAAATTAAGGATAATTCACACTGATATTTGTGGACCATTTACCACCTCATGTATGAATGGTCAAAAGTACTTTATTACTTTCATTGATGATTTTACAAGATACATGTATCTATACATTCTGAATGAAAAATCTGAAGCACTCGATGCTTTCAAAGTCTATAAGGCCTGTAGAGAAACAGTCTGGTTTGAGTATCAAAATTGTGAGATCTGACATGGTGGTGAATATTATGGTAGGTTCACAGATGGAAGCCAAAGACCTGGTCCATTCGCTAGATTCCTTCATGAACATGGAATCGTAGCTCAATATACGACGCCTGGCACACCACAACAAAATGATGTTGCTGAAAGGAGGAATCGAACACTGATGGACATGGTAAGAAGCATGACAAGTGTCTCAAATCTCCCTTCTCACATGTAGAGTGAAGCCTTGAAAACATGCGTGTATATCTTAAATAGGATTCCATCCAAGTCGGTTCCTAAAACACCCTTTGAGTTATGGAATGGATGGAAGCCTAGTTTGAACCATGTGCATATATGGGGTTGTCAAGTACAGGTCCTTCATTCAAGCTTTAAAGCTTCTTAGTTATGTCTCTTGTCCTCGTCTTGGGACTATTCATTGGAGACTTAATCTTGATGGTCATCTATTCCTTCATTCGATGCCTCTTGGTCTGCTAGCATTTGCACCATGGATTTCACAATTAGAAACTTTTATGGAGATCTATTTTATGCATCATCCTTCCCCCTAAAAGCTGCATCTGCCCTGCATTCGGAATTTCACTTAGATTCACAACTTATGTGCAACTCGTTGAAGATACAATCATTTTGTTGGAATACGTATGCTTGTGGTAGACTTATTCATAATCTCATCTCCCATTAGAATCATCGCATCCATCTCATTTTCAAGGAAGACAACCTTGTTGCCGACAGATTGACCTTTTCCTAAAGAAACTCCCCAATTTTATCTCAATTCTACAATCCAAACTCATTTCCCCCATTATTCATGGTCCATTCCTTCTGGATAAGATGGGCATCCATGCACTACATACTCTAAACTTGTGATTGTAATGAGGGCACTTTATATTTCAGTTTTTATTGCATGTGTGGTGTTATGTTTTGTTGGTTTTCAAATCACTTTTCATTTATCTCGGTATTTGTGATTATTGCTGCATTCGGGCTTGTTTACTTTGGCAGGTTGTTTTGGGTCAACTGTTTTGGTGTGGTGCATCGAGACGATTGATTTGCGGATTTGCATTTTAGACGTAGGGGGTGTGCATAAATGTATTCTTCTACCTTTTCAGGTTGTCCGCCAGACTAGATTTTATTTCTATTTGTATGTTAAATGTGGGAAGGATAAGTTGCGAGGCTTGAAAAATTGCGAGAAATGTATTTTGGGTAGCTTGTTTTCTTTTGGGTAGACTGGTTGCCGACCATCTGGTATGCGTTGTATCTTTTTACATATACAATAAAAATAAATCTTATATAAAAAAGTTATATTTAGATCAATATTTGTAATATATAGATAATATTATTTGATTTTTGTGTCACACAGAACTCATCCCTTTTAAAGGTGGCATTACTCCTTTTAAAGGTGTCATTTTCTTAGGGCCTGTTTGGGAGAGCGGTGACGGTGGGAAAATGAGTGGTAGCAAAAGAATGATAGGAAAATGAGCTATTGGAAAAAGTCTATTGCAAATGAAGATCTGTTTGAGTGAACTCCGTTTGCAGAGCTTTTCAGAAAAGAGAATCACATTATAAACTGTTTGGCAAAACTGGACATAAGTAAATAAATTAAATTCATAAATGCAGGTCCGGATGGAAAAATGTGCGCATAGGCCAAAAATACGCGCCCGGGCCGAAAATGTGTGCCCGACGGAAGCATGGGTGCATGGGCGGAAAAATTTGCGCACATGTGAAAAATGTGCGTTGGGGTAGAAAATGCGAGCCAAGGTGAAAAATGGGCGCTCGGGAGGAAAATGCGTGTCCGGTCCAAAAAATGGGCGCCGGGAGGAAAATGCGCGCTCGAGCGGAAAATCCGCGCCCGGGAGGAAAATGCGCGCTCGTGTGGAAAATCGACGCCATGGAGGAAAATGTGTGCCCGAGCCGAAAAATGGGCGCCCGGGAGGAAAATGCGCGCTCGAGCAGAAAATGCGCGCCCGGTCCAAAAAATGCGCGCCCAGGCGAAAAATGCGCGCCCAGGCGAAAAATGCGCACATGGGCGGAAAAATACGCGACAGGGCGGAAGATGCGCACCCGGAAGGAAAATGAGTGCCCCGACAGAAAATGCGCGCCCGGGCGAAAAATGCGCGCCATGGCCGAAAATGCGCGCCCGGGCCGAAAATGCGCGCTCGGGCCGAAAAATGGGGGCCCGGGAGGAAAATGTGCGCCCGAACCCGAAAATGCACGCTCGGGCCAAAAAATGCGCGCCAGGGCGGAAAATGCGCCCCCGGGCGAAAAATGCGCGTCCGGGCAGAAAATGCGCGCACGGGCGGAAAATGCGCGCCGGGACGAAAAATGCGCGCCCGGGCGGAAAATGCGCGCCCGGGCGAAAAATGCGTGCCCGGGCCGAAAATGTTAGCCCGGGCCGAAAATGCATGCACAGATGGGAAATGCACGCCTAGGAGGAAAATGCGCACGGGTGTGTGCGCCCTAGCGAAAAAATGCGCACCCGGGCAAAAAATGCGTGTTCGGGCGAAAAATGCGCGTTAGGTGAAAAAATGCGTGTCTACGTTAAAAATGCGCGCCCGGGCGGAGAATGGATGTTCGGGCAAAAAAATGTACGCTCAGGCCAAAAATGTGCGCCCGGGCCAAAAATGTGCGCGCCCGACAGAAAATGGATCGTCGGGAGAACTGGGTCGTCGGGAGAAAGTCTAGGGTTTCCTCAGTGTTGTCGAACTGGATCAAGAGGAGGAAAACGTTTCTGCAGCGTTAATTGTGTATCGAGATGAGAAAATGCATTCTGAAAAGGTTGAAAAGTATGAAGCCGAGGACTTTTCAAAAAGATGAGAAAAGGGAGTCTTGGGCGATAGCATTTCCAACCGATAGACTTTTCAGACAATTTGTAAAGTGCGGTAGCGTTTTTCAGTAAATAAAATAGAACTAAAAAGCCCTCCCAAACAGACCCTTAATCTACACAAAAATTCAAGCTGCCCCCTTGTAATTCAGCGGCATCAGTCTAAAATCGCAGAATAACTACCGCCTTAATAATTACATACATGAAAAGCCTTATTTCTTTTTTAAATTTTGAACATTTCTGAATGTAACAATACTGAAAAACATGTATATAACTGTTGCGGAACGCTTAGGGCTTTTGGTAGACCGGTTCACTTGAACCACCTTAGCTCGTGAGCGAACTAAGCGCGCAAACAGTCAATTAGAGATTCGTTGATTGCACTGGGACTTTGTAGCGTGGAAAACCCGGAAAGGGTAAAAAACCACGTGGTCGGAGCTGTGCCGACCAAATTCCACTATCTTCAGGGGGGTTACAAAGTGAGACTTAGAACTCGAGTGCGACAGGCCGCAACTCGTTACAGTAGTAGAGAGATAGAGAGATCCGAAGGCGACAGACCGCCTCTTGGAAAAAACTAAGTCCTTTTCTCCTTCTGAGAAAGGTGGAGAACAAACGTGAGCTGCTTCGGGGAACAAAAGTGAGCTGCTCCTGGGAACAAAAGTGAGCTGCTCCGGAGAACAAAAGTGAGCTGCTCCGGGGAACAAAAGTGAGCTGCTCCGGGGAACAAAAGTGAGCTGCTCCGGGGAACAAAATTGATCAGCTGCGTGGCCTTTCGGGATGAAGGAAATCTTCAAGTCCGGAAAGGAAATCTTCAAGACCGAAGGAGAATTCCGCAAAAGTCTGCAAGGAGCTCTCCCAGGTCCAGAAGTCAAGGTCCCCTCCAATGAACCCCCAGGCCCCTTTTTATAACTTTGGCCGGGGGTAGTCCGGTAATTTTGTCGTTGACAGTTTCCATAAATGCTCGGTGGACGAATCATATTTTCCGGTTTTGGGCACACGGATCGCCATTTTTCGTAAATGACCACCTCGCCCTTCGGGCAGCTTGGGCGGCTCGGGCAGTTCGGGCTGTTCTGTTGGAGGCGAAAAAGGCGACCGACTGTTCCTGAAAAGTGAGAAGCCTGAAAGACAAAAAGTGAGAAGCCTGAGAGACAAAAAGTGAGAAGCCGGAAACCCAAAAGTGAGAAGCCGGAAAGACAAAAAGTGAGACGTGCGCGCTCAGAAGCGTTCTGAGCGCGCAACGAGCGAGGGGGTGCTCTGAGCGCGTAATGACACGTGAGCGTTCTGAGCGAACGGAGAGGCGTTCTGAGCGCGCAATGAGCGCGGGAGCATTCTGAGCGAACGGAGAGGCGGTTGGTCGCGATCCGAGAAGAAAAACGGGGTCCGTCGTTCCTGGCGAGGAGCTCGCCCGAAAAGGTGTCCCGTGAGTTCCCCTGTCAGAAAAGGGGGGAAGGAGGGGGAGGAAACGGTCACCCTCCCCCGCAGAGAGGGAAGCGGACGGGACGCGCTCCCGGGAGATGCGGCCAGGCCGCACCCAGGGGGGGTGCGGCCAAGCCGCACCCTACCCGAGGGGGGTGCGGCCGGGCCGCACCTCTCTCAAGGGGGGTGCGGCAAGCCTACCCCAAGGGGGGGGGGGGGGGGTGCGGCCGGGCCGCACCCCAAGGGGGGTGCGGCCAGGCCGCACCCCACCCGAGGGGGGTGCGGCAAGGCCGCACCCCGCCCCAAGGGGGGTGAGGCAAGGCCGCACCCCGCCCCAAGGGGGGTGCGGCAAGGCCGCACCCCGCCCCAAGGGGGTGCGGCAAGGCCGCACCCCGCCCCAAGGGGGGTGCGGCAAGGCCGCACCCCGGGGTTGGCCGCACCCCTTGCGGGTGTGCGGCTCGGCCGCGCCCCGCGAGGTGGCGCGGTTGCGCGGGTCGGTTTCAAGATGGGAGGCGGTCCCGTTGCCATTCTTGGCGTGGCTCCGGATGACAACTCTAGCTTTATTTCCCTGGATTCCCTGCCAAACTGGTGGAGGAAGCGCTTTTAGAAATATTTGCTGTCATTGCGGCTTATAAATAAGAGTCCATTATACGAGCCCCTATCAATAACAATGGCTCAAATAGCTGATGGTCCTCCACAGGATTGTTTCTGCGTATAATAATTTCTAAATTTTTTTGCCTTACATACAGTTAAAAATATGTATAGAGCTAATACTGATTAACAATGATTTTTTTTAGCTGGTGGTCCTCCTGCCGCCCACAGAAAAAGCCCTAAAATGCCGCCCACAGAAAAAGCCCTAAAATGAGTAAAAAAAGAGCAAGTAGTGGTTCTAGCAATGTTTAAGATGGAAGTTGTATTGAATTTGCTGGTACACAGATCACGAGAAATTACATTGCCATATAAATCATTCATGCACACATTCTTGAAGTTTTAGAAGGTCCTCTTAGAAAATAATTAGCTTCGGACATCAATACAAATCTGTAAGGGGCTGTTCGTTTGGACGGAATTGAGCCCCTGAAATTTGAATTAAAGGTCTAATTCCAATTCTTACGTTCATTTATCCGCTGGACATTGGAACTGAAATTTTAATGAATTCCGTGAAATTCATTTTGAACTAAAGACAATTCTTTCCAATCTATATAAGAATTGAATAATTCCGATCGGGACGTATTTTTTCCCAAGCGAGCATTTTTGGATATGCGCCTCTTTTCGCCCAGAAAAGTTTTTTTCACCCGTGCACATTTTTTTTTACCAGGGCGCGCTTTTTTCGCCAAGGAGCACGTTTTCCGCCCGAGCGCGCAGTTTTTCGCATGAGCGCGTGTTTTCTTTACCATGTCGAGCGTATGGTTGCCGGGGTGTGCGTTTTGCACCCGGGCGCGAGTTTTTGGCTCGGGCGCGTGTTTTTGGCCGGGCACGCGTTTTGTTCCCGGGTGCACATTTTTTGTTCATCTGACGCACTTTTTATTGTATATGTAAAAAAATATTAGTTTTTTCGTAACATTTTTCAATTCTTAGATTGAATTTTATTTAACAAACGAACAAAATAATTGATCAATTTCACAGTATTCACCAATATTATTTATTAGGAGAACACTGAAACTGAAATTAGACTAATTCAAATTTTGAATATCGAATCACAATATCGAATTTCAATGTCAAATCTCAATTCTATCCAAACAAACGGACACTAAAGAAATCCACCACAATGTACATAATCCAAACCACTTGTAGAAGAACACCACAATATGAAGTGCAAGACAACATTGAATAAAAATAAAGGATCCACTACAAAGATTATCATAACATACATAGAAAATACATGAAGGCTAGGAATCACTAGAGAGTATCACCTCTTTTGGTAGATCCAACACAAGACTCTTAACCTACCCTATTTGTAACCTTGCGGAAAAAAGAGGAGTCTGGCCGACCGCGACCTTGCTTCAAGGATATGAAGAATGAGGAAGGCTTGAAGAGTTTCTTTCTACGGGCGCCTCTGCTTCAAAGTCGAAGAAAGGAGGGCATCAGCTTCTTCTTTTGCAACCTTGAAAATTAGAGTTGGGGATTAGGGTATTTCCACTTCTTTGACGACATGGAAGAAAATAATGGGTAGAAGGGGGCCCCGGTTTACTTTGCACTTTAATATTTAATACTCGATCCCTCTTAAAGTGCAACCTGAAGTGAGTCTGAGCAATCCATGAAGTCGTTCAAATGTTCCTTTAGAAAGAGACTTCATGAAGATGTCAGCGGTATTGTCTTAGCTCCGCACATACTCCACAACAAGGGAACCATCGAGTACTCTCTCCCGAGTAAAATGATTTTCGATCTCGATATGCTTGTTTCTCGAGTGACACATCGAATTTGTAACTAGTTTCAAGGCACTTTGGTTGTCAACAAGAATAATTGTTGATTTGTTAACCTTACCATATACGTCCTTTACCAACCATCGCAACCAAACACATTCTTGAGCTGCCAAGGATGATGCTTTGTACTCCGCTTTGGTCGGTCGATCCCCACATGAACACACATAACATGAGGTAGAACGACGATCATCCAAGTCACCTCCAAGGTCGGCATCCGTAAACACATGTATAACACAATTTGTGTCCCTTGCATACAACAACCCTAAATCAAGGGTTGATCCAACATACTTCAAAATCCTCTTTGCCGCATCCAAGTAAGGTTTCCATGGCTCTAGCATGTGCCGACTAACAAACCCAACTGCAAATGTGATATCCGACCTTATGATAGTCATATAGATGAGAATCCCCACCAATGCACGATATGGTGTAGGATCCGAAGGAGCCTTCCATCATCACAATGAAGCTTTACATTAGTATCACATGGAGTAGAATGGTACTTACTCTCCTTTATACCAAATGGCTCCATGATCTTCTCGGCTTAGCCTTTTTGAGAGACAGTTAATCTGCTCTTCACCTTCTCCACTTCTAAACCAAGGAAATGGTGAAGTTCACCAAAATACTTCATTTCAAATCAGATTGAAAGCTCCTATCTAAGCTTTGTAACCTCTCTATCATCATTTCCGATCAATATCATATCATCCATATAGAGAAGCACCAAAATATGAAGACTTCTTGACAAACAAGCTAGTATCTGAATGAGAAGCGAAATAATCACAAAATTGAAGATACTCGACGACCTTACCATACCAAGTCCTTCGTGATTGTTTCAATTGATATAGCGTATTCTTTAATTTGCAAACGAGCTTCAGATGGTGACTAGAAACATAGTTCGGTGGCTGCTCAATGAAGATGTCTTTGTCAATCTCACCATAAAAGAAGGTGTTCTTCACATATAGTTGTCAACGCTCCCATACTTGGAGTACCGCAAATGCAATCACCATACAAATCGACTTTATTTTAGCCATGGGGCTAATTATCTCATCGTAGTCTTCTCCATACTTTTGTGAAAACCTACGAGCAACAAGACGACCCTTATACTATTGGTGTTTCCATGGTGATCTGGAAGTGGTCAAATATCTAGTCTCACTGCCAATGTGATATGAGCCTATGAGGTCGCACACAAGAGTGTCTTGAGAAGTTGGAGGAAGAATTGTGTTGGCTTTGTTGGAACATGGTCTTCCGCATCTCCTAGGTTTGAGAATAACAAATCCTATGTGTATTTGATCTTGTGTGTTCAAGTGTGCAGGTTTACTAGGTCCACATGACTCAAGGAGTACACATGATGACTGCCCCCAAAATTTAGGCCAAAATTCGAAGAGGCTCACTAGCGCCGGCGGTAGCAACTAGCACCGGGCGCTAGCGTTGATGAGCGCATTTCTGGGAGCTGTTATGGAAGGCGCTAACGCCTGGCGGTAGCGGATAACGCCGGCGGTATCAGTGAACACAGAAGGAATGAAAGCCTCGTTGCCGCGGATTAGAGATCCTGCCGCGCAAGAAGTTTCTTAATCAGGGATAGCGTCGGCGGTAGCATGGAGCACAAGAGGCATGGAGCAATAGGCTGCCGCAGATGGAAGATTCTACCGCGCAAATTGTTTCTTAATCCGGGCTAGCGCCGACGATAGCGCTTGGGCTATAAAAGGATCCCCTCTCCTCTTGTTTTCGTACACCAATTGTATACACCTCAGAGAGAGTACTAGAATTCCAGAGGCCTATCTTGGCCGAAATTTGAGGTCCCGGCGAAGCTCTGCCAACTTCTGAAGGAGGATTCCATCACGCCGAAGCCAAACGAAGTCCGCTTCAACAAACGCTGATTCTACAGCGGATCTTCGCCTCCATATTCAGAAGTTCATCTTAAGGGAAGTTTTTATTATTTTATTTGTCTTTCTTTGTAAACGGTAGTGAAATCGCCTCGTGTTGGCGACTAGGTCTGGGGTAGGACTTAGGGCTGAAAATTGCCTCGTGTTGGCGACTAGATCTAGGTTAGGTCTAGGGGGTGCTTGAGGCCACATCCAGGGAAGGATTGGCTAGAGCGGCTTGAGGCCAAATCCGGGAAGGAGGAGGCTAGGGCCACCGGTTCGTGGGGAAGCGAGTCGGGATAGAAAACGAAAAGAGCTTTTATTATTCGCCTCCGATCTCTAGCGACATTGAGATCAAGTTTTGTAATACTGATTTAATATCAATAAAGCTTGTCTCTCTTTTTGTTTTACTTGTCTTCTTATTGCAATATTCCAAAGTTTTCTAAATAAAATATAAAGTTTTTGAAAACCCTTATTCACCCCCCCCCCCCTCTAAGGGCACCGACCGATCCAACAAGTGGTATCAGAGCAGTTTTGTTCCAATCGGCTTAACAACCGGGAACAATGACGTCTCATGATCTCGCTTTTCCTGAGGGTCAAGGGGTTAGTCGACCACCTCTCTTTACTGGGTCTGATTTTAACTACTGGAAAAATCGAATGATGTGTTTTCTTATGACTATGGATGTAGAAGTATGGAACATGGTAGAAGTTCGGTACTCTCCTCCTACAACTGTAGTGGGAGAAGCGACATTAGCAAAACCTAAGGATAAATGGGACGACAACGATAAACTAAGGTGTAAAAATAATGCTAAAGCAATGAATGCCTTATATTGCGCTTTAAATAGAACTGAGTTTAATAGAATTTCTGCATGCACTACTGCTTATGATATTTGGAATCAATTAGAAGTAACTCACGAAGGTACATCGCAGGTGAAAGATGCAAAGCTATTTCAACTGGAATCTGAATATGAGAAATTCAGGATGGACACGGAAGAGGACATCAACTCCATGTACACTCGCTTCACAAAGATTGTCAACGCATCAAAGGCACTTGGAAAGACCTACTCCGACGGGGACTTGGTGAGGAAAATTCTTCGTTCCTTACCCCCAAGGTTCAATCCGAAGGTGACAGCCATCTCGGAGTCGCACAACTTAAGAACGCTCCAGATCGAGAACCTCATTGGGAATCTCAAAACCCATGAGGTAGAACTGCAAATTCAACATGAAGAATACAACAAAGAGCCGAAGAAAAAGGCGTTGGCACTAATATCAAAGAAGGAGTGCACCGAAGAGGACGATGATGATGAAGAAGGACTCCTGGTGAAGAACTTCAAAAAGTTCATCAGGAATCCAGAAAGAAGGAACACATTCAGAAAATTCTTCCAAAAGGACACTCGACGAAAGGGATCTTCCTCTACATCGAGGAAATAAAAAGGAAGCGATGACGAAGAAGAAAGGCCGCCTCCAGAATGCTATCACTACTGAAAAACCGGGCACATTCGGAGCCAGTGCCCAAAATACCAAAAGGAACGAAAAGAACAAAAGAAAAGAAGAAAGTGCTGAAGGCCGCCACTTGGGATGACTCTTCCTCTGAAGAGTCAAACGAATCTGAGTCAAGTAGCGAGGAGGAAGCAAACTTGTGCTTGATGGCCAAAAGCGACGATGACGACACCAGTGTTCTTAGCGACACTGAGGTATCTCCTCCTACTTTTGAAGAACTTTATGATAAATTTGTTTTACTAAATCTTGAAAATGAATCTATTATAAAAGAAAATCGTAAGCTCACAAAAAAAATAGTTTCTCTTGAAAAAAGAAAAGTCTCATGTCAAGAATGTGAGCACTCCTTATTTAAGTTAAAAGAACTTGAAGTATCTCTCTCTAATGCCCTCTCACAAAACAAAATTATTGCAAAAGAGAAGGGGGACTTAGAGAGAAGATTGAAAGCTTCTATATTACAAATTGAAAAGAACAAAAAAGGATTTGAAAACAAATGTGTTATGATTGTTCATGAAAATACATCCCATAAAAAAAAAATCAAAATCTCAATTTAGCCATAACCAAATTCAGGATTGGTCAAAAATCCCTGGATATGCTTCTGGGTAATCAATGCTTTGGGTCTGGAAAAATCGGACTCGGATATAAAAGTGAACACTACCACCCGGCGCTAGCTACTAACGCCGGCGGTAGCTCTAACGTTAAAATTTTTCCTGGTCTTTCTAATATACAAACATCATCCAGCAAGAGCAACATAGAAACTCAGAAAAGGGTCTCAACCCCCTTTATTTCGTGTGCTAATTGTCTTAAATTTGGACACACGTCTGGCTCTTGCAGGAATATAATAAATCAACGATCATTAAAACAAATCTGGGTACCTAAGAAATCCACTTACTCTATGGGTGGTACCTCTTGGGTATCTGAGTCTTTACTCTCATCCTCTTTCTAGATTTGCAGGAAGGCTAAGGAAACAGAAGACGTGTGGTATTTGGACTCAGGCTGCTCCAAACACATGACGGGCAATAAAGCAAAATTCCTTAGCTTAGAAAAGAAGAAAGGAGGAATAGTGACGTTTGGCGATAACGGTAAAGGAAGGATCATGGGAATTGGTACAGTGGGTAACGCATCTTTTCTTATATCAAATGTGCTTTATGTGAAAGGATTAAAACATAACCTAATATCTATAAGTCAACTTTGTGATAAAGGTTTAGACGTACTTTTTGAATCTTCCACTAATCTTTGCAAGATTGTTAATCCTAAAACAAAAGATGTGTTATTAACTGCACCTAGAATTCATAATGTTTACATAGTTTCATTTCATGATCTTTCTAAATCTTCTATAAAATGTTTTATAACGAAAAATGATGAATTAGAATTATGGCATAGCCGCTTAGGCCACGCTAGTACAAAGCTCATCTTAAAACTAGCAAAAAGAGAATTGATTAGAGGATTGCCTAAGTTAAATGGAAATTTATCTTCATTATGCCCTCCATGCCAAAAAGGCAAATTTACTAAGTCATCTTTTAAAAGCAAAAATAAAATTTCTACATCAAAACCTCTGCAATTAATTCATATGGATCTTTTTGGTCCCGTTAACACTGCAAGTCTTGGTGGTAGATTATACACTTATGTTCTCATAGATGACTATTCTAGATATTGTTGGACTTTATTTCTCTCCTCCAAATCTGATGCGTTTTGCGAATTTTCAAAATTATGTACTCGCATTCAAAATGAATTAGATTTAAAAATAAAATGCATTCGCTCAGATCATGGAGGTGAATTTGAAAATGAAAATTTTAAATCTTTTTGTGACATGTTAGGTATTAAGCATGAGTTCTCTGCTCCACGCACACCTCAACAAAACGATGTTGTAGAACGGAAAAATAGGACAATACAAGAACTTGCACGCACAATGCTATCTGAATATAAATTACCTAAGTATTTTTGGGCAGAAGCTGTAAGCACTGCATGCTATGTAATGAATAGAGTTATGCTTCGCCCATCATTAACTCTCACACCATATGAACTCTACTATCAAAAGAAACCTAACGTATCGTATTTTAGAGTATTTGGATGTAAATGCTTCATTCTTAATACAAAAGATTCTTTAGGAAAATTTGACGAAAAATGCGATGAAGGAATATTTCTTGGTTATTCTTCAACTAGTAAAGCATATAGAATATTTAATAAAAGATCAAGCAAGGTTGAAGAGTCAATTAATGTCAGATTTGATGAGTTTGTTCCATGTGCAGAAAAGCTCCCTACAGGTACCGATGATGAACCTTTGCCATCCTTGGAGCACGACGAAGAAGAACCGTCCAAAGAAGAGGAGGAGAAGCCAAACGAAGATGAATATGTACCTCCAAGCATTTTAAACTTCTCCAAAAATCATCCAAAGGAGCTAGTCATTGGGGAACCTTCTACTGGGGTAAGAACTCGGTCCTCTCTTCATGAAACATTTTCAAATATTTACTTTGTGTCTGAAATTGAACCTAAAAATGTTTCCACCGCTTTAAATGACGAATTTTGGTTTTTGGCAATGAATGAAGAGTTAGGACAATTTGAAAGAAATAAAGTTTGGAATTTAGTAGAAAGACCATCTAATCATCCAATTATTGGCGTAAAATGGATTTTTAAAAATAAGCTAGATGGTGAATCTAGGATTGTAAGAAATAAAACACGCTTAGTTGCTCAAGGCTATTCACAAATCGAGGGGGTAGATTTTGAAGAAACTTTTGCACCCGTAGCTCGCTTAGAATCTATACGAATATTTTTGGCATTTGCGAGTTTTAAAAGAATAAAATTATTTCAAATGGATGTTAAAAGTGCTTTTTTAAACGGGTTCATTAAAGAAGAAGTTTATGTAGAACAACCCCCCAGTTTCATAAATGAAAGATTTCCAAATCATGTTTACAAATTAGAAAAAGCGCTTTATGGTTTAAAACAAGCGCCCCGTGCCAGGTATGATCGTCTTACATCATTTTTGTTAGAGCACGATTATGTTATGGGAAGTGCAGACAACACACTCTTCATTAAGCGTAAAAATAACGAATTAATTATTCTACAAATATATGTTGATGACATCATTTTTGGAGCCACTAATGAAGAGTTGTATAATGAAGTAGTCTTAATAATGAAAAATGAATTTGAAATGAGTCTTGTAGGAGAACTATCATATTTTCTTGGTTTTCAAATTTCACAAAGAACTGATGGTATTTTTATTTGTCAATCAAAATATGTTCACGATATGCTTAAACGATTTGGATTTGAAAATCTTAAACAAGCCTCTACTCCTATGAGTGCGTCCTTAAAACTAGGAAAAGATGAATCTGAAATTTCTATTGATCAAACACTATATAGAGGAATGATAGGTTCTCTTCTTTATTTAAGTGCATCTAGACCAGATATTATGTTTGTCGTATGTTTATGTGCTCGCTTTCAAGCCGATCCAAAAGAATCTCATTTAAAAGCGGTAAAACGTATTTTTCGTTATCTAATTGGGTCATCTAAATTAGGATTATGGTACCCACATAATGACTCTTTCACACTCCACGGCTATTCTGATTCGGACTACGCTGGGTGTTCACTAGATAGAAAAAGCACTAGCGGTACATGTCATTTTTTAGGACCCTCTTTAGTTGCCTGGTCTAGTAGAAAACAATCTTCGGTTGCACTCTCCACCACGGAGGCCGAATATATCGCACTTGGTAGTTGTTGTGCACAAGCATTATGGATGAGCCAAACACTAGAGGACTTTGGATTTCATCTCAAAAATATAGATCTTAAATGTGACAACAAAAGTGCAATAGACCTCACATATAATCCTGTACACCATTCTAGATCCAAACACATCGACGTTCGTCATCATTTCATTAGGGATCACATTAAAAAAGAAAATGTAAAAGTAAGCTTCATTGGGACAGACTCTCAACTCGCTGACATATTCACTAAACCTCTTCCCGATGCACGATTTCGTTTATTACGACTTGAATTAGGTGTCCTAGATCTTTCAAGTTAAAACATGCTCACAAATACAATTTTCTTCAGTTTTCACCATCCAAAACATTTCCAAAAATTCTGCAAATTCAGCATAGAACTACTATTGGGACACCTAATCAACTTCCAACATCAAAATTTTCAAAACCCTAAAAAATCACTTACTGTTTCCCGCGCTAGCGCTAGCGTCGAGTTACGAATTTCTGTGTTTTTAAAATTTCTAAAAATTCCTATAAATATTTTGATCTATATGTACTATTTAGTTTTTGCACATCTGTTTTTCTTTTCTTTTTGAAAAATCAAATACAAAAATAGAAAAACAAATTACAAAAAAATTAAGTTTTTCCTTTGTTTGCTTTTGTTGTTTCCTTTGTTTAAAGTTCATCTTTTTACAAAAATAAAAAAAAATTACAAAAGCAAAAATTACAAAAATCTGCTTTTATTTGCTAAAACCAAATACAAAAATATAAAACTTTAAAACTATCAAAAAAAAAACTCTATGATTTTTTCTTGTAAAATCAAGCATGATTTAATCTACTATTTAGAAATTCTACAATGTTACAATTTTTCTCTTCAAACTACTTTGGACATTGTCTTTCTTCATGCTTTGATATATCTATTCAAATGTGCATCAATTATAGTTTAAAAGTTGTGTAGGATCAAGCTTAGCACGCCTCTAAGTATGAGAAATGCTTTATGGTTGATAATGATATTTATTCACTCACCTTTTTTTGGCATTGTCTACATATGCATTTAATCTAAGAATGCTTGTGTATGTTTTGTATTAGTACAAATAAATTAAAATTGCACAAGTATCTTACCTACACTCCTTCTTTTGCACTCTTAAACATTAAGAAAAGTGGTTATATTTTTTCTCATAAAATTTATTGATTTGCAAAACAAGTGTATTCGGAGAACTTTGTACAAAACAAAATTATAAGATAAATGACAAAAATAACTCAACCAAGCACTACTTGAACCTCCTGATAAGTCTTAATGAGCATTGTGAGGTTGAGCACCTTGGAAAGAATAATAAAGTATCTTGTGCAAATCAACTCTTTCTTTCAAAAATAAGAAAAACCACTTTCTCTTAAGTACACCGGATCACAAGTCTCAAAATTCAAAATAAAATATGTGATCCCCCAAGCACTACTTTGCACCCTGATAAGTCTTGATGAGCATTGTGTGTGCAAAGCACCTTGGTAGTTGTACATTTTTTTGTGCATTAAAGTGTGTGGAAGTAATCTTATTTGTGTTTTATTGTGCTTCTTACTTTACATATTACTTGTATTTTTTGATTAAAACATTTGTTTACTCTCCTCAAATTTACACTTATGAGCACATCATTATCTTCCATAACACTTCTTCTCATAAGTGTTGGATCCTAATGCTAATTCTATATTACTTTTTCTTTCTGAAATGCACTAGATAACCTAGCATGTATTCTACAATGTTTTTGTATGTTTTTGAACTTAAGAATTAAAGTAACATTGTGGTCATCTCTTTTTGATAAACATTATTTCATGCTTGGTTATTCTAAAATTTAAAACTGCACAATGATTTCCAAAAACATCATTTTGTGTGATCTTTACCTCATATTTTTTGGATTATCATTACTATTTGCTATAAGTCTTCCGCATCTTAACCATATAAGTGTTTTTTACCTTGCGCTTTCATGCTTATTTCATATCTTGTATTATTTGCATCATCACTTATTCTTAAAAATTCCTATCTTTCATTCAGTGATAGATTTCCTTGGAAACACTTTTTATTGGTTACTTCAAACATAAAAATCTTTTATGCTAAAAACTCTGAAATTTTGTAATAACTCTGATCTATTTCAATAAAATATAATTCTAAATCTCCTTATCATTTACCTAAAAAGCTCGATCATGCCTTATCTTTTATTTACACATTTTTAGTGCTTTGTCTCCCTACCCACTTTTGCTAATAACAAAGGGGAGAACTAACATGATAAAATGCAAAAGGGGGAGAACTAATATGATAAATATATAATCCGCTATCAAAATGCAAACCCAACATGATTGATTAAGTTGATAGCATATATATTAGGGGAGCATTCACTTAGGGGGAGCATGTATTTAGGGGGAGCAAGTCTAACATGCTAGAATCAATTATTATCCTAAGTCATCACTCTCTCACACACACACACAAGTATAGTTTCATCATGCTTATCTATTAATGCTTTGATTTATCATTAATGGATTTATTATTATCAAAAGGGGGAGTTTGTTGGAACATGGTCTTCCGCATCTCCTAGGTTTGAGAATAACAAATCCTATGTGTATTTGATCTTGTGTGTTCAAGTGTGCAGGTTTACTAGGTCCACATGACTCAAGGAGTACACATGATGACTGCCCCCAAAATTTAGGCCAAAATTCGAAGAGGCTCACTAGCGCCGGTGGTAGCAACTAGCGCCGGGCGCTAGCATTGATGAGCGCGTTTTCGGGAGCTGTTATGGAAGGCGCTAATGCCTGGCGGTAGCGGATAACGCCGGCGGTATCGGTGAACACAGAAGGAATGAAAGCCTCGTTGCCGCGGATTAGAGATCCTGCCGCGCAAGAAGTTTCTTAATCAGGGATAGCGCCAGCGGTAGCTACTAGCGCTTGCGGTAGCATGGAGCACAAGAGGCATGGAGCAATAGGTTGCCGCGGATGGAAGATTCTGCCGCGCAAATTGTTTCTTAATCCGGGCTAGCGCCGGCGGTAGCGCTAGCGCCGGCGGTAGAGCTTGGGCTATAAAAGGACCCTCTCTCCTCTTGTTTTCGTACACCAATTGTATACACCTCAGAGAGAGAGTACTAGAATTCCAGAGGCCTATCTTGGCCGAAATTTGAGGTCCCGGCGAAGCTCTGCCAACTTCTAAAGGAGGATTCCATCACGCCGAAGCCAAACGAAGTCCGCTTCAACAAACGCTGATTCTACAGCGGATCTTCGCCTCCATATTCAGAAGTTCATCTTAGGGGAAGTTTATATTATTTTATTTGTCTTTCTTTGTAAATGGTAGTGAAATCGCCTCTTGTTGGCGACTAGGTCTGGGGTAGGACTTAGGGCAGAAAATCGCCTCGTGTTGGCAACTAGATCTAGGTTAGGTCTAGGGGGTGCTTGAGGCCACATCCGGGGAAGGATTGGCTAGAGCGGCTTGAGGCCGAATCCGAGAAGGAGGAGGCTAGGGCCACCGGTTCGTGGGGAAGCGAGTCGGGATAGAAAACGAAAAGAGCTTTTATTATTCGCCTCCGATCTCTAGCGACATTGAGATCAAGTTTTGTAATACTGATTTAATATCAATAAAGCTTGTCTCTCTTTTTGTTTTACTTGTCTTCTTATTGCAATATTCCAAAGTTTTCTAAATAAAATATAAAGTTTTTGAAAACCCTTATTCACCCCCCCTCTAAGGGCGCCGACCGATCCAACAGGCTTGGGATTTCTCGAGAACTTGTATTTCCTGGCTTGAGATTTCTTGAGAAATCATATTCCTGGTTTGGGATTTTTCGAGAAGTCATTTGGGATTTCTCGAGAAATTATATCCTTGGGATTTCTTGAGGACTGTATCTCCTGCTTTGGGATTTCTGGAGGAATTAGAGCAATCCTACGACTTAGTGGAACGCAGAGTTCAGTTCGTCGAACTGAAGGCATTCGTCGAACGTAGAGTTCAGTTCATCGAACTAAACGTATTCGTCGAACGCAGCGTTCAGTTCGTCGAACTGAAGGTGTTAGTCGACCGCTGAGACTGGTGTTATTCGACCGCTGAGGCTGGAGTTCAACGAACGACGAGCGCGTTCGACGAACGGCGAGCCTGTTCAACGAACGGCCCGCATGCTCGACGAACGGCCAGCGCGTTCGACGAACGGCCAGCGCGTTCGACGAACGACCATCGCGTTCGACGAATTCTGGTTTCTTCACTCAAAGTTGTGGCTGTGCGGATAGCTCCTTTTTGCACGTGGGTATAAAAGAATGCGATTCTTTTTGACCTAATCAACGCGATCTATTTTGCAAAAAAGAAAGTGAGAGCGGCGGAAGAGTTCCGCCTGTAGCCACGGAAAGAAGTGTTCCGATCGGACGATCCCGCCGCCACCGTCGCCTCTTCCTGTAATCGGACCTAGCAGTCCGTGGAAGACGTAGAGGATAGTTCTTCTCCGACCTAGATCTTGTGTGACAAGAGGCTAGGGTTCTCCAGTGCTCGTGTGGACTATTATAGAGGTGTAGATCCATTTCTGTGCAAGGAACTCAGCCACACCATCTTGAATCTGACATTGGAGCATCTCGGTTGAGTATAGACTCGACCCCCTTTAGGTATAATCTCTGCAAATGTTGTGGTTATTGGAACATGGTTTTCCACATCCCTTTGATTTGAGAATAACAAATCCTACTTGTATTTGATCTTATTGCCATTGTGTTTTTAGCATATAGGTATGGACAGTTTTGAAACCAGGTAGCTGCAACAATGGTCTAGTACTAACCACAAGCTGAAGGATTGAAAGTTACTCAACGCCAGACGTTAAACTTAACGTTGGGCGTTAGCGCTAGATGGAATCGGCGTTCGACGAAATTCATACCACAACGTTCGACGAAATGTGCTCGACGAAAGTTTCGTTCGACGAACTTGCTGCTGCGATCGACGAAATCAAGCCGCTGAGAACGGAAGCTGGGTTCGACGAAAACGATCTTGCATTCGACGATCTTGCATTCGACGAATTTTCGGTCGACGAATGATGAAGCCCGTTCGACGAACTTGCAGCTGCGATCGACGAAATCAAGCCGCTGAGAACGGAAGCTGGGTTCGACGAAATTGAATCTGCACCTTGTGTAGAATATAATAAATTAAAGCTACACCTTGTGTAGAATATAATAAATTAGTTGACAACATTACACCTTGTGTAGAATATAATAAATTAAAAGAAAAATACAAGGAACTTGGAACTTATTTTTATAAAAGAACAAAATGAAAGATTATGTCTAAAAAATTCATTCTTGAAAAATGATTGTGCTAAGTGTAAGGACTATAAAATTGAAATTAAAGAGATGGATGAAACATTTGATGAATATAGAAATAACTATCAAAATCATATTGATTCAATTGTTTCCACTCTTAAAAATAGCACAATCGCTTATAATAAAGCTAGACAAAATTTGAAATTGAAGAATGAAGAATTAAAATAAAAAATCAACTTGCTTATGAAAATGGTAAATACAAATTCACAATATCAAACTATATCTAAAAATAAGTTGAATATGAATATGAACATCTTACCTAATTTTAAAAATGGGAGTAAGGAACATAAAGGATTTTTAAATCAAAATCAAAATCACCATAATTTACAATATCATGTTTCTCCCAACCTAAAATTAAATGCAAACAAATTTCCTTCAAATTATAAATTCAAAAACCTTTTTGATCCAAATATTCAAGTAAATGATTATGGAAATTTGAAAACTAAAAATAATGTTTTGCTAAATCATCATGGAAATTTGAAAACTAAAAACAATGTTAAACTAAGATTTGAATGGAGACCCATACTTAAGAATGACGCACTAATGTCAAAAGAAAGGGTCCATCCATCCTTATCTCCCCAAAAGTCAACACGCTATATTTGGGTACCCAAAGGAACCATCCCTCTTGGTCCCCTTTGGATACCTAAATCTCTCATTCATTAGTATCCAATCATTTGCATGAAATAGAAATCAACTAAAAATAAAATATCAATTCTCTACTTCATGATATGCTTAATTTCCTCTTTTGCTTTTATTTCTTTGAGCCATCACGATATGATCACTTTATATAACTTGTGATATGACTCTCACATATTAAACCAAAATTCATAAATAAATCAAATTGAATAAAGTTGAATAAAAAGTCATGTCATTTCTCAAGTGATCTACTTATCCTTTTTATTTTTATCCTTCTAAGATCCATTTCCTAAAAGTCTTATAAATTTTGAAAAACTAAATTTGTTATATGATATTGTTAAGACTAAATGAAATAAGTGTCAAAATTGATTTAAAAGGTGTATTTTAGGGGTATTAGACTAAATTTATAAAATGCACAAGGTATTTAATATATTTACGTCATTTTTGATTACCCCTAGTATGGTTAATCATAAATCATGTCAAATCGGAATTAAAAAATTGCATGAATATTATGTCACTTATTTATGATCATTTCACTCATGCATATGTTGTGCAAAACTCAAGAATTAAGGTCTAATGAGTATGGAGCTTTAATGAATATGAAACCCATGTACTAAAATTTTAACTTCCGCAACTTTTTGCGATTTCTTCTTGTCTCATCACTTCATTAGACAAGCCTTACATTGCACAAACATAATTAAGAAAAATCGGAAGCAAAATCGAAGAAAATCTAGGCAATATGATTAAAATAAGCACTCTCTGTGAGCTAACGCAGGCGCTAGGATCTAACGCCGGCGCTAACTCAAGTATCTGATTTTTATAATTTTAAAATTCTGAAAAATCACTATAAATATATGTTTTTGTTTAATTTTCAAAAACCAAAGAGAAAATTTATAAAACCTTTCAAAAATAACGAAAAAAATAGTTTCTCATTGTATTCATCATTCACCTTGCAATCTTTCTCATTAATATTTTGAAAAAGGTTGAATATGAATTGTTTTATATATTTCACTTATAATAATTAAGTATGAGTATCAAAATCTCTAGGTGATAAAATTAATGATCATGCAAAATCAATAGATCTTATTGCTTTCAACATAGAGTTTGTGACCATGATTAATATATGATTCTATTATACTTTGCATGTATCTCATTTATATCTAGACCGTAGAATCACCTTGACATGAATAACATCAAATCACAACATCACTTAATTCTAGGCCTTCAAATTGAATCTCTATCAATATAAAAGATATGCAATATTCTTATGGCATAATATGAACTCATCATACTAGCATTATCAACTAATAAATATTATCATCCATGATAGATATCTTATTATTACCATAATGAATCAATCTTAAAGAAGAACAATTGAAAGTTAAAACTCATAATAAACTATGTTGCTTTAATATCAAATATAATAAGAAATTAATCATGCATAAAAGCCATAGTTTATAAATTGATTCCATAATAAGATCAAATATTATAAGAACAAAATGCTTAGGATGTCCATGATCGTTCTCCCACATTATGTGTCTCACCATAGCGGGGCTTGCGTGTTGACATATAGTTAGGGAATTATCATCTAGGACATACCTATATCATACATATTGCATACACTCTCTATGTTTATATTATTCATGCATTCTTGTTTATGATCGAACATGCTTATTTTGTGTTTTGCATATTTGAGCTCTAATAATCATGTAAAACACAAATATATGAAAACCACATAAAAATATAAAAACCTTAAAGAAAATAAAACAAGCTTGAATAGCCTTCTAACCATTTTCAACGTCTCTGAAATTTCTTCCCTAAGAAGGTCTGTATATATAATATCTATGCCAAAATAAAAATTTTCAAAAATTCTCAAAAATCGAGTACTGTTTTGGCGTTAAGTACTTAATGCCAGGCGTTAGCTACTTTGGCCAAATTGAATTTCTGATTTTTCCAAAATATTTCTAATATTTTTCTAATGGCTTTTCTCTGTTTATTTTCTAAATATTTGAAATTATTGTGTTATTAATTTGGTTGTTACATTTCAAAATACAAAAAAAAAATTAAATAATTCAAAATGATCAAAAATATGCTTTTATCAATTTTTGTTGTTTTAAATATTTACAAAATTATGGTTTGACTACTTGACTTCACAAGAGCAAATATCTTAGTTATTTTGTTTCAAATGGTCAAAATTGATTATGCATACACAATAAGATTCTCTTCAATGTCCAATTTTAATTTCAAAGTTTCTAAACATTATTTTTGTCATGCCTTGACCTTAATCTGATTATGTGCAATGAAATAGTCTATAGATAATTGTGTATGATTGCCTAGCATGCCTCTAAGTATGAGTAATGCTTTATGTTAATCAATGAATTATACACTCACTATTTTGGTAATCTACATGTGCTCATAATCCTAGTCTTGCATGATTGTGTAGTGTAATAGATTTAACATATTAAGTTGTATGTCTAAATTACCTGCAACATCTTTCAAAAATATATTTCATGCATGATATAGAAGTGTTATTCCAATAATATTGATGTTTGCAACAACAAGTGAATTCGGAGACCTTTTGGCTCTTAATAAAAATCTAAAATAAAAAGCCAAAGATAACTCCACCAAGCACTACTCACCCTCCTGATAAGTCTTAATGAGCATTGTGAGCTTGAGCACATTGGAAAGAATTGTAAAGTGTCTTGTGCAAACATATTTCTTTTTATCACTTCTATTTGTACACCAGATCACTAAAAATAAAAATCAATAAAATTGCTTATGTGATCCCCCAAGCACTACTTCGCTCCCTGATAAGTCTTAATGAGCATTGTGTGGGCGAAGCACCTTGGTAGTTGTACGTATGTTATGTGCTTTGAAATTTTATTCTAGATGTGATGTGTGAAAGTAATTATATGATTACAATCTTATTGTTGTTATTACTATTTCACTACATATGTCATGTGTTTTGATTATTTCACTTGTATACTTTTATCAAAACACCTAATGCACACATCATTGATTTTCATAAAGCTTCCACTCATGAGAATTGGATCCTAATGCAAACATTACATAATTCTCTAAAAACTCAAGTAAAAGCACTAGATTGCAATGCATGATTTCTACAATGTTTTTCTTATTTGAAATACGAATTGGTTACATTGTAGTTATTATCTTTTTGAATATGTTAAATCATGCTTGCCTATTAGTTATGAAAATTTTCAAAGTTAAAATGCTCAAATGTGAAGAGTCTAAACATATTGTTGGAATGGTCAAACTATAACAAAAATACTACTCTTATTTGTTTTGTTTTTGTTTTTCCGCATTCCTCTATTTAATCATGTATCAGTATATCATGTGCTCTCATGCTTATATCAAGTCTTAAATAACTATAATTTATTAATGGACTTCAAAATAGCTATGTGAGTTGTGTGCATAATAAATTCAAATAAAAATATAATTCCATAGGCTATGCACCTCTCATTAGATTTAAAACGCTTAAATATTTCCAATAATTATTATCCATGACTTCATATCTCACCATAGTGGTGGCGTAGGGTTGTAGACATTAGATTACCTGACCTCTAAGTCATGTCTTGTCCTTAACCGGGGAGGGTTCCAGTGGGGCCTTGCGAGGCACTGGGGGGAAAGAGTGATAGGGTGAATTTTAGTCTAGTGTTTGCATATGGGACTAACACCCCAACCTACGACATGTTTGCAGCTCCTCATGCCCATCCGTCACTTAGTATGGGGCTAGGGTGTAGACATATTGTCTGGGTAGATTGGTTACTTGGAAATCATTACTTTTTCTTCTGATTAAAACTCTTAGAAAGCAAGTGATTACATTCCTTTGGTATAATTTTTGATTGATGTTCTTTCACGCTTATCATATATTTTTCCGCTGTGCTACTCTCTCCCTTATCTCGATCATGACTTACTTTATGTTTACACAAAACTCTTAATCCTCTCTTAGTTATGTCCCAATTTTTGTCTTCGTTATTCTAGTTTTGTTTCACTCCACCCTCTTTTGCTAATAACAAAGGGGAGAATAAAATGCTAAATCATATTGATTAATGGAGTAGGATTCACTAGATTAAGGGGGAGCATGTATCTAGTTTATGGGAGTATACACTAAGGGGGAGCATCTTTGTAGGGGGAGCACTATGTTCAATGAAACTATAATTCCAATCATTATCTTATAAATTGCTTGTCATATATCCTTTTAAAAAAACATAAATGCTTTATCTATGAATCTGATTTATCTCTAATTGGATTTGTTATTATCAAAAGGGGGAGATTGTTGGAACATGGTTTTCCGCATCCCTTTGATTTGAGAATAACAAATCCTACTTGTATTTGATCTTGTTGCCATTGTGTTTTTAACATATAGGTATGGAAAGTTTTGACACCAGGTAGCTGCAAGATTGGTCTAGTACTAACCACAAGCTGAAGGATTGAAAGTTACTCAATGCCAGGTGTTAAGCTTAACGCTGGGCGTTAGTGCTAGATGAAATCGGCGTTCGACGAAATGCATACCACGACGTTCGATGAAATGTGCTCGACGAAATTTTCGTTCGACGAACTTGCTGCTGCAATCGACGAAATCAAGCCGCTGAGAACGGAAGCTGAGTTCGACGAAATAGATCTTACGTTCGATGATCTTGCGTTCGACAAATTTTCGGTCGACGAATGATGAAGCCCGTTCGATGAACTTGCTGCTGCGATCGACGAAATCAAGTCGCTGAGAACGGAAGCTGGGTTCGACGAAATTGAATCTGCGTTCGACGATCTTGCGTTCGACGATTCTCCGTTCGACGAATATTCGTTTGACGAAAGATGAAGCCTGATCGACGAATTAAGTTCGACGAAATTATCTGCTCGACGAATTGGGGTGCCAGCTGATGAAAGAAAGAATCTCAATGCCAGACGTCAGCGCTTAACGCTGGGCGCTATCCGGTCGACGAATTTGGCAAGGAGAAAGCAGCCATGATTTCAGGAGGAACATTTGGAATGATATGCCCAACGCGCCGCGTTAGCCTTAACGCCAGCATTGATACTGCCTAAAATAAAACATTTCTAAAGTGCAGAATCTCCTTCCTCTTCTGAAGATCCGAGCCATTAAAATATTGATATACATGGTCAACGCCAGGCATTAGGACTTAACGCCGGCGTTAGCTCAAATTCTATAAATCGGAGGATTTTGTCTTCTCCGAGAACTGATTGTCAAGAGCCCTATTCCAGTACTTCAGAAACTTTGTGAGGGCCGTATTTCCAGAGAAACACATCTCCCACTCATATTTCAAAAGGAGGAATTTGTAACATCCCCAATCCTGCTAGACCCATTGGAAATGTTAGGGCATAGTGGTGAGATGAGTGGCCACAAGGGCCTTAGGCTAGGGTAGAAATGGCTAAGTGCACACCAAAGCTCAAAAAATAACCTAGCCCTGAGCCCCTCAACTAGGTCAATTGACCCTCAATTGTCCAAATTGACCTCACATATGTTGCCCTAACCACTAAGGGAGACCAATAGGATGGAAATTGCACTTGGGTGGGACCCAATTGCATGAAATTGACCAAAGTCAAATTTTACCTAATTTTGGTCAAATCTACACCCTTTGATTAAATTGAACCAATTGGGGCCCCACCATGGACCAACCAATGTTGAGTGATGTTAAGGGACCCATGACCCCCAAGTGGGGTCAACCCACTCACCTTGTTGACCAAAGTCAACCATGGTCAACATAGCTCATTAAGGGGAATTCTAAGCCTAATCTGAATGGAACCCAACACCCATCAATAAATCAATTATTTATGGACTTAGGACATGCCCTTATCAGCCTTGGACTTAGCCCAAACCATGGGTTTGATTAACCAAATGAGAGGGGGACCAAAAGTAATTAAAAGGCAAAAGATAAAGGTAAAAAGCAATCCCCCTCTAACACTCCATCCCCAATCAGTGTTGGGCACTCCACCCTTGATTACTAAGCCTCAGGAGGAGACCAGAAGGCCCAGCAAGGACAGGGGTGCAGGAGGGGTGGAAGCAAGGAGCAATCTGAGGAAGCTTGAATTCAAAACCAGCTATAGAAGCCTCCCCACCTCATTCCAGCCACACCATCAGCTTCAGAAGGGAGAGAGCAGTCGGGAACGACACCTGGAGCAAGTCCATAGCCGGAGAATCGAATTCGGGAGCAGGGTTGTCAGAGCAAAGCTAAACCATGGTGAACTGCCGCCGGAGCCGCCGCCATGCCCCTATCACGGTTCGTTTCTCCTCCTCCCCCCCCCCCCCCCCCCCCCCCCCCACGCTAGCTTTCTATAACAAAATGAAGAAGAAACGAACCGTGATAGGGGCGTGGCGGCGGCTCCGGTGGCGGTTCACCATGGTTTAGCTTTGCTCCGGCAACCCTGCTCCCGAATTCGATTCTCCGTCTATGGCCTTGCTCCAGGTGTCGTTCCCGACTGCTCTCTCCCTTCTGAAGCTGATGGTGTGGCTGGAATGAGGTGGGGAGGCTTCTATAGCTGGTTTTGAATTCAAGCTTCCTCGGATTGCTCCTTGCTGCCACCCCTCCTGCACCCCTGTCCTTGCTGGGCCTTCTGGTCTCCTCCTGAGGCTTAGTAATCAAGGGTGGAGTGCCCAACACTGATTGGGGATGGAGTGTTAGAGGGGGATTGCTTTTTACCTTTATCTTTTGCTTTTTAATTACTTTTGGTCCCCCTCTCATTTGGTTAATCAAACCCATGGTTTGGGCTCAGTCCAAGGCTGATAAGGGCATGTCCTAAGTCCATAAATAATTGATTAGTTGATGGGTGTTGGGTTCCATTCAGATTAGGCTTAGAATTCCCCTTAATGAGCTATGTTGACCATGGTTGACTTTGGTCAACAAGGTGAGTGTGTTGACCCCACTTGGGGGTCATGGGTCCCTTAACATCACCCAACATTGGTTGGTCCATGGTGGGGCCCCAATTGGTTCAATTTAATCAAAGGATGTAGATTTGACCAAAATTAGGTAAAGTTTGACTTTGGTCAATTTCATGCAATTGGGTCCCACCCAAGTGCAATTTCCATCCTATTGGTCTCCCTTAGTGGTTAGGGCAACATATGTGAGGTCAATTTGGACAATTGAGGGTCAATTGACCTAGTTGAGGGGCTTAGGGCTAGGTTGGTTTTTGAGCTTTGGTGTGCACTTAGCCATTTCTACCCTAGCCTAAGGCCCTTGTGGCCACTCATCTCACCACTATGCCCTAACATTTTCAATGGGTCTAGCAGGATTGGGGATGTTACAAATCCAAATAAACAAAAAAAATATTTCGTCCCTGAAATTTAAGATCGGGTCTACGGGTTCTACACAATATAAGGTAAAAAGAAATTTGCAAGGAGGTTTAGGTTGTACCTGAAGTGAAGAGTTCCGGGTAGCGTTGTTGCATGAGGTCCATGGGCTCCCATGTGTACTCCTCTCGTCTGTGGTTGGACCACAACACCTTCACCAACCGTACACTCTTCCGCCGCAGAACTCGGACCTCCGTATCGTCGATCCGGATGGGCTCTAGTAGGACTGACCGATCAGGCGCCACCGGGCCTGATGTAGATGTAATATGCTGCTCAGGACGAAGTAGGGCTATCCGAAGAGAAGAGACATGGAAGACGTCATGCATGTTCTCCAACTCTGGCGGTAGCTCCAGCCTGTACGCCAAAGGACCGATCCGCTCCAGGATCAAATAAGGCCCCATGTACCGAGGACTGAGCTTCTTGTGCCCCCGCACTCGAGAAACCCCGTGCATAAGCTGGATCTTCAAGAACACTCGCTCTCCCACCTGGAACTCCACCATACGATGCCTCGCATCATAGTACTTTGCCTGTCTGCTCTAGGCCTCCAGCATCCGCTCCCTGATCAGCCTCACCTGCGCATCCATCTCCTCAATATAATCTGAACCTAACGACCTCGGGTCCTCGTTCTGGATCCAGGAAAGTGGTGTGCGGCACTTCCTCCCATACAATGCGGCATAAGGTGCCATCCCAATGCTAGCCTGGTGATTGTTGTTATAGGAAAACTCTATCAAGGGCAACAGTCTCTCCCATGGCTTGCCGGTGTCTAAAATGCACAAACGCAGCAGGTCCTCCATAGTCCGGTTGGTGCGCTCAGTCTGACCGTCAGCTTGTGGATGAAATGCCGTGCTGAATGTCAACCGGGATCCCAAGTAAGCCTGAACCGCCTTCCACTCCCTCGAAGTGAAGTGTCCGTCTCTATCTGAAACTATCGTCTTGGGCACCCCGTGATATCTGACCACCTGCTCCACAAACACCCTTACAAGGTCACCGACCGGCCCCTCCTTCCGTACCGGAATAAACCGAGCTACCTTCGTCAGCCTGTCCACTATCACCCATATCGAGTCATTCCCAAAGCGGGAGCGAGGTAGACCATGCACGAAGTCCATCGATATGTCCTCAAACTTCCACTCAGGTACTGGTAATGGCTGTAACATTCCTCCCGGGCTCCTGCACTCCTCCTTCACGCGCTGGCAGCCCTCGCAGTGCGTCACATACTGGATAATATCCCTCTTCATCCCCGGCCAAAACACAACCTTCCGAAGGTCTGCTGCCATCTTCGTGATCCCTGGATGCACTAATATTGGGAGCAATGAGCCTCCCTAAGCACCTCCACTCTAATACCTCCTCCAGCTGGGATGTAGACTCGGTCTCGATGGTGAATAAGAACCTCCCTCTAATACCATTTGTAAGATCTCTTTTCTCAAAACCCGTTCGGGTACATGAAAACTCGAACCTCTCCCGCATCGTACGGTTGAGGTGGATCTTCGCCAAGAATCGCTGCCTTGCGGTGTCACCAACACTCGGGTTGGCTAACACCGCTCAGCACCAACTCTGCCGTCTATACGATCATAAGTAAATATATGCCAAAAGTAGGTACAGAGGTAAAGGCATGTCCACATCTCACAACATCATATAGATATATAATGAAAACAGAAATGTCCAAAAAGAGACAGTACAAGCAAAAAGGGCTTAAGCCCGATACATATCCAAAATGAGTACTCTCTCTCTCTACAACATGCGGAAACTACAAACTCTCAAAGCTGAAATCTAACTATCTAGTCATCCACCTGTGGCGTCGTGGTAGTGCGCTGAATCTGCTGCTCAGGACCTGCCATCTCGTCCAGCTGCGCGCGGGACAACTCTGTCTCCTTGGACTCCTGTTACGGCCACATCCGACCATTAGTCATAAAGACTAAGTCGTTTTGTCCTCGCCTCCCTCCACGACTCTTAGGTACCGAGCGGGAGGAAGAAGCGGAGGACAACAAGGGGTAAACAAGGAAAGAGGTGACATGGCACTACTGCTAGCTAGTTTTACCGCTTTACCTTTACTTGCTAGAATAGTGCCATGTCACCTCTTTCCTTGTTTACCCCTTGTTGTCCTCCGCTTCTTCCTCCTGCTCGGTACCTAGGAGTCGTGGAGGGAGGCGAGGACAAAATGACTTAGTCTTTATGACTAATGGTCGGATGTGGCCGTAACAGGAGTCCGAGGAGACGGAGTTGTCCCGCGCGCAGCTGGACGAGATGGCAGGACCTGAGCAGCGGATACAGCGCACTACCACGACGCCACAGGTGGATGACTAGATAGTTAGATTTCAGCTTTGAGAGTTTGTAGTTTCGCATGTTGTAGAGAGAGAGAGAGAGTACTCATTTTGGATATGTATCGGGCTTAAGCCATTTTTGCTTGTACTGTCTTTTTTTGGACATTTCTGTTTTCATTATATATCTATATGATGTTGTGAGATGTGGACATGCCTTTACCTATGTACCTACTTTTGGCAAATATTTACCTATGATCGTATAGCCGACAGAGTCGGTGCTGAGCAGTGTTAGCCAACCCGAGTGTTGGTGACACCGCAAGGCATCAATTCTGGGCGAAGATCCACCTCAACCATACGATGCGGGAGAGGTTCGAGTTTTCATGTACTCGAACGGGTTTTGAGAAAAGAGATCTTACAGAATCAAAGGAGGCTTGGATCAACACGCTAACTCAACGCGAAGAACGCACGCTTGGACTTGATCTTCAGCGATTCTTCGGCGTCTCCTTCAGATTACCTCATAGGGAGTTTTTTGTATTTTGTATTTTGTCCTTTATTTCATCTTTGTAATCAGTTCGTGAATTCGCCACACGGCGACTAGGTCTAGGTTGGACTTAGGGAGTAATTCGCCACGTGTTGGCGACTGGGTCTAGGGAGTAGATCTAGGGGGTGCTTGAGGCCTTTCTGGTGATAGATTGGCTAGAGCGGCTTGAGGCCATATCTGGGGAGAGATCGGCTAAAGCCAACCGGTTCGTGGGGATACGAGTCGGTATAGAAAACAAAAAGGGTTTTCATATTATTCGCTTCGATTTCTAGCGTCATTGAAATCAGATTTTGTAATCAATTTTATAAATGTTAATCATTTCTTTTCTTGTTTAATAAAATTGATTTCATTTCTAATTTCATTATCTCTTTACTTTTGATTTAACTTCGATCAAAATATAAAGTTTTCTATTAAAGTTTAAAGTTTTTAAAACTCTTATTCACCCCCCCTCTAAGGGCGCCTACAGATCCAACAGTGGTTATTGTTTTATTTCTTGAATCAGTAAAATCGCAAGTTCCTGTTAACTCTTTTGGGTTGTTCTAGTTATTTTATTCCGCTGCGCATATATGATATGCTGTATTATCATTTCTGAAATGGTATTGTAGAAAACCCAACAGTGGTATCAGAGCTAGGTTGGCAATCAAGTGCATGTAAATCGGGATTTTAGAAGCATTCTAAATGCCCTGATTTCTTCTTGGAACCCCACCAAGAACGCATGTGATTGCATTGCGATTTCATTATTTCAGAAATTGTGTTTCCTTAGCAGTAACCGTCCCTCTAATTGGTTTGTGAAACCAAATGTTTCAGATTTTGAATCTGACATTGAGAGACGAGCTTGTCTACTGCATAAGTGGAGTTGTTTTGCTTTGTCAAATGCATGTAAATCTGGAGATTTAGAAATGTTCTAAATGCTCAGATTTAGCCCTTTTTATCAAGCATTGATATTTTTTTGTGCACTTCTGGGATGTATTTGGTTGTGAATGTTATAATTTTGTAAAAGTGCACGTTGATTAATTGTTAATCAATTTTATAAATAAAATCCCTTATCCAATATTAAGTATACAGATGCCTTCTGATGGATGACACTCTTCCTGCCTCGATCGATGAAGTGTGGACTTGCCAAAACAAGGTGCATTAATCTATCTTGGTAAGGGTGCGAGCAGATAATTGTGATATCCCACTGTCAACATCGGGTCCAACTTAACTGGGTGACCTCAAAAGTTGAGTGCCTAGAGGAATTGGGTTGGCATGCACCATATGATGGATGCGAATAAAGAGTCGTCATTCACCAACCATACAAGAGTTGCATAGTGATGCAATTGGCAAGTGTTGTCTACCTAAATAACCGCATTATGAGAGGAACGCCAAAGCAGACTCGTTGTGTTGGTGAAATACGAATCTTGTCCACTAAGAGAGTAGCTTGCATATACTCTCCGAATTGATATTAAGGGTTATCAATTTGAATAAAATAGTGGGAGTATTTAATTAAAGACCTTATTAAAATAAAATGTATTTTGAAATATAGTACTAAATAAACTTTGCATTATTTTGTAGAATTTTCATGGCAAATCTTTCACACTCCACATTGTCCCTGAGAGCTATCCTTGAGAAGGATAAGCTCAACGAGACGAATTTCCTAGACTGGTTCAGGAACCTGAGAATTGTTCTCAGGCAAGAGCGTAAGCTCTATGTCCTTGAAGAAGATCCCCCCGAGGAGCCAGCCTCTACTGCATCTCATGCATATAAAGATGCTTATAAGAAGTATGGAGATGACTCCTTGGATGTTGAATGTCTCATGCTCGCGACCATGAACTCTGAGCTTCAGAAGCAACATGAGAATATGAGCTGTTACGAGATGGTGGAGCACCTGAAGAAAATGTTTTAAGGGCAAGCTCGCCAAGAGAGATTTGACATATCCAGGGCGTTGTTTCAGTGTAAAATGGTAGCTCGAGACCCAGTAGGAACTCACGTACTCAAGATGATTGGGTATATAGAGAACCTTGAAAGACTGGGTTTTCCATTGGGCCAAGAGTTGGCCACTGATCTAATCCTGCAATCATTGCCGGACAGTTATGAGCAGTTTATCTTAAATTACAATATGAATGAAATTGACAAGACACTGCCTGAGCTCCTGGGCATGTTGAGAACTGCCGAGATCAATATGAAGAAGGCCAAGCCTGCCAGCCCCATACTTATGGTGCATAAGAGCAAGGGCAAGGCCAAAGGATTCAAGAAGACGAAGATTGGATCTAAGTCTCCTCTTGATCCCAAGTCTTCTGCACTGAAAAGGAAAGGTCTGGCGAAAGAAGGAAAGTGCCACCACTGCGGTAAGGCAGGGCATTGGAGGCGGAACTGTCCCCTCTACATTGAGGATCTGCAAAAGAAGAAGGGAAGTATGACTTCCACTTCAGGTATATTTGTTATAGAAATAAACCTTTCTGCTCCTTCATCTTGGGTATTAGATACTGGATGTGGTTCTCACATTTGTACGAATGTGCAGGAACTGACAAGGAGAAGAATGTTGGGTAAAGGAGAGATAGACCTGCGCATTGGAAATGGAGCAAGAGTTGCTGCCGTTGCCGTTGGTGTTTATCGTCTTTGTTTGCCCACTGGGCTTGTAATAGAACTTGATAATTGTTATTTTGTTCCTGCTATAACTAGAAACATCATTTCTATTTCATGTTTGGACATGATTGGTTTCTCTTTTATTATAAAGAACAATTGTTGTTCTATTATAAGAATGATGTTTGTTATGGCGTTGCCCAATTGTGTAATGGTTTATATGTTTTGAACTTAAACCATCCGATCTATAACATAGAAAATACTAAAAGACTAAAAACAAATGACTTGAATCCTACGTATCTCTGGCATTATCGTTTGGGTCATATAAATGAGAAACGCATATCTAATCTCCATAAAGATGGATTATTGGACTCATTTGATTATGAATCATTTGAGAGATGCGAGTCTTGCTTATTAGGCAAAATGACTAAAGTCCCTTTCACTGGTCATACTGAGAGGGCTGATGATGTAATACATAGTGATGTATGCGGACCCATGAGTTCTATGGCTAGAGGTGGGTACTACTACTTCGTTACATTTACTGATGATTTCAGTAGATACAGATACGTGTTTCTTATGAAGAACAAATCTGAAACCTTTGAAAAGTTCAAAGAGTTTAAAAATGAAGTAGAGAACCAACTGGGAAAAAGGATAAAAGCACTCCGATCTGATCGATGTGGCGAATATCTAAGTCATGAGTTTCGTGATCATCTGAGAGAGTGTGGTATTGTATCACAGCTCACTCCGCCCGGAACACCACAACATAATGGTGTGTCTGAGAGGAGGAATCATACTTTGTTAGACATGGTACGGTCGATGATGAGTCATGCAGATTTGCATGTTTCCTTTTGGGGATATGCTTTAGAGACTGTTGCTTTCATATTAAATCGTGCTCCAACAAAAACGGTTCTAAAGACACCATATGAGATATGGACTGGGAAGCGTCCTAGTATGTCTTTTATTAAGATTTGGGGCTCTGAGGCATACGTGCGACGTCAAATGCCTGACAAGCTGGAACCCAAGTCAGATAAGTGTTATCTTGTGGGATATCCTAGGGAAACCAAAGGGTATTACTTCTACCTGCCGTCCGAGGGCAAAGTGTTTGTCACAAGGACTGGCGTCTTTTTAGAGAAAGAGTTCTTATCTAGACAGACTGCAAAGGTGGAACTTGAAGAAGTTCAAGAAACACAAACAATAGTTGAACCGATTTTAGAACCTGGGCAAGGACTACAAGTTGTTGTAGCTAGAGAGACTGCTCAAGAAACACAAGTCATGCGTAGATCTGATAGACCAAGATTTGAGCCAGAGAGATATGGATTTCTCGTGTCTCAAATAGGTAACATGTTGCTTATGGATCATGATGATGAGCCTGCAACCTATCAAGAGGCTATGTGTGGACCTGACTTCGAGAAGTGGCTTGAGGCCATGAAATCTGAAATGGACTCCATGTATACAAACCAAGTTTGGACCTTGGTGGAACCACCTGAAGGGGTACGACCCATAGGTTGTAAGTGGGTCTTCAAGAAGAAGACCGACATGGATGGGAATGTACAGACATTCAAAGGCCGGTTGGTGGCTAAAGGTTTCAGGCAAATTCATGGTGTTGACTATGATGAGACCTTTTCCCCTGTAGCCATGGTCAAGTCCATCAGAATTCTACTTGTTATTGCTGCGTATTATGACTACGAGATCTGGCAAATGGATGTCAAAACCGCTTTCCTTAATGGAAACCTCCTTGAGGAAGTGTACATGACACAACCCGAAGGTTTTGAATCTCCAAATGAAGTCACTAAAATATGCAAGTTGAATCGATCCATTTATGGATTGAAACAAGCCTCTCGAAGTTGGAATCTTCATTCTGATGAGGAAATCAAAGAGTTTGGTTTTATCAAGAACGAGGATGAACCTTGTGTTTACAAGAGGATTAGTGGGAGCATTATTGTTTTCCTGATTTTGTATGTGGATGACATACTATTAATCGGAAATGACATTCCGACCCTGCAAGCTGTTAAGAACAGGCTAGGGGACTACTTTTCTATTAAGAACATGGGTGAAACAACTTATATACTTGGTATTAGGATCTATAGAGATAGATCGAAGAAGTTGTTGGGTTTGACCTAAAGTACATACATTGAGAAGGTGTTGAAACAGTTCAACATGCTTGAGTCCAATAAAGGATTCTTACCCAAGTCACATGGTGTGAGTCTCTCTAAGGACCAGTGTCCAAAAACTTTGGAAGATAAGGACCGCATGAAGTTGATTCCATATGCTTCGACAATTGGATCAATCATGTACGCAATGTTATGTACTCGACCCGATGTCTCTTATGCTTTGAGCATGACTAGCAGATATCAGTCTGATCCTGGTTAGAGTCATTGGATTGCAGTCAAGAATATCTAAAGTACTTGATAAGGACTAAAGATGTATTCTTGGTGTATGGTGTAGAGGAAGAGCTCATCGTAAAGGGTTACACAGATGCTAACTTCCAGACTGATAGGGATGACTCAAAGTCCCAATCAGGTTTTGTATTTTGCCTTAATGGAGGAGCTGTAAGATGGAAGAGTTCCAAGCAAGAGACAGTTGCTGATTCTATAACTGAGGCTGAGTATATCGCTGCTGCAAATGCGGCGAAGGAGGCTGTGTGGATTAGGAAATTCTTCGGCGAGCTAGATGTAGTTCCTAGCATTGTTGATCCCGTAGTTCTCTACTATGACAACAACGATGCTATTGCACAAGCTAAGGAACCTAGATCTCATCAGTGCTCCAAGCACATACTTCGGCGGTTCCATCTTATTCGAGAGATTGTCGATCGAGGAGATGTGAGCATTTGCAGAGTACCGACTGAAGAAAACATAGCGGATCCACTGACAAAGCCTCTTGCGCAAAGGAAGCATGATGGCCATGTTAGATCCATGGGTATTAGATACCTGAATGATCGTCTTTAGTGGGAGCCTTGTGGATTGTATGTTTGTTGGTTGTTTATTCATTTGATGAATTGTGATATGTACTATATGTTTCATTTTACATTTATGGCAAGTTCTTTTATTATGTCAACTGTTTCTATATGATAGACTAATTAACATAATGAATGCCCTTAGGGTGTTTGCTTCCATAGAAATTCAAGTACGTGACTTGAATGTGAGGGACTATGTTTAAATGAAGCTTCATTCTTAAATGGTCCCTGGTCGAGGTATCATCCTAGAAATTAGGGCGAGGATAAGACCATAAGACTAGCTTGTGCATTGACTGATGACCGGTTCTCACAGGTCATGATATTGTGATATCAAGTCATCACATGGGTACTTGTTAGGAACAAGTTGTACTGGACAGACCCACCGTGAGACTACTTTGTGGATTGTTATATGAATGTGTCACAAGTAGGTCTCAAGTGACAATGGTGTTTGTGGTCCTTTGACCTGAAGTCACAACATTCATCGGGTGAGGAAGAGCATACTTTGATATCATCTAAAGTCTTCTCTTGAGAAAGGTTGACGATAAGGGTGGTTGTTGGGTATGTTACGAATCATTTGGATGTTTGTGTGTGAGCAGAAATGGAATTTGTCCTCCTTTATGACAGGAGTTACATTCATGGGCCCCTTGATGGAATGAGACTGAGAAATGCATGACCATGCTTGGTCGAGTCAATATATGATATTGAGCTCACCAATTTTTGTCAGTCTATTCTAGATCAGAAAACTGGGATTAAACATTTATGAGGGTGACACGGTCCATGCCTCTAGTTCTATCCGGATGTAAGGGACAAAGGGACATGACAACATTGATACATTGGTCAAGACAGGCTTGTTGAGCTATGAACTCCTATTGCTTGGGTAGCAATGATGCATTGTTAGATGCCGCTTATTGTTTGTGAGACTTTTATTTGATACGTTCAAGATCAAGTGGGAGACTGTTGGTATTTCCATGGTGATCTGGAAGTGGTCAAATATCTAGTCTCACTGCCAACGCGATATGAGCCTATGGGGTCACACATAACAGTGTCTTGAGAAGTTGGAGGAAGAATTGTGTTGGCTTGGGATTCCTCGAGAACTTGTATTTCCTAGCTTGAGATTTCTTGAGAAATCATATTCCTGGTTTGGGATTTTTCGAGAAGTCATTTTGGATTTCTCGAGAAATTATATCCTTGGGATTTCTCGAGGACTGTATCTCCTGCTTTGGGATTTCTCGAGGAATTAGACCAATCCTACGACTTAGTGGAACACAGAGTTCAGTTCGTCGAACTGAAGGCATTCGTCGAACGCAGAGTTCAGTTCATCGAACTGAAAGCATTTGTCGAACGCAGTGTTCAGTTCGTCGAACTGAAGGTGTTAGTCGACCACTGAGACTGGTGTTAGTCGACCGCTGAGACGAGTGTTAGTCGACCGCTGAGACGAGTGTTAGTCGACCGCTGAGACTGGAGTTCGACGAACGGCGAGCGCATTCGACGAACGACGAGCCTGCTCAACGAACAACCAGCGCGTTCGATGAACGGCCAGCGCGTTCGACGAGCGGACAAGGCGTTCGACGAACGGCCAGCGCGTTCTACGAACGCTAGCGTTCGACGAATTTTGTTTTCTGCACTCAAAGTCATGGATGTGCGGATAGCTCCTTTTTGTGCGTGGGTATAAAAGAATGCGATTCTTGTTCACCTAACCGACGCGATCTATTTTGCAAAAAAGAAAGTGAGAGTTGCGGAAGAGTTCCGCCTGTAGCCCCGGAAAGAAGTGTTCCGAATGCTCGATCCCGCCGCCACCGTCGCCTCTTCCTGTAATCGGACCTAGCAGTCCATGGAAGACGTAGAGGACAGTTCTTCTCCGACCTAGATCTTTGTTGGGAAAATGATTTATCTTAACCCCTAGAAATGAATAGAATATGTATTTTCAGAGTGAAAAATTAGTTTAAGTAAATATGCGTCGAATAGTGATCGACGCAACGTCGAAGTGTAGTCGACGTATCTCTCATACTGAGTCGAAGTATTTCAAAACAGAATTCGATGTAACCAAAGTCGACATAACTCTGATTTCTAGTCGACGCACCCAGTGAAGTCGACGCACCTCTGTCGACGCTTTTTCCATATTTTCTTCTCGACGTCTGGCCAGGCTGAAATCGACGCTTACGTCGAATGGTAATCGACGCACGTCGATTTCTGTGACAGATTCAAAAACACGCCAGATCTCTTTCTTTCTTTCTTTCTGTAGATCTGAATTTAATGGAATTATATTATTCTTTTCTAGCCGTTCTGAATCAATCTTTCCTTCTGAATGATTCTTGGTTAATTTGATTAAGATTATTATGGACATTATTTGAAAATAGAATGATCTTTTTCCTTCTACAGATATAATAATTATGGAAACTTTTCACTCTTACTATTTCTCTGACTGCTAATTGATTATTCTCCTATAGCAATATTTTGAATAAACAGAGCTATAAATACACAAGGAGGTCGGCAAAGAAAAATAAGAAGTGATCCACTCCATTCATTTGAAAAAGAGGAAAAGCTCCCAAGTGAAAAGTGAGAAAGCTGAGAAAAGTGAAAGAGTGCTGCAGCAAAGAAAAAGCTTTCTTCTTCTCCTCCTTCTAAAGCCATACTGCTGTCATTTCCGAAAGCTCTCACTGAAAGAGAAAAAGGCCTACAATCTCCTTCTCACTATAGAAGAGAGATTTCAAATTCACTATACTTGTGCTTCTAATCTTCTTGCTAGGAAGAAGATTCTTTCTTGCTTTAATTGTTTTTCTTCTACTTCTTCTTCTTATTCTTATTTCATTTTCAAATTGTGTAAAAGAGTTTTTAGAATCTCTCTTCAAAAAATTCAGTTGTAGTGGTTCTAAGAGTCTCCTTATCAAAAGATTCAGGCTGGTTCTAAGAGTCTCCTTATCAAAAGACTCAGTGCAAGATAGTGAATTCCTACCAAGGGGGTAGAAGAGTGGACTACCCAAAGTTTGGGGAACCACTATATTTCTTTGTGTTGTGCTGTGATTTTCTTTTTGCTATTTCTTTTGCTTAATTCTTGTTGGTGTGTGGGAAGCTTAAATCTGTGAATATTACACACATATATATATATATATATTTATTAACTTTTCACAAAATATTTTTAAATCTCTATTCACCCCCCCCCCCCCCCTCTAGAGAATTCTAGTGAGGCTAACTGTGCACTTTCAATTGGTATCAGAGGGAGGTTGATCAAAAATGGATAACTCCTTGATCAAAAAGATCCTACCTCATATATATATATATTTCTAAAAAAATTTTATGGCACAAATCAAATATTATGCTTCCACCAGACCACCAATTTGCAACCTTGAAAAGTTTGCACTTTGGAAAACAAGAATTAGGATCTATATGAATTCTATTGATGAAGATTTGTTTAATGTTATTTTGACAGGTCCTCCTAAGCCCTATAGAAAGGACTCAAGTGGTAAAGTAACTCAAACACTTGTCCCAAGGGCTGAGTGGACAGTTGAAGAGAAGAAGGCAGGAACAAGTGATGCAAAAGCTGTGAACATTCTTGTCTCAACCCTCTCAGATGAAATCTTTCAAAAGGTTGTTGACTGTGAATCAGCCAAAGAAATCTGGGAGGCTCTTACAAAGATAGTAGAAGGAAGTGCTGATGAAAGGAAAGATAGAAAGGCTCTATTAATCTCCCAATATGAGAACTTTCAAAAGAAGTATGAAGAAAGCATATCTGAGATGTATGACAGATTCAGTCTAATCATCAATCAATTAAGGAGCTTGGATAGAGAGATCTCTCTCACAGAGATCAATGACAAATTGTTAATGAGTCTCCCAAATTCATGGGACTCAAGAATATGGGCAATAAGGGATACTAGAGGACAAAAGGAAATCTCAACAGATGCCCACTTAGGAAAACTCAAATCCTATGAGCAACTACTGAAAACCAGAGAAGAGAAGGAAAGAAGGGAAAACACTCCAACCTCCTCAAAAGATAGAAACCTTGCATTAAAAGCAACAGAAGAGGAAACCCCTGTTACTGAAGAAGAATTATTCAGCCTCCTGGCCAGAAGATTCAAGAAATGGGTCAGGAAAGATGGGTCTAGAAGGAGAGAGTCAAAACCAAGGTATGATAAGACTCCTACTAAAGAAATTATTTGTTACTCCTGCAGGAAAACTGGACATATTGCTCCAGAATGTCCAGAAAATGCTGAGAAAAAGAAAGATCTGAAAAAGAAAGATCTCAAGAGGAAGGAGAAGAAGAAAGAAAGAGTCTTCATTGTAGAAGCTTGGAGCGAAACAGACTCTGAAGACAACACCTCATCTAAAAGTGATAGTGAAGAGTCTAAGCAAGAAGACCTATGCTTAATGGCTCTTGGAAGCTCAGAAAAAGGATGTGTTGCTGAATTATGGAGTGAAACAGGTTCAGAAGGAAGCATCTCTTCTGAAGATGAAAAAGAAGATAACCTTATTCTCATAGAGGAATCTGAGGATAAGGATGAGGTAAGCATTTTTGATGAAATAGATTTTCTATGTGATGATTTCAAAAGTGATTTTAAAGGACTCTGTTTAGATCAACTAAAAGCTAAACAAGAAATTAAGAATCTAAAAGAACAAATCAATATGAGAAAAATAGAGGATACATGCTCAAAAATTATGAACTAAGGTGTGAAATCTATAAAACAGAAAAGGAAATACAAAGTGCTAAAATAGAAAATCAACTCCTTAAGAATAAGGTTTCCCAGGCAAAAGCTTTTGAAGAATCTATAAAAGTCAGAAGCCAAACACTTAAAGAAATCACTGAAAAACAAACAATCAGACATAAGAATCTGGGGCTAGGGGCTGATCCTTCAACCAGTTCAATACCATCTACCAAACCTGCTTGGACGAGCCCTGTTAAATTTACTAAACCCATAAAATCAACAAACTTAGAAGAAGACTCACAGAATAAAGAAGAAGACTTCACCTTCAAGGAGATAGACCATTTTGATGAAACATCATACTATAGAGATGAAGACTCTCAAACTCCTCCTAAGAAGGCTACTAGGCCAAAAGAAACAATTCATAAAAAAATAAATCTCCAATCAGAAAAAGGGAAGAATAAAATCTGTGAAGACACAATTACGTCGACTTCATATCGACGTATGAATGACAGTACGTCGAATTCTACTCGACGCAATCTCTTAGATACTTCGACCTCAAATCGACGCATGAATAACATTACGTCGACTTACAATCGACGCAACTACTCCCATGCATCGATTCGAGATCAACGCAATCTAGAGAACGCGCCGAATATAAATCGATGCAACTCTCATCATACGTCGAATAGATATCGACGCATAAAACCACAGAGCAACTTAAATACAGGACATAGCTATTCTTCAAAAACTTTCTATCTTAACCCCCATTCAGGACCCTTTAATCCTGATCAAAATTTCTATCCTAATCAAAACTTTCATCCTGATCAAAACTTCTATCCTAATCAAAACTCTTATCTTAATCAAAACTTTTTTCCTAATCAACAACTCTATCCTAATCAACATCTCTATCCCTCTCTAAACTTAAATTCACATAATCTAAAGACAATTAGGTGTTATATCTGTAATAAAATTGGCCACACTGCCAAACAATGTTGGCACAATCAATCCAATTGTTTATAAAATTAGTCCAAGGGTGACTTAGAAAACCTTAGGATTAGGAAGAAATAATCTCTCAAGAAAAACCTGGAATTTTCAGACAAAGTAAAAGTCACGTCGATCTCTTAATCGACGCATACGTCGATAGGAAACCCTATCAGACTATACCGATGCATACATCGACTTCCACTCGACGCAACGTCGACTTCATGAAAAAGAGCGGCAATATTAAAATATTTTCAGTCACATCTACTGTTGTACCGAATAAACCTCGAGTTGTGTCTCGTGTCGACGTTTCACCCGACTTAAATAGACTCTTTAGTTAAAATTCAGCACACTCCTTGCATCTCTTATCCTTCTCATTTCTCAGTCCAGCCATCTCTTCCGCTATTTCACTGACCTAAATGTCTCCCAAGATCAACTCTGGTTTCGATATTGATCTTGAATCCTTCCAAGCGGCCGCCGAAAACTATAAGAGCATCATAGCTCTCTTCACTGAAGCTGGTCTAGACAAACTAATTTCTACAAGATGCAAACTCCTAGAGACAGAACTCACTGAGTTAATGAATAATGTTCAAATGTCTGAACAAGGAGAGATCACAGGAACACTCTATGAGACACCAATCTCAATCTCTGCAGAACATCTTAGGGATACCTTTGATCTTCCATCAGGTACACAACAACACTATCATATTTCAAATCAAAAGGACAGCAAATTATTTTCTAAGAATAGCTAAATGAATCTCCAATCATCATTCCCTTATCAGGTGATGAACCAGTGGAACTCACCCCTGAAGAAATCAAAAATCTATTACTCATCATGAAGTTCTCCAAAGATAAACCAATCCACCTGAAGAAAATAGATTTCTCTGATGAATATAGGCTATTGGCAGACATAGTAGGAAAAATTCTACTATGCAAGATCTCTGCCCATGATGCAGTGCCCAAGCAGCAACTAAACATCATGGGGGCCCTTGTGCTGAAAAAGAAGGTTGACTGGGCCAGCTGCTTACTAAAAATGATAGGCTACAAATATTCTCACAAAGAAAATGCATATATGAGGATCATGAGTCAGGTACTCCTCCACTCCTTCCCTGACCTATGTAGGTCAAAAAGAATTCCCATTCCTCCTGGAAAAAGGATGTCCATAGCCCTCTTCTCAAAATGGACCAGGCAAATCCCCAAGCCTGGCTCCATTCCTGAAAGGACTCCCTCTCCTCCTAATTCTCCTGTGCATCCATCTTCCCCTCCTCCTCAACATACAGACATCTCTTCTCTACCTACATCATCTCACACACCTCATATATCAACAACCACTTCCCCACCTTTATCCCCTCCACCATTATCTCCTTCACCAACATAACCTGAACCATCTCCATCCACTGAAACTCTCATCACTCAGTGTATCCAGACAACATCCCAAAAATTTCAAGAAATGCTGGATGGACGCTGCCTTCAAATTCACTCCTCTATCAGGCACATGCAAACCCAGTTGGATGGGGTAAATGCCTCTGTGCAAGTACTCAAAACCTCTGTGTCTTCATCTAAGGTTACTAAATCATTCTTAACCTCCTTGGCTAAGAAGGTCAAGAAGGGGGAGAAGTTAGATGAAGAACAGCTCTCGAGCCACAAATCTCACTCACACAAAACCTCTCCAACATCAAAATCTGATAGCCTTGCTCTGCCTAAGACCATTGGGAATGAAATAGTACCTGAGCTACATACTACAGAACAGCTAACAGATGTACTTTTTATAGCAAGAGAGGCTGAACAACAAGTAGCTCTCTTACAAGGGGAGGCAAGTAGAGTAGAGAAAGAAGCTGAAGAAGCAGAAAAAGAAAGTATAATGAAAGTTCTATCTCAGGGGGAGCAGTCTGCTTTGACTCAGGGGGGCTGAATGAACAGGAACAACTCACCTCTATAAAAAGACCTGATCTCCCTTTAGTATTCTCTAGGAAGAGAAAAACTCCTCCTACTCCTCCTGAATGATATGTTGAACAATTTTGACTCAGGGGGAGCTGAATGATATGTTGAACAATTTTGAGCAGAGCTCTATTTTTAATACTTAAGTACTGCTTGATCTGTACAAAAAGACTGTTATATGATTTCTTTCTCCATTATCTTCTGATTACCTAATATATCTCTTTTCTATAAATATGCTTTGATGTGTTGATTACAAGCTGATAAAAATTCTCTCTGAATAGGGTTAAGACAAATAGGGGGAGATTGTTGGGAAAATGATTTATCTTAACCCATAGAAATGAATAGAATATGTATTCTCAGAGTGAAAATTAGTTTAAGTAAATATGCGTCGAATAGTAATCGACGCAACGTCGAAGTGTAGTCGATGTATCTCTCATACTGAGTCGAAGTATTTCTAAACAGAATTCGATGTAACCAAAGTCGACGTAACTCTGATTTCTAGTCGACGCACCCAGTAAAGTCGACGCACCTCTGTCGACGCTCTTTCCATATTTTCTTCTCGACATCTAGCCAGGCTGAAATCGACGCTTACGTCGAATGGTAATCGACGCACGTCGATTTCTGTGACAGATTCAAAAACACGCCAGATCTCTTTCCTTCTTTCTGTAGATCTGAATTTTATGGAATTATATTATTCTTTTCTAGCCGTTCTGAATCAATCTTTCCTTCTGAATGATTCTTGGCTAATTTGATTAAGATTATTATGGACATTATTTGAAAATAGAATGATATTTTTCCTTCTACAGATATAATGATTATGGAAACTTTTCACTCTTACTATTTCTCTGACTGCTAATTGATTATTCTCCTATAGCAATATTTTGAATAAACAGAGCTATAAATACACAAGGAGGTCGGCAAAGAAAAATAAGAAGTGATCCACTCCATCCATTTGAAAAAGAGGAAAAGCTCCCAAGTGAAAAGTGAGAAAGCTGAGAAAAGTGAAAGAGTGCTGCAGCAAAGAAAAAGCCTTCTTCCTCCTTCTAAAGCCATACTGCTGTCATTTCCGAAAGCTCTCATTGAAAGAGAAAAAGGCCTACAATCTCCTTCTCACTATAGAAGAGAGATTTCAAATTCACTATACTTGTGTTTCTAATCTTCTTGCTAGGAAGAAGATTCTTTCTTGCTTTAATTGTTTTTCTTCTACTTCTTCTTATTCTTATTTCATTTTCAAATTGTGTAAAAGAGTTCTTAGAATCTCTCTTCAAAAAATTCAGTTGTAGTGGTTCTAAGAGTTTCCTTATCAAAAGACTCAGGCTGGTTCTAAGAGTCTCCTTATCAAAAGACTCAGTGCAAGATAGTGAATTCCTACCAAGGGGGTAGAAGAGTGGACTACCCAAAGTTTGGGGAACCACTATATTTCTTTGTGTTGTGCTGTGATTTTCATTTTGCTATTTATTTTGCTTAATTCTTGTTGGTGTGTGGGAAGCTTAAATCTGTAAATATTACACACATATATATTTATTAACTTTGCACAAAATGTTTTTAAATCTCTATTCACCCCCCCCCCCCCCCCTCTAGAGAATTCTAGTGAGGCTAACTGTGCACTTTAAATCTTGTGTGACAAGAGGCTAGGGTTCTCCAGTGCTCGTGTGGACTATTATAGAGGTGCAGATCCATTTCTGTGCAAGGAACTCAGCCGCACCATCTTGAATCTGATATTGGAGCATCTCAGTTGAGTATAGACTCAACCCCCTTTAGGTATAATCTCTACAAATGTGGTGGTTATTGTTTTATTTCTTGAATCAGTAAAATCAGAAGTTCCTGTTAAATCTTTTGGGTTGTTCTAGTTATTTTATTCCGCTGCGCATATATGATATGCTGTATTATCATTTCTGAAATGGTATTGTAGAAAACCCAACATATACCACTCGACACTTCCATCCACCTTCTTCACTTTGTACACCCAATTTGAAAGTAATGCGAGTAACTCCGTCCACTTTGGTCACAAGATTTCGAGTGTCATTCTTCATGAGAGCACTCATTTCTTCATACATGGCATTCTCCAATTACTTCTTGCATTGACATCATTAAAGCAAGATGGCTCTCGCTCATCTAAAGGCCCTGCAAAGAAACAAGAGATCCTGCTTACCAATTTTACATCTCTATACCAGGAGGGTGGCACAATCATCCTCTTTGATATTCTAAGAGAAATGTCAGTTTCCACTTCTCCATTGCAAGCATCCGGTTCTACAACTCCATCAACATGAATAGAAGAAACGCTCCCCTTTTCTCCTTGCTCCTTTGCCAAGGAAGATGAGTTTGAAGGACTTGGAGCACTAGGGGACACATGCACCATTGACAATAGATCTTCAACATCTTCTCCATATCTCCTTCCACCGCTGCTCTCCTCAAGAGTCGTACTTGGAATGTCGTGATACAATGTCAACTCATCAAAGACCATGTATCTTGAAATGGTGAAATGATGTTTTTGAGGATATGTATACTTCCACCTTTTCTTGCACTCATCATAGTCTATGAAGATGCACTTCTTCGCTTTCACATCCATCTTTGTCCTCTTGGAATCTGTAGCGTGCACAAAGCAAGGAGATCCAAACAGCTTTAAGTGATTCACACTTGACATTTCTCCAAACATCATCCATAAGGTGACTTCATATTGTTTGGGCTTAATGGAATCTAATTGATTACATATGCTGCACAAGCCATGCCCTCCGCTCATAAGGCTTTAGGTATGTGTTTAGCATGTAACCAACTATTGTATGTTTCTACAAGATGTCTTATCTTTCATTTTGTCACTCCATTTTGTTGTGGTGTGTGAGCACATGAGAGTTACCCGTTTATGTCATGCTTCCTACAAAAAGACAAGAACTCATTAAAAGTGAACTCTTCTCCATTGTCTATTCTTAGCTTCTTGATCTTCAGTTGAAGCACCCATTCAACCATTTCCTTGAACTCTTGGAGATCCACAAACACTTCGTATTTTCCCTTCACAAAGTATACTCACATGTACCAAGAAAGATCATCTATGAACAACATCATGTACTAGTTTCCTAGTATGTAGGAGTATCAAATGGCCCCATCACATCACTATGGATGCACTCCAATGATCTTTCACACCTAGAAAGAGACTTGTCAAATGGGAGGCGACGTGGCTTCCCAAATTGACATCCTTCATTTACATGTTCATCTCCAAAAGATGATAAATTAGGCAAACCTTTCACCAAGTTCTTTGCCACCATATACTCTAATTTCTCCATGACAACGTACTCAAGTATCTCGTGTCAAATGACTGCTCCATCATTTGCACGCATCTTATCCACATAGGAGGAAGTAGACAAATCAAATGGCTACTGAACTATCTTTCTTATGTGTGTGATATCCGCCTTCAAAGTAGTTTCATTCTGAAGAAACTTCGCCACCTTTGACCCAAATAACACATGATACCCTGCATACATTGCATTCGTAACTGAAAAGAGGTTCTTTTTCATCCTAAACACATGATATACATTCCTGAGTGTAAGAACTCCACATTAATTGTTTAATGAACACTCCCTTCTTTCTTCATTGCATTAAACGTATTATCCGCCTTCACTATATCATCATTCCCTTCATATTTTTGAGAAGAATTGCGAACAGACCCCCGCTAGATGGTGTCCATATCCAGAATCGACTATCCAATCATCTTGGAAGTTGATGGAATCCAATGTATCTAACAACATAGTCGTAGTCCCCATCATAAAGCAATTTCCCCACTTATCCTCTTCGTTTGACCCTTCTCCCTTCTCCTCCACGTGACCAACCTACACATTTACATGACAATCCCTCTTGAAATGACCCACTTTATATGGCACCTAAAGAACCTAGAACCCTTTTCAAATTCACATGACACTAGAGAACGGAACATGAAGGCATGCACATTAGCAGAGCGTTCCCTGGCGGGGACTTGAGAGGGGAGCATGGGGGCGTGCACTGGAGCAGAGCATTCCCTCGAGGGGACACGAGAGAAGCGCGGTGGCGTGTACTATAGATCAGAGCGCGGGGGCGCACATCAGAGCAGAGCCAGAGGGCGCGCATCAGACCAAATTATGGGGGCGCACATCAGAGCAGACCGCGCGGGCCTACATCAGAGAAGGCATTCACTAGAGCAGATATAAGAGCGGAGCAGGGGGGCACCAAAGTGGAGGAAAGGTCCACACACATGAGTAGTGGGTTCACTGGAGCGGCGTGTTCATGGGAGCATACATCGGAGCACCATGTTCATTGGAGCAATGCGTTCCTTGGAGGAGTCAGGAGAGCGAAGGGCGGGGGCGCGCACCAAAGCCGAGCGTGAAGACATGCACAAGGACGAAGTGTTCCCTATAGTAAACTGGAGAGCGGAGCACGGGACCTACACCGGAGCGACATGTTCACTAGAGCGGCGTGTTCATGGGAGCGCACAATAACGTGACGTGATCATGAGAGCACACACAAGGTTGTGTTTTATTGAGCGCACACTTGAGCGGCATGCTATTGAGCGCGCTTAGGAGAGCAGCGCACGACAATGCTAATGAGTTTTTATGGGAAGTATTTTGGTATCGCAATGCAAGAACACATGATTCATACTCTTCCTCCAATTATCGGCACCCTCAAATGAAGGGATAAACCCTTTTTATAGATTTCAACAATGATGCACAAGGAATTTCACTTTTTTGATTACTTGATAGACAAGTAGAAAATTTCGAGTTACGTCCCTCAGATCACCAACTTTGATGGTCAGACAAGTTTGTTCCCGGGAGGATCTTGGCAGTCCGGTCAAGTTCACTGTAGTAGTGGCGGCCGATGGTCGCCGCCGCATCTTCGAAAAAATGAAAGTGCTCAAAACTTGATGAAAATTTCAAAGAAGTTTTGTCACATCGCCACGAGTCCACCGGTGGCGACAATTTCTCAATCGAAGGCCCGAATCTATGAAAATCACCGATGAAAAGGGTGTTTGGGTGGTATGACCGCCCCTCTAAAACTCCACCAAAATCTCTGATTGATAGCCTATCTTGTAGTATTTTTTGAGAGCAATCATGCACCGCTTTTGGATTAAAGTTTCCATCAATTATATGTCTCAAACCCTAACTCAAAGACGATGACTGGTGTTGATTATGTAAATAGTGTTATACAAACTCCTTGTCATTTTAGGGTTTTGGATCATTCGTAAATTCACAAACTTTCTGTAACCGCCTATGTTCTTGATAGTGAATAATGTATTGTTGTTGCCCGTGGAAGTAGCCTATCTTGGGGTGAACCATATAAATCTGTATCTTCTGCATTATTATTTTTTGTTTGTTTTTCATTTTATTCGAATTTACGTAACAATTTCGTTGAGCAATTATGAGTTTCCAAATTTTCGAAAAATTCTTCCCCATTAATGACCGTTTTTGCATTTTTTGGGAAGAAGATGAAGAAGAATGGAATGAAGAGGTCGGCCATGACCATGAGGGACATGGACTACCCTCTCGTCGCGTTTCACCGCCGATTGGTAGCCAGAATGAAGGGGGTAGTGGTGGTCTCCGCCCCTCACGCTTCGGCCCTAGCTTGAGGAAGGGGGTGGCCGGCCCTGGTCCCGTGCGCGGTACTGCTTCGATTGGGGGCCATTTGAGGGGTCAAACAAACTCAGAATCGTGTAAAATTTGACTCGTTGGAATCACCTCGGCGAGCCGGTCACAATCATGTTCTTGTTGGCCCAATCCGACCATTTTTAATTATTTGGGGAACCCCATCAATAATGCGTTGTAGACATATCTGATATGTGTCGAACAAAGTTCTACTAGTTTGTTCAGCATAATTATTAATTCAAAGAAGACTTTGGCTCTCTCCGTGCGGGAAATATGAGAGTGGTGATGGTTGTAAACATAATAGTGAAAATTACTATTAGCTTTTGAATAAGTAAGCTCTGTTTAGCACAATGGTGGTATTGGTCAAAGTTCCACTCCTATCGATACTTGTTTTGGAAGCGTTTGGTTTTCCGATGTGGAAAAATGATTGCGTCAAAAAGTCATTTTTTGGAATTTTTGAAAATCGGTGAAACCTCTCACTTCGAGTTTCCAAAGCTCCCATACTTGGAATGCTGTCAATGCAATCGCCACATAAACCGACTTTATTTTTGCCACGGGGCTAAAGGTCTCCTCCTAGTCTTCTCCATACTTTTGTGAAAACCCATGAGAAGCAAGACGAACCTTGTACCGCTCGACACTTCCATCCACATTTTTCTTCACTTTGTACACCCATTTGTAAGTAATGAGAGTAACTCTATCCACTTTTGGCACAAGATCCCAAGTCTCATTCTTCATGAGAGCACTCATTTCTTCAAACATGGCATTCTCTCATTCCTTCTTGCATATGGCATAATCAAAGCAAGATGGCTCCTACTCATCTAAAGGCCATGCAAAGAAGCAATAGATCATGCTTACCAAGTTTCCATCTCTATTCCGAGAGGGTGGCACAAACATCCTCTTTGATTTTCTAAAAGAAAGACCACTTTCCACTTCTCCATTGCAAGCCTCTGGTTCTACAACAACATCAATATGAATAGAAGAAATGCTCCCATTTTCTCCTTACTCCTTTGCCAAGGAAGATGGGCTTGAAGGACTTGGGAGCACTAGGGGACATAGACACCATCGCCAACGGATGTTCAACATCACCTCCATATCTCCTTCCACGACTACTCTCCTTAAGAGTCACACTTGGAATGCCATGATACGATGTCAACTCATCAAAGACCACATCTCTTGAAATGGTGAAATGATGTGTTTTAGGATCCATAGACTTCCACCTTTCTTGCGCTCATTATATCCGATGAAGATGCACTTCCTCGACTTTACATCCAACTTTGTCCTCTTGGAATCCGTAACATTCACAAATCAAGGAGATCCAAACAACTTCAAGTGATTCACACTTGACATCTCTCCAAACATCATCTCATAAGACAACTTTATATTGTTTTAACTTAGTGGAATCAGATTGATTACATATGCCACACAAGCCATGCCATCCACCTATAGGGCTTTAGGTAGGCGTTTAGCTTGTAACCAACATTTGCATGTTTTTACAAGATGTCTTATCTTCTGCTCCGCCACTCAATTTTGCCATGGGGTGTGAACACATGAGATTTAACTTTTTATGTCATGCATCCTACAAAAAGTCAAGAAATCATTAGAAGTGAACTCCCCTCCATTACTTGTTCTTAGCTTCTTGATCTTCAGCTTAAGCTAGCACCCCTTCAACCATTTCCTTGAACTATTGGAACTTCACAAACACTTTTGATTTTTGCTTCATGAAGTATACTCATATGTACCTAGAAAAATCATCCATGAGCAACATCATGTAACGGTTTCTGAGTATGTGTGTACGAGTAGCACATGGCCCCATCACGTCACTATGGGTGCACTCAAATGGTTTTTTGTACCTAGAAAAAGATTTGTCAAATGGGATGTGATGTGCATTCCCAAATTAACATCGTCCTTCACATACATGGACATCTCCAAAAGATGATAAAATAGACAAACCTTTCCCCAAGTTAGTTGCCACCATAGACTCTACTTCTCCATGCTAACATGCCCAAGTCTCTTATACCAAATGACAGCTCCAACATTTGCACGCATCTTGTCCACATAGGAGGAAGTAGACAAAACGAATTGATACTAACTATCTTTCATGTGTGTGTGTGTGATATGCCTTTAAAGTAGTGACATTTCGAAGGAACTTCACCTCATTTGGTCCAAATAACACATGATACCTTGCTTTCATTGCATTTGTAACTGAAAAGAGGTTCTTTTGCATCCCAAACACATGATATACACTCTTAGCTAGTGTAAGAGCTCTACTTTCATTGTTCAATGTAACACTCCCTTCTTTCCCATTGCATGAACTGTATTATCCGCCGTCACTATATCATTCCCTTCATATTTTTGCAGAGAGGAGAATTTTGAACTGTCCCCTGTTAGATGGTTTCCACCTCCGGAATCAACTGTCGAATCATCTTGGAAGTTGATGGAAGCCAATGCATCTACCGACATAGTCATAGTCTCCACCATAAAGCAATTTCCCCATTCATCCTCTTCGTTTAACCCTTCTCCTTCACGTAACCCGCCTCAAATTTACACGACAATCCTACTTGAAATGGCCCACCTTATGTCACATAAAGCACCTAGGCCCCTTTTCAAATTTATACGACACTGGAGAACGCTAGAGCGCAGGATCCATACTCATCCTCCAATTACCGACCCCCTCAGATGAAGGGATAAACCCCTTTTTATAGATTTCAACAGTGACGACGCGCAAGGAATTTTACCATTTTGATCACTTGTCGGACGAGTAGAAACTTTCGGTTTATGTCCCTCAGATCACCAACTTTGATGGTCGGACAAGTTTGTCCCCCGGGAGGATCAGTACAGTCCAGACAGGTTCATTGTAGTAGTAGCGGCGGCCGGCGGTCGTCTCTTCGAAAAATGAAAGTGCTCAGAATTTGATGAAAATTTTAAGGAAGCGCCTCGCATCACCACGAGTCCACTGATGTCGATAGTTTCTCAATCGGAGGCTCGAAGCTCCGAAAATCACTGGGGAGAAGGGTGTTTGGGTGAGATGATCACCCCTCTAAAACTCCACCAAAATCTCTGCTTGATAGTCTATCTTGTAGCATTTTTGAGAGCAATCCGTTGCCGCTCTTGGATTTATGTTTTTGTTAATTATATGTCTCGAATCTCAACTCAAAGACGACGATTGGTGATGATCATGTATGAATTGTTATGTAAATTAATTGTTGTTATAGGGTTTTGGATCATTCGTAAATCCGCTCACTACTATTTTTTACAGTGAAAAATAGTCTGCTGTTGCCCATGGACTTAGCCCATCTTGGAGTGAATCACATAAATTTGTGTCTTCTGCGTTGTTGGTTTTTTGTTTGTTTTTCATTCTATTTGAATTTATGTAACAATTTTGTTGAGCAGTTGAGAAGTCACGAGCTTCCAAATTTTCGAAAAACTTCTCCTCATTAATATTCGTTTTTGCGTTTTTGGGGAGGAAGATGAAGGAAAACGGAATGGAGAGGTAGGCCATGGCCACGGGGGACTTGGACGACCCTCTCGTTGTGTTTTGCCGCCAATTAGTAGCCGGAATGATGGAGGCAGTGGTGGTCTTTCTCCCCTCACGCTTCAACCCTAGTGTGGAGGGGGGGGGGGGCATTGGCCGGGCGGTTCCCGTGCGAACCGCTTCATGGGCCATTTGAGTGGTTAAACAAACAAAGAATCTGCAAAATTAGGCTCGTTGGAATCATCTCGTCAAGCCGGTCACAATCTTGGTCTTGTTGTCTCAATCTGACCATTTTAATTGTTTGAGGAACCCCATCGATAATGCGTTGTAGATATATCTGGAACAAAGTACTACTAGTTTATTCGGAATATTAATTCAAAGAAGACTTAGGCTCTGTCCGTGCGGTAAATATGAGAGTGGTGACGGTTGTAAACATAATATTGAAACATATTGTTAGCTTTTGAATAATTAAGCTTTGTTTAGCACGGTGGTGGCATTGGTAAAAGTTCTACTCCCATCGGCACTTTTTTGGAGGCGTTTGGTTTTTGGATGTGGAAAACATGATTACTTCAAAAAGCCATTTTTTGGGGAATTATTGAAAATCAGTGAAACCTCTTCCAAAAAAAAAAACTAAAAGGATCTTTCAGCATTTTCCTGCTTTCTTCCCTTAGATTAACATCTCCCTTCACCTCCTAATAATCTAATCTCAGTACTGATATCTTGCTCATAAACAAAGTGATTGTCCCAAACAAAGACTAAGTCTTTGTTTGGTTAGGCGGGCGCAGACGCCGCCGGAGATAGCGACTGGAGAGAAGGAGCTGGGGTTCGAAACGAAGCGGCGTCTCTGTTCCGCAGAGAATTGGCGGTAGCAGACGCCGCCGTTTGACACCAATGGTTGTTTGTTTTCCCGCCTTACGGCGGCGTCTGCTCCCACACCGGCGGCCAAACGGCAAAACAAACGAAGCTTAAGTTCACAAACATTATTTTCACAAATATTGCTTCTTAAATAAAGCATTTTCTCATATTTAAAGGCACAACAATAGAAGCACCAAAAAAGACAATATAATAACTCATGAAGTGGCCCTTCAACTCCCGAAAAAGGGGGGATTTTGGTGTTGCTTCAGGGCCGAAGTTATTATTCCAGTAATTTATGATAGATTTTGAACAGCTACGAAGCAGCTCATGACAGTTCATATTTAATTTCAAGATTTGATTCTGATCTCTCTTCTCCACCTCCCTCTTACTCTGGAAATTATTGAGGACCGGGCCGTATCCAAATCTGAATGCTGGCCCGATGCTGTCACGAGCAATTTTGATCGTCTCGACGAACAAATATGTTCTCCCGATGTTTGCTCGAAGAGCAAAAATGCTATCCCGCAGGGTCATAAATAGTGTAGTTCATAAATAATTTGGGATTTGATTTGTGAAAATTTGATTAAAATTTATATTTTTTAATTTCGGATTTGAATAGTTTTCGAATCCGAATATGAATAATTTAATTCATGTTCGAAGGATTCTCGGATAGTTCGTGAATAGTAGAGCATATAGTTAAATAAAATTTACATACGTAATTAAATATTAATATAATTATATTTGAATATTATATATAATTAATCCTTATAAAATTCGAATTCAAATTCGAATCCGATTGAAGAGCGAATCCAACATTTCATGAATCTAAATCTAAATCTCTGCATTCTATGTCAAATTTGAATCTGATTGAACAGCTGTTTGATTCGATTAGGTTCGTGAACACCCCTAGACTCCCAGAAGCGCAAAAATGCTTGTGCTAATATTAGTTTCGCTTGCGGGGAGAGCAAAGATGCTCAAAAGAGAGCAAAATTGCAGGCGCCCGTATACAAAAATTTCAATTCTTTCCCTCTTTTGTCATTTACTCCCCTCCCCCCTCAATTTTTTTGCAGTATTCTCAGCTATATGCCAATACAATCACGCACGTGCCTCTTCAAAATGCACCCACTTGTCTTCTTCCTCATCAAAATTCAACACTCACTATCCCACAAACTGTTCCCCTTCTCCTCATTTCTTCCTTTCCTATTCATTCATCCTCTTCTTATATAATTCTCGCAACTCTTACAATCATCCCCTGCCCCATGAAAATTTTTAGCCATTGACACATAAAGAGCACAGAAAATGTCAAGCAGACGGTCCCGTTCGAGGCAGCCGTCGTCATCCTCAAGCTCGAGTTCTTCTCGAATTAATGTAGATCAAATCAATCATCTCCTCTCAAGAATCCAAGCCTTAGTTCCTGGAACAAGAGTTCATGCTTCTGAAGACGCAGTATGTGCTTCCTTGTACTTTGAATTTTAATGAGCTAATTAGCATATTACACTTTGAATTGTATGAATGTGTTTTGTTGTAGGCTTCAGCAGCAAGAAATCTGCAAGAGGTTTGTAGATACATCAGAAGTTTGCATCAGGAGGTTGATGATTTGAGCCAGCAGCTCTCAGAACTTCTTGCCGCCGCCGATAGTTCTACTTCTTAACAAATTGTAGGCTGGAGTTTTCACATTATATATATAAATAGGGTTATTTACCGGGACCTCCCCTCGAAGTTTGCGTAATTACAGCTTGCACCTCTCTAACTTTCAAAATTACATTTACCTCACTTCAATGTTTACATTTCGTGACATCCATGCACAAAAAACGCACCTGATGATTTACTCCAAGGGGGTATTTTTGTACATGAATGTTATGAAATGTAAACACTGAGAGGAGATTTTTGTAATTCAGAAAGTAATTAGAGTGGTGCAAGTTGTAATTATGCAAACTTCTGGGGAGGTCCCGGTAAATAACCATAGTATATATATATAAATAAATAATAAGATGTTGCATTATTAGAAGATAATTTAGCGGTCATAGTCTCAGAGAAGAAGATAAGAAAGTAATTAATCTCCCTGATAAGCAGCATGTAGCAGAGAGGGAGCAGCAGCATGTGGCATGGAGCAGGAAGAAGGAAACCAGTGATGCATTACATGCACAAGAAGTAGAGTGATCAGTGCAAGTCGACTAAATGGAGTGGGCAACCCGGGTCCATCATTTTATTGTTATATTGTATATGGGTGTCTATATAAACCCACTTAGTTCCTCTCAGAAGCATGAAGTAGTTGTAACTCAAACATTGGTCCTCTTGTGATGTTGTTTTTCTCTTTTATTTTTCAACATGGTATCAAAGATATATATGTTGTTATCAACCATCAGATTTTGTGTAGTATGTTGTTTTCCTGATCATTGCAAGTCTTTTTTTTTTACTCTAAATCCTCATATGGCCTCCTCCAGTACACCATCTCCTCAAAATTTCATATTTTCTCCCAGAGGTGTTCTCATCTTTGAAGGGGTTTCTTTTGATTTTTGGCATGTACAAATGAGAACCATTTTGCCTCTCACAAGGGTTATGGGACTTAATTTTTCATGGCTACCCTCAACCAACACCAATCAACCACATTGAAAGATGGGAAGCTGCTCAAGTCAAAGCCTATGTTGAGAATCAGAAAAGAGATGCAAAAGCTCTTCTTTACATCCAACAAGGAGTTGAACGAAGAATTTTTCTCAGGATCATGGGGGATCGATCTCATGGCAAAAGAAGCATGGAACATTCTCAAGACTGAATTCCAAGGATCTACAAAGGTAGTCTCCATAAAACTTTAAAATTTATGGCAATAAATCACACTCTCATAAATCCAATATTACATACTTCACCAAAATCACCGCTCTCATAAATCCAATAAGGAGTTATATAGGGAGATACTTTAGAATTAAGAAAAGTAGTGTTGAAAATCTTCTGAACCGGCCCTCACTCACAGATATGTTCTTGTGGTCACGACCATAGAAGAAGCCAAAGACCTTATTACTCTCTCATCACTGTGAAGTCACTTCGATCAAGCCCATGAGGAGAGGCTTAGGAGATATGATCAACAAAGCCCGAAACAAGCGTTCCGGAGCAAAGTATCTTTAAGAAATCAATTAGACAAAAGAAGTGGAGAAGATGTCAAACTACAGAACAGAGATGAACATAAGAAACCATCCAATAATTAATTTGTATTGTATCTTTTGCAAGAGGATCAATCATAAGCACATGATCATTACTACAAACGCGAGAGATTAAAAAAAACCACTCTTCTTGACAAGGAATTTTGGTTCAAACAATCCAATAATGAAAAAAGAAAGAAAGAAAGAAGAGGCTCACTTTGATGAACAAGATGTGGAGAGCTATGTATTTTGCATTCAATCACAGGACAATTTCTTCCTTCAAAGTATACATCAAGTTCATAATTTGGGTTGAATGGATTCCACTGTCTTAACATAATCAAAATATCTGGGCTGATCAGAGTGAGTTTGAACACATCTATTAGAATGAGTTGAAAGAATGCTTCCTTGAATTTTTCCACCCACCTCAGTTTCAACCAGAGGTGGATCCGTGAATTTCAAAAAGGAGGGTCAGACATCATCTTCCTCTAACCAAAAACAAATATAAACGTCTCCACCTTATCAGAGTTATTTCTCTCTCATCCGGCCACCGTTTTTGACAGATAAGTAGTAAAAATTCATTGGCTAGATGAGAAAATAAATAAATAAATAAATAAATATATATATATATATATATATAGAGAGAGAGAGAGAGAGTCTATGTTAAATATTTTTTTAAAAGAGTCCGTCATCTCCTGGCCAAGGCTCCGTTTGGTGGGGGAGTTTTGCTCAGGTGAGTTTCGACAAAAATGCCCTTAGGGTCCGTTCGTTTGGACGGAATTGGAATTTGATATTAGAATTTGATATTGGGATTCAATATTCAGAATTGGAATTGGTCTAATTCCAATTCCATCGTTCGCCCAATAAACAATATTGTTGAATATTGTGGAATTGAACAATTCTTTTGTTCATTTGTTAAATAAAATTCAATCTAAGAATTAAAGAAATAATAAAGGAATTAATTTTTTTTACATATATAATAAAAATGTGCGTCCTGACAAAAACACACGCCCGGGCGAAAAACGTGTGCCCAGACAAAAAAAACGTGCTCGGGCACAAAAAGACCGCCCGGGCGAAAAATTGGGCGCCCGGGCGAAAATTTGGGCGCCCGGGCGACAAAACGTGCGCCAAGGCGAAAAATGCGCCCCCGAGCGAGAAACGCGCGCCCGGGCGAAAAACGCGCTCCTTGACGAAAAACGCGCGGCCGCGCGAAAAACTTGCGCCCGCGAGAAAATTGCGCGCCCGGGCGAAAAACGCGTTCCCGGACAAAAAACACATGCTCGGGCGAAAAACGCGCGCTCGGGCGAAAAACTCGCACCCGGGCGAAAAACTCGCACCCGTGGGACAAATTGCGCACCCGAGCGACAAAACGCGCCCACGGGCGAAAAACGTGCGCCTGAGCGAAAAATGCGCGCCCGGGCGAAAAACACGCCCCTTGAGGAAAAACGCGTGCCCGGGCAAAAATTGCGCGCCCGGGCGAAAAATTGCGCGCCCGGGTGACAAAACGTGCGCCCGGGCGAAAAACGCGCGCCCGGGAGAAAAACGTGCAATCGGGCGAAAAACTCGCGCCCGGGCAAAAAATTGCGCGTTCGGGTGAATAACGCGTGCCCGGGCAAAAAACGTGCGCCCGGGCGATAATTGCGCACCCAGGCGAAAAATGCGCGCCCAGGCGAAAACTGCGCGCCCGGACGAAAAACGCGCGCCCGGGCGACAATTGCGCGCCTGGGCGAAAAACGCGCGCCCGGGCGAAAAGTGCGCGCCCGGGCGAAAATTGCGCGCCCGGGCGAAAATTGGGCGCCCGGGCGAAAAATGTTCTTCACATTGCTAAAATATTTATTCATTAAAGTGCAATTTTAATAATATTCTTCACATTGCTAAAACAACTAGAATTTAGCCAGTAACAAGATTTTTTTATCAACATTAAATACTTAATATTGTATCAATAGTGTCTCTGAATTTAATGAGCATAACCACAATTCAATTTAAATTTGTTTTCTAAAATGCATTGCTTTGCGGCATTTTTTAAGAAAGCATTACCATAACTTTTAACCTATTTCGAAAATATAATTGGGTTGCTAGTAAGAGTTTTTGGCTACGGTGACATTTTGCAAGAAATATAGTAGTTGCCTAGTTAATTGGGTGAAATTATCGTGACACTTGAAAATCATTGTTAAAGGCTTAAAAAATGTCGTGTTCCAATGACTTTGTTGCAGTGATGAGGCGGAAGGAAACAATATGTTACAACTTGGAGGTCTCACTGCTAGCTCGTGAGTGTGTAGGAATGCCTTTAAGATATGAAGGAGGCCAAGCTAGGCGAGGAGGTCAAATAAGTGCAAATGATGGGTATTTATTGATTTTAGGGGAGCTGCCCGATCGGCATCGTTCGGGCAATTTTGTAATTTTGCGGTGAGCTTGAATTCTGCTGACTGCTCAAATAGCTATGTCTTGCAAATGACATTATCGAGACGTCCAATTGTCTCATCGACACTTAGATTTGAGGGTATCTTTTCACACTATAATAGGAACGTGATTTATCATTCATGCATATCATTAAACTAGTCAGACTCGCGTGATTCTTTTTCTTTGCTTTGCTTTCCCCATTACATTTGACAATATTAGGGTTTAGTAGCCTCGTAGTCTAAGATGACTAAATTAGCCTAGTGATTTTAGAACGTTAGCTAGACTGCAACAAGTTGATCAAAGAGTAGGCGAAGCTTTAATTTTGCACCGATAGTGCACGTGTAGATTAAAGCGGGCTGAGGTGAAATTTCAATTTCACAAAAATAAGAAAATACACACACATTTTTTATTTCACATAAGTTTTTTTTTTATTGTACTGATTTTTACACATGCATGTCTTATACAGGCAGCCCATAGGCGGTGCCTTTACATGAGTTACATAGTGATCCTTCTATTTTACTTTTATAACATGATAAACTTTGATTCACATGTGTTAAATTGAAGATGGTGTTTTAGCTGTTTGATGAAGATGTGGTTGCAGTTGACTCTTGAAAATATCGGCTTAGGTCATCATCCTCCTCTTAAGCCGCATATGTTCTTACTCCAATATCTGCGCGTAGGTTTGCAAAACGAAAGCGCTATAAAAGTTTAGTGTACAACCCTCATTCTACGAGGGTAGGACCCACCCAAGGCCATGTAGACAGAAATCAAAGTCAAAGAGTCAATACAGCAGTCAACAGTTCGAGATACCAAGATAAAGTCGGTCAGCAGGCATAATGGAAGAGTTCATCAAACATAGGAGCAGAAGAAAGCCTAGGCGAGTAGGGGTGCACTCGTGCGAGTAGCCCGGATACTCGCCAAAAGGTGGGCGACCATAGGTGACACTCGCCCATTTGCCCGGGGAGATCGCCTCAATGTCGCTAGTCGTCGGGCAGGGGATGGGCTATAAAACCCCCCTACCCCTTGGTTTTCCTATAAATAGGACCCCATGGGTACTTGGATTGGCACATGGACTTGAGCTTTCGAAACCCCGCTCTTGCATTCTGGAACCTGTCGCACTTGGCCGCTACTCCCAGTACTAGCCAAGTCGGTGTCTTCCTTGTACCCTGCTCGGCCATTTTTGGTCTTGGAGGGGAAGTCTCTTCGGAGCTTCTGGGTACGTGGTGGGACCTCCCTGCCGCAGCACCTGGGGTCTTGTTTGTTGCTCTTCTAGCTCCGTAGTAGTCGCCAGTCAGGTCATTTTGTTGGACTGCTGGGCGAGTAGCCTCCGGCTGCATCGGTCTGAATCTTGAGGTCAGGATTTTTCTGGCGTCAACACTTTGGTGCGGTGAGCGTGGACCGTAGTCGTTGGAAGAAAGTTCAGTTAGAAGGCGATATGGTCGCAGTTGGCGACCATGAGGAGGTAGTCGGCAACTCGTCCGCGAGTGGCGAGTTCGTTACGTTGGCATTTTTCGAAGCCTTCGCGCAGCGCATAGAGGGAACCATGTGAGCAGCGCTTCAGCCGCGCGCCGAGGTCACGGCGACCTCGCCGCATCGCCCAGTTCCGTCCAAGGGAGGGAGTCCCCCTCGGTGAGCAGAAAGGAGCACGTGGAGGATGAGACCGAGCGACCAAGGAGGTCGCAGTTCTACCAGCCAACCTCGCAAGGGATTCGCTTTCCGCGAGCCGGGAGAGCAGGTGCGGTACCAGGATACTCGCCCATATGGCGAGTATTTCCCTGATACTCGCCAGGTGGAGGATCGTCGTCGGGTAGGAGGGAGGAGCCCCTTCTGCGAAGAGATTCTTGCCGCGCCAGTGCCCGAAGCGTTCAGGGAGCCCGTCTTGAATTACTATTCAGGGAAGGAAGATCCTGTCAGGCACATCCAGTGGTTCGAGGATATAGTCTCTATCCGAACCATGTCGGATGCCTCTAAATGCAGGTTGTTCGCCATCACCTTCCGTGCAAAGGCCTGGGACTGGTTCCACCAGTTGCCCGCCGGCTCGATCTACTGCTTCGAAGACCTGTGCCGTGGAGTGACGACCCGGTTCGACACGGCCCGGAAGCTGAAGAAGGAGGCAACGGCCCTGTTCTATCTGGTGCAAAGGCCGGACGAGGCATTGGGACCCTACATCGAGCGCTTTCAGGAGGAGGTTCTGCAGATCCAGGAGGTGGATAGCAACATCCTGTTGCTGGCCTTGACGTTCGGCATAAGTCAAGGCCTCTTCAAGTTGGAGCTCAGTGAGAATCCTCCCTACTCCTACGACAACCTCATTCAGAGGGCCAACAAGTTTGTCCGAGGAGAGGCTTCCAACCCTGACTTCTTGGCAAGGCTTGCTAAGGTGACCGGAGGCGAGGAAGGTGAGAGGGATAGGATCCCTGAGAAAAGGAAGAGAGAAGAGCCCTGGAGGGAGGAAAAGAAGAGGCCGGAGCGGCACGAAGAGAGGAGAAGAGAAGAAAAGAAGAGGGAGGAGCCCAGGAGGAAGGAAGCCAGGAGGATCGTTGAGAGAAGGCCCGTCGAGTCCCCAGAGCATCAGGAAGAGGAAAGGCGCTATCAGGTCCCCGTCAACCGGCCACCTTGGAGGCCGGCTGGACGGCACCAACGTCCGGATCAAAGGGGGAGATCCCCAGAGAGAACACCTTTTCGCCAGCCGGAGAGGCGTCAGGAGAGGAGGAGAGATGAAGCGATGGCGGTAGCCGGGCGTGGCCGCCGTCAAGGAAGGAAGAAGCAGAAGCCGAGGAGGCAGCAAGCAGAAGAGGTTCCCCTCTACTGTGACTTCCACCAGGCGGAGGGGCATGCCATGGCTGCCTGCCCAGACTTTTGGGAAGCCAGAAGGAGGCTAGCAGCAGGAGAAGGTGGAGGGGAGCAGCGGAGGATAGAGGCCCCTGCCGAGCCGCAGGCAGGGCAGGCTGCCGTCGTTCGAAGGAGGAACGAGGACCGGGTCGACCAGGGACGTCGGGGAGACCTGGTTCTGGGAGGCAGAGTCGGAGTAATCCATGGGGGAGCAGGGCTGGAAGCTTCCCACAAAGGGAGCCTCCATCAGATCTACCGCAGGAGTGTCGCCTCGACCTCGCAAGCACCACCCCGATGGAGTAGATCACCTTTTCTGAGGAGGACATGCTAGGGAATGAGAATCCCTTCCATGATGCCCTCGTGATTCAAGCCGCAGTGGAGGACTTCACCGTTGATCGAATCCTGATCGATAACGGTAGCTCCGTAAACGTTATCTTCAAGGGGACGTTTAGCGGACTGGGAGTCGGAGCAGCAAGGGTTCGGGCAGCTGATGGTCCCCTCTTCGGCTTCTCCGGAGAGAAGAAGGAAGTGGAAAGAGGAGCAGATCTCCTTGTAACGCTCGGTGGCACCTCCATCAACTATCGGTTTGTCATCGTCGACGCCCCGAGCTGTTACAGGGCTATCTTTGGGAGGCCGCTTCTCAACGCCTTCAAGGCCGTCCCATCTTCCTACCATCAGTACTTGAAGTACTGCAAGGGAGATGTCCAGGTGAGGATCAGGAGCGATCCAAGAGCCGCGCGGGAGTGCTATCTCAGCGCCGTCAACACCATCAGCTAGATGGCTGACGCAGAAGAGTTCGGAAGGGTGTTGGAGAGCCCGGCCAGGCTGGAGGTGGCCGAAGAAGTTGAAGAAATCGAGGTACTCTCCGCAGAGGGAGTACCTGGGTTGCTGAAGATCGGCGGATCGCTAAAGACGGAGGAGAAGATCGAGATGGCAGCGTGTCTGCAAAAGAACGTGGACATCTTCGCTTGGAGTGCCGCCGAGAAGCCAGGAGTCGATCCTGAGGTTGTATGCCATCGCCTCAACCTGGTTCCCGCGGTCCAGCCCGTCCGCCAGAAGAAGAGGAGGATCGCCACCATCTTGGCCAAGCCAATCCGGGAGGAGGTGAAAAAACTGCTCAATGCAGGCTTTGTATCGGAGATCCAGTACCCAGTCTGGGTCTCCAATGTTGTAATAGTGAAGAAAACGGGGGGGGGGGGGGGGGTAGCTGGAGAATGTGTGTTGACTTTTCCTTGATGAATAAAAGCTGCCCGAAGGATTGTTATCCCCTGCCTCGAATCGATGCGCTGGTTGATTCAGCCGTCGGTTTTTCTGTGATGAGTTTTCTTGATGCGTTTTCAGGATATCACCAGATCCGGATGCATCCCCCCGATTGTCGCGATGTCTTCTTCATCACCGATGATGGCTGCTACAGCTACAAGATGATGCCCTTCGGTTTGAAGAATGCGGGAGCCACCTACCAGCGGATGATGGACCACATCTTCAAGGGGCAAAAGGGGAGGAACCTGGAAGTGTACGTGGACGACCTCTTGATCAAAAGCAAGGGCGTCCAGGAACACGTGGCTAATCTGGTGGAGACCTTCACAACGCTGAGGAAATTCAAGATGAGACTCAATCCAGCGAAGTGCGTCTTTGGAGCTGGAAGGGGAAAGTTCATGGGGCATCTCCTTACCCCAGAGGGAGTAGAGCCTAACCCCGACAAGGTTAAGGCGATCCTGGAGATGCAGTCCCCAAAAACGATGAAGGAAGTCCAACGGTTGACAGGAAGGCTGGCGGGTCTTAGCCGCTTCCTCTCAAAGGCCAGTGAGAAGTGCTCTCCATTCTTCAAGACACTCCGCAAAATTGAAAGCTTCGAGTGGTCCGAAGGACGTGAGACGGCGTTCGAAAGACTGAAGGAGCAGTTGACTCAAACACCTCTCCTTCAGAGCCCAAAGGAAGGCGAAGACCTGCACATCTACTTGGGAGTAGGAGCCGAAGCAGTGAGTTCCGTGTTGGTCCAAGAGGAAGGAAGGAAGCAGCTACCCATCTACTATGTCAGTCAGGTGTTGAAGAAGGCGGAGTTGAAATATCCGATCCTGGAGAAGCTCGCTTTCGCCCTGGTGGTGTCGGCGCGGAAGCTCCGGCCTTACTTTCAAGCTCACTCCATTCGGGTTGTGACTGATCATCCTCTCCGAAATGTCTTAGAGGGAGTGGAACATTCTGGGAGGTTAGCGAAATGGTCGGTAGAACTCAGCGAGTTCGACATTTCCTTCTCCCCCCAGGTGGCGATCAAGGCCCAGGCGGTAGCAGACTTCTTGGCTAACTTCTCGGTGGAAACGGAGCCAGGAGAAGAAGCTCTCTATCCGATCCCATGGAAGATGTTTGTGGACGGAGCTTCAGGCAAAAGTTCTGTGGGGGTGATCATCGTGCTCGTCAGCCTGCAGGGAATAAGGATCGAGCAAGCCGTCGAGATCCTCTTTCCCGTCACAAACAACCAAGCAGAGTACGAGGCCATAGTGGCAGGCTTGCGCCTTGCTAAGGAGTTGGGGATCCGTGATGTTCGGGCTTTCACGGATTCAATGGTGGTCACGTCACAGATTCGAGGCGAGTTCGAGGTGCGCGACACCATCCTGCAGAAGTACTTAGTGAAGGTGAAATGGCTGATTGGAGGCTTCCAGTCCTTCTTCGTCGAGCATGTGCCGAGAGAAGAGAACTCGGCAGCAGATCGCTTAGCCAAGTATGGGCCGAGGGCTGGAGGAACTATTACCGAACTATTCCGTCCATCCGTGGAAGAAGGGGAGATGATGGAGATCGAGCAACGCCCTTCGTGGATGGATCCCTTTGTGGCCTTCCTGGTCAGCGGCCAGCTCCCAGCAGGCGAAGGAGATCAAAGAAGATTTCGGTACAAGGCGGCGTATTATTTCCTACAAAATGGAGAGCTGTACCGCAAAACCATCTCAGGCCCCCTGCCAAGATGTGTCTCTGAAGATGAAGTACCACGAGTGTTGGAAGAGATCCACTCGGGAGAGTGTGGAAGCCATTCTGGGACTCGCACTTTGGAACAAAGGATCCTAAGGCAAGGTTACTTCTGGCCTACTATTCGAAAGGATGCCGAGACCTTCTCAAAGAAGTGTCAGAAGTGCCAGCTCTTCGCCCATCTTCAGTTGCAGCCGGCCCAGCAGCTCCAATCAATCACCGCCCCATGGTCGTTTGCCATCTGGGGGATGGACTTGATCGGCCCTTTCCCGCAAGCAAGTGGCCAGAGGAAGTTCGTTCTCGTCATGATCGACTACTTCTCCAAGTGGATCGAGGCCAAAGCTTTGGCCAAGACCACCTCTCAAGCCGCGAAGAACTTCATCTGGGGGGAGATCGTCTGCAGATTTAGAATCCCTCTCGCCATCGTCACCGACAACGGTCCCTAGTTTGCCAGCTTGGAACTGGATGATTTTTGCAGACAGCTGGGAACTGATCTTCGATTCGCCTCCGTACACCACCCCAGGAGCAATGGTCAAGTGGAGGCTGCCAACAAGCTGATCATCAATCTGCTGAAGAAGAAAGTGGAGAACCTGAGAGGTAATTGGGCGGACCAGCTCCCCTCGGTGCTTTGGGCTTTGAGGACCACTCCTAGCTCAGCCACCAGGGAGACACCGTTCAAACTCTCTCACGGGTCGGAAGATCTCATTCCAGTAGAGTTTGAAGTCAGAAGCCCAAGGGTGGTAGCCGCGGAAGACGGAAACGAAGAATGGCGATTGGAAAATGAGGAAGCCCAGAAGATGTCCCTCGACTACATAGAAGAGCTGCGGGACCTGGCCTCAGCTAGGCAAGAAGAGATCAAGCGCCGAATGGCAAGACATTTTGACAAAAATGTCCGCCTCAAGCACTTCCAAGCAGGTGACCTGGTCCTAAAGAAAGTAGACGCGGCAGGGAGATCAGCAGCCATCGGGAAGCTTAACCCGAACTGGGAAGGACCCTTCATCATCCAGGAATCTCTCCTGACCGGAGGATACCGCTTGCAGAACCAGGAAGGCGAGCTGCTGGGGAACACCTGGAGCGGCGATGACCTGAAAAGGTTTTATCCCTGAGGGGAATGTACATGCCCTCCTTCTTTTGTAAATTCAGTCACAGATAAATAAAAATTTGCATCTCCCTGAAATATGGGATGAGGCAGTCCTTCCTATCTCAGAAGAGTCTTTTAAGGAAGAAGGCCAGTGTAGCCGATCTCCACGCTAGGTTGGGAAATGTGCCTCCGACTTGATCCTCGTAAAACTCAGAACGGATGATGAGACGGTGCCTCGGGTGTGCGTTCCCTTAAGTCCAAGCCTCTGCAATGACGGCCGAGATCAGCTCCCCCCTTGCACGTTGGCCGCGGTTCCCACTGACCGCACTTCTCGTCCAACTGGAGTGATTACCAGGAGAAAAGTCTGGACGCCGACCTCCCGATTCGGCGAAGAGATGATCGATTTAACTGAGCTCAGGGGACCCTTGAGTAAAGGTGTTGTGTACCCTCGAGAGCTTATAGCTCGCAGCAAAGCATTTCGTTTCCAATCATTTCCTCCAATTATGTGAGTTAGTGTGCTTAAGTGTGCTTAACTCCCCTTTAAAATTATTGAGCAGCAGGAAACAGGTTTGGTCGGCATTCATCATCCAAGTAGGACGGAGACCTCGGGACGGTGTATCCCCTTGGATCTCCCCGACTGTCATTCCCTACCGGACGATCTACTTGATGATATCTGGCACCACCAGTTGGGAAACGAGCCTCCGACTTAACCCTCGTAAAAGCTCAGAACGGATGATCGGACAGTGCCTCGGTCGAGAACAGCTTCCCCTTTGCACGTTGGCCACGGTTCCCACCGACTGCGCTTCTCATCCGACTGGAGAAATTATCAGGAGGAAGTGCGGACGCCGATATCCCAACTTGGAAGAAGAGGTGACCGATTCGACCGACCGAAGGACGAAGGCATTCAAACCTCCAAGTAGGATGGAGACCTCGGGATGGTGTGTCCCCTCGGATCTCCCCGACTGTCAGTCCCTATTTGACGTCATCCTTCGTCGAAGTTCAAGCATCAACAAAAACAGTAGGATGGAGACCTCGGGATGATGTGATCCCTTGGACGGTGCTCCATCAGAACCTCCCCGACAGTCATTCCCTACTGTGTCGACCTCTTCAACAACATCAACAAGAACAGTAGGATGGAGACCTCAGGATGCTGTGATCCCTTGGGCGATGCTCCATCAGAACCTCCCCGACAGTCATTCCATACTGTGTCGACCTCTTCAACAGCATCAACATGGAGGTACAAAATGAGGTTCTAGAAAAGCATATCTCAAGGATCCTTCTTTATAGGCAGGTGCAAGTATGAAGATGCGAGTATGTGGGTGCGAGTATGTATGACCGAGCATCTACCCAGCGAGTATGGTATGATCGTAGTCCGCTGCATCCTATCTCGCCTATGCTTAGTCGCCTAGCGAGCACTCAACCTCGTCTCGAGCCTAAGAACCTACTCGGCATGATCACAAAAAGAAGAAAATCAAAAAGCAACTACAAAAGGCGAGCAAACAATTGTATTCATTTACTTTCATAAGTACATATACAAAAATTGTTGTTCAGATTTGCAAAAGGGAGCCAGGAGACTATGCATCATCCTCGCCATCATCCTCGCCGTCAGGATCGACATCTTCACCATCATCACCCTCGTCCTCAGAATCGTCATCTTCGGAATCGGTGGATGAGAATGGAAGATCTCGTATGGGAGAATTGGACTCTTCGGTGAGTAGTGCCGGGATGATGTCCATGACAGTCAGGTTCATTGCCTCTGGCTTCAAGAGGCCATCGGCCTTCAGACTGCTTAGAACCACCTTCCCGATTGCTCGCGCGATCTCCCGACGAATATGCACCATATCGTCGTCGACTATCCGGATCTGCTTGCCAACCCTGGAGGGGCCCGCCGACGAAGGTTGTTGCTCGGCAGGCCGAGTTTCCAGTTCGGCGATGCGAACTTGGGCGGCCTCCAAGGTTTGCCGAGTATCCTCCAGCTCCTTCTCCAGCCGGGACACCTTCTTCGCCATTTCCAGCTCGACGGCCTGTAGAGATGAAGACAACGGTTAGCAAACATCCATCAGCACGAAAGGCGACTAATCCCAAGAAACCAGAAAGGCGACGAGCGAGTACCTCCTGGTCTTTCCACTTGGCGGCCTCCAGCCCCATAGTGATGAGCTTCTTGCTCTGCGCCTTGATCACCTGCTCGAATTCAAGCAGTTTCCTCGTCGTCGCATGCCCAAGTTCGGCAGCTCGCAGGTTTGCTCGCGAGCTCTGATGGGCGAGATATTCGGCCGAGACGTCTTGCAAGGATTCGGCGTCCGCGCGACCATAAAGGGCGAACGTCACGTCGAATGCCTCGCCCGCATCCTCCCAATCCTCCGACCAGGCGGGGAGGTTGGTGCTCAAAGTCACTTCATGGGCTCGCTCAGCCCAGGACACCAGAGGGCGATCATAGGCATCCTCGCTACCCACACCTTCGCCGAAGAGCGGATGGCAGCTGGGCTCGCCAGCCTCCGAAGGATTTGCCCTTGCTTTCAGGTCCCTCTTGGCGACCTCCTTCTTCCTCACAGTCTCGGCGGACTTCCCCTTGACCTTCCTCTTCTTTGAGGGCCCAGCATCGTCGCCAGCGACCTCCTGATCATCGCCGTCGGGCGACAAATCAACCAAAGTAGGAGCCCCCGCCTTTGGCACCAAGTGAAGAAGCTCGCTCGGTAAGGAGCGAGTAACTGCACCCAGACATAAAGAAAAGAGCATTAGGCACCGACTGAAGACAAGTGGCGAGCATGACCAAGTACTCGCTTAGACGACTACCTTCACCAGGGAACACCTCGGCGAGCTCATCTACTTGCTTCCTCCAGAGGACGACATCCAGACGGCGACCTCGGAAGATGTCGAGTAGCTTCTCCCGGCTCTCCTCCAAATAAGGGGCAGCGAAGGCACTCTCTGCCGGCTGGAAGGATGAAGTCGGCACGACGCCAAAGTCGCCCTTGATGACGACTATTCGCTCGGTCCAGCGATGGTTCTTGTTCGCCGTGCCGACCAACGTGCAGACATGGCTGCACAAGAAGACGACGCCTTCGCCAGTGGCGCCGAAGTGGAATACTCGCCGGAAGACGGAGAGATCAAAGGCGATCTTCTGATCGCGCAGGTAGCAGAGGAACCCCACGATCATCGCCACTCCGTTTGGGTTGATTTGCGTCGGGACTATCCCGTGATAGCGGAGTATCTGGCAAACCTCCGACCACAAGGGTAGTCGTAGGCCGACTTCAAAGTGGCGGATGAGGAAGACAAACTCGGTCGCCGAGAAGGAGTTCAGGCGTTCATCCTCGTGAGGAAGCCTGGCGACAAACTCCGGCGACAAATACTTGGCAGAGAACTCCTTCAGGTCGCTCGGCCGAGTAATCAGCTTCTTGAAAGAAGTCGCCTCGAAGTTCTTCGCATGACTCACACGGCAAATAGCTGCCTCGTCAGCCATTCCGGAAGAAAGGGATTGAAGAAGCGAGTATCAAAGATGCGAGGAGAGAAGCAATCGGAAGATACTCGCTGAACAGGGAAGATCGCCAAAAGCGTATTAAATACGTACCCACCCCCCTATTTATAGTACTCGACGAAACTTGGCTTGCCGCGTACGCCGCCGTGAGCACAAGCCAGGGTGGCGAGTATCGAAGAAAGTCGCCAAAACCAAGGGTGCACGTCAAATCATCAGTGTCGAACGAGCGAATACCTGCACCAGATCTTTAGGATACTCGCCACATCAATGCGACATTCAACAAATACTCGCGGAAACAAAAAACAAAAAAAAAATCAAGACATCACAGCAAACAGGAAAGGCAACAAGGGCGATATTCATACTCGCCAAATATCAATTTACTTAAAGAAATCAAATAGTTCAGAACTACAAGCATTTGCCAGAAGGCTACAAGCGACTATAAAGGAAAAAGGGGCAAGATCCTAGGGGTTCGGCTGAGCATCGGGAAGTTGTGGTTGTCTCCCAACCCAGCCCATGCCGCGAGCTCGCTTAAAATGCTCGAAGGCCACGGACATCGCATCCTCGCCTTGTCGCAGCTGATCCTCCATCCTCGCCAGGTGACCAACGGAGCCCGTGCTCGAACGCATCCCCACCAGCTCGTCATGATGCAGCTGCTGGCGATGCTCCATCCTACCAACCCGGCGCTCCAAATCACCGACAGACTGAAGGCGATACTCTACACTAGCCAAGCGAGTATCTAACTCTTCCAACTGTGATGCTCGCACCTCCAGCTCGGTCAAACGACGCTGGGAGTCAGTAGCCGCCAAGAGCTCCACTCGCGCTTCCACCGCGGTCAGGCGCCGATGAGACTCGTTGATCGCCAGACGCTCCAACTTTGCCTCGTAGTCCAGGATGGCGCGAGTAGCCCTCTCCTGATACTCGCGGGAGGGAAGCCCAACCCCGTCAACCAGAGCCCCGATAGGGGTGTGAGCGCGAGCTGCAGAAGAAGACATAAAAGCAAACCCTTAGTGTCGAGTAGCGGGAAGACCCTTCTTTGAAGATATTCGGAAGAATAGCGACTCCATTTACCAGGCCGATGAGCATCATTCCGCAAGTCGCGGCGAGGACTCCGAGATGGTCGGCGAGGAGAGCCCCTTCCCCGATGCGGGGACAGGCTGCGACGAGCCCATCTCGCCGGTTGGAATGCGACCCACCGATGTGCTCCCTGCTGGAATGCACATCACCCCGACCGCGACCATCCACTGGTCGCCCTCCCCCTCTGGGAGCGAAGAAGCCAGAAGACCCCGCCAGCCCGCCTCGGCGCGAGGACTCAGCCGGATGAGTGGTGGGAGCCGAGGAAGAAAGAAGGCGACGATCATCTTGCGTGTCGGCAGGAGGTGGAAATGGAGGAGGTGGAGGAAGTTCGTCCGCGGGCCATCGTGGGCTACTCGCCACCTCTGGTTGCTGCAAAGGTGGTGGCGGCGGAGGAGGGTTACTCGCTGAAGTAGCCCTCTGCTCGCTCATCGGCCTCTTGTCCACCGCAGAGCTGTGAAGGATCCGCACCGATCCACCCCGACGAGTTCCTCCCCCAGTCTTGGGCGTGATCATAGGCGATGATCGCAGAGGAGTGGCGCTCAAAGGCTCCTCCCGAGCATCGGCGAGAAGCAGATCTGCGAGATAGTGTAGAAAACGTCAGATACTAACCGACACTTGGGCGACTAAAACTTAAAAAGTGGCAAGTAGGTAACTCTCACTTTGCACAGGAGGAACTTTGGTTTGAACTTGGGCCGAGATTCCAGCAGTACTCATCTCAGGGGCTACCTTCGACGAAGGAGGATCGGGAGCAGGCGAGCCGCCTGACTGACCGAGACCCAAGTCGGCGATTACCTGCTGGGTAGTGCCGACCTGAGAATCAGCGACATTCTCAGGAGCGTCGGCATTCTTCTTCTTCTTCTTGCTCTTCTTCTCCTTCTTCTTCTCCAGACGCTTCCTCTTCCTAGAAGCGAGGAAGTCCTCGAGCTCGGCGTCGCGAGCAGGCTTCCGCAATGGAGGTATCAGACTCGCAAGCTCGGCCATGTCCGCAGCAGCTTCCTCCGCAATACTACGCGACATCTTGAAGCGAGATCAAAAATGTCTTGTCATCAGAGACCCCTCCCCCTCTATATATAGAGCCAGGGCGACAGAAGCGAGATGTCGACTATCAATCAATACTCGCCAAAAAGACAGCTCGTCGAATCAGGGTTGGATGATTCTTTCCGAGCAACTACGTTACTCGCAAAGAGCGGGGATTGTGTACAACCCTCATTCTCCGAGGGTAGGACCCACCCAAGGCCACGTAGATAGAAGTCAAAGTCAAAGAGTCAATACAGCAGTCAACAGTTCGAGATACCAAGATAAAGTCGGCCAGCAGGCATAATGGAAGAGTTCGTCAAACATAGGAGCAGAAGAAAGCCTAGGCGAGTAGGGGTGCACTCGTGCGAGTAGCCCGGATACTCGCCAAAAGGTGGGCGACCATAGGTGACACTCGCCCATTTGCCCGGGGAGATCGCCTCAATGTCGCTAGTCGCCGGGCAGGGGATGGGCTATAAACCCCCCTACCCCTTGGTTTTCCTATAAATAGGACCCCAGGGGTACTTGGATTAGCACCTGGACTTGAGCTTTCGAAACCCCGCTCTTGCATTCTGGAACCTGTCGCACTTGGCCGCTAGTCCCGGTACTAGCCAAGTCGGTGCCTTCCTTGTACCCTGCTCGGCCATTTTTGGTCTTGGAGGGGAAGTCTCTTCGGAGCTTCTGGGTACGTGGTGGGACCTCCCTGCCGCAGCACCTGGGGTCTTGTTTGTTGCTCTTCTAGCTCCGTAGTAGTCGCCAGCCAGGTCATCTCGTTGGACTGCTGGGCGAGTAGCCTCCGGCTGCATCGGTCCGAATCTTGAGGTTAGGATTTTCCTGGCGTCAACATTTAGTTAATAGATCCACAAGCTGCATCTCGATCCGTAGGGCAAAACTCAACACCGATTGTCCCTTTTTCCACTTGACCGCGTATGAAATGAAATCGCAAATCAATGTGCTTGCTTTTCTTCTATGTGATTGGAGTTTTAGCAAGGAAGATAGTGAATGTATTGTCACAGAAGAGGATAGTCGGGTTTTCTTGTTCTTTACATGTAATTTCACTAAGAATTCTTGTAAGCCACAAGTATTAACAGCTTGCAGAACTGAGACAAATGTGCCCAGCATCAGTAGTTGACAATGCAACAGTAGGTTGTTTTTGAACACCACAAGTAATGAGTTTTGATCCTAGAAAGAAGATGAAGCCACTTGTGCTTTTCCGATCATCTAAGTTGACGCCCCAATCAAAATCAGTGTATCCAACTAAATCAGATTTCTCTTCATGCTTGGATATAAACCCGTAATCTGAGGTGCCTTTAAGATACCGGAGAATGTGATGCACTACTAGCAAATGACTTTTTGTAGGTTTTTGCATATAGCGAGCCACTTGATTTACTGTATTAGCTATGTCAGGGTGAGTATTCGTCAGGTACATCAAAGATCCAACAATGGATCTATATTGTTGAGCATCTACACACACTTCTTCATTTTCTTTTCCCAGGCTTTCATTAGCTGACATAGGTGTTAAAGTGGGACTGCACTTATCAAATTGAGTTCTTTTCAAGATATCTAGAGTGAACTTTTGCTGGGAGATATGCATACCTGATATTGACTGTTGAATTTGTAATCCGAAAAAAATACTTCATAAGTTCAAGATCCGTCTTGGTATATTTAGCTTGCATTTGGTTTCTGAATTCATCTATCAACTTTGTGGAGTTACATGTAATCAGCATGTTATCGACATAAAGTCCAATTATAATTTGCTTATCTCCTTCCCATTTCGTATATAGTGATGGTTCATTTGCACATCGATGAAATCCATGGTGAAGGAAGTGTTGATCTATGTTATCTTTCCAAGCCTTTGGGGTTTGTTTAAGACCATATAGTGCCTTTTTTAATCTATATACTTTGTTTTTATCTATACCTTGACAAACATAGCCGGTTGGTTGCTCAAAATAAAGCTCTTCTTTAATCGTGCCATTTAGAAATGTTGTTTTAACATCAAGATGAAACACATGGCATTTGTGTTGGGCGACAGAAGCTAAAACCAATCGTACTGTATCCGTGTGAGCTATGAGGGCAAACGTTTCATCAAAGTTTTCCCCTGATTTTGAGAGTATCCCTTCACAACCAAGCGAGCTTTTTGTTTAAATATCTCACATGTTTTTGTATATTTTGTCTTATACAACCAGTTGAAACCAATAGGAGTCTTGCTGGATGGAAGATCAACTAAGCACCAGGTGTTGTTTTTTCTGAATTGTTTCCCATTCTTCGTTCATAGTTAGTTGCTTGCCACTTAGGATTAGTACAAGCTTATTGATAATTAATTGGTGTAGATGTGAGAAATGCAACTTCAACTGCTTCATAAATGTCTTCGATGTTGCGTGTTTTGATAGGCGTGATGAAGGTGAGCTGGAACTGGATGTTGTAGAGGCTTGCCCATGAGGATTATGTCCCTCTTGTTCACTAGAATTGATATGGATGGGGCTACCGAAATGCTCAACCGTCATTCTTGGTTGATTTTGATGTTGTTCTTCTGATTTCCACATCCATGCTGCATCTTCATGAAATAGGACATTTCTGAATTAAATTAATCTCTTAGCAACTGGATCATAAAGTCGATAGACTTTATATTGTTCATTATAGCCTATGAAAATGCATTTGTCACTTTTTCTATCAATCTTGTCTCTTTGTTGTGGGGGCTGTGAGAGTGAAGCTATGTAGATAAAAAATTTCAAATGCTATACAAATGGTTCTCTGTTTCAAAAGAAAATAATTAGGAGTGTTGTTCAAAAGTGGTTTTGATGGCACATGATTGATCAGGTGAAATAACCACATGTATCTACTGTAATAATCAACTAGGAATAAATAATACAATTTACCTCCAATGGAAGGAACTGGTGTTGGGCCCCATAGGTCATAATATATCAAATCTAGAGGCATATGGGATCTAGTAGTCACTATTTTAGGAAAAGGAAGTGTGTGAGTTTTACCATAAGTGCACTCTTCCAAAATGTTATGTCTTGATCCTTTAGAATGGGTAAGCCAATATAACTAAAGCTTTCTTTTTCATCAATTGTAAGACTTGATGCTTCACATTTTTCATGTTTAGTGTAACAATTGGTTATTTGTAATCTTTGTTAAGCCTAGAAGGACACCTAAAGCTCCATGCCATATATGATCCCCCAAATTATCAAAGGTGAGCTTATATCCATTATGTACTAGCTGCCCAACACTTAAAATGTTTTGGGTTAAGGTTGATACATAATATACATCAGATATTTGTTTGCTTCAAGTTGTACTTGGGCTTTAACAGTATTATCTAGGTTAAGGAAATTGGATTTAGCATATGTCATATGGCAAGAGCACTTGTTGTTCAAAAACCATGTATCAGCTTTGGTATTATCAGGAGAAGTGGAGGAATAAAACATGTCTTCAACATTGGGTTGCTCTATTTCAAACATTTTAGTTTCTTCATTGCCTTTGTGCCAACAATAATGATGCTCTGAATGATTGGGAATGTGACATGTTTTACATCTAAAGAAATAATCTTTTGATTGGTGATTGTTTTTCTTGGAGATAATACAATATTTCTCCTCTGGACCTCGTGCCATGTTAGAAACGGTATTTGAGAATAACTTGTCATTCCCTTTTCTAGGTTCCCATTTTATAGCATTCCCCTGCTTTTGCTGGAAGGTAGATTTTTGATATGGGAGACCTTTCTTGATATGTCTTGTATTAGATGTAGGTAGATGATATTTAGCTTGAAATGATTAATCTAACAGTTGATTTATATGGCCCAATCTCTCTTCACGAGTCTTCAAAAAACCCATAAGAGCAGTTAACGAGAGAGTTCTAAATCTTTAGACTCCTCTATAGCTATTACATCAGGTTAAAAAAAGGGAGGCAAGCTAAGTATGTAGTAATTTGGGTACAATTTTCTTGTCTTCTATTGTATTCCCATAAATATGTATTTGGTTAATGATATGTATGGTTCTTGCTAGTAGTTCCTCTACCTTTTCTCCTGATTTCATTGCAAGATTCTCAAAATCTCTCCATGATTTTTTATGTTTCAGGTCTATAACCTTTGTATCACCTATAAATTCCTCTCGAAGGGTATCCCAAGCTGCTTTGGCGGTTTGTGCACCCAATATGTGAGGGAAGATGCTTTTAGAAACACCTTGGTAAATCATGCAGATGGCACGTGCATCTTTTTGTATTTCATCTTCAGTTGGTTTTACATCTTTATCTGGTTCTTGAGTTTTACCATGTGACATGGATGGCCCTTTCATTACTATGTCCCATAAACCTTGTGAAGTAAAGACAACTTTCATATATATGCTCCAATAGTCATATTTCTCTCCATCAAACACATGAATAGAGGTCTGAGAAATTGAAAACGTGTTGGAAGAAGCCATACTCTTCGATCTCCTGTGATGTCCCTACTAAAGAAAAACTCTGCTCTGATACCAATGCATAATAAAGCGGGCTGAAGAGAAGTTTCAATTTCACAAAAATAGAAAAATACCAAATGTCACGCACATGTTTTATTTCACATAAGTTTTTTTTATTGTACTGATTTTTAAACATACAGGTCTTATATAGGCAGACCATAGGCGGTGCCTTTATAGGTGTTACATAGTGATCCTTCTATTTTACTTTTATAACTCTATAGCTGGATAAACTTTGATTCACATGTGTTAAACTGAAGCTGGTGCTGTAGCTGTCTGATGAAACTGCTGTTGTAGTTGACTCTTGAAAATATAAGCTTCGGTCATCAGTACTTTGAGCTTTGTGATTGTTCTTGAAAGGAAGGAGTTCTCAAAACACGAATGATATGTGAAATTTTCAAGATCTATGGAACACTGAGACAAGTACACCAAGAATGAACAACAACACTTCTTTATTGCTTAGCAAGAGTTACAACAATTACAAGTGGAAACGGGCTGAATACAAGTTGCATACAACTTGATTCACAACAGCCGAGAATAAGAAACAACAACTGGTCGTGGACAGAGTCCACTTCTCTACTCCTCGCTAGCGCCCCGCTCTAGCACTGGCGCCTGCGCTATCTCCAAGCCGCGCGAGCTCACTGCTCACACTCTCTCCTTGATAGACCGCAAATGCAGACCGCTAATTCAACACAGGCCGCTACGGTCTGCGCTATCTCTTACCGCCGGTGCTACCTTGCTGTCTCACACAAGTCGCAAACCTCGCTCAAGGTCGCTCCGAACTCACTCTGAGTTCACTCCCACTTGAGACCGCCAGATTAGACCGCCCAAGCTCTCCCGCCGAACTTACTTTAAGTTCACTTTGACTTAGACCACCAAATGAGACCGCCCAAGTTGACCTCTTCCTTCTAATATACTTTGTAGGGGGGATTGCCCCCGTATTTATAGATTCCGGAGCCGCCACGTGGAAGTTGGGCTAGCGCCGGCGCTAGCGCCTGCGCTAGCTCACTTCACAAATCTCAACACTCCCCTTGAAGTGAGCTCCGTCAACCACTCCGAGCAGCGAGCGAAGCCTCCTGAATGACCCCGCAGATAGGAGCTTCGTGAAAATATCCGCTATGTTGTCTCGCTCCGCACATGTTCCACCGCAATCAAGCCACCCAACACTTTCTCTCTGATGAAGTGGCGCTCGATCTCAATATGCTTTGTTCTTGCGTGACACACTGGATTGGTTACCAGTTTCAAAGCGCTCCCGTTGTCACCGCGAAGAACAGTAGGTCTGCTGACCTTCTCATCCACATCTTCCACCAGCCTCCCCAGCCAGATACACTCCTGGGCTACTAAGGACGACGCCTTGTACTCAGCCTCTGCAGTGGATGGGGAGATAGAATCCTTCTTCTTGTTACACCACGAGATAGTAGCAGCTCCACATAGAAATACATGACCTGAGGTCGACTTGCGATCATCATTGTCACCTCTATAGTCTGCATCTGTGCACCCATGCAGCTTGAAGTCAGACTTCTCTCCATAAGACAACCCCATGTCAAGGGTCCCCTTCACATACTTCAGAATTCCTTTAGCTGCCTCCAGATGAGGCTTCCACGGCTCCTACATATACCGACTAACTCGGCCGACGGCAAAACGATGTCCGGCCTCATGATAGTCAGGTAGATTAAACTCCCCATCAGTGCTCGGAAGACCTTCAGATCAGAAAGAATCTTCCCTTCTTCCTTCCGAAGATTCAACTCAACCTCTAGTGGAACAAAGCTGCTCTTTCCCTCCTTCATGTTGAATCTCTAGACGATCTTCTCAGCGTAAGCCCTCTGGGAAATGAACAGTCCACCACTTCTCTTCTCAACCTGAAGACCAAGAAAATGGTGCAGTTCACCAAGATCCTTCATCTCAAAGCAAATAGATAACTGTTGTCTCAACGCCGCGACCTCTTCATTGTTGTTCCCGGTCACGATCATGTCGTCGACGTACAGCAGTACCAGAACATGAAGATCTCCACTCTTCTTCACGAACATGCTAGATTCTGAGTCTGAGGCATCATAACCACAGAACTCCAGGTACATCAATCTTCCCATACCAGACTCTCGGTGCCTGTTTCAACCCGTAGAGGGCCTTCTTCAGTTTGCACACGTGATGTGGGTGTGACTTAGACACATATCCAAGTGGTTGCACCATGAATATATCCATATCAATCTCTCTGTATAGGAACACGTTCTTTACATCAAGCTGCCACAACTTCCACCCTAGGCACGCTGTCAGAGCAATGACCGTCCTCACCGACATCATCTTCACCACATGACTAAACGTCTCCTCGTAGTCCTCTCCATAGGTTTGTGAGAAACCTCGAGCGACAAGCCTAGCCTTATACCGCTCAACTCCTCTGTCAGCTTTCTTCTTAACCTTGTAAACCCACTTGTAGGTGACAGGTTTGATGCCCTCCACCATGGGAACAAGATCCCATGTCTCATTCTTCTCCATTGCTTCCATCTCTTCATTCATGGCCACATCCCACTCCTTAATGCCATCTGCATCTTCAAAGCGGGCAGGTTCCCTCTCGTCGAGTGGTCCTGTGAAGAAGAAGGAGACCAAACTCACGAAGGTCCCCTCCTTATAGAGAGAAGGCGGGACGATGATCCGCTTCGACCTCCTCAAGGCTTGGCCACTCTCTACCACCCCGGTAGACTCCTCCTCTACAACTCTTATCCCCTCATCTCTTGGAGCACTGCTTCCCCTGCTTCTCGACCTCGAAGCTCCCCATGAGCCAGATGGCGATGGGGCACTGGGCGATAGCTACAACTCCACAGTAGAGTCCTCAGTGACTCTCTCTTCACACCTGCTAGAATTTTCACTCTCCGACAGCACTACAAAAGAGACTCCCTGATATGAGGTTAGTTCGTCAAACAACACGTCGCGCGAGACGACGAACTTATGAGTCTGCGGATCCATGCACTTTCACCCCTTCTTCCGCTCATCGTAGCCGAAGAAAATATACTTCCGTGCTTTTGGCTCCAACTTGGTTCTCTGGGCATCTGGGACGTGCACAAAGCAGGTAGAACCAAACACTCTCATGTGACCCACATTTGGTTTCTCCCCAAATATGAGCTGGTGTGGAGACACCATCCTATTATGACTCAGAGGTAGCCGATTGATCATGTGGGTAGCACACGTCATTCCCTACGCCCATAAGGTCTTGGGAATCCCCTTGGCATGTCGCCAACTCCTGGTAGTTTTCACCAGATTGCAGATCTTCCTCTCTGCGACCCCATTTTGCTGAGGGGTATGAGCGCAAGAGAGCTCTCGCCGAATGCCGAATTTCTTGCAGAAAGAAGCAACCTCGTTAGAGGTAAACTCCCCCCATTATCACTTCTCGTCTTATTCACCCTCAGGTTCAGCCTCCCCTCCACAAATTCCTTCCACCTGGAACTTCTCAAACACTTCAGACTTCTCCTTCAGAAAGTAGACCCACGTGTAGTGGGTGCAGTCATCCACCAGAACCATCGCATACTTATTTCCTCCATAAGTAAGGGTGGCGCACGGCCCCATCACATCAACATGTACGCACTCAAGGGGTGCCTTACACCTTACCTCTGACTTGTCAAATGGAAGTCGATGTGACTTTTCATATTGACAGCCATCGCATACATGACCGTCGCCACAAGAAGAGAGATTAGGCAGGCCGCTCACCAGACCCTTTGCAGCCATCATCTTCAACTTGTCCATCCCCACATGACCTAGCCTCTCATGCCAGATTGTAGCGCTGTCATTCGTTTTCAGCTTGTCCACATAGGCATTTGCAGACAATACATACAAATCATTCACCCTTCTCCCGGTGAGTGTGATGTCAGCATCAACAGACGACGGGTTCTTCAGAAACTTCACCTCCTTCGGTCCAAACAGCACGTGGTATCCTGCATCCACTGCATTTGCAACTGAGAAGAGATTCTTCTTCATGCCCGGCACATGATACACGCTCTTCAGTGTCACGTGCTTCTCTTCACTTCCCAGGGATACCACCCCTTCTTGCTCCACAAGATGCACCGTATCATCCGCATTGATGATAACATCTGATCATCCGTATGCCTTCAAGGAGGCAAACTTAGACACATCTCCAGTGAGATGGTGCCCGCAACCGGAATCCACTATCCAGTCATTCTCAAAATTTACAGAGGCTAAGACATCGACATGCGTGGCCATCATCTCAGTCAGGAAGCAGTTGTCTCCGCCTTCACCGTCCTAGTGACCTCCACCTCTCGCTCCACCTCTCCAGTGGCCTCCTTCTTTCTCAGCAACATGACCGGCCTTCAGATTAGACCGGCAGTCCTTTGCCATGTGCCCGTACTTCTTACAGGCAAAAAAAAGAGATCTCCCCCTCTCATCATGAGTAGGGATGAACTTCCCCTTATCTCCTTGAGAGGATGTTGACGGTCCTTCTCCGGAGTTCTTCTTCTTCTTGTCCCAGGTCTTCTTCTTTCCTGAGTACAACACCTCGCTATCTACCCCTGAGATAGACACTCCCTCCATATGCTTTTCCAAGCTCTCCTATGACGACAACAGGTTCTCTAGCTCCAGTAAGGAGGGTTGAGTAGCTTATCCTTGCATAGACGTAACAAACGCAGTATACTCCTTTCGCAAGCCTCAGAGTATATGCCTCTTCAGCTTCGCCTCAGAGATCGTCTCACCGGGATCCAAGGTCGAGATCTCTGCACATAGATTCTTCACCTTCAGGAAGAAGGTGGAAATCGACAACTCTCCTTGAGTGGACCACGCCAACTCATTCTCTAGAAACTGTAGCCACGCTACATTCTTCTTGTTGAATTGCCCATCGAGGACTTTCCAGATGCCAGACGCTGACTTGCAACCTATGATGTGGTCGAACAAGTCAGGTGAAATTGCTCTCTTCAGAGTGAACTCCGCCTTGGCGTTTGTCTTCCTCCAAGCTATCACAGCTGGACCATTGTCTCTGGCAGCTACAACTTTCTCTTGCTCATCTCCACCAACGATCTCGCATAGGTCCTCTCCAAGCAGGTAACTCTCCATACAAGACTTCCACTTCTTGTAATTGGTCTGAGTAAGCAACTCAATGCTAAGACCTCTCGCATAGCCTCCTCCGCCGTCCATCTTGGTTGCTCAGTACTTGTAACTCAGTGTTTGTTCCAACCTGCCTCTGATACCATGTGAAATTTTCAAGATCTATGGAACACTGAGACAAGTACACCAAGAATGAACAAAAACACTTCTTTATTGCTTAGCAAGAGTTACAACAATTACAAGTGGAAACTGGTTGAATACAAGTCACATATAACTTGAGTCACAACAACCGAGAATAAGAAATAACAACTGGTCGCGGACAGAGTCCACTTCTCTACTCCTCGCTAGCGCCCCACGCTAGCACTAGCGCCTGCGCTATCTCCAAGCCGCACGAGCTCACTGCTCGCACTCTCTCCTTGACAGACCGCAGATGCAGACCACCAATTCAACACAGGACGCTACCGCCTGCGCTATCTCTTACCGCCTGCGCTACCTTGCGGTCTCACACAAGTCGCAAACCTCGCTCTAGGTTGCTCCGAACTCACTCCGAGTTCACTCCCACTTGAGACCGCCAGATTAGACTGCCCAAGCTCTCCTGCCGAACTCACTCCAAGTTCGCTCTGACTTAGACCGCCAATTGAGACAGCCTAAGTCGACCTCTTCCTTCTGATATACTCTGTAGGGGGATTGCCCCCCTATTTATAGATTCCGGAGCCGCCACTTAGAAGTTAGGCTAGCGTCTGTGCTAGCTCACTTCACAAATTTCAACATGATATATTGTCATAAAAAATTACTTATTTCTTAGATTGACATGCAATCGAGATCTTGAAAGAGAAAATCTTTCCTCACTACTTTATTGGATGCGACTTTAATTAGGATTAATTCTAATTGAGCACTCAATGGTGAGATAGCAATCGTTCTTTCCTCACTACAACTTCATGTGTCCATTAGTGCCTCTACCCAAGATATATTATGATCAATATATGTAAAGAAAAAGCAAAAGAACCCCAAAACAAGACACACATGCATGGACGGTGACAAACGACGGTGGTAGCTGTTTGTGGCCGGCCAATGTTGTTGGAGACTGACCGTAACATCGAGGGAGCTGCTTGGATCGATCCGGGGTTTAAAAGGAGGAAAATGATTTTGGGTTCGGGGTAGGGAAAGTTAGGTCTGAGCATGTGTTGCCGCAGTAAACACACCGTATTCAGACAGCGGCTGTGAACGTGGTGGATATGAAGCGTCGTTCGTGAACGCCCGACCTCACTTAAGGAACTACATTCCTTTTATGTTCAAAATTAGATTTCTTTTTGTGGTGGCAGTCATAACCGTTGTCATGTCAAACATACATTTATGGTGGTGCCATTTTTATACTCTATATATGTATATATAGGAATAATTATAAAAATATTCTCCGGAAGTTATCATAATTATATGTTGTACCTCTCTTACTTTTGAAATTACATAAACCTCTTATATAAATTTACATTGCATAATATAAATTTACATTTAATAACATCTATGCACAAAAATATTCCCTTGAAGTAAATTCTCATGGTGTATTTTTGTGCATGGATATTATGAAATAAAAACTTACATGAGAGATTTTTGCAATTTCAAAGTAAGAGAAGTGCAACATGTGATTTAGCAAACACTGAGTTTTAAAAATAGTATATTTCGATAAATAAAAATGGGTTCTTTGTCATGATGAACTTGTTACTTATTGCATATATTACATGTTAAATAAAATTAATATATTTTTGTTAGTTCAGTTGATTGAGTGCATATATTTAGGCCTTTTGGTCATGTGTTTAATTCCAATCAATGACTATATTTTAAATTTTATTTTATAAATACAATTTTTTGCAAAATTATTTTATAAAATATTTTAAATATTAAGTCAGATAGTGCATTTCAAATAATTCCTAAATAACAATAAATTAAAATTTCAATTAACATCAAGATTCTTTATTCGCATACCAATAAATATCAAATTAAATTAAAAAATAAATGGTATTAAAAGCACATCATTATTCGTTACTCACACACCAATATTTGTTATTAAACAGTAATAAAAAACTCCAAAAACCTAATCTTTCTAAATGCTCCTCTCCTTTAAGCGCGTTCCAACCTGACTTGTTCTCACGCCCTCTCGTACTCACGCACACTAATACTTGTTCTCATTACCCATTTTCCTAATCAAATTTTATTTTAAAAGTTCAATTAATTTTTTTTGTAATAATCTAACAAAATTTTTAAGTGAAAAATAATTTTAATTTTAATTTTTTTTCAAATTATTAAATTTTTTTTAGTAAAAGATAAATTTATAATTTTGGTTTAAAATAATTTTTTTAAAGATCAGAGGGTTATTGACAATGATAGAAAAGATAAGAGAGGTTATACACACATTTCTAAATATTTCGGGGATTATCGACTTTGGTAAGCAAGATAGAAGGGTTATACACCTATTATTAAAGATAAGAGGTGTTATTGAGTATGATGCAAAAGATACAGAGATTTATTAATAATTTACTCTTATATTTATGAATTTATTTTTTTCAAATAATTGTATACTTTATCCACACAAAAAAAAAATTTATGTGTCCGCCACTGTATATATATACACAGAGGCAGACCTACATGAGCCCGAGCGTGGGCGGCCGCCCACACTCAATTAAAAAAAAGAACTAAAAATGTTACATTAAAATTTTTTGTTTTATAGTCATATAAATAATATATATAGTATCTATTCAAAAATAAATAATAAATTAAGTTTTGCATAGTGATTTTTGACTTCATGTTAAAGTTACTAAAATTTAAAAAGAGGTCCTGAATTCAAATCCTCAAAATATTATTGTTTTTTGCAAAAATGCAATATTTAAACAACAAAAATCATTATAAAGATAGATATATTTTATATAATTAAGAAAATATATTATAAAAAAATTCATTAAAAGTATATATATTTTTTATATATTTAGACTTATTGTATAAAGAAATCTTTGAAAAATATAGAAATACTTTTTATATATTTACACAAATTATATAAAAAACATTAAAATTATAAAAATAATATTAAAAAAAGTCGAGATTAATATACTATTAAATTTTTTAAATGAATTATCACTTCGCCTATACAAAAAATTTATCCTGTAATCAATAATTATAATATTATAATATTTTCCGTCCCCGAGCGACGGAGAAGAATCCCGGAGCAAGCAATGCGTGGATTTTAATTATTAAGCAATGGCTTCTGTCTTCATGCATGCATGCGTCCAATAAGGGATCACAATAATTGCTGTCCAATTTAATGAGACCACTGTTGCCTCAGCAGTACCCAACAGAAATTGGAGGGCTTGACTCTAACCCAAGGGCTCATCAACAGGAATTTCAGTGGGTCATTAATTATTCGCCGCTCAAATACTCGTAGTTTTGCACCGACATCGACTCGATCGTCAACGCGGGTACGCACATCATTTCGCCATTCGCAAGGCCACGAGTGCCTCTCAACTCGACCGACATGTGAAGACACAGCTCGGAAAATCTGCTCGATTACTCACAATGCGTCTGAATTAATGATTTCCTTTGAATGTTGTGGGCAGTTTTCTTAGAGGAATTAAAATTCTCATTTATTGTAAGTAATTTTATTTTTCCATGCTTGGAAACCCTAGCTTTTTCGTATAAAGTCTCTCTCTACAGGACAAAGCTTCCAGAGTAAGGAAATATAAACATTAACCATAGAAATATATGTGGTTGCCTCTAACTTATGGACTTAATATTTTTGGATTGAATAAGAATTTGAGCACTTATGTATTTGTCTAATTTGCATATGTTCTACCTTATGATTGTGCTCATTATATATCGAGTGATATCAACATATAGGTGTTCACGAACTGAACCGAATTGAATAACTCTTCAATCGAATTCAAATTTGTCATAGATTGCAGAGATTTAGATTTATTCGAATATTGGAATTAGTCTAGAAATCATGGATTCAAATTTGGTTTATTCGTGCTTGAATTCAGATTCGAATTTCTCTTTCAAGTACTACAAACAAGGATTGATGAACATATGACATTATTTAATATAGAAGTATTAAAGTTTATAATTATATAAAAAATATTTAATTATATAAAGTATATTTATATATATTGCAATTATTCACGAATCTGTCAATAGTGATAAATACCACTCGAATCCGAATTTAGATCCGAAATTAAAAAAATGAATCATAATCGAATTGATTCGTGAATTATTCATGAACTATATAAGTTGCGAACAATATTCGATATCAATGACAATGATTCGCAGAAACCAGATAAATAATTAGCATTTCCCCTCTCTCCTCCGCTACCAGCTCACCAATTAGTGGGTTTTGTATCCTCTTCATTATCCTAAATAGCAAACGCCCGCCCATATCTAAACTCAAATTGGGCAATTCTCTAGGTTATACACTTAATGAAAATAATTAGGATAACTTAAATGAGTCTGAGTTAAGTATAAGTAAATCCTAATTAATCCGATAATAAATAAATTTTCATGACAAACCATTATTCATTGTAAAAAATAGGGTGTTACACGATCGATGACTGTAAAACGCTGCATGGAGGTAATGGTATCGGCCTGATCGCCGATGTAGTGTGGGCATCAATCGATCTAAAATAGATTAGTAGAGGAAAACGCTTCACTGTCAGGGCAGGATATTGTACAGAAGGAAATATGTTTAGAACAATGGGAGCAAAATGCTCTAAAGAACACTGAATTAGTCTCATAGGGGATCGTCGAATGCGCATATATATAATTTGAAGTTGTTTTTTTTATCTGCCCTTTTTCTCATTCTCTGTATTTTTGTATCAATTGTAGTAGGAACGCGCAATTCATGAACTATAATTTGATTCTTATAGGTGCGCGCAATTCGAATCTTATAAATTGATGTTTATAAGACATACATCCACGATTTTCCCAAAAATGCATGCTCGAACCATTTTCTAACAAAAAACGCAACCCGGCTAAACACATCACGCATCATGTCAGAAAATTTGTTCTCTAATGTTCGAGATGCAATTTTGAAGGTTTAGGTGATATTTTTGCAGGTCGAAATGATCGATTTTTGAATCAAACATTATGAAATATGAACCATAGTACTTTTATGATCATTAAAAAAAATATGATCAACAAGTGTTCATTTTTTATCCAAAAAATCGATCATAAAACCGAGCATTTTAACCTCTTAATTATCTATTCCTCCCTATAAAGCCTTTCTTCGTGACTTTCTTCTCTAATTGTACGTAGAATTTGTTAAGAATAATTGAAGTTCCAAACGTGTGGAGGGACGTTGTACTTCAAGATTTATTTTATTGTGATTAATCAGCACAGTAGAGAGCCAATATTATTCTTAGAGCAACACGATTTTTCGTGTGCATCTTCCCATTATACTCTTAAGTTTTTTTGCAATTTTATCATGCCAATCTGTATTCCAAAAATGTAACTAATTAATATTTATTCTACGTAGAAATATAGGTGAACAAAAAACCGGACCTGACGGGCCGGACCGAGCCCGGCCTGGTCGAGGCCCGGTCAAGCCCGGCCCGGTTCAGGCCCGAACCGGGCCGAGCCCTTACTCGGGGGCCCTGAAAGGGCCCCAGTTTGGAGCTGTTACCCGACCCGGTACCCGGCCCAGTCCGGCCGGGTAAAGCCCGAATATCGGGCTAGCCCGAGACCGGGCCGGCCAAAGCCCGATCCGGTCTCGGGCTAGGCCGGATTGAGCCTAACGGCTCTTTTTAAGAGCCGTTAGGCTCATGGCAGCATGGCTGCCACGTGACACCCATGCTGCCATGAGAGCAGCTGCTCTTAAAAAATTATTTAAAAATTTTAAAAATAAAAAATTTAAAATATTAAAAAATTCTATAAATACCCCCCTCCCCTCTCTCTTTTCTCACACCCCACTCCTCTCTCTCTCTCTCTCTCTCTCTCTCTCTCTCTCTCTCTCTCTCTCTCTTAGCTCTCCCAATGGCGTCGTCCTCCACAACTCCTGCTTCGTCTTCTCAAAGTACGACTTCGGTGGTGGAGCACAACCGTAGAGCGAGTATTTGAGAGCATTTCGAGATGGTCCTAGTCGGGACCGAACGAAAAGCGCGCTGCAAGATGCGCTCGAAGTTGCTATCCATCAGCGGCAACTCGACGCTCGTTAGACACCAGAAGTCTTGCGAGTCGTAACAAGCTCCTCCCGAGTCAAGTCAAGCCCAAATTTCTGGAGCCGGACAGATTTGGACGTACGGTCAAATGCGACAGCGAGAGCTGCATGCGAAGTTCGTCATCAAACGTGGGTTGTCATTCAACGTCTTCGACAATGACGAGGGCACAGAGTACATACATGGGGGGCTTCAGCCCAAATACCAAAATGTTAATAGAATTACTTTAAGGCGTGACACGATTAGGTTATATTTAGAAGCAAAACAAGAATTAATTAGATATTTTGAAAATTTCAAATGACGTGTGAGTCCAAATTTTTCGTTCCAATTGTTCAATATTAATACAATCTAATTCTAACCTTAATTTTTTCAATTATTTTAAATTTTTTGTTCAAATTTTCAATATTTAATTATTTATAAAAATAAAAATAAAAAAATAAAAATTATAAATTAAAAAATAAAAAAAACGGGCCGGCCCGGATCGGGCCCGAGATCGGCCCGGTCCTGCCCGGCCCGGCCTGAAGGGCCGGAGCAGGCAGCACATAAGTGCTGCCTGCCCGGCCCAGACTGGCCCGATTCCAGGGGAGGACCGGGCCGGCCCGTCCCGATGTAGGAAAAAGCCCGATCGGGCCCGGTCCGGGCCGGCCCGATCGGGCTTTATGTTCACGGCTACGTAGAAATAAGATTTTTCATTAGCTTTTCATACTTTGATTTTATGTCAATTTACAATAAGAGAAACTGATTATGTAAGACTAAACTTCGAAGGATTAGTATTTTTGTGGGTAGAACACATTTTATAGGTTAAGGCTCTATTTGGGAGGATGGTGGAAGTGATAAAAGTTCTATTCACACCACCACAACTATTTTGGAAGGGCTATGTATCTTTGGTTTGAGAAAAGTGTTTGTGCAAAAAAAATTTTTTATAGTCTTTTTGTAAAGGAGTGAACTCTCCGGCTTAAAAAAAAACTAAAATGAGCTTTTCATATTTCTCTTCCCATAGGTCAACCATCAACCTCTCCCTTTTACTTCTCTTTTTCTTACCACTACTTTTTCGGAGAGCTATAATCTCAGCACTGGTTTCGCACAACTATTTTTCCTGCAACCATAACCAACTCAAACAGAGCTTAAATATTGTTCCTTCTTGAATCAAATATGTCATTCATCAAGGAGCTGGCTTTGTATGGATGTAAGAAGAGAAATATAATAACAATTGTAGAGAAATTGCAATTGCTCCGTGTAACAACGAAGTTACATGAAACACAAGTATCTGGTGAGCGATTGAGCATAGACTTCAAATTATGGACCATTTAATCAATATGGTCATTTTGATAGGATCTATTTTGGAAGGTTGTGGCAGCATGATAAATAGTGGTGGGAAGTCAGTGGTGGTATAAGAGCTGTCAGAAAAAGCAGTGGTAGGAAAAACAGTATGAGAAAAATGGAGATGTTGAGCTATAAGAAGAGAAATATAATAACATGAAAATCTCTTTTTAGCTTTTCTGAAAGTCGGAGAGTTGATTGCTTTTCAAAACAACTTAAAACTTTTTTTGACACAATCACTTTTCCAACTACCGGGAAACCAAACGTATGCGGGCTCTATTTGAATCAATGGTGGCCGTAAAAAAGTTTTATTCCCAGTACCTCCACTATTTGCAAGGGTGTGCACAGAAAACCGAAACCGACCAAACCGACCCGACCTGACCCAAACCGAACCGAATTTGGACCGAACCAATCGGTTCGGTTCAGTTTCAGTTTGGGGGGTTGAAAACCGAGCCTATTCGGTTCGGTTTCGGTTTATAGGGTTGATAAACCGAGAAAACCGAACCGATTATAAGTTCGGACTTGGAGTTTGTCCTATCGTATTAAAACATGAGGTTGTGAGCATTGAGTTTGAAGTTGAACCCAAAATAACGAGACCATGTAATATAACTTATCTTATCATAAGTTTGTAACAATTACTCGAGCGTGAACGAGTAAATTAAATATGTTGTACTTATTGATTTTTATTTTAAACTAATACTTGAACTTATTGTATTAATTATACCAGTTAATCTAAATGTTATTGTGTTTTTTCCATTTCCCTTCAATGTTGATAATCTGCTTTCTAGATTTACTATTAGAAAAGCACTTGGACAAACATTAAAAATTATTTTGGGGGATAATATGTTTTAGGTTTACCGAAAAAACCGAACCGATGTTAAAAAACCGAACCGAACCGATCCATTTCGGTTCGGTTTCAGTTTTGGGTGTGTAAAAACCGAGCCTATTCGGTTCGATTTCGGTTTTACCTATTACCGAACCGAACCGAACCGCTTGCAGGCCTAACTATTTGCAAGTATTTGATTTTCCAGTGGTGGGAAAAACACTAGTGTCAAAAAGATATTTTATGGTCTTTTTGAAAGTAGCGAACATCCTGTGTTAATTTGACTTTTTTAAAAGGCAAGGCTATTTGTCTATTTACATATCGCAAAGATAATAATTACACGAGGCTTCTTGTCTGTGTCGAGAAATTATTCCGAAGCTTGTGCATCCTTCAAAGCTTACTTCTTGCCTTCACATCAAAGACTTGGGTGCACTTAAATTTTTCCTTGCATCGAGGTGGCAAGATCTTCTCGGGGATTTTTTTTATTCCAACGCAAATATGCTTTAGATATACTTGTTGAAACTACTCTACTTGGGGAAAATTAGATATACTTGTTGAAACTACTCTACTTGGGGAAAATCTGGCCGAGGCACCCATGGATCAGCTGGTTCAAAAACTTGCTTTGGTCGAAGATGAGTTCGCTAATGGAGCCACATGTCGCCGCCTTGTGGGTCGCTTAATATATCTTACTGTCACTTGCCAAAAAGTATCTTATTTTGTGCATGTTGGTTTGAAGGACGTTTTGGTCTTTGTTGTTTGAGGGTATTTTTGTCTTTTTGGTTTGCCCTAATTTCCCCTATAAATAGAAGGGGTTAGGGTTCTTATTTGTGTGGAGTTGTAATATTGTATTAGCCCTTTTTCGTTTTCTCCCCCACCGGTGATAGTGAATTGCCCCTCCCCGTGGACGTAGGCGCTCCTCGCCGAACCACGTAAATCGCATCGTGTTCAATTGGTTGTGGTTGTGTGATTTTGTTTTCGCATCGTTTTGCACAACAAGTGGTATCAGAGCCAGGTTGCGGTGCGATTTTGTTTGAGGCCGCCAGTGTTCACAAGCAGATCCAACAAGGAGGTTGGAGGCGGCGCTGGTTTCAGAGGGCCGTTCGAAGCCAACCCTCGCAGATCTGGTCGTAGGAGGCGCTAGCAGGGTTCCTGTTTGTGGAGGTGTGCATCGCTGAGCAGGAAAAATAAAAATAAAAGGATAGCGTTCTTTTCTTGGAGGAGTGCGGCGCCAACATTTTTTTCTTCTCCCTTTGCAACGGCGGCGACCACGACGGAGAAATTAGAAGTGGCGTTTTTTTCTTTCCCTCACGGCTCCGGCGGCGCAAAGACAGAGGAGGCGGAGAGAGCAAAAAGGAAGTTTTTTATTTTAATTTTCTCGGTTTCCTTCTCTGGCACAAGCACAAGCAAGCACAAGCGCCATCTTAGGAAATTAAAAAAAAGGATTTTTTTAAAAGGTTCTCTTTCCTATTAGCACAAGCCCCGAGTGAATTTAAAAGAGAATTTTGGTTTTGGCGCTCTCTCCAGGCACAAAGGGCAGCGGAAAAAAGTTTTGTTTTGGTGTTCTCTCCTTCGGCGGTACAGAAGGTGCGAAAACAAATTGGAGTTTTTTTCCGGATTGTCTTTCTGGCTGCCATCGTTGAAAACACCGCCGATCTGGAGTGTTCGGTCGTCATTGATTTGAAGAAGGGCTGCTTGTTTTCCGAAGAGGCAACACTCAGATTATTTTTGACGTGCTCCTTATTCGTAGTGGAGAGGTGATTTTTTTCTCTTGATTGGAGGCGGTGAAGAGATAAATTTTGGGGGTTTTCTATTTTTTTTGTTTTGGGATCAACTGAAAAAATAAAAATGGGAGACTCTGGTGCGGCTTCATCTTCCGGGGCAGTGGAAACAACGGTCCATCATACGGGTTCACATCCGGTCAAAATTGATGTTACTAAGTTTGACGGAAAGGGTAACTTTGGCATGTGGCGATGCGAGGTGATGGATGCGTTATGTTCTCTAAATTTGGAGGACGTTCTTGATGGTGAAGAATGTCCTGATGGGATGACAGAAAAAGTTTGGTTGAAGATGAATCAAAGTGCTTGCGGGTTGATCAGAAATTGTCTGACTCAAGAGATCAAATATGGGGTTATGTTGGAGACTTCTGCGGGAAAACTTTGGAGGATGCTGGAAAATAAATATCTCACGAAGAGCGTGGAGAATCGTCTCCACATGAAGCGTCGATTGCATCGGTTTCAGATGAGACGTGGAGTCTCGATTGATGAGCATTTGAATGAGTTTACGAAACTGTTGGCAGATCTGTTAAATTTGGACGAGGATGTTGGCGATGAAGACAAGACACTCCTTCTATTGAATTCGCTTCCAGATGAGTATAAGAACTTCACTATGTCTCTCATTCATGGGAAGGAGGTCATAAAGTATAGTGAGGTGTCTACGGCATTGTTGAATCACGAGTTCCGTCGAAGAGATAAAGAGTCGTCGAAGGCGGAGTCGGCCGAAGCACTTGTGTCTCATCGGGGCAGATCTGAGAAAAAGAAGAATTGGCACAAGAAGAGTAGTAACGATACTCAGAAGCGTGGAAAGTCACGTGGTCGCAGTCTTGGGCGCAATCAGTGCACATTCTGTTTGGAGATGGGTCACTGGAAGAAGGATTGCCCCAAGTTAAAAGAGAAAAACAAGGGAGGTTCCTCAGAGGCAAAGGCCCATATTACTCAGGAGATTACTAGTGGTGGTGAGTCTGATGTTTCTCTTTTTATGTTACTCCTCAGTGCTTATTTACTGATGATTCATGTTGGATTATGGACACGGGTGCTACATATCACATTTGTCCCAATCGGGAGTGGTTTTGTGCTTACAAGTCTTTGGATGCTGGTGCTGTTACAATGAGCAACGATCAGACTTGTCGCACTATTGGTGTTGGGAGTATTCGTGTTCGGATGCATGACGGTGCAGTGAGAGAGTTGACCGAGGTCAGACATGTTCCGGATATCAGGAAGAATTTGATGTTTGTTGGGGGCTTTAGAAGCCAAGGCTACAAGCACTACTAGAAAAATGACTTTTAGCCACACCTTTTTTTTTGCCACGGGTCAAAAATCGTGGCTAATAGTTAAGTATTAGCCACGCCCCCTAATTCGTGGCTAATAAGCAAGTATTAACCACAGATGCCTAATTCGTGGCAAAAAAAGAAATCATTAGCCACGGTTTATAAAATTTGTGGCTAAAAAAGTACTATTAGCCACGGTTTCCTAACTCGTGGCTAATATTTTTGCCATAATTCTTAATTTATGACAAACACATAAGTATTAGCCACGGTTGTTTGCCGTGGCAAAAAATTAGTATGAGATAATTGACTAATGTTTAGTTTTTTTATTCATAACATATGAGTAAATATATAAATGTGTTAATTTAAACATTAATTTAGTTTTTTTATTCATAACACATGCGTAAATATGTTGATATAAGAGCAAAACTGTTGTCAAACCACCACAATCGATATCGACCTATTGAATGATCCAAAGTAAAGCCATTATATATATATACTTATATACTATATTAAAAAGAAGTATCACTTTTGGTTTTATAACAAGGTAATATGGCAAGGTAAGTGAGACAAACCAAGAATCCCAATCGTCCATCTACCTCTACAATCAGGCACTACCCTCGATTAATTATCGACATCCCACAGATCGTGCATTTCTGCCCTAACACTACCTCTGACATCACGCTCCGCTTTTCAACCGTGCCGCGACATAACATCGCGACTACAAGAAAACTAATTTTTAGTGACAATTTTTGTGACGAAAGACATGTCTTTAGTGACAAAATATATTTCGTCATTAAGGGCATGTCTGTAGTGACAAAATATATTTCGTCACTAAAAACACGCCTTTAGCGAAATATAAGCTCGGTCAATAAAGACATGCCTTTAGTGACGAAATATAAGTCTGATCACTAAAACACGTCTTTAGGGTTGCAATATAAGTTCGGTCACTATAAATAATTTTTAATGACGAAAATTAATTTAATCACTAATCATGAAAATTAGAACTTTTTCTCCTAAATAAAAATTATTTTTATAATAAAATCATTAAACATATGAAAAAATCTAATTAATTTGAGCAAGGTTACCAATATAAATACCTAAAATTTTTTTATCATTAAACCATTCTTTGTAGTGCAGACTATATGAGACTAATTGTGCAATTTGCCCTGGCTAAAAGTCCATTTTCTGGTAGTGAAGGTAGTGATCGAGGCAGGAGTTCTGAAGATTAGTCGCGGAGCTTTGGTTGTCATGAGAGGAGTTCGTCACCACAACCTATACTATCTTCAGGGGAGTACAGTTACTGGGACTGTGGCCGTTGCTGATGATTCTTTGGATGCCACTACTTTATGGCATATGAGACTGGCTCATGCTGGAGAGGCTTCCCTCCAGGCTTTATCAAGGCAAGGATTGATTAAGGGAGCAAGAAGCTGCAAATTGGATTTCTGTGAGCATTGCGTGCTTGGCAAGAAAAAACGAGTATCTTTTGGGACTGCCGTCCACAGTACGAAAGGTATTTTAGAATATGTTCACACGGATGTTTGGGGCCCGACGAAGACGATATCTTTTAGCGGGCGACGATATTTTGTCTCCTTTATTGATGATTATTCCAGATATGTTTGGGTGTACACCATGAAGCATAAGAGCGAAGTTCTGGAGATATTTGTGACATGGAAGAAGTGGATTGAGACTCAGACTGGCAAAAAGATTCGATGTATCAGATCAGACAATGGAGGCGAATACACATCGAATGTGTTCTGCAAGAGTGCCAGAGATCAGGTATAGAGCATCACTTCACTGTCAGGGAGACACCGCAGCAGAACGGGGTGGCAGAGCGAATGAATCGGACTTTGGTGAAAAAGGTTCGATGTATCTTGTCTAATGCTGGGTTAGGCAGGATTTTCTGGGCTGAAGCCCTTGAGTATGCTTGCCATTTGGTGAACCGTCTGTCTTCTGCAGCTATTGGAAAGAAAACACCAAAGGAGATGTGGTCGGGGCATCCTGCTAGAGATTATGTGCACATGAAAGCGTTTGGGTGTCCAGCTTATTATCACGTGAGAAATGACAAGTTGGAACCACGTGCAAAGAAGGCGGTCTTCATTGGCTTCAGGCGTGGAGTCAAGGGCTACAAACTGTATGATCAGACAGAGAGGAAGATTGTGATTAGCAGAGATATTACTTTTGATGAGGCGAGTTTGTTGAAGCCTCGGGACTCAGAGCAGGTGGAGAGTTCCAAGCCGATCACTACTACTGTTCAGAAGAAGGAGTTTGATGTGACTCCATTTGTTCCACCAGTTCCCTTCATTCCTGATTAGGTATATGATGAGACTGCTGATGAGGTACCAGATGCTGATGATCAGGAGGTGGAGGAAGTTGAGGCAGAGAGTCATGTTCAGGATTCTATTGCCAGGAGCCGGACCAAGAGGCAGAATGTCCCAAAACCAGCTTGGTTGAGGGACCACATTGCATTTGCACTTACAGCATCTGAGGCTGAAGTCCCTAGTCACTTCAAGGAGGCTGTAGAGAGCTCTGAAGCAGACTTTTTGAGGGAGGCGATGGATGAAGAGATGTCTTCTCTTCATAAAAATGCTACGTGGAGATTAGTGAAGTTACCTCCGGGAAGAAAAGCAATTGGGTGCAAATGGGTGTATGCAGAGAAAGAAGGATCTCATGGTGTTGCTGATGTGCGTTACAAGGCAAGATTGGTGGCGAAAGGATTTGCCCAGCGTGAAGGTATCGATTATGACGAGGTGTTTTCCCCAGTTGTCAAGCATCTGTCGATCCGTGTTCTCTTGGCCTTAGTAGCGCAGTATGGTCTGATTTTGGAGCAGCTTGATGTGAAGACTGCATTCTTGCACGGAGATTTGCAGGAGGAGATCTATATGAAGCAACCACCTGGATATGGGGCTCAGAGTGACTTGGTGTGCAAATTGGACAAGTCACTTTATGGTTTGAAGCAGTCGCCGAGACAGTGGTACAAAAAGTTCGACCAGTTTATGTTGGGACAGAAGTACACAAGGAGTCACTATGATCATTGTGCATATTTCAAGAAATTGGCTACTGGTGAGTTCATCTATCTCTTATTGTATGTTGATGATATGTTGATGATATGTTGATTGCCGCTTCAAGTCAGACAAAGATTGATATAATGAAGAGGCAGCTCTCAAAGCAGTTTGAGATGAAGGAGTTAGGTGAGGCTCGCAAAATTCTTGGGATGGAAATATGTAGGGACAAGGAAGCTGGGAAGGTTTGGCTCACTCAAAGAGCGTACATTGAGAAGGTGATGAAGAGGTTTGGGATTGATGACACTACAAAGGCAGTGAGTCTACCATTGGCAGCGCATTTTCAATTAAGTGCTGACTTGTGTCCTAAAGATGACCAGGAGAGCAAGGGAATGAAGCTAGTTCCGTATGCCAGTGCAGTAGGCAGTTTGATGTATCTCATGGTTTGTACAAGGCCAGATATTGCACAAGCTATTGCCGTGGTGAGCAGATTCATGCATGATCCAGGGCAGGGTCATTGGCAGGCAGTTAAGTGGATTCTGAGGTATCTCAAGGGTACAGTTGATGTTGGCTTAGTATATGAGAGGCATCAGTCCAGTGTTGGGTTGTGTATGGGCTACACCGATTCAGAAATGCAGGTGATATAGATAAGCGCAGGTCTACAACCGGATATTTATTCACATTGGCAGGAGGTCCAGTGAGTTGGAGGTCGACTCTACAGTCGACAATGGCTTTATCTACAACAGAGGCTGAATACATGGCAGTGACTGAAGCTATGAAGGAGGCTATCTGGATGCAAGGCCTATTGGATGATCTGGGCGTGGAGCATAAGGCTTTAACTGTCTTCTGTGATAGTCAAAGTGCGATTTTCTTGGCGACAAATCCAGTGCATCATGCTCGTACCAAGCACATCGATGTAAGGTACCATTTTGTTCGCGACTTGATCGAGACAGGTGAGGTTCTTTTGAAGAAGATTGATACCAAGGAGAATCCAGCAGACATGCTTACGAAGGTGCTTCAAGTCCAAAAGTTCACATATTGCAAAAGTTTGGTGAACGTTCGAGCTCAGAAGTGAGTGCCTTGAGGGGCATTTTTTGAAGAACTACGTGTGGCTTGATCCCATGGGAGGGGGGGTACGTAGGCAACCACCTTGGTGCAGCCGATTTGGTGTTGTAGTTTATTTTGTCATCTCATATTTGTTCTGTTTCAAATAAGAGATGAGGTGGAGATTATTGGTTTGAAGGGCGTTTTGGTCTTTGTTGTTTGAGGGGTATTTTTGTCTATTTGGGTTGCCCTAATTTCCCCTATAAATAGAAGATGTTAGGGTTCTTATTTGTGTGGAGTTGTAATATTGTATTAGCCCTTTTTCGTTTTCTCCCCCACCGGTGATAGTGAATAGCCCCTCCCCGTGGACGTAGGCGCTCCACGCCGAACCACGTAAATCGCATCGTGTTCAATTGGTTGTGGTTGTGTGATTTTGTTTTCGCATCGTTTCGCACAACAGTGCATGCTCTTTCATAGCTCGTACATGCCCCTAAAAATGAGCACTTCGAAGCGGCTTTGCGCGTTGTTCGTTATTTTAGGGGCAAACCAGGTCAAGGAATTTTGCACTATCACCAACAAATTAGTCACTGAATATTTTCATCAAACTTGGAAATTAAACGGTCTATTGGAAAAGAAAGAAACTCGCGATCTTTTGCAGAGGCGGAGTACCGAGCCATGACATGATCATCAAGCGCTGAACTTGCTTGGCTTAAGTCCTTATTGTCTTATCTTCTAGTGACTCTAAGAAAACCATACAATTATTTTGTGATAGCCAATCCACTATTTATATTGTCGTGAAGTCGTCTTTCATGAACGAACGAAGAATATTGAGATCAATTACCAATAAGTAATATTTTCACGAGCAAATTCAAAGTGGAAAAATTACCACCATACACCTTCCCTCGGAGTTTCAACCAACTGATTTTTACCAATTAAGGCGCTCACGAGACCACATTTCAATTTCTGTTAAGCAAGTTGGGCATTTACTATATACTTGTGTCAACTTGAGGAGCAATAATTTGGTACGTTGAACGTACCCGAGCATGGTACGTTCAACGTTCATGATGCATACATCAAAGAAAAGCACAGCTTGATCGACGGCTCAGTTGCAACCCGCGTACCATCCTCCATTTACGTTCAATGTACATACAAATTAATCCAACTTGAGGGGGTGTGTTCTTTTGTATTTTATAGTAGACACGCTATTTGAGTATTTTCTTTTTTATTTGTTCATAGGTGTATATATATTGGCTTTAGGCTCTTTGTAAAGCATCAAGAGAGAAATAAAGCAGTTTTTCCTCCATTTTATCTCATTGTAAGAAAAATTAAAATGAGCTACCCGTATTTTGACTATTTTCATTATTTCATATTTCTCTTTCGTACCTTTACATTTCCATTCTCCTCATATTATTTTTTCTACCACTTTATTTCTGACAGCTCTAATCTTATCAATGATTTCCCACAACAGGTTTCCCGCCACCAATTTCCCACCACCAATTTTTCACCACCGCTTTCCTACCGCCACAGTTACCTGAAACAGAGCCTTAAGCTTGGATATAGCCTTGTGGTCCTGTAGCATGATTTATGACGTCTTTTGCGTCTATTAGTTCTATGTCTTCACTGCTTTCGTTTGTTATTTTGAGCATTAAAGTTCCTTTTATTACCCATATTCATATAGACCGGCTCCCTCGGGCCTGGGCTTTTTGTTTGTAGGGCCCAGGCCAATCCCTGTTCAAAGGGGGCTTCTCGAGCCTAACAGACAGGGCCCAGGCAGATCGAGCCAAACCTAGTTAGGCAGACCACCAAAATGACAACAACACGGGCTTAACTGGACTCAGACTCGGGCAGATCAAGGCAGACCCGAGTCGGGCTACCGGACCCGGGCTTTAATTGCACCCCTAGTTTACCCCCATTGCATCCCCTGCCCAGCTGACAACGACGCTGTCCAACGGGAACTTCTCGGTCGATCTTTGGAATGGTGACACGCTTTCATTCACCTTCGATGGCCTTCATGGGGTGTGCCGGTCGTTTTATGCTGAAGTTAAGCCTTCTCTCCTGCTTTGCTCATCCTAGCTTTTCAATCGATCTATGAAGACGTTGGTGACAACTATTCCAATTATGCTAAGTTCTAAAATTTTGATTTTATTGCCCCCAATTTTGATTTTTTTTTATAAATTTAATGTTGATGGAGATAGTTTGCAGAAATGATGCTCGGGGACTTCTGGCACCAAGCACCCTCCAATTAGGAGGGTTTGACACTTTGCACCCTAATTATTTAGTTTTGACACTTTGCACCCTCAAAATAGGTAAAATGTGACATATTGCACCGTCGCCAAGCTAATTTCATAGAATTAAAGTAGTTAAAAAAACTAGGTGATGATGCAATATGCCACACTTATCTTATTTAGGGGGTGCAAAATACCAAAACTATATAATTATGGTGCAAAATGTCAAACCCCCATAATTGATGGATGCAAAGTGCCAAAAGTGCTGTGAATCGGAACAAAATCAAGTCCCCCAAACTCTTCCCCATGGGATTGATGCCACAGTGATTTAGTCAGCTGCACATTTCTCTCTAGAGGGGCTTGTTCTCGAATACCCGCAAGTGAATCAGATCTGGGCGTACTCATCTTTAGAGATCCAGCGGGTGAATACGACTGAACCGCTCCGTAGGCTCCAAGCCGTCTTGGAGTAGGTGCTTGCTGCGAGAGAGAGTCCTTCTTGTTCACCTCCGCCTCCCGAGGCCCCTACCGGGACCTTTGACCTTGATTCGCTACAAGACTGGTACAAAATGTAGAAGCTTCTTTACTTTATTTCATTTTGCTTTTCTTTTCATTATGCACATAAGGGAGGAGCCGTATGAGCTCACGTACGGTTGGATAACATACAAAAGCAAATGGAAGATTCTTTTCGTGCACTAGAACGAAACCCGTTCTTGCCACAAGCTTTTCAGAATATGTCTGTCATTACGTGCGACTATCTCCACTATAGAAAGAAAGGAAAGATTCAACGGATTCTTTCTTATTCTCTTAATATAGCATGAACATGAAGTAGGAAACATTTGACACTAGCGGTTTTCCCATGCAAACAGAACAAAGAAAACCAAACAAAGATCTAGATAGGAGTCTATGTATTCAACCAATCGGGCAACAAGCCCTAGGCACCATTCGAATGCAATGGCTTTCTCGGACAAATTCAAGAACATTAAGAATATTGAAGCAGGTCGCAGGAGGCTGACCATGAAGATACCGGTAGTTCAAAGTGGGCTTCTCCCAGGCCCAACATGCCACAGCTCGTAGCTACCCAATAATGAAGAAGCGCGGGCCTTTGATGTCATGAACGCCGTCAAGTAGTCGGCACAACACCTACTGCATGTTCGCCTGAGCCTAGATCTATTCTTAAGCTCCGTCTGTTTTGACGGTGGTGGCGGTGGCATATGGAGCGACGGTGGTGGCGGTGGCATATGGAGCTGTGAGAATTGGAGCCGTGAGAATTGAAGAACATTTTGATCTCAAACAGCGGTTAAATTTTTATTATAATTAAATTTGATTGTAATTAATATTTATTACTGATAATAATAATAATAATACTAATATTTGTATTAATATCATTTTGTTTTGAATAATAATAATAATATATGATAATATATTATAATAATAAATAATATATAATTTTGATTAAATAGTTAATATTAATTTTGATTAATATTAATAGACAATATTTAATTTTGATTTAATAGTTAATATTTAATTTTGATTTATATTAATAGTTAATATTAAATTCTAATTTAATAGTTAATATTTAATTTTGATTAATAATATCTTGAAAGATCAAAAACAGATGGTTGCTCCGTCCCTCATAGATGGCTGCTCTGTCCCTCGCCTCCTTTGCCGGAGCAAAACGTTGCCGTATTTCAAAAGCCTGCCGTGAATATGCTTGATCTGCCATGGAAAATACCCGTTGAGAGGTCGCCGGAGGGTCTCGCGCGCGTCTGGAGAAAGAAGACTGAATGGCTAGGTTGGTGTTTTTAGGGATTGGAGCGGAAGATCAACGCCGAACCAAACGGGGCCTTAATGGGTTGCCAACACGTTGCCAAACGGGCCCAACTTAGCTGACGGCGTAACATTTGGGACATTTCGTTTTGTTGGGTGTGGTCCTCCATCCAGGTTGTTGGATTGGGCAACCCAGGTGCACCATGGTTGGCTCCTGGTGTACAACCCTCATATTTCTCGAGTCGGTGTGACCCGTCCCGGGCGAAACCAAAACAACCGCGTGGAGACGACGAAACCGACTAAGACTTGGCAGATTCGGGAGAGTGGAGGAACTGCCCCACTCGCCCGCCTAAAGGGGCGAGTGGGCAGCAACCCCACTCGCCCGCCTAAGGGGGCGAGTGGGGAGCAGCCCCACTCGCCCGCCTAGGGGGGGGGGGGGGGGGGGGGGGGGGGCGAGTGGGGAGCAGCCCCACTCGCCCGCTTAAGGGGGCGAGTGGGGAGCAGCCCCACTCGCCCGCCTAAAGGGGCGAGTGGGGAGCAGCCCCACTCGCCCGCCTAAGTGGGCGAGTGGGGAGCGGCCCCACTCGCCCGCCTAAGGGGAGGGGCGAGTGAGGAGCGGCCCCACTCGCCCGCCTAAGGGGAGGGGCGAGTGGGGAGCCGCCCCACTCGCCCGCCTAAGGGGAGGGGCGAGTGGGGAGCAGCCCCACTCGCCCGCCTAAGGGGAGGGGCGAGTGGGGAGCAGCCCCACTCGCCCGCCTAAAGGGGCGAGTGGGGAGCAGCCCCACTCGCCCGCCTAAGGGGGCGAGTGGGGAGCAGCCCCACTCGCCCGCCTAACGGGGCGAGTGGGGAGCTGCCCCACTCGCCCGCTCCTGGGGCGAGTGGAAGGCCTTCCACTCGCGGCCAAGCTTGAAGAGTGGATCGAAGTCCACTCGCGCAGGCAAGGGGGTTTAGGTCGCCCCCTCTTATTTTGGGGTGTTTTTACTATCCGCAGTCCGATTTGTGCTATTCGCAGTCCGTTTTTGGGAAAGTCTATAAATAGACCCCCATGGGCACCTTGGGAAGGGTTGGTTCTGACCCCCTCTCTCGCGTGTGAGCAAGCACTATCCCTCCCCTCCCCTTGACGTTGAAGGTGGTCGGTGAGGTGTTCCTTAGTGCCCTCCAAGGTGCCCAGGCTCAGCATTGGCTTGGGAGGGGAAGCGCTCTAAGATCTTCCGGGTACGTGGTGGGACCTCCGCGCTGCAGCTTAAGGGGTCCATTTGTGGATTCAAGAGTTCAACAAGTCCAAGTCTTTCAGTTCTTAGTGATCGGTCAAGGGTCTAGGCTTAGAACAAGTAAGGGTTAGTCGCAACCCCCTTTCGAACGCTGAGACCGGGAAACTGGTTTCAACATTCTGGTGCGGTGAGCGTGGAAGCGACTAGTTCGGAAAACTCTGAGCCAAGTCCCATGGCTGGAAGCGACGAGTCGGGAGACCCGCCTCCACCTTGCGAGTATGTGAAGAAGAGCGACTTCGACGAGTTCAGCAAGAAGATCCTGGAATTCATGCAGGCCGCATCCTCCGCTCGCGGCGAATGCTCAACACCGCCTGCACCTAGGATCCCCTCACTCCCCCTAGTGGAAGTAAGGAATAACCAGCAAGGGAGGGAACCAGCCTCGGAGGAAGGCCTAAGTCTCCAAACACGGGTTCTTTTCAATAGTTCACCCCGGACCAGCTGCCCAGGTGGGGAGGTAACGGGAGCACCTCCCCTCAACCAAGAAGAATGGAGGAGCCCTTTCTGCGAGCTGGTCATGTCAGCTCCTGTCCCGGATGGGTTCCGCGACCCTGCCATGTCTTACTACGAGGGGGATAGCGATCCACTCCAGCATCTCCAGTGGTTCGAGGACATGACCTCGATCAGGCAAATGTCGGACGCCTTCATGTGCAGGCTTTTCGCCGTCTCGTTCCAAGGGAAGGCGAGGGATTGGTTCCACTCGCTCCCGGCGGGAACAATCTTCCGTTTCGAAGATCTGCGTCGGAGTTTCTTGTTGAGGTTCTCTACCTCGAAGAAGAGGAGAAAGAGTATGGAAGCCTTGTTCGCAATCAGGCAGAAGCCAGGGGAGTCGTTGGCTGACTACATGGACAGGTTCCAAGCGGAGGTCCTCCTTGTCGTCGAAGTGCCCGGGCACACCCTGCAGCTGGCCTTCACCCTTGGGCTGCAGCCAGGGCTGTTCCAGATGAGTTTAACTCGAGACCCTCCGTTGTCTTTCGAGGAGTTAATGAAGCGTGCCGATCGCGAAACCGAGGTCGAAGCTACCAATCAGGAGTTCGTGGCTAGGTTAGCCGAGGTAGCAGAGGAGGAAAGGAAGGAGCGTGGAGGAAGAAAGAAGGAGGAAGTGAAGAGTCAGGGACAACAGGGACCTCCCGCTGGGCCGGAGCAAGGCTGGAAGTCGCAACCGACAGCCGCCCGACCAGCTTGGAGGTCACAGGTTGGTCCCCCTCAAGGCCAAGGAAGGGGCCACTTCCAGGGAGGAGGAGGCTATCAGGGGAGGCACGGGCGGTTCCACCCAGCAGGATGGCAACAGGGCCCGGGGCCGCTACAAGTCCAGCCCCTGCAAGCCATGGCCATCGGTCGGAAGAGAGCCGGAAGGAAGAGGGGACGCTGGGAGAAGCAAGGAGGCGAGCCGGCGCTGCTGTATTGTGACTTCCACCAGCAGGAAGGTCACGCGACCGCAGCTTGCCCCGAGTTCCTCGAGATGAGAGAAGATGGAAGAGCCCCAGCGGGGGGGGGGGGGGGGGGGGGGGAAGCAGCTGTGCTTGGAAGGACCTCGGACAGTAGAAAAGGGGAAGAGCAAGGAGGAGGATGATCCATGCGAAGAAAGGGTCGATATAGGGGCCCTAGGAGGGATCGGGGTCATCCACGGGGGAGCAGGCAAAGAGGCCACCCGGAAGGGGAGTTTCCATGCCATATACCGTCGGAGCGTTGCCTCGACCTCCCGGTCCCCACCTCCGAGCGAGAAGATTACCTTCTCCATCCAAGACCTGCCGGCCAATGAGGATCCTTTCTGCGACGCGCTGGTCATCAAGGCGGCGATCGAGAACTTCACCGTCTCCCGGATCCTAGTCGACAACGGGAGCTCGGTGAATGTGGTGTTCAAGAAGGCCTTCGAAGGAATGAAGGTTGACGCCAAGCGAGTGCTAGCATCGGATGGGCCACTTTTCGGATTCTCCGGAGAGAGGAAGGAGGTGGAAGGGGGAGTCGAACTCCTCGTTACCCTGGGGGGAACTTCAAAGAATTGCCGGTTCGTCATTGTGGACGCGCCGAGCAGCTACAACGCCATCTTTGGGCGTCCCCTCATCAGCGCGTACAAATGTGTGCCGTCCTCCTACCACCAGTGTTTGAAGTACAACTCCGGAAAGCTCCAGGTGAGAGTCAGGGGGGATCCCCGTGAGGCGCGCCAGTGCTACGTTACCGCGGTCAACACTATCGGATGGATGCAAGCGGCCGAAGAAGTGGAAGAAGCAATGGCAGGGATGGCTAAAGAGCAAGCTGCAGAATGAGCCCAGAACAGGCGAGGTGTAAGGAAGTGCCCGGGGAGGGGCGAGATGTAACGGCGTGCCCAGATAGGGGCGAAGTTTAGTGAAGTGCCCGGATAGGGGCGAGATGTAAGGAGGGGCCCAGAAAAGGGCGAGGTGTAACAGTAGGCCCGAAGGGGCGTAGCGTAAGTAAGTTGTAATAGGTATGAACGATGAATAGGAAAGGGGTTCTGGAAGAATATCCAGGTTCGAAATCCCTGACTAGAGACCCTCCGCCGGGTTAAGTCCTGCCGGTGGAGGGGGGACGTATCAGGTCAACTCATGACCTGATGATTAGATTGGGAAGACATTGAGTTCTTCCACACCCGGTTGAGCTGGGACTCCCAGGACGTGGATGGGTACTTCCACCTCCAGTTAGATTGGGAAGGCGTTGAGTTCCTCCACACCCGGTTGAGCTAAGACTCCCAGGACGTGGTTGGGTACTTCCACCTCCAGTTAGATTGGGAAGGCGTTGAGTTCCTCCACACCCGGTTGAGCTGGGACTCCCAGGACGTGGATGGGTACTTCCACCTCCAGTTAGATTGGGAAGGCGTTGAGTTCCTCCACACCCGGTTGAGCTAAGACTCCCAGGACGTGGATGGGTACTTCCACCTCCAGTTAGATTGGGAAGGCGTTGAGTTCCTCCACACCCGGTTGAGCTAAGACTCCCAGGACAGGGGTGGGAATTTCCATCTCCAGTTAGATTGGGAAGGCGTTGAGTTCCTCCACGCCCGGTTGAGCTAAAACTCCCAGGACGCGGATGGGTACTTCCACCTCCAATCAGATTGGGAAGGCGTTGAGTTCCTCCACACCCGGTTGAGCTAAGACTCCCAGTACGTGGATGGGTACTTCCACCTCCAATCGGTAGGATCCCCGACTAAAAGAGACCACTCCACAGGCTCGGTCATATTGACAAATGAGAAACTCGTCGGGCCAGTCAACGACTCGGCGACCGACTCAAGCAAAGGTATTAATTCCTCAAGCAGTAAAGGAAAAAATAAGCTGGGACCATTTGTTTAGATAACTACTGATTCATTGATAACATGTACTACAAGAATTGTTACTTCACTTTTCTAGTACATGCAGGCTTGAGAGAAAAAGGGCAAACACAGAAAATACATAGTTCCCAGGAGGGACGGGAGAAAAGAAGAAGTCACGGGCCGCCCTCACGACCATGGAGAGTAGCCGCTGCTAGGGGGCGAGCCGGATCGCCCGGGTGAAGGAAAGAGCTCGGGTAGTATGTCGCTGGCAGAGACCCCCCTCCAGCTATCTCTAATAGTGTCCACGTCATGGAGGCGACTCACCAGGGCTCGGGCCGTTGACGCCATGATTTTCCCCCGAGTGAGCTCAACTTCAGCGGGTCGAGATTGGGCTGGCCTCACCGCTCTCGAAGGTGCACCTCTTTCTTCTCCCCCTTCTTTTAATTGTCTATGCGCTTCGGCAAGCTGAGCCCTCAGGTCCTGCACTTCCTGGTCCGACTCCTCACATCGTCTCCTGAGCGAGTCAGCAGCACCGGGTCCCTGCAAACCAGCAAAGCAAATAAGTTGGAATCTACGAATAATAATGAATTAAAAGGAGAAAAGGAAAATTCATTAAGATGGGCGCGAACCAAGCCCCCGGATGACTCCTCCAGGAGTTTCTCAGCGGTGGCCAAGCGAGCCGCAAGGCCGGTAGCTTTCTCTTCTGCATCCCGCTGCGACGCGCCCGCCCGCACCGACCGTTGCGAGAGGCTAAGACCTCGGCGGGCGGCCATGTGGGAAAGTTCGGTCGCGCGGAGCTGAGCCTGGGAGCTCGCATACGCAAGGTCGCGCATGGACATCTCCCTGTAGGATGCAGCATCCTGCCGGCCATAGATGCCGTAGGTATAACTATACGACGCACCATCCGTAATATCTCCCTCGACCCACGAAGGCCGCTGGGAGGTGAGGGAGACCCGGTTCGTCATCTTATCCCAGTAGACGATAGGTTCGCCAAGAGGATCCGTAGCCTTTCCCCCCATCTCGAAGTTGGGATGGTTGGCCAAGGCGTTAGGGTCACTCGGTTGCCCCTTCTCCCTAGGCAGCACCCTGGAATCCCTTCGGCAAACGGCTTTCCCCCGCCGCATCCTCGGCTCCTTCGGTGGGGAGGAGGGCACTCCCTCCTCCACCGCCCGCTCCTTGTCCCTCCTTTGACTTGACCCAGATATCCTCGGAGCCGAAGCCGAATCAGCCGCAATCTCCTCATTGAGCCCGCGGGCGGGGGAGGAACTTCCCCCCGCAGAGGGAAGCCGTCGAGGAAGAGAGCGAACACCTGCACAAGTTAGAATGAGTTGAGCAGTAATGGGAGGAAATGAGCCCTAAGGAAGGCAAGTTGTTAAGGTCCAAGTACCTGCCCCCGGTTCCACGTAGGCAAGTTGATTAATGTTCTTCCGGAGGTGATCAACCTCAAATCTCGCACCCTTAAGAAAGCGGTGCAGCTCAGCAGCCTCCCCACGCAGCGAGGGGGGTTTGCAGACCTTCTCGGGCCTCTGTGTGGGGGAGAAGGGGATGCCGTCCAGGTCACCCCGAACGAACACAAATGACTCGTTCCAGTGGTGGACCTTGTTGAGGGTCTCGAGCACCTCCATGTGTGTGCCGGTCAGAAAACACACCCCGTCAGCGGTCGCTCGGAAGGTGAAGATCTTGCGGAACACGTTCAGGTCGAACATCACCTTCTCCTCCCGCAAATAACACGCGTAAGCTGTTAGCATCGAGATCGCATTTGTATTAACCTGAGCCGGGACTACGCCAAAGTAGTTCAAGAACTCTTTCACCTCAGGCCACAAGGGCAGTCGTAGCCCAGCCTCGAAGTGAAGGAGAGAAAATGCAAGCCAATTATCGTAAAAAGAGTTGACAGTCTCACCCCCTGATGGGCATCGGCATTTCCACCCTTCAGGGAGGTAGGAAGTCCTGAAGACGGAGAGCTCTTCCTTAGACACTTTCCCTACGGGGAAAGAACTCTCCGAGAAGTTGGCCGCGTTTTGCTCCCGACCATTCCTCTTGACAGCTGAACGGTTAGATGTCATCGCGCAGGAGTGGAATGAAAGGGGTAGAGCTAGCTCTTGGAGGAAGGCAGGGCAAGGGAGGAAATGAAGGTGAATATCCAAAGGGGGAAGGAGGGCGTATTTATAAGGGAGGGGTAAAAGGGGGAGGCGAGTGGTTCATGAGATCCACTCGCCCAAGGGTATGGAGGGGGAGTAGGCCAGGTGGTCCACTCGCCCCGGGCAAGCGGACCGCAAGGTCCACTCGCCCCGAGCATAGGCGAGTGGACCGCGAGGTCCACTCGCCCGGTGCACGGAAGTAGACCTCATGGTCCACTCGCCCGGCGGAGGAGGGAGTGCCTCGCGGCCTTCCCCCTGGAGTAGCGATGCGGACCGAAGGGTCTCTTCGCCTACGCTTCTCCCCTGACACACCACCCAACTGCTTCACCCTCGGACCATTCACCCGAGGTCTCTATTCCCCGCCTATTATTCCACTGTTCCAATGCTGCTGCGCTCATCTGGCATGATAGTTAGTCAACTGATAACGGCTCAAATGAAGCATAACTCGGCAGAATCATTAAAATAAGCATAACATAAACATGATAAAACAATTTGCTCGGCCACGAAGCAGGCGAGCTGCTGCGACGAGTCGATCCTTATTATTACATAACAAATAGTACATCCCAAAGGAAAGGGGTGGCTAACGCGCCGTCCACTTCCAGAAGCCCTGGTCTTGGGTGAAGGGGACCCCTCCGCGCGTGGATTCGAAGCATGCCTTGGCTGAGGAGAGCTCCTCAGTCACGGTTCGCACGGAGGCTTCCACCCGGCGGAAGTGATCCTCGAACGGTGTCGTCATGCCTCCAAACGCGAGCCGGACCTCCCCTCGTAGGAGATTTAGTTCAGCCTCCAGCCTCTCTACCCGATGCTCCAGCACGCAAACGCGGGCGAGAGGGTCGGGTCCGGAAGATAACCTCCCCTCCCGCAGCTCCTGGGTAAGAGTCTCCAAGCGGCTCAGACGGACGAAGACGTCGGGTAGGTCCCCGATGGGCTCCGTAATTGCAGTAGGAGAGTGGGGTGGCACCGAGACGTCCTTCCGACTCGACTGATCCGTCGAAGTCTTGTCCCCTCCAGCAGATGAGTCCTCGTGAGCGGTCGAAAGGACGGCAGGTTCCTGGACGAGAGAGATAGGATTCACCCGAGCATCAGCACCCGTTCCCTCTGCCGCTCCTCGGATCCCTTCGAGATCCTCCGCGAGGAGCTGTGAACAATGAAGAAACACGTTGTCATGGGCAGGTGTAACCGCAAAGGCGAAGCAGGAAGAAGGGAAGAACCAATACCATATCCATATCCAAGCCACGGGCAAATTCGGTCACCCCATGAGAGGATGACGACGCAGCCTCCTTCACCAACTCAGGGCGGGGCTTCTTCCGAGGTGATCGCACCGCGGGACGGGTAGGAGAAGATGAAGAACCATGGACCAGAGCCTTAAGCTCTGTCACGTCAGACGAACCCTTCCCAGCGAAACCTTTGAAGCGAGCCCTAAAGTCTCGAGGCGGATCCATCTCGTTCGAAGAGGGAGTGGGGGAAGCGCTCTGGAAGGATGCTCTTCCTCCCCTCTCCGAGGGGTTTTATATATAGCCATCAGGTGGAGCCCTCCAAAGATTCTCTCCGGGTCCCACCCACTCGTTCAATAGGTGGGTTGGACTTTCTTTCCGAGCTTGAGTCAAGCTCGCAAAGAGCGGGGATTGTGTACAACCCTCATATTTCTCGAGTCGGTGTGACCCGTCCCGGGCGAAACCAAAACAACCGCGTGGAGACGACGAAACCGACTAAGGCTTGGCAGATTCGGGAGAGTGGAGGAACTGCCCCACTCGCCCGCCTAAAGGGGCGAGTGGGCAGCAACCCCACTCGCCCGCCTAAGGGGGCGAGTGGGGAGCAGCCCCACTCGCCCGCCTAAGGGGGGGGGGGGGGGGGGGGGGGGGGCGAGTGGGGAGCAGCCCCACTCGCCCGCTTAAGGGGGCGAGTGGGGAGCAGCCCCACTCGCCCGCCTAAAGGGGCGAGTGGGGAGCAGCCCCACTCGCCCGCCTAAGGGGGCGAGTGGGGAGCGGCCCCACTCGCCCGCCTAAGGGGGCGAGTGGGGAGCGGCCCCACTCGCCCGCCTAAGGGGAGGGGCGAGTGGGGAGCGGCCCCACTCGCCCGCCTAAGGGGAGGGGCGAGTGGGGAGCAGCCCCACTCGCCCGCCTAAGGGGAGGGGCGAGTGGGGAGCAGCCCCACTCGCCCCCCTAAGGGGAGGGGCGAGTGGGGAGCAGCCCCACTCGCCCGCCTAAAGGGGCGAGTGGGGAGCAGCCCCACTCGCCCGCCTAAGGGGGCGAGTGGGGAGCAGCCCCACTCGCCCGCCTAAAGGGGCGAGTGGGGAGCTGCCCCACTCGCCCGCCCCTGGGGCGAGTGGAAGGCCTTCCACTCGCGGCCAAGCTTGAAGAGTGGATCGAAGTCCACTCGCGCAGGCAATGGGGTTTAGGTCGCCCCCTCTTATTTTGGGGTGTTTTTACTATCCGCAGTCCGATTTGTGCTATTCGCAGTCCGTTTTTGGGAAAGTCTATAAATAGACCCCCATGGGCACCTTGGGAAGGGTTGGTTCTGACCCCCTCTCTCGCGTGTGAGCAAGCACTATCCCTCCCCTCCCCTTGACATTGAAGGTGGTCGGTGAGGTGTTCCTTAGTGCCCTCCAAGGTGCCCAGGCTCAGCATTGGCTTGGGAGGGGAAGCGCTCTAAGATCTTCCGGGTACGTGGTGGGACCTCCGCGCTGCAGCTTAAGGGGTCCATTTGTGGATTCAAGAGTTCAACAAGTCCAAGTCTTTCGGTTCTTAGTGATCGGTCAAGGGTCTAGGCTTAGAACAAGTAAGGGTTAGTCGCAACCCCCTTTCGAACGCTGAGACCGGGAAACTGGTTTCAACACCTGGCATAGGTGCATCCGAACTCCAAGGGTACGGATTAGTGCAAGGGAGCCGGGTTGGCTTCGGGCATGAGTACATGGAAGTTTCAGACATGGTTTAATTAGTACGAGTGAGCCATGAGAATAATTTGACCAGTCCTGCTTGATAATAATATTAAAGGAGTTGGTAGCGCCGTAGCAGCTTGTCCATATACGCTATTTGTGGCCTTCATCCAAATTTTGTGACAATTTTTAATTTAATTTAATAAATATAAAATTCTAGCAATTTATATCAAGTATTTTTTATCTAATGTCTTGTAGATGTATATATCCAACTACTGTTTTCACACGCTTTGGATACGAGGTAGTTTTTTTAATTATTAAATATTAGTTAATCTCATAAATTGTAAATTACATGCCAACTTTGCATTTGGCACGACAATGGCGGCCATGAACACAGTGGTTATGAAATCTGAATGTCTCAATCTTGTCAGAATTATTTCTTCCTAATATGATCACCGTTTTGATGTGTAAGTAGTCGAAATTCACTGTCTTGACGAGAGAAATTCAAATACACTATACATTTTGCAAAATTCTTGTGTGTGGGGAGTCAGACCCAGACCCCGCTTTGATCCGCCCCTGACTAGAATAATATATCATAGACTTGTGATTATTTGCTACATCAACTTTTACTGCACTTTAATTCTTTGACGTCGATCGTGCTCGTGCTCCTTTCGATCGATCTCCTTCAAATGCAAGAATATGATCGCCCTTAGAGAGGGGACTCCTTCAATATCTAACTTGATAGTAATAAACGAGTGACATCCCTAAGTCCCACTGAATCTTTTTTATACTGAAACATGGTCACTATGTGACAGTAGAAAGATGAGAGCTGGGTAAGAAGTACTAGAGCCTTATCTAAATCATCCACTTCTGCTCCAACTACGCGCAACTTGCTCAAAAGTTGGAAGAGCGCATTAAAATGTTCGCGCATTTCCTCTATAAAATCTTTTTTATTCTCTCAATGCTAAGCTGCAATCTTTTCATCCACAAAATTAAAGAAAAATATTATCATCTACACACATCTTGATGAAATTCGTGACACCACTCCAAGTTTAACGGTTCTTCTTTCTTCATCCCCTTGAACATCTTGGCCTTTTCCAGAAACACTTGTAAAGTCCTCTACATACCAACTTGCCACATTATACGTGGGCATTTAGAAATGTTTAGGGCTCAATGGTAGGAAGTTCATTGAATCGAACTCGTGTGAATACCTGAAAGTCTCTTAACTAATGATCGTGTGTTTCGTCCAGCACAATCGTGCGCCAAACCGTGTATTCTCCCCAATCGACGAACGTCGAATTGTTGATAGTTATGTGTTGATCTCTTAATGAATGCTTGATTGTGCGTCCCTGTAATGGTTACAGGTCGATTTCAAGTGTACGACCTTTTGATTGTGCGCCATGTGCATGACCGGGCATCAGGCTGTGTGCATTTTGAGCAATTGATGTCTATTTTTTGGGTATCTCCCACTCGTGCGTCCCTTCACGCAAAACATTGTGCATTTCCCAGGTGATGGTGCCCCTAAAACAAGATGTAGTTTGTGCGAGACGCATGACAGTGTGCCTTAAAGAGCACGACCTTGCGCACTCGGCGAGAACTTACGAAACGTCATTAAATCACGATCATGACTCATCCAATCAAGGCATATATATGACGACGACTTGGATCCTCCCTAGCTCGTACTGTTTTACTCACGCATCAAAAAAGTTTTTAACATAAATTAAGTAAAAGTACAATAATTACATACTTAAAATGCATCCTTACTTGCAATCAACCTTTAGATTGCAAACTTTGACCAATAAACTCGCATTAATTAGCAGCATGTAGATCTATGTGCGCATTAACAAAGGTGCAGTTGAACGCTCCAAGGTCTCGTATATCCAAATAGTAGTGTTCAAAAGGACCATCTTGCGGCGACGTCATTTGGGGGGGCGATTTGGTGTGTCCCCTCTGTGGTGAGCTTGGGGAGGATGCTCTCCACGCTATGCGGGAATGTGCGCGGGTCTCACCTATCTGGCCCGTCCTTAGCTTGGCCTTACGGAAAAATATATCTTTTAACATAGGTTTTATATCTCCTTTTAACATGTTAATATTAAAGTAGTGTTAATATTATTATAGTTTTGTATATTCTGTTTAGTCCCACACCGCATGTGGTGTTTCTGGACTCTCCCCCTTCCCTATATGTATGACCCAAAGGCTCCTCTTTTATACTCAATAAAACTTATTACTTGATTGCCTCTCAAGTTAAACATGGTATCAGTGCTAGGTTCTGCCTAAAATTTTTTTTTGACTCGCACTCTTGCTCGCTTTTACTCCGCTGCCTGCTCAACCGTGCTCTCCCCGCTGCCCGCTCTGCCCGCTGCCTGCTGCCCGTCCTGCCCTGCTCGCGCGACCTGGTGCCCTACTCGCACGACTTGCCCGCGCCTTGCGCGATCTGCCGCCCCTGCTAGCTCGCGACCTCTGCTAGCTCGCGACCTCTGCCAGTCCGCACGCTCCAGTCCATCAGTCCGATTGCCAGTTTGCGCGCTCCAGTACGCCAGCTCGCCGTTCACCAGACCGCCAGCTCGGCGACCGCCAGCTCGCCGACCGCCAGTTCGTCGACCTCCAGCGACCTCTGCCAGTCCGCAAGCGACCTGTTCCCCAGCCTCCTATCGATCTGCCCGTGCGAGCTGCTCACACGCCTGTCTGCCAGCCTCCTGCCTGATCTGCCCTGTCCGCCAGCCTTCTGACGATCTGCCCGCGCGAGCTGCTCCCACGCCTGTCCGCCAGCCTCCTGCCCTACCTACCCGCGCGAGCTGCTCACGCGCCTAACCGCCAGCCTCCTTCCAGTCTGCCTGCGCGAACTGTCTCGACCTCTCGATCGCCTTGCCAGCGCCCTGACTGCGCAAGATGCCTGTCAGCGCCTCTAGATCGCATGTCCTCCAGTCCGACAGATCGGACGCCAGTCCGCCCAGTCCTTCAAACGCAAGATCTTTCGGGCTCCATGGTGACTCCGTTGACCACGCCACCTCTGAAGGCCACATCCTTCCAACTCGCCACTGCCAGCGACTGGTCGGACTGGGATCTAACTGTCGAAGCTGCCCTCTCCTCCCGTGATCTTTGGGATCACATCATTGGTACTCCTCCCACCACTGCTGCGACCTCCACCGCCATTGCCAGCTCTGACAAGACCACCGTACCTACCACCACTCCAGATGACGGCACCCTTTGGCGGCGTCGCGATTAAGCCATTCAGGCTTACATCCTGGAGTCTGTTGCTCGTCCGCTCCTCACCTCCATCGGCCGTTTGCGCTCAGCCCGCGCCATGTGGAAATATCTTCGGGATCGGTTTGTTCCCCGCGGTGGCGCTCGGCGTCATCCTCTCATCTGCGACTCTCAGTTTACTCGACAGGGAGGACGATCTATTCAGGACTTTTTCACCATGATGAGCACTCTCTAGCACGACTTGGACTCCATGATCCCCCTACCATGCGGTTGTCCTCGTTCCTTAGAGTTTCAGCGTCACCTCTCCGAGGGCCATCTCCATCAGTTCCTCGCTGCTCTGCGCCCCGAGTTTGCTCCTCTTGCCGCCCGGCTCCTTCATCGGGTCCCCCTTCCTAGCTTAGATGAAGCCCTGATTGCCCAGCTTGATGAGGAGACCCATCTCTGTCCTCCCGTGATCCTCCCACCTGCTCCTGGGATCGATACTGCTCTGGATATCCGACCACACGACGACTCTGTTACCTGCAACTACTGTTAGAAGGCAGGGCACATGATGTTCGACTGTCCTACTCGTCCCCCTCGTCCCGATGAGTACAGACAGCGTGACAACCGCTGTGACGGCCGTGGCCGGGGACGTGGTCGTAGCCCCGGATCACCTTCCACGCCTCCTCATCTTACAGCTACTGCTGCTGCATATCGACTTCAGGGACTAGAAGAATTACTCCTTCGCTCTCCTCTGCTTCAGCCCGTCGCTCCCACCAGCTCTTCTGATGCCACTAGCCTGTCAGCCGCCTATGGTACTACTATTGTTCGGGTTTCACCAACTGCGCCTTGGTATTTTGACTCAGGGGCCTCCTTCCATCTAACCTCCGACTCCAGCAACCTCACCAACTGCACCTCCACCCCCACTCACCTTTAGGTCACTACTGCTGATGGGAGTTATGTCCCTATTGTGCAGTCCGGATCGATCACCCCGGCATATGGCCCTCCTGGTCACCTTACCCTCTCAAACATTCACCATGCACCTCGCCTACACATGAACCTTATTTCTGTCAATTCTCTTTGTGACCTTGGCCTGACTGTTTTATTCTCTTCCTCTGCTTGTGTTGTGCAGGATTCACGGACGGCTCAGAGGATTGAACAGGGTAGTAGGACTGGTGGCCTGTATCAGATGAAGTACCTTCACGTTCCACCCTCTTCATCTTTGTCAGCTTCTGCTCTCTCTGTTACCTCTGATGCCGACTTGTGGCACAGACGCTTAGGTCATTTGTCTAATGACCGACTCTGAAGTGTTATTCGTTCAGGAGCTTTGGGTCGTGTCTCCTCTTCCCCCCTCTCTGTTTGTACGGGATGTCATTTGGCAAAACACCTTGCTCTACCATTTTCAAGCAGTGTTTCCCAAACAACAGCCCCCTTAGACTTAGTTCACTCTGATGTTTGGTGTCCGGCCCCGATTGCTTCTCATTCTGGCTATTTATATTATGTAAGTTTTATTGATGATTTCTCCCGATGCTCTTGGGTTTATCTTCTCCGACAACGGTCTGAAATACCAACTGTTTATCGCACGTTCACGACAATGCTTCACACTCGGTTCAGGCGTCGAATTAATATTCTCCGCTCTGATTGTGCTCAGGAGTTTCTCTCCTCCACCATGCGCGAACTCACTCACTCTCATGGCATAGTTCATCGGCAGTCTTGCCCGCGCACCCACGAACAAAATGGGGTCGCTGAACGAAAACATTGTCACATAATCGAAATTGCTCGCGCTCTTCTCATATCTGCCTCTGCTCCCCACTCCTTCTGGGCTGAAGCTGTTCTCACCACTATTCACCTTATCGACATCACTCCCTCCTCGGCCCTCTCTGGAGTTCACTTATGCCAAGTTTCCTTCATTGAAAATGAGATGTTTTTCTCCTCCACGCCAACTCCTCCAACATTTCTCTCCCAAACCTCCTCTACTCCACCACTCTCCCTTCCGCTCCTTCCCCCTATCCCCACTCGTCCCCGCACCCAAATAGCCCCTCCTATCCCGCTGCCAGCTCATCCTCCGACCGAGGATTCTCCGTCCACTTCAGTTACTCCTCCGTCCACCGAACCCCCTTCCACTACAGATGACCCCTCCACTCAAGCTCCTTATGATACGGTCTTGTCTGACGCTCCTTCGTCCGCCTCTCCGCACGTGGAGCCCTTACCTCCTCGGCGCAACCCTGCTCGCCCTCGCCACCCGCCACCCGCCCGCTCTCTACTATCACAGTCCTGACAGGTATAAACCTTATGCTCTCACCACATCTATCTCATATTCCCCTGCCTTTCAGGCCTTCCTCACCGCTCTACACTACCACCGGGAGCCCCAGTCATACCGAGAGGCAGTTGCTCATCCTGAATGGCAGGAAGCCATGACTGCTGAACTTCAGGCCTTCCATCAAACTCATGCATGGAACCTCGTACCCTGCTCTACGACGTCACTCCTATCATCTACAAATGGATATTCAAGATCAAGACTCGCCCAGATGGCACTATTGATTGCCACAAAGCCCGTTTAGTTGCCCGTGGGTTCCTACAGGAGCATGGGATCGACTATGATGAGACATTTGCGCCAGTTGCTCGTATGACATCTGTGCACACCTTACTTGCAGTTGCTGCTGCCCGCAATTGGCCTCTCCATCAGATGGACGTTACTAATGCTTTTCTTCATGGTGATCTTACAAAGGTCGTATACATGACTCCTTCCCCAGGTCTCCCCGTTCCCATCGGCCACGTCTGTCATCTTCGTCGGGCTATCTATGGTCTCAAACAGGCCCCCCGTGCCTGGTTTGAGCGCTTTCGTACTGTTGTTCTCAAGGCTGGCTTTATTGAACGCCAGACTGATCATGCATTGTTCACTCGCACGTCTGGTCAGGGATGTGCAATCCTTCTTCTCTATGTCGATGATATGATTATCACTGGCGATGACCATGCAACCATTGCCTCTCTTCAACAGCACCTTCGCAGCCAGTTCGAAATGAAGGATATGGGACCCCTTCGATACTTCCTTGGGTTGGAAATCTCTCGGTCCAAACGTGGCATCCTTGTCTCTCAACAGAAGTATATCTCTGACATCCTCTCTGTTTCCGCTCTCACTGACACCCAGACAGTTGATACTCCCATCGAGTTCAATCTAAAACTTCTCCCAACTGACGGTGAACCTCTCCCGTATGTCTCCTGCTATCGGCGCCTTATCAGAATGCTGGTCTATCTTACTATGACTAGGCCTGACATTGCATATGCCGTCAGTTTTGTCAGTCAATTTGTCCAAGCTCCTCGCTCGGCTCATTATGCCGTTGTACTCCGGATTCTCCGCTATCTCCACACATCCGTCAACCGCTCACTGTTTCTCTCTGCTACTTCTCCACTCACCCGCCGATCATTCTCCGATGCTGACTGGGCGGGGGATGATGCAACCCGTCGCTCTACCACTGGTTTCTGTATCTTCCTGGGTGACTCTCTTATCTCCTGGCGTAGCAAGAAACAGGAATCCATTGCGCGCTCCAGCACTGAAGCCGAGTATCGTGCCATGGCTTCCACCACAACTGAGATAGTTTGGCTTCGCCGACTACTCCGTGATCTTGGTGTGTCGGTATCTGGACTCACTCCCTTATTCAGTGACAATCGAAGTGATATACAAATTACCTCTAATCTAGTATTTCATGAACGCACAAAATACATCGAGATTGATTGTCATTTCACTTGCCAGGAGTTCCTCGCCAACACTATCTCTCTACCGTTCATTGCTTCTGAAGAACAAGTTGCGGACTTCCTCACGAAGTCTCTCGCATCTGCAAGATTTCGATATCTCATTAACAAACTCTCGGTTCATGATCCACCGTGAGTTTGAGGGAAGGTGTTAATATTAATGTAGTGTTGAAATTATTATAGTTTTGTATATTCTGTTTAGTCCCACACCGTCTGTGGTGTTTCCGGACTCCCCCCTCCTCTATATGTATGACCCAAAGGGTTCTCTTTTATACTGAATAAAACCTATTACTTGATTGCCTCTCAAGTTTAACATAAAAATTCAATTACAGCTAGTCGTGTCCATAAGGCTTGGGTCTGGAAAGTTCACTCGGGCTCGGTCTGGATATGTAAGACTCCTTCCCTCCCGGAAGTGAGCACGACCGAGGGGAGTCTTATGCACAGAGCCGCCACCTTGCGGTGAGACTAACGTTCAGATTATCCGCCACCACAAGACGCCGATTCTGCCGATTAAGCTCCTTTACATCACATGCCAACCACAATATTAATGAAAGAGGCTGAAAAGCTGCAAGTCCACATCACATAAATGTAAATAGCAAATGTCCACAAATAAGAAAATAATAAAAGCGGGATTATGACAAGTACATGTCCAATATAAAGTACATCAATCCCTCACTATAAAGAAAGTGTGGAAGCCCTCAGAAGCTCACATCTGTGACGCAGTGTGTCGTAGTACGCCGCATCGTCTCCTTAAGCTCTGCCTTCAGGTGCTAGTGCTGCTCCAGGGTGGGGTACTGCTGCTCCGACTCCTCGTGGTCCTAAAATGATGTGGTCCACTGACCGTTAGTCGAAAGACTAATCAATTTTGACATCCACTCCCCCGGCCACTCATAGGCACTGAGCGGGAGGATGGAAACAAGAAAGGTACAATATATATATGCAGTAGTAGTACAAGAAGATGGCATGTGAGGGATGTATAACTATAGTGTCATAATTTATAACTATGTGTTAGTCCAACAAATAGTGTTTTGTATAGCAGGTGGATTGAAGTTTTTAGCTAGCAATTGTTTAATTTACTTATACAAGTAAACTGGAGTACGAGCTATCATATACAATCAATAACAAGGAGACAATAATTAACTTAACTTATAAAAATGCGCATACATATTTATAAATTAAGGATCGTTTTAACAGGTAAAGTAACTCATCATATAAAAGAGCTCATACTAATTTATATGATAAGGGTCTTGTTGTATGTTGTGTAATGAATACAATGCGATGTTATGAGATGATGACGCACCCATGCACTTACTCACACACACTACTCTATGTCGACATAGATCTTTAGTTTCCATTTTTTTGGGGTAGCTAACCCCTCGTAGCCCTGCACAGAAAAACCAAAAACCGCACCAAACCGCAAAACCGCACCGCACTACATTGCAAACCGCGACGATCGGGTGTGGTGCGGTTCGGTTTTGGGCGTCTAAAAACCGCAGGTGTATTGGTGCGGTGCGGTTTTCAGTTCGTAAAAACCGTGAAAACCGCATCGCACCGTAATTATTATTTATAATTTGGTGCGGTGCACCTGCTTGGGAAGTTGGGCTTGGACCGCTTGCCTGGTTGCTTAAGTGCTAACTTGCTAATTGCTATCTCAATAATTTGGTGCGGTGCACCTGCTTGGTTAAGGTTTTCGGTTTGCTCACGGTTTGTGATCCACTGAACTGGCATTGTCCAAAACCAAAAGGTGGACCAAAGTCCAAAACCCTATTCTTCATTTCTGTCATTCTTAGAGCCCTCGCCCCTCCCCTCTACGGCTCTGCCCTCTCCCCGTCTCGCGTCGACTATCGCCTGTCGCCTGTTACTCGTTGCGGCGCTGCACCCGACCCGCCCCCTCGCCGACATCTCCTCTTCAATCCTCCCTCCCTCTGCCATTTTCCTGATCTCCATGGCAACCCGCCATTGCTGACTGCGCATCTCCAAGGTGCTATCTCCATTCTCCAACACCGAGTGTTGTGCATCTCCAAGATTTACAGGTACCCTCCTATTATCTGACGTATATCCTCCTATTCTCTGCCGTATACTCTCGTATTCTTTGCGCATCACCATTTTCCTGATCTCATTTTTGGGATTTTACATAAGATTTTGACTTCTAATCAAATTATTCATGTTTGATTGTTCTCCATCAGGTGGAATTACTGTAGTTCTAGACTAAATATTGTATATTTGGATTGTAAATTTGTAATCTATGACCTTGTGAGTTGTGGCTGTAGCATTGCCGCATTGGTATGTTTCACAATTAATATTGTTTTTTGCTTGTGGAGGTATTATAAATGCCATATTATTATTTTTTGCTTGTGGCCGTAACAATGATAAAGTCCAATAGAATTATTGTTTTTTATTATTTGACATTGGTATTATATAACTATAATTAGAAGACAACTAAAATTAGAAGAACAACAACAACCTTCACCATTGTTTTCTGTGATCATGTGATAAAAATGAATGTTATAAAAAAGCAGGGAAAAACCGAAACCGCACCGCAAAAAACCGACCGCAAACCGCACCGTATCGAAACCGCACCGCACGGTTTCGGTGCGGTGCGGTTTCAGTTGTCAAAAACCGTACCCTTGCGGTGTCGTTTCGGTTTGAGCTCAAACCGCACCAAACCGCAACGCTCGCAGGCCTACCCCTCGGGCACCCCCGTCATGGTCAAACGGTGGCAGTGGAGCGGGCGTCTCCACACCTAGGTGGGTATACACACAACCAAACCTAGGACCTCCGTACGCCTCAACGCGTGAGCATGCAGAACCTCTGCGTACTCTTGCTGGAACCTACGGAACCAGACCTCCACAGCCTAGGGAAGAGTCATCGGGAAAACGTCTCCAAGACACCAGCTGAGCTGGGCCTACTATACCTTGACCCCTCTAGCCAAGTCTGCATGCCTCCGTCTGTGTGACGACCGGACACGCATCGTAAACCCACCACAAGTAACGCCATGAATAAGATCTCTATGAATATGCTGTCACTTCATGACGCATGTATGTTTAGCTTTCATATTTCTGGCTCATCCCCCATGTTCACCCTTTCACTTATTCACTATCATTGTGAATTGCCAAATATTCTCCCTTTGATCGTATAATTATAACCACTTTTCCTTAGTGCATAAATCAGAGTCCGAGTTGTTATGATGGAGATCCTTTACGTTAATCTTGGACTTCCCGAGGTCTACTCAGTGCAGGGCTCGCAACGGTACTAGGAGATATGATGAGATGACACCCCAAATCTCCCTTTCTCAAGATAATTATGTTTATGGGTTTCTAGCATTTCTTAATTGTATATTGGTGTCGAAGGGTGGTGCTGCGAGGTTGAGGTTCGAGCTTTCGTTAACGTACCCACATTTAAAGTTTCATATAGGATTAACTAAGTTACACCAATCCAATTGGTCTAAAACTTCTACCAGAGGTTAATGACTTGCTAAATGTGATTCTACCCGAGTATGGTTATCAGATGATAATTATCTTGAAGTATAAGCTCATATCTAAAATTACTATTCGCACCCACATTTAAGGTTTCATATAGGATTAGCTAAGTTACACCAATCCAATTGGTATAAAACTTCTGCCAGAGGTTAATGACTTGCCAAATGAGATTCTACCAGAGTATGGTTATCAGATGAAAATTATCTTGAAGTATAAGCTCATATCTAAAATTACTATTCGCACCCACATTTAAGGTTTCATATAGGATTAGCTAAGTTACACCAACCCAATTGGTCTAAAACTTCTACCAGAGGTTAATGACTTGCTAAATGAGATTCTACCAGAGTATGTTTATCAGATGATAATTATGTTGAAGTATAAGCTCATATCTAAAATTATTATTCGCACCCACATTTAAGGTTTCATATGTGATTAACTAAGTTACACTAATCCATTTGACCTAAAACTTATACCAGAGGTTATTGACATGCTAAATGAGATTCTACTAGAATTTGGTTATCAAATAATAATTATCTTGAAGTATATGCACATATCTAAAATTATTATTAGCACCCATATTTAAGGTTTCATATAGGATTAGCTAAGTTACACCAATCTAATTGGTCTAAAACTTCTATCATAGGTTAATGACTTGCTAAATAATATTTTACCAAAGTATGGTTATCAGATGATAATTATCTTGAAGTATAAGCACATATCTAAAATTACTATTAACACCCACATTTAAGGTTTCACATGTGATCAGCTAAGTTAAACTAATCCATTTTGTCTAAACCTTCTACCAGAGGTGTATCAAGACATGAATAAGAGTCTACCCGAGATTTGTAATTTTTTTTTAAATTTATTTGGTCATAAATATCTCATTTATATAAATGTGTAACATAACCTAATAAATGTCAAACCATAGGGAAACATTATTCAAAAATTCTCAAATTAATTATAGAGATGTATTTTGACCTAAATGATAGTCTAGCAGTTTTGGGATTTTCCATATTTTTTTATTGACAATAATTACATTTATTTTAAAGTGTGACATATTCCAAATATTGTCAAACTATAGGAATAATTATCCAAAAATTCTCAAATTAATTCCAGAGATGAATTTTGACCTAATAAAAGTCTACCTGAGTTTTTTGGATTTTTCGTATCCATTTGGTCACACAAATTTTATTTATTTTAAAGTGTGACATATTACAAATAATGTCAAACCATAGGAATAATAATTCAAAAATTCCCAAATAAATTCCAAAGATGCATGTTGACCCAAGTGAGAGTCTACCAGAGTTTTTAGATTTTTCTTATGTTTGGTCACAAAACTTTCATTTATTTAAAAGTGAGACAAAATTTAGTTAATACACAAACCCTGGAAAATGTTATCCAAAAGTTCCACAATTTTCAGGGGTGATTCTTTTAAGTCCCTAACATGCATGGCTTGAGTTTCAATGACATGAATTTGGTATTTTAGGAAGAGTACACTAAAATACAATTTGTGTCACATGCATGTCACATTTTTGAACTATACAAATTATTCAAAGTAGAATTTCCCCACATGCATGAGTCCAATTGGCTTCAAACTTATACCATATGTGTAACATGACCTAAAGAACGTGTCACCATAGATTTGGTATTTTTCACATCACCTAAAGCATAAGAATTTCATTTATATCCTTAATGTCACATCTCTAAATTTGTCACTAAAACTCTAAGAAAAATAATTCTACAAATTCACAAATTCACAAATATGGTGTATAACATTATAACACATATATAGTCCAAAGTGCATCAACATACACCTAATATTTTGAGAGAAATACAAATAATACATTTCCTTGGTCATAGAAAACACCCTAACTTTGAATCAAGAATGTGGGAGCTACAGATCACCTCAGAAGGAGTTCAACCACAATTTGGAAAGCCCTTACCAAGGGCTACAACATTGATGTTGAAGCCTTGGTCTGAAACTGATCAGAGCAAGCTCAAAACTGAGCATGAATGGGCTTTCCTGGGTTTGACCAAGTCAATATTTACTTAAATCATTCTTGTGTCTGCGTATAGCCAGATCTGCATGAATCTTGACGCAGATCTAAAGGATCCTGGCCTTCGTCAACCTCCAGCAATAGCTCCGATTTTTTTTGTATTGGAGCACTTTTGAGCTGGGTTTACCGGCCACCTGAGCACCTCCACGGCCGGCCACCACCACCAACAACTGTGTCGAGGTAAGGGTTGTCGAAGGGAGGTGATTTGACGGTCGTCGGTGGACGGAATAGGGATTCCGAGCATGGTCTTTTTGAAAGGAAAAACTCCATGATTATCAATGAATTCGAGCTCAATTGAGCTCGAATCAAACCAAATTCGATATTGTAAGCAAGTGTCAGGGGAGGGGAGCGGAAACGCACTTGTAATTGAGCTCGAGCCCTGGTAATTCTCCGGGTAGGCGCATGGTTGTTGAAATTTTCGGCGGCCTTGCTCGATTCTGTCTCCCTGAGCTCAATTGCTTTGGGTAGGATGGGGGTTCATCTCCTCGGTGGATGGGGAAGATGATGAAAGATCAAATTGATGATGAGAGTGGATGTATAGGGGGAAGCCATTATTGGGTGGTTCGGCCAAGCTTTGGATGCTCCTCCCTCACTAAACATGGCATCCATTCTTCTCAATTCTAGCTGGGCTTGCTCAGTGGAGTTTAAGTTTGAGCTTGGGTGAAGGAATGGAGGGCCAAGTGGCCTTCATTCCCTTTTTTTCCTCTTTGCCCTATATATGGAAATTGGGGTTTTTAACAAATTGACTCCATGCATGCAATTGCATGCTTCTTTCGGAGGGTAAGGGGTGGTAATTACCTCTTGGACTGCATAGTGGGACTTGGGCCAAGCCCTTGACACATTAGAATTGGGCTTGGCACCATAATTTCTCTTTTAGGCCAATATTTGACCATGGTTGACTCTCGGGGTTGACTTGGTCAAATTGATGTGTTGGCTGCCCCCACTTGGTGGTCATGGGTCCCTTGACACCTCTCAATGTGATTTGGGTCATGATTGGGGTCATGATGGGGCTAATTGATCCATATTGGGGTGTTTTGACCTAAGTTGACCTAGGTTTGACTCTAGTCAATTTATGTGAAATGGTTGACCTAGAGATGTTGTTCATGGTCTAAAGTCTTACCATTAGGGCTAGGGAGGTGGTAGTGAGGTAATTTAGGGTTCTTGAGATTCAATTAGGGTGAATTGGGTTAGGTTGACTTGGTCCAACTTGAGTTCACAAGGTGAGGTGACCAAGTCAAATAGAGCCTTAGGTGCACCTCCTTGCCCTATTCACTACACCATGAGGCATGTTACACTAAGGGGCCTAGTAGTCAAAAAAGGGATGTTATAGATCCCAAAAAATAAAGAAATAATTTTGTTCCCGAAATTTAAGTTTGGGTCTACAGGTGTCTATGCATAATGAAAGAAAGAATATTCAACTGGTTTAGGTTATACCTGAGGCGAAAAGTCCTGGGTATCGCGGCTGCATAAGATCTAGTGGCTCCCAAGTGTTCTCCTCCAGTCCATGGTTGGACCACATGACCTTGACCAGAGGGACCTTCTTTTGCCGCAGGACTCGGATGTCAGTGTCAACTATCAGGACCGACTCCAGATGAACTAACAGGTCAGATGCCACGGGGCCTATCATAGAGGTAATGTGCTCCTCAGGGCAAAGTAGAGCTCTACGAAGAGAGGAGACGTGGAAGACATCGTGCATGTTTGCCAGCTCAATAGTTGAAGCCCGCGCGCACGCTCCCCTGAGTGCGCGTGCAAGCAGACCATGCCCGCCCACCCACGCGCCCACACACGCGCCTAAGAGTGGCCCAAACGTGCAGGCCGCCTGCGCATGCACAACACCATGTGATCCCTACGTGCTTTCCAGCCTTCCACGGCGCCGCCCGCCGGCGCCGTCAGCCACCATCGTCGCCGGCGAACCTTCCCGGGCCGCCGGGGGGGGGGGGGGGGCATGCCCGTCATTTTTTGAAAATTGGTTATCCAAGTGACCGAGATTGTGCAGCCTCATTCATCAGTTCAAATCTCCAGATAGCGCAATTACCAATGCGTCACTCAGAAATGCTATAAAAGGCCCCATGCCTTTATTTGAAGACAAGCAACCAAGAGGCGAGAAAAGAGCTCTGAAGTTTTCTGCCGAGAAACCTCTCAGAGATCTCCTTCAGAGTTTGAATACCTCTTCCGGTTCTCAAGTCCTACTTCAAGAGCGACTTGGAGATCCTCTTCGAAGCACGAGCTTCTCAAGTGTCTTCTCAAGAGCCTGCTCAAGTGCCTTCTCCAAAGTCTTCTTAAGTGCGGACTTAGCTCTCCACAAAGCCTGCTCAAGTGCCCTCTCAAGTGTCTTGTTATCTGATAGGTGGTGCTTTATTTTCTTTGACATAGTTCAAATTTGTGCCTTTTTCTGGAACTTGTTGCAAGAAGCTGGGAGGAAGTCTTCCAAAGTTACTCATGACAACATGTTAGATGACAAAATGAACAAACTTTAGAGACTCAGAACATAATCTAGTAGGCATTGAGCATATTTTTGACAAAAACAACTGGAGTTAGCGCATAATTATGTGGAATGCATCGCACAAGAAATTGAATTACATGTTTAGTTTTTGATTTCCAACTAAATGTCAAATTGGGTGATCTGTGAAGCTAATTTGAGCGGTGTGTGTGAGAGATTGGTGGGGGAGCAATAAAGAGGGAGAAAAATATAGAGATATGACCCAAATTGATATTTGAGAGATGTGGGCTTATCCTATATTTTGTGAGTAGATTTTTGTGCAATTAGTTCTCATAAATTTTGAGTTTGATGTCTTGACGAATTGCCTAAACAGTTTTCATACACTAAGACTCCGTTTGGCACGGCGGTGATGGTCGTGAACGTGGTGGCTATGAACCATCATTCGTGAACGCCCGACCTCACCTATGGAACTTCATCTACTTGTATGTTCAAAACTAGTTTTCTTTTCTTGGTGGTGGTAAAAATCGCTGTCTTCCCAAACAAGCATTCTATGACGGTGACATTTTTGTCCAAACTCACCGGAGCAAAAAAGCCACGCCAAATGGAGCCTAAACCATGTTTAAACCTGCCAATTATCACCAACCTTATTGCATTGAATTCACTATTTGCCTTATGTGGTGATCCCGACCATATTCTAAAAAGTCTTAGAAATGTCTCAACAATGTCGAAATACCAAAGTTGTTTTTGGAAAGGCGTCATATAATAATGAATTTAACTTGGTTCCCGAGGATGACCATGGAATTATATTTGATGCCTTGATAACTCTCTTGAAGTGTCTTTGCTTGACCTATTGTGCCTATCAAAGAAAATGAATTAGTTTTCCTATAAATTGTGTAGATTTGATGTCCTAGCATTTACCTCTTTTGTTATTTCGATCCCCTGCTGTTGAAATTTTTTTGGGTAGTTTCATTTCTTTCGTTTCAATATTGATAGAAAATTTTAATACTTTTGTCAAACACTGATGTCAACATGTGATGCTTATATATTAGTCCAACAACAATCAAAAGAACTTGTATGATGAGAATTTGTGCACCACAAGTAGAAGAATTCTGCTACATAACAGACAATACATATTTCAAGGATGAGGTGTGTTGTGATGTTTCAACTAATCAACATTCTCATTTTTTTAATAATAATGTACTAAGGATGCTTAATTTTATCAGAACCATGTATCACTTATATCTTATAATGATATAAGAAACTATCGAAGTTATTTCAGTTGTCTCCACTAATTTCCAGCTTATATTTGGCATAAACTCTACTGATTGCAGTACTCAGATGACTTTTTTTCTTCTATTCATGCAGACTCGTGGCTATTTTGATATTAGAGACACAGTTCAGTGTGTAGAGCTTGCCATTGCCAATCCAGCAAAACACGGAGAATTCTGAATTTACAACTAGTTCACGGAGCAGTTCTCTATAAACGAACTCGCCGCTCTTGTTACAAAGGCCGGCGAGAAACTCGGGCTCAAAGTGGAGGCTATGTCGGTACCAAATCCCCTGGTCGAAGCAGAGGAACACTACTACAATGCGAAGCATACCAAACTTATTGATCTGGGGCTGAAGCCACACCTTCTCTCTGATTCTCTTTTGGATTCCCTTCTTAACTTTGCTATCCGATTCAGGGATAGAGTTGATCATTAACAGATTATGCCGAATATTTCGTGGAAGAAGAGCAGAGCAAGGCCTCGAACAATTCCTGCAAATTTTTGATGAGGGGAAAGGTAATTGTAATCTGTAACTGTTATAGAGCTGTATGATGTAACTCATCATGTAAATTTAACATTTTTTTTATTGTTATGATTTATAGCCTAAGATAACTAGGGCAAATGCAGGAGGTCCCTCTCTCTTTCTCTCTTGTAATTTGTAACTGCCATAAAATTTAAAAAGTTCAAGGATGAGGTGTGTTGTGAAGTTTCAGCCTCGGGTTTCTTTTATAACAATGCTTTCCTCCTAATATATCTTGTTTGCAAGGTCATACAAATGGAAGCTGCTGTTCTCAAATACCTGAAGTTTGAAATGACTACACCTACAGCTATGAAGATATTGTATTCACACTTATGTTGTTGAACCATCCATTGTTAGTGTGCTCATGTTCTCTTTACTCCATCTTCACAGGAGATTCATTCTGAGTTGCTCTGTGCTCTGATGAGGTAATGCTCTCATTTTTTTAATGATTTAGCATATTTTTTCCCTGCTCAATGTTGACTCAAATAGCTGCGAAGGGAGGAATACTAGATGCAGAATCTGGCCCTGTTTTGAGCTGGAACCAAAGAGTTAAAATTGCTTACGGTGCTGCTAGAGGTCTCGAATATCTTCATGAGAAAGTTCAGCCGTCGATTGTGCATGGAGAAGTCAGATCAAGCAATGTACTACTGTTTGATGACTATGATTCCAAGTTGGGTGATTTTAACTTAACGGATCGGTCCCCTGACAGAGCTGACTGCCCGCATTCAGCTCAAGTTTCAGAAACATTGGGTTACCTTGCTCCACAGTAAACACCCCCGTCATTGCTCTATCTCCGTAATCAATTAGCAGGGCTTTTTGTCGTCTTTTTTGTGTTCATGTAAAATATTTCTTCGATTGATATGCTCTACCCCTAAGATTGTTGTTAATAATGTACTTACAAGAAGTATAATCTCAGACCCGTGACATTTGTGATGATTTCTTCACACTCTTCAGGATTGCAGTGACTGGTACACTTAATCAGAAGTGTGATGTCTACAGTTTTGGAGTACTTCTTTTAGAGCTTCTCACTGGAAGAAAGCCGGTGGACCATACAATGCCTGAAGAGCAACAGAGCCTTGTCGCTTGGGTATGCATTTCCTAACTAAAAAACAGTGCGCTTGCTTTTATTAAAGAAACACAAATCTTGGTTAAACCTTTTGTTATTTTTATTCATAGATATAGTCTGATCTTTTTGACTTCTACATATTTTTTGAATGTCCTTCCAATGAATTTTTTTTTAGTGGTCATTCAAGTTGATGTTTGAGTTTTATATTTCAAAGCTCTTGACAGTTTGCTTATCCAGGAACTCTTTTGATTTTTTAGTGCAGTAGTCAGTTTGCCTTGTCGCTTGTGTGTGCGATCAATGTTAAGTGCAGTAAACTGTGTGCGTGCTGTACGTTTTAAAGAGTTGTGTAGTGAAGTGTGTGATTTTAAGTGCAATGAAGTGTCATTAACAGGTGATCTTAATTTTAGAACATTACAACTAAACAGTGAACTCCTCATGACCTTAATTTCAGTGTGAACTAAACAACGGGCGACAAGTGTGTGTTTTATTGTACGCTTGTTTAATGGGGTGTGCATGGATTATGTATGTATGAATGTGAGTTTGTATGGATGTTTCTGCTCTCATTTATTTGTAGAGTGATCTTAATTGCTCTCTTTTATTTGTAGGGTGCTCGAGCATTGACCGATCGACAAGTGACGAAAGATTCATTAGTCAGAAAGTGATGGACGATTCATTTTTTGAAAAACGACGGAAGATTTATTAGAAACATGTTGATCTTGTAATGTAATATTGTATTATTTTAGTAGAGATGATAATAACTTGTACTCTATGTAATATTTTTTGGTGTGAATAAATACATGTTGATCTTGTTACGAAATATTAAATATATGTGTGTTTTCAAGATTATTATTTGTAATAAAATCTCAGGTACACAAAAAATAGAAATGGAATATTTTTGATATATAAATGAATTGGTTGTAGTAAGAAGAATGGAAAACAAATGTAACGATTTTTTCGTTACTATTGTTTAATCTATTGTAACGAAATAATATTTATTATACTTTATTGTAACGAAGTTATTTTATTTTTAGTGAGGGAAAAAAATATCTGTAACGAAATAGTTTTAATCATAACTATTTTTTGTGAGGAAAAAATAACATTCGTAACGAAATAATATTTATTGTGACCAATTTATTGTGAGGAAGAATCTCTTTTTGGTGAGAAAGTATCATTTGTTACAATTACTTTATTTGTAACGACATGCATACATTCGTTACAATAACCTTTAGGCATCGAGCTTTAGAGGAGGACCGTTACTTAAAGTTTTTTTCGTTATCAAAGAGTTTTTGTAACGAATTTTAGCACTTATTGTAACGAATTAGGTCCTTACTATAAGTGCAGTTTGTTGTAGTGTACTTTGGTTTTAATCACAACAAACCTAAATTATTGTAAACAAAATATACATTGTTTCTTGTGCCACGACTTTAAATCATTTGTTATGAGTAGGTGTAGAAAATTTAATAGAAGATATTAATAATAATTTTGGCATTTCGATAACTTTTATGGATTATGAAAATATTAATATTTTTAATTTTAATTCTATGTTTACTAAAACATGTGATTAGTTTAAAAATACAATTTCCAAGTTGGCTTATAGGACAATGTACAACCCTCATATTTGCCGAGCCGGTTTGGTTAACCTAGACTCAGCAGAATCAAGGCGGTCGAGGGGAATAGCCGTTCACAAATGACCGGAACTAGCTAAGATGAAAGCGGGTCGGACGGGTGAGAAGGGCACCACTCGCCCGGCCTTGGGCGAGTGAGCACTCGCCCGGCCATGGGTGAGTGCTCCACTCGCCCAGGCCATGGGCGAGTGCTCCACTCGCCCGGCCTTGGGCGAGTGAGCACTCGCCCAGGCCATGGGCGAGTGCTACACTCGCCCGGCCTTGGGCGAGTGCTACACTCGCCCGGCCTTGGGCGAGTGAGCACTCGCCCGGCTTTGGGCGAGTGAGCACTCGCCCAGGCCATGGGCGAGTGCTCCACTCGCCCGGCCTTGGGCGAGTGAACACTCGCCCAGCCTTGGGCGAGTGCTCCACTCGCCCGGCCTTGGGCGAGTGAGCACTCACCCAGGCCATGGGCGAGTGCTCCATTCGCCCGGCCTTGGGCGAGTGCTCCACTCGCCCGGCCTCCATCTTTCGGAGGAATTTTGTTATTCGCAGTCCGTTTTTGGGAAAGTCTATAAATAGACCCCCATGGGCACCTTGAGAAGGGTTGGTCTCTACCCCCTCCCTCACGCGTGATCAAGCACTACCCCTCCCCCTCCCCTTGTCGTTGAAGGTGGTCGGTGAGGTGATCCTTAGTGCCCTCCAAGGTGCCCAAGCTCAGCATTGGCTTGGAAGGGGAAGTTCTGAGTGAGCTTCCGGGTGTGTGGTGGGACCTCCACGCTGCAGCTTCAGGGGTTTGTTTTTAGGCTCCAGCAATCGTCAAGGGCAAGTCTCTCAGTTCCTAGTGACCGGTCAAGGGTCTTAGCTTGGGTCAAGTAAGAGTTAGCCGCATCCCCCTTTCGAACGCTGAAACCGAGTTACTGGTTTCAACAGACAAAATCACGAACCTCGAGTATTTTAAATAAATTAGGATTATATACAATAATATAATTTAGAGATTTTATTAGTGCTAATGAAATATTTTTTTTATATTTACAATGGTGGAAAAATAAATCAAATAATTATCTTATTTTGCACCTTAATGACCTCAGATATATTAACTATCCAAGCTAGTACCATAGCTTCAGAGTATGCATTTTCTTTGAGTGACAATATATTGAGCGAGCATATGAGTCAACTAAATGAAGAATCCTTGAAAACCTGCATATGCTACAAAAATCTTTTGGACACAATGAAGAGTACGCATCATATATAATTTGTCAATTGAAGATAGCTCGTCTTAAGATGAAGAAGATCTAAACACCTTAGATCTAAATAACGACGAATTAATTTTAAAGCACCTCAAAATTTGGTAAAATGAAGAGATCTAAGCACCTCAAAATCTGCATATGCACCTTAGACACAATGGAGAGAGAGAGAGAGAGAGAGAGAGAGAGAGAGAGAGTGAGTGATAAGTTAAAATGAAGAGATGAAGGCTACTCATGCTGCCTTAGCTGAGTCGGGATAAATCCCAACCATCAGATCCAAAATTCAATAAGGAATGGACAACCACGATTCAATTTGAAGAATCTGAATAAAGAGCTAAAGTCGGCGTTAGCTCTAACGCTCGTGTTAGCCCCAGGAGCGGTGGATTTGATCTTATCCATCACCGCTTAACAATTCGGCTAGACGACCTAACGTCTGCGTTAGCACTAATGCCCGGCTTTAGCCATCTAGTCGAATTGTCGAGACTTCTCGACGATAGAGGAGTTTCACGACGACAAGGTTAAGTCATCAAGTCGAATAGCTAAAGACAACGTTAACACTAATGCCTAGTGCTAGTATTCGGCTTGATGACTAGTCGAATTCATCTAGCCGATCGCCTTGACGTCTAACCGATTTCTTCTAGTCGATTGCACTAACGCCCGGCGTTAGTACTAACGCTCGGCGTTAGCTTCTGCTACCAAATTCTCTTGTCTACAACTGAGAAAACCTGGGGTATTACAATCCCCCTCCCCTTAAAAAAAGTTCATCCCGAACTTCTAGAATTAAGAAAGCATTCAAAAGTATAAAACTTATAAATTGTACCTCAACAGAACAACTCGGGGAACTCCTCAAGTATGGTCTGCTCTCGCTCCCATGAAAGCTCCTCACGACCTCAATTGTCCCAAAGAACTTTGAACATTCTGATCATTTTATTCCGCAACTGCTTGACTTCATGCAAATCGAATAGGCTTGACTTTTGTCTTTAGCCCACCATCAATTGGCACTTGAACATCATCAACAATATGAATAGGCTCTTGCAACGTCTCCTCAACATGGATACGTGAAACACTTCGTGCAAACCGCTTAACTCTGTCGAAAGAGCAAGCTGGTAGGCAGCTTCACCAAGACACTCCAAAATTTCAAACGATCCAAGACATCTCGGGCTTAGCTTTTTCAAGCGTCAAATCCTTGATACACCCTTGAATGGTTTGATCTTCAAGTAAACTCAGTCAACAACAGCGGACTCGATATTTTGGTGCTTGATTATATAATATTTTGTCTGTCTATCCTGAGCAATCAACAACTGCTCCTGATCGTTCAAATCGCCGAATTTGCATCATCGACATTTTTTCGCTTGAACAACTTTGTGTCGCCTGTTTCTGCCCAAGCCAAGGGAGTACGACATTTTCTACCATATAGGGCCTCGAAGGGTGACATTTGTATACTCTCTTGGTATATATTGTTGTAGGCGAACTCGATCAAGAAGAGGTGATCCTCCCACCACTTGCCGAAATCCAAGGCGCAAATTCGGAGCATATCCTCCATTGTCCTATTGGTCCGTTCAGTCTGCCCATCTGTTTGAGAGTGGAAGGCAGTGCTAAACTTCAGCTTAGTACCCAATTGTTGGTGGATCAGCCTCCAATTATTTGATGTGAAACGCTCATCTTGGTCACTTTTGATGTTACGGGGCACACAGTGTAATCGTATTATGTTATCCACATTTAATTTTGCCAACTTTTCTACTGAATCGTCTCTCCAGTTCGGAATGAAGTGAGATACTTTCGTCAATCGGTCTACGATCACCCAAATAACTCTGTTCCCATGTTGCGATCTCGACAAGCTATGCACGAAATCCATAGATATGTCATCAAACTTCCATTCCGGAACCAGTAACGACTTCAGAAAGCCACCAGGTCTTTGCCATTCTGCCTTCACGAGTGCGCAAGTTTGACATTTCACCATGTATAGAGCTATGTCTTTCTTCAAACTTGGCCACCAAAACAAGTGCTTCATGTCTTGGTACATCTTTGTGCTCCCTGTGTGGATTGAGTACTTGGTAAAATGAGCCTCGTACATCAACTCCTCCCGTAAGTTCCCGAAATTTGGGACGCACAAACGACTGTCTTTCCACAAAAGACCATCTTCGAAAGAGAACTCGGTATTAGACCCATCCACGGTCTCTGTCACATACTGTTTCATGCTTTCATCAAGCTCCAAGGACTGACGGATACGATCCGCAAGGTCATATTGTCACGCCCTAACCTGGTAAGCTCAAGTTATCGAGGCGGGAACAGTAATGTGATTTGGATCTTTTGCAGTACACAAAGCTAGAAATAAACATATTTTATTGATATTTTATAATTTTCAAGTACAACTTGCTACACATACATATGCATCTTGCTTTTACATTTTTACATGCTGCATAATATAAAGTAGTCTTTCTCACTGTGCTCTGTCGCCCGCATCTTCGTAGGTACCTAAAAACATTAGTAGTCTGGTGAGCATCTGTGCTTGCTCACCTCTAGAATAATAGCACAATATTTATGTTTTCAATGTGCATTATATAAGCAGAGTAATATAGCGGATATAGTAAGCAAAATAAGCATATCAACATAAATATATTTTCCTTATAGAAAAATAGCTCATTTATTAGTTAGCGCTTATAGTACACCGGTTGGCCTAACCGGAGGCTCGCTGTCTTTTCAGGCTTGGTTGGGACCTGTCATGTCCTCCGAATAGCAAATCCGCCGACAGAGGTTCAGCTCACAAAATATGTGTCCGGGATTAAACCACAAAATAGCCTTTAGGGAGTGTTACTCCGTACGATTTACATATCCGCGGATAAGACTATAAAACAGTCTTTAGAGAGCATTACTCACTTATATCCCTCGAGCCAAATACTGGGCTAGCTAACATTAAACATACTAGTGCACATCATCACACAACATTATATATAATAATGTTCAAAGTAATCATCATATTACCACAACGCATCTTGAATTATCTTTGTTCACCGCAAACCGGTCAATTATTACCCCGGGATCAGTCTAGTCGCAAACGACCACAGTGGACTGATCTTATAATAACGTCGGTCCGACCTTTCGATAATTCTACGCGCATAATTATTTCCATTAATATTATAATCCTTTTTATAATATCACGCATTAACTTCTTCCTAAATTGCCTCTCCACCTCAACGTGGAATCTCCGAAAAGTGTCGAGAACCTCATATTTGGTCTTAATAACATAGACCCAAAGTTTTCTCAAATAGTCATCAATGAACGTCACGAATTAAGACACTCCTCCTCTCGTCTGGACCTTCAGTGGCCCGCAGACATCAGTATGTATGAGCTCTAGTGACTCAGATCTTCTGGTGGAAGTATGACTTTGGAATGATACTCTATTCTGCTTCCCAGCCATGCAATTGTCGCATCTCTCTAACTGATCTACAGATAGATTAGAGATCATCTTCTTTCGGGAGAGACATTCTAAGCCCTTCTAGCTAATATGACTCAGTCTTCTGTGTCATAGGGATGTAGATGCCCCATCTCTAATGGTGTTGGCGTGAGCAGCTTCAGGTTTTCCCTCCATACAGTATATGTCAGTCTCTCTATAACCTCTGGCCACTACTAGCGACCTCTTGATTAACTTCCAAAAATCTCCACCAAAGACACTCAAGTGTCCTTCATTGCCCAGCTTCCCAACTAAAATTAGGTTGAAGTGAATGTCAGGAATATGTCGCACATCTCTTAGGATCATCAATCCTCCAGTGCTCGTATTTAGGTGCATGTCATCTCTTCCGATGACTTTCAACGTATCACCATTGTCCATCATAAGCACTCCGCAGTCGTGAGTAGTGTAGGTGGCAAATAACTCTCTATTGTAGGAGACATGTGTAGAAGCACCTGAGTACACAATCAAGCTTCTATCATCGCACGAGAGTGCAGTAGTGACGTCATCTCCAACAATGATGACATCGTCCTCCTCTGCGGAAGCGATGGCCGCCGTGTGAGTGTTCGTCTTATCATTTGAGGACTCTCCCTTCTTCTTCTGGTCATTCTTCAGAGTGTAACAAAACTTCTGAATATGATCCTTCTTGTGGTAGTAGTTGTTGGATCTTGCGGCGCCCTTAGAGGGGGGAGGGTGAATAAGGGCTAGTATTTACTTTGAAATTTTTCTAAAATATTAAGATAATTTTGCAATGATAAACAAGTAGATTTTTACACAACCAAAATAATCACTTAAAAAATCATGAGAAAATTGGGAATCAAATTTTATTTTCACAAGTGATGAATACAAATAACAATTGATCTTAATAAAGCTTAAGATCAAGGCTTTGATAAAAATAAACTTCTTTTTAATTTACCGGTCCTTCAACCAAGGACCGGCCGGCTATAGCGTATCTCTTCCTAGATCTTGCTACTAGCCTCCCCTAGATCTCTCCACGATCTAGATGCTGCACACAAGACGACGATTTACTCCTAAGCCTCACAAGGACCTAGATTCCACGCACAAGGTGTAAGATCCCCCTCCTGGAACACAAAACACGGTCGAGGGGAGTCTTATGCCCAGAACAGCCGGCTTGCGGCAGCATCAGCACACGGGCTAACCTGTACCACAAGACGTCTATCCTGCCGGCCAAACCAACCGAACAGCGCCAACCCATCAATAATATAAAGCATTAAAGTCATAGGTTCACAATAAGTAATAAAGTCCAGAACAGTACAGAGAAAAGCAGAAAGCTACACAAGCTCCTGCAAATCATCAGAGTAACCAGCTAAAAGCCCCAAGGTCTACATCTCAAAACACTCACCCGCCTCTGTCACTGACGGCAGCTAAGGTACCATAAACCCCAGCCCTGCACACCTGACCTGGCTGGCCTCCGGTGTTGAACGCTGCTATACCACTGAATGTGCTCCTAAAAAGAGGGACGTAGCAACCGTTAGTCATAAAGACTAAGTGGCTTCCCATCCGCTCCCCCAGCGACTCCAAGGCACCGGGCGGAAGGAAAGGAAGAAACGCTGCAATATAACAGTAATATACAAAGCAGGTGACGGTGAAAGTAAACTAGTGTATACACAAATTCTAAGCTACACAAGTGTAAAAGAGGCTAATCTAATCATGTATAAGCATGAGTACAATAAAGGTGTACAGCAGTAAATAAACAGTAAGTAAAGCAGGTAAAGCAAGGCAGTAAGAACAGTAGCGACAAGTAATCAATCTCGTACCCTAACTTATATGAATGCCCATACAAACTTATAAGTTAGGATTTCCAGGAATTATAACTCATCATATAAAAGAGCTCATACTAATTTATATGATGAGGATCTGCAAGTGCGTATGCTATGCTTATGCTATGAATGATTATGCAATGAACTCACACACACGACTCTATGCGCATAGACCTTTGTAGTTCCCTCTGTTTGAAAGGAAGCCAACCTCTCGGGTACCAACCGTTGTGACACATGGTGGTAGCGGACCGGGCTGTCCACTCCTAGGCGGGTATACACTCTACCAGGCCTAGACCGCACGTACGCCTCGACGCTAAACAACCGCGGAGCTCTGCGTACTCTTTGCTGGAGTCCACCAGACTGTGAGCCAAGTGAGAGGTGTCTTCGGGGAACTGTCGTCCCGACACGCAGCCAAGCTGGCCCCTTAGACCCCTACACACCCGCTAAGTCAACGTACCGCGGTCGGAGTGATGACCTGCCTAGTACCGAAGACCTGCCACATTTTTGAGAAAGTTACCGGGATAATCATCCCCTCGAGGTTCCCGCTCGTCTACCCGAGCACCACAATCCTGCCACTCCCGCAACTGGGAGGAGATACATAAATCCAATCTTACCCTACTATGACTACTCTTGCCTACTATAAATGTTATTGCAATTTAGGGTTAATCTTGGACTTCCTGAGGGTTACCCTGTAAGGGGCTCGCTACGGTACTAGGAACTACAATTGGATGACACCCCAAAGTTCCCTTACTCAAGACACTTAGTACTATTGGTATCTACCCTTAAGATTACCCTCTTATCATCTCACTTGAATTAAACCTCAATGCTTTATGACCCTCTAAGGGGAAAGACGATCTTTCGTCAATCCCGAGCACAGCCTTACCCATAGCTCACAAAGCACTCTCTCGCCACTTAAGCTCCTTTTTGGTGACCTCGACCTTTTCATCCAAATCAGGTACACCAACTACCTCACATTCCCACCTAATGGTCTACAAGTTATCTCCATTCTACCGTTTTACTATTCGCAGACCAAATGAGTTATATGAACCACATAAGGGGAGGTACTACAAATATTCATCCAGTTGACTCAAGATTATTACCAGAAGACTATCATGATATTATAAGACTAAGCTCGGCTTTTACTCAAGGGTTGTTTCTCATCCAACCCTGTTAGATTCAAGCTCCTCCACTACTAGGAGGGTATGAACACTACCAGTTTTAGGCCTCTGTACGCCTCGACGCTAAGAACACACAGCGGAGACCCTGCGTACTGCTCGACGCTAAGAACACACGGCGGAGACTTCAAGGACACAGAAGGGGACTTGGGTAGGTGAGCACCAAAAGTCCAACCCAACCGGTCTAGAATCTAACTGTCGGCTTCTGTCGGTGTCACGACTAGCAAGCCCGTAGACCCGCCATAAGTAATCCTCCAACCAGGTTCCATACACCACCAGGTGTAAGCCATGCAACCCATTAGCTCCCCATGCACAACCCGTGCTCATAAGCACCCAAGAACTCCCAAGCGGAGTCTTATTACATTTTACTTCTTGCACGCTTAGCAGATGTTACCCATCCCGAGTTGCCACAACTCTCGTGCGGTGGTGTACATATATTATGACAATCATTCTATACGACCTTGTAGGACTACTTGCGGGAATGACATCATATTCCCCCTTTTTACAAATTATGTGCAAGACCCAACATAACTTCTCATCCCACCCTCATACTCAATTCACAAGTATTACGAAAAATTCAAACTATTAACCTCGTTGTGGGTTCAGCACCATTATTCATGCATCATGATAACTTATAACCGAATATTTGATCAAGGGCTTATATCAGCCCGACTCCTATGAGATCCCCCGTGTTATCTCATAATCATTACCTTGAATATTTCCCCAATTTCAAGTCTTGTCTATATTTACCAATGTTATTTGCAACACAACAAATTTATAGGAAGAGTCTAACAATATTACCGTATGTATATATCCAAAATTCATAATTCTGATCGGGGGTGGTCTCAATACCATTAGGCACATGTCCACCAAATTTTACGAACATCTGATAAGTAATTTGAGAGAAATCCAAACAACATTATAAATTTTACGTGTGTATCGCTGTTTACCGAAATTGGATTTCTTGGAGTTACGCTCCACCACCAATAACGTGCCACCCCATTCTGGAAAGGTATTTCCAAGGGCTACAACTTTCGTGTTGGGCCCGAGGTATGGATTCAAGTCAGTCACACATAGAAATGGGTTTGAACCCGGCTGTGCACCACAGGACAGAATCTGTCCATCTACTTTATAATTTCAGACACGGCCTATTTCGACCAGACTTTGAGGGAGCTACCGGGCTCCTCGCAAATCGTACAACCAGTCGTTGGAAAGGTATCTCCGACGGCTACAACTTCCATCATAAGCTCAGGGACCAGCTCCGACTGTATCAAGCCCAAACAGCGACTCGAACACAACCGGTCTAGTTTGACAGATTTCTTTATAATATAATAGTAATCTTAATAAAACCCATTACTTCCAACAGCTTTATAGAACTCTACAGTTCACCAAAAATTATGTGCAACCATTCATTAGAAAGGTGTTACCAAGGGCTACAACTTTCTAGTTGAGTCCAAAGCCGGGATCTCGCTGGAACATGTCCAAAACTGAACTTGAACTCAGCAGCGCGCAGAAAACAGATTTCTGCATCGGTCTGCAAATATAATTTCTGCACGTATCTTAAAATGAATCTAATGACATTTGTTCATCTTCTTCCTCCAGCAAGGGGGTAAAATGAACAGCGATATTTCCTCAAATACTCCCTCAAAAGACCACCAATCTACACGAGATCAAGTCCTCTCTCTTCGTATTGAAGAGTGGGGTTGATTGAAGCAAATCTCACGGCGATCGTCGCCCTAGAACGGAAGTTCTAGCGTGGTCTTCTCCTATGGAAACACCATACCTCACAAGGTTGGGTCCTCTTGGCCCAACATCTCTCCTATATGATCTAAAGATCTAGCACCAAGGGAGAGGGGAGGAAGCTCACCGAGTGTCCATGCATGCTACCCAATAGCCGCGAATGCGGCATTTATCCGTCGTTCCCGACACCGGATCTCATCGATCGTCGCCGAAGTGGTGTCGTCCTCTTTGAGTGGGTTGTTTTGACCTCGAAGAGCAAGTTTTGCTCTCTATTTTTGGAGAGGTGGAATCGCCTGTCTGTTTGGTGATCGTCAAAGGGAGATGTCACCGGAAGGGAGATATCACCGGATCTAGAAGATGAAGAACTCGAGTTCGCTGGATCCGACTTCATTATCGCTTCGCAAATTAATGTTCTTCGGAGCACTCATATTGATGAATAAGTTGCGGACTTTGAGATCCATAAGTCGATTGACTTCATATTGGTAGTCCTATTTCTCAGATGAAGGTTCAGATAATCCACTTCAATAGCAACAGCTAGCTGCCAAAAAATCTTGAAAACAAAACTACTAAGAATCTCAAGTAGAAGCTGGAGGTCAAGGCCGAATCTCAAGTAGAAGCTGGAGGGAGTAGCTGCAGGCAGCCCGAGCTTGGTCAGATCTAGACTGGAGGAGGTTGGACCTCGCATGGGCGGCCGGATCTTGAAATGGAGCTCGGCAAGATTGGCGGCCATGGCGTTTGCCGGATCTGAGTGTAGATGAGCAGGCGGCGGTTCGGAGCTTGGCTTCGTCGGAGGAGGTAGAGAGAGTAAGGCTCTCGGTGGTTTGTCGGAGGTGGGTTCTGTCTGAGGAGATGTCCGGAGTTGGGGCTGATGTAGAGGGCTGCTCGGTTCGTTTGGAGGGGAGAGCTCGTCGGAGGCCGGAGCTTGGTCGGAGCGAAGGAGATGAAGCGAAGAAGAGGGGCGGCTGACTTCACGGGCTGGAGAGGAGGGAAGCGCCGTCAGAGAGAGGGAGCAGGGAAGGGATCGGGGGGTTCTCCTTTTCTAACCTAACATTACGCATGTATATATATAACTATATAAATAATAATAATAATCAGATATATTATTAACGTAAATATATGATAATAATAATAGTAGGTTATTATTATCATTATTGACTAAAACACTCGCACAATGCCGTAGAGGACGCGTAATTTGTCCCGGACTGGCTCGTTATGACCGTCTTGCGATACGCACCCTCCGGAACGATCCAATGTCGATTCCGAGTTCATTTGCCCAAGTTATACTCTCCGGAGCGTTCAGGGCCTAATTTTGTGTTACATCAAAAACTCTCCGAACGACGTCGAAATCGCAAATGGATAAATTCGTTGAACTCGTACTATTGTTACGAGTCTAACAAGACCGACTGGGGTCAATTGCGAGATTGTTTGGTCAATTTCACCATTTTGGATAAATATGCTATTCGCAGACCACATTAAAAAATTCGCGAGCGCGGACAGTTTTGTTGAACTCGTATAGGCTTCACGAGTCTAACAAAACTGACTGGGGTGAATACCGAGACCGTCTGCTGCATATCGCCTTTTGGATAAATATGCTATTCGCAGACCGCATTAATAAATTCGCCGATTCTCATCAGAATCGAGCGCGGACAGTTTTGTTGAACTCGTATAGGCTTCACGAGTCTAACAAAACTGACTGGGGTGAATACCGAGACCGTCTGCTGCATATCGCCTTTTGGACAAATATGTTATTCGCAGACCGTGTCATTTGAGCTAACGTTCGCACTATAATTCCTTCAAGGCGACATGTTTCCTTCGAGTTTTATTGCTCAAATTATACTCTCCGGACAGCTCGGATCCCGATACAGCAAACATCGAGACAAGGAATAGAAATGGTATTCGCCGCGTTCGTCGAGTGCACTCCTCCGGCTCAGGTGCAAGCCGGGCCCCCAATACACCACGAGCTCGAGTCAACTCGCTCGACTCAAAAACGCGCACAAGGGGTCTAGCTCGAATCGGGATGTTACAAATCCAATAAACGAAGAAATAATTTCGTCCCCGAAATATTAGGTTGAGGTTATGAGGATTTTCTGGATGAGAGTAAAATATACTCATCATATTCATTCATGGGCACTTCAGCCATAATAATTTCCAGCTTATATATTCATTCTCACTTGTTGCGATTTATACATAGAAACTAGATGGCTTGCGCACTCTTGCCTTGTGAAGTCATACGAACTAATAATGACACACACTATTTCAAAAAAAAATCACTACATCGGTTTAACTGATTATGTTGTGATTTAATCTCAAACACACAACATACAAGGGAGCATTTAGCAAGGACTTGGTATGAACGACATCAAGCATGCTACTCGTTTATAAAACCACGATGCAACCGGCTACCACTACCAACATCTATATCGCTATACAGGTTCTATGAACCATCAAGACTGTCGAGCCACCAGCTCGTTTACACCTTGCAGGACTGGATCTCAAAACACTATACCTCTATAGCAGGTGTCATCAACAGTTGTCTTGCATCAATATCATGCCTGTCTGCCATGAGTCTCCAACACAAATTCTCGATAATTTTATTTGATTTACAATATTACATATGTTCGCAAACCAGTGTATAGACACCACTATTGTGAATTTGTTAACTTAACAACCACGTTGCAAAACCTTGGCGCTAAGAGTGCTACGATTTAAACCAATTATCCTAAATATGTCACTTTTAAACACACATCTTTGATCAACAATCAAATACAACTCCAACTCAACAAATTTCAAGGCGTCCCCCAAAATTTGTCGCGCGGTCATCAGACCGACCATTGATCACTGAGAGACACTACAACACTATCAAGAGGATTCGAGATTTCACTTACTACACCCATAAGGTTCTAATGATGGAACCCATGCTATTAAAACCCAAGGACTACCACCAAGTCCTTATGTCATCCAAACACTTGTCAGGATCCGACTAGTGCATAGTCGCACTCAAGGACTGTCAACTCAAGTCCTTACCATCACATCAGGATATCATCGCATCCTTCACATAGTATTGACATCCATCTAAAACCATGCTAAATTTTACTTAACGGCACCCACAAAGGTCCTAATTGGCACTCAGCAGGGTGTATTCATATCCTCAATTACCCAGCTATGTGATTTATCCAGGAGTTCATGTATGAAAACGCGACAACCTCGGTGTATATCCCAAAAGGTTTTAGATCACCATTTCTCCTTGGTCTACTTCTCCCCATAACCTTCGATCAGAGCAAAGACATAACCGTCCTTTAGGTACTCACATATGTCATTCTGGTAGGGGACTCAACGTAATCCGAAACTTGGTGCTTAACCATCCACCTTGCTTAAAATGACTCATTCATCGAGGAGTACCTAATTCTAATATCGTCGACTTGAAGCGACTTAGATGAGAAAACCTCATTATAGCAAGGTTAAGTGAAACGGTCTACAAAGATTTTTAACTCCCAGTGAAACCTTAGTTGGTCCATTAGCTAGGCCAATAAACGAAGAAACAGGGTTAGCCCTCATACACCTGAGTTATGTTTCTTCGACCACCAGTTTGGTACATTCACCCCCTGTAAGCACACTGGCTCTATGAGCATGCCGTCCTCGATTAGGAGTTTTACCCTATAAGCACTTGCCACAAGGCACTTGAATAACAGTTCTTGGGACCTATTAGAGTGTTCTAGGCCCTCAAAGCTACCATTTTCACAACCTTTTTAGGGGTCGACATGTTCCCGACTACAAAATGGTCACTTTCTAGGCTCGCAGTCTAAATGGATGTAAACTACAGCGAGGAGCATCGCATTGTGGGTACGAACATCAAACTTAGAGGTCTCTTACTGCCTCAATAGTAGATAAGAAGCACTACTTCTAACCGCGATACTAGTCACGAGTTGCTCTCACTAAAAAAGGGGGTCTTAACATTTATCATGTGATTTCACTATATCTACTGCTGATAATTAGATTTTATTTCCCAAAATCATGAATCTTTCAAAAGGCGGTCATGATATTTTCGATTTATGTGTTCTGACTCTCCATATCATCATATTTATAGTAAAAAGATTCATACATATAGTATACGTCTTCCAAATTTAGCAAGTGACTGACTAACTTTTAAATTTTGGGAGGCAAGGATATTTCCAATGTCACGTCATGGCAAAATATTCATGTGTTTAATCATCAAGAATTTCCACCATTTATCTTTTGGTTCATAAAACAATCAAGTTCGCATTCACCTCATTTCACTTGCCATGATGATATCCTATCTCAATCCACAAATCGCCAACATGATGTTATTGCCTCAAGAATTTAAGCTTGGACAAATTTATATTTTCAATGATTCCCAAAAATCAACAATTATTCGACTTGTGATGTTTAACAATTTGTCTTAGTGATAATACGAACCATCGTTGCGGGTTTAGAGGAAGGTATATCTATCGCTTCCTTCTAAGAGCACAAGGACCCGAGTCAGGTATTACTTTGGTCCAACCTAGATAATAGTTAGACTTGCACCGAATTCAGAATTTGTGCCGAATTTCTTTTGGGATCCAGATAGTTCCATTTAAAGGGCCTCTTATCGTGAACTTAAAACTTGTCTCATTGTAGGGTTATGATACCTAGCCTCTAAAAATCTACCTTGCCAAGGCAATAATATTACACATAATCCTTACTTGTTCGAATATAACGTATACACTCCAAAGTTGCCCACAATCGCCGCTAGAGATTGTTAATGACATTTTTATTCCATGATAAGCATTTGAGATTTTTTAAAATCACTCAACAAGTCATACTATCCTTGTCATCTTCATAAATCAAACGTAGTCGAATCAATGAAGCCACATTCATTTTTGGCCTTTTACTAGTCGATTTGGATCTATTAATTTTTCCTAACATTCCTTTAACATACAAGTCATTGCAAATTTACTAACTTCCTGGGATGGTTGATCATTAAACCACTCGTACATATACAAACTTCATTATATCATCATGAGGGTACATAATTTCATCAAGTACCAAGCTATAATGTCATCTAAAGTTAAGTATAGGTCGATACGGATATTTACCAAAACGGCTAACTTACTACTTTCCTCGTTACTTATCCACATAATCTTAGAACACTATAAAGGAAATGATCATCTTCAAAAATGCTTTTCCTCTCTTATTCCGCTAATAAAATTCCTATCAACCCAAACATGGCCTTAGCAGTCTGTTTTGCTTAAGGTGAATTAACTCTCAGGGGTCAAAACTTCCAATGTCAAAAATTACAAAGATTCTAACTCCTCAAGGGATCCAAGACGGTACATAACTAGCCCAATAAACGAAGAGATAAGTCCCCGTATTTCTTCGACTGAGTTTCTTCTACCACCAATATAACACATTCGTCCCAAAATGAGTCTTCTCTGGATCCGAATTCTTGTCATATCTTCTCCATATGAAACCTTCTACATAAATAGAAGTGAGAGGTATCGACAAACAGTATAAAAGGCATGCTTGGTGGTCTCTTACTAAGCTGATAATGGACTACTGGCACCAATCTCATTGAGATTACCCTAAAATGTTTGGGTAAGATGATAATATTACTCCATACCTGGGATAGAAATCTCAGGGTGCGAATCTTTAGCATTTACACTCACATTAAACTCTTCCCTTAGTCACTCAAGGTCACTTATTGCTTGGCTCAATCATCCCCAAGATCCGTATAAGGCTAGGATACGTCATGACCTATCCTGCTATGTCGACCAAAATGGTATCATATGCCAAACCAACTCTGACTGTTGGAATAGGAAAACAAAATATTGTCTCGGAATGAGCCAGCATCTATACGTAAGGGTACGAGTTTGGCTTGGGTTGGCACTTTCTATAGGAAAAAGCGGACATACTTATTGTGAATTACACATGGGCACACCACCGCTTCCGCTGCATCAGTTTGTCCTCAAACTGATTTAGCTAACAGGGTGTCCTAGTGGTTTAATGGACTTCTTCATCTCAGGATCGTTGCAAGCTGATACCATTTGTAAGATCCCCCTCCTGGAACACAAAACACGGTCGAGGGGAGTCTTATGCCCAGAACAGCCGGCTTGCGGCAGCATCAACACACGGGCTAACCTGTACCACAAGACGCCTATCCTGCCGGCCAAACCAACCGAACAGCGCTAACCCATCAATAATAGAAAGCATTAAAGTCATAGGTTCACAATAAGTAATAAAGTCCAGAACAGTACAGAGAAAAGCAGAAAGCTACACAAGCTCCTGCAAATCATCAGAGTAACCAGCTAAAAGACCCAAGGGCTACATCTCAAAACACTCACCCGCCTCTGTCACTGACGACAGCTAAGGTACCATAAACCCCAGCCCTGCACACCTGACCTGGCTGGCCTCCGGTGTTGAACGCTGCTATACCACTGAATGTGCTCCTAAAAAGAGGGACGTAGCAACCGTTAGTCATAAAGACTAAGTGGCTTCCCATCCGCTCCCCCAGCGACTCCAAGGCACCGGGCGGAAGGAAAGGAAGAAAAGCTGCAATATAACAGTAATATACAAAGCAGGTGACGTGGAAAGTAAACTAGTGTATACACAAATTCTAAGCTACACAAGTGTAAAAGGGGCTAATCTAATCATGTATAAGCAGGAGTATAATAAAGGTGTACAATAGTAAATAAACAGTAAGTAAAGCAGGTAAAGCAAGACAGTAAGAACAGTAGCGACAAGTAATCAATCTCGTACCCTAACTTATATGAATGCCCATACAAACTTTTAAGTTAGGATTTCCAGGAATTATAACTCATCATATAAAAGAGCCCATACTAATTTCTATGATGAGGATCTGCAAGTGCGTATGCTATGCTTATGCTATGAATGATTATGCAATGAACTCACACACACGACTCTATGCCCATAGACCTTTGTAGTTCCCTCTGTTTGAAAGGAAGCCAACCTCTCCGGTACCAACTGTTGTGACACACGGTGGTAGCGGACCGGGCTGTCCACTCTTAGGCGGGTATACACTCTACCAGGCCTAGACCGCACGTACGCCTCGACGCTAAACAACCGCGGAGCTCTGCGTACTCTTTGCTGGAGTCCACCAGACTGTGAGCCAAGTGAGAGGTGTCTTCGGGGAACTGTCGTCCCGACACGCAGCCAAGCTGGCCCCTTAGACCGCTACACACCCGCTAAGTCAATGTACCGCGGTCAGAGTGACGACCTGCCTAGTACCGAAGACCTGCCACATTTCTGAGAAAGTTACCGGGATAATCATCCCCTCGAGGTTCCCGCTCGTCTACCCGAGCACCACAATCCTGCCACTCCCGCAACTGGGAGGAGATACATAAATCCAATCTTACCCTACTATGGCTACTCTTGCCTACTATAAATGTTATTGCAATTTAGGGTTAATCTTGGACTTCCCGAGGGTTACCCTGTAAGGGGCTCGCTACGGTACTAGGAACTACAATTGGATGACACCCCAAAGTTCCCTTTCTCAAGACACTTAGTACTATTAGTATCTACCCTTAAGATTACCCTCTTATCATCTCACTTGAATTAAACCTCAGTGTTTTATGACCCTCTAAGGGGAAAGACGATCTTTCGTCAATCCCGAGCACAGCCTTACCCATAGCTCACCAAGCACTCTCTCGCCACCTAAGCTCCTTTTTGGTGACCTCGACCTTTTCATCCAAACCAGGTACACCAACTACCTCCCATTCCCACCTAATGGTCTACAAGTTATCTCCATTCTACCGTTTTACTATTCGCAGACCAAATGAGTTATATGAACCACATAAGGGGAGGTACTACAAATATTCATCCAGTTGACTCAAGATTATTACCAGAAGATTATCATGATATTATAAGACTAAGCTCGGCTTTTACTCAAGGGTTGTTTCTCATCCAACCCTGTTAGATTCAAGCTCCTCCACTACTAGGAGGGTATAAACACTACCAGTTCTAGACCTCTGTACGCCTCGACGCTAAGAACACACAGCGGAGATCCTGCGTACTGCTCGACGCTAAGAACACACGGCGGAGACTTCAAGGACACAGAAGTAGACTTGGGTAGGTGAGCACCAAAAGTCCAACCCAACCGGTCTAGAATCTAACTGTCGGCTTCTATCGGTGTCACGACTAGCAAGCCCGTAGACCCGCCATAAGTAATCCTCCAACCAGGTTCCATACACCACCAGGTGTAAGCCAAGCAACCCATGTGCTCCCCATGCACAACCCGTGCTCATAAGCACCCAAGGACTCCCAAGCGGAGTCTTATTACATTTCACTTCTTGCACGCTTAGCAGATGTTACCCATCCCGAGTTGTCACAACTCTCGTGCGGTGGTATGCATATATTATGACAATCATTCTATACGACACTGTAGGACTACTTGCGGTAATGACGTCATATTCCCCCTTTTTACAAATTATGTTCAAGACCCAACATAACTTCTCATCCCACCCTCATACTCAATTCACAAGTATTACGAAAAACTCAAACTATTAACCTCGTTGAGGGTTCAGCACCATTATTCATGCATCATGATAACTTATAACCGAATATTTGATCAAGGGCTTATATCAGCCCGACTCCTATGAGATCCCACGTGTTATCTCATAATCATTACCTTGAATATTTCCCCAATTTCAAGCCTTGTCTATATTTACCAATGTTATTTGCAACACAACAAATTTATAGGAAGAGTCTAACAATATTACCGTATGTATATATCCAACATTCATAATTCTGATCGGGGGTGGTCTCAATACCATTAGGCACATGTCCACCAAATTTTACGAACATCTGATAAGTAATTTGAGAGAAATCCAAACAACATTATAAATTTTACGTGTGTATCGCTGTTTACCGAAACTGGATTTCTGGGAGTTACGCTCCACCACCAATAATGTGCCACCCCATTATGGAAAGGTATTTACAAGGGCTACAACTTTCATGTTGGGCCCGAGGTCCGGATTCAAGTCAGTCACACCTAGAAATGGGTTTGAACCCGGCTGTGCACCACAGGACAGAATCTGTCCATCTACTTTATAATTTCAGACACGGCCTATTTCGACTAGACTTTGAGGGAGCTACCGGGCTCCTCGCAAATCGTACAACCAGTCGTTGGAAAGGTATCTCCGATGGCTACAACTTCCATCATAAGCTCAGGGACCAGCTCCGACTGTATCAAGCCCAAACAACGACTCGAACACAACCGGTCTAATTTGACAGATTTCTTTATAATATAATAGTAATATTAATAAAACCCATTACTTCCAACAGCTTTATAGAACTCTACAGTTCACCAAAAATTATGTGCAACCATTCATTAGAAAGGTGTTACCAAGGGATACAACTTTCTAGTTGAGTCCAAAGCCTGGATCTCGCTGGAACATGTCCAAAACTGAACTTGAACTCAGCAGCGCGCAGAAAACATATTTTTGCATCGGTCTGCAAATATAATTTCTGCACGTATCTTAAAGTGAATCTAATGACATTTGTTCATCTTCTTCCTCCAGCAAGGGGGTAAAATGAACAACGCTATTTCCTCAAATACTCCCTCAAAAGACCACCAATCTACACGAGATCAAGTCCTCTCTCTTCGTATTGAAGAGTGGGGTTGATTGAAGCAAATCTCACGGCGATCGTCGCCCTAGAACGGAAGTTCTAGCGTGGTCTTCTCCTATGGAAACACCATAGCTCACAAGGTTGGGTCCTCTTGGCCCAACATCTCTCCTATATGATCTAAAGATCTAGCATCAAGGGAGAGAGGAGGAAGCTCACTGAGTGTCCATGCATGCTACCCAATAGCCGCGAATGCGGCATTTATCCGTCGTTCCCGACACCGGATCTCATCGATCGTCGCCGAAGTGGTGTCGTCCTCTTTGAGTGGGTTGTTTTGACCTCGAAGAGCAAGGTTTGCTCTCTATTTTTGGAGAGGTGGAATCGCCTGGCTGTTTGGTGATCGTCGAAGGGAGATGTCACCGGAAGGGAGATGTCACCGGATCTAGAAGATGAAGAACTCGAGTTCGCTGGATCCGACTTCATTATCGCTTCGCAAATTAATGTTCTTCAGAGCACTCATATTGATGAATAAGTTGCGGATTTTGAGATCCATAAGTCGATTGACTTCATATTGGTAGTCCTATTTCTCAGATGAAGGTTCAGATAATCCACTTCAATAGCAACAGCTAGCTGCCAAAAAATCTTGAAAACAAAACTACTAAGAATCTCAAGTAGAAGCTGGAGGTCAAGGCCGAATCTCAAGTAGAAGCTGGAGGGAGTAGCTGCAGGCAGCCCGAGCTTGGTCAGATCTAGACTGGAGGAGGTTGGACCTCGCATGGGCGGCCGGATCTTGAAATGGAGCTCGGCAAGATTGGCGGCCATGGCGTTTGCCGGATCTGAGTGTAGATGAGCAGGCGGCGGTTCGGAGCTTGGCTTCGTCGGAGGAGGTAGAGAGAGTAAGGCTCTCGGTGGTTTGTCGGAGGTGGGTTCTGTCCGAGGAGATGTCCGGAGTTGGGGCTGATGTAGAGGGCTGCTCGGTTCGTTTGGAGGGGAGAGCTCGTCGGAGGCCGGAGCTTGATCGGAGCGAAGGAGATGAAGCGAAGAAGAGGGGCGGCTGACTTCACGGGCTGGAGAGGAGGGAAGCGCCGTCAGAGAGAGAGGGAGCAGGGAAGGGATCGGGGGGTTCTCCTTTTCTAACCTAACATTACGCATGTATATATATCTTTAGTATATAAGTAAATATACATATCTTGCCAAGCACACCAAACTTTTAATTTTAGCCACACGATCAAAATGCTACACAAATTTGCCACCGTCAGATTGGGCACAAAAGCAGCGGCAAAAAGCAGCGGCAAAAAGAAATGGCCAAAAGCAGAGCTTCACATCTCACGTCTCCTCCCAAAAGCAGGGCCAACAGCAGAGCATCGGCAGCGGCAGCAATCAAATCCACGCAGCTGCAGAGGCAGAGCTCTCCATGTCAAGTCTCCTCCCATGTCACCCTCACTCCCTTCCGCACACGCCAAAAGCTCCTCATCTCCTCCCGCACGGCAGCAGCGACCGCCAAAAGCTCCTCAGCTCCTCATCTCCTCCCACACGGCAGCAGCGACCCGCCAAAAGCTCCTCCGCTCCTCAACTCCTCCGCTCCTCATACTTCCTCCCGCAGACGCCTACGACATCAACTCCCTAAATCATTTCCTCCTCCAGCTTCATACTTCCTCCCGCAGACGCCTAGGATAGAAGAAATACCTGCTGCAGGCTCTGCTACTCCACCGAGGTATGCTTCTCTGCTTTCTTTTCTTTTCTCAAGCATTTCAATGAGCAACGATCCATCTTCATACTTCCTCCCGCAGACGCCTACGGCATCACCAACCACACTGCTGAACCATCCTACCGCAGACGCCTAGGGCATCATCGATCGACACTCTAAGTTATCGGCACTACCATGGTTAAACAAAAGTAAACATAAATTAGTAAGCATAGTTATTGGAGTGCCGATCGATGATGCCCTAGGCGTCTGCGGTAGGATGGTTCAGCAGTGTGGTTGGTGATGCCGTAGGCGTCTGCGGGAGGAAGTATGAAGATGGATCGTTGCTCATTGAAATGCTTGAGAAAAGAAAAGAAAGCAGAGAAAGTTACCGCGACGTATTATGCCGCGACGCCTTTGCGACGTTTATAAAAACGTCGCCAAAACATTGGAGGCGTTTAAAAAACGTCGCCGTAGGCCAAAAAAAACGCCGCCAATACTGTATTATCTTGTAGTGTGGATAAATATACTATTCGCAGACCGCATTAATAAATTCGCCGATTCTCATCAGAATCGAGCGCGGACAGTTTTGTTGAACTCGTATAGGCTTCACGAGTCTAACAAAACTGACTGGGGTGAATACCGAGACCGTCTGCTGCATATCGCCTTTTGGACAAATATGTTATTCACAGACCGTGTCATTTGAGCTAACGTACGCACTATAATTCCTTCAAGGCGACATGTTTCCTTCGAGTTTTATTGCTCAAATTATACTCTCCGGACAGCTCGGATCCCGATACAGCAAACATCGAGACAAAGAATAGAAATGGTATTCGTCGCGTTCGTCGAGTGCACTCCTCCGGCTCAGGTGCAAGCCGGGCCCCCAATACACCACGAGCTCGAGTCAACTCGCTCGACTCAAAAACGTGCATAAGGGGTCTAGCTCGAATCGGGATGTTACACAAGGCAGCGATTTCCTCATATGCCACACACGGACTTAGATGTCATGCACAAGGCGGCGATTTCCTCTACCGATTACAAGATGATAAGTTAAAATACAAAATAGAAATTCAGATATGAAACTCCCTAAATATGAAGCTCTGAAGACGGCGTCGAATCCTTGCAAAGATTGCATGAGATACTGCGCACGGACTGTCTCTTCTTCTCTCTTGAACGTTCTTGCCAAAATAAGAGTTCTCGGAGTTCTGGAGCTCTCTGGACGAAATGCACTCTTGAATTGGTACTCCACATTGGGGTGTATTTTTTTCTCCACATTATTGAGCCAATAAATATTTTCTAGATGTCGTCGATGACATCTAGCTGTCGTCCGCCAACGTTATCTCCTCCAGTTGCCATGTGTCCCATCAAAATGATGTTTATGTGCGACGTAACGGCTGTGGTCGAAACGTGGGCTGTCAGATTCATATATCGATGCCGGAATTCCGACAGTGATTTGTTCTTGAAACCGCTGAGATGAAACCGTTGAGCTGAAACCGCTGAGATGAAACCGTTGAGATGAAACCGTTGAGATGAAACTGATGAGCTGTCGTCGACGACATCTAGCTGTCGCTGACGACATTGATTTGTTCTCGACTTTACATCCTAAGCTTCAAACAAAAATTAGCATACTCGCATACCTATTATACATGCACACCATAGATAAAATTGGATCAAACACACCCGGGATTTGTTATTACCAAACCAAGGAGTTCGGACGCATGCTCCAACAATATCCCCCTTCTGATAATAACAAATCCACTTTGAAAGAAATCAGAGTATCCTATTAAGTGATATAAGATAAACAAGACTAAATAATTGGTTGTGCAATAACATCATTTGGAGGAAGCTCCCCTACTTGTATTCTCCCCCTAAATCTGTACTCCCCCTAAATATGATAATCAATTAATTAGTTTAGGAAGGATAGTTTAATAATGATTTCTTACAAGAATAATTCTCCCACTTTTGGTATTAACGATTAACCAATAAAGGAATATGTCATGATATTGGGGACGCAAGTATAGATTGGAAAAAATGTGAAACAATTTGTAGAATCAAATAAACCTAAACATCATTATTTGCATTCAAAAATATCACAGAGAGACACAATAACATAGAGAAGTCTGAAATCATTTCGGTCTAATTCTCATGAGAGGAAATGTTATATATAATAATGAAGTGTTCAAGTGATAGTTTGAGAGAATAAATATGAGTTAATTTAAGTCACACATGAATATGAGAAGCATAACTATTTAACGGTCATAAAAAGACAGAAACTCTTAACATAGAAGTCATAACACAAAATTTCCGTGAAGTACCATATAGTATTTGCACAAAACACTTTACAATTTTTTCCAAGATGCACAACCTCACAATGCTCATGAAGACTTATCAAGAGGGTAAGTAGTGCTTGGTGGAGTGTCCTTGTCATTTCAGTATAGTAATATTTTTCTTTCTTTATCACATATTTAGTGATTTGAATGTTTTTTATTTTTCTTCTTTTTGCTTATGACGAAGGACCTCCGAATTCACTTGTATTGCAAAACATGGTAGACAAATTTGATTTGTGCAAATGAATCTAAGTGAAAGAGTGTCTTTTATGAAGGTTATTGTGTTATGGGATAACAATCATGGTTCATGTAGGAAGTAAATAGTATTTCACATGTAACGAATCAATGTAAGTGTACGTGATAGCTAATTATCATACATAAAAGATTTCTCATACTTAGAGGCTTGCAAAAACAATTTTCAGTAATTCTCATGTACTATTAGAGAGTATCAAATCGATAATATCATGATAATGATGAAACTATAACAATGTTAAAAAGGCTATTTTAGAGTATGAAATCACATTGAATAACTTTTATACCTGATAAAGGTAATGTAGTATACATATAATTGGACTGGCATGCAAATAGACCCAAGAATTGAATTTTGACGTTTTGAAGATGTCTGAAAACGACATATAGCTGTCGTGGACGACAACGGAAAAAGTATAAAAATTCACGAAACTGAGTATAATAAAAGTTGGACTCATTTCCTGTATGGTTTCGCGAGAGAAGCATCGGGAAACTGACGGAAATCCTAGATCTAAGGTAAGTTCATGGGGGTTTTAATTTTTGGTTAAAATTTCTTAAATGAAAACTTATTGTATGGATTCCTTTTTGTTTTTATGAATTTTAGAGATCAAAAATTTCAGTTTTAGATTTTTTTATGTGAAGGTTTTGAAAGAGAAGGTATGGCGTCCAGTTCTAGAGCGCGTTGAAGTACGTCCGGTGACTCTCATTCGTCATACCAAAGCTATCCGGGCATTGAGAGGTCACTTATGGGAGTAGCTAAAGTTGTAGAGTTTGACCTTCCATGACACGAACACATATATTTTCTACACTACAAGATATAGTCTCTACGACGACATTTTTTTTGCGACGTTTTTGAAAGCGTCGCTGTTTGTTTTATATTTAGCGACGATTTTTTTTATAAACGTCGTTACAACAACAACAACAAAACCCATATAGTCCCCAATCATTGGGGGTATGGGCGGGGGAAGATTGGAAACAGACCTAACCTTTGGCACTATGCACAAAGTGGCTTCTCTCAGAGGAGAAAGACCTAACCTTTTTATAAACGTCGTTAATGCAAAAAAATAGCATTTGCTACGTTTTTTAGGGAAAATGTCACCATACGTGTTGAGCTCTTGTGACGATTATTTTTAAAACGTCACTAAAGTAATGTTTTTATTGTAACGTTTTTGAAAACGTCGTCGTTCGTTTACATTTAGCGACAAATTTTTTTTAAAACATCGCAAATATAAAAATTTAGCATTAACCACGCTTTGCATGAAAACACGTTGGCATACATGTTTATCTTTCGTGACGATTTTTTTTTAAAAACGTCATCAAAACATATGATTTTCTGTCAAAATTTGTTATCAAACATTTCAGAAGATCTTTTGTTAAAAGGGATATAAGTGATATAGTTATCATTTATCAAATGATTGAACATGAATCATGTCATGTACTTAGTAAACATGATGCATGAAATACATCATGAAGTATGTATACGACGCACATTATGCATGTTTAAGTTGATGATATATATCAGCATTATCTATATGCACACACCCATAACCATACACTTGGTTATGTGCGTACTCCAATGCTATGAGTAGTTTGTATGCACACATGCACCCATAATTATGCGCTTGGGGCTATACGCACCCCATGATGGTCGGATATTTTGCTATGCGCACATAACTATATGAATGCACACCCCCATGCATGCATGTACGATTGGGGTATTTCGCTATGCGCTATAACCATATGCTTGGCTATGCACACCCCCATGATGGGGTATTTAATTGCTATGAGCACCACCCATAACATACTAATATGCTTGGCTATGCACACACTGTACCCTCATGATGGGGGTGCATGTTTTGCTATGCGCATACCTATAATCATACGCTTGGCTATGCGCATCGCCATGATAGGGTATTTTGCTATGCGCACACCCATCACCATACACCTGACTATCCGCACTCCCATGGTCGGGAGACGGTTGCGGCAGACGGTGAGCGCGGCGTCATCAAAACATACGATCTTCTGTTAAAGTTCTAATATATAATGATATTTTTGATGGTAGTGATGTTATATTGATGATTGCGACGATCTCGATCGTAAGGTTTATACAAGTAATTAAATATATATATATAATATGAATGTGTTTACTGCGGATATTATATATGTCTCCACAAACATACATAACTGTTAGGGTCAGCATACATACGTACATCATGTAGCCATGTATTTTTTGGCCTGTAGCTCAATGATCTTGTCAAATGTTACTAGTTATGGAATGCCCTGCAATATATCATACCAAGATATTTCTTTCTGTATGGAGAATATGTTTACATTGATCGATGATGCGTTAGGTGAATGTTCCAATATTGTAAGCATCATGAGTTGCGTAACGATGAAAATGACCGCATCGATCAATGACGAGTCGATTAAACAAAGTCTAAGATGACAGATCATAACCTCACATCAAATGCTCCTATTTATATGAATTTTGCGTTTACGTTCAAAAATAACAACTATTTTTGTTGGTGCAAAAATAACAATGAATTATTTTGTTACAAAATACATGTTTTTAAATAAAAATGAAATATACATTTCCAAAATTTTCATGTAATATTTTAATATAAAATTATTTATGGAGGGAAAAATTCGTTTCCCTCCAAAACTTTCATTGCCACTTTTAGAATTTTTTTAAAATTTTTTATTTCCTCCCCCCTAACCGGCGATCCACTTCCTCCCCTAACCCGTAAATTAGCTCTAGCTTTTTTATTTCCTCCCCTAACCCGTAATGAGTTACCAAATACGTGACTAATATTTTAGCCCCATTTTTTAAATAATATTTCGCACTTGTGTCGAAGGTCGTCATCCGTGTTGTCCAACCGACGAATTTATATATATATATATATCTTTATTATCTATACTATTCTATAAACGAAAACCATCCTTTGGTGCAACATTCATATTGCCAATTGTACCCCTTATTTTAAAATTTAATGCCAGAAAATTGTCCTACTAAATTCAAAAAAATTTGAATACTTAAGGCATTGCCGTAATTTTTAATTTCCCGCACTCCTCCCTTCCCTTGATTCCTGTGTACATCATTTCCCGTGCAAACTTTTCTCCACCCTTGACTCCTTGGTTCCTGTGAACATCATTTCCCGTGCAAACTTTTCTCTATTCTCCTTTAGTACCGCAAATTTCTCTGGGCTCAAACCCTTCTCGCCGGCTTCTCCACTCCAACGCGACATTCTCCATGCGACATCCTCCACACTCCTTCCTTCCTACATCAATGGCATCGACAGGCCGGCATCTTCTCATTCATTCATACATCAGCTTCTCATTCAGGCCGGCTTCTCCTCCACGCGACATCCTCTTACCGCCGAAGCAGCTTAGGTACTCCTGCAAACCCTCATCGGCTTCTCTATATTTTCCTACCAAATCGAGCTTCACCTCTCCGAACACAGCTATTCTAGGGCATCAAGATCCTCCTCACGATACGATGGTTTATTCTCTCTCGATGGCTTCAGGTTTCGGTCTTCAAAATCCAATAACTTATTTCCTCCCGTTTCTCATGGATTTCCTTCAGTTAGATGTATGAACTGCCTTTATAAAAACTGTATTTTCTGTGAAGTCCGCTCTCTTCGTCGCAGTCCGCCCCGCCCGAGTTCGCTGCTTCATCTAGGGTATCATCGGAGGGTCATCTTCTTCCTTCACCCTCCTTCTTGCCTGCGAGGACCGAAGCTCGCCGTCAAAGCTCTCTAAAGGAGGATCCTTCATCGACGCCCTTGCTCGAGTTCCCCTTCATCGTCGAGGATCGACCACTCTAAATCTTCAACGGCGAAACCGGCGAAGCTGGTTGATTTCCGTTCCTACAGGTACGCCTCTCCCCTGCGCTCCTTGCCATCGGCTCCACGGGTTCCATTTCCCTCTTGCTTCTGCCATAAGGTTAGGGCATCTATCACTCGACCTCCTCTTCCACTGACTTGCATTCAGTTCAATCATGTTGATGAGAGATACTTCATCAGTGGCTCCATAGATAATGGAAATGTTCGCATCTGGAATGTCTACAAAATTCATGTGGTTGATTGGGGTTGTTTTTGCTTGACCATTTCTCTACAAAAATTGTAGCCATTTATGATAGTATTTCCTAGCATAGCAGAATGACTTTTTATTGTCACAAGCTCTCTTCAGATTATATACATGGATTTGTACGTTGTTGGCTCCATCAATGGAAATGGTCTCTTCTATGTCTACTCTGGTATTTTTTCACTTAAATCTAATTTTACATTCTTTTACAATTGATTTTTTTTCGTGGCTCGGTATATTTCTAATATTTGTTGGTGTGCACAGTTAATAGTATCCGATTGGGTACTCAATTCTCAAATGTATGGTAAAAGAAAATATGTTGGAAAAAAATTACTGGACCGCAGGTTATAATTTTGAGAGCGTTCACTCTGATTACATCACTACATTTTTGATAACATAACTTTGTTATTCTTTCAATTCTCACCAGAAGATCTAGGAAAGGTGATGATCATCTCAGCTGATTCCAGAGTGAGAATTTGTTGATGGGCTTGCTGTTGTCCACAACTTCAATGGTGATTACTTATTAGCCCTTATCGGCCTTATGTTGCATTCAATATCCCTTCACATTTCATAGATTCCAGGGTGAGAGTTTTTTATACCTTTATTGTTCTGGTTATTATTTGTTTTGAAAAGTTGCACTGTTATAAGAATTTACGGGACTGGTTGTTTATTAGAAGTATAAATTTATTGTATATTATCATGTTTATTTCAAATATCAGATTATAATTTATAATTCCTATTTTGGGAATGTCTAATAATTTAACAAATTTAATCCATTAATAGAATGTCATAAGTTCTGTTTAACTTTACATGTTAATAATCAAATTTGGCAGTGGATTCTGACATCTGAATTGGTATATTTGAACAAATTACAAAATGAAATTTCCGAAACTCCAAGCCCAGGTCGCCTTGAAAATCTCTCTGCATTGGGCCTTCTCCCATTCGACTACTGATCTGGAAGAAAGTTAACATCAGATCTCTCCATTTCTATTTTATACAACTTCAGCACTCCATTTCTATTTCACTGCATTAGACTATTACTTTAGGCCGTATAGAGTCATTTCTATTTCAGCACTACATTTCTATTTCATCCATTCTTTCTTGCAAATGACATGCTTAGAAGTTATTTTATAAGCCTTGGATGTGCGTCGAGACTTCATCACAGCTTCCATAGAGACAACCTACTTTTAATTGCTGCGATTGCTTTTAATTTCCCCTATTTTCAGCACCTCACCATTGTAAGTCCTCCTATAACTCCTCTATTTCCTTTCCCCTATTTAACTGTTGTGATCTATAATTCTTTTCTTTGCATTTCATGCATATTTTAGAGTATCCTGGCATTCAACTATCCTGGATTTTGAATCATTCAACTTGCTCTTAACTGCTGCGATTGAATCATTCAAAAATCCTGGATTTTGCTTTTTGAGTACATCCTGTATTTTGTCTATCCTGCATTTTGCTTTTGATTACATCCGGGGTTTTGTTTAACAATGGATTTTAACAATAAGATTTATGTCCATCAGCACATTTCCTGCTCGAGTTGACAGTTTATGTACTTCCTCTTATTTGCAAGCTAAGGTCTGTTGCGCTGTATGCATGACTCTAATTTTCAAAAGTGGATAAAATTCAAAAGAGGTAACCTCTAATTTTCTTATCCTTTCACTTTTATTTTTGGTATTGAATATTGTTTTAGGTACTGAATATTGTTTTGAATGTTCCGTAATTAGTGTAGACACCAGTAATTAATTCAGTAATTACTTCATTAACTTTTACAACACATGTAGGCATAGAGGCATCGAGCATGGGCTTAGCCTGCAAGAGAGCAGTCGAGCATATGTGAAGCCCGTGCGCAATAAAATGTTGATGCATGAAAATCATCATCATACAACACTATATGTAGTTAAGTCAGTAAAAACCCATAACATTTTGATGCTTTCTTATAAATGTTTTTCTTGATATGGTTGTCTGAATGCCATTTGTTCTTATAAATCTTTTAGTCCATCAATTATTGTCCTTAGAAGCTCCTTGATATACCAAATCTTTAATTTCTTTTAACAAATTCTTGGTGCTGAGATACTACTATACAAGTATGCTTTTTAACATATTTCTTGCATTTTCGGATGCAGGTAGCAGCTTGATTTTCATGCTAGTGGATATTATCTAAAGAAGAGAGGAGAAGACATCAGTTGACTATCAAATATGTACAAGAATGCACATTTATAGATTTTTCTTCTTTGTAGATATTTTTTTTCATGTATTTAGTTTAATTATGGATGAAAGTTCTATTAGTATATACTGAGGGGTTTGGGTCATCTCCCACCTTTTTTTTTCTATTAATAAAATAATGAATATTAAACGCACTTCTCTTTGTTATTGAGCATTTTATTTATTTTTGTGTTTGAATGTCTAAAATTGAATTAAAATAAAAAATAAGTGTTTAATGGAGTTTTGATTAGTATATAGATTATTTGAGAAGTATTATCATAAATTGTTTTCATTTTTTTTATAAATATATTAGTTTGCGACGTTTTTGAAAAAAAATGTTGTTGTATAGTTTTGGCTTTAGTGACGTTGGCTAAGAAACGTTGTGGTAGGATGAACATCTTTTGCGACATTTTTTGGAAAAGTGTCACGATAGAGCAATTACTTATTATGACTTATTATCACGGCAGAACAATTGCCAATCATGACGTTTTTGAAAAAAATGTCGCAGTAGAGTAACTGGCAATCACGACGTTTTTTTTGGAAAGCGTCGCAATGAGCTACGGCGACATGCGCAATCACGACGATTTTGTGACGTTTTTATAAACGTCACGAAAACTATCGCGACGCTTTGAAATCGTCACTAAAGACATAAAAAAACGTCGCCGTAAAGCGATTTTGTTGTAGTGCTACTTGCCAAGGCAGGTATCATTTCTGTCATAATCCCAGACATATTCTCATAAGTTTTATATCGAGTTGGAAGATCCAAATTATACGAATCTGAATGGTGGTGTAAGATTGAAAATCCAAGGACAATTTGTGGAAATTACCCACATAGAGTTGAGAAATGAATTTGGACTGATTGAGAGAGATCATATGGCGGACATTGTAGAAAATTATAGAAAAGAACGAGATTGGACGCTCCTGAATATGATATTGCACGGAAATTCTATGAAGAATTTAATCACGACGACGACGCTCACACCGGATGCACAGGTTGTGCAAGAAATTTTAAGGAATACGGTCATGTACAAAGCCGGTCACTCAAGGAGTATTACGGCACAACTTAGCCTTGTGACGTATTTCATATTAGAAAAATAGCGTTTTGATGTTGCAGATCTACTGTTATCTATTATACGCTATACGTTTAGATTGAAGAGTCCGACTTGGAAGAAGGTTCATAGCTTGCCTATGAGAGCAATCATCCAACACATATTATTTAAGAAATATTCTTGGATAAATCAAGATTTTTATTTGAACGATTGTTTTCCCAGAATTTTCAATACAGAAACTGTGCGACCTAGTCGATCTCAGCGTGAGTCATCGTTAGAGATGAGAAATCCTCAAATCTCACGTGGAGGATCTCTACGCGAAGTCGTGGATGATTTGTGGGACTCATTGGAGGAGCATAGGAAGTCGTTTGAGGAGCACAAGAATGATGTGAAGAAGAAGATGAGTAAGATTCAGAAATTAATGAAATTTCTGGTTAAGTGTTTAAAGCTAAAACCCACTCCTGCCGAGGTCGCTGAATGGGAAGACTTGGAAGCGGAGCCGCTGCATCAGTCGACGAGGCGAACACGATATGGAAGAGATGTCGGTCAGAGCTCGAGAGGGGATCAACAAGAGAGTAGTGGTGCTGAGAGCAGAGATTTTTGAGTAGTTTTCTGCAGGTTTTGATGTACTGATAGATGTCGTCGGCGACAGGCAGATGTCGTGGATGACAGTGAAATTTAATTTAGTGTCAGTTGTCTGTTTTGGAACTCATATTTAGAAGTTATCTTCAGTTAATTTTTGTATTAAACAATCAGTTAGTGGAACTTTGATGACGTTTAATTATGGTTTAATTCTTTTGTGTGGATTTAGCAATTTCCATTCTAATTTTTATTTATTTAAATTAATATGTTCAATTTGATATGTCTAGGATTCCTAATTCTAGCCTTAGCATTGAAAAGAGGGAATCCGGAAGTGATTTTGTGAATATATCGGCAAGTTGCGAATCTGTGCCTATAAATGAAATTTTAATTTAATTTTGCTTTATGTTGTCTCTTATAAAATGATAGATGTCGAACATCGATGTGTTTAGACCTAGAATGATGTACTGGGTTGTTTGTTAAGTCAATAGCACTTTTGTTGTCACACCATAATTCTATAGTTTGATATTAATGTTATTGTCTTCTAAGGTTTGTTTTATCCAAAGAGTTTGTGCACAACAACTACTTAGTGCAATGTACTTGGCCTCGGTGGTTGAGAGGGCAACAAAATTCTGTTTCCTACTCGACCAAGAAATGAGTGAAGGGCCTAGAAAGTGACAAGTGTCACTAGTGCTTTTGCGATCTAATGAACACCCAACATAATCAGAATCGGAATAGTCATGCAAAATAAAATTATCACTATGTGAATACCATAAACCTAGTTTAGAAGTTCCAATTAGGTATATAACAAAAAATATGTTTAACCGCCTTTAAAAGCGATTCTTTTGGATTAACTTGAAATCTAGCACATTAACATACACCAAACATAATGTTAGGTCTTGAAGCGGTTAAATATAACTGTACAACCCCGGTGTCCGCCATGTGGAGAGTAGAGGCAACAAAACCGACATGAGAAGGGAGTAAGGGGGCGAGCGAGCTGGGCTCTCGTCGGCCGCTCGCAGGAGGGCGAGCGGGCCAGGCCCTCGTCGGTCACTTGCGGGAAGGCGAGCGAGCCAGACATCTTCGCTCGCGAGAGAGGCCCTCGTGGGTGGCTCGCCCAGGAAGAGTTTGTGATCATTTTTACCTAAAAACCCCTAGTGGTCTGCAGTTAGCCCCTCCAAACAGCGGAGTTTGGCTGTTGGTAGACCATTTTGGGCTGCGTATAACGAAAGTGTAAGGCGGAATCCCGCTATTGGCAGACCGAACTTAAAAAACTATAAATAGACCATGAAGGGCACCTTGGGAGAGGAGTCCAATCTCAGTATTCTAAGCATCTTCCTCCCTTGGTTATCTTGTCTTAGCTCTCAGACTCTCCAAGGTTCCCAGTCTCAGCTTTGACTTAGGAGGGGAAGCGCTCAAAAATCTTTCGGGTGTGTGGTGGGACCTTCTCGCTGCGACCAAGGGTCTGTTCCTAATTCCGAGTCTCCGGTCGGTTCCTTCCGAGGAATTAGTAAGTGCTAGCCGCCCCTCTTCATTGAGAGCCCAAGCTCCACAAAGAAGCCAAGTCCTGGTTTCAATATTTTTGGTGTGGTGAGCGTGGAGTGCAGCTAGCTCAAGAAAGCTCTAAGGAAGAGATGACAGGAGACAACGAGCGAGGGGAGGACTTCGGTGGCTCGCCGCCACCCGGCGCGCCAGCAATGGAGATGCTGGCCGACCTAAAGAGAGATCTGCTAGGGGCCTTTCAGTGCGCCCTCGCCTCGGCACTTGGTGGGCTCGCAACTCCTGCGCCCCAGGTGGTCCCTCCAGCTGGAGTGGGCGAGAATGCCCCAGGACAGAGGCTAGGGAAGGAGGCTATGTAAAAGGAGCTGGACCGAGACCTCGCGGGATGGGAGCTTTTCCCCAGCCCGGCGCGAGCGAGTGGGGTCCAGGCGAGCGCCCCCAGGCGAGCGGGATCCCGGTCAGTGGGATCCCGGCGAGCTGCCCTTCGGTGAGCGTGAGGCTGGCAGGAGACGGGTCGCCCGGGGAGCTCGTGGGGCGAGTGGGGAAGGCCAGGTGTGTGAAGGGGGTGCCCGTTCTGCGAGTTGGTGCTCTCGGCACCACTCCCCGAGGGGTTCAGCGAGGCGGCCACAACGTTGTACACCGACAAGGATGACCCCACCCAACACCTGCAGTGGTTCGAAGATATGGTCTCGATCAGGCCTATGTCGGACGCTTTCAAGTGTCGACTCTTTGCCACCACCCTAAAGGAGAAAGCAAGGGACTGGTTACACCAGTTGCCTTCCGGATCGATCTATGCCTTCGAGGACCTGCGGCGCGGCTTCCTACTGCGCTTCTCGACCTTGAAGAAGAGGAAGAAGGACCCCGATGCGCTCTTCAACATCAAGCAGAGGCAAGGGGAGTCGTTGGCTCAGTACGTGGATCGGTTCCAGGAGGAGGTCCTCCTCATCCAAGAGGTGCTAGCCTACACCCTCCAGCTCGCTTTCATCGTGGGGCTGCAGGGGGGGGGGGGTCTTTAAGATGGACCTCAAGAGGAGGGCTCCTTTGTCTTTTGAGGAGTTGATGGAGAGAGCGGCGGAAGAGATAGGGGGGAGGAAGAAAACCCCGAGTTCACGAAGAGGTTGGCGCAGCTAAGCGAGCCAGAGGTCAGGCACCCAGAAGCGAGATGAAGGTAGTAAGGGGCGAGCGAGCAAAGGGGCCAGGCGAGCTGGGCTCTCTCCGGCCGCTCGCAGGAGGGCGGGCGGGCCAGGCCCTCGTCGGTCGCTCGCGGGAAGGCGAGCGAGCCAGACCTCTTGGCTCGCGAGAGAGGCCCTCGTGGGTGGCTCGCCCAGGAAGGGTTCGTGATCATTTTTACCTAAAAACCCCTGGTGTTCTGCAGTTAGCCCCTCCAAACAGCAGAGTTTGGATGTTGGCAGACCATTTTGGGCTGCGTATAGAGAAAGTGTAATGCAGAATCCCGCTATTGGCAGACCGGACTTAAAAAACTATAAATAGACCTTGAAGGGCACCATGGGAGAGGAGTCCAATCTCAGTATTCTGAGCTTCTTCCTCCCTTGGTTATCTTGGCTTAGCTCTTAGGCTCTCCAAGGTGCCCAGTTCAGCTTTGGCTTGGGAGGGGAAGCGCTCAAAGATCTTCCAGGTGTGTGGTGGGACCTCCTCGCTGCGACCAAGGGTCTGTTCCTAGTTCCAAGTCTCCGGTCGGTTCCTTCCGAGGAATTAGTAAGTGCTAGCTGCCCCTCTTCATTGAGGGCCCGAGCTCCACAAAGAAGCCAAGTCCTGGTTTTAACAATAACAATGATCCAATCATCCCTCTATATATAGTTTGATCTATAGAAATTCCACTTTCATCCTTTCCTAACAGTAAAGAAACACTCATAGGAGTACTAGTTGTTGGATCTGTAGGCTCCCTTAGAGGGGGGTGAATAAGGGTTTTAAAACTTTTAATATATTTTGAAATTGTTGAAATAATAAGAGATCAAAATAGTGCAAAACCAAACAAATCAAGTGAAATAAAATATAGACATGATTTTATTAATATGAAATGTAGGATTACAAAACTTAATTTCTTATGACGCTAGAAATCGAAGGCAAATAGTAAAAAGACTTTTTCGTTTTCTATCCCGACTCGTATCCCTACGAACCGGTGGCTCTAGCCAATCCTTCCCAGAATACGGCCTCAAGCCTCTCTAGCCAATCTTTCATGGATATGGCCTCGAGCACCCCCTAGACCAAACCTAGATCTAATCGCCAACACGAGGAGAGTTCCTCCCTAAGTCCTACCCAGACCTAGTCGCCAACACGATGCGAATTTACTACACGATTACAATAATAAAAGAGATAAAAATAGCAACAACAATATTAAAACTCGCTCTTGAAGAACTTCAGAAGTTGGAGACGAAAGACCGATGTAGAATAAGCGTTGTTGAAGCGATCGTCAGCCGGATGTTGCGTGAAGAAATCCTCCTTCAGAAACTCACAAAACTTTGGGTGGGAGATCAAATCTCGGCAGAATAGCGCTCTGGAATTTTGGCACTAAACCTCTCTTTAACTTGTGTGGTGAAAATGAGAGAAGAGGGCTCCTTTTATAGGAGAGCGAGCTAGCGCCTACGCTAGTGCTACCGCCGACACTATCTTGGTTTAGAATTATTCTGCGCGTGCATATCTTTCATTCCAAGGAAACCCTGCTGACATTCCTCATGTGCTTCAAGATAGCGCCTACGCTAGCAGCTAGCGCCTTCTAAAACAGCCTCCCGAAATTGCTCTAATCAGCGATAGCGCCTGCGCTAGTGGCTACCGCCGACGCTAGTGGACATGTTGGAATTCTGGCTTCAAACTTGGGGGCAACCTTCTTATGTTATCCTTGAGTCATATGACATTTGTTTCCTGCACACTTAAACACATAAGATCAAATACACATAGGATTTGTTATTCTCAAACCTAGGAGATGTGAAAGACCATGCCCAATAAACTCCCCCTTTTGATAATAACAAATCCATTAATGATAAATCAGAGCATTAATACATATAGATTGATGAAACCTACTTGTGTGTGTGAGAGAGTGATGACTTAGGATAATTGTTGATTTGGGTATTTAGAATTGCTCCCCCTAAATACATGCTCCCCCTATGTGAATGCTCCCCTTATATGTAAGCTTTCTTCTTAATCATTAATCATGTTAGTTCTCCCCCTTTTGTTATTAGCAAAAGTGGGTTAAGGTAGCAAAAGAAATAGAAAGAGGTTTTTTTGAAAAAAAATAAGGCATGATCGAGCTTTTTAGAGGAAATGAAATGATAAGGAGTTTTTAGCATAAAAATATTCATATAAATAAATCAGAGATTTTAGCATAAAAATAATATTCATGTTTAGAACAACCAATATAAAGTTTACCAAGCAAGTCTACCACTTGTTGAAGGAAAGGAATTTTAAGATTCAAGTGATGATACACACAAAAGAAAAAGACTTTAAATAAGCATGAAAGCGCAAGGTAGAATAATTATATGGTTATGATGCGGAAGACTTATAGAAATACAAGAAACATCTTTTTGTAATCATGACCATTCATAAGAGGAAATATGAGTGAAAGTCCAAAATGAAAGGATGTTTTTGTAAATCATTTTTCTTTTAAAATCTTTAAAAATTACCATGAAGTAACTAAGCATGAAAAAAGATATCAAAAAGAGACTAATACAATGTTATTTTAATTCACAAATTCAAGACATACCAAACATTGTAGAGAGTGTTAAAATTTCGGAGTGGGATCGAAGACAATACAGCTGAAGACTTCAATTCAATTTAAAACAGTTAACCAATGACAATGAAGGACAAGAGAATCTCAATTAACTATCTTATTACAATATGTTGCATACATGACGAGACATGATTTATAAGAGAAACACTTAGATGAGAAGAACAAGCAACACAACAAGCATCTGGCGAACAGAAAACTGAGACCGCCCAGACCGCTTGAACTCAGCAAGATCGCTGACTTCCCTGAGACCGAGCGAATAGGAGAGGTCGCTGACCTGCAAACTGCCAGACCGCCAATCACAGTCCGCACAACCTGCTGCTTATTGAACTGCTGAAAAACAAAGTTGTCCGCACTTCTTGATCGCCCAGACCGCACGGTCTCAAGATCACAGAAGTAACCCGTGAACACAGGATGAAGAAATGCTCATTGCTGCAAGACAACAACTCAAGACCGCCTGACCGCTTAAGGTTGCCTGATCAACTGTGTAACATCCCCCGAACTACTAGGCCCCTAGATGATTTTTGTCATGACAAGTCATGACAAAAATAGGATAAGTGACTTAGAACCCTAGGATGAAAATGGAAGAGGTGAAAAACTCATGGTGTGCACTTAGCCATCATGATCCACCCTAATGAGAAGTGAACCAAAAGGGAGGATAAGATATCTTATAAACCCCACATAACCATGAATAGTTCATATGGTGAGTTAAGTACACAAAGTGGGCCAGGAAGGCCCTATGAACTCATTAAAATGGGAAGGAATGCACTTTGGGGTGCAAATAGCAAAAATGAATGTCCTAACCTAGAGGTGACCAAAAGACTTCAAAAAGCCAACATACCCTCACCATGATCCCTATGACCAACTAGGAGGGCAAGTAGGCCACTAGGGACCCTTGGGGTCAACCAATTTGGTCAAATTGACCAAAAGTCAACTGTGAGCAATCTTAGGTCAAATCACCATAATAAAGGGCAATTGAACCCCAATTGATCAAATTGAAGCCACTCTCATATGGCAACCTCCCTAAGGGACCTAATGGACCCAAAAGCCCCATCATAGGGGCATCATTTTGGAGAAATTGGGTTAATCACTAAAAAGCCCCAAATTGAACTGAATGTGCTAAAAACCTAAATTGACCTTCAATTGATCTAGTATGATCAAATTGATCTCCCCTAAACCCTAAGGGGGAGTATATGAGACCTAATTGGACCATGGGGTGCATTCAACCAAGGAGAATTAGGGCAAAATCAACAAAATACCCAAATTGTCCCTATAGGCAATTAAGTGCACTCAAGCCCCAATTGACCCCACCTTGACTCAATTCTTTTGGAGTAGGTCCATAGGGTCTTAAGGAGTAATGTGGGTCAACCAAATTGGTAGTATGACATGAGGTCAACCCAAACCCCAAATTATTCAATTAGCCAACCCTTGATCAAGGGAGCTTGAACCTAGCCCAAGTCATTAGACTTGGCTCAACCTCACTTAACCAAGCCCACAAAGGGGTTGGCCTGCCTTGGGCACAATCGGGTCCAAGGAGGGGTGCACCAAAGGTGGTGGCCGGCCACCACCAAGAGTGAATTCAAGGTGAATTCATGGAGGGGTGGCCACTTGGCCACCACTCCCTATTTTCTGGTCTTCCCTCAACTTTCCCAAGGAGTTCCAGCAGGGAGAGGTCTGAGCTGGCCGCCGCAGATAGGGTAGGGAGGAGGAAGCTGTCGGCCACATTAATGGCAAAACTCCAAGGAAGTTCAAATGGGCTCGATTTTCCCCCTCCCCTGACCGGCTATTGAAGAGAGGAGCTGAACCAAGCTGAGCTAGAGCCATGGCAGAGGCTGCTGAGGGCGGTGTCGCCATTGGTGAAATCGCCGGATTTGATATCCGGCGATATACACCTCCTCCCCCTCATCTCTCCCTCTCACCACGTTCAGGAGCTTCCAAGCCGTCGAGCCCCCATTCCAGAGCAAGTTTTCGTCCTCAGCTGCACGAGATAGCCATGGATGCCGGGAACAGGGACGCACTCTTCCTCCGCCGCAACACCCGCCGCCAAGGCCGTGCTCAGGCAAGTTCCTTTCCCCCTCCACCTGTGCTAGTATCTAGATTCATTTAGGAGAGAAATCGGGCTCAATTGAGCCCGATCCCATGTGAGATAGAGGGAGATTTCTCGAGCATTTCTTCTTGCTCGGGATCGCCGGAGAGGCCATCTCCGGTGGTCGTGTCACCGCCTGGCGTTAGCCACCACCTCAACGGAGGTGGTGGAGGCGGTGGCCGACGGTAGGGTGCTGCAGATTGCCGGGAAAATGCCCCGCAAAACGGCTCAGGCGCGTGAGATCTGGGTTGTTGGCTCATCGGGGACGATGAACCCTGGCCGTCCGATCTGGCTGAATTTTTATTCGCAGCCCATGAAATGAATGAAATCATAATGTTTGATTAATTGTCACACCTTTAGCCGATTTTGTATGCTGAAATTGAAGGCCTTAGAAGCCATATCATGAAAAGTTGGAAGAGACAACATTTGTAGCCCTATGGGTCTACTTTCTGTAGGATTTGAGATCAAGTGATTTGAAGCTCTACAGCTCCTTGCAGAGCCATTCTACTAAGACTGCTCATTATGTCTATTAGCAAACCATAATATTTCTGCCTAGGATTTTAATGTACTTTACATGCTATTTTTGAAGGCCTTAGAGGCCATATCATGAAAGGTTGGCAGAGACAACATTTGTATCCCTATGGGTGTACTTTCTGTAGGATTTGAGATCAAGTGATTTGGAGCTGTACAGCTCCTTGTAGAGCCATTCTACTAAGACTGCTCATTATGTCTATTAGCAAACCATAATATTTCTGCCTAGGATTTTTAATGTACTTTGCATGCTATATTTGAAGGCCTTAGAGGCCATATCATGAAAAGTTGGCAGAGACAACATTTGTAGCCCTATGGGTCTAATTTCTGCAGGATTTGAGATCAAGTGGTTTGGAGCTCTACAGCTTCTTGTAGAGCCATTCTACTAAGACTGCTCATTATGTCTATTAGCAAACCATAATATTTCTGCCTAGGATTTTAATGTAGTTTGCATGCTATTTTTGAAGGCCTTAGAGGCCATATCATGAAAAGTTGGAAGAGACAACTTTGTAGCCCTATGGGTCTAATTTCTGAAGGATTTGAGATCAAGTGATTTGGAGCTCTACAGCTCCTTGTAGAGCCATTCTACTAAGACTGCTCATTATGTCTATTAGCAAACCATAATATTTCTGCCTAGGATTTTAATGTACTTTGCATGCTATTTTTTAAGGCCTTAGAGGCCATATCATGAAAAGTTGTCAGAGATAACATTTGTATCCCAATGGGTCTACTTTCTGTAGGATTTGAGATCAAGTGATTTGGAGCTCTACAGCTCCTTGTAGAGCCATTCTACTAAGACTGCTCATTATGTCTATTAGCAAACCATAATATTTCTGCCTAGGATTTTAATGTACTTTGCATGCTATTTTTGAAGGCCTTAGAAGCCATATCATGAAAAGTTGGAAGAGACAACATTTGTAGCCCTATGGGTCTACTTTCTGTAGGATTTAAGATCAAGTGATTTTGAGCTCTACAGCTCCTTGTAGAGCCATTCTACTAAGACTGCTCATTATGTCTATTAGCAAACCATAATATTTCTGCCTAGGATTTTAATGTACATTTCATGCTATTTTTGAAGGCCTTAGAAGCCATATCATGAAAAGTTGGCAGAGACAACATTTGTAGCCCTATGGGTCTACTTTCTGTAGGATTTGAGATCAAGTGATTTGGAGCTCTACAGCTCCTTGTAGAGCCCTTCTACTAAGACTGCTCATTATGTCTATTAGCAAACCATAATATTTCTGCCTAGGATTTAAATGTACTTTGCATGCTATTTTTGAAGGCCTTAGAGGCCATATCATGAAAAGTTGGCAGAGACAACATTTGTAGCCCTATGGGTCTACTTTCTGTAGGATTTGAGATCAAGAGTTTTGGAGCTCTACAGCTCCTTGTAGAGCCATTCTACTAAGACTGCTCATTATGTCTATTAGCAAACCATAATATTTCTGCCTAGGATTTTAATGTAGCTTGCATGCTATTTTTGAAGGCCTTAGAGGCCATATCATGAAACGTTGGCAGAGACAACATTTGTATCCCTATGGGTCTACTTTCTGTAGGAGTTAAGATCAAGTGATTTGGAGCTCTACAGCTCCTTGTAGAGCCATTCTACTAAGACTGCTCATTATGTCTATTAGCAAACCATAATATTTCTGCCTAGGATTTTAATGTACTTTGCATGCTATTTTTGAAGGCCTTAGAGGCCATATCATGAAAAGTTGGCAGAGACAACATTTGTAGCCCTATGAGTCTACTTTCTGTAGGATTTGAGATCAAGTGATTTGGAGCTCTACAGCTCCTTGTAGAACCATTCTACTAAGACTGCTCATTATGTCTATTAGCAAACCATAATATTTCTGCCTAGGATTTTAATGTACTTTGCATGCTATTTTTTAAGGCCTTAGAGGCCATATCATGAATAGTTGGCAGAGACAACATTTGTAGCCCTATGGGTCTACTTTCTGTAGGATTTGAGATCAAGTGATTTGGAGCTCTACAGCTCCTTGTAGAGCCATTTTTCTAGGACTGCTCTTTATGTCTATTAGCAAATTTGGGTGGAGTGAGCCCTATGCCTTGGGGTTGACCCAATGGCTTGAAATGCTGGACATGGATCCTTGGCAGCAATATGCCTTCCCAAAAGTTATTTGGGATTTTTGGGTACAAAAATCCCAAGATATGGAATTTACTAAATTACCCCTAATTTAGGTTATAAAATAAAAGGCGGTCATATGAACTTGGAATAATATGAGACTTAGGATCTGGTGCTTTTAGACTAATATGGTGCTATAATAGTTTTCCCAGAATTTATTGAAGTCTTAACATAGCACTTGTAGTGTAAACCCTTATACGCACACCAAATGTATTAAATGATAATTAAGGGCAAATATCACTTGGAATAATATGAGACTTAGGATCTGGTGCTTTTAGACTAATATGGTGCTATAATAGTTTTCCCAGAATTTATTGAAGTCTTAACATAGCACTTGTAGTGTAAACCCTTATACGCACACCAAATGTATTAAATGATAATTAAGGGCAAATGTCACTTGGAATAATATGAGACTTAGGATCTGGTGCTTTTAGACTAATATGGTGCTATAATAGTTTTCCCAGAATTTATTGAAGTCTTAACATAGCACTTGTAGTGTAAACCCTTATACGCACACCAAATGTATTAAATGATAATTAAGGGCAAATATCACTTGGAATAATATGAGACTTAGGATATGGTGTTTTTTTTAGACTAATATGGTGCTATAATAGTTTTCCCAGAATTTATTGAAGTCTTAACATAGCACTTGTAGTGTAAACCCTTATACGCACACCAAATGTATTAAATAATAATTAAGGGTAAATATTACTTGGAATAATATGAGACTTAGGATCTGGTGTTTCTTTTTAGACCAATTTGGTGCTATGGTAATTTTCCCAGAATTTACTTAGGTCATAACCTAATACTTGTAGTGCAAACCCCTATTTGCACCCCATCTAGGTTAAATAGAAATTATGGTCAAATATTCCTGCTAAAAATGTGAAACTCAGGTTTTGGTGTTTTTAGACCAGCGTTATGTCATGGTAATTTTCCCTGAGATCATAATCAAATACTTGACGTGTAAATCTCTATTTGCACACCTCCTATCTTTAATAGAAACTATGACTTAGGATTCCCTGGAGAATTTATGAAATTAGGATTTGAGATTGTTAGATCACTACTCATTGCGAACCTATGGTGATAATTGGAACTCGTTTGGATATGATGTGATCAAGATCGCACCATAGGAGTCTAATCTAGATCAACCTTGTTTCGGTCTGCGAATAGTGAAACTGATTTACATGAATTAGACCACCACTGATCTTCACACGTAGAACTGTTAACTCTTTAGTAATTATGAAGGCTCAGGTCACTTGGAAGAGCATCTCTAAGGGCATCTTGGGAAATAAGGATTGGGGCGCGTTTAGCAAAGCTATAGGTGTGTGAGTTTACAGTGATATGAAAAGGAGGTTAGACCTCATCAAGGGCCCCGCACACAACTCATCAGTGTTAAACGACTGTATGGAAGTAAAACTACCCTTAGCCGGGGAGCCATTTTAAGGTAGTACTCGAGGGAGAAGTCGAGAAGTATCTAAGGCAAACCCTGGATTAAGGATGACGAAGAATAGGAGTGTGGGTCCAAGTAAGGTTGAAAATGTTATTTGAATGTGAGCAGTTCCTCGGTGAAGAAAGGGGACTCGAGTTTGAAATGTGATGACGGGAGAGTCAGCACCCGTCACAGCTGGAGGTGTTGGAGTTCAAGGAACTCCCCACTTCTAATTGCCAAGTTTAACTCATCTTAGAGATGTAATGTAATTGGAGAGGAAAATGGGGATCAAGTAAAAAGGGGTAGACACCAACAAGATTAAGTGCCTTGGGAATAGGAAGTTCGGGGTGTCAGCCCGCCACACTTCCTAGTACCGCTGCGAGCCCCTCACAGGGTAACCCTCCGGATGTCCAAGGTTAACCATAAAGCTTCTAAGTTCAACTAAATCATAGACAAGATTAGTTAAGTAGGAGAACTCGGCAAGTTAACTTCCATCCCGAACCGGGACGTTATATATAAGAATGGACTGGGATAGTCCTGCGAGCGTTAGGCTCGGGTTATAGGAAGGACTGGGATAGTCCTGCGAGCGTCAGGCTCGGGTTATAGGAAGGACTGGGATAGTCCTGCGAGCGGTAGGCTCGGGTTATAGGAAGGACTGGGATGGTCCTGCGAGCGTCAGGCTCGGGTTATAGGAAGGACTGGGATAGTCCTGCGAGCGGTAGGCTCGGGTTATAAGGAAGGACTGGGATAGTCCTGCGAGCGGTAGGCTCGGGTTATAGGAAGGACTGGGATAGTCCTGCGAGCGGTAGGCTCGGGTTATAAGGAAGGACTGTGATAGTTTAGCGAGCGGTAGGCTCGTAGTCCAAATATAAGACTAGTGTAGTCTAGCGAGCGGTAGGTTCGTAGTTTAAATACAAGACTAGTGTAGTCTAGCGAGCGGTAGGCTCGTAGTTTGGATATAAGACTGGAATAGTCTGGCGAGCGGTAGGCTCTACTTTATAAATGTTGATATAGAATTACGAGCTGGAGGCTCGGTAGTAAATGGCTAATACTTGTTGCTTGTGTATAAGATGTGGTGGGTCTTCGGTTCTGTCTTAGTCGTCACACCGACAGCAGTTCGTTGACTCGGCAGTGCTAGTGGTTGTATTGGGGCCAGGTTGTTTTACTGCGCGTCCGACGGGATGAATTCCCTAAACCCTGCCTGGCCAGTTCAGTTTAGTACGCAGGAGCTCATGAGTACCGGGTACCGGTATCACAGCGTACGTTTGGGCCTAGGTCTGGTAGTGTGACTTACCCACCTAGGTGAGGAGACGCCCGCTCCTCTGCCACCGTTTGACCACGGCGGGAGGTGCCCGAGAGGTTAGCTACCTCCGAAAAGTGGGAACTAAAGGTCTGTACGTACAGAGTCGTGTGTGTGAGTTGCATGTGTATGAAATAATAATACAAACATTGCATCATTGCATTGCATATCATAGCATAGCATTTCTGCATAAACAGAGACCTCATCGTATAAATCAGTGTTGGCTCTTTTATACGATGAGTTTATTGCTTGCCAGATCCCTTAGCTTATGTGCTATTGTGTGTGCATATAATTTAAGGTTATTTTCGTAGCTGCTCCTTAATTATACCGCTCTTTTACTTATACTGCTTCTTACTTTTGCTCATATACATACTCCTGCTTGGGTAGATATGCTTTCATTACTTGTTTAGTACCTTTATACATGCTAGTCTCGCCACTGCCACCTACTTCTTTGGATTACCCCTTGATGTCCTCCGCTTCCTCCTCCCGCACGGTGCCTAGGAGTCGCGGGTGGGGGCGGTGAGGAATATGCTGAGTCTTTTAGACTGACGGTCAGTGGACCCTATTATTACAGGAGAACCAGGAAGAGCAGGTCAACCCCCAGAGGGTGGTGCCTGAGACGGTGAACAGGCCTGGAGTCGGACTCTCAGCTGCCGCCGGGAGAGCCCCGGTAAGCAAGACCCCTCATATTCCTACGCTACACATCTACCCAGGTCAGAAGCCGGAGTTATATGCCATCGAAGGAGTCGAGCCTTGTGGATGCATAGATTGTTATATCTTTGCCAGGAGAGAGGCGAAGAAAGCGTCCGAGGACCGGGCTTAGGCCATGTTGTACTATTATTTTAATTTCCGCACTCTGATGTACTCTTACTTTATATGAATATCTCTTGTTGGACATGTTTCCCTATTTGAAGTGATTATTGTGGACTTGTATTATTAATTCACTCTTCCTTTTAAGATTTTGGTTGGCCTGGATATAGTTGAATAGCCGGCAGGATTGGCGTGTTGTGGTGGGGACCATGTTTGAGAGGGTACCACCACAAGACGGCAGTTCTGGGCGGTAAGACCCGGACTTCAAAAAAAAAAGGGGGTGGGGTCTTACAAACTGAGCCCGCTGCAAACAGACCAAGAACTCCAAACACAGTTCGCCCAGGCGAGACCGCTGGCGAGCTGGTTATTCAAAGCTGGAAAGAAGGAAGAATGCTGATGGTAGACCGCTAGCCGCTAACCTGCAAACACAGCAAACCGGTCAACAAACTCAGACCGCGCGGCCTCAGATTAGAGACCGACACAATCAATCCAACTTTAGTTCTTACAGTTCTTTCATACAAATGGTTGGTCCTGCACCGCTATTTATAGGCAAATGAACGGATGTTGCCACCGCCAACGAGGGATGAAGATACCTCCCTTATTGGAAACGCGCAGTCACGGAATTAGATCGCGCGGTCTCTATAAGTCCTTTATTTACTTGAGCAACTGTCCAACTAAGATAGTTCGCCAAATAAGACCGGCAGACCGACCAGTCTCTTATAAGAGATGAACCATATGAGCATCTAACCAGTTCGAGAACAGACCGCCAGAAATAAGCTCATACAACCCATCCGGTCTCCCATAAGATCGGAACCACATGAATATCCTTGCTTACCACAGCTGACCACTAGAATGAACTCATGCAGACCGCAATACCAGACCGCCAAAGCGACCTCCAGTACAAGACCACCCGGTCTCTACCAGAACAAGAAGCACTTGGGCACAAGAGGCGAACAGAAGCAGATTGCCAACATCAGAGCACGCGCAGGCCACGCGGTCTCTGCGGTCTCCAAAAGCTGACCACCCGGACTCTCTACTTGCACTTCAAATTTCAACACTCCCCCTTGAAGTGGGAAGTGGAAGTCAGCCCAAGTAGACTCCTCAATCGATCAAACGGTCCCTTCGACAATGGCTTCGTAAAGATGTCCGCGACATTATCCTTGCTCTGCACATGCTCAACCATAAGAGATCCCTCCAACACCTTCTCCCGAATGAAATGATGTTGAATCTCTATATGCTTGGTTCGAGCGTGACAAACTGGATTGTTCACCAGTTTGAGAGCACTCTCATTGTCACCACGAAGCAGAGTAGGATATCGTACCTCCCTATGAATCTCCTCCACAAGCCTCCTAAGCCAGATGGCTTCCTGAGCTGCCAAAGCCGAAGCTTTGTACTCCGCTTCCGTGGTAGAGACAGACACAAAATCCTGCTTCTTGCTGCACCATGATATAGTTGTAGAGCCTGTTATAAAGACATATCCAGAAGTCAATCTTCGATCATCTGAATCTCCTCCATAATCAGCATCCATGTATCCGTGTAAGCAAAAGCCCGAGTCCTTCCAATAGAAGAGACCCAAATCAAATGTGGACTTAATGTACTTCAAAATGCTTCTAGCCGCCATAAGATGAGGTTTCCGAGGCTCAGCCATAAACAGACTCACCCGGCCAACTGCATAAGAGATATCTGGTCTTGTGATCGTCAAGTATATCAGACTTCTAACCAAAGCCCGAAACACCAAAGGATCAGAAAGAACCTTTCCCTCATCACGTCGAAGTATCACACCAACCTCCAGTGGAGTAGAGTTACTCTTCCTGGCCTCCTTCCATGCTGAATCGCTTAACAATTCGTTCTGCATAGCCTTTCTGGGATACAAGAATACCGCCCTCTTTCCTCTCCACTTCGAGTCTAAGGAAATGGTGGAGCTCGCCCATGTCCTTCATCTCAAATCTGATAGCTAACTCAGCTCGAAGTCTAGCTACCTCCATTTCAAAATTTCCCGCGACGATCATATCATCAACATATAACAACACCATGACCTGAAGCTCCCCCGCCTTCTTTACGAACAAGCTTGAATCAGAATCAGAAGCAAAATAACCGCAGAACTGGAGGTATTCTGCTATCTTTCCATACCACGCCTGAGGCGCCTGCTTCAAGCCGGAAAGAGCCTTCTTAAGCTTGCACACATGCCTTGGGTAAACTTCAGAAATATAACCAGATGACTGATCCATGAAAATGTCTTTGTCAATCTTACTGTAACGAAAAGCATTCTTCACGTCGAGCTGCCAAATTTTCCACCCTTGGCAAGCTGTCAATGCGATCACCACCCAAACTGAAGTCATCTTGGCAACAAGGCTGAAGGTTTCTTCATAATCCTCCCCATACTTCTGAGAGAAACCTCGAGCTACAAGGCGAGCCTTATATCGCCCAATGCTAGCATCATCCTTCTTCTTCAGCTTGAAAACCCACTTGCAAGTCACTAGAGTAACACCCTCAACCTTGGGCACCAAGTCCCAAGTCTCATTCTTCCTGAGGGCATCCATATCTTCATCTATGGCCTCTTCCTACTCCTTGACTCCAACGACATTTTCAAAGTAAGATGGCTCTCTCTCATCCATGGGAACTATGAAGAAACATGAGAAAAAGCTCACCAAGTTTCCCCCTGTATACTGATCTAGTGGAATGATAGTCCTCTTGGACCTTCTCATAGCTTTAGTCTGCACCACCACTTCAGCTACTTATTCTGAACTAGCTCTCCTTTCAGGCATACTTGGAGCGTCGATCCCCCTGCTTCCAGAACCTGAAGCACCTGACCGAGAGCTAGAAGCAACTAGAGCACCTGGAGAAACAGGCAACTCCACCAGAACCTCCTTAGTAGCCTCTTCAAGTCCACCATCTAACTTGCTATCTTGTAACTCAACGTAAGAGCTACACTGGTATGATGTTAATTCATCAAATACCACATCCCTTGAGACCACAGCTCTCCATGTCTCTGGATCCATGCATCTCCAACCCTTCTTCTGGTCATCATAACCGACGAAGACTAGCTTCCTTGCTTTCACATCTAGTTTTGTTCTAAGGGCATCAGGAACATGCACGTAGTAGGTAGATCTGAACACTCGAAGGTGTTCTATTGTTGGCTTTATGTTGAACATCAACTCATGAGGGGTCTTCATGTTGATTGGACTAAGAGGCATCTGATTAATGACATAAGTTTTACAAGACATTCCCTCTGCCCAGAAGGACTTTGGAATACTCTTGGCATGAAGCCAACATTTGCAGGTCTCCGTCAGATGATGGATCTTCCGCTCAGCAATACCATTTTGTTGTGGAGTGTGAGCACAAGAGAGCTCTCTCTGGATGTCATGCTTCCTACAGAAGTTGAAGAACGCTTTGGAAGTGAACTCCCCTCCATTATCGGTTCTGAACTTCTTGATCCGCAGGTTAAGCCGACTTTCCACTAGCTCCTTGAACTCTACAAACTTTTCAAAGGATCCGACTTCTCCTTCAGAAAATATACCAAAGTATATCTAGTGAAGTCATCAATCAAGACTAGCATATACCTGCTACCTCCAAGACTGACAGTTGCGGTAGGTCCAAACAGATCACCATGAATACACTCCAATGATGCTTTGCATCTGCTTTGTGATTTGTCGAATGGAAGGCGATGAGCCTTACCATATTGGTAACCTGCACAAACGTGACCTTCACCGAAAGATGACAAACTAGGCAGACCTCTCACAAGGCCTCTCCCCGCCATAACTTCCAACTTATCCATACCAACATGTCCAAGTCCTTCATGCCAGATAACAACGCTATCATTAGTCCTCATCTTATCTACATAGGGACTTATAGATAACACAAACAAGTCCTTCACCCTTCTTCCAACATGAGTGACTTTAGCCTTCACCGCTAACACGTTTCGAAGAAACTTCACTTCTGTTGGACCAAACAGAATGTGATAGCCAGTATCAACAATATTGGTCACCGAGAAGAGGTTTTTCTTCATCCCTGGAACATGATAGACACTCTTCAATGTGAGTGGATCTTATTCTCCGTTTAAAGAAACTACACCCTCCTTCCCAACTGCATGTATAGTATAATCAGCAGTAATGATAACATCATTACATGAGTATGTCTGCAGAGAAGAGAACTTCGACTCGTCTCCGGTTAAGTAATGACCACAACCAGAGTCCACAATCCAATCATCTTGATAGTTGATAGAAGCCAAAGCCTGAACACAAGTGTCTGTCATAAAAGCTCCAACATTCCACCTTTCTCCTGCATTGGAAGCAGCTTCTTATTTTCCTGTTGCATGCCCTGTGTAAGACCCCCCCTCCCCCTTACTAGGAAGGCTACCCGGGTCTTATGCCCATAACCGCCGCCTTACGGATGACACCAACACACGGGTTAGTCGCCACCGCAAGACGCCAATCCTGCCCGCTATTACGATCATTAAGCTTTAGGCCAATAGAGAAAAGAAGGACAAAAGAATAAACTAAGTCCACATCACAGATTTATAAATGAAAACAACATTGTCCAGCACAGAACACAGATAGAGAGAGGGGCTTATGCCCAATACATGTCCAAAAATATAATAATACTCTCTCTCTCAGCACCTATCTTGTAGCGGTAGTAATGCGCGTCACCTGCTCCTCAGTTCCTGTCTCCTCTTCTAGCTGGGGCTCCATCACCTCGGGCACCTACGGTCACAACCGACCGTTAGTCATAAAGACTAAGCCAGTTTTGTGCCCTCCTCCCTGCGCGACTCCTAGGCACCGAGCGGGGAGGAAGAAGCGGAGGACAACAAAGTGGAGTAAACAAAGCAGGTGACATGGAAGTCTATGCTAGCAATTGTATATATATATATATAAGCAAGCACTACTTAAGCAGTATAAACAATAAGAGAGCGGTAATGAGCAGTAAAGAAAGTAAACAGTAAAGCAGTGCGCGCAAGTATAACCAGCAGTTAATTAATTCTACACTACCATCACATGAGTACCTTAACTTATATGAATGTCCATACAAACTTATAAGTTAAGATTTCCGGAATTGTAACTTATCATATAAAAGAGCTCATACTAATTTATATGATAAGGGTCTGCAAATTATGTTCTAGGTTTACGTATGATATGATATGCATGCCATGATATGATTCATACAAGTGCAACTCACCCACACGACTCTGTGATCACAGACCTTTAGTTCCCACTTTTTAGAGTTAGCTAAACTCTCTGGTACCACCGTTGTGGCTACGGCAGCGGTGGAGCGTGCATCTCCACCCCTAGGCGGGTATACACACTACCAGGCCTAGACCTCCCATACGCCTCTGTAAACGTCCAATGTGCACTCTAGAGTCTTGCGTACTATTTGATGGAACCTACCAGTCTTAAAGGCCGGGTGTGCGTCCTGTTGGGGATCGTCCTCCAGACCCAGTATAAAAAATGTAGTGGCCCCTCAACCTCACACCCGCCTAAGTCAACGTACTGCCGTCGGTGTGACGACCGGCCCGTACCGAAGACCCGCCACTAATTTGTTCTTATGCACATGCAATTTGTCACCACCCGAGCCTCCAGCTCGCAGGACTAACCCGTCCTGATATACAACCTCCCGAGCCTCCATCTCGCAGGACCATCTCATCCTGATATACTATATCCCACCCCTTAACTCGGGATGAAGTTTACCGTAACTCTTATTCATTTAGTTACACTAATCTTGTCTAATTATTGAATACTTAGAAGTTTAGGGTGAATCCTGGACTTCCCGAGAGCTACCTGGTGAATGGCTCACAAGGTACTAGGGTATGTGATGGGATGATGCCCAACCCCTTTCCAGGACATTTAATATTGTTGATGACTACCCTGACCTAGAATTCCACCCTCTCATTACTCTTTATACTTAGGTGTTTTCACGCCTTATGTTTCATCTCACTCCTAAGCAACCGTTCTTTGAATGGTGCTCACTCTAGTAATTCTTCGTCCTCTAAGTGGTCTATACTCATATCTTGTTATAATCCAAATCTCACTGATTTCCTATGTGAATGTGTTGACCTAATCATCATGTTGAATTTAAAGGAGGGTCTAGTTCTTATTTATCTTATTAAAAGATTTTGTTTAAGTTTTTCTTTAAATTAATGCTATATATATAGATATGTATGCTGGGTGAGAAATAAAATCAAGCACTAACAGTGCATAAGAAAAATCACAGCACAGCAGTAATGAAAGTAAAGTAAAAAACAAACAAAACTAGATGACACAAAATATATAGTAGTTCCCCTCAACTGGGTACATCTACTCTTCTACCCACTGGTAGGAATCCACTAGGAGGTTGTTGATAAGGTGCCCTCACACCAGGTGAGCTGTTGATAAGGTGCTCTAACCAAACTGCAGGTTTTTGCTAAGGTGCCCTGTCACCGGGATTAACTTTTGAAGGGAGTTATAACCCTGTACAGGATGGGGTAAGGAGGTAAAATGAAAACAGAAAGTATATTGTTCTTCTCTATATAAGAAGACTCTTGGAGATCCAAATGTGGTGTTGAATGGATCTGATGTTGAAGAGCTCCCCCTGTCTAATATGGTTTGATGACAGTTCATGAGGCCTCTCCTTTTAACCACTTTTTCCTTCTTTTGCAGTGATGATCCTGAGCAAGTAGTTGTGATTTGTGTCTCAGGATGTTTGTAATCTGCAGGAAGATGTTATCAATGAAGAACAATTGATTTTCTCTTTATTTCTGTCGTGTGTTCTCTATTTTGCTTTCTCTGTAACTGTCCTTTTATAATCTGAGAACCTTTACTCTTATTTTGAATTCTTCTCTTGGGAAGAAGGAAAGAGTTGGGGTCTCCATCAATGCTTTGACTCCTCGAGAGGATAACCTGCCGTTTCTTTTCATTAAAGCAATAACAACGGCCAATGGCATTGATTGATCTGCAACGGCTAAGAGATAGTAAAAAGAATATTAAAATAATTCAGAAAGGAATTCATCGATCCCAGCTCTACATTTGTGAGGCTGGGCTCGTCGTCTGATGTGCTGAGCAATTGTCTCTCTCTTAGAGTTCGTTGACCGCTGAGAATTCTGAGTTGAATTTGTCGAGCGATGTTCAGGGAATGTCTGGCCGTTGAGATTTCTCTGACTGAATTCGTCGAGCGTATTTCGCCATTTGTCGAACGTTGTTCTGATGAGGATTTGTCGAGCGCTGTCTGTCTGGCTATTTGTCGAGCGCCGTTAGTCATTCGTCGAGCGCAGAGAACTTTTATTTTATATGCTTAAGTATATTCTCCGATTCGATCGCAACATATTTAATTTATGTTTACTTAGATTTCTTAATTGATCTAAATTATTAGATGACTTATTAACAAAAGGATGGATTCTAACTCAAATCAAAAGTTAAGGTTCCAACAATCTCCCCCTATTTGAGTTGGGATCCTTAATCCAGATCAAAACTAGTGAACTGGTAATCTTAAAACAGCTTTTAAAATTTTCAATTGCAGCAGCTTATTTCTTGAGTTAAAGATTTCTGTTGCAGCAACCTATGTAATCAGAAAAGATTAAATCTTGTGGTCTGGTAATCTCCTCCATTTGGTTAGGATGCTAGTAATTTTAATTTTTATTTTCTCCTTTTCTCTCTCACTTGGTTTCTTTGGATTTCTCATTTTCTCTCTCACTTGGGTTTTAATAATTTTTGTAAATTATTTGAGCAACTCTGCTTTCCTAGACTAAGGATTTAAAATTTTCAATTGCAGCAACCTTTAATGGATTTGTAAGGAATCTCTGTCTGATGCCTTCTTTCTTAAGAATCCCCTTATCAGAAGAGACTCACACTCAGTGCTTCTGATTATTTCTAATCAATGCAACTACAGTAGAACGCTCAACATAATTTGGAGAAGGTCTGTAAGAATATTGAAGTTATCTGACATTAATATTCAAATGAGTTTTATGCTTGCTTATTAGGAATGAAGTTTACTGGTGAAAAACTTTAATATCATTTGAAACTTCTTTTTAGAAATATATGTCTTAAGAACTTTAAAATCTGATTTTTGATACTAATTGAAAGTCTTCTTTTGTAGTCATTAAAATATATGTTTGAAATCTTTTTAAAGTTATTTTGACCATTTTTAAGCAATTTATCCTTAATTAATTTATTTTGTGTTCTTGATTTTCTTCAGTTTTATTACTCTCAGAAGTTAAATATTTAATGCTTATTAACTTCTTGTTAATTTCCTTGTCTATTGTTATTGGATCTGTGAGTATTAGTTTAAAAATAGTTTTAGAGGTAGAGTTTTGATTCAATTTTACCTCATTTACCTTTCCTAACTCTGCTTCTGCATTTGGATTTTGGTATGATCCATTTATGGCCATCATGCAGAAAGCTCTAGCTCTGTGCTCCTTTTCTTTTTCTTCTTCACTCAGATTTATTGATGGTTCTGCATCATAAATACATTTAGTTAGAGTAATGGAAGAAGAGGGTTCATTTACCATCCTAGAGAGGGAGATCCAGATTCCTCGTGCAGAAGTGCAGTCTTCAACTCTTTGAAGGATGTCTTTTGACACTGATTGAGTTAAGATCTGCATGGCTTTTGTATCTGCATCTGTTGAGTGGTCTGAAGATGGGGCAGGTCCTTTATGTTTATCAGTCTGCCCATCATCAACATCAGCTTTGAATTTATCTGGCTTTATTTTGCAAACACGGGCAGTGACATCAGTTACTCTGTTGGTTGTCTTCTTTGAAGAAGATATATAAACAGGCCCTTTCATTGCTCTCGAAGGGGACATGAGACTCGAGGAGCTAAGTAATGCAGGTGTAGCTGCCTTTGATGATATGAGGGGAGGTCCTGTTAAAATAGATTTGTAAATTTCTTCATCTATAGCATTCATATATAATTTAATTCGAACTTGCCATAATGAGATATTATCTAAATTAAATATGGGTGGATCTGAGAACAGAAAGGTTTCTTGTGCCATTTTGAAAACCTTAAGAACTAAAAATGATCTTTGTGATTTCAGGTGTTAGCCTGTGTGACAAATCAACCTACCTCTGATACCAATTGAAAGGAGGTTCTAGTTCTTATTTATCTTATTAAAATATTTTGTTTAAGTTTTTCTTTAAATTAATGCTATATATATAGATATGTATGCTGGGTGAGAAATAAAATCAAGCACTAACAGTGCATAAGAAAAATCACAGCACAGCAGTAATGAAAGTAAAGTAAAAAACAAACAAAACCAGATGACACAAAATATATAGTAGTTCCCCTCAACTGGGTACATCTACTCTTCTACCCACTGGTAGGAATCCACTAGGAGGTTGTTGATAAGGTGCCTTCACACCAGGTGAGCTGTTGATAAGGTGCTCTAACCAAACTGCAGGTTTTTGCTAAGGTGCCATGTCACCGGGATTAACTTTTGAAGGGAGTTATAATCCTGTACAGGATGGGGTAAGGAGGTAAAATGAAAACAGAAAGTATATTGTTCTTCTCTGTATAAGAAGACTCTTGGAGATCCAAATGTGGTGTTGAATGGATCTGATGTTGAAGAGCTCCCCCTGTCTGATATGGTTTGATGACAGTTCTGGAGGCCTCTCTCCTTTTAACCACTTTTCCCTTCTTTTGCAGTGATGATCCTGAGCAAGTAGTTGTGATTTGTGTCTCAGGATGTTTGTAATCTGCAGGTAGATGTTAGCAATGAAGAACAATTGATTTTCTCTTTATTTCTGTCGTGTGTTCTCTATTTTGCTTTCTCTGTAACTGTCCTTGTAAAATCTGAGAACCTTTACTCTTATTTTGAATTCTTCTCTTGGGAAGAAGGAAAGAGCTGAGGTCTCCATCAATGCTTTGACTCCTCGAGAGGATAACCTGCCGTTTCTTTTCATTAAAGCAATAGCAACGGCTAATGGCATTGATTGATCTGCAACGGCTAAGAGATAGTAAAAAGAATATTAAAATAATTCAGAAAGGAATTCGTCGATCCCAGCTCTACATTTGTGAGGCTGGGCTCGCCGTCTGATGTGCTGAGCAATTGTCTATCTCTTAGAGTTCGTATACCGCTGAGAATTCTGAGTTGAATTTGTCGAGCGCTGTTCAGGGAATGTCTGGCCGCTGAGATTTCTCTGACTGAATTCGTCGAGTGTATTTCGCCATTTGTCGAACGCTGTTCTGATGAGGATTTGTCGAGCTCTGGCTGTCTGGCTATTTGTCGAGCGTCGTTAGTCATTCGTCGAGCGCAGAGAACTTTTATTTTATATGCTTAAGTATATTCTCCGATTCGATCGCAACATATTTAATTTATGTTTACTTAGATTTCTTAATTGATCTAAATTATTAGATGACTTATTAACAAAAGGATGGATTCTAACTCAAATCAAAAGCTAAGGTTCCAACATGAATTTTTTCTATCCGCAAACCACTGCGTATAACTAACTTAGATTCCTATGATGGAACCTTGGTCATATCACTTCCAAATGATTTCTAATTTTTATCATAAGTTCATAATGGATATAATAAGGGATGATCAGAATCTAAGCATGTTTCATATAATTTTGGCCTCCATAAAAATTCATTAATTAATAATCTCAATCTAAAATGTGATGGAGGTATCAGGCTAGTGAATTCAAACTTGCTAAATAATCTACCAGAGGTGATATTTGACATAATAATAAGATTCCCAATGTTTCATAATTTTCCAGCAGTTATATAATCATGATTTCTAATTTCCAATAAATGAATGAAAATATAATTTTACACATCAAGTACAAGATTGTGACTTCCTAAAATTCTGAGAAAATTACAGTGGCACTATAATGATATCAAAACAATAATTCCAGAAGATCATATTTTTCCAGCAAATTTAAACCCATAATTTCTATTTATCTTTAAAGGGGTGACAAAATGACTTTGTACATCAAGTACCAGATATTGACTTCCTAAAATTCTGAGAAAATTACAGTAGTACCATATTGACCTAAAAACTTCAATGCCAAAGTTTCATAATATTCCAAGGAGTATTTATCATAATTACCTTTTAATACAATTGGTGTGCCAATAAGGGTTTACACTACAACTACCATTTATATGAAACTATAAATCACAGGAAAATTACTAGGTAGTTATATTAATCTAAAAAGAGCCTATCCAAGATCTCATAATTTTCTCAGTGGATTTTATGCATGTTTGCTACAAGATAAGGAATTTACAAAAATGCCCTTATGCCATAAAAGCCTACTTTTTCTCCTCCAAAAATTCTACCAATAATCATAGGTGTTCTAAATACTGAGATGATGAGCCACATTTAATTTCATGATTTTCCATAAAACTATTCTCATTGAATTCATAAAAACTTCAAAAGGGCAAAAATGTAATTGGTGCTAATACTAGTATGAAATAAATTTCATAAATTCCCAATAATTCACCAGAGGTCTAACTCAACTTTATAGACCTATGACCAGAGATCTAGAATTTTCTAGATTCAATTACCCTTTTTTATTTCATTAATTTGAAAGGGGCTAGTTTTGAATTAAAACATAAAACCCTAAAATTTTAACTCCAAAAATTCTACAACTTCAGAGGATGATGTATTCCATCCACACCAACTCATAACCAGAGTTTCAAGGGCATCTAATGGGGCAAATGGGCCAAAATCACCTTTTCCCATTTTTTGCTAGATGCACCCCAATTTTCCCTACACCCCTTCAATGTAAATGTTGGATTCACCAATCATGCATGGATCCAATTGGTCATAAATTTTTACCAGAGACTAATATAGGTTAAATAAGCATGACACCCAAACTTGGGGTTATTTGGAGTTATATAACTCTTGTTATTTCATTTATTTCATTTTCCATAATTTGAACAAAACTATAGAAAAATTGTCTCCATAAATTCTGATATTTAAACCTAAGCTAGGTATGAGGCACATGCATGCATGGCCAAAATCTCAAGTCCATCAGACTTGGCATTAAAAAGTTATACCCATTCAAAGATCTGATTTTTGTCTTGACCAGCCTCATTAAAATGAGTACTGTGGGACCTACAGTTAACCAAATGGCTCGATTTTACTTTCAGATGAAATTAGACATCCAGATCTACATTAGTTGTCTCTGGTCATTTTTCAAAATATGGCCTCTAAGGGCCTCAAATTCAGCTTACAACATTGGGGTAAAAGTGTGACATATATTATACTATCATGGAATTAAATCATATATGGTCTGCGATTAGCTCAGCCTACCAGATCCAACGGCCCAGGGATCGTCTTCCCCGATGAGCCAAGGGCTCATATCCGCCGTGACTGGGCCGTTTTGTGGGCGGATTTTCGGCCACCGCCACCACCACCTCCGTTGAGGTGGGGACTACCGATTGGCAGTGGTTTGGCCGTCGGAGGTGGTGTTTTCCGGCGAACCCGGCGTGGACAAAACCATGGAATCCCTCTGATTTTCTTCACTTGGATCCGGCTCAATTGAGTGGGATATCTCTCATATTCGATCTAAGAGGCTAGCATAGAGGGAGAGGGGGAGAAACCGGACCTAATTTTGTGCTTGGCGACGGGTGTTGTGGTGGTGCGACATGGTGGCGGCGAGCTCCAGCGATCCTCCCGATTTTCCAATACAACACCGTTTCCTTCACTCCAAGGCACTAGCTCCACTCCTTACAGCTCTCTGAAGATGATGGAAACGTCCAAAGTGGCTGGGGAGGGCTGGTTATAGGAGTTTGAATAATTAGATGTTCGGCCCAACCTTGGATGCTCCGCCCAGCCACCAAGTGGCACTATTTCAGCCCAAATTCGGCTGAGGAGTTATGGAGGAGGTCAGATTCGGTCTTGAGCAGAGGAGAGGAGGGCCATATGGCACTTGTTTCAGCATGAATTCGGCTGGGAGATAATGTGAGGCGCTGGGAGTGTTTCGGGCAGAGGAATGGAGTGCCACGTGGCCTCCATTCCTCAAATTTCTCTTATTTTCTAATAGAATTGGGGAAAGTTCCATGCTTACCCTTCTGCACGTTGGAAATAGGGGGCAGGGCTGGTCATTTGGTACTTGGGACTCAGTATGGGCTTGGGATCAAGGCTTTGGGCTGTCTAAGTAGCTAGGACTTACGAGAAGGAATAAATTTCTGCGTTCGACAAACTTTAACCTGCGTTCGACGAATTTCGTCCTGAGTTCGACGAATGGCGTGTATTAGTTTGACCAGCCTGCGTTCGACAAATTTCATCCTGAGTTCGATGAATGACGTGTATTAGTTTGACCAGCCTGCATTCGACGAATGCCTTCCTGCGTTCGACGAACGACGTGTTTCAGTTCGACTAGTCTGCGTTCGACGAACGCCTTCCTGCGTTCGACGAACGCTTTCCTGCGTTCGACGAACGACGTGTTTCAGTTCTACTAGTCTGCGTTTGACGAACGCCTTCCTGCGTTCGACGAATGCTTCCTTGCGTTCGACGAACGCCGTCCTGCGTTCGATGAATGGCGTTCTCAGCTCGTCCAGCCTGCGTTCGAAGAACGCCTTCCTGGGTTCGACGAATTCCAGTTCAGTTTGACCTAAGTTACCTTGAATCCTATAGTAGACCACATGTGAGTTCATTCAACTCAATGTGTCTCAAGGTCACTACCTTGCCCAAACTCACATCACTCACCACTTGTCTCACCCCACTTGGAGTTAAGGGGTCTAGTAGAAAATGGGATGTTACACCCTGGCTGAAGATTGACTCTACAATCTATCTTGAAATGACCAAGCTGATTGCACCTGTAGCACCTTAGTCCTTCCTTCTTCTTTCCATCACGCTTAGGAGTATTACTCCTCTCTTGCTGATATGAAGTTGAAGGTCCATCGCTAACAGATGACTTCTTCTTGTCCCGTCTCTTCTTCTTGCCCGAATAGAGAACCTCGCTTTCTCCTCTAAAGATAGATATCCCAGTCATTTGCTTTGCCAAGCTCTCTTGCGAAGCCAGCAAGTTTTCCAGCTCTAGCAACGATGATTGATTTGCCCAACCTTGAACAGAAGTGACAAAGGTCACATACTCCCTCCGCAAGCCGTGGATTTTGTGCATCTTCAGCCTTGCTACTGAAATAGGTTCATCCGGGTCAAAAGCTGATATCTCCGTGCACAGGTTCTTCATTTTCAAGAAGAAAGTTGAAATGGACAAATCCCCATAAGTTGCTTTCGCCAACTCATTTTCAAGAAACTGTAGTTGAGCTATATTCTTCTTGTTGAACAAGCCATCCAAGGCTGTCCAAATCTCAGCAGCTGACCTAAAACCAATTATGTGGTCAAACAGCTCCGGAATGATAACACGCTTGAGAGTAAACTCTGCATTAGCATTTGTTCTCTTCCAAGCTTTCATCTGCTCAACATTCCCTTCAGTAGCTACTACTGCTTGTCTATCATCTCCTCCGACTACCTCCCATAAATCTTCGCAAAAAAGATAGTTATTCATGCACGACTTCCACTTATTGAAGTTAGTCTGCATAAGGAGCTCAATTTTAAGACCTCTTGTATATCCTCCTTCCATTACTATCGCACTGGTTAACAACCTTTCAGAGTCTGAAGCAAGATTCTGTGGCTGATCACTGCTTGAAACCTTCCTCTGATACCATGTTAAAATTTTGGAGTGGGATCGAAGACAATATAGCGAAAACTTTAATTCAATTCAAAACAGTTAACCAGTGATAATGAAGGACAAGAGAATCTCAATTGACTATCTTATTACAATGCGTTGCATACATGGCGAGATATGATTTATAAGAGAAACACTTAGATGAGAAGAACAAGCAACACAACAAGCATCTGGCGAACAGAAAACTAAGACCGCCCAGACCGCTTGAACTCAGCAAGATCGCTGGCTTACCTGAGACCGCGCGAACAGAAGAGGTCGCTGACCTGCAAACTGCCGGACCGCCAATCATAGTCTGCACAACTTGCTGCTTATTGAACTGCTGAAAAATAAAGCTGTCTGCACTTCTTGATCGCCCAGACCGCACAGTCTCAAGATCACAAAAGTAACCCGCGAACATAGGATGAAGAAATGCTCACTACTGCAAGACCGCCTAACCGCTTAAGGTCACCTGATCAACTGAGTCCGCTGCAAACATACCAAGAACTCCAAACACAGTTCGCCCAGGCGAGACCGCTGGCGAGCTGGTTATTCAAAGTTGGAAAGAAGGAAGAATGCCGACGGTAGACCGCTGGCCGATAACCTGCAAACACAGCAAACTGGTCAACAAACTCAAACCGCGCAACCTCAAACAAGAGACCGGCACAATCAATCCAACTTTAGTTCTTACAGTTCTTTCATACAAATGGCTGACCCTGCACCCCTATTTATAAGCAAATAAATGGATGTCGTCACCGCCCACGAGGGATACAGATACCTCACTTATTGGAAACACGCGGTCACAGAACCAGACTGTGCGGTCTCTATAAGACCATTATTTACTTGAGCAACTGTCCAACTAAGACAGTTCGACAAATTAGACCGGCAGACCGCCCGGTCTCTTACAAGAGATGAACCATATGAGCATCTGACCAGTTCGAGAACAGACCGCCAGAAATAAGCTCATACAACCCTTCCGGTCTCCCATAAGATCGAAACCACATGAACATCCTGGCTTACCACAGCTGACCGCCAGAACGAACTCATGCAGACCTCAGTACCAGACCGCTGAAGCAACCTCTAGAACAAGACCGCCCAGTCTCTACCAGAACAAGAAGCACTTGGGAACAAGAGGCAAACAGAAGCAGATTGCCAACACCAGAGCACGCGCAGACCGCGCGGTCTCTGTGGTCTCCAAAAGAAGACCGCCCGGACTCTCCACTTGCACTTCAAATTCCAACAGAGAGTATGCTAGGTTAAATAGTGCATTTATATAGAAAGAGTTGTATATAATTTGCATTAGGATCCAATACTCATGAGAAGAAGTGTTATGGAAGATAATGATGTGCACATAAGTGCATTTTGAAGCGAGTTAACAAATGATTTAATTAAAAATACAAAACATATGTAGAGTAAAGTGCACAATAAAACACAATTAATTTTACTTCCACACACTTCAATGCACATACAAAAAAATGTACAACAACCAAGGAGATTTGCACACACAATGCCCATTAAGACTTATCAGGGTGCAAAGTAGTGCTTGGGGGATCACACACTTTATTTTTCAATATTGAATTTTTTGTGATCCGGTGTACTTTAGAATATGTGGTGTAAATAAAAAAACTTATGGTTTGCACAAGACACTTTACTATTCTTTCTATGGTGCTCAACCTCATAATACTTATTAAGGCTTATCAGGAGGTTCAAGTAGTGCTTGGTGGAGTTATCTTTGTCAATTTATTTCAAGATTTTTTTTGTGCAAAGATCTACGAATACACTTGTTTTGCAAACCAATTTAATTTTGAAAGCACAACCACTTTTCTTAATATTAAGAGTGCAAATAAAAGTAGTATAGGTAAGATACTTGTGCAAATTTAATTCATTGTACAATTATGATACACAAGCAAGCATTCTTAGATTAAAAGCACATGTAGACTTTGCCAAAATAAGTGAGTGAAGAAAGATCATTATCAATCATAAAATATTTACTCATACTTAGAGGCATGCTACGCTTGATTCTACACAAAACATTTTCAATACAATTGATGCACATGTGATTTGTGAGAGGGCCTTAAAGAGAGAAACTTCAAGATCTTTTGCCTTACATAAGGAGTGCTCACACTCTTGGCATGAAACCTTTCTCTTTTCAAAGGAAATTAATTTTTTAGTAAGCTTATGATTTTCTTTGATGAGAGATTCATTTTCACGATTTAAAATAATATTATCTTTTATATTTTTATCATAAGATTTGCAAGTTTGAACAAATTCATGATAAAGTTCTTCGAAGGTGGGAGGAGTTATCTCAGTGACAATAAGAACATTGGTATCGTCTTCGTTGCCTTTTGCCATCAAGCATAAGTTTGCTTCCTCTTCGCTGCTTGACTCAGATCCACTTGATTCTTCAGAGGAAGAATCATCACATGTTGCGGCTTTCAACAACTTCTTTTTCTCCTTCCCTTTGTATCGTTTTTCTTTTTGCTCATTTAGATACTTCGGGCACTGGCTCTGAATGTGCCCAGTCTTTCTACAGTGATAGCACTCCGGTGGTGATCTTTCTTCTTCGTCTTCACTTTCCTTTTCTTTCTTTGAAGAAGAGGAAGACCATTTCCGTCGAGCATCCTTCTGGAAGTATTTCAGTAAGGTGTCCCTTCTTTCCGAATTTCTAATGAATTTCCTAAAGTTCTTCACCAGGAGACCTTCTTCATCTTCATCTTCGATGCTATACTTCTTTGACTTTAGTGTCAGCGCCTTTTTCTTTGGCTCCTTGTTGTATTCACCGTGCTGAATCTGGAATTCTACCTCATGGGTTTTGAGATTCCCAATGAGATTCTCGTTCTGGAGCGCTCTTAGGTTGTGTGACTCTGAGATGGTCGTCACCTTTGGATTGAACCTCGGAGGTAGAGAGCGAAGAATTTTTCTGACCAATTCGCCATCGGAGTAGATTTTTCTAAGAGCTTTTGAAGCGTTGACGATCTTGGTGAAGCGTGTGTACATCGAGTTGATGTCTTCTTCAGCAGCCATCTTGAATTTTTCATATTCTGATTCTAGTTGAAATAGATATGCATCTTTTACCTGTGATGTACCTTCATGAGTAACTTCCAATTGGTTCCAAATATCATAAGCAGTTACACATGCAGAAATTCGATTAAATTCAGTTCGATTTAAAGCACAATATAAAGCATTCATTGCCTTTGCATTATTTTTGCATTTAAGTTTATCACTATCATCCCCTCTATCCTTAGGTTTTTCTACCATATCCTCTCCTACTACAATTGTAGGAGGAGAGTATCGAACTTCCACCATGTTCCATACTTCTATATCCATGGTCATAAGAAAACACATCATCCTAGATTTCCAGTAGTTGAAATCTGACCCAGTAAGAAAAGGTGGTCTACTAACACCCTGAACCTCTGGAAAAAGCGAGATCATAAGATGTCATTATTCCCGGTTATTAAACCTTTTTGGAAAAAAACCTACCTCTGATACAACTTTTTGGATCTGTAGGCGCACTTAGAGGGGGGGGGGGGGCTGAATAAGGGTTTTAAAACTGTTAATATATTTTGAAATAGTTGAAATAATAAGAGATCAAAATAGTGCAAGACCAAAAAAATAAAGTGAAATAATAGAGACATGATTTTATTAATATGAAATGTAGGATTACAAAACTTGATTTCTTGTGACGCTAGAAATCGAAGGCGAATAGTAAAAAGACTTTTTTGTTTTCTATCCCGACTCGTATTTCCACGAACCGGTGGCTTTAGCCTATCCTTCCCCGGATACGGCCTCAAGCCGCTCTAGCCAATCCTTCCCCGGATATGGCCTCGAGCACCCCTTAGACCAAACCTAGATCTAGTCGCCAACACGAGGCAAATTCCTCCCTAAGTACTACCCACACCTAGTCGACAACACGAAGCGAATTTACTACACGATTACAATAATAAAAGAGATAAAATAACAACAACAATATTAAAAATTCCTCTTAAAGAACTTTTGAAGTTGGAGACGAAAGACCGTTGTAGAATAAGCGTTGTTGAAGCGATCGTCGGTCGGATGTTGCGTGTAGAAATCCTCCTTCAGAAACTCATAGAACTTTGGGTGGGAGATCAAATCTCGGCAGAATAGGGCTCTGGAATTTTGGCACTCAACCTCTCTCAAACTTGTGTGTTGAAAACAAGAGAAGAGGGCTCCTTTTATAGGTCAGTGAGCTAGCGCCTACGCTAGTGCTACCTCCAGCGCTATCTTGGTTTAGAATTATTCTGCGCGTGCGTATCTTTTATTCCAAGGAAACTCTGCTGACATTTCTCATGTGCTTCAAGATAGCGCCTACGCTAGCAGCTAGCGCCTTCTAAAACTGCCTCCTGAAATTGCTCTAATCAGCGATAGCGTCTGCGCTAGTGGCTACCGTCGGCGCTAGTGGACATGTTGGAATTATGGCTTCAAACTTGGGGGCAACATTCTTATGTTACCCTTGAGTCGTATGACATTTGTTTCCTGCACACTTAAACACACAAGATCAAATACACATATATATGATTTGTTATTCTCAAACCTAGGAGATGCGGAAGACCATGTCCAACACTAGCTTGTTTAAGATTGTCAAACCCAAATCTCATTAACACATCATGAATGTACTTAGATTGATTAATAAAAATGCCATCACATTTTTGTGTAATTTGAAAATCTAGAAAATAAGTATGTTCTCCTCCATGCTCATTTCAAATTCATTTTTCATCACTTTAACAACATCATTACATAACTCTTCATTAGTGGATCCAAAGATAATGTCATCAACATAAATTTGCAAAACAATTATATCACCATTTACATAGTTAATGAAGAGTGTACAATCAGCACTTCCCATTTTAAAATCATTCTTTAATAAATAAAGCATTAATCTATCATACCATGCTCGGGGTGCTTGTTTCAAACAATAAAGAGCTTTATATAACTTATAAACATGATTGTGATATTTATCATTAACAAAGTCAGAAGGTTGTTCTGCATAAACCTCTTCCTTAATGTACCCGTTTAGAAATGCAATTTTAGCATCCATTTGTAATAATTTAAATCTTTTATAACTAGCAAATGCAATGAAAATCCTAACTGCTTCAAGGCGTGCTACGGGTGCAAAAGTTTCATCAAAATCTATTCTTTCAATTTGAGCATAACCTTTTACTACAAGCCTAGCTTTGTTTCTAGTAATCCTAGATTCACTATCTAATTTATTTTTAAAAATCCATTTTACTCATATAACAGGATGATCACTAGGTTTTTCTACAAGCTTCCAAACCTTATTTTGTTCAAATTGATTAAGTTCTTACGTCATAGTGATTACACTCTTAACAAGCAATCTTCTCCTTCTCAAGAACTTTTAATTCATTTGTTCGTTTTCTATTTTCTTTTACAAGAACTTTATTTTCATATTTTAGACTATCAATATCTTTAAGACTCTTTTGAAAAAATTTACAAGTGCGAAGAAATTCATCATAAAGCTCATCATAAGTTGGGGGGAGTTACCTCAGTGTCGCTCTGGACACTGCAATCGTTCTCAGATGATGCGTTGCTTTTTCCCATTAAGCACATATTTGCTTCTTCATGACCTTCAGAACTTGAATCACTTTCTCCTTCTGATTATGTGTCGTCCCATGTTTCAGCCTTTAGAACTCTCTTTTTGTATCTCTTATTGTGCCTCTTCTCTTTATGATCTTTCAGAAACTTTGGGCACTCGCTCCTTATATCTCCAATCTTCTTACAATGATAACACTCTGGTGGTGGACGCTCATCATCTTCCTCAGTCTCACTCTTTCCTTTTTCCTTCTTATATGCAAAATCCTTCTTGTTAAAGTACTTTTTAAAAGTGTTCCTCCTTTCAAGATTTCTCAAAAACTTCTTAAATTTTCTCACAAACAAACTTTCTTCATCTTCCTCCTCATCTCCATCAGTCACACTCTCAACTTCTTTCTTAGACTTTAGTGTCAATTCCTTCTTACTTGGCTCCACACTGTACTCTTGTTGTTGGATTTTCAGTTCCACTTCAGGTGTCTTCAGGTTTCCAATTAAACTCTCTAGTTGAAGAGTCTTAAGATCATGAGATTTTGAGATGATGGTCACCTTCGGATTGAACTTCGGGGGGAAGTGATCTTAAAATTTTTCTAACTAAATCCCCATGGGAAAAGTTCTTTCCAAGGACTTTAAAATTGTTGACGATCTTGGTAAATCTGGTGTACATCGTATCTAAGTCTTCATCAACCTCCATTCTGAAATTTTCAAATTCCTACTCGAGTTGGAACAGTTTGGAGTCCTTCACCTGCGAGGTACCTTCATGAGTAACTTCTAATAAATTCCAAAATTCATGCGCAGTTTCACATGCACATACTCTATTAAACTCAGTTATATCTAACACACAGAATAGAAGGTTCATTGCTTTTGCGTTATTCTTACATTTTAACTTATCATTATCATCCCATTTATCCTTGGGCTTATCCATTATTACACTACCAAAAACTAATGTCGGTGGAGTATAACTCGTCTCTACTATGTACCAGACTTTGATATCTAGAGCAATTAGAAAACAACGCATACGAGTTTTCCATTAGTTATAGTCCGTGCCCGTGAATAAAGGTGGTAGTCTAATCTCTTGACCCTCTACAAACGCGTGATCGTTATGCGTCATTACTCCCGGTGGTAAAATCGTTTTAAAGCAACCTCCCTCTGATCCCAAGTATTGGATCTTGCGGCGTCCTTAAGGGGGGGGGGGGTGAATAAGGGCTAATATTTACTTTGAAATTTTTCTAAAATATTAAGATTATTTTGCAATGATAAACAAGTAGATTTTTACACAACCAAAATAATCATTTAGAAAATCATGAGGAAATTGGGAATAAAATTTTATTTTCACAAGTGATGAATACAAAGAACTATTGATCTTAATAAAGCTTAAGATCAAGGCTATGATAAAAATAAAATTCTTTTTAATTTACCGGTCCTTCAACCAAGGACCGGCCGACTATAGTGTATCTCTTCCTAGATTTTGCTACTTGCCTCCCCTAGATCTCTCCACGATCTAGACGCTGCACACAAGGCAGCGATTTACTCCTAAGCCTCATAAGGGCCTAGACGCCATGCGCAAGACGGTGATTTACTCATAAGCCACACACGGACTTAGATGTCACTCACAAGGCGGTGATTTCCTCTACTGATTACAAGATGATAAGATAAAATACAAAATAGAAATTCAGAAATGAAACTCCCAAAATATGAAGCTCTGAAGACGGCGTCGAATCATTGCAAACATTGTCTCAGATACAGCGCATGGACCGCTCTTCTTCGCTCTTGAACGTTCTTGCCAAAATGAGAGTTCTCAGAGTTCTGGAGCTCTCTAGACGAAAAGCACTCTTTAATTGGTACTCCAGATTGGTGTGTATTCTTTTCTCCACAGAAATTGAGCCAATATACATTTTCTAGATGTCATCGACGACATCTAGCTGTCATCTGCCAACGTTATCTCCTCCAGTTGCCACGTGTCCAATGAAAATGATGTTTATGCGTGACGTGACGGTTGTGGTCAAAACATGGGCAGTCGGATTCTAATATCGATGTCGGAATTCTGACAGTGATTTGTTCTTGAAACCGCTGAGATGAAGCCGTTGGGCTAAAACCGCTGAGATGAAAACGCTGAGATGAAACCGCTGAGATGAAACTAATGAGTTGTCGTCGACGACATCTAGCTGTCGCTGACGACATTGATTTGTTCTCGACTTTACATCCTGAGCTTCAAAAAAAATTAGCATAGTCGCATACCTATTATACCTGCACACCATAGATAAAATAATATCAAACACACCCGAGATTTGTTATTACCCAACCAAGGAGTTCAGAACGCATGCTCCAACAGTAGTGACACTCCACATTCTAGTAACGAGACTTAGATTTCCCTCTACTTTGGTTCCTCTCGCTCTTCCCTTCTATACTCTTGCTACTGCCTCTCCCCCTGGGCTCGTTGTAAAGGATGTCAGCTCGTGAAGAAGAGCATGATATCCCTTGAGACTTTCTTCTCACCTCTTCATTCAGGATGCCACTTTTGGCAATCTCCATAGTACTGATGCCACCAGGAGAAGAGTTGATCAAAGAAACTCTGGCCATCTCCCAAGAGTCTGGAAGAGACTTCAGCAGCCACAATGCGTTGACCTCATCCTCGAAGGTCACCTTTATAGCAGCGAGACGTTCAATGATTCCCTGGAACTCGTTAACATAATCTAGGATAGAGGATCTCTCTCTATATCTGAACTCTCCCAGCTTCTTCAATAAATATAGCTTGTTGATGCTAGTACTTTTGGCATACAACATTTCCAAGGTCTTCCAAAGGATTTTTGCATCAACGATACTCGTGACATGATTATAGACGTTCGGTTCCATGAACCGTCTGATGAATCCGCATAGCTTCTATAACATCCCGATTCGATCTAGACCCCTTGTGCGCGTTTTTGAGTCACGCGAGTTGACTCGGGCTCGGGGTGTACTGAGGGCCAGGCTTGCACCTGAGCCGGGGAAGTGCACTCGACGAACGCGGCGAATACCATTTCTATTCCTTGTCTCGATGTTTGCTGTATCGGGATCCGAGCTATCCGGAGAGTATAATTTGAGCAATAAAACTCGAAGGAGGCGTGCCGCCTTGAAGGAATTATAGTACGTACGTTAGCTCAAATGACACGGTCTGCGAAAAGCGTATTTGTTCAAAAGGTGATATGCAGCAAACGGTCTCAGAATTCACCCCAGTCAGGTTTGTTAGACTCGTCAAGCCTATACAAGTTCAACGAAACTGTCCGCGCTCGATTCCGGTGAGAATCGGCGAAATATAATGTGGTCTGCGAATAGCATATTTATCTAGAGTGGTGAAATAGGCGAAACTACCTCTCAATCGACCACAATAAGTCTTGTTAGACTCGTCACAATAGTATGAGTCCAACGGAGTTGTCCGTTCACGATCCCGATGTCGTTTGGGCAGTTTTGATGCTTAAGCAAAATAGGCTGCAAACGCTCCGGGGAGCATAAAATGAGCAAACGAACTCGGAACTGACCTCGGCTTGTGTCGATGGGTGCGTATCGACGAGACAATCGTAACGAGCCCGTACGGGACAAAATCCGAGTCCTATAGAGTGATATACGAGCATTTGAATCCATTATTAATAATAGAAATAATAATAATAATAATAATAATAAATATATTATATATATATATGTTAGGTTAGAAGAACCCCCGATCCCATCCCTGCTCCCTCTCTCTGACGGAGCTCCCCTCCTCCACTCCCGATCTCCTCTCCGGCGCACTACCTCGTCGGCAAGACACTCCTCCGGCGAGAGCTCCGGCGAGCTTCAAGTTCTCTCTCTCTCTCTCTCTCTCTCTCTCTCTCTCTCTCTCTCTCTCTCTCTCTCTCTCTCTCTACAGCCATGGTTGAAAGCTCCTCCACCTCTGTCCATGGCCGCCCCTTTTGGATCTTCCTCCTCCTACTCCGGCGGCCACGCCTATGCGAGCCCCTCCATCTACGACATCTCCTCCGACGAGAGCTCATGTCTCCTCCTCATCCATAGCAGAACCCTCCTCCAAGCTTCGGCGTTCCCTCCAGGCCGAAACCAGCAACTTCCCTCCCGTGAGCCTCCTCCTGCCACTCCCATTTCTCCATTTCTCTCTCTACATTTTCCCTCCAGATCTCTCTCTCTACCTCTCTGTTTTCTTTTCTTCCGGAACTCACACCTCATCTCTCTCTCACTCTCATTTACTCCCTCTCACAGCAATCTCATTAACCACCGGCCTCCTCCATTTCCGGCGGTGAAAACTCCAAGAACAGCAAACTATCCGGCGAGATCCAAGGGCGACTCCTTCGGCGAACGACAAAATGGTCCGGATCGGCGAGATTCGACCATGACCGAAAGCAGCGGGCAAACGCCGCATACGCGGCTATTGGGTAGCATGCATGGACACTCGGGGACCTTCCTCCCCTCTCCCTTGGTGCTAGTTTCCTAGATCACACTAGGTGAGATATCGATCTCAATAGAGTCGATTGGAGAGCAAGCCGTGAAGAGACGGCCTGAAATAAATGTTCCGGGTAAATGTTCCGGCCGCTTCCGACCGCTAAAACGTCACCCGTCGATGTACCTCAAAGCGAGGAAGGTGGTGACGGTGTTAGTCGGTCGGTTTGGGGTTTTTGGTGGCCGACGAAGAGATGTGTTATATTTCAGGTTGGGCAGATCGCAGCCCTAGGCTGGAGGTAGACGATGAGGGATCGTCTGCTGTGCTTAAGATGTGTGCTAGTAATTTTATTTTAATAACTGCAATTTTCTTTCACTCTTACAAAGCCGAGTTTAAAAAGAATTTTATGTTTAGGGCATTAGTAGTCTATGATAAAGATATTAGCTTCATTAGAGGTCAGCATGTGGGTGGATACCCAATGCTCGATATGGGTAACTTATGTTATGGTGTGAGACACACTATTGTAGCCCTAAATGTCTAGTTTCATTAGAAACTAAGTTTTTGGCATTTGGAGGTCTGTAGACCCCAGAGGAGCCTTTTTCCTAGGGCTGGTCCTAGGTGGGGTTAGCCCACTAAAACCATAATATCTTTTGATAGGGTGGGTCTATGGGGTTGAAGTTTTGGCCACATCAGTGCCCACCCTAGGCCTACCCTGTGCCCAAATATTTGTATGTTTAGGGCACTTTTGTTATAGTTTTGATCATAGCTTAGAAAATTGACCTAAGAATAATTAGTGGGTGTAATCACCCCTAATGGCCCCAAATTTTTGGTGGCATGTAGATATGTATATGAGTAGCCTCTGTTTCAAATTTGAGGACAATTGGAGTTCATCTTAATGGTGAACCCCCAAGGGACATTTTGATGTCCTAGGTTTGAAAACCACTTAGTCTTGGTGGCTTGTGGATTTTAGTGCTTAGCCTTAAGGGCTTATCCAAATCCAGTGGTAATGGGGCTTAGGGATTGTGTAGGGTCTTGCTCATCATCAATGGGTGATTGGAGCAATGGAGACCAAAAACCCTAGCCCATCCTCTAAAATTACCTAATTGACCTTTTGGGCCTTAATGAAGCAACTAGAACCTAAACACATATCTAGACAACCAACCTTCATCCCTATGTGGAGAATAGTGTTATAGGACTAGGAGAATTATCATGAGATTTTTACTATTTAATTAGTATTTATTTTGATCTTTGGAGAAATTTGCTTAATTGATGGATCAAGTCAAATCAAGAACTTGGGGTTATCTTCACCTTACCAAATTGAACAATGATGTCAATTGAAGTATTAGTACCCTCTGGATTTAATCTTATGATCCTTGATGATTTTTCCATGCCTCTTTGGTTGAATTTACACATATGCCACTTTTGAAAATAAATTGATATTAAATGGCATTTGTCCTCGAAAAATTCTGAAATTTAGGCCAGACATTGACATTCATATTCTAAAGCATTGGAATCATTTGGGGTGTCATTTACTTAGGAACTTATCCATTTTATGATTTTTGTGAAAAACCTAGGTTTTGGGAATTTAATTATGATGTATAGTAAAACCATACATAAGACCCCCAAACTCTATAGGAAGGTTACTTATGGTGATATATGGTATATGAAATTTTACTTGGAACACTTATAGTGAAAAAGTTTGTATTCATAAGGAAATTAACATTCATGCCCTTTTGATGACTTATACAAATACTTGAGCAAATCACCTTGAAACTCTATGAAATTTTTATATGAGGATCACATCAATGACAAAAACTTATGGGAATTGTTCTGGATTTTACAATGCAATTTTGATATTTAATTAATTAATTGGGTGATTTTGGATTTATCTTCAGTTATTTAATTCAGGGGCAAAACAGTAATTATGAACCTACATCCTTGGTGGTTATGCATTTGAATTCAGTATACACACATGATAATTATTTGGTAGGCATTGGACCAAAATTTAGATTACTCCATGAACAATTTAGGGTGTGTCACAATATTCAAGAAAAATAATTAAATATTAAACTAAGTTGGAAAATTATGAAAATTGAACCATGTTCTTTTAGGTCAGTAGGAACCTTGGATAAAATTTGTGGAACCATAGGACCTGTGGTTAGGGTTTTCCCCTTGGGAAGGTGGATTACCCTTAGGTGGTATGCGTTTAGCGAAACTGGTTTTTGTAATCTGACCCTCTAGACCCATGGGACTTGGAAGATGACTGAGGTGTAGTGATAAGCAGCTCATGATTAATATGTCTACCCATGAGGGATTCAGGTCAAGTTTAAGTCAGGAGAGAGAGGGAAAGCTGCACTTGGCCCAATTGGGCCAAGAAGGTCTAGTGTCCAAATTCCCTATCTATTTAAGAGCAATATAAAGAAGGAGCAATAAATCACCAACCAATTAAATGTCTTGTGAAGGGGAAATTTGGGATTCAGCCCATTGCGTCCCCTAGTACCGATGAGAGTCCTTCACCGGGTGTACCTCGGGAAGTCCAAGATCAACCCTAAATTGAAATAACAATTAAAGTAGGCAAGAGTAGCCATAGTAGGGTAAGATTGGATTTATGTATCTCCTCCCAGTTGCGGGAGTGGCAGGATTGTGGTGCCCGGTTAGACGAGCGGGAACCTCGAGGGGATGATTATCCCGGTAACATTCTCAGAAATGTGGCAGGTCTTCGGTACTAGGCAGGTCGTCACTCCGACCGCGGTACGTTAACTTAGCGGGTGTGTAGGGGTCTAAGGGGCCAGCTTGGCTGCGTGTCGGGATGACAGTTCCCCGAAGACACCTCTCACTTGGCTCACAGTCTGGTGGACTCCAGCAAAGAGTACGCAGAGCTCCGTGGTGGTTTAGCGTCGAGGCGTACGTGCGGTCTAGGCCTGGTAGAGTGTATACCCGCTTAGGAGTGGACAGCCCGGTCTGCTACCACCGTGTGTCACAGCGGTTGGTACCCGAGAGGTTGGCTTCCTTTCAAACAGAGGGAACTATAAAGGTCTATGCGCATAGAGTCGTGTGTGTGAGTTTCATTGCATAAGACATTCATGGCATAGCATAGCATACGCACTTGCAGATCCTCATCATATAAATTAGTATGGGCTCTTTTATATGATGAGTTATGATTCCTGGAAATCCTAACTTATAAGTTTGTATGGGCATTCATATAAGTTAGGGTACGAGATTGATTACTTGTCGCTACTGTTCTTACTGCCTTGCTTTACCTGCTTTACTTACTGTTTATTTACTGTTGTACACCTTTATTATACTCCTGCTTATACATGATTAGATTAGCTCCTTTTACACTTGTGTAACTTAGAATTTATGTATATACTAGTTTACTTTCCCCGTCACCTGCTTTGTATATTACTGTTATATTGCAGTTTTTCTTCCTTTCCTTCCGCCCGGTGCCTTGGAGTCGTCGGGGGAGCGGATGAGAAGCCACTTAGTCTTTATGACTAACGGTTGCTACGTCCCTCTTTTTAGGAGCACATTCAGTGGTATATCAGCGTTCAACAACGGAGGCCAGCCAGGTCAGGTGTGCAGGGCTGGGGTTTATGGTACCTTAGCTGCCGTCAGTGACAGAGGCGGGTGAGTGTTTTGAGATATAGCCCTTGGGGCATTTAGCTGGTTACTCTGATGATTTGCAGGAGCTTGTGTAGCTTTCTGCTTTTCTCTGTTCTAGACTTTATTACTTATTTTGAACCTATGGCTTTAATGCTTTCTATTATTGATGGGTTGGCGTTGTTCAGTTGGTTTGGCCGGCAGGATAGGCATCTTGTGGGGGAGGCTAGCTCGTGCGCTGGCGCTTCCGCAAGGCGGCTATCCTGGGCATAAGGCTCCCATCGGTCGTGTTTTGTGTTCCAGAGAGGGGGATCTTACAAATGGTATCAGCTTGCAACGATCCTGAGATAAAGAAGTCCATTAGACCACTAGGCTACCCGTGCTAGCTAGATCAGTTTGAGGACAAACTGATGCAGCGGAAGCAGTGGTGTGCCCATGTGTAATTCACAATAAGTATGTCCGCTTTTTCCTATAGAAAGTGCCAACCTAAGCCAAACTCGTACCCTTACGTATAGACGCTGGCTCATTCCGAGACAGTATTTTGTTTTCCCATTCCAATGGTCAGAGTTGGTTTGGCATATGATACCATTTTGGTCGACTTAGCAGGATAGGTGATGACGTATCCTAGCCTTATACGGATGTTGGGGATGATTGAGCCAAGCAATAAGTGACCTTGAGTGACTAAGGGAAGAGTTTAATGTGAGTGTAAATGCTAAAGATTCGCACCCTGAGATTTCTATTCCAGATATGGAGTAATATTATCATCTTACCCAATAATTTTAGGGCAATCTCAATGAGGTTGGTGCCAGTAGTCCATTATCAGCTTAGTAAGACACCACCAAACATGCCTTTTATACTGTATGTCGATACCTCTCACTTCTATTTATGTAGAAGGTTTCATATGGAGGAGATATGATAAGAATTCGGATCCAGAGAAGACTCATTTTGGGACGAATGTGTTATATTGGTGGTAGAAGAAACTCAGTCGAAGAGATATGGGGGCTTATCTCTTCGTTTATTGGGCTAGTTATGTACCATCTTGGATCCTTTGAGGAGTTAGAATCTTTGTAAATTTTTTTGACATTGGAAGTTTTGACCCCTGGGAGTTAATTCACCTTAAGCAAAGCAGACTGCTAAGGCCATGTTTGGGTTGATAGGAATTTTTATTAGCGGAATAAGAGAGGAAAAGCATTTTGAAGATGATCATTTTCTTTATAGTGTTCTAAGATTATGTGGATAAGTAACGAGGAAAGTAGTAAGTTAGCCGTTTTGGTAAATATCTGTATCGACCTATACTTAACTTTTGATGACATTATAGCTTGGTACCTGATGAAATTATGTACCCTCATGATGATATAATGAAGTTTGTATATGTACGAGTGGTTTAATGATCAACCATCCCAGGAAGTTAGGAAATTTGCAATGACTTGTATGTTAAAGGGACGTTAGGAAAAATTAATAGATCCAAATCGACTAGTAAAAAGCCAAAAATGAATGTGGCTTCATTGATTCGACTACGTTTGATTTATGAAGATGACGAGGATAGTATGACTTGTTAATTGATTAAAATCTCAAATGTTTATCATGGAATAAACATGTCATTAGCAATCTCTAGCGGCGATTGTGGGCAGCTTTGGAGTTTATGCGTTATATTCGAACAAGTAAGGGTTATGTGTAATATTATTGCCTTGACAAGGTAGATTTTTTAGAGGCTAGGTATCATAACCCTACAATAAGACAAATTGTTAAACTTCACAGGTCGAACAAATGTTGATTTTTGGGAATCATTGAAAATATAAATTTGTCCAAGCTTAAATTCTTGAGGCAATAACATCATGTTGGGGATTTGTGGATCGAGATAGGATATCATTGTGGCAAGTGAAATGAGGTGTATGTGAACTCGATTGTTTTATGAACCAAAAGATAAATGATGAAAATTCTTGATGATTAAACACATGAATATTTTGCCATGACATGACATTGGAAATATCCTTGCCTCCCAAAATTTAAAAGTTAGCCAGTCACTTGCTAAATTTGGAAGATGTATACTATATGTATGAATCTTTTTACTATAAATATGATGATAGGGAGAGTCAGAACACATAAATCGAAAATATCATGACCGCCTTTTGAAAGATTCATGATTTTGGGAAATAAAATTTAATTATCAGCAGTAGATATAGTGAAATCACATGATAAATGTTAAGACCCCCTTATAGTGAGAGCAACTCGTGACTAGTATCGCGGTTAGAAGTAGTGTTTCTTATCTACTATTGAGGCAGTAAGAGACCTCTAAGTTTGATGTTCGTACCCACAATGTGATGCTCCTCGCTGTAGTTTACATCCATTTAGACTGCGAGCCTAGAAAGTGACCATTTTTGTAGTCGGGAACATGTCGACCCCTAAAAAGGTTGTTGAAAATGGTAGCTTTGAGGGCCTAGAACACTTTAATAGGCCCCAAGAATTGTTATTCAAGTGCCTTGTGGCAAGTGCTTATAGGGTAAACTCCTAATCGAGGACGGCATGCCCATAGGGCTGGTGTGCATACAAAGGATGAATGCACCATACTGGTGGTCGAAGAAACATAACTCAGGTGTGTGGGGGCTAACCCTATTTCTTCGTTTATTGGTATAGCTAATGGACCAACTGAGGTTTCACTGAGAGTTAAAAATCTTTGTAGACTGCTTCACTTAGCCTTGCTATAATGAGGTTTTCTCATCTAAGTCATTACAAGTCGACGATATTAGAATTAGGAACACCTTGATGAATGCGACATTTTAAGCAAGGTGGGTGGTTAAACACCAAGTTTTGGATTACGTTGAGTCCCCTACCAGAATGACAGATGTGTGTACCTAAAGGATAGTTATGTCTCTGCTCTGATCGAAGGTTATGCGGAGAAGTAGACCAAGGAGAAATGGTGATCTAAAACCTTTTGGGATATACACCGAGCTTGTCGAGTTTTCATACATGAACTCCTGGATAAATCATATAGCTGGGTATAATGGAGGACATGAATACATCATGATGTGTGCCAATTAGGACCTTTGTGGGTAACGTTGAGTAAAATTTAGCATAGTTTTAGATGGATGTCAATACTATGTGAAGGATGCGATGATATCCTGATGTGATGGTAATGACTTGAGTTGGCAGTCCTCGAGTGCTGTTGTGCACTAGTTGGATCCTGACAAGTGCTTGGATGACATAAGGACTTGGTGGTAGTCCTTGGGTTTTAATAGCATGAGTTCCATCATTAGAACCTTATGGGTGTAGTAAGTGAAATCTTGAATCCTCTTGATAGTGTTGTAGTGCCTCTAAGTGATCAATGGTCGGTCCGATGACCGCGCGACAAATTTTGGGGGACGCCTTGAAATTTGTTGAGTTGGAGTTGTATTTGATTGTTGATCAATGAGGTGTGTTTAAAAGTGATATATTTAGGATAATTGGTTTAAATCGTAGCACTCTTAGCGCCAAGGTTTTGCAACGTGGTTGTTAAGTTAACAAATTCATAATAGTGGTGTCTATGCACTGGTTTGCGTACATATGTAATGATATTGTAAATTAAATAAAATTACCGAGGATTTGTGTTGGAGACTCATGACAGACAGGTATGATATTGATGCAAGACGACTGATGATGACACCTGCTATAGAGATATAGTGTTTTGAGATCCAATCATGCAAGGTGTAAACGAGCTGGTGGCTCGACAGACATGATGGTTCATATAACCTGGATAGCGATATAGATGTTGGTAGTGGTTGCCGGTTGCATCGTGGTTTTATAAACGAGTAGCATGCTTGATGACGTTTAAATGTTCCCTTGTATGTTGTATGTTTGAGATTAAATCACAACATAATCAGTTAGACTGATGTAGCGATTTTTGAAATAGTGTGTGTCATTATTAGGTCGTATGACTTCACAGGGCAAGAGTGTGCATGCAATCTAGTTTCTATATATAAATCGCAACAATTGAGAGTGCATACATACGCTTGAAATTATTATGGATGAAGTGCCCACGAATGAATATGATGAGTATATTTTACTCTCATCCAGAAAATCCTCATAGCCTCAACCTAATATTTCGGGGACAAAATTATTTCTTCGTTTATTGGATTTGTAACATCCCGATTCGAGCTAGACCCCTTGTGCGCGTTTTTGAGTCACGCGAGTTGACTCGGGCTCGGGGTGTACTGAGGGCCAGGCTTGCACCTGAGCCGGGGAAGTGCACTCGACGAACGCGGCGAATACCATTTCTATTCCTTGTCTCGATGTTTGCTGTATCGGGATCCGAGCTGTCCGGAGAGTATAATTTGAGCAATAAAACTCGAATGAGGCGTGCCGCCTTGAAGGAATTATAGTGCGTACGTTAGCTCAAATGACACGGTCTGCGAATAGCGTATTTGTTCAAAAGGTGATATGCAGCAGACGGTCTCAGAATTCACCCCAGTCAGGTTTGTTAGACTCGTGAAGCCTATACGAGTTCAACGAAACTGTCCGCGCTCGATTCCGGTGAGACTCGGCGAAATTATAATGTGGTCTGCGAATAGCATATTTATCCAGAGTGGTGAAATAGGCGAAACTACCTCTCAATCGACCACAATCAGTCTTGTTAGACTCGTCACAATAGTATGAGTCCAACGGAGTTGTCCGTTCACGATCCTGATGTCGTTTGGGCAGTTTTGATGCTTAAGCATAATAGGCCGCAAACGCTCCGGGGAGCATAAAATGAGCAAACGAACTCGGAACTGACCTCGGCTTGTGTCGATGGGTGCGTATCGACGAGACGATCGTAACGAGCCCGTACGGGACAAAATCCGAGTCCTATAGAGTGATATACGAGCATTTGAATCCATTATTAATAATAGAAATAATAATAATAATAATAATAATAATAATAAATATTATATATATATATGTTAGGTTAGAAGAACCCCCGATCCCATCCCTGCTCCCTCTCTCTTACAGCGCTCCCCTCCTCCACTCCCGATCTCCTCTCCGACGCACTACCTCGTCGACAAGCCACTCCTCCGGCGAGAGCTCCGGCGAGCTTCAAGTTCTCTCTCTCTCTCTCTCTCTCTCTCTCTCTCTCTCTCTCTCTCTCTCTCTCTCTCTACAACCATGATTGAAAGCTCCTCCACCTCTGTCCATGGCCGCCCCTTTTGGATCTTCCTCCTCCTACTCTGGCGGCCACGCCTATGCGAGCCCCTCCATCTACGACATCTCCTCCGACGAGAGCTCATGTCTCCTCCTCATCCATAGCAGAACCCTCCTCCAAGCTTCGGCGTTCCCTCCAGGCCGAAACCAGCAACTTCCCTCCCGTGAGCCTCCTCCTGCCACTCCCATTTCTCCATTTCTCTCTCTACATTTTCCCTCCAGATCTCTCTCTCTACCTCTCTGTTTTCTTTTCTTCCGGAACTCACACCTCATCTCTCTCTCACTCTCATTTACTCCCTCTCACAGCAATCTCATTAACCACCGGCCTCCTCCATTTCCGGCGGTGAAAACTCCAAGAACAGCAAACTCTCCGGCGAGATCCAAGGGCGACTCCTTCGGCGAACGAAAAAATGGTCCGGATCGGCGAGATTCGACCATGACCGAAAGCAGCGGGCAAACGCCGCATACGCGGCTATTGGGTAGCATGCATGGACACTCGGTGAGCTTCCTCCCCTCTCCCTTGGTGCTAGTTTCCTAGATCACACTAGGTGAGATATCGATCTCAATAGATTCGATTGGAGAGCAAGCCGTGAAGAGACGTCCTGAAATAAATGTTCCGGGTAAATGTTTCGGCCGCTTCCGACCGCTAACACGTCACCCGTCGATGTACCTCAAAGCGAGGAAGGTGGTGACGGTGTCAGTCGGTCGGTTTGGGGTTTTTGGTGGCCGATGAAGAGATGTGTTATATTTCAGGTTGGGCAGATCGCAGCCCTAGGCTGGAGGTAGATGATGAGGGATCGTCTGCTGTGCTTAAGATGTGTGCTAGTAATTTTATTTTAATAACTGCAATTTTCTTTCACTCTTACATAGCCGAGTTTAAAAAGAATTTTATGTTTAGGGCATTAGTAGTCTATGATAAAGATATTAGCTCCATTAGAGGTCATCATGTGGGTGGATACCCAATGCTCGATATGGGTAACTTATGTTATGGTGTGAGACACACTATTATAGCCCTAAATGTCTAGTTTCATTAGAAAGTAAGTTTTTGGCATTTGGAGGTCTGTAGACCCCAGAGGAGCCTTTTTCCTAGGGCTGGTCCTAGGTGGGGTTAGCCCACTAAAACCATAATATCTTTTGAATGGGTGGGTCTATGGGGTTGAAGTTTTGGCCACATCAGTGCCCACCCTAGGCCTACCCTGTGCCCAAATAATTGTATGTTTATGGCACTTTTGTTATAGTTTTGATCATAGCTTAGAAAATTGACCTAAGAATAATTAGTGGGTGTAATCACCCTAATGGCCCCAAATTTTTGGTGGCATGTAGATTTGTATATGAGTAGCCTCTGTTTCAAATTTGAGGACAATTGGAGTTCATCTTAATGGTGAACCCCCAAGTGACATTTTGATGCCCTAGGTTTGAAAACCACTTAGTCTTGGTGGCTTATGGATTTTAGTGCTTAGCCTTAAGGGCTTATCCAAATCCAGTGGTAATGGGGCTTAGGGATTGTGTAGAGTCTTGCTCATCATCAATGGGTGATTGGAGCAATGGAGACTAAAAACCCTAGCCCATACCTCTAAAATTACCTAATTGCCCTTTTGGGCCTTAATGAAGCAACTAGGACCTAAACACATATCTAGACAACCAAACTTCATCCCTAGGTGGAGAATAGTGTTATAGGACTAGGAGAATTATCATGAGATTTTTACTATTTAATTAGTATTTATTTTGATCTTTGGAGAAATTTGCTTAATTGATGGATCAAGTCAAATCAAGAACTTGTGGTTATCTTCACCTTACCAAATGGAACAATGATGTCAATTGAAGTATTAGTACTCTCTGGATTTAATCAATCCTTGATGATTTTTCCATGCCTCTTTGGTTGAATTTACACGTATGCCACTTTTGAAAATAAATTGATATTAAATGGCATTTGTCCTCGAAAAATTCTGAAATTTAGGCCAGACATTGACATTCATATTCTAAAGCATTGGAATCATTTGGGGTGCCATTTACTTAGGAACTTATCCATTTTATGATTTTTGTGAAAAACCTAGGTTTTGGGAATTTAATTATGATGTATAGTAAAACCATACATAAGGCCCCAAACTCTATAGGAAGGTTACTTATGGTGATATGTGGTATATGAAATTTTACTTGGAACACTTATAGTGAAAAAGTTTGTATTCATAAGGAAATTACCATTCATGCCCTTTTGATGACTTATACAAATACTTGAGCAAATCACCTTGAAACTCTATGAAATTTTTATATGAGGATCACATCAATGACAACAACTTATGGGAATTGTTCTGGATTTTACAATGCAATTTTGATATTTAATTAATTAATTGGGTGATTTTGGATTTATCTTCAGTTATTTAATTCAGGGGCAAAACAGTAATTATGAAACTACATCCTTGGTGGTTATGCATTTGAATTCAGTATACATACATGATAATTATTTGGTAGGCATTGGACCAAAATTTAGAGTACTCCATGAACAATTTAGGGTGTGTCACAATATTCAAGAAAAATAATTAAATATTAAACTAAGTTGGAAAATTATGAAAATTGAACCATGTTCTTTTAGGTCAGTAGGAACCTTTCATAAAATTTGTGGAACCATAGGACCTATGGTTAGGGTTTTCCCCTTGGGAAGGTGGATTACCCTTAGGTGGTATGCGTTTAGCGAAACTGGTTTTTGTAATCTGACCCTCTAGACCCATGGGACTTGGAAGATGACTGAGGTGTAGTGATAAGAAGCTCATGATTAATATGTCTACCCATGAGGGATTCAGGTCAAGTTTAAGTCAGGAGAGAGAGGGAAAGCTGCACTTGGCCCAATTGGGCCAAGAAGGTCTAGTGTCCAAATTGTTGGAACACGGTCTTCCGCATCTTCTAGGTTTGAGAATAACAAATCCTATGTGTATTTGATCTTGTGTGTTTAAGTGTGCAGGTTAGCATAGTCCACATGACTCAAGGAGTACTCATGATGTCTGCCCCCAAAATTGAGGCCAAAATTCGAAGAGGCTCACTAGCGCCGGCGGTAGCGATAGCGCCCGGCGCTAGCGTTGATTAGCACGATTCCGGCATCATTTTTAGAAGGAGCTAGCGCCCGGCGGTAGCTACTAGCGCTGGCGGTAGCATGGCGCACAAGAGGCATGGAGCAATATGTTGCCACGGATTGAAGATCATGCCGCGCAAAACGTTTCCTAATCCGGGCTAGCGCCGGCGGTAGCGCTAAGGCTATAAATTGGATGCTTTGGCTCCGAATTCTTCATCCTCCTCCAATCCCAAACTCCAGAGCTTCGTGCCACTGCAGAGAGAGGAAGATTCAGAGCGATACTCCCACAATTCCATAAAGCCTTAAGGAGATTCGTGGAGAAGATTTCAACACGCGTCATCATCGTGACGAAAGGCCGCATCGACTACAATCATACTCTGCGGGCCTTCGTCCACTTCTCCAAGAGATCCACATAGAGGGAGTTTTTATATTATTGTCCTTTCATTTCATATCTTTTCTGTAAACGGTAGTGAAATCGCCTCGTGTTGGCGACTAGGTCTGGGGTAGGACTTAGGGCTGAAATTCGCCTCGTGTTGGCGACTAGATCTAGGCTAGGTCTAGGGGGTGCTCGAGTCCTTTCTGGGGATAGATTGGCTAGAGCGGCTTGAGGCCGTATCTGGGGAGAGATCGGCTAAAGCCAACCGGTTCGTGGGGATACGAGTCGGTATAGAAAACGAAAAAGAGTTTTTATTATTCACCTCCGATCTCTAGCGCCATTGAGATCAAGTTTTGTAAAACTTATTTAATATCAATAAAGCTTGTCTCTCTTTTTGTTTTACTTGACTTCTTGTTTTATTATTGCAATATTCCGAAGTGTTTCTAAATATAATCTAAAGTTTTTGAAAACCCTTATTCACCCCCCTCTAAGGGCGCCGACCGATCCAACAAGTGGTATCAGAGCGGTTTTATTCCAATCGGCTTAACAACCGGGAATAATGGCGTCTCATGATCTCGCTTCTACTAGTGGGGGAGATATTTGTGAAGAGGAAAAATCACTTGCACCACCTTTATTTGAAGGAACAAATTATAAAGGATGGAAAATTTTAATGGAAAATTTTATTAAAACTTTAGATATCGAAGTATGGAACTTAGCAATTATAAGACGTGTTGATGAATCAAATAAAAAGGAACTTCATTTAGATGCAAAAGCTAAACATTATCTATTTTGTGGTCTCTCAAATGAAGTTTTCAAATTTGTGTATTGCTTTTCTAGTGCTTATAAAGTATGGAAATTTCTTGAAGAAATGTATGATCTTCCTCTCGCAGGTATGGAACAAACACAGGAGGAAAAGAACGTACAAGCATCCATTATCATTCAAGAAGATCTCTCTCAGAGCGAAGCCATGGAGAATATTAAAATAGAAAAGGAGAACAATACATCAAGAGAAAAAGAAGAAGAAATCTTACTTTTGGAAGAGGAGTGCCAAGAAGAAGACAAAGGAACAATATGTCCAAATCCTCCCTCATCCAAAAGCAATGTAAGGAAATCAAATTCTATCTTTTGTACTTCTATCTCTTCATTACAATTGTTACAAAATACTAAGCGCAAAATTAAGAAATCAAAAAATGCTAATAAACATTTGCGCTTAGAAAATAAAAAGTTAAAGGCAAAAATTAATGAAAAATCAATTTTATCTAGTTCTACACATTGCTCCTTAGTAGAAAACACCACAACTTGTGTAGAATATAATGAATTAAAAGAAAAGCACAAGAAACTTGAAAAGGATTTTATTTTAGTAAAAGAACAAAATGAAAAATTATGTTTAGAAAATTCATCTTTGATAAATGATTGTGCTAAGTGTAAAGAATATAAAATTGAAATTAAAGAGATGAATGAAACATTTGATGAATATAGAAATAACTATCAAGGTCATATTGATTCAATTATTTCCATTCTTAAAAATAGCACAATCGCTTATAATAAAGCTAGACATAATTTAATGATTAAAAATAATGAATTAAAAACTAAAATCAACTTGCTTAAGGAAATCATAAAGAAAAACCCTCAAAACATACAATCTCAAAATAATGCAAAATCCAAAAGCAAGTTGAATATGATTTCTTATAAGTTGAACAAGCCAAGCAATAGAAATAACAAACCTCAAAAGATTGAAAATGAAATTCCAAAATACAATCATTACTATCATTTACAACATCAATCTTCTCCCAACATAAAATTAAATGCTCACAAATTTCCTATGAACAACACTTTTAATAATCATTACAATCATAATCATCAATATAAAGATAATCTCAATGGAAATTTGATGAATAAGAATAACATTAAACCAAGGTTTGAATGGAGGCCTAAAATTAAAAATGAAACATCCACTTCACATGAAAGGACTCATTCATCTTTGTCTTCACAAAAATCATCACGATGCATTTGGGTACCCAAAGGAACCATCACTCATGGTCCTCTTTGGATACCTAAATCTCTTATCCATTAGGTATCATCAATTGCATGAAGTAGAATCCTTTCAAAATGAAATATACAAAGTTCTACTTCATGATATGCTTTCATGTCTTTTAATTTTTCTTATTTTTCTTATTCCTTTTAAACTATCATGTCATGGTCATCCTATACAATATTGAAAATATGATTTTATCTCTTAAAAACTTAATATGGTTTTATAAAACAAATTGATCAAAATTCAAAATCATATTTTGATGACCTATCTTTTATTCTTATATTCATTACTTCTAAATATCTTATATTATCCATATGAATCAAACTCTAAATTTGTTATAAGATAATTCAAATTAAATCTGGTTACTAGATTTTTAGCCTTCACCAACAAGTGGATAAAGTTCTGAATTTGCTATGAGATATTTATCTAAATTAAAAAGAAAAACACATAAGACATATTGAAAGATTAATTGTCATAAATATTGATGCCATACACACCACCATGATCTATTGATATCTTTTGTTAAAACTTTCTAAAATCATAATTCATATCAAGAATCATCTATCACATTTTATATAATGACAATTGGTATTATAATTGCTTACTATGGTTGGTATATTATGTGTGTATTGTGATTTATTTCTAGTTTAGACCTTTGAATCATTTTGATATCAAATCAAATAGAATTGTCACTCCATTCTAGGTCTCTAAGTTGAAACACAATCAAACTTTGGTAAAACATTAATCTCAAATTTATCGTACTAACATTGTCACCTAAAGAATATTTATATCTATGTTAGGGCATATCCATGTTACTATTTGCGTGAACATTACTCCTTGTTCACCGAAACCATGCATATTTGATTTGTTCAAACATGATATCTTGGGTTTTCATTTCCTATTTTTTTGTTATAAGCACAAGTCTTTAGAAAAGTCAAAATGAAAACATAAGTAAATATATCTCATGCAATGATTATTTTGTCAAGTATATAAGAAATCGCTAACGTTTCATGCAATTTGGACCATCCAAAACATCTCCTAAAAATCTGCAACTTCAGCATGGAACTACTATTGGGACACCTAATCAAGTTCAAGCATCAAAATTTTCAAAACCCTAAGAAATCACTTACTGTTTCCCGCGCCAGCGCTAGTGCCGGTGCTAGCGTCGAGGTTCATTTTTCTGTATTTTTTAAATTTCTAAAAATCCCTTAAAATATATAAATCTATATTTTCTACTTAGTTTTGCACTTCTGTGTTTCTTTATTTTTTGAAAAATCAAATACAAAACTACAAAAACCAAATTACAAAAAAATATGTTTTGTTTTTTCGCTTGTGTTGTTTCCTTTATTTAAAGTTCATCTTTATGCAAAAATTAAATATAAAAATTACAAAAGCAAAAATTACAAAAATATGCTTTTATTTGTAAAAATCAACTACAAAAATATAAAACAAAACAAAAACAAGTATTAAAATTATTCTTCTGAACTTAACTTTTCTATGTATCTTGTGAAAGGGTGATTTGGGCTATCATCCCATCATATCACTTAGTACCGGGCGAACCTCTCACAAGGTAGTCCTCGGGAAGTCCAAGATCAATTTTATGAGTTCAAACTTTAAATAAAAATTACTCTTTAAAATTATCAAAAATATTGTATAAACTTCATTGAAAATCAAGCATGATTTAATCTATTATTTAGAACTTCTATAATGTTGCAATTTATCTTTTCAAACTACTTTGAACATTGCCTTCATCATGCTTTGATACATCTATTAATATGTGCATAATTTATATTGAAAAAGTTGTGTAGAACTATGCGTAGCATGCCTCTAAGTATGAGTAATGTTTTATGTTTGATAATGATCGCAATTCACTCACTTATTTTGGCATTGTTTACTTATGTGTTTAATCTAAGAATGTTTGTGTATGTTTTGTAATTGTACAATGAATTAAAATTGCACAAGTATCTTACCTACACAACCTTTATTTGCACTTTTAAAAGTTAAGAAAAGTGGTTATCTTTTTCATAAATTATATTGGTTTGCAAAACAAGTGTATTCGGAGAACTTTGTACAAAACAAAATCATAAAATAAAGTGACAAAGATAACTCCACCAAGCACTACTTGAACCTCCTGATAAGTCTTAATAAGCGTTGTGAGGTTGAGCACCTTGGAAAGAATAATAAAGTATCTTGTGCAAACCATATCTTTCTTTCAAAATAAAAACCACTTATTCTTAAGTACACCGGATCACAATAAAAATCAATCTTGAAGAATAAAACTATGTGATCCCCCAAGCACTACTTTGCACCCTGATAAGTCTTGATGAGCATTGTGTGTGCAGAGCACCTTGGTAGTTGTACATTTTTCTTTGTGCATTGAAGTGAGTCGAAGTAAAATTATTTGTGTTTTATTGTGATCTTTACTTTACATATTACTTGTATTTTTGATTAAAACATTTGTTTACTCTATTCAAAATACACTTTTATGCACATCATTATCTTCCATAACACTTCTTCTCACGAGTATTGGATCATAATGCTAATTTTATACTACTCTTTATTTATGAAATGCACTAGATAACCTAGCATGCTTTCTACAATGTTTGGTATGTTTTGAAATTGTGAATTAAAGTAACATTATAGTAATCTCTTTTTGATAAGATTATTTCATGCTTGGTTACTGTATTATCAAAACAAAAATTTTAAATGCAAAATGATTTACAAAAACATCTTCTTTTTGAAATTGAACTCATATATCTTTTTATGAACCATCATTGATTACCATAAGATGTTTTTTGTACTTCTGTATGTCTTCCGCATCATAACCATATAATTGTTTTACCTTGCACTTTAATACTTATTTAAAATCTTTTATCTTGTGTGCATCATCACTTGAATCTTCAAATTCCTTTCTTGCAATAAGTGGTAGACTTGCTTGGTAAACTTTATATTGGTTGAATTTTTTTTCTTATAACTCTGATCTATTTCTATTCTAAACACTCCTCCAACAAGTGAAATATTGCTTATAAAACATCTCTTTTTAACTTAAACTCTTATTTAGTATTATGATGTTTCTTTTTCGAAATCTTCCGCAATACTCAAACTCTGATTCATTCATGAATTTCAATATAGCTATGTGAGTTTTATTTCAAAAATTCAAATAAAAATATAAACCCATATGCTATGATATTTCCCATTAGATTTAAATGCTTAATGTTTCCAATAATTGTTATCCATGACTTCATTTCTCACCATAGCGGGGGCGTAGGGTGGTAGATATTAGATAACCTTATCTCTAGTCATGTCTTGTCCTTAACCGGGGAGGGTTCCAGTGGGGCCTTGCGAGGCACTTGGGGGAAAGAGTGCTAGGTTAAGTTTTTGTCTAGTGTTTGCATATGGGATTAACACCCCAACCTACGGCATGTTTGCAGCTCCTCATGCCCATCCGTCACTTTGTACGGGGCTAGGGTGTTGACATATTGTCTGGGTAGATTGGTTACTTGGAAATCATGATTTTTTTTTGCTTAAAACTCTTATTTAAAGGGAAAATCATTTTTTTTTTGCTAAAACTCTGATATATAAAAGAGGGAGAACTACAAACAAAGGGATAAAATAAGTCATAACTCTGATCATTTTCAATGAAAGACAAATCTAAAACTCCTTATCATTTACTTCAAAAGCTCGATCATGCCTCCTCTTTTATTTACACATTTTTTAGTGCTTTGTTTCCCTACCCACTTTTGCTAATAACAAAGGGGGAGAACTAACATGATAAAATGCAAAAGGGGGAGAACTAACAATGATAAATGTAACCCGCTATCATAAACCCAACATGACAAATTCAGTTGATAGCATACATATTAAGGGAGCATTCACATGGGGGGAGCATATATTTAGGGGGAGCAATTCTAAAATGCTAAAATCAATAATCATCCTAAAGTCATCACTCACACACACACAAGTATAGTCTCATCATGCTTATTTATTAATGCTTTGATTTATCATTAATGGATTTGTTATTATCAAAAGGGGGAGTTTGTTGGAACACGGTCTTCCGCATCTCCTAGGTTTGAGAATAACAAATCCTATGTGTATTTGATCTTGTGTGTTTAAGTGTGCAGGTTAGCATAGTCCACATGACTCAGGGAGTACTCATGATGTCTGCCCCCAAAATTGAGGCCAAAATTCGAAGAGGCTCACTAGCGTCGGCGGTAGCGATAGCGCCCGGCGCTAGCGTTGATTAGCACGATTCCGGCATCATTTTTAGAAGGAGCTAGCGCCCGGCGGTAGCTACTAGCGCTGGCGGTAGCATGGCGCACAAGAGGCATGGAGCAATATGTTGCCACGGATTGAAGATCCTGCCGCGCAAAACGTTTCCTAATCCGGGCTAGCGCCGGCGGTAGCGCTAAGGCTATAAATTGGATGCTTTGGCTCCGAATTCTTCATCCTCCTCCAATCCCAAACTCCAGAGCTTCGTGCCACTGCAGAGAGAGGAAGATTCAGAGCGATACTCCCACAATTCCATAAAGCCTTAAGGAGATCCGTGGAGAAGATTTCAACACGCGTCATCATCGTGACGAAAGGCCGCATCGACTACGATCATACTCTGCGGGCCTTCGTCCACTTCTCCAAGAGATCCACATAGAGGGAGTCTGTATATTATTGTCTTTTCATTTCATATCTTTTCTGTAAACGGTAGTGAAATCGCCTCGTGTTGGCGACTAGGTCTGGGGTAGGACTTAGGGCTGAAATTCGCCTCGTGTTGGCGACTAGATCTAGGCTAGGTCTAGGGGGTGCTCGAGGCCTTTCTGGGGATAGATTGGCTAGAGCGGCTTGAGGCCGTATCTGGGGAGAGATCGGCTAAAGCCAACCGGTTCGTAGGGATACGAGTCGGTATAGAAAACGAAAAAGAGTTTTTATTATTCGCCTCCGATCTCTAGCGCCATTGAGATCAAGTTTTGTAAAACTTATTTAATATCAATAAAGCTTGTCTCTCTTTTTGTTTTACTTGACTTCTTGTTTTATTATTGCAATATTCCGAAGTTTTTCTAAATAAAATATAAAGTTTTTGAAAACCCTTATTCACCCCCCCCCCCCCCTCTAAGGGCGTCGACCGATCCAACACAAATTCCCTATCTATTTAAGAGAAATATAAAGAAGGAGCAATAAATCACCAACCAATTAAATGTCTTGTGAAGGTGAAATTTGGGATTCAGCCCATTGCATCCCCTAGTACCGATGAGAGTCCTTCACCGGGTGTACCTCGGGAAGTCCAAGATCAACCCTAAATTGCAATAATAATTAAAGTAGGCAAGAGTAGCCATAGTAGGGTAAGATTGGATTTATGTATCTCCTCCCAGTTGCGGGAGTGGCAGGATTGTGGTGCCCGGTTAGACGAGCGGGAACCTCGAGGGGATGATTATCCCGATAACATTCTCAGAAATGTGGCAGGTCTTCGGTACTAGGCAGGTCGTCACTCCGACCGCGGTACGTTGACTTAGCGGGTGTGTAGGGGTCTAAGGGGCCAGCTTGGCTGCGTGTCGGGACGACAGTTCCCCGAAGACACCTCTCACTTGGCTCACAGTCTGGTGGACTCCAGCAAAGAGTACGCAGAGCTCCACGGTGGTTTAGCGTCGAGGCGTACGTGCGGTCTAGGCCTGGTAGAGTGTATACCCGCCTAGGAGTGGACAGCCCGGTCCGCTACCACCGTGTGTCACAGCGGTTGGTACCCGAGAGGTTGGCTTCCTTTCAAACAGAGGGAACTACAAAGGTCTATGCGCATAGAGTCGTGTGTGTGAGTTTCATTGCATAAGACATTCATGGCATAGCATACGCACTTGCAGATCCTCATCATATAAATTAGTATGAGCTCTTTTATATGATGAGTTATGAATCCTAGAAATCCTAACTTATAAGTTTGTATGGGCATTCATATAAGTTAGGGTACGAGATTGATTACTTGTCGCTACTGTTCTTACTGCCTTGCTTTACCTGCTTTACTTACTGTTTATTTACTGTTGTACACCTTTATTATACTCCTGCTTATACATGATTAGATTAGCCTCTTTTACACTTGTGTAACTTAGAATTTGTGTATATACTAGTTTACTTTCTCCGTCACCTGCTTTGTATATTACTGTTATATTGCAGCTTTTCTTCCTTTCCTTCCGCCCGGTGCCTTGGAGTCGTCGGGGGAGCGGATGGGACAGAGGCGGGTGAGTTTTTTGAGATGTAGCCCTTTGGGCATTTAGCTGGTTACTCTGATGATTTGCAGGAGCTTGTGTAGCTTTCTGCTTTTCTCTGTTCTGGACTTTATTACTTATTGTGAACCTATAGCTTTAATGCTTTCTATTATTGATGGGTTGGCGCTGTTCAGTTGGTTTGGCCGGCAGGATAGGCGTCTTGTGGGGGAGGCTAGCTCGTGCGCTGGCGCTTCCGCAAGGCGGCTATCCTGGGCATAAGGCTCCCCTCGGTCGTGTTTTGTGTTCTGAAGAGGGGGATCTTACAGCTTCTGGTGCTCCACCTTCCACTTATTGAGATCCATATATGTGGGCATCTCCTCAAAGATGGGAGCATGCTAACTCTTCACATAAATCATGTCTTTCATCAGTAGGTGTCACTGATGGTAATTTGCGTCATTTAATTTTACAATTTGCTCAGAACCTGAACCCGAAGTAGACTCCATCATGCTTTGTCAATTGATCGGGCTGACCTCAGTTCTCTGAGCCGACTATTTCCAAGAAGTAAATCAAAGATGATAGGGAGCAGACCAATAATCATCAACTACTGCACCCGATTACCAACCCGAAATATTTGATCGACTCGTCATAAATCTCAAGGAGGTCAGCCCAATAACTGCTCTAATAATGAACCTAGCTCTGATACCACTTGTTGGGCAAGAGAGCACGCAAGCCCGACCAGAGCACCTGCAAATTAGTTCGAGCAAATACCTGCACGACCTCTTAGCGGTATGCCGATACACAACCAAAACACAACACAAAATAACAGCGATAAAAGTGACACACAGATTTAACGTGGAAACCCAATATGGTGAAAACCACGGGACGATCGGAGTACAACCCGAAAAGCCATCACTAAAAATGTGTAAAACAAATATGCAATTACATGGCTTTCCTTCTTCGATCCACACATGATCTTCACCAGCTTTGCACCACACAATAATACACAATAAATTGTAGCAGAAAAATTGCAAGTTACTGACAGTGGAGGATGAGACGGATTACACAAATCCTCTCCAAGATGCCTCTTCGAATCCTTGCCCAAGTCTGCTCCAGATCCAATCCGTGTAGGTGAAGTATTCCTCGTCAACGTCACAGAGACGTCAGAAAGCTCTCCCCAAACTAAGACGCTTGCCACAAAGGCCTCTATAGAAACTCTTTCAATGCTTGAGATTGAGAAGTGGATGTCTTACCCCTCCTCCTCCATGCCTATTTATAAGGCCAAAACCAAGGGGGTAGAGGTGGTAGATGGCAATGTGGCTTCCATGAAGCTTCCCTCGGTCAAAAGCACATGTCATGAAGCTTACTCTGGGCACTTTCCTAGAAGCTTCTTTCAAGAGCACATGTTGATTTCATAATCAAAGACGGCTACCCCTTTTCACATTTGACACGAAACACGTGCTTGAAAAGCATGGTCAAAAGATGTCTAGCCGCTTTCACACTTAGTGGCATCCTAATTAAGAACAAGGCCCTCGAGGAGGAGCTCAAGAATTGGGACTCGGACGTCATCAAGGTCGACCAGGCCACTCTATTCGACCTCATCCTGGTCTGTTTCCGGACTTATCAACTCTTTAATTTTTTTTTTGGTTAGCTGAAGCTGTTTCTTATGTATTTCTTTTTTTTCCTATGGATGTTAATATGTAACAGTTTCTAGAAGAGAGGAGGCTTGGCAGGGTGTGGAAATTAAAGAGCTCTAAATTATCTTCATAACTTCTCAAAAATATCTGCGAGTTTAGGTGACAAAAAATAAAATGTTAAGAAATTGTCTTGGAAGAATCAAGATAAGAGGTAACAAAACATGTTGCATATTACTATATCATCGTTCTTCAAAATTTTGTAGTTTACTTGGTAGTATATGTTGACGAGTTGCGCTGTTTTGCTCCTTTTACTATTCATTTTCTCAAGTTAATACCATTTATTGAGAAATGCTATATCTTGGTAAAGAGAAACTAAAGAAAATATCTCTTACTAGAGATTAAAAATCAGTAAAACATATTCAAGTGTTCGTGTAGATTGATACTTGCATATATAATGATACTCTACAATCATTGCTTTAGGAGTAATCTTGCCATTACATACTTAGCTTGGTTGATTGAGTCAGAAAGTTGTTTGGATGCACATTGAAAAGTGTGATTTTTACCAACTAGCTAAATGTTTGCAGGTCAAATCATTACAACAAAGCAGATCTATCACGGCATTTTTTATGCGGCGCTTTGTAAAACGCCGCAAATATTTTTATATAATTGCGGTGTTTTAAGTTAAAAAAAACGCCGCGAAAACTCTAGGAATTGAATTATTAGAGCTCTCGATAACCAAGCGTCGCAAACAAATAATAAATATACTGCCTAGGGTTTATTTTCTATTCCACGCATATCCCTCTCTCCCCAACCGTCTCCCGCAAAACCCTGCCGAAAGGAGGTGCGTCTGTGGTTGGAGATCAAATCGACGGCGACATCGCTGGTGGTGTTCTCTCTCGCCTCCTCTGACCTTGCTTCTGGTTTGATCTAGTATGCATATGGTCATTTGTTGGTTGGCCTTCTTAAATTTTTAAATGATGGTGACATGAATCAGACATCTTATTAGTATTTTTTATCACTGAGTAGTACTATTTTGATGGATTGGTCGTCTACCAGTTTGATGGATATGGTCGGCTCTGCCAAGTTTTTAAAAAAATAAAAATAAAATATTTGGCAGTGCTTATGTTTCCAAACGCCGCCATAGTGGTATTTTTTTATTTTTAAAATGATTCCGCGGAGTGTTTAGTTCAAAAAACGCCGCCAAATGTTGTGCAATCCGCTGCGTGCTTAGTTCTAAAAAACGCTGCGAAATGTTAAACATACAACGACGTTTTTATACAAAACGCCGCAACATTTTCCGCGGCGTTTTTATAAACAAAAGCCGTGAAGTTTTCCGCGGCGGTTGCTTTGCGGTGATTTAGTGGAAAGCGCCGCCGTAGATACGGCGACATTTTAAAAGCGCAGCTAAAGATATTAAAAAACGCCGCAGTTGGTCAAATTTGATGCAGTGGATTTCAGAATATTATATTTGTTACACTTAGCACGTGCATTATATAAACTATATTGCAGAGTAAAAAAAATCTAATCGATCAAGACGAGAACATTGAGAATGCACTGTGACATAAAACTTGCAGGGACAAATTCCTCTCATGGGCCACTGAAGCTAATGCCGCATTTTATAATTGTTGTTGGCTGTACCATTTAAAATGAGCAATGTTAAAAGCACACCAATGTGTGCTATTGACAGCCAAACTATATTAACACATCAATAGATTTTATTTTCACACCAACGTATTATTGTAACACCAGATTTTAAAATCGTTATTACCGCATCAAAAAACTATGATTTTTCTTTCTTTTTTATACGATTAGTTATATTATAAAAATGTAAACATTCTAGTCAACTCCGTATATAATATAATTTAATAACCAACTAGCAAAATAAAGATAAACATCAAAAATTACATATAAAATCTTGTAGAAATAAAAGCACAAAATACAATCAAAATTTTGGGCATCCAAAACTCCACCAATGTCTCCAAAACATGCTTATATATGAAATTATTGCAAGTTAGCGTCATATTAAATATAAACAAGGATTACAAATATCATTTATACCTTTGTTTAAATATCATATTTAATGATGATGATCCAATGCATATATAGGAGACTTCAATACCTACATGAGACATTATGTTGAAAAATTAAATTTTAATAAAATGTTTATTTACTATGAATAACAATAGAAAACATGTATACCTTAAGGATCCGCCAAATTAACGATCTCATCCTCTTGTGCTTTATAATTCAAATCTCACTCGTCTTCAATTATAGTGTGATATCTCATCCACATACTGATCACTAATGGAAGTGGCAATCTTTGTGCACCAACAATTGAATGTAGTGGTTGGTGTTGACAAAATCAATATAAATAGTCTTATTAGCCGTTGGAGGGGCCGGATGCAATGGTAGTAATGTGAACGACTGAAATTTTGAGAAATGTACTACTACCACATTGTAACATGATGAAATGACTAATCACATGTCCGGTATCGTCATCCATTTGTCGAGTGGTGCCAGAAAAGAAGTGCATTTCAAAGATGCCAACAACTCTGTCAATCTCACATTCCCATATACGTACAAGTCTTGTTGTACGTACAAGTCTTGATTATTCTTTATTTCTTATGATAGGTCGTGTCGTACTTTCATTCAATTATCACTCATTTTCAAGGCTTGGCTTGCTACTCGGTAACCATGCACAATGTCCATCTCCAAGTACATTTATGACATCAATTAAATGACTAGTAATGTAAGATGACATTTCTTCACCAATACAGTCAAGAAACCTTTTTTTATTTGAATTTCTTCTTGGAATCAATTTTCTAGGCTTCCTTTTGACTTTTTGTTCCGCTACCAAAATATGCTCAAATAGTGAAAGGTCTCTTTTTGTTGACTTATAATCATCTTTAAATTTTTTTGCTCCCTTTAATTCTCAATGACAATAATGGTTCTTTTGTTTGAATAGTGGTGTGGTTGGTTCCATTATTTCCCAAAGTTTTCTCTTCATTTTATTCTTTTGGGTATCACTTATATTATTGTATTTTTGTAGAAACTCATCTAAGTCAACTTGTATGACCTCAAACAAATCTTTTTTCCTCCTTTATTTTTGTATCATCGGTTGTACTTGAATGCAAATTTAGTTGTCTCCAATGCTTGTGAATCATCCATAAGGTATATGCGGAAGATTGATGCATATGCATGTATGACATCAATTCATGAGCACAAGACGATCCCATTGTGAACCACATCTAATGTGAACACTTTCTCGATTCCAAAGCATGACCAATCTTCACATGTGCTAGCTTCTTCTTTTTTGATTGCCTATAAAGCATGAACCGAAACATACCCAAACAAATTTGTGTACAATGATCCTCTGTAACGTACCTGTGTTGACTTGTATGAAACTTTGCCCGAAAGAATACTTAATTTATGTATGTTGCAAATTAAGCATTTGATGAAATGTTTTCCATATTGGTGACAAACTACAAATAAAAACTTCCAAAAAATCTTTTTAGTTGGCTATGACCACTCTCGACACAATTAGTGGTAGAGTTTGCAAAATGCAACAAGTTATCTATTCATGCTGAAACAAAGTACTCCTTGTACGAATCAACCCATGTTTAACATATCATTTAATCACATGTTGAAATCATGAACAATAGGAGAGTAAACCAAAGTTTGATATTCAGATAAAAATGCTTCACATTCTTTACCTTGCATGAAATATCTCTTGCAATTCTTATTTGAGGAAACACCACATTTATTGCATTCATTAATGTTATTTCTCTATCCACTATCAAAGCATTTGACAAAAAAGTTGGATCCAACATGCTTCTAAAACACTTTGATGCCCACTTATAGCTACCTTCAGTTTCATTGGATATGAATGCAAATGCAGCAAAAAATGTTATTTGTAGAAGTCTGCCCAACTATTGAAAGCAACGGTTGTATATATCTATTAGTCTTATATGTGCAGTCCATTATAAAAACATCTGGAAACATATTACTCAGTTGGATTGATGTAGGGTGAGCAAAATATATACTTTCTAAAGTGCAACTCAAAGGATTCACATAATTGTAGCTGGTGTGCTCTGCATCCTTAATACATTTGTAGAGAAATTGGATAGGGGTTCCACCATCAAGCTCCTTTTTATATAACTTAACTTTTTGATTGTATATTGTTCTCATCATAGAAATGTTGGCGGAATTTCTTTTTTTTCAAAGCAGACAATATTTTTCAAGGCTTCACACTGAAGCCGTACATCTCTTCAACTATACTTTGTTCTTCATCATCTAATCTACCTGCATAACCGTGTGCCTCCAAATGAACAAAATTATGATTATATATGCCACATTTAGCATCAATTTTCCACTTTTTCGCACATGCATTTTTTTGACCAAGTAGGAGAAATTAACATTCACATCTCTTTGAACTAGTTTTCTTTAGGTTTCTCTTAACATGTCCCTTTCTTTGTTGATTATCCCGAGAAAAACCGGATATATCACATCCCCAAAAAAACCTAGGCTTAGATCTTCCATCAATTTTGTCCGCTCTTCGGATTGTGGCAATGAAACCAAACTCTTTGGCAACATTACAAACTCACTCAATCAAGCTCTCTTTAGTAGGAAATATCATATTCTTAACAAAGTGCATTCCTATAATTTTTTCAATGATTTTAGATGAATCTTCGGTTAATTTGAAAACCAATTCCATCCTACAAACAAGAGAAACGAAGAAAAAATAAATTTTTTCTTTCCAAATTGTTCTAAAAACGATATCTTAGATTTAATTCAACTAAAATGTTGTAATTTTACCAACCCCGAATGCATTTGTATTACATAATCAAAAAAAAATTTATACCTTGATGCTTGAGGTATACCAAAGAATCCAAGAGAGACTTTGAAATTTTCACAATATCACCATCTAACCAAGTATTAGCCCACAAAAATATCATCTTCCACTATTTTTTGGGGAGAAATGAGGTAAGTAATGGTTTAGGAAATTAGGGTTCGAACAAAATGGGGGAGGAGCGAGTGCTGGAGGCCAAAACTTACATGGAGGAGAGGGGTGCGGGTTGCGGCGTTCTTCCGGCGAAACTCGTTGACGACCTCGACTAGGGGTGGCGATGCGACTGGAAATCGCGAAAAAAGAGAAACGGGGGATGGCCGAAACTGAAAGAGCTAGTTGGAGTGCGCTTAAAGGAGGTGGGGTTAGGATTTTTGTGTTTTTAGTGAATATTGGTGTGCTAATAGTCATTATTGGTGTGCTTATAACATGCATCTTTTATGTTGAGATAACTAATTTAGTGATAACTAAACACCCTTTGTATCTTTTATGTTGAGATAACTAATTTGACTGTCTTTGCAACGGTCAATATTATTATTGTTGTTATTAATTATTACTTTAATTTAGTGTACTCCTCAATAGTCGTGCAAAAAAAAGTTGTGTGGGCCCAGACTGAGGTCGGGTCCCTGGGCCCGGGCTTTTTCAATGTCAGGCCTTGGCCGGGCCCTGCTCAAATCGGGACCAGGCCGGGCCCGGGCCTCACCAAAGTGAATGCCTGCCTGAGCCTACTAAACCAGGCCCAAATCACAAGCCCAAAATTAGTTGGGCCAGCATTCAAAATGCTGGGCCTTTGTGCATTAATGCTGGGCAGCCCAGCATTTTGAATGTTGGGCACCGCCCAACAATAAATAACTGGCTGCTCAACCTTAAAATGCTGGGCAATGCCAGTATTTTAATGGTCGGGATGCCCAACAAACGGGCCTTTTGGCCCGTGCAGGTCTCGGCCCGTCCTGGACTCTAGCGCAATGAGGGGGGGCTTGTTGAGCCCCCTTAGGCCAAACCTAAGGGCCTAATCAGACACTGGCTTAACCGGGCTCAAACCCAGGCCGGATAACCAGGCTCAAGCTTTATTTTCACCCAAACATCTCCATAAAAAAGCAGCGCTTTATTGTCAAAAGCAAATCAATAAAATCCCAACAAGCAAACGACAATTACATTGAAATCTGAGTATGTAAATATAAGCAAATCCTCTGTTTCCTCTTTCAAAACCATACACACTCCGCTGTACAGAGCCATGAAATTCATTGCTCACCACGCCGAATTCACATCAGATGATCAGTAGCAGCAAAAAGAGCATCGAACTAATCCGTTCTCATTACATTCCAGACATCGCCGGAATCCTCCATTATCCCCCTCTCCCTCCTCCTCCTCCTCCTCTTCCGACGACGACGACCCCTCAAACACTTTGCAGCTCCCTGAACATCTCCCGCACAACATAAATCTAACATCACCACAACCCTCGCAGGCGGACGAACACCACCCCTCCGGCAACGGCACTACGCCGCAATCCCTCAACGCCTCCACCAACTCACCCGCCTCGTGCATTCGCGCCACCTCCTCTGCTCCGCCAAGTAATCTTCCATTGGCGAAGACCCTCGGAAGCTCATTTCCAATATACCCTGCGCCGAGAATTTCACGAAGTTCATCCTTGAATCCTCCGTGAATCGAAACATCCCTTTCATCAATGCGAAATCCGTATCCTTGGATGATAATTCTGGCATTCCAGCAGTCCTCGAATGTCTTCCGGACAACTCTCAGGCTTGTGAAGTACATAACAAGCTTCCCCCTTCCACCCGGCGGGCATTTCTCCAACTTCAAAGAAGAAGAAGCCGCCGTGAAATTCGCCTTCTTGGCATCGATTTTTTGTTGGAATGCCGTCACTCTGGCCTTAACGATGCCGGCAAAGGTTGGAGTTTCAGGTTCTTCGGATTGTATTTTTTCAGGGGAGAGCTCTTTCATGGCCCTCCTGAATTTCGCAATGACGTCGATGTCGAATTCTGTATGATCTTCTGCGGCGGACTGCGTCCATATCGGCGAAGCGGCCGGGGACATGTTCGGTGATTTGAGCTTCGCCGGCAACCGTTCCAGCGATCTTCTTCCGCTCCCTGGATAGGTGTTTGAGGCCAAGGATGGCCTTAACGGAGTTATATCTTCGAGTCCCTCCATGAGCTCCCAAGCATTTATGATTTCTGGTTCGAGAATGTAAGAACGAGTCCTGGATGGAATTTTAGTATTCATCGTCTCTTCATCGGAGGACAGTTCAAGATTGCCGTCAAACCTGCAGGAGCCGCCGGAAGAGAAGCAGAGGTCTGCGATCTCAAAGCTTTCAGCTTTGCGCTGCGAGTCGCGGGCGGCCGGCACGGACAAACTTTTTGGTAAAGAAGATGGGCTCCGGCGGCGCTCTCGCCTCGCTTCCCTCGAACCTACGCAGCCCATCGGAGCGCAGAAAGAGGAACAGAGGTGGTTGAAAGAAACGAATTTTCATCCCAAGCTTTTCTTGAACATCTGGAGTTTCCAAAAGAAAACGAAAGTTACGCCAAAGATGAGATCTCGCGCCATCGAAAGAGAGGGAGGAAGAACACAAATTGCGGGAAAGCAGAGAATTTGAATCTCGTACTGTAGAATAAGTTGGCCGTCAATGGCCGATCGCTATACAATGGAAGAGGAAGAAGATGGATGAAAATCGAAGGAGAGTAATTCAGAGCAGGTGATTAAAATGGAGGAGAGGAGTTGCCGCCCACGAAGAGAAAATTGGGAGGCGAAGAATATGCGCCGGAAGGCATTAAAGAAATAGAAAGTTTGGAGTATATAAGTCAGCACGAAAATGTCAAAACACGGAACCAAAAGTTCAAAAAAAAAAATGAAATTTCCCCCGGTGAAACTGCGATTGGCGGAAGAAGAAGAGGTGTTCTGTGACCCGCGGCGAGATTTCCGATCAACGGAGCCGCGGCATGACTTCCGGTCAACGCAGCCGCCGGCGTCATTAACGGATTTAATACTGCCCTGCGCCTGCCGAGTTTAGTAAAAGTTGTGTATAATCATAATATATATGCTGCTTTTATCCGCTGCATCACTGCATATAAACAACGGAAATGGAACATACAGGATTCATGCGACTTTTTGAAATTGACTTTTAGACGAAAATTAATAGAATTGGGTTTGTTCAAATTTCAATTTTACTATTCAGGTCAGCCAGTAGAATTTAAAGTTAGCCAAAATATTGTTCGGCTGGAGAATGAAATTGGAATTGTGTGCAGATCGAACCTTTATTTTGACACAATTGCTACAAAATGTTTTTTCTCCGCTGAATAGGAAAAATTTCAGTCAATAAATTGAATATAAAATGCAAATTATAAAGAAATTTAGAACAATATAGCTAAATTGCACTTGAATTTCAAAAACATTAAGCAAAAGACTGAAGAATGTATAAAAAGGAAAAAAAGCATACCTGAACATCAACAAAAGGCATAATAATCTTCTTCTGCTCACTCTTTTTGATCATCTTTTCATCATAATAATCTTCTTCTACTCAAATCAATGGAGGGGGAAAGGAAGAAATCACGCAACTCTTTTAACTCTTAGGATCTGTTTGGTAGAGTTTTAAAGCTAAGTTTTGTTTTCTGAAAAACGCTACCGTACTTTACAAACTATTTGAAAAATCTATCGGTTGAAAAATGTGCCGCCCAAAACGCTTTTTTCTCCGCTTTTTGATAAGTCATGAGTCTCCTATTTTTCAAGCTTTTTGGAAAGTATTTTCTCATCCTGATACATAGTTAACGATGCAAAAATGTTTTCCAACTCCCAATCAAGTTCGACAAGACTGCGGAAACCTTAGTTTTTCTCCTGACGATCCATTTTCCGTCCGGGCATGCATTTTTGAGCCGGTCTCGAATTTTCGGCATGGGCGTGCATTTTTACGCCCTGAAACGCATTTTCCGCCCGAGTGCGCATTTTTAGCGCGGACACGCATTTTTCCACCTAACGCGCATTTTTCTTCCAAGCACGCATTTTTCGCCGGGGTGCGCATTTTCCCACCAGGGAATACATTTTTTGCCCGGGCACGCAATTTTCTTCCTTTGGCGCATTTTTTGCCCGGGCGCACATTTTCCGTCATGGCGCTCATTTTCCATCCGTGCATGCATTTTTGGCCCAGGCGTGCATTTTCGCATGTGCGCACATTTTTTGTCCTGGAGCGCATTTTCTGCCCTGACACAAATTTTTTGCCCGGGCGCGTATTTTCGGCCAGGACGTGCAATTTTGTCCTGGGCGCGCATTTTCGGCCCGGGCACGCATTTTCGGCCGCGGCGCGCATTTTTGAACTCCGGGCGCGCATTTTCAGCCTAAGCGCATTATCAGTCCGAGCACGCATTTTTGGCCCGGACTCGCATTTTCCGCCTGGGCACGCATTTTTCGGTCCAAACTAGCATTTTTGGACCGGGTGCGCATTTTCGGCTCGGGCTCGCATTTCCCGCCCAGATGTGCATTTTCCGCCTGGGCATGCATTTTCTGCCCGGGTGTCTATCTTCCGCCCGGTCGCTCATTTTCCTCCTGGGCGCGCATTTTCCGCCCCGGGCGCACATTTTCCTCCCGGACGCACATTTTCCTCCCGGACACGCATTTTTCGGTGTAGGCGCACATTTTTCAGCGCGGGCGCATTTTCCGCTCGGACACGCATTTTGCTCCAGGGCGCGCATTTTTGACCCGGGCGTGCAATTTCGGCCCGGACGCGCATTTTTCGTCCCGGGCACGCATTTTTCGGCCAGGGCGCGCATTTTTTGGCTCTGACGAGCATTTTCCGCCTGGGCGCGCCTTTTCTGCCCGGGCTCCCATTTTCCGCCCGGGCGCGCATTTTTTAACCTGAGCGCGCATTTTCGGCCTAGGCGCACATTTTTTCGCCCGGATGCGCATTTATAAATTTATTTTATTTGTTTATGTCTAGTTTTGCCAAACAATTTACAATTTAATTCTCTTTTTCTGAAAAGCTCTGCAAATGGAGTTCACTCAAACAGATTTTCATTTGCAATCGACTTTTTCCAATAGCTCTTTTTTCTACCCTCCTTTTGTTACCACTCCTTTTCCCACCGCCACCGCTCTCCCAAGCAGGTCCTCAAAATGAGAACAAAAGGCTTATCTAGAATAGTGATAACCTCTGCAAAGAACGCATCAGACATAAAGCTAGGGTTTCATTTACACCAGAGAAACAAAATTGGACAATACTGGATAAGAACCCTTCTGGCCACTTACCAAGACAAGAATGTTGTCTTGCGGTTGATGCGCTTTTTCTCTCCGACTTCACTGTGGCTTCTGATTCGACTTTACTCTGCGCGAGAAACCGTACATGAGAAGTTGAGCCGATGATAGGACAATACGATCGTAAATTGAAGTGGTAGCGGAAGATCAATAAGAGGAGTAAGATCGGCTGCGGGGCTGCATGGAAGTTGCGGGTTGTTAGCTGGAGCAAAATACTTTTTCTATACCATTTTGAAAACTTATGGAATTGGAGCAAAACCAACTACGGGCCAATTCCTGCATACACGAACCCACGATTTGATTTATCAATCCCCAATGTCAATTTTTCCAAAAGCCAATTCTCGCGCGTCGAACAAGCCCTTATTTTTAGGGAGTTGTTAAAGGCAAACCAGAATTGGCTATTGGCAAACCAATTTCTATGAGTTATTACGCGGCTTTTGAAAATACGCTTTGTACATGCATTTTTAGGAAAAGTGTTCAACACGAAAATTATAGATCTCGTCGAGATCTACAACTTTCGTGTTGAACACTTTTCCTAAAAATGCATGTACAAAGCGTATTTTCTTGTTATTTTCAAAAATTCACTATAGTAACGATCAGAGCGATTTTAGGGCCTTGTGCATGCATATTTAGGAAAAGTGTTCAACATGAAAGTTGTAGATCTCGACGAGATCTACAATTTTTGTGTTGAACACTTTTCCTAAAAATGCATGTACAAAGCGTATTTTTAAAAATCACGTAATAACTCATAGAAATTGGTTTGCCAATAGCCAATTCTGGTTTGCCTTTAACAATACCCTATTTTTATAGAGTAAATTAGGGAGAGAGAAATTATCATGTGATGCATCTTTGTGTATTCCAAGCTAAATTATTGAACTTTTTGTCGTATAATTGAAAAAAATGTTTATTTTTATAATATATATCACAATACCACAACATAAACAATTTATGCAAAATGGAAAGACAGTAAGTAGTAAACGTCTCAAGATGTGAAGGATTATACAATCTTGGGCATCACATAGTAGTCCGAAGTCCAAGATCTAGGGCCACCAATTACCCGCAATGAATCAAAATACACAGTCCATGATCTAGGGCTACAGATGTACGCTCAAGTGCAACTCCACAAAAAAGAACACCAAAATCAAGAGCAGGTGGCAACAACGAACAAAGTATAACACCTCGCATGTATTCACAATGAAAAATTTTTAGGTGAGTATCTCGCACCTAGATCACAGTGAGAGGAGTGCATCTCAGCCATTGATAGCTCTAAATATTGCTGTATTTATGAATAATAAATAATGTCAGTATTTTTCCAACCGTCAGATCTAAGATCATACGGCTGTATTTCCCCCTCACCTAGAACTAGGTGCGAGATACTCACCTAAGTATTTCTCATTCACAGTATAGTATGGGTTCATCCAGGCATCGCAACATACAACTTACACAAACAAGACACTAAAAGATGATAATTGAAACTCACACAGTTCAGCAAAATATAAATTCTAATTCGAGGCGAAGTTTATAATAAATGTGAAGAGATGCCCACCACTAGAGTTCATTAATTAGAATGGAATAGAATCGTACATCTATACAACATCCAAAAAGTTGGGTTTTGTGGTTGAGTTTACAAATATTTTAAAGCAAAAGCAAAGTAGAGCATGTAGTACATAATGCATATAAGAAATACTTCATATCCTTTAGCTGGGCATATCCCGCTAAGCACCATTGTGTGTTGCATTTGCTACATGAAAAATCATAAGGGTCAACGAAAACTAACCAACAACTATTTAACAAGTCCCTCCCCCAGCCATCCAGCGGACTCCGGGTGAGCTATCTCAAACTCTGCAAGTACGCACAAACAAATTTACATAGTACAATACAAAACAAGGAAAAGTATAACGATAAACTACTTCACATATGCATTGTCTCAGGCATCATACGAGTATTATACTGAGCATGTGGTAAAAAGGGGCCTACAATGCATCATGATGATAGTTGGGTTTATCCGTGGACTCACCACAACTCTTAATAAGAAAACCATAAGAATCTAACATAACATTCATGCATCAGTAAGTTTGAAAGCACTTATGGACGAATAAAAACATGATCTTATGACATTTACACGCATCTGAGTCGCATGCAAAATATACCCTTGCACATGGTTCTCTTCCCATGTCATTATTTACTGCAAAGATGCCTTTGCACCTAAGTTCCACGTGAAGCATACCCATGCACAGGGTTCTCTTCCTATATTGTTTCTATATAAAGATTTAAGGAATGCATGTAGAGGGTTCTCTTCCCATCATTCATTTGATATCATATATTTGTATCCCACATGAGACGTACACATGTACAAAGTTCTCTCCTTGTGTCGCTTTGTCAATATATAAGACATACTCATTCACATAGTTCTCTTCACATATTGTTACTCTCTAAAGAAGTAAGACATGTCAATAATGGGGTCTCATCCCATATTTTTTTGTAAACGTAAGGCATGCCCCATGGGGCTCTCTTCTTGCCTCCACAAGGATCGAAGGATGCAAGTTATACTCGTGTTGGGTTTTCTTCCCATCAAATATGTGTTAAAATTCTATCACTGATACTATGTTAAAATTTAGCTCTGATATCATGTGAAAATTTCTTTAGAAGCGGAAAAAAAGTGTTGAATTTATTGAAGTGAAGTGAAAGGTGGCCGACGGTCTGAATATTGGTGACCGCAGAGACCGCGCGTTCTCTGCACTAGTGCTCTGCCGGTCTGGCTCTGTCGGTCTATCTCTGGCGGCCTGTTGTGGTTGGCCGGTCTGTTCTAGTTTGCCGCGGTCTCTTCCTGGTTTGTTCTGCTTGATTGGCCTATCTTCTTTATAGAAGACCGGGCGGTCTGTTCTTGTGTAACCGCTGTGACCGGGCAGCTGATGCCGGCCGATCTGGTGACTTGTCTGAAGTCGGCCAGATGTTCTTGGTTTGATCCAGGCGGTCTAAGGAAGGAATGATCTGTGTTCGCGTGGCTTGTGCGCGGTCTGCTGTTGACTTGCGGTCTTGGACAAGTTGTTGTCCAAGTGGTCTGATCGCGCGGTCTGCTTTGTGAGACCGCTCGCGATCTGACGGGTGGTGATTGTATCTCTCTTGTGGCGGTGACGACATCCGTCCTCTCGCCTATAAATAGGGGTGCAGGGCCCGTCATTAATAACGAGAACTGTAAGAACTAGAGCCTGGATTGTTTTATGCGGTCTCAACTTTGAGGTCGGGCGGTCTCGAAAGCGAGTTGATTGTTTGTTGTGTTCGCAGGTTTGCGGTCAGCAGGTTGCGGTCTCCTTCCTTGTGATTTACCAGCGGCTCGAATAAACAGTTCGGCAGCGGCTTGTCTGCGAACTGGTTTATGTTGTTCTTGTGCTGTTCGCAGCGAGCTCAGCGATCAGGCGACCTTCTGTGGTTAGGCGATCTGAGTTGCGGTCTGGCGACAGCTTCAGTTCTTTGTTCAGTTCAATAAACTCCAGTTCGTGCGGTCTGAGGTGGCGGTTTTGCAGTGCAGGTCATCTTGCCTGTCTTCTGTTCGTGCGGTCTCAGGTCAAGCCGAGCGGTCTATGGAGTTCAGCGGTCTATGCGGTATATGCTTGTCAGGTCGCCAGATTTGTTTTTTGGTGTGTTTTGTTTCTCTCTCCTTCGTGATTCTTATGAATCATGTCTCGCCATGTATGTCTCCAAATGTAAATGAAGTTTTGTGATTCAATAAAGTCTATTGTGTTGCAGTGTGGCATTGTGGTTGTTTGGCTATAACTCAGTTGATGCAACTCCTGCTTACTCCTAAACGATTCAAATCAAAAAATTTAACATGGTATCAGAGGGAGGTTGTTGGAGTGGATAAGCAGTGTTCAACTTGAGTTGTCATCGTCTTTGTGAAGAAGAAACCACTTAGTTTGCCATGGAAGCTGGATACGCAAGAGGGCTTGGTATTGAACTCCTCACATCGACTAACTACAAGAAGCGGAGGTCGTGTATGGAGAGTTACTTACTTGGCGAGGATCTTTGGGAGATAGTCGGAGGAGATGACACACAAGAAGTTCAGCTAGCAGGAGATAATATGGCAGAGGTGAGACTTTGGAGGAGGACTAATGCAAAGGCAGAGTTCACACTCAAGAGGGATATCTCACCAGAGCTTTTCGATCACATCATTGGATGTAAATCTGCTGCTGAGATTTGGACGTCTTTGGACGGGCTGTTTAATAAGAAGAATGTAGCTCGACTACAGTTTCTTGAAAATGAGTTGGCGAAGGCCTCTCAAGGTGATCTTTCCATCTCTACCTTCTTTCTCAAGATGAAGAACCTCACGACAGAGATTTCTGCTTTGGACTCTGATGAGCCCATCTCGGAGGCAAAACTGAAGAGGCATATCATCCGCGGGTTGCGGAAGGAGTATCTTGCTTTTGTGACTTCAGTTCAGGGTTGGTCAAATCAACCATCTCTGTTGGAGCTGGAAAACTTACTTGCTTCGCAGGAAAGTTTGGCAAGACAGATGGCGGGGACTTTTATCTCTGGGGGAGATAATGACGTGTTGTTCTCTGGGAAGAAGAAGAAGAAGTGGGAGAAGAAGAAGCCGGGTCATGATGGACCATCTACTTCAGGTCAGCCAAATAGGGGTTATGCTCCTAAGTCTGATGGGTAGAAGAAGGGAGAGGGACCAAGGTGCTTCAGGTGCAATAAGACCGGCCACTTCAAGAAGGATTGTCGGGTTAATCTTCAGCCGGGACATGCAACGGAGAAGGAGAAGCCAAAGTCTGATGAAGCTGGATGGGGAGGAGCCTTTGCGGCTAATATGACGGCTTGCCTGTTAAGGCCTTGGCTGCCATCAACTTCGAAGAGGATTGGATCGTGGATTCAGGGTGTGGGCATCACCTCACCGGGGATGAATCAAAGTTCTCTTCTTTGGCACCTTACTCAGGTAACGATGCAATCATTACGGCTGATAATTTTGTTCATGCAGTAGAACAAGAAAGTGTTGTCTCTCTGAGCAGTGATAAGGGTCCACTCACATTGAGGAGTGTTTATCACGTGCCGGGTATGAAGAAGAATCTCTTCTCTGTGAGCAATGCGGTCGATGCCGGTTATCACATTCTGTTTTGCCCAACAGAAGTGAAGTTTCTTAAAACTCAACCGGAGATAAAGGGAGATGTTATTCATGTTGGAAAGCGGGTAAAGGACTTGTTCGTTTTATTGACAAGTACCTATGTTGACAAGATGAAGACCAATGATAGCGCGGCTATCTGGCATGAAAGGTTGGGGCATGTAGGCATGGATAAATTGAAGGCTATGGCGGTAAGGGTCTTCGTCAAGGGCTTGCCTAGCTTGTCCTCCTATGGAGACGGTCATGTTTGTGCGGGATGTCAGTTTGGTAAGTCTCATCGACTTCCATTTGATAAATCACAAACAAGGTGCAAAGTGTCGTTGGAGTGCATTCACGGTGATTTGATGGGACTGACTGCCACCCCAAGCCTTGGAGGCAACAGATATATGTTGGTGTTGATTGACGACTACACCAGATATGTTTGGGTGTATTTTTTGAAAGAGAAGTCGGAAGCTTTTGCGAAGTTCGTGGAGTTCAAGGAGCTGGTTGAAGGTCGATTAGGTCTGCGGGTGAAAAAATTGAGAACTGACAATGGTGGGAAGTTCACCTTTGGTGAGTTCTCAAGTTTTTGCAGGAAGCACGGCGTTCGGAGAGAGCTCACTTGTGCCCATACTCCACAGTAAAATGACGTTGCAGAGCGGAAGATCTGTCATCTGACGGAAACTTGCAAATGCTGGCTTCATGCCAAGAGTATCTCAAAGTCCTTCTGGGCGGAGGGAATGTCTTGTGCGGCATACGTCATCAACATGATGCCTCTAAGTCCTATCAACATGAAGACCCCTCACGAACTGATATTCAAGGAGAAACCAAGTGTTGCACACTTTTGGGTGTTTGAGTCAACCTGTTATGTGCATATCCCTGATGCTCTTCAGACAAAGCTAGATGCGAAAGCAAGGAAGCTAGTCTTTGTTGGATATGATGAGCGGAAGAAGGGAGGGAGATGCATGGAACCTGAGACACGGAGATCAGTTGTATCTCGGGATGTGGTGTTCGATGAGGTGACTTCCTACAAGGGTAGTTCAGGAGTTGAACTACCGGAGAGCAGGGTTGATGAAGAAGGGAAGGCTGCAGAAAATCTTCAAGTGGAGTTGCCTGTTTCACCAGGAGCTCCAGTTGTGTCAAGCTCATAGATGGAGGCTTCAGGTTCTGGAAGCAGGGGGAGCGATGCTCCAAGTTCGTCTGGAAGAGGAGCTAGCACAGAAGAAGCAGCTGAGGAGGTGGTTAGTCAGGTGCAACCTCTTAGGAGGTCGAAGAGGACTATCAAGCCACCAGATCGATACACAGGAGGAAACATGGTAAGCTTCGTCTCATGTTTCTTTGCTGGTCTCTTGGATGAGAGGGAGCCATCGAGCTTTGAGAAGTCCAAAGGCGTGAAGCAGTGGGACATTGTTATGCAAGAGGAGATGGATGCTCTCAAGAAGAATGAGACTTGGTCTCTAGTGCCTAGGCCCAAGGGCATTACCCCTGTGACATGCAAGTGGGTCTATAAGCTCAAAAAGAAAGTTGACGGCACGATCGAGCGATACAAGGCTCGTCTTGTGGCTCGCGGGCTCTCAAAGCAGTACAGAGAAGATTATGATGAGACGTTCAGTCCAGTGGCAAAGATGACTTCGGTTCGATTTGTTATTGCTTTGGCGGCATCCAGTGGATGGGAGATTTGGCAGCTCGATGTGAAGAATGTTTTCTTATACGGAGAGATTGACAAGGATATCTTCATGATCCAACCGCCGGGCTTCATCTCAGAGGATTGTCCGGACTACGTCTGCAAACTGAAGAAAGCCCTGTATGGGTTGAAGCAAGCGCCTCGGGCGTGGTATGGGAAGATCGCAGAGTATCTTCTTTTCTGCGGGTTCTTTGCTTCAGACTCTGATTCTAGCTTGTTCGTCAAAAAGGAGGGGGCGCTTCGGGTTATTGTTTTGTTGTATGTGGATGACATGATTGTCACCGGGAACCCGAAGGAGGCAGTAGCAAGGCTGAGAGCCGAGCTTGCTATTAGATTTGAGATGAAGGATCTGGGTGAGCTTCACCATTTCCTTGGACTCGAGGTTCAGAGGCGGGAGAGCGGAGTGCTCATTTCTCAGGCTGGATATGCGGAGCGGATCATTCAACGATTCGGCATGGAGGAAGGGAAGAGCAGCTCTATACCTCTGGAACAACATCATAAACTTCGGAAGGATGAGGGGAGAGTTCTATCTGATCCGTTGGTGTTCCGAGCTCTGGTTGGGAGCTTGATCTACTTGACGATCACTAGGCCTGATATTGCTTATGCAGTTGGCAAGGTGAGTCGGTACATGGCGGAACCACGAAAGCCTCATCTTCTGGCGGCAAAAGGAATTTTGAAATATGTGAAGTCGACCTCTGATCTAGGTCTCCTATATAGGAGAGGGTCAAGCTTGGAGTTGCTTGGATACATGGATGCTGATTACGGGGGAGACGTGGATGATCGGAGATCAATGTCTGGTTTTGTCTTTATGACAGGCCCCGCAACTATTTCTTGGTGCAGCAAAAAGCAGGACTCGGTGTCCGTATCTACCACAGAAGCGGAATACAAGGCCTCGGCCTTGGCAGCTCAGGAAGCCGTTTGGCTCAGGAGGTTGGTGGAGGAGGTTCATGAGGAGGTTCGAGGTCCCACTATGCTACGCGAGGACAATGAGAGTGCTCTCAAGCTGGTTAATAATCCAGTTTGTCACGCGAGGACCAAACACATTGAGATTGAGCACCATTTCATCCATGAGAAGGTGTTGGGAGGATCTCTTATGGTCGAGCATGTTCGGAGTGCGAACAATGTTGCAGACATCTTCACAAAGCCGCTAGCGAAGGGACCGTTTACTCGATTGCGGGGTATACTCGGGCTAGTTTCCACTTCCCACTTCAAGGGGGAGTGTTGAATTTATTGAAGTGAAGTGGAAGGTGGCCGGCGGTCTGAATATTGGTGACCGCAGAGACCGCGCGGTCTCTGCACTGGTGCTCTGCCGGTCTGGCTCTGCCGATCTGGCTCTGGCGGCCTGCTGTGGTTGGCCGGTTTGTTCTAGTTTGCTGCGGCCTCTTCCTAGTTTGTTCTGCTTGATTGGCCTATCTTCTTTATAGAAGACCGGGCGGTCTGTTCTTGTGTAACCGCTGTGACCGGGCGGCTTCTGCTGGGCGATCTGGCGACTTGTCTGAAGTCGGCCAGATGTTCTTGGTTTGATCCAGGCGGTCTAAGGAAGGAGTGATCTGTGTTCGCGCGGCTTGTGCGCGGTCTGCTGATGACTTGCGGTCTTGGACAGGCTGTTGTCCAAGTGGTCTGATCGCGCGGTCTGCTTTGTGAGACCGCTCGCGATCTGATGGGTGGTGATTGTATCTCTCTTGTGGCGGTCACGACATCTGTCCTCTCGCCTATAAATAGGGGTGCAGGGCCCGTTATTCATAACGAGAACTGTAAGAACTAGAGCCTGGGTTGTTTTGTGCGGTCTCAACTTTGAGGTCGGGCGGTCTCGGAAGCGAGTTGATTGTTTGTTGTGTTCGCAGGTTTGCGTTCAACAGGTTGCGGTCCCCTTCCTTGGTGATTTCCCAGCGGCTCGAATAAACAGTTCGGCAGCAGCTTGTCTGCGAACTGGTTTATGTTGTTCATGTGATGTTCGCAGCGAGCTCAGCGATCAGGCGACCTTCTGTGGTTAGGCGATCTGAGTTGCGGTCTGGCGACAGCTTCAGTTATTTGTTCAGTTCAATAAGCTCCAGTTCGTGCGGTCTGAGGTGGCGGTTTTGCAGTGCAGTTCGCAGCGAGCTCAGCTCTCGAGAAAAATGAGACCTGGTCTCTAGTGCCCAAGCCGAAGGGCACCACTCCGGTGACATGCAAGTGGGTCTACAAGCTCAAGAAGAAGGCTGACGGCAGTATCGAGCGGTACAAGGCTCGCCTTGTGGCTCGGGGGTTCTCGCAGCAATACGGTGAGGACTATGAGGAGACATTCAGTCCGGTGGCAAAAATGACTTCAGTTCGGTTTATCATTGCCTTGGCGGCATTCAATGGATGGAAGATTTGGCAGCTCGACGTCAAGAACGCCTTCTTGTACGGCGAGATCGACAAGGATATCTTCATGGTCCAGCAGCCAGGCTTTGTGTCTGAGGATTTTCCGGAGCATGTATGCAAGCTGAAGAAGGCCCTGTATGGGTTGAAGCAAGCGCCGAGGGCGTGGTACGGGAAGATCGCAGAATATCTCCTATTCTGTGGGTTTTGTGCTTCAGACTCAGACTCAAGCTTGTTCGTCAAGAAGAGCGGGGAGCTTCAAGTCATCGTGCTGCTATACGTCGACGATATGATCGTGACGGGGAACTCGAAGGAGGAAGTAGCTCAGCTTCGGGCCGAGCTGGCTATCAGGTTCGAGATGAAGGACTTAGGTGAGCTTCACCATTTCCTTGGACTCGAGGTGTAGAGGAAGGAAAGTGGAGTGCTGGTGTCCCAGGCTGGATATGCGGAGCGAATCGTGGAGCGATTCGGCATGAAGGAAGGGAAGTGCATCTCTACACCTCTGGAGAAGGCTATGAAGCTTCGGAAGGATGAGGGGAGGATTATGCAAGATCCGTTGGTGTTCCGATCTCTGGTTGGGAGCTTGATCTATCTGACGATCACGAGGCCGGATATTGCATATGCAGTAGGCAGAGTGAGTCAGTATATGGTGGAGCCACGGGTACCTCATCTGCTAGCGGCCAAGAATATTCTGAAGTATGTCAAGGCGACCTCGGACATGGGTCTCCTATACAGGAGGGATGCGGGCTTCGAAGTGCATGGATACATGGATGCTGATTACGGGGGAGATTCGGATGATCGGAAGTAGACATCTGGATTCGTCTTCATGGCGGGCCCTACGGCTATATCATGGTGCAGTAAGAAGCAGGATTCCGTATCGGTCTCCGCCACAGAAGCGGAATACAAGGCTTCGGCCTTGGCAGCTCAGGAAGCCATCTGGCTTAGGAGGTTGGTGGGAGACGTCCACAAGGAGGTTCGGGAGCCGACTCTACTACGCGGTGACAACGAGAGTGCTCTCAAACTGGTAACCAATCCAGTTTGTCACGCGAGGACCAAGCATATCGAGATCGAGCATCACTTCATACGGGAGAAGGTGCTGGAGGGATCTCTTTCGGTCGGGCATGTGCGGAGTGCGGACAATGTCGCGGACATCTTCACAAAGGCGCTGGCAAAGGGGCCGTTCACACGACTAAGGAGCCTACTGGGGCTAGTTTCAACTTCCCACTTCAAGGGGGAGTGTTGAAATTGTTGAAGTGGAAGTGAAGGAGGCTTTTGGACCTGGGCGGTCTGGGAGGAGGTCGGGCGGTCTGACGTGACCGCACAACCTGGCGGTCTGCATCTGCGGTCTGGCTGATCTAAGCCTAGCTGCGGTCTCCTGGCTTGATCGCTGGTATGGGTTCAAGGCAGCTGAAGATGGAGGTCGCGCGGCCTGTCTCTGACCGCGTGGCGGGCTGTTCGTCTTCAGGTATGCGCGGTCTGTGCGTGACCGCGTGGCGTGCTGTCCTCTTCAAGGCTGTGGCGGTCTGGTGTGACCGCACAGTTTGATCCAGGTTCTCTCTGGAATGCGGTCTGGTAGCTGACCGGGCTTTCTGGGGGTATTCGCGGACTAAGGGTCTTAGTCGCGCGGTCTCAGTTCGCGGTCTCAGGAGGAGACTGGTATGCGAGCTGGTTGCTGTTCGCGGTCTCAGGAGGAGATCGGCATGCGGATAGGAGTTCGCGATCTGATGGCGAACTGACTGTGTTCGCGGTCTCGTGCGAATATAGGTGGTGAATAGCTTCGGGCGGTCTGGCGAGCTCTTTGTGGAGTCGCGGTCTGCTGTGAGAGTGGCGGTCTCTCATGGCGACATTGAAGCTGGCGGGTTCACCAAAAATGAAGCAGAAGTAATGTTGCTGATCACGCAGTGTGACCGGTCAGGTCGCGCGGTCTGGGGGGCGGGGTGGTGATCCTATCTCTAGGGTGGTGACCAGATCAGGTCTCACGCCTATAAATAGGATCCACTGTTGCAGCAAACAAACAACACACCAAGTGTAAGCTGAGTTCGCTCTTGTTCTTGCGGTCTGTTTATTTCTGACCGGGCGGTCTCTGATTGAACTCTTATTGTGCAGCTTATGCGGATAGTGTGGGCAGCAGCGATCACCTCTTCCTCTGAAAGTGTTCGGGCGGTCTGCGGCTTGGAGTTGTGGTGCTGGAGTTCGGGAGAATCAGGAGGTCGGAAGAAGGGAGCGGTCTGCGCAGCGGTCTGGTGGTGTTCTGTGGTCGGCAGAGAGTTGCGGTCTTGCAACTGGCAGAGATCGCAGGGGAGGTCGGGCGGTTTGGGCGGTCTCCAGTTATCCTCAGTTTTTGTATTTCTCTTTGGAGTTTTGTGCTGACGAAATCATGTCTCGTCAAGCATGTCTTGCCCTATAATTGAAGTTTACTATCAATAAAGATCGTTTGTTTGCCTAAAATTGTTTCTGGTTGTTTTTGGCTAGTATATCTAGTTGTTATTCCTGCTTGCTCTCACAAGATCCGAGATATTTCACATGGTATCAGAGCCAGGTTGGAGTGGATAGAGCAGTGAATAACTTAGAGTAGCCATCGCCTTTGTGAAGAAGGAACCAGAGGAAGAACAATGGAAGGTGGATTTTCAAGAGGTCTTGGGATTGAGATGCTTACATCGACTAACTTTAAGAAGTGGAAGTCGTGTATGCAGAGCTATCTTCTAGGGGAGGACCTCTGGGAGGTTGTTGGAGCAGATGCGACAGAAGAGGTGAAGGCAACAGAAGCGGGTGACAATGGTCCGGCCGTGAGGGCGTGGAGAAAGACCAATGCTAAGGCCGAGTTCACTTTGAAGCGTGCCATTTCACCTGACCTATTTGATCACATCTTGGGGTGTGGATCAGCTGCGGAGATCTGGAGAGCCCTGGATGGGCTGTTTAACAAGAAGAATGTAGCGAGACTGCAGTTCTTGGAGAATGAGCTGGCAAGGTCGGCTCAGGGCGATCTTTCTATCTCAAATTTCTTTCTGGAGATGAAGAACCTCTGCGCTGAGATATCAACACTGGATCCTGATGAGCCTATCTCTGAGGCGAAGCTGAAGAGGCACATCATCCGCGGCCTGCGGAAGGAATATGTTGCCTTTGTGACGTCGGTGCAGGGATGGGCAAATCAGTCGTCTCTTTTGGAGCTGGAGAACTTGCTTGCATCGCAAGAAAGTTTGGCAAGGCAGATGGCGGGGGTGTCAGTGGCTGGGGGAGTTGGCGAAGTACTCTTCTCGGGAAAGAAGAAGAAGTGGGATAAGAAGAAGAAGACCGCTGGAGGAGGCAATGGGCCTTCAACTTCTGGGCAACAGGAAAGGGGGTATGCTCCCAAGGCTGACGGGAAGAAGAAGGGTGAAGGTCCGAAGTGCTTCAAGTGTGGCAAGGTTGGCCACATCAGGAAGGATTGCAAGGTGGTCACCCAAGCTGGGCATGCTGCGGAGAAGGAGGAAGCTGAGGCCAGGCACATTCAAGGAGGTTGGGGAGGAGCCTTCTCGGATTTTGTTGGAGCTTCTGCTCCTATCAACTATCTGGAGGACTGAATTGTGGACTCGGGGTGTGGTCATCACCTCACCGGAGACGAGACCAAGCTTTCTTCTGCACAGCCCTATACAGGTAACAATGCAATCATTACTGCTGATAATACTGTACATCCAGTGGATAAGGTGGGGGTTGTTTCCTTGGGCAGTGATAGAGGGCCATTAACCTTGAAGAGTGTCTATCATGTGCCCGGTATGAGGAAAAACCTCTTCTCCGTGACCAAAGCTGTTGACGCTGGGTATCACGTTCTGTTCGGCCCAACAGAAGTGAAATTTCTACGTAATGTAGAGGCCGTGATTGCCGAGGTCGTCCATGTCGGGAGGAGAGCGAAAGACTTGTTCGTTTTATCGACAAGTTCTTATGTCGACAAGATGAAGACGAATGATGGTGCCGTGATATGGCATGAGAGGTTGGGGCACGTAGGGATGGATAAGCTGAAAGCTATGGCGGTGAGAGGTCTGGTCAAGGCCCTGCCAAATCTATCTTCCTACGGTGAAGGTCATGTTTGCGAGGGATGTCAGTTCGGCAAGTCTCATCGACTGTCGTTTGATAAGTCGCAGACAAGGTGTAGTGTGCCGTTGGAGTGCATCCACGGTGACTTGATGGGACCAACTGCTACCCCAAGCCTCGGAGGCAGCAGGTATATGCTGGTGTTGATCGATGATTACACCAGATATGTCTGGGTTTATTTCCTGAAGGAGAAGGCGGAGGCGTTTGCCAAGTTTGTGGAGTTCAAGGAGCTCGTGGAGGGTCGGCTGAATCTGCGGATCAAGAAGCTGAGGACGAACAACGGAGGGGAGTTCACCTCTGCTGAGTTCTCCAGTTTTTGCAGGAAGGCAGGCATCCGGAGGGAGCTCACTTGTGCTCATACTCCACAACAGAACGGAGTTGCAGAGCGGAAGATCCGTCATCTGACGGAAACCTGCAAGTGTTGGATGCATGCCAAGAGTATCCCAAAGTCCTTCTGGGCGGAGGGAATGTCTTGTGCTGCCTACGTCATCAACAGGATGCCTCTGAGCCCCATCATGTTGACCCCGCATGAGATGATGTTCAAGGAGAAGCCAAGCGTGGCACACCTTCGGGTGTTTGGATCTACCTGCTATGTGCACGTTCCAGATGCGCTTCGTACGAAGCTAGATGCGAAAGCAAGGAAGCTAGTCTTCGTGGGATACGATGAACGCAAAAAGGGATGGAAGTGCATGGACCCGGAGACGCGGAGGTTTGTTGTATCTCGCGACGTCGTGTTCGATGAGGTGACATCTTACAAGGGGTCTTCTGATGTGGAGCTACCATAGAGCAGGTGGAGGTGCCGGAGAAAGCTGTGGAGGATCTTCAGGTGGAGCTACCTGTGTCACCAGGTGGTCCATCAGTTTCTAGTTCTGAGACGAAGGCTTCTGGTTCAAGGAGCAGGGGGAGCGGTGCTCCTAGCATGTCTGGAAGGGGAACTAGAGAAGAAGCAGCTGGAGACAATGCGGTTCAGGGGAATGAGCTGAGGAGGTCGAAGAGAGCGATCACCGCCCCTGATCGCTATACAGGAGGAAACGCAGTGAGCTTTGTCTCATGTTTCTTCGCTGGTCCCTTGGATGAGAGGGAGCCGTCGAGCTTTGAGAAGGCCAGAGGCGTGAAGGAGTGGGATATTGCGATGCAAGAGGAGATGGAAGCTCTCGAGAAAAATGAGACCTGGTCTCTAGTGCCCAAGCCGAAGGGCACCACTCCGGTGACAAGCAAGTGGGTCTACAAGCTCAAGAAGAAGGCTGACGGCAGTATCGAGCGGTACAAGGCTCGCCTTGTGGCTCGGGGGTTCTCGCAGCAATACGGTGAGGACTATGAGGAGACATTCAGTCCGGTGGCAAAAATGACTTCAGTTCGGTTTATCATTGCCTTGGCGGCATTCAATGGATGGAAGATTTGGCAGCTCGACGTCAAGAACGCCTTCTTGTACGGCGAGATCGACAAGGATATCTTCATGGTCCAGCTGCCAGACTTTGTGTCTGAGGATTTTCCAGAGCATGTCTGCAAGCTGAAGAAGGCCCTGTATGGGTTGAAGCAAGCGCCGAGGGCGTGGTACGGGAAGATCGCAGAATATCTCCTATTCTGTGGGTTTTGTGCTTCAAACTCAGACTCAAGCTTGTTCGTCAAGAAGAGCGGGGAGCTTCAAGTCATCGTGCTGCTATACGTCGATGATATGATCGTGACAGGGAACTCGAAGGAGGAAGTAGCTCAGCTTCGGGCCGAGCTGGCTATCAGGTTCGAGATGAAGGACTTAGGTGAGCTTCACCATTTCCTTGGACTCGAGGTGCAGAGGAAGGAAAGTGGAGTGCTGGTGTCCCAGGCTGGATATGCGGAGCGAATCGTGGAGCGATTCGGCATGAAGGAAGGGAAGTGCATCTCTACACCTCTGGAGAAGGCTATGAAGCTTCGGAAGGATGAGGGGAGGATTATGCAAGATCCGTTGGTGTTCCGATCTCTGGTTGGGAGCTTGATCTATCTGACGATCACGAGGCTGGATATTGCATATGCAGTAGGCAGAGTGAGTCAATATATGGTGGAGCCACGGGTACCTCATCTGCTAGCGACCACGAATATTCTGAAGTATGTCAAGGCGACCTCGGACATGGGTCTCCTATACAGGAGGGATGCGGGCTTCGAAGTGCATGGATACATGGATGCTGATTACGGGGGAGATTCAGATGATCGGAAGTAGACATCTGGATTCGTCTTCATGGCGGGCCCTACGGCTATATCATGGTGCAGTAAGAAGCAGGATTCCGTATCGGTCTCCGCCACAGAAGCGGAATACAAGGCTTCGGCCTTGGCAGCTCAGGAAGCCATCTGGCTTAGGAGGTTGGTGGGAGACGTCCACAAGGAGGTTCGGGAGCCGACTCTGCTACGCGGTGACAACGAGAGTGCTCTCAAACTGGTAACCAATCCAGTTTGTCACGCGAGGACCAAGCATATCGAGATCGAACATCACTTCATACGGGAGAAGGTGCTGGAGGGATCTCTTTCGGTCGGGCATGTGCGGAGTGCGGACAATGTCGCGGACATCTTCACAAAGGCGCTGGCAAAGGGGCCGTTCACACGGCTAAGGAGCCTACTGGGGCTAGTTTCGACTTCCCACTTCAAGGGGGAGTGTTGAAATTGTTGAAGTGGAAGTGAAGGAGGCTTTTGGACCTGGGCGGTCTGGGAGGAGGTCGGGCGGTCTGACGTGACCGCACGACCTGGTGGTCTGCATCTGCGGTCTGGCTGATCTAAGCCTAGCTGCGGTCTCCTGGTTTGATCGCTGGTATGGGTTCAAGGCAGCTGAAGATGGAGGTCGCGCGACCTGTCTCTGACCGCGTGGCGGGCTGTTCGTCTTCAGGTATGCGCGGTCTGTGCGTGACCGCGTGGCGTGCTGTCCTCTTCAAGGCTGTGGCGGTCTGGTGTGACCGCACAGTTTGATCCAGGTTCTCTCTGGAATGCGGTCTGGTAGCTGACCGGGCTTTCTGGGGGTATTCGCGGACTAAGGGTCTTAGTCGCGCGGTCTCAGTTCGCGGTCTCAGGAGGAGACTGGTATGTGAGCTGGTTGCTGTTCGCGGTCTCAGGAGGAGATCGGCATGCGGACAGGAGTTCGCGATCTGATGGCGAACTGACTGTGTTCGCGGTCTCGTGCGAACACAGGTGGTGAATAGCTTCGGGCGGTCTGGCGAGCTCTTTGTGGAGTCGCGGTCTGCTGTGAGAGTGGCGGTCTCTCATGGCGACATTGAAGCTGGCGGGTTCACCAAAAATGAAGCAGAAGTAATGTTGCTGATCGCGCAGTGTGACCGGTCAGGTCGCGCGGTCTGGGGGGCAGGGTGGTGATCCTATCTCTAGGGTGGTGACAAGATCAGGTCTCACGCCTATAAATAGGAGACACTGTTGCAGCAAACAAACAACACACCAAGTGTAAGCTGAGTTCGCTCTTGTTCTTGTGGTCTGTTTATTTCTGACCGGGCGGTCTCTGATTGAATTCTTATTGTGCAGCTTCTGCGGATAGTGTGGGCAGCAGCGATCACCTCTTCCTCTGAAAGTGTTCGGGCGGTCTGCGGCTTGGAGTTGTGGTGCTGGAGTTCGGGAGAATCAGGAGGTCGGAAGAAGGGAGTGGTCTGCGCAACGGTCTGGTGGTGTTCTGTGGTCGGCAGAGAGTTGCGGTCTTGCAGAGATCGCAGGGGAGGTCACGCGGTTTGGGCGGTCTCTAGTTATCCTCAGTTTTTGTATTTCTCTTTGGAGTTTTGTGCTGACGAAATCATGTCTCGTCAAGCATGTCTTGCCCTGTAATTGAAGTTTGCTATCAATAAAGATCGTTTGTTTGCCTAAAATTGTTTCTGGTTATTTTTGGCTAGTATCTCTAGTTGTTATTCCTGCTTGCTCTCACAAGATCCGAGAAATTTCACAGAAGTCAACCCAAGCAAGCCCCGTAACCGACCAAAAGGTCCCTTCGACAACGGCTTTGTAAAGATGCCCACGACATTGTCCTCGCTCCGCGCATAATCAACCATCAGAGATCCTTCCAGCACCTTCTCTCGAACGAAGTGATGCTCAATATCGATGTGCTTGGTCCGTACGTGACAAACTAGATTATTAACCAGTTTAAGGGCACTCTCATTGTCACCACGTAGTTGAGTAGGACCTCGCACCTCCTCATGGATGTCCCCCACTAGCCTCCTAAGCCAGATGGCTTCCTGAGATGCCAAGTTCGAAGCCTTGTATTCCACTTCCGTAGTGGAGACAGACATCGAATCCTGCTTCTTGCTGCACCACGAGATAGCTGCATAGCCACTCATAAAGACATACCCACAAGTCGACTTCCGATCATCTGAATCTCCTCCATAATCAACATCTGTGTAACCATGCAGATTGAAGCTCGAGTCCCTCCCATAAAAAAGACCCATATCAGAGGTGGACTTCACATACTTCAGAATACTCCTTGTCGCCGTCAGATGAGGTTTCCGCCGCTCCGTTATATACCGAATCACTCGGCTCACGGCATAAGAAATATCCGGCCTCGTAATCGTCAGATATATAAGACTTCCAACCTAAGCCCGTAACACCAAGCGATCAGAAAGAACCCTTCCCTCATCTCGTCAAAGCTTCAAACCAACCTCCAGTGGAGTAGAGCTACCCTTCCCCTCTCCCATGATGAATCGCTTCACGATCCGTTCTACATATCCCTTCTGTGAAACGAGCACACAACTCTCTTTCCTCTCCACCTTAAGTTCCAGGAAATGGTGGAGCTCACCCAGATCCTTCATCTCGAATCTAATAGCTATCTCAGCCCGGAGCCTAGCTACCTCCTCTTCAGAGTTCCCCGTAATGATCATATCATCAATGTACAACAGCACCAAAATCTGAAGCTCCCCCGACTTCTTTACGAACAAGCTCGAATCAGAATCAGAAGCAAAATAACTGCAGAATTGGAGATATTCTGCAATCTTCTCATACCACGCCCGAGGCGCCTGCTTCAAGCCATAACGAGCCTTCTTGAGCTTGCAGACATGTCCTGGATGAACTTCAGAAACATAGTCAGGTGGTTGCACCATAAAGATATCTTTGTCAATCACACCGTAAAGAATAGCATTTTTCACATCGAGTTGCCAAATCTTCCATCCTTGGCACGCTGCCAACACAATCACCACCCGCACTGAAGTCATCTTGGCAACATGACTAAATGTCTCTTTATAGTCTTCCACATACTGTTGTGAGAACCCTCGAGCTACAAGGAGAGCCTTGTACCGCTCAATGCTGTCGTCAGCCTTCTTCTTCAGCTTGTAAACCCATTTACATGTCACATGAGTAATGCCATCAACCTTGGGCACAAGATCCCAGATCTCATTCTTCCTGAGGGAAGCCATCTCCTCATCCATGGTATCTTCCCACTCATTGACTCCAGTGGCATTTTCAATACATGATGGCTCTCGCTCATTTAGGGGGCCTGCAAAGAAACATGAGACGAAACTCACCAAATTCCCCCATGTATACCGAGCTGGTGGAATAATAGTCCGCTTGGACCTTCGCAAGGCTTTGCCCTGATCCACCACTTCTACTGCTTCTTCTGAACTAGCTCTTCTTCCAGGCACACTTGGAGCAGGTTCCCCTGCTTCCAGAACCAGAAGCACTTGTCCTAGAGCTAGAAACAAATGGAGCACCTGGTGACGCAGGCAACTCCACCAGAAGTTCTTTAGCAGCTTCTCCTTGCCCTCCATCTGACAGGCTCTCGTGTAGATCCACAGATGAGCTACCATGGTATGACGTCAGCTCGTCGAATACCACATCCCTTAAGATCACAAACTTTCGTGTCTCGGGATCCATGCATCTCCAACCCTTCTTCTGGTCATCATAGCCGACGAACACTAGCTTCCTTGCTTTCGCATATAACTTCGTTCGTTCTAAGAGCATCAGGAACATGCACATAGCAGGTAGATCTGAATACTCAAAAGTGTTCCACACAAGGTTTCTCCTTAAACATCAACTCATGTGTAGTCTTCATGTTGATAGGACTAGTAGGCGTCTGATTAATGACGTATGCTGCACAAGACATTCCCTCTGCCTAGAAGGACCTAGGAATGCTTTTAGCATGAAGCCAACACTTGCAGGTCTCCGTCAGATGACGGATCTTCCGCTCTGCAACTTCGTTCTACTGTGGAGTATGAGCACAAGAAAGCTCCCTCTGAGCACAAGAAAACTCCCTCTGGATGCCATGCTTTCTACAAAAGTTGAAGAACTCACTTGAGGTGAACTCCCCTCCATTGTCAGTTCTTAACTTCTTGATCCGCAGACCAAGCCGGCCCTCCACAAGCTCCTTGAACTTCACAAACTTCCCGAACGCCTCAGACTTCTCCTTCACAGAATATACCCAAGTATATCTAGTGAAGTCATCAATCAAGATCATCATATACCTGCTACCTCCAAGACTGGCAGTTGTGGTGGGTCCAAAAAGATCACCATGAATACACTCCAATGGTGCTTTACATCTGGCATGTGACTTATCAAATGGAAGGCGATGAGTCTTACCAAACTGACATCCTGCATAAACATGACCATCACCTAAGGATGATAGACTAGGCAAGGCATTCACCAGGCCTCTTGCCGTCATAGCCTTCAGCATATCCATATTGTTGAAACCAGTAACCCGGTTTCGACGTTCGCAAGGGGGATGCAGCTAACCCTTACTTGACCTGAGCGAGACCCTTGACCAGTCACTAAGAGCCGAAGAACCTTACCCTTGGTGAACACCTAAGTCCACAAACGGACCCCTTAAGCTGCAGCGTGGAGGTCCCACCATATACCCAGAAGCTCACAAGGAACTTCCCCTCCCAAGCCAATGCTGAGCCTGGGCACCTTGGAGGGCACTAAGGATCACATCACCGTCCAACTTCAATGACAGGGGGAGGGGAGGGGTAGTGCTTGCTCACACGCGAGGGAGGGGGGTACCAACAACCCTTCCCAAGGTGCCCATGGGGGTCAATTTATAGACTTCCCAAAAATTGGGTTGCGGATAGCCGAAATTCCCCTATCCGCAGCTCAACCATGACCCTGAACGGACAACGCAGGAAGGGGGGCGAATGGGGCTCGAGGTGCCCACTCCCCCCTTCGCAAGAGGTCTTACCTGCCCCCCCCCCCTCCCCCCCCCCCCCCCCAAAGGGGGCCGGGCGAGTGGGAGGGTCCCTCCCACTCGCCCAAAGGGGGTCGGGCGAGTGGGAGGACTCCTCCCACTCGCCCGAAGGGGACCGGCGAGTGGGAGGGCCCCTCCCACTCGCCCAAAAAAGGGGGGCGGCGAGTGGGATGCCCCTCCCACTCGCCGGGCGAGTGGGAGGACTCCTCCCACTCGCCTAAAGAGGGCCGAGCGAGTGGGAGGGTTCCTCCCACTCGCCCAAAGGGAGCTGGGGGAGCGGGTGCTCCCTCCGCTTCCCCCGCCGCCTCTTCTTGCCTCGATCGGTTTCGATTATTTTTGAGCGGTCATCCTGCTCATCTCGGTCACCCTCACTGTCAAGACCCCATCCGCGTCGGGTCGCACCGACTCGGAAAATATGAGGGTTGTACACAATCCCCGCTCTTTTCGAGCTTGTCTCAAGCTCGGAAAGAAAGTCCAACCCACCTATTTGATGAGTAGGTGGGACCTTAGGGGAATCCACGATGGGCCCTGCCAACGGGATACTCCTGCCGAGTTTATTGGTTGAACCTGGCTTGAGGAGGAAGGCGAACCCTTCTCCACTTACCCACCCTCCTATGAGCCGAGCTCAACTGGAGGTGGAGAAAGCTCAACACCTTAGGTCGAATTGAACTTGACCTTAGGTGGAAAAGAACTCAACACCTCTAGTCGAGTCGAGCTCGAAATGAGGTGGAAGCCAAACCTTTCTCCACTTAACAACCCTCCTATGAGCCGAGCTCAACTGGAGGTGGAGAAAGCTCAACACCTTAGGTCGAATTGAACTTGACCTTAGGTGGAAAAGAACTCAACACCTCTAGTCGAGCCGAGCTCGACCTGAGGCGGGAGGCAAACCTTTCTCCACTTAACAACCCTCTTATGAGCCGAGCTCAACTGGAGGTGGAGAAAGCTCAACACCTTAGGTCGAATTGAACTTGACCTTAGGTGGAAAAGAACTCAACACCTCTAGTCGAGCCTAGCTCGACCTGAGGCGGGAGGAGGAAACCCCACACCTGCCAGGGAGCCGAGCTCACCCGGAGGTGGAGGAACTCAACACCTAACAGGGAGCAGAGCTCACCTGGAGGTGGAGGAACTCAACACCTAACAGGGAGCCGAGCTCACCTGGAGGTGGAGGACCTCCACACCTAACAGGGAGTCGAGCTCACCTGTAGGGGCAGGAAACTCCACACCTGCCAGGGAGCCGTGCTCACCTGGAGGGGGAGGGAACTAACAATTTCCCGAACTATCCGGGGGCGGAGAACCAGTACATGTCCTAGGTGCTTACCCTCACCGATGGACGGAGGGATTCAACCATCTTATTGAGGCAACTAAGGCAGAGATCCAATCCATGCCTTATGTGCTTACCTTCACATAGAGGTGGATGAACTCGACCGTCTTATCAAAACAACTGAGGCGGAGATCCAATCCGCGTCTTAGGTGCTTAACTTCACCTAGAGGCAGAGGAACTCCACCATCTTACAGAACCACTTACCCTTTCTGAAGTCTTACCTGCAGCGAGTCAACCCGATGAGCCTCCCATTTGCCGGCATTACTGAGCCCGGTGAATGGTCTCTAGTCGGGGATCTTACCGATTGGAGGCGGAAGTACCCGTCCGCGTCCTAGGTGCTTTGCTTACCTGGAGGCAGAGGAACTCAACGCCCTCCCAATCCAATTGGAGGCAGAAGTACCCATCTACGTCCTAGGGGCTTAGCTTACCTGAAGGCAAAGGAACTCAACGCCCTCCCAATCCAATTGGAGGTGGAAGTACCCATCTACGTCCTAGGGGCTTAGCTTACCTGGAGGCAGAGGAACTCAACGCCCTCCCAATCCAATTGGAGGCGGAAGTACCCATCTACGTCCTAGGGGCTTAGCTTACCTGGAGGTAGAGGAACTCAACACCCTCCCAATCCAGCTACCAAGTAGCGAGATGACCCGATGAGTCTCCCATTTGCCGGCATGACTGAGCCCGGAGAATGGTCTCTAGTCGGGGATCTTACCGATTGGAGGCGGAAGTACCCGCCCGCATCCTGGGTGCTTACCTTCACCTGGAGGCAGGGGAACTCAACGCCTTCCCAACCTGACTGGAGGTGGAAGTACCCATCCGCGTCCTAGGTGCTTAGCTCACCTGGAGGCATAGGAACTCAACGCATTCCCAGTCCGACTGGAGGTGGAAGTACCCATCCACGTCCTAGGTGTTTACCTTCACCTGGAGGCAGAGGAACTCAACGCCTTCCCAGTCCCCTTACCGATTGGAGGCGGAAGTACCCATCCGCATCCTAGGTGTTTACCTTCACCTGGAGGTAGAGGAACTCAACGCCCTCCCAATCCAGCTACCAAGTAGCGAGTCGACCTGATGAGTTTCCCATCTGCCGGCATGACTGAGCCTGGAGAATGGTCTCTAGTCGGGGATCTTATCGATTGGAGGCGGAAGTACCCGTCTGCGTCCTAGGTGCTTTGCTTACATGGAGGCAGAGGAACTCAACGCCCTCCCAATCCAATTGGAGGCGGAAGTACCCATCTACGTCCTAGGGGCTTAGCTTACCTGAAGGCAAAGGAACTCAACGCCCTCCCAATCCAATTGGAGGCGGAAGTACCCATCTACGTCCTAGGGGCTTAGCTTACCTGGAGGCAGAGGAACTCAACGCCCTCCCAATCCAATTGGAGGCGGAAGTACCCATCTACGTCCTAGGGGCTTAGCTTACCTGGAGGCAGATGAACTCAACACCCTCCCAATCCAGCTACCAAGTAGCGAGACGACCCGATGAGTCTCCCATTTGCCGGCATGACTGAGCCCGGAGAATGGTCTCTAGTCGGGGATCTTACCGATTGGAGGCGGAAGTACCCGCCCGCGTCCTGGGTGCTTACCTTCACCTGGAGGCAGGGGAACTCAACGCCTTCCCAACCTGACTGGAGGTGGAAGTACCCATCCGCGTCCTAGGTGCTTAGCTCACCTGGAGGCAGAGGAACTCAACGCCTTCCCAGTCCGACTGGAGGTGGAAGTACTCATCCACGTCCTAGGTGCTTACCTTCACCTGGAGGCAGAGGAACTCAACGCCTTCCCAGTCCCCTTACCGATTGGAGGCGGAAGTACCCATCCGCATCCTAGGTGTTTACCTTCACCTGGAGGCAGAGGAACTCAACGCCCTCCCAATCCAGCTACCAAGTAGCGAGTCGACCCGATGAGTTTCCCATCTGCCGGCATGACTGAGCCCGGAGAATGGTCTCTAGTCGGGGATCTTATCGATTGGAGGCGGAAGTACCGCCCGCGTCCTAGGTGCTTACCTTCACCTGGAGGCAGAGGAACTCAACGCCCTCCCAATCCAGCTACCAAGTAGCGAGTCGACCCGATGAGTCTCTCATCTACCGGCATGACTGAGCTCGGAGAATGGTCTCTAGTCGGGGATACTACCAAATGGGAGCGGAGTACCCATCCACGTCCTAGGTGCTTACCTTCACCTGGAGGCAGAGGAACTCAACACTTACCCCAAGCCACTTAGTCAAGGCGTTACCTGAAACCTCTTCATTCATCATCGAGGAGCTACCTGCTTATTACAACGCGCCCCTCTGGGCCTACTTGGTCATATGCACCTTAACCAACTCTTTTATCACCTCCTCCACTTTCTCTGCCTTCTCATTCCTTTCCTTTCTCCTAGTCCTTCCTGCTTCCCTGGTCAACTTACAGGTGGGAGACTTGCCTCTGGAACCGGTCTGCGTAGCTTCCTTGCGTCTCCCCGTGCTTTTGTTGAATCAGGAACAGGGACTCCGCCCCCTTCCTGCTGAGACGGAGGCATCCTCCCTGCCCCCTCACTCGGGGCAGCTGGCCCCAGGAGAGCTGTTGAAGAGCGCTTGCGCTTGAAGGCTCAAGCCTTCCTCCGAGGCTGGCCCCTTCCATTGCCAACACGCTTGCTCTATCTCCATCAAAGACGGCGAGGCAAGCACAGGTGTTGGCGATGTTGTGCACTCGCCCTGAGGGGGGAGTGCAAACCGCAAGACTTCCCGGATTGACTTCCTGAACTCCTTGAAGTCACCTTTCTTCATGCACTCGCCGGAAGGGGTGAGTCCCCCAGCTCATCGCTTCCAGCCATGAGACTTGCCCGGAGCTTTCCGAACTAGCTGCTTCCACGCTCACCGCACCATGATGTTGAAACCAGTAACCCGGTTTCGACGTTCGCAAGGGGGATGCAGCTAACCCTTACTTGACTTGAGCGAGACCCTTGACCAGTCACTAAGAGCCGAAGAAACTTGCCCTTGGAGAACACCTAAGTCCACAAACGGACCCCTTAAGCTGCAGCGTGGAGGTCCCACCACATACCCGGAAGCTCACAAGGAACTTCCCCTCCCAAGCCAATGCTGAGCCTGGGCACCTTGGAGGGCACTAAGGATCACCTCACCGTCCACCTTCAATGACAGGGGGAGGGGAGGGGTAGTGCTTGCTCACACGCGAGGGAGGGGGGTACCAACAAACCATCCCAAGGTGCCCATGGGGGTCTATTTATAGACTTCCCAAAAATTGGGCTGCGGATAGCCGAAATTCCCCTATCCGCAGCTCAACCATGACCCTGAACGGACAACGCAGGAAGGGGGGCGAATGGGGCTCGAGGTGCCCACTCCCCCCTTCGCAAGAGGTCTTACCTGCCCCCCCCCCCCCCCCTCCCCCCCCTAAAGGGGGTCGGGCGAGTGGGAGGGTCCCTCCCACTCGCCCAAAGGGGGCCGGGTTGGGCGAGTGGGAGGACTCCTCCCACTCGCCCGAAGGGGACCGGCGAGTGGGAGGGCCCCTCCCACTCGCCCAAAAAAGGGGGGCGGCGAGTGGGATGCCCCTCCCACTCGCCCGGGCGAGTGGGAGGACTCCTCCCACTCGCCTAAAGAGGGGGGCGGTGAGTGGGATGCCCCTCCCACTCGCCCGGTGAGTGGGAGGACTCCTCCCACTCGCCTAAAGAGGGCCGAGCGAGTGGGAGGGTTCCTCCCACTCGCCCAAAGGGAGCTGGGGGAGCGGGTGCTCCCTCCGCTTCCCCCGCCGCCTCTTCTTGCCTCGATCGGTTTCGATTGTTTTTGAGCGGTCATCCTGCTCATCTCGGTCACCCTCACTGTCAAGACCCCATCCGCGTCGGGTCGCACCGACTCGAAAAATATGAGGGTTGTACACATATCGTAAATGAACTTGGGTAATTATGGAGCATTAGTCAACTTATTGAGCCAATTATGGTATGCATGTCGGAGACCGTAAATGAACTTGGGTAGATGACAAACATGATTATTGCCGATAGAGTGGAAAACCGGCGGGAGGCGTATGTCTACCTTCTTATTGAGATTGTCATGTAGAAAAACGTTGTTGACGTCCATTTGATGCAACTCCCAGCCACAAGAAGAGGTAATAGAAAGGCAAACTTGAACATAAATAATGTCAACTGGAGCAAAAGGTTCAAGAAAATCAAGACCTTTGATTTGTCTGAATCCCTTTGTCACTAATGTAGCCTTGTATCGCTCAATCGTGCCATCAGCCATGCGTTTGATATTGTACATCTAACGAAAGTCGATAGGTTTTTGTTGGACGCAAATGCTCAAGAGCCCATGTTTGATTTTCTTCAAGCGCGCTAATCTTGGCGGCCATGGCATCCCGCCATTTCAGACACCACATGACTTCAACATATGAATATGGCTCAACATTGGAGGAGATAGCCCCAAAAAAACACCTATGACTGTGAGAAATATTATCAAGGGTTGCATATTTATTTAACAAATATGGGATACCTGAAGAGCGGTCATGGGTCGGTAACATAAGAGGGGTGGTGTTTCATTAGTGATGGAGAGAATATGTTGAATGTGCTGCTTGGATCGATTGCGACCATAGTTGTTGGGGGCTATTTTTACCATGTCAGTGTGAGACCCGATAGTGGAGTAAACCACAAAGTTCTTTAACCGTGTTGGTGGACGAGTAGCACATTTGGGCCGACTGGCTGTAAGAAATAAAACAATGTGCGCAGTCAACTTAGATGTCAAGTGGTTAAAATGTAATGATATCATAATAAATATAAATGATATCTTGTTTTACTTTACAGCTGGTTAATAAGAGATAAAATGATACTTATCCTCCAGCTATCTGCACCCCATGTAAAAGCTTATAAATAGTTCTGTTTGTTAATAAAAAAGTAAGTAGTTTTATTTTGTTCAATCAAACCTCTCTGAACAGTTTTTGGATTCTTAAAAGGTTTAAATTACCATCAGTGGTATCAGAGCCATACTTCTTATGATCTCTTAGAGTTTTCATATAACTCTCAAACCAGTTAATGGCCTCATCATCTACCTCCTCTTTCTCTCAATCCCACTCTACAATCCCTGTATTTAATGGTGAGAAATACCAACACTGGTGGGTTCAAATGCGCACGGTGTTCAAATCACAAGGCTTATGGGAATTGGTACAACAGGGACCTATATAAATAGTTAAAGGCAAAGCACCAGAGATTATGATACGCCCGAAAACGGTTGCGTATTTTGTACGCAAGTGCACGTGCCGGCTCAAGTAATATAATGTGAGTTAAATATCGTTCCCACGGAGAGGTGTTAAACTCAGTGCTCGCAAATACCAGTTATGCCTTTTCTTCAAATCCAAGGTATTCAAATATTTGTGATAATGATTATGAAAGCAAAAATTATCAGTAAACTATTTTTAAATTAAAATTAATGGCAGATCTATAATAAAACACTTTTCAATCCGTTATGAGAAATCTTGTATTGTGATTTCCTAAATCTAATGCAATGATTTTATAAATAAAACTTTGTGAAAAATGCGTGGTGAAATATCGTGCAACGATTTTAATTTAGACAACCGTACCTCTCGATATCGGATCTCCCTAATTCCTTATCTCCTCTGTCATCTCTAACTTGAGTGACATAAAGAACCGCATAATAAATAAAAACCTATGTTGCTAACGCCAAGGGGAAATCTCTTTCTCCCTTCAAACGCTATATCGAACTTATGATACCCTTACGCAACTCATCCCTCGAATTATGAAGCGCAGTAGATAAACGAAACCTTGATCAGAAGTTTCAACATAAAGATCATAAGAACGATAACGATCAATCACCAAACATTCACAAAGAAAAATTAAAACAACATCATCATTGCAAAAGAAATAGTATTCTCACAACACAAGATTGCAGGATTTAGTTCATGTTTGAGCGAAAACAACAAAATAACGGGTAGATCTTACTAGACATGATAAATATCAGATAAATCTTCCCTTCTTCAATGATTTGTACGCGTTTCCCGCCTCCGAAATCAAATTCCTGGGCTGATCTCCTTCTTCGTTCCCCAAAATCTCTCTCTGACTTTCTCTCTCTATAATGGCCGAAAAAAAAGAATAAAAATGCTCCACTTTTAATGGCTGAAAAACTGCTTTTAAATATTTCCTTTTCTCTTTCCAGGCGGGCCCCACTGTCAATAATATTTTAATGTTGAACAGATGCCTTTTAAAACAATTGAAACGGTCCAAATTTGACTGAATTTGGAATTTAATTTCCATCCATAACTGCCGAAATCAAATATATTTCGGATCTGAAAATTCTGTAACCGCCGACAAGTTGCAACTTTTCTGCCACTTATTTTTAAAATCTGGAATTCTGCTTCTTAAAACTGTCAGATATGTTATAACATTTTTCAGATTATGTTACAACATATTCTAGTTTTTCAACAACACTTAGCATTCGATCCTTGACTCGATTTCTTCACAAATCCTGTCATAAAAACATTCAAAACTAGACGTAATAATGATTTAAACTCCAAGTAACAATTCATTTGAATATATATAATTTTCATTCATAATTATTATATAACATAAACAAAAAAGGTTAAATTAAGATGCAAGATAACTTCTTTTTGCGAAGTTATCACACCCCCATACTTGAATTCTTGCTAGTCCCTAGCAAAGGTAATTCATGATAAACCAGGAAACGATAAATGCTTATGAAAGTGTAGATTCAATTCATCCTACATTTCATTATAAGTCACAGAAAATATATTCAAGTCATTCGCATTAACTGGTGATAAAATTGCTCATCTTTTAGAGTTCAAACCTTACAAATCCATGAGTGAGATATAATATAAAGTTCAATTAAGAATTCAAGTGTTAGATGTGAAGTTCTTAAAAAGTATCCACTTCCCTTATAACTTATTTTTGATAAACTTCGTCACCAATAGGATAGATCAAACGTAGACTAAGACTTTGATATGACCTCTACATGAGTTTGGTAGTAACCGGTGCCAAATGAAACGACTTGATGAATTTGAACTGATAGGTGACTATTTCCCGAATTAATCATCATAGTGGCTCTCCAAATTATGGGGTTTAATTTTCAATAACATTTTTTTTTGATATTTTTCATAGTTGGGATCATTCCAAATATGCGTGAACATACTTGGGCCACATATCACTATGATATAAAGATACTTTTTTTTTCATCATAGTTGGGATCATTCTAAGTATGCGCGAGCAAACTTAGGCCACATATCACTATGATATATATATTTTTTATATAACACTCATAACTGGTCGGCCAACTAGATACAAAGTTAAGGAAGGATAAGGAAATAAAGAACCAAGGCTTTAAGCTCAAAGGTAATAGGTGATAGCACCCGGTAAGGAGTTATGTGGAAGCGAAGGTTAACTACGTCTGCTCAACATGTTGGCTATTATCATTGAATTAGTACATGCTCAATCTCTTCCCATTAAGATCCGAAGTCACCTAAATACAATTTAAATGGTGTAAATTTTTTTTTAAGAACTATAGTGCATAGTGAAAAAGAATTCTTAAGAGAACTTTAGTAAATCCTACTAATTTCAAATTCTCAGTCTGAACTCGTAGGACTGACTCATCTATCACACAAATTAAATTGAAGACTTGAATAGCTCTATTTTTTTTAAAGAAAATAAATATAGAATTTCATGAACTACACTTCATAAGGAATTTGTCGCGGGAGACAGAGTGAAATGTGACTCCGTGCCCCCATACTTGAACCTTTACTAGGCCCTAGTAAAGAATACCAATAAATGAGCCGGGAATAGTAGAATGAGCATCAGAAATTGTTCAATTGAAAAGAACATTTAGAAAAGTATTGCAGACGAGAGGAGTCATTCATCAAAGCAAAAACTTTAAAGTAACTTAACGTAGCAGCACCACTAGATATCAATACTGTTTAAAACAGTTTAACCGCACTCATCATAACAGCAATATTGAAATTAGTAAAGCAATAGAGTTGTAGAAACATGATACATCAGCATTTAATATCAGCCTAATTGTCACAAAAGGATGTTGTCTCCATATAATAGACCAAATAAAAACATATAAGATTTCATGCAAAGTAGAATGAAGAGTGACACAAGCATTCAGAAAATATTGTTATGTTAGGTAGAGACAAAAACTGGGCTGCTAAGATTAAATCAGAACGCATCACTATTGCTCGCACCAGTTCCATCTTCCTCATCATCTTCGTCCGCGTCCTCACCATCATCGGCGTCATCGCCTTCTTCATCATCCTCATCCGCATCCTCACCATCATTGGTGTCATCCTCCTCCACATAGGTTTTTGGAACGGCTATGTTTTCTACCGGGATATTAGCATGACGAAGGAGCTGAATTTGATTATGGTGTAGGACATTTAAGTATGCTGTTATATGACGGTGCAGCTGGCGCTGATGTTTTGCTGTAGCGTGTATGTACTTCAGGATAATCGGCCAATCTGGTGGATTTGCGTAAGGAGGTGCAGGAGTAGGTGGCAGAGTAGGAGAAGCGGGGGCCGACTTTTTACTTTTAGATTTTGTAACTCAACTTGTTGAAGCAGTAGCCGCTGATTTAGTCTTTATTGGGGAATCATCTGAAGCAACCTTAATATACGATGAAATAACTGCGTGTGTGATGGGTCGACCAACTTGATTGCAAACATCCAAAGCCGCCATGCTTACTCCAGCATAACAGCAAAAGGTCGTTATTAGTGTGGGGAACCAAAGTTGACGGCCAGTCAATTTGAACTTTTGTAATAATTGATTGAATATAATACGGTCGACATTAACAGGGTGACCCATAAGAATGCAATAAATGAGGAAAGAGCGATCGAAGGATACATGGTTCTGATGCTTAGTGGGCATGAGACTTGTGTTAACAAAGAGCAGCCATACCTTGGCTTCGCGGCTAAAATGTGATGATTTCAGGGTGTGTTTTGCTGCACTAGCCCATTCGATTTCAGAGGATAAGCACAATGCCTTTGCAACATCTAAATGAGAAGTGTTAGCCTTGAGAGTCTCATAATCATGCCACGCCGTTGTGGGTATATCGAAGTAGTCGTTGATGGCTTCGGCTGAGAAATTGATTTCCTTCCCCCTCACTGCAGTTATGCCATTTGTATGGACACGTCCGTTGGCATAGAACTCATGAACCCACTGTAAAACAGCATCAGTGCGAGGGTGGCAGAATGTTGTCCAACCTAATTTTTCAATTTGCTGAACGTAGACTTTACTCCATGATTTGATTTCCAGTTGAAATCCACGCTCATAGATGACCGGTAGGGTTTTCATCAACTCGAATCGCTCCTTGGCCTCATCATTCACAAAGCGTGTGTACTTATGAGCCACTGTTTTTCCTTTGGAACTCTTGGGAGCCATGCCTAGGAGCGGAGATCACACTTACTAATGGAGAGCAGACGAGAAAACAAGGGTAGAATGGAGAATAATGAGGCTTACCGCAATCGTATGTGGAAACGTAGTGGCCGACGTTGGTCGCAGCTAGTGGAAGCCGCCGGAAGAGACAAATCGCGCCACCTGGTTTCCGCCTGGGAGGAAAGGGATCGGGCTGCTAGGTTTAGCGAGACAGATGAATAGGGGCAGCGGTTCAGTTGAAAGAGAGTCGCCTGATGTCGCCTTCGCAATAGGGATCGCCGGTCGCCGGCGGTAACGCACGCGAGAGAGGCCTGCGCACAGGGATGCGAGAAATCGCTCGGTAGGGTTTAGGCGGCGTGGAGGGTTCGACGAACGGAGATGCTTAGTGCATCGATGATGTTAAACCGGGAAAATGTTTAGGCGGCGTGGAGGGTTCGACGAACGGAGATGCTTAGTGCATCGATGATGTTAAACCGGGAAAATGTTTAGGCGGCGTGGAGGGTTCGACGAACGGAGATGCTTAGTGCATCGATGATGTTAAACCGTGAAAATGTTTAGGCGGCGTGGAGGGTTCGACGAACCGGCGGGCAGAGTAATAGCCACGCGTCTAGTTCAATTGGGCCGGTTCAGTTGAACCGGACGGAACTTGGAGACTAGGCTTATGTAGAAGAAAAAGACAGTAATAAATGAGTTATAACCTATTGTTTTTTGAAGTTATAACCTTTTTTTTTTAAATTTAATCCAAAATGTTGATACTCCGGAATTGTTCAGGCACGCTGCAATCTATGAAGTTGGGGAACATATTTTCTCAACTAAGACCATACAAAATTTATAAATATATTGTTATATATTTAATATATGAAATTAAAGGATTTCACACGCAAATATAACATAGGATAATTGGAATGACCAAAAACCAAAAGCTAGAAAATGGGTTGCCTCCCAGTAAGCGCCTTAGTTTATGTCCCGGCAGGACACGCACTCGGAGTTCACGTTAGACTAAAGTGACGAATGACACCATCCGATCGTCATCACCTCTCATATACAATTTCAATCTTTCGCCGTTAACTTTAAATTCCGTACCATCATTCTCATTAATAATAGTCACGGAACCATAAGGGTGCACCGTTTTAATCTTGAACGGTCCCGACCACCGAGATTTAAGCTTCCCAGGAAACAATTTTAAGCGCGAGTTGAATAACAATACTAATTGTCCCGGCTCGAACTGTTTTTCCTTTAGATGTCGGTCGTGCCACTTCTTTGTCCGCTCCTTATAAATTTTTGAATTTTCATACGCGTGCATTCTAATCTCCTCCAATTCATTTAATTGAAGTAATCTCGTCTTGCCAGCGTCTTGGAAATCATAATTGATCTTCTTTATCGCCCAGTAAGCACGGTGCTCTAGCTCCAAAGGTAAGTGACAAGATTTTCCGTAGACTAGCCTATATGGGGTCAGACCAAGAGGTGTTTTAAAAGCCGTGCGATAGGCCCAAAGTGCGTCGTTAAGTTTTTGAGACCAGTCTCTACGATTAGTGCTAACTGTCTTTTCTAGGATTTTCTTGATTTCCCTATTTGACAACTCAGCTAGCCCATTCGTTTGGGGGTGATAAGCTAGTGCGACTTTGAGTGTCACCCCGTATTTTCTAAGCAGAGACGTGAATTGGGTATTGCAAAAGTGACTCCCCCCATCGCTAATAATTGCTCTAGGTGTCCCGAATCGATTGAATATGAAATTTTTCAGAAAATTCAGGACAACCTTGGCATCATTTTTCGTTGTGGCGATCGCTTCTATCCACTTTGATACGTAGTCGACGGCCAAAAAGATATAAATGTTACCGTTAGAATTCACGAATGGGCCCATAAAATCTATGCCCCAAACATCAAATAATTCGACTTCTAGTATTATGTTCATGGGCATCACATCAGTCTTACCTATGTTCCCAATTCGTTAACACCTATCGCACCGTTTTACAAACACGTTGGAATCCCGAAACAAAGTAGGCCAATAAAACCCGGCCTCTAACACTTTCATCGCCGTTCTCGTTCCCATGAAATGACCTCCATACGGTGAACTATGACACTTTTCTAAGATTAAATTCATTTCTTCCTCTGGTATGCAGCGTCTCACAACACCATCTGCTCCAACCTTAAACAAGTAAGGTTCATCCCATAAATATGAGCGCACCTGATATAAAAATTTCTTTCTTTGATGATAGGTTAAATCAGAAGGTATAATATTACTAACTAAGTAGTTCACAAAATCTGCATACCAAGGTGCTATACTTTCAGATATAGCCAACAACCACTCGTCCGGAAATCTCTCCTCGATTTCAGAATGTAATGACTGATATGTATTCTCAAGCCTAGACAAATGATCCGCAACAGGATTTTCTGTTCCTTTTCTATCTTTAATTTCTACATCAAACTCCTGTAAGAGGAGTACCCATCGGATCAGACGAGGTTTTGCGTCTCTTTTCTCCATCAGATAACGAATCGCTGCATGGTCAGTATATACTATCACCTTTGTACACAAAAGATACGATCTAAATTTTTCAAATGCGAAAACTACCGCTAATAATTCTTTCTCAGTTGTAGTGTAGTTGACTTGGGCATCAATAAGGGTTTTACTCGCATAAGCTATCGTGTGAAAAACTTTCCCCCGCATTTGCCCCAAGACAACGCCCACGGCATAATCCTTGCATCACACATTAAGACAAAAGGTTCTTCCCAATACGGGGTAACTATAATAGGTGCAGTAGTCAAACGATTTTTAAGTTCATCAAAAGCTTTTAGACAATCGTCGCCAAAATAAAATTTCACGTCTTTTTCTAATAGACCACTCAATGGTTTAGCAATTTTCGCAAAATCTTGAATAAATCTTCGATAAAATCCGGCGTGGCCTAAAAAGCTCCGTAACATCTTCAAATTTTTTGGTGGCGGTAACTTTTCAATCACATCCAATTTTGCTTTATCTACTCCCAAACCCATTTTAGAAACATGGTGACCAAGCACAATCCCTTCGCGTACCATGAAGTGACATTTCTCCCAATTAAGAACAAGATTGGTTTCGACACAACGTGCAAGCACCTTTTCTAGACAATTCAAACAAGCTTCAAATGATTTGCCAAAAATAGAGAAATCATCCATAAATATTTCAATACCATCATCCATAATATCAGAAAAAATGGCAATCATACATCGTTGAAAGGTGGCCGGTGCGTTGCACAAACCAAAAGGCATCCTCCTAAATGCGAAAGTCCCATACGGACAAGTGAAGGTAGTTTTTTCTTGGTCGTCAGGGTCTACAGTAATTTGATTATAACCTGAGTATCCATCTAGAAAACAGAAAAAATCATTTCCTGCTAACTTATCTAGGACTTGGTCAATGAAAGGTAAAGGGAAGTGATCTTTTCTCGTGGCTTTATTGAGTTTCCTGTAGTCCATACAAATGCGCCACCCTGTAATAGTCCTAGTGGATACCATCTCACCCCTCTCATTCTTTATTACCGTCATCCCTCCTTTCTTCGGGACACATTGCACCGGTGAAACCCATGCACTATCCGAGATAGGGTAAATAATGCCTGCATCAAGCCATTTGATAATTTCCTTTTTAACGACTTCCTTCATGGGCGGGCTTAAACGACGATGATGTTCTATCGATCCATTAAAAGACTCCTCCAAGAGTATTTTATGCATACAAAGGGAAGGGCTTATTCCCTTAATATCTACGATCGTCCATCCTATAGCTAACTTATATTGCTTTAATAAATTAATTAATTTATTAAATTGTTCCGGAAGTAATTTGGAGTTAACAATGATAGGCAAAGTGTCATTATCTCCTAGATAAGCATATGTGAGATGATCTGGAAGAGGTTTTAAGTCTAAAATTGGCTGCTCTATAATGGAAGGCCTCTCCGCTAATGATTTCTCCGGCATTTCAAGTGGTTCCGGTTTACGGAAAAATGTAGATGGTCCTTTAAGGACTTGTAAACATTCATGAACCTGCTCATCATCATCAGACAACACTTCATTTGTTAATACATGTGACAATAAATTATCTTGATCATCTAATTTAAATTTTAAAGCATAATCATAAAGTGATATGCTTCGAACATCCTCCATATCATCCGCTTTCGAATAAGGGTACTTCATAGCTTTGAGCACATTAAAAGTAACATGCTCGTCATTGACTCTCATAGTCAATTCCCCTTTTTGTACGTCGATTAAGGTTCTCCAGGTTGCTAGAAAAGGTCTCCCTACAATGATGGGAACCTCCTTATCCTCCTCCATGTCTAAGACTACAAAGTCCGCAGGAAAAATGAATTTATCCACCTTGACTAATACATCTTCTATAACTCCCTTTAGAAAAGCAAGAGTTTTATCAGCTAATTGCAAAGTAATCGACGTTCTTGTAATATCACCTAATCCCAACTTCTTATAAATCGAAAGAGGCATTAAGTTAATACTTGCCCCTAAATCACACAATGCCTTTCCTTTAAATTGATATCCAATGGAGCATGGTATGGTAAAGCTTCCCGGATCTTTTAATTTCGGGGGAAGTTTCTTTTGAAGGATTGCGCTGCACTCATGAGTGAGTGCTACCGTTTCATTTTCTTCGAATTTTCTCTTCTTAGTAAGAATATCTTTCATGAATTTAACGTAACTTGGCATCTGTTCTAGGGCATCGGCAAATGGAATATTAATTTGCAATTTCTTGAATATTTCTAAAAATTTCTGGAACTGATGATCTAACTTGCTCTTTCTTAACCTCTGAGGGAAAGGTGGTGGAGGATATACAATTTCGTCCTTATTCTTCTTTAATGAATCAATTTTAGTTTCAGTCTTCTTCTCCCCTACTATTTCTACTTCATCTCCGTCCTTACCGTTACTCTTAGGTGTTGGTTCTTCATCTGGCTTATTTAGATTCACACTCTCCAAATTATTTTCTTCACTACTCTTCTTTGTTTGTTCCTCAACATAACCATTTTCTAATTCTCTTCCACTCCGTAACATCACCGCTTTACATTGTTGGTTATCTCCTTTAGGATTAGGGGTTGTATCGGCTGGAAGTGTTCCTTGGGGTCTAAGGCTTAATGCGTTGGCAATTTGACCTAGTTGAGATTCTATTATTCGTAGTGACCCCTCCAAGCTAGACACACGTGCATCATTCTTTTGCATGGTTTCAATGATAAAATCATCGGTTACTTTCCTAGGTGCTCCTTGTTGAATAACATTATGATTTTGGTGAGGATTAGAATTTGAATTAAATAGATGTGTAGGAGTCATTCCGGAATTATTTTGCCATAAAAAGTTTGGATGGTTTCGCCATTCGGGATTATAATTATTTGAGAATGCATTATTATGTTGCCTTTGTTGACCACTAATATAATTAGCTTCCTCATTATGGCTAACAAGTTGTTCTACTGTGAGTGAAGGATTCATGATAGGCAAAGGATTAGATATGCTATTTACTTGGGGAGTCATCTGAGTTTGGTTTAAAGTTAAAGCATCTAACCTCTTGTTCATTGAATTGAATTGGGCGGTTATTTGTGCCGCAAAAGAAGTGAATTGATCGACTTGATATAAACCAGACGTAGAAGATGTCGATTGTCGATCCATTGAGTGATAGTGATTGGAGGACAAATCCTCTAGTATCGCGTAAGCATCCTCGGGATACTTATTCATCAAAGATCCTCCTGCAGCTCCATCCACTTGAATCATAGTGGAAGTCTGGAGGCCATTGTAAAAGGTCCACACCTGTTGATGGATGGCTAAGCCATGATGAGGACACTTCCGCAATAATTCTTTGAAACGTTCCCACGCATCATAAAGTGTTTCACCATTAATTTGCACAAACGTAGATATGTCTCGCATAAGTTTGGTTGTTTTAGATGGAGGAAAGTACTTAGCTAAGAATTTTTCCATTAGCGAAGTCCAAGTCATGATAGACGCATTATGCATAGAGTTTAACCAATCTTTTGTTTTACCTTCTAATGAAAAAGGGAACAGGCGAAGCTTAATAGCTTCATCTGAAGCACCGTTAATCTTGAATATCTCGCAAATTTCTATAAAAGTCCTTAAATGTGAGTTGGGGTCTTCGTGATTTAGTCCGCCAAATTTACTATTTTGAACTAAGTGCATGGCAGTAGGATCTATTCTGAAGTTATTAGCTTCAATGGCAGGTCTAGCTATACTGAATTGGACTCCCCCTCGATAAGGCATGTTATAATCGCGACATGTTCTTCTATTTTCAATTGGATTTCCATTATGCTCTACCTGTCCTTTTAGGTCTTGGCCTTCCTGATGAACTTCATCATTTACGTGTTGCTCGTTTGGATCCATTATAGGTTGATTAATATGGCCCAACCTAAGTGACTTTCGATTTTGTCTACAAGTACGTTCTATTTCAGAGTTTAATGGAATTAGTTCTACGGAACGATACCTGGACATGCACTACAAAGATAACAGATAATAACAACAACAAATAAACTAAAATTAAAACTTGGGCTCCAAATACTAAGAGTCACCAATATTGCAAGATAAACACTAAATTCGCCGCACCTCCCCAGCAACGGCGCCAAAAACTTGATACGCCCGAAAACGGTTGCGTATTTTGTACGCAAGTGCACGTGCCGGCTCAAGTAATATAATGTGAGTTAAATATCGTTCCCATAGAGAGGTGTTAAACTCAGTGCTCGCAAATACCAGTTATGCCTTTTCTTCAAATCCAAGGTATTCAAATATTTGTGATAATGATTATGAAAGCAAAAATTATCAGTAAACTATTTTTAAATTAAAATTAATGGAAGATCTATAATAAAACACTTTTCAAACCGTTATGAGAAATAATCTTGTATTGTGATTTCCTAAATCTAATGCAATGATTTTATAAATAAAACTTTGTGAAAAATGCGTGGTGAAATATCGTGCAACGATTTTAATTTAGACAACCGTACCTCTCGATATCGGATCTCCCTAATTCCTTATCTCCTCTGTCATCTCTAACTCGAGTGACATAAAGAACCGCATAATAAATAAAAACCTATGTTGCTAACGCCAAGGGGAAATCTCTTTCTCCCTTCAAACGCTATATCGAACTTATGATACCCTTACGCAACTCATCTCTCGAATTATGAAGCGCAGTAGATAAACGAAACCTTGATCAGAAGTTTCAACATAAAGATCATAAGAACGATAACGATCAATCACCAAACATTCACAAAGAAAAATTAAAACAACATCATCATTGCAAAAGAAATAGTATTCTCACAACACAAGATTGCAGGATTTAGTTCATGTTTGAGCGAAAACAACAAAATAACGGGTAGATCTTACTAGACATGATAAATATCAGATAAATCTTCCCTTCTTCAATGATTTGTACGCGTTTCCCCCCTCCGAAATCAAATTCCTGGGCTGATCTCCTTCTTCGTTCCCCAAAATCTCTCTCTGACTTTCTCTCTCTATAATGGCCGAAAAAAAAAAGAATAAAAATGCTCCACTTTTAATGGCTGAAAAACTGCTTTTAAATATTTCCTTTTCTCTTTCCAGGCGGGCCCCACTATCAATAATATTTTAATGCTGAACAGATGCCTTTTAAAACAATTGAAACGGTCCAAATTTGACTGAATTTGGAATTTAATTTCCATCCATAACTGCCGAAATCAAATATATTTCGGATCTGAAAATTCTGTAACCGCCGACAAGTTGCAACTTTTCGGCAGAAAAGTTGCAACTTATTTTTAAAATCTGGAATTCTGCTTCTTAAGACTGCCAGATATGTTATAATATTTTTCAGATTATGTTATAACATATTCCAGTTTTCAACAACACTTAGCATTCGATCCTTGACTCGATTTCTTCACAAATCCTGTCATAAAAACATTCAAAACTAGACGTAATAATGATTTAAACTCCAAGTAACAATTCATTTGAATATATATAATTTTCATTCATAATTATTATATAACATAAACAAAAAAGGTTAAATTAAGATGCAAGATAACTTCTTTTTGCGAAGTTATCAGATTACAGAAGCAAAAAGAGAAGAAATTGCAATGAAAGATGAAAGGGCACTTATGCTTATTCAACAGGGTGTCACAGAGGTAATATTTCCTAGAATAATGAGTTCAGAAACTGTCAAAGAGGCGCGAGGCATCCTTAGTGAAGAATATAAGGGATCACCCAAAGTTGTGGCAATGAAACTTCAAACTATATGGACTGAATTGGATTCAGTAACCATGAAAGCAGGAGAATCTGTACAAGATTTCCTTGCTAAAGTAATAAACTTGATAAACCAAATAAGAGCCCTTGGAGACACAGTTGAGGATAAACATATTGTCCCAAAGCTTTTAGGAAGTCTACCTAGTTCTTTTAATCCTGCATTAACAGCCATAGAGGAGTCAAAGGATATATACAAACTCCCTTTAACAGAGCTAGCAGCATCTTTAAAATCCCATGAAGATAGGTTAGGAAGAGATTCCCAATCTATAAATCAGGCGTTACAAACCAAAGTAAAAATTATCAGATCTAGAGTAGAGCACAAAAAAGGAGAATCTTACAAAACACCCCTTAGAAAGGAAGAAAGAAAAAATACTCAACCATGGGTAAAACCAGGCAGAGGAAGAGGTAGAGGAAACAGTCCCGTACAATTTCAAGAGAAAAGTATGGGGCAACCTCCAATCTATTGCATCATCTGTAATAAAACAACTCATAATTCACGAGATTGTTTTTCAAGATGTAAGAGATGCAAAATACCAAATCATGCGGACAAGGATTGTTGGCATAAAGAATCTTCCCACTTTGTTGAAAAAGAAAAAGGTGGAGAAGGGTCAGAAAAACTGTTTTATTCTTGCTTAAAAATAGAATCTGAACAGTCCAATCTATGGTACATAGATAGTGGATGTTCAGCTCGCATGACCTACCAAAAAACAGCAGTTCATAAAGTTAGATGAGAGTTATAAAGCAAAAGTGTATCTAGGAAATGGTGAAGCAGCAAACATAGAAGGCAAGGGAGACATCTATATCAAAACACCAGCAGGATACATCAAAATAATTACAGATGTACAATTTGTTCCTCAACTTGCTCAAAACCTACTGAGTGTAGGTCAGTTTCTCCAAAAAGGATATTCAGTTTCTTTTGATAACAATATTTGTCATATTTTTGAAGGCAAAACAGGGGCCCTAATTATCTCAGCAAAAATGGGAAAGAATAGAGTATTTTCGTTGGATCTATCTCTCTCTATTCAACAAACTGCAATGATTTGTTCACAGAAAATCAACACTACAATGTTATGGCATCATCGACTGGGCCACCTACATCATGAAGCAATTCATAATATGCAAAGAAAGGAATTAGTCTCAGGACTACCTGAAATGTCAAAAGAACAAATGTTTTGTTCCAGCTGTGCTAAAGGAAAAGCTCACAAGCTTCCCTTCCCTCCATCAACTGAAGGAAATTCACAGCATCCATTGGATTTAATTCATGGAGACCTTTGGGGATGAACTGCAACTAAGTCCCTTGGAGGTAAAGTTTACTACTTCCTTTTGGTTGATGATTTTAGCAAATTCATGTGGGTGTATTTTCTCTCTTCAAAGTCTGAATCGTTTCAAGAATTTCAAAATTTCAAAAGAGAAGTTGAAAACCAATTTAGCTCAGCCATTAAGATGTTTAGAACTGATAGGGGGGAGAGTTCACCTCCAATTAGTTCAACAAATTATGTACAGAAAGTGGAATAAAAAGACAACTTACAGCCCCCTACTCACCACAACAAAATGGGGTGGTAGAAAGGAAGAACAAAACTGTTGTCGAGATGGCTAGAACGATGCTAATTCACAAAGGATTACCAAATGAATTTTGGGCTGAAGCTGTAAATACAGATGTTCACATACTTAACAGATCTTCTACTAAAGCTCTTCAAAACTCTACCCCTTATCAACAACTTTTCAAAAGAAAACCCACTTTACAGTATCTGAAAGTGTTTGGATGTACTGCTTTTATGTTGCTTCAAAGAGGAAGAGAAGAGAAGATGGACAGCAAGAGCAAAGAATACATCTTTATTGGATACAGTGAGCAATCAAAGACTTATAGACTATATGAGCCAATAGAAAAGAAATTACTAATCTCCCATGATGTTATTTTCAATGAATCAGGTGAATGGAATTGGGACTCAGATAAGCAGGACACAATACCTCAAAGACGAGTGGTTGATTCACAACAGATTAATGAATCCATCCATCCTTATCCTCAGGATTGGCAAGATCAAGGTGATTCCTCTGATTCTAGCTCTTCATCATCGCCCCATAAAATGCGCATCTTGGAAGAAATTTATCAGCAAAGTGATGTAGCCTTAATATCAATTGCTCCACATTCATTTGCTGAAGCTCATTCACAACTTGAATGGAAACTTGATATGGAAGAAGAAATCAATATGATAAATAAACACAACACTTGGGACCTAGTAAATAAACCGCCAGAAAAAGCAGTTATTGCTTTGAAATGGCTCTATAGGATTAAATACAATGAAGATGGGACTATCTCAAGACATAAAGCTCGACTTGTAGCCAAAGGCTACTCACAATAATATGGCAAGGATTATGAAGAAACTTATGCTCCTGTTGTTCGTATGAATACCATACGCCTCCTTTTAGCTTATGCAGCTCAACTTCAACTACATGTGTACCATTATGATGTAAAATCTGCTTTTCTTAATGGATCCATCGTAGAGGAAGTTTATGTGGAGCAACCCCAAGGCTTCATTAAGCAAACACAAGAAAACAAGGTATACAAACTAAACAAAGCCTTGTATGGTCTCAAACAGGCACCACGTGCTTGGAATGCAAATATAGATTCATATTTGCAAGAAAATAACTTCAAAAAGTGTGAAAGTGAACCAACCTTTTACTCCAGAAGAGAAGATGAGAAGTTCTTACTCCTAGGTTTATATGTTGATGACTTATTGATCACTGGAAATTCTACTACAATGCTAAGTAAATTTCAACTTGAAATGGAAACCAAGTATGAAATGACAAACTTAGGAAAAATGAAGTTCTTCCTCGGAATTCAAGTTCTTCAACATCAAAAAGGTATCTTTCTGTCCCAAAGTAACTATGCAAAAGAGATATTAAAGAAATTCCACATGAGTGATAGTAATCCTTCACTCACCCCTATGGGAAAAGGTGAAAAACTTCAAAAGGCAGCATCCGAAGAATGTATGACAGAAGACTTATATAGATCTATAGTCAGATCTTTGATATACTTGTCCAATACGCGCCCGGATATAGAGAATGTTGTAAACACTGTTTCCAGATTTGTTAGTTGTCCTTCTAAACAACATTTTGCAGCTCTCAAGCGCATTCTTCGCTATATCCAGGGAACCATCACGTTTGGACTGCAATACAACAAAGATCAGCATTCTGATTACAAGGGTTCTGTGATGCAGATTGGGGCGGAGATTTAGAAGATCGAAAAAGTACTAGCGGGTATTTATTCATGCTAGGTAAGAAAACTGTGACTGGAGCTCTCGCAAGCAACAGACGGTAGCTCTTTCAACAGCAGAAGCCGAATATATGGCCCTCTGTGCTGCAAGCTGTGAAGCTACCTGGTTAAGAGAGATGATGAAAGAAATAACTCGAAAAAAGGAAGAAGACGAAGCCACCATCTTAAACTGTGACAACACATCAGCGATCGCTTTAGCGAAGAATCCCCTAACTCAACACAAAACGAAGCACATTGATCTACGACCGCACTTCATCAGAGAGAAAGTAGAACAAGGAAAGATCAAAGTAATCTACTGCAGCAGCGAAGATCAGATAGCCGACATTCTAACCAAACCGCTATCTAGGTCAAGGTTTCTTTCCCTCCGGGAGAAAATGGGAGTTATCGCGAACCCTGTTTTAGGAGGGATGTAAGAAATAAAACAATGTGTGCAGTCAACTTAGATGTCAAGTGGTTAAAATGTAATGATATCATAATAAATATAAATGATATCTTGTTTTACTTTACAGCTGGTTAATAAGAGATAAAATGATACTTATCCTCCAGCTATCTGCACCCCATGTAAAAGCTTATAAATAGCTCTGATTGTTAATAAGAAAGTAAGTAGTTTTATTTTGTTCAATCAAACCTCTCTGAACAGTTTTTGGATTCTTAAAAGGTTTAAATTACCATCACTGGCATCATCACAAAGTGGGTCAACGACTTCAAGACCCCCCCCCCCCCCCCCCCCCCCCCCCCCGAGTCCAAAGTGTCTTGAGCATCAACAATTCTAGGAGTGGGCTCAACCGTATTGCAAGCATCATTGAAGGGAGCATCAATGTTGGTAGGTGTATCTTGGTTCGGAAATGTTGAAGAAAATTCATTGTGAGAGAAAAGAAAAACATCCTCATGAAAAGACACATCACGAGAATAGAAAAACTCATGAAGATCAAGATCATAGAGATGACACCCCTTCTTAACATAAGGATAACAAACAAAACTTCACCGTCTACTTCTTGCCATGAATTTATCTTTAACTCTCTGGTTATTATGGGTTTAGCAAAGGCGTCCGAAAACTTTAATGTGGTTGTAATGGGTGGCACATTTAAACAAGACTTCATATGGAGACTTTTTCTTAAGAAGAATAGTGGGAGTACGATTAATAATCTAGGCCGCAATCAAAACACATTCACAATAAAAGTTGATCTGCAAAGAGGCTTCAAAACGCAAAGCTTGAGCAACTTCAAGAATGTTTCAAGGCTTATGCTCAACATGTCTGTTTTGTTTAGGGGAATCAACACGTACAACTGGTCTCATGCATGATTCCATTCTCGCTATAAAGCTTCCGCAAGGGGCTGTCAAATCCAAGTCCATTGTCACTTCTAAATCTCTTGATTAATTTCCCAAATTGTGTCTTAACCAAGTTGAAGAAAGAAATGAACAATTTTCTCGTTTCCTTTTTGCTTTGCATTAAGAAAACCCAAACTCCATGACTAAAGCCATCAACAAAAGTAAGAAAGTAACGAGTACCAGAAGTTGATGATTATATATATGGTCCCGACAAATCATAGTGAACTAAATCAAAATAATTTGAATCATGACTTTGTCTAATTGAAAAGGAATACGAGTTTATTTAGCAAGATAACATGTGTCACAAATAAAACTGTAAGGAGGTTGCAAACCATGGAACTCTGGTACAAAAGAAACGTGATAACTTCTTTGATGGCCCATGCATCTATGCAAAAGTATAAAGAACTGTTCGTTCAACCTTCATGATATTGTTGAGTTGAAGTGGTCTGAAACAGTAACCCCTGGTCCTAATCAGTTTCTTCGAAGTGTAGTTCTGCATTATGCAAAACAAATTTGTAAATATAATTTGACAATCCAATTCATATATCAAGTGACTAATTGAAATTAAATTGCAAGTCAATTTTGGAATGTATAGCACATTATGCAATGCAATATGAGGACTGAGTTGAAAATTGCCAACCATTATGCCTTCAATTTTATCCCCATTTGGCAAATAAACTGGCATGAATTCCGAGTGTTTTAGATCACTTAGGATTTCTTTCTTAACCGTCATGTGATGAGAAACACCGCTATCTAGAATCCAAATGGGTGGGGGTGTGGTTCTTACCAGACAACGTTTCAGTTTGCTCACCCGAACATCCTAGCATGACCAAGATTTGTTGGAATTGTTCAGTGGGAAAACATTGTCTTGCGCATCCACTAGTTGTTGCGCTGCTTTCGGCGGGACCATTTCCGATAATTATAGCGGCATGAACGCAACCTTTGCTAGCTCGCGGGGAATTTTTGTCACGATCCCCATAGCAACTTTTGTGCCATTTCGAGTAACATGAACTTTGAAGCAGTTGTTGAGATCGTGTCCATCTTTATTTCAATGAGTGCAAAACATGCCACTATTACATTTGGATTTCAGTCTTCATTCACGAGGAGGAGGCCTGGAATGATCAGATCATGGGGTGGCCTAAAGAGCAAAAGTGGTTTCCCCTTCAGCCCGCTCATCGTGCATGTGAATGACAACATGGCGCGATTCTTCCTGCGTGATGAGGTAGTAGGCCCTGCTGACAGTGGGGAGTGGCTCCATGCTCAAAATCTATGAGCGCACGGTGCTAAATACAGTCGTCCAAGCCGAGAATAAACTGATGCAGTTTCTCTTCATCGTTATTTCTGTCATAATTAGCGCCAGCTCCACAAGTGCAGCACGGTGTTCGCGTTCAGCTTGACAATTCATCCCACATAACCTTGAGCTTAGAGAAGTAGTCCACAACGCTCAATCCATGTTGTCAAAGAGAAGTGATCTTTTCTTTCAGTTCATGGACTCTCGATCCATTTCCAACGGAGAAATGCTCCTTCATTCCATCCCAAACACCCTTGGCGATCGCACAGTCACAATAAGAAATACTGGACTCAATAGATTTGTCCACAGTGTTAAGTATCCACTGGATGACCATCAAATTGCAAACCTTCCAAAAACCGACTACAAGAGTCATTGATGTCGGTCATGTAGCTCACCATTGACAAAGCCCTCCTTTTTCTTTGCTTTAAGGGCATTCATCATCGATTTTGACTACAAGTCATTGTTCAAGGGGTGAGGACGTGCGAAATCATAATCGCACCTGGGTTTTCTGAAGTCTATAACAAGAATGTGGAGGAAATGTCCAGACCCTTCTTGACGGGCGGAGCAGCCGTGGAAGGAGGATCAGGTGTCATCTTCTTGTGCAGTTGCGAATAAAAAGAAAAAAAAGTTGCTCAAGAAGCGACCACACCTGTGCTCAACAAAACCATCATCGCGAGCAGCAGTTTAAGCGTACATAGGGTGGATAATCAACACACTCGAAGAAATCCAACCCAACCTTGCGCCGCTCAGTTTGTTTCTACACCAAATCGAAGTAGGAGGTAGAGGGAGGAGTAACCAGATTCTTGTCGTGAACGTTGATGGAGGAGAAGATGAAGCTCCCATTGTTGTGAGCGTTCCGGAAGAAAGGGGAGGCTCTGTAGCATATATGGAGGAGAAAGAGGAAACTTGCGATCTATACCCCGTCGCAAGCTCCGCCCCTCCATCGCGATTTCCGCTCAGCATCGCGGTTCTGCCTCTGCTAATTCTATTGGTCTGGATTTGGGGAAGAATTAGGTATTATATTAGGTGATTGTTATCCGCACTACAGTTTTGGATATCCGCACTTTTTTTGTCCGAGTTATTACGCGCCTTTTGAAAATACGCCTTGTACAAGTATTTTTAGGAAAAATGTTCAAAACGAAAGTTGTAGATCTTGACGAGATCTACAACTTTTGTGTTGAACATTTTTCCTAAAAATGCATGTACAAGGCGTATTTCCAAAAATTCGCTATAGTTACACACATATTTCAATCAGGGCGGCAATACGTCTTGTGCGTGCATTTTTAGGAAAAGTGTTCAACACGAAAGTTGTAGATCTCGATGAGATCTACAAATTTTGTGTTGATCACTTTTCCTAAAAATGTATGCACAAGACGTATTTCTAAAAGGCGCGTAATAACTCATACAAAAAATGTGCGGATATCCAAAACTGTAGTGCTGATAACAATCACCTTATATTATGAGTGGTGTTATGGACACACCATATTTGGCTATGGGCACACCATTCTACCAAAATAAAACACCTAAAAACCCTACTTTCATTACCAAAAATCTTCCGCTAAGTACAACCCACCCTGAGCGCGCGATTTAGGGTTTCGCTCCGGCCGTCGTCTTCCCCATTCCAGATCGTCAAGCGTCGCCGCCCCCGGAACCCTCCTCCACCCCGAGCGCGCGATTTAGGGGTTCTCTCCGGCCCGTCGTCTTCGCCATTCCCGATCGTCAAGCGTCGCCGCCCCCGGAACCCTCCTCCACCGTCGGATTCCCCCATATTTCTTCTCCTCCAGTAGCTGTTTCTTCCCTGCATCTCCAGGCCGGGAATGGGGCAGGTTGTGCAGATACTGGAGGGGGTTTCGAAGTGAACGTGCCGCCGTTGCCGGATTCTCTGCGGAATATGATCAGTAGTCGGAGTGAATTTATCTGGTCGTTGAATGAAGAGGAGGGGCATGATAAAAGCCAGGAGTAATTACCAAGTGTGTCGTTGATGAAGCCGGTAGATCGATATTGAGCTTGCTGGCATCAGTTGTATTTTCTGTGTGTATTTTGTACGTCGGAGTCTTGTATTTTTTTATACTAATTACTAGGAATATTTTTGTGCTTTTATGTCTTAATGCAATGTTGAGACTGTTTTCTTGTTTATAATAATAAGTCTATGTACATTGAGAAATTTTTGTGCTTTCATATGTTAATTTTTACAACTAATATTTATTAAAATTGATTGGATGTTGAAATAGCCTCTTTTTGAAGAGTTGGTTAGCAATTAACAATTGGTGTGTACATAGTGAGATTTGGTTGTACATAGCGATATTGGGCTGTACATAATCGTTGGTTGTTCATAGCCATTAATGGTGTGTCCATAACATTGCTCTATATTATATATATACGATTTCGACGGGCGGCAACACTTGGTGGGAGACATCATTCGACGGGTGACAGCATTGAATTCTCAGAATGGTTTAAGCGTACATGGTTTAAGCGTACATAGGGTAAAAATAATTCATATTTATTCATGTACTTACAAATTTGTATTGATGTAAATCATTTTGTTTATATTTGACCATTTCAGATTATAGATTATGTAACTATTATTCATCACTCAAAATCATGCTAGTTGACCCTTGGATCCAACTCCATTGTTTGTAGGTACAAATGATACAACATAAATGGCTTTTATTTCGAACGGAAGGAAGTGAACTTCGTAAAAGGACACAAAATAGTGAGGTTAAGGTAATGTCTGACCAAGGTAGACTTACTGAGATCTTAAAATTAGATTACTTTGACCTGCAAATATGATGCATTTTAAATGTGATTGAGTGAATCCTACAAACAAGGTGAGCGTGGAGAAAGATTCTTTCGAATTCAATTAGTTATTCACTCAACTAATACATGCAGGCAGTGGCGGATCCAGAAATTTATAAATGGGGGTGAAAAAAAATTTCTAAACTCAATAGTACATAAAATATTACATTGTGTGGTGGTGAGTAGGCAAACCGCGGGTCATGGCCGGTTGAAAATTAATTTTGGAGGTACACATAGTTGAAACTGGCTTGTAAATCGCTAAATTTGGTCTGCGAGTAACCAAATTTGATCTGTGAATAACCAAATTTTGGTTTGCTTATGACAAATTGCAAAAAATAGGGGTGTCAGTGTCCCTTTGGCCCCCCTCTGAATCCGCCCATGATGCTATATCATGACTTTTACGTATTCTCTTCTCAAACAAAAATAGTATATTATATATGTGATTCTAAGCAATCATGTTGGGAAGTAGTCATGAGAATGGTACTGCAAGTTGAGTATGGACTGAGAGACAACGCTAGCTGCTATAAATGATGATGCCCATGGAAACTTAATTGAATGTGTTGAATGAAATACAAAATATTGAAAACCTATACCAAGATAATAATGAAGATGCCAAGATAGTTAGACCTAATGTTGACCTCATAATTATGCCAGGAATTATAAATTCTACCAAGTATCCTGACATTTATTTACTTTGATTATGCATATATTAATTTTTTATTTACTCTCTATCATTGATTTGTTAATGTTATTATCATAATGCAGATAACTAATGGCTCCTAAAAGAAAATCAAATCCAAAAATTGTATATGTTTTAAGATCATAGTGGTGATACTCCATCTAAAAATTGCAACAGAGTTGTTATTAGATAGTCAGATGCAAACACTTAGCGGGCCCATGAGGATTCAATATATAACAACTAGGCATATTTTTCATGAGATGAAAGCAATGATAACAATCAAGTTAATGATCAGGAAGTTGTTGATCACACTACAACAAACTGCACCTTTAGTAAGGACTAAATTGTAACGAAGAAAAAATTTGTTACTAATAACTACATTTGGTAACGAAATATTTCTATCGTTACAAAAGATTAGTTTTTTGTAACAAGTATTTTATATTTTGTTACAATAACTAAATGTTTATTACAATAAGTGCAGGTATTTGTAACAAAACCAGTTTTACGTTACAAATAGTAAAATATCCTCACAATAAACAGCAATTGTAACAACACCTTAAAAGTATTTATAACAACTAAAATTTCCTAACAATCAGTATTGTTTTGTAACCAAAGTTTTGTTACAATAAATATATTAAATTTTAAAACATGAGCGCACATTTTAGGCCATAGAGCGTATTTTTTCGTCCGAGCATGCGTTTTTCACTTGTGCGTTCGTTTTTTGTTCGGTGGCGCGTTTTTGCACTAGCTGCATTTTTGCCCGGGCATTGTCGCAGGCGCGCATTTTTGTCCGGGATTTTATTGTTTTCGCCCGAGAACACATTTTCGAATCATCACTCATTCTCTCCCGAGTTCATTTTTGTCAGGGCGCGTTTTTTTGACTGCGCACACTTTTTGGCTCGGGAGCACAATTTTGTTTGCACACAAGTTATTCACTTATGAGCGTTTTCTTCAAAAATACATTTTTTCGGTCGCGCTTTTTTTGTCCTGATGTTTTTTCTCACCCTAACACGTTTTAGCCTAGCTAGTTACGCATTTTCTCGCAAGCGCGCATTTTTCAACTGGGTGCAAGTACTGTTAAACCCGATCTCACGCCTCCCCCCTTTGCCGTCCGCCGTCGCCGCCACCGGAGCCACCGCCGGCCTGACCAGACCCCACCGGCGAGGTCGCCGGACCCGGACGAACTCGGCGGGGATGGTACGGCGGCGCTCCGGCAAGGCCACCGACGGCGGTGGCCCTGACCATGAGGCCCAGATCGGGTTTTGATCGGGAGGAGGGGATTCAGAAATGTCTTGTATGGCTATTCGCAGGCCAGGTAAATCCGAATATGGATATTTGCAGCCCATATTGTCGCAATCCAACGGTTGAGATTGAATTTGTGGTTATATTTTGGCCTCAAAATGGGCCTAAATGTTTTACTTTATATAATATAGATATAACGGGTTATATATATAACAATGTATAATTATAAATTTAATTATATATAAACGTGCATAAAATTTTATATAAAAGTTTATAAAACGTTTTTAACTTTACGAGCTGCTCCGCACGGGCTTTGCCCGTGCTCGCTGGCTCTTAGTTGATGAACCAGATACTCCTAATTCAATAGCTAATCAAGACAATTTCATTTTGATAGGTACCCTCTATATAATCCGGGCTGCGAATAGCCAAGGCACCCGCCTCATTTGGTGGAGGAAATAGGGTTAATTACCAAAGTTAACCCCACTAGCCCCGTAACCACCCAACATGGGGTGCAAATAGTAGAATCTCATATCGTGGGATACAAATAGTAGAATCTCATATCGTGGGATGCAAATAGTAAAATCCCTCATCGTGGGGTGCAAATAGTAAAAATCTCATATCGTGGGATGTAAATAGTAAAATCCTCCAACATGGGGTGCAAATAGTAAAATCTCATATCATGGGGTGCAATAGTAAAATCCTCCAACATGAGGGTGTAAATAGTAAAATCCTCCAATACGGTGTGTGTATAACAATTAATATGGTTATGGTTTGCGTATAACCATATCCGTCATATGAGTATGTATTACCACGAAACTATACAAATGGGTGTGTGTATAGCACATAAATTGGTTGGTGTGCGGGTAGCCGCATAACCACCATAACCACCATAACCACTGTAACCACCCATTATGGGTGGGTGTACTCTGTGCGCTCCGCTCTCAAGACCGCTCCAAGTGCGCCTCCGTGGGCTCCGCTCTCCAGCTGGCTGCTCCAAGTGCGCTCCACTCTCCAGACCACTCCAAGCGCGCCTCCGTGCGCTCCGCTCTCAAGGCCGCTTCAAGTGCGCTCCGCTCTCCAGGCCGCTCCAAGCGCGCTTCCGTGCGCTCCGCTATCAAGGCCGCTCCAAGTGCGCTTCGCTCTCCAGACCACTCCAAGCGCGCCTCCGTGCGCTCCGCTCTCAAGGCCGCTCCAAGTGCGCTCCGCTCTCCAGACCGGTCCAAGCGCGCCTCCGTGCGCTCCGCTCTCAAGGCCGCTCCAAGTGCGCTCCGCTCTCGAGACCGGTCCAAGCGCGCCTCCGTGCGCTCCGCTCTCAAGGCCGCTCCAAGTGCGCTCCGCTCTCCAGACCGCTCCAAGCGCGCCTCCGTGCGCTCTGCTCTCAAGGCCACATACTCAGCAAAGAGCACTTCGCGCACTCAAGAACAAGCACTCCGCACACTCAAGAACAAGCGTTCCAGCCACCAACAAGATCATCACTCCAAACTCCTCTCACGCAGCAGGAGACAAGCCGCAGAGACAAAGGCGCGTAGAGCACACAAATCCAACCTTCAAGGAACAGTCGACTCCAGAGCGCTCAGAGCGCAGCATTCCCTTCTGCAGCAAATAAAAGACTTGGCTCTATGAGCGGTGGTCTGTCACCCTCTGAGCACCTCTCTCTCTTTCTCTCCCAACAATTGTAACAAGGTGCGGTTTGTCGCCTTCGCATTCTCTTAAAAAGCTCTGTACAATGCCAGGAAATAGTGAAATTTGATCGGCACAGCTCCGACCATATGGTTTTTCACCCATTTCCGCGGGTTTTCACGGTAAAAAGGGTCCCTTGCCAGCCGTCTCTTTCCTATGCGACTGATTGAGCGCTCGACCGCTCTCAGGCTAAGATGGTTCAGTCTTGACCGGTTTCAGGAGCCTCGAGTGAGCCGCAACACATTTATAGATGTTTGATTTTTTTGCCATTATGAAGTTTCTAAATTAATATTTTACCAATCTTATACCAAACTAAAAGTAAAAAAGTCCGGGTTGCGAATAGCCAAGGCACCCGCCTTATTTGGTGGAGGAAATGAGGTTTACCAAAGTTAACCCCACTAGTCCCGTAATCACCCAACATGGTGTGCAAATAGTAGAATCCCATATTGTGGGATGCAAATAGTAAAATCTCTCGTCGTGGGGTGCAAATAGTAAAATCCCATATCGTGGGATGTAAATAGTAAAATCCTCCAACATATGGTGCAAATAGTAAAATCTCATATCGTTGGGTGCAAGTAGTAAAATCCTCCAACATGGGGGTGTAAATGGTAAAATCCTCCAATACGGTGTGCGTATAGCAATTAATATGGTTATGGTGTGCGCATAACCATATCCGTCATATGAGTATGTATTACCACGAAACTATACAAATGAGTGTGCGTATAGCATATAAATTGGTTGGTGTGCAGGTAGCCGCATAACCACCATAACCACCCATTATGGGTGGGTGTAAATATCCGAAATTATATCAGCGTGTGCGTAGTAAATTATTATGAAATATGCGTATTAATTTATATTAAATCAGTCTACAAATAATAAAAAGGGTGGTTATGGGCTGCGGATAACCGTGTAACCACCATAACTACCCCTGGGGCCTATTAATAAGACCCAGGGCCCTCCTTCATTTCCATCTTTCTCTCCTCCTCACTCCTTTCCTCCTTCGAGCAAGAGAAGTCCTCGAAGACACCTTCGAAGATCTCCTTTGCCTTCAAAGAATCCTTCGAAGATCTTCGAGCATCTTCGAAGATCTTCGAGCGTCTTCGAAGATCTTCGAGCGCATTGAAGATCCTACGAAAGCGTTCATCCTCCTTCGAGCTAGTGTTCCGCTCCAAGCGTGCCTCTGTGCGCTACGATCTCCAGACCGCTCCAAGCGTGCCTCCATGCGCTCCGCTCTCCAGACCGCTTCGCTCTCCAGACCGCTCCAAGCGCGCCTCCGTGCGCTCCGCTCTCCAATCCGCTCCAAGTGCCTCTGTGCGCTCCGCTCTCCAGACCGCTCCAAGCATGCCTTTGTGCGCTCCACTCTCAAAAGCGCTCCAAGGGCGCCTCCGTGCGCTCCGCTCTCAAGACCGCTCCAAGCGCCTCCGTGCGTACCGCTCCAAGCGCGCCTCCATGCGCTTCGCTCTTAAAATTGCTCCAAGCGCACCCCCGCATACTCAGCAACAAGCACTTCACGCACTCAAGAACAAGCACTCCGCACACTCAAGAACAAGCGTTCCAGCCACCAACAAGATCATCACTCCAAACTCCTCTCACGCAGCAGGAGACAAGCCGCAGAGACAAAGAGCGTAGAGCACACCAATCCAACCTTCAAGGAACAGTCGAAAACTCCAGAGCACAGCATTCCCTTCTGCAGCATACAAAAGACTTGGCTCTGTGAGCGGTGGTCTGTCACCCTCTGAGCACCTCTCTCTCTCTCCCCCAACAATTGTAACGAGGAGCGGCCTGTCGCCTTCGCATTCTCTTAAAAAGCTCTGTACAACGCCATGAAATAGTGAAGTTTGATCGGCACAGCTCCGACCACATGGTTTTTCACCCCTTTCCGGGGTTTTTCACGGTAAAAAGGGTCCCTTGCCGGCCGTCTCTTTCCTCTGCGACTGATTGCGCGCTCGACCGCTCTCAGACTAAGATGGTTCAGTCTCGACCGGTTTCAGGAGCCTCGAGTGAGCCGCAACACATTTATAGATGTTTGATATTTTTGCCATTATGAAGTTTCTAATTAATATTTTACCAATCTTATATCAAACTAAAAGTAAAAAAGTCCCAAAAATTTAATTTAGAGACTAATTCTATATTTTTGTCTTTGTAGAGAGAATCATATTGAGATTTTTCATATAGAAAAAATTAATGAGAAAGTTTTTCAAGTAAAAGAATTCTTCTAAAATTAAATTCTTGAGAGATAGATTTATAAATTGAGAATCGATCATAAAAAGTTTTTTATGGAAAAAATTTCATAGAAATTGAAATTTCTATAGGCAGAAAATAATATGATTTATTAGATATGATATATGTGGTATTTGATACTACAATAAGTAATATTTATGATTGAATTCCTTTGTGAATGTAAATAATAGAATTGCACAATTTTAATTTTGCATACATACTTTTATGTCCTGACTTGGCTGACTACTTGAATTAAAATTCATACAAATTTTGATGCCTTTAATTATCCACATGATTCATGCATCTAATTCCAATTGAGTCCTATGTACTCTCTCAAAAATAATTAAATTCTTGGCAAACTGATATTTAAATTATTATTCTTTCTTAAATAAAATTATATTCTTCAATAATTTTTATCCTAGTCCTATTTTCACAAGCGACATAGGCTCCGTTTGGCTGAGCGTTTTTGCTCTGGTGAGTTTGGACAAAAACGTCATCTGTCATAGAATGTATGTTTGGCATGATAACGGCTACTACCGCCACCGAGAAAATAAAATTAGTTTTGAACATAAAAGTGGATGAAATTCCTTAGGTGAGGTTGGGCGCGACGGTTCATAACCACCACGTTCATGACCGCCACCGTCGTGCTAAACGGAGCCATAAAGTTATACCAGAAGTATAAAACATATTTTTTTCCCCAAATAGTGAGCTAGCCTTTTGCAAACTCTTGCAATTTCCCTAGTTTAATCAAGTAAAATAATTATTTAATGTAAATATGCTATTATATAATTATTTAATAGATTTTTTTATTCATAATAAAAGGTATTAAATATTTAAAACTTATTTTTTAAGGTTTGAGGTTGATTGTAATTTATATGAATATAACTAGTAAGCCCAATGGGCCCACTGTAGAGTTTTGGGCCCATATCATTTGTCGGCCTTACTTTGTTCTTCATTATTCACATTTAAGCTCTTCAATAATAATAAGGAAATGAAATTAACAATTGTGATATGGTATGATTACATTGTTTCTTTTAAAATAAATGAAATAATATATAGTTAGTGGTGGTCGCATAGTTCTTTGACGCCGTGTCGCATTCTCATTTTCTGAGTGACCGTAATATATAGGGGTGTACGAAAACTCACGCTTTCTATAGTCTACACTAAGAAAAAAAGAGTTCAAAATGTGAGATAAATATAGCAAAAATTAAACTCACTTAAAACATAAACTTTCATTCCTATTAATAGACTTTTAAGAGCCAAGGAAAGGATGAGACTTGGTTTTGGGGTAAATGGAAGTAGTGAGGTTGGGGTTTTAAGGGAATTTTTTGTGAACCTTTAGTCAATTACTTAAATGTGGATGGCTGACTTTGGATGTACCAAGAGGATTTAGGTATGTGTTTAAGTGTTATGTATAATAAAAAAAATGCATTATTTGGGAATAATTTTTTTTAAAGTTTAATTTAGATGAATTAGTAACGCTATTTTAGGATCATCAAGAATAATGCTAATTAATCTCTAGCGAGTATTTTTGTGGGTCGCTCGACGCTCTTATGTCCTGGTCGAATTGAACCGTCTCAGCTCAAGAGTGAGCCTAGCGAGCAAACAGTCACATAAAAGACCAACAGTTGACAACAAGACTTTTGACATGGAAAACCCCGAAAAGGGAAAATCCACGAAGACGGATTGGTGTCGACCAAGCTCCACTATTCTTTAGAGCGTTACAAAAGTTGTTTCTCGAGGGTGACAGACCACCCCACGTTACAATAATTCTTCTGGACCACAAAAGTCGCTTGGAGTGTAGAGCTGAGGAGCGTGCTCGAAAGCAATCGAGAATGATGAATGCGGCGCCTGGGCTCTGGACTTGAAGGACGGAGTTAAATGTTGTCTTCGAGCAAACATCAAAGGATCTTCGAACTCTGGAGGAGGTCTTCGAATATCGAAGGAGATCTTCGAGCACCGAAGAAAATCTTCAAAGGGATCTTCAAGCGCTGAAGGAGAACTTTGGGAAATTTTTGAAGGAAGAATTGGGTGCTCTCTCATGCACAGAAAGCAATGTGTCTTCAAATGAGGGCTCATAGTCTCTTTTATAGTTTTTGATATGGGCCCCTCAGTAATTGTGTCAATGTAACTGTTGTGCCTATCGAACTTGCGTATAGGAATCTTCAATCTGAAGCACTTGGATCGCCATTTTTGTGGATGTGATGGATTTGCCCTACGGACAATTTGGGTGGTGGACTGGCGGTGACGATGGCGAACGTGTTGAGTCCTGCAAGTATTGTGAAGACAAGGAGCAAAAGTGGAGAATGATAGCGCGGGTTCACGGAGAAAGCTCGGTGTGCTCGCACGCAAGTGAAAGCTCTGTGCAGTCGGAGGCGTGGTGCGGCAGCGGCTGCACGACCATAGGCGCGGTGGGGAGGCGGCGACACAGACGCAGGGGGCCGCGCGACAGCGGCACGACCACAGAGGGTCGTGCTGCGGTGGCACGACCGGAGGGGGTTGTGCGACGGCGGCGGCACGATCGGAGGGGGGCCGTGCCACGGCCGGAGCGGCTACACGGCAGCGACCGTTCGGCAGATGCGGTTGGGGAGCGTGTGCGGTCTCTATGTGGTGATAGTGGGTGGTTTGGGGCGGTTGTCTCCTTCTCCGCTAAGGGCACTACTCATAATGAGGGAAGTGTGCTATTCACACGCCCATTATGAGCGTGAATTGGCTATTCACAGCTCATTTTCTCCTATTTATTTATCGGTACCCATCAAGTATAATCAAAATTTTAAAGATTAATAATCACTAAATAAACTATGAGCACAATTGCAGTAATACAAATGATATAGTATGCGCAATAAACTGAAGCGCGGAAAATTTACTAAATACCATCTTTAGAGTATTTTTCGTGTCAAACGAGCACCATCATTCCTAAGAGCGATTTGTTATTTATTCGAATCAAACTTTCTGCAACAGATGAAACAGATAACATGCAATTCAGTCCCTACAACTCTTTTGAATAACCTGTAATTCGTCGAGATAAGAAATATCTAAGGAAGGCACTTGTGAAGACTTCGCCCACTAGGGGCGAGTTCAGAAGACCTCGCCCACCAGGGGCGAGTTAAGAAGACCTGACCTACCAGGGATGAGTTCAGAAGACCTCGCCCCCCAGGGTCGAGTTCAGAAGACCTCGCCCACTAGGGGCGAGCTAGTTCAGAAGGATTCGCCCACCAGGGGCGAGTTCAGAAGGATTCGCCCACCAGGGGCGAGTTCAGAAGACCTCGCCCAGTAAGGGCGAGCTCAGAAGATCTCGCCCAGCGAAGGCGAACTCAGAAGATCTCACCAAAATGTGGGCGAGGTCAGAATTTCACCTCGTCGAGAGCAGCTATTCGTAGTCCAACTTAAAAGGCGGGAGCAGCTATGCGCAAATCACACCCCCCCCCCCCCCCCCCCCCCCCCCCCACCCCCCCCACCCCCCCCCCCCACCGACCTCTTGGATTTTCCTATAAATAGGACATCGAGGCACAAGTACAAGGCAATCCCCCGCCCCCCAACCCCACCCCTTATGGTGTGCGAGTTCAGTGATCGCGTCTTTTGTGCTGATCTTAGCATTGGCTTAAGAAGGAGAAGTTCATATAGACTTCCGGGTGTGTGGCGGGACTTGCTTGCTGCAGCATGCGGTTCTTGTTTGTAGGCAGTTCGGAGCCGTTGTTTGTGTTCTCTAGTCTCTTCTCGTCGTGTTTCATCCAGGTCGACCAATGAACCAGTAGCCTTTGTTCACCCTCAGGTCCGAACATTTGGAGCTAGGATTTTTCTGGTTTCAACATCTTTGATTTCTCTAAATAAACTTAAATAAGAGAATGGAATATTAGTGCATGTAATTAAATTGAAAAACAACGAGAAAAAACGTGTTTATGTAGGCCTAAGAATTAATTGACATAGGCAATCCCTTCAATCTGGGTGTATGTATATTGAACACCAAAAAATATGAAATTAAATTAAGAATGTGTATGTGGATTTAATTATTTCAATGTAGTAACATGAATAATTGAGGATCTACACACAAATATTGTTGCGGAACGCTTAGGGCTCTTGGTAGACCGGTTCACTTGAACCGCCTCAGCTCGTGAGCGAGCTAAGCGCGTAAACAGTCAATTAGAGGTTCTTTGAGTACGCAGAGACTTTTTAACGTGGAAAACCCGGAAAGGGTAAAAAACCACGCGGCCGGAGCTGTGCCGACCAAACTTCACTATCTTCTGGAGGAGTTACAACTTGGAAGCTAGAACTCGAGCGCGACAGGCCGCTGCTCGTTACAATACTTGGAGGAAGAGAGCTTCGAGGGTGACAGGCCACCTCTCGAAAAAACTAAGTCCTTTTCCCTTCTGAGACTGCTAGTCGCCTTTCGGAAGCGGGAAGGCCAGTCGCCTTTTCCTTCTGAGAATGCTTGTCGCCTTTCTGGAAGCGAGAAGGCTAGTCGCCTTTTCCTTCTGAGAAATGCTGGTCGTCTTTCTGGAATTGAGAAGGCTAGTCGCCTTTCTCTTCTGAGAACTGCTCGTCGCCTTTCTGGAAGACGAAGATCAGTCGCCTTTCTCTTCTGAGAACTGCTCGTCGCCTTTCTGGAAGACGAAGATCAGTCGCCTTTCTCTTCTGAGAACTGCTCGTCGCCTTTCTGGAAGATGAAGATCTTCAAGTCCCGAAGGAGATCTTCAAGTCCCGAAGGAGATCTTCAAGTGCCGAAGGAGAATTCCGCAAAAGTCTGCAAGGAGCTCTCCCGAGTCCAGAAGTCAAGGTCCCCTCAAATGAAGCCATGGGGCTCCTTTTATAGTTTTTGTCGGGGGCGGCCCGGTAATTTTGCCGTTGGCAGTTTCCATAAATGCTCGGTGGACGAATCATATTCTCCGGTTCGGGGCCCTCGGATCACTATTTTTCGTAAATGACCACCTTGCCCTTCGGGCAGCTTGGGCAGTTTGGGCAGTTCGGGCAGTTCCGTTGGAGGTGAAAAAGGCGACTAACTGTTCCTGAAAAGTGAGAAGCCTGAAACCCAAAATGTGAGAAGCCGGAAAGACAAAAAGTGAGAAGCCGGAAAGACAAAAAGTGAGAAGCCGGAAAGACAAAAAGTGAGACGCCTGAAAGACAAAAAGTGAAACGCCTGAAAGACAAAAAGTGAGACGCCTGAAAGACAAAAAGTGAGACGCCTGAAAGACAAAAAGTGAGAACGCTCCCGAACGTGTTCGGAAGCGTTCTGAGCGCGCGTGAGCGCTAAAGTGCTCTGAGCGCGCAACGAACATGGAAGCGCTTTGAGCGCGCTTAGCAGTGTTCTGAGCGCGCGTAAGCGCGGAGGTGTTCCGAGCGAACGGTGGAGCGGGGAGTTGTCCCCCAAATAGGAATTGGGATCTGACGCACCTGACGAGGGGGCGCGTCTGCGGCAGGGCCCCTTGCGAGCCCCCTACAGAAAAATGCGAGGGAAGGGGGCCGGACCGCATCCTATGGGAGGTGCGGCGGAGGCGCACCCCGGGGGGGTGCGGCTTGGCCGCACCCCTTGAGGGGTGCGGTTGGGCCGCACCCTATGGGAGGTGCGGCCCAGGTGCGGCTGGGCCGCACCCCCCAAGGGGTGCGGCTGGGCCGCACCCCTTCGGGGGTGCGGCTTGGCCGCACCCCCATGGGGGGTGCGGCTGGGCCGCACCCCCAAGGGGGGTGCGGCTTGGCCGGACCCCTTGAGGGGTGCGGCTCCGCGCGAGCCGCACCCCGAGGGGGGTGCGGCGGGGCCGTTCCCCCGCGACGGGGGGCGCTGCTCGCGCGCTATTGTGCGCGCGGCAGCGCACGCGCTTGCACGCGCTCTGTTTCTGGCGGTGGGCGGCGGAAATGGCGGGCTCGGTTTCTTTGATTCGGGCGATTGCGTGTTGACCGCCGACCCCATCTCTCTTCAGTGGTGCTTCCTTTAGACGCACCCCAAAGCCTTTATGGGTGGTATAACAAATATCAAAAACATCAAGATCTACGACGAAACCGTAGAACTATATGTAATCTTAAAGATTCAATCCAACAAGATCTTTTTAAATTGAACGATATATGTCTTGGTGCATGAATAAATCTAATCAAGTATTCTTAAAAACTCAATATCCATCATGTATATATGTATGTGGATCATATGAAATAATGAAAGAAAAACAACACTCGGTGACTAGTGTCTCAATGCTCGAGATCCCGACAAATTTGTTTCTACAAATGGGCGGATTTCCCTTTGCTCTGAGCGGTTGGCGGTTAAACGAAGGAGGTGCCGAGCTACCCTTATTCAAAAAATCCAAAACCATCCAAATGTTTTCAAGGTGAAAATGAGGAGAAACTTTGTAGCTCTTGTCATTTTCTCTTTTGTGAAAGTAAACGCAAAACAAGCATGTAGGACTTCCTTTGCCTTTTCCGCCTACAGAAAACCGAAAAGTGGATGAGTTTTCGCCTTTGATAGTACGAAAAACCTACAAAGTGTTTCTCTAGCAGGCTGTTTCAAGAGGTGAGGGGAAGAAATTGCAAACTGATTTTCCTCTTCTTCACTTAGAATGAAAAAAAAAAACCTCTTAAGTGGAATGAAATATGTAGGGCTTTAATAGGATGAGCCAAAAAGAGGAGTTACCAAAGTAGGAATTAATTTTATTAAACCTCAAATTCATAGTTAAATAAAATATAAAACCCACAATATTAATTGGATTTCACCACCATTTCAAGATTGGTGTCAAGATGAGACCGAGTTCGCGTCATAAAATAACGAGACGATCTAACCAAGCTATCACGGGCTTCGACCGTTCACGCGATTAAACTAGCTCACATTCTTGGGAGTTCGAACGGCCTTAAATAATTACGTATCATCTATCGGGACGTCTCGAAAAAAAAAATTCATATTAATTATTAGAATATAAAATATTCTAACAAGTAGGGCTTTCGAGAAATTTTAGTCAAAGGTTTTAGGCTTCATTTAGCGCAGCGGTGGCGGGCTGCGTTTGCGGCAAACACCGTCGCAAGGCGCGTAACCAAATGGTCGGCGGCGGCGTTTGCCGCGTTTGCCGCGTTTGCACCCGCCGTGCCATGAGAAACGGAGCAAAAAGCTCCGTTTCGATCCCCCGTCTCCGCCCTCCGGTTCAAAATCCACGTTTGCACCCGTCAGAAGAAACGCCACCGCCGAGCCAAATAAAGCCTTAATTGGAGACCATTTTAGACATTCATTTTAATTTGCATGATTGTTGGAAGGGCGAAGAGGCTTGACATAGGAGTGAAAAGGGTTGTTTGAGTTTTGGCTTGCACAAAATTTATTAATATATCCTAAAATAAAAAAGCCCAAAAGACATGAAATAAATGCCCATAATACATAAGGTCTTCAAAATAAATTGCTAATGAACTTATAAACATGTGCAACATGAAAAAATAAATGCATTGTAAAAATAAAAGTGTAAATGTATTGTAGACTGAAGGTGTTTAATTATGTATGACGACATAAATGTTGATTTTAGCTTATCTAATGATGTCCTACATTAAATATCTTATGTATGATTGAAAAAATAATACTTTTCGCTTTGAAGACAATGGCCTAAGACTCATTCCTAAATTTAGGGTCTGTTTGGGAGAGCTTTTTAGCTCCTTCTGTTTTCTAGAAAACGCCATCACACTTAATAAATCGTTTGGATTGTTTACCGGTGGGAAATGCTATCGCCCAAAACTCTTTTTATTATCTTTTTGAAAAGTTATGGGTCTCCTACTTTTCTACATTTTCGAAAAACATTTTCTCATCCCGATACACAGTTGACGCTACGAAAAATATTTTCCTCCTACCGATCCAATTCGACAACACGACGGTAACCCTAGCCTTTCTCCCGACGATCTAATTCTCCTGACGATCCATTTTTCGCCCGGGCACAGACTTTTGAATTTTTTCAGCCGGGCGCGCATTTTCCTCCCGGGAGGGCATTTTTTGGCCCAGGAGCGCATTTTTCGCTCGGGCGCTCATTTTTCGCCCTGACGAGCATTTTTTGCCCGGGAGAGCAATTTTGGCCCGGACGCGCTTTTTTTCGCCCGATCGCGCATTTTTTGCCCGGGCGCGCATTTTTACGCCCGACCGTGCATTTTTCGCTCGGGCGCGCATTTTTCTCCCGGGCGCGCATTTTTCGCCCGGGCGCCCATTTTCCACCCGTGCAAGCATTTTCCGCCCTGAAGCGCATTTTCAGGTTCGGGTGCGCATTTTCCGCCCCGCCGGGCATTTTTCGCCCGGGCGCTCAATTTTCGGCCCGGGCGTGCACTTTCGGCTCGAGAGCACATTTTGGGCCCGGGCGCACATTTTCCGCCTGGGTGCGCTTTTTCCACCGGGACGCCCATTTTTTGGCGCGAGACGCATTTTCCGCCCTGGCACGCATTTTGAGCCCGGGCGCGCATTTTCGGTCCGAGCGCGCATTTTTTCGCTCGGGCGCACATTTTGGCCCGGACGCGCTTTTTTCGCCCGATCGCGCATTTTTTGCCCGTGCGCGCATTTTTACGCCCGACCGTGCATTTTTCGCTCGGGCGCGCATTTTTCTCCCGGGCGCGCATTTTTCGCCCGGGCGCCCATTTTCCACCCGTGCAAGCATTTTCCGCCCTGAAGCGCATTTTCAGGTTCGGGTGCGCATTTTCCGCACGCGCGCATTTTCCGCCCCGCCGGGCATTTTTCACCCGGGCGTGCACTTTCGGCTCGAGAGCACATTTTTGGCCCGGGCGCACATTTTCCGCCTGGGTGCGCTTTTTCCACCGGGACGCCCATTTTTTGGCGCGAGGCGCATTTTCCGCCCTGGCACGCATTTTGGGCCCGGGCGTGCATTTTCGGCCCGAGCGCGCATTTTTTCTCCCGGGCGCGCATTTATGAATTTATTTTATCTGCTTATGTCTAGTTTTGTCAAATAGTTTATAATGTTCTTCTCTTTTCTGAAAAGTTCTGCAAACGGAGTTCACCCAAACAGTTATTCATTTGCAATAGATCTTTTCCAATAGCTCCTTTTCCTACTCTCCTTTTGCTAACCCCTCCTTTTTCCACCGTCATCGCTCTCCCAAACAGGCCCTTAGTTCTCTCATAAAAGTTGTGGCTTTCTAGACGTCTAATCACGAAATAACAAGAAAATTCTGGTTTAGACTAAAAATTCTCTTCCAAAAAATCTTTATTGCTGAGTTCAATTGTCTAAATTCAATTTGTTTCACATTATGTTTCATTACTGCAAGCGATAAATTATGCAAAAGGCCGTAATCTTTAAAATTAAAATGAATAAAATTCTCCAACATAAATTTTTTACTCTTAAAGCTCACATTACCAAATAAAATATTGATAAATTAATCTACCAATTTCCCATGGGTTTTAATATCCAAGAGATTTAGGCTCCGTTTGGGAGGACTTATTTTCACCGGTCAAGCGGTTACGACCGCATGAACCGGACCTTAATTAATGTCCGATTCATGCGGTCGTAACCGCTTGACCGGTGAAAATAAGTCCTCCCAAACGGAGCCTTATTCTCGCGGCTCGGCGAGTCGATTTTTTCTTCCGTGATGAACTATTGGCACCAGTCCTACATTTTGTCTCTGTGGACCGAGGAGAAAGGGGGTGGTTCTAATGATGATCTTGCACATATTTCGTGTGTATCTTACGGGTGGTTTAAAAAACCTTGCGAATTAACTTGGGTGCAGCCTGTTGTTCCCCTCCTAAGGGCAGGTTCTTACGCGTTACTCAGAGAGATATTGAGAGAGATCAAGAATTCTCACCATTTCTTAGATTCATGGATCAAATATAATTCAGTGGGATCTTTCACTCACCTTTTTTTTCACCAACAACGTTTTATGAAACTTTTTGACCCCCCGGATTTGGAGTATATATCCTAGTTTCATGTGATTCATAGGGGTGCAACAAGCAATCGATATTTCACGATCAAAGGTGTAGTATTGCTTGTAGTAGGCTTAGCTTAAGACTGACGCTCTAGACCGCGTTCCCTCATCCGCACCGACAGCAAGCACAGCTCAAACAATATCCATTTATGATACTATTCAATTTGTGTCACCAGATGTACATACAATATGCATGGGATTATAGCCGCTCTTTGAAATTTGTTAGTGTCTCCTAACATTTGCAACATGGTATTATGAGGAGTGAGCCATAAACTCAGTGTGGAATTCTCATTCTAAAGTCTAATTGCATCTAAAGCCGAGGGTTTTCAAATTATATACAAATTCTTGGAGATTTACAACATATATTAATTATACCTTAGAATAAATCTCAAAACCTATCTTCATACCATATTATATATAAACATAGCTTTTAAAATTTAATACCTTTTCAATATTTTCTTCTCGGTTCTATAATTTGTGAATTTTGTTTAGAAGAAAATTCATGACCAACTCTTGTGGTAAGTTGAGAATTTAGTAACTAATAAATGATCTAAAACTATGGCGAATCAAGCTGCCCTCCCCTTTTACGAGATATAACTATGGTAATATCATAAGACCTCATTGCCCGAGGGTTGAACCCTTAGCTTCTGAGCAGTATGATCATGACTTTAACTATGGTGGATTTTCACCTAACAATCGAAAGATAGTTAACCTCGTAGTTAACGGTTTGCTCTTATGCAGATTCACTGGTAAGCTTACATTTTCTTTTTCTTTCATTATCATAATCTTTGTTCTTATACTTATCACATCAGTCAATAACTCATAAAGTGGAGTTATGTGTTGAATATAATTATCATATGACTCTACCATTTGAAGTTTTAAGTTATCACATTCTATGAGTTTATGAATAAGACTCTATTAATAAATGCATCTTCTTCTGAGTAAACAATTATTAGTTTATAAGGGATTGTCCAAGTGATTTAAGTACTCTTAGGGCCCGTTCGTTTGGACGAAATTGAAATTCGATATTAGAATTGAATATTGATGAATATTGTGGAATTAAATATTGGTGACTAATTTCAATTCTCACGTTCGTCTAATAAACAATATTGTTGAATATTGTGAAATTAATAAATACTTTTGTTGGTTTGTTAAATAAAATTCAATTTAAAAATTAAAAAATATTACGAATAAACTAATATTTATCACATATATCATAAACAAATGTATGTCATGGCTCATTTTTTCGCCCGGGCGCAATTTTGTGTCCCGGGCACGATTCACATTTTTTGCCCAGGCTCATTTTTTCTCCCGGGCGCGATTTTGTGTCCCGGGCACGATTATTTTCCGGGCGCAATTTTTTTTTCCGGATGCAATTTTTCCACCCGCCCAACCGAAAAAGCGCGCATAGGCGATAAAAGCGCGTCCCGGCAAAAAATCACTCCCCGGTGAAAAAATCATGCCCGAAAAACTGCCCCCGAGCATAAAAATCTCGCCGGGGGAAAAATTCGCTCTCGGGCAAAAAATTCGCACTCGGGCGAAAAAATCTCGCCCGGGCAAAAAAATCGCTCCCGGCCAAAAAAATCTTGCCCGAGCGAAAAAAATAGCGCCCGGGCGAAAAAATCTCGCGCGAGCGAAAAAATCGGCTCCCTGATGAAAAATCGCGCCCTGGCGAAAAACTCTTGCATGGGAGAAAAATTCGCGCCCGGGCGAAAAAATACCGCACGGGGAAAAAATCGCGCCCTGACGAAAAAATCGCGCCCTGGCGAAAAAATCGCGTCCGGGCGAAAAAATCGCGCCCGGGCGAAAAAATCGCGCCTGGGCGAAAAAATCTCCCCCGGGAGAAAATTCGCCCCAGGGCGAAATAATTGCGCCCGGGTGAAAAAATCTCTCCCGAAAGAAAAATTTGCCCACGGGCGAAAAAATCGCGCCCGGGCAAAAAAATGTCGCCCGGGCGAAAAAAACGTGTCAGGTCAAAAAAATGGCGCCCGGGCGAAAAAATTGCTCTCAAGCAAAATTTTCGCTGTTGGGCGAAAAAAAAATCTCGCTCGAGTTAAAGTGCCATAGGTTGGCTGGTTGATCACTTAAATGATGTGTTTTGCATAAGAAAATAAGTTTATAGTTAAAGTGCTCGAGGTGCTTAATATATTTTCTACCAATAATTCAAGTGTTCCATGTGTTTTGCATGCATGATTGCCGGCATTTTTGAGACTAACTTCTTAATGTAATAAACAAAGATAAAGTCTTCGTATTGCATAGTCTACAAGTTCGGTGAAGGATCAATGTACACAAATACGTACGGCATTTTTGAAAATTAGTTGAATAATCATCACGCATGACAAAATAATTCAAGCAAAACATCATATGCTAAAACATTTATATTTCTAATGATTATTTTAAGCCATTTATATTTCTAATGATTATTTTAAGCCATTTTTTTCAAGTATTGTTCCAATTTTTCTTTATCCATTCTGTCTTCCTTTGTATACTTATAAATACTAGAATTCTAAATTCTATCTATATATAATAAGAAGAAGAATATTCTATTAGATATTAGAATAGAAGAATGAATAGTATTCAGTTCTTTTTTATATATTCTATAGTTCTTTATCTAATAGAATATTTTCTAATCATCTTATATAATATAGATAATATAAGATGATTTTTTCACTTTATTTTTTAAACAATATTTTAATCTTCACATAAGACATAGTTTCATGAATCTATAGATTTATACATTAAATTTCCTATCAATAAGTGGTCGATCTTCTTGTATATGGTGTCTTAATCTTAACATGATAAACACTTTCATGAATCTGAAAACAACCACGTACTATTACATAAAGTATTCATAGCTTGACCCATAAATACTAAAATCTTCGCACTAAGTGCATGTTACAAAATCTGAAAGCTAACATTTATTTGATCACGGAAAAAGAAATATTGCATGCTATGGATTTATTTGTTAGAATTTAAAAAATAAATTAAAACAAAAGGAGAAATGAGGGAGAGGGAAAGAGCTTTAAAGGCTACAAAATTGTCTTACTTTTCTTATTCTTGATACATGCATGGGAATGAAGCCTTTATATAGAGGCCAAAACATTCAAGGCAAAAGATGAAATCACTAGTTTGCCGCCTCCTTCTATCTATCTCCGGCTAGCTTAGCCAACCTGGCCATGAATCCCTAGTTAGTTGCCTCACTTTCTATATACTCCCCAGCTCGATTGATCAGTTCTTCGAGTAACAAGGGGGATCTAGGCCAACTCCATCTTGAAAAGTCCCTCTTGTAAGCCCAGAGTGAAAGCGAGCATGAGGGTATGACCCGACACCTCATGAACCACCAGGATCTCCTCCTGAAAGCGATCTACATAGGCCCCTAGCAACACCTGAGGTCCTTGCTTGACGAGGAAGAGAGCCTCTGGCCCCTTCTTCCTTTTCATCAAGGTGGAAACCGGAGCAAGAAACTCCATGCGCAGATCTTCGAAGCTATAAATCGAGTCGGTCGGTAGCTGATGGAACAAATCCCTGGCCTTTCCCTTGAAGGATATGGCGAACAAATGATATTTAAAGGCGTCCGCCATCAGCCTAATCGAGACCACGTCCTCGAACCACTGCAGATGTTGAACGGGATCCTCCCTCCCAGAGTAATCGTTCATCGTCGGCTCCGTGAATCCTTCCAGGAAAGGGGTGGTCAACACCAACTCGCAAAAGGGACTCTCCGACGTGACTCGGTGGACTGGGCGAACTCGGTCTTACTCACCCTCTGAGTAGCGAGTATCCAGAAGGGCTAGTGAAGAGGACTCGCGCGTGGAGGGTCTGATCCTCCTCTGGAACGCTTTCTTTGTCAGATCGTCTGCTCGGCCCTGCCTCTCCGGGCGAGGCGGCAACTTCTTGGGATGGACCCCCCGCCTCTGTGCGAGGCGCGAGCAGGGCTCTCATAGTGTCCTCCATCGAATTCTTGAACTCCGCAAAGTCGCTTCTCGTCACGTACTCGCCCATGGGAGGCGAGTTCCTCTGGCCAGTTCCATGCTCGCTATGTTCAAACATGGGATCGTCGAGTGAGATTTTCTTCATAAGCCACCGGTCCACGCCCACCGCATCAAAAATGTTGAAACCCAGAAACGGGTACAACTGAGTTCAGACCGAGGGGGTAGCTTGAGTTACTTCTCTCACCGTCGAATCCCAAATAATGAGTATTTTGAGCCTAGAATTATACCTCACTGAATGCAGGAGCGAGGAGGTCTCGCCACTAACCCATAAGTTTTATCACTTCCTCTCCCAAAACCAGGAATTGAGCCAACACCTCAGACAACACATAAGGACAAATGAGTGAGAGCTTCGACTCTTTTAGGGGGGTTAATCTGTGCTAATCTAAGGAATAATGAGCCATATTTATAGGCTAATCCTTCTGAGGGCAAAATAGTCTTATTGGTCTGCGGGTAGCTGCCTCCGCCTTAACCAAATTACTATCCACAGACTTCAATGGTCTACGAACAGCCCCTCACATCTTCTTGGTAGTATATATTAATCACAGCCCTTGTTGGTATATGGATAGAGAGGGAGTCAGATCCGAGTTCACCCGAGATGTCCAGACTCGACCCGCCCTACACTGTTCGACCTACTCGCCTAATATGGGTTGTACAACCATGTTGAAATTTAAAAAAGAAATTAATACAAAAGGAGAAAGGGGGAGATGGAAAGAGCTTCAAATGCTACATTGATTCAAAGTGGGGATTGTCTTCCTTTTCATATTCTTGATACATGGACATGAAGCTTTTATATAGAGGCCAAAACATTCATGACAAAAGATGGGCATGACTCAAGCCCATACCTACCCATACATTGAAAAGACAACACATAGGCATGGGATGAGGCTTATCTTCCAACACCCTCTCATAGCAGGCGACCCTATGGGATGAGGCTTATCCTTTCAACATCAAATCTCTTGAGTCCTTCTTCATGAGCATGAAGAGACCCCATGAGATCAGGTATGGTGAGTATGTTGACATCCTTAGCTTCTTCAATGGCAGCAACATGCATGACATATTTGTGTTTATGGATTTTAAGAATATTTTGAATGACTTTCTTCTCATCTATAGTGTCACCATAGCTTTGATTTTATTTGTTATATTGGTGATTCTTGAGAAATATGTAGTGGCGGTGTCCACATTTTTTTGGTCCCACTCATCATAGTCTTGTTGAAATCAGCACTCCAATACAACGCCACAGTGAGATCAACCAACCAACACAACCTATATCTGATATCATTGTTGAAACCTAGAAACCGGTTCAATTGAGTTCGGACTGAGGGGCTAGCTTAAGTTACTTCTCTCACTGTTGAATCCCAAGGAATGAGTATTTCGAGCATAGAACTAGCCCTAACTGAATGGTGGATGAATTCCTTTAGAGAGACACACAGGCTGCAGCGAGGAGGTCTTGCCACTAACCTAGAAGTTTAATCACTTCCCCTCCCAAAACCAGGAGCTGAGCCAACACCTCGGACAACACAGAAGGACGAATGAGTGAGAGCTCCGGCTCTTTTAGGGTGGTGGATCTGTGCTGATCTGGTGAATAATGGGTTCTATTTATAGGAAAATCCTTCTGAGTGCAAAATAGTCTTATTTGTCTGCGGGTAGTTGCAACCTCCATAACCAAATTACTATTCGTAGACCCCAATGGTCTGCGAACAGTCCCTCATGCCTTTTCGGTAGTACTAATCGCATCCATGTTGGTCTACGGATAGAGAGGGGAGTCGAATCGATCTGAGCTCGCCTAATCTTACCCTGAGACGAGTTCGCCTGAGACGCACCGACTCGCCCCCAATTCGTCCTAGGTTGAGTTCACCTAAGACGTCCAGACTCGCCCTACCATACCCTGCGACGAGTTAGGCTGGTATTGGGCCTACTCGCCTAATATGGGTTGTATGCAATACCCTCTCTTTGCAAGCTCGCTAGAGGAAGATAAGAAAGTCCAACCCACATTTGGCGAGCTCCACTCTAGTAGGGAGGGTGTTCTCTGATCCATCACTACGCTCCCTCTATAAATAGAGGGTTGGCTCCGCATTCCTTGCAAACTAAGGCATGACTTCGGGGGGGGGGGGGGGGGGGGGGGGGGGGGGTGATTCTTTCGCGGTCACCAACCAGACTCCTGACGACGACGATCTCGATGTGCTCATCGTCCTTGGATTGATCGGGGAATTTTTCATTCCACGCCTTCCTGATCCCGCAAGAAAGAAGAAGCTTAAAAGAAAGAGGCTCGATGCGGCCCCTACTAGTGAGAAGTCCTCCACCGATCATGATTCCACCGCGAGGCGTGAATTTCCTTCTACGAGGCAGAGGGTGCCGCCCATTATTGAGGAGCCTGGCACCGACCCATCTACTCAGGGGGTTTGGGGCGCGCTCGAGCCCACCACTGGTAGACCGGATATGGGGAACTGTCCTTAGGTGATAGGGATGTTGTGCCACTTTCCCCTTCTCGCCTCGGCGCCATACTGAGTAAGGACTTTTTTTTACTGCTAATACCAGATCTGTGCTAACTCCTTTTCCTTTTTGCAGTCCCGTCTTGCTGCAAGTTGCCGCTCAATCAACAACCTAATGAGGCAGCGATGAGGGATTTGACCACTGCGTCCTCCTCAGCCCCCGGGTGAGTAGGGTATGTATACCCATATCTTCTTACCCCGTCCACCTCGTCATCCTTCGGTGGCCGCTCCGCCACCCCGCCATTCTTCGGGAGGGATTTCGCTGACGATGGCCCCCTACTCGGCGAGAGGGGCAGTGTGATCCTGCAGAGACCCCGACCAACCGAGAATCCTTGAGAGAGATCGACTAGACGTCAAGATGCGGGTCTTGCTCAATCGACTGGCACTCGCGTGTTACTGCCCATTTACTTCTTGATATATATCCTTACTAACCCCATTTATCTTCCAGGCCGCCACATGCCGACCTCTCCTAGTCACTCGACGTCCTCAGACTCAAACCCGGCAACGCCCCCACCAGTCATGATGACACCCATGAGAGAGCTCCCGGAGGCCACACAAGGATTTGATGAGGGGTTCTGTACTCTCCTTGTCACCGTCCTCCGGGACCGCAATGCTTTTCTTTGGTGAGGAACTTTCCTTCCCCCTGGTGCACTTCCAGGTGGGACTCAGGTTGCCCTTGTGGCCTGAGATGCATCAGGTCCTCAAGTACTTCAGTATGATCCTGGCGCAGGTCAACCCTAATGCGATCAACACCCTCATTGCGTACGCCTGTTATCTGCATGAGGAGAAGATGGAGTTCAGCCTGACCACCTTTCGTAAGATCCTTACCCTGAAGGCGACCAGTGACAGGGTCTTGTTCTTCACTAGCTCTTGTGTGAAGCTCACCGAGACGCTCAACAAAGTCCACCATTTGACTGACAAATTCTTCGTGGTGCGAGGAGGGTTTGGCAACCTCCTATACGCTCGTATCCAGGGACTGAAAAGGAGTACAGGCTGCCTCGCCTAGAAGGGGACACACTTGATATCTACAACTTTCTAAAGGATAAATCTATGGATGTCATCTATCAGCAGCGCCATGTGGACTGGCATACCTTCGTGGCCCCAGGAACAGGTTAGTCTATGTGAGTGCTTATCGCTCTGTCTTCTCTTTTCTGAATTCGAGCAGACTGATCCTAACTGAGATATTGCTCCCCGCCCTTTTCTTTTAAAGGTGAGCGCTTTCTATCCGAGCACCCACCTCATGATAGCTTGTGAGTGCGACAATGCAAGCTCCTAGACATCCCTTCTGTCCAGACCATTGACATGGGCGAAGATTAGTCGCCTCTCGCTTCTGCCAAGGGCAAGGAGAAGGTGGAACCTGAGGGCGCCTCGATGAGTGAACCACAGAGGAAGAAGCAAAAGTCTGGGAGATCTCACTTCACTCGTCGGGTGAGTCCACCTCCAGACTCTTCTGTCCATACAAATTTTAGGCTGGGGATGAGGAGCATATGCAAGAATGGGGATCCCTACTGATCTAGGACCCCATGTTGATCTGGGTCTCGCGGAGCTCGCGCCTCCCCTCCTGGGAGGACTTTGATAATCCTGATGAGGATGCCTTCAACAACATGTTCGGCCTGTACGGTCGTGACGACGCGGAGGCGCTCGGGGAGGCCCCCATTCGTGAGTTGGAAAATCGCAGTTGTTGCACAACTCTCTGCACTGTGTTATTGATCCACCAAACTGCGCGGCGGAGACTCCAATCCAACCAAACGCTCCACGATTTTGGATTGTCCTACCATGTGATGGAGAAAAAGCTAGCTACATCGAAGGAGGAGTTGGTCGCGTTCAAAGCAAAGCGAGTTCCTGAAACTGAGGTATGCTCATTTACTCGCATATACTATATTTTTCCGCTGATTTCCTCACCTAACCTATTTTTTCCTATAGGAATTTGAGCTCGATCGGGTAATGTGAGTATCCGCTCTATAGGAGGAATTGGGTGTGGTCCGACGTGAGTCCGAATACTACGCGACATGGCTTGCTGAGCCAGAATCTGAGCTGGCGTAGGTTTGAAACCTGAAAGGAGAAGAGTCATCTAGCTCTGCGCCCCTCCTCCAGATCACACATGCTTAGGTGGAGGAGACACATAAGATGTTGGCCATCTCCACCGCCAGACTCACTCTGATGCGACTCCGGAAGCGCTATGCCCTGACCGCGGAGGGAGCCAAACTTATCGCCGAGTCTCACCTCCCAAAATTATTTTGTGACCCGATGAGCTCTCCTCCGGTGAGGACTCCCAGCGGTGACTCCTCCGGCGAGTCAGAAGATGAGGTCCAGACGAAGTAGACAACTCACCCCCTTTTTTCAAAAAGTGTTGTAATAGTACTTTCTTTCATTTCTAGCTAAAGGAACTCGGCGTATCTATCTATGATGTATTATATTGGCGTTATTGCCTTTCTTTTTTCTCTTCTACTTTTGGATGATTTTATGCCCTATTTGCTTTTTGCATTATAGTTGTACTTACTCGTAGGTCGTACATGCTCATCTCAGTAGGTTTCTCTAGTGTAGCCGGCGGAGGCAGACTGCTCGCCCAGGCTATGTGCTCATCTGGGAATCGTGCACGCATGAGGACAATGCATCTGTGTCTTTAGTGCTCGCACATGTAGGACACTCACATTCTGAGGTGCACTTCAGTAACTACTCTGGGCTCGGTGCTTGCAGAGCATTTTAGGTATTTTTCGTAGAGAAGATTGAGTCATCGCCTCATAACTTCTCCTTAGTTAGGGGTGGGGGTTCGCGTGGGTTGGACATAAATATGGGGAGTACTCACCTCCCCCTGACCTAATCTTTCCTTGAACTCACATGTAGGTGGCATGCTTCTATTATGTGGTTGAGGTAGATAACCAGTCCTGAGGGGCAAGTAGTCAGCATGCGGAAGGGGAGCTGAGCTCTTCCACTCTGATAGAGGCCTGGTCTATGACAACACCCTCCTCGAAGATGTCTAACTCACTCGAGGGGGGTAAGTACCCAGCATGCAGGGGAGGAACCCGATGTAGAGGTCTGGTCTATGACATCACTCTACTCGAGAAGATTTAGTTCGAGGGGGCAAGTAGCCAGTATGCAGGAGGGGAGTTGAGCTCTTCCGCTCAGGCAGAGGCCTGGTCCATAGTAACACCCTTCTTGAAGACGTCCAACTCACTTGAGGGGGTAAGTAGCCATCATATAGGGAAGGAGCCCGATGTGGAGGTCTGGTATACGACATCACTCTACTTGAGGAGTCCACTCAAGGTGGCAAGTGGCCAGCATGCAGGGGAGGAGCCTGGTGTAGAGGTATGACCCACATCATCTCTTTGTTCGTGGAAATTTAATTCGAGGGGGAAAGTATCCAGCATGCGGGAGGGAGAGTTGAGCTCTTCCACTCAGGCAGAGGTCTGGTCCACAACAACACCCTTCTCGAAGACGTCTAACTCACCCGAGGGGGCAAGTAGGCAGTATGGAGGATAGGAGTCCGATGTAGAGGCTTGGTCTATGACACTACTTTGCTCGAGGCATCCACTCGAGGGGGGAAAGTAGTCAGCATGCAAGGGAGGAGCCCGGTGCATAGGTCTGGTCCACAACATCTCTCTGCTCGAGGAAATTTAGTTTGAGGGGCAAGTATCCAGCATGCGGGAGGGGAGCTGAGATCTTCCACTCGGGCAGAGGCATGGTCCACGGTAACACCCTTCTCAATGATATCTGACTCACTCGATGGGGAAAGTAGCCAGCTTGCAGGGGAGAAGCCCAGTGCAATGGCCTAGCCTACGACAACTCTCTGCTCAAGGACATAGAACTCACTCGAGGGGGCAAGTAGCCAACCTTCAGGGGAGGAGTCAAGTGCAATGGCTTGGTCTACGATAACTTTCTATTTGAGGACATAGAACTCACTCGAGGGACAAGTATCCAACGTGCATGGGAGGAACACAGTGCAATGGCCTGGTCTACATCAACTCTCTGCTCGAGGACATAAAACTCACTTAAGGGGGCAAGTATCCAGCCTGCAGGGGTGGAGCCCAGTGCAATGGCCTAGTTTATGGCAACTCTCTACTCAAGGAGTCAATTTTCATACATTTTTTATTCGCATTACCTGTCATGCAGGTACTTAAGTACTATTTATTTGCAGTAGAGGGTGTTGTAAACTTATTTAAGATGAATGCACAAGATCAGTTACATCATAACTAGGGGTAGAAACACTTTAGATCGTCGTCACTCTAAGTGTTTCTAAGACACTCTCCTTCGATGTTTTGTAGGCGATATCCGCCCGACTTCAACACTTTGAAGATCACGAAAGGGCATTCCCAATTTGAATGGAGTTTTTCGACTGTTGCAGAACTTCCCACGACATCGACCTTCTTGAAGACCAGGTCCCTCTTTTCGAACTGCTTTATTCGAATGTACTTGTAAAAATATTTGGACATCCTTCGCTTGACCCCCTCCTGGCGGATGCTGCCTAGTCGCGAAGCTCCTCCGCAAAGTTTAATGAAAGTAATTGTGCCTCATCATTATCCAACCTCCACTCTTCGTTACCGTCCTCTGTCGCCACTACTCTAGGGCTCCTGATCTCAAATTCCACCAGGAGCAAGACCTCAAAATTGTGGGATAGCTTGAATTATGTCTTTTTTGTGGTTGTGGTGGGGGTGGTCCTCAATTCCCAGAGGACTGAGGGGTGCTGCTCTACCCAATTCCCCTTTAGGTTCTCCACTTTTTTTCAAAAAGTTGACAATGACCTTGTTGGCGGCCTCCACCTGATCGTTGCTCCTGGGGTGATGAATTGAGGCGGAGCGAAGATCAATGCCCAGTTGACTGTAGAAGTTGGTGAGCTCTATGCTGGTGAACTGAGGATGGTTGTCCGTGATGATGGCGAGAGGCAGGTTGTGCCTGCAAATGATTTCTCCTCAGATGAAGTTTCTCACTACCTATGAGGTTGTCTTTGCTAATGCCTTCACCTCTATCCACTTGGATAAATAGTCGATCATCACTAGAAGGACTTTCCTCTGCCCACTTGCTTGGTGGAATGGTCTCATGAGGTCCATTCACCAAATGGCGAATGGACAGGGGGTTGTGATCGAACGTTGACTTGGGCTGGATGCAATTGGAGTGGGGCATAGAGCTGGCAATTTTGGAACTTCCTTGCAAATTTCGCCGCATCTCTTCTGATGGTAGGCCAGAAGTACCCCACCCTTAGTACCCGCATCTCCAAGGTTTGATTTCCTGAGTGACTCCCACATTCGCTTGAGTGGATCTCCTCTAAGACCCTAAAACCACTGAGAGGCACCTTGCCAAAGGACAGGATAGATTCTTTCAGTAGAGCACCTTGTCGTTCAATAGGTAATATGCCGACTTATATCAGAACTTCCTCCTGTCCTCCACACTTGCGGGTATTTCTCATATGGACAAGAACGTGACAAGAGGGCCCACCCACGAGTCCTACTGTTCGATTTCCATCATCTCCCCTTCTTCGATGGAGGATCAGAACAACTCTATGATTGTGCCCCCACCCCCACTATGGGGCCATACTTGGCCAACTGGTCTGCTTGTGACTTCTCCTCCCTTGGTTCATGCCTCGATTTCTCCCTAAACCTGGGAGGCCACCACCATGGAATCAGAGTAAACCCAGATGTTGTGAATTCCCAACTCGCAGGCGAGGTGAAGCCCTGTGACCACAACCTCATACTCTGTCTGGTTGTTGGTGACGGGGAAGTGGATGTGGACCACTTGCTCTATTACAATTTTTTGAGGGATGACAAGAATAATGCCCCCTCCCAAGGAATTCTTTCCCGACGCTCCATCCACGAACATCTCTCAGGCTATCCATTCGGGGTCTTCTATCTTGTCCACCTCCACTGTATAGTCAGCTAGGAAGTCGACTATGGATTGAGCCTTCATTGCTAATCGAGGGGCGTACATGACATCAAACTCACTAAGCTCCACCGATCACTTGGAGAACCTCCATGAATGTTCCACCCCCTCCAAGATATTGTGGAGGAGATGATCAGTCACCACCCTAATTGAGTGGGCTTGGAAGTAAGGTCGAAGCTTGCGGGCGGAGATGATCAAGGTGAAGAACAACTTATTCAGGATAGGGTATCACAGTTCTGCCTTCCACAAGACTCTACTCACATAGTGGATTGGGAGTTGTTTCCTTCCATCCTTGAGGATTAGGACCGAACTCATCGTCTCGGCTCCCACTCCAATGTAGAGGAAGAGAATTTCACCCTCCCTTGGTCCTTGTAATAAGTGTGCATGCATCAAGTGGACTTTCAAGCTCTGGAAGGCATCCGGACATTCCGTCGACCATTCGAACTTCTTGTTGTATCGGAGGGTCTTGAGGAAGGGTGATCACTTCTCCCCAGTCCTAGAGAGAAATCTACTCAACTCCGCCAACCTGCCTGTCAAGCGTTGGACTTCCTTCATTCTCTTGGGTGCATCCATCTCTACGATAGCCTTGACATTATCGATATTCAGTTCCACTCCAGCCGGGGTCAAGAGATGACCAAGGAACTTTTCCTCCCCTACACCGAAAATGCACATTGTCGGGTTAAGCCTCACTTTGAACTTTCGGAGCATGGAGAAATTCCTTGCAAAGTCCCGAAGATGCTCCTCCACGCTCTTTCTTTTCACCATGAGGTCGCCGACGTATACTTCCAGATTTTGCACCTTATACTGTTTGAACACCCTATCCATCATCCTTTGGTAGATGGCACCTGCATTTTTGAGCCCGAAGGGCATCATCTCATAACAGTAGCAACTGTCGTTGGTGTTGATGGACATATTTTCATGCTGAGGGGGTGCATGCAGATTTGGTGGTATCCATAAAAAGCATCTAAAAACTCAATACAGGAAAACCAATGTTTGAGTCCACTGGCACGTCGATTCTAGGCAAAAGATAACAATCTTTGGGACAAGCTTTATTAAGGATTGAAAAATTGATACACATTCTCCAACTCCCATCTCCTTTCTTCATCATTACAACATTGGAGACTCAGTCTGGGTATTGGATCTCTGACACAAACCCTGCATCCAACAACGTATTCACCTCCTCCTGAATGGGCTCGGTCAGAGTGGTGGATGTTGCCCTCTTCTTCTGTTGGATGGGGTGGACTCCCCTATCAAGGTTGAGTATGTGGCAATCAATGTTCGTGTCGATGTCGATATGTCTGTGGCATTCCAAGCAAAGATGTTCGCGTTCTCCTGGATGCGGGACATGATCTTCTCCTTATCTTCCTACTTCAGCTCCTCGTTGATCTTTATCCTCCCGGGCCTCCCGACCTCAGTTCAGATCTCCTTCTCCTCCACTTCCTCGGCTTCCTCTAGCCTTGTCATCTCCTCCATCATCTTGTTCGCCTCCTTAGCTTCCTTCTTCCAACCAATGGCATTGACAACGTTGAGGTAGCACTGCCTTGCTACCATAGATTCTCTCTTGATCCTGAGTTGCAACTTGCCCTGGTTATATTTAAGTATTGGCGGTAGGACGAGGGCATGCACTTGTATGCGATGATTAATGGTCTGCCGAAGATGGCATTGTAGCTGCTCTGGGCGTCAACTGTGATGAACCTGCAGCTCTTTGTCGTTCCTCCTAGTGTCACAACCAGCTCCACTCATCCTTCCACCTCCTTATGTTCCCCTGAGAAACCAAAGAGTAGCACCTATATGGAGGTCACCCTCTTCTCTTCCACCTTCATCGCATCCAATGTCTTCTTGAAGACCACGTTGACGGAGCTTTCATTGTCCACGAGGATGCGGGAGACTGTGTAATTTTCTACCGCAGCCTGGATCACCACCGCATTATAGAAGGGGTTTTCATTCCCTAGCATCTCCTCTTTTGAGAAGGTTATCTCTCCCATGGGGGGGAGGGGGTCTGGGAAGTTGCCTCCAACCCCACTCCTCCGTGGATGGCTCCAATTCCCATGTGGCCACATAGGTCCGTTCGATCCTCGCACCTTCTTGGGGCGGGGATGCCCCCCCCCCCCCTTACCGTTCCTCACCATTTCTCCTCCTCCTTGCTCTTCCTTCCCATCCCGGAATCTTCCTCCAGCTTCATCCTCAACTCCAAGAACTGTAGACACGTCGTTGTCACGTGACCTTCCACCTGGTGGAAGTCACAGTAAGACAATACTCTTCATTCCTCATCCCTCCTGGGTTCTCCTCGACCTTGTCCTCGGCCTCGCCCAATCACATTCGCCTCTCGAAGGGGTGTCTAATTTTTCCTCCATGGTCCTGGTCTCCTCTCCGGGGAATTATGTCGGGCTCGGCGTTAGGGGGAGAACCTCCTCCCCTGCCTAACTTGGTAGCCTTCTCCCCTGGCCTCCATGCCTGCATGTTGGGCGGAGCTTGGAACCTCCAATCATGATCCCACTGATCCTGAATCCCATGGGGTTTTCCTCCCTCCCGCCTCCTTGTCTCTTCCCATCTCTTGACTTTCGCTCTACTGCCTCTTGTCGCATCCTTCTGTCTATCTCCGGCTAGCTTAGCCAACCAGGTCATGAATCCCTAGTTAGTCGCCTCACTTTCTATATACTCCCCGACTCAGTTGATCAATTCTTCGAATAACAAGGTGGATCTGGGCCAACTCCATCTTGAAAAGTCCCTCTTGTAAGACCAGAGTGAAAGAGAGCATGAGGGTATGACTCGACACCTCATGAACCACCAGGATCTCCTCCTGAAAGTGATCTAAATAGGCCCCTAGCAACACCTGAGGTCCCTTCTTGACGAGGAAGGGAGCCTCTGGCCCCTTCTTCCTTTTCTTCAAGGTGGAAACCGGAGCAAGAAACCCCATGCGCAGATCTTCGAAGCTATAAATCGAGTCCGTCGATAGCTGATGGAACCAATCACTGGCCTTTCCCTTGAAGGATATGGCGAACAAATGATATTTAAAGGCGTCCGTCATCAGCCAAATCGAGACCATGTCCTCGAACCACTACAGATCTTGGACGGGATCCTCCCTCCCAGAGTAATAGATCATCGCCGGCTCCGTGATTCTATCCAGGAAAGGGGTGATCAACACAAACTCGCAAAAGGGACTCGCCGACGTGACTCGGTGGACTGGGCGAACTCGGTCTTACTCACCCTCCGAGTAACGAGTATCTGGAAGGGCTCGTGAAGAGGACTCGCGCGTGGAGGGTATGATCCTCCTCCGGAACGCTTTCTTTGTCAGATCGTCTGCTCGGCCCTGCCTCTCCGGGCGAGGCGACAACCGTGGGGATGGACTCCCCGCCTCTGTGCGAGGCTCGAGCAGGGATCTCAGAGTGTCCATCAATTTCTTAAACTCCGCAAAGTCGCTTCTAGTCACGTACTCGCCCATGGGATGTGAGTTCATCTGGCCAGTTCCATGCTCGCTATGTTCAAACATGGGATCGTCGAGTGGGATTTTCTTTATAAGCCACCGGTCCACGCTCACCGCACAAAAAATGTTGAAACCCAGAAACTGGTACAACTGAGTTCAGACCGAGAGGGTAGTCTGAGTTACTTCTCTCGCCGTCGAATCCCAAGCAATCAGTATTTTGATCCTAGAATTATCCCTCACTGAATGGAGGAGCGAGGAGGTCTCGCCACTAACCCAAAAGTTTTATCACTTCCCCTCCCAAAACCAGGAGCTGAACCAACACCTCAGACAACACATAAGGACAAATCAGTGAGAGCTCTGACTCTTTTAGGGGGTGAATCTATGCTAATCTGAGGAATAATGAGTCATATTTATAGGCTAATCCTTCTGAGGGCAAAATAGTCTTATTGGTCTGCGGGTAGGTTCCTCCGCTTTAACCAAATTATTCTACACAGACTTCAATGGTCTGTGAACAGACCCGACCCTCGCGCCTTTTTGGTAGTATATACTAATCGCAGCCCTTGTTGGTCTATGGATAGAGAGGGAGTCAGATCGATCCGAGTTCGCCTCGTCTTACCCTGGGGCGAGTTCGTCTGAGGCGCACCGACTCGCCCCCAATTTTCCCTGGGGCGAGTTCGCCTGAGATGTCTAGACTCGCCCCGCCATACCCTGGGGCGAGTTAGGCCGGTCTTGGACCTACTCGCCTAATATGGGTTGTACAACCATGTTGAAATTTAAAAAAGAAACTAAAACAAAGGGAGAAATGGGGGTGATGGAAAGTGCTTCAAATGCTACATTGATTCAAAGTGGGGATTGTCTTCCTTTTCTTATTCTTGATGCACGGACATGAAGCTTTTTTATATAGGCTAAAACATTCATGACAAAAGTTGGGCTTAACTCAAGCCCATACCTACAACCCATACATTGAAAAGACAACACATAGGTATGGAATGAGGCTTCTCTTCCAATAGTATCTTCCTTTCTCACTACTCACTTTCTACGAGACAATCTTATTGTGTAATATTGCAAACAATTTGTATGTATGACAATTATCTTTCACATTTGCATCATTACAGCCTACTGACTTCTCTTAAAGAATGAATGCAAATGAAAGTGCTCTAAAACTAGCATGCATACAAAAATCCAGCTAAATCACTCAAATGAAATCTTCACACATATTGAAATAGTATGAGCATTATATGTTCAATCTGGGAGGTTCAACATAAATCTAACCTACCACTTTCTTAGGACATGTGAGCTTACAAAAAGATTATCCTTAACTAATATTCACATGACATGAGATACAATGATGAACCGGCAAGTCACTAAAAGAAATTATGAGATTTTATCTTTCATTAAGATCTAGCATGCGATCTATATTTTCAATGATATTCGCATCTCGATCACAAATCTTAATAATTTCACATGCAAAATACTTATCCTTCCCACAGTTTCTAGCATCCCCAATTAGTCATATATTCAATTAAATTAAAAAAAATCAAACCTTCAAAGCTCTTTAACCTTGGCCTAAGTACTTCATGATATTCAACAATGTTTTCTATAGTGCAAATCATATATGTCATCTAGAAAGAGAACCCCTATTAACAAAATTAAAGTCTAAAATCGACATAATCAAATAAATAATTAGCTATCGAGCGGATTATAAATAAAATTCATCCCTATATAAAGAATATATATACGGATTATAAATATATTTGTAGGTCACCTATGAAAAAGAGCAAAATCGAGCGGTTCAGCTCAGTGTGGATTGAGATGAACCAAATTTTTTTATATTTAATATACGAGTGACGGAAACGGGGCTCCGCCCCTGTTTGCCCGGAAAATCCACGACCTCTCTTCTCAGCCAGGATGGACCTTCCCAGCGGTCTCAAAATTGCGAGACCGTCCAGATCGCCTCTTTTGGCTCAGTCGACAGCTCCTGCTCGACGGTCTCCTATTTGCGAGACCGCCAAGACCGCGTCTCACCAGCTCAGAAATTCGTCTAAGTACCAGGCGATCAAGATTCAGTCAGATCGCAAGGACGTACGGTCTGGCCCTTTTCTCCTTCTTTTTGTTATTAGCACCCCCTCTCTCTGCCCCGGCTCTCCTGTATCCCGGGCAGCCCGTAATTTTTGGATCTGCACGTTCGGGCAGCCTCCGCGTTTATAAATAGAGGGGTAGGGGTACCTGAAAAGGGACTTTTGGACTTCGAGCCACAGCTTACAACCTGTGTAAGCGGTCTCGAATTCTGTCTCTTTTCTACCTCAAATCCTGCTCTGTTTTTAGTCCCCCCTGTATTGGACTTCCGAGGTTAATCCGAGTAGATTTTCTCTTCTCGCTTTTCCTCTTTCCCGTCTCTCGTCTTAAGTAACCTGCACTCCACAGTTTCCCCCCAACCTTCTCTTAGTGTGAGTTTTGGAGGTACATTTTTTGGTACCAACAGAACGAACACGCGACCTTCAGATCGGAGTGTTCAGGTGAATCCATGACTTCGAGATGGCAGACCGCAGGATGCGAATTTGTCGGTCTTCCAGTGGTCGACCTCCCCTCGATTCAGATCCTTTGGACGCTCTCGAGCGTCGCTTCGAGTTGCGTGTTGAGTAGGCCCTCCGGGAGGCCGCTCGAGCTCGGCAAGAGGTCGCCCAAGCTCAGTAGGAGATCACGCGATCCCAGCAGGAGATCGCGCGATCTCAGCAGGAGACCGCTCGCGATCGTCAGGAGATCGTCCGAGCCCAGCAGGATACCGCCAAGCAGATGGAGACCATGAGTCATGTTCTGGCGGCGATCTCCCAGAGGATTCTTCCTCAACCTGGTCAGGCCGCCACACCTGACCGCTTGGCCAGCGATCACCCGTCTGTCCGCGTGACCCCTCAGTCTGCAGCTCCTCTGCGGTCTCAGCAGGAGGAGTTCGCAGCCCGTCAAGGTTCGTTCAGAGCAGCAGCTCAGGGGCCTCCAGCTCGGACCCTGAACTTCCAAGACGATTTTGTTTATCCTCAGGCCCCTCCTGCTCCTCTTTCCACTACTTTTCCTCCCCCTTTTTTTGCTCCTTTCCCTGCTTCGTTTTCTGATCCTATAGGTGAAGTTGTGGCAGAGGAGCCCTCGCCTTTCTCTGATAAAATTCGTCGGGAGGCTATTCCCCACGACTTCAGAGAACCCCGTCTCCCCACGTTCACTGGGGAGAGTGACCCGGTTTCGCATCTTCAGGTCTTCGAGTCAGCCGTCGCTCTTAGAACCATTTCAGATGCAGTGAGGTGCAAGCTGCTAATCACCTCCTTTGATGGGCCTGCTATGGAGTGGTTTTACAAGCTACCCTCCCAGTCCATCTCGAGTTCTGCTGTTATGAGGCATGAACTCCTCTTAAGGTTTGCGACTGCAATGAAAAGGAAGAGTGGTCCTGCGGCCCTCTTCAAGATCAAGCAGGGGGATAATGAGGCGACGTCTCGCTTCATTGATCGTTTCCAAAAGGAGATTCTCGGGATCAGGGATGTTGAACCCGCTCTGTACATGGCTGCATTGATCAATGGTTTGCAGGAAGGCCCGCTCAAGTTCGAAGTTGCTACCAGGGAGCCCAGCTCTTACCAAGAGCTGATCAGCATCGCAAACCGCTACATAGAAGGGGAAATCAACAACCCCGCCTATGTCTCTAATTTGACTAGCAGGGCTGTCTAGAAAGGTTCCGCGGGATTCTATCCGGCTCCGCCGTCATCCAAGTCGAACCAAGAGTTCCCTCCTCCCGCTCAGAAAAGGGGAAGGAACTTCCGCAACAACCGCTTCAACCAGGGGAATCAGCCTTTCCAGCCTAAAGGGCCCCTGATGCCGACACCTGCCGCTCCAGCCCCGCAAGTCACTCTCGTCCACCAGATCCAGTACGTTCAGCCCCCTCTTTTGACTACCCAGCCATTCTACAATGATTCCCAAGAATCCTTCACGGACCTTGGGGTTTCTATGAATGAGGTAGTTCAGATCCTTCAGAAGCAGCCTTTCTTCAGAAAGCCTGCCCCGCTCAACTCTGACCCAAAGTCTCGAAATCTGGCTCTTTACTATGATTATCACAGGGAAAGAGACCATCTGACCGAAGACTGCAGAGCCCTTCGCGTGTTAGTGGAGAAGCTCCTAAAATAGGGGAAGCTCTGTGATCTCCTCCAGAAGAATGATCCCTCCAAAGCTTCAACCTCCAAGAGCAAGGAGGTAGTTGAAGTTCACTGGGACTGCGAAGAGGTTGATGATGTTGGACATCTCGGCAACATCGGATTCCCTAGTGAGTGCGTGGATGCAGATGATGAAGGTGCCTTAGGTAACCTTTTCTGCATCCACGGAGGTGCAGGGCCAGAGTCTTCAAGGAAGGCAAGCTTGAAAAGAGTCTACCGTTCAGAAGTTGCTGCTACCTCCTCTGCCCCGGTCCGAGGAACAGTCACCTTCGGAGAAGAAGACCTTCCTCCGACCTCCAACCCCTTCGACGATGAGGTCGTCGTCAAAGCAGTGATAGAGAACTACACTGTGGAGAAAATTCTGATTGATACTGGGAGCTCAGTTAATGTACTCTTCAAGCCCGCTTTCAAAGCCTTGAAGACGGGAAAGCCTCTTCTTTCCACTGAGGGACCTCTCTATGGTTTCTCGGGGGAGAAGAAGGAGGTAGAGGGAGTCGTCACCCTTTCAGTAATTCTGGCCGACATCATAAAGCTTATGAAGTTTATAGTCGTTGATGCTCCTAGCAGCTACAACGCGATTTTTGGGAGGCCCGTTTTGAACGGGTATCAGGCAGTAGTTTCTACCTACCATCAGGCAGTGAAATTTGCCCTGAATGGCAAGCAGCATCGGATTAGGAGCGATCCGAAGAAGGCTAGGGAATGTTACGTCAAGACGGTCAATATGATCGTATCTTCATCTTCCCAGGTGGCAGAAGCGGTTTCAGTACCTCAAGTTCCTGATCTAGTTCAAGTTGTGGAGGAAGCTGAAGAAGAAGATGCAAGAGATGGAGTTCGCTTGGAACCTGCCCAAACAACTCAAGTCGTTCCCATCAGTGAGGAAGATAGAGCAAGAGCCTCTCCATCAACGCTGAATTATCTGAAGCTGACAAAAGTCAGCTAATCTCTTGCCTTCAGAAGAACATGGATGTCTTCGCTTGGTCAGCGGACGACATGCCAGGAGTTGATCCCAATGTCGCCTGTCATCATCTCAATATCGATCCCAAATCCATCCCCATCAAGCAGAAGAAGAGGGCTGTTGCAACGACCCTTGCCCAGCCCATCCGAGAGGAAGTGGAAAAGCTGCTGAAGGCCAAATTTGTTCAAGAGATTCAGTACCCTGAATGGGTATCTAATGTTGTAATGGTCAAGAAGACCGGTGGGAAGTGGAGAATTTGTGTCGATTTCACAAAACTCAATAAAGCTTGCCCAAAAGATTGCTACCCCTTGCCTCGGATAGACTCTTTAGTAGATTCAGCAGTTGGTTATTCTTATATGAGTTTTTTAAATGCGTTCTCAGGTTATCATCAAATTAGAATGCACAAGCCCGATATTCCGCACACTTCGTTCATCACAAACGACGACCTTTTTTGTTATCTTGTGATGCCTTTTGGGCTTAAGAACGTTGGGGCAACGTATCAAAAGATGATGGATTCGGTTTTTAAAAGTCAAAAAGGAAGAAATCTTGAAGTTTATGTGGATGATCTCTTAATAAAAAGTAAATCGTTCTCGTCTCATGTAAATGATCTCTCAGAGACGTTTGCAACTCTTCGAGCCTTTAACATGAGATTGAATCCGTTGAAGTGCATTTTCGGGGCAAGCAAGGGGAAGTTTCTTGGTCATCTCCTCACTCCAGGAGGGTTGGAGCCTAATCCAGATAAGGTAAAAGCTATCTTAGAAATGTCACCTCCCAAGTCCCCTAAAGAAGTTCAGCAGTTAGGGGGAAGGATGGCAGGTCTGAGTCGTTTTATCTCTCGTTCGGGAGATAAAAGTGCCCCTTTCTTCAAGGCCCTCCGCGGAGGGGCTAAGTTTGAATGGACACAGGAGTGTGATGATGCCTTTAATGAGTTGAAAAAGCAATTGACATCAACTCTCTGCTCCAGAGCCCAAGAGAGGGAGAAGATCTTTTTCTGTACTTGGGGGTTGGCTCCGATGCCATAAGTTCAGTTTTGGTCCGAGAAGAGAAGAAGAAGCAATTTCCAGTTTATTATGTGAGTAAAATCCTGAAGAATGCTGAGACCCGTTATGCAATTCTTGAAAAGCTGGCTCTTATGCTCGTAACTTCAGCAAGGACGCTAAGGCCTTATTTCCAAGCTCATTCGATCCAAGTGGTTACTGATCTTCCATTGAAGAGTGTCTTAGAGAAGCCAGAATATTCAGGAAGGCTAGCTAAATGGGCAATAGAGCTAAGCGAATTTGATATCTCTTATGTTCCAAGGGTAGCAATCAAAGCTCAGGTTTTAGCAGACTTCGTGGTGGATGCAAGCGAGACCTTATCAAAGAAGGAAGTTGGAACACCTCTTGCTTGGACGATCTTTATGGATGGAGCTTCAGGGAAGAATTCATCTGGGGCAGGAGTTATTTTGATCAATCCGAACGAGGTCAGATTAGATCAAGCTCTTAAATTCTATTTCCCAACTACTAATAATCAGGCAGAGTACGAGGTTTTATTGGTTGGTCTCAGATTTGCTAGAGAATTGGGAATTGAGGACGTTCACATCAAAACGGACTCTCTAGTGATGGCATCTCAGGTTAACGGAACTTTTGAGACCAGAGATCATATTCTGAAATAGTATCTAGCCTTGGTGAAAGGTGAGATAGGAAAGTTCAAAAGCTTTTTTATTCAGCATATCCCGAGAGAAAAGAACACAGAAGCAGATGAATTGGCGAAGTTTGGTCTTCTTTCGGGAGGAACCACCTCGGAGTTATTCCATCAAGCAATCGAGGAAGGAGAGGTATGGAGATAGATCAACGCCCATCTTGGATGGATCCATTCGTTCTTTACCTCTCAACCGGAAAGCTCCATTCGATGGTAAAAGATGGGAAAAGGTTTAAATTGAAAGCAGCTCACTACTATCTTGTTGCAGGAGTACTTTACAGGAAAACTTTCCTGTCACCTCTAGCCCGGTGCGTTTCAGAAGAAGAAATCCTAATTGTTCTTTAGGAGGTTCATTCAGGAGAGTGTGGCAGCCACTCTGGAGCTCGGACATTGGAGAAAAGAATTCTAAGGCAAGGGTATTTCTGACCACAAATGAGGAAGGATGCAGAGAAGTTTGCTAAAAAATGTGTCCAATGCCAAAAGTTCGCTCCCCTCCAGAATCAACCGGCTCAACAGCTTAAGTCCATAGCAACCCCATGGCCGATCGCAGTTTGGGGAATGGATTTGGTTGGGCCTTTTCCTATGGCAAGTGGGCAACGCCGATATATAATTGTCATGATTGACTATTTTAGCAAATGGATAGAGGCAAGAGCGTTGGCCAAGATTACTACCCAAGTTGTGAAGAATTTCATCTGGGGGGAGATAGTATGCAGGCATAGAATTCCAATGGCAATTATAACAGACAATGGTTCTCAATTCAACAATCCTCAGCTCATAGACTTCTGTGGCCAGATTGGCACTGAGCTGCGTTTTGCTTCTGTGCATCATCCTAGAAGCAACGGGCAAGTAGAGGCTGCCAATAAACTCATAATTAATCTCTTGAAGGAAAAGGTAGAAAATCTTCGGGGAAATTGGGCGAAACAATTATCTTCAGTATTATGGGATTTGAGAACAACTCCCACCTCAGCTACTGGAGAAACTCCCTTCAAAGTGTCACATGGTTCAGAGGCTCTCATTCCCGTTGAATTCGAGGTGAAAAGTCTAAGGGTGTTGTTATCTCAGCAAAACCAGGATGACTGGATGGAGGAGAATGATGAAGAGCTGAAATGCAGCCTTGATCTTATCGAAGAGCTAAGAGATACAGCAACAATCAGGCAGGAAGAAGTGAAGTGAAGGGTGGCGAGACTCTTTGATAAAATTGTCAGAATTAAAGAGTTCGCCGTTGGAGATCTGGTTTTAAAAAAGGTTGATATGGCAGCAAGATCTGGATCAGTTGGAAAGCTCAACCCAAATTGGACAGGGTCGTTCATAATTAAAGAGGTACTCAAGAACGGTGCATACCATCTCCAAAATTATGAAGGAGAAGAACTACCTCACACTTGGAGTGGGGATGACCTTAAGCATTTCTTTTCTTAAATACTTGTAACAAATTCCTTTTCCTTTTTAGTTCTTCCTCTTCTTAAAACATTATGATGATGTTTTTTCTTCCTTTCTTGATATATATGATAAAGGAAAGGTACCAAAAAACAAATTGTTATTAAGGCTTGAATCCTGCCATAGAGACATCAACGGATTCTACTTCATCCTCCTTGACTTGAAGCTCAAGATGTAAATCTGCCAGGACCACAGGTAGCGGGGAGTTTTCGCATCTGTGTAGCAGTAGCTCGCCAAGCTCATGCAACAGATGGTTAGAATGTCGGGTCCTCGCTAACATCTGACACAACTCAGAACCAGGGGAGGTCGAGTTGAATGTTCAGCTCTGTTATGCGTCATGAGAGGACATTGTTACAGTCTAAATGATCTTCCAGGGAAAGCAATGTCGGTACAGCCTCTGTGGCATGACCACACCTGCCCTATGGATCATTTTTTGTCTGTAACTCTTGAATACTCATTGGATTGTGGATAGCCAAGGTTCGGTCAGAAACATCTATGACCGCAGTTTAAATCCTAAAGGGGCGGTCTGAAATATGTGAGACCGCCAGTTCTGGCCTCTGTGCTTTCATCGATCTCCAAATATGTTGAGACCGCCAGTTTGATCTCCTCCAGGACTTGGATGTTTGAGATTGCTGGTTGTGTTCTCCATTTCTTCAGTGGTTTCTCTTCGATCTCCAAATATGTTGAGACAACCAGTTTGATCTCCTCCAGGACATGGATGTTTGAGATTGCTGGTTGTGTTCTCCATTTCTTCGGTGGTTTTCTGCGACCTCTAAATATGTTGAGACCTCCTGTAACGATCCAGGCCCGCCAACACGGGACCCACTTGGACCGCCAGTACCCTCCCGGCTCAGGCCCGCCAACACGGGACCCAGCTGGCACCGGAAGGGTTCAGCCTAACCAGATGGTCTGCAGACCATGCACCCCCAACCCCTCTCTGTCCCACCACAGGGCCCAGCGGGTTGTTGGAGGCCTCAGCCCCCCCTTTTAATGAGAAATGATTCAGTTAAGCGGCATCGCGGGGACTTCCCAGGAGGTCACCCATCCCAGAATTGCTCCTGCCCGAGCAAGCTTAACTATGGAGTACTTTCACTTCTCATCACCAATTGAGTTGCAGCTCAATTGGTGATGAGAAGTGAAAGTACTCCATAGTTAAGCGTGCTAGGGGTGGAGCAATTCTGGGATGGGTGACCTCCTGGGAAGTCCCCGCGCTGCCGCTTAACTGAATCATTTCTCATGAAAAGGGGGGCTGAGGCCTCCAACAACCCGCTGGGCCCTGTGGTGGGACAGAGAGGGGTTGGGGTGCATGGTCTGCAGACCATCTGGTTAGGCTGAACCCTTCCTATGCCAGCTGGGTCCTGTGTTGGTGGGCCTGGGCCGGGAGGGTGCTGGCAGTCCAGCTGGGTCCCGTGTTGGCGGGCCTGGATCGTTACAAAAAGTCATATCCTGCAGCTCAATTGGCGATGAGAAGTGAAAGTACTCCATAGTTAAGTGTGCTCGGGCTGGAGCAATTCTGGGATGGGTGACCTCCTGGGAAGTCCATGCGCTGCCGCTTAACTAAATCATTTCTCATGAAAAAGGGGGTTACGGCCTCCAACAACCCGTTGGGCCCTGTGGTGGGACAGAGAGGGGTTGGGGTGCATGGTCTGCAGACCATCTGGTTAGGCTGAACCCTTCCGGTGCCAGCTGGGTCCCGTGTTGGCAGGCCTGGGCCGGGAGGCTGCTGGCGGTCCAGCTGGGTCCCGTGTTGGCGGGCCTGGATCGTTACAAAAAGTCCTATCCTCCAGGATTGCACTTTTTGTAACGATCCAGACCCGCCAACACGGGACCCAGCTGGCACCGGAAGGGTTCAGCCTAACCAGATGGTCTGCAGACCATGCACCCCAACCCCTCTTTGTCCCACCACAGGGCACAGTGGGTTGTTGGATACCGCAGTCCCCCATTGGTGAGAATTGAGCCAGTTAAGCGGCTGCGCGTGGACTTCCCAGGAGGTCACCCATCCCAGAATTGCTCCAGCCCGAGCACGATTAACTATGGAGTACTTTCACTTCTCATCACCAATTGAGCCTTTCACTTCTCATCACCAATTGAGCTGCAGCTCAATTGGTGATGAGAAGTGAAAGTTAAGCGTGCTCGGGCTGGAGCAATTCTGGGATGGGTGACCTCCTGGGAAGTCCACGCGCTGCCGCTTAACTGGCTCAATTCTCATCAAAGGGGGACTGTGGTATCCAACAACCCACTGTGCCCTGTGGTGGGACAAAGAGGGGTTGGGGTGCATGGTCTGCAGACCATCTGGTTAGGCAGAACCCTTCCGGTGCCAGCTGGGTCCCGTGTTGGCGGGCCTGGGCCGGGAGGGTGCTGGCGGTCCAGCTGGGTCCCGTATTGGCGGGCCTGGATCGTTATACCTCCAGTTTGATCTCCTTCAGGACTTGGATGTTTGAGATTGCTGGTTGTGTTCTCCATTTCTTCGGTGATTTTCTGCGATCTCTAAATATGTTGAGACCGCCAGTTTGATCTCCTCCAGGACTTGGATGTTTGAGATTGCTGGTTGTGTTCTCCATTTCTTCAGTGCTTTTCTGCGATCTCCAAATATGTTGAGACCGCCAGTTTGATCTCCTCCAGAACTTGGATGTTTGAGGTTGTTGGTTGAGTTCTCCATTTCTTCAGTGGTTTCTCTTCGATCTCCAAATATGTTGAGACCGCCAGTTTGATCTCCTCCAGGACTTGGATGTTTGAGATTGTTGGTTGAGTTCTCCATTTCTTCAGTGGTTTTCTGCGATCTCTAAATATGTTGAGACCGCCAGTTTGATCTCCTCTGGGACTTGGATGTTTGAGATTGATGTTTGTGTTCTCCATTTCTTCAGTGGTTTTCTGCGATCTCCAAATATGTTGAGACCGCCAGTTTGATCTCCTCCAGGACTTGGATGTTTGAGATTGCTGGTTGAGTTCTCCATTTCTTCAGTGGTTTTCTGCGATCTCTAAATATGTTGAGACCGCCAGTTTGATCTCCTCCAGGACTTGGATGTTTGAGATTGTTGGTTGTGTTCTCCATTTCTTCAGTGGTTTTCTGCGATCTCCAAATATGTTGAGACCGCCAGTTTGATCTCCTCCAGGACTTGGATGTTTGAGGTTGCTGGTTGAGTTCTCCATTTCTTCGGTGGTTTTCTGCGATCTCTAAATATGTTGAGACCGTCAGTTTGATCTCCTCCAGGACTTGGATGTTTGATATTGCTGGTTGAGTTCTCCATTTCATTTTAGAAGTGGGTCTTTTAGCGATCTTAAGTATGATTGAGATCGACAAAAATATTTTTCAAGAGTTCTGAACAGAACCCTAAGGCATTCGAAAATACCCGGAGATCTCGTATATTATGCGCGGTCGGGAAAATGTAAGACCGCATGGTATCTAACTAATGATGTCTTGATTTCTGAAACAAACTGACATCATGAAGACCGCCATTTGAGATCGCTACGAAAAGGATGTCTCAAAGTTCTACTTGTAGGTTATCGCACTCATTATTCAAGCTCTTATGAAGCGATCTCTTAAATTAGTAGATCGCATTTTTATGTTTGAACTCGAAATTATTCGGAGGTTTTTTATCAAGGACAACCATATCTCTTTATAATGCGGTCTGGAAAAATGTAAGACCGCCTCTCTTCAAATTATCAGTCTATCGTATTAAGGTTGACAAAAGCCTAAGGCATTGAGATCGAATGCCAATTCTATACCGTTGTAAAGAGATCGCAAAGATATATTCTATATAAAAAGTAAAATACCAGAAGCAAGTATTCTTTCATTGAAAGAATGTATAGCAATTCAATTCTTGTATTCATTCAAAATGTTGTAGTACATCAGACCGCCCGGTCTCAAAAAAAAGCTACAAAATTGCATATTCCATCTTTGACCTCTTGGGAGACTTCTCGTCTGAAGAAGAAGAATCGGTCTCGTCAGGTGACTCCGATTTTTCATCTGGAATTTTTGACCCAGAGCTCGATGCCGCCCCCGAGCTCGTATCATGGCCCATCACGTATTGGCTGCCACTCTACTGGTCCACATCAATGACCTCGACATCTTCTTCCTCATCATCTGCGGTCTCATCTGCGGTCGCAGACTGTTCAGCGATTTTCCTTGCTGCATCTGGGAAGAGATCGGCAAAAGTTGTATCTTTAAATTCTTCGCTGAAGCCGCCGCGATTACGAATCTCAACAATCACTTGATCGGCGGTCTCCTTCACATGATGCATCATGACCTTCTGGAATTCAGGGTTGTGAAGGTCATAGGCCTTTTCTCTCGCCCACTGCAGAAAAAACATATTCAGATCGCGCGGTCATAACAGGTAAGTATTAAATCATATGATAAGATTGTCTTACCTGCAGGTCTTCGACCTCCTTCAAAACGCCTCGGAGAGACCACCCCATGTGATGATGTAAGACCGTGCTCCTAACAGCTGCTTGAGCGCAGATGTCAGGTAGCATGTCGGTCTCAATATCATACACCTCAGCGGTGTTCTTATTCCCATATAGGGCCGCAGTGACCGTGGTAGCATGGCGAGTTAATTTACCGCTCCAAAGAGGGAGATCGGTAGAGACCTTCACGCTATTCCCCTTAGCACCCCATCTGAGAAGAGGCTTGCCCTTTATGTCTTGTTGACTTCTCATAAAGCCATGAAGAACGAACGGCTCGGCAGCGGTCTGAGGGGTGTTGCCGGTCTCAGCGGTCTGGCTGTCTTCCTCCCTTCTTAATCTTTTTCCCTTTGAGTGAGAACTTCTTCTGGTGGGGAGACCGGATCTTTTGTCGGGACCGCGAAGGAGGCTGAAAGCGCAAAAATTAGTGAAAAGAAAAAATGTAAAAGAGATAAAGAAGACCACCTAAAAGATACTCACTTTCCTCTGGGCGAACTTCAGCGACCTCAGGCCAGATCGCCAAGTAGTGTATGAGATCTAGCCGTTTTCCTGCCAGAAATTCCAGTATTTGCAACTCTTCCTCCGAGATCGTCTTGTTTTTCTGGAAGATCCTGTCAGGTCGCGCAGAAGGTCGGCTCTTGAGACCGCCAAGATTGCCTTCGAACACAAGGAACCTTTCCGTCCAGAAGGAAACCTTGTTGGGGAGATTAAGGACTTTGATTCCTTCAGTAAAGAAGTATATTAATCCTTTAAACTCTTCTTTCTTCTGACCTTCTTTTAAGACCTTTGCAGTGAAGGTCGCACGGAACAACGCCATAGTAAATCTTACCTTTTCCAATCTCAAGTAATTAATAAAGACATTAATGAGACCAATTGAGTTCGGCGGCAGCTGGGCGAGCACCAACCCATAATACTCCATTATCTCTAGAAGTTCCCAGGGGAGAGGGATTTTCAGCCCGTGATCGAAGTGATCGATGGGGATAATAAACTTGTTCTCCTCCCCAAAATTGAGCCCTTCGACCTCGGTTGGCGGCCTCACAACAACTTGAGTTTGAATCATGTGTTTCTTTAAAAAGTCAATGAACTCATCTTTAGAAAGACGACAGGGCTTGTGATCAGATCGGCTTGCAAGAAAATTCTAGCAGAAGAAGCTCGCGCGGACACCATGATTCGAGATCGATGTGACCGGTGCTTAGGGTGTAAGACCCCCTTTTTTTTTTTGCAAAAACCACCGGGTCTTAGGCCCAGAACCGCCGTTTTGTGGTGACACCTTCGCTCGGGAAGGTCGTCACTACAGAACGCCGTTCCTGCCGGCCAAATCGATCACAAGAAAAGTAAGCTAACATGAATAAAGCAAGCAAAACATGTCCACATCACATATATATAAATAAATCATCAAAAGATGTCCACAACCATAACTGAAAGAAAGGAAAACAAGATAACTAGGGCCTTGCCCAATACATCAAAGCCTCACTACATGGATCACTCGCGGAAGCAAAATAACTAAATCAACACTCACGGATCCTGTCATCTGAGCTCCTGAGCTAGACTGCCCCGCCTCCAGTTGCACCGGCCTCTGGTGCTGCTCCGTCGCCGCGGTCTCCTAAAATGATAAGGTCCACCGACCGTCAGTCATAAAGACTCAGCCAATTCCCCACCCCTCCCCCCAGGGCTCCTAGGCACCGGATGGAAAGGAGGAAGCGGAGGACAAACAAGGGGTAGAAACAAATGCAGGTGACAAGGTGATATCTACTCTACACAGGTGATATATATATATAAATGAAACAAAATAGAAACAGCAGGGTAAAGTAAAGGGAAAACAGTAAAGTGCAAAAGTAGAGGCAAGTAAGTGTTATAAAATAAACCATTGATTTATAGGAATGCCCATACAAACCTATAGACCAAGGGGTCGTTTAGCAAGGCCTATCGTATAAAAAGTCCCATACCAATTTATACGATAGGTGTCAGGGGTTGAATGCAATGATTATGCTATGTCATGCAAGTATGTGATTATGCGGTGATCAAACAAGTGCAACTCACCCACTACGACTCTATGCGCATAGACCTTTAGTTCCCTCTTTTTGGAGCGAGCTAGACTCCTCAGGATACTCCCGTAGTGGCAGACGGAAGCGGTGGGTTGGGCCTCGCCCACCTCTAGGTTGGTATATGCACTACCCGACCTAGACCTATCGTACGCCTCCACAAAACCCGCGGAGCGTCTGCGTACTCTTACTGACTGGACCGCCAGACTTTTATGGCTAAGTGTAAATACCACACCTGCCGAGCCCAAGTGTTAACGTCGGTGCAACGACTGCCAACACGAAGGACCCACCACCTTATGCACATGCAAATTATCTTCCAACAATACCGAGCTACAAGCTCCCCGGGCTAACCCGCCCGTCACCAATAAATATCTCAGAAACAAAAGATCACCGGACTAAACCGGCTAGCCTTCCATAAGCACACTATCAGAGTGACTTTCCTGCCTTAGAAACTCAGGTGCTAAAAGATGCTAACAAGAAAAGACGATCTTTCGTCAATTCCCGGACGACCTAGCCGAGGGTGGCACCCCACCACCCTAAGACTTACCAAACCCCAACTTCTCTAGAGACCCATACATAATACAAGGCTACCACCCATCCTTCATCACTTCAGACCCTAGACAACCAGATTGACCTCTAACCCCAAAGTTGTCAAATTGCTAAACGCAGACCACCCTTAACGTTTTGATGCTCATGAAGAGAGGCACACTAAATATCCAACTTCTTGACCCAAGGGATTTACTGGGGACCCATACTACCTACCTCAGATCAAATCTAGGGTTTCATAATTTCCCATTAATAATTGTATTTTAAATAATTTTCCAAATGGCCATATTACTAAGGTTTGAACTACAAGTATATTTTTCTGACCTCCAATGCCCACTCCAATTTATTCATAAATCAAGGGTACCTAATAAACAGTAGATATAAAGTTTTAGGGAAAACCTGCAAGATTTATTATTTTTAGAAATTCCAAAACACAATTATTTCCAATAATTTCCAAAGGAGGTACCCTCATATGAACTCCAATCCTTGTGCAAATTAACACAGTGGTGCTTATTAATAAAATATTTAATCCTACAAAGTTTGACCATGCTATTCAGAGGGTATGTTTGTAATTCCATCCAAGGATATATTTGCAATTTCTTTCAAAATGAACTAGAGCTACCAAAAATATTGATCTATAAATTATGAGAAAATTACAGAGGTTATATATTGTTATGAAAAGACATCCAGCAAAGTTACATGCAATTACAGTAATTTATCATCACAAACTTAACCAACCCAAAAATTGCCAACAATGAGGAATATTACAATTTGGACCTCCAAGGGTTAACTCATGATCTAACCAATTCTTCCAGAGATATATGACATAAAAACCATGATTATGACAGAAGATGGTAAATTGATAAATACTATTTCTCCCTAAAACCTCAAACCCTAAATAATTACAAATCTACCCTAGGGTTTATTACTTATGATTGGCAACTCCAAATCCCTCCAAACTCCTACAGTAGCATTCTCTGGTCACTAAGGCCATCTACCCAAAATTTCAAGTCAAGCCACTGAGGTTTGACCCCTCTTCCTTTATTAACCTCTAATTGCACCCCATTAGGGTTTAGCCTAGGGTTAGGGTCTAGGCATCTCCAAATCCACTCAAAGCTACTCCTTGAGGTGTCTCATACCTCCCAAGGCAGTGACCAAGGTCACCCCATCAATCAGTGGGAGGAAACCCCTCCACACCCCAAAGTTCTCTTATGTTTACTTTTGCCCTAAACATCACCTCTAAGCCAACTATTCTCAAGGAAACTCCCTACCTTGCCCAAGTCCATACTACTCACTATACTGACCATAGGTCAGTGGAAGACCACCTAAGATCCTACCAATAATTGGTGAGGGGTGGAATTCCAATGGGTACCTACTTGGGGTGCAAATAGCAATTTAGCCCCTTTTTGATTTACTAGGGCAAAACTCCTCCAATGGCCACCAAACTTGGACCATAGGTTGGCATGGGGGAGGGTGAGGTGCACCCCAAATATGGAGCCAAAAGACCTTGTGGAAAGGTGGGGGCACTCACCCAAAGTTTTGCCCAAACCTAGGGAGCCTAAGGCTATTTTGGTGGAATACCCTACCAAAACAACTCCATAAATCATGATATTTTAACCAGGGCCTATACATACCCCTTAGGACCACCCATCCAAGTTTGGAAGGGTTTTGAGGTGTTTAGGACACCTAATTAGGTTAAACTAGGATTATTGGTCTTTCCCAAAAATTAAGAAGAAAACTTCTCCAATCCTTGTGATCTTTGGACATGACCTAAGTATGCACAAGACTAGACTACACCCCAAAAATCAAGTCAATTGGAGTTATATAATGGGGTGGGCATCAAAAACAAGTTCTAATTAGCCCTAAAGACAGCCTCCACTAGAATGAGTGCTGAGCCCTAACCAGGACTCCAAATTGAGTGATCTCAATTTTGTATGAAACTAGACTCAAAGGGCTACAATTTATATGTTGACCACTTTTTATGATTCAGCCTCTAAGTATTTTTCCCAGATTTAAATAGGAACTGCATGTTTGATCACAGAATTAATAAGAAATGAACTAAGGTTGCACGAATCGCAAAGCACATCGGATGGCGCTGGGTCATCGTCCCCAGGGAATCAACGGCACAGATTTTACGCGCCTGGGCCGCCTTGATAGGTGATTTCCCGGCCACCTGAGTGCCGCCCCGGCCGACCAACGCCACCACCACCTCCGTTGAGGTGGGGGCCGGCGATGAGCGGTGTTTGATCGGCCGGAGGTGGCCGGAATCATGATCTGTAGGAGGATACCCAACCCGATCAACGGGAGGATTGGCCGACTCGATTCACGGCCGATTGACCACGATTCGAGCCGCCGTCGATTTAGATCTAACCCTTAGAGTTCAGGGAGGAGAACGGGACCTGCTGGAGGGCTTGCCGTCGAGTCAACCTTGAGTACACCATGGGAGCCGCCGTCGGTTGAGAAGCCATGCCGATTCCCTCCTATAGTGCACGAAATTCTCTGGAAAGCTGGGGGTTTCTCTTCTCTCAAGTCTCTGAAGGTGAAGGGGGGTTCAATTGGGGGTGGTGATGGCTTTAAACATCATTGCCATTAAAGCCCCCCTTCGGTTTCTTCCATGGCCGGCCCCTCTCCATCTCCCCTGCCTTAATTCCCTTGTGTAACTGATGGAAACTCCTCCCAGCTGGCTGAGGAGTTGAATGGAGGCATCAATTGGGGGAGCCAAGAGGTAAAACCTCTTAATGGCCATGAATGGCCTCTTCTCTCTCCTCCAAAAATGGTGAAACCCCCATTTCCTCTCTCCTAACCACCATGGTCGGTTTCTACCCTCTCTCCTGAGCTTAATGAGGGCCCACATGGGCTGGTTGACCACCCAATTGAGTTAGCCCAAAGAGATTGGGTTAGGTTTGATCATTTTGACCTAAATTGGGCAATTTTGACTTTTGGCCAAATTGGTCAATTTGGGGAACCCTAGGATGGGGCTTTTGGGTTCAATAGGTTCTAAATTAAGTTTAGGAACTAATGGTGGAGTCAATTTGGTCATATGGTTCTTGGTTGACCCAATCTAGGGTGATTTGACCAAAATAGGCTAATTTGACTTTGGTCAAATTGAGCCCTAGGGTTGACTTGGTCATGGGGCTTTTTGGTCCACTAGCTCCCCTATGACATGATAGCCCTATGGGTGAGGTCAATTTAATGTGGTGAAGGTCAATTGGGGTACTTTGAGAAGAAAGGTCATTTTGACCTAAAAAGGGCATTTTGGTCAATTTGCACCCCTGGGGGTCCCATGATGGGGCTTTTGGGTCCATTAGGTCTATAATGGTATTATAAACCTAGGAGTGTGATCAATTTGACATGGTGGGGGTTGATTGGCTCTAAATGGGCTACTTTGACCAATTTGAGGGTGTATGTTGACTTTGGTCAAATTGGTCTCTTAGGTTGACTTCAATGGGCCCTTGGTGCCCTAAGGGGACCCCTAAAGGGTTAGGGACACTAAGGTGGGGTCCAAGGGTTAAGTTGAAGCACTAGATTCCAATCCCAAGCTTGGAAGATGGGAATTGCTATTTGCAGACCAAGGTGGCTCCTTCCTCCTTTCCTAAGTTCTCAAGGTTAAAAGGCTCTTCCTATGGTTTTGTCATGGCTTAGTCATGACAAAACCAACTTAGGGGTCTAGCAGTTTGGGGGATGTTACAAATCCCAATACATAAAAATAAAAATTTCGTCCCCGAAATTCAGACAAGCCTATGGGGGTTTCTACTAGAGGAAAAACTGTAACATCCCAGAAAAGTAAGTTGTACCTGTTGTAAAAAGCTGCGGATATTTTTGCTGCATCAAGTCCAGTGGCTCCCAAGTATGTTCTTCCTGTCCATGATTCCTCCACAGGACCTTGACCAGTGGGACCTTCTTGCGCCGCAAGACTCGTAGCTCTGTGTCGTCTATCCGAACCGGCTCCAAGTGAATCGATCGATCTGTAGCTACTGGCCCCTCAGAAGTAGACACCTGCTGCTCAGGCCGAAGTAAAGCCTTCCTAAGTGAAGAGACGTGGAATACGTCATGCAGTCCCTCCAAATCCGGCGGTAGCTCCAGTCTGTAAGCCAAGGGGCCGATCCGCTCCAGGATCCTATAGGGTCCCATAAACCTTGGACTGAGCTTCTTCCGGCCGCGAACCCTCGAGACTCCATGCATCGGACGTATCTTCAAGAAAACCCGGTCTCCCACCTGGAACTCCACCATACGGTGACGCGCATCGTAATACTTGGCCTGCCTGCTCTGGGCCTCCAGCATCCTATCTCGAATCAACCTCACCTGGGCCTCCGTGTCCTCCACGAACTCTGAGCCAAGAGCCTTGGGGTCCTCATCCTGAATCCAAGATAACGGTGTTCTGCACCTCCATCCATATAATGCCTCGTAAGGTGCTCTGCCTATGCTAGCCTGGTGACTGTTGTTATAAGAGAACTCGACCAACGGCAACAGTCTCTCCCAAGGCTCCCCACGGTCTAGAATGCAAAGACGCAAAAGATCCTCCAAGGTCCGATTGGTGCGCTCCGTTTGCCCGTCTGTCTGGGGGTGGAAAGCTGTACTGAAGGTCAACCGGGTGCCTAGATAGGCCTGCACCGCTCTCCACTCCCTTGACGTAAAACGTCCATCTCGGTCGGAAACTATCGTCCTTGGCACACCATGATAACGGATAAACTGCTCCACAAACTTTTGAACCAAAACTCTGGCTGAATCATCCTTCCTGATCGGAATGAATCTAGCCACCTTCGTCAGCCTGTCGACAATCACCCAAATCGAGTCATTCCCCGTACGAGATCGGGGAAGACCATGAATAAAATCCATCGCTATATCGTCGAACTTCCACTCCGGCACTGGGAGTGGCTGCAATAATCCTGCGGGGTTCCGACACTCCGCCTTCACAAGCTGGCAGGTCTCGCAGTGGGTCACAAAATAAATGATATCCCTCTTCATACCCGGCCAGTACATGGTCCTCTTCAGATCTGCCGTCATCTTGGTAATACCCGGGTGCACTGAATACTTACTGCAGTGAGCCTCTATCATAATATCCTCCCGAATCTGACCTCCTGCCGGCACATACACCCGACCTCTAAAACTCAACAGGCCGTCCTTCATCGAATAATCTCCGGCTGAGCCTTCCTCCAAGGCTCTGAATATCGGCTCCAGCTTGGCATCCTGCCTCTGCCCTTCCTTGATGCGGTCTCGAATGTCATATGTGGCACCAGTCGCTGCTAGGTACTCCTCGTACAGCTCCGGATCATCTTCCGATACCAGGGAGATCTGCATATCTTCGAACATTCGCACCAACTCCATGGCCATCAGCTTAGGCTCTGCTCCTGATGTGGTAGCTCTCCTACTCAGAGCGTCTGCTACTACATTTGCCTTCCCTGGGTGGTAATGCATCGTATACTGGTAATCTGATAAGAACTCCACCCATCGCCTTTGTCGGATATTCAACTCCTTCTGCGTATCTACATACTTCAGATTTTTGTGGTCTGAAAATATGTCGCAGTGGACACCATAGAGGTAGTGTCGCCAGATCTTAAGAGCGAATACGACTGCTCCCATCTCCAAATCATGCACTGGGTAATTCCGCTCGTGTTCCTTCAACTGGCGGGAGGCATAAGCTATCACATGCCCGTTCTGCATCAGAACGGCACCCATCCCCTGATAAGATGCATCCGTATACACTTGAAATCCTTCCTTCCCCGACGGAAGGGCAAGGATGGGAGCTGAAGTAAGCCGACCCTTCAGCTCCTGGAAAGCTGTCTCGCACTGCGGCGTCCAAGTAAAAACGGCATCCTTTCTTGTCAGAGAGGTAAGCGGGAGGGCTATCTGGGAAAACCCCTGAACGAACTTCCGGTAGTAGCCGGCAAGTCCCAAGAAACTTCTTACGTCGGTGGCCGTCTTCAGCGGCGGCCAGTCCCGTACTGCCTGAACCTTTGCTGGATCTACTGCCAGGCCTGCTCCACTGATGATGTGGCCCAGGAAGGCCACCTCCTTCAACCAGAACTGACATTTACTGAACTTAGCATATAACCGATGCTCCCGCAGCTTCCCCAAGGTTAGTGCCAAATGCTGCGCATGCTCCTCCTCCGTCCTTGAGTAGATGAGGATGTCGTCGATGAACACTATGACAAAGATGTCGAGGTAAGGCTCAAACACCCGGTTCATCAAGCTCATAAATGCTGAAGGTGCATTTGTGAGCCCGAACGGCATCACCGTGAACTCATACAACCCATACCGGCTGCTGAAAGCCGTCTTCGGGATGTCCTCCTCTTGGATCCTCAGCTGATAATAACCTGATCTTAAATCCAGCTTCGAGAAGCAGTGGGCTCCCTCTAGCTGGTCAAAGAGCTCGTCTATCCTTGGCAGAGGATACGTGTTCCGTACCGTCAGCCTATTCAGAGCTCTGTAATCGATGCACAGTCTGAGCGTCCCATCCTTCTTCTTCACAAATAACACCGGTGCTCCCCAAGGTGAGGAACTCGGCCTAACGAACCCTGCTTCCACCAGCTCCTGCAGCTGGCTCCGAAACTCTACCAACTCCTTTGGGGCCATCCGGTAAGGAGCTTTGGACACCGGCTTGGCCCCTGGCACCAGCTGAATCTGAAAATCCTTCTCGCGGTGCGGTGGTAGCCCAGGAAGCTTCTCCGGAAAGACATCCGCAAAATCTCGAACTACCGGGATGCTAGACACTGAGTCCTTGACTTCAGTCGCCTCGAAGAGCACCTGGTAAACCTCGTCTCCCTGCAGGTGGGCCTTAACGGCCTGAATGGACGATAAAAAGAGACGAGAGGTAAGTTGAGTACCTTCGAATGCCACAACCCCGTCTTTATGCTCTAGCACGATCCGCCTTGCCGGGCAGTCAATCCTTGCCCGGTTCTCATACAACCAACTCATGCCCAGGATCAGGTCGTAATCCCTCATCTTCAGAACAGTTGCCGGGACTTCGAACAGTCTTCCCCCAATCTCCAGACTTATTAGGCATGCTAAATTTGTTAAGACCTCTGATCCGTCCGGAAATCTCACTCTCCTATAATCGCTTTTGAGGTGCTTGACTTGGTCTAGGTCTTCGATAAACTTGGCCGAGACGAACGAGTGCGAGGCACCCGTATCGAACAAGGCAAAAGCAGGTTTGCCGAAAATGGGAACTAAACCTGAAGGGTTTGACGATTGGATCAAAGCTAAGGTAAAGCTGAAACTTTCAAAACATTAACTATTTAAAATAAAAGCGACCAGTACCTGCGATGACCCTCGCCGGGTCCCGGGGCCTGGCCAAGTCTAAGGCATAAGCCTGCTCTCTGTAGTGCCTCCGATCGTCACCCTGAAATCCACGGCCTCGACCACGTCCTCGGCCTCCGGGATGCTGACCCCGAGGTGCTGCCTGAGGTGCTGGAAGAGCATTCCTCTGGGGGCAGTTCCTCTTGATGTGGCCGACCTGGTGGCAGTGGTAGCATTCCGGAGGTTGCCCACCTCCTCCAATCCTTGGCATTTCCCTCATCTGCAGAGGCTGAGGAGTCAAAACTACCGGCTCCCTTTGTTCCTGCCTCTCCCCCTGACGGGGTCGGACCTCCGTCCTTCCTTCTCCAGCATCTCGGCCTCTCGGCTGATCTCTTCTGCCACTTCTCCCCTGATCCTCCATGGGTCTCTTCCTTCCACGAACCACTTGCTGGTCTCCCTCCAGCTTCTTTGCCATTTCTAAAATCTTTGTCATGCTGCCATCGGAGACGAACAGAAGGGCCTGTCTCAACTCATCACGGAGGCCCTTATAGAACCTCTTAGCATATCCTGCATCATCCAGCTGGTAGGATACCGCAAACCGGGACAGGTGAGTGAACTCCTGATGGTACTCCAGCACTGATCTACTCCCCTGCCGCAACTGCAGAAATCTATCTTCCAAGTCATCTCTTGCCGACTGCGGCACAAAATGCTCCAACAACGCCGCTTTGAAATCATCTCAAGCAACATCTGCTGCCTCTAATCCCGGGTACGATGTAGCCAGGAACCTCTTCCACCACCTCTTAGCATGGGATTCCAGGCATGAAACCACCAGTGGCACCTCCATGTCTGCCGGGCACTGGATTCCTGTCAGCATCTCTTGCATAATGTCCACCCACTCTTCAGTTCTTACAGCCGTCTCCGTCCCAATATAAGCTGGCGGGGAGAGCCCCCGGAAGATGCTCAGCCAGTTGGCCCCAGGGTTTTGCTGAGGAGCCGGTGCCTGCTGTGCTCTGAATGTCTCTAAAATGGCAGTCAGAGTCTGCCCCAATTCCGTTTGCTGGAACGGGGTAGGAGCCGGTGGTGGTGGGACGACGTTCGGAGTCGGCGGGACTCCATGCTGCGGTGAAGGTTCCGTTGCCGGCTACACAAGAAAGATTGCACTTATAAGGGACTTAGCTAAAGGGAAGAAACATTTCAGTTATAAGTGGACTTTTACATGTGATTTCCCTTATGGGCACACCATTGCTTCCGCTGCTAGTTTGTCCGCAAACTAAGCTCGCGCGGGGTGGCCCAGGGTTTGTGGACTTCTTTTCCTTGGATCGATGTTCGCTCTGATACCACTTGTGAGACCCCCTTTTTTTTTTTTTTGCAAAAACCACCGGGTCTTAGGCCCAGAACCGCCGTTTTGTGGTGACACCTTCGCTCGGGAAGGTCGTCACTACAGAACGCCGATCCTGCCGGCCAAATCGATCACAAGAAAAGTAAGCTAACATGAATAAAGCAAGCAAAACATGTCCACATCACATATATATAAATAAATCATCAAAAGATGTCCACAACCATAACTGAAAGAAAGGAAAACAAGATAACTAGGGCCTTGCCCAATACATCAAAGCCTCACTACATGGATCACTCGCGGAAGCAAAATAACTAAATCAACACTCACGGATCCTGTCATCTGAGCTCCTGAGCTAGACTGCCCCGCCTCCAGTTGCACCGGCCTCTGGTGCTGCTCCGTCGCCGCGGTCTCCTAAAATGATAAGGTCCACCGACCGTCAGTCATAAAGACTCAGCCAATTCCCCACCCCTCCCCCCAGGGCTCCTAGGCACCGGATGGAAAGGAGGAAGCGGAGGACAAACAAGGGGTAAAAACAAATGCAGGTGACAAGGTGATATCTACTCTACACAGGTGATATATATATATAAATGAAACAAAATAGAAACAGCAGGGTAAAGTAAAGGGAAAACAGTAAAGTGCAAAAGTAGAGGCAAGTAAGTGTTATAAAATAAACCATTGATTTATAGGAATGCCCATACAAACCTATAGACCAAGGGGTCGTTTAGCAAGGCCTATCGTATAAAAAGTCCCATACCAATTTATACGATAGGTGTCAGGGGTTGAATGCAATGATTATGCTATGTCATGCAAGTATGTGATTATGCGGTGATCAAACAAGTGCAACTCACCCACTACGACTCTATGCGCATAGACCTTTAGTTCCCTCTTTTTGGAGCGAGCTAGACTCCTCAGGATACTCCCGTAGTGGCAGACGGAAGCGGTGGGTTGGGCCTCGCCCACCTCTAGGTTGGTATATGCACTACCCGACCTAGACCTATCGTACGCCTCCACAAAACCCGCGGAGCGTCTGCGTACTCTTACTGACTGGACCGCCAGACTTTTATGGCTAAGTGTAAATACCACACCTGCCGAGCCCAAGTGTTAACGTCGGTGCAACGACTGCCAACACGAAGGACCCACCACCTTATGCACATGCAAATTATCTTCCAACAATACCGAGCTACAAGCTCCCCGGGCTAACCCGCCCGTCACCAATAAATATCTCAGAAACAAAAGATCACCGGACTAAACCGGCTAGCCTTCCATAAGCACACTATCAGAGTGACTTTCCTGCCTTAGAAACTCAGGTGCTAAAAGATGCTAACAAGAAAAGACGATCTTTCGTCAATTCCCGGACGACCTAGCCGAGGGTGGCACCCCACCACCCTAAGACTTACCAAACCCCAACTTCTCTAGAGACCCATACATAATACAAGGCTACCACCCATCCTTCATCACTTCAGACCCTAGACAACCAGATTGACCTCTAACCCCAAAGTTGTCAAATTGCTAAACGCAGACCACCCTTAACGTTTTGATGCTCATGAAGAGAGGCACACTAAATATCCAACTTCTTGACCCAAGGGATTTACTGGGGACCCATACTACCTACCTCAGATCAAATCTAGGGTTTCATAATTTCCCATTAATAATTGTATTTTAAATAATTTTCCAAATGGCCATATTACTAAGGTTTGAACTACAAGTATATTTTTCTGACCTCCAATGCCCACTCCAATTTATTCATAAATCAAGGGTACCTAATAAACAGTAGATATAAAGTTTTAGGGAAAACCTGCAAGATTTATTATTTTTAGAAATTCCAAAACACAATTATTTCCAATAATTTCCAAAGGAGGTACCCTCATATAAACTCCAATCCTTGTGCAAATTAACACAGTGGTGCTTATTAATAAAATATTTAATCCTACAAAGTTTGACCATGCTATTCAGAGGGTATGTTTGTAATTCCATCCAAGGATATATTTGCAATTTCTTTCAAAATGAACTAGAGCTACCAAAAATATTGATCTATAAATTATGAGAAAATTACAGAGGTTATATATTGTTATGAAAAGACATCCAGCAAAGTTACATGCAATTACAGTAATTTATCATCACAAACTTAACCAACCCAAAAATTGCCAACAATGAGGAATATTACAATTTGGACCTCCAAGGGTTAACTCATGATCTAACCAATTCTTCCAGAGATATATGACATAAAAACCATGATTATGACAGAAGATGGTAAATTGATAAATACTATTTCTCCCTAAAACCTCAAACCCTAAATAATTACAAATCTACCCTAGGGTTTATTACTTATGATTGGCAACTCCAAATCCCTCCAAACTCCTACAGTAGCATTCTCTGGTCACTAAGGCCATCTACCCAAAATTTCAAGTCAAGCCACTGAGGTTTGACCCCTCTTCCTTTATTAACCTCTAATTGCACCCCATTAGGGTTTAGCCTAGGGTTAGGGTCTAGGCATCTCCAAATCCACTCAAAGCTACTCCTTGAGGTGTCTCATACCTCCCAAGGCAGTGACCAAGGTCACCCCATCAATCAGTGGGAGGAAACCCCTCCACACCCCAAAGTTCTCTTATGTTTACTTTTGCCCTAAACATCACCTCTAAGCCAACTATTCTCAAGGAAACTCCCTACCTTGCCCAAGTCCATACTACTCACTATACTGACCATAGGTCAGTGGAAGACCACCTAAGATCCTACCAATAATTGGTGAGGGGTGGAATTCCAATGGGTACCTACTTGGGGTGCAAATAGCAATTTAGCCCCTTTTTGATTTACTAGGGCAAAACTCCTCCAATGGCCACCAAACTTGGACCATAGGTTGGCATGGGGGAGGGTGAGGTGCACCCCAAATATGGAGCCAAAAGACCTTGTGGAAAGGTGGGGGCACTCACCCAAAGTTTTGCCCAAACCTAGGGAGCCTAAGGCTATTTTGGTGGAATACCCTACCAAAACAACTCCATAAATCATGATATTTTAACCAGGGCCTATACATACCCCTTAGGACCACCCATCCAAGTTTGGAAGGGTTTTGAGGTGTTTAGGACACCTAATTAGGTTAAACTAGGATTATTGGTCTTTCCCAAAAATTAAGAAGAAAACTTCTCCAATCCTTGTGATCTTTGGACATGACCTAAGTATGCACAAGACTAGACTACACCCCAAAAATCAAGTCAATTGGAGTTATATAATGGGGTGGGCATCAAAAACAAGTTCTAATTAGCCCTAAAGACAGCCTCCACTAGAATGAGTGCTGAGCCCTAACCAGGACTCCAAATTGAGTGATCTCAATTTTGTATGAAACTAGACTCAAAGGGCTACAATTTATATGTTGACCACTTTTTATGATTCAGCCTCTAAGTATTTTTCCCAGATTTAAATAGGAACTGCATGTTTGATCACAGAATTAATAAGAAATGAACTAAGGTTGCACGAATCGCAAAGCACATCGGATGGCGCTGGGTCATCGTCCCCAGGGAATCAACGGCACAGATTTTACGCGCCTGGGCCGCCTTGATAGGTGATTTCCCGGCCACCTGAGTGCCGCCCCGGCCGACCAACGCCACCACCACCTCCGTTGAGGTGGGGGCCGGCGATGAGCGGTGTTTGATCGGCCGGAGGTGGCCGGAATCATGATCTGTAGGAGGATACCCAACCCGATCAACGGGAGGATTGGCCGACTCGATTCACGGCCGATTGACCACGATTCGAGCCGCCGTCGATTTAGATCTAACCCTTAGAGTTCAGGGAGGAGAACGGGACCTGCTGGAGGGCTTGCCGTCGAGTCAACCTTGAGTACACCATGGGAGCCGCCGTCGGTTGAGAAGCCATGCCGATTCCCTCCTATAGTGCACGAAATTCTCTGGAAAGCTGGGGGTTTCTCTTCTCTCAAGTCTCTGAAGGTGAAGGGGGGTTCAATTGGGGGTGGTGATGGCTTTAAACATCATTGCCATTAAAGCCCCCCTTCGGTTTCTTCCATGGCCGGCCCCTCTCCATCTCCCCTGCCTTAATTCCCTTGTGTAACTGATGGAAACTCCTCCCAGCTGGCTGAGGAGTTGAATGGAGGCATCAATTGGGGGAGCCAAGAGGTAAAACCTCTTAATGGCCATGAATGGCCTCTTCTCTCTCCTCCAAAAATGGTGAAACCCCCATTTCCTCTCTCCTAACCACCATGGTCGGTTTCTACCCTCTCTCCTGAGCTTAATGAGGGCCCACATGGGCTGGTTGACCACCCAATTGAGTTAGCCCAAAGAGATTGGGTTAGGTTTGATCATTTTGACCTAAATTGGGCAATTTTGACTTTTGGCCAAATTGGTCAATTTGGGGAACCCTAGGATGGGGCTTTTGGGTTCAATAGGTTCTAAATTAAGTTTAGGAACTAATGGTGGAGTCAATTTGGTCATATGGTTCTTGGTTGACCCAATCTAGGGTGATTTGACCAAAATAGGCTAATTTGACTTTGGTCAAATTGAGCCCTAGGGTTGACTTGGTCATGGGGCTTTTTGGTCCACTAGCTCCCCTATGACATGATAGCCCTATGGGTGAGGTCAATTTAATGTGGTGAAGGTCAATTGGGGTACTTTGAGAAGAAAGGTCATTTTGACCTAAAAAGGGCATTTTGGTCAATTTGCACCCCTGGGGGTCCCATGATGGGGCTTTTGGGTCCATTAGGTCTATAATGGTATTATAAACCTAGGAGTGTGATCAATTTGACATGGTGGGGGTTGATTGGCTCTAAATGGGCTACTTTGACCAATTTGAGGGTGTATGTTGACTTTGGTCAAATTGGTCTCTTAGGTTGACTTCAATGGGCCCTTGGTGCCCTAAGGGGACCCCTAAAGGGTTAGGGACACTAAGGTGGGGTCCAAGGGTTAAGTTGAAGCACTAGATTCCAATCCCAAGCTTGGAAGATGGGAATTGCTATTTGCAGACCAAGGTGGCTCCTTCCTCCTTTCCTAAGTTCTCAAGGTTAAAAGGCTCTTCCTATGGTTTTGTCATGGCTTAGTCATGACAAAACCAACTTAGGGGTCTAGCAGTTTGGGGGATGTTACATAGGGCGCATGCAAGAAATATAAAATAATGTCGTTTGAAGACAGCTATTTATAGAAGAGCGAGGGATGATTTCGTCATGATTACTTTTCTCAAGACCGCCCAGTAAATTCGTCCAGACCGCAAACACCTGCATAAGAGTTAAAAAGGCGCAGACTTTCTTTCGGTCTCAATATAGAGAGATCGCAGCATCTCAGGTCGAATAAAATAAAACAGGCAACACAATAGCAGAGATCACGACAAAATAAGGACCGCAAGCAGCATGAAATTAAAAACATTACACAGTAAATGTTCAAATATCATATTACAAGACCGCATATAATAAAACGTTTAATGTTTATTTTGAGGTCGCTTCCTCCCCACAAAGGCTGCAATATCTTGCATTTCGTTGACGGCACTAAAGACCGACGTGAGATTTTGGTTAGCAAACAATGCGGCCCGGTGGATCCTGGACATCTCTTTGTCAACTGTCTCCATGGGAATGACCATAATTTTGGAGGACGGTCTCGCTTCTGGGTGATCGCCAGGTGGCCCCGGCCTCATCGTCATTTTTGAAGATCCGCCTCTCAACACAGCGACCTCGGAAGACAGAGCAACGACTTTTCCTTTATAATACTCAGCATCCTTTTCGGCCTTTCGAAGTGCTTGAGTGAGCTCGCCAATCTTCTGACCGCAGTCCTCACGAGATGCGCGAAGTTTCTCTTCGAGACCACGGACCTGATCATGGTAAGCTCGCTCCCGAACCAGCATAGACCGAACATCCTCAAACACTGGCTAAGGATGTTGGTAAGCTGGTCGGGGATCGCGATCTTCTGCGGCGGAAGCTCCCCTTCTTCGACCTCATCACCTGTGATCAAGGAAGCTTCAAGATTAGCTCAACTATCAGATGTTCGAAAACAATAGAGTTTGCATGGAAAGAGTACTTGGAAAGGAATCGAGACCACAGTCATGTAAAACATTTTCGATATTGACTGTGACCGCGGGTTCTGGGGTCAGTAAGAGGCGGTCTGATCCCCTTAAGCGCTCAAGGTTCATTCTTTCCAATTCTTTCTTTTGCCACCTCTCCCCTTCTTTTCTTCTTCTCTTTAGTTCCGCATTGCTAACAAGGATACCATCAGTTTCAATGATGATGATCTCATGTTTTCTTTTCGGAGATTCAGGTCGGATCGCTGGCAAAGGAAGGAATTCTAGCAGTCTAGTCATCATCTTCGCCTTACCAGTTCGCAGGGCAGAGACCGATTCTGCCCGATCTTCTGCTGCCCGATTCAGTTTCTCTTCTTGAGCATCAGAAAGGTTTGGCAGACCGCTTGAGAGTGCAGCCTTCTCCTTGGCAATCTGTTGGCTCTTCTCCGCCTTCAGCTCAGAAGCCTTCTTCTTTTTCTTCTTCTTCTTTTCACCGGTCAGCAAGACCGCTTCTGTCTTCTTCTCCTGAAGCTCCGCAGCGACCAGAGCAGCCTCCTTTTCTCTCTCTCTCTCTTTTTCTTTTCTTCTCTTTCCCTTCTTTCTGCTCCCTTCTTCTGCTCGGCGGTGAGCAGAACTGCCTTCTCTTTCTCTTCCTCTTCTCTTTTTCTTCTCTCTTCTTCTTCTTTCTGCTCGGCAGCAAGCAGAGCCGCTTGCTTCTCTTTTTCTTCCTTCTCTCTCTTCTTTTCTCTTCCTCTCCTCCTCCTTCCTCTGCTCAGTAGCAAGCATAACTGCTCTCTCCTCTTCTTCTCTTCTCTTTTTCCTCTCTTTCCTTTTTCTCCTTTTCCTCTCGCTCTCTCTTTTCCCTCTCCTCTTTCAGCTTGATCTTCGCAGCGGCGATCTCTTCCTCCTTCTCCGCGATCTCTCTTTCAGCAGCAACCACCTTGAGATTTTCGGCCTCAAAAGGATCGAGCACCTGCAATGATGAACAAGAAAAGTCGTTAGAAGAACCTTCGTCAAGGTAAGCGATTGGTTCAGAGTTCGCCTCCCTTGAAAACGTGGAGACCGCAGAAGGGAAAAAGAGATCGATCGCATCCCTACCTTTGTGAGATCAACCACGGAGTCCTTAAGACCGCTGCTCTCAGGAAACGTGATCGCCTTTGGAGCGATCGCATCTTCGGTTCTGCGCCTTTAAACCTCTTAGCGCTTGGGTCAGGAGGATTTGAAAATTTTCCTTTTGCTCGTTTTTTAGCATCCTGGACCTCAGCGATCCTCTGCCTAAGCTTTTCCGCCTCAGCTTTCTTCTCGCGCATTCCAGCCAAGATAGCTTCTGAAGAGGCGGTCTCGTCATGTTGTACAACGGTCTGACCAAGGGCTTCAACAATTTTCTGATAATTGAAAGAAATTGAAAGATCAGGAAGAATTAGTTTAGGCTCTGAAGAGCCAGATGATAAACCAGCAGCAGAGTTATGAGGTAAGATCGTATTTTTTGGTGAAACAGGTTCTTTCAGCGAAGAAGCTTGTGCGGTCTCCCTCGGTGCGCTTGACTTGGCCACAGTCTTGTCAACCTTCACCACCTTCTTCGAGGTGGCGATCTTCTTCTTCTTTGGGGAGTCCCCTTTTGAGGACGATTGACCCAGAACGGACAGCAAAGACGACATTGAAGAGGTCAATTCTATCTAGTTTTTATGTGACCGCTTATATGCTAAGCTCACTTGCTTTTCAGGAAATTATGATTTCTCAAGCCCAGGAAGCGGTATTTATAGCCCATGGCGCATTTCTGACGGTCGCGGTCTCAGCGGTCAAAGCTAACATTTTCGAAGTTCCAGTGCAACTTAAAAATGTGCGGGGATTATGTTTGCCCGGAAAATCCACGACCTCTCTTCTCAGCCAGGATGGACCTTCCCAGCGGTCTCAAAATTGCGAGACCGTCCAGATCGCCTCTTTTGGCTCAGCCGGCAGCTCCTGCTCGGCGGTCTCCTATTTGCGAGACCGCCAAGACTGCGTCTCACCAGCTCAGAAATTCGTCTAAGTACCAGGCGATCAAGATTCAGTCAGATCGCAAGGCTGTGCGGTCTGGCCCTTTTCTCCTTCTTTTTGTTATTAGCACCCCCTCTCTCTGCCCCGACTCTCCTATATCCCGGGCAGCCCGTAATTTTTGGATCTGCCCGTTCGGGCAGCCTCCGCGTCTATAAATAGAGGGGTAGGGGGTACCTGAAAAGGGGTTTTTGGACTTCGAGCCCCAGCTTACAACCTGTGTAAGCGGTCTCAATTCTGTCTCTTTTCTACCTCAAATCCTGCTCTGTTTTTAGTCCCCCCTGTATTGGACTTCCGAGGTTAATCCGAGTAGATTTTCTCTTCTCGCTTTTCCTCTTTCTCGTCTCTCGTCTTAAGTAACCTGCACTCCACAGTTTTCCCCCAACCTTCTCTTAGTGTGAGTTTTGGAAGTACATTTTTTGGTACCAACAGCCCCCACGACCAATCACGACAGTACCCCGACAGCACGCCAACTGTGAGAGGCATGTGGCTTCGCTCTTATCAATTAATTAATGTAATTTAAAATAAGCATATTATTAATTAATTAATGCGAAAAAAAGTTATATACCATTTTTTATTTTTGTTAAAAAAAATCCTCATCATAATTTATACATCATTAATTTTTCATCATTATTTTTTTAGATCAAATTGATGGATTTTTATTATTACTTTTTCAAATCAACTTTAATAAAGTTGGCATGCCAATTATCTATGAAGCTTTTTTAGATCAAATTGATTCAAAGTGGGGATTGTCTTCCTTTTCTTATTCTTGATACATGGACATGAAGCTTTTTTATATAGGCCAAAACATTCATGACAAAAGATGGGCTTGACTCAAGCCCGTACCTACAACCTATACATTGAAAAGACAACACATGTATGGGATGAGGCTTTATCTTCCAATAGTATCTTCCTTTCTCACTACTCATTTTCTACGGGACAATCTTATTGAGTAATATTTCAAACAATTTGTATGCATGACAATTATCTTTCACATTTGCATCATTAGAGTCTACTGACTTCTAAAGAATGAATGCAAATGAAAGTGCTCTAAAACTAGCATGCATGCATACAAAAATCCAGCTAAATCACTCAAATGAAATCTTCACACATATTGAAATAGTATGAGCATTATATGTTCAATCCGGGAGGTTCAACATAAATCTAACCTACCACTTTCTTAGGACATGCGAGCATACAGAAAGATTATCCTAAACTAATATTCACATGACATGAGATACAATGATGAACCAGCAAGTCACTAAAAGAAATTATGAAATTTTATCTTTCATTAAGATCTAGCATGCGATCTATATTTTCAATGATATTCGCATCTCGATCACAAATCTTAATAATTTCACATGCAAAATACTTATCCTTCCCACAGTTTCTAGCATCCCCAATTCGTCGTATATTCAATTAAATTTAAAAAAAATCAAACCTTCAAAGCTCTGTAACCTTAGCCTAAGTACTTCATGATATTCAACAATGTTTTCTATAGTGCAAATCATATATGTCATCTAGAAAGAGAACCCCTATTAACAAAATTAAAGTCTAAAATCGACATAATCAAATAAATCATTAGCTATCTTTAAAAATTTTGGGGCGAGTTAAAATTGATCATTACTTCTCGTTCTTCATCAAAATGTGTCATAAATTTTTAGGACTATTATTGTAAATCAATGAATAATAGTTTAGCATTGTCAATTTCACCATACCTCATAGTTCTCTCTAGTACAATTACACTATCTAATTACCACGAAAAAAATGCCGATAAAATTCATCCCTATATAAAGAATATATATACGGATTATAAATATATTTGTAGGCCACCTGGAGCAATTAATTAATTCGTGTGGATTGAGATGAACCAATTTTTTTTTATTTTTAATATACGAGTGACAGAAACGGGGCTCCGCCCCTACGGCCAATTGCGATAATACCCCGACAACACGGCAACCGTGAGAGGCACGTGGCTTCGCTCTTATCAATTAATTAATGTAATTTAAAATAAGCATATTATTAATTAATTAATGCGAAAAAAGTTATATACCATTTTTTATTTTTGTTAAAAAAAATCCTCATCATAATTTATACATCATTAATTTTTCATCATTATTTTTTTAGATCAAATTGATGGATTTTTATTATTACTTTTTCAAATCAACTTTAATAAAGTTGGCATGCCTAATGACAAGCTACAACAGTAGTTATAGGAGCTCTACTAAAAACTTTTTCAATTTTATGAATTTTTATCATTATTTTTAATTTAAGAAAATAATATAATTATTTAAATGGGCATTGTATTTTTGTAAATAGATTATAATATATGTTAAGTCTGAAAAAAATAAGGAAGAATTTGTCAATTTTGAATGTTTCATGAAGACAACTTTTTTCTTTTAACATAGTAAAGATATTAAAAAGAAAAGAATGATTTAAAATTATTAAAATATTTAAATAAATAACTATTAAATGGCTATTCATGAAATCCACAAAATCAATTGCATCCCTAAGCACAATGTCCAGCATACTAATTAATTAATATAATAATAATAATAATAATAATAAAATAAAAAAGAATTGATATTATTGATTGATTATCCTCCAATCATGGCGCTAAGAGTGAAATGCTGTTCACTAGCTACAGTCGAAGCAAATGATTGCATCATGATGTGCCCACCACATGCTTGGCATCTCCTGCCCCCATATTCCTTTTATTCGCATATGTGTTTCAACACCAGCCATTGGATTCTTGGTTCCCGGCAAAGATCACCGGCGACCAACCGGAGAAGGTAAATACCACCCCCCCCTGTCTTCATCTCAGGCGGTAATTCTTCAAAACTCCTTCATTTCCTGCTGCGAGAGCTTGGGCCTATTAATTCTAAGCTTCCATAGCCCTCTCATGGCCTCCATCCCCCACCACTCTTTTTCCCAAATGCCTGTCCTCGGCTGAATCCCGTCCCCATGTATCAGAACCAGATGATCTTCAATGGATTCCCTTCTTCCTCCTCCGCCGCCGCCTTCCAGCCTCCATTCTTCACTCAGGGTTTTCTCTTCCATTCTGCCGCCGACGAGAATAACAGCCACCTTTCCCCAATCCTCCCCTCCGCGCCATGGACTAATCCTCAGGATTTCGGATCCCAAGGTTTGCGGTGTGGAGAATTCATGGCTTTTGTGATTCAGCTTTGATTTAAGTTTTGGGTGGTTTCGGTTTCAGGGGTGGAGGATGTTTGGAAGGAGGAGACGGCTGCCGGCGGCGGAGGAGAGGAGGACATGTCGGACGACTGCTCTCAGTTCAGGGAGAAGAAGAGAAGGCTGAATATGGAGCAAGTTAAAACCCTGGAGAGGAATTTTGAGCTTGGGAACAAACTCGAGCCGGAGAGGAAACTTCAGCTGGCAATGGCGCTGGGGCTCCGGCCACGACAGATCGCCATCTGGTTCCAGAACAGGCGCGCGAGGTGGAAAACAAAGCAGCTGGAGAAGGACTACGAAATTCTCAAGAGGGAGTTTGACTTCGCCAAATCCCAGAACGATGCTCTGCATGCGGATAACAGCAATCTTCAAGCTCAGGTAAAAAAAAGACATGATTTTGGGGGTCATAATTGAAATGTCTGTGATTCATTAAATGATCGTGGCAGATATTTGCTTTGAAAGAAAGGGAGGAAGAAGGGACGACGACGTTAAATCTGAACAAAGAGACGGAGGGATCCTGCAGCAATAGGAGCCAGAATAGCTCAGATTTCAACTTGGAAATCTCGAGAACAGTGTGCGCCGATAGAACCACGGCTCTGAATCAGGGCAGCAAGCTATTCCTCCCTCGTTACAGAGAAGAACCAGAGATGGCCGGAGTAACCAGGAATGAGAAAGAAGGCGGCGGCGGCGGCAACAATGATGAAAGTTTTTGCCACATTTTCGGCGGCGGCGGCGTGGACGAGCCATCGGCATTCTGGCCATGGACGGAGCGCTGAAACGGCAATCATCAGTACGGAAATGGCTCTCTGGAGAAGATTAAGGTCGAATAAGAGGTGGATGTATATCGGCATCTTCGCCTATAGTACAAATGTATTTTTTTTTATTGTATATTTATAGGGATTGTTAATAAGGTATCAGAGCGAGGTGTCCTCCGCCATTGAAGCGGATTTTTCTGTAAATTTCTTCGTCGGGGATCAAGTTTGGCAAGAGTATCCAATCCAGGTGAGCGAAATGTTTCTCCTTTTGCTCACATTTGATGGACAGACCAGCAAGAAATTGTTTTTGTTTGTGTTTGCGTGTGAATAAGGGTTTTTTTCTGGCGAGCGAATTGGAGCGGCGTCGGGCAACGGCTATCTCGCTAAGGATCTAGATCTGTGCGTCTCTCAGCAATTTTCCAAATTAAACGACTGACGAGCCCTCTATCCAATCTCTTGTGAGAGGCGGAGATTAGGGTTTTACTCTTCTTGCTCATATTTAATGGCGAACTTAGCGCCCTTTGGCGTGGAGATGAGAGCTTGGGGGGATCCGGGATCCATTTCATTATCTAATGGACAAAAATACTTTAACATATATTCAATGGTGGTGATTTTTTGAGATTAAAAAATTATAAAAGGATGGGAAAAGTTGAACCAGTCGAAACAAGAGACATTCGATCTGAACCGTGAAATGGATGAGGATCCTGTACTGCTTGTGGGGGGTTTGGGCGTTTTTGCTCCATCTCCATTGGGTCTCCGTGTGTGGGTGTGGGTGTGGGTGTGGGTGCGGGAGCCGGAGCTAAAAAATTTGTTTTGTAACTCTCCAATTTTCACCGCCTTTGCTCAGAAACAGTATTTTTGGTCTTTTTTGAGACCGTAGTCACCCCCTTTTATCGCCCACCGCTCCATTGTCAACGCTCTCATTCTCACCACTTCAATTCTCACCGCGCAAATAGACAGACACGAATCTCTGTGCTTGTGGAGGCGCGGCAAAACAAAAATGATTAAAAGCATACATATTTATGCAAAACGATCTTAGGAACCAATTTTACCGCAATCATTATCATTATTACTATACAATCCTTCGGCGCAAGTTCACACTTTCTTTCTACGAAATCGGTCTTGTTGCGGGTCGCTCAACGTTCTTTCAGACCGGGCGAATCGAACCGTCTTAGCCCGAGAGTGAACCGAGCGCGCAAGCAGTCACAGAGAGAACGAACAGGTGGCAAGAAGACGTTTTTACCGTGGAAAACCCGGAAAGGGTGAAAAACCACGTGGTTGGATCAGCGCCGACCAAATTTCACTATGTGGTGGAGCGTTACAAGTAATGGTGCGAGAATCGGGGGCGACAGGCCGCTCCCGTTACAATTGTAATTGAATGAAAGTCTCTGAGGGTGACAGGCCACCTCTCAGAAAAACTTAGTACTTTTCTTGGCCGGGAAGTCTTCAAAGTCCGCAGAAGATCTTCAAGCGACGATGGTGGTCTTCAAGGTTGAAGGAGGTCTTCGAGTGTTGATAAAGGTCTTCGAACGTTGAAGGAGATCTTCAGGTTCCGAAGGAGATCTTCCGGTTCCGAAGGAGATCTTCGAATGCTGAAGGAGATCTTCGAGGGCTGAAGGAGATCTTCGAGTTCCGAAGGAGATCTTCGAATGCTGATGAAGATCTTCAAGGGAATTCCAGAGAGCTCTCTCCCGTGTAGAAAATTCCAAGCCCTTTGAAATGAAGCCTTGAGGTTCCTTTTATAGCTTTTGAGGGTGGTTAGAGTTGTTATGGTGGTTAGAACGGCTACCCGCACACCATAACCAATTTATGTGCTATATGCACATTTATCATGAATATGGCTATGCGCACACTAGTTTGTATAGTTTTTAGGATGATATGTATTCATATGACGGATATGGTTACGCGCACACCATTACCATATTATTTGCTAGACGCAGACCGGATGCCCACTCATCATGAATATGACTATGCGCACACCAATTTGTATAGTTTGGTGATGATATGTATTGACATGACGGATATGGTTATGCGCACACCATAACCATACTATTTGTTAGACGCAGACCGTATGCTCATTTATTATGAATACGACTATGCGCACACCAATTTGTGTAGTTTGGTGATGATATGTATTGACATGACGGATATGGTTATGCGCACACCATAACCATACTATTTGCTAGACGCAGATCGTATGCTCATTTATTATGAATACGACTATGCGCACACCAATTTGTGTAGTTTGGTGATGATATGTATTGACATGACGGATATGGTTATGCGCACACCATAACCATACTATTTGCTAGACGCATACCGTATGCCCATTTATCATGAATACGACTATGCGCTTTTGTATAGTTTGGTGATGATATGTATTCATATGACGGATACGGTTACGCGCACACCATAACCACACGATTTGCTAGACACAGACCGTATTAAAGGTTTTTACTATTTATACCCCCATGTTGAGGATTTTCACTATTTGCACCCCATGATGTGGAGTTTCACTATTTGCACCCTATGATGGGTGGTTACAGGTTTAGCGAGATTTGCCTTGATCGTCCTCGTTTTCTCCACCGAATGAGGCGGGAGAGGTCGGGCGAGCGCGTCCGTTGGTCAAGGGAGGTCGACCGGGGATGAGACGAGAGGGGCCGGAGAATGCGCCCGGCGGTGAGGGATGCCGGCCGGCACCACGCCCACCGCCCGGCCGCGTGTGGTGCCGGGCGGTACCGCGCGGTGCCGGGCGCGCGGGACCGCGCGGCGCTAGGCGCACGGTGCCGGGCGCGCGGCACCGCGCGGCGTTAGGCGCGCGGCACCGGGCACGCGGCTCTGCGCGGCGTTAGGCGCGCGAGGCACCGCGCGGTGCCGGGCACGGTCCCGCGCCACCGCACGGTGCCGCGCGGCCGCACGCGGTGCCGTGCGGCCGCGCACGGTGTCGCGGTCATGCGGTGCCGCGGGGCCGCGGGATGCCGCGCGGCCGGGTGGCGTCGCGCGACCGTGCGGTGCCGCGCAGCCGCGCGCGGCGCCACGCAGTCGCACGCGATGTCGCTCGGCCTTGTGGCCGCGCGTGGTGCTGCGCGTGGCTTCGTGCGGTGGTTGCGGCGGTTGTGGTTGCGGTTGTGGGCGGTTTCCTCCTCTTTCTTGCTCATACCTCCACCATCTTAGTGGGGAGTTGGGTTTTTGGTTAAATGCAGCCCGGATTTCTTTACAAAATGGATGCTAACCCATCAGGTCTGAAGCCCGTTCTGTTGAGCTTCGTCATTTTATATCTACCAGGAACACATTGGTGTAACATATGGTTACAATAATATAAGGCGATTGCTATTTGCAGATCATATTTGTTCATTCGCAAATAAACAATTCTCATTTATTTGAGCTTATGTTTGTCTATTCGCAGACCATGGTAATACGCTCACATATATTATTTGGCGTCTCCTCCATCCAGCTCCCGAGGTTCTCTATGCTCACATATATTATGTTTGTATATTCGCAGACCATAGAGATACAAATGAGAAGAAAGTCATAGGTATAGTTTCGCAATGTCTCGGAGAAGAAAACCTTAATGAGGGGACATTTCGGAGAAGCTAGGGTCTCACAATGTGTCTTCCTTAAAGTTTTTTTTGTACTGGTCTGTGGAAAACAACTTTATCTGCGAATAGTAAGAATCTGGAACCCTTTAGATCTGTGAATAGTAAATCTAAGACTCTTTAGAGCTTCGAATAGTAAATCCGGGACCTTTTAGAGCTGCAAATAGTACAAATCTATGAATAGAGAAACCTAATCTACGAATAACAATAATCTCCTAATATAATGGTTCTGTTTGTTTCAACGGTTAGAGTTGGAGCGGTGGGAGTGAGAGAGCGTTCGCAATTGTGCGGTGAGAAATGGAGGAAATAGTTGAGGTCTCAAAAAAGACCAAAATCACGTTGCGGTGGGCATTGGACATAAGATGGAGCAAAAACGCTCAAATAAACAGAGCCAATGTTACGTAATTCGCGACGAATCTATCCACGCGCCCCCGCCTATGATTGCATCCCAATCTCCCTATTTTTGATGTAAACCATATGTTTTTGCAGCACATAAGAATAGAAATGACGTCACTTTCACCTAAAATCTTAATTGTTTTTTATCCATAATTGAACAAAAAAACATTAGTTATGCTGGCAAAAGCATAAGAAGAAACCTACCATGAGCAAAGGACGAGACAAATTAATGCAGGAACAGTAACCGCACAGAGAGGATGGAACAAAAATGGTACGGCGGAAAAGTGATGCACCATGTGGTGGTGGTTCTCCTACCTTTACTACTATGCTGATTATAAAAAAGCCGGCCATCTAAGATAAGACCTGGCGGCGCCCGCTATAGCCGTCCGCCGCCGCCCGCTATAGCCGTCCGCTTTGTGCGCCGAAGGCGTCACTGCTCCCAAGTTGATCGAAATGTCGCCACCTACTGTATGCTGGATATGGACTCCTGTAACTTAGTGGCTTGATCACTCTACAAATTTTGATCACTTTCTAGTTCGAGAGCGTATCGTTAAGAGACATGCGTCCAAATTAAATTAATATTTTGTAGGCGGAAAGTTTAAGGTCGATGTACATTTTTGTGTGTAGGATCGGACTTGCATGATCCTCACATTTAAAAAGGTTTACATCTTATTTGAATTAGTGGTGGGGAAAATTAAGAGCCACTGGTTCTACCATACCATACTAAAGCTCCGTTTGGCACAGTGGTTGCGGTCGTGAATATGAGGGTTAAACTGTCATTCGTTAACGCCCAACTAAAGAACTTCATCCACTTTTATGTTCAAATGGCTGAAGTATTTAAGGTGATCGTTAACGGATGACGGTTTAATCCATGCATTTACGACCGCCACCGCAAAGCCAAACGAAGCCTAAAGCGTCTGCGTTTGATCAAATCTATACTAAGTGCATGATGAAACTAACAAGAATTTTTCGATGATAGACTAGCTATAGGATGCAGGGGCATGCGACACTGAAGCTGCGGAAAGCAGTGCATCACGACCCACGATTGGCCTCACGAAAAAGCAAAGTATGAAACTACTGTAACGGGTATTTCGTCGATAGACCATATCGAGACTTGGATTATATGTAGAGTGCTCGGGACATTACATTAGGGTTCATTTTAATTATTTCGGGGCCAATTGATTATCTATCAGGGTCCATATTATTACATTATTACACTGGGAGATAATATAATATCAAACCGAGGTAAAATGAAAAGAAAGTTACTTATTCTATTAAACTTTTTTACAATATACATATATATTTAGATGCATCTAATCTTGATTAATTGTTTTATAATAGTAAGAGTATTCAAGATAAGACTATAACTTTAGGGTATCGTTACTAGCAAATTTGGTTTTATGGATCACCCCCGCCGGTTCCACGTTCCCGACCGACGGGAATGTCTGCCTCCTCGATCGCTTCGCCCAAACTGCTAGTTACTTGATTTCCTTATCCATCGACGCGGGCTTCGAGAAATCAACCCCTTGTCTCAACTTCGACAATTATGGATTGTTATTTGTTATCTGGCCCGGTGGATTCGTCAACGTATCTTGCCTTTTGCTCTGTGAGACGACGAAAGTGCAGGGATTTTGAATAATAGATTACTACTGGAATTGGGAAGGATATCGGTGCCTCGATGAAGATTGCTCTTCAAATTCCCTTTTCCTTGTGAACACACAATGAGTGCAATTTTTTTTATAAAGTTTTTGGTGATTTGCTAACGACAAAATGATTTACGAATAGCGGTTTTAAGAATTCAGTAAAAATGTTTGCTAATAAAAGGACTGTGATTATAGAATTTAAACACAGAGTTAAATATTTCCTTCGTTGTGTTATGCTCAACAGTTATGTATCGGTAGGCCTGCAAGCGGGTCGGTCGGTTCAATTTTTTACCTATCGGTTCAGCTATAGGTATTAGTATTCTAAAGCAATTTATCTTTTAATAATGTAGAATTTCTCCATTCATAAACTCGGAATCAGCTATAGTTATTAGTTGCACAACTTTATCTGATAATCCCAACCAAATGATGCTTCATAAAGCATCAACATTATAGATAAAAACTATTTCAGTCATAGAAATTCATAATCACAACAAAAGTCAATGCTCAAAATTTAAAACAATAACAAAGGTCAAATAAATAACGTAATGCATAAAACCCAATGTAATGCCGCACGCTAAAAGCCACGGGAATTTCACGCGAACAACCCGCATAAATTAATGCTGCTCCCTCGCCGATCCGAACCGATCGGTTCGGTCTGAAATTCGGTTCGATTTGGTCGGTTCGACCCGGTTCGGTCGGTTTCAGTTTTTGACCCACACCCTTATGTACTGGTCATTAGCAAGTCACATTCAATGTCGCCATCAGCGCTTTCTTGCTGGATTCTTCCTGTCAGGCCTCTTACACGCATGAAGCCAAGCCCAGGAGGATATATATCTACTTAGCAGATTAATCCCAACTAATCTCGTAATTAAGCTCTCTAATTAGTTGTAATTAGACGCCAAATAAAATTAGAAAAAATAATAATAATAATAATAATAAATAAATAAATAATGGTTCTCCCACTATCGATTTATCTCTATATAAATATATGGCATATATATAATCAGCTAAAAAGGTGGGAATAAACAGCAGGGCACAGCAGAGCACAAACAAGGCATTGAGGATTTTCTATTAGGACTCTAGAGGGGATGGCCATGTGCTTTCTTCTCCAACAACTCCCCCGCCCCCTTTTAGTTCTAGGACCTAATAACAACCCCTAATTAATAAAAATGAGGCATTTTAATATGCGCGCGCCCATATGTTAGTGGCGCATGCAAGCAAGTTATATAATTTAGTCCCATGTCAAATATGCGATGTATTTTTAGGGTATTTATATTGGCAGTCTGCGAATGGCTATTGACAGCCCAATGATAATAGCAGCCCAACAAAGCGATATATTGACAGCCCAAAATGAAAATAAAATTTAAGACAGACAAACAACATTTAGTGAAAAAATCAAAGTAGGAGAAAAATAAGAGAAAATATAAGAGATTTTGGAGTGGTTCGTCGGTGTCGCCAAAAAATATCCAGAGGAGTTTTGGGGGATTTCGACGAGAACGGGGGAAAATAGGCGGAAATAAAGAATATTTAAGTGGGGCTGCTATTAGAGAAGAGTCAATATTGGAGCTGCCAAGATCCATTTGCGGGGCTGCCAATATAAACACCCAATTTTTATTGCTTGAAGGATCACTTTTGATCGTATCATCGCTAGCTCCCTAAAAAGTCGTGTTATGGTAGAGGGTTTGTTCGGGGGCAAGTATGTTCGCGTATTTTGTGACTTTCGTGCGTGGGTCCTACTCATTAGTTGTGTCGATGTGGCCGGGTGTGCTTTTGATGCATTATGCTTGATGATCGATGGCTTACATTTGAGAGACTGTGATAAGCTTTGACATGATGTGATGATTGTGGATAAGCTTTTGACATCGCTAGCTCCCTAGAAAGTTCTACCATGGTAGAGGGTTTGTTTGGGGTCAAGTATGCTCGCGTATTTTGTGACTTTCGTGCATGGGTCCTACATGTTAGTTGTGTCGATGATTGTTGATGCGCATGAGAAACATTATTTAGGCTCAGTTTGGTACCGCGGTACTAGAGGTTGTGAACATTGTGGTTATGAACCATCGTTCGTGAACGCTCGACCTCACTTAAGGAACTTCATTTATTTTTATGTTCAAAACTAATTTTTTTTCTTCTTGGTGACGGTCATAATTGTTGTCATGCTAAACATACATTCTATGACGGTGACGTTTTTGTACAAACTCACCATAGCAAAAACTGTTGAGTTGCTATAAGCATTATGGCTGGTGGTCTAAGTGGAACCTGCTATCCGTTGCCCATAGCTTGAGTTTTATAAGCAAACCGTAGGTTTAGAACGGGTAACGGATATCCCGATATCCATACGAAATCCGTTAAGCCTCCGATCCGTTATATTCAAATATAACACCAACAAAAACGTTGTGACAAACATTGCATTAGTCTAACATGGATTACTGCATAATTGACTCGCATTTGCATGATTGTGACGTGTCGCATGGTGACGACTCTCTCGTGGTATATAAATGACGCTACTTATTATTATTCCTAACATTACCTGCTTAAGACTCATTAGTTTATTTAATTAATGTATAAAATAGGCTAGTTTTTTCCCTTAAAATTGCTCCTACAAACCTTAATTTGCTACCAAACATTCCATCTAATTACTTGTAAATTTGTTAGGAATTAGCGGGACGTGAACACGAGGGTTAAACTGTCATTCGGTAACGCACACCTAAGAAATTGCATCCACTTTTATGTTCGAACAGATGAAATTTTTTAGGTGATCATTAACGAATGACAGTTTAACTCATGCATTTATGACCGCCACCGCTGTGCCAAACGAAGCCTAAGTATGCTCAAAATCTATACAAAATCGATATGAAATACCTATTAAATGGCTTTTCGACTATATATAAAATTGGTATGCCTCATTTTTCACATAAGGTATTTTTATTAGGCTTTAGCGGGACTTATAGTTTATAGCTCACACATATCAAAGACATGCCGTTGACCTACGTTGGATGTGGGTGCTGTAGGGATGTGACCAATTGCCCGCTTCGGTGAACGACTCTGAGTGGCTTGACTTGGATAAGCACGCCACTAGCGCCATTAGAATATGTGTCGACAACAAGAACTTCTTCAACATTGGCGTCGATGAGTCTACAATCAAGTTATGAGAGCAGTGGCGGGTCCAGAAAATTATAAATGGGGGTGCACAAAAAATTTCTAAACACAAATGCTAGCGAAGTGAGTGGGAGGGTCGTGGGTCACATGTTGGAAATTAATTTTGGGGGTGCACATAGTTGAACTTGGTCTGCGAATAACCAAATTTGGTTTGCGAATATTCAACTTTGGTCGGCGAATAGCCAATATTTGTCCTAAAACAAACTAGTTACGTGACGTGAGAACACTTCTATCTTATCGGAGCTGTTTCTCCCTCATCTGACCACTATTTTTGACATATAAGCAGTCAAAATTCATTGCCTCGACGAGAGTAATCCAAATTTACTAACAATTTTGAAAAATAATGGGGGTGTCAGTGTCCCTCAGGGCCCCCTCTGAATCCTCCCTTGTATGAGAGAAGCTTCTGAGAGTGTTTATGGTTAAGTCATTAACCACAAGGCGATTGTTGAAGCATCAACGACATGGCATGCATGAAGATGCAATGAGTGTGGTAAACTGTATGAACACTTCAACGTGTTCAACGACCTTCTCATCCTACTACATGTGGTTGGTGTGATGGTGGAGGAAGAAGACCAAATCGTTCTACTTCTTACATTGCGTCAGCCATCCTACAAACATATGATGAGTACTTAATTACTGTCCAATCTGATGTTGACAGACACACTTATGAGGGTGATCATCTTTTGGTGGAGGAGGATGAGGGAGATCGATCAACAAGGTAATGAGAGGTGCACATGATCGATTGACATAGAGGAAGGGCATGACCACCCATACATGTATTGCGATCACATCAAGAGGAATTGTCTACATCATGCACAGAGTTTCAGAGGAGTACAGACTGTGGGCATGACATTGTTAAACCCGGATGAAGATGCTCTAACCATCACTAAGAGTCATGACAACGCTGATTGCTGGATACTGGATTCTGGTGCTTCGAGCGCATATACTCAAATGCTACGATATTCAGTTCACTGGAGGTGGCAACTGGATCACAATTTCTCGATGATAGCTCGGGTCGTGAGGTCATGGAGATAGGGACAATGAACATTTGTACAAATGATGGAGTAATTAGTAGGTTTGAGTAGGTACATATTGTACCAAGGCTCTATAAAAATATGATATCATTGGGTATATTTGACTCAGGTGGTTGCAGCTTTGCCGCAAGAGGACTCCTGACAGCAACACATAGGTGTGAAGTGCTTACGCGAGCTATACATAATTTTTGATGGTGGTATACTGTATGGTTTATATGGTGTAATGGACCGCCCTTTCAGTGACTTGGGTTCGGTGAGTGAGGTTCGGTGATCCTGGCGCGTCGACATCCCAGAGGTGAAGTTGACTTGCAAGAAATTGGTTAACGCCTCCACCTTGAGGTGGTGCAAAGTGCAATTGGTGCTACACAGAGAAAGTGCTTCATGCAAGTGGTAGTTTAGGATAACTTGCTAATATGGTGGTTTATTGGTTAGTGTCTGGATCTTGTATGCCTTTTCTTAAGGTGTTTTTTAGACTGCGAGAGTTACAACCGTCCGATCCTAAACCCTGTGAAATCATGATCGACGAGGAGAAGAGTCGGCCCCGTGCTTTCACGTCTCTTACTCATAGTATCCATTGTTAGGATTGCGGGTAAATTGAATCAACACCAATTGCAGCGGCAATCACAAAGTTCACAATTTGCTTTATATTAACAAGCTTGGGAAACCCTCATGGGGAATAAAACCCAAGCATAACCTGCCACCACAATAATACAGTGCAATAATAAAGAGAGGACTACGTGCTCCGCTTGACCCTCTACCGGCCAATACTACGAAGCACCCCTACATGCATTCATCACAGAGACTAGCGACCATTGCTTAGCCACTACTTGGCTAATACCTCAATGCTCCCCTAGAATACAAGAAAGTACAGTAGGAGGTGTAGGGTTTGAGAGGGTGCGAAACCTAGGCTACGGATCGTAGCCGTAAATGTGATGGAGCAAGCGGGAAGAGATCCCTAATCCTTCACAGTCGGCCCCAATCTTAGGGCTTGAGATCCAGCCCTCTAGCCGACACAACAGGAAGTGCACCTTGTTCCTCGCCTAGGCCGCAACTAGCTGGAGATGTCTCCTCTCCTCCACGGACGTCGACGCTGACTCCGCCAAGATCGGCTCCAGGAATCGCCCGAAATGCCCCTGTCCTCTTCTCCCGTTCTAGCTACTATCGGGATCGAATGAATTTCTAACCGGACCGGCTGCTCCATGCGATATACAAGAGAGACCTAGACCGGTTCAAATGAACCGGTCCAGATTAGAACCAAACCAAAACAATCTCCCACTTGGGACTGATCCTCTCACGTACAACACTTTTGCACTGCAAATCATGGTGGCAATACTAGTTATCTAGTAATAATCAACCCAATGGAGTTTGAGCAAAACTCCATTTTCTCACCAGGTACAATCTTTGTAAGCATATCAGCTGGGTTGTCATCTGTATGTATTTTCTCCAATTTGAATGTGCCCTCTTCAATCAAGAAACGCATGTGATGATATCGATGTCGGATGTGCTTGGTTCTAGAATGAAAAGCTGAATTTTTAGCCAAGTGAATGACGCTATGACTGTCACTGAATAGGCTGCAACCGACCCGCTCAGAACCAAGCTCCTTCAGTAATACTTGCAGCCATATCAACTCCTTGCTGGCCTCAAGTGCAGCAATATATTCAGCTTCCGTTGTTGACAGGGAAACAACTTTCTGCAACCTTGACATCCAAGTAATAGCGACACTCCCAAGAGTAAACACATAGCCCGTGGTACTCTTACTGTCATCGACCTCCCCTGCTAAATCAGAGTCAACATATCCTTGCAAGTGGACTTTTGTGCCTAAGTAACACAACACCATATCTTTAGTGCCCGCAAGATATCTCATTACCACTTCACAACATTCCAATGCTCTTGTCCTGGATCAGACATATACATGCTCACAACTCCCACTGCATGGGCAATGTCAGGCCTGGTGCAAATCATGGCATACATGAGGCTCCCCACAGCAGATGCATATGGAACCTTCGCCATTTTCTCTCTCTCGCTCAGAGTCCTTGGACTGTGACTTTTAGAGAGACTCCTGAAGTGACCTGCTAAAGGGGTGGCTATAGGCTTGACATTCTCCATGTTGAACCTTTTCAACACCTTCTAAATGTAGTCCCTCTGACTCAACTTTAGTACTCTATTTAGCCTATCCCTTTCAATCCTCAGTCCTAGGATTTGATTTGCAGGACCCAAATCCTTCATAGAGAATTCTTTTGTCATTTGCCTCTTCAGATATTTGATCTCCTCCATGTTAGAGCTTGCCACTAACATATCATCAACATATAAAAGCAGTATGATATAGGAGCCCTTTAGCCTCCTAAAATAACAACAATGATCTGAATGACAACGAGTGTACTCGCTCTTTCGCATGAACCTGTCAAACTTCATATACCACTGTCTTGGAGCCTGCTTGAGCCCATAAAGGCTCTTCTTCAGCTTGCACACCAAATTTTCCTTTCCTGCTTTTAAATAGCCTTGTGGTTGAAGCATATAGATGTCTTCCTCCAAGTCACCATGAAGGAATGCCGATTTTACATCCAACTGTTCTAAGTGGAGATCTTCAGCAGCAACAATACTTAGAACAGTCCTAATAGTAGATAGCTTCACCACAGGAGAGAAAATCTCAGTGAAGTCGATTCCTGCCTTCTGTTGGAATCCCTTCACAACAAGTCTGGCCTTATACCTATAAGACCCGTCATGCTCATGCTTCAATCTGTATAGCCATTTATTTTGAATAGCTTTCTTCCCAGTTGGAAGCTTAACCAAATCCCATGTCTGATTAATGGATAGAGAATCCATCTCATCATCCATAACACTTTTCCATTCATCCTTCTCAACAACTTGTATAGATTCTTCATAACAACTGGGCTCGCCATTATCAGTTAGAAGAAGATAGTAAAGAGATGGGGAGAAACGTGCTGGAGCAGTAATAGTCCGTCTAGGACGTCGGGTAGCAATGGGTGGAGTGATGGGCTCCACTTCAATCTCTCCATGAGTGTCAGTATGCTCAATGTCTTCGCCAAAATGCTCAGATCCTTGATTTCTCAACTCACTAGGAGTATCATCAAGTTCAACAGACATAGGCTCCTCATGCTTGTCTTGTTCCTTGATCTGATCTTTATACATCATATTCTCATTAAAGATCACATTCCTACTCTTGAATGCCTTCAGACTTACATTGTCCCATAGCTTGTAGCCAAAGTTGGTGCCACCATAACCCAAGAAGGTGCGGACCTTAGATTTTGGATCCAACTTTGATCTGCTCTCAGCATCTACATGGGCATAAGCGGTGCACCCAAATATCCGCAAGTGTGAAAGATTCACTTGCTTTCCGGTCCAAGCTTCTTCAGGCAACCTGCAATCAATGGCCGTTGATGGGCCTCTATTGATCAAGTAAGCGACTGTATTAACCGCTTCAGCCCAAAACTTCTTTGGCAAGCCTGCATTCAACCTCATGCTCCTAGCACGTTCGACTATGGTCCTGTTCATACGTTCTGCCACACCATTTTGTTGCGGTGTGCCTGGGACAGTCTTCTCCCTTCTAATGCCATTCATAGCACAATATTCTTCAAACTCTTTACTGCAGTACTCGCCACCATTATCAGATCTTAAACACTTCAATTTTAAACCTGTTTCAATTTCTACCAAGCTTTTCCACTTTTTGAAAACTTCAAAGACATCAGATTTGTTTTTCAGAAAGTAAACCCAAAGCTTCCTGGTAGAGTCATCGATGAATGTGACATAGTACTGAGAGCCACTAATAGAGTGCACCTTTGAAGGTCCCCACACATCTGTATGAACAAGATCCAACTTGTTTGGTTTCCGTGTTCTCTTTCCTTTTGAAAAGCTCACTTTCTTTTGCTTTCCAATACACATCCTTCACAGAAAGGTAAGTCGACTGAGGATAGTCCATCCAACTTGTCCTTTGCAACCATCATCTTCTTTCCCTTCTCACTCATGTGTCCAAGTCGTTGGTGCCAAACACTAACATCGATCTTTGATGTGGCAACGCTGATATTTCCTTCAGTAGATATCAGATAGAGAGTACCCTCTCTCTTTCCCTTAGCCATGACCATGGATCCCTTGCTGATCTTCCATGAATCACTACCAAACATAGTGATGCACCCTTCATCAGAAAGTTGACTCACGGATACAAGATTTCTAGCCAACTTGGGAACATGTCTCATATGTTTTAATTTCAAGTTAGACCCATCAGCAAGACATATGTTCACTTCTCCCCTTCCAACAATCTCACATGGCTCATCATCACCAAGGTAAACCTTGCCAAAATTCCCTTTCTCATAGCTTAGGAAATACTAACGGTTGGAGGTGACATGGAACGATGCACATGAATCAAGAACCCATGAGTCACATCTCGTAGTACATGAAAGAACTAAGGCATCATCTGATGATTCATCCCGCATAGTCAGATTCACTGATTCCTTGTCACCCTTCTCTTTTTCTTTCTTCGGCGACTTGCAATCACCGGAACTGCTGCCAGTTGAGTTGTTCCTTCTCCTTGTGTCCTCACTCAAGAGAACACCGACCACATCCTCAAATTTTAAGGGATTGGATCCAGATGAGTTGCTAACTGCCATAACAAGACTATCCCAACTGTCAGGTAGGCTTGACAAAATCAATACAACTAACATCTCATTCTCAAATGTCAGTCCAATTGATTCTAACTGACCCGTGATAGCATTGAAGTCATTTAAATGCTCAGTCATAGATTTTCCTTCAGTCTTCTGCATATTCAGTAACCGTCTCATAAGGAATACCTTGTTTGATGCAGAGGGCTTCTCATACATCCGCATCAGAGCCGCCATGACATCTTCTGTAGTCTTCTCCTTGGATATGTTGAAGGCTACGGATGACGACAAAGTGAGTCTAATCGCCCAAGAGCTTTGAGATCCAACACCTCCCACTTCTTGTCGTCCATGTCTTCCGACTTTTCTTTCTTCCCTCCAAGGGGTAAATAGAGATCCCGCTGATACAGATAGTCCTCCATCTGCATTTTCCAAAACCCAAAGTTCTTCCCATCGAACTTGTCAATTTTCACTTTCCCCTCTTCCATAGTTGGCTGACTTCTCCCACTCAAGCTGAGTACCCGCAAATCCTTTCGCTGATCTTAGAGCTGATTGTTTCAAAGATTGTGATCACAGAGGATAGGGAGCAGACCGATGGTCATCACCTACCGCACTAGACCGTAAACCCGAATAAATCAATCGCTCGTCCTGAAACCTCGCTCTGATACCACTTGTTAGGATTGCGGGTAAATTGAATCAACACCAATTGCAGTGGCAATCACAAAGTTCACAATTTGCTTTATATAAACAAGCTTGGGAAACCCTCATGGGGAATAAAACCCAAGCATAACCTGCCACCACAATAATACAGTGCAATAATAAAGAGAGGACTACGTGCTTCGCTTGACCCTCTACCGGCCAATACTACGAAGCACCTCTACATGCATTCATCACAGAGACTAGCGAGCATTGCTTAGCCACTACTTGGCTAATACCTCAATGCTCCCCTAGAATACAAGAAAGTACAGTAGGAGGTGTAGGGTTTGAGAGGGTGCGAAACCTCGGCTACGGATCGTAGCCATAAACGTGCTGGAGCAAGCGGGAAGAGATCCCTAATCCTTCACAGTCGGCCCCAATCTTAGGGCTTGAGATCCAGCCCTCTAGCCGACACAACAGGAAGTGCTCCTTGTTCCTCGCCTAGGCCGCAGCTAGCCGGAGATGTCTCCTCTCCTCCACGGATGTCGACGCTGACTCCGCCAAGATCGGCTCCAGGAATCGCCCGGAATGCCCCCGTCCTCTTCTCCCATTCCAGCTACTATCGGGATCGAATGAATTTCTAACCGGACCGGCTGCTCCATGCGATATACAAGAGAGCCCTAGACCGGTTCAAATGAACCGGTCCAGATCAGGACCAAACCAAAACAATCTCCCACTTGGGACTGATCCTCTCACGTACAACACTTTTGCACTGCAAATCATGGCGGCAATACTAGTTATCTAGTAATAATCAACCCAATGGAGTTTGAGCAAAACTCCATTTCTCACCAGATACAATCTTTGTAGGGTTATCTAGTTATTGCAAGCCGAGCAAGGGTGCAGCGACTGTAGCATGTGTGTGAGCTGCATCGACTATGATTGTATGGGTATATGGCAATGAGGGAGGCAATGACTTATTGAAAATGGGATCACTACGAGTTGTGCATTCACATCAAGATTTGGCCCCATCTTGGTTTTCTTCTCTCTTCCCAACCGCCGTCGAAGTCCCAAACCGAACCTAAATTTCGCCCCTCAGTGGGTTGGTCTTTAGATCTTATACTCAAGTGTAAAAATCAAACCCAGGAATGCCCGCTTCTAGTTTGGTTTTTTGAAATTATAAATAAATATTTACCCGCGGTAATTGAAAATCTTGGCCGGGTTAGCCACAGCTAGCTCAATTCTAGTGGATTCACTGAACCATACAGTGGACCGGCTCACGGTCCGATCAACCTGTTTCCCTACTCTAAATATTTCCCCTTGCTTATTATGTAACTGAGTGTTAGCGCATGAGGTTCTCCCATGCCACAACAGTAATAGTACTCATCATCGTTCATTTCCCCTATATGAATTACTACGACGATCATAAAGCGTGGACGGCGACATTGGTCGTAGGCGGCGATAATGGTCGTGGGCGACTACATTGGTCGTGGGCGGCGACATTGGTCGGGGGAGGCAAAATTGGTCGTGGGCGGCGACATTCATCGTGGGCGGCGTCATTCATCGTGGGCGGCAATATTCGTCATGCGCGCAACATTGGTCGGGGGCGAGACATTGGTCGGGGGCGACGACATTGGTCGAGGCCAGCGACATTCGTCGTTGGCGGCGACATTCGTCGTGGTAAGCGACATTCATCAGGTATTCAGGTTGACGACATTATTCGTCGGGGTAGCGACATTCGTCGGGAGAGACGACATTCGTCCGGGGTGGCGGCATTCGTTGGGGGCAACGACATTCAACAGACGACAATATTCGAGAGGTGACAATATTCAACAGACGTCAAAGAAGTTTCACTAGTGAGAATCAAAAGCTTAGAAATATCAATATCCAAGCACTTTAGGTCAATTGTGTATGCCCTAAGAGGTGTCGTTACTGCTATCTCCTCGTCCTATGAACTAATTATGTACTAATTGTGAAGTAATTATGTTCAAAATGATTATAAGATGATTTCGCTCTTTATTACAAAATTTGTTATTCATCAAAATTTTTTTTTTTATATTTTATTTAATAGAATAATTAAAACTATGACGAATGAAAATGATGCTGGAAGAAAATCATATACATATATGAAACACAAACAAACAAACAAACAAACAATTAAGCTTAAAATATAATTCAACCAAACATGTATACCTGCATATTATCTTGGAGGAGCGAAATATTCTCTTTCACTGAGTTGCATGATGAAAAGTTTATTGTACTCGTGTAAGCATTATTAAAAACAAACTTTAAGAAAAGACGAAGAAGAGATACTTGACAAAATAAGAATGCTGAAACCATTCTGCAGTTGTCGAAGAAAATATGAACAATGATTGAAAATCAAAATATAGGGGCGAGACTCAAAATGTAGACATTAAACAAAACTATGAAAATGTAAAACAAATTTCTACTTGTTGAAAAAATATCAAAAAATGTAGACAATTGAATAAAACAATGATTATCTTGGTAGTATATATGAAATCGCAATTTTATAAAACTTTGATAGGATTATGATAGATTGGAAGAAAACCTGTGTGCCTTCCGTTGTCCGGACTTGAATTCCAAGGTGGCCTGCAAGTAATATAAGGCGCATTAAGTTTTAATGATTCATCAATATAAGTTCCCCAAATCGAAGGTTTTGAAAATGCAAGCATTTGTAGTAGCACTATTAATTAGAGCGTGAAAATAATAGAAAATAGAAATGTTGCAACGGTGAGTTGCTTCAGAAACAACAGTTTTCCAAGAACAAAAAACTCCTCCATCTCCCTAAAGACTAATTCAGAATCTTGATGGTACAGCAAAATCCCTTTGAAATGCTTGCTAAGTGATATCAAAACATCACATGGTAGAGGATATAACTACAGAGGTAGAAATGAGAACATGGGGGAGGCAGGGGAGTTCAATCATTTTTGAAAAACATAAATAAAGAAAGGAAGCATCAATTATGGCCTAGTCCGAGTTAAAGAAGAAGAAGAATATGATTGGAGGATACTTTGATAGGTACGGTTTTCTAAACGCGGGGAATGGACATGGCGAGATGATGCCCTAATGCGAGATTTGGAATTTCAAGGGGGTACCTGAACCAAAGAAGACGAAGAGTTTACTGAAACAGTGGCAGCAAAAAATCAGTCGATTTTCCCGTCGATTCGCCCGTGGATTTGGGATTTTCGGTCTGAATCCGGGCGTGAGAGGTGGTGTTTGTGCCCGTCGGTTTTGGTCGAAGAGGGCCTGCAACCGAGCGTGGGAGGCGGTGTTTGCGTTAGTTGATTGTGGTCGCAGATGACTCGCCAATCGTTGGGATGACCTTGATTGCAGGCTCCTTACCGAGAACGAAAAGGAAGAGGGAACTGGTCGAGTGTTTCAGAGCGAAATCGAAGGAGTCGTGGTTAATGGTGTGGTATGATTTTAGCGGGAGTAGAGAAATTACCTGAACTATCACTGTTTTGAAATTTTTGTATCAAAAAGGTTGAGGGTATATTCAGATTTATGAATGTTGCACCAAAGGAGAATTTTCCTTTATATAATAGTATAAATAAGGAAAAGTTGGCTTGGTGCAACATTCAAAATTGTCACAAATAGTCTTATTCTTTTACTCTAAGGGTGGTGTTAAAGGCACATCAAAATTCGCTATATGCACACTAGTGATAGATGCACACCAGTGATAGATGCACACCCTAAAATTTTAAATGCAGACCATATTGTTACATGCACACCAAAGTAAAAAAAATTATTTTAATTTTGTCTCTTTTTTTATAGCATCATAAGAGTGTATCCCTGTCTTTTGCCAACAAATGTTATTGTATTGATAGTAGTAACAAGTGAGAATGAATGAAATGATAAAACATCAGCCTTAGATCTCATCGACATAGATCTAATTTTTGTAAAAAAGAAGTCATCAACAATTGCCTTCATCATCATCATCACAAATACATGATTTTCAAATACAATCCCAAACACAACAAAAGTAACTACTGTACAGATTTTTATGGTTAAATGCTCTTCATGTGACTCTAAAAACTTGTCATACAAATGAACCCAAAAGTACGTAGTTGGTCAAGTTACACATAACACCAAAAGATTTACAAAACTTTGATGTATTCAAAATCCTCTTGACCTGCAAGTAAGAAAGAACATGATAATTAGTTTTCACTATTTTTGAAAGAAGTATATAGTAAAATATGTTTAATATTTTACCCAAAATATGTAGAATAAGTAGACCATGTAATGCTCAAAACTTTGTAGATATGAATTCCTTAACTGCACCAAAAGAATTATTAATAAAATAACATTTGAATTCAATGAAAACATGTTGATAAAATATAGTAATTAGTGACCTACCCAATTTTATGGATCAGCCAAATTAATTGCTTCTGACATGTATTGTAAATCCCATTTTTCTGTCGCCGCTGAATGATACCTCATCCATGTAGAGAAAGCAGGCAGTAGTGGACAATCTTTTGACATTAACAGTCTAATGAAGTGATTGTTGTTAATGAACCCAATAAATATTGTCTTTTGCACATTCAGAGGAGCAGAATGTAGAGGCAAGAAAGTGAAAGACTGATATTTCGAATAATGCACAAATGCCACATTATAATAAGACGCAACTACTAAGCCCAAATTTGGAATACTCATCCACTTGTCTGTTGGTGTCGGAACTACACTACACTCCAAAGACTGTCTTAATTCAGTAAGTCTCGCAATCCCAAATATTTGTGTGTATAGATCTTCATTATGTTGAAATTCCAATGATAAATCAAGTCGGACTTGTAGCCAATTTTCTCCCATGTCCAATGCATGACTAATTACTCTATACTCACAATGTTCATCATACATCACATTTATGACATCTAATATGTACTTTGAAATATAATGTGGCATTTCACTGCGGATGCTATCAAGGAATCTCTTGTTATTTGAACCAAATTTTCTTTCAATATTTTTCTTGAGCTTGACATTTTCATGCATAAGAACGTGCTCAAAAAGAGAGGGATCTCGTTTTGTAGATTTGTACTCACTTCTAATTTTATTCTTGCTCCCTTGTGACCGACCTTTCAACTTTAGTGGCATTTGAGGTTCTAATGTTTGGCTTGTAGTTGGATACAATAATTTTGTCCGTGTATGGAGAAAGGACAACCACACCTCTTAGAAATGCTCTTTCTAATGTCCTTTTTAACAAAGCCTTTACTGTATTGATTTACACGATGAAAACCCCCTCTATTACAACCCAACATAATTCTAGGACTTGCCCTTGTTGTTATAGTATCGGCTCTTTGGATGATAATAACAAACCCAATGTCCTTTGCAATGTTACGTGCCCATTCTACTAACTCATCTTTGGTGGAAAACACTAAGTCCGTAATGAAATGTTTACCAACATCGAGTTCAAACGATTGAGAACCCTCTTCGCTACTCAAAATATTTTCATTTACATCCATCACTAGCATTAACAATGCAAACCTGCTCAAATACGTAGTTTATACAATCACTAATAATCACTATTCTCACATAACATACACCAAAGAAATTATAATACGTTCAAATTAGTAGTTTTATACCTCACTAAAGCTTTCCAAAATGTGATCCTTCAATATTGGAGATGTAATGTTGGAACCGGCTTGCAGCGAACAACAATGGCTGAACAACACCTAATAACAAAAAAAAAACGAAAGAGATTGAGGACAACAATGGCGGAAAATTTTTTTACCAGACAACAAGTAACAATAAACAAGAAAAATCTAGAAATACCTATACCTGGAAAAAAAATCTGCAGAGGTAGAAATGAGAACATGGGGGAGGCAGGGGAGTTCAATCATTTTTGAAAAACATAAATAAAGAAAGGAAGCATCAATTATGGCCTAGTCCGAGTTAAAGAAGAAGAAGAATATGATTGGAGGATACTTTGATAGGTGCGGTTTTCTAAACGCGGGGAATGGACATGGCGAGATGATGCCCTAATGCGAGATTTGGAATTTCAAGGGGGTACCTGAACCAAATAAGACGAAGAGTTTACTGAAACAGTGGCAGCAAAAAACCAGTCGATTTTCCCGTGGATTTGGGGTTTTCGGCGTGAATCTGGGCGTGAGAGGCGGTGTTTGCGCCCGTCGGTTTTGGTCGAAGAGGGCCTGCAACCGAGCGTGAGAGGCGGTGTTTGCGTTCGTCGATTGTGGTTGCAGATGACTCGCCAATCGTTCGGATGACCTAGATCGCAGGCTCCTTGCCGAGAACGAAGAGCAAGAGGGAACTGGTCGGGTGTTTCAGAGCGAAATCGAAGGAGTCGTGGTTAATGATGTGCTATGATTTTTGCGGGAGTGGCGAAATTACCAGAACTATCACTGTTTTGAAATTTTTTGAATTTTTTTATCAAAAAGGTTGAGGGTATATTCAGATTTATGAATGTTGCACCAAAAGAGAATTTTCCTATATAGAATAAGGGAAAAGTTGGCTTTGGTGCAACATTCAAAATTGTCACAAATAGCCTTATTCTTTTACTCTAATGACTTAACATATATTATAATATATTTCAAAAAAAAAATACAATGCTCATTTGTGTAATTATACCATATCCCAAATAAAAAATAATGATGAAAATTCATAAAGTAGAATTTTTTTAGTAAAACTCTAGTAGGCTATCATTAGACATGTCAGCGGTCTTTTTCGAGAAAGACTATCATTAGGCATGTCAGCGGTATTTTTGAGAAACTATCATTAAACTCATCAATTTAATTTATTAAAATTGATTTAACTTACATGATAATATATACATTAAGTTGATAATTTTATAAAAAAAATTTGAAAGTGATGTATACCGAATTTTCACATTTATTAATTGATAGTGTGTTTATTTTAAGCTGTATTAATTAATTGATAGGGGCGGAGCCCTGTGTATGTCAGGGTCGAGGTACTGTCACGATTGACCGTAGGGGCGGAGCCTCAATTGGCCGTAGGGGCGGAGCCTCAATGGCCGTATAAGAAATGAAAAATCTGGGCAGGGGCACGTGGATTTTTTTTAAATATCTAAAACGTTTATATTTGTATACAGATGTATATTTATTTTATATGTTTATTCAATATAACTATGTGTTGAAACCAATAAATTGGTCTTTATGGAGTTCGGGCCCTCAACAAGTTGGGGGTGACCTCACACTTACTTCTCCCAAGGGAGAGCTCTAGGCTAAGAGGCTAAGGAGCTAGGAATGAGACCAAGGGCTTAGCGAGGAGGTCCCACCACACACCCAGAAGATCTTAGAGTGCTTCCCCTCCCAAGCCAATGCTAAGCTTGAGCACCTTTGGAGGCTCTCCTCACCCACTAAAGAGACTTGGGGAGAGAGATAGCCAAAAGAGAGATCCCTCCAAATGGTGCCCCCTTGGTCCTATTTATAGACTTCTGGACTTGGTCTGCCAATAGCCATATTCTAGCCTACGAGATTACGAAAATACCCTCAAGTTTGGCCTGCCAATAGCCAAATCCCGCCATTCTGAGGCGCTAAACGCAGACCGCCTCACTCTCCTCGGAGCTGGGCGAGGGGGAGGTCGCCCACCTCCGCCCATCGCCCCCCACCCCCCAAGGTTGGGGCGGGGCGAGCCCGGAAGGTCGGCCACCTCCGGCTTACCCCCTAGCTGGGGCGGGGGCGAGAGGGGGCCAACAGGCTCCTCCTCTCGCCCCTTGCTGGGGGAGATAGGGGCCTGAAGGGCCTGCGGGCTCCTCCTCTCGCCCCCTGCTGGGGGCGGGGGCGAGAGGGGCCTGCGGGCTCCTCCTCTCACCCCCTGCTGGGGGCGGGGGCGAGAGGGGCCTGCGGGCCCCTCCTCTCGCCCCCATGCTAGGGCAGGGGCGAGAGGGGCCTGCGGGCTCCTCCTCTGGCCCCCATGCTGGGGCGGGGGCGAGAGGGGCCTGCAGGCTCCTCCTCTCGCCCCCTTGCTGGGGGCAGGGGCGAGAGGGGCCTGCGGGCTCCTCCTCTCGCCCCCTGCTGGGGCGGGGGCGAGAGGGGAGTGCGGGCTCCTCCTCTCGCCCCCTGCTGGGGAGGGGGCGAGAGGGGCCTGCGGGCTCCTCCTCTCGCCACCCCATGCTGGGGGCGGGGGCGAGAGGGGCCTGCGGGCTCCTCCTCTCGCCCCATACTAGGGCGGGGGCGAGAGGGTCCTGCGCGCTCCTCCTCTTACCCCCCCTGCTGGTGGCGGGGGCGAGAGGGGCCTGCCGGCCCCTCCTCTCGCCCCCTACTGGGGCGGGGGCGAGAGGGGCTTGCGGGCTCCTCCTCTCGCCCCCATGTTGGGGCAGGGGAGAGAGGGGCCCGCGGGCTCCTCCTCTTGCCCCCCTATTGGGGCAGGGGCGAGAGGGGCCTGCGGGCTCCTCCTCTTGCCCCCTGCTAGCTTGGCGAGCGGGAGGCCTCCACCTCTACCGCTCGCCCCCCTCTCCCTGCCTGGGACCGTGCTGGAAAATTATTTCTTAAAAGACCCCTTGGGTCCCGGGGGCCTACTCGGCGAATACATGGTTGTACACAATCCCCGCTCTTTTCGAGAGGGGTACACGCTCGGAAAGAAAAGTCCAACCCCGCATATTCGGCGAGTGGCGATGAATGAAATTGAGAAGACCCCACATCGTCCCGGTGAAAATTTACTCAAGCTTCTCAGAGAGACCATCTTACCCTGCCGACCACCGAGCGGTTCCCGACCCTGGGGCTAAGTACTTCTGAAACATCTGGCCACCGAGTGGTTCCCAGCCCTGCCAGCTTGTTGGGAGCCTAGTCAGTAGGCCAACATCGGGGCTAAGTACTTCTGAAACATCCGGTCACCGAGCGGTTCCCGGCCCTGCCAGCTTTATGGGAGCATGGTCAGCGGGCCAGCAACGGGGTTAAGTACTTCTGAAACATCCGAACACCGAGCGGTTCCCGGCCCTGCCGACTTGATGGGAGCCTGGTCAGCGGGCCATCATCGGGGCTAAGTACTTTTGAAACATCCAGCCATCGAGTGGTTCCCGGCCCTGCCAGCCTGATGGGAGCCTGGTCAGCGGGCCAGCATCGAGGCTAAGTACTTCTGAAACATCCGGCCACCGAGCGGTTCCCGGCCCTGCCAGCTTGATGGGAGCCTGGCCAGCGGGCCAGTATCAGGGCTAAGTACTTCTAAAACATTCGTCCACCGAGCGGTTCCCGGCCCTGCCAGCTTGATGGGAGCCTGGTCAGTGGGCCAGCATCTGGGCTAAGTACTTCTGAAACATTCGTACACCGAGCGGTTCCCAGCCCTGCCAGCTTGATGGGAGCCTGGTCAGCGGGCCAGCATCGGGGCTAAGTACTTCTGAAACATCCGGTCATCGAGCGGTTCCCGGCCCTTTTAGCTTGATGGGAGCCTAGTCAGCGGGCCAGCATCGGGGCTAAGTACTTTTGACACATCCAGCCACCGAGCTGTTCCCGACCCTGCCAGCTTGATGGGAGCCTGGTCAGTGGGACAGCATCGGGGCTAAGTACTTCTGAAACATCCGGCCACCGAGCGGTTCCCGGCCCTGCCAGCTTGGTGGGAGCCTGGTCAGCGGGCCAGCATCGGGACTAAGTACTTCTAAAAAATTTTCATTATATTAATCATCATAATACATGCGAGAAAAAACTAAGCATGGAAACGAAACATTGCACCACATGGACTTAAGGGTAGAAAAAACTAAGTATGGAAACCAAAACTTGGTCTCCTACTCCCAGGCCTGGTCTTCCTCGACCTCTTCCGGTTGTTGCTGTTGCTGCCTCGGACCCCTTGTCTCCCTCATTTCCAAGAACTCGGGGCAGGCGGACGTCGCGTGACCCTCCTCATCGTGGAAGTCACAGTAGGGTAACTCAACCATATCCCATCTTCTTCCTCTTCTTTCTGCCTTCCTGGCTCTCCTTCTTCTTCCTCCCCCCAATTGCCACGATTTGCTGAGGTGGTGGAGAGGGTGCCTTCGGTCCCTGCCTCCACCCTGGGGGGAGGGGCCTCTCTCCCTGGAAGTTGTTCTCTTTTGGGTCGAACTTCCTCTTGGGAGCCTCTACCTTCCCCCCATGCTGCCTTGCCTCCGGCTCACTTAGCTTGGCCAACCTTCTTGCGAACTCCAGGTTGGCCTTGTTGACGCCAGGAAAATCCTGACCTCAAGATTCGGATCAATGCAGCCCGAGGTTACTGATCCTGCAGTCCAACTTCACGGCTCTGATAGCTAAAATAGGAGAGAGAAAATGACTAACACACCCCAGGTGCTCCAGCAGGGAGGTCCCACCACGTACCCGGAAGTTTGGGAGAAACTTCTCCTCCGCAACCAAAAGTTGGGCGAGGTACTAGACGGGCATGGATTTGGCGAGTATCCAACTTGGGGGGACCTCGACCACTTCCAAAAGTGCCATTTCTAGTACCCCTGGGGGTCTATTTATAGAGAAATCCTAGGGGGGGGGGGGGGGGGGGGGGGGGGGTACAGGCGAGTATACTTCCTCTGCTCGCGAGTTACAAGGGCTACTCGCCCATACTCGCGAGATACTCGCCCATACTCGCGAGATACTCGCCCATACTCGCGAGATACTCGCCCATACTCGCGAGATACTCGCCCAAGCTCGCCTCTGCTCACCCCTTGCTCGCCATACTCGCCTCTTGCTCGCCCAGCTCGCCTATTGCTCGCCATACTCGCCTCTTGCTCGCCCAGCTCGCCTATTGCTCGCCCAGCTCGCCTCTTGCTCCTGCTGGCTGAGTTGCCTTGTGTCTTGGACTGCCTGCTCCTGTGCTGACCCTTTGACCTTGACTTCAGCCTACGTGGCTTTGAATGGGCCTACCTCAGAGAATGAGGGTTGTACATGCCTCCTCACTTTCGATTGCTTTTGCCGTCCTTTCCATCAATTCTTCGAAAGATAGGGGGACTTCCGCTTCAAGCTTATCTTGAAGAACCCCTCCCGCAGCCCTACTATGAAGGCGAGCTGGAGGGTGAACCCGGGCACTTCCTGGATGAGTAGGACCTCTTCGTGGAACCTGTCAACATAACGAGCCAGCGACTCCCTCATCTCTTGCTTGATCTTGAAGAGTGCTTATGCATCCTTCTTCCTCTTCCTTGACGTCGAGAAGCGTAGCAGGAAACCTCGACGCAAGTCCTCGAAAGCATGGATAGATCCCACATGGAGATGGTGGAACCAATCCCTAGCCTGCTCCTTCAGAGTGGTCGCAAAGAGCCGACATTGGAAGGCATCCGACATAGGCCTGATAGAAGCCATGTCCTCGAACCACTGCAGGTGCTGGGTTGGGTCATCCTTGCCGGAGTAGTAAGACATCTCTGGCCCTCTGAACCCCTCTGGAACCGGGGCTGAGAGAATCAACTCACAAAAAGGGCTTCCCTTGCTCACCCCCTTTGGGGCTGGGCAAGTGGGGGCTGTCCGCCTCCCCACTCGCCCCGTTGGGGCTGGGCGGGTGGGGGCATGGCACCTCCCCACTCGCCCCCTTGGGGCTGTGCGAGTGGGGGCATGACACCTCCCCACTAGCCCCCTTGGGGCTGGGCGAGTGGGGGCATGGCACCTCCCCACTCCCCCCTCCTGGTACCTCCTTCCCGGATTGTTGTCCGAGAGTGATCTCGCCCACTTGCTGAGGCGGGACCTCCGGACCACTTCCTCTCCTGCCTTCGCCTATCGTGGCGAAAGCTACCTGCAAGGTCTGCAGGACCTCCCGCTTGAAATTTTCAAACATCTCCAACATCACTCCAGCCACCAGGGGCAGCGAGTGGCCTGGGTCGGATCCTCCTCCACCTCCAGCCATGGAGCTCAGTCTTGAGATTTTCTTGTGCTGGCCACTCTCCACGCTCACCGCACCAAAATGTTGAAACCAATAAATTGGCCTCTGTGGAGTTTGGGCCCTCAACAAGTTGGGGGTGGCCTCACACTTACTTCTCCCAAGGGATATCTCTAGGCTAAGAGGCTAAGGAACTAGGAATGAGACCAAGGGCTTAGCGAGGAGGTCCCACCACACACCCAGAAGATCTTAGAGCGCTTCCCCTCCCAAGCCAATGCTAAGCTTGTGCACCTTTGGAGGCTCTCCTCACCCACTAAAGAGACTTGGGGAGAGAGATAGCCAAAAGAGAGATCCCTCCAAATGGTGCCCTCTTGGTCCTATTTATAGACTTCTGGACTTTGTCTGCCAATAGCCATATTCTGGCCTACGAGATTACGAAAATACCCTCAAGTTTGGCCTGCCAATAGCCAAATCCCGCCATTCTGAGGCGCTAAACGCAGACCGCCCCCACTCTCCTCGGGGCTGGGCGAGGGGGAGGTCGCCCACCTCCGCCCCTCGCCCCCCTCGCCCCCCTCCCACAAGGTTGGGGCGGGCGAACCCGAAAGGTCAGCCACCTCCGACTCGCCCCCTAGCTGGGACGGGGCGAGAGGGGGCCAGCGGGCTCCTCCTCTCGTGCCCCTGTTGGGGGCAGGGGCGAGAGGGGCGTCCGACTCCTCCTCTCGCCCCCCTGCTGGGGCTGGGGCGAGAGGGGCTTGCGGGCTGCTCTTCTCGCCCCTTGCTGGGGGCGGGGGCGAGTGGGGCCTGCGGGCTCCTCCTCTCGCCCCCTTGCTGGGGCGGGGGCGAGAGGGGCCTGTGGGCTCCTCCTCTCGCCCCCTTCCTGGGGGCGGGGGCGAGAGGGGCCTGCGGGCTCCTCCTCTCGCCCCCTGCTGAGGCAGGGGCGAGAGGGGCCTGCGGGCTCCTCCTCTCGTCCCCCTGCTGGGCGGGGGAGAGAGGGGCCTGCGGGCTCTCCTCTCGCCCCCCTACTGGGGGCGGGGGCGAGAGGGGCCTGCGGGCTCCTCCTCTCGCCCCCCTGCTGGGGGCGGGGCGAGAGGGGCCTGCGGTCTCCTTCTCTCGCCCCCCTGCTGGGCGGAGGCGAGAGGGGCCCGCGGGCTCCTCCTCTCGCTCTCCGTGCTGGCTGGGGGAGCGGGAGGCCTCCGCCTCTACCGCTCGCCCCCTCTCCCTGCCTGGGACCGTGGTGGAAAATAATGTCTTAAAAAACCCCTTGGGTCCCGGGGGCCCACTCGGCGAATACAGGGTTGTACACTATATATATATATAATATATTTCGGTCATATTCATTAATGTCCAAGTGGCTTATTCGTTTGCTTCCATAGTTGATTTGTATTTGGTATGAGTTCAAATCCTGTCAGCTACCTATTTTCATATATTAAATTTTGGCCTCAATGGGCTGTGCCCGGCCATGCCAAAACTGGCCCGGAAACTGCACGCATGAGTATTTTATGCATTATATATGAGTAAAATCGTAATTTGACATAGGTTTAGGACATCCTAATAGTAGGTTTAGGAGACCTAGTAAAATGTAGAGAGAGTGTGCGGTTTGATTGAGCTCCATCGGATGACAACAGAATTATTGAATTATCAAACCATGATCAGACGATTATTCTAATTTTGAACTCATGACTTATATTTCCTTTATATTTATATATATATATATATATATATACATTAGCATCTTCGAACGGCTACGCCCGTTCTCGATGCGTTGCTGCGGGCTTCGCCCGTAACCAAGCGGACTTCGCCCGTTCTCGATGCGGCACTACGGCCTTCGGTCGTATTTAGCCCGTTCTCGATGCGGCATTGAAATAATTATGGCCATCGTATCTGGCATGATATTTCATCAGTCGTCAGATCAAACTACTATGGATGACCTAAAACTATGAAGTGTAGAGTACCCTACAACATAAAATTTCGATTTTACTTCTAAATTTATTGAAAAAGCAGTGTCATATGACCCGTTTTTTATTCTTACAAAAACTGTCAATGGTGAGATTTGAACTCAGGTTTCCACTATGTCAAAAAAAGATGACAATCATCATAACATATGATTTTGTTGAACAAAAGTGAATTAAATTTTATATATACGTATATAAATATAGATCGCCCCCGCCGAAAGTCACCACCCCTGCCGAACGTTTCCCCCGCCGAATGTCGTTGCCCCTGCCGAATGTCGCCCCCGCCGAATATCGCCACCCCTTCTTAATGTCACCCACGTCGAATGTCGCCGCCCGCACGGGGAGGGGGGGGGGGGGGGGGTGCGTGCCCTGTCACTCGTGTGTGTGTGTGTAAGACCCCAAATTTCATGTGCATGCAAAAATACCAAAAATGAAAATGAGTTGAAGTCATGGAGCTAGCGCCAGGCGCTAGTGCTAGCGCCGGCGGTAGCGTCCCTAAGCGGTACCGACTTTGTCGCTAACGCCAGCGCTAGTGGCTAGCGCCGACGGTAGCGGGAAAATTACATATAGGCACAAATCCGACGTTTCCCTTCATTTTCTCTGAGATTCTCTGCAATTCTGAGGGCAGAAGGCTGGGAGCTGGGAAGGAGATCCGTTGGAGTTGAGCTTTCATCGTGCCAGGAGGGGGATTAGTGAAGAAGCATCTGCGTGCTTGTGCCACCGCAGATTCCAGCCAGTCCCCTCTCAGTTCTATGGCGCCAAAACGGCCTACGAGGGTAACGAATCTCCTTCCTAATCCTTGGACATGTACGTCCTTTGATTTGCATGCGTTTTGGAAGACTTCTACTAATTAGTAGATCGGATCTTCCGGTGGGATGAAGTTATTCCCCCACAATTTGCATATAGAGTCCGGAACGGTAGTACGGGCATAGGCATGCTGTGTGAAGCCCATCTGGTCAGGTCGAGCCGGATTGGTGATGTTTATTGCGTGTAAAGGGCAGGAGAAAACTCCGTGTACCTGCTGTGGTTCGGGTCTTGTGTACTATGTTGTACAGAAAAAGGGGCCTGGAGGTAAATCCCAGACAGTACCCGAAGTTGTGTAGCAGAATTAAGTTCTGTTACTATCGCCGGGAGCTAGCGATAGCGCCGGCGGTAGCTCTAGGTGAGCTACCCGTGTTGTTATCTGGAGGTGTTTTCCCAGAGGTAGCAGAACTGGGTTCTATTATCAGTGCCGGGCAGAACTGAGTTCTGTTGCCAGCGCCGGGCGCTAGCGTTAGCGCCGGCGGTAGCGCCCAGCATACAGACAGTGTGTTTCAGTGCTACATACATTCCTAGAGACTGGATGATGTTTGCTGGTTTGCGTGGATCGAGCAAGACACTGATGTCTGCTGTCCAAGTGGTCAAGGAAGTTCGGCAAGGCGCAAAGTTATGTGTTGTGCTAGTGGGGGCTGCAAAGCCTCAACCCAGTTTGAGTGATGTTCCGGTGATTTCAGAGTATCCAGATGTGTTTCCGAAAGATCTCCCTGGGGCGCCACCTCAGCGAGAGATTGACTTCACTATAGAGCTGGTGTCAGGTGCCAAACCTGTTTCACGCTCTCCGTACCGAATTGCGCCAAAGGAGATGGCGGAATTGAAGGTTCAATTACAGGAGTTGTTAGAGCAGGGTTACATACGCCCAAATACATCCCCTTGGGGTGCTCTGGTCCTTTTTGTGAAGAAGAAGGACGGAAGCCTGCGTCTATGCATTGACTACCGAGAATTGAACAAGCTGACTGAGAAGAACAAGTATCTGATTCCTCGAATCGATGACTTATTTGATCAGCTAGTGGGGTCAACTGTGTATTCAAAATTGGATCTCAAGTCCGGCAATTACCAATTACGAATTCGGGATTGTGATATCCCTAAGACAACATTCAGTACTCGCTACGGACACTACGAGTTTACAGTGATGCCGTTTAGATTGATGAATGCACCGTCAGTATTTATGGATCTGATGAATAAGACCTTTCGAGAGTGCCTTGATCGGTTTGTCATTGTCTTCATTGACGATATCTTGGTGTACTCTCAGTCTGAAGAAGAGCACGCGATTCATTTGCGTGAAGTTTTGGAAACTCTGCGACGTAGTCAACTATATGCCAAGTTCTCTAAGTGCGAGTTCTGGCTAGCCTCAGTGGCGTTCCGGCAAAGATTGATGCAATCCAGAAGTGGCCCGTTTTGGCGACAGTAGCGGAAGTCAGGAGTTTCCTTGGACTTGCTGGCTACTATCGGCGCTTCGTGGAGAACTTTTCGCAGATCGCTCTACCTCTCACCACCTAGATGAGGAAGGATCAGAAGTTCGTTTGGTCACCGGAGTGTGCACGGGCTTTTGAGGAACTGAAGAGGCGTCTGACCACAGCACCAATTCTGTGTTTGCCATCTGGTGCAGAGGGTTATGAAATTTATAGTGATGTGTCAAGGAGCGGCTTAGGCTGCGTACTTCTTCAGCATGGTCAAGTAATAGCTTATGGCTCTCGTCAGATGAAAGTGCATGAGCGGAATTATCCGGTCCACGACTTGGAGTTGGCGGCCGTGATCTTCGCTCTAAAGTTGTGGCGACACTACTTATATGGTGTGAAGGTTGACATCTTTACAGACCATAAGAGACTTAAGTATCTGTTAACGCAGAAGGAGCTCAATATGCGACAACGAAGGTGGATGGAGTTCCTGGGGGACTACACTTTTGATATACATTATACTCCCGGAAAAGGGAATGTCGTCGCAGATGCATTGAGCAGGAGGGCTTGTTCACAGGCCAACTGGATTCAAATGTATGATCCACGTCTGATCAGGGACTTGGAAGCCTTGGAGATCTCCTGTGTAGAGAGGAGTTCTAGTGCGAATGCGTGCTTAAACTGGACGGAGGTGCAGCATGACCTCGCCGACAGAATACGACAGGCCTTGGAGCTTGATTTGAGCATGCAACGCTTTTTAGCAGAGTCTGGGAATGGGACTGCTGCAGAGTTTGTATTAGACGACGGTCTGATATGAAAAGACGGTCGGTTGTGCATCCCAAATGTTGGTAAGTTGCGGGAGGAATTGATGTACGAAGCGCACTTTACAAAGTACTCAATTCACCCAGGGAGCACAAAGATGTACCAAGACATGAAAAAGCTATTTTGGTGGCCAGGATTGAAGAAAGACATCGCCTTGTACGTGGCAAAATGCAAAACTTGCGCACTAGTGAAGGCGGAATGTCAGAAACCTGGAGGTTTCCTGAAGTCGTTGCTTATACCGGAATTGAAATTTGATGACATTTCGATGGATTTCGTGCACGGTTTGCCGAGATCGCAGAGTGGAAATGATGCCGTATGGGTGATCGTGGATCGCTTGACGAAGGTAGCCCACTTTATTCCAAACCGGAAGGACGATTCAGTTGAAAAGTTGGCAAAACTTTATGTAGATAGCATTGTCCGATTGCACGGTGTGCCCCGTTGCATCGTTAGTGACCGAGATGGACGCTTTACTTCGAAAGATTGGAAGCTAATCCACCAGTTGTTAGGTACAAAGCTGAACTTTAGCACTGGCTTCCACCCTCAGAAGGATGGATAGACTGAACGTACGAACAGAACTCTGGAGGATATGCTCCGAATGTGCGTCCTGGATTTCGGTAAAATGTGGGAAGATCATCTCTACATGATCGAATTCGCTTATAATAACAGCTATCAGGCAAGTATAAAGATGACACCCTTCGAGGCCCTCTATGGTAGAGCTTGCCGCACTCCCTTATCTTGGGCGGAGACAGGTGAAACGAAGCTGTTTAAGCGAAAGGAAGTCGAAGAGGCAAATGCGGCGATTCAAACAATCCGGGATAGATTGTTGATTGCGCAAGCTAGGCAGACGAAGTACTACAATGCCAAGCACATAAACGTCGAGTTCGCCGTGGGCGACTGGGTTTATCTCAAGATCAAACCTTTCAAGGGCGTGTCCCGGATTCGGCGCTTGAAAAAGCTGAGTCCAAGATACCTTGGACCGTTTGAGATACTGGAACGTGTTGGCGAAGCTGCCTATCGACTCGCTCTTTTGACAGAGTTGAGTGGTCTGCACGATGTGTTCCACATATCGGTATTAAGGAAAGCTGTACCAGAGCCTAGCCAAGTGCTTGTAGCTAGTCAGGTGCCGGTCGATGATGGGCTGAAGACGCTGGTCACGCCTATTTGCATCGAAGACACTGATATCAAGCAACTACGGAAGAAATTGATCAAGATGGTCAAAGTCCGCTGGAACAACTGCGGCCGTGAGGAACTTACATGGGAGCACGAACAAACTATGCGTGAGGAGTTCCCCGAGCTGTTCCGTTGAGGTACAAGTCGTATTTTGTATCTTTTTGATTATTTGCACTGTTAGGATTTCGGGACGAAATTCTTTTAAGTAAGGGAGAATTGTAAGACCCCAAATTTCATGTGCATGCAAAAATACCAAAAATGAAAATGAGTTGAAGTCATGGAGCTAGCGCCAGGCGCTAGTGCTAGCGCCGGCGGTAGCGTCCCTAAGCGGTACCGACTTTGTCGCTAACGCCAGCGCTAGTGGCTAGCGCCGTCGGTAGCGGGAAAATTACTTATAGGCACAAATCCGACGTTTCCCTTCATTTTCTCTGAGATTCTCTGCAATTCTAAGGGCAGAGGGCTGGGAGCTGGGAAGGAGATCCGTTGGAGTTGAGCTTTCATCGTGCCAGGAGAGGGATTAGTGAAGAAGCATATGCGTGCTTGTGCCACCTCGGATTCCAGCCAGTCCCCTCTCAGTTCTATGGCGCCAAAACGGCCTACGAGGGTAACGAATCTCCTCCTTAATCCTTGGACATGTACGTCCTTTGATTTGCATGCGTTTTGGAAGACTTCTACTAATTAGTAGATCGGATCTTCCGGTGGGATGAAGTTATTCCCCCACAATTTGCATATAGAGTCCGGAACGGTAGTACGGGCATATGCATGTTGTGTGAAGCCCATCTGGTCAGGTCGAGCCGGATTGGTGATGTTTATTGCGTGTAAAGGGTCGAAGAAAACTCTGTGTACCTGCTGTGGTTCGGGTCTTGTGTACTGTGTTGTAAAGAAAAAGGGGCCTGGAGGTAAATCCCAGGCAGTACCCGAAGTTGTGTAGCAGAATTAAGTTCTGTTACTATCGTCGGGCGCTAGCGATAGCGCCGGCGGTAGCTCCAGGTGAGCTACCCGTGTTGTTATCTGGAGGTGTTTTCCCAGAGGTAGCAGAACTGGGTTCTGTTACCAGTGCCGGGCAGAACTGAGTTCTGTTGCCAGCGCCGGGCGCTAGCGTTAGCGCCGGCGGTAGCGCCCAGCATACAGACAGTGTGTTTCAGTGCTACCTACATTCCTAGAGACTGGATGCGTAGCAGAAAAAGTTGTGGAACTTGCAAAACCCATCTTTAAGAGAAGGGTATTAGGTGACGCTTACCCGTATCGTGCATAGTGGAATCGCGGTATTTGAGCAACGGGCCTAGCTGATCTGAACCGTCCCATAGTGGTGGTGAAGAGTTCGCCCCTTGGTGCACCGGGCTATGGATGAGTGCCGGAACTTCGTGTGTACGGACTAGCTCAAATTGCTTGTCTAAGTTGAAATAAGACTTAGAGTGAGGGCGTAACTCAGGGAGTATGCCAAAGTGTGCCTTGAGAGCACGAAACGGGTGGCTTGGTATGCCTCCGTTGGTGTTGTTTGCGGATATATATAGATATGCTGCTGACTCTTACTTGCAGGGAAGGAGCACCGCCGCCCCGAGTTTGGGGTGGGGTCGTTATAAATCTTGGTCAGCTAAAGCTGACCGGTTACTTGTTTTCCCACCACTTGGTGGATTTGCTTATACAGGTCCCGGTGAGACTAGCGGGAGATAGCGGGCTGAAGCCCCTGCTGCTGTGCTGTGCTGGGCCTTGAAGGCCATAACTTTTGTTTACCTTTTGTTCATGTGTGGCCAGCCTGCGTGCCGATGTCTGGAAGCCACCTTTATGTTGTAAACAAACAATGTACATAACTGTTTATGTGTTGACGCCAGGAAAATCCTGACCTCAAGATTCGGACTGATGCAGCCGGAGGCTACTCGCCCAGCAGTCCAACGAGACGACTAAGCTGGCGACTACTGAAGAGCTAGAAGAGCAACACACAGGACCCCAGGTGCTGCGGCAGGGAGGTCCCACCACGTACCCAGAAGCTCCGAAGAGACTTCCCCTCCAAGACCAAAGAACGGCCGAGCAGGGTACGAGAAAGGCACCGACTTGGCTAGTACCGGGAGTAGCGGCCAAGTGCGACAGGTTCCAGAATGCAAGAGCAGGGTTTCGAAAGCTCAAGTCCAGGTGCCAATCCAAGTACCCCTGGGGTCCTATTTATAGGAAAACCAAGGGGTAGGGGGGGGGGGGGGGTTTATAGCCCAGCCCCCAACCCGGCGACTATGGGTTACTCGGCGAGTATCATGCCATAGTCGCCCATCTGGCGAGTATTGGGTGCTGCTCGCACACGCCGGGCCAATAGTCGCCAGGTCTTCTATTCCATACTCGCCAACTTGGCGAGTATTGCCTGCATACTCGCCGAGGTCTTCTCTTCTCTGCCTTGAACTGCCGGGCTCTGTGTTGACCTCTTTGACTTTGACTTCTGCCTACGTGGCCTTGGGGGGGTCCACCCTCGGAGAATGAGGGTTGTACACAATCCCCGCTCTTTGCGAGTAACGTAGTTGCTCGGAAAGAACCATCCAACCTTCATTCGACGAGCTTGCCTACTGGCGAGTATTGGCCTATACTCGCCATCTCGCTGGCCGACGCTCGAGCTCTATAAATAGAGGGGCAGGGGTCTCTGATGGCACGTCTTTTCTGAACTCGCTCAAGATCGTGCGCGACTATGCTGCCGAGGCTAAGGCGGCCATGGCTGGTCTTGTCGGCCTTTTTGATGGCTCTTCGCTCCCTCCTCGCCTGGATCCCGCATCTGGCGACCTTCCATCTTCCAAGAAGAGGAAGAGGCTCGCCCAGAAGAAGAAGAAGAAGGAGAAGAAGAAAGCCGCCGAGGAAGAGGTCGCTGCTCCTTTGGGCGACCAACATCAGCAGCTGCTGGACGACCTGGGGCTCTCCAATGAGGGCGACTCGCCGGCCGCTGATCCTCCTGCTCCCAATGTCGCCGAGGGGGCGAGCGTTCCTGAGATCGTGGCCCAGAATCCGTTGGAGAATCTCGCTTCTGTGCGAGGTGCGATTAATCTACTCGCCACCTTTTTTAACTGACCTCGACTTGGTCCGGGTTGCTGAATATTTCTTCTATGCTCGTAGATTCTTCCACCATCGGTGCTCAGGAGGAGCCTTTAGCCGCACCTCCTCTGAGATCGTCGCCCATGATCTCGCCTAGGGGTGGAGGTCGCTCAGGGCGAGTTCTTCACAGCTCCTCGCTGGAGAAGAGGCCGATGAGCGAGCAACGTGCTCCTTTGGCGGGCATCGTGCTTCCGCCTCCACCGCCTCTTGATTCTTCGTGGTTGGCGAGCAGCTCGCAGCTGCCCGTGGGTGGGCTTCCGCCACCTCCTCCGTTCCCTCCTTCCGAAATTCTTCAGGGCGACCAGCGCCCTTCGACTTCTACTGCGCCTTCTACTCATCAGGGCGAGTCCTCGCGCCGTGGCGGGACTGGGGGCTCCTCAGGCTTCTTTCCTCCAAGGGGAGGAGGACGACCAGGCGATGGTCGCGGTCGTGGGAACGCGCCTCCTAGCCGGGATCAGACGGCTGGATCCCATCCTGCTCGGCGAGGCGATCATCATCATAGCACGTCTCCTCAGCGAGGCAGGGGCTCTCCTCGCCATCGCTCTCGTAGTCCTCGGCCAGGTATTTGGTCGCTATAGTCGCCACTATCTTCACTTGGTTCCTTCAGTCGTCAAAACTCTGATATTTTTGCCCTCTTTGCAGCTCGCGCTCGTACTCCCATAGGAGCCTTGATCGACGCGGTCGGGCTTCCTTCTCGCGAGTACCAGGAGAGGGCTACTCGCGCAATCCTAGAGCTGGAAGCCAAGCTGGAGCGCTTAGCGATCTGCGAGCCTCATCGTCGCCTGACTGATGTCGAATCGCGGGTTGGGCGCTTGGCGAGCATTGATGCTCATCGTCGTTTGACTGAAGTGGAGTCGCGCATAGAGCGTCTGACGAGCAGCGATGCTCATCGTCGCCTGGCTGAGTTGGAGGCGCGGGTTTCTCGACTGGAAGAGTTCGATACTGGGCTGGTTGCTACGGAATCTCGCCTTCAGTCGGTCAACGAGCTTGAGCGCAGACATGGGAGGCTCGAACATCGACAATAACTGCACCATGACGAGCTGGTGGGGATGCGCGCGAGCATGGGCTCGGTTGGTCGGCTGGCGAGGATCGAAGACCAGCTACATCAGGGCGAGGACGCGATGTCTGTGGCCTCCGAGCACTTCAGGCGAGCTCGCGGCTTGGGATGGGTCGGGCGACAACCTCAACAACCAGACACTCAGGCGAACCTTCAAACTCCTCCGTAGATGTTGCTTTTTCTTTATTTTTCTTCTTTCTAGGTCATGTCGCCTTTTGGCGAGTATCCCTGTACTGCTGAACTATTTTTTAATATTTATTCGGCGAGTATTAGAACCTCGCCTTTTATTACTTGCTTCTGCTTTCTTCTTCTGCGATGGTTTTCTTGATTTTTTCTATCTTCTTTTACCTTGGCGAGTATTGTCTGCGCGTCGCCTTAGGCATGGCGAGCTTGTTGATATTGGCGATTATAACTTGATACTCGCCACCCCCTTATTCCCGATCGCGTCGTCGTGCTCGATACGCCAAGCTACCCGACCACTATAAATAGGGGGGGGGGGGGTGGGTGAGTCTTAATTACGCTTTGGCGATTTCCTAACTCTTGCGCGAGTATCCTCCGTCTCACTTTCCCCTTCTCTTCTTTGATACTCGCCTTTCTTTCCTTCCTTTCAAAGATGACTGACGAGGCGACCATCCGGCGTGCCAATCACGCCAAGAATTTTGCGGCGACCATCTTCAAGAAGGCAGTCACGAATCTGCGCGTCGATTCGAGGCAAGGGATAACAATCCTTCGGGCAGCTTTTATTCATTAAGGAAAAATCCACACACATTCTCCAGCTTCCCCCCGCCTTTGTCACCATTACAACATTGGAGACCCAGCCTGGGTACTGGATCTCCGATACAAAACCTGCATCGAGCAGTTTTTTAACCTCCTCCCTAATTGGCTTGGCGAGGATGGTGGCGGTTCTCCTCTTCTTCTGGCGGACGGGCTGGACAGTGGGATCCAGGTTGAGGCGATGGCACGCAACCTCAGGGTCGACTCCTGGCATCTCAGCTGCGCTCCAAGCAAAGATGTCGACGTTCTTTTGCAGACACGCCGCCATCTCGATCTTCTCCTCGGTCTTCAGCGACCCGCCAATCTTCAGCAGCCCCGGCACTCCCGCTGCGGAGAGTACCTCGATCTCCTCGACCTCTTCAGCCACTTCCAGCCTGGCCGGGCTCTCCAGCACTCTTCCGAACTCTTCCGCGTCAGCCATCCAGCTGATGGTGCTGACGGCGCTAAGATAGCACTCCCTAGCGGCTCTTGGATCGCTCTTGATCCTCACCTGGACGTCTCCCTTACAGTACTTCAAGCACTGATGGTAGGAGGATGTGACGGCTTTGAAGGCGTTGAGAAGCGGCCTCCCAAAGATGGCCCTGTAACAGCTCGGGGCGTCGACGATGACGAATCGACAGCTGAGCGAGGTGCCCTTGAAGATGACGTTTACAGAGCTACCGTTGTAAATTCGGAAAAAATGCGGGTTGTGACAGTTGACCATCAGATGCCCGAACCCTGGCAGCTTCGACTCCCAGTCCGCCAAACGTCCCCTTGAAGATGACGTTTACAGAGCTACCGTTGTCGATCAGAATTCGATCAACGGTGAAGTCCTCCACCGCGGCTTGAATCACGAGGGCATCATGGAAGGGATTCTCGTTCCCTAGCATGGCGACTACTGAAGAGCTAGAAGAGCAACACACAGGACCCCAGGTGCTGCGGCAGGGAGGTCCCACCACGTACCCAGAAGCTCCGAAGAGACTTCCCCTCCAAGACCAAAGAACGGCCGAGCAGGGTACGAGGAAGGCACCGACTTGGCTAGTACCGGGAGTAGCGGCCAAGTGCGACAGGTTCCAGAATGCAAGAGCAGGGTTTCGAAAGCTCAAGTCCAGGTGCCAATCCAAGTACCCCTGGGGTCCTATTTATAGGAAAACCAAGGGGTAGGGGGGGTTTTATAGCCCAGCCCCCAACCCGGAGACTATGGGTTACTCGGCGAGTATCATGCCATAGTCGCCCATCTGGCGAGTATTGGGTGCTGCTCGCACACGCCGGGCCAATAGTCGCCAGGTCTTCTATTCCATACTCGCCAACCTGGCGAGTATTGCCTGCATACTCGCCGAGGTCTTCTCTTCTCTGCCTTGAACTGCCGGGCTCTGTGTTGACCTCTTTGACTTTGACTTCTGCCTACGTGGCCTTGGGGGGTCCACCCTCGGAGAAGAGGGTTGTACATTATGTATTTCATTCCTATTAGAGATGTGGACATGTTATAACTGGTTTTAAGTAAATGAAACATATGCTTCCGTTATGCGACTCTGTGCTGAGATAGTTATCTTTTGTAACGGTTTAATGCTAATTTTAGTAACGCGCTCTTCTGTTCATTTCATATGGCGTGGGGTCCCGGTCGGACCTACTGTTATATGCTATGTAACAGGGAGGGTGTTACAGTGTGTGTGTGTGTGTGTGTGTGTGTGTGTGTGTGTATACACGAGTGCCCGACACGGGGCTCCGCCCCTACTACCCCGCACGACAGTATACGTCCCCGCAGGCGGGCTTTGCCACCCCCCCGACAGGCTTTGCCCGCCCCTAACACGGGGCTCCGCCCATGGCCAACCGCAACAGTATCCGGCGGGAGACGACGGGCTTCGCCCGCCCCTGACGGACTTTTTGTATACATTGTAGCTAAATAAGAAATTTATAGCGCGAATTCTATTTTTTGAGTTTTGAGGCCCAAATATATCTTATTTGAAAAAGTGATCAACATGAAAGTTGTAGATCTCGATGAGATCTACAACTTTCATGTTGATCAACTTTCGATTTAAAGCCGTTTAGGGGCACGATATGGCCCCCGAAAAAAGACACGTCGACTTTTTTCGGAGCACAAATCGGGGGCCTAAACGGTTTCAAATCGAAAGTTGATCAACATGAAAGTTGTAGATCTCAATGAGATCTACAACTTTCATGTTGATCACTTTTTCAAATAAGGTATATTTAGGGCTCAAAAATTAAGAAAATTGAGAATAAAAATGTTGGTCTGCGAATAACTGCAAGCGCAAAACTGATTTGCTAGGCCTTTAGTCCCACATCGTGAAAATAGAAACATTTTTCATGTTTAAGTAGCAGGATATGAGTGCTTATTTGAAATTTGAAATGGGCCGGATTATGTAGTGTGGGTGGGCCTATATGCAAGTCGGGCTATTAGCAGGCCATAGTATTTCTTTATATATGATATATATATATATATATATACTACATATACAATGAAAAACATGGTGTAATGGTGCAGCCGAAGGATTATATTCTAGCCGTTCGATCAACCCCAAAAAGCCCAGCTGTCTGATGCTTCTCCCGTCCAAATAAAATTCCTCCCCGCCCCACCCGACGCTCTACTCCATCATCATTTTAGGGCATCTCGCTCCTCCGTGCCTTCTCATCCACCACCACGCCACACATCACCATCTACATCCTCTCGCCTCTCCAAACGACGACAACTGCGCCCCCCCCCCCCCCCCCCCCCCACCCGACGCTCCAATCCATCGTCATTTACAAACTTTATGTGTGTTTTGAGACGAGTGACAGCGCACGGGGGCCACCCCCCATGCCCGCGCGATACTACCTCGGACACCACATTACTCATGCATGAAGGTGCTCCCCCGCTCGCAAACACCTGTGAGCACGACGCCCGGACAACATTGCCCGGGGGTTGCAAGCGGGGGAGCACCGTCGCGCATGAGCAATGTCGTGGACAGTGGTACTGTCGCACGGGGCACGGGGGCCTCCCGTGCACTGTCACTCGTATATATATAAAAAAATCCCCTTATCGGCGTAATGCCCAGCCAACTAATATCTACCGTTCGATAAGGAGAGAGAAAGAGAGAGGGAGAGAGCGGAGAGAGAGAGAGTGGGGCCCACAATTAAGAGAGAGAGGGGGAGGAGAAAGTGGGCGGCATCTTTGAATTGGAGAGAGAAATGGATAAGGAGGGAGGAAAAGAGAGGGTGAGAGGGGAGAGAGAGAGTGGGTCCCACAATTAAGAGAGAGAGAGAGAGAGAGAGAGAGAGAGAGAGAGAGAGAGGGGGAGGAGAAAGGGGGTGACGGAATTGGAGAGAGAAAGAGAGAGAAATAGAGAGAGAAATGAAAAAAATACAAAATATTTTATAAAATCTAAATATTTTAAAAATAATATATAATATATATAATATATAATATATAATATTTTAATATATATAATATATAATATATATTACAGAAACTTTTAAAATTAAAATACATAAATTTTATTATTTTAAATTTCTAATATATATATATAATACGTAATCTTTATATATAATATATTATATAAAATATAAAAATTATTTAAAATACATAATCTTTATAGTATATAGATATAAATTAAATATAGCTAGGTGTGTGCCGGGGGCGAGCAAAGGCCGTCGGGGGCGGGTACCGGGGGCGGGCGAAGTCCACCGAGGGCGGACAAGGTACTGTCGCGCAGTGCAGGGGGGGCCTCGTGCACTGTCACTCGTATATATATATATGCCCACATGAACAGCAAAGAGGAAACAGCAAGAGGAGTGCACGTGAAAGGAAGATATTTTTGGGCAATGTTTTGGAAGGAATTATTCGTTTGTGCAGCTATCCGACCGACCCGGAAGACGGAACCTAATGATTTTTTTCCTGTTTTGCGTTTCCTCCCGACGCCATTTTAGCTCTATCGCTGCTAAGGCTCTGTTTGGCTCGGCTGCAAAGATTGAAAAATCAGTGGGGGAAGCAATGATGAAATTAAATAATTAGCTGTTTTGCATAATGGTGGAATAATCACTGAAACTGTTTGGAAGATCGGCGTTTACAGTGTTGTTTAACAACTTTATTTTATAAATATTATATAAATAAACTATATTTATTAAAATTATATTATAAATTGATATTATTTTGATAATTAATATAATATAACATAAATTATTTATATATAAATTATTTTAATAATAGTTATATTAATAATAAGTTATTTATAAAGCATTATAAATTATAATTATAAATTATAAATTATAATGCGTTAATTAATAATACTTTATTTATATATAAAGCATTGTATTATAAATTATTTATATTAAGCATTTTTTAAATAAAGCATTATATTTATATAAGTATTTTTTAAATAAGCATTTTTATATAAAGCATTATATTTATATAAGCATTTGTTAAATTTTAACAAAAAAAAATTAAGGCTGTGCTCAGCCCTGAAAAAGGGCTGCAACTCAGCTGCAACTCCTGCCGCGGGTCAGCCACCGTAATGTCCCTTTCCACGTGTTTGGCGCGGCTTCTTCAAAATTGACGGTCTCACACTCGGGGCGGCGGTAGAAAAGAAAAATTTTAGGTGAGAGGGAGCCAATCTAGATGGGCTCCCTCTCACCTAATAATAGGTGAGAGGGAGCCCATCTAAGCCGTTGATCAGAGATCATACGGTTGTATTTTCCTGTATTTTCCTAAATACTTCTGTATTTATAAATAATCAATAATGTCAGTATTTTATATACCGTCCGATCTAAGATCATACGGCTGTATTTCTCCCCCACCTATTATTAGGTGAGAGTTGCACACCTAAATTTCTTTCGGTAGAAAAATCTCTATTTACACCGTCATCGCCCTTTTTAATGTGTTTGAATGAGAAGTTTTTTCAAAATCTTTTTCAACAAAATTATTTTTGGGCTTTTTGAGCAACTGAACCAACATGTATTTTCATTTTAAAAAGCACTTCATTCGTTTTCATCTGTTACACTTTTATTTTATGGTTCACGAAAATCATGTCCCAATAGTTGCAAATGTTTTCTTCTGCTATTCGTGACTCTTCACCATAAGCTATCTTTGGGCCAGTTTGGGGAACCGTTGAGGTTCCGGCGAGGGAGAGAGCGAAGCAGCGATCACCACCGGGGGAAGAGAGCCAGCTTCGCCAACGCTCCGTTTGCTCCATTTTGCGCGGAAAAACAGGAGCAAACATCACCGGTGGCGGAAAAACAAACGCCCCGGGATGCGCCCCAAGTGGCGTTTGCTCCCGCACCGGAATCTCGCCGAAGAGCCAAACAGAGGCTTTGCTTCTCGCCGCTGATCTTTTGTAACCTGCTTATTTAGTATTTATATAATATTTACTTATCTACACAATAAATGATTAACATTGTTGTGCGTCGCTTAGCGCTCTCCCGGTCCGGAGAATCGAACCACATTAGCTCGAGAGTGAGTCAAGCGCACAAACAGTCAAAAGAGAACCAACAGTAGAGACGGCAAGGCTTTTTTACTTGGAAAAATCCAGAAAAAAAAAATCACGGGGTCGGTTCGGTGCCGACCAAATCCACTATTTTACTTGAGATTATAAGTGTTAAAACATTTGAGTGAGTGACAAGTCACCACTACGATTACAAGTACTTGAAGGTGAAAAAAATGCAAAGTCTTCATTCACACTCGTAGGAGTGGCTTCTAGAGCAGGCGCTGGAGCAGACACTTTAGAGAGCAATGTCCACACTTGAGCAAGGGAGCGAGGGAGCGAGCCAAGTGAACACTTGAGCAAAGTGAGCACTCGAGCTGGAGAGCAAGAGAATTCCAAGTCTTCGCCAGAAAACCTTCAGAGCTCCAAGTCTTCGCCAGAAAATCTTCAGAGTTCTCTCCTCTCTCCTTGATTGTTTGTCTTCAAATGAAGGTATATGAGCTTTTTTATTGTTTTTCTGAGTGACGTCTTGCTAATTGCGTTGTCTTGGAGTTTGAACTGACGAATGGGGTCGCCTGGATCACCAAATTTCGAAAAATGACGGGCATGCCCCACGGGTGATCCAGGAAGGTTCGCCGGCGGCGATGGTGTTGGGGTCCAGCCCCTAAAGAGTGGATAAAAGGATCAAGGGCTGTATCGTCGTGATGATCATCTGTTTCGTCGAGACGACTGGGAGCTGTGTCGTCGAGACGACTGGGAGCTGTGTCGTCGATACGACTGGGAGCTTACGGCTAGCGTTGATGGCGGGCTATATCGCCGTGATGATCATCTGTGTCGTCGAGAGGCAAGCTGTATCGTCGAGATCGTGACTTGTGTCGTCGAGACGACTGGGAGCTGTGTCGTTGAGACGACTGGGAGCTGATGGCTAGCGTTGATGGCGGGATGAATCGTCGGGAAGATCACTTGTGTTGTCCGACGAACGTAAAGTGCATTCGACGAATGGCTAGCGTAGCGCGTTCGTCGAACGGCTAGCGTACCGCGTTCGTCGAACGGTTCGTCGAACGGCTAGCGTAGCGCGTTCATCGAACGGTTCATCGAACGGCTAGCGTAGCGCGTTCGACGAACGGTTCATCGAACGGCTAGCCGTTTGATTGTCTTGGAAGTGTCTTGGATGACCAAGATCACTTCGTCTATTTACCCTAAATAGGCAGAATCGGTTTGGCAGACAGAGTCAGTTCCTCTTTAGAGCCGTCACGGTGAAAAATCGTGAGAGAGAAGAAGTGTTTGCTGCCATTGTTGCTGGAGGAGTTCTTCAAGGAGGAAGAACAGTTTTCTCAGATCGGTGACTTTGTCTTTGCTGTAAGAGTGTTTTTGCTTCGTCTCGTCTTCGTTTGCTTTTGTGCTTGAAGAGAGATTTGAGTTCTTGCTCTTTGTTTAGAGAAAAGTTATTTTACCGTGGTTGGGAAGAGGGATTCAATTTGTGAATCCAAGGGGGATCTAGGTTGGGCAAACCTAGATTATTTGTTGTAATCCGTTATTGTTATTATAGTGGATTGTTCGTGTGCCCCGCCCCATGGTTTTTCCCTCATTGCTTTAGATAGGGTTTTCCACGTAAAATCTGTTGTCCTCTAGTTGTGTTTCTGTGTTCTGTGTATTGTTGCGTTTAATTTTATCTTCTAGGGTGCCCATATTGTGCAAGTGGGTTATATCCCTACAAATGGTATCAGAGCCAGGTTATTCCTACCGGTCTGTTTGGACATTCTGATTTAGATTTGGGTCAACGGTAGGTGACGACATTGGTCCGCTCCCTACCTTCCTAAATCTGATCAAGGCTTTGTCTCAGACCTTCAGGCTATTGTAGAAGATGGAGAAGAACAACAGAATGGTAAGCATGAATTGAAAGAACTGGACTATATGGAAGCCTCGGATGGAGGATCTCTTGCTTTGCAAGGATCTTTATACTCCATTGTCAGGGAGACCGGCTACCATGTTAGATGAGGATAAGTGGAAGAAGATGGACTGGAAGGCAGTGGGGTTCATTCGATAGTGGCTAGATGATTCTGTCTTCCACCATGTATCCACTGAGTCATCGGCTCAGGCTTTATGGAGAAAGCTTGAAGCGCTGTACGAGAGGAAGACAGCAGGTAACAAGGCTTTCCTGATCAGAAAGCTTGTGAATTTAAAGTATAAGGAAGGTTCTCAGATGATAGAGCATCTGAACCTTGCCCAGAGCATCATCAATCAGTTGGAGGCAATGAAGATCACCTTGGGGGACGAACTACAGGCCTTGATGATCCTTAGTTCCTTACCAGAGAGTTGGGAGACTCTTGTGGTGTCGTTGAGCAATTCAGCACCTGAAGGTGTCGTGTCAATGGAGATGGTGACGAGCTGTCTGTTAAACAAAGAGCTGAGAAGGAAGGATTCAGGAACCTCTATGTCGGATGTCTACCTCATGGAGGGAAGGGGCAAGCCGATGAAGAAAGAGGGGAAGCAAAGAGGCAAGTACAGGAGCAAGTCCAGGAGTAAGTCCAAGAAGGAGGTTGAGTGCTTCTGTAACATCCCCCAAACTGCTCGACCCCTAAGTTGGTTTTGTCATGACTAGGTCATGACAAAACCATAGGAAGAGCCATTTGACCTTGAGAGCTTAGGAAAGGAGGAGGAGACCACCTTGGTCTACAAATAGCAATTTCCAGTTACCAAGCTTAGGGTCAGACCTTAGGGCCTCAACTTGATCAATTGACCCTATCATAGTATCCCTAACCATTTAGAGGCTCCCTTAGGGCACCAAGGGCCCATTGGGGTCAACCAAAGAGGCCAAATTGACCAAAGTCAACCTAAACCCCAAATTGGTCAAAGTAGCCTATTTTAAAGCCAATTAACCTTCACCATGTCAAATTGATCACACACCTAGGTCTAGAATACTAGAAGAGACCTAGTAGACCTAAAAGCCCCATCATGGGACCCTTAGGGGTGCAAATTGACCAAATTGGCCTTTTTAGGTCAAAATGGCATTTCTTCACAAAGTACCCTAATTGACCATCACCATATTAAATTGACCTTACCCATAGGGTTATCATATCATAGGGGACCCAGTGGACCAAAAAGCCCTATGACCAAGTCAACCCTAGGGCTCAATTTGACCAAAGTGAATTTAGCCTGTTTGGTCAAATTAACTTAGATTGGGTCAACCAAGACCCATATGACCAAATTGACCCCACCAATAGTTTCTAAACTTAATTTGGAACCCAATGGACCCAAAAGCCCCATCTTAGGGTCACCCAATTGGCCAATTTGACAAAAAGTCAAAATTACCCAATTTAGGTCAAATCTCTCAAACCTAACCCAATCCCTTTGGGCTAACTCAATTGGATGGTCAACCAGCCCATGTAGAACAGCATTAAACTCAGGAGAGAGCGTAGAAATCGGCCATGGTGATTAGGAGAGAGAAAATGGGGTTTTCCCATTTTTGAAGTGAGAGAAGGAGGCCATTCATGGCCATTAAGGAGTTCCACCCCTTGGCCTCCCAAATTAACTCTCCCATTCAACTCCTCAGCCGATTAGGAGGAGTTTTCAACAATTACCAAGAAGGATTAAAGCAAGGGAGATGAATGGGGGCCGGCATTGGAGGAATTCGAAGAGGCCATTAATGGCAATGGGGGTTAAAGCCACCATCACCCTCATTCGAACCCCCCATCACCTTCAGAAGCCAGAGAGGAGTGAAACCCCCAACCTTTCAGAGGATTTCGTGTGCTGTAGGCGTGAATCGGCATGGCACCTCAACCTCCCCGAGCTCCCATGGTGTACACGAGAACGACAAGGAGGCAAGCCCTCCAGCAGGTCCGATCCTTCTTCCCTCTCTCAGTGCTTAGATCTTAATCCAACTGGGGCTTGATTCGAGCTCAAACGGGCTCAAATCGCGCACCCAAAGGTGCTCATTTTCGAGCATTTTTCTCCTCCCCAAAACCCCTATTCCGGCCACCACCGGCCGGCAAACGACCTCCTATCGCCGGCCACCACCTCAACGGAGGTGGTGGTGGCACTTGCCGGCCGAGGAGATGTGAGGGTGGCCGGGAAATCGCCCCGCAAAGTCACCCAGGACGGGAGTATCCTGGGAGTCTAGCTCGCTCCAAAAAGGGGGAACTAAAGGTCTATGCGCATAGAGTCGTAGTGTGTGAGTTGCACCTGCATGTACATAGCATAACAACATACTCTGCATGACATTGCATAAACATATCATTCAACCTCTGACACCTATCGTATAAATTGGTATGGGACTTTTTATACGATAGTTCCTGCTAAACGACCCCTTGGTCTATAGATTTGTATGGGCATTCCTATAAATCAATGGTTACTTTTATAATGCTTACTTGTCTCTATTCTTACTGCTTACCGTTATTTATACACTTTACCCTGGTGTTTCTATTTCATGTTTCATTTATATATATAACACCTGTGTAGCGTAGAATTCACCTTGCCATCTGTTTTTGTATCACCCTTTGTTTACCTCCGCTTCGTCCTCCCGCTCGGTGCCTAGGAGTCACTGGGAGAGGGGTGGGGGATTGGCTTAGTCTTTTTGACTAACGGTCGGTGGACCTTATCATTTTAGGAGACCGCGGCGACGGGGCAGCACCAGAGGCCAGTGCAAATGGAGGTGGGGCAGTCTAGCTCAGGAGTCCAGATGACAGGATCCGTGAGTGATTATTTTAGTTGATTTGCTTCCGCGAGTGATCTTTTGTAGTGAGGTTTTTATGTATCGGGCAGAAGCCCTGGTTATCTTTTGTTCAGTTATGTGTGTGGACATCTCTTTGATGATTATTTAAATGTGATGTGGACTTGGCTTGGTTATTCATTTAAACTTTACTTTTCTCTGTGATCGAATTGGCCGGCAGGATCGGCGTTTTGTAGTGGCGACCCTCCCGAGCGAGGGTGCCACCGCAAAACGGCGGTTCTGGGCCTAAGACCCGGTGGTTTTTGCAAAAAAAAAATGAGGTCTTACAAGTGGTATCAGAGGAAACCTCGATCCGAAGAAAAGAAGTCCACAAACCTCGGGCCACCCCGCGCGAGCTTAGTTTGAGGACAAACTAGCAGCGGAAGCAATGGTGTGCCCATAAGGGAAATCACATGAAAGTCCCACTTATAACTGAATGTTCCTTAGCAAAGTCCCTTACAAGAGTAATCCTTTTCTTATATAGCCGGCAACGGAACCTACACCACAGCATGTAGTCCCACCGACTCCGAACGTCATCCCACCACCACCGGCTCCTACCCCATTCCAGCAGACGGAGTTGGGTCAGACACTGACGGCCATTCTAGAGACTTTCAGGGCACAACAGGCACCGGCTCCCCAGCAAAATCCCGGGGCCAACTGGCTGAGCATCTTTCGGGGTCTCTCCCCACCAGCATTCATCGGGACGGAGACTGTTGTGAGGACCGAAGAATGGGTAGACATCATGGAGGAGATGTTGTCAGGAATCCAGTGCCCGGCAGACATGGAGGTGCCACTGGTGGTTTCTTGCTTGGAGTCTCATGCCAAGAGGTGATGGAAGAGGTTCCTGGCTACAGCTTATCCGGGACTTGAGGAAGCAGACGTTTTGTGGGAGGATTTCAAGGCGGCACTGTTGGAACATTTTGTGCCGCAGTCGGCAAGAGATGATCTGGAGGACAGGTTTTTGCAGTTGCGACAGGGGAATAGGACAGTCCTGGAATATCACCAGGAGTTTACCCACCTGTCCCGGTTTGCGGTATCTTACCAGCTGGATGATGCGGGTTATGCAAAGAGGTTCTATAAGGGCCTTCGTGATGAAATGAGGCAGGCCCTCCTCTTCGTCTCCGACGGCAGCATGACGAAGATCCTGGAGATGGCCAAGAAGCTGGAGGGAGACCAACAAGTTGTTCGTGGGAGAAAGAGACCAATGGAGGAACAGGGACGTAGTGGCAGAAGGGACCAGCCGAGAGGCCAAGACGCTGGAGAAGGAAGGACGGAGGTCCGATCCCGTCAGGAGGAGAGACAAGTACAAAAGGAGCCGATAGTGCTGGCTCCTCAGCCGCTGCAGATGAGGGAGATGCCCAGGATTGGAGGAGGTGGGCTACCTCCGGAGTGCTTTCACTGCCACCAGGTCGGCCACATCAAGAGGAACTGCCCCCAGAGGAATGCACCACCAGCATTTCAGGCAGCACCACGGGGTCAGCATCCAGGGGGTCGAGGACGTGGTCGAGGTCAGGGATTTCAGGGAGACGATCGGAGACAGTACAGGGAGCAGGCTTATGCTCTAGATTTGGCAAGGCCACGGGACCCAGCAAGGGTCATCGAAGGTATATTGATGTACTTTCCTTTTAAATTGATAATGCCTTATAAGTTTTAGCTTTAGCTTAGTATTGAATCAACAACAAAACCCTCAGGTTTAGTACCCGTTTATGGCAAACCTGCTCTCACCTTGTTCGATACGGGTGCCTTGCACTCATTCGTCTCGGCTAAGTTTATCGAGGACTTAGACCAAGTCCAACATTTCAAAAGCGACTATAGGAGGGTGCGATTTCCGGACGGATCGGAGGTTCTAACAAATACAACGTGCATCTTGAGTCTGGAAATTGGAGGAAGACTGTTCGAGGCCCCGGCAACTGTTCTAAAGATGAGGGACTACGACCTGATCCTGGGCATGAGTTGGTTGTATGAAAACCAGGCAAGGATTGGCTGCCCGTCAAGGCGGATCGTGCTAAGGCATGGAGACGGTGAAGTAGTATTCGAAGGTACCCAACCCACCTCTCGTCTCTTTTTGTCATCTATTCAGGCCGTCAAGGCCCACCTACAGGGAGACGAGGTTTATCAGGTGCTCTTTGAGATGACTGAAGTCAAGGACTCGGTGTCAAGTATTCCGGTCGTACGAGATTTTGCGGATGTATTTCCAGAAAAGCTTCCCGGGCTGCCCCCGCACCGCGAGAAGGATTTCCAGATCCAGCTGGTGCCAGGGGCAAAGCCGGTATCCAAAGCTCCTTATCGGATGGCCCCGAAGGAGTTAGTAGAGTTTCGGAGTCAGCTGCAGGAGCTGGTGGAAGCTGGGTTCGTTAGGCCGAGTTCCTCACCTTGGGGAGCTCCGGTGTTGTTCGTAAAGAAGAAGGATGGGACGCTCCGATTATGCATTGACTACAGAGCACTGAATAGGCTGACGGTGCGGAACACGTACCCTCTGCCAAGGATAGACGAGCTCTTCGACCAGCTAGAGGGAGCCCACTGCTTCTCGAAGCTGGATTTGAGGTCGGGGTATTATCAGCTGAGCATGCACGGCATTTGGCACTAACCTTGGGGAAGCTTCGGGAGCATCGGTTGTATGCAAAATTCAGCAAATGTCAGTTCTAGTTGAAGGAGGTGGCCTTCCTGGGTCATATCATCAGTGGAGCAGGCTTAACAGTGGATCCGGCAAAGATTCAGGCAGTACGGGATTGGCCGCCGCTGAAGACGGCCACCGACGTGAGGAGTTTCTTGGGACTTGCCGGCTACTACCGGAAGTTCGTTCAGGGGTTTTCTCAGATAGCCCTCCCGCTTACTTCCCTGACAAGGAAGGATGCTGACTTTACTTGGACGCCGCAGTGTGAGACAGCTTTTCAGGAGCTGAAGGGTCGGCTTACTTCAGCCCCCATCCTTGCCCTTCCGTCGGGAAGGGAAGGATTTCAAGTGTATACAGATGCGTCATATCAGGGGATGGGTGCCGTTCTGATGCAGAACGGGCATGTGATAGCTTACGCCTCCCGCTAGTTGAAGAACCACGAGCGGAATTACCCAGTGCATGACTTGGAGATGGGAGCAGTCGTATTCGCTCTCAAGATCTGGCGGCACTATCTTTATGGTGTCCACTGCGACATATTCTCAGATCACAAAAATCTGAAATATGTAGATACGCAGAAGGAGTTGAATATCCGGCAGAGGCGATGGGTGGAGTTCTTATCAGATTACCAGTACACTATGCATTACCACCCAGGGAAGGCGAATGTAGTAGCAGACGCGTTGAGCAGGAGAGCTACTACGCCAGGAGTAGGGCCTAAATTGATGGCCATGGAGTTAGTGCAGATGTTTGAGAATATGCAGATCTCCCTAGTATCTGAGGATGATCCGGAGTTGTACGAGGAGTACTTAGCGGCGACTGGTACCATTTACGACATTAGAGACCGCGTCAGGGAAGGGCAGAGGCAGGATGCCAAGTTGGAGCCGATATTCAGAGCCCTGGAGGCAGGCTCAGCCGGAGATTATTCGCTGAAGGACGACCTGTTGAGTTTTAGAGGTCGAGTGTATATACCGGCAGGGGACCAGATTCGGGAGGATATTATGACGGAGGCTCACTGCAGTAGGTATTCAGTCCACCCGGGCATTACCAAGATGACGGCGGACTTGAAGAAGACCGTGTACTGGCCGGGTATGAAGAGAGACATCGTTTATTTTGTGACCCACTGCGAGTCGTGCCAGCTGGTGAAGGCAGAGTGCCGGAACCCCGTGGGATTGTTACAACCACTTCCGGTGCCGGAATGGAAGTTCGACGATATCGCGATGGATTTTATTCACGGCCTTCCCCGGTCCCGTGCGGGAAATGACTCGATTTGGGTGATCGTCGATAGATTGACGAAGGTGGCCAGATTTATTCCGATTAGGAAGGATGATTCGGTCAGAGTTTTGGTACGGAAGTTCGTAGAACAATTTGTTCGATATCATGGTGTGCCAAGAACGATCGTTTCGGACCGAGATGGACGTTTTACATCTAGAGAGTGGAGAGCGGTGCAGGCCTACCTAGGCACCCGGTTGACCTTCAGTACATCATTTCACCCCCAGACAGACGGGCAAACAGAGCGCACCAATAGGATCCTGGAGCGGATCGGCCCCCTGGCTTACAGACTGGAGCTACCTCCGGATTTGGAGGGACTGCACGACGTATTCCACGTCTCCTCACTTAGGAAGGCTTTACTTCGGCCTGAGCAGCAGGTGTCTACTTCAGAGGAGCCAGTAGCTACAGATCGATCGATTCACTTGGAGCCGGTTCGGATAGACGACACAGAGCTACGAGTCTTGCGGCGCAAGAAGGTTCCGCTGATCAAGGTCCTGTGGAGGAATCATGGACAGGAAGAACATACTTGGGAGCCACTGGACTTGATGCAACAGAAATATCCGCAGCTTTTTACGACAGGTACAATTTACTTTTTCTAGGATGTTACAGTTTTCCTCTAGTATAAACCCCATAGGCTTGTCTGAATTTCGGGGACGAAATTTTTTTTTTATGTATTGGGATTTGTAACATCCCCCAAACTGCTAGACCCCTAAGTTGGTTTTGTCATGACTAGGTCATGACAAAACCATAGGAAGAGCCATTTGACCTTGAGAGCTTAGGAAAGGAGGAGGAGACCACCTTGGTCTGCAAATAGCAATTTCCAGTTACCAAGCTTAGGGTCAGACCTTAGGGCCTCAACTTGATCAATTGACCCTATCATAGTATCCCTAACCATTTAGAGTCTCCCTTAGGGCACCAAGGGCCCATTGGGGTCAACCAAAGAGGCCAAATTGACCAAAGTCAACCTAAACCCCAAATTGGTCAAAGTAGCCTATTTTAAAGCCAATTAACCTTCACCATGTCAAATTGATCACACATCTAGGTCTAGAATACTATAAGAGACCTAGTAGACCTAAAAGCCCCATCATGGGACCCTTAGGGGTGCAAATTGACCAAATTGCCCTTTTTAGGTCAAAATGGCATTTCTTCACAAAGTACCCTAATTGACCATCACCATATTAAATTGACCTTACCCATAGGGTTATCATATCATAGGGGACCCAGTGGACCAAAAATCCCTATGACCAAGTCAACCCTAGGGCTCAATTTGACCAAAGTGAATTTAGCCTGTTTTGGTCAAATCAGCTTAGATTGGGTCAACCAAGACCCATATGACCAATTGACCCCACCAATAGTTTCTAAACTTAATTTGGAACCCAATGGACCCAAAAGCCCCATCATAGGGTCACCCAATTGGCCAATTTGACCAAAAGTCAAAATTACCCAATTTAGGTCAAATCTCTCAAACCTAACCCAATCCCTTTGGGCTAACTCAATTGGATGGTCAACCAGCCCATGTAGAACAGCATTAAACTCAGGAGAGAGTGTAGAAACCGGCCATGGTGATTAGGAGAGAGAAAATGGGGGTTTTCCCATTTTTGAAGTGAGAGAAGGAGGCCATTCATGGCCATTAAGGAGTTCCACCCCTTGGCCTCCCAAATTAACTCTCCCATTCAACTCCTCAGCCGATTAGGAGGAGTTTTCAGCAATTACCAAGAAGGATTAAAGCAGGGGAGATGAATGGGGGTCGGCATTGGAGGAATTCGAAGAGGCCATTAATGGCAATGGGGGTTAAAGCCACCATCACCCTCATTCGAACCCCCCATCACCTTCAAAAGCCAGAGAGGAGTGAAACCCCCAACCTTTCAGAGGATTTCGTGTGCTGTAGGCGTGAATCGGCATGGCACCTCAACCTCCCCGAGCTCCCATGGTGTACACGAGAACGACAAGGAGGCAAGCCCTCCAGCAGGTCCGATCCTTCTTCCCTCTCTCAGTGCTTAGATCTTAATCCAACTGGGGCTTGATTCGAGCTCAAACGGGCTCAAATCGCGCACCCAAAGGTGCTCGTTTTCGAGCATTTTCCTCCTCCCCAAAACCCCTATTCCGGCCACCACCGGCCGGCAAACGACCTCCTATCGCCGGCCACCACCTCAACGGAGGTGGTGGTGGCACTTGCCGGCCGAGGAGATGTGAGGGTGGCCGGGAAATCGCCCCGCAAAGTCACCCAGGACGGGCCATCGCAGGCCGTTGGCTGATCGGGGACGATGACTATGAGCCGTCCGATCGGCCGCCATCCGTTATTCGCAGTCCATATTAAATGTTTTAATTTAATTTGGTGATTAATTGTCACATTTCTGGCAGCATTTGGTTTTAAATATTAAAAATACTTAGAGGCTCTTAGGGAAAAATTGTCCAACATCAAAGTTGGAGCCCTTGAGGTCTAGTTTAATCCAAAATTGAGTTCACTCGATTTGGAGCCCTGGTTAGGGCTCAGCACTCATTTTGGTGAGGTCTGTCCCTAAGGCTAATCAGAGCTTGTTTTTGATGCCCACACCAATCTAGAACTTCAAATGACTTGAAATTTGGAGGGTAGGCTACTCTTACATACATCTAAGACATATCCAAAAATCAGAATTTTTGGAGAATATTTTTCTATAGTTTTTGGAAAAATTCAATAATCCATGTGTGATTTAATTAGGTGCCTTAAACACCTCAAAACCCTTCCAAATTTGGATGGGTGGTCCTAGAGATTAAGTAGGATCACTGGTTAAAATATCATTATTTTTGGAGTTGATTTGGTGGGGTAATTCACCAAGACAACCTTAGGACCCCTAGGTTTAGGCAAAACTTTGGGTGAGTGCCCCCACTCTTCCACAAAGCCAATTGGCTTCATATTTTGGGTGCACATTACCCTCCCCCATGCCAACCTCTGGTCCAAATTTGGTGGCCATTGGAGGAGGTTTGCCCTAGTAAATCAAAAAGGGGCTAAATTGCTATTAGCACTCCAATTAGGTACCCAATAGAACCCCACTCCTCACCAAATGTTGGTAGGATCATGGGTGGTCATTCACTGACCCCTGGACAGTATAGTGAGTAGGTTGGACTTGGGCAAGTAGGGAGTTCCCCTTGGCCTTGTGTTTGCTTAAGGGTTTGTTTAGGGCAAAAAGTGATCTTAAGCAAATTTTGAGGTGTGGAGGGGTTTCCTCCCACTGATTGATGGGGTGACCTTGGTCACTGACTTGGGAGGTATGAGATACCCCCAAGGAGCAACTTTAGATGAGTTAGGGCCTAGTGTGCCCTTAAACCCTAGTGGTTAAGTGTATGGTGCCCTTTATGGTTTGTGAAGGACATAGGAGTATATGTCCATGGAGAGAAGTGCAATAGCCCTCTCTGAGTTCTAAGAGTGTTATAATACCCTCACAAGAGGTTTGGGTGGATTTGGAAAAGTTTAGACCCTAACCCTAGGCTAAACCCTAATGGGGTGCAATTAGAGGCTAATGAAGGAGGAGGGGTCAAACCTTAATAGTTTGACTTGAAATTTTGGGGAGATCATCTTAGTGACCAGAGATTGCTACTGTGAGGAATTGGAGGGATTTGGAGTTGCCAATCCTAAGTAATAAACCCTTGGGTAGATTTGCAAATAATTAGGGTTTTGGATTTTAGGATGAAATAACACTTAATGTTTAACCATCTTCTGTCACAAACTTAGTTTTAATGTTATTAATCCCTGGAAGATTCTGTTAGACCATGAGAAAACTTTTGGAGGTCCAAATTGTAATATTTCATATTGTTGGCAATTTTTGGGATGATTAATTTTAAGGTGCTAAATTTCTGTAATGGCATGGAACCTTGCTGGGAGCCTTTTTATACCAACTTGTACCCATTGTATTTTTCTCATAAGTTATGGATTAATATTTTTGGTACCTCTAGTTCAATTTGGAATTAATTACAAATATATCCTCTATGGAAATTACAAATGTATCCTCTGTGGAGCATGGTCAAACTTTGTAGGACTGAATATTTTATTATGAAGCACCTCTGTATTAATTTGCATAATGTTTAGAGATCATATGAGGGTACCTCCTTTGGAATTTATAGGAAATGAATGAGTTTTGGAATTTTTAAAAATAGTAAATCTTGCTGGTTTTTCCTAAATATTTATATCCACTGATTATTAGGTACCCTTGATTTATGTAAAAATTAGGGAAGGCATTGGAAGTCAGAAAAGTAACCTTGTAGTTCAAACCTTAGGATTTTGCCCTTTGGAAAAACTGTTTTAATTATTAATATTGATGGAGAAATTATGAAACTTTGGGTTTGATCTTAAATATGTAGCATGGACCCCCAATAAATCCATTGAGTCACAGAACTGATTATTTGAGGTACCTCCCTTCATGAACATCAAATCGTTAAGAGTGGTCTGCGTTTAGCAACTTTAGCAAATTTAGGATTAAGGGTCTAACTGGTGGTCCTTGATTTAGAGTTGTAAGGGTTGAGTGGTAATCTTGTAGTTATGAGAGGATCCCTGGAGTAGCTAGGGTCTGGTGAGTCCTGCAGTGGTGGGGTGCCACCCTTGGAATAAGTCGTCCCAGATTGACGAAAGATCGTCTTTTCCTGTTAGCGTCTTAGAGCACCTAGGTTTGATATAAGTAAGTTATATGGGGGTTTTCTTATAGATTTCTGGCCGGTTTGGTCCGGTGATCTTTGTTTCTGAGGTGGTTATTTGTGACAGGCGGGTTAGCCCGGGGAGCTTGTAGCTCGGTGTTATTGGAAGATATGTTGCATGTGCATAAGGTGGTGGGTCCTTCGTGTTGGCGATCGTTGCACCGACGTTAACACTTGGGCTCGGCAAGTGTGGTATTTACACTTAGCCATAAAAGTCTGGCGGTCCAGTCAGTAAGAGTACGCAGGCGCTCCGCGGGTTTTGTGGAGGCGTACGATAGGTCTAGGTTAGGTAGTGCAAATACCAACCTAGAGGTGGGCGAGGCCCAACCCACCGCTTCCGTTTGCCACTACGGGAGTATCCTGGGAGTCTAGCTCGCTCCAAAAAGGGGGAACTAAAGGTCTATGCGCATAGAGTCGTAGTGTGTGAGTTGCACCTGCATGTACTTAGCATAACAACATACTCTGCATGACATAGCATAAACATAGCATTCAACCCCTGACACCTATCGTATAAATTGGTATGGGACTTTTTATACGATAGGCCCTGCTAAACGACCCCTTGGTCTATAGGTTTGTATGGGCATTCCTATAAATCAATGGTTACTTTTATAATGCTTACTTGTCTCTATTCTTACTGCTTACCGTTATTTATACACTTTACCCTGTTGTTTCTATTTCATGTTTCATTTATATATATATAACACCTGTGTAGCGTAGAATTCACCTTGCCATCTGTTTTTGTATCACCCTTTGTTTACCTCCGCTTCGTCCTCCCGCTCGGTGCCTAGGAGTCACTGGGAGAGGGGTGGGGGATTGGCTTAGTCTTTTTGACTAACGATCGGTGGACCTTATCATTTTAGGAGACCGCGGCGACGGGGCAGCACCAGAGGCCAGTGCAAATGGAGGTGGGGCAGTCTAACTCAGGAGTCCAGATGACAGGATCCGTGAGTGATTATTTTAGTTGATTTGCTTCCGCGAGTGATCTTTTGTAGTGAGGTTTTTATGTATCGGGCAGAAGCCCTGGTTATCTTTTGTTCAGTTATGTGTGTGGACATCTCTTTGATGATTATTTAAATGTGATGTGGACTTGGCTTGGTTATTCATTTAAACTTTACTTTTCTCTGTGATCGAATTGGCCGGCAGGATCGGCGTTTTGTAGTGGCGACCCTCCCGAGCGAGGGTGCCACCGCAAAACGGCGGTTCTGGGCCTAAGACCCGGTGGTTTTTGCAAAAAAAAAGGGGTCTTACAGCTTCTACTGCAAGAAGAAGGGCCACTACAGAAAGGACTGCTTCAAAATGCAGAGAGATCAAAAGGGGAAGGCGAAGGAGTCAGGAGAATCCAGTGAGGGTGGTGGTGCAGCCTCGATTGCTGAAGTTGACTAGATGTGCTTACATTGCAGTGGGTCGGCATGCCAGGAGTGTGTTGACACTGATTGGGTAGTGAATGGTGGTGCATCTTACCACTGCACTCCTCGCATGGATTTCTTTCACTCGTAAGCTACAAGAGATCTTGGCACTATTCGGATGGCGAATGCCGGTGTGTCGAAGATCATTGGCAGTGGAGACGTCCACCTGGAGACTGGTCTTGGGAAGGTTATCCTCAAGGATGTCAGTCATATTCCTGATTTGAGGATGAACCTCATTTCTGTTGGTAGGCTAGATGATGGAGGCTTTACCAGCATTGAAGGCGGAGGTGCCTGGAGGTTGGTGAAGGGCTCTTTGGTGGTGGCAAGGGGCAAGAAGTGCTGCGGTTTGTACCGAGCAAAGGCCAAGATCTGCAGCCCGAGTGTGAATGCTGCTGAAGATAACTCCCTAGAGTTGTGGCATCGCAGACTTGTCCATATCAGTGAGAAGAATCTAAAGATCTTGGTGAAGAACAAGGTTCTTCCAGAGTTGTCAGGAGAGCTTCCTGACACTTGTGCTCACTGCTTGGCTGGCAAGCAGAGACGAGTATCCTTTGCGCAGGCTGAACCAAAGAGGAAGGCGGAGTTGCTGAACCTGATACATACTGATGTGTGTGGTCCTATTGAGCCCAAGTCAATGGGCGGAGCAGCTTACTTTACCACTTTCATAGATGATCACTCAAGGAAGGTCTGGACTTATGTCTTAAAGTATAAGAGTGATGTCTTGGCAAAGTTCACGGTGTTCAGAGCAAAGGTAGAGAATATGACCGGGAAGCAGATCAAACGGGTAAGATCTGATAATGGGGGTGAATACATTGATGCTTTTGATGCCTACTGCAGGGAGCATGACATCGTGCATGAGAAGACAATCCCGAGAACACCGCAATAGATTGGGCTGGCGGAGAGGATGAATAGGACGATTGTTGAGAAGATCAGGTGTATGATCTCTCAAGCATGTATTAGCAAGCAGTTCTGGGCATAGGCTGTACAGACTGCAGTGCACTTGATCAATCTATTGCCCTCTGCACCTTTGGATGGAGATATCCCAGAGCGTGTTTGGTCCGGGAAGGAGGTGTCATATGGACACGTGCGAGTGTTCGGTTGCAGGGCACATGTACATGTCCCCAAAGAGGAGAGATCGAAGCTTGATGAGAAGTCCCGTGAGTGCATCTTGTTGGGATTCCCAAATGAAGGGTTTTGCTATAGACTTTGGGATCCATTGAAGAAGAAGCTCATCAGAAGCAGGGATGTGGTCTTCGTAGAAGACCAAATTATTGGTGAGCAAAGTGTTGCTGAGCCACATGATCCACAGGTTGTGGAGAGTTTTGATGCAGTTTTTGAGCCAGAGAATGCTGGTGCTGATGAAGGGCGTGATGAAGAAGCAGATGTACAGATTCCAGATCAGGATGAGATTCCAGATCAGGATGAGGTTCCAGATGAAGGGGGAGCTTTGCCTGTTGATGTTCCACCGATGGTGGAGGTGCCCCTCAGGAGGTCTGACAGAGCACGGAGGCCCAACACCATATATCCACCGCAAGATTATATTTTGCTTACTGATGGTGGTGAGCCTGAGTCTTTTGTGGAGGCTCAGAGATCTGAAGACAGAGAGTCTTGGGCAGCAGCGATGGAGGAGGAGTTGGACTCGCTCCAAAAGAACGAGACCTATGACTTGGTCAGACTACCAAAGGGGAGGAAAGCTTTGAAGAACAAATGGGTCTTGACGCTGAAGTCTGATGAAAATATTCCCCAGCCCAGGTACAAGGCAAGGTTGGTAGTTAAAGGGTTCAGTCAAAGACATGGTGTAGACTTTGATGAGATATTTTCACAAGTTGTGAAAATGTCCTCTATCAGATTGGTGTTGGGTTTGGCTGCCTCCATGAATCTTGAAGTTGAGCAGATGGATGTCAAGACTGCTTTTCCGCATGGAGATCTGGAGGAGGAGATGTACATGGAGCAGCCCGAAGTTTTGAGGCCAAGGTCAAGGAGCATTTGGTCTGCCGACTCAAGAAGAGTCTTTATGGGTTGAAGCAGACACCCAGGTAGTGGTACAAGAAGTTTGACTCCTTCATGCTGAAGAGCAAGTTCCAAAGGACCAGGGCTGATCACTGTGTCTATGTGAAGAGGACTGAAAGGACCTTTACAGTTCTGCTGCTGTATGTGGATGACATGCTGATTGTCGGTGATGACAAGACCAGTATTGTTGAGCTGAAGAAAGAGCTCGGTGGGTACTTTGAGATGAAGGACTTGGGACCAGCAAAGAAGATCCTAGGGATGAAGATCACCAGGGATAGGAGTGCGGGTCTGTTATGGCTATCTCAAGCTGAGTATGTAGAGAAGGTGCTGAAGAGGTTCATGATGGAGAAGGCCAAGGTGGTAGCTACTCCGTTGGGTGGACACTTCAAGCTATCTAGCTCTCAGTGCCCTTCATCTGAAAAGGAAGTGGAGGAGATGAGCCGGATCCCCTATGCCTCTGCAGTAGGGAGTTTGATGTATGCTATGGTCTGCACGAGGCCAGACATAGCTTATGCAGTGGGAGTAGTGAGCAGATATCTGGCAAATCCAGGGATGATCCATTGGGATGCGGTAAAGTGGATACTTCGATATCTCAGAGGTGCCACAAGCCTGTGCTTGCAGTTTGGTGGAGGGTCGCCAATGCTGGTGGGGTACTCTGACTCAGATATGTCAGGAGATGTTGATTCCCGAAGGTCCACATCTTGATATATCGTTACTTGTGCAGGTGGAGCTGTGTCGTGGCAGACAAGGTTGTAGAAGTGCGTGGCACTGTCGACAATGGAAGCAAAATATATTGCGCTGACGGAAGTATCTAAAGACATCTTGTGGATGAAGAAGTTCATGCTTGAACTTGGACTCCAGCAAGAGGTGTTCACTGTTCACAGTGACAGTCAGAGCGTCATTTTTCTGGCCAAGAAACCCGCCTACCACTCCAAGACAAAGCATATTGATGTAATGTATCATTGGATGCAAGACGCTGTCGAGGAGAAGCTGCTGAAGGTGGAGAAAGTCCACACAGATGAAAATCCTTCGGATATGATGACGAAGGTCGTGCTAAGGGAAAAACACGAGTTGTGTCAGTTGCTGATCGGCATGAAGTCCACCTGAAGGTGTCAGGTTGGGAAACTCCTCTTTACGGTCTGGAGGGGGAGTTTGTTGGGGTACATCCCCTAAAGAGTGGATAAAAGGATCAAGGGCTGTATCATCGTGATGATCATCTGTGTAGTTGAGACGACTGGGAGCTGTGTCGTCGAGACGACTAGGAGCTGTGTCGTCAAGACGACTGGGAGCTGACGGCTAGCGTTGATGGCGGGTTGTATCGTCGTGATGATCATCTGTGTCGTCGAGAGGCAAGCTGTATCATCGAGATCATGACATGTGTCGTCGAGACGACTGAGAGCTGTGTCGTTGAGACGACTGGGAGCTGATGGCTAGCGTTGATGGCAGGCTGTATCGTCGGGAAGATCACATGTGTTGTCCGACGAACGTAAAGTGCGTTCGACGAATGGCTAGCGAGCGCGTTCATCGAACGGTTCGTCAAACGGCTAGCATAGCGCGTTCGTCGAACGGCTAGCGTATCGCGTTCGTCGAACGGCTAGCGTAGCGCATTCGTCAAACGGTTCATCGAACGACTAGCCGTCTGATTGTCTTGGAAGTGTCTTGGATGACCAAGATCACTTCATCTATTTACCCTAAATAGGCAGAATCGGTTTGGCAGACAGAGTCAGTTCCTCTTTAAAGCCGTCACAGTGAAAAATCGTGAGAGAGAATAAGTGCTTGCTGCCATTGTTGCTGGAGGAGTTCTTCAAGGAGGAAGAACACTTTTCTCAGATCGGTGACTTTGTCTTTGCTGTAAGAGTGTTTTTGCTTAGTCTCGTCTTCGTTTGCTTTTGTGCTTGAAGAGAGATTTGAGTTCTTGCTCTTTGTTTGGAGAAAAGTTATTTTACCGTGGTTGGGAAGAGGGATTCAATTTGTGAATCCAAGAGGGAACTAGGTTGGGCAAACCTAGATTGTTTGTTGTAATCCGTTATTGTTATTATAGTGGATTGTTCGTGTGCCCCGCCCCGTGGTTTTTCCCTCATTGCTTTAGAGAGAGTTTTCCACGTAAAATCTGTTGTCCTCTAGTTGTGTTTCTGTGTTCTGTGTATTGCTGCGTTTAATTTTATCTTCTAGGGTGCCCATATTGTGCAAGTGGGTTATATCCCTACAGATGGTGGCGGAAGGCGGCGGTGGGCTGCGTCGATGAAAGGTGGCAAGGTGCGCGCGCGGGAGAGGGGTATGCGTTCAGGGGCGCACAGCCTGTGGGTGCGCGTACCATGTGCGCACCCGTGGCTGCTGCATGTGCGGGCACGTGACCCGCTCGCGCGGCAGCTGGGCGCGCGCGTCCGTTGTGCCCGCGCGGACTGTGTGCATACGCGTGCATGCGAGCGCGAGTGTGCGGTCTGCTCACATTGCGCAGGCTTTCAGGGCTACTCTATTAGGGGCGAGGCTTTGTGCGGTCGAGCATGCCCATGTTTGCGATCCGATCGAGGTCATGATCTTCAAAAACCGTCCTGACTGATGAATTTTAGGGAAACCTCATCAAACATTAAACACATTTTATTATTAAAAAAATGTAGAACACTTTTTTTGAAAAGCACTTAAATGAAGATTTTCCAAACAGTCTTCATCTTTTTAAAACCAGCTGTCTGAATAGTTCCAATGTCACCACTGATTTTTCACCAGTGCTTTTTCCACCACCGCCCTAAACAGAGTTTTAGGCTCTGTTTGACGCGGCTGCAGCGACTGAAGAAGCAGTGGTGGGAAGCAGTGGTGGAATAATCAGCTGTTTTGCAGAGCGGTGGCAGAATCTGTGAATCTGTTTGGAAGAGTAGCTGTTGCAGTGCTGTTTCAAACGGAGAAGCTGTTAAGCTGTTTGGCAAAACAGTTGTGCGTTTTGAATTTCATTTTTTTAAATTAGAAATAAACAACAATTAATTAAAATAAATTAATTTAGTACATATTAAACACTATGATATTCTATTAATAAATAAAATACACTGATTAATATGTTTTTCCCAAACAAAACTTGTAATTGTGATCCGCCCCGGACATGCACCATCTCTTTCGATCATCGAACGTCAACTGCATAGTTAGAGTAACTCCTTATCTAGCTTCTTTCCCTTGCGTTTTGCAGAGTGATAGCATAACCTGTTTAGCCCCCATATCTAACTTCTTTCCCTTGCGTTTTCTTTTCGAAGCAACTACACTTTGGGAACTTTCACCAGGTGTAGCTGAGCCAATATCATCACTTGCAAATGCTTGTGTGTTATTTTGTTCTATGGTATGGTCATCATCCCCTGATAAGGTGTCGTGCTGGGAGAAAAGAGAAGGCAACTATTCAGACGAAGGCATCCATACATTATCTCCTGTAGCAACAACCAAGCTGAACATTTTCTCTAATTTCTCTTCAACCTCTGGAGGTATACCAGCAGACCGGAATTCATGATACACAAAAAATCTGTACAAAGAACATCGGTTATAACACTATCACGAGCGCAAATCTGTACAAAATTTTGTAGAAAAATCTGTACAAAAATATGTACGAAAATCTATACAAAGTGTAAACTGTGAGCCTGAGTTCTAGTTATAAGAACTTTGGTTATAACAATCGGTACAAAAGTATAAAAATCTACACAAAAAATCTATACAAAGAACTTCGGATCTATGTTCCCATATGCTCCCACATCCAAAAAATCTGTACAAAACATCTGGACAAACAATCTATGTTTGATGCTCCCACATCCAGAAAAACAGAGCGAAATAGAAATAGAATAAGAGAGGAGGAAGAAGGCTACCTGGAGAAGAACGAGAACGGTTCGGCGTTGCTTTGTGCTCGCCGATCGGTCGAGGACTTCCGGCGCTGCTTCACGCTCGCCGGAGGGTGGAGGACTTCCGGCGCTGCTTCGCAGAAGAGCCCGAAGATCGTCTGCTTCGCTTGTCGCGCTGCTTCTTCGTGCTCGCCGAGATCGCAGCTAGGGCACTCTCGCAACGCGCTCCGCGGCGGATGAAAACCGCGAGAAAAAAAACACGACTGTAAATCGCGGTATTTGCGCGATTTGAAGGCGAGGGCAGATTGCACTGAGGTGTTCCAAATAATGTTTGGCGCGGCTTTTTTAAAAACTGCGGCGGGTTGCTCTTAAAACGCCCAGCCAAACAAAGCCTAGTGAAGCGCCGTTTGGAAGCCGCGATCCACTCGTAACACCAAATTCACCTCTGAAAATCATTTTCAACTCATTCTAAACCACAGATCCAATCGACCATTAGAAAATACAATGTAATCGGGCCAAGATGCTCTCCTATCATTGTGTGAATAAATAAATAAATAAAAGGGAAAATCATCTTTTGGTGAAACTCTAAGTTTACCCATTCTGCTGTCATTCGACAAATTATAAAATTCAAAAAAGTTCAAAAAAAAAAACATTTACATTTAAGTAATTTACATAATTTTGACAAGTCTCTCTCGGTGATGATTTTCGATGTTATCTGAAAGTGTGTTGAAATTATTTTGGCCGACACGCAAAGCAAGAGAGAGACTGAGGGAGAGTAAAGTGCACCTCTGCACTTTATATTAAAGTGCGGGAATCCAATGACTCGAGTGGATGCCCACACACATCTCAAAGCGAGCACAATTTAGCTCGCTTTGAGATGTGTGCTGCTATCCAACGCTGACCGTTGGATACCCGCACCTTACCATAAAGTGCAAGGGGTGCAATTTACTCTCGCCCCCCCCCCCCCCCCCCCCCCCCATCCGAAAGGGAGACAGGAGAAGTGAAAGGGGAGAGAGGGCGGGGCGAAGACCCCCCCCCCCCCCCCCCCCCCCCCCCCCCATCCGAAAGGGAGACAGGAGAAGTGAAAGGGGAGAGAGGGCGGGGCGAAGAAAAAAACTCAATCTTGCGTATGTCACGACAAGCGTTTCATGTTTTGTGGTTTTTTTTATTTTTTATATATACAATAATACAATATAAAAAACATTCTCAAGATGAATCCAGGAGGATGAAAAGGTAGTTATAAATATATACTACTAATTCATAAATATTTTATTTTTTAAAGATGTGAGATAGCAGCATCTGTAGTTAGTAGCGGAATTAGGATTTTAGATTTACCTGAGAACAATATAAAAAATAAACTTTTATCATAATTTTTTATTCAAAATGCAAAAAAATTATTGCAAGTCACAGAAAGAAAAATAGTCCTGGATATTGTTGCGATGGTCAAAATAGATATTCTCTTAGCATTAATCATTAAACTTTGAAAATTTATAATGGCAAGGAGTTCTAAAAAAAACTTACCATTTAGTAAACAATTTTTCTCATACAGATCTTCTGAAAATACTGAATAATTTTTTCATTTGTAATATTCTCAACATTGCCTTTCTCAATATATATTATCAGACAGTTATTCATTCATTCATCCCTCATTTTATTTTTCAGGCGGCTCTTTATGATTTTCGTAGCAGAAAACATAATTTCCACAATGACAGTTGCAACCGGTAGAAAAGCTGTTTTCAAAAGCCAATAAGCCAATTGGAAATGATCATGTCTTTTCAGCTCCACTAATTTTGCAAACGCACATTGGATACCATGTTTTTAATTCATTAGAGCTTCACACGCATTCTCTTAGCAACATTGTGCGGAGTCGTGTGAATCCCGGCGTGTTTTTCAAGTATAATTTTATCATTTCTGTTATACCATCCATAAAGGCCTTGGGGTGCGTCTAGAGAAAACTCCAGCCGCACCCCTTGGCGGGTGCGGCCAAGCCGCACCCCCTTGGGGGTGCGGCCCAGCCGCACCCCTCAAGGGGTGCGGCCCAGCCGCACCCCCCTCGGGGTGCGGCCAAGCCGCACCCCCCCGGGGTGCGATTCAGCCGCACCGCCCATAGGGCGCGGTCCGACCCCCTCCCAAGGGGGTGCGGCCCAGCCGCACCCCTCAAGGGGTGCGGCCCAGCCGCACCCCCCTCGGGGTGCGGCCAAGCCGCACCCCCCCGGGGTGCGATTCAGCCGCACCGCCCATAGGGCGCGGTCCGACCCCCTCCCCTCGCCTTTTTCCGTAGGGGGGCTCGCAAGGAGCCCTGCCATAGTCGCGCCCCCTCGTCAGGTGCGTCGGATCTCAATTTCTATTCGGGGGACAACTCCCCGCTCCACTGTTCGTTGCGCGCTCAGAACGCTTCTGAGCGCGCTCAGAACGCCCCCGCGCTCGCGCTCGCTCAGAACGTCTCCTAGCGCGTTCAGAGCGCTTCCATGTTTATTGCGCGCTCAGAACGCTTCTGAGCGCGCTCAAAGCATTCTCACTTTTTGTCTTTCCGACTGTCTCACTTTTTGTGTTTCCGACTGTCTCACTTTTTGTCTTTCCGACTGTCTCACTTTTTGTCTTTCCGACTGTCTCACTTTTTGTCTTTCCGACTGTCTCACTTTTTGTCTTTCCGACTGTCTCACTTTTTGTCTTTCCGACTGTCTCACTTTTTGTTTTTCCGGCGTGCTCACTTTTTGTCTTTCCGGCGTGCTCACTTTTTGTCTTTCAGGCTTCTCACTTTTCAGGAACGGCCAGTCTCCTTTTTCGCCTCCAACAGAACTGCCTGAACTGCCCGAGCCGCCCAAGCTGCCCGAAGGGCAAGGTGGTCATTTACGAAAAATGGCGATCTGTGTGCCCCAAATCGGAAAATATGATTCGTCCACCAAGCATTTATGGAAACTGCTAACGGCAAAATTACCGGACCGCCCCCGGCTAAAGCTATAAAAGGAGCCCCAGGGCTTCATTTGAAAGGACCTTGACTTCGGGACCCGGGAGAGCTCCTTGCAGACGTTTGCGGAATTCTCCTTCGGCGCTTGAAGATCTCCTTCGTGGACTTGAAGATCTTCATCATCCCGAAAGGCGACTAGCCTTCTCACTTTCGTTCTCCAGCATTCCCGGAAGGAAAAGGCGACCAGCCTTCTCACTTTCGTTCTCTAGCATTCCCGGAAGGAAAAGGCGACCAGCCTTCTCACTTTGGTTCCAAAAAGGCGACTCGGCTTCTCGCTTTGGTTCCAGAAAGGTGACTCGGCTTCTCGCTTTCGTTCCGGAAAGGCGACTCGGCTTCTCGCTTTCGTTCCGGAAAGGCGACTCGGCTTCTCCCTTCCGCTCCGGAAAGGCGACTCAGCTTCTCGCTTTCGCTCCCGAAAGGCGACGCAGCTTCTCACTTTTGTTCTCCAGAATTCTCAGAAGGAAAAAGAACTTAGTTTTTCTAAGGGGTGACCTGTCACCCTCGAAGCTCTCTCTCTCTCTCTCTCTCTCTCTCTCTCTCTCACTTGTTGTAACGAGTGGCGGCCTGTCGCACTCGAATTCTAACTCCCAAATTGTAACCCCCAGAAGATAGTGAAGTTTGGTCGGCACAGCTCCGACCGGGTGGTTTTTCACCCTTTCCGGGTTTTCCACGTTAAAAAGTCCTAGCGTACTCGACAAATCTCTAATTGACTGTTTGCACGCTTAGTTCGCTCACGAGCTAAGGTGGTTCAAGTGGACCGGTCTACCAAGAGCCCTAAGCGTTCCGCAACAGTTTGAAGGATCAATGCCAACTGCAATGGCAAGAAGGAGTGCTCGCACTACTGAAGGATCAATGCCGGAGGGGCGCGTCGACCCAGCTCCCTCCCACTCGCTTATCAATGCACCTCCCGGGGAGGAGGCAGTGCCTGCTCCCGTAGCTGGGCTGGAAATGCGCATGCAGCATATTGAAGAACACCAAGCCGAGATGTTGGCTCTCGTAAGGAATCTCGGGGCTCCTCAAGTCCCGATTCAACCGCCGGCCCTGAACGCACCGCCACCCCCAGTTCCGAACCATGCCCCGAACGAGGAGGCCGTTCGAGAAGGAGAAGCCTCAGAAGGGTTCTCCGACGCAGCAGGCTTCGTTCAACCTGCTTCGCCGGCCAGGGGACCAGAAACTGATCACCATCGCCCAGGAGGAGTTGTCCCCGGTCGAGCGGTAGAAAGAACTACGCGAGAGGAGATACGCAACATGATAGCAGAAGAGTACGACCAGGCAAGGCGACACGCAGCTCTCGCCCGTCGTCCCGCGAATCACGGCTCCCCACTATCGCCTCAAGTCTTGGCCCATCCAGTTCCAAACGGGTTCAAGCTTCCCAACATCGAAACATTCGACGGGACGGACGACCCATTGGAACATGTCAATCACTTCACCGCCATCATGAGGATTTACAGCGCCCCTGATCAGCTCCTCTGTCAGGTGTTCCCGACAACCTTGAAGGGGCAAGCGCGCACTTGGTTCCACTCCCTGCCGAATGGGGCCATCAACAACTTCACAGAAATGGCGCAGCAGTTCGTGGATCAATTCATCGCCAACCGCAGAATCGTCCGAGATCCCTCCCATCTCTCAGGGATCCGCCAAAACAACAGAGAGACACTCAAGGATTTTTTCCGACGCTTCACTACGGAGGCTCAACAAATCCCAGGAGTTGACCCTGAGCTCCTGCGGGGAGTTTTCCTTGGAGGACTCCGCCCAAGTGGATTTTACTCAGCTCTAATGAGAGAAACCGTACCAAGCTATCCCGACCTCGTTCAGCGAGTCGAGGCCCAGATAGCAGCAGATGAAGCAATTGAAGCGCACCGCCGACAGTTCGAGGGGAGTTCGAAGAGGAAGAAAGAGGAGTCGCTGCCGCAAACAGTTCCCAATAAGAACAACAAGCGTCACGACAACTCCAGCCGAGGACGAAGATCTCACCAACATCAGGACTACACTCCGCTGAACACAACCAGGACTAACGTTCTCCTTGCCATCCACGATCATCCCTCTCTCCAGAGGCCTAGGGCTCTTGCACCAAATTCCGGATACCAATCCAAATACTGCGACTTCCATCGAGGCCGCGGGCACAAAACAGAAGATTGTTCGCGACTGAGCGCAGAGATCGAACGATTCGCACGTCGGGGACTCCTTGAAAAATTTCTCCAAACCAAGGATCCTGAATCAACAAGTCAAGAATGATCCAGCAGGGGAGCAATCCCCAAAGGGACAGTCCCGAAGAATAGCATGTTCTATGCCTGACGTATCTACTTGTATCTCGTGTAACAAACAAATATCATTCTATTTATTACTCTTCATCAAGCACCCAAACCTCCAGCGTCATTTTCAATTGTACTGTCTCTCCCAGCACAGAGTGTTCAGATTGTCCGACAATGGACTCTGCCCTCTCCCAGAACAGAGTGTTCAGATTGTCCGACAAAGGACTCTGCCCTCTCCCAGAACAGAGTGTTCAGATTGTCCGACAAAGGACTCTGCCCTCTCCCAGAACAGAGTGTTCAGATTGTCCGACAAAGGACTCTGCCCTCTCCCAGAACAGAGTGTTCAGATTTTCCTACAAAGGACTCTGCCCTCTCCCAGAACAGAGTGTTCAGATTGTCCGACAATGGACTCTGCCCTCTCCCAGAACAGAGTGTTCAGATTGTCCGACAATGGACTCTGCCCTCTCCCAGAACAGAGTGTTCAGATTGTCCGACAAAGGACTCTGCCCTCTCCCAGAACAGAGTGTTCAGATTGTCCGACAAAGGACTCTGCCCTCTCCCAGAACAGAGTGTTCAGATTGTCCGACAATGGACTCTGCCCTCTCCCAGAACAGAGTGTTTAGATTGTCCGACAAAGAACTCTGACCTCCCCCAGAACAGAGTGTTCAGATTGTCCGACAAAGGACTCTGTCCTCTCCCAGAACAGAGTGTTCAGATTGTCCGACAACGGACTCTGCCCTCTCCCAGAACAGAGTGTTCAGATTGTCCGACAACGGACTCTGCCCTCTCCCAGAACAGAGTGTTCAGATTGTCCGACAATGGACTCTGCCCTCTCCCAGAACAGAGTGTTCAGATTGTCCGACAACGGACTCTGCCCTCTCCCAGAACAGAGCGTTCAGATTGTCCGACAACGGACTCTGCCCTCTCCCAGAACAGAGTGTTCAGATTGTCCGACAATGGACTCTGCCCTCTCCCAGAACAGAGTGTTCAGATTGTCCGACAATGGACTCTGCCCTCTCCCAGAACAGAGTGTTCAGATTGTCCGACAAAGGACTCTGACCTCTCCCAGAACAGAGTGTTCAGATTGTCCGACAACGGACTCTGCCCTCTCCCAGAACAGAGTGTTCAGATTGTCCGACAACGGACTCTGCCCTCTCCCAGAACAGAGTGTTCAGATTGTCCGACAATGGACTCTGCCCTCTCCCAGAACAGAGTGTTCAGATTATCCGACAAAGGACTCTGCCCTCTCCCAGAACAGAGTGTTCAGATTGTCCGACAATGGACTCTGCCCTCTCCCAGAACAGAGTGTTCAGATTGTCCGACAAAGGACTCTGACCTCTCCCAGAACAGAATGTTCGGATCGTCCGACAAGAGACTCTGACCACTCCTATAACAAGTGCTTGTACATGTCATACAAAAACGTCGAGCTCTTCTGAACAGAACGACCGGGTGTCCCAAATAGAGGCTCTGATATTTTTCAAAGGACCCAACGTCCACCAGACGCGAGAGCTCGCTCTCCTCCCCCAGTGACCTCATTACTACAACACAAAGCGTCCGCACTTCGCCCTCATGTTAGGTCACGGTGCGAAGCGTCAGCCCTTCGCAGAAACTTTGGGGGTCCTAAAATTGGTCCTATTCAAGTCCGATCTTCGGTACTAACGCCCGACAACACACCTTGCGCACCTCGCCTCAGCGCTGCTTGGGAACCTCGCCTCAGTGCTGCTTCGTCGCATCGCTCCCAAGCTACTCAAGCTTCAACGCTGAACGACAAGCTCGTCACAATCTCCAACACAATCACAGGGCGACCAGCTCGCAACCGAACAAAGCGAGATATAAATTTCTCCCACAACAAGAGCCAAGCAACGGCTTTCGGAAAGCACGCATGACAACAGGCTCATCGTTGCGCAAGTCGCAACAGCTTACCTCTGACATGGTACAATGCGTCGCTCGAATATGACGAGGGTCGGAATTGCCGCAGAAAAATCAAAAAACTCCGAACTCATCCGCGCCAAAACTCGGACTCCGAAGGTTTGGGGGGCTTATGTTATACCATCCATAAAGGCCTTGGGGTGCGTCTAGAGAAAACTCCACTGAAGAGAGATGGGGTCAACGGTCAACACGCAATCGCTCGAATAGAAGAAACCGAGCCCGTCATTCCCGCCGCCAACCGCCAGGAACAGAGCGCGAGAAGAACAAACCGAAAGCGCATGCGCTACCGCACACACGGTAGCGCGCGGGCAGCGCCCCCCGTCGCGGGGGGAACGACCCCGCCGCACACCCTCGGGATGCGGCTCGCGCGGAGCCGCACCCCACAAGGGGAGCGGCCCAGCCGCACCCCTCAAGGGGTGCGGCCAAGCCGCACCCCTCAAGGGGGTGCGGCCAAGCCGCACCCCCCTTGGGGGTGCGGCCGAGCCGCACCCCTCAAGGGGGTGCGGTCCAGCCGCACCCCTCAAGGGGGTGCGGCCAAGCCGCACCCCCCTTGGGGGTGCGGTCCAGCCGCACCCCTTGGCGGGTACGGCCAAGCCGCACCACCCTTGGGGGTGTGGCCCAGCCGCACCCCTCAAGGGGTGCGGCCCAGCCGCACCACCCTCGGGGTGCGGCCAAGCCGCACCCCCCCGGGGTGCGATTCAGCCGCACCGCCCATAGGGCGCGGTCCGACCCCCTCCCCTCGCCTTTTTCCGTAGGGGGGCTCGCAAGGAGCCCTGCCATAGTCGCGCCCCCTCGTCAGGTGCGTCGGATCTCAATTTCTATTCGGGGGACAACTCCCCGCTCCACTGTTCGTTGCGCGCTCAGAACGCTTCTGAGCGCGCTCAGAACGCCCCCGCGCTCGCGCTCGCTCAGAACGTCTCCTAGCGCGTTCAGAGCGCTTCCATGTTTATTGCGCGCTCAGAACGCTTCTGAGCGCGCTCAAAGCATTCTCACTTTTTGTCTTTCCGACTGTCTCACTTTTTGTGTTTCCGACTGTCTCACTTTTTGTCTTTCCGACTGTCTCACTTTTTGTCTTTCCGACTGTCTCACTTTTTGTCTTTCCGACTGTCTCACTTTTTGTCTTTCCGACTGTCTCACTTTTTGTCTTTCCGACTGTCTCACTTTTTGTTTTTCCGGCGTGCTCACTTTTTGTCTTTCCGGCGTGCTCACTTTTTGTCTTTCAGGCTTCTCACTTTTCAGGAACGGCCAGTCTCCTTTTTCGCCTCCAACAGAACTGCCTGAACTGCCCGAGCCGCCCAAGCTGCCCGAAGGGCAAGGTGGTCATTTACGAAAAATGGCGATCTGTGTGCCCCAAATCGGAAAATATGATTCGTCCACCAAGCATTTATGGAAACTGCTAACGGCAAAATTACCGGACCGCCCCCGGCTAAAGCTATAAAAGGAGCCCCAGGGCTTCATTTGAAAGGACCTTGACTTCGGGACCCGGGAGAGCTCCTTGCAGACGTTTGCGGAATTCTCCTTCGGCGCTTGAAGATCTCCTTCGTGGACTTGAAGATCTTCATCATCCCGAAAGGCGACTAGCCTTCTCACTTTCGTTCTCCAGCATTCCCGGAAGGAAAAGGCGACCAGCCTTCTCACTTTCGTTCTCTAGCATTCCCGGAAGGAAAAGGCGACCAGCCTTCTCACTTTGGTTCCAAAAAGGCGACTCGGCTTCTCGCTTTGGTTCCAGAAAGGTGACTCGGCTTCTCGCTTTCGTTCCGGAAAGGCGACTCGGCTTCTCGCTTTCGTTCCGGAAAGGCGACTCGGCTTCTCACTTCCGCTCCGGAAAGGCGACTCAGCTTCTCGCTTTCGCTCCCGAAAGGCGACGCAGCTTCTCACTTTTGTTCTCCAGAATTCTCCGAAGGAAAAAGAACTTAGTTTTTCTAAGGGGTGGCCTGTCACCCTCGAAGCTCTCTCTCTCTCTCTCTCTCACTTGTTGTAACGAGTGGCGGCCTGTCGCACTCGAATTCTAACTCCCAAATTGTAACCCCCAGAAGATAGTGAAGTTTGGTCGGCACAGCTCCGACCGGGTGGTTTTTCACCCTTTCCGGGTTTTCCACGTTAAAAAGTCCCAGCGTACTCGACAAATCTCTAATTGACTGTTTGCACGCTTAGTTCGCTCACGAGCTAAGGTGGTTCAAGTGGACTGGTCTACCAAGAGCCCTAAGCGTTCCGCAACAGTTTGAAGGATCAATGCCAACTGCAATGGCAAGAAAGAGTGCTCGCACTACTGAAGGATCAATGCCGGAGGGGCGCGTCGACCCAGCTCCCTCCCACTCGCTTATCAATGCACCTCCCGGGGAGGAGGCAGTGCCTGCTCCCGTAGCTGGGCTGGAAGTGCGCATGCAGCATATTGAAGAACACCAAGCCGAGATGTTGGCTCTCGTAAGGAATCTCGGGGCTCCTCAAGTCCCGATTCAACCGCCGGCCCTGAACGCACCGCCACCCCCAGTTCCGAACCATGCCCCGAACGAGGAGGCCGTTCGAGAAGGAGAAGCCTCAGAAGGGTTCTCCGACGCAGCAGGCTTCGTTCAACCTGCTTCGCCGGCCAGGGGACCAGAAACTGATCACCATCGCCCAGGAGGAGTTGTCCCCGGTCGAGCGGTAGAAAGAACTACGCGAGAGGAGATACGCAACATGATAGCAGAAGAGTACGACCAGGCAAGGCGACACGCAGCTCTCGCCCGTCGTCCCGCGAATCACGGCTCCCCACTATCGCCTCAAGTCTTGGCCCATCCAGTTCCAAACGGGTTCAAGCTTCCCAACATCGAAACATTCGATGGGACGGACGACCCATTGGAACATGTCAATCACTTCACCACCATCATGAGGATTTACAGCGCCCCTGATCAGCTCCTCTGTCAGGTGTTCCCGACAACCTTGAAGGGGCAAGCGCGCACTTGGTTCCACTCCCTGCCGAATGGGGCCATCAACAACTTCACAGAAATGGCGCAGCAGTTCGTGGATCAATTCATCGCCAACCGCAGAATCGTCCGAGATCCCTCCCATCTCTCAGGGATCCGCCAAAACAACAGAGAGACACTCAAGGATTTTTTCCGACGCTTCACTACGGAGGCTCGACAAATCCCAGGAGTTGACCCTGAGCTCCTGCGGGGAGTTTTCCTTGGAGGACTCCGCCCAAGTGGAATTTACTCAGCTCTAATGAGAGAAACCGTACCAAGCTATCCCGACCTCGTTCAGCGAGTCGAGGCCCAGATAGCAGCAGATGAAGCAATTGAAGCGCACCGCCGACAGTTCGAGGGAAGTTCGAAGAGGAAGAAAGAGGAGTCGCTGCCGCAAACAGTTCCCAATAAGAACAACAAGCGTCACGACAACTCCAGCCGAGGACGAAGATCTCACCAACATCAGGACTACACTCCGCTGAACACAACCAGGACTAACGTTCTCCTTGCCATCCACGATCATCCCTCTCTCCAGAGGCCTAGGGCTCTTGCACCAAATTCCGGATACCAATCCAAATACTGCGACTTCCATCGAGGCCGCGGGCACAAAACAGAAGATTGTTCGCGACTGAGCGCAGAGATCGAACGATTCGCACGTCGGGGACTCCTTGAAAAATTTCTCCAAACCAAGGATCCTGAATCATCAAGTCAAGAATGATCCAGCAGGGGAGCAATCCCCAAAGGGACAGTCCCGAAGAATAGCATGTTCTATGCCTGACGTATCTACTTGTATCTCGTGTAACAAACAAATATCATTCTATTTATTACTCTTCATCAAGCACCCAAACCTCCAGCGTCATTTTCAATTGTACTGTCTCTCCCAGCACAGAGTGTTCAGATTGTCCGACAATGGACTCTGCCCTCTCCCAGAACAGAGTGTTCAGATTGTCCGACAAAGGACTCTGCCCTCTCCCAGAACAGAGTGTTCAGATTGTCCGACAAAGGACTCTGCCCTCTCCCAGAACAGAGTGTTCAGATTGTCCGACAAAGGACTCTGCCCTCTCCTAGAACAGAGTGTTCAGATTTTCCTACAAAGGACTCTGCCCTCTCCCAGAACAGAGTGTTCAGATTGTCCGACAATGGACTCTGCCCTCTCCCAGAACAGAGTGTTCAGATTGTCCGACAATGGACTCTGCCCTCTCCCAGAACAGAGTGTTCAGATTGTCCGACAAAGGACTCTGCCCTCTACCAGAACAGAGTGTTCAGATTGTCCGACAAAGGACTCTGCCCTCTCCCAGAACAGAGTGTTCAGATTGTCCGACAATGGACTCTGCCCTCTCCCAGAACAGAGTGTTCAGATTGTCCGACAAAGAACTCTGACCTCCTCCAGAACAGAGTGTTCAGATTGTCCGACAAAGGACTCTGTCCTCTCCCAGAATAGAGTGTTCAGATTGTCCGACAACGGACTCTGCCCTCTCCCAGAACAGAGTGTTCAGATTGTCCGACAACAGACTCTGCCCTCTCCCAGAACAGAGTGTTCAGATTGTCCGACAATGGACTCTGCCCTCTCCCAGAACAGAGTGTTCAGATTGTCCGACAACGGACTCTGCCCTCTCCCAGAACAGAGTGTTCAGATTGTCCGACAACGGACTCTGCCCTCTCCCAGAACAGAGTGTTCAGATTGTCCGACAATGGACTCTGCCCTCTCCCAGAACAGAGTGTTCAGATTGTCCGACAATGGACTCTGCCCTCTCCCAGAACAGAGTGTTCAGATTGTCCGACAAAGGACTCTGACCTCTCCCAGAACAGAGTGTTCAGATTGTCCGACAACGGACTCTGCGCTCTCCCAGAACAGAGTGTTCAGATTGTCCGACAACGGACTCTGCCCTCTCCCAGAACAGAGTGTTCAGATTGTCCGACAATGGACTCTGCCCTCTCCCAGAACAGAGTGTTCAGATTATCCGACAAAGGACTCTGCCCTCTCCCAGAACAGAGTGTTCAGATTGTCCGACAATGGACTCTGCCCTCTCCCAGAACAGAGTGTTCAGATTGTCCGACAAAGGACTCTGACCTCTCCCAGAACAGAATGTTCGGATCGTCCGACAAGAGACTCTGACCACTCCTATAACAAGTGCTTGTACATGTCATACAAAAACGTCGAGCTCTTCTGAACAGAACGACCGGGTGTCCCAAATAGAGGCTCTGATATTTTTCAAAGGACCCAACGTCCACCAGACGCGAGAGCTCGCTCTCCTCCCCCAGTGACCTCATTACTACAACACAAAGCATCCGCACTTCGCCCTCATGTTAGGTCACGGTGCGAAGCGTCAGCCCTTCGCAGAAACTTTGGGGGTCCTAAAATTGGTCCTATTCAAGTCCGATCTTCGGTACTAACGCCCGACAACACACCTTGCGCACCTCGCCTCAGCGCTGCTTGGGAACCTCGCCTCAGTGCTGCTTCGTCGCATCGCTCCCAAGCTACTCAAGCTTCAACGCTGAACGACAAGCTCGTCACAATCTCCAACACAATCACAGGGCGACCAGCTCGCAACCGAACAAAGCGAGATATAAATTTCTCCCACAACAAGAGCCAAGCAACGGATTTCGAAAAGCACGCATGACAACAGGCTCATCGTTGCGCAAGTCGCAACAGCTTACCTCTGACATGGTACAATGCGTCGCTCGAATATGACGAGGGTCGGAATTGCCGCAGAAAAATCAAAAAACTCCGAACTCCTCCGCGCCGAAACTCGGACTCCGAAGGTTTGGGGGGCTTATGTTATACCATCCATAAAGGCCTTGGGGTGCGTCTAGAGAAAACTCCACTGAAGAGAGATGGGGTCAACGGTCAACACACAATCGCTTGAATAGAAGAAACCGAGCCCGTCATTCCCGCCGCCAACCGCCAGGAACAGAGCGCGCGGAGAACAAACCGAAAGCGCGTGCGCTACCGCACGCACGGTAGCGCGCGGGCAGCGCCCCCCGTCGCGGGGGAACGGCCCCGCCGCACACCCTCGGGATGCGGCTCGCGCGGAGCCGCACCCCACAAGGGGAGCGGCCCAGCCGCACCCCTCAAGGGGTGCGGCCAAGCCGCACCCCCCTTGGGGTTGCGGCCGAGCCGCACCCCTCAAGGGGGTGCGGCCAAGCCGCACCCCCCTTGGGGGTGCGGTCCAGCCGCACCCCTCAAGGGGTTGCGGCCAAGCCGCACCCCCCTTGGGGGTGCGGTCCAGCCGCACCCCTTGGCGGGTGCGGCCAAGCCGCACCCCCCTTGGGGGTGTGGCCCAGCCGCACCCCTCAAGGGGTGCGGCCCAACCGCACCCCTCCAGGGGTGTGGCCCAGCCGCACCGCCCTCGGGGTGCGGCCAAGCCGCACCCCCCCGGGGTGCGATTCAGCCGCACCGCCCATAGGGCGCGGTCCGGCCCCCTCCCCTCGCCTTTTTCCGTAGGGGGGGCTCGCAAGGAGCCCTGCCATAGTCGCGCCACCTCGTCAGGTGCGTCGGATCCCAATTTCTACTCGAGGGACAACTCCCCGCTCCACTGTTCGTTGCGCGCTCAGAACGCTTCTGAGCGCGCTCAGAATGCCCCCGCGCTCGCGCTCGCTCAGAACGCCTCCTAGCGCGTTCAAAGCGCTTCCATGTTTATTGCGCGCTCAGAACGCTTCTGAGCGCGCTCAAAGCATTCTCACTTTTTGTCTTTCCGACTGTCTCACTTTTTGTCTTTCCGACTGTCTCACTTTTTGTCTTTCCGACTGTCTCACTTTTTGTCTTTCCGACTGTCTCACTTTTTGTCTTTCCGACTGTCTCACTTTTTGTCTTTCCGACTGTCTCACTTTTTGTCTTTCCGACGTGCTCACTTTTTGTCTTTCCGGCGTGCTCACTTTTTGTCTTTCCGGCGTGCTCACTTTTTGTCTTTCAGGCTTCTCACTTTTCAGGAACGGCCAGTCGCCTTTTTTGCCTCCAACAGAACTGCCCGAACTGCCCGAGCCGCCCAAGCTGCCCGAAGGGCAAGGTGGTCATTTACGAAAAATGGCGATCTGTGTACCCCAAATCGGAAAATATGATTCGTCCACCAAGCATTTATGGAAACTGCCAACGGCAAAATTACCGGACCGCCCCCGGCTAAAGCTATAAAAGGAGCCCCAGGGCTTCATTTGAAAGGACCTTGACTTCGGGACCCGGGAGAGCTCCTTGCAGACTTTTGCGGAATTCTCCTTCGGCGCTTGAAGATCTCCTTCGTGGACTTGAAGATCTTCATCATCCCGAAAAGCGACTAGCCTTCTCACTTTCGTTCTCCAGCATTCCCGGAAGGAAAAGGCGACCAGCCTTCTCACTTTCGAAAGGCGACTAGCCTTCTCACTTCCGAAAGGCGACTAGCATTTTCAGTAGAAAAAGGCGACTAGCCTTCTCACTTCCGAAAGGCGACTAGCATTCTCAGAAGGAAAAGGCGACTAGCCTTCTCGCTTCCGAAAGGCGACTAACATTCTCAGAAGGAAAGGCGACTAGCCTTCTCACTTTGGTTGTCAGAAGGGAAAAAGACTTAGTTTTTCCGAGAGGTGGCCTGTCACCCTCGGAGTTCTCTCTCTCTCTCCATCATTGTAACGAGCAGCGGCCTGTCGCGCTCGAGTTCTAGCGTCCAAATTGTAACCCCCCAGGAGATAGTGAAGTTTGGTCGGCACAGCTCCGACCGCGTGGTTTTTTACCCTTTCCTGGTTTTCCACGTTAAAAAGTCCCAGCGTACTCGACAAATCTCTAATTGACTGTTTGCGCGCTTAGTTCGCTCACGAGCTAAGGTGGTTCAAGTGGACCGGTCTACCAAGAGCCCTAAGCGTTCCGCAACAATTTCAATACTTGATGTGCACCCATAAATTTCTAGGCACTCCCGAGGTGCGTTTAGAGGAGGCTCGATCCACTAAGGAGAGGTGGAGTTAGTGGGGTCAAAGTCAAACCCATGATCATAGGGGTGGAGGAATCCGCCAGCGCGCGATTCGAACTTCGTTAGGGCCAGGCGCAGTAAAGACCGCACCCCACTACTCGGTGCGGTTAGCCCACACCCCACTAGTGGGATGCAAGTAGCCTGCACCCACTTAAGGGGAGCGGCCGCACCACCCATGGTGGGGTGCGGCCAAGCCACACCCCACCTTGGTGGGGTGCGGGCAAACCGCACCCCCTATGAGCTGGCCTGGGGGGGGGGGGGGGGGGGCGCCAAACCGCACCCCAACATGATGGGGGTGCGGCCAAACCGCCCCCCCCCCCCCCACACACACACACATGATAGGGGTTGCGTGCAAACCGCAACCCCCCATGGTGGGGTGCGGCCAAACCGTACCCCAACTTGAAAGGGGGGGGGGGGGCCAAACCGCTGAATTCTTTCATTGACTGTTTGCGCACTCGGTTCTCTCCCGAGCTAAGGTGGTTCAATTTGACAGGACTACCAGAGCATCGAGTGACCCGCAAGTCTGCAACAATACTTAAATTCACGAGTAACAAAAGTTTGATCACAACCTCTTTGAAGAAAGACATAACAAAAAAGACAAAAGACTGCATCTTTTTGATGTTGTATTCTAACCAACTTTTATTGAAACGTCGAGTTTTTTTTCCAATTTCAGTCTAAGAAAAATTGTCTAAAAATGGTTGAAAAGGTCCATTCTGCAGATAATATTTTTTTATAGTGTTATAGAGATTTACATCGTAAGAAATTATAGGCTGCCTCAAACCAGAATCCGAAGGTAAATCATCAAGCTTAAAGTCATCTCGATGCCTTTTTATTACTCGTGGCTTGTGACTCATGTGCATCTCTCATCGTACTTTTCTGAATTGATCCTACTTTCAAAAAAAATTATCCATAACAAAATTTAATCCACGCATTCACAAAACAGATAAACAAGTGATTTTATCAAATAGATTTCTCAAAACCTGATAATGTAAACAAATTGGATGAACAAACAGATGTTACAGAATCACAGATAGAAGAATATACAGATGATTTGAGATAATTTGAGGAATAAACAGATGGTTCTTCAATTTAATTATTTTTTTACACGAGGAGCACAAGACTACTAATGGATGTTTGGGAAATTTTTAAGGAGAAACCTGTTATGGGTGTACTTTAGGGTTTCAATTCTTAATTAGTGTTCAATTGATGTGACTGTTTTGTTGAGAATTCGAGGGTGACAGGTCGTCTCTCATTACAGTTGTAGAGAGAGAAGGAAAAGAAACTCTGAGGGTGACAGACCACCACTCGTGGAACTAAGTACTTCCTAAGTTGTTACAGTGGGGAGCAATGCGCTCGTCACGATCTGGAGTCTTTTATTGATGCTCAGAAGCTGGAGCGGTGCGCTCGACACGATCTGGAGTCTACGGTTTGTCTCCGGTTGCCAGTGAAGGACTCTGGAGCGATGTGGTTGCTACAATGCGTAGGGTGAAATGTGCACGAGGAGCAATGTGCACGGGGTGCAATGTGCATGGGGCGCAATGTGCACGGGTTGCAATGTGCACGAGGCGCAATGTGCACGGGGCGCAATGTGCACGGTGAAATCTCCAAGGGGTCTTCGAAGGCTTCTTGGGAGCTCACTCGTGCGTAGGAAGCAAGGTCGAATGAAAGGAGGACCTAGGGCCCCTTTTATAGATTTTGAGGGCATCACTTCCGTAAATAAGTAGTTAGGGTGTTCGGCTATCCGCACACGGTAACCAATTTTCCCATCCAAGAACGCATTCTTCAACTTGTACACATGATGTGGCTGAGACTTGGACACGTATCCAGGTGGTTGCTGTACAACCCTCATTCTCCGAGGGTGGGCCCGTCAAAAGGCCACGTAGGCAGAAGTCAAGGTCAACACAGAAGTCTTCCAAAGTTCATCGAACGCAGTCTTCCAGAGTTCGTCGAACGCAATCTTCCAGAGTTCGTCGAACGCAGTCTTCCAGAGTTCGTCGAACGCAGTCTTCCAGAATTCGTCGAACGAAGTGAGATCAAGAGACTCGGTTGTGCGAGTAGGAACTTGCTCGCCCCATGACGAGGAGGAAAGGCCCGCCCGGAGTTCACTACCCGGCCGAGCGAGAATGTCGTAGGTTTGGACATGCTCGCCTATAGGCGACTTACACCAACCAACTCGCCAGTTTAGGCCGAGGTCCTTACCTACTCGCCTGCATATATCTTTGCTAAAAACCCAACTCCAAGGGGTCAGGGATAGTCGCCTGCTCCCCCCCCCCCCTTAGGATTTGTCTATAAATAGACCCCCAGGGATACTAGGAAGAGGACTTGTCAAAAAATTTGAGCTTCACCCCCCTTATAGGCGAGAATCTTCCCTAGCAAGTGCCTTCCTAGTACCAAGCTCGGCCATTCGTGGTTTTGGAGGAGAAGACTCCTTTGAGCTTCTGGGTACGTGGTGAGACCTCCCTGCCGCAGCACCTGGGGTTGTGTTCCCTCTAGTTCGTTCGTCGTAGCTAACCAAATCTTCTCGTTGGACTACTGGGCAAGTAGCCTCCGGCTGCATTGATCCGAATTTTGGAGCCAGGATTTTCCAGGCTTCAACACTTTGGTGCGGTGAGCGTGGATCGTAGTCAGAGGAAGAAAGTCTGGTTGAAAAAGTGAGATGGTTACAGTTAGCGACCACGAGGATGTGGTGGGTAACCCGACCAGAGGTGGCGAGTTCGTAACCTTGGCTGTTTTCGAGGAATTCGCGCGGCTGATAGAAGGCTCCATGCGAGCATCTCTTCAACCTCGCATGGAAGGAACGACGACCTCGCCTCATCGCCCGGGTCCGTCCGAGGAAGGTGCTCTCCCTCAGCGAGCAGGCAGGAGCATGTCGAGGAGTTCGAGAGACCAAGGAGGTCGCAGTTCGGTCTGCAGGCGTCGCAAGGAGCCGGAGGAACTCGGTTCCGCGAGGAGGAAGAGCAGGCGAGATACTTCAATACTCGCCAGGCTAGCGAGTATGGGGGTGATACTCGCCAAGTGGAGGATCGTCGCCAAGTGGGAGGAAGGACCCCCTTTTGCGAAGAGATCGTTGCTGCACAAGTGCCGGAGGGGTTCAGGGATCCCGTGATGAATTACTACTCGGGGAGGGAGGACCCTATCCGGCATATCCAGTGGTTCGAGGATGTAGCCTCCATCAGGACCATGTCGGATTCCTTCAAATGTCGGCTCTTTGCCATCTCCCTCCGAGGGAAGGCTAGGGAGTGGTTCCACCAGTTGCCCGCAGGATCGATCTACTGCTTTGAAGACCTTTGTCGGGGGCTGACCATGCGGTTCGCCACGGCAAAGAAGCTGAAGAAGGAAGCAATGACCCTCTTCCAGTTGGTACAGGGGCTGAAGGAGACGTTGGGAGATTACATCGATTGCTTCCAGGAGGAGGTGTTGGACATCCAGGAGGTGGATAGTCGCACCTTGCAGCTGGCCCTGACTTTCGGCCTTCAGGAAGGGCTCTTTAAGTTGAAGATCAGTAGGATCCCTCCATACTCCTATGGCAATCTCATCGAAAGGGCCAACCAGTTTGTCCAGGGTGAGGCTTCCAACCGCGACTTCCTATCCAGGCTCACCCGAGTGACCAAGGAAGATGAGGAGGAAGAGGAAGAGGAGAAGGACCCCGCGAGGAGAAAGAAGGAAGAGCCCAGGAGGACAGAGAAGCGGAAGTCGGAGGGAAGAGGCAGGGAAGAGAGAAGAGAAAGAAAGCCCAGGAGGGTGGAGCCAAGAAAGAACGATGAGAGGAGGCTCATCGTAGCTCCAGAGCGTCAATAGGAAGAGAGGCGCTACCAAGTCCCCGCTAACCGACCACCGTGGAAGCCGGCCAGGGGACCTCAGCGTCAAGAACGGGGAAGGAGATCCCCGGAGAGAAGACGCTTCGACAGGCTGGAGGGGCATCAGGAGAGAAGAAGGGAAGAAGCGATGGCGGTTGCCAGGCTCGGCAATCGGCAAGGCCGGAAGAACCGGAAGCAGAGGAGGCCGCAGGTAGAGGAGGTTCCCCTCTACTGTGACCTCCACCAGGTGGAGGGGCATGGCACGATGGCCTGCCCAAACTTTTGGGAAGCCAGGAGAAGGCTGGCAGCAGGGGAAGCAGGAGGGGAGCTTCCAAGGATAGAAGCCCCGGTCGAGCCGCCGGCAGTCCAAGCCGTCGGCCGAAGGAGGAACGAAGATCGCGTTGACCACGGAGGTCGAGGAGACCTCGTCCAGGGAGGTAGAGGAATCAGTGTGATCCACAGGGGAGCGGGGAATGAGAATCCCTTTCATGATGCCCTCGTGATTCAAGCCACCATGGAGGACTTTACCGTTGATCGAATTCTGATCGATAACGGTAGTTCCGTGAACGTCATCTTCAAGGAGACGTTTGACGGGCTGGGCGTCGACGTATGAAGAGTCCGGGCGCCGGATGGTCCCCTCTTTGGCTTCTCCGGAGAGAAGAAAGAGGTGGAGGGAGGCGTAGATCTCCTTGTAACACTCGATGACACCTCTCTCCAGTGCCGTTTCGTCATCGTTGACGCCCCGAGTTGCTACAAGGCCATCTTCGGGAGGCCACTTCTCAACACCTTCAAGGCCGTCCCATCCTCCTACCATCAGTGCCTCAAGTACTGCCAAGGGGACATCCAGGTGAGGATCAGGAGCGATCCAAGAGCCGCCCGCGAGTGCTATCTTAGCTCGGTTAGCACCATCAGCTGGATGGCTGACGCGGAGGAGTTCGAAAGGGCGACAGGAGGAGCGGCCCGGCTGGAGGTGTCCGAGGAGGTAGAAGAAATCGAGGTACTCTCCGCAGTGGGTGTATCTGGGTTGCTGAAGATCGGAGGATCGCTGAAGGTCAGCGAGAAGATGGAGATGGAGACGTGCTTGCAGGAGAACGCCGACATCTTTTCCTGGAGTGTTGCTGAGATGCCCGGGATCGACCCAGAGGTTGCTTGTCACCACCTCAATCTCGACTCCGCGGTGAAGCCCGACCGCCAGAAGAAGAGGTCAAGTGCCACCGTGTTGGCCGGACCTATCCGAGAGGAAGTGAAGAAACTACTGGATGCGGGTTTTGTGTCGGAGATCCAGTACCCAGGCTGGGTCTCAAACGTTGTAATGGTAAAGAAAGTTGTGGGCAGCTGGAGGTTGTGTGTAGACTTCTCTTTATTAAATAATAGCTCCCGAAGGATTGTTATCCCTTGCCTAGAATCGATGCGCTAGTTGATTCAGCCGTCGGTTTCCCTGTGATGAGCTTCCTTGATGCGTTTTCAGGATACCACCAGATCCAGATGTATCCCCCCGATTGCCGTAATGTTTCCTTCATCGCTGGAGATGGCTGCTATAGCTACAAAATGATGCCCTTTGGGCTAAAAAATGCAGGAGCAACCTACCAGCGAATGATGGACCTTGTCTTCAAAGAGCAGAAGGGGAGGAACCTGGAGGTGTATGTGGATGACCTCTTGATTAAGAGCAAGAGCGTCCGGGAGCATATATCGGATCTGGTAGAGACCGCTATATGTGCGCAGCGGAATATATCAAGAACAATCCAAAGAGACATATGGATCTTGCTAAAACCATGAATCAAGAAATTGAAGAAAGCATAAAACAATATATACCTTCGCGGGATTGAGTCAATACTCAACCAAGGTGCTCCAAGAAGAAATCTTCTAGGATTCGGAATCCTATTCCAAGTCCTTGTTCTGCACTTGCTATCCGCTCCGTCAACAAACGACTGCTCGTCGGAGGAGTGAGAGTGGAATTGTGTCCACACCTCTACAGAAGTCCACACAAGAGAAGGAGTGTAAGACCCCCCCCCCCCCCCCCCCCCTCCCCAGACCTGCACCGGGTTCAGGGAGGGGGGATCTTACGGCCCAAAGATGGCCACTAGTGCTTCCTAGATGGAAACGACCCACCCTCTCAAGCACTGAGTGGTCTCCTTGTCAGGCACGAGAATCACAACGTCACATCAGAATGCACAGCGGAAGCAATCGAAATAAACAAAACCAAGCACACTGCTTATATTTACATATTTAAATAGGGCCGAAGCCTAATGTTTACAACCACTGCCTCAGGGCTACATAGATCATAACAAAGACCCCAGGCTAGTCCTATACTCTATGACTCACGTCTCGGAAGATAGGGGGAGAGGCTGAAGTGTCTGATCGAGCCATCTCTAAGGCTGGTAGCTCATCCTGCGGTGCGGGGGCTACGCGCTGTCCCATCTCCTGTGATTGGTTATAAGAAATAACCGTTTGTCACAGAGCTAAGTAGAAAATACATCCCCTCCCCGGATCCATATCCGGGGGGGGGCTAAAGGACAGAAATAAATAGCCGAAGCAAAGAAGAGGGTTAGCAGCAGGTAATCATATATATATACACACATATATATATCTATAGATAGGGCCTCCCGCCATACTATCCATAATCGCGCAGTATAGTAAATACACAACACTATCTCGCACATACTCGTACTCAGGTATTCAAACCTGTACTCACACAAAAGACCCTGTGTCGACACAGTTTAGACCGCTTTATTTCAAGCAGGGGAGCTAACCCCGCGGGCCTCACCGATGTGGCCGTCGGTGACAGTGGTCAGTCTTGCCACTTCTGAGTGTAGTCGTACCGTATCACTCAGGCCCTCCTGTACAACTTGGCGTACTAACTGGATGTGAGCGACATCCAGCGAACCGATTTTTAGGCCGACCAGCGGAGGCAAAATTGCAGGTTCTGAGTGGTGATAACCTGCTGTGCACATCCCCCTGTCGCCATGAGTCGTCAACCCACCCGCACCGGTACGAACAGTCTGCGGGCGTGACCGACCCGCCACTTCCAAACAATCTTCAACTGCTTAAATACAAAAAAAGCGCTTTAAGACGCGCGACAACTTACTCAACCGGTTATACGACCTCTGACCGGGAGGTTCAGCGGTATGAGGGCTCCTTACTTGGGGTTAACCTGGGAGGAGGGGCTCAACTCCGGGTTTTCCCCAACTAAGGCCTCGCAGAAGGGAGGATAAGCACCGCTTGCTAGCGTAGGACAGAAGTTAGCGCTGAATTAGAAAGTGCAATATAAGCAGTAAAATAGGCCGGAAGCAGGGGGCCATAATATCAAGCAGTAAAATAGGCCGGAAGCAGGGGGCCATAATATCAAGCAGTAAAATAGGCCGGAAGCAGGGGGCCATAATAACGGGACCAGTGCGAGACTGGAGAAATGAAAGTACTGAAAGCAGTAAATAAGGACCAGTGCGGGACTAGAGAATTGAAAGTACTGAAAGCAATAAATAAGGACCAGTGCGAGACTGGAGAAATGAAAGTACTGAAAGCAGTAAATAAATAAAGGGTTAGTAGTCCAATCACTCCATAACAGGAGGCTTCAACGTCGACTCCGTTCGTAGGAGGAGGTTCTGATTTCTCCCCGTTCATAGGGGTTCTACTCCGTTCCCAGGAGTTTATTTGCGTTCCATGAGATTTAGTATTTTCCCTTTGCCGTGGATTCATTTTTATTATTATCTCGGTGTTACTGTATTGCGGCGTCGACCGCGATCTCGTCTCAATTTTCACGTCGATATTTTAAACCCAATCGATTCCTCAGATCGATACGCATAATTTTATTATACGGCTAAAATGCGCGTCGTGAGGACGCCGATTTATTCCGATGAATTTCGCTCCCTTTCGTGCGTTTATTTTTGCTTGTAAAAGCTTTTAGAGGACCAAAATAATATGTCACACTCCCCAACTCTAATAGTAGTTGTAAAATACCCTTAATTAGAGCCTATGATTTTTGGTGATTTTTCCCAACTCATTTGGCCTTTAAGTTTCTCAAAATAAACCTTTGGTAGGGTTTTAAAAATAGCAAATGACTTCCTAAAAATCCCAAAAAATTACAGGAGGTGCCCCTTAGGGTGGAGCACATTTTTCATTCAGGAAGTTTTTGTCATAACTGCCCCATTTTTCCTCAGAAAAATGGGGAAGTGGGAAAGGCAGTTGGGTTGCGGTTAGAGGCAGGGAGAAGGCGCAGGGGTCTTGCACCCTGCGCCCTCCCGCGGCTCCCACAACGGATCTGCGGTGGATCCGCTGTGTGTGGGGGGGGGGGGGCACACATGTGGAGGCGGGAGGCGGGAATCCAGAAAACGGGAGCCGCCCGATCTCCAGGGGGAGATCGTGCGGCTCCCGTCTATAAGACGGGAGGCGGCCGCCGCCGAGCAGCGGCCGGCTGGGGCCGGCGCCGCCCCCAGTCGATGCACCGGGGGCCGGCGACCACTCCGGTGGTGGTTCGGCGGCCTGTCGCCGCCGCCTGCCACCGGAAAGGAGGTAAGAAGGGGCGGGAGACGGTGGCGTGGCCTGCATGCGCCATGCATGCTCGCCGCGCCATCGCCTCCACGGGGAGAGCTGCCGGTGTCGCCCCCGGTCGGTGCGTCGGGGGCCGGCGACCACTCCGGGGGTGGTTCGGCGGCCTGGCGCCGCCGGCCGCCGCCGGGGGTGGGGTATTTCCTGTACAGGAAATGGGAGCAGAGGGGGGGGGGGGGGTGCTGGGCCACGGGTGCCGCCGAGGCTGCGTCCTCCGGCGGCCCGGCCGCCTCCTTTCGCCGGGGCGAGGGTCCCCGAGGGGGGGGGGGGGGGTGGGCGAGGGACCTGCTCTCCCAGCGCCACCACCGGCGCTGGGGGGGGGGGGGGGTTGGCTTCCACGGTCGTGTCTCCACCCGAGCCTTGCAAGGCTCGGGGTGGTGCTGGCGGCGCTCCGGCGACGGGGAGGGGGTCGGCCTGGCTAAAGGGAGTAGGAAGGAGGAGGGGGAGATGTCTACCTGAGGTGGAGGGGCTCGGGAGGTTGAGGGGCGGTGGTTTGGTTGGGCAGGGCTCCGGCAGGGGGGCTGGCTGGGCTAGCCGGCAGGGGAGAAGGAGGAGGAGGCTGAGAGGGGGGAGGGGTTGGCACTCAGGGAGGGGCTGAGCCCCTCCTTATATAGGGGAGGGGGAGGCCTCCCCTCTCCTTCCTTTTAGCCCACGTGGGCTAAAAGGAAGGGATGGGTGGGGGGAGATATTTTCTCCCCCCCTTCTCTCTCTTGCCCCTTGCCCCAATAGGGGGCTGCCTATCCATGGGCAGCCCCCCTCCCTTGGGGGAGGGGCTTCTCTCCCCCCCTTTCTTTTCTTTTCTCAACAGATTTCAAGCTGGGGGGGGGGGGGGGGGCGGTTTGACCGAGGTCAACTTAGGGCGGGGTCCTTCATGGTCCCGGGGTCCATCAAGATTTGTCGGGGCCGATGCCGAGCTTGTGTGCTTCTCATTTCGTGCGTTGCACTGAGGTGGTCTGCATAGTCCTAAAATGACATACTCTCCATACGACCTCAGATCGAGGCATAATGAACTCCGTTGCGCTTGTATCGTTCATACGAGTCTAATGGAACTGAAAGAAGTCATTTCGGAGTATGTTTGGCCACTATCCCACTATAGTGAGGTAGCGGCGCACAACGATACTCAAAATGGTCGTTTTCTCTAAACGACCTTGGATTGAGGTGCAACGAATTCTGTTGCACTCGTATAGTTCATACGAGTCTAATGGAACTGACAGAAGTCATTTCGGAGTATGTTTGGCCACTATCCCACTATAGTGGGGTAGCGGCGCACAACGATACTCAAAATGGTCGTTTTCTCTAAATGACCTCGGATTGAGGTGCAACGAATTCTGTTTCACTCGTACAGGTCACACGAGTCTAACGGGACTGACGAAAGTCAGATCGGAGTATGTTTGGCCACTATCCCACTATAATGGGGTAGCGGCGCACAACGATACTCAAAATGGTCGTTTTCTCTAAACGACCTCAGATCGAGGCGCAACGAATTTCGTTGCACTCGTATAGGTCACACGAGTCTAAGGGATCTGACAGAAGTCAATTCGGGAATCGTAGCACATAACCCCTCATCGGGTTATGTCTACCGTTCGGGCCTACTTTTATTGGGCTCACTAGGGCCTAGTGACCTGATACGCCCGCAAAAGGTGTATATAAATACGCAAGTGCACGTGCCGTACAAGTAATAAAATGATGAGAAAGTGATCGTTTCCATAAGGAAGTGCTTAACTTAGCGCTCACAAATATTAATTTTTGCCTTTTCTCTAAATTCAAGCAATTAATAATGATTGATAGAGAAACTTAAATAATTCAAAAACAATTAATTACAACTCTAGTTACAGTTACCTAAAATACTTTTACTTCACTTGGATAGATAGTCTCACATGTGATTTTCCCTTGCTATGATGACAAACAATAAAAGTGATAATTCATGAAGTATTAATGATTTTCTTGCAACGATTCTAATTTGGATAACTTTATCTCTCAATCTCCATTATCCGTTTATCACAATTCCTCTAGTCGTCTCCAACTTAGATGAAATTAGAATAACATAAAGGGCTAGAATCACGGTTGCTAATTCAAGAGGAGATCTCTCTCTCTTGGAATTATATTAAGATTTATGATACACTTTCAACGCTCCTCTCTCGAATCTCGCGATGAAGTATAAATACAGAAGTTTTGGTTAAACACTACACGACTCCTCTCTCGAATATCGCGGCGCAAAACAAACGTTCATCTAGCCCGACTCATCTCTCGAATTTTTGCCAAACACTTTAAAGATGAAACATAAACCAAAATCTCAAGAATAAATCATAAATTTAATAAAGATCAAACATCAACACATTCACAATTTATAAATAAAAATCAAGTCATCGTCATAACTAAGGTACTTCACACATGCAAGACCTAGGAAATTAGTTCATGAAGGAAGAGAGAAATCGCAAATCAAAGTAGATCTTACTAGACATGATTAAGGAAATCAAAACGATGTAGGAACCTTTTTAGATTCAGATCTTTCTCCTTAGTGATGGTCCAAGCCTCCTTGCTCCAAGCCCTAGCCGGATTCTTCAAGAGGAAGAAGACCTCCAAGTTCTCTCTCTTTTCTCTTTTTTCCAGAATAATCCCTCGTCCTCTCAGTATTTTCGTCCTCTTAACTCCCTCTCCAAAACTGAAGGGATGCCTCCTTTGGAATTTCATTTAGGCGCCTCTTTTAGAATTCAAAATCTGAATTTCGCCGCCACATTACAACCTGCTAATTTTTGGCGTTGCAACCTGTTTTCTGCATCCGCAATAAATGATCCGGTGCTTCCCCAACTTGAATCCTTTAACCAATCTAGATAGAAAATCATGGAAAATGACCGAAATCAGTCCATTATGGATTAATAAAATATTTAAACATATTTTCTATAATTTGGGGATTATTTTCCTCTTTTTTAATGAAAATTAGAATAAATTAAGTAGAGATAACTTCCTTTTGGGAAGTTATCATGACCCAATAAAAGTCGGGATGTTACAAGGAGAACCCTAGCTTCTTATCGCACAAGAACTAGGTCGGAGAAGGGGTGACCTCAACGTCTTCCACGAACTACTAGGTTCGATTATAGGAAGAGAGGAGAAAAGCTCTAGCGGAATGATTCCGGCGCTGCTCTCACAAATCACAAACTGATTTATATAAATCTGGGTTCGACGAACCCGCAACAACATGCGTTCGACGAACCCACAACAATCTGCGTTCGACGAACCAGCAGAAACCTGTGTTCGACGAACCGATAACAACTTGCGTTCGACGAACCGGCAGAAACCTGCGTTCGACGAACAGACAGAAGTCTGCGTTCGACGAACCAGCAGAAATCTGCGTTCGACGAACTCGCAACAACTTGCGTTCGACGAACCGGCAGAAACCTGCGTTCGACGAACCCGCAACAACTTGTGTTCGACGAATGAAATAAAAAACAGTTCGACTAATCCCTTTAAACAAATTCGCCTATACCCTATAGACGAATTCGACTATACTAATTTGGATATATAAATTCGACATGATTAAGGAAATCAAAACGATGTAGGAACGTTTTTAGATTCAGATCTTTCTCCTTAGTGATGGTCCAAGCCTTCTTGCTCCAAGCCCTAGCCGGATTCTTCAAGAGGAAGAAGACCTCCAAGTTCTCTCTCTTTTCTTTTTTTTCCAGAATAATCCCTCCTCCTCTCAGTATTTTCGTCCTCTTAACTCTCTCTTCAAAACTGAAGGGATGCCACCTTTGGAATTTCATTTAGGCGCCTCTTTTAGAATTCAAAATCTAAATTTCGCCGCCACGTTATAACCTGCTAATTTTTGGCGTTGCAACCTGTTTTCTGCATCAGCAATAAATGATCCGGTGCTTCCCCAACTTGAATCCTTTAACCAATCTAGATAGAAAATCATGGAAAATGACCGAAATCAGTCCAATATGGATTAATAAAATATTTAAACATATTTTCTATAATTTGGGGATTATTTTCCTCTTTTTTAATGAAAATTAGAATAAATTAAGTAGAGAAATAACTTCCTTTTGGGAAGTTATCACCCCACCACACTTAGTCAATTGCTAGTCCCTAGCAACGAAATAATCCAATTTTAAAAAAAATTGAATGAAGAGCTAATATTACGATGCAACACAAATAATCTCAAATCCTTGCGAAATGAATTACATAAGACCTATTCGGGATATTCATCTTACTCAAATGATAAACCTACAATTCAACAAGAGTTCACCCATTCACAAATCCGTTAGCTTGATACAAGATAAAGCTCAATTAAGATTTCTAGTGTCGTGCTTGCTTTTCTTTTAAAATTGTTTACTCCCATTTCACATTTTCACATAGGACTTCTGCATTAATAGGAAGAGATGAGATTATGCTAAATCATTGATTTAACCTTCCCATGAGTTAGTAGTTCAATTGAAAGTAGGACTGACGTTGGCTTGATTGGAAGTGCATGGATAGCTGATTTTTTTTTATACGAGGATGGCATTTCCTAGTTAATGATCTTAACAATTTACCACATTAAGGTGTCCATTGCTAGATTTGGGTTCACATTTTCACTTACTTCGTAGTTGGGATCATTCCGAGTATAGATATACACACCCAGGCCACATATCACTATGATGTTTCTAATTAAACTTTTTTTTAGCTCTTATCATAGTTGGGTTCATTCCAAGCATGCTTACGCACACCTAGGCCGCATATCACTATGACTCACACATTTGGCATCTTTTATAATTTCATCACAATTGGGATCGTTCCAAGTATGTCTAACTATACCCAGGCCACATATCACTACGAAGTTTACTCATTTTTTTTATTATAAAATTCGACTCCCATAAGTGGATAAATTACTAAAATACATCAAGTAGGAAAAATAAGAAAATGGAACATGAAATAGTGTGTATCAAAATGCAAGGCTCAAGCTCTATTATTGTAGTGGATGGTCACAATGGATAGACTAACTAAACTCATGTTTTGGCTATAATCGTTGGCTTAGCCCATGCTCACCCATCCCCATTATATTTCAGAAGTTTATATAAAAATACTAATAGGGAGTAAACTCATTCAAAGAAAGTTGTGCATAACACTTAAAAGAAAAATTGCGCTAACTTCAAATTCATGAGTTGAGCTCTCAAAAATTGTTTGATCCTACCATTTGATTATCATTGAATATATATTACTTGAAACAAAGATTGAGATCAATTGGTTTGAATAAGCCCTCATAAAAATAGGAGGGGTTATGCACCCCCACCACACTTAAACCATTGCTAGTCCCTAGCAATGATCTCAATGAAAATGTAGAGGAGAAAAGTAATTGACAATTTAATGATACAAAAAGTAAGAACAATGTGAAAGCAAATACTCCCCTCATATCTTTCTGCATGTTTCATTGCAAGCTCCCAAGGAAGTCATAGTCCATAAGTTCTTCGTTCGACTCATTCCCGATCAAGTATAACAGGGCTTGTAGGAGTTCATTAAATCTGCAAAGAGCATCACGGAACCAAACACAAGCATAATCATAATAAAGTAGCATTGTATGGAAAGAATTTAACGTTAGCCCTGGACACTTGACTGAGTCAACATTTCTTAGCAAATCACTTCGAGCAACGAAGGTAAGGGAATGCAAGTTATAATGTAAACAAGGTAATATAAAACATGCAATACTGGAGCACTAGTGTTAAAGAAATATTGTCCACAAACATAATCAAACAAAAATCATTCAAAAGGAAGCATATTATCCTCTTCCAGTTCAAAAGAAAACTAGGATAACTGAACAGCTACCGCCTACTCGCTGCCGTCTTCCTCCATCTCGTCTTCATCCTCCTCGGGCTCTTCGTTATCGTCATCCTCGGTATTAGGCACGACATCATCACTGTCATCCTCTTCATAGGCAGTATCCAACCTTTCCCGACCTTTAGTCATCAGATAGCCTCTCTTGTCAAAGTTATTGGAGTAGGGATAACTTGGGACCGGCATTGGGAGTTTAGCCTTGTACATGAGCTGAGCGAGCACATTACACACGTAATCTTGTCGGGCATCAAAATAACAATGCTCATATCGTTGGTACGTCTTCATGTACTCCGTATCCTGCATAAATAGAACGCTAGCCTGAGCTGGGTTGCCTTCATTTAGATTGATTAACTTCGGGGATCCGGGAGGTGGCCTTGTGTATTGCCCCAGGAGAACTGATTTCATTCTTTCATTTTTCTTCTTCGGGGACTCATCCACGACCTTAATGTTCTTCTCTATCACCGTCACCGTGATATGATGACCCACCTGTGCAACTGCGTCTTCTCCCCTTACCACTACACCTGCACTCTTGCACAGCTCGGTAATCAATGTGGGGAACCATAGGTGCTTTGCCTCGTCTTCCCTTATCTTCTTCCGGATGCTATCATGCACTAACTGGCCAACATTAAACTTTATTCCCTTTAGGATACCATAAATGAGGGAGATACGCTCGAAAGAAACAACGTTTGCGTGCCTTGTGGGCAAGATACTTGGATTAATAAACAGTAGCCACACCTTCGCTTCTCGAGATAAGCACTGGGACCTCAATGCCTTCTTTGATTTTAATACCCAATCCGGCTTCATACCAACACACACTACTGCAGCGATTTCTTCCAGTGTGGTTGTGGGTTGCACTACCTCATACGGATTAAGCTCATTGTTGTGCAATTCGAACATTTCATTTATAGCCTTGGGGGAAAAATTTATCATGCGGCCACGAACCAAAATGTTGTCTCCCTCGGTGAACCTAGCATTAGCATAAAACTCATAGACCCACTGATAAACTGCCTCACATCTTGGGTGGCATAAACTTTCCCAACCTAACTTGTGGATTAGGTCTTCATATGCTATTCTCCAATCTCGAAACTCCATTTTGAATCCCCTTTCATGTATAAACGGTATGGATTGGAGGGCATCATAGAGATGTAGCGCCTCATCGTTTACAAACTTAGCATCACCCCTGTGAGCATAGACTTTCACCTTCCCCCTCTTCCCCTTTCCTTTTGATGACATTTCTTCACCCAAAAGAAAAGAACGAAAATGAATAACAATACCTAATGAATCGCAAACACCATAGCAAAAAGCATAGCAAAATGTTAATCAGTACAGGAAACTGAAGGTGCTCCAAGTGTTACCTAATGGATAACGGAGAGCCTAGCCGTGGGATTCGTAGTCGAGATGCGGGATTAGGAGAACAGGTGCAGCCCGCAAGGTTGGTGGAGGAAGTCGACGCCGGGACGCCGCTGATCGTCGTGATGTCTGCTCGCGAAGACGCCCCCCGTTGTGCAATGCTAGCCACCGTGAAGTCTCCGCTTCCGATGCTCGCGTGCCCTAAGTTGCGAAATCGGGGATGGTGTTATATTATGTTGCAGCAAATAGCGGTTTAGGACGGCCGATTTAAGTTAAACTGGAATCAAGCGACCGGTTCAACTGAACCATCACCCGTCTTTTCATTTTTTATGCTCCCACCGAGCCTAGCCGGTTGCAACACGTGATTTCCCTGCGTTGCAACACGGAATCAGAACTGCCAAGATTGTAAGCTACCACCGAGCCTAGCCGGTTGCAACGCGTGATTTCCCTGCGTTGCAACCTAATTTCTGGGAAAATTTCTTTTCTAAAATTTCTTACTACCATGATCCACTTTGCATTCTCGTAACATTTTTTTCTGAATTCCGGTGCAAATTTCTCTCTTCCATCACCTATTTTCCTCAAATTGATAAAGACAAACATAAAACAACCAATCCTAACTAAAAACGATAGAAAATAACATAGATGATGGGTTGCCTCCCACCTAGCGCCTCGTTTAAAATGTCCCGGACGGACGCTTTCCCGATTTCATTTTCATCTGAAGGTTAATACCATCGCCTCGCGCTGGTCACTACCTTCATAATACTCTTTCAATCTTTGTCCATTTACTTTAAACGTTGTTCCGTCCTTCTCGTTACAGATTACTATGACTCCATAGGGGTACACCTCTTTAACTCTGAACGGGCCCGACCACCTTGATTTCAGCTTTCCTGGGAAGAGTCTTAATCTAGAGTTGTACAGAAGTACTAGTTGTCCTATTTTGAATTCCGGCTTCTGCAATCTCGCGTCATGCCATTTTTTTTCTATCCTTATACAATCGGGTGCTCTCATAGGCATTGAATCGAATTTCTTCTAGTTCATTTAAGTGTAGGAGTCTACTCTTCCCGGCCCTCTGATAATCAAAATTCAATTTCTTGATGGCCCAATACGCTCTATGTTCTAATTCCACTGGAAGATGACATGCCTTCCCATATACCATCCTATAAGGAGTCACTCCTATAGGTGTTTTGAAAGCAGTTCTATACGCCCATAGCGCGTCAGTCAGCTTCAAAGCCCAATCCTTTCGGGATGTGCTCACAGTCTTTTCCAGAATTGATTTGATCTCTCTATTAGACACTTCAGCGAGTCCATTGGTTTGAGGGTGATATGCCAAGGCCACCTTATGTGTTACATCATATTTTCGGAGTAGTGAATTAAATTGTGAATTGCAAAAGTGTGATCCCCCGTCGCTAATGATCGCTCTAGGTGTACCAAATCTAGAAAAAATGTTTGTCTTTAAGAACTTAGTACCACCCTTGCATCATTTTTCTGAGTTGCTATGGCTTCTACCCATTTGGGCACATAATCAACTGCTAGTAAAATGTAAAGATTTCCGCAAGAGTTCACAAATGGCCCCATGAAATCGATACCTCATACATCAAAGACCTCTACTTCCAAGATGTTGTTCAGTGGCATGCTAGCCCCTCGCTGAATGTTCCCCGTTCTCTGACATCTATCGCATTTTTTTACAAATGAGTGAGCATCCTTAAAAAGTGTTGGCCAATAGAACCCGGACTCTAATATCTTTATTGAAGTCCTTTCTCCCGAGTAGTGCCCTCCATACGGAGATGCATGACATTTCTCTAGAATACTTTCAACTTCTACCTCGGGCACACACCTACGAATTATCTGATCCGCACAAATTCTAAATAGGTGAGGGGCATCCCAAAGATAGAATTTCACCTGGTGGAGAAATCGTTTCTTCTGTTGATAGCCTATGTCAGGGGGAAATATGTTGCTCACAATATAATTCACCAGATCAGCATACCAAGGGGTGTTTCCCTTAGTGATTGCCAAGATTTGCTCGTCAGGAAAACATTCATTAATCTCTATGTGCTTGTCCCTTTCGCACTCTTGCTCTAGTCTTGATAAATGATCGGCCACTGGGTTTTCCGCTCCCTTCCGGTCCTTGATTTCAAAATCAAATTCCTGAAGAAGGAGGACCCACCTAATTAATCTTGGCTTCGCAACCTTCTTTTCTATCAAATATCTAATGGCAGCATGGTCCGTGTAAACTATCACCTTAGTGTTGATCAAATATGAGCGGAACTTTTCAAAAGCAAAAACTACTGCAAGGAGTTCCTTCTCTGTAGTAGTGTAGTTTACTTGGGCATCAATGAGTGTCTTACTCGCATAGTAAATAGTATGGAAGACCTTATCATGCAATTGCCCCAGCACGGCCCCAACTGCATAGTTACTTGCATCACACATAAGAATAAAGGGTAACGACCAATCCGGTGCTCGAACGATGGACGCGAAAATTAACTTGTGCTTTAATATTTGAAATGCTTCTAAACACTTATCATCAAAATTAAATGGTATTTCTTTTTCAAGCAAGCAAGACAGAGGTTTGGAAATTTTTGAGAAGTCTTTTATGAAATGCCTGTAAAACCCCGCATGACCTAAAAAACTGCGAATGCTCTTGACATTCGTTGGTGGAGGGAGTTTCTCTATGACTTCTACCTTTGCCCGGTCAACTTCCAGCCCCTTCTTGGACACCTTATGTCCTAAGATAATTTCCTCTCGTACCATAAAATGACACTTCTCCCAGTTAAGAATTAAATTAGTTTCCACACACCTAGACAACACTCTCCTTAGCACCCTCAAACAGCCCTCAAATGTCTTCCCATATACCGAAAAATCATCCATGAAAACCTCAATTCCCTCCTCGATTCCTTCCATAATTCCTTCGGCAATTAATTCAGCAAAGAGAGAAATTACGCAGCGTTGAAACGTTGCGGGGCCGTTGCATAATCCAAATCCCATTCGACGGAATGCGAAGGTCCCGAATGGGCATGTAAATGTGGTCTTCTCTTGGTCTTCGGGGGAAATCATAATTTGATTATACCCCGAGTACCCTCCTAAAAGACATAAATATTCGTTACCCGCTAATCGATCTAGAACTTGGTCAATGAATGGGAGTGGAAAATGGTCTTTTCTGGTTACTTTATTCAATTTACGATAGTCTATACAGATTCTCCAACCCGTTACTGCTCTTGTAGGTATGAGTTCGTTATTCTCATTATTGACAATGGTCATCCCACCTTTCTTGGGCACACACTGTACCGGACTCACCCACCTACTATCCGAAATAGGATATATGATACCGGCATCAAGCCACTTAATTACCTCTTTCAACACTACCTCTTTCATTGGGGGACTGAGTCGACGTTGAGGTTCAATGGACCCCTTTCCCTCGTCTTCTAACAATATTTTATGCATGCATATAGACGGGCTAATCCCTTTCATGTCGGCTAAAGTCCATCCAATGGCGCTTTTAAATTCTTGTAAGACTTCAAGCAGTCTTAATTCTTTTTCCTCTTCCAAGGATGTGCTAATGATCACAGGTAAAGTGTTTCCTACGCCAAGAAAGACGTATTTCAAATGTGTTGGTAGTGGCTTTAAATCAAGTGTTGGTGGCTCAATAATAGAAGGGTTCATTATCTTAGGTTCACTGGACCTACTAATCATCTCGAATTTATTAACCACTTCCACGTTTTCATAAGAATTCAATGCCTTAGCAAGCTCCTCATGTTCTAAGTCCTCTACAGCTTCCGCGTCTTCCTCACTTTCTTCTTGAGTTAAAAGAGTTAACAATCTATGATCTAGTTCATCATCTGCATGTGCCAACCTAGTGGGCACTACAACTTCCTTTATAGAAAAACATTCCTCCTTGTCATCGGGGAATTTCATAGCCTTGAGAACGTTAAACGTCACCTCCTCATTATTTACCCTCATGGTCAACTCACATTTTTGTACATCGATAAGGGTGCGTCCTGTTGCTAGAAATGGACGACCTAAAATGATAGGCACCTCCTTATCCTCGTTCATGTCTAACACAACAAAATCAGCGGGGAATATGAAATTCTCAACCTTTACCAAAACATCCTCAACTACTCCCTTAGGGAAGGCTAAAGATCTATCCGCTAGTTGGAGGGTGAGGGAAGTGGGTGCAATCTCCCCGAGACCTAATTTTGTATAGATAGACAGCGACATCAAGTTGATGCTAGCCCCCAAATCGCACAAAGCTCTCCCGGCAAAATCTATTCCTATCGAACATGGAATTGTAAAACTACCGGGGTCTTTTAATTTCTTTGGTAATTTCATTTGTAAGATTGCACTGCATTCTTCGGTAAGCGCTACCGTCTCCTTATCAACGAACCTCCTTTTCTTAGATAAAATGTCCTTCATGAACTTAACATAGCTAGGCATTTGTTCTAGTGCCTCAGCAAAGGGAATATTAATGGACAACTTTTTGAACATGTCCATGAATTTTTGAAACTGTGCGTCCAGTTTAGACTTGTTGAGTCTTGATGGAAAAGGGGGTGGAGGATAGATTATTTCTTTCTTCTTACTAAGTGATTTATTTTTATCAGTCAGTTCCCTTTCCCTATCTGCACTAGGACCTTCTTCTTCTACATCATGGATTCTCACCGTTGTCCCACGCTTCTCTTCTTCTCTCGCCTTTTCAAGCAATCCGTCCCCACTTGCTATCTCTACCCCACTCCTTAATCCAATGGCCTTGCAGTGCCCATTTTGATCATTTCTACTTGGATTGGGTGTAGTGTCAGAAGGTAGTGATCCTATCTGTCTTTGGTTCATTGCATTTGCTAGTTGACCTAAGGTTGTTTCTAGGGAACGTAAGGAGGATTCAATTCCTACCATCTTAGAGTCATACTTTTGAAACATACCGAAGATGAATTCATCAGTTGCTCTCCTAGGGTGAGATTGTTGATTAGAAGAATTATTTGCATTTTGATTAATGTTTTGGTTGAACCCGAGTGGTTGATTCATCCCTTGATTTGTCTTCCAAGAGAAGTTTGGATGATTCCGCCACTCCGGGTGATAATGATTTGAAAACCCCAGCGGAATTTGCCTTGGTTGCCCTCCCACATAATTTGCTTCTTCAGTTATTTGATTTAGTTGTTCGACTGTGAGCGGGGCACTAGTTGTAGGGGTTGAAAGTGAATCTAATCTTTTGTTAATTAAATTGAACTGCGATGCCATCTGTGCGGCCAAAGAAGTGATTTGGTCCACCTGATGGACTCCCGCTGGGTTGCTATTAGTTTGTCTCTCGTATGCTTGATAGTTATTGGATGTTAAGTCTTCTAAGATAGCATACGCGTCTTCAGGATACTTATTCATTAATGAGCCCCAACGGCTCCATCAACTAAAATCATGGTTGCAGTTTGCAGCCCATTGTAAAATGTGGACACCTGCTAGTGTTGGTGCAACCCATGATGATGACATTTTCTCAACAACTCTTTAAAACGCTCCCATGCGTCGTAAAGAGTTTCCCCGTTACCTTGTAAAAATGTTGTAATATCTCTTTTCAGTTTTGCAGTCTTAGAGGGTGGAAAATATTTGTTCAGGAACCTATCGACTAGTTCGTCCCATGTGGTGATACACTCATGTGGTAACGAGTCTAACCAATCCTTAGCTCTACCTTCTAAGGAGAACGGAAATGCTCTCAACAGGAGTGCATCTTCCGATGCTCCATTGAACTTAAACATATCGCAAATTGCTAAGAAGGTTCGTAAGTGGGAATTTGCATCTTCATGACCTAGACCCCCAAACTTATTATTTTGCACTTGTTGCATAATTAGCGGGTCCATTTCAAAAATTATTAGCAGCGATTGCTGGTCGAGCAATGTTGAAGTGCAAACCTCCCCTTAGAGGTGTGCTATACTCATGACAAGTCATACGTGGTGCTGGAGGTTGGACATTTTGATCCACCTGACCATCATTATTATTAGCATTAATTGGTGCAGGGTTATCCATCGCAGGATGAATAATATTGACAGCTCTAAAGCCTCTCCTGTTTTGTCTACAGGTACGCTCAATTTCAGAATTCAACGGCAATAATTCTACTTGCCTATATCTGGACATACACCGAACAGGACTCAAATAGACAAGTAAATTAAAAGAAATAACACGAACAAACAAATGCTTGATCTCTAAGTACTAAGGGTTCACAAATATTGTGAGAAATAAAACACTAAATTAGCGCGCTTCCCCGGCAACGGCGCCAAAAACTTGATACGCCCGCAAAAGGTGTATATAAATATGCAAGTGCACGTGCCGTACAAGTAATAAAATGATGAGAAAGTGATCGTTCCCACGAGGAAGTGCTTAACTTAGCGCTCACAAATATTAATTTTTGCCTTTTCTCTAAATTCAAGCAATTAATAATGATTGATAGAGAAACTTAAATAATTCAAAAGCAAACAATTACAACTCTAGTTACAGTTACCTAAAATACTTTTACTTCATTTGGATAGATAGTCTCACATGTGATTTTCCCTTGCTATGATGACAAACAATAAAAGTGATAATTCATGAAGTATTAATGATTTTCTTGCAACGATTCTACTTTGGATAACTTTATCTCTCGATCTCCATTATCCGTTTATCCCAATTCCTCTAGTCGTCTCCAACTTAGATGAAATTAGAATAACATAAAGTGCTAGAATCACGGTTGCTAATTCAAGAGGAGATCTCTCTCTCTCTCTCTCTTGGAATTATATTAAGATTTATGATACACTTTCAATGCTCCTCTCTCGAATCTCGCGATGAAGTATAAATACGGAAGTTTTGGTTAAACACTACACGACTCCTCTCTCGAATATCGCCGCGCAAAACAAACGTTCATCTAGCCCGACTCATCTCTCGAATTTCTGCCAAGCACTTTAAAGATGAAACATAAACCAAAATCCCAAGAATAAATCATAAATTTAATAAAGATCAAACATCAACACATTCACAATTTATAAATAAAAATCAAGTCATCGTCATAACTAAGGTACTTCACACATGCAAGACCTAGGAAATTAGTTCATGAAGGAAGAGAGAAATCGCAAATCAAAGTAGATCTTACTAGAAATGATTAAGGAAATGAAAATGATGTAGGAACGTTTTTAGATTCAGATTTTTCTCCTTAGTGATGGTCCAAGCCTCCTTGCTCCAAGCCCTAGCCGGATTCTTCAAGAGGAAGAAGACCTCCAAGTTCTCTTTCTTTTCTCTTTTTTCCAGAATAATCCCCCCTCCTCTCAGTATTTTCGTCCTCTTAACTCCCTCTCCAAAACTGAAGGGATGCCTCCTTTGGTATTTCATTTAGGCACCTCTTTTAGAATTCAAAATCTGAATTTCACCGCCACGTTACAACCTGCTAATTTTTGGCGTTGCAACCTGTTTTCTGCATCCGCAATAAATGATCTGGTGCTTCCCCAACTTAGATTTCTTTAACCAATCTAGATAGAAAATCATGGAAAATGACCGAAATCAGTCCAATATGGATTAATAAAATATTTAAACATATTTTCTATAATTTGGGGATTATTTTCCTCCTTTTTAACGAAAATTAGAATAAATTAAGTAGAGAAATAACTTCCTTTTGGGAAGTTATCATGACCCAATAAAGTCAGGATGTTACAAGGAGAACCCTAGCTTCTTGTCGCACAAGAACTAGGTCGGAGAAGGGGTGACCTCAACGTCTTCCACGAACTACTAGGTTCGATTATAGGAAGAGGCGGCGACTGTAGGAAGAGGAGAAAAACTCTAGCGGAACGATTCCGACGCTGCTCTCACAAATCGCAAAAAAAGGGGGGGGGGGCGGTCTAAGTTTCCGTCTTCCGTAAAACGTAAGAGCTCAGCCGTCAAAACCTAAATCGCAAACTGATTTATATAAATCTGGGTTCGACGAACCCGCAACAACTTGCGTTCGACGAACCCACAACAATCTGCGTTCGACGAACCAGCAGAAACTTGTGTTCGACGAACCGACAACAACTTGCGTTCGACGAACCGGCAGAAACCTGCGTTCGACGAACCGACAGAAGTCTGCGTTCGACGAACCAGCAGAAATCTGCGTTCGACGAACTTGCAACAACTTGCGTTCGACGAACCGGCAGAAACCTGCGTTCGACGAACCCGCAACAACTTGTGTTCGACGAATGAAATAAAAAACAGTTCGACTAATCCCTTTAAACAAATTCGCCTATACCCTATAGACGAATTCGACTATACTAATTCGGATATATAAATTCGATTAAACCATTTAGCCGAATTTTGACTTAGCCGAAATCGTCTAAACACTTTAGCCGAATTCGTCCAAACCTATTAGCCGAATTTGACCCAGTTCGGTTAAACACTTTAGCTGAATTTGTCTAGTATAAGTCCAATCATGTAAACACTTTAAATGATTTTTCGTTGAGACATTCTCAACTTAATTCCAAACAGTCATAAGAATGATCCTCTACTCACATCCAATATGAGCAAGATCAACTCAATTCTTTCTCTAATTTCTCCAAGCACTTTTATGTGCGATCCTATAGGCTCATATCGCGCTGGCAGTGAGACTAGATATTTGACCACTTCCAGATCACCATGGAAGCACCAACAGTCTCCCACTTGATCTTGAACGTATCAAATAAAAGTCTCACAAATAATGAGCGGCATCTAGCAATGCATCATTGCTACCCAAGCAATAAGAGTTCATAACTCAACAAGCCTGTCATGACCAATGTATCAGTGTTGTCATGTCCCTCTGTTCTTTACATCCGGATAGAACTAGAGGCATGGACCGTGTCACCCTCATAATTGTTCAATCCCAGTTTCTTGATCTAGAATAGACTGTCTGAAATTGGTGAGCTCAATATCACATATTGACTCAACCAAGCATGGCCATGCATTTCTCAGTCTCATTCCATCAAGGGGCCCATGGATGTAACTCCTGTCATACAAGAGGACAAATCCCATTTCTGCTCACACACAAACATCCAAATGATTTGTAACATACCCAACAACCACCCTTATCGTCAACCTTTCTCAAGAGAAGACTTTAGATGGCATCAAAGTACGCTCTTCCTCACCCAATGAATGCTGTGACTTCAGGTCAAAGGACCACAAACACCATTGTCACTTGAGACCTACTTGTGACACGTTCATATAAAAATCCACAAAGTAGTCTCACGGGGGTCTGTCCAGTACAACTTGTTCTTAACAAGCACCCTTGTGATGACTTGATATCACAATATCATGACCTATGAGAACTGGTCATCAGTCAACACACATGCTAGTCTTCAGGTCTCATCCTCGCCCTAATTTCTAGGATGATACCTCGACCAGGGACCATTTAAGAATGAAGCTTCATAAAAACATAAGCCCTCACATTCAAGTCACGTACTTGAATTCCTATGGAAGCAAACATTCTAAGGGCATTCATTATGTTAATTAGTCTATCATATAGAAACAGTTGACATAATAAAAAGAACTTGCCATAAATATAAAATGAAACATACAGTACATAACACAATTCATCAAATGAATAAACAACCGACAAACATGCAATCCACAAGGCTCCCACTAAAGATGATCATTCAGGTATCTAATACCCATTGATCTAACATGACCATCATGCTTCCTTTGCGTAAGAGGCTTTGTCAGTGGATCCGCAATGTTATCTTCAGTCGGTACTCTGCAAATGCTCACATATCCTCGATCGACAATCTCTCGAATAAGATGGAACCGCCGAAGTATGTGCTTGGAGCGCTGATGAGATCTAGGTTCCTTAGCTTGGGCAATTGCACCGTTGTTGTCATAGTAGAGAACTACAGGATCAACAATGCTAGGAACTACATCTAGCTCGCCGATGAATTTCCTAATCCACACAGCCTCCTTTGCCGCATTTACGACAGCAATATACTCGGCTTCTGTCATAGAATCGGCAACTGTCTCCTGCTTGGAACTCTTCCAACTTACAGCTCCTCCATTGAGGCAAAATACAAAACCTGATTGGGACTTCGAATCGTCCTTATCAGTTTGGAAGCTAGCATCCGTGTAACCACTTACAACGAGCTCTTCCTCTCCACCATACACCAAGAACATATCCTTAGTCCTTCTCAAGTACTTTAGGATATTCTTGACAGCTATCCAGTGACCATCACCAGGATCAGACTGAAACCTGCTCGTCATGCTCAAAGCATATGAGACATCGGGTCGAGTACACAACATTGCATATATGATTGATCCAATTGCCGAAGCATATGGAATCATCTTCATGTGGTCCTTATCTTCCAAAGATTTCGGACACAGGTCCTTAGAGAGACTCACACCATGTGACATGGGTAAGAATCCTTTCTTAGACTCAAGCATGTTGAACCGTTTCAACACCTTGTCAATGTATGTACTCTGGGTCAAACTCAGCAACTTCTTCGATCTATCTCTATAGATCTTAATACCAAGTATGTAAGTCACTTCACCCAAGTCTTTCATAGAAAAGCAGTTCCCTAGGTTGTTCTTAACAACTTGCAGGGTTGGAACGTCATTCCCGATCAGCAGCATGTCATCTACATACAATATCAGGAAGACAACAATGCTCCCACTAATCTTCTTGTAAACACAAGGTTCATCTTCGTTCTTGATGAAACCAAACTCTTTGATTTTCTCATCAAAGCGCAAATTCTAACTTCGAGAAGCTTGTTTTAATCCATAAATGGATCGATTCAACTTGCATATTTTAGTGGCTTCACTTGGAGATACAAAACCCTCGGGTTGTGTCATATACACTTCCTCAAGGAGGTTTCCATTAAGGAAAGCCGTTTTGACATCCATTTGCCAGATCTCGTAGACATAATACGCAGCAATAACAAGTAGAATTATGATGGACTTGACCATGGCTACAGGGGAAAAGGTCTCATCATAGTCAACACCATGAATTTGCCTGAAACCTTTAGCCACCAGCTGGCCTTTGAATGTCTGTACATTCCCATCCATGTCGGTCTTCTTCTTGAAGACCCACTTGCACCCTATGGGTCATACCCCTTCAGGTGGTTCCACCAAGGTCCAAACTTGGTTTTCATACATGGAGTCCATTTCAGATTTCATGGCCTCAAGCCACTTCTCGGAATGAGGTCCATATATAGCATCTTGATAGGTTGCAGGCTCATTGTAACATCCCGATTCGAGCTAGACCCCTTGTGCGCGTTTTTGAGTCAAGCGAGTTGACTCGAGCTCGGGGTGTACTGAGGGCCAGGCTTGCACCTGAGCCGGGGAAGTGCACTCGACGAATGCGGCGAGTACCAGTTCTATTCTTTGTCCCGATGTTTGCTGTATCGGGATCCGAGCCGTCCGGAGAGCATGACTTGAGCGATAAAACTCGAAGGAGGCGTACTGCCTTGAAGGAATTATAGTGCGTACGTTAGCTCAAATGACACGGTGTTCAAATGGCGTACATATGAAGTTGGCCAAAATCAGTCGCCTTGAGCTACACGATGTCTCAAATATAACTATTGTGCAGATGACCCCATAATCGACCTTAGTTGGTTCTGTTAGACTCGTAAAGCTGATACGAGACCAACGGAGTCGACCGCACTCAAATTCCGATAAGTATCAGAGAATTATCGTTCGGGCACGGTCTGCGAATAACGTATTTATTCACGGTTGTGAAATCGAGCGAACGGTCTCGGAATTCACCCTAGTCAGTTTTGTTAGACTCGTGAAGCCTATACGAGTTCAACAAAACTGTCTGCGCTCGATTCTGATGAGATCGGCGAAATTATAATGTGGTTTGCGAATAACATATTTATCCAAAGTGGTGAAATAGGCGAAACGACCTCTCAATTGACCACAATCAGTCTTGTTAGACTCGTCACAATAGTACGAGTTCAACGGATTTATCCGTTCGCGATTTCGACGTCATTTGGACAGTTTTCACGTTTAAGTCAAATTTGGCCGCAAACACTCCTACAAGCATAAAATGAGCAAACGAACTCGGAATTGATTTCGGATCGTCCCGGTGGATGTGTGTCAGCGAGACGATCAAAACGAGCCCATCCGGGGCAAATTCCGAGCCCTATAGAGCGATATACGAGCGTTTGAATGCTAAATATTTATATTATTATTATTATTACTATAATTGTTATATTACATACATATATAAATATAAAAGATTAGGTTAGGAAGCTTACCTCCCGAGCTCCTCCCTGCTATCTGACGGCGCTCCCCTCCTCCACTCCCGATCCCGGCTCCGACGACTGCTCCGATCTCTCTCCTCCACTGAGATGCTCTCCTCCAAGGTTCTACCAGCCACGTCCATTTCCGACTAGCTCCATCTCCAAGCTCTGTTTCGGTGCCCCCCTTTTCAAATACCCGAACCTCCACCTCCTCTCCCATGGCAACACAACCTCTTTCTCCGACGAGCTTCACTTATCTACAAATCTAGCCGAACTCCCTCTTTCCAAACTGAGTAGCATTGCCTCCTTCTCCTCCAGTTCAAGATCTGACCACTAAACAAATTTGGGCTGCCACTTTTCTTGCTCCGGCGAGTTCTTCTCCGTTTCTGGCGACGACGCTCCAACCAAGAGCTTCCTAGCTCTCAAATCAATAGTTTAATGTCTCTCCAAGGAAGCTCAAAACATCAATGCTTTCTATTGTGAAGATCTCTCCAAGCCCCATGGCTGAGTTACATCTCTAAGCAGCCAGGAAACTCCAGATCTGGGCGTGTTCACTGCATTTCAGCAACTTGACCTCGCTCTTCAAGCCAAAACAGCCCACTCAAAGAGTTCGACTCCTCTTTGGCGACGTTTGTCGGGGTTCAGATCGACGAGATCCGACCAGATTGGGATCGACGGACAAATGCCGCATACGCGGCTATTGGGTAGCATGCATGGACACTCGGTGAGCTTCCTCCCCTCTCCCTTGGTGCTAGTTTTCTAGATCACACTAGGTGAGATATCGATCTCAATAGAGTCGATTGGAGAGCAAGCCATGAAGAGACGGCCTGAAATAAATGTTCCGGGTAAATGTTCCGGCCACTTCCGACCGCTAACACGTCACCCGTCGATGTACCTCAAAGCGAGGAAGGTGGTGGCGGTGTTAGTCGGTCGGTTTGGGGTTTTTGGTGGTCGACGAAGAGATGTGTTATATTTCAGGTTGGGCAGATCGCAACCCTAGGCTGGAGGTAGACGATGAGGTGATCGTCTGATGTGCTTAAGATGTGTGCTAGTAATTTTATTTTAATAACTGCAATTTTCTTTCACTCTTACATAGTCGAGTTTAAAAAGAATTTTATGTACCTTAGGCGCTGAAACGAGAATTTTGCTCAACATAAAAGTTGTAGCTTATGGCCTTACCCTTTTATGGGGCTTTAAATCATTAGGATCGGTGCCCTACAATACCCTGGGTCCTCCATCTACTGGAGGGTACCCTAATGGTGCCCTGGACCTTACTTTGTGAACATTTCCGCCTTACTCAAAGGTATAGGACTAATTTTTGGGGCATGAGTGTATGTACTTTGGACAGCCGTACTACCAAAATATTAGAGTTTGTGGGAATTATTTTTCTGTAATTTTTACCAAAACTTGATTCTCTAAAATGAAAATTATTGGGGTTTATCAACCCATGCGGACCCAAATCTTGGGTGGCATGATAGTTAGGGCATTAGTAGTCTATGATAAAGATATTAGCTCCATTAGAGGTCAGCATGTGGGTGGATACCCAATGCTTGATATGGGTAACTTATGTTATGGTGTGCTAATAGCTATATTTCTATACATAACCTATTTTGATATTCTCATAACCTTGGCTTGGGGGAATCCAACAAGGGTGGGCATGGTGACCTAGGGAAAAATTATGATCTTCTGACATACATGTGTTCATGTCAAATTATCTCTTTGGAATTTCCGAGAGCTTGTGGTGTTGATTTTCTTGAAGAATTTTGATGATTAGTAAGTGTCACATTTATGTATTAGTGAAATAATCGTGATTAATTAAAATTGAAAAATATGAAACTTTGTCACGAGTATATTTAGGGCATGTTACACCTTTAGTGGTTCTGCTGGAATTTTTGGAGCATGTTTACCTCTGATTATTAATCTATGTTGGGTTAAGAGCAATAGAAGAATAATTTATTTACCCTAGATAGTTGTATTGGTTTGACCTCAAACTTTGGCTATGTTTATTTTAAGACATGGTAGGTCACTTAAAATTTACTTGGAATTGTGGGGCTAGTATTTTATATAGTTCATGTAGAAATATGATTTTAGCACCTAGTGAATTAATGAATTAAATATGGCTAAATTACCTTGGAAATTCTAAAATTATGGTTAGATGTTTATTTCAGTCATATGAGCCATCAGTGAAAATTTCCTTAAAATTTTGGGATGATTATTTTAGGACTTAACATGTATAGTGACATTTTGGTAATTATGTCCAATTATTAAATAACATGCTAAATCACTTTAGAGGATTATGAATCTTTGTCCATTAACTTAAATTAACATTACATATCTCTGGTAATTTTATTGGACGATATGGACTTATATAATTTATACTTCATATGTAATTTAGCATGTGTCACATAATTTGATATATATTATTAATGATCAATTTGACTGAGAAAATTATGAATTCTGGATCATGACCTACATAGGTTAGTGGGAACCGATGATAATTATATCAGATCATGAGGATAAATATTTTGAGGGTTCCACCTTTGGGGTAAATATAGTTCGCTTGAGTGGTCTGGGTTTAGTAAAAATTGAGTTTTGAGCTTAGACCTTCTAAACCTCATGAGACTTGGGAGAAACTTGGAGCATAGCATTAGGAGATCAGATTTATCCTTTAAACCCATGAGGGGCTACCACTTAAGGTCAGGTTAAGGCTAAGTCAAGAGTTAAAGTTAAGTGCGAGCTGCGCTTAGCCCAATTAGGCAAAGTGGGAGTCGAAGTCTAAATCCACTTAACTATTAGAGCAACACGAAATGTGAAGTGAAATACATCCACCAACTAAATTAAATATCTTTAGAAAGAGGAATTTGGGATTCATCCCATCACATTCCCTAGTACCGTTGAGAGCCCTTCACCGGGTATACCTCGGGAAGTCCAAGATTAACCCTAAGCTGTAATATCACTTAAATGTAGACAAGAGTAGCCTATGTAGGGTATTGTTAGAAATTCTAAACCTCCTCCCGGGTGTGGGAGTGACAGGTGTGTGGTATACTTGGTTGGACGAGCTGGAGGCTCGAGGGGAGGATAGCCCCGTTAGTTCTTGGATAATTGTGGCAGGTCTTCGGTACTAGGCAGGTCATCACACCGACCGCGGTACGTGGACTTTGCGGGTGTGTTGGGGTCTAAGGGGCCAGCTTGTCTGCGTGTCGGGATGACAATTCCTCGAAGACACCTTCCACTTAGCTCAAAGCCTGGTGGACTCCAGCAAAGAGTACGCAGAGCTCCGCGGTTGTTTAGCGTCGAGGCGTACGTGCGGTCTAGGACTGGTAGTGTGCATACCCGCCTAGGAGTGGACGGCCCGGTCCGCTACCACCGTGTGTCACAGCGGTTGGTACCCGAGAGGTTGGCTTCCTTTCAAACAGAGGGAACTACAAAGGTCTATGCGCATAGAGTCGTGTGTGTGAGTTTTATTGCATAAAACATTCATGGCATAGCATAGCATACGCACTTGCAGATCCTCATCATATAAATTAGTATGGGCTCTTTTATATAATGAGTTACATTTTGGAAACCTTAACTTATAAGTTTGTATGGGCATTCATATAAGTTAGGGTACGATTATTGATAGATTGCTATTTACTATTACGCTGCTCTTACTCTTTCTTACTTCCTACTGCTCTTTATTACTGCTTCAATTATTGTACTCACATTTATAATGCTTGGACTTGTGTAGTGTAGCTCTTTATACACTTGTAGTTCTATTTATACACATGTTAGATATACATTTAATTATGTTGTTGAGAGCCACTGTCACCTGCTTCTTTTGTTATACCCCTTGTTGTCCTCTGCTTCTTCCTTTTCTTCCGCCCGGTGCTTTGGAGTCGCCGGGGGAGCGGATGGGAAGCCACTTAGTCTTTGTGACTAACGGTTGTTACACCACTATTTTTAGGAACACACCCAGCTGGAGCAGTACCGGACAGATCAGAGTGATAGGACTTGGAGACATGTTGCAGCTTTTGCAACAACACCTTCTGATACGGTTGTGAGGGATTGTAGTTCTTGTTGTAGACTTCCGCTATACCTTGTTATAGTATATTTGGGAGCTCTTTTTGCTTCCCGTCATTTATATATTTTGTGGACATTTATACTTTGTGAATTATGGAGTCTTTGAATATATTCAATTTATTGATGGGTTGGCAAATGATATTGGTAATAGCCGGCAGAATAGGCGTCTTGTGGTACAGGTTAGCCCGTGTGCTGACGCTACCGCAAGGCGGTTGTTCTGGGCATAAGACTCCCCTCGGCCGTGTTTTGTGTTCCGGGAGGGGGATCTTACACTCATCATCATGATCCATAAGCAACACACTACCTATTTGAGACACGAGAAATCCATACCTCTCAGGCTCAAATCTTGGTCTATCAGATCTACGTAGGACTTGTGTTTCTTGAGCAGGTTCTCCAGCTACAACAGATTGTAGTCCTTGCTCAGGTTCCAATTCACGTTCATTCATTGTTTGTGGTTCTTGAACCTCTTCAAGTTCCACCTTTTCAGTTTTTCTGGATAAGAACTCTTTCTCCAAGAAGACGCCAGTCCTTGCGATAAACACTTTGCCCTCGGACGGTAGGCAGAAGTAATACCCTTTGGTTTCCCTAGGATATCCCACAAGATAACACTTATTTGATTTGGGTTCCAACTTGTCAGACATTTGACATCGTATGTATGCCTCACAGCCCCAAATCGTAATGAAAGACATACTAGGACGCTTCCTAGTCCATATCTCATATGATGTCTTTTGAACCGTTTTCGTGGAACGCGATTTAGTGTAAAAGCAGCAGTCTCTAGAGCAAAACCCCAAAAGGAAATAGGCAGATCTGCATGACTCATCATCGACCGCACCATGTCTAACAGGGTACGATTCCTCCTCTCAGAAACACCATTATGTTGCGGTGTTCTGGGTGGGGTGAGCTGTGATACAAAACCACACTCTTTCAGATGATCACGGAACTACTGACTCAAATATTCGCCACCTCGATCAGATCGGAGTGCTTTTATTCTTTTACCCAGTTGGTTCTCTACTTCATTCTTAAACTCTTTGAACTTTTCAAAGGTCTTAGATTTGTTCTTCATAAGAAACACGTATCCGTATCTACTGAAATCATCAGTAAATGTAACGAAGTAGTGGAACCCACCTCTAGCCATAGAACTTATGGGTCCGCACACATCACTATGTATGACACCCAAGAGATCATCTGCCCTCTCAGTATGACCATTGAAAGGGGCTTTAGTCATTTTGCCTAATAAGCAAGACTCGCATCTCTCAAATGATTCATAATCAAATGAGTCCAGTAGTCCATCTCTATGGAGCTTGGATATGCGTTTCTCATTTATATGGCCCAAACGACAATGCCAAAGGTATGTAGGATTCGAGTCATTTGTTCTTAGTTTTTATTATTTTCTACATTATAGATCGGATGGTCTAAGTTCAAAATATATAAACCATTAAACAATTGGGATACACCATAACAAACATCATTCATAAAAATTGAACAATAATTATTCTTAATTATAAACGAAAATCCTTTCATGTCAAGACATGATATGGATATAATGTTTCTAGTTATGGCTGGAACATAATAACAATTATCTAGTTCTATTACAAGCCCAGTGGGCAAAGAAAGACAGTAAACACCAACAGCGACGACAGCAACTCTTGCTCCATTCCCGACGCGCAGGTCTACCTCCCCTTTACCCAGCATTCTTCTCCTTTTCAGTTCCTGCACATTTGTACAAATGTGAGAACCACATCTGGTATCCAATACCCAAGATGAAGGAGCAGAAAGGTTTATCTCTATAACGTAAATACCTGAAGTGGAAGTCATACCTCCCTTCTTTTTCTGCAGATCCTCAATATAGAGGGGACAGTTCTGCCTCCAATGCCATGCCTTACCGCAGTGGTGGCACTTTCCTTCTTTCGCCAGACCTTTCCTTTTCAGTGCAGAAGACTTGGGATCAAGAGGAGACTTAGATCCAATCTTCGTCTTCTTAGATCCCTTGGCCTTGCCCTTGCTCTTATGCACCATCAGAATAGGGATGGCAGACTTGACCTTCTTCATGTTATTCTCGGCAGTTCTCAACATGCCAAGGAGCTCGGGCAGTGTCTTTTCTATTTCATTAATGTTATAGTTTAAGACGAACTGCTCATAACTGTCCGACAACGACTGTAGGATCAGATCCGTGGCCAACTCTTGGCCCAAGGGAAAACCCAGTTTTTCAAGGTTCTCTATATACCCAATCATCTTGAGTACGTGAGTCCCTACTGAGTCTCGAGCTCCCATTTTGCACTGAAACAATGCCTTGGATATGTCAAACCTCTCTTGCCGGGCTTGCCCCTCGAACATTTTCTTGAGGTGCCCGATTATCTCATAACCACACATGCTCTCGTGTTGCTTCTGAAGCTCAGAGGACATGGTAGCAAGCATGAGGCATTCCACATCCAAGGTATCATCTTGATACTTCTTGTAAGCATCTTTGTCTGCTCTCGGAGCATTTCCGGTCGGCTCTGCAGGGGCTTCCCCTTCCAAGACATAGAGCTTGCGCTCTTGCCTGAGAACAATTCTCAGGCTCCTATACCAGTTGAGGAAGTTCGTCCCATTAAGCTTATCCTTCTCAAGGATGGATCTCAGGGACAACGTGGAGTGAGATGTATTTGCCATGGAAATTCTACAATAAATTTGCAAAAGATTTTCAGCACTATATTTCAAAATACATTTTATTTTAATAAGGACTTTAATAAAATACTCCCACTATTTTAATCAAATCGATAACCCTTAATTTCGATTCAGAGAGTTTATGCGAGCTACTCTCTTAGTGGACAAGATCCATATTTCACCAACACAATGAGTCCGCTTTAGCGTTTCTCTCACGATGCAGTTATTTAGGTAGACAACACTTGTCAATTGCATCACTATGCAACTCTTGTATGGTTGGTGAATAACTCTTTATTCGCATCCATCATATGGTGCATGCCAACCCGATGCCTCTAAGCACTCAACCTTTGAGGTCACTTAGTTAAGTTAGACCCAATGTCGACAGTGGGATATCACAATTATCCGCTCACACCCTTACCAAGATAGATTAATGCACCTTGCTTTGGCAAGCCCACACTTCATCGATCGAGGCAGGAAGAGTGTCATCCACCGGAAGGCATCAGAATACTTAATATTAGATAAGGGATTTTATCTTTCAATTGATGAACATTTCATCGTGATTAACATTTAATCATGATTAACATTTAATCAATGTGCACACAATTCACAAACAGACCAAGCATAACCCGGATACATTCCAGCTGCACAAAACCATCAACACTTGATGATATGGATTAAATCTGAGTATTTAGAATATTTCTAAACCTTCAGATTTACATGCACCGGATGCTAGCAAAAGCAAACACCCTTAAAGCAGTAGACAAGCACGTCTCTCTAGTCTTTAGTTTCACAAACTATCATAGAGACAGACGGTTACTGCGAAGGGAACAATTTCCGAAATATGAAATTAGCAAAAACCTAGCTCTGATACCACTGTTGGGTTTTCCTTAAGGGTATACACATCATATGTGCGCAGCGGAATATATCAAGAACAACCCAAAGAGACATATGGATCTTGCTAAAATCATGAATCAAGAAATTGAAGAAAGCATAAAACAATATATACCTTCGCGGGATTGAGTCAATACTCAACCAAGGTGCTCCAAGAAGAAATCTTCTAGGATTCAGAATCCTATTCCAAGTTCTTGTTTTGCACTTGCTATCTGCTTCATCAACAAAAGATTGCTCGTCGGAGGAGTGAGTGTGGAATTGTGTCCACACCTCTACAGAAGTCCACACAAGAGAAGGAGAAACCTAGCTTCTTGTCGCACAAGAACTAGGTCAGAGAAGGGGCGACCTCAACATCTTCCACGAACTGCTAGGTTCGATTACAGGAAGAGGCGGTGACTGTCGGAAGAGGAGAAAAGCTATAGCGGAACGATTCCGGCGCTGCTCTCACAAATCGCAAAAAAGGGGGGGGGGGGGGGGGGGCGGTCTAAGTTTCCGTCTTCCGTAAAACGTAAGAGCTCAGCCGTCAGGAAACCTAAATCGCTAACTGATTTATATAAACCTGGGTTCGACAAACCCGCAACAACTTGCGTTCGACGAACCCGCAACAATCTGCGATCGACGAACCAGCAGAAACCTGTGTTCGACGAATCGGCAACAACTTGCGTTCGACGAACCGGCAGAAACCTGCGTTCGACGAACCGGCAGAAGTCTGCGTTCGACGAACCAGCAGAATTCTGCGTTCGACGAACCCGCAACAACTTGCATTCGACGAACCGGTAGAAACCTGCGTTCGACGAACCCGCAACAACTTGCGTTCGACGAAAAAAAAATAGTTCGACTAATCCCTTTAAACGAATTCGCCTATACCCTATAGACGAATTCGACTATACTAATTCGGATATATAAATTCGATTAAACCATTTAGCCGAATTTTGACTTAGCCGAAATCGTCTAAACACCTTAGCCGAATTCGTCCAAACCTATTAGACGAATTTGACCCAGTTTGGTTAAACACTTTAGCCGAATTTGTCTAGTATAAGTTCAATCGTTTAAACACTTTAAATGATTTTCCGTTGAGACATTCTCAACTTAATTCCAAACAGTCAAAAGAATGATCCTCTACTCACATCCAATATGAGCAAGATCAACTCAATTCTTTCTCTAATTTCTCCAAGCACTTTTATGTGCGACCCTATAGGCTCATATCGCGTTGGCAGCGAGACTAGATATTTGACCACTTCCAGATCACCATGGAAGCACCAACACATATAGCGGATCTGGTAGAGACCTTTGCAACGCTAAGGAAGTTCAAAATGAGGCTCAATCCGGCGAAATGCGTGTTCGGAGCCGGAAGGGGAAAGTTTTTGGGGCACGTCATCACCCCGGGGGGAGTGGAACAGAACCCTGACAAAGTCAAGGCAATCATAGAGATGGCCTCGCCAAAGACCATGAAGGAAGTCCAAAGGCTGAAAGGAAGGTTGGCGGGTCTCAGCCGCTTTCTGTCCAAGGCAGGAGAGAAGTGCTCTCCCTTTTTCAAGACGCTCCGCAAGAGCGAGAACTTTGCATGGTCCGACGAGTGCGAGAAGGCGATCGGTAGGCTGAAGGAGCAGTTGACTCAGACACCTCTCCTTCAGAGCCCGAAAGAAGGCGAAGTGTAAAAGTCGCTCCACCCCCTACCAGGGGAGGGAGGACTTTTATTGCCCAAAACGACCAACTTGAATTCAGGTTAGCCCAAGCTAACCCAACCGCAAGTCAATCGCTCTGCCGGCTAACATCAACATCGCAGGCCAACCATAAGTATGAAGAACTATACAAAAATATAGTCATCAAGTCCAGATTCACATGAGTACAAAATCCACAAAAATAAATAATAAACAGGAATTACAAAAACATTCCCGAATAAAATCATCAGAGTCTGATAGATAGTACAAAAAGGGGTGCCACGAAGGGCTACAAGTAGTCACTCAAAAACTCACATCTGTAACAGACGGAATGGAAGGCAACGTAGTATCAGGCCCTGTCTCCTTGGCCTGGCTGTCTTCCGGGATGTGGCATAACAAAGGCTGCTGCTCCTGCTGGGGGTGCTCCTAAAAAGAGGGAAGCAACAACCGTTAGTCATAAAGACTAAGCAACTTCTCATCCTCTCCCCGGACGGCTCTTAGGCGCCGGGCGGATGAAATGAATCAGGAGCTCAATAATAGCAGTAATATATAAAGCAGGTGACAAGAAGGTGAAAACTAAGCTAACAGGTGATATCATATTTCTAGCAGTTATAATCAAAGTAAGCATTTATCCAACTTCTAGCAAGCAGTAAAAGCTAACAAGTAAAGAGCAGCAGTTTATAGATCAACAATATAATATCTTAACTTATATGAATGCCCATACAAACTTATAAGTTAAGATTTCCAAGTAATTAACTTATCATATAAAGGTGTCCATACAAGTTTATATGATAAGGATCTTTTGCAATGCAATGTCATGTTATGAATGATGAATTGCCCATGTACGCACACACACTTGTTATGTCGACACAGACTTTAGTTCCCTCTCTTTGGAGGTAGCGAGCCTCTCAAGCATCTCCCGTCGTGGTCAGACGGAGATAGTGAAGCGGGCCCTCCACTCCTAGACAGGTTACACACTACCTGACCTAGGCCTTCGTACGCCTCAACACTGGTACAACTGCGGAGCCCATGCGTACTATTGCTCGACGATCAAGACCAGTCGAGTCTTTTGGCACAGAAGGGGTCCTTGGGAAGTAAGCACCAAGGAACACAGCCCAACTTGCCGAGTCTAACTGCCAGCTCCTGACGGTGTGATGAACTGCGAGCCCGTAGACCCACCACATGCAATCCACATACAAAGGATCGTCATACATAATGTGTTACAACACATTTATCAACCCAGCCCAACATATGCTCAAAAGCATCCGAGGACCACCAACCATGTCCTTCACAAAACCAAGGATATAACCATATCCTTTCTCACTACACCAACCAATGCCTGCTACCCATAGGGAGTTCTCGTAACTCTAATGCAACGTGGTGTGTACGGGCTAAGGGATTACTCTCTATTACCGATCCCGGTGGACTACATGTGTATTCAAGTTCTTCTTAAAATATAATACTAAACCGAAGGCAGCATAACTATCTCTCATGCCTAGCTTGGTAAACACATTTCAATAGCACATATGTGATAATAATAGCACTTAAGTTTTCTCATGACCAAATTCTTCTTAAAACCAAGCTCAATCAGCTCAATATTTTACACCAAAATATATATAAACAAGGATCCATTTCAATTCCGATCTCGCTGAAGCCTCTAGCATAGACTCGCTGTTTTGTTACGATCACAATTTATTATTCACAAAATGACAATAAATATTCATCTAAAAATCATGAAATTCTACAGCGATATGCACATCATCATCAACATCATCTCTACAATTTGTTTTGAACAACAAACAAATATCAATGAAGTTATTCCAAAATTCATCGAGACTTAGGCTACTATGACACAAAATACTAAAACTGAAATTCTGAGAGTTTTACTACACCAAAATTTACGTGCCACCCCATTCTGGAAAGGTAACGACAAGGGCTACAACTTTTATGTTGAACCCAAGGTCCAATTCCAAGTGTTTCATCCTCAAACAAGCTCAACAAGATGGCTGTGTAAAACAGGACAACAAGCTAACAACCTACAACATAGTGTTATTACACAGTCTGCTTTCAAGGGTTATCTAGGGAGCTACAGGGCTCCCCAGAAAGTGCACAGCCACTTATCTCAAAGCATTTTCCGAGATCTACAACTTTTGTGTTAAGCCTGAAACCTGAATCCTGCTGTATCATGCCCAAAACTGGACTTGAACACAGCTGCGCGCAGAAAAACAAATTTCTGCATCGGTCTGCAGATATAATTTCTGCACGTATCTTAAGGTAAATCTAACGTCAATTGTTCATCTTCTTCCTCCAGCAAGGGGGTAAAATGAACAGCACCACTTCCTCAAATACTCCCTCAAAAGACCACCAATCTTCACGAGATCAAGTCCTCTCTCTTCATATTGAAGAGAGGGGTTGATTGAAGCAAATTTCGCGGCGATCGTCGCCCTAGAACAGAAGTTCTAGCGTGGTCTTCTCCTATGGAAACACCATAAACTCACAAGGTTGGGTACTCTTGGCCCAACATCTCTCCTATGTGATCTAAGGATCTAGCACCAAGGGAGAGGGGAGGAAGTCACCTCATTTGCGGCGGCCATAGAACGGGTCAACCTTCTCGGCGGCATGACGGCGCTTCTCCAAGCTCCAAAGCTCCTTCCAAGCTTTGTCCTTCCAAGTTCCTAGCTGGTTCAGCTCTTGGAGAGATGAGGAAGATGAACTGAAGTCTAGCAATGGTGAAGGAAAGTTTTCAACGGATGAAAACTAGTCTTTTATTGTTATACTAGTTTTGACAAGACTTGCCATGTGTCGCTTGCCTGTTAGAACACTATTTAACTTTTGCCTTGATTTGAGAAAGATAAGGCATGGGGTAAGTCAATGTCAAAGAATATAAAAATAAATATGGTGGAAAATATCTAAAACTGACAAAGGGTGATGCAGTCAGGTCAAGCGTCGACCTGTCTCGACGCTTAGCTGTCTCGACGCCTCCTGACCAGTCTTACTAAATATTGATTTCCCGGAGCTACAGAGCTCCCCAGAAAACGTACAACCACTCGTTGGAAAAGCATTTTCAAGAGCTACAACTTTCATGTTGAGCCCAAGATCTGAATATGAGTGGAAAATATCTAAAAATGACAATGAGTGATGCAGTCAGGTCAAGCGTCGACCTGTCTCGACGCTTAGCTGAGCTGTCTCGACGCCTCCTGACCAGTCTTACTAAAAATTAATTTTCCGGAGCTACAGAGCTCCCCAGAAAATGTGCAACCACCTGTTGGAAAGGTATTTTCAAGGGCTACAACTTTCATGTTGAGCCCAAGATCTGAATCTGAGTGGAAAATATCTAAAAATGACATAGAAATCAAGACTGGGTCAAAAATTGCTTTTGACTTGGCCTAATTCAACCACATTACCCCTAATTCGTCTTCATGTGTCATATTGACCATGACTCGACTTAACCACTTCAGGAGCTAGGTGCAACACCCAGCCCGAGTCGAGTCTTGACGTCAAGTCATCGACAAGGGGTCTAGCGCGAAATGGGACGTTACAAATCCCAATAAAACGAAGAAACAATTTCGTCCCCGAAATTTAAGTTGGGGCTACGGGGTTAAAGGGCAGATGAAGAAAGTCAATCTCCATATTTCACTGAAAGGGATATATAATTCAAATGGTCTCAACTTCGACTCTTCACTAATAAGAGCTCTCATTTAGTCATTATGTTTTGTTCTCAACTTATCCCATGTGTATTATTTTTGTTACTCTTATAATACATGTAATTAAGATTCTGGGTAAGAGGCTCTTAGATTGTATCTTCTCTTAAATAGATATACATGGTGGTGTGGGAAAATAAATTTATAGTCAGACCATCATTAAACATGAGTTGGACACCACCAATTTCATAATGGCTAATATGATACTTTCGTAAGCATGCAATTCAGATCTAGCGGTTCTATATTTTATTTCAACCACATTCATTAATTAACCTCGATTATTCCTTGGATCTGAAATCATTCATGACCAATGATCCTTATTCACCTGAGTAACTACTTATAAACTGCTCAAACCCATGCTCCTCTTCCAAAAACATAACTGACTTTTAATTTCTGGACTATTAAAGCTTTTAATACAACCTATCATCACGTGCACTACTCGATAATCAATCTGACATTGTTATCTAGTCCATAAAATGACTTTCGATCATTCTCCATATGATATGCGAGTAATCTTTTCCAAACCGTAAGATTTATCATGAGTCGATCTCGTCATAAGGAAGAGCTCATTAAATCTCCGCATTTATCATGAATTTTCATCATATACACATTCAGTAATCAAAATTTATTCCCAATTCGTGAATCTTTCTAAGAGTGATTTTGATATCATTACGTACAAGTGTCGCTTCTCGAGATCATTAACTTCATATCCAAAATATTATACTTATAGTACTCATATTCTAAAACTTAGCATGACATCTCTCTGAGTCTTCCCGAGAGCCATCATCCTTCCATGGTCATGACAAAATAATTGTAGTTACTCGATCATCGTGTATTTTCACCACTCTTTCTCTAGTCTACATAGTAATTAAGTACTGTGATTACTCTATCTCATTTATTATGACGTACACAATTTTAATCCTCAATTTTCATCCATGATGTTACATGTTTAGTACTCATTTCCCTTTTTTTTAACTCAAGGTTGGGGAAGAATTTTCAAAACTTTTATGAATAGTGGATCATCAATACACATGCTCATATTTGTTTAAATATTACTCATTCACGGGAAGCAACTTGTATGTGTGTATCATCTCCGATTAAAATCCATAGTCTTCATATTCTTAACATCATTAAAATCAATCATAAGTAAATAAATATACTACTTTTTTTTATGATAATCAAGTTGCATCTAATCGTCATATGAGCATGCACGAATAACACCCATTAAACATGTAGATACTATATATATATATCAAGCTTGGTGTGAACCAAGTGTAGCAGGTCCAACAAGATTTCTCATCATGATGGGTCATATAAACCACCAAAAGTATGAGTATGATATATATGGGCCAGAGCAGCATCCCTCCCTTGCTCTGCCCGAATCCAATCTCGTATATCACATGCGATGCTCAGGGTTGCCAGATACTTGATATAGGCCTCGTGACAAGTCTGAGACGATAGTGTGATCTCCATGTCCTCGAGTACTCGGGATGTCGTCGATAAACACAGTCACAAAGGAATCTAGATATGGTTCGAATACCCTGTTTATTAGGCTAATGAACACAGAAGGGGCATTTGTGAGTCCAAATGGCATCACAGTGAACTCGTATAAGCAATATCTTAGAACTAAATGCTGTCTTTGGAATGTCTTCCTCCTAGATTCTTAACTGGTAGTACCCCTACCCCATATTCGACTTGGAGAACCGGTGTGCTCCAACCAGTTGATCGAAAAGCTCATCGATCCGGGGTAGTAGTTAGGTTCCGCACAATCAACTGATTCATCTCCCGGTAATTTATGCATAGCCACAACGAGCCATCCTGTACGGAGCCTTAGAGACAAGTTTAGCTCCTGATACTAACTTGATTTGGAAACCTACACCCCTAAGCGGGGGTAATCCAGACAGTATCTCTGGAAAAACATCAGGAAAGTCCCGAACTATGAACAAGTCGAAGACTGTTATCCTTACTTCCTTCAACTCAAGGCAGATCATATATACTTCTTCCTTCTTTTATTCTAAGTTCAGAACTATGACTTTGTCCTATATCGTTTTGGTACATCCGACCATCATATCGACCATAACTCAACCTAAGTCAGATTGGTCATAAATGCTCTACAACTTCTGACGATGATCATTCACAACGTGTTTATTCCATTATAAACATTTGAGATTCCGAAATCAACAACCAAGTCACATTAATCTCATTATCTTGTCATGTCCCGTATGTTAAATAACTTTCAAACTTCAAAACTCTTACTCTTCCAATAATTCTACCAATAGTAAAGCTCTTCCAAAATTGAGATTAGTGGTATGTATCAACTTCCAAATATTTTGAGTAATTATCGAAGGAAGATTCTAATATGTGAATTTATGCTATCCGCACCTCATATATTCATGACCTTCATCTCGGTCATCACATTAAGGGTAAGTTTGGTGTACATCATTATTTCAGATGCTTCAATATTCTTATTATCAGTCGTATAAAGTCTAATAAAGAAGTCATATTCATCTTTGTCTTATACTAGTTGCTTTGACTCATTTAATTGCTCTAACATTTCTCGTGAATATATAAATCATTGGGGAATGTTCACCCAAATATTTCCTAACCTTCAAGGTTAGTTGATAATTTTACTATTCATGCATATACAAAACTTATTATCTTCTCATGCATGTACGAAATTTCATCAATTCCCAAGCTATAACATTACTAAAAGTTCATAATTGACCGATTTGAGTGTATACTCAAATTGCAAGCTTACTACTCTCCTTGTCTACTTATCCGATCGGTGAGGTTTATTTATCAAAAACTTGGTAGTAGCAGTCTTCCTTGCTTAAAATGAACTAATTCTTCAAGAACTATAAACCTCTAATGTTGAAAATTGTGAAAATTTTTCCAATTCCCAGGGAAACCCCAGTCGGTGCATCACTAGCCCAATAAACAAAGAGTTAAGCCCCTCATAAATCCTGGGCTGAATCTATTCGACCACCAGCATGGTACATTCATCTCATATATGCATGCAACTCTTGGGGCATACAATCCTCAACTCGAAGCTTCACCATGAGACTTATTGATATAATCCATTACTTTGGTCTTCAGAGTTACCATTTACGATAATCTTTTCAAGGTCAACGTGTGACCAATTCAAAGAAACATGCCTTTTCTAAATTCAAACTCTTATTCGACCTCTTGTATTTATTATGGTAGTTGTATCAATATAACCCAAAATGGGAAGTATCAAGTCATCAGTGAGACAATTAGTCTTATGAGTCTCTTACTACCTTCAATAGTATATTTTAGGCACCCATTCACCTCAGAAAGGTTCTATTAGTTAGAAAAAATTGGTAATATCACTTGATGGGAGATTAGGAACATCAGAATAAAAGCCTTGAACATCTACTGAACATCTGTTCTTACATTAAACTCTTCTCTTAGTCACTTTAGGTACCTTATACCTTACCTAAATTTATACCTGAGGTCGATTGTAGACTAGGACACACTACGAAATATCTTGGTAAGGTAAAATAATGTGGTGTCCTATTTAGGTTGACACTAGTTCTAAGGGTTAGGTTGGCCAATTCTATAGGAAATGGTGGACAGACTCAAGGTGAATCACATATGGCACACCACTGCTTCCGCTGATTCAGTTTGTCCGCAAACTGAAAACCCGAGCGGGGGTGACCCAATAGTTAAAGGACTTCATTCATCGTAGGATCGTTGCAAGCTGATACCAGTTGTAAAAGTCGCTCCACCCCCTACCAGGGGAGGGAGGACTTTTATTGCCCAGAACGACCAAATTGAAGTCAGGTTAGCCCAAGCTAACCCAACCGCAAGTCAACCTCTCTGCCGGCTAACATCAACATCGCAGACCAACCATAAGTATGAAGAACTATACAAAAATATAGTCATCAAGTCCAGATTCACATGAGTACAAAATTCACAGAAATAAATAATAAACAGGAATTACAAAAACATTCCTGAATAAAATCATCAGAGTCTGATAAATAGTACAAAAAGGGGTGCCACAAAGGGCTACAAGTAGTCATTCAAAAACTCACATCCGTAACAGACGGAATGGAAGGCAACGTAGTATCAGACCCTGTCTCCCTGGCCTGGCTGTCTTCCGGGATGTGGCATAACAGCGGCTGCTGCTCCTGCTGGGGGTGCTCCTAAAAAGAGGGAAGCAACAACCGTTAGTCATAAAGACTAAGCAACTTCTCATCCTCTCCCCCGGCGGCTCTTAGGCACCAGGCGGATGAAATGAATCAGGAGCTCAATAATAGCAGTAATATATAAAGCAGGTGACAAGAAGGTGAAAACTATGCTAACATGTGATATCATATTTCTAGCAGTTATAATCAAAGTAAGCATTTATCCAACTTCTAGCAAGCAGTAAAAGCTAACAAGTAAAGAGCAGCAGTTTATAGATCAACAGTATAGTATCTTAACTTATATGAATGCCCATACAAACTTATAAGTTAAGATTTCCAAGTAATTAACTTATCATATAAAGGTGCCCATACAAGTTTATATGATAAGGATCTTTTACAATGCAATGCAATGCAATGTCATGTTATGAATGATGAATTGCCCATGTACGCACACACACTTGTTATGTCGACACAGACTTTAGTTCCCTCTCTTTGGAGGTAGCGAGCCTCTCAGGCATCTCCCGTCGTGGTCAGACGGAGATAGTGAAGCGGGCCCTCCACTCCTAGACAGGTTACACACTACCTGACCTAGGCCTTCGTACGCCTCAACGCTGGTACAACTGCGGAGCCCATGCGTACTATTGCTCGACGATCAAGACCAGTCGAGTCTTTTGGCACAGAAGGGGTCCTTGGGAAGTAAGCACCAAGGAACACAGCCCAACTTGCCGAGTCTAACTGCCAGCTCCTGACGGTGTGATGAACTGCGAGCCCGTAGACCCACCACATGCAATCCACATACAAAGGATCGTCATACACAATGTGTTACAACACATTTATCAACCCAGCCCAACATATGCTCAAAAGCATCTGAGGACCACCAACCATGTCCTTCACAAAACCAAGGATATAACCATATCCTTTCTCACTACACCAACCAATGCCTGCTACCCATAGGGAGTTCTCGTAACTCTAATGCAACGTGGTGTGTACGGGCTAAGGGATTACTCTCTATTACCGATCCCGGTGGACTACATGTGTATTCAAGTTCTTCTTAAAATATAATACTAAACTGAAGGCAACATAACTATCTCTCATGCCTAGCTTGGTAAACACATTTCAATAGCACATATGTGATAATAATAACACTTAAGTTTTCTCATGACCAAATTCTTCCTAAAACCAAGCTCAATCAGCTCAATATTTTACACCAAAATATATATAAACAAGGATCCATTTCAATTCCGATCTCGTTGAAGCCTCTAGCATAGACTCACTGTTTTGTTACGATCACAATTTATTATTCACAAAATGACAATAAATATTCATCTAAAAATAATGAAATTTTACAGCGATATGCACATCATCATCAACATCATCTCTACAATTTTGTTTTGAACAACAAACAAATATCAATGAAGTTATACCAAAATTCATCGAGACTTAGGCTACTATGACACAAAATACTAAAACTGAAATTCTGAGAGTTTTACTACACCAAAATTTACGTGCCACCCAATTCTGGAAAGGTAACGACAAGGGCTACAACTTTTATGTTGAACCCAAGGTCCAATTCCAAGTGTTTCATCCTCAAACAAGCTCAACAAGATGGCTGTGTAAAACAGGACAACAAGCTAACAACCTACAACATAGTGTTATTACACAGTCTGCTTTCAAGGGTTATCTAGGGAGCTACAGGGCTCCCCAGAAAGTGCACAACAACATATCTCAAAGCATTTTCCGAGAGCTACAACTTTTGTGTTAAGCCTGAAACCTGAATCCTGCTGTATAATGCCCAAAACTGGACTTGAACACAGCTGCGTGCAGAAAAACAGATTTCTGCATCGGTCTGCAGATATAATTTCTGCACGTATCTTAAGGTAAATCTAATGTCAACTGTTCATCTTCTTCCTCCAGCAAGGGGGTAAAATGAACAACACCACTTCCTCAAATACTCCCTCAAAAGACCAATCTTCACGAGATCAAGTCCTCTCTCTTCATATTGAAGAGAGGGGTTGATTGAAGCAAATTTCGCGGCGATCGTCGCCCTAGAACAGAAGTTCTAGCATGGTCTTCTCCTATGGAAACACCATAAACTCACAAGGTTGGGTCCTCTTGGCCCAACATCTCTCCTATGTGATCTAAAGATCTAGCACCAAGGGAAAGGGGGGGAAGTCACCTCATTTGCGGCGGCCATAAAACGGGTCAACCTTCTCGGCGGTATGACGGCGCTTCTCCAAGCTCCAAAGCTCCTTCCAAGCTTTGTCCCTCCAAGTTCCTAGCTGGTTCAGCTCTTGGAGAGATGAGGAAGATGAACTGAAGTCTAGCAATGGTGAAGGAAAGTTTTCAACGGATGAAAACTAGTCTTTATTGTTATACTAATTTTGACAAGACTTGCCATGTGTCGCTTGCCTGTTAGAACACTATTTAACTTTTGCCTTGATTTGAGAAAGATAAGGCATGGGGTAAGTCAATGTCAGAGAATATAAAAATAAATAAGGTGGAAAATATCTAAAACTGACAAAGAGTGATGCAGTCAGGTCAAGCGTCGACCTGTCTCGACGCTTAGTTGAGCTGTCTCGACGCCTCCTGACCATTCTTACTAAAAATTGATTTCCCGGAGCTACAGAGCTCCCCAGAAAACGTACAACCACTCGTTGGAAAAGTATTTTCAAGAGCTACAACTTTCATGTTGAGCCCAAGATCTGAATCTGAGCGGAAAATATCTAAAAATGACAATGCGTGATGCAGTCAGGTCAAGCGTCGACCTGTCTCGACGCTTAGCTGAGCTGTCTCGACGCCTCCTGACCAGTCTTACTAAAAATTAATTTCCCGGAGCTACAGAGCTCCCCAGAAAATGTGCAACCACTTGTTGGAAAGGTATTTTCAAGGGCTACAACGTTCATGTTGAGCCCAAGATCTGAATCTGAGTGGAAAATATCTAAAAATGACATAGAAATCAAGACTGGGTCAAAAATTGCTTTTGACTTGGCCTAATTCAACCACATTACCCCTAATTCGTCGCCATGTGTCATATTGACCATGACTCGACTTAACCACTTCAGGAGCTAGGTGCAACACCCAGCCCGAGTCGAGTCTTGACGTCAAGTCATCGACAAGGCGTCTAGCGCGAAATGGGACGTTACACGAAGACCTACTCATCTACTTGGGAGTAGGGGTCGAAGCAGTAAGTTCCGTACTCGTCTGAGAAGAAGGAAAGAAGCAGCTCCCCATTTATTATGTCAGTCAGGTGCTCAAGAAGGCGGAGTTGAAGTATCCAATCTTGGAGAAGCTTGCCTTCGCCCTGGTGGTGTCGGCACGAAAGCTCCGGCCTTATTTTCAAGCTCACTCCATCCAGGTCGTGACTGGCCATCCTCTCCGAAATATCTTGGAAGGGGTGGAGCATTCAGGAAGGCTGGCGAAATGGTCGGTAGAACTCAACGAGTTCGATATTTCCTTCTCGCCCCGGGTGGCGATCAAAGCACAGGCTGTAGTAGATTTCTTAGCCGACTTCTCGGTAGAGGCGGAGCCGGGAGAGGAGTCTTCTATCCCCATCCCTTGGAAGATGTTCGTGGACGGAGCCTCAAGCAAGAGCTCTGTGGGGGTGGGCATCGTTCTTGTCAGCCCACAGGGAACTAGGATCAAGCAAGCAGTAGAGATCCTCTTCCCCGTCACGAACAATCAGGCAGAATACGAGGCCATAGTAGCAGGCTTGCGCCTCGCAAAGGAGCTGGGTATTCAAGACGTCATGGCTTTCACTGATTCGATGGTGGTCGCGTCTCAGATTCGGGGAGAGTTCGAGGTACGCGACACCATTCTGCAAAAGTACCTCGTAAAGGTGAAAGGGTTGATTGGGGGCTTCCAATCCTTCTTCGTCGAGCACGTACTGAGAGAGGAGAACTCGGCAGCGGATCGTCTGGCCAAATACGGGCCAAGAGCAGGAGGGACCATTACAGAGTTATTTCGACCATCCATTGATGAAGGAGAGATGATGGAGATCGATCAGCGCCCCTCGTGGAGGGATCCGTTCGTGGCATTTCTGAACACCGGGCAGCTTCCCACAGAGGAGAGGGATCAAAGGAAGTTCTGGTACAAGGCAGCGTATTATTTGTTGCAGGACGGGGAGCTGTATCGCAAGACCATCTCAGGCCCTCTGGCTAGATGTGTCTCTGAAGACGAAGTACCTCGAGTGTTGGAAGAGATCCACTCGGGAGAGTGTGGAAGCCATTCTGGGACTCGCACTTTGGAGCAAAGGATCTTGAGGCATGGCTACTTTTGGCCCACCATCCGCAAGGATGCAGAGGCCTTCTCAAAAAAGTGCCCGAATTGTCAGCTGTTCGCCCGCCTTCAATTACAGCCGGCACAGCAACTTCGTTCAATCACCACCCCGTGGTCGTTCGCTATCTGGAGAATGGATTTGATAGGCCCCTTTCCTTCAGCTAGCGGCCAGAGGAAGTTCGTTTTTGTCATGATCGACTATTTCTCCAAGTGGATCGAGGCCAAGGCTCTGGCCAAGACCACCTCTCAAGTCGTGAAGAACTTCATCTTGGGAGAAATCGTCTGCAGATTCGGAATTCCCCTCGCCATCGTCACCGACAATGGTCCTCAGTTCGCCAGTTTGGAGCTGGAGGATTTTTGTAGGCAGCTCGGAACTGATCTCCGGTTCACGTCAGTACACCATCCCAGGAGCAATGGACAAGTGGAGGCCGCCAACAAGCTAATCATCAACCTACTGAAGAAAAAAGTCGAGAACCTAAGAGGTAATTGGACAGAGCAGCTCCCCTCGGTGTTGTGGGATTTGAGAACCACTCCTAGCTCAGCCACGGGGGAAACCCCGTTCAAACTCTCTCACGGGTCCGAAGCTCTCATTCCAGTAGAGTTCGAGGTCAAAAGTCCTAGGGTGATTGCAGCAGAAGACGGAAATGAAGAATGGCGATTGGAGAATGAGGAAGCCCAAAAGCTGTCCCTCGACTACATCGAAGAGCTTCGAGATCTAGCCTCGGCTCGGCAAGAGGAGATCAAGCGTCGCATGGCGAGACACTTCGAGAAGCACATTCGTCTCAAGCACTTCCAAGCAGGTGATCTAGTCCTGAAGAAAGTGGACGCAGATGGGAGATCGGCAGCCGTTGGAAATCTCAACTCTAATTGGGAGGGACCTTTCATCATCCACAAATCACTTGCAACAGGAGGATATCTCTTACAGAATCATGAAGGGGAGCTATTGGGGAATACATGGAGCGGCGATGACCTAAAAAGGTTTTATCCCTAAGCAGGGACGTATACCCTTCTCTCATGTAAATTGATTGCTTATAAATAAATCCCCCTGAAACATGGGACGAGAGGAATTTCTCATTTCTATCATGGTAGCAAGCTTTTAAAAAGGAAGAAAGCAGGTAAAGTCGATCTCCACGACAGGTTGGGAAACGGGCCTCCAACTTGATTCTCGTAAAACCCAGAAAGGATGATGGGACAGTGCCTCGGTTGTGCGTTCCCTTAAGTCCAAGCCTCTGCAATGAAGGCCAAGATCATCTCCCCCCTTGCACGTTGGCCGCAGTTCCCAACGACTGCATTTCTCATCCGACTGGGGAGATTATCAGGAAAAAGTCTGGACGCCGACCTCCCAATTCAACGAAGAGATGATCGACTTAACTAATCAGGGGACCCTTGAATAAAGGTGTCATGTACCCTTGAGGGCTAAAAGCGCGTGATAAAGCGTTTCGTTTCGGATTATTTCCTCCGATCGTGTGAGTTAATATGCTTAAGTATGCTTAACTTCCCGTTTAATTATGGAGTAACAGGAAACAGGTTGGGTCGGCATCCAGCATCCAAGTAGGATGAAGACCTCAGGATGGTGTGTTCCTTCGGAACCTCCCCGGCTGTCAGTCCCTACTTGACGTCATCCTTCAGCAACATCCAAGTAGGATGAAGACCTCGAGATGGTGTGTTCCTTCGGAACCTCCCCGACTATCAGTCCCTACTTGACGTCATCCTTCAGCAACATCCAAGTAGATGAATACCTCAGGATGGTGTGTTCCTTCGGAACCTCCCCGTCTGTCAGTCCCTACTTGACATCATCCTTCAGCAACACCCCAGTAGGATGGATACCTTAGGATGGTGTGTTCCTTTGGAACCTCCCCGACAGTCAATCCCTACTAGAAAATCTCTTCAACCGCCTCAACACCCCAGTAGGATGGAGACCTCGGGATGATGTGTCTACGGACCTCCCCGACGGTCAGTCCCTACTCGAAGATCTCTTCATCAGCATCAACAAGATTATCGGGAATGTGAGTCCCCTTGGAACCCCCGACCGTCTTTCCCTATCTAACATCCTTTTCAGCAGTCAGGGTGCGAGTAGGAAACTTGTAACATCCCAGTGCGCGCTAGGCCCCTATGATGAAAATATAAATCAGTGTCGACTCTACATAGTTTGAAAGTTGAGTATGAATTTAAATTGACACGTTGTAGCACTCAAAATGCTTTAACGAAATATGTACTTTTTATAGTATTATAAATGTAATGAGTGTACTCATAGAGGTTTCCTTCTAGCTGAAATCGGGGTGCTATTAGAGGTTTATGTTGGCTGATCTGTGAACTAAAATGTGGGCTTAATGTTGGTTTATGTTGAGCTGCCAATAGGCTGTAGTTGGAATGATATTGAGGCGGTGGCTTTGTTTTGGTCATAAGATCTATTATTTATGGTATTTTCTGCCACAGAATTCTCTTGTTATTGGATTATTTGTGAGGCGGTGGAAAGGGGGAGAATATATGTGAAATATTTATGAAGGGTTGCGGACGACTCCTCTCTCTCTCTCTCTCCCCTTTTTATCGCGGCTAGGGCTTGCCGGTTCCTCTCTGATCTGCTCGATCGTCTTCCTACCTCTTGTCGATTGGGCTGGAAGAGCTCGACAAGGACTAGTGGTTGGCTCTTGTTGGTGCTGATGACGGGTTCGTTGGAGTTGAGGCCTCGACCGACGTATTTCGTCTTCTAATTTCTCACTGTGAGCTCTGCTCTTCATTTACCCTGATTACTTCTTTATGGGCTGCAGAAATCATGGAATTTGAGAACTGGTTAGGTCATGTATAGGTCTTGGCCGACTGTTCTCTTGCTTTTCTCTCCAGTTACTAAGGGTTCTAAAACTAAATTGGGGATTTTGGTGGTCCTTCTCTTGTTATGCCTGGCTATAATCTGAGTGAGGAAGGCTTTTCAGTATATAGAATAGTTGTGATATTATATGGTATACTGGTCTGGTATTCTTACCTAATTTAGTTTAGTCTCACTTGAGGGTTTGCCAAATGTTAGACAGTCCAGATTTATAGTGGTTATCGGCTGTTGTTGCTTTAATTTCAGTTATGGTTATGGCATTAGCAATAGCTGGTATGAGAGAATTTCATGAATTGTGACCTACGAAATCTCTTTCTTGTTGTCTTTACCCGGGCTCTTCCTTTATTGGTTTTCCAAGTGAAATTGTGATGTTTTCTTTTGTTGTTGGCCGGTTGCTAACCTTTTGAGTGGACTTTTATTGTCTTGCTTAATATTGACCATGTTTCATTGGGGGTTTCCGTTGGTTGTGTTGAGCTTTTACTGCCCTCTTGTCAATTAACTTTTGTTGCTCCTCTTTGGCCTGTTCAGAATATGGAGAGGAATAATGTTTGTAATAGATGTTTTGTGTGAGTGGATATTAGGGCTATTCATTTGGGCATGTTAAAAATCAAGTCAGTTGTTTATTTTTGGTTCAAAAGTTAGTTTTGTTGACTGATTACATATTGGATATTTTTGTGGATCAGGACCCTTTAATCAGTCTTGGCCAACTGCCGCCATGCCGCGGAGGAGACAACCGCGAACGTCGACCGGAAATCAGGTAACTTCCTCCCCTCTCCCTTTGTGCTAGCCTCTTAGATCACAAAAGGAGAGATGAAGGCTCAAGAGAGCTTCTCGTGTGAGATTTAATGGAGTTTCCTTAGGAAGACCAAGCCGGAACCTCAAATTTAGGGCATTGTTCGCCGCGGGGTTTTAGGAATCATTTCTTCTCTTCAAGAAGAAGAGATGGGATTTGATTTGGGGCAAACCCATGGTCGTTGAGGGAGAGTGAGGGGAATGACATTTAGGGATTTAACTTAACCCTTGTCTGGGAAAGATGATGTATAGCCCTCTGTTAATTAGGGTTGTTAATTATATATTGGTGTGATAAATGCGATGATATTGTGACCACTCCTGTTTATTTTCGGAATTTGTGGATATATATTTATGGTAATATGGCTAGTCCCTTCTTATAAATTTATGGTGTCGTAAATAGCTTTGGTAAATATAAATGAGGCTAAAAAATTTGTTGAAATATTCAAGGTGATGATTATGTGATGTCATAGAAAGTTCATAGGATTTGGTTTGAAATAAGCCTTGATTAAATGTTCTGTCATAAATTAGTTTGAAGAATGAATCATGGTGATGTGTAATTGAATAAGATTTTGGAGGTTATGCTTATATATATTAACATTCATATCACTTGATAATCTATTGGATGATGTAGATTGGTGATAACCTCCCCATAAGCTTGATAGCTTTAATCGTGTTGAATCACGTTGTGATTTGTACTTAAGACGATTGAATATTGGTGATATGTTGGGGATTACATATTTAGTAAAATATGAATATGACACCGTACACAAGTAGTCCTACAGATTTTCGTAGAGTAATTTCCATGATATACACTCGCCACCGCAAAAGAGTTATGATAACTCGGTATGGTTAGCATTGATGGCTTGGGGTGGATTATAAGGTATGGTTATATCTTGCGGTGAAATGTTAAGGACCCTGTTGTTGGGGGCCTTGGATGCTAGTTAGCATCAGTTGACTGGTATGATGTGAAAGGTAAGAAGGCTCCTTTTGTGAGTCCTTGGGTGCCTGATAGCACGAGTGTGCATGGGAATTGCATGGGTTGCATGGCTTACACTGGTTGGAGGATACTTGTGGTTGGGGGATTACTTGTGGCGGGTCTACGGGCTTGCTTGTCGTAACACCGACAGAAGCCGGCAGTTAGACTCTAGACCGGTTGGGTTGGACTCTTGGTGCTCACCTACCCAAGTCCCCTTCTATGTCCTTGGAGGCTCCGCTGTGTGTTCTTAGCGTCGAGCAGTACGCAGGGGCTCCGCTGTGTTTTCTTAGAGTTGAGGCATACATAGGCCTAGGTCTGGTAGTGTTCATACCCACCTAGTTGTGGAGGAGCCCGGTCCACAGTCTCCGTCTGGCCACGACGCGAGGTGCCTGAGTGGTTAGCTACCCTCGAAAAGCGGGAACTACAGGTCTATGTCGATATAGCAAAATGCATGGGTGAGTTCATCATATCATAATCATTGCATTGCATTCATCCTTCATAATCATAGCATTGCACCGCATTGGGTCCATCATATAAATTTGTATGGGCTCTTTTATATGATGGGTCCCAAATTGGAAACCTTAACTTATAAGTTTGTATGAGCATTCATATAAGTTAAGGTACGATATGAACTGCTTACTTCTGTTCTTGTTCACTACTTGCTTACATTCTGTCATTGCCTTATACTTGTTAGTTGTGCTTATTATACCTATTACTAGTACTTGCGTTTATAACCATTGCTACTTATATAATTATGAACATCGTAGTTAGTGCCATTGCAAGTACTTGGGTACTTTTACAACCGAGATATATGAACAACCATTCATATCAGCTGCTTGTATATATTATTGCTTATATTGCAGTTTTTCTTCCTTTCCTTTCGCCCGGTGCCTTGGAGTCACCGGGGGAGCGGATGTGAAGCCACTTAGTCTTTATGACTAACGGTTGCTTCGTCCCTCTTTGTAGGAGTGTTCCTTAGAGCAGCAGTGCACGGTGCTGGAGGAGGATAGTCAGGTCAGGATGACAGGGCCGGAGACCATGATACCTTGGCTACCGTCAGTGGCAGAGGCGAGTGAGTGTTTTGAGATGTAGCCCTCAAGCTTGGGGCATTTAGCTTGATACTCTAATGATTTGCAGGAGCTTGTGTAGCTTTCTGTCTTTCTTGTACTTACTGTTTGGACATTATTACTTATTGTGAATCTATGGCTTTTAATGCTTTCTTTTATTGATGGGTTGGCGCTGTTTAGTTGGCTTGGCCGGTAGGATAGGTGTCTTGTGGGGGAGGCTAGCTCGTGTGCTGGCGCTTCCGCAAGGCGGCTATCCTGGGCATAAGACTCCCCTCAGCCATGTCTTGTGTTCCGGGAGGGGGGCTTACAAATGGTATCAGCTTGCAACGATCCTGAGATAAAGATATCCATTAAACCACTAGGCCACCCTGTTAGCTAAATCAGTTTGAGGACAAACTGATGCAGTGGAAGCGGTGGTGTGCCCATGTGTGATTCACATTAAGTATGTCCACTTTTTCCTATAGGAAGTGCCAACCTAAGTCAAACTCGTACCCTTACGTACAAATGCTGGCTCACTCCGAGACAGTAATTGGTATTCCCATTCCAACCATTAGAGTTGGTTTGGCATAAGATTGATGCCAACCTAACTAGGATACCATTTTTGGTCGACTTAGCAGGATATGTCATGACATACCCTAACCTTATACTGATCTTGTGGATGATTGGACCAAGCAATAAGTGACCTTGATTGACTAAGGGAAGAGTTTAACGTGAGTGTAGATGCTAGAGACTCACACCCTGAGATTTCTATCTCAGATATGGAGTTATATTATCACCTTACCCAAAACATTAGGGCAATCTCAATGAGATTGGTGCCTGTAGTCTATTATCAGCTTAGTAAGAAACCACCAAGCATGTATTTTATACTGTATGTGGATACCTCTCACTTCTATTTATGTAGAATGTTTCATATGGAGAAGATATGATAAGAATTCGGATCCATAGAAGGCTCATTTTGGGATGAATGTGTTATATTGGTGGCAGAAGAAACTCAGTCGAAGAGATATGGGGCTTATCTCTTCGTTTATTGGGCTAGTTATGTACCGTCTTGGATCCCTTGAGGAGTTAGAATCTTTGTAATTTTTGACATTGGAAGTTTTGATCCTTGAGAGTTAATTCACCTTAAGCAAAGCAGACTGCTAATGCCATATTTGGGTTGATAGGAATTTTATTAGCGGAATAAGAGAGGAAAGCATTTTGAAGATGATAATTTTCTCTATATTATTCTAAAATTATGTGGATAAGTAACGAGGAGAGTAGTAAATTTACACTTTGGGGATATGCATCGATGTTGTGATAATATTATAACTGGGGAGTAAAGAAATTTTGTGCATGCATTGCGGGTATGATGATACACTACCCCTCTTGGTGAACATTCCCTTAGTGTTGTAATTACTTGACATTGGGAAATTAATAAGAGTTAGGCGGTGGAGTCAACAAGATTAATACGACTTGATTGATGTTCTAAAATTCTAAAGGGTTTTATAAAATAAACATGCATGTCATGGATGATCGTTGGCAGGAATGGTAGGGCGCTTGTAATGGAATTGATTTAGTTTATCACATTGTGAAGTATGCCCTACTTTTTGGTAGTCTGCATATCTCGTGTCGAAGGGAAAGTCATCCCGAGCCTTGCACCTTGGTTCATGATTAAGTTCAAACATATATAAATGTACCGGGTGATTGGATGTTAATTGTTCATGATCTCATTACAATGAGTTGCAGCTTGGTCGTCGCCGTAAAAATTTAAATTTCTACATCACGGCTGATATATAAGTGCGTCGATACGGGGATCTATAGGGTAATAACTCTAGTCAAGGAGGATATGCCCCTAAGGTTTGTGCTCATATGTAAGATGAATGTACCATATGGGCGGTGGAAGAAATTTAGTCCAAAAACATACGGGGGCTTGTCCCTTCGTTTATTGGCCTATTTACGTGCCTGACTTCGTTTTCCCGTAGATCCTGTTTATTCGAATAGTACGTGAACGATGATGATTGGATTCGTGATAACCTCTCAATACGGGTGAGAGCGTCAAGGGTGTTGAGACACGCCGTAAATTTAACACGTGAATTGAATATTGAGGATAAGTTGAATTTACTTATCTAAGAAGATATGAATATGTCTCTATACGTACAGGTAGGTGTACGTGTAATTGTATTAACTTGACAAGGCAGTCCTCTAAAGGCTCTGTACCGAAGCCCAACCATTGGATAAGGTTTATGTTCACGGTTTAGGAGTCCTTAAATGAAATAAATTAAATCACGAGATAAAAGTAGCACCAATTTTTGAATCCAGAGTAATCAAAGTAGAACCGGGAGTAGACAAAAGTAACACTTAACTCGAGGTCACGTGTTATTAGAAGGGAATGATGTGATTATCACCCATGCGAGGTATAGAGTCATGGATTCACCTTACTTTGAGCCTCGATAACGATTCATAATATCACCAGAACCAATTGATAAGTATTATCGGATGATCATGTGCGGAATTTGGAAACTATTTGGAAACATAAATGCTTCCTGCGCCTAAACCCTTGAGCTAGTAACATCATTTTTGGTAGTTGATGGATTGAAAGTGTACAACCCCGATGTTCGCCTGGAAGGATCCCTGGTTCGCATACCCAAGGGAGCGAGCCAAGGATGGGCGAGCCAGGCGGGGCGAGCCCAAGAAGAGCGAGAGGCCCTAGAGGCAGGCGAGCCAGCCGGTCGAAGGAGTTCGCTAGGAAGGCTCGGGACCTTGGGGTGCAAATAGCCAGTTCTGGGGTACAGTTAGCCATTTTGGCGAGCTCGGCCCGCTAAGGAGCGGTTCGGCAGGCGAGCCGTAGAGGCAGGCGAGCCAGCCGGTCGGAGGAGCTCGCTAGGCAGGTCCGGGACCTTGGGGTACAAATAGCCATTTCTGGGGTACAGTTAGCCATTTTGGCGAGCTCGGCCCGCTAAGGAGCGGTTCGGCAGGCGAGCCGTAGAGGCAGGCGAGCCAGCCGGTCGGAGGAGCTCGCTAGGCAGGTCCGGGACCTTGGGGTACAAATAGCCATTTCTGGGGTACAGTTAGCCATTTTGGCGAGCTCGACCCGCTAAGGAGCGGTTCGGCAGGCGAGCCGTAGAGGCAGGCGAGCCAGCCGGTCGGAGGAGTTTGTTAGACGGCTTTTGCGAGCCAACCAGATCTTTTGGCGAGCCCCGTGTTCGCTGAACAGGTCAGGGGTCTCTGGTTCGTCGGCGCCTGGGGTGATCCTTTACCAAAAAACCCCTGGTGGTCTGCGGGTAGCCCCTCCGAACAGCGGAGTTTGGCTGTTTGCAGACCAATTTGGGGTGCGGATAGTAAGAAGGGACAGCGGGAGTTGGCTATTGACAGACCACAAAACCAAAATTTATAAATAGACCTTAAGGGGCACCTTGGAAGGGGACCGGCTTCAGAACCTTTGAGCCTTCTTCTCTCCATAGGTCGCTTTGGTTTGGGCTCTCTAGCTCTCCAAGGTGCCCGAGTCTTAGCTTTGGCTTGGGAGGGGAAGCGCTCAACGATCTTCCGGGTTAGTGGAGGGACCTCCTTGCTGAGACCAGGGTCTTTGTTCTTTGTCCGGGTTATCTGCCTATCTCTTCCGAGGGACCGGTAAGGGCTAGTCGCCCCTCAATTCGTTGAGGGCCCCGAGCTCCACAAGAGATCGAGAAATCGGTTTCAATATTTTGGTGCGGTGAGCGTGGAGCGTGGCTGGTTCAAGAAAGTTCCAGAGAAGGGTTATGCCAGGAGATGAGGAGCAGGGCGAGGAGTTCGGCGAGACTCCTCAGGAGGCGATGGCTAGGATGCTCGCGGATTTCAGAAAGGAGGTGCTCGACACCTTGGGATTCACGGTCACAGCTCTACGAAGTGAGTTTGCGACCCCAGCACCTCAGGCGACCTCTCCCCCAACAGCAGTCGGCGAGAAGGCACCAGGAGGAAGGGTTGGAAAGGAAGTTGCCGTTGGTTTAGGTCAGAGCCAGGAAGGGCGAGTGCTGTTCGCCAGTCCGGCGAGCTCCGTGCCTACAAGCTCAGTGCTGGCGAGCTCCGTCCCAGCGAGCGCGACACTGGCAAGTGCGCGCCAAGAGGAAGCGGCGACTGTCGGGGTGGTTCAGGCGAGCACCGCTCCCGCGAGCACATTCCATGCGAGTTCAAGTTTGGCGAGCGAGCTTGGGGGACGAGTGGAGCCAGGAAGAGTGACAGGAGGGGGAAGCCCCTTTTGCGAGTTGGTGCTTTCCGCACCCGTCCCTGGGGGATTTAGAGAATGGGACCGGGTGTACTACAACGGTAGAGATGACCCTGTCCAGCACCTGCAGAGTTTCGAAGACTCGGTCTCCATCAGGCCGATGTCAGATGCCTTCAAGTGTCGGCTCTTTACTGTCACCCTCAAGGAGAAGGCCAGGGACTGGTTCCATCATCTCCCTGCAGGGTCAATCTACTCATTCGAGGATTTGCGCCGAAGTTTTTTGCTGAGGTTCTCGACCTCAAAAAAGAGGAAGAAGGACGCTGATTCCCTCTTCGCAGTGAAGCAGGGACCTAGGGAGTCGCTGGCTCAGTATGCCGATCGGTTCCAGGAGGAAGTACAGCTCACTCAGGAGATGCCTGGGTTTGCACTCCAACTCGCCTTCATGGTCGGGTTGAAAGAGAGTTTCTTCAAGATGACGTTGAAGAGAAAAGCCCCCGTCTCCATTGAAGAGCTGATGGAGAGGGTGTCGGAGGAAGTCGCAAGTGAGGAAGCCAATCCGGATCTCACCAAGAGGCTAGCAAAGCTCAGTGAGCCGGAGGTGAGGCAACAGGAGGTCAGGAGAAGGGAAGAGCCCCGGGCCCCGGAGGGGGAATGGAGGCCGCAAGGTGGAGGAATGCAAGGGCAGGGAAGGGGTTACGGCCCAGGAAGGGGTAACCATGTCGGAGGTCAATGGAGGCCCCCCCAGTTAGGGTGGAGGCAAGGTCCGATGCAAATGCCTCCCCCTCCACAACAGGCCATGGCGATTGGACGAGGAAGAGGAAGAGGAAGGGGAAGGGGAGGAGAGGCGGAAACGGCAGCCGCTAGGAGGAGAAGGAATAGGTTGGCAGAGGCCGAGGCAAGGGAAGTGGCGTTGCCATATTGTATCTTCCATGATGTGGAAGGTCACTCGACGGACAACTGTCCGGAGTTCCTAGAAGTGAAGAGGGGCAGAGCGCCCATGCCACCACAGCAGCAGCCAGTAAGGATCGTGGAGGTTGAACCTCGAGAGGAGGATGAGGAAAGGTGTGAGGATAGAACCGATATGGGAAGTAGAGGAGGGATCGGGGTGATCCATGGGGGGGGGGGGGGGGGGGGGGGGGGGGGGGGGGGGGGGGGGGGGGGGGGGGGGGGGTAGGGGTGGAGGCGAACCGCAAGGCTAGCCTCCATACCATCTACCGCCGAAGCGTGGCTTCGACATCCACCGCTCCACCCCCGGCCGAAAAAATCGTTTTCACCCAGAAAGACATGCCGGGCTATGAGGACCCATTCTGCGACGCGCTGGTTATTCAGACGGCGATCGAGAACTTCACCGTCTCCCGGATCCTAGTGGACAACGGAAGTTCGGTCAACGTCGTCTTCAAGAAGGCGTTCGACAAGATGGAGGTGGAGCCCAGGAGGGTGTTGGCCTCAGATGGCCCTCTGTTCGGATTCTCGGGGGAGAGGAAGGAAGTAGAAGGGGGAGTAGGGCTTCATGTGACCCTGGGTGGGCAGTCACGGAACTGTCGTTTTGTCATAGTGGACGCCCCAAGCAGTTACAACACTATCTTCGGACGGCCACTCATCAGCGTGTTTCGCTGTGTCCCTTCCACCTTTCATCAATGCCTTAAATTCAACGACGGAGGGGTTCAGGTGCGGATCAGGGGGGATCCCAAGGTGGCGAGACAGTGCTACGTAACGGCTGTCAACACCATCTCCTGGATGGGAGAAGCTGAGGAGTGGGATAGGATGATGGAGGAGGCGACCGAAGCCGGAAGTATGGAGGTAGCCGAGGAGAAGATGGAGGGAGATGAAGTCCATGCCCAGGAAGGGGTAGCTGAGGTACCCCGGGCGGAAGGAAAGGAAGAAGAAGAGAAGGCCCGGGAGGGAGGGGCGGAAGAGCTGATGGTGGTAGAGAAGGAAGTCGAGGAGGAAACCCAGGCTCCCACTTGTGCAGAAGAGGAGAGGGCTTGGGGAGAGCAGTCCCGGTTGGAGGCTGTGGACGAGGTCGTAGAGCTCGAGGTCACCACCCGGCTGGGGGGGGGGGGGGGGTGGAAAAAGTTCGGGTCAGCGGAGAACTCAGCCCGGAAGATCAAGCGGAGATTCTGGCTTGCGTACAGAAGAACGTGGACGTCTTCGCTTGGAGTGCCGCGGAAATGCCCGGGATCGACGCGGATGTGGCTTGCCATCGCCTCAACCTCGACCCCGGCGCCCGCCCCATCCTCCAGAAGAGGAGGGCCGTCGCAGACAAGCTGGAAGGGCCCATCCGCGAGGAGGTGGGCAAGCTCCTGCAGGCAGGCTTTGTATCGGAGAACCAGTATCTAGGTTGGGTCTCCAACGTCGTTATGGTGAAAAAAGGGGGAGGTAAGTGGAGGATGTGTATCGACTTTTCCTTGCTTAATAAATCATGCCCTAAGGATTGTTACCCCCTGCCTAGAATCGACGCGCTGGTTGACTCAGCCGTCGGTTTTCCTGTAATGTCTTTCTTAGATGCTTTTTCAGGTTACCATCAAATCCGTATGCATCCCCCAGACATCAAAGATGTCTCCTTCATCACGGGGGATGGATGCTACTGTTATAAAATGATGCCGTTTGGGCTCAAGAATGCAGGTGCCACATACCAAAGGATGATGGACAGAGTCTTCCGCGAGCAGAAGGGAAGAAACTTAGAGGTTTATGTAGATGACATCATGGTGAAGAGCCGGGACCTCGGGTCTCACCTCCGAGACCTCGAAGAGACATTCGGGACCCTGCGGCGGTACAAGATGAAACTCAACCCCTTGAAGTGTGTCTTCGGGGCGAGCCGGGGGAAGTTCCTGGGCCACTTGCTCACCCCCACGGAAGTGGAACCTAACCCGGACAAAGTTAAGGAGGTAATGGAGTTGGGGTCGCCGAGAAATCGGAAGGAGGTTCAGAGCCTTACAGGGAAGTTGGCTGGGCTCAGCAGGTTCCTCTCCAAGGCGGGAGAAAAGTGTGCGCCTTTCTTCAAGGTGCTGCGGGGCAACAAGAAGTTTGAATGGACCCCGGAGTGCAAGAAAGCCTTCCAGGCTCTGAAGGAACAACTCACCCAGACGCCTCTGCTCCAGGGACCGAGGCCGGGGGAAGACCTATCTCTGTACCTAGGGGTAGGATCCGAAGCAGTAAGTTCCGTGCTAATCCGGGAGGAGGGAAAGAAATAGTTCCCTATCTACTACGTCAGCCGAGTGCTGAAGAAGGCAGAGCTCCGGTACCCGATCCTAGAAAAGTTAGCCTTCGCATTGGTGGTGTCGGCCCGGAGGCTCCGACCTTACTTTCAAGCCCATTCAATCAAGGTAGTGACGGACCACCCGCTCCGAAAAATCATGGAAGGGGTGGAGCACTCGGGAAGGTTAGCAAAGTGGTCCGTGGAGTTAAGTGAATTCAATATCACGTTCGTGCCCAGGACGTCCGTCAGGGCCCAGGCGGTGGCAGACTTCATGGCCGACTATGCAGCCGAAGTGGGAGAGCACGAGCCACCTCCCCCAAAGGCATGGAAGATGTTGGTGGACGGAGCGTCGGGAAAACACTCCTATGGAGGGGGAATGGTCCTGGTAAGTCCTCAGGGGACTCGGGTTGAGCAAGCCTTGAACATCCGTTTCCCAATTACCAACAACCAGGTTGAGTACGAAGCGGTGATAGCGGGCCTTCGGCTGGCCCGAGAACTGGGAGTGCAGGACGTGGAGGTCTCCACGGACTCCATGGTGGTAGCATGCCAGATCAAGGGAGAGTTTGAAGCAAAGGACCCGACCCTCCTGCTATACCTGGAGAAGGTTAAGGGGGTCATCGGGCAGTTCCGCACCTTCTCCATCAAGCACGTGCCGAGGGAGGAGAGCACCCAGGCGGACCTCTTAGCCAAGTTTGGTCCTCGAGCGGGAGGGACGACTTCGGAACTCTTCCGGCCCTCCATCGAGGAAGGAGAATTGATGGAGGTGGATCGACGAGCCTCGTGGATGGATCCGTTCATCACCTTCCTATCCTCCGGCAGTTCCCTAGAGAGGACGTGGACAAGAGGCGCTTCAGGTATAAGTCCGCCTATTACTCCTTGCATGCAGGGGGGCTATATAGAGAGACCCTCAAGGGACTTCTGGCCCGTTGTGTCTCCGAGGAGGAGGTCCCGAGAGTGCTAGAAGAAATCCACTCCGGGGAGTGCGGCAGTCACTCCGGGAGTCGAACCCTGGAAGGGAGGGTGTTGAGGCAAGGCTACTTCTGGCCCACTCTCAGCAAGGATGCGGCAGAGTTCGCAAGAAAGTGTCTGAAATGCCAGCTCTATGCTCCGCTCCAGCTCCTCCCAGCTCAAAGACTCCGGACCATCACGGCTCCCTGGCCCTTCGCCATATGGGGGCTGGACCTGGTCGGTCCCTTTCCCCAAGCCAGCGGCCAGAGGAAGTTCCTGCTGGTCATGATCGACTACTTCTCCAAGTGGGTAGAGGTGAAAGCACTTGCTAAGGTAACCTCTCAGGTTGTAAGGAATTTTGTGTGGGGGGAAATAATTTGCAGGCATGGACTCCCTCTAGCTATAGTGACGGACAATGGGCCGCAGTTTGCGAGTGAAGAGTTTGTTGGCTTCTGCACTCAGCTCGGCATTGACCTCAGGTTCGCTTCGGTCCACCACCCGAGGAGCAACGGGCAGGTGGAGGTGGCGAACAAGATAATCGTTAACCTACTAAAAAAGAAAGTGGAGAACCTTCGAGGAAATTGGGTGGAACAGCTACCCTCCGTCCTCTGGGCCATGAGGACTACTCCGAATACCGCCACCGGGGAGACCCCCTTCAAGCTCTCTCACGGGTCCGAGGCCATTCTCCCCATAGAGGTCGAGATAAAGACCCCCCGGGTGATCGCTGCGAGCGAGGGGGATGAAGAGTGGCTGGAAGATAACAATGCAGAGCAGAGGCTATCTTTGGACCTGGTGGAAGAACTCCGGGACTTGGCCACCATCAGGCAGGAAGAGGTCAAACGGCGGATGACTCGATATTTTGACAAACATATCCGGATAAAGCACTTTCAGAAAGGGGACCTGGTCCTAAAGAAGGTCGATGCAGCCGGCAGAGGGGCCGCGGTGGGTAAGCTTAACCCCAACTGGGAGGGACCATACATTGTAAGCGGGGTGCTCAAGTCGGGGGGATATCACCTTCAGGATATGGAGGGGGTGCCCCTCGACCGAGCCAGGAGTGGGGATGATTTGAAACGATTTTACCCTTAAAGGCTTTATTATGTTGTTTACCGGATGTCTTACTCCCTTCTTTTTATATATGCTTATAACTACTACCGGGCCGACGTGACAAAGGTTGGGTATGACGGTGCTGGAATTCCCCAGATCGATTCCGCTCCCGGGCTCTCACCTAGACGGGGGGTTCAGGTTGATCTCTGGAGAGGCTGGCAAGGTTGGAAACATTGGTGCTGGAATGCCCCAGATCGATTCTGCTCCCGGGCTCTCACCTAGACGGGGGGTTCAGGTTAATCTCTGGAGAGGCTGGCAAGGTTGGAAACATTGGTGCTGGAATGCCCCAGATCGATTCCGCTCCCGGGCTCTCACCTAGACGGGGGGTTCAGGTTGATCTCTGGAGAGGCTGGCAAGGTTGGAAACATTGGTGCTGGAATGCCCCAGATCGATTCCGCTCCCGGGCTCTCACCTAGACGGGGGGTTCAGGTTGATCTCTGGAGAGGCTGGCAAGGTTGGAAACATTGGTGCTGGAATGCCCCAGATCAATTCCGCTCCCGGGCTCTCACCTAGACGGGGGGTTCAGGTTGATCTCTGGAGAGGCTGGCAAGGTTGGAAACATTGGTGCTGGAATGCCCCAGATCGATTCCGCTCCCGGGCTCTCACCTAGACGGGGGGTTCAGGTAGATCTCTGGAGAGGCTGGCAAGGTTGGAAACATTGGTGCTGGAATGCCCCAGATCGATTCCGCTCCCGGGCTCTCACCTAGACGGGGGGTTCTGGTTGATCTCTGGAGAGGCTGGCAAGGTTGGAAACATTGATGCTGGAATGCCCCAGATCGATTCCGCTCCCGGGCTCTCACCTAGACGGGGGGTTCAGGTTGATCTCTGGAGAGGCTGGCAATAGGGGTCAAGGTCCTAAGGTAACAGGTTGAGGTGTTAGAGCCAGAAGGGCTTGGTTCGCAAAATTGGAAAGGTTGAGGCTGATGAGGCCTAAGGTAGCGGGTTGAGATACTAAAGTCAGGAAGGTTTGGTTTGCGGGATGCCTATGTCTGAGTTCGCCGGGCAGTAGCCGCGGGCGGCGACGGCCCGGGTTAGCGAAATCCATAAAAGGAGAACCTTGGCGAGGCGAGCCCAGACACACGCATTCGCGAGCCCCCCCACCCCCCCCCCCCCCCCCCCCCCCCCCCGGAAGCACTACCGCATAACAACTGGTCATGAGAATTCAAAAGAAAGAGCAAATGCGAGAGGAAAAAGAAACGCGAGCATACGCATAAATACTAACGAAAAAATTATAACTATCATTCCCCAAGATTTTTCTATGTTCGGCGGCGATCTCGCTAGCCCAAAAAGAATAATATACATTCAAAATAAGGAGAAGAGAGGCTAAGGGGGTTCATTCTGGGGGGCCATCGCCATTCTTGCGAGCCCCCAACCATGGCGCCAAGTCGAAGAGGTCCGGGCAGACGTCTTCGGCTGTAAACTCCATCGCGTCTTCCGCTAGCAGGCTCGCATTCTTGAGGGTCGTGAAGAGGAGGTTGGCAACCTCCTGTGCATCTCGCCGTCTCTGTTCCTCACTTTCGGCGACCCTCTGTTGAGACCTGGCTCACCCAGGAGAAGGAGGCAGCACGTTGCGAACCAGCTCGTCCACCCGAGCCTTCAACATAGTATTCTCCAACTCCAGCTCGCCGTTGCGAGCGAGAAGCTTGGTTGCTACATTGGCATCCTGAGTTAGCATCAAACGAGTTAAGACAAAGGTCGGAGGTCGCGAACAGCGAAGAACAGATGCCCAAGGGCCGCTTACCATCTTGCCCTGCATCCCGGCGAGGAGGCTTTCCGACGCTTCCTCTCTCTCCTTAAGGCCCTTGATCTCCTCGCGAGCCCTCTTAAGCTCCTCCCTGTACGCGCGGATGTCCCTATCCACCTGCAGATAACGGCGCCCCGCCATATGTGCGAGCTCTGTCGAGCGGAACTGGGCTCGCATTTCTTCATAGACCAGTTGTCTTGGCCTCATCTCTTTATAGGCGGCGGCATCCTCGCGGCCATATAAGCCGAAGGTGAGAGAGAACGCCTCCTCCCCGGCCTTACCCAGCTCCACCCAGGAGGGGTGAAGGGTGGAGCAAGAAATCCGGTTGGCATCGGGATCCCAAGCGAGCAGGGGCTCGCCAAGGATATCAGAAACCTTCTCACCCAGACCAAAGTTCTTGTGGCCTTTGGGTTGGGGGGTGTAGAAGAGCTCCCGGCGCCCTGACTCGCCAACGGGTTCGGCTGTTTCGCAGAAGAAGGGGGCGAGCCGTCGGTCTCGCTTAGATCGACGACCGCTCTCTTGTCTTTGACGGCGAGGGTTTTCCCCTTCGACTTCTTGGAGGAGGGTTGCGAACCAGGCTGGCTCGCAGACGGAGGCCGCTTCTTGCCAGACCCGGTGATAGGAAGATCGCGGCAAGCCTCTGCCGCCGCGGTCGCGAGAGTGTCCGCCGTGAGAGCGGTGCCTTGCGCGTGCGGAGGATTAACGGGGATCTCGCGCTCGCCTGAAGAGTAAAAGTGTTACACAGCGAAGAAAAAGGAAAGGGGAGTGGGGCGAAAGCGAGCCATACCTTCCCCTTGGGGAACTACGAGTAGCGAGTCGATGTTGCGCCGCAGATGGGCGACTTCTAAGTTTTTTCCGGAGAGGTATGGGAGGAGTTTGGCGTCGGCACCGCCCAGCGAGCTCGGAGGGCGGTAGGTGGCGTCATCCCGTTGAAGAGGGGTGAAGTGGAGGTTACCGAAGAGTCCCTTCACTAGGATGAACTTCTGAGTCCAGTAGTGACTCTTGTTCACCGTCTCGCAGACGGTGACGTGCTGACTCGCGAAGTAGGTGGTCCCATCCCGGAAGGCGCGAAAGGAAAACACCTTGCGGAAGACGAGGAGGCTGAACTCGATCCTCTCCTCCCGCATGTAACTGGCGAACGCGACAATGTCCGCGATCGCATTCGGGGTCAGCTGGCTCGGCAGCACCCCATAATACCGCAGCACCTGCAAAGAACGGTGAAAAAGTCGCGATGGCGAACAGGGAACGGCGAGAAGGCTAAGCGAAGTACCTGGCGGATTTCAGGCCATAAAGGGAGTCGCAACCCATTCTCGAAGTGAGCAATGGGGATCGCGAGTTCGTCAGCCTCGGTCTCGTTCAATGTAGATCTCTCGCTTGGACAGCGAGCCGAATAACCCTCCGGAAGATAACGATCCACGGCATGTTTGTACTCCTCTGCCGTGATGTTCGCGCAGTAGAATTCATGGGCTTGAAACGCGGAGGCGCATCTTGACCGCCCCTCACTCTCGCCGTCCGCTCCCACTGACTGATTTGTTCGCATCGAGTCAGGAAGAGGCAGCCTGCAAGCGGCGAACGCGAACACGAGCTTGCGAGAACAGAAACAAGCGTAGACGCGAGAGGATTAGAGAAATAAATGCGACGGATGGAAAAATGAATCCGAACTATTTATAGGAAACTAAGAGGGGCACAGGAATCGAGGCGTCGGGGGTGCGGATAGCGAAAATAAAGTAGATTTCTACTCAATTAAACTATAGTCTTGCGAGCCCGGGTTCGCCACCACGCGGTAATTAAGCCCCGCCTGAGGCCGGCCCGTGAGGGAAGGAAGGTTTGGGCACAACGTCGCCCAGAAGCTCGCGGGCGCTCCAGAGGGCAATCGTATCAAACACGGCGAGCGAACGGAATAAACCACAGACGCACCACAAAAATAAAGGGCAGAACAAAAAATGATAAAAGGCGAGTCACGATGGACTCGCAAGCATTACCACACCACAGAGATTGTTCAAACAGAAATGTCATGAAAGAAATAAAAGCAAGGGGATAGTAAAAATAAACCCGCGGCAGGCTCAGGGGTAAGGAAGCCATTTCCAGCGACCCCGGCCTCGCTTCCCCGCACGCGGCGGCACTCTCGGATAGTGGTATTCGCGAAGTGCTTTGAACTCGCGCAGGATTAAGTGTGCTTGATCCTCGCCCCGCGAGATGTGTACGCCGGGCGAGGTAACGTCTGCACGAGTCACCGGCCCCGCCTCGGCGAGCAAGCGCTCATTCGCGTCCTCCATCACGGCAACTCTCTCGTTGAAAGAAGCTCGGTCCGCGTCATATCGCTCCTCCAGCTCGCGCAGCATCATATCATGCTTCTGAAGCACCTCTGACACCCGTCTCTTCATTCGCTCGGGGTCGCCTGGGTCGCCCAAGAAGTCTTCCATCTGGCTCAGCGAGGGCGGCAGTGACATCTCCACCCTCCCATGCTCTGACTCAGGCGTGGCTTCCGAAATGTCTGCGAAGGAAGAGCTAGTAGGATCAGGGGGCGAGCGAGAAAGAGAGCCCGGACAAATGTACTAACCTTGGGATAAGGGTGACTCGCGACGTTGCTTATGAGAGGACTCCGGTCGACCCTGGAAGTTTTCGCGGAACCCTGGGAGGTGGGGTTTCCCCAGACCAGGGGGATACACCACCCTCTCCGCGACCTGGGCGCCGTCAAGAAGCGAGCCGCCTGGACTTTGCCTGCCCACCATATCGAAGCCCGGGGTCGCCACGTCAACCTTAGGCGGAATCGGCGAGTGCGCCGGTGTGGAGCCTTTCTTCTCGGGGCTCGGCGGTGGGGTATCTGCACGGGTCATAAGCGCATGGATATCGCACAAAGACAAGCTGAAATAAAGGAAGATACTTATGACGTACGGGGTTGCGAGAGAGGCGCCTGTAGGGTTGAGGTCCCGGTCCCAGCATCTAGCGACCACAACTTCGCTGGGGATGGAGCATGAGAGGAGGTCAGCGTGAGGCCCGCCAGGCGTTCCTCAGGTGGAGGATTCTGCGAGAAGAAAAGGAGTAAGTAGAGAGTCGATGTAGAGAATTTAGACGAAGAATACCTGTTGCGCGAGCAAGGTATTCGACGGTGGAGGCGAATCAGGAGGTAAGGTCGTGTCCTCCCCCGGCGACCTCCTAACCGTCTTGGCCTTTTTGGTCCGGGGAGAAAGGGAGGTGGCAAGGTTGAACATCCAGGCGTTGCTTCCGGCGGCCTGGGCCTTCGCCATCTCCCTGGAAGCCTTCAGCCGATCCAACGCGCTCGGCTTGGAAGACATTAGGGAGAAGTTGTTTCCTGCGAGGAAGAAGGGGAAGGAAAAGCTCAGTCACTAGTCGCAGCGGGCGGTATTTATAGTTTTGGACGTGGGACCCACCGAAAGATTCCCGCCACGTCAGCCGAATCGGCGAACACCAGGGGTTGGATGTTTCTTCGCGAGCTCAAGACAACCTCGCGAAGAGCGGGGATTGTGTACAACCCCGATGTTCGCCTGGAAGGATCCCTGGTTCGAATACCCAAGGGAGCGAGCCAAGGATGGGCGAGCCAGGCGGGGCGAGCCCAAGAAGAGCGAGAGGCCCAAGAGGCAGGCGAGCCAGCCGGTCGAAGGAGTTCGCTAGGAAGGCCCGGGACCTTGGGGTGCAAATAGCCATTTCTGGGGTATAGTTAGCCATTTTGGCGAGCTCGGCCCGATAAGGAGCGGTTCGGCAGGCGAGCCGTAGAGGCAGGCGAGCCAGCCGGTCGGAAGAGCTCGCTAGGCAGGTCCGGGACCTTGGGGTACAAATAGCCATTTCTGGGGTACAGTTAGCCATTTTGGCGAGCTCGGCCCGCTAAGGAGCGGTTCGGCAGGCGAGCCGTAGAGGAAGGCGAGCCAGCCGGTCGGAGGAGCTCGCTAGGCAGGTCCGGGACCTTGGGGGTACAAATAGCCATTTCTGGGGTACAGTTAGCCATTTTGGCGAGCTCGACCCGCTAAGGAGCGGTTCGGCAGGCGAGCCGTAGAGGCAGGCGAGCCAGCCGGTCGGAGGAGTTCGCTAGACGGCTTTGGCGAGCCAGCCAGATCTTTTGGCGAGCCCCGTGTTCGCTGAACAGGTCAGGGGTCTCTGGGTCGCCGGCGCCTGGGGTGATCCTTTACCAAAAAACCCCTGGTGGTCTGCGGGTAGCCCCTCCGAACAGCGGGGTTTGGCTGTTAGCAGACCAATTTGGGGTGCGAATAGTAAGAAGGGACAGCGGGAGTTGGCTATTGACAGACCACAAAACCAAAATCTATAAATAGACCTTAAGGGGCACCTTGGAAGGGGACCGGCTTCAGAATCTTTGAGTCTTCTTCTCTCCATAGGTCGCTTTGGTTTGGGCTCTCTAGCTCTCCAAGGTGCCCGAGTCTTAGCTTTGGCTTGGGAGGGGAAGCGCTCAACGATCTTCCGGGTTAGTGGAGGGACCTCCTTGCTGAGACCAGTTTGTTCTTTGTCCGGGTTATCTGCCTATCTCTTCCGAGGGACCGGTAAGGGCTAGCCGCCCCTCAATTCGTTGAGGGCCCCGAGCTCCACAAGAGATCGAGAAATCGGTTTCAACAGAAAGGGCATAATGTCATGGCGAGGATGGTGGCGTGATTGTAGGACTTGACTATTATATGGATTTCAAGTCAAGCGGTAAACATCCATGATGTTTGACCATTGTAATTATCATGCCATAACTAGATACTGGGCTTGGTTGGTGGCTTTTGCATGAATTATTATAAGGTGATCATAACGATTGTTGAAACTTAATATCAAGTGGATGCAATGCAAGTTTAAAAGATGCGTGTTGTATGAATGATTGCCTCGGCGAGATGACATTGATGGAAGCGATTGATAATGATATAGATAATGATGGTTGTACTAGAAAATGAGAATGAGGCTTGCTTCTACATTTTTAATACATAAGAGAGACGGTCTTGCATGTACAATAACTGTTTGGGTATTTGAGGTTTGACCCAAGGATATGACGTCGTGAATTTTATGGTTGATCACCCGTTTGACTTTGAGGCCATCCTCATTTAATGCAAAAAAAATTTGGATGCACAGAAGTGATGATGTTGAAAGTGCTACACGTTATTTGGATAACGATGCTTGGGATTGGAAGAATCAATTTATTTTTGCAAATCTAAAGCACATGACTCCTTTGGTGGAGGATTCTAAATTTTATCCGGAGGCACGAGTAGTAAACTCATGTGTATCGGGGTCACCGATCTTAAGGGGGTTTAGATCAAAGGTGCAATGAAAGTTGGTTTATTAGGGTGAGGGAACAAGGGAGTATGGGTTTCGGTTGTTTCCAACCTGCCCGTAGAGTGGGCGTGGCTACAAACCCAACTATGTCTTATCACCACAATATTTGTGTTTGCATCAGGATGAGAGACACTTAAGATTTCTCTGTGCATAATTTGGATTATAAGTGTCATGAAGTATAACAGAAGTACACTCGGGAGAAATTGGAAGTGAGGTGATGTGAATGAGTTGTGACCCTCACTAGTGGTGAGTGGGATTTAAAGTGTACTCCAGATGACTTTTATGATCTGAACTTAACCCCCCCCCCCCCCCCCCCCCCCCCCCCCCCCCCCCCCCCCCCCCCTTAACCTCAACTTAAATTTCGGTGATGAAATTGTTTCTTCGTTTATTGGATTTGTAACATCCCAGTGCACGCTAGGCCCCTATGATGAAAATATAAATCAGTGTCAACTCTATATAGTTTGAAAGTTGAGTATGAATTTAAATTGACACGTTGTAGCACTCAAAATGCTTTAACGAAATACGTACTTTTTATAGTACTATAAATGTTGAAAGTGCACAATAAATCTCACTAGAATTCTCTAGAGGGGGGTGAATAGAGATTAAAAATACTTTGTGCAATTATATATATATATATATAATAATCACAGATTTAAGCTTCCCACACACCAACAAGAATTAAGCAAGTAAAGAAGAAAAATAGCAAGAAGAAAATCACAGCACAACACAAGGAAATATAGTGGTTCCCCAAACTTTGGGTAGTCCACTCTTCTACCCCCTTTGGTAGGAATTCACTAACTTGCATTGAGTCTTTTGATAAGGAGACTCTTAGAACCACACTGAGTCTTTTGATAAGGAGACTCTTAGAACCACTACAACTGAATTTTTTGAAGAGAGATTCTAAAAACTCTTTTACACAGTTTGAAAATGAAATAAGGATAAGAAGAAGAAGTAGAACAAGTAGAAGAACAGAGATCAATATATGTAAGAAGGAATCTTCTTCCTAGCAAGAAGATTAGAAGCACAAGTATAGTGAATATGATCTCTCTTCTATAGTGAGAAGGAGATTGTAAGCTTTTCTCTCTTTTGTGAGAGCTTTCAGAATTTGCAGCAGAATGGCTTGAGAAGATGAAGGCTTTTTCTTTGCTGCAACACACTATCTCTTTTCTCAATTTTCTCACTCTTCACTTGGGAGCACTTCCTCTTTTTCAAATGTATATGGTGTATCACTTCTTTTCATTCTCTGTCGACCTCCTTCTTATTTATAGCTCTGCTTAAAAGATATTGCTAAAGGAGAATAATCAATTAGCAGACAGAGAATTAGAAAGAGATTTAGAGTTTCCATAATCAATATTTCTGTAGAAGGAAAGGAATTCATTCTGATTTCAAATAATATCTATAATAATCTTAATCAAATTAGCCAAGAATCAAATAGAAGGAAAGGCTGATTTAGAACGGCTATAAAAGAATAATATCATTCCATAAAAATCAGATCTACAGAAAGAAGGAAAGAGATCTGGCGTGTTTTTTGAATTACTTATAGATATCGACGTGCGTCGATTACTATTCGACGTATACGTCGATTTCATCCTGGCTGGACGTCGAGAGGAGAATAAGGAAGGTGCATCGATAAAGATGCGTCGACTTTATCAAATGCGTCGACTAGAAGTCAGAGGTACGTCGAATTCTTCTAAGAGTTCCTTCAACTCATTCTGAGAGAAACGTCGACTATATTTCGACGTTGCGTCGAATACTATTCGACGCATATTTACTTAGCCTAATTTTTCATACTTAGAATTTATATTCTTCTTAATTCTAGGGGTTAAGATAAATCATTTCCCCAATAATCTCCCCCTATTTGTCTTAACCCTATATAGAGAGAAATTGTATCAGTTTTTAATCAACAAAGCAAATCATTTATATAGAGAAGAAATATGCTAAGCAATCAGAAGAAATCATATAACAAGTAATTGTCCTTCACAAGATTTAAACTAGAAACTTATTGTTATACATGAAATTGACAAAAGCAGAATAGAGTTTTCTAGATAAATTTTCAATAGCATCAAAAATATAGCCCCTGGCTCTATCAGGATGCTCTTGGACATTTCTGATGATTGTGTGCAGTTTCTCCAGGACTTTGTCAACATCAGGGAGAGTATCATTTATAGAATAGCCCTTGCTGATGATAATTGCCGCCTTTTCATCAATCATCTCAATTGTAATGTTTTGAGGTTTCTTTTGAGTAGGCTTGGGCTCAGGTGGTCCTTTGTTGTCAACCTTTGGCCTATATTTTCTCTTCTCTGATTGCTGTTTCTCAGGGATCTCAATCATTTTTCCTTTCCCTTTCCAGGGTGAGTCATGCCATTTGTCTAATATTCTTGCAGGTCTTTTGGGCTTCTTATAGGGAATGTAAATATCTTCTGCACACCCTACACCCCTCTTGTGTTTTTGTCCTTTTTCTAGGATGAGCCCTGCCTGAGGATTTTTCTTTTGATAAGCTTCAACAGCAAACAATTTCTTTGGAAGTTTGATGGAAGATTCTGCAAGAATCTGTTCTTTAGTCATCCCCTTCTTGATCTTTTCCAACCAGACATTCCTCTTATCTTCTACTTCTTTCATAGCTGCTTCATATTCATACATCTCTCTTTCTCTTATTTCTTCATGCATCTTTTCCATGTCAGGATCATGGTACTCCTTTACAGGACTGTTAGGAGTGATATTAGGCATTTTTTCAAACCTCTTTATCTCCTCAACAGCCTTTCTATATTTCTTTTCCTTTGCATATTCTTTTCTTTCTTCTTTGGAAATTTTTTGCCAATGAGGAATGGCTTCACTTCTTCTTTTCATTTGTTCTCTTGGTTTTTCCTTAGATAGCTTTTGTGGAGGTAAAGGTAGTAGAGGAGGTAGAGATGGAGGTTGAAGTGGTGGAAGAGGCAGAGGTGGAGATGTAGTTTTCTCTTTAGAAGGTGAAGGTGGAGAAGGGACTTTTGTAGGAGAGGGAACAGCAGGCAAAATGTCCTCTGGAGGAACATCCTCAAGTAAGGGTGTCTTGAGTTTGATATAGCTGGCAGAGAAGCCAGGAGAATGAAGCTGATATTCTTCCACACACAAGGGTGCCTCAATCCAGACTTGCCCTTTTAGGTCATCAGAAAAAACTATTTCTTCCTCCCCCTGGACTTCTATATTCTGTACTGCAACAATCTCCCCCTGAACATATGGGGCATCTATTCTGAATGCTGAATACACAGCATGATCTCCTTCTGTATGATAGGAGGAGGATTCACCAAGGTGTTTGTTGAAGGTGTAATCAGAATGATTGGAGAATATTTGAGCCTATGGTAAAAGAAAAGAAAAAAAAATGAAGTTGATTTAATACTTAAGGATAGTATTTAGAGATTGGAGAAGAGTTAGCCCTGAGCTTTAAGAAAAACCTGGATAGGGGGATTCTGGAGCAACTCTCCCCCTGGTTTATATCCTTCAGAAATGATGTAAACCCTTTTGGCGACAGAGGTCGTTCTTGAAGAAGAATATGAAGCTCAGGAAGAGAGGCAGAGAGGTTGGCCAATTTGGCTTCACAGGTGGTGAGCATATCGGCGCACTCATTGGAGAAGGTGGTCAGACGTGTCTTGAAGTCATTCAGAAGTTGTTCCAGAGCGTCGTTTATTGTTTTGAGGAGAGCAGATTGAGCAGGGTTTGGCGCCATTGATACAGACAGAGAGGTAGAAGACGAAGATTTTGGCGGTTTGGGAGAGTATGAGTTATGAAATTAGAAGTGTTATTTAAAGGAGGTGAGACATCGAAAAGGAAACAGAAATCAGGGTATATTAGTTAACCAATCGTCAAAAGAAGAGGGGAATATTTGTTTCCTGTTTTATTATGAAGTCGACGTTACGTCGAATTGGAGTCGACGCATGGTCAATGTGTCAGAGCATCTGTGACGTTGGTCATTGATGTCGACGTATGTGTCAATATGGAGTCGACGCTCCGTCGAAACATTGTCAGCATAATGTCTTGTCGACGTGGTCGCAGACTTACGTTGATATTAGATCGACGGTGCGTCGATAAGGGATCGACGTATCTTTGTCTTTAAGAGATCAATGCTAGCGTCGATTTCCTCTCGACGGTGCGTCGATAGGTAATCGACGTATCTGTAAGTACTTGCTTAGTTGTTCTGATCTCTTTTAGATTTCCCCAACAATGATGCTTACAAGCTTCCATCAAGCATTCCCAAGGTGTTGATAAAGTAAGTACGCTTAGTTTCATCTAAGGGTTTGGTAAAAATGTCTGCTCTTTGACTATCTGTAGGAATATATTCTAAGGTTATCTTACCTTTTTCTACATTGTCTCTAAGAAAGTGATGTTTGATCTCTATATGTTTGGTTCTACTATGAAGAACTGGGTTGGATGCTATGGATAAGGCACTGGAGCTATCACAATAAATTTTAGAGTTATTGACTTCCAATTTATAGTCAAGAAGCTGATTTTGCATCCAGAGGATTTGTGAACAACAGCTCCCAGCAGCTATATATTCAGCTTCAGCTGTTGAGGTTGAGACTGAAGTTTGTTTCTTACTGAACCATGATATTAATCTGTCACCTAGGAATTGGCAAGTACCAGATGTGCTTTTTCTATCAACCCTACAACCAGCATAGTCTGCATCTGAGAATCCTATTAATTCAAAGTTTGTTTCTGTTGAGTACCACAGACCTAGTTCAGGTGTTCCCTTTAGATATCTAAGAATCCTTTTTACAGAGGTGAGATGGGATTCTTTTGGATCAACCTGAAATCTAGCACATATGCAGGTTGCAAACATAATGTCAGGTCTGCTAGCTGTTAGATAGAGAAGGGATCCTATGATTGCCCTATATGTCTTTTGATCTACTGATTTTCCCTTATCATCCTTTTCTATAATGGCATTAGTTGCCATAGGTGTTTTCATTGTAGAGGCTGATTCCATACCAAACTTTTTGATTAATTCTTTAGTGTATTTAGATTGTGAAATAAAGATTCCCTCACTGCTTTGTTTCACTTGTAGCCCTAAGAAATAAGAGAGTTCTCCCATGCTACTCATTTCAAATTTTGATTGCATTAGATTAGCAAATCTTTTACAAAGTTTGGGATGAGTTGAGCTAAAGATGATGTCATCTACATAGATTTGAACAAGAAGGAGTTGATTTTTATGGGTTCTAGTAAAAAGTGTTTTATCTATTTTTCCTCTTTCAAAAGAGTTTTCTAAAAGGAAATTGGAGAGAGTTTCATACCAGGCTCTAGGTGCTTGCTTAAGACCATAAAGTACTTTGTTAAGTCTATAAACAAAGTTAGGTGAGGAGGGATTGACAAAACCTGGTGGTTGCTCTACATACACCTCTTCTTGAAGGTCACCATTCAGAAAAGCACTCTTGACATCCATCTGGTAGACTTTCATCTTCATGAAGGCTGCATAGGCAAGAAAGAGTCTGATTGCTTCCAATCTTGCTACTGGAGCAAAGGTTTGATTGTAGTCTATTCCTTCTTCTTATCTGTATCCTTGTGCTACAAGTCTTGCCTTGTTCCTGACAATTACTCCAGTGGAATCTAGCTTGTTTCTGTATACCCACTTTGTACCAATAACTGGGTAGTTTCTTGGTCTCTCAACTAGGTTCCACACTTTGTTTCTCTCAAATTGGCTTAGTTCTTCTTGCATGGCTATAATCCAGTGAGGATCACAATTTGCTTCCTCAAACTTCTTTGGTTCAACTTGAGATAAGAAGCATTGGAGCATCATCCCATTTGAGACTTGGTGTCTTGTTCTTACTCCAGTATTGGGGTCTCCAATTACTTGGGATTGTTGATGATTTTTCATATTGATCCATGTCCTGCTTGAATTTGCCAGATGCTCTTCTTCCTCATTAGCAATGGGATCATTGTCAAACTGTTCTTCCTGAACTATGTTCTCTTGTGGGAGTTGGTTTTGATTGCTCTTCTCTGAACCTTCTTCATGCTCTTGTTCAGACTCCTCACTTGGTTCCTGTAGCTGGTTTTCTTTCCCAATGTCTTTGTTCTCTAGAGTCAGTTGTTCAAGCTGAGTCTCTATGCTGCTATTTTCCTGTGGAAAAGGATTGGTGGAAGTTTCCTCCCCCTTAAACAGCATGTTAGTTTCATCAAATGTAATGTGCATAGATTCTTCAATTCTGAGAGTTCTCCTGTTATAGCATCTATAAGCTTTACTAGATGATGAGTACCCCAGAAATATTCCATCATCAGACTTCTTGTCAAATTTGGCAAGATGATCTTTCCCATTATTTAGGATAAAGCAAGCACATCCAAATATTTTAAAGTATTTAACAATGGGTGTTTTTCCCTTCAGAAGCTCATATGGAGTTTTTGACTTAGTTTTGTGTATGAGGCTTCTATTTAGAACATAGTTTGCAGTGTTGACTGCTTCAGCCCAGAAGGTTGTTGGTAATCCTGATTCTGCAAGTAAGGTCCTTCCTGATTCAATTAGAGTTCTATTCTTTCTTTCAGCAACTCCATTTTGTTGAGGAGTTCTAAGGGCTGAAAAAATTTGTTTAATACCTATATCCTCACAGAAACTACTAATCAACTGATTTTCAAATTCAGTCCCATGATCACTCTTGATAATTGAAACATGAGTATTAAACTCAGATTGAATCTGTCTTATGAATCTTGAGAGAATCTAATGGGTTTCAGACTTAGCTCTTAGAAAGAATACCCAGCTGAACCTAGAATAGTCATCTACAATGACTAAGGTATAAGACTTTCCACCCAAGCTTTGAGTGGATATGGGACCAAAGAGATCCATGTGCAGTAAGTAGAGGATCCTAGGGGAGTCATCCTTACCAATTGGTTTGAAAGATGACTTGGTCTATTTTCCTAGTTGGCAAAGTCTGCATGGAGAGTCCTTAGAGAATCTACCCTTTGGTAGGCCTCTGACTAGGTTATTCTTTGATAATCTACTAATGGTTTTGTGGTTTAGATGACCCAGTCTCCTATGCCATAATTCACTTTTATTAATAATATTGTTGAACAAACACACTTCTGTGGGTGAGGAGCTAAAGTCTACTATATATACCTTCCCTTTTCTAATTCCATTGAGTACTATGGCACCAGTCTTGATATCAATAATATGGCAAAATAGTGTGGTGAATTTTACCTCATACTTACCACTGTCACATATCTGACTTATACTTATCAGATTGTGCTTCAGTCCTTTGACTACTGCCACATTCTTGAAGGTGACTTTCCCTTCTTTGAAATCTCCAAAGCCCCTGGCTTGGCCACAGCTAGAGTCTCCAAAAGTCACTGGTGGTCCAAGTCTATCCTCAAAATTGATTAATAGGTTTTTGTACCCTGTCATGTGCATGGAGCATCCACTGTCCAAGTACCACACCAGCCTGGAGATGTGATACATCTGCACATAAGATTTTAAACATTAGTTTGGACCCTCCTAAGCTGGGGTCCCTTCTTCCCAACAGTGAAAGGTTTAATGAAAGAATAAGTGGGTTTTTCAGAATATCCTTCCTCCTTTAGGGGTATTGGCTTATCATACCAATTCTCTTTGGTAATGTTGCAGAAATAGTGTTCATAATAAAAGGAAATGGATTGAGAAGACTTTTTGAAAAAGGAGACATTTCTGTTAGATTGGTTGCGTCGATATGAATTCGACGTATGTTTAAAGTTGCGTCGAGTGAAAGTCGACGCTTCCTTCATTCTGTGGTTACTTTTAGTCGAAGCATAGGAGAGATTGCGTCGATTGGAAGTCGACGTATTTTGGTGTCTGCGTTGATTAGAAATCGATGCATTATTTGAGTTGTGTTGAGTAGAATTCGACGTACGTCGATAATGATTCGACCTAAATTTGTTTCTTTTCTGAGGATATTTTCCTAGGATTCCTTCATATATAGTGGGACTATTTTTGTTAAAAACAGTGGTTGTTTGTGATCTTTCTCCTGTCAAATGATTTTCCCTAGTGAAGTGAATAGGATGTCTCCAGACAGATTTGCTGGGTGATTGAGGTTTGGGTTCTAAGTCAGTGTTACATTCTAGTTGTCTAAATCTATCGGTGATATTGTTAGAGATATTCTTGAGCTTCTGACTTCTGCCATTTAGATATTCTTCAAAAGATTTTGCCTTTGCTAGCTCATTTCTTAGTGCTTGATTTTCAGTATTGATTTTATTTAGTTGTTCCTCTGAGGGTCCTAGACTGAGCTCATAGTTTGTATGTTGTGTATTCATTTGTTTGAGATTGTTTAGTTCGTTTCTTAGTTCCTTTATCTCTTTCTCAGATTTGGCTAGATCTAAACAGAATTCTTTGAAACTATTTTTGAAATCAGTGAAAGAGGCATCTATATCATCAAATATATTTACCAGAGATGTATCTTCAGGCTTTTCAGTAGCCATCAAACAGGTTTCCTCTTGCTTAGCCTATTCCTGATCATCTTCAGATGAGGTACTCCCTTCAGATTCTGAATCACTCCATGATTGAGCAATGAACCCTTTCTCTTTCTTCTTCTTCTTCTTTAGATCTGTTTTCAGATCTTTCTTATTGTTGATCTCTTTAGGACATTCAGGTGCAATGTGTCCAGGTTCCCTGCAAGAGTAACATATAATCTCTTTATTAGGAGTTTTGTCATACCTGGTTCTTGAGTCTCTCCTTCTGGATCCTTCTGTTTTGATCCACTTCTTGAACCTTCTGGCCAGTAGACTGATCAGCTCTTCATCATTTGTAGAGGGTACACCTTCAGTAGCCTTCAAAGCAATGCTCTTTTCTTTTGAGAGTGGAGAAGCCTTTTCTTTCTCTTCTTTCTCAGCTCTTGTTTTCAACAGCTGTTCATAAGATCTTAATTTACCCAACAGGATATCTGTTGAGATTTCTTTTTGACTTCCGGAGTCTTTAATTGGCCAGATTCTTGAATCCCAAGAGCTAGGGAAGCAAGTTAGCAATTTGTCATTTATCTCTGTGAGAGATATGTCCTTCTCAAGTGTTTTTAGCTCATTTATTATGAGGCTGAATCTGGCATACATGTCAGCAACACTTTCATTTTCTTTCTTCTGGAAGTTTTCATATTGGGAGATGAGTAATGCCTTTTTATCCTTCCTCTCATCAGCACTCCCTTCTACCATTTTATTGAGAGCTTCCCATATTTCCTTAGCTGACTCATATTCAGCAATCTTTTGGAAGATTTCATCTGAGAGGGTTGAGACTAAGATATTCATAGCCTTGGCATCACATGCTTGAACTTTCTTTTCTTCATCTGTCCATTCAGCCTTTGGAGCAAGTGTTTGCGTGACCTTTCCACTTGAGTCCTTCTTGAATGGCTTGGGGGCACCTGTCATAATAACATCAAATAATTCTGCATCAATAGAGTTTAGATAAATTTTAATTCTTGTTTTCCAAAGTGCAAACTTTTCAAGGTTGCAAATTGGTGGTCTGGTGGAAACATAATCTTTGATTTGTGCCATGTGAAAAATAATTTTTATAAATATGTATATATAAAAAGAGGTAGGATCTTTTTGATCAAGGAGTTAACTTTTTTAGATCAACCTAGCTCTGATACCAATTGAAAGTGCACAGTAAACCTCACTAGAATTCTCTAGAGGGGGGGTGAATAGAGATTAAAAATACTTTGTGCAATTATACATATATATATGTAATAATCACAGATTTAAGCTTCCCACACACCAACAAGAATTAAGCAAGTACAGAAGAAAAATAGCAAGAAGAAAATCATAGCACAACACAAGGAAATATAGTGGTTCCCCAAACTTTGGGTAGTCCACTCTTCTACCCCCTTTGGTAGGAATTCACTAACTTGCACTGAGTCTTTTGATAAGGAGACTCTTAGAACCAGACTGAGTCTTTTGATAAGGAGACTCTTAGAACCACTACAACTGAATTGTTTGAAGAGAGATTCTAAAAACTCTTTTACACAATTTGAAAATGAAATAAGGATAAGAAGAAGAAGTAGAACAAGTAGAAGAACAGAGATCAATATATGTAAGAAGGAATCTTCTTCCTAGCAAGAAGATTAGAAGCACAAGTATAGTGAATATGATCTCTCTTCTATAGTGAGAAGGAGATTGTAAGCTTTTCTCTCTTTTGTGAGAGCTTTCAGAATTTGCAGCAGAATGGCTTGAGAAGATGAAGGCTTTTTCTTTGCTGCAGCACACTATCTCTTTTCTCAATTTTCTCACTCTTCACTTGGGAGCACTTCCTCTTTTTCAAATGTATATGGTGGATCACTTCTTATCATTCTCTGTCGACCTCCTTCTTATTTATAGCTCTGCTTAAAAGATATTGCTAAAGGAGAATAATCAATTAGCAGACAGAGAATTAGAAAGAGATTTAGAGTTTCCATAATCAATATTTCTGTAGAAGGAAAGGAATTCATTCTGATTTCAAATAATATCCATAATAATCTTAATCAAATTAGCCAAGAATCAAATAGAAGGAAAGACTGATTCAGAACGGCTATAAAAGAATAATATCATTCCATAAAAATCAGATCTACAGAAAGAAGGAAAGAGATCTGACGTGTTTTTTGAATTACTTATAGATATCGACGTGCGTCGATTACTATTCGACGTATACGTCGATTTCATCCTGGCTGGACGTTGAGAGGAGAATAAGGAAGGTGCGTCGACAAAGGTGCGTCGACTTTATCAAATGCGTCGACTAGAAGTCAGAGGTACGTCGACTATGATTACGTCGAATTCTTCCAAGAGTTACTTCGACTCATTCTGAGAGAAACGTCGACTATATTTCGACGTTGCGTCGAATACTATTCGACGCATATTTACTTAACCTAATTTTTCATACTTAGAATTTATATTCTTCTTAATTCTAGGGGTTAAGATAAATCGTTTCTCCAACAAATGTAATGGGTGTGCTCATAGAGGTTGCCTTCTAGCTGAAATCGGGGTGCTATTAGAGGTTTATGTTGGCTGATCTGTGAACTGAAATGTGGGCTTAATGTTGGTTTATGTTGAGCTGCCAATAGGCTGTAGTCGGAATGATATTGAGGCGGTGGCTTTGTTTTGGTCATAAGCTCTATTATTTATGGTATTTTCTGCCACAGAATTCTCTTGTTATTGGATTATTTGTGAGGCGGTGGAACGGGGGAGAATATATGTGAAATATTTATGAAGGGTTGCGGACGACTCCTCTCTCTCTCTCGTTTTTATCGCGGCTAGGGCTTGCCGGTTCCTCTCCGATCTGCTCGATCGTCTTCCTCCCTCTTGTCGATTGGGCTGGAAGAGCTCGACAAGGACTAGTGGTTGGCTCTTGATGGTGCTGATGATGGGTTAGTTGGAGTTGAGTCCTCGACCGACGTATTTCGTCTTCCAATTTCTCACTGTGAGCTCTACTCTTCCTTTACCTTGTTTACATCTTTATGGGCTGCAATCATGGAATTTGAGAATTGGTTAGGTCTTGGCCGACTGTTATCTTGCTTTTCTCTCCAGTTACTAAGGGTTCTAAAACTAAATTGGGGATTTTGAGGGTCCTTCTCTTGTTATGCCTGACTATAATCTGAGTGAGGAAGGCTTTTCAGTATGTAGAATAGTTGTGATATTATATGGTATGCTGGTCTGGTATTCTTGCCTAATTTAGTTTAGTCTCACTTGAGGGTTTGCCAAATGTTAGACAGTCCAGATTTATAGTGGTTATCGGCCGTTGTTGCTTTAATTTCAGTTATGGTTATGGCATTAGCAATAGCTGGTATGAGAGAATTTCATGAATTGTGACCTACGAAATCTCTTTCTTGTTGTCTTTACCTGGGCTCTTCCTTTATTGGTTTTCCAAGTGAAATTGTGATGTTTTCTTTTGTTGTTGGCCGGCTGCTAACCTTTTGAGTGGGCTTTTATTGTCTTGCGTAATATTGACCTTGTTTCATTGGGGGTTTCCATTGGTTGTGTTGAGCTTTTACTGCCCTCTTGTCAATTAACTTGTGTTGCTCCTCTTTGGCCTGTTCAGAATATGGAGAGGAATAATGTTTGTAATAGATGTTTTGTGTGAGTGGATATTGGGGCTATTCATTTGGGCATGTTAAAAATCAAGTCAGTTGTTTATTTTTAGTTCAAAAGTTAGTTTTGTTGACTGATTACATATTGGATATTTTTGTGGATCAAGACCCTTTAATCAGTCTTGGCCAACTGCCGCCATGCCGCGGAGGAGACAACCGCGAACGTCGGCCGGAAATGACTTCCTCCCCTCTCCCTTGGTGCTAGTCTCTTAGATCACAATAGGAGAGATGAAGGCTCAAGAGAGCTTCTCGTGTGAGCTTTGATGGAGTTTCCTTAGGAAGACCAAGCCGGAACCTCAAATTTAGGGCATCGTTCCCCACGAGGTTTTAGGAATCATTTCTTCTCTTCAAGAAGAAGAGATGGGATTTGATTTGGGGCAAACCCATGGTCGTTGAGGGAGAGTGAGGGGAATGACATTTAGGGATTTAACTTAACCCTTGTCTGGGAAAGATGATGTATAGCCCTCTGTTAATTAGGGTTGTTAATTATATATTGGTGTGATAAATGTGATGATATTGTGACCACTCCTGTTTAGTTTCGAAATTTGTGGATATATATTTATGGTAATATGGCTAGTCCCTTCTTATAAATTTATGGTGTCATAAATAGCTTTGGTAAATATAAATGAGGCTAAAAAATTGGTTGAAATATTCAAGGTGATGATTATGTGATATCATAGAAATTTCATAGGATTTGGTTTGAAATAAGCCTTGATTAAATGTTCTGTCATAAATTAGTTTGAAGAATGAATCATGGTGCTGTGTAAATGAATAAGATTTTGGAGGGTATGCTTATATATATTAACATTTATATCACTTGATAATCTATTGGATGATGTAGATTGGTGATAACCTCCCCATAAGCTTGATAGCTTTAATCGTGTTGAATCACATTGTGATTTGTACTTAAGACGATTGAATATTGGTGATATGTTGGGGATTATATATTTAGTAAAATATGAATATGACACCGTACACAAGTAGTCCTACAGATTTTCGTAGAGTAATTTCCATGATATACACTCGCCACCGCAAAAGAGTTATGATAACTCGGTATGGTTAGCATTGATGGCTTGGGGTGGATTATAAGGTATGGTTATATCTTGCGGTGAAATGTTAAGGACCCTGTTGTTGGGGGCCTTGGATGCTAGTTAGCATCAGTTGACTGGTATGATGTGAAAGGTAAGAAGACTCCTTTTGTGAGTCCTTGGGTGCCTGATAGCACGGGTGTGCATGGGAATTGCATGGGTTGCATGGCTTACACTGGTTGGAGGATACTTGTGGTTGGGGGATTACTTGTGGCGGGTCTACGGGCTTGTTCGTCGTGACACCGACAGAAGCCGACAGTTAGACTCTAGACCAGTTTGGTTGGACTCTTGGTGCTCACCTACCCAAGTCCCCTTATGTGTCCTTGGAGGCTCCGCTGTGTGTTCTTAGCGTCGAGCAGTACGCAGGGGCTCCGCTGTGTGTTCTTAGAGTTGAGGCGTACATAGGCCTCGATCTTGTAGTGTTCATACCCACCTAGTTGTGGAGGAGCCCGGTCCACAGTCTCCGTCTGGCCACGACGCGAGGTGCCTGAGTGGTTAGCTACCCTCGAAAAGCGGGAACTACAGGTCTATGTCGACATAGCAAAATGCATGAGTGAGTTCATCATATCATAATCATTGCATTGCATTCATCCTTCATAATCATAGCATTGCACCGCATTGGGTCCATCATATAAATTAGTATGGGCTCTTTTATATGATGGGTCCCAAATTGGAAACCTTAACTTATAAGTTTGTATGGGCATTCATATAAGTTAAGGTTCGATATGAACTGCTTACTTCTGTACTTGTTCACTACTTGCTTACATTCTGTCAATGTCTTATACTTGTTTGTTGTGCTTATTATACCTGTTACTAGTACTTGCGTTTATAACCATTGCTACTTATATAATTATGAACAGCGTAGTTAGTGCCATTGCAAGTACTTGGGTACTTTTACAACCGACATATATGAACAACCATTCCTGTCACCTGCTTGTATATATTATTGCTTCTATTGCAGCTTTTCTTCCTTTCCTTCCGCCCTGTGCCTTGGAGTCGCCGGGGGAGCGGATGTGAAGCCACTTAGTCTTTATGACTAACGGTTGCTACGTTCCTCTTTTTAGGAGTGTTCCTTAGAGCAGCAGTGCACGGTGCTGGAGGATGATAGTCAGGTCAGGATGACAGGGCCGGAGGCCATGATACCTTGGCTACCGTCAGTGGCAGAGGCGAGTTAGTGTTTTGAGATGTAGACCTTGGGGCATTTAGCTTGATACTCTGATGATTTGCAGGAGCTTGTATAGCTTTCTGTCTTTCTTGTACTTACTGTTTGGACAATATTATTTATTGTGAATCTATGTCTTTTAATGCTTTCTTTTATTGATGGGTTGGCGCTATTTAGTTGGTTTGGCCGACAGGATAGGCGTCTTGTGGGGGAGGTTAGCTCGTGTGCTGGCGCTTCCGCAAGGCGGCTGTCCTGGGCATAAGACTTCCCTCGGCCGTGTCTTGTGTTCCGGGAGGGGGTCTTACAAAACTAACTCGCAAGGTTAAGCGCGAGGAACCCTAAAGGCGAGCATCTACAAACAAAAAAGATTAAAGAAGCGAGTAAGGCTAGATGGTCGGCAGACCCCGACCTCATTCAAAGTCACTTGGAACAGAATGATAGGTAAGCGTATACGAGCGAGCCTATGAGCCTAGCGACATCACAATAGTACAAGAAAGTGTCACAAAGGAAGTATAAATATCACTATCAAAAGAAATGTTATCTACCAAAAAATATATGCTCGCAGAGCCGCGAGAAGCATCAAAATTGTTAAAAGAAAATGGAAATTCACTTGGCCGATGGAGCATAGTCTGACGAATCCGACTCATTCCCCTCCTCGCCATCCTCCTCCTCGCTCGCGTCAAGAATATCGGAGAGGAGCCCCTTCGTCGTCAAATTCTCCGCCCCCGAAACCAGCAAACCCGCCACAGAGAGCTTCGCGAAGACCAAGTCGCCGGCGGCGAGGGCTATCTCGCGCCGAAGAGATGAGAGCTCCTGCGAGGTCATAAAAGATCCTTGCGGCCGGCGGGAAGGTCCGGCTTCCGAGAAGGTATGGGCGGCCATCCTCGATTCCAACTCGGCATTACGAACCTGCGTCGCCTCCAGCAAGACCTGGCTCGCCCGCAGATCACACTCGAGCTTGGAGATCGTCTCAGCCGCCACCAACTGCTCTTCCTGCAGATGCGAGAAGGATAGGTTACAAGGTATAGAAAAAAGAGAGTAATTCTTAAGCCTAGTTCACGCGGAATACCAAGGTCACCTCGAAACCTCGGCTGGATTCGGCCTTGTCCTCAGCAGCCTTGGCACGCTTCAAGGCCTCCTCCTCACGCTTCTCGGCATCCATCGTGAGCTTCCGATGAAGTGCGAGCTCCTCTTCGGCGCCGACAAGGTTTCGTATGGTCTGATGGAACATCTCTGAGGCACGCAACATTGCTCGCGCCCCCTGGTCAGCGAGAAAGCGAGGAGAAGCCTCCCGCAACACCTTCGCATCATCGCGACCGTAGAGTCCGAACAAGACGCTGAAAGCGTCGTCGTTCGGGACCTCACCCTCACTCCACGAAGGCAGGCGAGTGCTCAGGGACACCTCGCTGCGCTCCCAGCTCCAGGCGATCAGCGGCTCACCATCCAAGCCCCTATTCAGCGAACCCTGTCTGAAGTTTGGATGGTTCTCAGGGACGATGTCTTCCTGTTCGCGTGCCCGCTCCGCCGCCACACGTCGGGCGACCTCCTTTCTCTTCCTCTTCTTGGTCGCCGGTGGTTCGCCTTCGGCCGGCCATCCCGCAGCGCAAAGGATCTTGGTTGTGTCGCCGACCCCAGGAGGAATTCCTGACATAGGAGACTCCTGCTCGCCTTCTTCCTCCTCGCCTTGGTGCATCGTCGCCGAATCGACCACGGGAGATAGAGGAGGCGGGGTCTGGCCCCCACAGGAAGAGGCGCGGATGGTAAATGCCGGCAGCCTAGAAGAAAGGCGTTAGACAAAGAAGCCAAGATAGAACCAATGTAAGTAGCGACTAAGAAGTGTTACCCTCGCCAGGTTGCACATAGGCGAGATGGTCGACGTTCTTACGCCAGAACTCGCTGTCGAGTTTTTTGTTCTTAAAGGCAAGGAAGAGTTCCTCGCGATGACCTCGGAGCAAGGGAGTGGCGAGCGCCACAGGTGGTCTTTGCTGAGGGCGATTGGGTATCTCGGAGAAGTCGCCGGTTACGAAGATGAACTTCTCGTTCCACCGATGAACTTTGTTCGACGTCCCTGTCACCTTGCAGTGATGGCTGCCGAAGAAGATCACCCCATCCTTGGTCGCTCCCATGTAGAAGATCTTCCGGAAGACGTCAAGGTCAAATGCGATCTTCTCGCTGCGAAGAAAGCATAGGTAGCCGATGATGATCGCTACCCCATTCGTGTTAATCTGGGCGGGGACCCATCCATAGTACCTCAGGATTTTGCAGAATTCGGGCCAGAGAGGAAGGCGTTGTCCGACCTCGAAGTGCGAGAGGGGAAGGCGAGCTTCCCCTCCGAGAAGGTGTTGATCCGCTCGCCGGAAGCGGGAAGACCAACGCGAAATCCTTGCGCAAGGTGCTGATGGACGAATCTCTCCAGGTCGTCCGAGCAAGTAGCAGACTTCTTGAACTTATGCGCGACGAAGTTTTCGGCATAAGCCAAGCAGCAAGCTTCAGCATCTAAAGAAAGTGTCATTATAACGAGTAGGAAGAAGGAAGCGATCTAGTAATGCTATTAAAGAACTTCGAGAAAGCGCGCCGATTTTGGACCCCTACCCCCCTATTTATAGAAATCGGGTGGGGGGGGGGGGGGGGGGGTCGCGACGTAAGCGCGTGCGAGGTGCCTACCTACTCGCCTATACCGAAGTCGCACATACTACAGTATATGCGGGGTGTTAACCACCCTTCTCGCATCTAAGCGACGATCTACAAAAAAAAACACGAGAAAACCCTACATAAGACAAAGGCAACACGAATGCGATCAAGCAACATAGTTCGAAATTACAGCAAGCAAGCAATTCGAGATTATTACAGATACTCGCAGAATAATGTTCTTAAAAATACAAGTTAGAAAGAGATGTTAATTAACAGGAGGGTCACCGCGCCTATTCGAGGTAGCACCAAACCGCCCGTTAAAACCCAGTTGACGCGCGAAGGCCATCTACTCATTCGCTCTCGCCAAGTACTCCTCGCTGAGCCGAATGTGCTCCTCCATGCGATTCAATGTCCCGAGGGACCCAATACTCGCCCGTAGGCCGCGCACGTCCGTCCTCAGTGACTCGTAGCGCTGTTCTATGCCCGCCATCCGGCACTCCAGCTCGGTGACGAGATAATGCTTTCCTTCTGCCACCTCTAGTCGATGCTCGAATCCTTCAATGTTCGAGATGCGCCCTTCAAGCGAAGTTATTCGTCGATGAACCTCGTAGGACAGCAACCTTTCTACCTTTATCTCCAGATCGAGATAGGCCGAAGCCATCTTTTTCCTATACTCGCGAGTAAGAAGTCTCAGCGCCTCGATAAAGGCTGACCCCGGAGACGTCGCACGGGCTAAAAGGTAGCGAGTTAGAAAAAAGAACCACGTAAAGACAGCGTGATGCAATGATCATACCTGTCCGCACAGGCGCCGCCCTCGGTTGACGAGGAGGAGAAGGTGGCCGCCGAGGAGCGTCCCGGTGAGGAGGAGAGACAACCCGACGAGGAGACGGAGTTCGCCAAGGACTGAGCCTTCGCCGAGGAGATCTGCAAGGGGAAGGTGAGCGCCGAGGAGTATGTCGGCCCCCTGAGCGACCACCCCGTCCATTATGAGACGACAACACAGCATCAGGGCGCCGAGGAAGCTGATCCGTAGGCACTGCCGAGGAAGACCCTCCCTCTCCCCTTCCTCCAAAAATGGTAACTCTGGAGTTCTTTAGCGCAGTATCCAGTTTTCGCCTGTCACGCGCTTGGGATTGGAGGATGACAGACGAAGAGGTTCCCGCTCGGGAACGACCCCTGCGGGAAGGACCGGTGGAGGCGGTAGGTGCTCGGAACCTACGCGCTCTTCTACCGGGGACGTCTGCGTATTCACCTCCGCGGGAGGTTCATCTACAAAAGAACGTCTGCATCAACGAAAAGTTTGCACAAGAATCGCAATATCCTGAGAAGACGATTACCTTCTCGGAGAGGGTCCAGGTGGACGTTTAGCGGTTCATCCTCGGCAATAGACCGAGGAATTTCGTCCCCCAATCTCTCGTAAGTCGGCGGCACGAGGGAGGGCTCAGGCGCAGAGGTCACCGGATTGACCGGAGGCACCTCCTCGCCCGACAGGCTAGGGCGACGATCGGAGGACCCCCTCTTCCTCTTGCGAGTATCGGAGCCTTTTGTTTTCTTCATCAATTTCATCAGCAGCTCGGCCTTCGCAATTACCTCATCGGTAGACAACATCTCGTCGATTGTGAAAAAGTGGCATGCCAAGGAAGGGCCACCCCCTCCATTTATAGATTTCTGGGGATCCCATGACTGCCGAGTAAGCTAGTATCCCGCCAGGAGCAACTCGTCGAATACAGGTTGGATGATTCTTTCCGACCAACTACGTTGCCCGCAAAGAGCGCGGATTGTGTACAACCCTCATTCTCCGAGGGTGGGCCCGTCAAAAGGCCATGTAGACAGAAGTCAAGGTCAACACAGAAGTCTTCCAGAGTTTGTAGAACGCAGTCTTCCAGAGTTCGTCGAACGCAGTCTTCCAGAGTTCGTCGAACGCAGTCTTCCAGAATTCGTCGAACGAAGCAAGATCAAGAGACTCGGTTGTGCGAGTAGGAACTTGCTCGCCCCATGACGAGGAGGAAAGGCCCGCCCGGAGTTCACTACCCGGCCGAGCGAGAATGTCGTAGGTTTGGACATGCTCGCCTATAGGCGACTTACACCAACCAACTCGCCAGTTTAGGCCGAGGTCCTTACCTACTCGCCTGCATATATCTTTGCTAACAACCCAACTCCAAGGGGTCAGGGATAGTCGCCTGCTCCCCCCCCCCCCCCCTAGGATTTGTCTATAAATAGACCCCTAGGGGTACCAGGAAGAGGACTTGTCAAAAAATCAGAGCTTCACCCCCCTTATAGGCGAGAATCTTCCGTAGCAAGTGCCTTCCTAGTACCAAGCTCGGCCATTCGTGGTTTTGGAGGAGAAGACTCCTTTGAGCTTCTGGGTACGTGGTGGGACCTCCCTGTCGTAGCACCTGGGGTTGTGTTCCCTCTAGTTCGTTCGCCGTAGATAACCAAATCTTCTCGTTGGACCACTGGGCAAGTGGCCTCCGGCTGCATTGATCCGAATTTTGGAGCCATGATTTTCCAGGCTTCAACAGTTGCACCATGAATATTCCCTTGTCCATACAAGAACGCATTCTTCACATCAAGCTGCCACAGCTTCCACCCTCGGCACATTGCCAGAGCAATGATCGTCCTCACTGATGTCATCTTCGCCACAGGACTAAACGTCTCCTCGTAGTCCTCTCCATAGGTTTGCGAGAAACCTCGAGAGACAAGCCTAGCCTTGTACTACTCTACTCCTTCATCAGCTTCTTCTTAACCTTGTACACTCACTTGCAGGTGACAGATTTGATGCCCTCCACCATGGGAACAAGGTCCCAAGTCTCATTCTTCTCCAAGGCTTCCATCTCCTCATTCAAAGCCACGCCCCACTCCTTAATGCCAACTGCATCTTCAAATCGGGCAAGTTCCCTCTCGTCGAGTGGTCCTGCGAAGAAGCAAGAGATCAAACTCACGAAGTTCCCCTCCTTATAGCGAGAAGGCGGGACGATGGTCCGCTTCGACCTTCTCAAGGCTTGGCCACTTTCTACCACTCTGGTAGGCTCCTCCTCTACAGCTCTTCTCCCATCATCTCTTGGAGCACTGCTCCCCCTGTTTCTAGAACTCAAAGCTCCTCCTGAGCTAGATGGTGCTGGAGCACTTGGAGATAACTCCAACTCAACCGTAGAGTCCTCAGTGACTCTTTCTTCTCTCCTGCTAGATTCTCCACTCTCCGGCAGCACCACAGAAGAGACTCCCTGATACGAGATCAGTTCGTCAAATACCACATTGCGCGAGACGATGAACTTGTGGGTCTGCGGATCCATGCACTTCCAACCCTTCTTCCGCTCATCGTAGCCGATGAAGACACACTTCCGTGCTTTCGGCTCCAGCTTGGTTCTCTGAGCATCTGGAACATGCACGAAGCAGGTAGAGCCAAAGACTTTCATGTGACCCACATTTGGCTTCTCCCTGAACATGAGCTGGTGTGGAGACACCATCCTGTTAGGACTCAGAGGTAGCCGGTTGATCACATGGGTTGCACACAACATTCCCTCTGCCCATAAGTCTTTGGGAATCCCCTTGGCATGTAGCCAACTCTTGGTCGTCTCCACCAGATGGCAGATCTTCCTCTCTGTGACCCCATTTTGATGAGGGGTATGAGCGCAAGAGAGCTCTCACTGAATGTCATATTTCCTGCAAAATGAAGCAAACTCGTTCGAGGTAAACTCCCCCCTCATTATCACTTCGCAGCTTCTTCACCCGCAGGTTCAGCCTCCCCTCCACTAGTTTCTTCCACTCCTGGAACTTTTCATACACTTCTAACTTTTCCTTCAGAAAGTATACCCACGTGTAGCGGGTGTTGTCATCCACCAGAACCAGCGCATACTTATTGTCTTCATAAGTAAGGGTGGCGCACGACCCCATCACATCAGCATGTATGCACTGAAGAGGTGTCTTACACCTTGTCTCCGACTTGTTAAACGGAAGTCGACGTGACTTTCCATATTGACAGCCCTCGCATACATGGTCGTCGGCGCAAGAAGAGAGATTAGGCAGGCCGCTCACCAGGCCCTTTGCAGCCATCATCTTCAACTTATCCATCCCCACATGACCTAGCCTCTCATGCCATATCGCAGCGCTGTCATTCATCTTCAGCTTGCTCACATAGGCATTTGCATAAAGAACATACAAATCCTTCACGCTCCTCCTGGTGAGCGTGATATCAGCATCAACAGACGACAAGTACTTCAGAAATTTCACCTCCTTCGGTCCAAACAGCACGTGGTAACCTGCACCAACTGTATTTGCAACCGAGAAGAGATTCTTCTTCATGCCCGGCACATGATACACACTCTTTAGTGTCACATGCTTCTCTTCACTTCCAAGGGATACCATCCATTTTTGCTCCACATGATGCACCGTATCATCCGCAGTGATGATAACATCCGTTCCTCCATATTCCTTTAGAGAGGAAAACTTGGACACATCTCCAGTGAGATGGTGCCCGCAATCGGAATCCACTATCCAGTCGTTCTCAAAGTTGATTGAGGCTAAAACGTCGACAGGCATGGTCGTCATCTCAGCCAGGAAGCAGTTGTCTACGCCTTCACCACCCTGGTGACCTCCACCTCTCGCTCCACCTCTCTAGTGGCCTCCTTCTTTCTCAGCAACGTGACCAGCCTTCAAATTGGACCGAGAATCCTTTGTCATGTGCCTGTACTTCTTACAGGCATAGCAAAGAGGTCTCCCCCTCTCATCACGAGCAGGGAGAAGCTTCCCTCTATCTCTTTGAGAGGACGTTGAGGGTCCATCTTCGGAGTTCTTCTTCTTCTTCCCCCAGGTCTTCTTCTTTCCTGAGAATAGCACCTCACTATCTCTCCCTGAGATAGATACTCCAGCCATCTGCTTCGTCAAGCTCTCCTGTGATGACAACAGGTTTTATAGCTCCAGTAAGGAAGGCTGAGTAGCCCATCCTTGCACAAAAGTGATAAACAGAACATACTCTTTCTGAAAACCTCGGAGTAGGTGCCTCTTCAACTTCTCCTCAGAGATCGGCTCATTAGGATCCAATGTCGAGATCTCTGCATATAGATTCTTCACCTTCAGGAAGAAGGTGGATATCGACAACTCTCCTTGAGTGGACCGCGCCAACTCATTCTCCAGGAACTGTAGCCGAGCTACATTCTTCTTGTTGAATAGCCCGTTGAGGGCTTTCCAGATCTCAGAAGCTGACTTACAACCCATGATGTGGTCGAACAAGTCAGGTGAGATAGCTCTCTTTAAGGTGAACTCCGCTTTGGCATTTGTCTTCCTCTAAGCTCTCACATCTTGAGCATTGCCTTTAGCAACTACAACCTCCGCTTGCTCATCTCCACCAAAGACCTCCCATAGGTCCTCTCCAAGAAGGTAGCTCTTCATGCATGACCTCCACTTCTTGAAGTTTGTCTGAGTTAGCAACTCAATGCCAAGACCTCTCGCATAGCCTCCTCCTCCGTCCATCTTGGTTGCTCAGTACTTGATACTCAGTGCTTGTTCCAACCTTCCTCTGATACCATGTGAAATTTTCAAGATCTATGGAACACTGAGACAAGTACACCACGAATGAACAAAAAACACTTCTTTATTACTTGGCAAGTAGTTACAACAATTACAAGTGAATGTGCTGAATACAAGTTGCATACAACTTGATTCACAACAGCCGAATATAAGAAACAACAAGTGGTCGCAAACAGATTTTGCTTTTCCTCTTCTCACTAGCGCCTGCGCTATCTCCAGACCGTGCGAGCTCGCTGCTTGCACATACTCCTGACGAGACCGCAGATGCAGACCGCCAAATCTCACAAGTCGCTACCGCCTACGCTACCTCCTAGCGTCTGCGCTATCTCGCGGTCTCACACAACTCATGAACCTTGCTCTAGGTCGCTCCGAACTCACTCTAAGTTCCCTCTCTACTTGAGACCGCCTATTAGACCGCCCAAGCCTCTTGCCGAACTCACTCCAAGTTCGCTCTCACTGAGACCGCCAAGTTGAGACCGCTCAAGTCTCCTCTTTTTTCTTATCTGCTCTGCAGAAGGATTGACCCCCTATTTAAACCCTCGGGGGGGGGGGGGGCATCTAGAAGCTGAGCTAGCGTCTGCGCTAGCTCACTTCGCAATTCTAACAAAATGTGCCAAGTTCGGGAGAGATTTTTCTGTCGGATACCCGATTATATTCAGGATATACATGTAGGTTATTGAAATTCATTGAGACAGTGCCAGCGAAAACAAGTCTATTCACCCAAAAAAACACTTTACGGGTGGCGGCATACGTGTGGTTGTGAACCATTTTGAGTAATACTTCACGAGGCCGGGAAGAACAGATCAGGATCCCCCCATTTCTGATGAAATGGAGTGGCTCCATTTCACGGTTCAGATCGAATGTTCTCTTGATCCAACGGGTTCACCTTTTCTCATCATTTTATAATTTTTTAATCCCAAAAAATCTTCACCTCCGGATATATGTCAAAGCATTTTTTGTGATACGGTTGAGTTGGAAAAAAGTGAACATGTTGGATCAAGAGACATTCGATCTGAACCGTGAAATGAATCTTCACGTTAATTTGAGGATCGGCACAGAGTTTGTTCAACCGTATCTCAAAAAAGTAAAGATAGAGCGGAAGAGGAAGAAAGCAAGTGAGAAAGACAGATACATATGTTGACCATCTACCCTAAACTTAGACAAAATAATCAACCACAGAAACCACAAATTTCCTCTTCCACCTCGCAAACCCCTCTCATCCACATCCTCATTTTTTTACATTCCGGCCATAAATATGCGTATATATAATCCCCCCTGCGCTTCCTCCTCCTCCTTCCCGGAGCCGGCAGAAACCAACAGGACAATGCGCGGGCTCCGATTCAAACAGTAACTCTCTCTCTATATATATATATTGAATAAGCTGCTTCTTCTTCTTCTTCTTCTTCTTCTCTCTCTATATATCATCCACATTCTCTTCTCCCTCTCACGACGACAAAAAATGGTGAATAAGGCCGTGATTGGCGGCTTCTCCGCCATCCTCCTTGTCGCCGCCGTCATCAGCGTCGTCGCCCTTGTCACACGCTCTCCCAGCGCCAGCTCTAACTCCCCCGCCGGAGGCCAGCTGACCACCACCTCCAAGTCCGTCTCCGCCCTGTGCGCACCGACGGTCTACAAGGACGCCTGCGACCGCACTCTCTCCGGCGCCATCAACGCATCATCCACCCCCGGCGACATCATACGCGCCGCCGTCAACGTCATCACCGCCGAGGTCCAAATCGCCTACCAGAAGACCCACGAGCTCAGCAGCCAGGCCAACGGCTCCATCGACAACGACGGCTTCGAGTTCTGCAAACAGCTTCTCGGAGACGCCGGCGACCAGCTTTCCGCGGTGATCTCAGAGGCCGACAACGGAAACCGCCTCGACGACTTTCAGGCGTGGCTCAGCATGGTGATCTCATACCGCACCAACTGCCTCGCCAGCATCGAGTCGAAGGATCTCAACGCGCAGATGACCGCCGCGTTGCAAAACACCACCCAGCTCACAGACAACGCCATCGCCATCATCTCCGCGGTCGAGCAGCTCGCCGGTCAGCTCAACCTCAACCTCAACGACACCGCCGGGTTCTCCGTGACCGGCCGCCGCTTGGTTTCGACCGAGTACCCCTCGTGGATGTCAGGCGCCGACAGGAAGCTGCTCTCCTCGTCGCGCGTGATTCCGCCGTCGGTGAGGCCTAACGCGGTGGTGGCGAAGGATGGAAGCGGGCAGTTCAAGAGCATAAACGCGGCGCTGACCGCGATGCCACAGACTTACCGGGGGCGATACGTGATCTACGTGAAGGCTGGTGTTTATAACGAGCAGGTCAACGTGGACAAGGAGAAGACCAACCTTCTTATCTACGGCGACGGCCCACGGAAAACCATTGTCACCGGCCGGCTCAACTATGCCGAAGGCGTCGGAACCTACAAAACCGCCACCTTTGGTAAGCCATCATTATATATCTAGGTCCTCAAAATTACATAGGTCTCCGAACGAAATGGAGGTAATTCATTTCACGGTTCAGGTGGAATGCTTGTTGATCCGACGAGTTTATCATTTTTCATCCTTTTATAATTTTTTTAATTAAAAAAATCTCCACCATTAGATATCTTTTAGACGTATCTTGTCCATTAGATGATGAAATGGATCTCATCCATTTCGTCAGAAATGGAGAGGCTCCGGATCCATGATAGTGCAGGGTTGCCCGTACATATCATTACAATATTGTTTGGACAGGGGTATTATTGTTCACCTAGGCGGTGACATTTAGCGGGGGCGACAACTTTTGACTTTGCACTCCTCCAAGTGGAGCTTCGCCCGCATCCAGCAGGTTTCCCCCGCACCCGTGCAATATCACTAATATGTTTATTATAATTTATATTTTAGATTATGTATAACGTTTATATTTTTTGTAAAATTATAAATATAATATAACTTATATTATATTTACTAAAATTTATAGTTTTCTTCGTATATATAGTAATGCATGTGATTACAATAACTTGTTAGTTAATGTAATGTTTGAGTATTTATTCAATATATGGCTGGTTGTGTAATTCTAATAAAATTAATATGTTGCTAGATTTGATTTCAGCATAATAAAACAATTGAGATTGACTTGATGGCTTTATACGTAGTTTAGATACTAGTATAGAATTAAGAGCTAGCCTGAATACTTTTTATTTTAAATCAATGTCTGAGATTATTTTTTCTTAAAGTGGATTGATTTTGATTTAAAATGGATGACTAGGATGAAACCAGATTGTCCATGACATTACACCATAAGGGAATATCTCTATGTATTAGTACATCTTTATAATATTAAAAGGGAAAAGTTATATTTGGTGAAACATTCAAAATTGTCAAATATACCCTTATTAATTTAATATAATTAATTAACGTATATTATAATATATTTGAAAAAAAAATTAAAATACAATGTTCATTCAAGTAATTACATCATATCCCTGAATTAAAATTAACGATGAAAATTCATAAAATAAAATAAAAATAGTAGAACTCTTGTACATACTATGATAGGATGTCATTATGCATGCCAGCGGCCAGTCTTTTCAATGATGACTGTCATTAGGCATGTCAGTGATATTTTCGAGTAGCTATCATTAAACTCATCAATTTTATTAAATTAATCTGATATGATATAAGCATAGTGGTGGAAAGAGTTTTTAACAAAAAATGATAAGCGGTGTATAACTAATTTCCCCATTAATTAATTGATTGTATTTATTTTAAGCTGCATTTGTTTAAGTCTCGTGTCTGTCGCTGTCGGGATACTTTCACGGTTTACCGTAGGGGTGGAGCACCGTGTGTGTCTATGTGTGTGTATATATGATGATTGTGGCTCAAATATTGCAGCAGTGCAAGCCCCCGGATTCATCGCCAGATCAATCGGATCCGTGAACACAGCCGGGCTACAGGGACACCAAGCGGTGGCTCTCAGGCTGAACGCCATGATGAAACTGAACTGTCAGGATGAAACTGAAACAGTGCGCTCAAAGCATCTCGTGTGGCCGTCTAGTTTGAATATAGGACGAAACCCTAAATCCCCGACAACCCTTTATGAACTCGCTACCTTATATTAAAAATATACCTAAACAGATACATATTGTGCCCAACATTACACCATAAGGAAATATCTTTATATATTATTATTATTATAGATATATGATGATGATTGTTGATCAAACAATGCAGCCGTGCAAGCACCCGGATTCATCGCCAGATCAATCGGATTCGCGAACACAGCCGGGCCGCAGGGACACCAAGCGGTGGCTCTCAGGCTGAACGCCGACGCCGCCATTATCTACAACTGCAGGATCGACGGCTTCCAGGACTCATTTTACACGCAGTCCGGCCGCCACTTTGTCCGGAACTCCGTCATCTCCGGCACCGTCGACTTCATCTTCGGCGACTCCCAGGTGGTGATCCAGAACAGCCTCATCATCGTGCGCCGCCCAATGGACAACCAGGAGAACACCATCACCGCCCAAGGCAAGGACAGCCCCAAAGAGCTCGCCGGAATCGTGATCCAGAACTGCCGCATCGTGCCGGACGTCCGCCTCTTCCCCGACCGCTTCACGATCCGCAATTACCTCGGCCGGCCGTGGAAGCAGTATTCCACCACCGTCGTCATGGAGTCCACCATCGGCGATCTCATCAGGCCGGAGGGGTGGATGGCGTGGGATGGCGACTTCGCCCTCGATACATTGTACTACGCCGAGTATAACAACCGCGGCCCGGGATCGCCGATTAATCGCAGAGTGCCGTGGAAGGGCTTCCATGTAATTAACAGGAAGGAGGCGGTGCCGTGGACCGCCGGAACGCTGCTCAAAGGAAGGGAGTGGATTCCCTACGCCGGCATCCCCAACTCCCTCTATCTCATGAAGTGAACTGTGATTATTAAGCACGATAATTACAGCAAAATGTAATTGCTGTATTTGCTTCATATCTTTTATTAAACAATAATCAAATGGAGAGAGGAATCATTATAACATATGTTTTTGTTTCAATGTTTTCTACGTTATTTATATATATAAGTTTGTGCTTTCTTCTATATATATATATATATATATATATATATATATACACACACACACACACGAGTGCCCGACACGGGGCTCTGCCCCTACGGCCAAGCGCGACAGTACCCGGCCGGCGACGGTGGGCTTCGCCCACCCCCGGCGCAATGCTGTTGGGCGGCCTTCGGTCATATCCAGACGGGTTTCGCCCGTCTCAACACGGGCTTTGCCCGTGCTCGATGCGTCTGCGGGCTGCGCCCGCAACATATATATATGAGCACTTGAAATGACCGTACAAAAATATACGTCAATATTATAATATTTATTTTGTAAAAAAAATAAGTATTTACTTAAAAAGATTATTTTTTACACTCTTTCTTTCCCTCTCCGCCGAACTCTCTCCCCCTCTCTCCTCTCTTTCTCTCTCACTCTCTCTCCCGCTCTCTTCCACACTCTCTCTCTCCCGGGAAGTTTATTTTTTTTTTATATTAAAGATGTTTCGAATAAAATATGTGAAAGATTCAACAGTTGAAAATGAAAGCACGGTAAGAGTATGACGAATGTTCACTTATATATTATATATATAAGCCCGCCTAGGCTCGATACCGGGCTAGCCCTCCCCGGGCCCAGGCCGGGCTCGGGGGCCTTACAGGGCCCCCATATAGTTTAAATGCCCGGCCCGGTGCTGACCCGAGCCGGGCCGGGCAAAGCCTGATTTTTCAGGCCAGCCCGGCCCAGGCCCAGGTAAAGCCCGGCCCGGGCATACTATTATGAGCCGTTGGGATCAACGACTCTTTGAGCCGTTGATCCCAACGGTCGCTGGCATGGCCGCATTATTGCTGCTGTTGTGTTTGATTCGGATCCAGCGTATCATTAGATTATATATATATATAAATTATATATATATATATATGATTATATATATAAGAAATATATATATATATATAAATGAATAACTGACAGTGAATAACCGTGAGAAGGCCCCCCTTGGTGCTTGGCTTTTTTCGTTTTCTTTTGCTGGAGAAACCGAACAGGGCAGTTTTAATTGGTAACCACATGCTTGAAAAAAAACCTGTAGCCTTTTGTGAGAAACTACTATTGATTATTGGTGGTGGATAACTCCTGTTCACGTGGAGTTGGAGAGAGCAGCCAGATTCTTGTCGTGAGAGGAAGCCTTGCTAGCGTTGGAGGGAAGAGCCGCCGCCGCCGCCGTCGTCGTCTTGCTCTTGGTGCCGCGAGGGGTGGGAGACCCCTGTAGAGATTCCGTCGGTGGTTGTCATTGGTGCAACACCGTGCGATGGCGGCGTAGTGAGGAGATAATGGCGGTGCGGGCGTGGCGGCGAAGGCTTGCGGTGGTGCAGTGGCCTTGACGGTGTTTCTCTCCGACGGTGCGGACGTGGCGGCGAAGGCTTGCGGGAGTGCAGTGGCCTTGACGGAGTTTCTCTCCGGTGGTGCGGCTTGGTGTCGAGGGCGTGCGCGGGTGCAGTTGGCCTCGACGGTGCTTCTCCGGTGGTGGTCCGGTTGAACGTCGGACGTCGACGTTGAAGGTTCGGTGAACCTTGTGCGTCTGCTGTGCCAGCGGATTGCAGTCCAGATTATTATCTCTCCCGCGGATCGAGCGAGTCCGGCTCTCCGCGGTGTATTCTGTAACGGACGTCGGTACATTTCTTGTTATTTTATTTGCAGATATATTATTATATATGCAGTGTTTTCTTGTTCGATTTATTTGGTTGTGCCTAGGGGATACGTTATATCCCAACAAGTGGTATCAGAGATAGGTGCGTAGGCGACTGATTGGACATTCGAGGAAAGGTTTGACTGTGGTGGGTGACGACTAGGTCTGCTCCCCATCTTTTCAAATCTGACCTTTTGAATTAATCAGGTCTCCTGGTCGTGCCGTAGGACAACCATGACAGGGAAGAACGTGAATCTGGACAGTGTTTTTGAAGAAGTGCGACAGTGGCGGGTTTGACCTATGACCGGCGGTACTGCATGAGATGGTCATGATAACCACGGATTTGTTACAGGGAGGTGATTATCTGGAGGAACACAAGACGTGTTCAAATTTGGTTTCTGTGCCAGTTAAAGACAGCTTGTGCAGAGACGGAGGAGGACGTGAAGACCCTTTTTCACTCCTTCCTCGCTCATTTTTTTACCCGGCCTTAGTGACGACGCTCTTGTATGAGAAGGATACGGTGGAGCTGGTGGAGGTCACGATCGCAGTGCTATCCAGACAGATGTTAGTGGGCCCTACTCCTAAGGGCGGTCACATCTTGGCAGCAGCGGATGGGTAAGGTGAGGCAGTTTGGCAAGGGATTGAGTGGAGCACGATCTCGATCCGGGCCGAAGGAGGGTATGGTATTTTTACCATTGCAGACAGTGCAGTCACATAGGAGAGCGAGTTCGTAGCGTGCAAAAGGCCTCGAGGCTGGGGTGCGGACTGGGTGACAGCTGAGTCAGGGTGTAGAGTGATGAGGTCCTCACCATCACTGAGAGTCTGTGCGACTCTGACAGCTAGATGTTTGACATTACTGAGCGGATTGGATTCAGGTGGCTACAGTTAATTGGGTGGCCTGAGGAGGAGTCCTGATGGTGGAGTGAGGGCGTACCATGCTCAGGAGAGCTGTGCAGTACGGTAGTTTGTACCGGCTGATGGGGACCATGATGTGTGGTGGTGCACCCATGTTTTCTGTGGACGACATGGTGGATTGTCGTGGTGGTGCAGAGGATCGTCCTTCTGGGACTCGGGGTTTGCGAGTCAGTTTCTACGATCAGGTTGCGACGACATTCACGGGTTGAGCCAGATCATAGATGAGTCGATTGGAGCAGGTCGATTGATGCCTCGGACTGAGGTGGTGCTGCGTGCAGAGTTGCTTGGTGCAGTTGATGCTTCGTGCAAGTGGTGAATCCGGATCCCGAACCAAGGTGGTGATTGTTGTGTTTGATTCGGATCGCATCGGATCATTAGATTATATATATATATATATATATCATATATATATATGATTATATATATAATAAATATATATATAAATGAATAACTGACAGTGAATAACCGTGAGAAGGCCCCCCTTGGTGCGTGGCTTTTTTTGTTTTCTTTTGCTGGAGAAACCGAACAGGGCAGTTTTAATTGGTAACCGCATGCTTGAAAAAAAAACCTATAGCCTTTTGTGAGAAACTGCTATTGATTATTGGTGGTGGATAACTCCTGTTCACGTGGAGTTGGAGAGAGCAGCCAGATTCTTGTCGTGAGAGGAAGCCTTGCTAGCGTTGGAGGGAAGAGCCGCCGCCGCCGCCGCCGCCGTCGTCTTGCTCTTGGTGCCACGAGGGGTGGGAGACCCCGGTAGAGATTCCGCCGGTGGTTGTCGTTGGTGCAACACCATGCGATGGCGGCGTAGTGAGGAGATAATGGCGGTGCGGGCGTGGCGGCGAAGGCTTGCGGTGGTGCAGTGGCCTTGAAGGTGTTTCTCTCCGACGGTGCGGACGTGGCGGCGAAGGCTTGCGGGAGTGCAGTGGCCTTGACGGAGTTTCTCTCCGGTGGTGCGGCTTGGTGCCGAGGGCGTGCGCGGGTGCGGTTGGCCTCGACGGTGCTTCTCCGGTGGTGGTCCGGTTGAACGTCGGACGTCGACGTTGAAGGTTCGGTGAACCTTGTGCGTCCGCTGTGCCAGCGGATTGCAGTCCAGATTATTATCCCTCCCGCGGATCGAGCGAGTCCGGCTCTCCGCGGTGTATTCTGTAACGGACGTCGGTACATTTCTTGTTATTTTATTTGCAGATATATTATTATATATGCAGTGTTTTCCTGTTCGATTTATTTGGTTGTGCCTAGGGGATACGTTATATCCCAACAGCTGTCATGCCAGTACTAGTAGGCTGCCATTGGCATGTTGGGAAATCAGGTGCAAACCGCAGGGCACCGCTATAAAATTGCAGGGAAACAAGAACACAAAGTAGGCCAAAACTGCGTCCGGCAAAATCCGCCGGCGCACAATCACAAGTGTATATTAATTAGACAATATATAAAAGCAATTACAAGGAAATAACAAGAGAAGAATAGACCGTCCGGTGGAACACCGCAGATGCGTCGGACGCGCACGATCCGCGGGCGAGTAAAAGATCTGGACTGCAATCCACCTAGCTAACGCACAAGGTTCACCGGAACCTTCAACGTCGAAGTCTGACGTTCAACCGCAACCACCACCGGAGACCAACGCCGCCACTGGAGACAAACGCCACCACCGAGATTAAACGCCGTCAAGGCTAACTGCACACACGCAAGCCTTCAACGTCCACGACGATCTCCGCCAAGCCCGACGACGACTGCCTCTCCAACGGCGAACCCCACGAGGCCGGCGGCCTCTTCGTCGCATGAGAGAGAGAGAGAAATGGGTGAGAGAAGGAGGAGGGCTGGCGGTGGGCTTCTTCCTCCCAGGCGACTTCTCCCGAGGCTGCTCCCAGGCGGTTTCTCCAAAGCAAAAACACGCGGCTGCTTCTCTTCCACGGTTCTGTGTGGTTCTATCCAGAACCTAAAACCAATTTCTCTCTCTATATATATATATATATCTGGGAAAACCACGCAAGGGTGGGCTGGCTGGTCACGGTTATTCACAGTTTAAGAAAAAACCTAAACCCAATTACTACATATATATATCTACATTCTTTCTATATATATATATATAAGCCAAGATAGGATCCGAACCAAAATAACAATCACCACCTTGGTTCGGGATCCAGAACCACCACCTGCACGAAGCACCAACTGCGTGAAGCACCTCCTCAAAGACCTAGGGCGTCAGCCGACCTGCTCCAGTCGACTCATCCCTGCCCGGGCTTGTTGGAACCTTAGTATCTTGATTGGTGTCTCAGGATGAAGATGTTCTGCAGAGAAGAGTTAGCAAAAAAAGATAAATAATATATGTTGTTCTTATTAAGAACTCTGTAGGTCTGTGATAAGGTCATATTTATCAAATTATAATTGAGAATCAAATTTGAATTCGCCTCAATTTAAAGTTTAAACACATTATTTTCATACTCATTCTCGTCGTAATAGTTATTTACTCACATTAGATGAAGTTTTAACTTAAACTTATGCATCCAGGTGTATTCAGGTTGAAGAATGAAGATATTAAGGAAAATTGCTTCTACACGGCTGGGCACACGGCTATACACACGGGCGTGTCCATACACACGGCTTCCTACACGGCTTGGTGCAATCCCGTGTTCAGAGAATTTGGACAACAAAATGACAGAGAAAGTCACGGCTTGACACACGGCCTTGGACACGGCCGTGTCAAAGGAAGGCTCTTCAGCGAACACGACTATATACACGGCCGTGTGAATGGCCGTGTCCACCACCACGACCACCATAACCGTTCCCACTCATTATACACGGCCAAGGACACGGCTGTGTGCATGGCCGTGTCCGTCTATTTCTTTCCTTTTTCAACACAAGCTATAAAAGAAAGAAGTGGGGGCTGATGAAGGGAGTTTTTTTTTGGTTGCAAGGGCTGAAGTTCTCTGAAGAAGGAAGAAGGGAGAAAGACGATTGAGTATGATATTTTACTTTAATTTGATGTTTGAATTTTATCTTTGTTTAGAGAAGATGATGAGGAACTAATCTCTCTTTAGCGTTTGGATGTAAGAACCATATGTTGATGTTTTAATTGTTTTGAATGATCTCTTCTTTTAATCTCTCAACCTTATGTTAATTTGTTCATGCTATTTAATTGTGTAGAATTATATTTTTCCGGAATTGTAATTCTCATATGATTTCATCCTTTGAGATTGAGAAATCCTTAGTATGTTAAGACCTTGTATGAATGAAAGGAATAGATTGCAATTTTAGAGATAGATTGCGATATTCTTCCGTGTTTTAAGATAAAAGTTATTCGTGTTCAAAGCAAGTGAAGGAGTTTTGATTTAGGAGAAATCCTAATCATTCAACCTTACCTTAGTATTAACTTGCTCGAGAGAGAAGTTAATTATTTTTGTATCTTCTCGGTTGACTAGATTTTGAGAGGTTGAAGTAGGGTCGTCAAGAATCTTTCGTTTCATCTATGTGTTCTCTACATCCGAACGCTATTCTTTAATCATCAAGCCTTTCTTTCGCAATTTACTATTGTTATTAAATAGATAACTAAGTTTAAATTTTGTTTCTACAAGAGCAAAACCACTCTTAAATCGCTTGGTAGATAAAAGAAGAGAAGTGAGTACGAGTAATTGAAAAGACCCTTGAGAATACGACATAAGATAGGGATATCTTATTTATTACAATTGATAGGTTCGCTTGCCTTGGAAATTTATTAAGTGAAGTTTCGCGACCATCAAGTTTTTTTGGCGCCGTTGCCGGGGAACTATTTTCGATATTCTGAAAACTTGGATTTTATTAATCTATCTTTATCATTAGAATATTTGACATTATATTTTATGTTTGATTATTTCACTTGATTTTCTTTGGTAGTACTTTAGTTTATGACCAGGAAACGAAATACTGTTCTTGTGCAATATCAGTCCGAACCACAAAGGATACATCGTCAATCACAATCGACTAATTCGGAAGCCAGTGCAAGTTCAGATAATCATTCGGTGGAGGAGACATCAGTTTTACATACAAGGAAATCTAACACCATGGCAGATAATCAGGATGAAGCGAATCGGCAACGAACCATAGCCGATTATGCACGTCCCGATACAACTGGAACTGGGTCCAGTATTACTCAACCGACGGTAGAGGCAAATAACTTTGAACTCAAACCAGGGATTATTCAGATGGTTCAACAGTACGTTCAGTTCGATGGACTCCAAGACGAAGACCCTAACATGCATATATCAAAATTCTTGGAGATCTGTGACACTTTTAAGATCAATGGGGCAACCAATGACGCCATTCGATTGAGACTATTTCCATTCTCCCTGAGACATAAAGCAAAGCAATGGTTGAATTCTCTACCAAGGGGGTCAATCACAACTTGGGATACATTGGTCGAAAAGTTTCTACTGAAGTATTTCCCGCCATCAAAGTCTGCTAAGCTCAGAAATGACATCAACACCTACTGCCAGATGGAAACAGAAACGCTATATGACACCTGGGAACGCTACAAAGAGCTATTGCGCCGTCTACCTCATCATGCAATACCCGTCTGGCAGCAAATCCAGACATTTTACAATGGTCTTAATCAAGTCACAAGGCAATTGTTAGATTCTGCCGCTGGAGGAGCATTGAATAACAAAACCCCCGACGCAGCAACTGAGTTGATAGAAGGGATGGCCATGAACAACATCCAGTGGAGCATACCTCGAGCCAAACCAAATAAACCCGCCGGGGTATATGATATTGATGCTGTAACCGCATTGGCGATTCAAGTAGATAAACTACATCAAAAGATGGACAATCTCTCGCTTGCCCAAGCACCTCCTACGACGGTACAATGGGACCCAACAAGTGATGGCTCTACAGAACATGAACAAGTGGATTATTTGGGCAATGCAAATAGACCCCCATTCAACCCCGCAAACAACCCATATAGTGCAACTTATAATCCAGGATGGAGAAATCACCCAAATTTCTCATGGGGAGGACAAGGTCCTAAGCAACCCAATGCCATGCAACCGGGATTTCAACATCAACAACAACAACCACCAGTTGAACAACGAAAGCCTCCACTTGAGGAAGTCTTAGCAAGGTTCATGCAGACAGCCGAAACGTCTTTTCGAAATCAAGAGAGTTCAATCCAAGTTGGGCAATTGGCGAAACTCTTCTCCGAGCGTACTCTTGGAACCCTGCCAGGAAACACTGAGACAAACCCAAGGGAGCATGCCAAGGCAGTCACCTTGCGCAGTGGGAGGCCGCTTCACCAACAACTTCCGATTACTGAAGAGTCGGAAGAGAACACTCCATCACCAGAAGCAGTTCAATCACCATCAGAACCACTTCCTCCCTTGAAAGAATACAAGCCACCGATACCATATCCGGCAAAGCTGAACAAGGATCGCATGGACGCTCAATACGGTAAATTTTTATCCTTATTTAAACAACTACATATTAATTTGCCTTTTGCAGAAGCAGTGTCTCAAATGCCCAAGTATGCGAAGTTCCTGAAAGACTTACTTTCTAACAAAAAGAAACTAGAGGAGCTTTCCACAGTCACGTTGGGTGAAGAATGTTCTGCAATCTTACAAAACAAATTACCCCAAAAGCTAACGGATCCAGGTAGTTTTTCTATCCCATGTTTAATCGGTGACATGCAAATTAAAAGAGCTCTAGCTGATTTAGGAGCAAGTATTAACCTCATGCCCTATAAACTTTTCTTAAGATTAGGAATCGGTGAACTGCGCCCAACTAGAATAAGTATTCAACTTGCTGATCGAACGGTAAAATATCCTAGGGGAGTGATAGAGGATGTTTTAATAAAAGTTGATAAATTTATTTTCCCTGCGGATTTTGTTATCTTAGATATGGATGAAGATACTGAAATACCGCTCATTCTGGGTCGTCCATTCTTAGCAACTTCTAGAGCCTTGATTGATGTTTTCGATGGAAAATTAGTTTTACGAGTTGGAGAGGAGGAGGTTACATTTCAAATTAACAATGCTATGAAACAACCAATAGAGGCTGATGATACATGTTATTTTCTTAATAGTATTGATCATGTTGTTTCAACAATACCTTCTGAATTGCTATGTGCTGATCCTTTAGAACTTTGTATTGCTAATTGTCATTTAAAAGATTTTACTCGTTCTGATGTTTGTGAACACTTAGCTTACCTCGAAGATTCTCGATCTTTAACTAGAAAAGTGGATTTTGATGTTATAAAAAAGAGCGATAAAGATCATTTAAAAGAAATCACAACCGATCCTCCAAATTTGGAATTAAAGAAATTATCTGATCATCTTGAATATGTATTTTTGGGAGTTAATTCTACTTTTCCTGTTATTATCTCTAGTAATCTATCTGAATCTGAAAAAGCAAAACTGGTTTATGTTTTAAAAGAGCATAAGAGAGCAATATCATGGTCAATATCCGATGTTAAAGGAATTAGTCCCTCGTTTTGTTCCCATAAGATTTTTATGGAAGATGATTATAAACCATCTATCCAACCTCAACGTAGACTCAATCCAAATATGAAAGAGGTTGTGAAAACTGAAGTTTTGAAGTTACTGGATTCTGGGATGATTTATCCTATTTCTGATAGTTCATGGGTGAGTCCTATTCAAGTAGTCCCTAAAAAGGGAGGTCTTACAGTAGTAGCCAACGAACGAAATGAACTTATTCCTACACGCACTGTCACTGGATGGCGAGTTTGTATAGATTATAGGAAGCTAAATGATGCTACACGAAAAGATCACTTTCCGCTTCCTTTCATAGATCAAATTTTAGAGCGTTTATCGGGACACGCTTACTATTGTTTTCTAGATGGACTATCAGGCTATTTACAAATTCCTATCGCCCCGGAGGATCAAGAAAAGACCACATTTACTTGTCCTTTCGGTACTTTTGCATACAGACGTATGCCCTTCGGATTATGTAACGCGCCTGCTACTTTTCAAAGATGCATGCTAGCCATATTCAATGAATTAGTTGAAGATATTATGGAAGTGTTTATGGATGATTTTTCAGTTTTTGGGGATTCATTTGACTTATGTTTAGAAAATCTTAAAAAGGTTCTTGCTCGATGTGAAGAAACTAATCTTGTACTTAATTGGGAAAAATGTCATTTCATGGTACAAGAAGGTTTGGTTTTGGGCCATAAGATTACATGTCGTGGAATTGAGGTGGATAGAGCAAAAATTGAAACTATTGAACACTTGCCACCTCCCATCACGATTAAGGCAGTACGTAGTTTTTTAGGACATGCAGGCTTTTACCGACGATTTATAAAAGATTTTTCAAAAATTTCAAAACCTTTAACAAAGTTATTAGAAAAAGATACTCCTTTTGTTTTTTATGGTGAATGTCTAAAATCTTTTGAAATACTAAAAGACAAATTAATTAATTCTCCCATCATGATTGCACCAGATTTTTCTCAACCTTTTGAATTAATGTGTGATGCTAGTAGCTTCGCGGTTGGTGCAGTACTAGGACAACGAAGAAACAAATATTTTCACCCCATTTACTATGCTAGTAAGACATTGAATGCTGCACAGGAGAATTATACAACAACTGAAAAAGAACTATTAGCAGTCATTTTTGCATTTGATAAATTTCGTTCATATTTAACATTGTCCAAAGTGATTGTCTACACTGATCATTCCGCTCTACGTTACTTACTTTCGAAAACAGATGCAAAACCCCGTTTGCTCCGTTGGATCTTGCTTTTGCAAGAATTCGACTTAGAAATACAAGATAAGAGGGGAGTCGAAAATTTGGCGGCAGACCACCTCTCTCGTCTTGAGAATCCATATTTAGAAGTATTAAATGAATCTGCTATAAATGATAGCTTCCCCGAAGAACGATTATATATGTTTGGAACTCAATCTCATACTAACACTCCATGGTTTGCAGATTTTGCAAATTATATTGTTGCTAAGGTCCTTCCATCAGATCTTTCACATCAGCAAAAGAAGTGATTCTTTTCTGATCTAAAATACTACTTTTGGGAGGACCCTTTTTTGTTTCGCATTTGTGCAGATTCGATCATCCGGAGATGTGTATCAGATGAAGAAGGGTGGAAGATCTTAGAGCATTGTCATTCAGGACCTACGGGAGGACACTTTGGGCCAATTCGTACGGCAAAGAAAGTACTCGATTCAGGTTTTTATTGGCCCCTTCTATTCAGGGATGCCCAAAGGTATGTTCGTTTATGTAATTTTTGTCAAAGATCAGGTAATATTTCAAAAGCAAATGAAATGCCACAAAAGTTTATTTTAGAATGTGAAATATTTGATGTTTGGGGAATTGACTTTATGGGGCCCTTTCCTAATTCGTACGGTAATAAATACATTTTAGTTGTCGTAGACTATGTTTCAAAATGGGTAGAAGCGCAAGCCTTACCAACAAATGACGCTAGAGTTGTTGTCGAATTCCTTAGAAAATTGTTCTCGCGGTTTGGAACGCCTCGTGCCATCATTAGTGATCGAGGAACGCACTTTTGTAATTCTCAGTTTCATAAAGTTTTAACTAAATATGGGATTACGCACAGGGTAGCCACTCCTTATCATCCACAAACTAGTGGGCAAGTTGAGGTATCCAACCGAGAGTTGAAACACATCCTAGAAAAATCAATAGAGGGGAATCGGAAACAATGGGCTAAAAAATTGGACGACGCTCTATGGGCCTACCGCACTGCATTTAAGACACCAATAGGTACTACACCGTATAGACTAGTATATGACAAGGCATGTCACCTACCAGTTGAACTTGAACATAAAGCATATTGGGCTATTCGGACTATAAATATGAACTTGGATCTATCAGGTGAGAAGAGAAAATTTCAACTTAATGAATTGGATGAGTGGAGAACAATAGCATATGAGAATTCTCATATATACAAAGAGAAAGCAAAAGCTTTCCATGATAGACAACTTCGGAATTATAAATCGTTCAAAATTGGAGATAATGTTTTGCTATACAATTCTCGTCTTAAACTCTTTCCCGGGAAATTGAAATCAAGATGGTCGGGTCCATTTAGAGTTGAGCAAGTATTTCCATACGGAGCAGTTGAACTCTCTCACCCAGAAAAAGGAATTTTCAAAGTAAATGGACATCGACTAAAACATTACTTCGGGGAAGAATTTGAGCGTCAAGGCAAGGAGGAGTTAAGTCTCCAGCTTGACACTAACTGAATTTTCATGGCATCTTGCTAAGAAATTTTAGGTTGTTAGGATTTGTTCGTTTTCTATTTTTGTGTTTGTTCTACAAATACGTTCGTGATCTTGTTCCTGTTTAAAAAGAAAAATATTTGAGTATTTCAATATATTTATATAACAATCAATGTCTATCCTTATGTCTACCCGAGATCTTCTGCGCTTGCACGGACCCTTTCGCATTTCGCAAATTTTTAAAGCTTATATTCCCTGAACACGGCATATCACACGGCCGTATACACGGCCGTGTTAATTATTCAGCCACAATCACGTCACTGTTCAAAATGGCGGAACACGGCCAGGCACACGGCCGTGTCTATGGCCGTGTATAATGACTTAACTTTATTTAATTTGTTTCAGTTTTACTATTCTCATGAACTAAATCTTGTATTATTATTATTAACGCTGCACTGTTATGGTACTGCTTTGATTTATTACTTTATGATGGCCGCTACTTCGCGGATGTGTACATTTTTCGCTTGGAGATTTTTCATTCGCACCCATGCACTTCTTTTCTATTCATGCTTAGAGCAATGAGGACATTGCATGATTTAAGTTGGGGGTATCATTGTTAGAACTTTATATTCTCAATGTATAAAATTCCAAATCAATTTTTTTTTAAATACCCTTACAATTTTGAGCAAAGACTTTTCAATCCGTTCATGCGTATTAACTATAAAAAGTGATACTTTAATTAGATTTCTCTTAATCAGTTACCCAATTAAAGCATTACAATTTATGTATTTGATTATGGATGTTGAAAGTTGCATAACTCCGGTGTTTTACGTCACATTGTGATACAAAACCATTTTGGAATTTCAATATTCTATACTTTACTTTAATCTGAAATTTAATTCATATATCAATTCACTTATTTTTTTAAAGCAAAAATTATTCTATTAGACTATCAATTATTTCACTCTATTGAATTATGGGTCTTGCTTTTATACACTCCATATGCAACTCAATATATCATCACGATAAGATTATTTGATATGATCTAGGCCGTCTTTTATTAGTTTGAACCTTTTCAGCTCTTATTCCATTCCTATCAATTACCATTGCACCCTTGCCATACTTAGCTTCTTTGATATCATTTACAACCCTCAAAACAATCATTTCTCTACAACCTCGGTACTCGTCACCATAGTTTACAATTAAACTTTTTGAATAAATGGAATATGATTAATATATGTTGCATCACATCATTTGAGTATATCCTTTTGATTGATCTCTTCTATGTGGGAGAGATTTATTATATTCATTGGCTCGGTCTGATTTTCCCTCCTTATTCTGAAAAAAAAAATGAGCATACAAAAGTTTGTATCTAAAAAAAAGGAGAATGAAAAAAAAAGGAGAAAGGAAAAAAAATGATTAGCCACTGTTCTTTTTCAATAGGATAATGTCATGATGTGTTTCATAATCATGAGTTTATTCACTAGTTTAAATGTATTCTTATATGATGAGAAATTGCGTTTGATATCATTGTTTATCATATCCTAGCAAAGGCCAAAGTTAGCACCACAAAAGTCCTAGTGATCCTTTAATCTTATTATTTCTTTCTATGAGTTGAAGTTGGAGTTTACTGGCAAGCCCATGTCATTCAAAATAGATTTCAAATCTATGGAGTTTAACATTGAGAAAGATAATAGAATCTTATTTCAGAAATTGATGGTGAATTCGATACGTGTTTTTTTTGGATTGATTGGAGATAAGTACATGAATATTGATATTTTCATAATTTATTTTGATCACATTTGAAGGTAAAATTTCCGTTTTAAGTTGTGAAAATTTCATTCCACAAATTGAATCTTTGAAAATAATGTTGATTTGGGTAACTTGCTTATTAGAAATCTAATTTTGAGTTGTTTACGCTCGTCTTTTATTCATGTATTTTGCTCTGGAATAGCAAAACTCTAAGTGTAGGGGTATTTGATAAGGTCATATTTATCAAATTATAATTGAGAATCAAATTTGAATTCGCCTTAATTTAAAGTTTAAACCCATTATTTTCATACTCATTCTCGTCGTAATAGTTATTTACTCACATTAGATGAAGTTTTAACTTAAACTTATGCATCCAGGTGTATTCAGGTTGAAGAATGAAGATATTAAGGAAAATTGCTTCTACACGGCTGGGCACACGGCTATACACACGGGCGTGTCCATACACACGGCTTCCTACACGGCTTGGTGCAATCCCGTGTTCAGAGAATTTGGACAACAAAAATGACAGAGAAAGTCACGGCTTGACACACGGCCTTGGACACGGCCGTGTCAAAGGAAGGCTCTTCAGCGAACACGGCTATATACACGGCCGTGTGAATGGCCGTGTCCACCACCACGACCACCATAACCGTTCCCACTCATTATACACGGCCAAGGACACGGCCGTGTGCATGGCCGTGTCCGTCTATTTCTTTCCTTTTTCAACACAAGCTATAAAAGAAAGAAGTGGGGGCTGATGAAGGGAGTTTTTTTTGTTGCAAGGGCTGGAGTTCTCTGAAGAAGGAAGAAGGGAGAAAGACGATTGAGTATGATATTTTACTTTAATTTGATGTTTGAATTTTATCTTTGTTTAGAGAAGATGATGAGGAACTAATCTCTCTTTAGCATTTGGATGTAAGAACCATATGTTGATGTTTTAATTGTTTTGAATGATCTCTTCTTTTAATCTCTCAACCTTATGTTAATTTGTTCATGCTATTTAATTGTGTAGAATTATATTTTTCCGGAATTGTAATTCTCATATGATTTCATCCTTTGAGATTGAGAAATCCTTAGTATGTTAAGACCTTGTATGAATGAAAGGAATAGATTGCAATTTAAGAGATAGATTGCGATATTCTTCCGTGTTTTAAGATAAAAGTTATTCGTGTTCAAAGCAAGTGAAGGAGTTTTGATTTAGGAGAAATCCTATTCATTCAACCTTACCTTAGTATTAACTTGCTCGAGAGAGAAGTTAATTATTTTTGTATCTTCTCGGTTGACTAGATTTTGAGAGGTTGAAGTAGGGTCGTCAAGAATCTTTCGTTTCATCTATGTGTTCTCTACATCCGAACGCTATTCTTTAATCATCAAGCCTTTCTTTCGCAATTTACTATTGTTATTAAATAGATAACTAAGTTTAAATTTTGTTTCTACAAAAGCAAAACCACTCTTAAATCGCTTGGTAGATAAAAGAAGAGAAGTGAGTACGAGTAATTGAAAAGACCCTTGGGAATACGACATAAGATAGGGATATCTTATTTATTACAATTGATAGGTTCGCTTGCCTTGAAAATTTATTAAGTGAAGTTTCGCGACCATCAGTCTGCTTCTTCTTTTTGCTTTCCTGTTGGTGTCTCTGTAATAATCCTTCTCTTGTATATATTCTCTCTCTTTTCTACTCTGCTCTTCTCTTTGTATATATCATCTGGAGAAATTGAGAGAGAATATATACACCATCAAGATCTCTAGAGTCTTCTCAGAAAAAAATATCAGTTGAAAGTGCAATTGAGTATAAAAGCAAATAACCTTGCTTTGATTCCAATTGAAAGTGCAATTGAGTATCAGTTGAAGGTGATTAATATAATCAACCTTGCTTTGATACCAATTGAAGGAGAGTTTAATTCTTAAATTAAAAACTCTTTTTAGGTTATTTCAAAATAGTGATATATATAAATATGTGTAGTGCTGAGTGAGTTATAAAAGCAAATAAAGCAATCAGCAACAAATCACAGCAAAAGAATCACATCACAGACGACACAAGAAATATAGTAGTTCCCCACTAAACCTGGGTACATCTACTCTTCTACCACACTTGGTAGGAATCCACTACAGGTTGTTGATCAGGTGCCCTGCCACCAAGGGAGTTTTGATCAGGTGTCCACACACCAAGTGAGCTTTTGATTAGGTGCTCTAACCCAACTACAGGTTTTTGATCAGGTGCCCTGCCACCAATGGCTGTAACTTTTGAAGGGAGTTATAACCTTTTATACAGGTAAAAAGAAAATAGAAAATATATTGTTCTTCTCTTTCTGAGAAGACTCTAGAGATCCTGATGGTGTTCTTGAGAGTGGATCTTGATGATGTTGAAGAGCTCCCCCTATTTGATTAGTGTTGATGTTCAGGTGAGGAAGCTTCTTCTTTTGGATGTAATAACTCTTCTTCTTCTTCTGCAGTTTAGATCCCTGAGCAAATGATCTTGATTGGTGTCTCAGGATGAAGATGTTCTGCATAGAAGAGTTAGCAAAAAGAAGATAAATAATATATGTTATTCTTATTAAGAACTCTGTAGATCTGCTTCTTCTTTTTACTTTCCTGTTGTTGTCTCTGTAATAATACTTCTCTTGTATATATTCCCTCTTTTTTATTCTCTGCTCTTTTCTTTGTATATATCATCTGGAGAAAGCTTTTGGGCTGATTTGAATTCCTTGCCCGACAAGAGAGGAATGAGCTAATGTCTCTTTAATTTTCTAGATTCCTCGAGAAGATAAATTTCCGTCTTTAGCTTTTCTGCCAACGGCTATAATATTTAATGCTGCAACGGCTATATGGTTAATTTATAAAGGCAACAATATATAGCAATATATAAATAGAAATTAATCAAGAATATTGCTGAGAATATTAGACGAGCTGAGAAAGGAGAGATATAATTGCTGATGATAATTTCGTCGAGCTCAGCTTCAAGTTCGTCGATCTGAACATTTAATTCGCCGTTCTGAGCTTCTGCTGAATATTCGTCGAACGCGGACTTGAGATCGTCGAACGCGGACTTGAGATCGTCGAACGCTGAGACGGCTGGATTTTGTCGACCGCTGAGACGGGATCGTCGACCGCAGAGATAGTTGTTCTTCGTCGAGCGCAGATTGAATATCATTCGTCGACCGCAGAGCGCCATTCGTCGAACGCAGATAGCCGTTCGTCGAACCCAGAGAACATGTCTAATTTTCTCTTGTCTCTTGTCCTAATGGAATTCGTCGATCACAGAATATTTATAAATAAGGATCACGACTCAAATCCAAAACTAAGGTTCCAACAATCTCCCCTATTTGAGTTGGGATCCTAAGCCAAATTAGGACTGCGTTCTAACAGGGCTCAACCCCTGAATGTCGACGCAGACGGATCGCTGAATCTGACTCTCCTAGTCAGACTACCAGAAGGGCGATCATCTGCACCACCTCGACCACCCACCCTGTCGGCCGCAGAAATCATGGGCACACCACCTCGCATTGTGGTCCCCATCAACCAGTACAAACTACTGCGCTGCATAGCTCGCATGAGCACGGTACGCCCTCGCCTCACCGTCAAAACTCCACCTCTTGATGCAAAACTGCACCCACCAGAGTCCAATCTGCCCAACGATATCAGATTCCTGCGTAGCTTGGGTACCAGATGTACCCGCTCGAGCCTACACACTGCTCCGTCATACGTCCTGATGTCCACCGTCCCTGTCCCCGTGACCTCGCATGTTGAGCCGTCACCCAGAAAGACCGACCCAGTCATCACCTCCAGTGAACTGAACATCCCTGCATCTGAACTAATGTGCTGCGAAGCACCAAAATCCAATATCCAGCTATCAAAGTCACTCTGACTCTCAATGACGCAATAAAATTCGTCATCTTCTTCCAGGTCCAATTTCACTAAGCCCGCATCTTGGACATCCTTCGAAGTTCCAGAACTTCCTACACGCTGTTGACAATTTCTCCTAATGTGACCAACCTGTCTGCAGTGGTAACACGTCACTGCCTTCTTCGACGCCGGCCGAGCTCGTGCACTGCTCGATCCTCTATCAAAACTCCTCCCGCGTCCATGCGCTACCAAGATCTGGTCACCCCTAGGAGTGGGGTCCCTTAACATCTGACTGGATAACAGCGCCGACGTGACTTCTTCCAGCCCCACCGTATCCTTCCCATACAGGAGCGTAGTCACCATGTGCTTGTATGACGCTGGGAGCGAGATAAGAAGCAAGAGGGTTGTGTCTTCTTCCTCCACCTTCACACCAACCACATGCAGTTTGTTAAGAAGTCCATTGAACACATTGAAGTGTTCTTGCAGGTTACCACCCTCCTGCATCTTCAGGTCGTACAATCTCTGCTTCAGTAACAGCCTCATGGTCAACGACTTGCTCATATACAGTCCCTCAAGCTTCTCCCACAGCTTGACAGCGGACTCTTCAACTTCGATGTTGAACAGCACTTTGTCGTCTACACACATCCTGATGGCGCTGGTGGCGCGCTCATCCAAATCAGTCCACTCAGAATCCTTCACCGGAGCGGGCAAAGCATCACGCCCCCGCAACACTCGCATCAAACCCTGCTCGACCAGCATGTCCTTGACCCGAATATGCCATAGGCAGAAATTCCCGCTGTCGTCAAACTTCTCCACTGAATACCTTGCCAACACTGGAGTCTTCCCGGCCATAGCTTCCCTCAGCACCTCTAGGCGATCCGATTAATTCACGGATCAGATCTGGGAAGATAGGGAGCGGACCAATGTCGTCACCTACCGTTGACCCAAACCTAAACCGGAACGTCCAATCAGTCACCTACTCGGAACCTGGCTCTGATACCACTTGTTGGGAAATCAGGTACAAACCGCAGGGCACCACTATAAAATTGCAGGGAAACAAGAACACAAAGTAGGCCAAAACTGCGTCCGGCAAAATCCGCCGATGCGCAATCACAAGTGTATATTAATTAGACAATATATAAAAGCAATTACAAGGAAATAACAAGAGAAGAATAGACCGTCCGGTGGGACACCGCAGATGCGCTGGACGCGCACGATCCGCGGGCGAGTAGAAGATCTGAACTGCAATCTGCCTAGCGGACGCACAAGGTTCACCGGAACCTTCAACGTCGAAGTCCGACGTTCAACCGCAACCACCACCGGATACCAACGCCGCCACTAGAGACAAACGCTACCACCGAGATTAAACGCCGTCAAGGCTAACTGCACACACGCAAGCCTTCAACGTCCACGACGATCTCCGCCAAGCCCAACGACTACCTCTCCAACGGCGAACCCCACGAGGCCGGCGGCCTCTCAGTCGCACGAGAGAGAGAGAGAGAGAGAGAGAGAGAGAGAGAGAGAGAGAGAGAGAGAGAGAGAGAGAGAGAGAGAGAGAGAGAAACGGGTGAGAGAAGGAGGAGGGCTGGCGGTGGGCTTCTTCCTCCCAGGCGACTTCTCCCAAGGCTGCTCCCAGGCGGTTTCTCCAAAGCAAAACACGCGGCTGCTTCTCTTCCACGGTTCTGTGCGGTTCTATCCTGAACCTAAAACCAATTTCTCTATATATATATCTGGGAAAACCACGCAAGGGTGGGCTGGCTGGTCACGGTTATTCACAGTTTAAGAAAAAACCTAAACCCAATTACTATATATATATATATATATATATATCTACATTCTTTCTATATATATATATAAGCTAAGATAGGATCCGAACCAAAATAACATGACAGCCTACTAGTACTAAGGCTAATAAGCCTAGGGCCTAGGCTAGGTAGCCTAGGCCCTAGGCTTATTAAAAAAATAAAAATAAATTAAAAAATAAATTTTTTTTTATAAACCCCCCCATAACCGATCCCCTCCCCTCTCTCTCTCTCTCTCTCCTCACCACTCTTTCTCTCTCTCCAACCCATTCTCTCTCTCTCGTCTCATCTCTCTCTCTCTCTCTCTCTCTCTCTCTCTCTCTCTCTCTCTCTCTTCAACTCATTCTCTCTCTCTCTCTCTCACACGTCGAACATGGCATCGTCATCCTCGACGCCAGCGTCGTCTACTCAAACTGCGCATGAAGTGGTGGAGCACAAGCGTACGACGCCAATTTGGGAGCATTTCGATAAAATTAAAGTCGGTGACGAATTTAAGACGAGGTGCAAATTATGCTCGAAGTTGCTGACCCTTACTGGCAACTCGACACTAGCAAGACACTTCAAGTCTTGTGTTTCGAAATAAGCTCCCGAGTCTAGTCTGGCACAAATTTCGGGAGCAGGGCAAATTTGGACGTACGATCAACTTCGGCAACGGGAGCTGCAGATGAAGAACGTCATCAGACGCGGGTTGCCGTTCAGCCACTACGACAACGAGGAGGGGACTGAATACCTACATCAAGGGCTTCAACCAAAATATCAGCAGGTAAGTAGATCCTCTCTTAGGCGTGACGCTCTCAAATTTTATTTAGAAGCAAAACAATCTTTAATAAATTATTTTGAAAATTTTGAAGGACGTGTGAGTTTAACGAGTGACGTTTGGAGTAGTTGCATAAAATTAGGACTATCGTGTATTTGTATCACTTGTCATTGGGTCGATCCCGTTTCATGGGATCTAAATAAACGTATAATTTGTTTTGAAAGTTTTGAAGCCCCGCACACAGGTCAAGCTATATATCAAATAATTATTAAATGTGTGCGAGAATTTAAAATTAAGAATAAAATTATGAGTATTTCTTTTGATAACACTACTAATAATAACGTTGCAATTGAGTGGTTAAAACGCGATTTAAAACCAATGTTAAACGGAACATTTTTTTCATACTCGATGCGTTTGCCACGTTTTAAATTTAGTGGTACAAGATAGTTTATCTTATATGGAACCATATATTAATAAAATTCGTCTTATGTTACAATTTATTTATATTTCTAGGCAACGTACACAAGATTTTAAAAAATTTGTAAACTCAAGGTCAAAAATATTTAAAACCTCAATTTGATATGCCCATTAAATGGAACTCAACATACAAAATGTTAAAAAGAGCGTTCCAACCAAGATTTTGAAAACCGGACCGGACATCAAACCGGCGGAGGGAAAGGTTCAAGGTTGAACCGATCCAACCGGTTTAACCGGGGTCGAACCGTTATATATATATATAAATATATATATATATATATATTTGAAAATAAAAATAATTAGCATTATATTGAAAAATTGTTTATAAATTGGTATTTTATTATCATTATATTGTGTTAGAAAAAAAACGACGTATTCATTATCATTATTTTCGTATACTTTTAAGACTTCGTTTGGTACAGTGTTTTTGCTAATAGAATAGATGGTTGGCATGACAACGATTAAAACCACAATCAAGAAAAATAAAAATAGTTTTGACTTCTGATTTTTGAACATAAAAGTGAATGAAGTTTCTTAGATAAGATCGAGCGTTCAAGAACGAACGACGGTTCATAACCACCGCATTTATGACCATCACTGTCGTGTCAAACGGAGTCTAAATTTTATTTGAACGATAGATATATGTATATATTACAAATATATCGTAAACTTTAATTTTTAAAAGATAATTTAATATGTTAATATAATAATACATCAAAAAGATATTTAAATTATATTTATATAAATGTGTATATTAATTAAATTAATTTATTTTATATATACGTTAATATTTATATGTATATAATATATTGTAAATTAAAACAACAAAAACGAGTTGGTCTGGTTGTCGAACCTTCCAATAATCTGGAGTTGGCGTGAGTTCGAAACCTGTCGGCTGCGCATTTCTGCTATTAAACTTTTGGGCCTTGGCCCGTCCGATTACTTAAAACCGTGCCCGGTTCCCGGCCCACTGGTCTGCCCGCCCAGTTCCGCGGTTCCAGAGCAGTCCGCGGATGGCACCGGTTTCTCACCTGGACCGAACCGGCTGGTTGTCCGGTCCGCGGTCCGACCGGTCGGACCGGCCGGTCCGGTCCGATTTTCAAAAGTCTGGTTCCAACAAAAACCTCTTCTTATGGAATAGTATACTATGCTAAATATTCATAATTTGAACGACAACGATTTGGACGTATTAGAAATTTATATGGATTTATTAAAATGTTTTTATAGGGCGACAACTTTTTTATCTGGCGTATATTATCCAACTAGCCCTCTAGTAATTGAAAATTTTGTAAATATCGCACAAAAATTTAACTATTATAAGCATAACGAAGGGTGGTGTCCTTTAATTGAAATAATGGAAGCAAAATTTTTAAAATATTATAAGAAATGTCTGCCATGTTCTCATGCGCCGCCGCTTTAAATCCTCTATTCGGCGTAGACAGCGTAGAAAATTTGATAGAAGAAATAAATAATAATTTAAACTTAAATATAATTTTCGCGGATTTTGATAACGTTAGTATTTTAAATTTTAATTCAATTTTTACCGAATGTTATAACTATTATGATAACTTATACGGCTCGCAGCCTTGAGAAGAAATATCGCAACCCAGAACAAAAGATACTTTTAAAAATAAAATTTTAGAATTAGCTTCCAGGAAAAAAGCGCGCACATCTAGTTCTAGTAATTTAAATGAAAGGATTGTATACTAAAACACAATTTCGTGATTTTATATGCACGGAGGAGATTGAAAACTTCGATCTCTTAAAATGGTGGAAAGGTAAAGTTAATACATATTCTATTTTGGCCTATATGGCCCGTGATTTCATAACAATCCAAGCTAGTACGGTAGCTTCGGAGTCTGCTTTTTCTCTTAGTGGCAGGGTTCTGAACGAGTGGAGGAGTCGTCACAACGAAGAATCACTGGAAATCTGCATCTGCTACAAGGATCACTTGGATGCTGCGAAGAGGAAACAACACATTTCATCGATAGAGGATAGCTCGTCGGACGTAGAAGACGAGATGGACGCAATAAATTTACGAGATGATTAAGCGCGTCGCACAATCGCCAGTCACAACCGATAAAATATGTATTTTATTAAATTAGTGAGTTTTTAATTTTATTTATTTAAAATTAATAATAATAATAATAATAAATTTCAAATTTGATGTAAACGTGTAATTTATGATTTTCCAATATTAATAAAAATTAGTTTTTTTGTCTATCTCAAATTATCAATTTAGTTCATTTATTGTAATTTTTTTTAAATAAAGATATTTAAAAAAATTAAAAAAAAATGAAAAGTAAAAGGCCGGGCCCGGCCTGGCCCTGGGCCCTTAACAGACCCCTTACCGGGGCTGGTGCCCGAGCCCGACCCGAGCCTGGATAAAGCAAGGCCCGGGCCCGGTTGGCAAAAGCCCGGGTCATTCAAGCCCGGTACCGGCCCAGTCGGGTTTTTTGGACAGTGCTGTATATATATATACTATATTAAAAAGAAATACTGCGGCCTGCGAATAGCCTGAAGTAAAAATTCATTGAAAAAATCTGTACCGTCAATTATGGTATGATAAATAGGGACCGTTATATCAAAACTCTCACCTCTCTCATTCTCTCCCCTCATTCCCTATTCCAACAAAAGAAAAAAAAAATGGTATGAGTGAGAGAGGGAGAGAGAAAGAAAAGAGAGAGAAAGGGAGAGAGAGAGAGATGGTGGAAGAGAGAGGAAGAGGAGAGAGAGAAAGAGAGAGATGGAGAGATGAAGAAAAATAAATTTTTTTATATAAGCGTAAATGTTTTTTTAAAATAAAAAATGTAATTTTAATTTATATTTTTTTACGGTCGTTTTGAGTACTCATAATCATACGTATATGTTAAGGGTGCAACCTGAATTGATGTTGGCGCAGCCCGCCTTGATGCAAGAGCAACTCACAACAACGGATCGATTTAACTGGTCAGCTTGAATGCGGGCGAAGCCCGCAGCGATGCATCGATCTGGGGCGGGCGAAGCCCGCCGATCAAAGGCTGGGTACTGTCGCGCGGGACACGAGGGGCCCCCGTGCACTGTCACTCGTGTGTGTGTATATATATATATTCTCTCGGTGGCTGCTCTTTTAGAGGAAATTGGTTTCCCACTGATGGAAAAAAATATTCGTGTTTGTCTATTCGTGTCTCTAAAGAGTCAAATTTGTTATTCGCAGATATTTTTGATTAGTAGAGAGAATTTATAAAAAGAACATTGGTCGTCCTCTTCACCTTCCTCGCCACAAACAAACCCTAGCCGTCTAAATTAAATCTTCCCAAACAAACTGAAATCGCATGAACATTGAAGAAATCGTCTTTCTTCCTCAACTCGGTCTCTATCCGTGCAATCATTTTAAGGATCACGATCCGTGCACACATTGAAGTGCTCAGAAGGTCGTCGGCGATGTTCCTTCGTTGTCGGGCTCTGCTCAGAAGAACATAGACATCGGCTGCTCATGTTTAAAATTGGTGTGCGAATAACAATTTGTAAACTCGAATCAAGTGGAAAAAAAATCTACGAATAGACATTTATGGTCTGCGAATAACAATTGGCAAAAATATTTGTGCCAACAAAAATATAGTTATGATTTTTTGGAAAACAGCGAATCCTCACTTAAAAAGAGCTCCCGTAGGTCAACATTTCACTTCTCTTCCCATTGTTTTTTCTATCACCGCTTCCACAACACTGCTTTTCCCAACGCCAGAGTCTTCCCAAACATAGCCTAATTCTCTAAGCCTTTTAAACTTGATCATAGAAGTTGAGTTCTCCATTCACATTAAGGGCACTTGGTGTCCAGAATTCGCAATATAGGTCATAATATTTCTAACTTCACTTTTAATTTCTTTCGACAAATATGTATTGAGTCAAAAATATTTGGTTTATTACTCTACGACGATCGCAGCGAAGCGATAATAGCGGTCGATCAACCAAGGCGGCTGAGCGAACAATTGGCGATCCCTGGCGTCCCGGATATCCGGAATAAGCTCTCTCTCTCTCCAAATCTGAATATTCATGGGAAGCTATGAAGCACCGATACTTCCTTGAGGGTCACGTACCCGTACCGGATACGTATCCGATACCGGTACGTACCTGATACTCACAGATACACCTGTTATTCTAGTCTGTAGATACACATGGACTTGGTAGATTGTTTTACATATTGTAATAAGAGTATATTTTTCTGAAGTAAACAAAAGATTTCTGCGTGTATTTTAGAAAAGAAAAATTACTCAGAAATGCAACTAGCGGTGCTTATTTATTATAGTAACAAAATTTTCTTCAGATTTAAGTATCCTTTGTCATTTAAACTATAAAGAATTTGATTTATATTTTATTATTTTGTTTTTTTATTATATATTTAAAGATTAGATGTTTCAGATTGATACTGTTTCTACTTGTTCAATATGAATTGTTCTATGTTTAATATTTTGCTAACTTGTCTTTAGACAAATCAGAAGTTGAATATGCATTAATCTCTAATAATGAGTAAGAATAGAAAGAAAATGACTGATAAACATCCTTAAATTTGAAATGATTATTAATATTTTTTGTTTGAGAACTTCATATTATATTGCATTAACTATGAATTTGTATTTCAATTGGTGATTTATGCAATTATGTTTGATGTTTTATTATTTTGAGAACTTTTAATTACATTTGTGAGATTATACATATAGATTTATAATATTTAATACAACGTATCCAGCCACACCCGTATCTTTATTTTTTAAATTTTGGCGTACCGACGTACCGGATACGTATCGTACCCGGTACTCGACCCATACCGGTGCTTCCTAGATGGGAAGAACATTTTTCTCTCAAGAAAACTTCCTTATTCTCACAAGCATTTGAAGAGAACACAGCTGTGCTTATTGTTCAACAAAACCATCAAACACCCGGTCAGCCCTTCTGCCTCAGAAAGAAAACTTGAAGAGCATATCATGCCTATAAACCTCCCCGGGATTCACAATCGCCGACGGGAACTCCGGCCGGTTCACCGCGTCGGGATACCCCATCGTCTCCAAGCACAATCCCGCATACTTCCCATACACCACCCCTCCCTTGCCCTCGACATTCTCGAGGAAATTCGCCGTGTAGAACGTAAGCGACGGCTGGTTCGCCCAAAGCTCCATAGCCCGACCCGACCGACCGTCCTTCACAGCGGCCGCCTTCCTCATTCCGTGACCGTCGACCACGTAGTTGAGATTGTACCCGCCCTTGACTTCCCCGAATCTGCTTTCGACCGTCATCGGGCTGCGGAAGTCGAAGGGGGTGCCGGAGACGGAGGCGAAGGCGCCGGTCGGGAGGAAGCGGTCGTCGAGCGGAGTAATTTGGGACGCGAAGATCTGGACGGTGTTCGATAAGATTGTGCCGGAGCTGTGGCCGCCCAGGTTCCAGTAGGAATGCTGGAGAAGGTTGACCGGCGTCGCTTTTGTTCGCGCGGTGGCTTCCATGGTGATGCTCAGCTCGTAGGCGGCGGTGATCTTGTAGGTCACGTAGACGTCGAGATCGCCTGGAAATCCTGTTCAATGGTTTCCATGGTGATGCTCAGCTCACAATAATTTTGGTAGGATATGAATAAATTTCCAAATATATGTGATGCAAATTATAAGAGTTTGGAAGAATTTAATTTCAATTTATATATTCATCTAAGAAACTTATTTCAAGAGATTGAAGAGAATTTATTATCCATCTAGGGATGATTATTAGTTGCATTTTATTTTCTGATTTCATGTTATTAAATTTTGATTTATATAAATCAAGAAAACATGAGAGACAGACAGAGTGTGGAGAAACTGGGTTAAACCTAGAGGCAGTAAACCTAGAAGCTTCTCCGCGTTAACAGAAGATCGCTTTCTTCCTCCGCGCGTGTATGATCGATGGTTGCACCAAAAAGAAGAGTAAAAGTTGTACTTACGAAGCCGACCACCAGCTTCAGCAACGCAATTTTGTTGCTTGCATAAATACTCCCGCCGATCATCCTTCCAGCAATGCCAAACTCTAAGACTACGGGAAACGGGTGACGACGAAGAGCGGAGAGCTATGGTGCACGGCGTAAATGGGATTTTCAAAAAAAAATCTATGAATCATGATAAGTTTTTGAAAGTTTTAATTATTTAACTGCACAAATTCATGTTTTTCATCATTATATCTCGAGACATTTTATGTGTCCCAAAAATGTATTATATCTTAAAATATGAGTCATAAATAAAAGTATGTAATCAATTGAATTCGCAATTTATCATTCAATATTTTTTCTTTCAATTGTTTTTCTCCGTGTCACCATCACAAAAACATTTAATTTTGGAGCATTTCACAATACTCAAGCGTATCCGGTAGTATTTGTGTCGCGTCAGCGCATCTTCGACGCCACACTCGAAGACGATCCTTTTTTGTATATTGTCAAAGATATTTTGGGGATTCTGCATTGTACCGAGTTGTCTATAAAATTCCTCTTATTCTAGGGTTTGGGGACACGAAATTTCGAGCGCCTCCTCTCTTTAACCGTCTATGTTCTTCATCAAGTGAAACGACCTGCTGCTGCCCGTGGACATAGCTCATCCCGAGGTGAACCACGGAAATCTTGTGTTTTTCTGTGTTATTTGTCAATCGTTTTTGCTTGATTATGTAATAGAAGCAAATGAGACATACCTTGTTCTTTGTCAAAACTGTGGTAGTACAACTTTATGTAGGGGAATTCGCCATCAACTTTCTCCTCGACTGTCCAGATGACGAAGCTGAATCCTCTATGCCCTCCTGATCAAAGAAAAAGCTAAACATAGATAGAGCGGCAACCAAATTATACGCTCGTTTATCAAATTTGCAATTTTGATTACCATGAATGCTGCTTGTTCCATCGTTACGATATAACCTATAGGCAGTTCCGTTAAGAACGAATCGAGAACCTGAAATTCTGCCACCAACCCTCCCAACCAAAGCACCAAAATAAGTAGTCCCGTTCTGAACATTAGTAATTGTTAGGATTCACTTGGAAACATGAAAAAATTTAAGCATTGGAGCTGAAAATGCAGAAATACAAGAAATTATCTTTTTTTACATATTATCATGATCGAATAGCAGAGTACCTTTGAAAATATGGATAAATAAACTAGACGAAATTACAACAAGAGACCATTTTGTCGAGAAATAGAAAAGGAATATGTATTCTACCGCACAAATTTGCTTTGACGGAATTGAAGGAATTGGAATTGAAGGGATCAATTGCAATTTCATTGTTCGGTGTACAAAAATAAAGGAACTGAAAATCATACCAAATTTCGGAGAATTCATTTTATGGTAATCTTAACTCCTTCCTAATGATGTCAGAATTGGCGGGAATTCGAATTGAACTTTACAAATCCAATTCCGTCCATGCGAACGGAGCCAAATGAATTTTTTTAATCGAATTCGAATTGAACTTTACAAATCCAATTCCGTCCATGCGAACGGAGCCAAATGAATTTTTTTAATCTTTACAAAACCCTCAAGTGTAGTGATTTTGTTTGCACTTTGGAAACAAATGAAGGCAAGATCACAAGTAGATTTAATTGATTTTAGCAAAGATCAAATCTTCAACCGAGCAATGAATATGAAGTTAACAATAAGATTGCACTTCAACAAAACAATTTAAAGTATTCCTTACAATGAAATATTTCAAAAATAAGAAATAGAAATCGTCGGAGATTTAAGGCTCCGTTTGGCACGGCGGTAGCGGTGGTTATGAACCTTCGTGAACGCCCAACCTCAACTAAGGAACTCTATCCACTTTTATGTTCAAAATTAGTTTTTTTCCTTGGTGGTGGTCATAATTATTGTCATGCCAAACATACATTCTATGATGGCGGCTTTTTGTCCAAACTCACCGGAGCAAAAAAGCCGTGACAAACGGAGCCTAATTGTCATCGAACATCCTGGAGGAAAAACTCTACCTCTGCTGTCAATTTCATTCAATACCAAGAGCACGAGCTGCGAAAAAATGGCGACAGAAGCCCACCAAAACCACTCTACTTGGGACCAAGAGGATCCCAATAGAATGAGACAGTAAGAAATGAATTTACTTGTGAGGAAATCGCCGAATGTAACCCTAACGATTAAACAGCACAGCAATCTAAAAATCATACTAGTTTATTAGTCGAATTGATCGAAGGGGGAAAAGATTTCACGGGAAGGCATAAATCTTACAATGTATGGACGAATCCCTTCATAACCGAGAACAACGTCGGCTAGGTTTCCTGCAGAAACGGGAGAAACCAGCAATTCAGATAAAATACATTAGAGGGTAAGAAGAAATCGATGAAGGTGAACTGGCCTTTGGAGTCTGGGAAGACGAGCGAGAGGATTGTGGCGCCCCAGTTGGTAATCTTAACGGAGAAATCTCCTTTCTTGAGCTCGTAGATCCCCACAGTCTCCTTCCGGGTTGCGGAGGAAGTACCCGACAGGGATAAAGCTAACAGAGAGAGGAGGAGGAGTGCTTGAGATCTAGCCATGGCTTTTTACTCCTTTCTAGGAGAAAAGCTTGGTGACGGAAGTATGGAAGTAGGAAGAAAGACAGAATGAGACCTGAAGAGTATACAAGATTGCAAGGGATGGAGCACGAGGGATTTATTTTATTTTTTATTTTTTATTTTTGGTTTTTGGTTTTTGGTTTTTGATTTTGGGTTTTGGGTTTTTTGGTAAATAAAAAGATGCTTTAGTATGGTGATGGTCAATTCTATGCATTAAGTACAAAATGATTGTTTGATGCCATTTTGTACTTATTGGATAGAGTTTTTCTCTAGCTCTATCTCTCTATAAATTTAGGGTCTTTATATTGACAGCCTCTATTTAGATGTTGGCACACCAATTTCTATGAATTATAACGCGCCTTCTGAAAATATGCATTATACATGTATTTTTAGGAAAAAGTGTTCAACACGAAAATTGTAGGTATCATCGAGATCTACAACTTTCGTGTTGAACACTTTTCCTAAAAGATCGTGATCCGAGGATGAGATTAATGGCTGAGATTTAGGCATGTTAACACCATATTTCTATTTAATAGTGCATAGATATTGATATAGATATAGATATAAATTTTTGTGCACGCACAAGACGTATTGCCGCCCTAATCGTAATTATAGCAATTTTTTGACAAATTTTAAAAAATACGCTTTGTACATGCATTTTTAGGAAAAGTGTTCAACACGAAAGTTGTAGATCTCTATGATACCTACAATTTTTGTGTTGAACACTTTTTCTAAAAATGCATGTATAATGCATATTTTCAGAAGGCGCGTTATAACTCATAGAAATTGGTATGCCAATTGTCAAATAGGGGCTGCCAATATAAAGACCCTAAATTTATATCTATATCTATATCAATATCTATGCACTATAAAATAGAAATATGGTGTTAACATGCCTAAATCTCAGCCCTTAATCTCATCCTCCGATCGCGATCTTTTCTTCTTCCCTGAAGCTGACCATTTATTCTTTTCGTTCCTGAAATCCTCTTGCTTTTTTGTCCGTTCTTCTTAATTCGCTGGCCACAAATTTCATGAGAGGGAGTGGGAGGAACAGAGGCAGTAGAGAACAAAAGCAAAGACAAAGCATCACAAGTAGATTTCATTCTATCAGTAGATTTCAGATCGTGTGAGCAAAGGATATTGTCTTCATACTTCAATTTAATGTTGCTACTACTGCTTATCATATGTGTGTGATCAGGTGTTGCAGCTTCACTCCCAACCCTTTGAGCTATTTTTCAATTTTTAAAACTATTTTTTCTTTTCCTTGCTCACAGATCTCTCTTTCTCATCTGCCCTGTGACCATTTAATGCAAGTTATTTTTCATAATATAGTCTTTAATCTTACTTTTTTTCTTACTAAGCTTTAATAGTGTTGGATTAACATATATAGTATTTAAAGCTCATTCTTTGATTAACATAATATTTATATTAAAGAATTTTCTTTCATTTTAACATGGCTTGATTCATTTACAAGAGAAAATGCATTTTAGAGATAAGATCATTAACCACATCATAGTCGAGCATCACTATCAGTGCCATCATGTATGTGAACTCTGTCCTACTTTTGCTTCCTTAAAATTCTATGTGTGTTTTGAGGTATTAGTCAAATAATGGCTAAGCAAAACACGGTAGACTTTGTGGTTGCTCTGTAGTATTGGTCGGTAGAGTGTCAAATGGAGCAAATATATCTTTATTTATATACTTTACAAGTACTTACATGATCTCTAGTTCCTTTTACAGTCATGTACTCTACGTGTGTTTGAGGTATTTAGTCAAGTAGTGTCTAAGTAAAGCACGGTAGATTCTGTGATGACTGTTTATAGAGATGCTATGTAGTATTGGCTGGTAGAGAGTCAAGCGGAGCAAATAAATGTTTATTTATATACTATGCATGTTCTTACATTCAAACTTGTTATTTTTTTCAATTTAAGTAAATTCAATTGTACGGTAAAGGTCTATTAATGTTAATTCCTTTCAATTGCGCTTAATTTCTATATTCGTACTCACTGTCACTAACATATCATCAACGCTCAAATGTTAACAATGCACTAGTACGTTTTTCTTAGCACTGCATTTCACTTTTAAATGTAAAAATAAAGCTATTTTGGACATAATTTCAGAATGCCAACAAGGGATTGCAGAAAGTGTACTTGCCCAATGTTTCATTGCCCTTAACCAAATGCAGGTGTAGACTGGTCACAAGCGGGTGTAGGCTACTTGTAGGGCGGGAGAAGCCCGTCGTTGCACTAACATAGGGTCTGAGGCCTATGGCGTTTCACTGAAATATGGTTGTCAACAAAATATAGGCATTGAAATGCAAAATATAGGCATTGAAATGCAAAATATAAGCAATGGAATGTCGCCGCCCCCGCTGAATGTCGTTGCCCTCGACGAATGTCACCGCCCCCGCTGAATGTTGTTGCCCTCGACGAATGTCACCGCCCCCGACGAATGTCCCCGCCCCCAACGAATGTCGCCTCATCGCTGAATTTCCTAGCCGAATGTCGCCGCCCCAGCCGAATGTCACCGCCCCCAGAAGAATGTCGCCTCCCCCGACGAATGTGGCCGCCCCAGCCGAATGTCGCCGCCCTCGATGAAAGTCGCCACCCCTGATGAATGTCGCCGAACCCGACGAATGTCACCTCACCCGACGAATGTCGCCGCCCGCGACGAATGTCGCCGCCCGCGACGAATGTCGCCGCCCGCGACGAATGTCGCCGCCCGCGACGAATGTCGTCGCTGCACTAAAATAGGGTCGGAGGCCCGTGCCATTTCACTGAAATATGGTCGTCGCCCTCGCCAAATAGTCGCCGCCCTCGCAACACCTTCCACTTTCTTTCTCTCTATGGTTATTTCTAGATTTTTTTTCCCTTTGTAAATCTCACCACATTCTTCTTCTTCTTAATTCAAAATATTTAGTTTCAATCTCCTCTTCTACTAATGTAAGAATATGATTTGAAGATATCATAAACTTTTTGTTTTTTCTCTGCAGCAGAAAAAATTTATGAATGTCTGCTTCGAAAATGTCAACCAAATCACCATTCATGAACTAAAGGTATGGATCTACCATTTTATTTGTGTGTACTAGCAAAATATGGGTCAAACATCATTGTCGGCTCTTTTCCATTCTTTGTTTCACTCTGGAGAAGTTTTTCTAGTTGCAAATAAACACTTTGATGAAATGCCTCAATGAAAATTTAGCTAATTTGAATCAAAAAAATATTGAATAGCCTTTTATCTATATGTTATTTTGGCATCTCTTTTTCCTTAAAATTGTATGGTGTAATTATAATGATCTTTTTCTATACAACATAAGGCTAAGAAATTAGTTTATATATACCATTTTATTTGTGTGTAATAGCAAAAATATGGGGCAAACATCATTGTCAGGTGTTCTTCCATTCTTTCTTTCACTATAGAGAAGTTTTTTAGTTTCAAATAAACGATTTGATTAAATGCCCCAATGGAAAATGTTAGCTAATTTGAATCATAAAAAATATTGAATTACATTTTATCTATATGTTATTTCGGCATCTCTTTTTCCTTGAAAACCGTATGGTGTGATAATGATATTTATCCATACATCATAAGACTAAGAAATTATTTTATATCTACCATTTTATTTGGGTGTACTGGGAAAAAAAGGGTCAAACATCATTGTAAGCTCTTCTTTCATTCTTTATTTCACTTTAGAGAAGTTTTTTTAGTTGCAAATAAACAGTTTGATTTAATGTCCCAATGGAAAATATTAGCTAATTTGATTCATTTAAAATTAATATTGAATAGTCTTTTTCTATATGTTTTTTGTCATCTCTTTTTTCTTGAAAACGTTATGGTGTGATACTGATCTTTATCCATACATTATAATTAAGGATAAGAAATTAGTTTATATCTACCATTTTATTTGTGTGTACTAGCAAAAATATGGGTCAAACATCATTGTTAACTCTTCTTCCATTCTTTCTTTCACTATAGAGAAGTTTTTTTAGTTGCAAATAAACAGTTTGATTTAATGTCCCAATGGAAAATGTTAGCTAATTTGATTCATTTAAAATTAATATTGAATAGTCTTTTTCTATATGTTTTTTGCCATCTCTTTTTTCTTGAAAACGTTGTGGTGTGATACTGATCTTTATCCATACATTATAAGGATAAGAAATTAGTTTATATCTATCATTTTATTTGTGTGTACTAGCAAAAATATGGGTCAAACATCATTGTTAACTCTTCTTCCATTCTTTCTTTCACTATAGAGAAGTTTTTTTAGTTGCAAATAAACAGTTTGATTAAATGTCACAATGGAAAATGTTAGCAAATTTGAATCTTAAAATTTAATATTGAATAGCATTTTATCTATATGTTATTTTGGCATCTCTTTTTCCTTAGAAACTGTATGATGTGATAATGATCTTTATTCATACATCATAAGGCTAAGAAATTAGTTTATATCTATTATTTTATTTGGGTGTACTAGCAAAAATATGGGTCAAACATCATTGTCAGCTCTTCTTTCATTCTTTATTTCACTCTAGAGAAGTTTTTTTTTAGTTGCGAATAAACAGTTTGATTTATTGTCCCAATGGAAATGTTAGCTAATTTAATTTATTCATTAAAAATTAATATTGAATAGCCTTTTTCTATATTTTATTTTGGCATCTCTTTTTCCTTGAAAACTGTATGGTGTGATAATGATCTTTATCCATACATCGTAAAGCTAAACCATTAGTTTATATCTACCATTTTATTTGTGTGTAATAGCAAAAATATGTGTCAAACATCATTGTTAACTCTTCTTCCATTCTTTCTTTCACTCTAGAGAAGTTTTTTTAGTTGCAAATAAACAGTTTGATTAAATGTCACACTAGAAAATATTAGCTAATTTGAATCTTAAAAAATAATATTGAATAGCCTTTTATCTATATGTTATTTTGGCATCTCTTTTTTCTTAGAAACTGTATGGTGTGATAATGATCTTTATCCATACCATTTTATATGGGTGTTAGCTAAGAAATTAGTTTATATCTACCATTTTATTTGAGTGTACGAGCAAAAATATGGGTCAAACATCATTGTCAGCTTTTCTTTCATTCTTTATTTCACTCTAGAGAAGTTTTTGTAGTTGCAAACACTACAACAAATTAGATCTATGACGGCGTTTTTTTTGCAGCGTTTTGTAAAACGTCATTATTTGTTTTTTGTAATTGCGGCATTTTAAGTTAAAAAATGTCGTCAAATCCAAAGATCACCTTTAATGGCGTTTTTAATAATAAAAACGCTGCCAAAGATTAATAAATAAGCTACCGCGCCTAGGGTTTTATTCTCATTCACGCATTCCTCCTTCTCAGCCATAGGCGGAATAAAACCAGCGGGTAGGCTCTCGCGAAACCCCTCGCCATCATCATTTTCCTCGCTAGCCCTTTCGCTCCCTCCGCCACAGCTTCGCCAGTCCAGACAAGGTTTTCTATTGTGCAGTGCGCCTGTGTTGTTTGTGCCCTAGCCTCTATCGCCCGTTGACGCTGTCGGTGTGCCGCTTGTTGCGTTTCTCTTTTCCAAGGCCAGTAATCCATTCCATTTGCCGCGTTTCTCCCAGAAATCTCAGCCCGGCGTTGATTCTCTTCTTCCAAGTTTCAGTCTGGTGACTTTTCTATTGCGTTATATTATTCTGTTTTAAGTTTTTGCTGAATCCAAGCTCCAGTCCAGCCTCCAGGTAAATATATGATCCTGAATCCAAATCTATGGTACACTATTATTGCTTTCTTCTTGGCTTGGCCGAGTTATTTTTCTGCTTGGAAAACAGTGACAATGAATCCTTCTACTCGGTTGACAAACTGAGTGGTCAATGAATTTTCCACACTTTGCAGAAGTTACTTTAGGTTTGCGAACTGGTAGAAGTTACTTTAGGTTTGCGAATTGGTAGAGTAAATATAATTCACCAGTTCAGGATTGTGTCCTTAAGGTGAGCTGAATAAAATTGATTGTCATTCCATTTCCTGGTAGATCCTTAGTGTTGTGAGTGGAATTCAATTTGTAATCCTTGCGACCGAGCCATCTTAGGGAAGAGATAGCATCATTGTACTAATTATAAGATTTATGTGGAAATTTTTCAGTATTTGCTATAAGATTTTATTGTGATGATAACAGAAGGATTCCTTCGGGCAATAATGTAGGATGAAATTCTTCATTATTTGGAAAATATTAATGTGATTTTGCTGCTGAAATTTATGTGATTCTGTTGTTGAAGTTTGAGTAACTTTTTAGAATCATGTTGTGTACAACCCCCATATATGCCGAGCTGGTTTGGTTAACCCGGACTCAGCAGAATCAAGGCGGGTGAGGAGAATAGCCGTCCACAAGCGACCGGAACTAGCTAAGGTGAAATCGGGTTCGGAGGAGACGGAAGGAAGGGCGGTGGGGCGAGTGGGCAGAGCATCCACTCCCCTTGGGCGAGTGGGGGGGACATCCCCCAGTCGCCCGTCCCTTTGGGCGATTGGGAGGGACCCCACTCGCCCGGTTTTAGGCGAGTGGGGGAGCCCTCCACTCGCCCGGCCGTGGGCGAGTGGGGGAATCCCCCCACTCGCCCGGTCTTGGGCGAGTGGAGGAGCCCCCCACTCGCCCTCCCCCCACTCGCCCGGCCTTGGGCGAGTGGAGGAGCCCTCCACTCGCCCGGCCGTGGGCGAGTGGGGGAATCCCCCCACCCCCACTCGCCCGGCCGTGGGCGAGTGGGGGAATCCCCCCACTCGCCCGGCCTTGGGCGAGTGGGGGATCCCCCCACTCGCCCGCCCCTTGGGCGAGTGGGGGATCCCCCCACTCGCCCGCCCCTTGGGCGAGTGGGGGATCCCCCCACTCGCCCGCCCCTTGGGCGAGTGGGGGATCCCCCCACTCGCCCACCCCTTGGGCAGAGAGGAGGATCCCCCACTCGCGGCCAAGATCGCGAGTGGATCGATGTCCACTCGCGCAGGCGGGGTGATCTTGATTTCGGTCGTTCGGGTCGATTGGTGGGCTGCGGATAGTGGATTTTTGGCTATCCGCAGACCATGTTTTGGGAAGTCTATAAATAGACCCTCATGGGCACCTTGGGAAGGGTTGGATCCTACCCCCTTCCTCGCGTGGTCTTGTGAGCAAGCACCCCCCTCCCCCAGTCATCGAAGGTTGACGGTGAGGTGGTTCTTAGTGCCCTCCAAGGTGCCCAGGCTCAGCATTGGTTTGGGAGGGGAAGTTCATTGAGAGCTTCCGGGTATGTGGTGGGACCTCCACGCTGCAGCTTAAGGGGTCCGTTTGTGGACTTAGGTATTATTCAAGGGCAAGGTTCTTCGGTTCTTCGTGACTGGTCAAGGGTCTAGCTCAGGTCAAATAAGGGTTAACTGCATCCCCCTTGCGAACGTCGAGACCAATTCTCTGGTTTCAACATGTTGATTATTCTATAATTTTCTACTCTTGTGGTTGAAAATGTGCAGTGAATTAGGCATGAATTCATAGTTTGTGACCTCACATGAATTCATAGCTCTGTATTCTTCTGCACAAGCTGCCTTACTGTATGCATTCTTCCACCACATCCATATCTATTTAAAAACGCCGCTAACCTTTGGCGGCGTTTTTTTTTAAAACGCCGCAATTTTTGGCGGCGTTTTTTTTTTCAAAAACGCCGCTAACTTTTAGCGGGTTTTTTTTAAAAAAAAGCCGCTAATGTCCTGACTTTTCGCGGTGGTCACTACCGCGACGCTTTTGCGACGTTTTTTCAAGCGCCGCGAAAGCTTCCGCTGCGCTTGAAAAACGCCGCGAAAGGCATAAAAAAATGCCGCGGTAGACCTGTTTTGTTGTAGTGAAATAAATAGTTTGATTTAATGCCCCAATGAAAAATGTTAACTAATTATTATCATAAAAAAATATTGCACTACTAGAAAAGTGAGTTTTGGCCAGCAAAAAGTCTAAAACCGTGGCTAAAAATCTTTAGCCACGGTCTAGCCATGAAAAAAGTTTGTGGCTAAAGGTCTCTTGGAGAAAGGTTTTTAACCACGGATTGGCCGTGGCAAAAGGTATTTACCACAAACAGAAAATATCGTGGCTAATACATAGAGTTTTTGCCACGGTTTGCCCTTGTAGAAAAAGTATTTCAATATATGTATTTAGGTCCTTTTGCCACGGCATGGAACCGTAGCTAATTATTCTTGGACTGCTTAATGATGGCAGATTCTCATACAGACTAGCACCAATAGGTGGAATTCCAATTGCTTCATGTATCATTCTCATCATATCATCTCTTAAATCAGAACGTTGTTCATCCACACTGCTAGATATAGAACAATATGATTCCACGTGAAGGGTCCATATCTTGTACTTAGATAAAAAACCATTTATAATTATATGTTCACGAGAAACATCCCTCTCCACAAGATAAGTATTACAACTTTTTTTACAAGGGCAATAAATGTGAGTCTCAAAATTATTTGTTTTATTTTAATAAGCATAATCCAGAAACTTGTCAACACCTTGAATGTATTCAAATGAAGCTCTATTTCACAGATCAATCCAACTTTTATCCATATTTAATGCTAGAGAAATCTACATAAATGAAATAAAATATTAGCCACGATTTTTTTGCCGTGAATAATGTAGAAAAATTCAAAAGAAAAGAAAAAGAATAGCACTTAGACTTTACAAACATCGACACCAAAGGTTTCTAAATAACTCTGAATACTTTATTAACAGCTTCCAACATCAGTTTTATAAAAAATAGCAACACAAACAGACCCTACAGTTCATGCAAGAAACATCATCCAAGTGTTGATTCATTTATAAATCTTCCAAGTGTTGGTACCTACTTTCATTCAACCTCAAGCAATTGCACCAAACCACTTGAAGATTGTGCAGTTTTAATTCATTGCTTGTAATTGTAAAAAACGAAATTTTTATTTCCCTTCATAATTTTATGTTAATATACATTAAAAAAATTTCTCCTGGGGCGCTGCCCCCGGACGCTGCAGGGGTTGTTGCCCCCTTGACCCCTGTCCGCTGACCGGGCAGCGGAACCCCCGAAATGTCTGCGTACATAGGGCATATGATATGAGGTTGGGCAGTGAAACCACAAAAAACTCTACGTACGTAGGGTCGGGTTCTTGGTATGATCGTACATAACAATTGGACGAGATCATTGAGCTAAGTACATGCCAAATAATGGTTACATGATGTGTCGACCCTAACAGTTATATATGTATGCTTAAGGCGACATCATATTCTCAGTAAACACATCGCTCATACGAGTTCGTATCGATCATAATCAGGTAAATGAGTCACATGAGCTCAACTAGACCACTCACCATAGGCCAAACACTCGTTGTTATATGTGTCTTGATTAAGAGTTAATTTGTAAATATATAAATATTTAAGATAATTATAGCACGTGATGTGATCGAATTATATGCATGTAACATAAATTAATTAAGTATGATAATTAATGTTTAAATTAATTTTAATATTTTTTGTTGTAGTTCAACGATAGTTCTGCTCTTAGATTTGAGTGTTCTTGATATCCTCGAAACACGTGTTGAAAATTTTATGTAACACAAATTAATTAAATACATAAGTATTAATGTTTAAATTAATATTAATATATTTACGTATATATTATGAATAAATTAAAAAAATAAAATTTAGTCAATTATTTCATACTAATTTTTTTTCACGGCAAAAAAATATGGCTAATACTTCTACATTTGCCACGGATTAAAAATTGCGGCTAAAACATTAGCCACGAATTAAGAAACTGTGGCTAATAGTGTCTTTTTAGCCACGAATTCAATAAACTGTGGCTATTGTGCACTTTTTTGCCACAAATCTTACATCAGTGGCTAAAAGTTGCTTATTAGTCATGAATAAGAGGTCGTGGCTAATACTTAACTATTAGCCACGATTTTAGACCCGTGGCCAAAAAAAGTGTGGCTAAAATTTATTTTTCTAATAGTGTTGAATAGTGTTTTATCTATATATTACTTTGGCATCTCTTTTTCCTTAAAAACTGTATGGTGTGTTAATGATCTTTTTCAATACATCTTATGGCTAATAAATTAGTTTATGTTTGCATAAAATTAATTATTTGTTAAATTTACAAACTAATTTTAACATCTGAAATACAAAATATTTTTTTTAAGTTCATTCATAACTCTGCACTTTCATGAAAGTTCCTTAAGTTGACGATAACCCTTCCATCTCAAGTATATATTATCACAGATCGAATAAGTACTAGGAGCACAACCACATGTAATGCATGCCTTGGATTTAGAATTATTTCAGAACTTCTCTTTGTATTTGATGTTCGATGAATTATGTTTTTATTGTAAACATTTGATTTGCTTTTGTGTGGTATAAAGTGAGCTCATCTTTGCATATTTTTAGGGCACTTATAATGGTTTTGTTTTCATGTGGGAAACACTCCAAGCGGCAGTTATGGCATATCTCCGGTGTAAACGTGAGGTTAGACATACGGTTGTTAAGATTTGTTTTATTGGCATTTCTTATTCGATTGCATTTTTTAATTACTTTTGTTTGGACGACTGTCAATTAATTTTGTTACTACTTTTGCTTATTTTGTTGTAGTTGTTACTACTTTTTCACATTATGATTATGCTTATTTTTAAAGATGAAATCAAAGAGTGTCTCGTGTATGGGGCGAAGCCCCGTCCCGATCGCAGTTAGGGATTGGGGCGAAACATCATGCATGTTGTTTCATTTTTAAACTTTTTTGCTCTATCTAGAAGTTTGTTATTTGGATTCTTATTTTCCCCCATGGGCAGAGGTATCATTGTGGAAGGGGTACAGTCGCGGCCGCACATGGGGCTCCCCGTGCACTGTCACTCACATAAGGGTGTAGCCTGATAGCATGCGGAAAGAGGCACGTTGAATGCGGGCGCAACCCGCTTGCATGCGGGGGAAGCCCATCGTTGCTCTCACACATAGGTGGATCCCCGTGTCGTTTATTTCCCCTGTATGAGCGTTTCAAAGTGTTGCTCCGACCCGATGGTACACTTGCTACTCGCAGCCACAGATGTCACACTCCGGCCCGAGAACTCGTAATTAACGAGGCGGATACATGAGATGTGGTGAAGGATCTTTTACGCATTCCAAAATTTGCAAACAAGTATTGCACATAAGAACCAAAACAAAAAATTTATTTTATTTAAACATATATTTCGCATAGTCTCTCCAAACTTTACATCACTCATAAGAGATGAAAATATGTGCATATAACTTTATTCTCCTTCTCTCCATTTATCCATGTTGGTGCTCGCATGAAGTACCTAAAATGATAATTTGTAGGCAGTGAGTTCACTGACCCACTGTAACGCCCCTGATTTTTTTGGTAATTATTTAATTCAGTGATGACGTGTTTTTGACGTCAGTGCGTTACTTTTAACGACAAGTTGACGGTGTGTCGCCGTTAGTGCGTTTTCGCGTCCGTTAGGCCTAGATGACCAGATTTTGGGATTTGTATCGAAAGTGGAAAATTTTACGTTGAAAAATTAAGTTGTGTACTTTTAGACTTGTTCATCAAGTTTCGTTGCGATCCGAATCATTTTGGAGTCTCGGCGCATTTTCGAAGTTTTGTAGAATTTATGTTCGATGTAAACTTTAAAAGCTTATATCTCGAGAATGGCTCGTCAGATCTTGATTTTGACTTCGCGCGCAGGCTTTGTGCGATTTTCGTTGGAATCGGTATGCATTTAGCCGTTCGTAATAACTATATATATATATATATATATATATATAACATCATCTCTTCCTCCTTTTTGTTCCTGCCGAACCAGAGAGCGCGAGAGTCAGGGAGAGAGGAGTTTTCCGCGAACCTTTCGGCCGCCGCCGACAGAGCTTCGGTGGACGAAATTTTCAATCGAGCATAGGTTCGGAAAGCTCTCGTCGAGAGCTACGCGTTCGTGGTGAGTATTTCTCGTTTCTTGGACTTTCTCGCGCTAGGGTTTTAGGTCTTAACCTCTTTTTTGACCATTTTCTGTAGAGTCTTCCTCCTCGTGTCTTCTTTTGGACCGATCTACGACGAGGAGTTGTCCGAAGGACGTTTCCGGTGAAAGCTAGGTAAGTGGTGGTTTTCCCCCTTTTCCCTCTCATTTCGATCGTGGTATGGTCTTTTACTCCATTTTTATTCACTAATATTGTGTGTCGCGCTTGAATCGCGTTCTTGAACGTTTGTTGTTATGGAAATACTTTTTTGGCCGCTTCGTTTTGATGATTACGTCTAGTATGTGTGTGATCTCCACTTGTTCTTCTCACCCGTCAAGTCAAGATATTGATGTTTTGACTTATTAATATTAAATCAACCGTGTAGCCTTGCCAAAGTTCGTGCTACGCTTCGTCGATCGAGTTTCGCTCGTCGAATTAGGCCTTTCATATTCGTTGTATAAGTCTTTAAAATCCGATGATTTAGTCTTTGAATTCGTTAAAGAGGTTGATCACTCTCCGAGTGAGCCTCAGGTTAGTTAAGTTTGTGCAACGAGTTTGTTCGACGAATCTAGTAGGTTGTTTGACAAGGCACGATTGTCTTGGTGAGTTCAGTGCTTTGAGACTAGTGGTATCTAGTCTAGTCAGTCGTGCCATTCTCGAGTTATAGGTTGTCGATTTGAGGATGTTGGTGTTGGTAGACTAAAACCACTGTCACAGTGCTTTGTACTTAAATTGGATATTTTACGGGTTGGTTTGTTTGATGTTTGTTGGTTTACTGCTGGTGCGTTGGCAGAGGTTTCTCCCACCGCAGTTACTAGATACTTCCAGTTTGGGTGTATCAGGCTATGAGATCACCCTATCCTTGGCCCATTGTGGAGTTTGTTCTGTGGGTGTGCTGGCGGAGGTATTCCCCTCACAGTCATCGGATTCTTACTGGTGTTAGTGCTTGTTAAACACTTAATTACAAGAATAATTATAGCGTTGTTTATACTTTCATATTATAAATGTGTATATGAGCTTTTGGTTTTCCACCGCTCTTGGTGTTGACAGCTATACGTGAATTTTCACATAAGTGTTTCCACTGTTTATTTACCATAATGCATATTGTACTTTATTTTCAGTATAGTTGGTCTTGGGTTGGTACCCCTGTTGACCATGATTTACTTTGTTTTGTTTCCTGCCGCCCCTTGTACCTTGTTGCTGAGGCGTTCTTTCTTTTGAATGCCTCGGGGCGAAAAACATATTATGCAATTTAATGCGTTCGGCGCTGCCGCCTATTTTGAGTTTTATAAAATTATTGTATAATGTCAATTCCAATACCAATTCCATCATTCAGCCGAACAACTTTTGTGCCTCAATTCCGATTCTGTTGACTGAATTCAATCTTACTGCCGAACAACAAAATTGAAATTCTGTAAAAAGCCAATTCATGTAGATATTATTTTTCGTCAAAAAACCAATTTCAGAAAGTCAATTCCGTTCAAACGAACGGACCCTTAGAAAACTCACATTACTCGTGCATACAATTTTGAGAAAAGATTTCATGCGTAGAAGCGCGTAAATATAAAAAAAAATACCGAGTGCACGAAAACTATGCGTTCAATATTCGACTAGGATATGAAAAAATTTGCAGTGCACGATAACTATGCGTTTAATATCCGATTATCATACAATTCGTGCGCAAGTTGATCTTCAACACACAATCTTCTTTCAAAAGACAACAGAGAGGTTGCCACAATACAAATGCCAAATGTGTACTAGTAACTAATTAATTAACCAAGTATTTAATCATGACTTAGCGAACACAACCACAATTATGAAAATCTCTAATTTTCATATATTTAACCTACTAAGCCTCCAACATTTGTCTGAGAATACAAATGTTAGACTTTAGATTAGTCATTAGTCAGAATCAATAATATTGCCTAAGAATACACAAGTTACCAACTACTCTAAGTTTGTTACCAACTCTAAGTTTGTTACCGGTTGTCAACATGGGTAACATGAAGCTCCTTCTTCCCTCTCTTCTACAAAGAGATGAAAAGAGGCAGATATGTTGTGGAGGACTTAAACCTGAGCGAGTTTGAATGATCAATTCAACGAGAGAGCAAACTCGGCCGGGCTTGAGCCAAGTGGACCTAATCCACACAAATGTAGCGTGATTAGAAGCTAGGTGGACTTCGAGCAAGCTACACGAGATAAACTAATCCAAGTTGCATAGTTGGCAGGTTCTCAAACAACTAATGACAGACGAGTAATTAGTTAAGTCAACCAGACCAAACCACTCGACGAAATTTATCAACTCCGCAAGATATTAAGATGATTTATGTGTGCATATACGATAGGCGAAGTAGCGATGCAGTTCTCTTACTATAACTCAATTGATTCAAGTCGTCTACCAATACACAAAATTTGGTGCTAAGCCAACTTTAAAAACTCGCTTCGCTTGATCATTGAGTGGCTTCGCTTCTCTCAGTGTAGGCTGGTCTAAATTGTTTTATTGATGACCGGCGGCCTCAATGAGAAATTAATTAAACATTTGACATGGTTCCGGCCAACCAATGTTCATGAGGATCATGAATTTGTTGTGAACAATGTTTTTTATTTAAAATATGCACACATACAAAATATAGAAATTTGTTCCGAGTCCATAATATTGAAGTTACAAAAGATAAACAAAATAGGGATCAATGTAAAAAAGGCCCGACAAACTTCACTTTGAACACATTTTCAATCTATGATAACCACCTCGAACGAGTAACTTTCGCTTGAACATGAATAACTTCTTTTGGTATTATACATTTATTCTTATATAAACCACACATTCTTATCTACACCAATTTTTACTATAGGTTTTGTCATATTTTATTATATGATATTCATACGACTAAAAAGAAGAATCATAAATTTACTGATGTTCTGAACCTGTAATGTATTAGAAGTCCATGGTAATTTTAGTATCCCCTACATAAATCCTACCAATAGATGACATATTAATAGACCTCATACTCAAAAGTAATTTTGAATTCGGGATAGTAAGGCAGTGGGAGATCAAAATATTGAGTACATGGAAATATGAAGAAAAGATCTGCTGAAAAAATAAAAATAAAATATTATTAAAATTTTAAATTTTTCCTTGCAGGACATTTGCTTCCACTGCTGCAACCCAAATCCTTTGGAACATTTAGTACATATTCAATGTCAGTTGGTTTCAGTCATTTTTAATGAGCAAGGAGTTCCTCTTATGTAAGGAGCAATATTTCTGATTATGCATATTTTTAAAATGCTGTAACAATTAGAATAATCTACAAAAATTATTGTTCCTTATCTTTGATAAACTGAAAATGCGATGAAATTTATGGAGATTTTAATTTGATTACCTTCTCCCAGGATTAATTCATATGAATTTAGAACCTTTACCGTCTGAATTGATAGAAAACATACACTTGCAGAATTATTTTTTTGTTGTGCCTACAGTTTGTTGGAAATCTTCTCATACATTGAAATTCATAAAGAGAAACTCAAGTACATGTAAATATGAAGAAAGGGTCGATCGGACCTTGCAGCTGCAAGCCTTCAGATTATGTAACAGAAAATTGATCTAGGCTGTGAGAGACCTGGTGAAGAAATAAAATGCATTTGTACCCGGCATCTGCTGTTACTTCACTGCCCCTACAATGAAGAAGAAAATGTGGAGGTTAGAAGAAAAAAATTAGAACATGAGAATACCTGGAAAGGGGCGATTGATGGCACGCAAGTGAAATTTATAATGAATCCTTGCATTTACACCATGCCCGCTCATATTTCACTGCCCCTGCAACGAAGAAGAAAATGTGGGGGTTAGAAGAAAATGTGTTGGACATGACAATACCCGGAGAGGGGTGATCAATTACGGTTGAAGAGCACATAGCTTGTCGTAGATGGCTTCGAGCGACGACTTTCTCCTACCTGCCGACAATCCATCTCTGGATAAAGCAAAGAAATAAAGAAAGTGTGAGGAAGAAGAAGGATAATAAAAGAAAAGATTTAGGTATATATCACACAACATAATCTGTATTGATTACAGAAATCAAAATGCTAAGGAAACACGGTGCCCAGGCTACAATCTACATATATATTATTATTTCTTAATAATAAAGTCTGAGAAATTTTTCTCATAATAATGACACATCCATCGAAAAATACAATAATCACACAACAAACAGTAGAGTCCAATAATAGATACAAACCAAACCCTAGAAATACAAATATATATACATTGAATCTAAGCAGAACTATATTCTTAGGGAACAAAAAGAATCAAAACCTCCCACTAAACCCAGCAGCATTCCTAAAGCTGCCACCTAGAAGCGACATCAACCCCCCACCATGCACCCTTCCCTCCGGGATCTCCGGCCCAGACTCCAGCTGAGCCCACCCCAACTTCATCTCCTGCGTGCTCCCCGAATATTCAACAGTCATCCCCATGCTCTCCGAAGCAGCCTCGCTGGTGCTGCAATCCGATACCACGCTCCCCCCTGATAATGAATCCACCGTGATCGCCGCAGCCGGAATCCCCGGCAACGAATCCGCAGCATTTCTAGCATACTCGAACAACCTCCTTCCACTTGACGACGCTGCGGCTGCCGCGGCGTTCCCGTGTGCGGCACACAGCCCGCTCCTTCCGCGAGCAAACTTCTCGCATCCACCATCCCAAGAGCAGCGCTTTCCGCCGCCGTGCGCCTTGCAGTAGTTCGTGCTTCCCTGCGCGCTCTTCCCGCACCCCTCGTATTGGCAGCGCTTCCCCCCGCCGTGCCCCACGCAGCGGTCGGTACGGCCCCGCGCACTTCGGGTGCACCCGGCCACCACGCATCTCTTCCCGCCCCCATGCGCCACGCAGTAGTCGGTGCCGCCATGAACACTCTTGGGGCAAATCCCGCCTCCGTCGTGCAAGCACCGCCGTCCCCCGCCATGGCCCTTGCAGAAGGGCGTGCTGCCCTCCGCGCCTTTACTGCAGCCTTCGAAAACGCAGCGCCTGCCGCCCCCATGGGCCTTGCAGAACATGGTGCTCCCCTGGGCGCCCTTGCTGCAGCCGCCCGAAAACTGGCACCGGCGACCTCCACCATGGGAAATGCAAAGCCCCGCCTGGCCCTCAGCGCTGCGGGAGCATTCGGGCACCGTACAGCGCTTCCCCCCGCCATGGCGAATGCACATTCCGGATTTTCCGCGGGCCGCCTTGCCGCAGCTCAAGTGGCCGCATCGCCGCCCACCGCCATGGGCTATGCAGTAGTCGGTCTTCCCTTCGGCGGACTTGGTGCAGCCTAGATGATGGCAGCGCCGCCCGCCTCCGTGGGCCTTGCAGAAAGCGGTTCGGCTCTCGGCGCCCTTGTTGCAGTCGGGCTTCTGGCACCTCTGCCCTCCGCCATGAGCAATACAGAGCCCTGAAGCCCCACGGGCGCCTTTAGAGCATCCATCGAACCTGCACTTCTTGGGTAGATGGTGGTGGCGTCGGCTGGACCGCGAGAGGCTTGAATTTGTGTTAAGAGAGCAATCACTCGTCCCCGAGGGCTCTGGGCTGAGCCCGAATTGAGTCTCCTCACCGACCTTACTGGTGCTTGGATATACGTGCACTGACGGAAACAATAAAGATGGCAAGTACCCACGGGACTCCCTCGCTGAATTGGAACTTTCATCATCAAAGGTAAGAGGCGGGCTTTTCCCAGCACTTTCCGGCGGCATTTGTTGCGATCGGTCGAACTCCCCGGCAAGCCCAAGTCGCAAAATTACAGAATCAACGCCATAGAGCGGCATTTGACTAGATGCTGGATCTTTAGGCCTGGCTAGCACGGGCGGGTGACCAGAACAATAAGCGGATGGCGTCGGACCTAAACCAAGGGCCAGCCTGCACCCATCATCTTGGCCGGAGAGATTAAAGTCGCTCTGAGAGGATACTGTTCTTGTGTTCCTGTCAAATCCATAGCCTGGAAGTAGTTCCAGAATAAGTGAAGTTTCCTCCACCATATTCTCATTCTTCCTCCACGAAGACAGTTGAGCTGCTTGCACGCAAGAACTGATCAGACGAGGTTTGTGCAGCCACATATCCGCCGTGCTGAGGTCCATACTATCAGAGATAACAACAATGCCAGACGAAGGGCCAGAAAGCGGTGGACTATTTTCTTAATGGCCGTCTTCTTCAAACTCCGTTTTCGTGTTTAGGAGACAATATGAGGGGGAGAGACGGTTAGATGATGACAGTTTGCAGCTGCCTCCGCTTACAAAGCCTGAAGTGTCTGCTCGATCCATGCCTGAGATGCTGATCGGAGACGGGATATTGGGATCAAGCGCCTAACTAGTTACACGTATATCTGATCACGCTTCGAGGGTAGAACCCAAGTGAAAGAAATGATATGAATCTCAAGACTAAAAAGGTGGAGAAGCCAGGGAGTTTCTCAATATCAGAGCAGTCACAGGGCGTCATTTACCCTGAAATAATCAAGACATTTAGGAGAAAACATTAAGGATCAATTATTATTTTGATCAATTTTACAAAACTGCAATCAGGGAAAGGTAGATTGTATGGATAAGAACAAGCAAAAATAAGAACTTCAAGAAAAAATAGAAAGTATAAATTGAGGAATTGTTATATTAGAGGAACGAAGTTTGGGTATGATCCATTGAATCGAAGACAAGGTAGAGGTAAATTGACTATAGGTAATTTTGGTGTCTACTTAAATCATCGATAGTGCATGAATCTGTGTGCCAAGAGAGTAAAAATCCTTATCTGAGCAACAATGAGCATAGTAATACAAAGCACGCATCTTAAAGATGTCCAGAAACACTGAATTGGTACCTGCCTGATTATACTGAGACTGGCCAAATAGGAGATCAAATAAACATATAATATGAGAAGTAAATGCACAAAAGACCACTAATAAATCACCAAACCTATACAAAATGTGAGTCATCATGCTCAATCTGGCACCTCCTCATTTTGGCTGGCATACAGGGCTGCCCTGACCGGCCCTTGGGCCTAGTCTCAATGCAGGCAGCAAAGTGCAACCATAGCAAAATCCAATGCTCAAATACTCATTATTGTGCAATCCATCATAGAAGATACAGGCTCCTTGAGGATATTGATATAGACAAAGACTCTAAAATTATATTTATAGAGGCTCAGACCCAGGTATTCATGTTTGGTCAGAAAAATGAGGGATTTTTTCATTCTTATGATCTGCCCCTTTGTACCTAATGTGAGCTAGTTCTTTTAATCATTTATTCATGTGGATCCAGGTTAATACGATTATACTTGGTTCATTGGGTTAGGTGGATATTGAATGTGGCTAACAGTTCATAATATGAGACCAGCAGCATCTACTATGACTAGGTCTTGGGGGTGATTGATATATAAAATTCAAATATTTAAATCAAGGGGTTTGGTTTACATGTTTTGGTTAGACTTGGTCTCCTACTTCCGTTTCTTGTTTGCTGTTGGGAAGGATTTGTGGGCTGGTGGGATTAATTTCTACATGATATTAAATACAGTAGAAAAGCCACAACAATTACAGAGAAAAGTTCAAATGATATAAAACCTAACTTGGTTGGTTGTAATTGTTTGATAATGGGAATCTCTCCTTTCTGATGCCTCTCCTTCGACATAGAAATGCAACATGTGTCTAATTGAATTGGTTCCTACAGGTTTGGGCTTTTTTTGGGAGGGGGGCATAAGAGTATGCTCGATTGGACAGAATTGAGGCTTCGGAACGGGAATTGGAATCCAATCTCAATGAAAATGAACCCTCCAATTCTAATTCGAGGGACCAAATTCCGTCCAAACAAATGGACCCTATAATAGATCCAAGTAAAATGGACCCTATAATAGATCCAAGTAAAATGGACAAGAACCGCACCTAAAATGAGTCTCGGTTCAACTCTACTTTTCTTCTCAATTTCTTATGAAAAATTATTTAGAATAAGTACATTAATTATATCTGTAAGTTTTAACATGTACACAACATCAACAACTAACATTAAAATAGCAATCGAACATAAATCAACATACAACACTAACAAATTTTATCAATCTAACATCTTAACATTAAGGCTCCGTTTGGCACGGCGTTTTTGCTCTGGTGAGTTTGGACAAAAACGCCACCGTCATAGAATGTATGTTTGACACGACAACGGTTATGACCACCACCAAGAAAAGAAAACTAGTTTTGAACATAAAAGTAGACGAAGTTCCTTAAGTGAGATGGGCGCTCATGAAACACGGTTCATAACCACCGCGCTCACGACTGCCACCGTCACGCCAAATGGAGCCTAAATATAGTCATCTTAATATTAACTGCTATTAGATAACAATTCATACAAAAACAGCGACTTCTCAGAGAAGAGTTAATGTGTAACTAAGAGATGCAAGATAAATAATGAAGGATATTGCCTCAATGCTATTATCTATAAAATTCAAATCATTGTAACAATAGTTATAATAGTAGATTGACTTCAAATAAGAATTTCAGCTAATTTAAACTGAAGCTTTTTTCTTGTTTCCATGGTGCCTTTTGTGGAATTCACCGTTCATATATCCAACGTCGTTGAACTCATTTAAGAGGTGATGAACCTTCTCGGAGTTATTTTTATTGATATAATCACCATAAACTTTGATGTGTCCACATACAGGTTCACACAAGATCATGGTCTAAGATGACATATACTTCGATGGGCAATGAATACATTATTTACAATGAGAATAGCTAGACTATTGGCGGTCAGTCGATTTTGCACGAGTCCCAAGCAGACCAATTGAGTCACATCGATTCAATCTCATTGAATTATAATTTAACCATAGAAGGGAGTAATCCCCATCACCCTATGATGGTTTAATAAAGAATACTACAATGGGGAAGCATCATAAAATCTATAAATAAGGTTCCTTTATGCTTATTTATTGGGATTTCTTCATATGAAATAGCTATAGAGAATTTTGCATCACTGATGATTCTCGTCATTGAAGGGTGCCACTAGTCACATTGCACACAATAAAATGATACAATATGAAATCGCAAATAAGCCTAAGGTGCATGGTGTTTAGGGTGGATCTCTTCTCTCTCTCTCTCTCAAAGCTTAACTCAAAACAAAAAGAAAAGAAAAGCATGTTACCAATGATTGGAAAAGAAGATCACTTTATTTCTTTAGTGAAAGGTGATGAAAGCTACAACAGATTATCACAATCTCTAATCCTTCTCACAATCTCGCTTTGTTGGAACATTTAACTAAGGGCATTCAATAATTATCTCTCTACGGGCTAATTTGCAAATACAACTCTTTACTATATATTTCGCTGATTTCAATCCCTAGTAATCACAGCCATCTATCGTGAAGTAGCAGCAATTTGAGAGACTCCATTTCAAATATAAAAGTCCCATTGGCATAATATCAACTTAATAAAACGATGATGCAACGCTAATCAATATTTATTGTACCTACAAGATATAGTATGGTTTCACAATACGAAGCACCGGTACAGGTACGAGTACCGGGTACGATACGTATCCGGCACGGCGGCACGCCAAAATTTAAAAAATAAGGATACGGGTGCGGCGAGATACGTTGTATTAAATATAATAAATCTATATTTATAATCTCACAAATGTAATTAAAAGTCCTCAAAATAATAAAACATCAAGCATAATTGCATAAATCCTCAATTGGAATACAAATTCATAGTTAATGCAATATAATATGAAATCTCAAACAAAAAATATTCATAATCATTTTAAATTTAAGGATGTTTATCAGTCATTTTCTTCCTCTTCTTCCCCATTATTGGAGATTAACGCATCTTTAACTTCTGGTTCATCTAGAGACAAGTTAGCAAAATATTAAACATAGAAAAATTCATGTTTAACAAGTAGAAACAGTACCAATCTGAAACATCTAATCTTTAAATATATAGTAAAAAAACAAAATGATAAAATTTAAATCAAATTCTTTATAGTTTAAACGAAAAAAGATACTTAAATTTGAAGTACATTTGTTACTATAATAAATAAGCATCGCTAGTTGCATTTCTGGGTAATTTTTCTTTTCTAAAAGACACGCAAAAGCCTTTTGTTTACTTCAGAATAACATACTCTTATTACAATATGCAGAACAATCTATCAAGTCCAAGTATATTTACAGACTAGAATAACAGGTGTATCCATGAGTATCGGGTACGTACCAGTATCGGATACGTATCAGGTACGGGTACGCGACCCTCAAGGAAGTATCGGTGCTTCATAGTACGTTAGACTTTTCTTCTCCGGTCCTGTGCTGGTGGCATGGCCCGCTTCATAGGTATTTGAGGTAATGTTCCTCAATAGATTGCATCTCATACATCATGTGGTTTTGTTGCTCAAGTCAGCCACATCACCGGTGTACCACTACAATGCAACTTTGGCATCATTTACTAAATCGGTTTCATCATTTGCCCTACATGTGGCTTCGTGATTTAAGCCAGCTATATCATTTGAAACTCAACACGCTTCTCTATCATATGCTATGTAGCTGGTCATCACTTGTATTGCCTATGCCTCATGCACCTTCAACCCCACTCTTCAACCAATAGTAGCACCTACACTCATTCAAGCTGCTTTGTCACATAAGCAGGCAACCTCCCTTGAATTATTACATACAACTTCAACATATGCTCTTCAATGGATCCCATTGGCAACATCCCTTCATGCAGCTTTGTTTCCTAAGCACAACATGACATAATCTTCAGTGTGCTGCTCAGACAATCACAATGCTTGCGTTTGCGTCCCTTGATGCAAATGTGTTGCTAAGGTGCCCACTTTAACAGCGCTATTATGCTATTATGCACTACTTCATCGCTTAAACCAAACACACTACCAACACATTCTCAGCATCTACAATCAATTATTTCACTAGTACTGCTTCATTGCATCTACACATGCCATCCGAAAGTTAGACTTTATTCACTTAAAGAAGAGACAACAACAACAACAACAACAACACTCAAGCCTTTATCCCACCATAGTGGGGTCGGCTATATGGATCCTTTGTCGCCATTGCGCCCTATCTTTAAGCATAGTCTCATTAATGCCTAAGTACATCATGTCTTTCTTTATAGTTTCATTCCAAGTCTTTTTTGGTCTACCCCTCCCCCGTTTAACATGTCTAGTGACTAAACTCTCACAACGCCTAACAGGTGCCTCTAATGGTCTCCTATGTACATGTCCAAACCATCTTAAACGAGCTTCTCGCATCTTCTCTACAATTGGCGCCACTCCTATCTTATCCCTGATACATTCATTCCTAATTTTATCCAGTCTTGTGTGACCACACATCCACCTAAGCATTCTCATCTCCGCGACTCCCATTTTTTGCTCGTGTACACCATTCACTGCCCAACACTCAGAACCGTAGAGCATTGCAGGCCTAATTGCAGTACGGTAAAACTTGCCTTTAAGTTTTAGTGGTACTTTACGATCACATAGGATCCCAGACGCGCCTCTCCACTTCAACCAACCTGCTTGGATTCTATGAATCACATCTTTATCTACACCTCCATCTTTTTGAATTATCGATCCCAGATATTTAAAGCACTCACTGCGGGAAATATCTTGGTCACCCAATTTAATGACGGAGTCATCTGACCTTCTTGCACTACTAAATTTAAGCTCTATATACTCTGTCTTTGTCCTGCTCAACCTAAAACCCTTCTTTTCTAAAGTGTCTCGCCAAGATTCCAGTTTCGCGTTTACACCCTCGCGCGTCTCATCGACCAAAACAATATCATCTGCAAATAATAAACACCAAGGTATTGCTTGCTGGATATGTCCGGTGAGCTCATCTAAGATAAGGGTAAAGAGGTAAGGGCTTAAAGCTGACCCTTGATGTAAGCCAACAGCGATAGGGAATTCCTGTGTTAATCCTCCAGATGTCCTCACCCTGGTCACTGAATTTGTATACATATCTTTGATTACGTCAATGTATGATACATTTACACCTTTCTTTTCTAAGACTCTCCACAAGACCTCTCTTGGAACCCTATCATACGCCTTCTCCAGATCGATAAACAACATATGCAAATCTTTTTGTCTTTCCCGATAGTTGTCAATGAGTCTCCTCAAGAGATGTATAGCTTCCATGGTTGACCTCCCTGGCATGAATCCAAATTGATTCTCTGAGATACTAGTCTCTCGTCTAACTCGTCTCTCTATTACTCGTTCCCATAGTTTCATAGTATGACTCATTAATTTAATTCCCCTGTAATTGACACAATTTTGTATATCTCCTTTGTTCTTATACAAAGGTACCAAAATATTTTCTCTCAATTGGTCTGGCATCCTTTTTGTCTTCAGTATCTTATTGAAGAAACTTGTAAGCCATAAAATTCCTTCCCTCCCTAAGCATTTCCATACTTCAATGGGTATATCGTCTGGTCCAACCGCCTTTCCATTTTTCATCTTCTTCAGAGCGTCATCTATCTCTGATGCTTGAATTTTACGATAAAAAGTTGTCTCTATACTCCTCCGATTTACTTAACTCTTCCAAGTTCAGTTCATTATCTTTTCCTTCATTGTATAGTTGATAAAAGTATCTTTTCCATCGCTCCTTAATAGCCGCATCATCCGTCAAAACCGTATCTGTTTCATCTTTTATGCATTTAATTTGGCTTAAATCTCTTGTCTTCCTCTCTCTAGCTCGAGCAATTTTATATATATCGCGCTTTCCATCTTTGGTATCTAGTCGTTTGTAAAATTCTTCATAAGTTTGACTTCTTGCTTTACTTACTGCATTTTTAGCTTCTTTCTTGGCGACTTTATACTTTGTCAAGTTTTCATCATTCCTACAAGCATATAATGTTTTGTAGCTGACCCTCTTTGCCCTCACTTTGTCTTGCACTTCCTTTTTCCACCACCAAGATTCTTTTTGTGGGGGCGCGCGACCTTTTGACTCTCCAAGTACGTTCTTTCCACTTATCCTTAAATGAGTAGACATAACTTCTCATGCGACACTAGGATCAACATAAGGATCATCAACTAGTCGTTCTATAACTGCTGCCTTGAAAGCAACTTGTTTTTCCTTCATCAAGTTCCACCACCGAATTTTTGGCAACACTTTTGTCTTTCTCTTAAAGTTACTATATTTAATTTGCACATCCAGCACCACTAGCCTATATTGCGTTGTCAAACTTTCTCCTGGTATGACTTTGCAATCCTTACAAATCTTTTTATCCATTTTGCGAGTCATAAAATAGTCAATTTGTGACTTATTTTGTCCGCTCTTGAACGTAATTAAGTGTTCTTCCCTCTTTATGTAGAACGTATTTGTCACAACTAGCTCATGTGCTATGGCAAAGTCTAGAATGGTTCTTCCTTCTTCATTTCTTTCTCCATACCCAAATCCTCCATGAACATCTGTATAATCCGTATTTTGCTTCCCTACATGTCCATTTAAGTCTCCTCCAATGAAAATTTTCTCGCTTTGTGGGATTTCTCTTACCAAATCATCTAAGTCTTCCCAAAATTGTACTTTAATAGCTTCATTTAATCCTACTTGTGGCGCATAAGCACTAATTACATTAATAGTTTCCTTTCCTACGATTAATTTAAGAACTAAGATTCTATCACCTTTTCTGCTTACCCCAACAACTTCATCCCTCCAAGTAGTATCTACAATAATACCTACTCCATTTCTTATTTTATTTTTTCCTGTGTACCATAATTTAAAATCTGAATTATCTAGAAATTTAGCTTTCTCACCCACCCATTTAGTCTCTTGCAGACATAAAATATTTATCTTTCTCCTAATCATTGTATCCACTACTTCCATCGCTTTTCCCGTTAGCGTACCTATATTCCAACTTCCAAACCTAAGTCGATCACAAATCCTACGATCAACTTTTCTAGGACGCCTAATATGTGAGGGCTCTTGCATATTTGACATTACACCCAAGAGAAGAGACAGAAGCAATAAAATTCATCAAGTATCAGATTTATCGTTTCAAGGAACTCTCAAATGTGTAGGATATTTCACACAACCCAAACAACAATCAAAAGAACTTGAAGTGCAGGGAAGTACAGCAGGAAAGAAACACAGCAAGAACAAAAACTGGAGCACTTGGACTGAAAGATAATGAATCACGTCAGGAAAAGACAAGGAAACAAATCAGATCTACAAACGGCGGGGTGACCTTGAGTATCAGCAATTACCATAAGTTGGAGAGGGATCCAATGAGATCCAATTGCTGACAATCGAGGAAAGTGAGGAATGATGGACTTGTAACCTGTTGTTAATAAAACAAAGAATCAAGGCAAGATGCGGACACTGACAGGAAGAAGTCACTGGTTTTTTCATTCAATAAAGTATTTTTAATAAAACATAAAAATTTACTGAAGACTAACTTAACTAATCAAAACAACCTAAGACAAAAACAAGATTGATTTAGTAGTAAATTATACTACTAAAACATCAAGTTTTAGCTTCATTTTTTCATTCTTCAAAGTTTTAGTGAAATATCCGCAATATGATTTCCAATGCTATAAAATAGAATGTTAATCTCACCATCACTTAGGAGATCCCGAATGAAATTATATTTGATGCTCAAATGCGTACTTTCCCATGAAACATTGGGTTATTTTTGCACGAGTAATAGCAGATTTGTTGCTCATAGCATGACAATACTTTAACACTTTAAGATCCTCCACAACCAAATGGTATGACAAATTTTTAAAGAGTGTGAAATATATTTTATTTCAACTGTAGAGACCTCTACAAATTTCTTCTTAATAGATTGCCAATAAGTAGCACCATAACCAAGACTAAAAACAAAACTAAATGTGCTCCTATTGCCATCAAAACACTCCCCAATCATTGTCGTTGTACTCAATCATACTTGATTCTTTAACTCGCCATAGTAATACCATGATCAATAATTCTACAAAAATAACACAATACTTTTACCAGCTTCCCAATAACAGTTAAGATTTTCCACGAGTTTACTTATCAAACCAACAACAAAAATGTTAGGGGTAAGGCTTCACCCGTACCCGTGGGCAATACCAGCTGCTCAAATACCGCACCACGCGAAGCAGTCCACGGCAATGATCCATAGTGGCCCCCAATCGGGATCCCCTAACAGGGCCGCGGCCCACACACCCCAACCCATTTCGGCACCCAGTCTAAGTGCCGCGGGATGTTGAGGTCGGGGCTTGAACCCCCGACCTCCTTGATAAGAAGACTTTAACATGTCCCTCATCACCAACTGCGCCGGCTCAGTTGGTGATGAGGGACATGTTAAAGTCTTCTTATCAAGGAGGTCGGGGGTTCAAGCCCCGACCTCAACATCCCGCGGCACTTAGACTGGGTGCCGAAATGGGTTGGGGTGTGTGGGCCGCGGCCCTGTTAGGGGATCCCGATTGGGGGCCACTATGGATCATTGCCGTGGACTGCTTCGCGTGGTGCGGTATTTGAGCAGCTGGTATTGCCCACGGGTACGGGTGAAGCCTTACCCCTAACATAAAAGTGCACTTTTATGTTAGGGGTAAGGCTTCACCCGTACCCGTGGGCAATACCAGCTGCTCAAATACCGCACCACGCGAAGCAGTCCACGGCAATGATCCATAGTGGCCCCCAATCGGGATCCCCTAACAGGGCCGCGGCCCACACACCCCAACCCATTTCGGCACCCAGTCTAAGTGCCGCGGGATGTTGAGGTCGGGGCTTGAACCCCCGACCTCCTTGATAAGAAGACTTTAACATGTCCCTCATCACCAACTGAGCCGCGGCGCAGTTGGTGATGAGGGACATGTTAAAGTCTTCTTATCAAGGAGGTCGGGGGTTCAAGCCCCGACCTCAACATCCCGCGGCACTTAGACTGGGTGCCGAAATGGGTTGGGGTGTGTGGGCCGCGGCCCTGTTAGGGGATCCCGATTGGGGGCCACTATGGATCATTGCCGTGGACTGCTTCGCGTGGTGCGGTATTTGAGCAGCTGGTATTGCCCACGGGTACGGGTGAAGCCTTACCCCTAACAAAAAATAATATCAAACCTGATTGCATTCAAGTACATAAGAGTAACCAGGCTCTTGTAAAGGGGGGAATCAACTGCTTCGTCCAAAGTATCCTTCGACAGTTTCACCACAAAATCCATGGGTAACAGGGATAATGTCCTTCATCCTAAACCTCTTGAACACATTTGCGGCATATTTCTTTTGAGAGATATGTGATTCTCTCATCCTTGCTTCACCTCAATACCAACAAAATAATAAAGAAGTCTTATATGATGGGGATAGCCACCCATAGCACGTGCCGCCAGGACATACTAGAGTTTATATGCGACGTAGGCGTTGATCAGAGCTGCATTTTGACAATCCGGGTCACACCCGCGCATTTAGCCCGTTGTTCCGTGTTTTTTTAGTTTTTTATTTCATTACAGTCTATTTTGGGAATTAAAAATCTATTATCGGCGTGCGATCTTAGCGGTCCATAATGAAAGCCCTAAACCACTCCATGTGTGTTAGGGTTGTTTTTTGGGTATTTAGGTTTATGAGCATCATTTGTCTCCTAAGCCGTGGATCACGCTACCGGTGCTGAAGCTGTTCCTCCGTTACTGTCGACGTCTAGGGTAAATCCCTTCTTGTTGTGCTCGTTCCTCCATTCCCTAGCCTGATTCCACCTCCCGGTTCCACATTGACGCCTCCTGCGACCTCCCAGATTTCCCCACTCTGTGCTCTTCCCCACTCCAATCGCTCACTCCCAACTGAGCCCCGCTGCAAGTCACCTCTCCCTGCTGCTAACCGCACCTCCCAGCTCCTCCCCGCTGCAGAATAACTACTACCAGCCCTCCTCCCTGCCACTGCAACTTCCATCCGACCCTACCCACTACAAAACACAACCCCAGGTCCCCAAGCCCTTACCTGCTAGCAACTGCACCTCCCAGCTCCACCCTTGCCACATCCAGCACCATACAAAAGCAACTTTCAACCCTGCTTTCCCCTATTGTCCATCCCCGGAAGCTAGACGCCTCTTAACATCCACTGATCACCTCAAAACATTCCTAATACTTGTAAGACTAGTAGTTTTGGTTGTGTTGTTCCTTTATTGACTGCAATGAAAGTTTGTATTGCTTAGTGGAACTTAATTTGTAATTGTTTGTCTTCCTAAATTAATCAATATAATTTGTGGGGTTTCTTCGCTTAGTGTTCTTACTTGTGCACTCCAATCGGAGAGGAACAAAGTTTGTTTGTTATCACTATAATTGCAAATTACTTAATGTTTTGCTAAGTATTTATTGTTTTTTTATTATGTTGCTAATATGCAGACGGAATAACCTTAGTTGCGTGCATTTAATTTCAGTCCACACATATTGACCAGGAGTCCGTCTTGCACATCACCCCCCACTAGGCATTGCGTCCTTAGGTTCTCGAGCACACTGACGAGTCTACCCAACATCCATATATAAATCAATTTAAAATTTATCATCATATAATTCCCAAAGGCTTCCCCAATAATAGCACAATTTCCTGTGAAGATCAAATCATCTTGATGTAGAGAGTGTGCTCTATTGGACATATCTTGAACCCATCCACCAAGAAGTGATTATTGATGTGATTACACTTATCATCATCACCTTTCTTTACATAGCCAGGGATTGAGCAATAAGGCTACGACCAACTAAATAGTCACTAAAAGAGTAACAGGTGCAAAAATTCATTATAATCAAAACCATATTTTTTCTTTACTACCATTGACCACCAAAAATGCATGGTAAGGTTTGCCTACATTTAACCCATGTAGTGGGACACTTCCCCCGACCATCGCTGTGCGGGGAAGCCTTTGTGCACCAGGCTGCCCTTTTACCCTTGACCACCAAACTAGCCTTATGTTTTTCAACATTTTCCGCTTGATTTAACTTGGTCCTATAGATGCATTTGACCCCAAAAGGCGTATGCATTTTACAAGCTCGGATAGATCCTTTGTTTGATTCTTCATAATAGAATGGATCACCTCATCCATAGTTGTCACCAATTCTCACAATGAATCAAATCATCATAGTCGAACTGCATACCTACAACAAAGCAAAGTCTGTCCATTCATCATTTTTTAGAACATCCATGCACCTCTTGAAGAATTTGCATATTCTTTTCTACTAATATGATCACTCATGATTTTGGTTGTCACAAGACTTTTCATCCTACTCACAATATTTTTAGATCGTAACAAGACTTTTTGCTAATCTGCAGCAGAACAACCTTAGTTGCAAGCATTTAATTTCAGTCAACATACATTGACCACGAGTCCGTCTTGCACATCACTCCCCACTAGGCATTACGTCCTTAGATACTGACGAGTCTACCCTACATCCTTATATAAATCAATTTAAATTCTATCATATAATTCATGAAGGCTTCGCCAATACTAGCACAATTTCCTGTAAAGATCAAATCATCTTGATGTAGAGAGTGTGCTCTATTGGACATATCTTGAACACTTATTTCAAGAGGTGATTATCGATGTGATTACACCATGCAGAACAATACAAACTTTATCATCATCACCTTTCTTTACATAGCCAGGGGATTGATCGATGTAAACTTCTTTTCCATTCAACCATTCTGAGCAATAAGTCTACGACCAACTAAATAGAGTAGCAAGTGTAAAAAACTCATTATAATCAAAACCATATTTTTTTCTTTACTACCCTTCACCGCCAAACTAGCCTTATGTTTTTCAACATTTTCCTCTTGATTTAACATGGTCTTATAGATCCATTTGACCCCAATAGGCCTATGCATTTTAAAAGATCGGATAGCTCCTATGTTTGATTCTTCATAATAGAATGGATCTCCTCATCCATAGTTGTCACCAACTCTCACAATGAATCAAATCATCATAGTCGAGTTGCATACCTACAACAAAGCAAAGTCTGCCCATTCATCATTTTTTAGAACATTCATGCACCTCTTGAAGAATTTGTATATTCATTTCTACTAATATTATCACTCATGATTTTGGTTGTAACAAGACTTTTTCATCCTACTCACAATATTTTTAGATCGTAACAAGACTTTTTGCTAAACTGCAGATGGAACAACTTTAGTTACATGCATTTAATTTCAGTCCACACACATTGACCATGTGCCCGTCTTGCACATCACTCCCCACTAGGCATTGCGTCCTTAGGTTATCGAGCACACTGACGAGTCTACCCTGCATCCTTATATAAATCAATTTAAATTCTATCATCATATAATTCCTGAAGGCTTTCGTCAATACTAGCACAATTTCCTGTAAAGATCAAATTATCTTGATGTAGAGAGTGTGCTCTATTGGACATATCTTGAACCCATCCTTCAAGAAGTGATTATCGATGTGATTACACTATACTGAACAATACATACTTTATCATCATCACCTTTCTTTACATAGCCAGGGGATTGATCGATGTAAACTTCTTCTCCATTCAACCATTCTTAGCAATAAGGCTATGATCAACTAAATAGTCTCTAAAAGAGTAACAAGTGCAAAAAACTCATTATAATCAAAACCATTTTTTACTACCCTTCACCACCAAACTAGCCTTATGTTTTTCAACAGTTTCCTCTTGATTTAACTTGGTCTTATAGATCCATTTGACCCCAAAAGTTCAATGCATTGTAAAAGCTCAGATAGCTCCTATGATTGATTCTTCATAATAGAATGGATCTCCTCATCCATAGTTGTCACCAATTCTCATAATGAATCAAATCATCATAGTCGAGCTGCATACCTACATCAAAGCAAAGTCTGCCCATTCATCATTTTTTAGAACATTCATGCACCACTTGAAGAATTTGTATATTCCTTTCTACTAATATTATCACTCATGATTTTGGCTGTAACAAGACTTTTACATCCTACTCACAATATTTTTAGATCATAATTTAGGGAAGATAATCGGAAATTCTAAGAATTGGGGAAAGCCATACTACCTAGACAGAACCAGCAGTCAAAATGTTAGGAAGAGAACATTACCCTTGTCCTTTGAAAAACATTAACCAAATAAAAAGAGTATGGCTTCATTATCAAGGTTTGATCATCCTTTATTTTATACTCTCAAAATTAAACTTCCATGTTTAAAGAGCAAGATGCAAAAAATCTTTATTGTGATGTGAATGACTTGGCTAAACACAAACATGTTACTTTTCAAATTAAAAATAAAAAAAGTTGTGTTCCTTTCTATTTAATCTACAGTGATATTTTGGATTCTTCAAGTGTTAGTGATCTTTCAGATCAGTGTTCATTATTTCTCTGAAGAAAGGTAATGTCACTTGTCAACGCTTCCACTGTATCTCTTAAATTTTCTTTACTCAAAATACAAATCTAATGTAAATAAAGTTCTTTCTAACACAATGTAGTGTTAAAATCAAAATATTTAGATCTTTCAATGTTAGATATTATTTCAATCGTGTTTTATTACCTTCATACAACCAAAATGAATGAGTAACGCATAGATTTTCTGGTATTCATATCCCTATTGAAGGGAAATATATAAAAGAGTGAAATACAACAAAAACCTAATAGAAATATGAAAACCCGTCACAAAAATGCAATCAAACCAGCCCCAAAACACCACTAAAAAATCTTAGATAACCCGACGGCCCAAGCTAGTACTTGATAGCAGACGGAAACAACAATTGACATCAGCCAAAAATGCTGATGAAGAGTACATATGGTAGAGATAAAAAATCGTGGCCATGTAAAAGGGGTAGAACCGTAGAAGCATTGGAGGAATGGGAGAGGTACCAAAAGAAGACAAAATCCCACAGGATATACAAACCAACAGCGTTACTAGGTTTCATCATGTCAAATACTCCCTATGAATATTGTAGCCTTCATGGCATATAGCACGTAGAAGTAGCTGGCAGGTGAAATTTACAACCAATAATTCCTCCTAAAAGAAAGTAAGAAATGACAATAGGAGACCCGAGAACCATAAAATGCATTTCTCAAGGATGATTCAAAGACACAACATTTGAATTTTCCTTCATTTTTGATATCATTCCCACAGATTGTTCAAAACAACAATCATCAACCCTTACAATTAGATAGATCAAACATCACAACACATTAAACTAAGGGATTAAACCAAATAAATCAAATGTTGAACTACAAGTCAATAAGAATGAATTTTTTTTTGGAAAACTCAACAGTAAAAGAAACCAACCCTTGAAGGCATAAACGAGTAGAATATGTGGATAAAAACATTTCCCCGATCCCGACCGAAACACAAATAATCAAATATTATTCTAATAAAATAATCATAAAAATATACACCGCATGACCTTCGACATAATAAAAATTATCATGAAATAATCAAATATTATAACGGAAAACAAAATAAATAGAATAGAGAGCATAAAATTAAAGCCTCGATCATGATCTCTATCTAGATCAACTTCACATGCTTAATATTATCAATCTCGACAGTGCAAGGGTAGATACTGTAATTAATAATAATTTGTAAAAGCCTAGACTCTTCTTAATGAATATTATAATATAAAAAACAAGGAAATATCAAGATTATATTCACATAGAAAAAATAGTACAAAAGAACTTCCTAATATCATTAACAAATTCACACAGCACATGCAAGAGAAAAACCCAAAATTCAATTGTTATCGTGCATTTAAAAAACCTAATATGCATAAGATATATCAAGCAAAATCAATTGGCAACTATAATCAAACATGGGAAACAATCCCCTGCATGCATCCCACAAGAAAACTCAATATTTGAAGTTTTGAACTAAAATAAAACATAAACACATCCTCCAAATTACAACATAACCAACATCTAAAGAAAGCAACTAGATCTAACCTAAACGTTTTTATGAACATTTCATTAAAAATTGAAAATCCAATTTGAATGAAGTTAAATAATCAGGGTTTACCATATAAACCAAGGTCTTAAACTAAATAAATAAAATGCATTTAAACTCCAAGTCAATAAGAACAAAAAAACACAACAATTAAAAGGATTAACCCAAGTAAAAGGAATCAAAGAACATGTGAATGAAAACTTCTCCCTAACATGACCCCAAACTAATAATCAAATATCTTTCTAATCTAAATAAGGATGTGATCCGAGCAAGTAGCATAATCGGATATATACCACTTCATCTCCAACACAATAACAAAATCACAAAAATATACACCGCATGATCTTCATCATAATAAAAATAACCATAAAATAATCAAATATTTAAAAAAATCAAATAAATAGAATTGCGAGCAAAAATACAGAGCCTCGTTCACGATCTCTGTCAACATAAACTTCCCGTGTTTAATACTATCAAACATCAATCTCGGCCTAAGTGCAAAGGTTGACACTTTAAGATAATATAAATTTGTAAAGGCATAGAATCTTCTTAACGAATACTAGAGCATAGAAACTAGGACAGATCAAGATTACCTTCACAGGAAAAAAGAGTACAAAAAGAACTTCCTAATATCATTAAAAAATTGCCAAATTCCCACAACACATGCAAGAGCTAAAACCGGTAATTCACGACAACAACGATACTGCGCTTTCAATCAGCCTAAAATATGCAGAAGATATATCAAGCAAATTCAATTGTCAACGAAAATCAAGCATGGGAAACAGTGCCCTAGATCCCACAAGCTAGTTCAAAATCTAAAATTCATGATAAAAAATTGAACTGAAACAAATCCTAAGCACACCCACGAATTTACAGCATAACCTATATGTAAGGGGAGCAGCTAGATTTAACCTAAAGTGATTTTGTGATAATTTCATATATGTAATTAGGTTAAAAATGAGAAACCAGTTAGAAGAAAGTTAATAAACCACGGGCATAAATGGAAGAAAATAGAGCAGGAGAAGCAGAGAGCACCAAAACCATGTGGGTTTACAGATTAAAAACGAAATCCTAAACCTAGGAACAACATATTTCCATTAACACAACAATTATCAACCATATTAAGGCTCATAAACAATCAGATCCTGAAAAACCCAACTTCAAAAATCCTACCATCAAGTCACATCAGAGAAAAGGGAACATCACAATCCTTTCGAAGCAAGGCCACTGAAATCCTATTATTAAGCATCAAACCATCAAAATAAGTAGGTAAGAACATACGAGCGGAGAAAATAGTCAGGAAAAGTGCATGATCAAAGAGCCATCACAAAAGAAGAAATAAAGAGAATGACGGAATTCAAAAGTACCATAGAAAACCTTTGATGCGGCAACTGCGGAGCCATCAATAGATATTCAAGGAGATGGAGAAAATTAGAGAAGGGAAGCGATACGAAGCAAGGCGAATCGCCCAAAAGGAGAAATACAGAGAGGGGGATGGAGAGAGAGGTTGGACGAATTCTCCCACACGTTGCTTCTTTTATTATCGTCTGTACGAAATTTCCAAACTTAGGGTTTTAATAGACGCTGGGACTCGAGCTGGCCGACGGCGTTTGTAGCACCGACTGGAACGCGGCGACGCGTCTTGCGCCGATAGTTTCCGGACTTCACGGCTCGGCGCTGGCGAGAGGCTTTCGGCTTTTCTGTAGGTTCTGCACGTGGCTACTCACGTGCAGCACAGCAGGCAGCCAATGTTAAGATATTTTTAAAAGGCAATTGTTATTCGCAGGTCATAAATATCTATCCGCAGACCAATTTTTTCAGCTTATAAAGGCGATTGTTAACCGCAACCCGTATTTGGCTTGTCGCACCCCAATGTTAACCACAATCCGAAATGTTATCCTCAACCCGATTTTTGTGGTCGCCAAGCACAACCCTCATGGCTTCCATAGACCTGCAGCGCCATGCCGCAATGGAGATCCACCTCCTCGCCAAGCACAACCCGGAGAATCACCACAAAATCTCCTGCGAAGGTGCAGGTGCAGTTCGCCCCCCTAATCTCCCTACTTTCCCACTTGGATCCCGTCCTTCAGGAAAACGCCGCCTGCGTGCTCGTGATGTTCTTCTTAATTTGGAGGAGAGCTTATCGGATTCCGACATGGTTGATGTTCTCTGGGTAAGAAATCTCAAGAAATCCATGCTCATTCTGATTTAAATATTCTATTTTGACATTTTGTTCTCCATTACTGTATAATCTGGTGTGTAGAAGTTAATGAACAAAATTGCTACCTTTACATTCCCCTGTTTCAGAAATTGATCTTCAGAGGAGGAAGCGGGAAGGAGTGGTCGGGTTGCGATTAGCCAAAGACGGGTTGCGGTTAACAATCGCCTTTATAAATTGTTATCCACAGATCAACTTTAGACTTAGCATTCAATATCTTTATTCTCCAAAGCAGGACCCGGCAGCGAAGGAACATCTCTGACAACATTCTGAACACTTCAATGTGTGCACGGATCGTGATTCATAAAATAAATGCGCATATAGAGAATGAGTTGAGGAAGAAAGACGATTTCTTCACCGTTCATACGACTTCGGTTTGTTTCTTTGTTCAGAAGAACAACTTTTTAATAATAAATGTTTAATTTTTTAATAATAAAAATATATTTTATGGTAATCAAATTTATCGCATAGATAAGTCAATATTTTATATAAATCCAAAATAAGAAGGTTATAGAAGATCAGCAGCGAGAGGCAAAAGAAAGCGAATGGGTGAAAAATCGTGAATGAGAGAAGAAAATATTTGTAGCGGCGAGAAGAAAAGCAAATCGTGAATGATCGGGTCGTGACTTTTGTAAACCCTCAAATAAAAGAGAATGCTGAGAAAACGTTTTTTCGAAAATTATGTTGAACTGGGTGCTCAAAAAACCCCCAAAACATCTTTCTTGAAAAAACTCATCATTCAAATTAAACAACCTAAAAATGACGGTGGCGATGGAAATAGAGCTTTTCCCACTGCCACTACCGCTTCAGACAAAGTTTAAGGGTCTGTTTGGGAGAGCTGTTGCGGATTAAAAAGCTGATGACCGGAGGAGGGCAAATCGAGGAATCGCGCAATCGGGGGTAGACGCAGGTTTCCGCAATCGGGAGCAGCGCTGTTTTCTGAGCGCAATCGCGACCAATATCCAGCTTTTCCAAAATACCCTTAAACGCAGGATTTAAAAACGCTATATTCAAAAGTTGTCTCTCTGAAACGGCAAAAACAGCGTCTGTTGATCTGAAAGCAGCTTTCTGATCAGCACATAGATTTTTATTTTATGTGAATCACAACAAAATGAGGATTGTTATATATAAATATTTTTAATATATTCAAATAATAATTAGAGGTGCAAATAAAGCCTGGCAAGCCCAGGTCGGGCCTGGGCCCTCAGGGCCCAGGCTTTTTTGTGTCAGGTCCAGGCCGGGCACACGTCAAATTGGGCCCGGGCTCCTCTTAAAAATGGAGGCCTGCTTGAGCCTGTTAAGCCGGGCTATTTTTTGCTTTTTTTTATTAAAATAAAAAATAAACAAAAATCTATATAATAAATAGTTGGGCGCCCTCAGCTATTAATACAGCTAGGCAGCCCCGCCCAGCTATATTTTAATAGCGGGGCGGAACTGGCTTTAGGCCTAGGCCCGGCCCAGGCCGAGCCTTAGCTAAATAAGGGGGCCTTTTGAGCCCCCTTAGGCTGGGTTTATGGCCCATGCCTAACCGAGCCCGGGCCTAACCACACTCAAACCTGAACAGATTTGGGTAGGGCGGACTCGGGCTAAATTTGCACCTCTATATACAATCAATACAAAATTACAAAAATACAATTACTCAACACAATATCACAGGGAAATAACATTATTATACATTTAAAATGCTTTCAACACAACAATATAAATATCTTTAAAAAAATTAACATTGACATTCTCATGCATTTTGATATTTGTAGTATGAAGAAAATAAATTTAAGTGTGGCAGTACTTGCGCATTCACCGTGTTAGTTTAGGAATTGAAAAACATTACAAAGAGCCAAAGAGGTTAAGTATAGAATATGGAGGCCAAGAGACATTAAGTTTTAATGCTTGTTGAATGATTAGTGATCACCTTCTTGGAGATCGTTAAGCTAGAGAAAGGCTTTTGTTTTGTTGTGATAAGAAAATATCATATAACTTCTAAATTTATTATCTAAATTAAATGTATTAAACATGACAAATATTGGGATTATCTATTCGTAGGACAAAAATTACCTCACCAGGGAAGAAGAGATTGATTCTACATGTACGACAACATTGCTTTCACTTACTAGTCTTTTAATCCTCACTTTTATGAGCATTTGTGCAATTGCTTATATGTAATTCCACCGATGTTGTATGACTCCCACTTCCAAGGTGTTAGACCAAATTAAGAAGTTTTATGTGCAATGTACCCAACTTCACTATGATAATGTAAATAGTGTAAGAGAAGAAGTAACACTTCTTCTAACTCGTGCATTATCATACTACAACCAACACCCAACTTGAATGCATTGTTAGGCTAGTATCATTATTTCATATTTCAAGTAAAGTGAAAGAGTAATAAATAGTGGAAGTCGGTAAAGCATGCATGCACTTAACAAAGTTAAAATGGCAAGTTACAGAGTACCATGCAGGACATAAAGTGTAGAAAGTAGTACACAAGCACGAGGTCTTGCAACACATAATACGTGCAGTTAATTAAGTCAAGTCACATTTGGTGACTTACAAGTAGGAACATAATCAAGTTAAACACAAATCAATAAGAGTAATAACTACACTCTCACAATCTAACAGGACCACATGTAGTAGCAATGCCCTTGTCGAGTACACCAAATATATTGTCTTACTGCAACTGTTGGGTAGTAAAAGTAACGGGTTAGTCTAAGAAATCTAATGTCTCCACATCTTCCTTAGCCCTTACATGCTTACATAAAGTGTAACCAAATGTCGAGCTACAAAAGTTATCAGTAAAACACTATATATATAATGAGGCGCGTATGAGATCTTATGTGATCGTTAAGTACCATTAAAACTTAAAGGCAAATTTTACTGTACTACAATTAGGCCAACAATGCTCTACAGTTCTGAGTGTTTGGCAGTGAATGGTGTATATGAGCAAAAAATGGGAGTTGGGAAGATGAGAATGCTTAGGTGGATGTGTGGTCACACGAGACTGGATAAAATTAGGAATGAATGGATCAGGGATAAGACAAGAGTGGCGCCAATTGTAGAGAAGATGCGAGAGGCCCGTTTAAGATGGTTCAGACATGTACATAGGAGACCATTAGAGGCACTTGTTAGGCGTTGTGAGAGTTTAGTCACTAGACATGTTAAACGGGGGAGGGGTAGACCAAAAGAGACTTGGAATGAAACTCTAAGGAAAGATATGATGTACTTAGGCACTAGTGAGGCTATGATTAAAGATAGGGTGCAATGACGACAAAGGATCCATATCGCCGACCCCACTATGGTGGGATAAAGGCTTGAGTGTGTTGTTGTTGTATATATATAATGAGGCGCGTTTGTGTGCGAATACAATGGTGTGCGAAGGTGCGAAGAGGAACGAACCCAGCAGCGGCGTCGGCGTCTGCGGGCTCACCGACCACAACTGCCCAGGGTTCGTCGGTGTGGCAAGAAGATTCTTGTCGCTGATGAATCCCCGGGCGGCCGGTGATCGGCGAACCCGCAACTGCCATTTGTCGCGATGTGAGGCATTTGCGTCGTTTGATTGGGTAGCTACGGTGCCCAATCAGACGACGCACTGGGCTTATTCACATCTTCGCACAAATGCACTCTTCGCATATGAACAATAAATAGTATCAGGTCCTGAAAAAAACTATTTTGAATAGTTATTATGCAATAACATAAACTATATTGTAAGAGGTCTACCATATCGGTCTCAACTTCTCGCAGAACACTTGCAAAAAGTCAACTGCAAGAGAAAACTTAATACACATCAAAACAACTGAACAATATTTCTATTCGATACACAACATTTAAATCCTGAAATACTCATACATTCTATTATTCATATCACCCTAGCATGGAACTAATGATATTGATGACGAGTATTTGGATGCATAAGATGATTGACTAGGCAGATATTTTTTCACTCTCCTTTAGTAGAACTACATGCAGAGAGCTGATGAGATTGATGATAGGTCATATCTGCTTTGGTAGAATTTTGCCTCTCTACCAATTCCACGCTTATCATGCCGCCCTTATATCCCCTGGTTTAATCATGAACAGTGGGAAATTCCTATCCATAAGGACACTGCAGCTCTGGAAGAAGATCATTCCTAAGTCTTCTGTAGTTAGTAAAGTAGCTAAGCGAGCTCCTCTTTCTGAAAGGATAATCTCTCCTTCTCCTCTTATCCCAAGGGTCTCCTCAAATAATGTTGAAGGCCCCTCCTTCAACCTTCTATCACATACTCTTTTCCTACCAGTCCACAATGTTGGATTTGCAGAGGATCCTTAATCTTCTCCAAAAGGGGGAGGTTGTGCCTAGTGTACTAAGTGTGTCTGATATCACCATTCTTGTCCCTCACTCTGAACCTTCTCTTTGTATCCCTCTTGTGGTTGATCATACCTTATCTCCTATTTAGAAGGAGGCTCTTAATCACCCCATGAGGGATGAAATAGGTGAGGGGAGAAATTCACCTCACTGGATCATATCTTATCTCTCATAAGATCTATATCTCCTTAATACTCCCCACTATCCCTATCTTCATCCCTAGAGAAAGCTTCCTCACCTCCACCCTCTACTTCACAAGAGAAGGCCTCCACTCAATCAACTTCTCTGCCACCAAAGAAGGTCCCTTCACCCAAACCATCCTCTCCACAAACTGGTTCCACTACTCCATCTCCCTCTATTGTTGTTGAGCTAGAGGATGTGGTATACAAATTTGTCTCCCAGCTGCCACCTCATATTGTTATCTCCTCTTAAGCTCCAAAGTTAGTGATCTACAAAAAAGTTCCAGGATGGTGGGGGAGTCTTGCTCTAGCACAACTCCAGAGTGCTCTACTTTGCTTGAGGATCGACCAGGTCTTGACAAAATCCATACTTTTGAGGAAGCTCCTTCAGAGCAATCCAATATATTGAATCTTGTTGTTGTTGCTTCATATGTTGTTGCCTCCAGTACAAAGCATTTAGAGCCTATTTTTGAGATGGTAGTTGCCCCAGCTGATTCTCTAGTAATTGACCCAGTTGTGCCTTGTCTTGCTCAATATATTGAGTAAGCACTTAATGTGCCTCTTTCAGATGAGCTAACACATATTTTGCCTCCAACTAATCCTTATGAACATATTTGTAATCCATTCATTGTCCCAAATGAGCTTGGTATTGCTCCATTTGATGAGCAAGCTAGCACCTGAGATGCCTCCCTCTAATGTTCCCAAAGATGGGCTAGTTGAGCCATCTGCTAAAGCAACTTAAATTTGATGCTGCTGAAGAAATCATTCCACCAAGGAATCAGCTCATCCCCCAGAGGATCAACTGATGTCAGAGTTTATTGGTTTCTCCTCTCCTTAGTCAGAATACTTGACTCCTCCTCTTACTGAAGAAGTGATCTCCATACTTTAGAAGAAGATTAACTCTCTTCCCCATGCAAATCCCCCATAAGCAGTAAGTTCTAAGAAAGATCAAGCAACTGTGCACTCTTATCCTTCCCCTATCACTAGTTAAGCTCAAATATCCTCTTCCTCCTCCTACTCAGAATCCCAAAATATCTTGCAGCCAATGGCAAGGGAAAGTATCTTCTCCAAGGCAACCCTGGAAAGGGAAAACCTCAACAGAAAAGAGAGCCTACAAGAAAGTCAAGAGGTTCAGGAAATATGATAGAGAGGAGGAAAGGCTAAGGAGAAAAGATGAAAGGCAAAAATTCTTAGGTCTGAAAATAAGAGTTGAGAGGCAAACCAGATTAAGAAACGAATTTGATGAAGAATGAGCTGCAAATGAAGTCAAAAGGCTGAAAAATAAAGGTTAGAAGAAGATGATAAAAGGCAGAAGCTACAAACTTACTGCAACTGCTCCCCTAGGCATGTTATTCCTCCCTCTGGAAGACTCTTCTTTATAATGGCTTAGGGAAGTCCATGGGGATTGAGGGTTAATTAGGTGTGCTTTGGAGGTTTTTTAAAGCCATTAAGGATGTTTACGACCATGTCTAGGGCTCTGTATAGGTACATTGTTAGGCACACAGCCATGTGCAGGGCTATGTCCAAAACCCAACCCTACACAGTAAGCTACTGTGGATTTAATTTACATGGTCGTGTAAAGAGTCATATCACCCAACACGGCCAAGGACACTGGTGTGTCAGAGGGCGTGTAGATGCCCTGGTTTGAAATTATGTAGGTGAGTTTTGGATAGAGAGTAACACTACTTATGGATTTATTTTACACTGTTGTGTAGCGAGCCGTGTCACCCAACACAACCATGTACCAAGCCATGTATAGGCCTAGGAAGTAACCCGTGTATAGGGCGACACAGTCTGGCAGACGCCTGTATGCCACGCCGTGTACGAGGCCGTAAAGAGATTTAAGCCCATTTTTGTGAGTCGTTCTATCTAGTTTCTTAAGATCCGATTGTGGGGATTATGTGAGGGGCTATTAGGTTGAGTTGAAGGCTGAGAGGAGTTCATTTTTAGAGAGAAAGGAAGAAGAGGAGGAGCCCTCTTCCACCATTGGAGGTGCTATTGAGCTCTGATCGTCGATCCGAGACCTAGAACGCGGAGGGGTTCAAAGGCGCTCATCTTCATTCAGGTTTTACAACTTTTCGAAGATGAGAAAATCTCATAAGGTAACGATATTTCTCATCCCGGTTATAGGATGTGTGCTTGACATTCTCTATTTTTCCATGCTTTGATTTCATGTTTGTAGTACTCGGTACCTTTAATCGGAGGGCTTGGGGTAACCACAGTTCATTACGAACCACCTGGTTGATTGTGTCCATCCTCAACATTATTGCATTAGAATTCTGAAACTGATTAACATATTAGACATTATAGGTGAATCCAAAATCATGGCATGTGGCCCGATTTGGTGATGATTTTGTGACATTGCAGCCATAACGCCATTGTAATGCCCAATTTTCTATGAGAATAGCAGATGTTGAGTTTGGGCAAGGAAAGTATGAGAAAATCCTAGTGATTGAATGTGACGTCGCATTAGTACATGCTCTGAGATTTTATGCTTTAGGGGCGGTAGAATCTCAATTCTCGGTTGACAAGTCCCAGTGGTGTGATCATCAATATATAAGTAGAGGACCCAGTGGAGTTAGTGATTCCGATTAGAATCTTCATGCTCGGTTGACAAGTCATTGTGGTGTGAGCATTCATGTGCATGTATAGGACCTAGTGGAGTTAGCAAATATGATTAGGACTCAATGCTCGGTTGACAAGTTTTCATAGTGTGAGCATCCATGTGCGGATAGGGGTCCCAGTGGGGTCATCAAAATCGGTTGTTTTGTTTTAAGTGGTATGTGTACCCCGCTATTTAAGTGATATTTGTGCAACATGAATGAAATATGTAATGTGTAGTGATGATATGTTAGATTCATACATGTGATAAGGTGTCGTGGGTGAGACTCAGCTACATATATGTTGCATAAATATACCTCCTTTGTTTAATTATTAACATAGAGACATGTTTGATGCTTGTAACATATAGACTAAAGCTTGATATGCTTATTTATATGTTTATTTTCATGTGTGATGGGGATCCCCAAAACGGATCTGGTCGAACCCGGATGAACTTGTGATTTTTCGTCGCGGCCTCGACCAGCTCGCTGAAATAATTTCAACGGGTCCATTCTCTTGCAATTCTCGTACTTTCGTCGTGCCAAAGAGGCATGACATTCGCCGCGCCAAAAAGGCATGGCATTCGCCACGCCAAAAAGGCATGGCGTTCCACACGCTAAAAAGGCACGACATTCCCCAATTGGGCGTTGACTTGATCAGCGCCCATGTGGCACTCCCCAATTGGTATTCACATAACTCCCCAATTGGAGAGTTACTTGAATAATCACGTAACTCCCCAATTGGAGAGTTATGTGAATATTCACATAACTCCCCAATTGGGGAGTTATGTGTATTCAACACTCCCCAATTGGGGAGTGTCGAACCCTCCCCAATTGGGGAATGCTCCCGGCCACCTTGTCCTCGAGGTCTTCTCACGGCCTCCTCCCCCCCGGCCACCCGAGGCGCACACTTGTAAGCGGGAGCATCCTCCCGCACCATGAAAGCGCAGAGTCGCTCTCACGCTTGCATTATCATGTTCTGTCTCTTCTCTCCACTTGTCCCACCGCTTATTCATCACCATGACTGCACTCTTTCGCGCTAACTGCACGCTCAGAACGACTCCGCGCTAACTGTGCGGTCAAAACACCTCCTAAGTCCCCATTCATGGCACGCGCGGAACGCCCCCAAGTGTACACCGCGTGTTGAACGCCTTTGCATTCATCACGCGCTCAGAATGCCTCCGCGTTCGCTGCGGGCATAGAACGCTTCGTGTTCATTGCGCGCTCAGAACGCTCTCATGTTCATTGCACGCTCAGAACGCCCTCGTATTCGTTGCACGCTCAAAACACCCCCGTGTTAGTTGTGCACTCAGAACGCTTCCACGTTCGTGACGCACGCAGTAGTTAACCTTTCCCAATTTCCTAGAATGCAGGTCTAATTCACTTCGCTCAATGCCATCAACGAAGCTGCCCGAACTGCCCAAGCTGACTGAACTACTGGGGGGGGGAGGGGGGCAAGACGAGAATATCCAAAAAGTGGCGATCTGTGTGCTCCAAATCGACCAGCGTGATTCGTCCGTGAGGTGGTTACAGTGATTACGACGGCAAAATTACCGGGCTACCCCTGCCCAATGCTATAACATGAGCTCAGGGCCTTCATTTCAAGACACCTTGTCTTCTATGCCTGAGAGAGCTCCTTGGAAGATTTCCTTGGAATACTCCTTCGGCGCTTGAAGATCTCCTTCGATCTTCGAAGATCTTCTTCGAATCTTCGAAGATCTCTTTCGAGCCTTCCAAGGTCTCCTTCGTGCCTTTGAAGATTTTCCTTCGCTTCGGAAGATTGTTTTCTAAGAGGATTGAGAAACCTTCATGTTACGAAAGGCGACTCGAGAATCTCACTTTCGTTCCCAGAAAAATACTTAGTCTCTCGAGAGGTGGTATGTCACCCTCGAGGTTTTCTTTCTCTACAATTATAATGAGTAGCAGTCTGTCGTGCTTGAGTTCTCAGCTTTTAATTATAAACGAACCATAAGATAGTGGAATTTGGTCGGCACAGCTCCAACTGCGTGGTTTTTCACCCTTTCTGGGTTTTCCACGATAAAAAAGTGCTCTTGTTATTTAGAAACTCTTTCATTGGTTGTTTGTGTGCTTGGCTCACTCACGAGCTATGGTGGTTCAATTTGATCGGTCTACTAGAGAGTCGAGTGACCCACAACAGTTTGGCGCCATCTGTGGGAAGAGTGTTCCCAAAACTCTGCAAGGGCCTTCAGAAATTTTCCCAAGAAAGCATCTGACAATGGCCAGAAGGAGTGCCTGCACCACTGAAGGATCAATCCCAGAGGGGCACATTGATCTAGCTCCCTCGCATTCACTCATAAATGTGCCTCCCATGAAAGAAGCAGGAAATGCTCCCATAGTTGTGATGGAAGGGCGCATGCGTCAAATGGAGGAGCATCAAACTGAGATGCTAACCCTACTGAGAAATCATGAGGTTCCTCAAGCTCCCGCTCCACCTCCAATGTCGAATGTTCCGCTCCCCCCAGCCCCGAATCATGCTCTGATTGAGGTTACGGTTCGGGAGGATAATGTCTCAGAAGAACTTTCAGATGCAACAAGCTCCGCTTATCCCGCTCGTCCATCTAGGGAACCAGAAGGTGACCATCATCTCCAACGCCAAGGACGAATCGGCCATGGGAAAGCAGTAAGGAGGACCACTCGGAAGAAATACGCGATGTAATAGCAGAGGAGTACGATCAGGTCGGGCGGCGTGCTGCTTTTGCTCGCCATCCCCTGCACAACGGCTCCCCGTTAGCGCCTTACGTTCTAGCTCACTCAGTTCCTCATGGCTTCAAGCTCCTCGACATAGAAACATTCGATGGGACGGACTACCCACTAGAGCATGTCAATCATTTCACTACCATCATGAGAATTTACAATGCTCCAGATCAGCTACTCTGTCAGGTGTTTCCAACAACTTTGAAAGGTCAAGCGCGCACTTGGTTCCACTCTCTGCGAGATGGAGCCATAGATAGCTTCGCAGAAATGGCACGACAGTTCACCGACCAATTCATCGCCAACCGCAGAATTGTTCGAGACCTCTCCCATCTTTCGGGGATCCGCCAGAAGGACGGAGAAACTCTTAAGGATTTCTTCCACCACTTCACTACTGAGGCATGACAAATTCCAGGGGTGGACCCCGAGCTTCTACGAGGAGTTTTTCTTGGAGGGCTCCGCCCAGGTGGCTTATACTCTGCACTAATGCGGGAAACTGTGTCCAGCTACCCAAACCTAGTTCACCAAGTCGAGGCAGAGATTGCAGCTGATGAGGCAATTAAAGCACACCACCAGCAGTTCGAGGGAAGCTTGAAGAGGAAGAAGAACGAGCCACCACCACAGTCAATTCCCGATAAGAATATCAAGCATCATGACAACCTAGTCGAGACCGAGGATCTCACCAGCATCAGAGCTACACTCCCATGAACACTACCAGAACAAACGTTCTCCTTGCCATCAATGACAGCAACGCGCTTCGCAAGCCCGAGCCGCTTGCGCCAAACAGAGGAAACCAGTCGCAATATTGCGACTTCCATCACAGGCATGGACACGGTACCGATGGATGCAACTAGTTGAATGAGAAAATTGAGTGTCTTATCCGACAAGGCCTCCTCAGAAGGTTTTTACTAAACCAAGTCTCGAACCAGTGCGAACCTTAGGCCAACAATCCAGTAGAGGGCAACGTCGTACCCCGACGCGGATGAGCCAAAGGTACCGGGCAGAGGAACTTTTCCCCTAGAAGAGTGCGTACAACCCGCGTTTCATCTATCGTCAATTTCTATTTTTTGCTTCTTCTAGTTTTTTGCTTTTAAACAGTAAGCCGCAAGATTGTACTTGTGCACATGCATTTATTGCATATTTATGATTACTGTAGCTACTTTTTGGCTCTATTAATACGGATTTCTTGAAGTGAGGCAACGAAAGTTAGGGCCACGACCTTCGATATTAATACCGAGCAGCAAGCTCCCCAACATAGTGATGAGGAAAGGCCTCCTGCGAGTGGAGGATATGCGTCAAGAATGATAATCTTAACTAAGCCGCCCAAAATACAAACTCGACACCGTGCTGCTTGGGCATCTGGCCATCGCGCTACTTGGGCAACTCGCCACCTCGCTGTTTGGGCATTTCAACACCGCGCTGCTTGGCCAACTCGCCACCGCGCTGCTTGGCCAACTCTCCATTGCGCTGCTTGGGCAACTGCCCATTGTGCTTCTTGGGCAACTCGAAACCGCGCTGCTTGGGCATCTGGCCACTGTGCTGCTTGGGCAACTTACCACCACGTTGCTTCGGAAACTCGCCACTGCGCTGGTTGGGCAACTCGCCACCGCGCTGCTTAGGCATGCATCTCACAACTGCGCTGCTTGGGCAACTCACCACCGCGCTGCTTTGGCATCTCGCCATCGCGCTTCTTGAGCATCTCGCCATCGCACTGATAAGGCATCTCGCCACCGTGCTGCTAGGGCATCTCACCACTAAATCGCTTAGGAATCTCGTCATCACGCTGTCCACGACCTCTGAGAGAACAAACTCAGCAACCCCCGGTGAGGAAGTACGAACCCTCCACGCCAAGCGGTGGGCTCTCCATGGCCTCCAGTGCTAACACCAAACAACAAGCTCGTGACGATCATCGAACTAACGCCAGCTGACAACATCGATACCTGCGCTAAGTAACGAGCTTCCACCAACCAAACGACAACCTCTGACGCTGACACCGAGCGGCAACTTCCAGCACATTCACATAATGACAAGCTCATAACCGCGCAAGCCAAAGCAACTCGCCTAAATAAGCTCACACACCCGAAGATATACGTTCATCAGAAAATTTTCGGACTCATTTTCTACAAAAAACGATCCCCGAAAATTGGGGGACATTTGATAGGGTTCCCCAAAACGGACCTGGTCGAACCCGGTAGAAACTGTGATTTTTCGCCGCGACCTCGACCGGCTCGCCGATACAATTCCAACGGGTCCATTCTCGTGCAATTCCGAGTCTGTTTGGACTCCAGATTGGTCGACGGTATGCCCATACGCGCAAGTTGCGCCACACCCCGCCTACGAGCAGCAACCGCCGAGCACGCAAGCGCCATGCATGGTGTGAAAATTGAAAAGAGCCGTGCTGCAAGCGTCGCACGTCAATCGCCACGCCAATAGGCGCGACGATTATGGCGCCAAGAGGGCGCGGCGTTCGCCGCGCCAATAGGTCGCGACGTTCGCCGTGCCAAATTGGTGCGGCAACTACCGCACCTAGGGGATGCGGCATTTGCTGCACACCACCCCCCAACCCAATTAAGGGGCGCTGACCAGCGTGATTCGTCTGTGATGTGGTTACGGTGGTTACTACAGCAAAATTACTAGGCTACCCCTGCCCAAAGCTATAAAAGGAGCTCAGAGCCTTCATTTCAAGACACCTTGTCTTCTACGCCTAAGAGAGCTCCTTGAAAGATTTCTTTGGAATTTTCCTTCGGCGTTTGAAGATCTCCTTCAATCTTCGAATATTCAAAGATCTCCTTCGTGCCTTTGAATATTTCCTTCGCTTCGAAAGATAGTTTTCTAAGCGGATTGAGAATCTTTCAAGTTACGAAAGACGACTCGAGAATCTCACTTTCGTTCCCATAAAAATACTTAGTCTCTCGAGAGGTGGCATGTCACCCTCGAGGTTTTCTTTCTTTACCATTGTAACGAGTTGCAGCCTGTCGCGCTCGAGTTCTCAGCTTTCAATTGTAAACGAACCATAAGATAGTGGAATTTGGTTGGCACAGCTCCGACCGCATGGTTTTTCACCCTTTTCGGGTTTTCCACGATAAAAAGTGTTTTTGTTATTTAGAAACTCTCTCATTGACTGTTTGCGCGCTCGGCTCGCTCGCGAGCTAAGATGGCTCAATTCGACCGGTGTACCAGAGCGTCGAGTGACCCACAACAATGTGCATATGAAGTGCTGACTTGCAAGGTGAAGTAGTTTTCTAGTGTCCACTAGGATGGTCGGAAGAAGGGGTGTTGTTACGAAGTTGCGTCATCCCAAGCTGACCCTGTGTGTCGCTTTTGTTGTTGTTGTGGGTCGCTCAATGTTCTTTCAGACCGGGCGAATCGAACCATCTTAGCTCGAGAGTGAACCGAGCGCGCAAGCAGTCACAGAGAGAACGAACAGGTGGCAAGAAGACGTTTTTACCGTGGAAAACCTGGGAAGGGTGAAAAACCATGTGGTTGGATCAGCGCCGACCAAATTTCACTATGTGGTGGAACGTTACAAGTAATGGTTCGAGAATCGGGAACGACATGCCGCTCCCGTTACAATTGTAGTTGAATGAAGGTCTCTGAGGGTGACAGGCCACCTCTCAGAAAAACTAAGTACTTTTCTTGGCCCGGAAGTCTTCAAAGTCCGCAGAAGATCTTCAAGCGACGATGGTGGTCTTCAAGCGACGAAGGAGTTCTTCGAAGGTTGAAGGAGGTCTTCGAGTGCTGATGAAGGTCTTCGAACGTTGAAGGAGATCTTCGGGTTCCGAAGGAGATCTTCGGGTTCCGAAGGAGATCTTCGAGCGCTGAAGGAGATCTTCGAATGCTGATGAAGATCTTCGAGGGAATTCCAGAGAGCTCTCTCCCGTGTAGAAAATTCCAAGTTCCTTGAAATGAAACCCCTGGGGTTCCTTTTATAGCTTTTGAGGGTGGTTAGGGTGGTTATGGTGGTTAGGACAGCTATCCGCACACCATAACTAATTTATGTGATATATGCACATTTATCATGAATATGGCTATGCGCACACCAGTTTGTATAGTTTTTAGGATGATATGTATTCATATGACGGATACGGTTACGCGCACATCATAACCATATTATTTGCTAGACGTAGACCGGATGCCCACTCATTATGAATATGGCTATGCGCACACCAGTTTGTATAGTTTTGGGATAATATGCGTTCATATGACGGATATGGTTACGCGCACACCATAACCATATTATTTGCTAGACGTAGACCGGATGCCCACTCATCATGAATATGGCTATGCGCACACCAGTTTGTATAGTTTTGGGATAATATGTGTTCATATGACGAATATGGTTACGCGCACACCATAACCATATTATTTGCTAGACGTAGACCGGATGCCCACTCATCATGAATATGGCTATGCGCACACCAGTTTGTATAGTTTTGGGATAATATGCGTTCATATGACGAATATGGTTATGCGCACCTCATAACCATATTATTCGCTATATGCAGACCGTATTGAAAGATTTTACTATTTACACCCCCATGTTGGAGGATTTTCACTATTTGTACACTGTGATGTGGAGTTTTACTATTTGCACCCCATGATGGGTGGTTACAGGCTTAGGGAGGTTTTGCCTTGGTCGCCCTCAATTTCTCCGCCGAATGAGGCGAGAGAGGTCGGACGAGCGCGTCCGTTGGTTAAGGGAGGCCGACTGGGGACGAGGCAAGAGGGGCCGGAGAATGCGGCCGGCGGCGAGGGAGGCCGACCGGCACCGCGCCCACCGCACGGCCGCGTGCGGTGCCGGGCGATATCGCGCGCTAGCGCGCGATATCGCCAGCGCGATATTGCGCGGTGCCGCTCGGCGCTAGGCGTGCGGTACCGCGCGGTGCCGGGTGCGCGGTGCCGGGTGCGCGGTGCCGCGCGCCGTTAGGCGCGCGGTGCCGCGCGACGTTAGGCGCGCGGTGCCGGGCACGGGGTGCGGCAGTGCCGCGCGGCCGGGCGGTGCCGCGCGGCCTTGCGCGGTGCCGCGCGGCCATGCGCGGTGCCGCGCGGTCGTGCGGTGCCGCGCGGTCGTGCGGTGCCGCGCGGTCGCGCGGTGCCGCGTGGCCGCCGCGGGGTTCTGCGCGGTCGGCCGGTGCCGCGCGGTGTCGCGCGGCTGTGCGTGGTGCCGCGCGGCCGGGCGGTGCCGCTCGCCCGTGCGCGGTGCCGTACGGGCGTGGTGTCGCACGGCCAGGCGCGGCGTCGCGCGGCCGTGCGCGAATGCGGTTGGCGGATATGGCGGTTGCGGTTGCGGTTATGAGCGGTTCGCTCCCCTCTTTTGCCCATGCCTCCACCATCTTAGTGGGGGAGTGGGGTTTTTGGCTAAATGTAACCCGGATCTCTCTACAAAAGTATGAGGACCCATCATTTGCCTCCCAAATCCTCGGAGTTCGCTCATCTTGCTTAGAGAAGTACGAGGATTTTATTATCCTTTGGCGCGGTCCAGTCGTTGTGGTTGCGGTATGGCAGAGGTATTTTGCGACGTTTCTCCCTCTTATTTTGTCGCTTGTTGTTCCGCCTTTTGTAATAATCTCCGCATTGTGCGGTGATAATCCGCACAATTTTTGTCGATTATTTTTTGTTTATTTCTTTTTTCCCTTTTCAGACGTCAAGGAACGGTGCACGATCAAAATCCATGCGGATGCGTTCCTCGCTAACCATTGAGCGTGTCGAAGCTTGGCACAAGCGGTTTAGACTCTTGTCATCTGTTGAAGTGAAGATTCCATATCCGGAGGCACGTGCTCAGAACCCCCCGACCGACTTTATTACCATTTCTGAGAGTTGTTTGAAGTCGGGGTTCCGCTTCCCCCCATCGGAGGAGGCGATTGAGATTTTCAGATTTTGCGGCGTACCTATCTCGCAATTACCCCAGCCGGGATGGCGAGAATCATGGGGTTGATTGCATTTTTTCGGGAGCATGGTTCGCAATTTTCTTTGGAGATCTTCAAAGATTGGTGTGAGGTTTTCACAGATCCGGGAGGCTGGATCGATGTTTGCAGCAACAAGAGGTGGTTCCGTTTTGAGGAAAGGAACGACTATCGCCATGGGAGCACTTTGTATGGGTACGTCCGCAACCGATGGGGCTTGCCAGAGCTTTGGAGGAACCTCCCAGGTCGGTGCCGCCGTCAAGTGGGGCGAGAGAACGAATTCCAGCCCCTTCCTGGTTTTCCTGGTCGTGATGATTTGTCGAAGGCTCTTTATGGCGTGGTTTATTACGCGGAGGAGAAGAAATTATTGTTGGTCGGTCTTTCGTCGGATGTCGAGCGTGATGCCGTCGTTGCTTTGCCGCGTGATAGGAAGAGAAAACTTATTATCAGATGCGGAGGTTCAGAGATGGTGCCACCTCCACCGAAGAGCCGCTCTGATGGTGCGTGTCCCAGCGGAGTCGTGCTCGAGGCGATTCCCATTGACGTTGACGCTGAGATCGTGGCTTCCCCTGTGGCGGAAGCACTTCCTCGGAGCGATCCTCCTCCTCCATTGGTGACGACGAAGAGGGTATCCTCTTCATTACGGGCGATGACTTCGGCGGTTAGTCATGTCTTTTTGTTGTTTATCTTTTATGTGTTCTCTTTTCCTAAGATTCTTATCCCGTTTTTTTTTCACAGGCTGATGTCATGACTAGCATCGCTCGTACTTGGAACAATTGCTATGTTGGGGTAAAGGACGGGTTTTTTGCTTTTCAAGAGGAGCTTCGTGTTGCGAAGAGTTCGCTGGAGGATTCCCAGAAGAAGAGGGAGCATGAGATATCACGTGGGCTCAAATTGGAGTCCGATCTTGCCCACGTTCGCTCCGAGGTAGAGCGTCTTCAGAGGGGGCTTAGTGCAGAGAAAGCCGCCGCCGAGAGTGCCTCCCAGTTGGTCCAAGATTTGTAGGGTGACATGTTCCGTCAAGATGGCTAGCTGGGGTTTTTGAGAAGCGAGGTGGAGAGGCTTTCTTCCCTTGAGCCAGATATCAAGGCCATTAAGGCCGAGGGAGTTGCCGAGTACAAGGACTCCCTGGAGTTCGTAGAGGAGCGCTCTAGGATCTCTGAGGAGCTTCGAGCCGAGATCATGACTAAGGAGGTGGACCCCCTATTGGAAGATGAGTGTGAGATTTCTTTCAAGAAGGGGATCGGGAAGACCATTCGCATGGTGGAGAGGAAGCTTGGGTGCAGTACGTCCGGGCTTGGTGCAGGCGACCTTTCTGAGGATGACTGCACTGATGTAGATGTTGAGGGCTGATTGTCTTTGTCTTTATTTGTCTGTATGCTTTGCTTTCTCTCGTTATGTATCGTGCTTCCTTGTTCCTGTATTTGCGCCTCTTGTAGTGGAGTTGTACAACTCTTTATTTTGTTATATTAATTGATGGCTACTTGTTTGTCCACCGCTTACTTCTATTTTTCTCATTTCTGCGAGAGGTTAGTGGGGATCTGGTCCCGAGTAGTGGTGAAGGGCAGACGCTTTGTAACGGCCCAAATCGTGAAATGACCCAAAAATAATAATAAAATGTAATAAAAGTTCGTCCCCTATGATGAAAATATAAATCAGTGTCAACTCGGCGTCGCGTCGAAAGTTGCATATGAGTGTCGTTAATACTTTGCGGCATTCAAAATGTTTATTTCGTACTATGAATTTTACCTATCTTATGTATGGTGACAAAATTTCATAAAGATTTGGGTGTGCTAATAGAGGTTCCTCAGGGTTGGATTGGGATGCTAATAGAGGCTTCATGTGGACTTAATGTTTACAATTTTGGCAATAATATGTATGTTTATGATGAAGTGCGACTGCATGATTAATTGTTCGCCGACGGCAACATAAGAATAAAGGTGATGCCATCTTAGTATACCAAGGCCATGTTATATGGTTTAGTTAAAATAGGATGTTTATTTATATGGCATGCTAAATGATGTATTATTTGTAAATGAATGGGGCTTATGAGAGGCGGTGAAGGAATTAAATAAAGCAGTTTTATTTTTGTTTGGGATAACTTTGGATCGGCCGACTGTTTTGTTTACTCTCTCGTTCCCGTCTCAGCTAGGGCAGAGCAGCGCCTTCTTCTGCCTTTCTTTTTTTATATTTCTCTCATCGTCTCCCATCTTCTCATTCTCGAAATCTCATAACTCGCTGGAGTATTGCTGGAAGCAGGGGTTGATAAGGCTTTGATTGAACTGGTTTTAGTCGGGGCTTGCGACTTTATACTGAAACATTGCCCGACCTCCTTGAGCTCACTGTAAGCCCTCTTCCTTATTTCTTCCTCTTCCTCTTGACTACTGAATAGGGCTATTTGAAGTTCCTGTTAGGATTTTAAGATAAAGGTTTCTTGAGACCTGGAGGATTTCTGGGGATGGTTGTTAGCTGTTGTTACTTGTTATGGTTATGGCTTTATCAATATCGGGTTTGGGAGAATTTCATAAATTGGCACCTAATAAATTTCTATCTCTCTTGCTTTGGGGGAATATGTGTTACTAAGGTCAGTTAAGGTTTTCATGAGAATTTGGGGGGTTCTGCTTTCAGATGAGCTTCCAATAGACAGGCTATGACTACTCCTCTCTTCATTTTGGTTATTGTGCTGTTGGGAGAATGTGGCTTTGCTTTACTTATAACCGGCTGCTTTATTGGGTGTTCATTGGTGAAAACAGTGGGTTAAATTTCAGCCCCTGATCTCCTTCCCTGTTGATTTCAGCTCTATCTTGGGCTTTGAAACTCTGCTTGTTACCTGTTTTATCTGCATGTTTGAGGTCATTTCTATGACTGAGTATGCATTTATATTATGGGGCTTTACCTTAATGCTTACATATGAGATGAGGAGTTCTCCTTACAATTAACGGCTGTTCTATTTTTATTAGTAATGGCTATTCTTATTTTTGTGAGGAGTATAAGTTTACACTAGAAAAGCTATATGGTTTAACAATAGTTGGTCAGCTAATCTTATGGCATTGTGACAAATAATTCCGACCAACTCTTGTTATTTCACACAGTAACAGTGGGGTGAATTAAGTTTTATAATTGATTTGAACTTTGTCTCTTTTATTGTTATGTGAACTAGCGGGCTGGGTAAATAAGTAGCTACCAAATGATGTCATCACATAATAAATGTTGTAACTATAGCGAGGTGCAACCCCGATAGAAATGACCCTATATGATACGATTCCTATACAGATATCGTGAAGGATGGCATCTCAAAATAGGCATGGCAACGACATGAATTGCTATAAAAGTAAAGAACGACTGATGGTGAGAGCTACCTGTTTCATTTATGCTTTATGGCTTTACTTTCTTTTTATATACACACTCTTTTTATACTGAATGCTATATGCATAGTTGATATCACTGATATTAAATGTCGCTATATTGTATGGCCTTGATGAAAAAGGCAAAAAGGCGAATGATATTTCTGAGGGGATTATAAAAATGAATAACTCACTTTATGTAAGCGTGTCGACACGAGGTTATGTTACGGGCGAATTGAAGTGCATGCATATGAATGAAATGAATATGATGAATTGCCAAGTCAGTCGGCCGTAGGCGGAAACGCGTGTGCACGTACTGATTTGGATACAGGACCCAGAGGGGTCGGGCCAGTTTACCGAGTCAGTCGGCCGTAGGCGGAAACGCGAGGCACGTTCTGATTCGGATAGATGACCCAGAGGGGTCGGGCCCATAGAAAATGAAAATGAAGTTGAATGTCAATTCAATCGCCCCTAATATATCCTAAGAAAAGAAACATAGATAAATGCTCATGGACATGAAAATCGACATGAAGTTATGTATTTGCACTGCTTCCATGATATAGAAACAGTTTATGATATTTGCATTGTTTACATATTCCATAGTCCATATAATGCTATAGCTCCTTATACTGTTTATGATTACTGAAATGTTTCCCCCAGTCATTATGTTCTTTCATAGATACTGATACATGGACACACTGATATAATGCTATACTGATAAATTGATATATTACTGATATTATACATGGAATTATTGCTTACACTGATATACTGATACAATGATTTATTGCTTATACGGATACACTGCTTTAATGTTATATTGTTACATGATATGATTATGATTCTATACTGCTCATACTGTTTTAGTGGTACTAACATGTTCGTATAGTTATATGTTTCACAAGGTCACTACTGATACAGACAAACGGTTAGTATGAAAAACATGTTTTAAAATGCGAAAGTTTTACTTTAATTATTTACAGCAATGAAAGAGGTATATCCTCACTTAGTCATATTCGTATGACTAAGCCCGTCGTCCAATTTTGTAGGTAATGGACGTGACTTGGGATACGCAAAAGAAAAAGAATGGATATGGTAGAACAGAAAAATATTCAACAAATAATACAAGGTACGAAAGTAAATTTTATTATTATGTGTTTTTATTTTGTATTCACTAGCCGCACTTCAACCTGGGACAAATGTAAACATAGCTTAGATACAGATGTATGTGGGGTCCAAATGGGGGCCTCACACGCTTCGAACCGTGGGCGACCGTGAGGGGGCAGGCCCTGGCGGTGTCGTGATCTTACTACCGGGGAAGGGCGGACTCTTCGGACCGGGTAGCGCGAGATCACTGGGGAACTGGCCCCGGTTGGCGGTGAAGGGCGGACGCTTCGAACCGTGGGTGGCCGTGAGGGGGGCAGGCCCTGGCGGTGCCGTGATCTTACTACCGGGGAAGGGCGGACGCTTCGGACCGGGTAGCGTGAGATCACTGGGGAACTGGCCCCGAGCAATATTGAGCCATCGTTGGGAGATAGCTTGCGCGAGTCAGGGCTCGCGGCTTCCGTAATAATTGCAGAGAAATAAGTTGCGCGAATCGAGGTTCACGGCTTGTACATAAAGTTTTAGTAAAGCAGTTTGCGCGAGTCGAGGCTCGCGGCTTGTACATAAAATCATAATAAGATAAATTTGCGCGAGTCGAGGCTCGCGGCTTGTACATAAAATCATAGTAAGATAAGTTTGTGCGAGTCGAGGCTCGCGGCTTGTACATAAAATCATAGTAAGATAAGTTGCGTGAGTCGGAGCTCGTGGCTTGTACACAAAATCGTGATAAGATAGTTTGCGCGAGTAGAGGCTCGCGGCTTGTACATAACAGAGTAAGAAAAATCACTGATAAAAGCGACGCAGATTCTGCGCGTTCCAAGTGCGCGGGAGGGTCTTTCCTTCCGCCGTTCTGAGTTTGAATGTTTCAGGCTTCACCGCCGCGGTGACCACATAGGGTCCTTCCCATGCTGGAGAGAGTTTGTCTTTCTGCGGGCCCTTCCCGGCTACTTCAACGTTGCGCAGGACGAGATCTCCGATGTTGATTGGCCTGGGCTTAACCCTCCTGTCGTAGAGTCGGGCCACTCGCCTTTGGTAGATAGCGATGCGCTGAGCGGCGTTGTCTCGAGTTTCAGAGATTAAATCGAAGTTTTCGCGGAGCAGTCCGTCATTCTTACTGGGATCGAAAGTCAGCACCCGGATGCTTGGCACTCCGATGTCGACGGGGATGACAACTTCAGTCCCGTAGCAGAGGTTATATGGCGTATCTCCAGTTGGGGTCCTCTCTGTCGTACGGTATGCCCATAACACATTTGGGAGCGCATCCGCCCACTGCCCCCCAGCTTCTTAGAGACGTGTCTTCAGCCCTTTGAGGATGGTGCGGTTGGTGACCTCCACCTGCCCATTTGCCTGTGGATGTGCAACAGCGGTGTGGCGGAGGTTGATCTTCAGGTCTTCGCACATCTTGGTGAATGACTTCCCAGTAAACTGGGTGCCGTTGTCGGCGATGATCGTCGCTGGGATTCAAAAGCGGCAGACAAAGTTCTTCCAGACGAACTTCTTAGCATTCTCCTCCGTGATTTTCGCCAGGGGCTCAGCTTCCACCCACTTGGTGAAGTAATCGATGGCTAGGATGATGAATTTTCTCTGCCCGGATGCCAGAGGCAGGGGGACGAGGAGATCAATCCCCCACTGCGCGAAGGGCCACGCACTCTGGAGCGCGGTGAGCGCGACTGGGGGCTGGTGAGGTACATTCGCGTGAAGCTGACAGCTCCTGCACTTCTGGACGAGCTCAGCCGCGTCTTTCTTCATTGTTGGCCAATAGAAACCTTGGCGCAAGATCTTCTCAGACCCCTCCGTGTACCTCTCTTAGGGCATAGTCTGCTTCGCCGGCTGGTAAACATTTTAGGTAGGGTCCCGAGAACGCCCGCTTGTAGATCTCCCCGTCTATGATGGTGAATGATGCCGCTCGCATCCGCAATCTTCGCGCCTCCAGGCGGTCCTCGGGGAGACGCCCCTGCTCAAGGTAGGCCCGCAGGGGGGTCATCCAAGATGGCTTCACTTCATTGATTGCCGCAATTTCCCATGGCCCTGGGATACTTGGGGCCATGATTTCTTTGACTCGGCGTCTTCGCGATTAATAGCGGATGGATGAAGTTGCCAACTTAGAGAGCGCGTCCGCTCTAGAATTCTGCCCCCGGGGTACGTGCAGGATTTGGTATGACGGAATCTTATGAAGGAGCGACTTTACGCGTGTGAGGTAATGCGCCATCTGATCACTCTTGGCCTCGTAATCTCCTTCGACTTGCGAGACAACAAGTTGGGAGTCGGCGTGAATCGTCAGGATCTCGACTCTATAATCGATGGCGAGCCGAAGGCCGACGATCAAAGCCTCGTACTCTGCGACGTTGTTAGTTGCTGGGAACTTCAATCTGAGGCCATACTCCAAAGTGATCTCGTCGGGGCTTATGAGAAGTAATCCTGCTCCGGCTCCTTCAGCTCCTGAAGCACCGTCGACGTAGAGAGTCCAACGGGGTGTGGTGATATCTTTGACAGGAATTGTTTCCGGTGGGATGGTGTATTCTACAACAAAGTCAGCGAGCACTTGCGACTTGATGTCCGGCCGGGGCAAGAATTGGATGTCGAATTCGCCGAGCTCCACCGCCCACTTCACTAGTCTTCCTGAGACTTCTGGTTTCTGGAGGATTGTTCGTAGCGGGAGCTGAGTTAATACTTTTACTGTGTGCGCCTGGAAGTAGGGCCGAAGCTTTCGCGCCGAGAAGACGAGCGCTAAGGCCGTTTTTTCTGCTGCCGGATACCTGGTTTCGGTATCGGTGAGGACCTTGCTGAGGTAGTAGATCGGCCGTTGCACCCCTCCTTCATCCTTCACAAGCACCGAACTGAGGGCCATAGGCGAAAATGCAAGGTACAAGAACAGGGTTTCCCCGGGGATTGGCTTTGATAGAAGGGGCGGCGAGGCCAGGTACCGTTTGAGAAGCTCGAAAGCCGTCTGGCACTCGTCCGTCCATTAGAACCCAGCGTGGCACGCTCCCCGGAGAATCTTGAAGAAAGGGAGGTACTTGTCCCCTGTCCTTGACAGGAAGCGGGACCACGCGGCGATCCTCCCATTCAGGCGTTGTACTTCTTTGATTGAACGGGGCGGCGACATGTCCTCCAACGCCTTGATCTTCTCGGGGTTGGCCTCGATTCCCCGATGGGTTACCATGAAACCCAGGAACTTCCCCGCCGTCACACCAAACGCGCATTTGCTGGGGTTGAGCCGCATCTGGAAGCGACGAAGAAGCTGAAAGCACTTTCCCAAGTCTTTCAAATGGTCGCGACGGTGGACGCTCTTCACTAGCATGTCGCCACGTATACCTCCATCGTCTCCCTGATGAGATCCTTGAAGACTTTGTTCATCAATCTTTGGTATGTCGCTCCGGCGTTTTTAAGGCCGAACGACATCACCTTGTAGCAGTACACTCCTTTATCGGTGCGGAAGGCGGTGTGCTCCTCGTCCGCGGGATTCATTCTTATCTGGTTGTAGCCTGAGTACGCG